>CATOUR010000026.1:5215000-7822500 GCA_951848785.1 Callosobruchus maculatus | reverse complement strand
TTTTCAAACCGGAGATATCAGTAAAACAAGTATTCTGACAAGTGTGCTGTGAGTTTCAGAAACAATTGCCGCTCTATAGGGATATAGCCTCCGCATAATCGTTTTAGTAATATTTTTATAGATAATACTCAAGTAAAAACACTACAAATCATATTTTGACTTTCTGAAACAACCACCAGGTGGCGTAGTAGGCGCCAATAAGTGCTGTAGCCAATTTTGTGTTTAATTTTCATAACAATCAAAACAAATTACAGTATAAAATCGTTTAGTATTTTTATCATTATTAAACGTCAATGTGAGCAGATCACAAGGTATTATATGAATTCGATAGCAAAGATAGCAAGAAAAAATCAATGTGAATAGATCTCAAAAATTAAGGCCAATTAACAGCAAAGTAACGCAGAATAACGTGGTATAGCAACAATTTTAATAGATAAAATACATAAACCTAAATCACATGCGTATACCATACCTATTTTCAGTGCTGCTCTAGATGCCTAAACTGGCAGGTTTATCTACGCTAAAATGGATGCGTAAGTGCATCTAAAACGATAGACGCCATCGAACACTGGAAACACTGCCAATAGGTATGGTATGCGCATGTGAATTACGTTTGTGTATCATTTGTTTGTTATCTTTGTTATTACGCCACCTTATTTTGCTGTTAATTGGTCTTAGTTTTTAAGATCCATTCACATTGATTTTTTCTAGGTATATTTGCCTGTTGAGTTCATATAACACTTTTTGGTCAGCTCAAATTAACTTTTAATGATGATTTAACTTATAATCAATTTTATACTGTAATTTATTTTTGTTTGTTCCTTTAGAAGTTCCATTATCATGAAAATTGAATACAACACTTATTGGCGCCTACTGCGCCACCTAGTGGTTGTTTCAGAAAGTCAAAATATGATTTGTAGTGTTTTTACTTGAGTATTATCTATAAAATGATTACTAAAACGATTAGACGGAGGCTGTATCCCTATCGGGCGGCAACTGTTTCTCAAACTCACAGCACACTTGTCAGAATACTTGTTTTACTGATATCTCCGGTTTGGAAATAGCTAGGAGGTTGAATCTTTTGCTGGTTTTTTCAGAATTTTGTCCTCTATATATCTATGTTAAAAAAGATATAGCATACCATTTAAAATTTTCGTAATAATGCGTAATAATTGTTATTATGCCAAATACCGCCCTGTAGCTCCTAAGTCAAGGTAAACTTGGACAATTTTTATATAAAAGATTAATAGATAAGAACAGCTCTTTCAAACGAGACCTAGCTTGTTTAATTCTGTTAACTTATACCAAAGTTATGGCCATTTAAATAAAAACTTCTTTGACATTCCCCCACCACTACATCTTACAAGATAGATCAAAAAACTGTTAACAAAAAAAATCGAGAATTGTCCTGTCTACATGATGATAGAATTTATAATATACCTTTACTTGCATATTTTTTGAGAAAAAACCGTTTTTCTGATTGACAGTATCAGTTACGCCCCCTGGCGGTTACTTGCGGAACTTGAAAATAATTTCCAGCGATTTCCCTTAGCCGATTTACCTAGTAATATTTTTTGCTCGAAGTTGTGTGATTAACGGTTACTGAGATATTGCCGGCGTCCATTCTTATTAGGTCACCCTGTACATAAGTAGCATGTGTAAAGTGAGTTAAGGAGATATTACGGCATCTATCTAGATTACCGGGTAGAATGTGGGATACATCCCGTATATGGGCAGCGTGTACATCCAACAGGGGAATAAAAAGAGAAGCCAGTAGCCGCGCGGCTGCTGATATATGCCCGACGATTATCTGTTGGGTACTGCCATAGTACCGCCACAGCGTATTCATGTACCAACACCGCGACCCGATAGATAATACGCATACTTTTCGTCCGATTATTCATGACATGACATGAATTTGCACAGGTGCATACATGCTTTAGCACAGAAGCCTTCAGGACTGAAGCCTTAAGGACCGTCTGGTCGCCTATCCAAGTGCTGACTGCGCATGAACCTGCTGCGCTTGATATCCGAGCGCCGGCGCTGTTCACCGCTCAGCAGTAGCGAATCCAGAATTTTGTATTACGGGGTTTTGAAAAAAACAGGTACCATATTAATAAAAAAATAATCTGTATATCAAATGAGTACTAATTTACTATGAAATTTATTCGAGACTTTAGAAAAGATTTTAACAGCATATTCAGCCAGAATATACGAATGAAATAAAAAAAGGCCATTTTAAACAGCAACATGATGAAGATAATTTATATCGAAAATTTAAATAGTTATAACTCGGATTTCGAAAACAGGCAAATACGAATATAGGCATCAAAATTTCAGATAATTTGATGGAAATAATGCGAAACAAAAATTTTCATACATAGCACACAACTCTATAAATTTTGAGTTTTTTTAAGATAGCTTATTCAGTCTTCCAGATCATTAATTTTCTATTTATTGCTTGGCTTTTGTGATCTGTTATTTTTTACTGTAGAAATCAGACGAAGGCCATACATACATACATAACATACTCATAGGGAAACCTCTGCAGGGATGAATGTATTGCAAGATGCTGAATATATTTACAATTTTTTTTAACAATACCAGTTTGGGAGACGTTTTCAACATTTTCCTGGATTATGATCTCCATAAGAAAATATATTTACAGATTTGGAATTGTTTGTCCATCGTATAAAGGCGTATCGGTTCACTGCACGGATTCTGCAATGTATACTTGCACATGACAATGATTTCCTTGATCCGACTGTGTCAAACCAACAGTGTATTTATCCACAGCCTGAACAAGCCTGAAGGGGTTGCAATATGATGCGATAATGATGACTAGTATCATGATTTTTTTACGATTGCATATGATACAGAGTATGGCATAAGAACCGTCCCATATATTTCCGCGATTTTTTTTGGCAGGGGACAGCCAAGAAAATATGGATATTATTTGAATTTTCCTGAAATCGTGAAGTTACATTTCTAGAGAAGAACAGTCAATTGGAAGACGATCTAAGGTTGTACGTATGGCTGACGTATATTGTCTTATGTTCCCATCTTATTGATCGTGACCGTGATCTAGCTTAAGATTCGTCATCCGACAATCTGGTTCAATCGTTCACCGCACAATAGCTAAAGACTAAAAGTGAAGTCAAGTTGATTGACTCAGTACTTACCATTCATTGCGCAGATACTAGTTTATTATTTTCCCATAGCATGAACCTATAATCTGAGATGCCCTTGCAAACAAATCCCCCGCAAAAAAGTGTGATATGCCGCTAGATCTTTTCTCCACAGGCCAATGGACAGCATATTATGAATACAAAAAAAAAATCACTTTTACAATCTCCACCCCCCCCCCCCAACCATTCCAATTTCACCCCCACCCAAAAAAAGTAGAAAATGACCCGGAAACCCTAAAACGCCTAGAAATGAAGTTGAGATGTTTTTATACTTTTAGTTTTTTAATTATTACTGTGCCGCCACTGACACAATTTCTGAAAACCATAGGTGTTTTCTATCCTCGCTAAGTTATTAATACCGTTTCGAAATTTCATTAAAATCAATTCTATCATTTCCAGGCTACACAGTACAGAACGCTTCAAAGCAATATCCGTATGTATATCTACATCAGAGAATTTTAAGTCCCTTGGGTGCTGTAATATTCAAAGCAATTTTCGGATGGATCTAAATTAGTATTATGCCGCTAGGTGTTTTTTTCATAAGTCAATAGACAGTCTTTTATGAATACAACAAATGTTTGAGTTTTACAACCGTCCACCCCCTAACCACCTCAATTTCACGCCCACCCAAAAAAGTAGAAAATGATCAGGAACGCTTAAACGCCTAAAAACGAAGTTTGAGGAATATTTAAATTTTTTTGTTGTTTGCTAATTACTCCGCCGCTCCTGGGGTGATTTTCAAAATTATGGCAGCATTTCCTACTAGGACCCGACAGCATATCGGCACACAAATTTTACCACAATCCATGCAGTGGTTACTGAGATTACGAGGCGCGAGACGCGAACAGACAGGCAGACCGACAGACAGACCATCGGAAATGAGTGACGTGAATTTTTGTTATGTAGACGTCATAAAACGCCCAAAAACGTATTTATCTCAAAATCTTAAATTTTCGCTATCACTATACTCCCCTCGCCTATCGGTGTGAAGTAAAAAGCTTTGATTCGAGACAGAAAATTTATAAAATTATAAGGTCAGGTGCAACAATTCGCAAAACAAAGGTTTCTCTCCCAGGGCCTTTCTTCATGTGACAAGAGATTATACCCACAATGCATCCGCTTACACAATCCATGGGAGACACGTCACAAAACGGTATCTTCGTGGCAGCAAAGCACGCTTCGGCTCTGATTGGCTAAATTTAAATTCATTTTTATGAACTTGCATGCATTAGTACACCTATTTTTCTGTACCCTATAAGATTATAGTGATTAATCACTGTTTTCAAATCTATGGTACTAGTCCATTGTTGATGAGAGTTTCGCTGCTGGTTGGTGCATATGCTGGGGAGCCGTCGCGTTGATTATACGGTGCGGCGAGGACGGTGAAAATATGGACACCGAACGGCCTTTGGGATCGAGCGTCCGTAGTATATTAAGAGCGAGAGCGGGAGAAAATCACCGAGCAGCCACGCATTGAGCAACTCCGCTAATAAATATCTATATTAATCAGGCGCAACGTACAGCACCGATATTATTTCCTGCCTGCCTCGACGAGTATAATTTTGACTGCCCCACGGCCGTCTACTAAGTATACTGACCCCGTATCTCGTTTCTACAGGGTTATTTAAACGTCTCATACCCAAATGAACTTTCTGAAAATTATCCTATGGTTGTCTGTCTGATCCATCGCGCTTTATTGGCTCATCAACGAAAAACCACAACTTTACTGGCGCTTCAGCCACTGTTACGAGTCAAAAGGTCCTAAATATAGTACTTATGATTTAGAGTCTCAGAAAAAGAGGACTGCGTTGTTGCTTGGTATCGAATGTTTGTTATTAATTTACTCACAACTTACAGTTTTAAAACTCCTTTATTCATAATGGTTAATGTATTTATATTTTATGAAGTATTCTCGCATTGTACCTTGGCTGTCGACTGCGTTAGCAACTAAAGACGAAAGAAGCATTAGTGTCAATCTTGGATCCGGGTAATATCTCATTATATCAATTTAAATCTATTGTTTATTTGTTCACGATAGGTAAAAATAAGGTTGAACTTCCCTTTCGTGTGTCATCTGTCCGTCTGTCGCTAGATACAATCGGATTTCCCTTTCGTCTGTCTGTCACTAGAGAAAATTGAAGGTTTTTTGATAGAGGTTAATTGTCCAAAAAAAGGGCAGATATCTTAATTTTTCCTTTTTGATCCCGTTGGAAGATCGGGTAGTCGTTGTTGATTAGGAAGTGCAAAACCCTGGCCGTACTGCTGATAAAACCTTATTTCTGGGATCTGTGTGAGGACGAACAAGGAAAAACACTCTTAAAGGCCGCTGAACATCAACGGTAGGTTTATAAACTTACTTTTAGAATTGCACTTTTAATTTCATATTTATAACTAAAATACTGACAAAAATACTGAAAACTTACCTGTCTGAGCCAGTTAATGCTTGTGTTTTGTCCACAAGCCTTCTTCTAATCATTCTTTTTCCTTTCTGCCTGTTCTAATATTTTGGTACGTTTTCTGCACCAAGTACTCCTCTCTCCTGTTCATGAGTTGCGCTACACCTGCAACTCACCATTAATAGTTAAGTTTAGACCTTTACACCACTTTTCATGTATGATATTGTATTTGACATCTTAGTTATGATCATGTAGGTTGTAAAGTGACAACACATACTCTTTATAAAGAAAATATTTTTACAGACATACCACAGACCTTTCGTCTCAATACACTCAGTCGATTCGAAACTACTTGCTACTTTCATACCAACTATGATTTCCTTATTTGATAAGCAAAGTTAGCAATTAGCAGCAATTAGCTGAACAACGAACAACTTTTACATGCCGTCCCGAGCTATGTGTTGAACCTACGGAATCGCACCAAGTTGTGACATTTCGATCACCTTCTACCACACGCGGTGGATCACCACTTTGACCTTTAACAAAGTACAAAATCTGACAAAAATATAGTTTCAACCAAATAACGTAGTTTGATAGTTATGCCTGGAAACAGCTTTTGTTTTTTTAACTAACTTCCTAACTAACTAACGATGATTCTGAAAACTTGAAACTATGACCATAGTATTGAATCTCAGTGGACACAAGCAAATTTATGTGAACACACCTTCACCATGGTAAGAAGATTTGTTGATACCTCCCTATCCTACGTTGATGCCATAAATAGTTCATTCTGAAGGTTACGTCGATCCAGGTGTGGGCTGCCCTAAGCATTGATAGGATTTGGATATTGGGAGAAACATTTGTTGTGGAACTGGCCGCAAAGATTTTGTGAATATTTAGGACTTGTTCCTCGAAGTTGTTGCATTTCTTTCTTCCTGGTATTTTAGAGGAAGAGAATTGTTCCTCATGGAGTCGTTTTAAATGAAGGGCTGGTTAATGGGATTGTGACATAATCTCTGTTTTAATTAACTTTTAATTTATTGGCTAAGAATTTACAGAAGTTATCCCGTGCGGTGACGTGTTGGGCTGACTAATTTATCTTCAGTTGTCTGTACCTATGTTCTTCTTTTTTCACATTTACACTACAAAAGATACATCCTCCTTGATAATATTATGTGGTACGGCGCATTCACCATTTTTGTGAAATTGTTTCGTAGCTTTCAACAGAAGTTATTTATGTAACCATTTCGATCTGCTATGAGAAACTTAGTTGCTCGTTTTTTAGGATTATGTCAGAATTAAAACAAAAACTTATTTTTCTACATGTGGCGTTTCGACCAATCTGTAGTCACCATCAGGCATCTAGAAACAATTGTTGACATAGACTTTATATCAATTAAATAAAAAAAGCAGAAATAAGCTAGCAGTATCAATTTGATTGATAACGTTAGATACCACTTGCCAAAGCGCACACTCAATAAATTTCCTTTGGTTGAATAAGGGCCGATTTTATCAACATGCATATTTAACAAAGCTTTTCTATTGGATGTTATTTAGCAAAAGCTTTCTATTGGGTATTGAGGGCTATTTTAATAAGTATCATCCAATAGTATTTCATCAATATTGAAAACAACACGTCAAAGCTGGATGACACTTTTGTCAAAGATATTTTAGAAATTCATGGATCAAAATCATAGCAGGATATCAGAACAAAGCGATTGATTTGCAAATTAATGCCACATTTTCCATGTTTACATTATAATTATTGTATAATTACTAATTGCAAACTGGAATAATTTGTGATAAAAGTAGTAGGTACCTATATCAATCACAGCAACTACCTACCTTATTTTATAATTAAAAATGTCACGTCCGTCAGTCAGATGGATTATATGAAAATACATACTTTTATGAAGAATCAATCTTTCATTTACTGGATGTATGTTTGTTATATATCTTCTTATCGAAGTATTCACAGGTGCATTGTACATCAAATAGGGTTATACTTAATTTTAATTATAAAATGGCAAGCTTTGGCGTTCTGGGGTTCTGGATAGGCAACCAGTAATGCACATGCGTTTTGGAAGTAGCTGTAACCTTTGAAATGTAACAAAATGCTATTTTTACCTCTTTTTACTATAAAACAGCAGCAGGTATTCATAATTATTATCGATAGTAAATTATTGTTTTATCCAAATAATGCAATGAGTAAATTTCTTGTCATCATAGCATTTAATATAGCATGAAACCAGCGATCAAATGGAAATGGAATCTGGAATCTGATTGGTTGAAATCAGCAATTGCTAAACTTTTGATTAAACAAGAAAATGCAATTTTTCACCGATTTGGGATGGAAAATTAGACTGGAAAAGATGCTAGATGATTTACAATGCTCGATTGTATATAAAGTATGTCATTTTTGAGCTTTTTGAGGTCAACTTCAAGAGAAATCAATAATTTTCAGAGTACTTTGACAGATGCATGTTCTTAAAAGGGCTGCTCTGATTGGTCAAAGTCTTTGTTAAAATCTGCATGTTGATAAAATCGGGCCTAAGTATATTGGTGCCACATACACATGCATGAAGAACAAGTTTAATCTAAATATCATTTTTACCACTCCATTTACCAGAAAGTCGGAAGTATTCATTGTATTGAAGAACATGACAAGAGTATGGCTAGATATGAAGAAAGTTGTAGGATGAGCTGATGGAAATCGTTTGGTGTTTTTTTTTTAGTAATGAGGGAGTGATGGTCCAGTTGCCCTAATGGTTGCCGCTCAGCCTTAAGGCTTATTGTGCACCTCAGATCAAGGGGATCAAACAGATTATCTGCGAACTTTGAGATGCACTGGACTATTCTCTTGTGTCTTCCCTCCCGGTCTACATTCAGATATGAGTTACTGCTTTCCCTCAGTGCAGGACAGTCGAAGATAACATGCTGAGCTGTTTCCCCTGCCTCACCGCATTTCCTGCATAATGGATCCACGTCAATCACAAGCTTTTGCAGGTGTGCACTGAACGTCCGATGGCCAGTTATAAATCCAACCACATTTCGTAGTTCCTTCTTGCTCAGTCTGAGAGCGTCTGCGGTATTAGAACACAGCATCCCCACAACATCCTCAGAGACTGTACATTCCATACCACTCTGTCCAAGCGCTTCTGATGCTCATTTGACACTCATCTGGTGACAGCTGTCCGTATCATGTTGCTGTATGCTGATTCTGGCCCGATGAGAGGGAGTTCCGCACCTTCCGTGGTACACCTGTCGGCCCTCTCATTACCACTAGCTGCTATGTGACGAGGCGCCCAGGACCATGTTACCTTGTTGGTCATAGCATAGACAGTGCCTTTAGAGTTTTATGGCAGCCCCACACTATTTCTGAATTACATGGTTACTTGGCAAGGATTGCTTGATTAATTAATTGATTCATTTGGTTCCTAGAAGTTGCACGTATTGCTTTCTCATTGTTTTTTTTTGTATAGCGGCTTCAACAGCAAGGTCATTCGCCGCGTCAAGTTGTGCTATAACATTGGTAGTGTCTTCAAATTTAATGATACCTGCATTCTATCCGATTTCATATCTGTGTATCCATTAGGTTGACTTAGATTTTGTAGAAGAGGCCTATGTTTTTCAGGAACTGGAAAAGTTTTCTTAATTCGAGTATATTTTTCAAGTTCAATATGTCTAGGTTTGATGGTAATTGCAAAGAATTCAATTCATTTCTGTATATCCGACAATGACAAAGGATATGTTTAACTGTCAGTGGTTCTTGGCATCGTTCGCAAGTGGGTCTTCGTTGGCCAAGTAGTAGATAGGATGTGGTTAAATGGGTGTGTCCAATTCTGAGCCTTGTTAAAACTAGCTGTTCTTTCCTTGTCATATCTTTGCTTGTTTGGAATTTCTTAGTCGTTTGACATATTTTTCTCAGTTGTGTGGTACTTGTTTCCCATTCGTTCTGTCATAATTTGTATATTTCTTTTTTTAGAGCACTTTTCAGGTCACAACATCTAATAGGGAGTTCATGTGGGGACTTGCAGTTGCACAGTATGTACTCGCATCTGCCGCTTGATTACCCAAAATTCCAACGTGTCCAGGGGTCCATATGAATGTCACTGTTTTGGACTGTTGCTGAAGCGCGTGATTTAGATATATAATTTTCTGAATCAGTGGGTCTGTACTGAAGGTATCCTTTATACTCTGTAAAGAGCTGAGGGAGTCCGAACATATAAGGTAAGTTCCGCTGCTGTTTTGGTGCACATATTATTATATAAGAGCTTGGTAGATCGCAGTTTAGTTCTGCGGTGTAAATTGAGAACATTCTGTTCAGGCTTCCTTTCCATATTTCTCCTTCACCAACCACCTGCTCCGACTCCAGAGTTCGACCCGTCAGTATAAATAGTAGTTACTGGTCTGTATCTATTGATGATATTTGATATTATAGTTTGGTAGATCTGCGGGTTAGTTTCGCTTTTTTTGAAACGCGTACATTCGAGGTTTACTTTGGGTTGGCGGACTATCCAGGGTGGGGTTTTATATTCGACAGTATGCACAGTTGGCAACTCAGTGTGGATGTCGTGTAAAAGTTCTCTACATCTCACACCCAAAGATTCAAACTCTGGTCATATAGTCGGCAGCGACTATTTTTGCCCTTATTTTCAGTGGCGGAATTCCTGCCTCACAAAATATTGCTTCCGAAGGGCTAGTTCGGAATGCACCAATGCAGAGTCTAAGGCCTTCCCTATGTATGGATTCCAATTGTTAAATGTGTTTTTCTTGCTGAACAGTATACCCTCATTGTTAGATATGACTTAAGAAGAAATAATAGCAAGTTAAGTGATAGCCTAGCATGGTCAAGTCGCGATATGTCGATATGACCCTGTAAACACGTATGTGTGTATGTATATATTATACCTGTTCATTCATAGAGATCGTGGGAACGCCGACGGCCGGCCAAGAATACGTCGTTCTTTGTCCCGCCCGCGCCGCGCCGCGTTTCGATGCATTCCGTCTCCTTCTGTCTTATCTTTTTTCCAGCGATCTATGTCCTGGGGGCTCCACGCCACCGCCGCCGCCGTCGCCGCCGCCGCGCGCCGGATCGTTTAAGCGCTGCCGCCCGCCGATCCGCCGCCGCGGCTTCGCTGGTTCGCTTTCTTCCTTTTTGGCTTCTGGCTTCCCCGCATATGCGCACCGGTTGCAATGTGGGGGCGTTACGTACTTCGTTATGAATGAGTATGCTCCGGCGTATACATTTCAGCTGCGCCGTCGTTATCATATTACTCCAAGCAAATAGTGTTTTATATAAAATGGATAGCTGGAAGGAAAACTCCACATAAGTTCGCTTGAGCACATATTTTGCCAATATTATCAGAGGTACTTGAAAAAATAATTACAGTTACAAAGACAGTTAGATAAAAATAAAGTAATACCTCCCAAGTAGTCAGACTTTACTAAAAGTAACTGACGAATATATTTCGAGAAAATGACGAAAGTAAGGTAACAGCTCTTGTCCTCTTGGATTATTCTAAATCTAAAGCATTCTAAACACTGGATCATAAATTAATATTGAGTTTCTTACATTATATAGGCCTCTCTAGGTCTGCCAGCCAACTGTTTGCTAACTTTTTCAGCGACAGCATGCAAGGCAGTTACCATATCTGGCAATAAATCAGCGTTGTTACGTTCGTGGATGGCTGTCCCGCAAGGTTCGATTCTGGGCCCTTTGCTATTCTCGATTTATACATCCTGACTGAAATTATCCGTACTTTCATGTCAACAACATTTCTATACTGATGACGCACAAATTTACGTATATTTTTCCTGATGAAGCTGATCTAGCGATTTGCGCGTTAAATTTTGATTTAAAATCATTATATATCAACTTGCGGGAAGATTGCCTTAAGCTAAACTCAGTTTAGCTAATCAGTTTTTATTAAAAAGTATATTCAGAATTCAATTAAGTCACCCATTACTATCATTAATGGTCTTATTGAGAGAAAATTTGCTGTGATAAACTTGGGACTAGTGCTATATGTAGAACTAAGATTTAGCGAATATATTGAATTTAAATTACCGATTGCATATTTCAACTTAAAATCAATCTATAAAACCAGTTTCTTTCTATTAACGCGAAAAAGATGCTCTGTGAATCTGTAGTATTATCTCAATATGATTGCTGCGATATGATTTATGCATGTTTAAAAGGTTCAGATATACAGAGTGTTCTATGGCGAGTGGAAAATACTTTAGGATAAGACTGTACAACTCATTTATAACAAAAAAAGTAATATAAAGTAGGGTCCGATTTTCATCTGTTTCAGAGATAAATTGATTTCTAGAAATTTTCATTAAAATGCAAATCTCCAAACGAAAATTCTAATAAAACAAAATGTTAGTGTCGCAGTTTGGAATTTTTGGTATTACTCCTTAGAAAATATTCTATCACCTCATCATGAACTAAAAAAAGTGATCATGGACACTTCGCGAAATGATGTCAAAATCATCATGTGTTGAAAAGTGGCATCAAGAAACGTTACAAAAAAATTAAATTATATCAAAAAATCACCAATACGAACAATAAGAACTTGTTGTAAATGTGGTAAACACAGGCAATAAGATTCCGTTTCAGCTCTAAAAGTTTAAAGGATATCCGAGAGTACAAAGCTTCAACAGAGCGTTTTGCAAAAACTTCATCGGATTTCTAATGTTTCTTATGGGTACTTGAATAATGTACTATTATAATATCATCATTAGTCATAAAGAGTGATCGGTTAACCAAAACTTCGGTATTATTGTTACAAGCCTGATTGGGCAAGAAAACACTTGGTACAGATTTAACTATTTATTTGCACTAACTATGTACACTACGCCTAGCCTAATATTTAACAGTCTAATTTATCTACAGTCACTGGAATCACTGCACTAATTTATTTTTGTCCTTCACTTCACTAATTTATGTCACGGTACATTTATTTCGCGCGCGCCACTGGAACGTCGCGTATTGCTTTCCACTGCACTGCACTCTATTGACTGTCCCTGTACTCTCATGCGATGGTGCTTATATTGTAGCGTCGCCATCTCTGGAACGTTCTCGACAGTTCGCGGCCATAACAACACGTATCGAGAAGAAACTTTTCTAGAAGTAATACATGTCTACGCCAGAGACAGGGCTGGACTGGCACAATATGGTCTTAAAGTTGTATAATTTTAGGATAAATATTCGTGTTGTAGTTTAAGATGGATTCATCTTGAAAAGTCGCTAGGTAACCTCTTAAAAGTTGTTAAGTAATCAAGCAGAACATGCAAGCGACGTTATAAATTATCGTATATCTGTAGATTTTCACTTATGTTTAAATGAGAGGTCGTAAATAGTCCCGAACAAAGTAGGTCTAAAATTAAGCGTAATATATCTAGTGAACACACTATGGATCAATATTGAACGTACATTCGCTAAAGCTGAAACTGTAGATTTCATGGTGTAGATCGACAATAGTTAACGCACGCCTGCGCAAACTAAGATCCAATATGGGCTCTGACAGCTTCGTCTCTACTTTTAGAACGAGCAACGGCGTCGGTGTTGTTGTGTTGTTCGAATTAATATTTGAAGTAATATATATAATGCCTAGTTTTAGATTTTTTTTCAACTAAATTTCCTTTTAAAGGAATTGGCGTCCATAACCATACTTCTTTATACTCGATAAGTTTTTTGGAGGGCTTTTTTATTCGCCATTATTAATAATTTTGTTTCAACGAAATGCACGCATTGCTTCAAAAGTTATGATGATTTCAAATAAAAAGGACAAAAAATAAACCGTCAATACAAGGCAAACATTTTTTCTGTGTCTTTAAATATTTTTTTGTCGAATAATTGTGGTCTAATTTCACCCAGTTTAGTTTGTGCACTTTATGCTGGGTATATTAGACTTAGAAAAAGTGTAGAAAGCTACAAATTTATACTAGTGTCGTTCAGAGAGGCGCTGATATACGATTTGTTGTCACAAAATTTCAAATGCTCAAAATGACATCGCCGCATATGCACCGGATGCAATGTGGGGGCGTTTCGAGTTTCTTTTTGAATGGTATATACTTTTAAGTTGCGTCGTTATCGCATTACTCGAAACAAATAACGTCATAATAAATCATGTTTTCTATAAAATAGATAACTTGAGGGACAACTCCACATGACTGATGGTTTTCAGAGGCTGAATTTTTTTCGAATTATTCAAAATATCAATACCACATTACCACATACTCTCGATAGAAACATCACTGAAAATTGTATTTCGAAGTTGTACATGTGTTCAGGAGCGAATGGGGTTACAAGGAAAATATGCCAGAAATATAAGCAATCCTAAAAGTATAGTGTTTTATTCTACACTGATTTTATAAAGATGCATTTTTTCTAAGAAAATGTATCCACATGTCTGGTAGCCTATTATAGAAGATCATGCGTTTGAAGCTCCATGGAGATGGCAATCGAAACAAGTCGGGAAAACCTATATAGATTGTAGCCTTAGATTTGCAGGACCTTAGGCCTAATAGACCTTCGCAAAAGTTTTAACTGTATGGCTTACGGCCCGGATAGCCTTTTTCCATTCGTTTCAATGCAAGCCACTCTGTACACAATACACCGCGTTCATAGCAACCAACACTCAGGTCTATACCATAATTAAGAAGTAGTTCGGTAGCTACTAATGATACAGTGCGCGAAAACACCAGCAAGATGATGGTGCTGGCGGACTAGCACTTTTTCTCTGTTACAGATATTATAACGGTACATCCAATCGACCGGGAAGGCGTATAGATATTAATCTAACGTCATGTCAGGTACTGTTAATATCGCCTCTTCTGCAATCACCGGTGTTACGCCAAGGATACGTTGTGATGGTCACTTTGGTCACCGAACATAGACAGAACAAGAAGGGTCACTTAGCGTCGCACATACGGGTAGTTGTACTAATAGGGCAGGACAAAAGTTCATTTTGTAGATTGGCCTTTATGACAAATTTGATTTTCATCAGATATATCGGAGTACGTGTAGATGCCATATGAAAAGCGACTGTTTTTACTCCGTAGCTACGCATTCTTCTTTTTTCAACAGGCGGCATCGACAGCTATGGTCATTAGCAGAGATACGCATTCTTGCCAGCAGTTTCAGTAGAAGATTATTCATAGATCTAGTCGACGAAAACCGTATGCAAACTGTCAGGAGCGTGCGCCGTAGAAATGACCGTGTTCGGGTTTGCACAAACTAATTTGAAACCGGCCAGATGGATGTTCGGTTCAATTTGTGGACGGTTTGGAAACGGTCAAACTAGTCAGAGATTATGGGCAAGAATCATTCTTGGACTGCTACTTGCGCGTTCTCAGTTCACTCTATATACGCCGCTGTTCGCTGTTGCTTGCTAGCGTATCGTGACAGCTGATTGGTGGTTTTGTAATTTGTGTTCGGGCTATTTTCAACTCGAATCGGTTTTGAACAGTTTGTAAACAGTTTCCAATATATTCTGGCCGCGCACCTAGTTTTGCGCAGTCCATGGGCAGTTTCCTAATCGTCAGCACATTCGAACACGAATAAAGCTCATGTTGCACAGTCCATGTATCGGTGTTTAGTGGAATTGCTGTAGTAATAGTATTCCGAAGGTTTTACAGATTTTGAAGAATCTTTTATCGATTATTATTAATAAATATGGACACTTCTGAAGCAGCTATGTACAACATAATAATGATTTCATCAATTCTAATAATACGGAGTAGGCCAATAATAGTGAGTGGACGGAGGATTGTGGGCTCACTAAAACAAATTTAAAAAATCTGTCTCCTGATCATGGTAAGGCGCCTTGAGGGATATCACTTTGAAATATTTTCACTTAAATTTTGACGTTTATACAGGGTGATTCATATCATTCATAAACGAACCGTCTGAAAAAAATGAATATCGCAGCGATTATAAAACTTAGAAGGCCGTGACTTTGCGGTTCGACTAGCATTAAATGCGTCACCTTGGGTCAAACGGTCAAATTTGAATTCTTTTTGTACTTGGAGAAAATCAGTAGATCAATTAAGGAAATTTCAATTACAGGTAACTTGATTATTTCAAATTAGAATACCTAATTTTTTTATACCATCAAATGTAAAATATTGATTACCTTTTCAACAATATTTGATTGTCAATATCAATCTTTTTTAGTTTTCATTTTGTTTCAAAATTTTCGGTCTAGTCGGTGTTTCTCAATTTTCCTATGTAGAAGCAACCTAGCAGGCCATGAAAAATAAACAAAAACCCGTTAAGATGGAACAAAACAACTTATTAGATAGATACAAACGAACTAGAGCAACGTGACAAGATTATGAAAATTCCTTACAACACATCATCTCTAACGGGAGACAACTGCGGTAAGATATCTAATGTCAGTGAAAAGATGGAGTATGACAGAAGTTTTTTTTTTTCACAGCCTACTAGCAATTGAGATCTACTAGAGCTTGACAACTCTCCAAAGAACGAATAAAAATTTTCACACAAAAGAAAAACAGCCAACAATTGTTGCTGACAGCCTGACCTCATCAAAATGAAATTTCACATTTAATGGGATAAAAAGGTAGTCATTTCCGTTAAGTCAAAAGATATCTCTTAACTGTAACATTCTGAGTATATATTGAAATAATTGTTAGAATTCTTCATTACTCTATGTTGTAATTGTGTGTTTATTCCGTGTATTTTACTGCCAAGTAAATTATATTTTACAATTTAGACATTCAGTTTTCGAACATCTTCGCCGCCAGAATGTAGAAGGCGTCATCCTTGGGTCTCTTCTTCTACTTAAGGCAAACGATTCGCGGACCCAGTGTGTCTCACAGTGTGAGGAGCAGTCACTGGATAACGGAACAGCAGTTCGGTGTATTGGAGCCCGGGCTGCACCTTTTTTTTTAAATAATTTACTGCAAATAGAAAGGACACGATAAATACGTCACAGCATCTAAACTAATATTCATTGTTTCCCCATCACGTGTCTAACGGCAATATGGCAGCAACGCGTTACTCTACATGACAGTTGACATCTACGGGAAAGACTTGCTTCAGAGGCAGGCAATCAACA
The DNA here is from genome assembly GCA_951848785.1 of Callosobruchus maculatus. Lineage (NCBI taxonomy): Eukaryota > Metazoa > Arthropoda > Insecta > Coleoptera > Chrysomelidae > Callosobruchus > Callosobruchus maculatus. The sequence continues at coordinate 7,805,823 of CATOUR010000026.1, read as the reverse complement.
AAATGTTATTCCAGCTTCTCAAAAAATCCAAATAAACAATAATGTAAACAGTAAACACGTATTTTAAGGTTATATGTGTTAGTACTGTCAGGATCATCTTGTTTCATGTACAAAACATGAACGGTTCATGATACTATCAACGACGTCCTACTCTGAGCTATTATTCTTATTGGTTGGTTATTTTTAAAGCAGTTTTACTTCATGATGGATTTGATGGAAAATTTATATAAAATTATTTATTGCATCTGTATTAGTGATGTAACGAATATTTGCGAATAATAGTTTTTTTTTAATGTGATAGTTAATAAAACAATTCGTTCATTTACTGAGTTTTTTAATGTAAAAAAAACTTAAACTCGTATTCACATTATCAGGCTTCTCTTTATCATTTGGTATTATTTATTTAACTTTGAGCAATGGAGCTTAAAATTAAACTTTCATAAAAAACAGACGAGATGCACTTTGTTTGAAGGGGACCGCCATTAAAGTCATCAAGCCATAGACAGTGGCCCTGAATTTAAACAGTTGGCGGCATTTTTCAACTAAAAACTGAATTTTCACACTCGCGGATGTTGCATTCCCATTCGCTTCCGCGAATGTCCAAAATTGACATTCGTTACATCACTAATCGACATAGTGTACGGTTTTGTTTAAGCCCAAAAACAAAAATAATCGGCCCATGGTAATTTGATTGAGGATCGCTGTATGACTTTTACTTCCCACACCGATAGGTGAGGAGAGTATTGTGATCGCGAAAATGTTCGATTTTGAGATAATATACTTTTTGGGCGTTTTATGATGCCTACATAACGAAAATCCACGTCACTCATTTCCGTCGGTCTGTCTGTCGGTTTGTCTGTCTGTCGCGTTTTTCTACCCTCGTAATCTCAGTAACCGCTGCATGGATTGTGATGAAATTTGGGCAGCGTTATGCTGTGGGGTCGCAGTATGTAATGTTCCTAGTTTTGAAAATCGCTGTACGGGGGGCGGAGTAATTAGCAAAAAATGAAAAATTTCAAATATGCCTCAAACTTCGTTTTTAGGCGTTTTAGGGGTTCCTCATCATTTTCTACTTTTTCTTGGGTGGGGGTAAATTTGGGGTAGTTGGGGGGTGGGGGGTTGTAATACTGAAAAATTTGTTGTATTCGTAATGGGCTGACCATTGATATGTGAATGAAAAACCTAGCGGCATGATACACTTTTTTAGGTCCATCCGAACGTTGCATGCTTACTATAGAGACCACGGGACTTAGAATTTGTGATGTATACATACGAGTATTGTTTTAGATCGTTCGATATCGCGTAACGCGAAAATTGTTCAATTGATTTTAATGAAATTTTGACGTAGTATTACTCCCAAGCCGAGGATGGAAAACGCGTATGTTTGGGAAAAATCGGATCAGTGGCGGCGCGGCAATAATAAAAAAACTAAAAATATGAAAACAGCTCAAACTTTGTTTTTAGGCGTTTTAGGGGTTTCTGATCATTTTCTACGTTTTTTTGGATGAAGGGTGAAATTGGGGTGATTGGAGGGTGGGGTTGTAAAACTGAAAAATTTGTTGTATTCACCATGGGCTAGTGGCCTGTGAAAGAAAGATCTAGCAGCATAATGTACTCTGTTGTCCTATGTTGTCCTAGTTCGTATAGAGATGCAAGAAACTATTCTCCAGAGTTGTTGTGTTGCATGTTTTTTTTTGAACGCGGGCGGGCGATGATTTGGTTGGAGGGGGGATAAGATCACCGTTATGTGTGGGAAGTACTGAGTAAATGAACTTGACTCCATTTTTTCAATTATAAGTCATCTTTTCAAAAAGTATGACAACTATACTGATAAACTGAATATTGCACTGAAAGTTGTCGGCTTACTGTAGGAAAGTTGAAAATGCTAGATTTTTACAAGCTTTGCGAAGTTCGTATCGTAACCGCGAAAAATATCTTTCTTGGACGTTTTATAACACGAAAAAGGATGTTGGAATTCATTCCAAAATGACTTGCGCATCTTGTATCCAATACATTCTAAATTTAGCCGAAAATAACATTAAGGGAAGACACTGATAAGTACCAGTAGTTTTGAAATGGGTAAAAAATTTATAGTTGAATGTATATGACGTGCTACTTCTAAATCACCCTGCCTGAATAAGTGCTGGTATCAGTCATAGGTAGTGGGTAAATACCCAACGTTTGGATAAATATATTTGGGTATGTACCCTGTATATACTAGTTATTTGCCCGGTATAAACCCACAGATTTGGGTAAATATGCACCTCAACGGGTAGATAATTAATATTTCTTTTATTTTTGTGTTTATAATGATCAACTCTTATATCTTCAACGATCAAAGACAGTGTACTTGGGCATATATCCGGGATTTACCAAAGTACCAATATAGTATTTACCCATAGTGACTATATACTGGGTCTTTACCCAAATTCCAAAATACGTGCCATTTGCCCATCACTGACTGTTATAGCTATTGTAATTATCAATCCATCAATACATTTATTTGTTAAGTAGAATAAATATTAGTCTCAGTTCGCAGAAAGCTAGGCTTTGTGCGCGGATACTAGATAAAGATAGTAGATAAAGACTGAAATATTTCATAACCTTCCTCAGCTCCGAAGCTCGATCATCCCCTTCTGCACCGTATTTTTGTTAATCTTCAATATTTCAACTGGATTGGCTTTTTAACAGCATTTTTGGAGCTTCCAGCATGACATACCATCACAGAATAATTACATTGCTTTCGACAGAATCGTCTTAAATTTTATGACTGTGACAGTAAAGTTAAATAAAAAAAATAGTTTGACACGTTCGTCGTATATAAAGCTTACAATTAAATTATAAAAACGCCGATCTTTCAGTCTGGTCATCAGAATACTTATGATGACAAAGCCGATGGCATATTGAGAATATGGAGTACTTTGAAAATTAGTATCAATACTTGGGGAAGTACCGAGGAAACTTACTTTGATAAATGCTTTTTGTAACAGTGTGTAAAGGTAAATTTGAACGATGTTCATTCGCCTATAGACCCTTTCCATATCAAAATGCAAATGATTTTCGAATCATGCGGTCCCATTACTGTGATAGGACAGGATTATGTATTTCATGAATACTTACGACCACTGAATTGATAGCTACTATATCTATTAATAATTTTTTTCTTCTTACAAATGACTACAAATCGCTGCATCATAGAGACCTGTTCCCTACAAGTTTGTTATATTACGGACTTCTTCGTTCCTCCCTCCCAGTTAAATATAACATAAAAATGGCAGATCTATTTTTTCGTCTGTTGATTCTTTTTTTGCAAAGAGTGGAAGCATCCACATTTCGACAGCACTCTCCACGTTAACTAATTTTTAACAGACCTGTTAATTTCGACGACCGTATTAGAAAAACACATTAATTTCGTGAGCTAATTCAGCATTATTTATTGAGCAAAAAAAAAACCGTTAGTGAAACGATGGAGAGGCTTGATAAATACTTTGGGAACTTAGCACCCTCAATTTTAATGTTTAAAAAGTGGTTTCCCGAGCTTCATTATAGCCGTACTAGTACAAGGGACGCTGAACGTTCAAGTCGCCCAAAATTAGTCGTCACGTCGGAAATCATTGTAAAAAATGAAGTCAACTCAGTCAGTCCTTCCCACACTTTATGGTGATACTAGTTTATTATTATTTTCCCATAGCATGAAGCTATAGTCTGAGATCGCCTTGCAACCAAATCATCGCCAGCCCCCCACCTCAAAATTGTGTAATACCGCTAGGCCTTTCCTTCACAGGTCAATGGACAGCCTATTATGAATACAACAAAATTTTTCAATTTAAAGACCCCCACCCCAGCTACCCCAATTTCACTCCCGCTCAAAAAAAGTAAAAAATGATCATGACCCCATAAAGCGCTTAAAAACGTTTGATCTGTTTTTATTTTTAGTTTTTTTATTATTGCAGCGCCACCACTGACACGATTTTTAAAAACCATACGTGTTTTCCATCCTCGCCAAGGTAATAATACTTTGTCGAAATTTCATTAAAATCAATTCGGTCATTTCCAGGTTACACAATACAGAACGAACTAAAGCAATACTCGTATGTACGCACATATCAGAAAAGTTAAGTCCCTTTGGTTTCAGTAAGGAAACGTTATGCCGCTAGGCTTTTCTTTCACATGATCACAGGCAATGGACAGTCTATTATGCATACAACAATTAGCGTATCTATTATCTCGAAATCGAAAATTTTCGCGAGCACGATGCTCCCCTCACCTATCGCTGTGGGAAGTAACATTAATGAAATGGTATTAAATATTAAATTTGAAATTGAAGTTTCGCGAATTAATCGGGTGCACCACATTTTGTATGAATACTTTGGTGTTGAGGCTGTATCTCACAATCCAAATTTTCATTCTAAATATTAGACAAAAAATTATGAAATGGATCTCTTTTATGGAATGGTCGAATATTTTTTCACAACTATAGGACAAGGACATGCGCATCGGTAGCACAGTTATGTTATATGTCTTTGACAGTTATTATTTCTGTCCAAGTCATTATAGTGCTGCTAATATCACAGCATAGTAAACAACCAGCACAATAACTCAGGTTGGCGGAAATTACACGCGCATCCCCACTTTTGGATGATTCTTTGTAGGGATGCTAACGATACTTCGATACTTGTACTTCTGCACTAATATCGAGTATTTTTATCTTAGATACTTTTTGAGCGATTCCAAGCTGCGATACTTTTGTAGGGGTATCGGTATCGAAAATAATTATATAATTATCAATGGGTGTAATCAATTGCACAAAATTCTCTGTACGAACCAAACGCGACTATTTGGCTAAAAAATATCGGGTTGGTACCGGTATCGATATTTTTATTTTCGCATCTCTACCCAAACTTCACAGCCTTAAAATCATCCCAAGGTCAAATTGTGTGGGAACCATTTTTATATAGGAAAGCCTCAGAGATATTGTGCTGGTTGTTTACTATGCTGTGGTCAATATGTCACTCCACTTGTGCTTGTCTGTGTACTTGTAGTTTTAACATTCTGTACATAATCACTAAACTATCAAGTTTGCGATCTTATTCTAACCTTATATTTGTGGTTGCTTTTTAATTGCGAAGATGTGTGCTTGTGTTGGTTAATTTTTTTCTGAAGAAGGTTGTTATTTGACAGAAAAATAAAACCAGACGAAAATTATTTGATTTGTTTAACCTTTCTTTTCAACTGTCACCAGCAAACGATTCGATTGCGCAATAATTCAATGCGCTGTTTTACATCCAATTTACCCAATATTTAGAATACGTCGGAAAATTTGAACAAATTACAAAATTCGATGTAAAAGTGCGAGGTAGCAAATGCGCAGACATCAAATTTCTTGTCAAATTCTGTGTAATATTTAGGATGGAAATTTGGAATATGACATACAGCCTCTAGAAACCTGCCTGTCTTCGGCTTCAATCCAAACGAGTTTTTGTATCGTTTCGCTACATTCGATGAGATATGAATCCATCACATCACAGCAACGCCTAATCATCAATCGAAACATTAGGTTTTTACGGGTGAATGTGCATCAAAAAAGGCAAAAGATGGGTATGGGCGACAAAATCATGGCCACAGTTTCATGTGCCTTGTGTCGTGTCATTCAGATAACACGATAAAAGGGTGAAGCGATTTCCAGCGAATATTATTCACATTTGTTGGACAGATTTAACATTTACTCTGAATTTGTGATGAGTCAGTTATTGGACAACTAGAATGGCGGTATAACTATTGGCGGAAGCAGAATATTAACTTAAGATTTGCTAACGATACAACCTTATTGCTGCTTCTCAGGAAGAACTAGTAAGTAGCTCTATTAAACATCTTAGTACAATACAGTGCAGCGTATGGTCTTGGTATTAACTACAACAAGACCATGGTTATGATCGTATAGATAGAGAGCACGATAATCATCGAGTAATAAAGTCAGTAGGCCGTTGTGAAGTAGTTCAAAGTTTTGTGTACCTCGGTTCTTTGATCGACAATTTGGGTAGCTGTGAAAATGTGATTAGACAGCGCATTCAACAGGCACGTGTGGCCATGACAAAGCTTACTAAAATATGGCGTGACCATGACATCACTAAAGCTACCAAAACATCGCTGGTTCAGTGTCTTGTGTTCTCCATATTTTTTTCTTTGGATAAATACACAGAAGCGACAATATGGAAAAACAGTTCAGGGTCATGCCCCGAGTGAGCGGCGCCGTGGCTGTTCCCCTACACGCTGGATACGACGAAATAGTTGCTGGATATGACTATCAAGAGCGCCACTGAACTGACAGTATATCGCGAACGATGGCCAGCTACAGCTCTCAAAACTATTGATAATATTCGTGTGGGCAGTACTCTAACTCCGACTTAATGCATGTTACGAGTTCACAACATGTCTGTTAAGACATTGTGACTATGATGATGATGATGATGCTGGACAGATTTCAACAACGTTTTGAAGCAGAAAAGTGTGATCACTGATCACCAAGGCAAACATTCATCAACTGGCTGTGCTGCGAACTGCTACCTCATCCACCATATTCTCGGACTATTGATTTTCAGATTTCAAACCTGAAGGAATGGCTAGATGTCGAATAAGAAGGTCATCGTTTAATCAAACGATTATTTTTAGGGCCTTGAAAAATTGAGAAGGAAAAAATATCAGAAATACGAGCAAAAAAATCATGTAGAAAAATAATATGCTCAAAAAAAAGTATTAGTTTAGAGATGGTAGACATATAAAAACACCCTCGTATGTTTGCTTTTCTACACACGAATGATAAATAATAATCATTGTTTTCTTATGGGAACCATCAGGCTCTGAAAACACTTGCTACCACTATACATACATGGTAATAAAAATAACACTGGACACCGCGCAGGATGATTCTCACGTTTATTTTTATTAAAACATTTCTGATGTAATCGACTTAATTATAATTAACTCTTAAATCCCATTAAAGTATCTATTTGCCTCTCTCTCTTCTATACTGTTGATTAAATTCGTACCCGCAACTCGTCGGACCTTTCGCTCTCTCGTTTGTTGGGCGTTGAAAGACATTGTCGTCGGCCACGCGGGTCGTATAAGGGCAAATAGGAAGGGAAAATTGCTTGTAATTAGTATGGTGTACGACTATATAATATTTCGTTAATATTTCCTAGAATATTAAGACTCTAATGAAGAGCAGCAAGCGTAGTAGCGAACATATCCCATACAACTTTAAAAATTCAACTCCGCCGTCACAGTATGCACTGGAATGCATTATTCATAAAAATCAGGATAAGTAAACTCATACTCATCGGTAGAGCACTAGAGTCAAACACTTTAAAGCTGCCATTCAACAGAGCAGCAGACTTGGCATGGAAGCGCGCTCTTCTGGTCAGGCCAAGCGAACGCGCCGTGGCGTTCCACCAAGAAGTCTGCTGCTGTTTAGCAGCGATTTTCTTTGGTTTGCAGTTACCTTCGGGTACCAGATGGCGCACAGACAGATTTTTTCTGTCGACTACTCCAAAAGAGATATGTTATTGTATGCTTTACATTTTATTGTTATTTTAACGTTTTAACGAGATAGGATGAACAATTGTTTTAGGTATATTTTTTATTTTTATATTTTCATGCAACTGATCAATAGTTCAATGTATTGGTTTCCATTTAGATTGTTTTACCGAGTTGCTTTTTGTAAAAATTGTTCAAATCTTTTAAATGTTAATTGTGAATTTTACGTGTATTTTTTTTAATTTGCTTGTAATTGTTAAAGCTAATACTCAACTTTTTTCAATTTATATTTTCTCTTATATATACATATTCTTCTTCATAAATAAATTTTAGCACAAAAGAATGCGTAAAATGAACGCCGAAATGTGAGCTTCTTGAGTAAGAAAACCTCTGCAGTACTTCATCCCTAAATCCGAAGAACCTTTGCTACTAAATAGTATAAAAAAGCTGGGATAAGATTTACTTTCTAATGTAATAAAGCAGTTCCATGTGTTGGTCAGTGAAACTGGATGCATTAGTAAAACGTCTTCTGGTAGACCTAGGAATTTCGATAAATACAAAGATCGGAAGTGTATGTTGCAAGTACTTGTACAGATTTGGGCATCGCAACAAATTCAAGAAGTACTTATATCTTGAAGGATTTTTAAGTTCTAGGTCATTACAAAGCGTACTTTTAGATTCTTTGAGAGCACTTGGATTTGGTCAGTAATGCTGATCATCTTGCATACTTTTTTTTAACTTTTCCTCCTGATATCAGTAAAGTATGCTACTCGCAAGTGAAATTTGAACACTGAGAAAAGAAAGGGATGTGCTTCATGAAATGTGGCAGGACCAGAGACAATAATAAACGAACCAATTTGCCATAATTAGTTTATGAAAGAATAGAACAGGTCAATAATGGGTGGGCCTTCCATGTGGACGATTGCAGTCCTTTAGCCTACGCGGCATTCTCGTAGTGTTAGTAAACTGTAGAGGTACATCCTCCCTCCCAAGCTGCCCTCATGTTCCAGTTCGTCCAGTGTCGTCGTAGGATTGGTTAAATCGCGAATATATCGGCCCATCCAACCCCATGGTTTTTGAATTCACCATAAATCGGGTGATCGTGGTGGCAAGGGGAGAGTACCCTGACGTCAGTTTCCTGTAGGAGCCTCTACGACACCCTTGCAATAGGGACGCGCATTATCTTGCTGGAAGAAACCCTCTTTAAGGCCTGATGTGACATATGGAACGGCAACTGGTTTTAACACATCATTCACATAACGTTGGGCCGTCATTGTGCCACAACTCACAAGTAAAGGCAACTTGGTGTTAAATGCATCCCAAACCATCAGACCAATTGGGCGGTGCCCCTAGACAAAACCTGGACTCTTGGAAAAGGTCGTCTGATGCCACTCAGCATGCCACTCATCGCTGTCCAAGATTGATAGGTGGATCTGAGATAATAAGTTCGAGTTGGCTCCTGAGAAAACAGGCAATTATAATGCGCGTTCCAAGCAGCAAGAGAGTTAACGTGGTCTTCCAACTAAAGGGAGTGCAAGTCCCAACAAGCAAGTTCATAGTATACCTTGGGATTACTCTGGATAACGAGAGGTGCTATACGGAGAACACCTTAAAAGAGTAGTTGGAAGAGGCAGAGAAGAAGGCGGCAATACTGCCACATCTGATACCAAATATAGGAACGCCCAGTAGTAACAGAAGGGCACTACTGTGCCAGGTTGTTACAGTCGGTCGTCCTATACGGAGCTCCTATGTGGTGTAAGGCCACGAAAAGAAAAAAGTACCAGAAGGTGCTGAACAGCTTGCAGAGACAGTCTCTGCTGAGGGTGGCCAGTGTTTATCGCACAATATCTACAAGAGCCTTGCAAGTTATAACGATGATACCACCATTATACTTGCTGGCCAAAGAGAGGACGCTGATTCGCCCTGGTCAAGCAGGCAATGCGATGCCTGAAGCTAAAAGACTGACAGCAAGTAAGTGGAAAAGCCTATGGAACGAGACCACTAATGTCAGCATGCCACTGTTTGTGTTCTTGGCACCAATCTAACCGTTGGAGACGATGATTTGCAGTGAGTGGAACACGACGCATTTAGCTTTCTTCGATCCATGTGCGCCCTACTGCTACAACTGTAGCCACGCTACGCCACATGGTTACAGCAACTGCTCTGAAAGAAGCATCACGTTCTCGTTGATCTTCAAATTGACCCCGTAAACTGGGGCGGTCGTCTTCTAGGGGGCATCTTTCACGACCAACTAGTCTGTCGCCACATTTGCAACAGACGTCCTAGTTTTTGGATCGACAAAAAGCCATGCATTGTTTTTATACGTATAGGTTGCAAGGTGCAATGTATGTAAAAATCGTGTAAATGAACAACAAGTGTTACATGTGTACTAAAGCCAAGCTATGTACACATTCTTAATGCGAATATGCCTTTTTTTCAGTTGTTCGAATCTCACATGTCAGTAGTATACTATATATAGGGTATTACATTTTCTCCCACGATCTATCTTCTGCGCACGGCACTGCTAGCAGTTTAACCTCTAGATTCTAGTTTATGATGTGTCATTATTGTTGTTTCAGTGTTGATGCTTGTTGTAATCTTGTCACTGTATCGATGATAATAATCAAGCAAACAGTCTCAACAAACCCAAAAGTGGTTGTTCATTTTTTTGTTATAAAACATGCACCAATGACCCATAATATTTGTCATGCCATGATTATAGAGGCTATCAAATTTTACATTCTGCTGTATAAAAAAAATTAAGCATTCCCATTTCAAAAAATCAAGTTACCACTGATTGAAGTTTCCTTATTTAATCTACCGATTTCTCCAAGCACAAGTGCAATCCAAACTTGACTGTCTAACCTACGCTGACGCATTTCATGCTTAGTGACACGGCAAAGTCACAGCCCTCTAAGTTTTATAATCGCTGCAACATTCATTTATCTTCTGATATCTACTTATACCAAAAATTGTGATTTGCTCTTAAACGGTTCACTTTAAGTCCCATGTGTGATACATAAAGTCACACTAGAATTAACTCGAAAATATAAATATGCAATAATATACAGGGTGTTCCATTTAAAAAAAACAACTTTGATGTCACGATTTTATTGGACACCCTGTATAAAAATCATATTTTTTAAAATGTACCTCGACCTTGCAGAGATAATTTTCTAAAAATTGGTAACGTTTGGTCACAGTCCAAGGCGTTGAGCTTGACTCATCCTGTATATATTATCATAATTTCCCCGGATATTAGAATGGGTACTAAAAAAAGATTGGTAGTGTAGTAGTGCCTGTGAAAAATATAAAAATAGATTAATGGTTAATGTGATATTAAACGTGTTCTGTTTATAACTAGCATTGAAAATATTTTTAATACATATTTTTTTTCAGGTAAGAAAATGATCTTTACTCTCAAGTCAACGAATAATAACAACATAATTTGTTTATGGCTGCATAGAGATGTTGAGGTAAGTATGTGCACTGTAGTTTTATCTGATTGAAGCACGTTTGTTTATATAATATAATACGGCAATAATTTCTTCAAATATATAATATTTAAACAATTTATTCAAAAAGAGAATTACGGAACATAAAAAATGTCTTTCTCGGATGTTTTGTCATCGGTCAGCACTTATATTTTTGAGTCTTGGCTAAAACATCTCCCTAGATAATTTATACAGCTTTAGCAAGTTTTTCTCAGTTCTTTTTTCAGCTTGTGGTGATAACATTCGTCAGTTCATTTCAATCGCTATGCATGCCACCTGAAGCTCGATTTATAATTCAAACATTAATTACTTCATCAAACACACTCTGACAATATTTAACCTTCAAGATTCGAGGCATATTTACTCTGCGACCGCAATATCCTTCCGATATGATAAAAATCCAACGTAACAGCTTTTTATTCTGAGTGCTTTATTATAGCTTTTTCCCCGACCTATGTGCATTTAATTTCCTGCCTATGAAGTGTGGCACCTAAGAAAGGATTGCGGTAGCGGCCGTGTTTGCTTGACAAAAGTATAGGGATGCAAACTGTATATCGATGTTATGGAAACATCGATGTTTAGAAAAAAGATCGTTCAGAGTAGATTTTTACCATCTTTTATAACGATAGTTTTGTAATTAAGTATATCCAAGGTGGAATACATTTATATTCAATAGATCCGTTTGCCTTAAAGAATACTTCCGAACACTAATAGTTATGTTCATTGATTGTAATATCTATAACGTTTTTTAAATCATCTTGCTTAAAATGTGTAATTACATACTAGTGAAAAAAATTAAATTTACAAAAATCATAAAATAATAACATTTATTCAGAAAAGTTACATACGGCTTTAATTTTCGAGATCTCATTATAAAAATCTAGATCTTGGGATCGCGGGATTTCGGGATTGATCGCAATATTTTTTTTAAACTCTAGTAACAGCAATGATAAAAATGCAAAAATATAGTAAACAAAAGGACAGTTTTATTAAAAAATACAAATAAAACATATTTTTATTTTTGAAAAGTAAATATCAGATCAAATCAACTTTGGTTATAAAACACAAAATTAGGAACAGGAAGTAAAAACAAAAATAGAAAGAAAACTTTAAATCAAAATAACTTTTAAATAAGTTGGTGTGCTTAGTAATAATAAAATATGACCTTAAAAAACCAAAGAGTCTAGACTGAAGTATTTTAAGCGCGATATAACTGCGATCTAACGCAAATGAAACCACTGAAGAATGGGATCTTCCAGCTTTCATACGCGTAGGTAAATGGTTTGAATTATTCATATAATTTTAGCAAAAACTAAACGATTTTTAAAAGATATTGATATTTTTTATATAATTTAAACATAAGCCCCAACCGCTATGTTATTAAGTGGCTTATAATTTTAAATTGATAAATAACATGTCATTTTTTGTAATTTTTACATCATTATCAATTTTAATATTTAATAAAAAATACGTGGGAAGAAAATAGCTGATCAAGCGGCTCGCCAAGCAATATGTGTACTCCTTCGTCTCGAAGGTGCGAAGGCAGCCTTAAAGCAAAATGTTTTCCAACTATAGCAGAAAAAATTGAGCATGTCTGATCATAGCGTGAAATTATTCAAGCCCACTATCGAAAAATGGAGCTTACCATCGCTCATACGTAGGGAACAGATAGCACTCACTAGAATGAGAATAGGTCACACTTGCCTTACGCACTCACACCTATTACTAGGAAACCCTCCACCAATGTGTGAAATGTGCAATCTTATACTTGAAACACATATTCCTTGATTGTTCCCTATATTCAGCTGCCAGACTTGTTCATAACATACCGAATGATTTTAAAAGTTGTTTACTCCCTATTAACAACATTAAAGCCACCTTAGAATGTCTTAAAACTATTAAAACTATTAAAACCTTCCGTAAAATTTAAACACGGATTGAAATCTAATTTGAATAGTTTTTCCGTTTCCTTTTAAAGTATAATCACAAGTGTTCGTATGGATGAGTGTCGGCTGATAACCAAAGCAGTTGATGCCGCTGTACAAAAAAAATACTAAGTAGTCTGAAAAATCGTACACTGGTATTTCAGAAAAGGTTTAAGCATTTTTCTCATTTTTATTTCATTATTATTCACCCACCGCCACCGCCACTGGATGTATTTTCAAGTGCAAAAAGATGTATTTTGTTCTTTCTGCATTATAGCAAGTCACGATTAACATTCCATTGATATCAGATCAATCATTTCTAAATTATGGAGGGCCGAATAATTCTCGTTTCTTATTTTTACTCCGCCGCCACTGGATGGATTTGCGAAAGTTTTTTCTCCCTTGACGGAGTAGTAACCGACTGGCTAAGAATCATCGGATAGACAAGCAGTTCGACAAAAAAAAAGTGACATTAACCTTTGTGACAGCTGCGCCAAGGAAGGCCCAGATCTCCCTCTCATCGGGCCAGAACCAGCATGGTACAACCACGGCTCAACAAACAATCAGCTATTATTAGGGCGACTACACCTTAACCCCCTTACTTCAAAAAAAACCCCTGCGATCGGCACGTTATAAAACGCCCAAAACACAATACCATCTCAAATATACAGGGTGTCCATTTAGTGTGTAATTCTTCGATATCTCGCAAGGCATACCTGATAGAAGAAAGAAAAGAAAGTGATCAACTTGATTTTTTTATATCGAACCATAACCTTTTTTTAATTTTTCTAGTTTCCATCATCTCTATTTAACCCTAGAATATTTTTGGGATCGGTTGCGACGTTGCCAATGCCAAGTTATAATTTATTTTCTATTAATTTCCGGATTTGCATGGTCGCAAGTAATACGTCCAAATTGATATATTCCTTTAACTTTTCTCAATAATATTAAACAGTGAGTTACTTGAATATCAAATGAATATTATTTTGGATGTTAACATCAATGTGCATTTACGGGGTGTTTTTGGCGGAATATTAAATTACGACAATTTGAAGGTCATTTTACTTTGTTTTTTTTTAATGTAACACCCTGTATGCTTTATTTTAAATCGAAATATCTACTAATACCCTATCTCGCCTTTTAATATTTTTTCCGCGTTTGCGACGTTGCCAAGTTATAAATCATTTTTCCAAATTTTCAAACAAATATCACCGATTTTTATTAATAGAACACACTGCATATTTTGTTTAACACAGAAGTACTCCCTAGTAATGGTTTACGGCTTGAACAAGTTTTAACTAGTGTTCCTAAAATAATAAAACCGTTTTCCTTACTATCTATTTCGAATACCAGGTCAGTAAAAAGTACAGGAACGCTTAAATATCTTCAAAACACAACTGGAACGAGAAAATCAATACCTGCAAGTTTTCGAACATGCAGAATTCAAAAATTCTAACAGCAGTGTTGCCAGATTCACCACTTTTACGTTACACCTCATAATTTTGTTATTTTAAATAGAATCCTCTACTTATTTTTATTGCTGGAACGCTTAAATATTTCCAAAACTGCCATGCACAGCTAGAGCGGCGAAATTCAATAGTTGGGGGTTTTTGAACATACAGAATTCAAAAATGTTAACATCGGCGTTGTCAGATTTACTAATTTTACCTTCCACGTCATAATTTTGAATGGAATGCCCTATTTACGAGGTCTAAGTGCGCAGTCAAACCCGTGCATTCTTCCCTCTGTGTGAGTGGCGGCCTTAATACAACGATTTTTCCCCAGTTTTCAAGGTGAGGTTTTCTCCATCGATCTGTTTGTTATACAACAACGATGTATCGAAACATCGATTTCAGTGCGATGTTTGCATCCCTACAAAAGAACGCGGCGTGCCGGCTCAGGCTTCGACCCCGGACCCTATCGCCGTTACTGTTTTGTTTTGGTCCCGTATCGAGACGGGATGTCCTGTCAGTGGTCCCGATTGATAAGCGGGCGCAAGATAAGGGCCGCGCGAAACAGTTGAAGATCTTGCCGCCGCCGCCGCCACCGCTGCTGCTGCTGCTGGTATGTTTATCTGTTGTTTTTTTTTTCGGTCACAGACGCCTGATGTTTTGAGGAGATGACAAGGAGCAAAAAGTCTACTTCGAAGTTACTATGCAACCATTTCTATGGTTATTAGTCTCGTCTATCATCGTGTTTCACTGATCAATAACAAACTGCGAAAAATATTTTTTACCATGTTTTGAATTGGTAGAAAATAGATTTGAGCTCATACTATAGATTCATTATATTGAAGGTAAACTCACCATGTCATTATTATTCCAAATTCAATTGTTTGTACTCAGGAAAAAGGTTGACATTTTCTGGACAGAGTCTCAAACAGCTGCTTTGATTGTATGTTGCAAGGAAGTGGATGGAGATAAACTGCGTCTTGCTGGTAAGGTAAATAATGCTGTTATTTCTGCAAATGAGGGCAAAAAGTATGAAAAACGGAACTTCTCGAACTTTTACTTCCCACATCGATATGTAAGGGGACTATGATGATCACGAAAATTTTACATTTTGAGATAATACTCTTTTTTGGGCGTTTATGATATCTACATAATGAAAATCACAGTAGAGTCACAACCAGTACTCTCACTCTCGCCAATATTTGTCAGACGAGTGGATTTCCGCGCGCATCCTTGGCGGGACGTCCTGGGGACCCAGACGTATCAGTGGAACTTGAGCAGGCGACGCCACTACACGAGAGTGGTTCAGCGATACAGTGCCGTACTTTGATTTTTGTCGACGATGAGTAGTGTAAGGCGATGTGCAGCCGATGAGTTGGAAAAAAACTTCATTAAATACATCGGTAGATATTTAGTCCGAAAATGTCTAGCTAAGCATTCGTGTCAAACGTGCATCAATTATGCGAATGCTTGCTGCGATGACTTGGATGGAACTTCTATATTTACGCTTTATAAGGCCTTCAGAAAAACGTAATTACACCTGTTTGGTGATTTATACATGCCACATGATGGTTTCATTCAGCAGATTGCATCACTGGAATTTATGTTTCAGAAAAATTTCGAAAACATTTGTGTCAAAAATAATACTGTCAATAGGTTGGTATGTGCCTCTAAATTGTTAAACCTCCATCATCCCTGTAAAGATTTCAATTACGAATTTCTATACAACTTACATATATGCTAGGATAAGGATTTATTATAGTATGAAATATGCTCACAGAAACTTTAAACTGCCCAATCGAAATAGGAAACTAGTTGTTTGGCGACGTGAGTGAATTTTCGGTCATTTATAAGCTCATTAACAAAGATTTTTATAAGAATATTCCAGCAAAAGTCAATGATATAAAGGAAGTCACTATTACAATTGCCTCAAAGCTTTTCATCCCTTCTCATCCTTCACCTAATAAATCCTTGTCATAGGCTAAAAAATCCGCAATTTATTTTTATGTGCGAATGCACTTTCTATTGTATTGTATAGCTATTTATTTTTTGTCAAACCTTTCATCAAGTCCATAACGTAATACTCTAGGATTTCTTGTCGTTTCTTAATTTTTTAATGTTTAACTGCAAAAATATCGTTTCTTTCTTGAATAAATAGTATTTAGTTTATTATATCTTTATGTCCAATGATTCTTCGATTATGTCAAATTTGATGGAGTACTTTTCTTGTTAGCTGTTAAAGTAGACATTTAAGTTGAATTACCTTTACAAGCAATTTGATTGAAACTGTTGCTATGTCAATAAAAAGCCTCACAAATAAAAATACCGTATATCAATAGTTTAGTCTGATAATCCTTCTAAGTATGATGAGAAGCAGTCCGAGTTCTCGTGCATTTTTTGTATTATGATAGCACAGTTTCTGTTAGAATGATAAAAGCAATCGAGTAAGAGCATCATTTTGCAATGTACCCGATTAACAAAAATTTACCATGCTACTCAATGCGGTTCTGAACGGAAGCGGCGGCATATAAGCCTGATGATGCGCTGTGGCCGCGGCGACGGCGGTGAATTTTTTCTAACTCAGACTGTGAGCGCGATACGTAGATTGGCTGAAAAATGAATGCGTGTTTTGGCGAGACTGAATTTACTGGTTATGACTCTACTGTGATGAAAATCCACGTCACCCATTTCCGCAGAAGTCTGCCTGTCTTTCCGTCTGTCTGTCTTTCGGTCTGCCTGTCTTTCGGTCTGTTTGTCTTTCGGTCTGTCTGTCTTTCTGTCTGTCGGTGTGTCTGTTTGTCTGACAATCAGTTGGCGTTCTTCTAGCCTCGTAATCTCAGTAGCCGCTGAATGGATTGTTATGAAACTTGGGCACCGGTATGCTGTTGGGATGTAGTAGGTAATGCTGCTTATAATTTGGAAAATCGGTTTATTGGCGGCGCACAAATTGGTAAAAAACCAAAAGTTATCAGAACCCCTCCAAACTTCCTTTCTAAGCATTTCAAGGTATACCGATAATGTTCTGTCCTTGTTTTTTGAGAGGCTGAAGTGGAACGGGTGGGTGGTTCGAAAGCTCAAACATTTTTTGTACTCAAATAATACTCCACATTGCGCTAAAGAAAAAGGTGATATTATGTGATTTCTAGACCTATCTGAATGTTGGTTTTGAATTCTATGATGATGATCTATGGAATAATTTGATACATACATAGGTATGATAATCCTAATAAGGTGTAACTTGGAAACTACGAACGTGATTGTGATGAAATTGTGACCAGTATCACTATCATGGAGAAAATGGTAACAGTGCATCGTTCGTTGTGCACGCACGCGGTGGCAGCAAAAAAATAAAAATTTCAAAATCGCTCAAACTTCGTTTTTAGATGTTTCAGAGGTTTGTGATCATTTTCTACTTTTTTGATGAGGATGTTGTTGGGCTAGAGGAACTGTAATTTTTTTGGTAATACCTATACACATTATGATAATGTGTAGAATGTACTAAATCAAGACACTTGTCACATTTTTTTTCATTCTATTTAAGATTCATTGTAATCAACAAAGAAACCTGACATGTTTTAAAACAATGTTAGTGTTAATGCTCCTCATGTTCTTATTTTTTACTTTTTAGTTAGAATTGATATTGTAACAATTACCGTCACTGATTTCATTTCTCTTATGGATCATTGTAAAAGTCTTCTGAGTGACAGAACTTTTGAATCTTTCTGGATGTGTCCGTTGAAGAACGTCATCATGTGCGTTATTGTCTGCTTAAATGTTTTGATGACCCATATAAGTCGCTTCTACCAGTAGATATGGTTAACCTCGCTGATTGGAAAGTAATTCACTTCAAAACAGCCATCACAAATAGTCAATTTTGTCGACATCAATCTCCAAGCTACCTATAAGAACCATATTAGAACTTTTATTAGAATAACTTGCACTATCTTACTCCTGAATTTGAAGTTTGTATGAGACTTTAATTAAAATTTTTGTATTTTCAGTTTTGAATTAGATTATCGAATTCTAAAAGTTGAAAATGTCTTGTAAAAATTGTTTGTAAATGTTAAGAGGAGTGTGATATTTATGCTATTGTATTGTTATTTGATTGTAATGTTTGGCATTGGCCTACCAATAAACATAAACATTTGTAAGATAATATAATATCCATAAATATCTATTCATTATACCGCTGTTATACAAGCCGTAGATTTTTGGCACCAGCCATCGGTTACTCGCTGGTGGTCACATCTGGAGTTTTTTGTTCGTTCGACAATTTTAGCGCCTAACGATTAATCTGTTTTGGTTGTCAGATCGTGTCGAATTGTCAGTTTATTCAGGATGTTGCGTGATTTTGAAAAATCTGGAGGATGTGGCCATTTTTCAGATGTTTTTGGAAGAACAACATTACGCTGAAAGAACTTAAATTCTAAATAAGCGTCAACGATATAATTTATTGGTTGTTATAGAATGGTGATTTCTTGTGGGGTATAATTCATTATTGTTTATATACTTGGTGAAATACGGTTCGAGTGAAACATGAATACGAGGGTGTTTTGGTAAGACCGTGACTTTTAAAGGAAAAGTTTTTTTTCCTCCTATCAGCTCGATACATTTAGTCCAACGCGTTTCCACTTTTTTCATTCTTTCTCAATAACAACGTTTTTCAATGTTCTCAAAAATAAGCGTGTGCTTCAGGAATGACCTTTTCGTTAGACTCGAATTTTCTACCTCCTAGTCATTTTTTTCGTGTCTGGGGGGGACAAATTGGAGAATGGATGAATAGTGACGGCTACGCACGTATGCACTCGTGCTTTGTCCTTGTGAAACAACAGTTTTTTCTTAACCAAATGCGTTGATTTCTGCTCCAAAATGGTATCATTTCTGTCTAACAGCTATGAATATTATTGGCAAGTGATAGTCTTATCCTTTTCGAGGCAATCCATATGAATAGCACCGCGCAAATTGCAGTAAACTGTGACCAGACCCATTTCAGTCTTTTTTGTGCTTGTTCATCTATAGAAACCCACTGTTTCGTTTGTTGCTTGGTGTGTATGTGCAGAGATGGGTCCATATCGCATCTATGCTCACGATGCAAGGCAAAAATCTATTTGGATTGCGACTGAACATATCCAAGCACCTCAAATTCAATGTATTCATGTTCAAAAATATAAATTCTCACATACGTCTTAGAAGAATGGGTAAATAGAAGGAGGTAGTTAATACTTTGAAGAATCGAAAACTTCAATATTTAGGACATAATATAATGAGGAACGAAAATCGATTTTGTCCATTGCAATGTATCTTGTAAGGAAAAGAACTGGGAAAACAAGGAGTGGGCAGGAGACGGATTTCATGGTTGAATAATCTTAGAACCTAATTTGGTACGAGTACAACTGAATTATTCCGAGCTGCAATAACCAAAGTTAAAAAAGCATGTATGATAGCGAACATCCGGAATGGATAGGAACTTCAAGAAGAAAACATAATCCAATAATAGTTTCTGCTTGGAGAAAATTAAAATACACAAAGTTTAAAAAGCAGTACCAATCACATATTATTTTAGAGTTGCAGAAAATCGTCGTATGTAAAGGATGGAATCAAGTTGATTGACTCATTACTGCCCACACATAACGGTAATACCACTTTATTATTTTCTCTTTGCATAAAGCTATAATCTGGCATGCCCTTGCAACAAAATCATCGCCCGCCCACCCGAAAAAAAACAATCAACACCGTAGAAACTAGGACGACACAATTTTTATTGTATAAGCTTTAACTCATATCCTCACAAGACATGCCGATCTTCCGATATTTAAAAACGATTATATTATCAAAGTTAATCCTTGAAGGGCAATGAAAAGTGTTCCTGGGTTTCCCACCCCCCTATCCGAGATTCCATCCTATCTCAGCTCATTTTGACCACTCCATCCAAAAAAAAGTTACAAATGATAAGGGATCCCCATAGTACCCAAAAGCAGAGTTTGAACGGCTTTTATATTGTACTGTTTCTCTTTTAATTTAGTTTTTAACGTATAAATTTTTCGAATTTGAAAATTGCTACTCTATCGAGTTAATGTACTTTTGAAGCAATAATCGTACTAAACACAAGTGTGCTTCTTGCTCATTTTAAAATCGAAAACCGCATCCTTCTGTCGAGTTTAGTTTCCGAGATAAGTACTACAAACGTCAAATTTTCTAAAGATTGCGAAAATAGGCTTCGTAGACATAAACTATGGTTAACAGATTGGATATAAAAATCAATGCTGAATTCAAAAACATAGTGTTCTATTTAAAATAAAGAAGTTGATACCTACTTCCGGTATATTCGCATGTCCGCCATCTTTGAAATTATTTTCCGCATGTAGACTATTTCAAAAGAAACTTTTTATTCAAGCTATTTTCTCCTAATTTAAACGGTAAGGCCGCTAGAGAGCACCGCGCGCTTAATGGACCACCCTGTATAGTACGAGAATGTGGCCTTAGAGCATATCCAGGCAACAACAAGCCAATCCATCAGCCGTAGAATGGATTTCCAGGCTCGATATTAACCTATAGCCTAGTTACTATTTAGATCGTAAAAAAACAAAAAAAAAGATGTTTTACTTTTTTTATGACTTTTTTCATGTGTGCCTACCTAAATAAAATATCAAACGAAATTCACTTTTTTCCCATTTTTCTGGTAATTAAGGAGATGAGCTACTTTCAATAGCTGTCAAAGATAAACTTAATGACGCAGCTTTCTCAAAATTTTACACTGGTCTACTGTCAGATGGCAGTTAACGGGAACCGTTTGCCGTGTTACTGCGGAATACAAAAAGGCACAGACTTCTACACAAGCTGAGATTATGAGTCATAGGATTTTAAGATACCTATTCATACTCCGATTTCGATCATTGAGACCACATCGTCGACAAGATTTACTAACGTTTTGGTTTTATCTTAAAAAACGAAATATGAAAATAAAATTAAACGCATTAATTAAATAATAATTGATATGTTCTGGCTATTTTTAGAATGCAGCGAGGAAAGTTTGAATCTATTGTATAGTATACTTGCGCCTTTAGCCGATGTCCACGTTGCGTAGTAGTAACAACCGCCCTCCTCCTCATTCAACTGTGACAAGTATCGCGCGATTCCCAAAAATTCAAAATTCCCACGTTGGGTTCGGCCCAATTAACAGATATAGCGTTAATTAAAGCAAACGGCGACAATTACGATACCGAAAGCGCGTACACAATTTCAACTCGCGAGGGAGGTGGGACATAGTCGTGCGCGATATGATTGGCTGAGGGTTTCACGTCGGTATTTTTGTCTTACGATACACTACTACATACAAAGGAGAAGAAGATTAATATATTAGCTTTCATGCTCTCATCCACATGTGGATTTCTCAATTAAAATTGGAACTAGGTTTCCTACCATTTTTTCTGACCTTTTCTGGAACGAATTTAAAAAAAAAATTGATATTTTGTACATCAATGATCTTTGGCAAATTTTTGTGAATCTTTACTTAGGTAAATCGTTCATAAAAATCATGAAAACCTCTGTTTGCGCCAATTTTCCAACTGGCAACCATAGATTTTTGTAATTATTATGGATGAAACTTTAATTCAGTATTAATTTAAAAAAAAAGAGGTGAGTGCAGATAATCAACAATAATACATATATACCTAGCAACCCTGAGGCTGCGGTGGACTGAGAGCTGGCAACCATTTGTGTTTGATTTCTCTAATTTTCTTTCAAATGACGTATAATTGACTAAAAAACTACAGTTGCAAATTATATTAGCAAATTAATTACATTAAAATTAATTACAGACTATTGCTGGTGACTTTTAAAAAGGAACCTATCGTTAATCCATTCTATACTTTCTCAAAATTTATTTAAAATTCATTTTATTTTTTGATTAATTTAATCAAGACCTTTTTAAAAACAGGAAGAAGAACGTAGCGTTCCAAAATCTATTGCAGGAGATGAAGCTAACTGACACAGAAAAAATGTTTTAATTATTTACATATTTCAAGTATTGCATTTAAATCGTTGCTTGAAATTATTAGTTCACGGCAGAGTAGAACTGATTGTGTTAATTTTGAAATATTTAAATTCAGTAAAACATACCTGGATCATCAATCGTCAAAGATACTCTGCATCGGTTAACTATTCAACCGAGCACCTAACTGGCATTCTTAAGTGCTAAATAGTGAAAAGAAATCGAGGGATTTGGTGGATTGGATTTGATCTCAACAACAACAACCACAAATCATATAGCTACAAATTTAGATCGATTTGATTTGGCATCAGCTCGACAAGTGACATAGGTACCAACTATAAAGATACAAATTCCTAAAATGTGTAACTAAGTTTCGAGAATGTGAATTAAGCTTTACAATGGGGGAAGATCTCGTTATCTCTGTTTACAAACATACGAGGATGGCCTGAAAAGTTCTCGGCCTGATATAGAAAAGAGGTTTGGACCTTCAAAATTATTTTTATTTTTCGACATAGTCTCCTCTTGACTCTATACACTTGGTCCATCGATGTTCCAGAGCCACGATGCCGTGTTTAAAATGATCTTGTGGAGGTTCTGTAAACTAGTCATCCACGGCAGCAATCGCTCCTTCGTTTGATGAAAAACGTTGCCCACCAAAAAAGATTTTGAGTTTTGAGAACAGGTGAAAGTCCGACGGGGCCAATTCAGGAGAATAGGGTGGGTGGTCCAACAATTCATACTTTAAATCGTGCAGTTTTGCCATTGCAAGTTGCCCTTTGTGCACCTTCTTGATGAAAGATGACTTTCTTCTTTTGCAAATCTGGTCTCTTTTCAATAATTTTCTGATGCAACTGGGTTTAAAGGTCAGAATAGTACTCCGCTGTTATGGTTTTACCCTATCAAGATAATACACGAGTAGAATGCCTTTAGTGTCCCAAAAAACAGAAGCCATCGCCTTTCCTGTGGAGGGAACTGACTTGGCTTTCTTTGGTGCAGAGGACCCGGCTTCAGTCCACTGCTTTGATTGTTGTTTGGATTCTGGTATATAATGGTGAATCCATGTTTCATCCATTGTTACAAATCTGCGCAAAAAGTCCGCATGCATTCGGTGGATCTCCTTCCGAGATAAACCTTCTTTCACAAAGAACTTCATCACCGCACGGTACTCAAGCTTCTCCATGTCTTACGGTGATTCACACTACACTCACGATGATCGA
This sequence comes from Callosobruchus maculatus, assembly GCA_951848785.1. Classification (NCBI taxonomy): domain Eukaryota; kingdom Metazoa; phylum Arthropoda; class Insecta; order Coleoptera; family Chrysomelidae; genus Callosobruchus; species Callosobruchus maculatus. Next base: position 7,782,213 of record CATOUR010000026.1, on the reverse strand, counting down.
CTGACACAGCCAAACTGCTGATCGCAACTGAATGGCATTTCATGTGAGACTTGCAGAGACTTGTATGAACATGCACGTAAGTGGTGCACGTTCGCGCGCGCCTGCGTACTATTAAGGCCGGGAACTTTTCAGGCCATACTCGTATCCTCCGCATCTTTCATTGATTGAAAGATTACATCTGATTTTTTAGGCGCCCAAACATTTTTTTTGATATCTTCAATTTTTGCTAGGCCGGACAAAAATTTGATGTGAAAAACTACGACTACGAGCCATAATTCACCTCATATTTTTTTTCCATTGGTACCCTTCAGACTTGGGTTGCATACTGAAATCTGGTATTGAAATCCGAATCCTGAATACTGTATTCTAAACTGTATTCACACTCATGGCGAGGTGATCACAGTCTTGATCCTTCGAGAGGAGGAAAGGTGGAGGAGCAGTGGACTACACTGTTAGTCTGCTAGTTTTTGACCTAGTTTCACAATCATTGGTAACTCCTGATAGATGGAAGTTAACCAGTAATTATCGGATGCCTCTGTTTCAGAAAGAAAACCCGTGGTTAAGCTTATTTATCTTCCAGTTGGTAGCACGGATGGGTCTCAGAGCACTGCCATAATTGTGTTCTGTGAATACAACCTAGCCCTTTGACAGATAAACCACCTAACCTTTCTATTCATTTTTTTGACTTGTGTCACAACAGGCTATACAAAATATCCAGTTTCACAATTGGCAGTTACTAGAGGTTAAAAGAAAACTAGTGGTTAGCGAACACTTCGCGTTTCATAATCGGCGGTTTACTTCAAAAGCTCTGGTTATCCAATAGTTAAGTTAACCCATCGGTTATCGGTTATCTCTGACGTTTGTTGTCAACCTATGACACATAAGCTTGCTTTGAAGGTTATAAAGACATGTATTTTGACATTGACGTCTAAAACGTCGATGGATTTTGATTATAGTTTGTTGTGACACAAGTCAAAAATATGAATACGAAGGTTAGGTTTATTTGTCAAAGGGTTATGATGTAGCCACAGAATACAATTATGGCAGTGCTCTGAGAGCCATCCATGCTGCCAACTTGAAGATAATTAAGCTCAACCGCTGGTTTTCTTTCTGAAACAGAGTGATCCGATAACTACTGGTTAACCCCTATCTGTCGGTTAAGTGACTACCAGGGGTTACCAATGATTGTGAAACTGGGCCTAAGATGTCAATGTCAAAATGCATGTTTTTATAACCTCCAAAGCAAGCTTTGTGTCATCTGTTGAGCACAATAAACGTCAGAGATAATTCATACTTTATCCTTGGGTTAACTTAACTACTGGATAACCAGAGCTTTTGACGTAAACCGTCGATTATGGAAAGCAAAGTGTACGCTAACCACTAGATTTGTTTTAACCTCTAGTTAACTGCCGACAGTGAAACTGGGCCTTAGACTTCTAAATGGAATGATATTGCAATGCTTCTACCTCCTAAGGACTGATTTTATGCTATGGGTAAAAGACGCTGTCAGGAACATATATCGTCATAATGAACGTAAGATAATATCTAGTGTTATCCACCCACGAAACAACCCCCTATGCACGGCATTGGATGAGGCGGGGTAATAGTCGCTCAACCACCTGTTTTGTCCGTTGTTCCCACAGTTCGGAAGCGCACCTGAACGTTCGTTGATGAAGGGGTCACGCTTCAGGGGACACTATAGTGTATGAGTTTGTTTATAAAACACTGTCAAGGGGGGAAAAGAGGCGGACAACTTTCCGAGAAAACGTATTGAAGCGACGGCTAGAAATCTGTTACAGTTTACTGCGAATTGGGAAGCGTGAGACAAAGTACTAGTATAATATAGTATATTACAGCGAGCGGTAATGACGGTAACCACTCACACCGTTGAAGTTTGCACTAAGTGAGTTATTACCGTCCTCGCGAGTTGAAAACTATACTTTATCTGCGACCAAAAGATTAATAGTACGATTTAAATACATAACCTAACCTTGTTTACTTCTATCACTAAAATGAATACTATTAGCGAGTGATGTGTCATAACCACCTTTGCAGCTCATTTAACTTTACTCATTTTAGTGCGTGTTCTTTTTATCCAAACTCAATTCAAAGTGAGATTTTTACCTCCCCCCTTACCCCAATTGCACAACATAAAGACCAAAATCAGTTTCCTCACTTTAGACGTTAACGAAAACTGTTAATATTAGGTTATCCTCTGATCAACTTTAGTTGTCTGTTCTTTTTGAATGCCTAATAGAACTAATATATTTACTGATCTGAGAATCTCATCTTAGTTTGAAATATCTTGCACGGAGCAATTATAGCGTGTATTTAATCATATGTATTTCAAAGAAACCAGTACTTACTGGTATCTAGTAGGCGTTTTTCGTAACCCACGGTTGGAGCGTGGGTTATGAAAAATCATTCATGCTGTCTGTTTACAGGTTGTATTACTTGTTCAAAAGTAATTTGGTAATCGCTGGACAACCTAATGGAAATAGATAAAATTTATTATTTATTGCTTGGATTTGAATACATTTTATAATCGAATTTGGCCGATTTCAACAATGAACATTTAGAGTTTGGATTAAGCTACTGATCCAGATTAACATTCTAGTTGAATATAAGTAGGTACCTATGTAGGTACCTTATATACTTTGCGAATATTAATTATACACTTCCTCAATATTTTGAAACGGATCACCTATTTTTGCCACCCATATAAATTGAAACTCGAATAACATACTGTTTCATTTCGAATGTTAAATAAAGTTCTGTGCTAGAAATTGTTGAATTTTCTACACCTCCACAATACATGTCGATCAGCTAAAGGCCCAAACTCCAAATTGTGCTTATGAAACGAAATATTGATATTGATTTGCTTTTGTCAGAAATTTGTTGCATCATGCTAGGAAGTGATATGTTAGCAATTTACTTTTCTTTTTGTTTGAAAAACATGTTTGATTTAAATGCAATTAACTTAATTGAAATGAACAATGTCTGCCATAAATAGTGATAATAATAATGAACCGTGTCTTGTTAAGTGACAAAAAACTTGAATGCGTGGGAAGCAGTGAACGGATAGATCATCTTGATTTCGTTGATCACCCTCAACATTTATTTGAAAACGAACTTTATAATCCTAAAACCTGAAAACAGGATACTCGTATTTCGAAGCTCAAAGGATAATCCCAAGAGGCTGTCATTATAAAAGGAGGATGTAAGAAGATGTGATTGATGATGACGAATTTTTAATAGATGGAAGATGAAAACAACACAAAAATTACAAATTTTGTTGATGCTATATCGAAAGGTATAGAAGCAGAAATAAGCTCTAATTCGGCAAGCTTCTATCATGAAATCATCTAGACATCAAGTTTCATCACATCCGCTAAAATCTATAAATCACGGGCCACTGAGGTGATCTAAACACGAAAAACCTTCAATTTTCCATCCACGCATTATTTACCCACCCTGTATATTTTGAAAATGAGTTAACGTGCGTACAAAAGGCTAAAATATATATATACCTACTTTAGATTGGTATCAACCAATTTTCACTCACGTAGCAAAAACACAAAACCTGATAGGCACGCGAAAGGGGTCTTGGCAGGATTAAATTTATTTTGTGGATATAAGGCATAAATGGATTCCAATAACTTTTCTTGCTATATTAATAATATTGTTTACATAAAAAGACGTTCTAAATCATGTGCATCGGGTTAATGATGCGTAGAGGAGAATTTCTTCATTAAAGTTGGAAATCTGATTATTTCCTCACATTCTCGACACTTTTTTGAACTAGTTTACAGTTGCAATTATGACATATGGCTGTTTTCGCACTGCTAATTGGTGCAGAATTTACGAGTTCCTCACGATATTGACCTACATAATTACATATTTTATTGGCACTTTTTTGTCTAATTTAATTAATCTAGCGAAGGGTAGCGATGTGGTTTTGATACTTGGTGGTAATATCCAAGATATAATAAGCTCATTTTGAATAGTATTAGCCAAAGGGATGCAATACTGTTTAGAACGTGTATTCCTGAAATGCTTTTAGATATTAGATAAACTATATTTGGCTCTTAAGCAGGTGCTTGTTTTTCGAAAAAGATGGTCATTTCTATTAGATTTCTTGATTTATTAATTTCATAGTTACTATACTAGGTGTGAAGCTAAGAAGAATGTAATTGTATATGCATGCAACCTTCTCGTAAGGAGTCGACTATATCTGTAAACCGTGAATTCCGTTGCCAAAATGGTAAGCATACAGTTAAACATTTTCAACATGCTGCTGTTATAAACAACATGATTCGCTCATATTAAAATGCATAACATACAATTTTTTACCTCCCACACCGATGGTTGATGGGAGTATTGTGATCGCAAAAGTTTTCGACTTTGAGATAATATGGATATTGGGCCTTTTATGATAACTACATAACGAAAATCCACCTCACTCATTTCCGTCGGTCTGCCGTCTGTTTGTTGGCATTTAACTAGCCTTGGACCACCGCTTGGACCACCACTGCAGTGACTGTGATGAAATTTGGGTAGCGATATGCTGTGGGGTTGTAATAGGTAATGCTGTTATATTTTGAAAATTGGCGCATGGGAGAGTATTGTAAAACTGAAAAAAACTCGTTGTACTCATCATGGGCTGTCCATTGACTTGTGAAAGAAAACCTAGCGGCATAATACACTTTTTTAGGTCCATCCGAACATTGTCTTGCCTATTACAGAAACCAAATGACTTTCTGATTTATACATAAGAGTATTGCTTTAGATCATTCTGTATTGTGTAACCTGGAAATTATTGAATTGAATTTTTTGAAATTTTGACACGCATTTTTAAAAAATTTCAGAATCGCTCTAACTTCGTTTCATCATGATCATTGTCTGTTTTTTGTTTTGATGTTGATGGTGTAGGGATAGAAGAACTCCAATTGTTTTATTAGTATACCGACAATAATGTGTGAGAAGTACTGAGTCAAGTCACCTGACGCCATTTTTTCGCATATCCTCTATAATGAGGAAATATTAGGGGATTAATATCTGACAAGCTAGTAGTTCTTAGTTATAGAACTATCGAAGGAAAGTGATATGTGTCAAAAGATCTAAAATTTCCGAAAATAAACAGACCAGAACAACACTATGTGTGGTTATGTTTGAAAACTACTAGATAATATTAGAGTCAGTTTTTATGAGGCAGTGGAATAAAAACAAAGCTTGACTTCATAACAAAAAAGAACGGGAACTATTCTCACAATAAGAAAATTATTGGAGGTCGTTCCAGAAACAAGTGCAATTTAGGTAAATAGAGGTCACCCAACCATCTGTTTAGGTGGTAATATTCTGTTGGTCAGTAAACAATATTGAATTCTGACCGGAGGTTTCCAAATTGCCAAGGCATTTCAGTAAGTCACACAACTATCCAAACCGCCCTACGGTAGTAAGTGACATTACAAGGTAGTTCGCAGTTTGTTCGTTATATATAGTTATCAAAGATGACTAGTCCAAGAGTGTTGATAATTTTATCATTTTTCTTGGAATGGGCCTATACCACATTTTTGGTTTATTGGCTTCAACGAACCCTGACACCACGTAGATGCCATAAATAATTTTACAAAATTTTTCTATCGTATTTATAACCGAAAAAAATTGCTCTAAATATTGAATTTTTTGAATCTATACACTTCCCGCCCAGGTCGTGACGTCACCTGTAGGGAACCAACAAGAGCTCACTGGTACAAAACAATAGCATCCGCTCATAGTCATCGGACCACGAAAGGACGCTTCTCATTGGTTCCCTACAGAAAGGACGCTTCTCATTGGTTTCCTACAGGTGACGTCATCATCAGCTATTTCAAATTACAGTACATTTTTCTTTTTAGTGTTATTCTCATTTGGATCAAGTTTTCTGCTGACTTTTTACAGTAAACGGTCCTATGTATCATCAAAAATAATACCGCAGTAAATAAAGTGATCAATGTGAGATCACGGTATAGGCCCATTGGAATGAGCGCATGTACTGATAAGTCCTAAAAGTACAGGATACATACAGTGTAAGGCTTCTATAAATACAAATAGTTTTGGAACGTTTCTATATGGCGTGGGATGTAAACCGAGGCCTTTCTAGTTCATTGTTTTTCAAGATGTGGAACTATTTATGATCACGTTGTACCGGGTGTTTCCTCATACTCCGCTACCCCTCCTATCTTTTTTATTTGAAAAGATAAAAAAGAGTTTTTGTATGAAAGTTTTATAGTTTTCTCTTATCGTTTAGAATTTGATACGAACAAAAAGAAAACATAATAAAAAATCCTGTTTTTCGTATAAAGTTGTATTTTTTTAAATGGGACGCCCCTGTATTATATTATATCACGGACAGAAATACATTTTTCTCTTGTTTTCAAAAATATAGGGTTCGTTCACCTTATTTTGAAAGGTTTTTAAAATACTTAGCTTCAAAGTTTCTAAAATGTGGAAGTAAACCTCAATCCACTATAGCCATGGCGGCCGAAAAACATTTGATTGCGGTAATGTTTTGTGTCATTCTGACATTTTGCCGAGGTAAAAAGCATCCCTTTGTTTACAAGTGCAAATAACTTCTAGTTTTATTGCAAAAATACCGTTATATTATTAGAATGAAAACTTGTGGAGGTTTTCTGTTTATCGAACGTGCTTCTTGACGGCACAGGTTCGCCAAATAATGCCCTGCACTCTCTTCTTGCTTGAGATATGCTGTTATTATTTTTATGACATTAACATATAATTTCAAGTTTTTGATTTTCTTTAGAATAATTTAACGGCATTTTTTACAATAAAACTGGAAGTTATTTGCACTTGTAAACAAAATGGTGCATTTTACCACGGCAAAATGACAGAATGACATTACCGCATTCAATTGTTTTTCGGCCGCCATGGCTATAGTGGACTAGTCCACATTTTAGAAACTTTGAAGCTAAATATTTTAAAAACCATTCAAAATGAGGTGAAGGAACTCTATATTTTTGAAAACAAGAGAAAAATATATTTCTTTCAGGGAGTCCCATTTAGAAAAATATAATTTTATACGAAAAAAAAAAAACATTTTTTATTATTTTTTCGTTTTTTTCTTGTCAAATTCCGAATGTCAAGCAAAACTATAAAACATTCATACAAAAACTTTTTTCTATCTCTTCAAGTAAGAAAGATAGAGCGGTGGCGTAATATGAGGAAACACCCGGTACCTAGAGGACATGGTATTATTCCAATGCGCTTCAACGACTCTTAAAGGGCAAATTTAAAGCACCGCTTTATCAAGGCGTCGGTTGGCTGCTGCATCACGACGCTGCTCTGGCTCAAGGTCACCGATTTGTCAACGAACAGTTCAAGAATTAGAAGTGAAAATTATGGTTCACCCCCCATTTCCAGTGGTTTCCTAAGGTCAAAAAAAGGTTAAGAGGTTGAAGATTTGAGTCAGATTTAGTGCTCAACAGCGCTGTGATGGGTAGTCTAAATAAAATATTAAAAAAATTATTCTCATAAGTTCATGACAAGTAGATAAAGCGAAGATTTTTAAATAGGTAAGTAATTAATTTTATACTATAGAACCAGTCTTGCTACTTTCGGATACATCCTCGTATGTCATCTAACATAAAATTCTTCAGGTTTTAATACAAGATGCGTGACCTACACCTTCCTATGACTCACTTCTGCCAGTAGTTAATCCTTATCAAATCCTACTTCATTATTTATCGAATTTGCTCCCTGCGTTCGCAATGGATCCTTGTACCCTTTCTAAACGCCACTTGCGGTTGCCTTGAGCTGTTTGCTGTTGGGATAAAGCCTGTCCCAGCTTCTTTAAAGGACTCGCCTCTGAAATTAATCGCTGTCTTGTCAACACGTCTTTGACCCCTTTTTCGTTTGATTTTCTCGCTCTACAGGATTCATTGTTCATTACTCCTTCTGGGACACTTTACCAGAAGGGCTAAAAATAATGCGATGCCGTTTTGTTTGCATGCTATTTAATTAAATTGTCATGGAACTGATATGAACTATTAGAGTATGTCTAAGCCACTTTTCTCCACCGCAAACATATGAAACAACATTAATCAGCACTTCTAATTGTTTTATAAAGCAACTTGAAAACGTAATATTTTCAAACCGATTTTGGAAGGGACAGAATATACAGGGTGTCCCACGACGATTAAGACAAGCAATATATCGGAACTGGGCAGTAGTAGGGAGTTATAATTTTGGGGGTGTAAATTAGAGCAAATGTAGTATCTGTTCCTATTATTGTCTCACCCATTCAGGTATTTGTTTTTGACCACGTGACGTCTGATTCAAAATTTTTAATGGGACCTGTATATTTGTGACTTTTTGTGTTCCTCCTGATGAAAAAGTTCCAACAGTCTAGCACACTTGGGGTCTAAAGTGATTAATTCAAGAGCTACAGGTACTTACAGGATGGTACCACTATCATTGATTATAACATGTACCCCTACAGTTAAATTATTTGGGTAGTGTTTCATAATGGTAGTGGTACAGTCCTTTAAATACCTGTAGCTCTTGAAATAATTACTTTAGGCCCCAAGTGAGTTTGTTGGAATTGTTTTATCGGGAGGAACACAAAAATGCACAAATATACAGGGTGTCCCGTCAATGATTTTGAATCGGACGTCACGTGACCAAAAACAAATACCTCATTGGGTGACATAATAATATGAAAAGATACTATATTTACTCTAATTTAAACCCCCAAAATTATAATTCGCTACTACTGCCCAGTTCCGATATATTGCGTGTCTTAATCGTCGTGGGACACCGTGTATATTTCTTGCTGACTCAACCTAATTAAACTGATAAAAATGCGAAGCATTTCATCCAGCAACATCTAGTTGTATTCTGCAATTTTTGTTGGCTATTTGTAAATTATATTTTTAATTATGCTGCTGTCACCAAAATTGATGGCAAACAATTGCAGCATTCTAGGGCTCCAGTTCAAAATCTGCTTTCCTGACTTCCATCCGCGTCATCTGATCAACCAAGCTCTGGACACTCTGAGAAGAAAATGGAGTCAAGTTGATTGACTCAGTACTTCCCACACATAATGATGATACCATTTTATTATTTTCCCATTGCATGAAGCTATAGTTTGAAGTCCTCTGCAACCAAATCGTCGCCCACCCGCCCGCAAAAAAACATCCAACACAAAAACTCTCGTAAATAGTTTCTTGCGTCTCCCTCCTTAGGAACTAGGACACAACAGTTTTTTTCTGCATACCTCAACTGCACGAGGCGAAAAGATCAAGAGCCTCCAAACCGTCTAAAAACAAAGATTGAGCTGTTTTTATATTTTTGTTTTTTTTTTATTATTGCTGCGCCGCCCCGCCACTGACAATATATTTCAAAAACAGACGCGTTTTCCATTCTTGCCGCGGCAGTAAATTCTGTGACAAAATTTTATTTAAATCAATTCAGTAATTATCGCTTTACGCAATATACATAGAACGAAATAAAGCAAAATTCGTATGTATACGTCACAAAATTAGTCTCTGAAATAGACAAGCAAACGTTCGGATGAACTTAAAAAAGTGTAATATCCCGCTAGGTATTTCTTCCACAGGTCAATGGACAAAATATTACGAATACAACAAATTTTTCAGTTTCACAACCCCCCAACTTCCAACCGCCCCGATTTCACTCCCACTCAAAAAAAAGGTAGAAATTGATCAGGAACCACTAAAAGGCCTAAAACAAAGATTGAGGTGTTTTTATATTTTTAGTTTTGTCTATTATTGCTGCGCCGCCGCTGACACGATTTTTCCTAAACATACGCGTTTTCCATCCTCACCGCCGTTGTAATACTGTGTTAAAATTTCTCTAAAATCAATTCAATAATTTTCGCATTACGGAATATAGACTGATCTACAACAATACTCGTATGTATGCATCACAAACTCTAATTCCCTTGGTTTCTATATATTAGCAAGGCAACGTTCTATGCCACCAGATCTTCCTTAACAGGTCACTGGACAGCCTATTATGATTACAGCAAATTTTTCACTTTACAAGGGGCCCCGCCCTAGTCCACGACAGCGCTGTTTCGATCTTCCGGATCTCATTAGGTGGGCTTGGAAGCGGGGAACCAACTGAAACAACTACTCCGAGAGCTAATACCCCTACCGTCATTGAATTGCACTATTCTACCGTCAAAATGCTAATGGGCCATTTTCACAAAATCTTGTTTTTTATTGAATCAGATACATTAGAATATCCTTTATCTATATCCAAAAGACTAAAAAAGTTAACTGCATTTGTAAGCCATTCAAAAATGCTAAGGATATTTTCGCTATCTGCACAGAGCAGTCAAAGTACAATGCCAAATAGGCGTAACAAGCATTTATTTAGCTAGAAGGCCGTAACTGTGTACGAATCTGCAGTTACGCCCTAGGTAGTTAGTTTTTGCTGCGCAACAGCAACGACTGACACGACGCGTTAATATCTGTGAGAAAAAACTCGCATTACCGGTATGGGTGTTCCATTTACTTCACTTATTTTGATTTCGACGTGCTGATAGCTGATCTATTTTGACCGATATGTTTGATATAAAAAAATGCGGCAATAAGCATTCTAAATAAAGGGAGATTATATGCATTGCATCGTTATAGTTGTTTCACGTAAGTGTATATTCGTATAAATACTAAATTACAGTAAAACTAATACCTCTCATATGCTTACGTGCACATTAATTTGAAGTTCTTAACGTCCATTTTTATCAGTTGCTGCAAATTCATTCCTTTAATTTAGGGATGTTTGAACTTGTTGCTAGTTTAAATCGCTAATCTATTACTTACTGACTATGAAAAATGCGTCCAGAAACATGACAATGAAGAGACAATGATTTTTACAACTGGAAAGCATAAAATGAAAAAATCAGTCCTCGGCCTTATCTAAATAAAAAATGATACATTTAAAGTTTGTACACGGAGAATACAGTATGCTTCATAAAGAAAGCTTTATTGATACTGTGTTCATAAAATTAAATTTTCTTAATGCTAAAGCTCTAAAACCGGATTTATTTAATGTTTTGCCTTGATGAGCAGGCAGATGCATTTTAGCAGTACTCTGACCAATCATGTCTAGGAATAGGTTACAGGTTACACTTTTGGAAAGCTGCCCTTTCTGAAAATCCGTCTGAGTATTGAGAGGAGGAGAGTTAAGTTTATCATAACTAGTTATATTTTGTTATTTTCCTTAAAGGAAGTATGTTTTATGTTCGGTATCTCTAATAAATGAAAGTTTTGCTATATTTTCAATGCGTGATATATTTCTACAGAACAATTCACTAAGTCAATTACAACTTCAACATCCATAATTCTTTTGGCTGCGTAAATATTACAGAGCTGCTAACAAATTGCTATAAACCATATATAGGCACGTGTGCAGAATTTTCAGTTTCGCCTTCTTTCATTGATAAGCGTCTCAGCACTATAATAAGGCTAAAAGGCTTATCTATCATAAATCAAAATCTGGATTCAATAAACAAAATCTGAAGAAACTACTAAAATTTTGTGGAAAATTTACTACAAATCTCATTTTTGCAGATACGCCCATTAGCATTTGCACGGTAGTATTGGTTCAAGTGCCTCTTGAAGAAAGGTGAAGAAAATGATATCCACCTTACCCATAGTGTCCTCAATCGCATCAGGCACGATGGCCCTAGTCCGCCTCAGCACTGGTTCGATCTTTCGGAGCTCATTAGTGGAGCTGGGTAAATCCCGGTATCAGGCTGATATGAAAGCAGTGAACCAACAGAAACAACTACTCGGATGGGAAATACCCCTACCGGCATTGAATTACAATAGTGGCTGGAGTGCTTCCTTTGGAGAAACATGAAGAAAATGATTTCCATTTCTTGACGGAACATGATGGTATGTTACAACCAGAGCCGCGTATGTGAATTGTATACGAATTTGGCAAATCCAACCACTTTCGGGGACCTGAATGATTTGAACACTGCTGATTGAATTACAGTGCATCGTGAACAAATTTTGACTTTTTTTTAATGCTGACGAACAATCTCGTTCTTCCAATTACAAGTATAGTTCGCTTTTAAGAAAACTGAAAAACAGTTATGTAGACACTGTTATTTAAAAGACCAAGGCCTAAAATCGTAGGATGCTTTTAAAGACATTTCTGTGACAATGCACTGCTTACATGAAGCTATCGATAACTTTTGGAGTAATTGATATGCATGACCTCAATTCTATTTTACTTCCCACACCGACAGATGAGGGTAGTATGGTGATTACGAAAATTTTACACACGTTTACACATTTAATAAAATACGCTTTTTGGGCGTTTTATGATATTTAGATAACGAAAATCCACGTCATTTTTATGTGACTTGGCCGTTCGTTTTCCACATTTTTTTTAGAGGGAGAAAAAAAATTTTTTTTTTGGAATGGTTAAAATGAACCAAGGTAGGACGGGGTCCCGAATAGGGTAGTTTTGGGGAACTCTGCAGCACTTTTCATTGCCCTTTAAAGATTGATACTGATGAAGTTTTGGAAAATCAGCATGCCATGTGGTTAGGATAACAGTTTGAAGATTGCATAATAAAAACTGTGTCGACCTAGTTCCTACGGAGAGAGATGCTAGAAACTATTTACGAGAGTTTTGTGTTGGACATTTTTTGTGGGCGAGTGGGCGATAATTTGGTTGCTAGGGGATCTCAGACTATGGCTTCAAGCAATGGGGATATTGGAATACAATATGTAAATATCCCCACCTCGAAGGCCAGGCCTTGTGTGAGGCTTTTACAATATTTTACATGTTGAATGTATACATTACAATTTAGCTAACCCAACTTCGGTGCTACATTGCTACACATCCATACTGATATTTAACAAATTCCTTACGACCTGCAGCTTGCTTTCTTCTTCAATATTATTGATTTTTTACCTAATATATTGGATGTGACATTATAACTATGTTGAAAATAAAATGGTTTCACAGTCATGAACTACTGAATCAATCAACTTGACTTCATTTTTATTTTGTTTTTGCCCATCCGTACATATAAGCCTCAAACAAATGACCAGCGTAATGCTGTGGCACGGCCAACTACGACGCACGTGTGTGCCGCGATCCGTGAATATCCACTGTTCCCGTTGGATGCGTGGGAAATCGAATTCACGGCATGCTATGCGCGACGCGACGTACGCGTTCTTTTTTATTATAATGCATGTAGTATTATGAAGCAGGTGTTTAGTAGCAGCCAGTTCGCGCTGAACCGTTACCTAATAGGTTACGATAATATAGGAGAGAGCCGGGCTATGCTGCTATGTAACTAACGAATCGATGAGTTAGAGCTTCCCTGTCTAAATTGAAGAAGGTTAATAATTGATGTGTTTGTGTGAAATATATACAATTATAACTTGCCTGTTACCTGCAGTATCATAAAAAATATCAATTATCGTCTTAACGACTGTTCTACACGATATGTTTGATGCTGAATTATAGAATTCTTTGTTTTAAGTATTGTGTATGCATTTATATTATTATTATTACTCGATGCGCTTATACATAAACAAACAAATTTGTTTAACCGACATTTCGTTACTCGAATCGTGTATATAATTTTCATGGACATCATTTAGGTATTCCGAAAATTGTTTGTATTCGATAAATTGTGCAAAGAACAAAAATATCTAATAGAGAAGTTCCACGACCATAACCTCAATCAATATGAGCGTCTAATTCTGAACAAACAAGTATCATTGGTAAATCACAGCGTAAGATTTATGCGGGCTACAGACGATCACTTTTAACTGACAGTTTTCACTGAACACTGTAAACTGTCAGTAAAAACTGACCTTCGTTCTGTTTACACACGTTCAGTTTTAACTGACAGTGAATCAGTTTTCATGTCGTCAGATGATTCAGGTGCCCTAGCTATATGTGGTATTTTGTTATTTTCAAATAATAAGAAGAGGAAAAATAAACGTAAAGGACGGTGCATGGAATGGTTAAAGGATAAAGGGCTACTGATTCACATGTTAACTTATTAACAGAATTTAAAATATTTCCAAAGGCGTGGCACAAGTATATCAGAATGAGTGAAGAAAATTACCTACATCTACTATCTCCCGTAACCCCCATTAATAATAACAAAATACGAGTAGAAGACCGCAGTTGACAGATCGTTGTCTTAGAACTGATATAAATCACATACACACCTATAGTTTTAACTGAACAGTTCCGTCACTTCAGTTAAAATAATCGTTTCCGCAGTATAACATCAGTTTTAACTGACACTAAGAAAACTGTCAGTTTTTATGGAACACACGGTCAGTTTTCACTGACAGTTTATAGTGTTCAGTGAAAACTGTCAGTTAAAAGTGATCGTCTGGAGCCGGCATTAGGAAAGAAAAGAACTAAGCGCTTATTTCCAAATTTCTGTTACCTATCACATTTTCTAGAGCAACAGTTGTTATAGTGGTACTGCATCGTCATCTATCACCCAAACTTTACCAGATAAAGAAAATAAATTGAGCTATTTGAACTATACGCAAATAGCCGTCACAATACTAGTTATTATTGCTGGAAAAAATAGAATGCAAGTGCCTTCTCCTTTTTTTTCTTTTCCTTGATTGCCATATGTAATTAATTATATGGCCATGTCCGATGTTTTTCTACGGTGGTGAAGGAGATGTTTGAAGCAATGACAGTACAAAACGCCATTGTATGGGAACTTTATGAGACATCGCCATCAGAGGTTAGCGTTATAGAAACTTTTTGAGATGAAAAAAATCAGCAGGTATATAATTTCTTAAGCGATTATTGAACCTTGAAATAATATATTGTTTTACTTTTTCTTCAGACACCCGTACATCCGCTCATTGTGGATTGGACGTGCTGTTAAGGTTAATAGAACAGCAAGTAATTAGAAATTAAAAGACTTAAACGATTTCTGATCGGAAATCTGTTTGGATGAAGTAATGTTGGGGAAAGATTAGCTGCAGAGAAATTACCTTATTGATTACCTATTCAGAGTTTCAATCTCTTTCGTTTATGATCAAAACCATTTCATATTTTATTATGGAAAATTACATGTAGTTACACATATATGTATTATAATCAACGAGCTGTTTTTAGAGAGGACTAGAAAACCTCAGATAAGAATCGAGAAATGGAGTCAAGTTGATTGACTCAGTGCTTCCCACACATAATAATAATACCATGTTATTGTTTTCTATTGCATGAAGCTATAGTCTGAAATCCTCTTGCAACCAAATCATCGCCCACTCGCCTGCAAAAAAACATCCAACACAAAAACTCTCGTAGAGTTTTGATTCTGCATGCTTCAACTGGACAATTCGGAACAATCAGGAGCCTCCAAACTGTCTAAAAACGAAGTATGAACTGTTTTATATTTTTAGTGTTTTTGATTATTGTTGCGCCACCACTGATACGATTTTTCAGAAACTGGTGCGTTTTCCATTCTCGCCGCTATAGTAAATCCTGTGTCGAAATTTCATTAAAATCAATAGAATAATTTTCGCTTTACGCAATATACATAGAACGAAATTAAGCAACACTTGTATATGTAAACATCACAAAATTCTAAGTTCCATGGTTTCTGTAATAGGCAGCCAATGTTCAGATGGACTTAAAAAAAGAATATGCCGCTAAGTATTCAATGTCAATGGACAAACTATTATGTATACAACAAATTTTTCAGTTTTACAACCCCTCACCCCCAACCACCCCAAATGCACTCCTACCAAAAAAAAGTAGAAAATGATCAGGAACCCCTAAAACGCCAAAAAAAACGAAATTTGAGGAATATTTTTTTGCTTTTTCCTAATTATTCCGCCGCCAATTTTCAAAAGCTTAGCAGCATTACCTACTAGGACCCCACAGCATATCGCTACCCAAATTTCATCACAATCCATGCAGTGGTTACTGAGATTACGAGGATAGAAAGACGCGACAGACAGACCGACGGAAATGAGTGACGTGGTTTTTCGTTATGTAGACATTATAAAACGCCCAAAAAGTGTATTATCTCAAAATCGAAAATTTTTGCGATCACAATACTCCCCTCACCTATCGGTGTGGGAAGTAAAAGCAGTAGAAGAGGGATGCGTACGGTCTCTTATACTTTTCAACCTCTATCAGAGAAAATTATGCAAGTGGCTATGTCTGATATGAAGGTAAATCGTGAATTCATAAACAACATCCGTTTTTCCGATGATACCTTGGTTATAGCCCAGAGTAGCGCGGACGTACAAAGAATGATGGACAAAATCATGGATAGCAATGAAGGAGATATAGCAAATAAAAATTAATGATCATCACCAAAGCAAATGTCCAGGGAAGATTGTATGTTCGCAATGAGGCAGTCGGGAGAGTACAGGGTGGCCTAATAAGAATGGACGCCGGCAATATCTCGGTAACCGTTAATCATATCACAAATTATTTTCAAATTCCGAAAGTGCTTGCTAGGGGGCGCAACTGTTACGATCAATCAGAAAAACGGCTTTTTCTCAAAAAAATGTGCCAGTAAAGGTATGCCATAAGTTCTACCATCATGTAGACAGGACAATTTTCGATTTTTTTTGTTAATAGTTATTTGCTCTATCTTGTAAAATGTAGTGGTGGGGGAATGTCAAATTTCTTTTTATTCAAATGGCCATAATTTTGGTATGAGTTAATGGAATTAAACAAGCTAGATGTCGTTTAGTTACTTTTTAACTCTCGTAGAAACGAACTTTCCGAAATAACAATAAAAACGAAGTACATTCACAATAACTCAACTGAAGAACTGTAAAAATCCAGAAGCAAGTACGAGGAAATAGACGAGTATTGATTCTTATAGACTTTTAAATACCATGCTAAAGGCAAGAGGTATAACCCATAGGGCTGAATTTTATCTAATCTCGAAAAGATTTATGTTCGCTGGCCTTCTGTTTCTTGTAAGTGGTAACCCCAAAACATTTTTATGGCATGCCATTTCGCAGCAAATTTACGAGCTGTTGAGTGCTAGATACATAGTGAAAGATCTCTTGTGTGTTTCTAACAAAATCGGTCAAACGTCCGATGCTTAACGCAGACAGTTTATATGTACTATAAAATTTGTATGGAATATTTATCACGTTTAAAGATGAGGTGACTGACATGGGTTGGAACTTCTAGGTTTAAGTGGTGTCTCCCTAGGCAGAGAGCAACTGAAGGCGGGTTCTTACGATTCAGTTTAGCTGAATCAGTTTGACTGATAATGAATGTGAGAACACCTTTTCATTAAAATTGATCAGTGGATTTGTACTTTCAGCCAAAGTGAAAGCCAGTCCTACTCCTTTCATGTTGACTTAATCAGTATTGGAAAATGAATATAAACGTCAAACTGACGTGCGAAAATATTTTCCCTCGTCACGAAAGTCATAAGTTTTAGAATTTCAAGGTTATGGAAACGTCGTTTTCATGAATGCTGAATCAGTTAAAATGATTCTTTAAAACTGAACAACAAACGTCGCTTTCATGAAAGCTGAATCAGTCAAACTGATTCACTGAAACTGAACAGTCAGAACCCGCCTTGAGACTACTGGTGGGTCTGTTGACAGGCCAAAATAATTTCACCTAATGGAGGTTGTTTGTAACCCATTATATACCGCTCATATATAATTTTATAGAAAATCTCATCCTAGATTATTAAAATTATATTATGGTATTATCGACGTCACCTTACCCTGCGGACGTTTGTATATCTGCATATTTTCTTACTCAACGACATCCCATTGAGTCGAGCACATTGACGAATATGATATACATAAATAATATATTGAATGTACCGAGTTCATAATAATTTTTGAGATCTGGTTGGCTTTGCGATTTTCCTTTCAATATCGTTGCCAAGAAAGATTTATCGAGTAGCCACTGCATTTAGCCGTGTATCCAAATAAAATATATAACTGCTTGAATGGTATTTCATTCTCTGGCATTTACAGAGCGGTAAAAATAATATACCTTTTTGGTGTGAGATAAAGTGGATTGTGATCCACATATCGCAAACAAACAAAAATCTGGAATCTTCAATAAAACACAGCCAGCGAATTGGAATCACATAACAGGCTGCATCTTCAAGATGAGAAAATACCTTTAATAACTTATTTTTTTTACTTTGGTGTAAAAATCATCACTCGAAAACGTTTTTATGATCTCATGCACGAGTGCCCCAATAACGAAATTAACAAAAAATAAAGAAAAACTACGAAAGGAGGTTAACCACAAACTACAATAAATTATATTCGTGGCATTCAATGACACCAACTCTTCACAAAATTTTACTTCATGTGTCTAATGTTATTGAAAAGATTTTGTTGCCTATAGAAATAATGTCAGAAGAGGCGCAATAAGCACTTTCGGTTATACCGTCAACATTTATTTCTTATATTATTTCTTATATTATTTTTAAGTGTATATGTATTATATAAATTTTAATGATGTACAATTTTAATTTTAACATTATGAATTGTTTTTACCATTGTTTTTAAAAATTACTTGACTTGTGTGAATACGACCAAGCATACTGACACCAATAAATGATCTGTATCTGTATTGTACTCGGAAATTCAGCAAAAAGTCTTGCAATCTCGATATAATAAATAGAATGTTACTGAGCTCGGACCCTCTGACCCACTCCCAGAAAAACTAAAGAAACTATTGTGATGCTTTTGCCTACAGAATTTGTGTATCAGTCTAGCTTATATCTTACGATGAAGACTATGCAGAAGAAGTAGAGGACGACTGTTCAGATGAATCTTGTTTGTCACTTTCCGAATAACACAGCCTCCATACTTTTCTATGAATATTTTCCAGTTTTTCAATTATAGGCTTTTTATTACTTCACTAGCTGACCCGTCAGACGGTGTCCTGCCTTAGCTATGAATATTGAAATTGAACTTAAATCTGCAATAAATAATAATTATCTGAAAAGCATAGTGTTCATTGAAATACTTTTGATAGCCAACATGTTTTGTTTTGTTTTCGGGCACGTAAATAAATAATGATGATTTTGTCGACACGGAACAGGCTACTTGACCAAGTGGAAAAAATGGATTATCAAGATTCGTCCCACAAACGTTCAACGACTGCCCTTGCGATTTAGTTATCGTCATTGCAAATGCAAGCCGCACTGAAAATTCCAACCGTTTGGAATCATAGGGATGCATGATGCATGGAATCAAGACGTCTTCGCATTTCTTATTCCCCTGTTTTTTAATCAATTTTACCTTTCTTCTCTGAACGTTATCATCGACCGTAATTAATGATAGGCCGTAATTTCGAAGGCGTATTTCTGACCCAAATTCAAGTAGAAAAGTTCAAGATAAGCATGTGTCCTAAAGACTGGTGTTTAAGATACATTGTGCAAAGTTTGGAAAATATTGAATGTATGCCACTGATCTTAAAGAAAATTAAATATTATTTTTCAAAAGAAACAGATGAAAACCCAACTTTTTGGTCTTTTGATGTATCTTCGTATCCCACTTTATTCTGGCGAAAAAAAATAAAAACCACTTCATGCCTGTCGAAGAAGTGGTGCTATGAATTGAAGTTACTTTTATTTATTTGTTCCAAAACAAAGTAAGATACGAAGAGACATTAAAAGAAAAAAATGTGTTTTCATATTTTTAATCTGAAAAACAGCACTTAATTTTTTCAAGATCAATGGCGTACATCTTTTTGCTAATATGTTCGTACCGGCTTAACCATTGTTTATTTTGTTTAATATGCTTAATTTTTAAGATTCAGGGTGTCAAAGTTTCACTTTTATTTTGGTTTTTATTTTTATTCCGCAATAAAATGGTACAACGATCGAAAATTACGGATTGTGGGGTTTTTTAAGGCGAGAAATCCAAATTCAACCACGGTCTGCTAACATGAATAGAGGGCGCCACATAAAGCACATCAAACTCTCTCAAATTAACAAAACTTTTTTCTGCTTTGGTGCATCAACGTGAAAATTAAAAAAATCGTTTCCTCAATATGTGTTACGTAAAAAGATATACTTTGTTCAAATCCCTATAGAGATAACCGTTTTCGAGATGACCTTTAAAAAATGTCCGAGGCACACCAATTACTTTTAAAATTTGATCTAAATAATTATCGATATCCTGGCACGAATTAATATTAGGTGGATCAAAAAACATGTTTCAAATATTTCTAATGTTTAAGGCAGCTAATACCGGTTTTACATCAACATTTGTGAATAAAACCATGGATTTTGTAACGGCATGCAGTGCTGCCAATACTGTTGCTGTCATATGGTGTGGCGGTTTTAGCAAGATCTATTTAATTCGTATTTGTTTGTGGCCTTTTGACAGTAAAACTCTCAATTTGATTGCGAGTTTTTATTTAGAAATGTTTAATAATATACAGAGACGGGTATGCAACATGCATGACATGCATCATTTTATGGTTGGCACCACTGAATTTAACCAAAACGGAAAAAGTTTCGAAAATTTAAATGAGTTCAATGCAACGTTCAATGTGCCGCGGGTGGCGCCCTCTATTCATGATAGCAAAACTGTGGTTGAATTAGGATTTCTCGCCTTAAAAAAACCCCGATACGTAATTTTACGTCGTTGTGCCATTTTATTGCGAAATAATTGAGAAAAAACGAAAATAAAAGTAAACCTTTGATAGCCAATCAAGCATCTTAAGGCCTAATATGTTCTTATCTCAATGTTCATAAAAATGTAAGGTCTATCACCTGCCAAGCGTTGTCTGTCGATTATCCGGACACCCTGTATGAGATTTTCTATTTGAATTTGAGTCATAAAAATGCCCTTGAAATTACGGTCTGTCATTAATTAATGCCCTGTATACGTATTCGTCATTATTTCCACGACGCACACTTGACAGGCTCGATATTTCCAGATGATTCCTTGACGATTAAACATCTAACCTATATTTTTGACAGCAACGTCATACATGACAACAGTAACAAACAAATCACTAACACTATACTATACAGTACTTGAGATTAAAAAATAATTTCGTCAGGATTTGTAACAGGCTGACTACCACGGCGGTCGTGGACGACCGCTGACTATTTTTCCTGATTCGCCGCGGCGGTCGTATACGACCGCTAGCACACGTTGTTAGATTTGTATTCTCTGTGTGCCAGCCCCAGCGGTCGAACCAGAGGTCGGTATAAGGACGGTGTTCGACCGCTGTGGCTTACAGGTCTAGGGTGCTTATGCGAATTTCTGAATACCTCTTTGATTCAGCCAAAATAATATGTCCAGATTTATGTTGTTTTTTTTATTGTAGGAACCCAAGACAAAGGATATAATAGGGTGAACTTAAAATGAATTTTCCTTGTAAAATAAAACAGCATGAGCAATATTGAAACAATTCACACACGCAAAAATGTGGCTGATTCTCGCAGGATCCTACGCAGTATGTTACGACTTCTGCACGCGGTTTTTGGTTATTTCTCCCTGTAATTTCCTAGTGTAACACCCTTTGCAGTATTTCCTCACTTTGTCAAATTTGCCCTCCTTCCGGAGCAGTGTGTGCATCTTGGTTGATCTCTTGATTGCTTTTTCTATACGTACATCATTTCTGTCTGCATCGCTATGATTATTGACAAGGAGCCTTATGACTTCTTCCTAAAATTCTGGGATTTTAATTTTTTGTAAATACAGTAATGTTCGGTTATAACGAACTACATGGGACCGGCGAAAACGGTTCGTTATAAGCGAAGTTCGCTATAATTTTGGTATTTTTATTAATACACAGATATGAGGGTACATAGAATATAATATATTTTGTAATATAGTAGATATATTAAAAACTGTTCTTAGAGTCTAATTTAAAAAAAAATAGTTTGTTTTATTTTTGTGAAATGAATATCATTAATATAAATTCTACTTCCGCTAGTTGATTAAAAACATTTTGCGGAGTATTTCGTGACTGAAGAAAATAACGAACGTTATCAATATGTTCAAGTGCTTCCGACGTGGTTGGAACTGATCTAAATTCTATATTCACAGGTTCCTCATCTTCTGCCTCCTCATCGTTATCAATATAAACTGAAGACGACACTGGAGCGACAATTGCATCATCATCCAAGTATTAAACACTTACAAGATAATCATCAATACGGACAAATTTATTGAACTCGTTTTCAGAACAAGGGAGATTGTCTAGAATCATCTTTCTGTCCAACTTTTTTCAGCCATTCGGCTAATGTCAAGTCATCATCTGAATCCAAATCATTTTCCACTTTCAAGAAACCACCGTGTTGAAAACAATTAAAATGAAGGAAGTTTCTTCCATCTAAGAGGTTGAAAGAAAAATTTTCATCCCCACTATCAATAAAATGTACCAATTTCTAAAGAAGACGTCAACGGTAATGGCTCTTTAGGTTATGGATGACAGCCTGATCCATAGGCTTTAGCTTGGAACTAGTATTTGGTGGCATGCACACTAACTTGATGCAGTTCAAATTTCCCCAGCGATAAAGTCCCGTTTTAGGTTCGTTATAAAAGACAGATCTTACGACAATATCAAAGTTTAAGGTTCGTTTTATCCGAAAGTTCGTTATAAAAGGGTTCGTTATTTGCGAAAAAATTAACACACGTTTAGTAATGCCGAAGTTTCGTACCTCTAGATTTGGTTCGTTATAAACGAAAGTTCGCAAAAAGCGGGTTCGTTATAGGCATACATTACTGTATGATGTTCTATTTTGAAAAATGGATAAAACAAGTTAGTGGCGCGTATACAGGGCACTATCAAGTGTACTGTTTTCAACTTGGCACACAGATGATATTTTTATATTTTTCCACTGGCAGTCAGCCTGTTTTAATATAAAGACCCCTAAATACAGCGTTAAATTTTTCAAAGCTTAAATATAGGCTTTAGCTTGGAACTAGTATTTGGTGGCATGCACACTAACTTGATGCAGTTCAAATTTCCCCAGCGATAAAGTCCCGTTATAGGTTCGTTATAATGGACAGATCTTACGACAATATCAAAGTTTAAGGTTCGTTTTATCAGAAAGTTCGTTATAAAAGGGCTCGTTATTTGCGAAAAAATTAACAAACGTTTAGTAATGCCGAAGTTTCGTACCTCTAGATTTGGTTCGTTATAAACGAAAGTTCGCGAAAAGCGAGTTCGTCATAGGCGTACATTACTGTACGATATTCTTTTCTGACAAAATGGATAAAACAAGTTAGTGGCGCGTATATAGGGCACTATCAAGTGTACTGTTTTCAACTTGGCACACAGATGATATTTTTGTATTTTTCCACTGGCAGTCAACCTGTTTTAATATAAAGACCCCTAAATGCAGCGTTAAATTTTTCAACGCTTGATATCATTCCGAACTATCTTATATAGCAAGTGGAGGGACCAACCAGAGGATCGGTGGCTCAACGCAGCACACACAGTGCGGTGCAGCGCAGCGGCGCGGCTCGACGCGACGCGGAGACGCTAATAAACATAAGCGTAAATAACTCGATGCTCCGTCAAGCGGGCCATGGGAAAAATGGAAACGCAGGTGCACTATTTGAATTGCAAATTATTCTGCCGATGCCGCGTAGTGTGTTGTGTGCGTACGCATGATACTCAGCCACTGACCGTGGCGTGTCTAGCGGCGAAGGTTTGAACTATAGCAAGAATTGCTTGGCGGCAAAAAATCTGTACTTTGGACTATATCATCGACTATAAACTTAGACACATCTATTTACAAAAATCTTTGGTCGGAACGTTGGAGCACTGTTGCCCGAATGCAATGTTGGAGAGGCAAATTTACGAAATGCGTGTCCATTGTTTTCAGTATTGAAGATAGGGCCTGGAGTAAAAGTTGGAAATAATAGATTTCATAGATATAATCGTTGAGCAATGTCTATAAATTTTCATCCGTGAAGAAGTTAAAACGTGAAAATCAAGAATGTGGTACATACGTCGGGGCTCTATTAATTGAACTTGAAACGCCTTTAGATGGTATACTACAACGCTGCTCCTACAGTCCGGAATAGTTTCTCCAGAAGATGCGGGGAGCTGAAAAGGAACCGACGATGGGCGTGATAAACAAACAGGTGCGCGCTACATTAGAAAGAAATGGAAACAGTCATGTTAGCGCGTCGCCCGAAATTTGTAAAATTGAAGAGGAAGGCGATTTGCAGATGTTTTTTATCCCAACTCCTGACGCTTCATTTTCCAATATTTTTACATGAAACTTTCACATGATATTTAGAAGGAAATTGCCCAGAGTAATATCGAAGCACCTTTTCATTTTTGCTTCTGGGCTTTTCTTAAAAAAATTACAAAGTTGACGAAGAGAATAGGTAACTTCAAGCGATCATATTACATGTTCAATCAATTTTTAAAAAAATGCTTCGATAGCCCCCTGTGTAATTTCCTTTTAAACTTCAGGTAAAAATTTCATGCAAAAATATTGAAAACAAGAGCGTCAGGAATTGGGATGAAATCATTTGAAAATGACCGTTTATGCTCTCCGTAGGAGCCGCCTTAACGTCATTCATATTTGCTACCGTATTGTTCAGATTAGTACACAGACTATTAAGCTGGTGAAGCTACAACCCTTGGCACAGATCATAATATTGATATTTACATCTACAATTGTTCCTTCCCAGTTTAAATAGAATTTGTTATCCCAATATTCAAATCAAGAAAAAAAAAGAAGAAATGACAAATATACTAGTATCGTGATGTTTTTACGGTATGACATATTCTCATATTTTTCCGCGATTATTTTGGGGAAAGCCAAGAAAATGGGGAAAATATTTGAACCGCTCTAGGACCGTGACGTCACAGCCAATTGGAAGACGAATATGTATCCAGACATGAATCCCATGAAATAGGAGTAAGATGAGATGGCTTACGACAGCTCCAAGAAGTGCACAAGAACTGAGAAAGTTGCTAATGGAGAAATGGAATAACACAAGAGGAGGGAATACACGTTATTAACTGTCATATTTTCTCATTATTGTCATTATTGTTAATTGTTACTCCTTCATTTATTTAAATAAATTTCCATATTCACTGTATTTTATAAAGATTCAGAAAAATACTGGCTGACCGACTTTAAATAATATAACAAATTTTATCTACTCCCATTAAGTTAATCAACCATTACCAAACTACTTCTGAACAGATTATACTACCTATAAACAAACAGCGTAGGTTATATTCCATAACACACGGTTCAGCCACAGCATAGTAAACAACCAGCATAACATCTCTGAAGATTTCCCATATAAAAATGGTTCCCACAGAATTTGACCTTGGGATGATTTCAAGGATGTGAAGTTTGGGTAGAGATGCGAAAATGAAAATCTCGATACCGGTACCAACTCGATATTTTTTAGCCAAATTGGCGCATTTGGTTCGTACAGAGCATTTTGTGCAACTGACTACACCCCTCAATAATTATATAATTATTTTCGATACCGATACAAAAGTATCGATACCAGCCTGGAATGCCTTAAGTATCGATGACAAAAATACTCGATATTAGTGTAGAAGTATCGAAGTATCGTTAGCATCCCTACAAAAAATCATCCAAAAGGGGGGATGCGCGTGTAATTACCGCCAACCTGAGTTATTGTGCTGGTTGTTTACTATGCTGTGGTTCAGCCGTGGGTTATGAACACCTCCTACTGGATACTAGTACTGATCTCTTGGAAATGCATAGGATTAAATAGACGCTGTAACAACTGCAAATGTCGCTGTGAAACATCAAACCCTGATTCGGACCCTGACAGTATTTATTTAAGTGACAGAGAAGTGAGGCTAAGTTGTCAATATTGTGTAATTATTATGCATTTAAATCGTACTATTCATATATTCGGTGGTAATAACTCACTTGTTCATTTACAGCACTCGCATCCGGCTCGTGCTGCAAACTTCAACGCCTGAGATATTAACGTCATTACAGCATCGTTGCATAATATACTATTAATATGCCCGCTCGCATTTATCGAAAAATGAATGATTCACCGCCTACTAGACCGAGGATTAAATAGTTAGCTTTTATTCCAAAATTATTTGTAAGTCTCAAGTGACCTAAATCTTTTGCACGCCAGTGTATTCATATCTTACCCTCTGATTGAAAAACTCTTTATAGGACCAAGTCGTATATACAGGGTGTTTACGATCTTAGTGCATTAATTTGGAGGAACGATAGATCATGATATTTCGAACCTGAAACTCCAGTACCATTTCACTAGTTAACGCGTAGTTAAACAGAAAAAAATTAAAAAAGTATGACTGCAAAATCACAATCTGACAACGTTGCCCAGTATTCGCCCTAGTTTCTGTCAGGTGTTTTTGGAGATATTCACGTAAACAAATAAATGCTATTATGTCTAGACTTGTTGCCGCATATTCTGTGTTATGAGAAAATGTTGCGATTTTTTTGAAACTTTAAATTTGGGATATTCGTATAAAATTTGTCATACAAGCATTACGATGATTTGTAATATTCGTACTTTACATAACGGCATTAAGATCGTAAACACCCTGTATGTGTTTAATTTTGTATAATTCGGGAAATCCAATGGTCGCGGACTGTTGGCCGAAGGTCAAAACAGTGACCCGTCGATGTAGTCGCACATGTGGCTGAACAACAAAAACAATAACAAAGCAGGCCGCGTCGCACCGGCCGGTGGTAGTGTTGCATATTCATGCAACTGTTTATAAATACATTATATGTAGATTCTCCCCTTTTATTTGCATATATCCGAGTCGACACTTGTTGACATTACACTATTTCAACGTCAAATGTGCATGCATTTCCAAAGGTTGGGACCCTGCTATCCTGCTAACGAATCAGCCGCCCTTACATTTTCGTTGAAGTAGAATGGGTGTACTGTGACTAATAGCGTTTTCGACTTACAGCACCGATTTTAAGCACGATTGCACCACAGTGCACATTGAAAACTCGTCTGGTTCGTCGTCAGCCAACTGATAACAGTTTGATGGCATTTTACATCCTGAAAGCTCAATTTCATTTTGTGGTGGTTTTGGAATTTGAATAGTTTGAATTCGCCTTTTTTTTTTAATGGCTTTGGGTGTTCAACCCATTCAGCCACGAAAATATTAAATCTACTAATATTTGTACTTATGTTGATCACCTGAATTAACACACACATTACATTCACACATTATTGATAGCCCTAGCAATTCATGGAAGTACCAAAAGAAGAATAACAATAATTGGGATTGTACAGGGACACTCATTTCACGCTAAGGTGCCCGCCATAGCGACTTTAAAAAAACACACAACACAGGCAACGGAAGGGAGGGAAATAACACTAAGGAAAAACACAGGGTACGCAAAGCTAGTTCGATAAACATTCATTCATCCATTCCTTGCATTCCTGGAGCCTAACAAAATCACAACTAATATTAGATTTTTCGTCGAGCTTTGCGACAAAATTCCCACAAAATCTACCGGACTCTCGTATTTCTAACACCATGATATAATAGGGAGGTTGTATTCTGGGGAAAGTGTATTCCGTTATTTCTAAGGGCTTCCATAAGATGTTCGGTGGCTGCTTCATTGTATTGACATTGAAATAGCCAGTGGGCTAAATCGTCGAGGCTTCCGTCGCAACTACACGTCCCATTTTCATCCAGCCCAATGCGCTGTAGGTGGGATTTTATATTGCCGTGACCGACAAGGCATCTAAAGTATGAGGATTGTATCATTCTATTAGGGTGGCTCCTCTCTTCAAAAGGTATCTTAGGCAGGGATGGAAGTATTTTGCAATACTGATTGTTACTGTTACTGCAGAAGGTGACCCATTCTCCCTCCCATTTTACTTTCATTTCAGCCCTACGGAGAGAAACAATGTCCATTCTGGTGATGCCTACTATCTCTTGTCCACAAAGAACTGCCTCTTTGGCCATCTGATCGGCTCTCTCATTTCCATGTATGTCCGCATGACCTTTGACCCATATGAGTGTGATGTGTTTACTTTGTTCTTCTATTTGTACCAATTTTTCCATTATGGAGACTACTATTTTGTCGCTGTAAATTCTGGCACTGGGATTCTTCAGTGCTAACAGTGCTGACTGCGAATCTGATATGACAGCGTATCGGTTATTGGTAGGTGCTTCTTTGATGACCCAGTTTAGCGCCATATCAATGCCAGTTAATTCGGCTGTGAATATTGAGCTTTTTTGGTCCAGTTTGAATTTAAGGCCACGCTGAACACTTGGTATATATACTGCACATCCGACTCCAGATTCCGTTTTAGATCCGTCTGTATAGATTTCACACGGATTGTTCAATCTGTTGAGAAGCTCTTTAAAAGTACTAGAGTTGGAAGTTGTATCTGTGCAAGATGGTACGAAGACGTCTGGCTTTAAAAATGAAATTTGGTACAACGAGTTGTAGAATGGAATCCCTTCTGCTGTTGTGTTGTAGCAATTAACGTTGGGAAAAGCTTCAGCCAAGGTGGGAGAATTTTTGTTTTGCCACCATGGTAATGTTAAATCGTATGTTGTTAACGTCGATATCTTGTTAACTATAGAGTGATTCCCATTGCCTAAGGCTTTGGAAACAAACTTTTCAGCTAAAAATAATCTCCTGAGGTGTAATGGAGTTTCTAGACATTCTGCTAGAAGTGTAGTTGTCGGGGTCGAGCTGAATGCTCCTAGTACTAGCCTGAGTGCTTTGTATTGAATTCTATCCAACCGTTTTAGCCTAGTTTTGGTAGCGGAGCCGTAGAGGAAACAGCCATAATCAATAATCGATCGTGTATAGGCCTTATAGAATAACAGATTGATTTTCGGATCCGCTCCCCATTTTCGTCGGTTGACCGCTTTCAGTACATTCAGGGTTTTCTCACACTTAATCACAGTCTTGTTGATATGTTCATTCCACGTTAGTTTGGAGTCTAAAGTGACCCCTAAGTATGTATAACTACTGTGGACAGGAACTTCAACGTTGTATAGTCGTATGTTATCTATACTAGGCAAACGGTGTCTAGAGAAAAAGACTACTGCGGATTTTGATGGTATCACGTCTAGGCCTTGATCCCAGAAGTACTCGCTGCAGAGTTGCATCATGGTATCTAGCTTTTGAGTACATAGTTCGTATGTGCTATTTGTAGTGTATAGGCAAAAATCGTCAGCGTACTGTAGTGTATTACCCTCGATAGCAGTATGTAATTCTTGTGTATATATGTTGAAGAGTATTGGGCTTATGACGGAACCCTGTGGCAAACCCTTGTGAACAGTTCTTGGTCCTAGTATTCTGTTATTGTGGCGAATAAATACACTCCTGTTTATGAGAAGGTTAACAACGGTGCTTGCGTAGTTGATTGGTGTCCCCAAACGTAACAGCTTTTCATGAAGTAGACTGGGGATGACGTTGTCATAGGCACTGGAAATATCAACGAAAAGGGAGGATAAACAAGTATTTTGCGAAAAGGCGATCTGGATGTCAGTGGTTAAGTGAGACACACAATCAATCGTACCTCGCCCTCTACGGAAGCCATATTGAGATTCGGGTAGTAGATTATTCCTTTCTAACCACCACTCCAGTCTTGTCTTCAAAATTCTTTCGAAGGTCTTCAGGAGGCAGGACATCAGTGCAATGGGCCTTGGTGTACTAGGGCCTCCGAGTTTCGGAATGGGGATGACTAGTGACTGTTTGAGTAGATCACAGTTATCTCCATTAATCAGAATCCTATTTATATTGAACAGATGAAGTCTAACGCAACTGTTGGAAGATTATTAATCATCATGTAGTTGATACCGTCCATCCCTGGAGCAGATAATTTTGTGGTATTTATATTGGCTACCAGCTCATTTCTCTCAACAGGGCTCTAGTATAAGAGTGAAATGGTGGTGATACATAACTTGGAGCAATTTTAAGGAAGAGCGTCTCTATGGCAGTTTCATTAACGAAGTAATCGGATTTTGTGTTCTTTATACGATTAGCTCTTTTCCAGATGGCAGTAGGAGAGGACTGCCTATTTAAGTCGCTACAAAATTTAGCCCAGGAATTCTTGGCTTTGATTTGGAAAGTGCGTTTGCACAGCGCGTCTAACCTTTTGTATTCGAGAAAATTTGTCATAATACGGTTGGACTTATATATTCTCATAGCATTTTTCCTGCGCCTGACTACAGTTGCTACAGTGGTGCATTCTTCGTCCCACCAAGGAGGAGATTGGGATTTCACACAAAATGGTTGAGCTTTTTGCAAGCTTTATTCGCCGCTCTAGTAATGATGTCCTTAAGATATATAATCATGTTGTTAGCATTAGTGAAGGGTGGGATATCTATAAGATTTTTTTCAATTTCTGACTGGTATAATTGCCAATCCACATCCTTCATAGACCATTTGGAAATCGGGGAGACTAAGAAACTTTCAGTATGCACCGAATTAAGAACAATTGCTATAGGAAAGTGATCAGATCCATACGTTTCGGAAAGGGGTGACCAATTGTAGGAGGGGGAGAAGCAGGCAGATAATATAGTTACATCGACAACCGATTTATTTTTACCGGGCTGGGATATTCTCGTAGCAGAACCATCATTGGCGATGATAAGGTCATGAAACGAATCTAACGCCTCTAACAAAATATTCCCATCACTAGAGTTCATGGAAGAGCCCCAAATTTCATGATTGGCATTAAAATCTCAACCTATAATACAATCGTACCTAAGTTGACTGAAAATATTGATGTAGTCCTGTACAGATGCTTTAACATTTGGGGGCTTGTAGAGACTTAGAACAGACATTTTTTTGTCGGCAATAGTGATGTCAATGGCACAAACCTCAATATTTTGGTTGAAATTATCAGTGAAGGATACGATGTCATATTGGATCCTACTGGATATCAATATGGCAACCCCCCCATAACCATCATCCCGATCTCGTCTAATGATGTTAAAATTTTTATATCTGAAGGACTGCGCCGGTTTGAGCCAAGTCTCCGACACTAAAGCGATGTCAAATTCCTGTTCACTAAAAAGTGGTTGCATAGAAAGTCTATTAGAGCGTAAAGATCTGGCATTCCATTGAATAACCTTGAGACGTTTACTATCCATGGGTTAGTTTAAAAGGTTGTCTATCATTTTTTGTACTTTACTATCAATTTCATTGGGGCTTAAATTTGGGATGATACTTTCAGTAAGATTGTCAATACTTATGTTTTGAAAATGTTGTTTTAGCTGATTGATTAATGCGGCAGTCATTTGATTAATAAATTGTTCGATATAGTTTTCTGTTTTTTCTTGCCCAACTTGGAAAACAGGGCCTGCGCAGAATTTTGTATTAAATTCTCTTCGGATAGGTGGGAAATTAGGGGAAGTATCAGCTTTTCGTTTCTTAGGAGGATTATCCGAGGTGGATGGTGAATGATTTTTTGTTTCTCTTCTGGGTTGCTGACTTGAAAATGCTGTTGAAGTGGATTGAGTTCCTCTTAGAGGAGGGAATTCTATATCTGAATTTAAAAGTGGCGCAAATCTATTCTTTTGGACTATGCTCGTATAGGAAGGGTTATCGACTATACCCTCAGCCTCTTTAAATGATAAGTTCAAGCTAGCCATTGCCTCCTTAATCCTATATTGTTTTTTATAAATGGGACACTCTCGGTAAGTGGAGTCGTGACTGGGGTTTTTTAAAATAAATACAAAATGTATTACAGCTGGTACATTCGTCTGCACTTTCGGTGCCACACCTCCTACATTTTTTTTACTCTTACATTGTGCTGCCGAGTGACCAAGCATTGGTAACATTGCATGACAGGGTTAACGAAAAATTCCACTGGGCACCTAACTTTGTTAATAAAGATAAACTGAGGTAGTACCTTCCCTGCGAACGTAACGGTGATCGTTTGTTTAGGGACACGTCTCGTAACATCATCATTTTTAACTACCCTTGTCATACGGTTGACCCTTTTAATAGGAACACTTGACTTTATGATTTTTAATAGCGTTTCTTCACTAATTGTGGTATCAACACCGCGGATCAGACCTCTTTTCTCCGTCAAGTAGTTCGGAATATATGCTATCATATTATTATTTTCAAAAAATTTGTTATCGATTAGACTATTCGCACTACTACCTGAGTCTAATTCTATTTTTATGCGGTTGCGTCCTACACTATTAATCTCTACGATGTGTTTTTCAAATTCGGCTAATGCCTGCAATTTTTCACCGAGTTTCATTGGATGGAGGCGACCAATGTTTAAATCAATGTGTTCGACAAATACAAAATACGGACCTGTATCACAAGATCTGAAACGATTGTCGTATTTAAGTGGGCGAGAACTATAGTAATTGTTTGTGGATTATCATTAGACTGGTTTTTGTCCGCATTTTTGTTTCTGGTATCAATAAAATTATCACTAAGAGACACATCAATATCAGTGGAAACAATAATTTCGTCTGTATCACCAACATTGTCATCAATACATACAACGTCTTCGAAATGCACATTGGTTCGATTTGTTGTCGTGGTACTCGTAGCTGGTGGCGGCGGCGGCAATTCTTTGCCGCCGAGGTGGCTGCTGCCACCGGGCATCTGTATACAGAGCCGGTGGCACAAAAACTAAATGTCCGTTCGACCTATCCGCTGTATAAGTAAGGAAATTCTACTTACAGTAATCGTCCCTCAACTATAAATTACCACAATTGACGTAAACTATTCAATAGCTTCTCTTTAATTTGGGAGCAATATCGCACACGTCCGAACTGTTGCTCGATCCGACACGGAATGAATTCGCCTTGTTCAATCATTTATTAATTTATCGACATAAAACCTTACAGCATTTTGTGCAATATGGCTTTTGCACCAGCCTAGGATTTGCCCACTAAAAATTAATATCTCTCTATATCGGTAAATACACTTATGTATATCTTGTTATATCTCTTCTTCCGTCGGTTTGTGAACAACATTTTCAACAAACATTCGTACTTTTGGAACACACGCAGCGGTTGTTTGTTAGATATGCTTCAATTTCCTCATCATCCGAAGATGACAATGTTCGCAGTTGTTTCAGCTACATTTCCCATACCTTCCGTAACCTATCCTAGCATCCATACTACTATGTATACTATCCCACTACCCAGTTCTTGAGTCAAAAGATAATTTTCTTTGACAAACAAAATAGGTCAAATTAATATTTTATAGACGTCAAAAATGCACTGAAATCTCCACGAGCTCAGAGAGCCACACTAGTTTTGCACTCAAATCTAAGACGAACATAATTTTGACACTCAGTTCCTATGAGTGCAGTGATAGGGCAATAAGTCGAAAACGCTATAAGGAACAGTTTCATAATTAACTAGTAGTTGCGAAAACAATCAATTTGGGAATCGGCGGTTAACCAGTGTAGTTAAGTTAACTAAGGATTAGGAATGGGTTATTTTGACGTTGTCACGGCTCAACAAACAATCAGCTGTCTTACTCAAGGTCTGAGGATGCTTTGCACCGATTCCTTTGCGCATCGATATTTTGGGTCGGTAGAGAGATAGATTTCAACAGCGGCGGCACGGCACACAGAATATGGGTATAGAGATCACAGCACAAACCTAGTACTTTAATTGGAGGTAAACATTAAGGACAACATAAACTTTATGTTATCTTAATGTTTACCTTCCTTTGAGTATTATTTCTTATATCTGCCCTGTTATACACTTTTTTGTACTCCGCCCCTATCAGGGCGGATGAAATTATCCCAAAATGGCGTCGCTGACGTCAGATATTTGCAACACGTCATCACAAAGGAACCGACCGTGAGTAAGACAGCTGATTGTTTGTTGAGCCGTGACGTTGTTGTGGTCATCCGATGACAGATAAGCTTGCTTTGGAAGCTATAAAAACATCGGTTTTGACATTGGCGCCTAAGACAGGGGCCTAGCAGACGGAATACCTTCTACTCTAACAGCCAGGCAGCATTAAAAGCATGAAGTGGTTGTAGATTTACATCAAGGCTCGTTCTGCAATGTAGAAAGATCTTAGATGACATATCGGCAAGACATCAGGTGTCACTTATGTGGGTGCCGATCAGAGATTAACGACTTGACCTGATTTTCAAGCTACTTGACTGGATATCAAGTCAAGATCAAGTCAAGTATTTGTTTTCTAAATTCAAGTCAAGTCAAGCAAGTACACATCAAGTAACTTGAAAATCAAGTCTTCCAAGCTAACTACTTGATTTTTCTTGAAAAAGTAGTTCTATTTTGGTATTGATCTGATTAACTGCTAAAACGCAATAACAATAAAAATGTATGTATATATAAAGATGTATCTTTTATTCAAAAAAATGGAGTCAAGTTGATTGACTCAATACTTCCCACACATAACGGTGACATCATTTTATTATTTTCTCATTGCATGAAGCAATCATTCCGCCTACCCTCTAAAACAATCCAACATAAAAACTCGAGCTTCAGCTGGATGAAAAACGATCAGAAACCCCCAAATTGCCTAAAACCGAAGTTTGAGCTATTGAGCACTGAAACGATTTCTAAAAACCATACGCATTTTCCATCTTCGCCACGGTAATAATATTGTGCCGAAATTTTATTAAAATCGATTCGAGGTTATACAATTCAGAACGATGTAAAGCAATACTTGTATGTAACAAACATCAGAAAAAAATCGAAGTCCCTTGATTTCTGTAATAGGCAAGGCAATGTTCCGATGGATCTAAAAAAGTGTACCTATTATGTCGCTAGGTCCTTCTTTCACATTGCAATGGAAACCCCCAATCACCACACACCCCCACCCAGAAAAACAGAAAATGATCAGGAACCCTTAGAACGCCTAAATACGAAGTTTGAGCTGTTTTTATATTTTTGTTTTTTTATTGTTGCTGTGCCGCCACTGACGTGATTTCTAAGAATCATAAACGTTTTCCATCCTCTCCACCATAATAATACTGTGCAAAAATTTCGTTAAAATGAATCCAATAGTTTCCATGTTACACAATACAGAACGATCAGAAGCAATACTCGCATGTATACATCAGAAAATTCTAAGTTCCTTGGTTTCTGTAGTAGGCAAGGCAATATGTTCGGATGGACCTGAAAAAGTGTATTATGTCGCTAGGTCTTTCTTTCACAGGTTAGGGGACAGCCTATTACGAATACAACAAATTTTTTAGTTTTACAACCCCCCACCCCCCAACCACCCAAATTCGAAAATCGAAAATTTTCGCGATTACAATACTCCCCTCACCTATCGGCGTGGGAAGTAAAGAACATCCAAAAACGGAAACATCACAAACTTAGTTAAATAATGAATGTAATAATATGAAATAAAAATACGAAATATTCTGAATTCTGACAATAATACATAGAAAAACAACAAACTCAAATATGAAAACAGTGAACAACGCTGTTCTACTAATAGCAAGAGCGCGTCGTTATTGAGTGGCTACTTGCTGTCGTAACCACAGTGAAACCCCTATCTTAACGCTTCAATTCACATTTTAAAGATCGATATGAAGTAATATCAAGTAGTTTGATTTTACTTGTTATCAACTCAAGTAGTTCAGATCGAAAATCAAGTCAAGTCAAATACCAAATTTTCAAAAGCTTGAGCTTTCAAGTCAAGTATTTAAGAAAAAACTCAAGCTACTTGGCTTGATGAATCCCTAGTGCCGATTTATGCTGGAGTTTGTGGTAATGAAATGGCAGACAAGCTCATAAGGCGAGGGTCGAAGAATAATTTCCTAAGTACTGAGCCGGCTGTGGGGCCGGCTGCAGGTACCATTAGAAGGAAATCAGAGGTGTGGTGGTCACCGTCAAGCCAGAGAACTTATTTTAGGACATCTCATAGCAAAGGTGAGGATGACCTTGGGTCCGTACCATCTTACACATAGCCACCACTCTAGTGATCCATACAATAAGAACCAGGACACCACTTCAGAAGGTAGCTCCCAGTTCAAGCCGATAATGAATTACGTGCCTTATTGATTTTATGTTCTACTTGTTGTCTCCAATTCAGCTTCAAGTCTAGATTTGCGCTTAGATAGTTTACTGATTGAGAGAGTTCAAGTGATGTCCCAGCTAGCTGGGTTAATTCTGAGTAACTAAGCTATTTTTTTCTCAATTATGTAACTAATGTAGCAAGTTCATTCTGTTAACAATATTAATATGAACTTCTAGTAATAATGCATGATAAGTCAGTCTACTCGACTCAATTTGTTGGCGAGTAATAGAAACGAAAACGGCGATGTGTAAAGTGATATTCCGTGGAGCGTGACATTTTCAGAACCAACCGTCGGGCGATAACAAACAACACAAAAGGAATGAAAATAATGTAATATAGGTTGGTACGTTGTCAGAGAGGAAAGTGGCTAAAGGTCGTTGGGGGGCCCCGCGAGGAGGGGGCCTTGGCCGGCGGCGGCGGCGGTGGCAGTTCCGCTCTGCCGGACTCCACATGTTTTAATGGTCATTGCGTGTCCGTTCCCGCGAGACCTGTACCGCCGCACTAACGCCCGCCTAATGTCTCTCTACAAACTACAACGGATGGAACAACGCCGCACACAAGTTAGTGGTGCCCTCTGATTTCAGCAACAAGTATTCGTAAAGCCACGTACACATCTGAGCAAACAAACCGAATGAGCACTTTGCTCCGAATGAGCATTGCCAGTGTTGCCAAGTCAAAATTCAAGAATTCACTGGATGACGTTTAGAAAAATCACTAGAATTTAACTAGACTAGATTTCCTTTGCTACCTCTACACATATTTAGTAACATCTTAGTAAATATGTGAAAATCAACTCAAACTATATAATATATAGAATAAGGATAGTAAGGGTGGTAAGCTAATCAACCGACCATGTCCAATTCCTAATAGTTTCCAGTTTAAATGTGGAAGTTTCCATTTTTTCAAATTTTAGTTAATCAGATAGACCTAAAGAGTTAGAGAACAACGGCGATTTTGAAATGATCTCCATTAATAGAAAAGTTATAGTCCTTCAAAGTTTTAATTGCCGTATCCTCCGCGCGACGTCACACGACACAACGCAAGCCTGTGTATGCCCTGTCGAGGATGCTGCTCCCGCAAGCCACCGCGCCGCCGCCGGCCTCCTCGTTCATGTTGTTATTTCTTGTTTTCAGTAGGGTAGGCGACGCCGACGATGACAAAACGATACACTGAACACTGCAGTTTATTGGTACTCGTATTATTAGAATATGTCTAGCAGACCGAGAAAAACCACAATAAAAACACCAAACAAATATTTCAATGGATAGCCTATTATGAATACAAAAAATTGAGTTTTATGTTTTTAGTAATACTGTGTGAAAATTTAATTGAAATCAATCCTATAGTTTCTTAGTTACACCATACAGAATGATCAGAAGCAATACTCTCGCATATATACATCAGAAAATTCTAAGTCGACGATCCGTAATAGCCAAGGTAATGTTCGGATGCACCTAAAAAAGTGTATTACGACGCTAGGCCTTTCTTTCACAGGTTAGTGGACGGCCTGTTATGAATACAATAATTTTTCAGCTTTACAACCCCCCACCCCCCAACCACCCCAATATCACCCCCATCCAAAAAAGTAGAAAATGATCAGGAACGTCTAAAAACAAAGTTTAAGGAACATTTAAAATTTTTTGTTTTTTGCTAATTACTCCACCGCCCATGCACTGACTTTCAAACTTATAAGAACTTTACCTACTACTACCCCACAGCATATCGCTGCCAAATTTCATAACAATCCATGCAGCGGTTACAGAGATTACGTGGCTAGAAAAACGCGTACAGACAGACCGACGGAAATTAGTTGTGTGGATTTTCGTTATGTAGACATCATAAAACAGCCAAAAAGCGTATTATCCCAAAATCGAAAATTTTCCCAATCACAATACTCCCCTCACCTATCGGTGTGGGAAGTAAAAGTCCATAATCATGTCATCCACTTTAGGAAGATTACTAGAATCGCCACGAACGTAACCTTCCTCCATACTTCAAAAATATACTGGCGTCTCTGCCCGTTACAACAAACACCTTCGCCGTTCCAGTAAAGTCTAAATGTGGCATACTGTACTTACAGCGCAGCGTATGCATAGCAGAGTCCCGACCAAACTGTAGCTGCCGCGAACAATTAATAACATGTGACGTCATGCAGATTTTCACCTCCGCGGTCGCTTTACGCAAATATAAAATTGAATAACTCCGCCGTTTTTTGGAATATTCAGATGATTTTTTTGACGTTCTTCAAGTGAAGTAATTTCCAAATTTTATTTTTTTGGAAACGTCTCCATTGAATTTTAGAGATTTTCATTAAAATGCATACCTCCGAACGGAAACTCTAATAAAACAAAATTTTATTGTCATATTTTGGAATTTTTGGTAGGTACCTATTAGTCCCTAAAAGATATATTATTAGGTCATTATCGACTAAAAGAAAGTGATCATGTGTCAAAAAATTCGCGAGTTAGTTAGTGTCAAAGTCGGCACATGTTGAATAGTGAATTTAAGAAACGTTACAAAAAATGAATTTATGTTAAAAAATCACCAAATAGTTAACCGTGTACTTTGCGGTAAGACATGCCCATCTTTCTAGTTAGAATCCATTGGTACCATAAGAGTAAAAAGTTTCAACAGAGCATTGATCAAAAATTTGGGATCGGATTTGTAATTTTTGTTATGGGTACTTGAATAGTCTGCTGAATACATCATGATTAGTCATAAAAAGTGATTGGTTAACCAAAACTTCGATATGGGGTCTCAAAATAGTATAATTCTAAAAGAAAAATTCAAGTTTTAATTTAAAATGGATTTGTCTTAAAATATCGCTGTCATAAGATCAAGATATTAAAAATAATAAAATGTGTGACACAAAATGTTAGTATGAAAAAATCACTAGAATATGACATTTTAATAAAAGTTTTCATTAAGTCACTAAATTACAGAAAAATCACTAGATCTAGTGAAATTTCACTAGATCTGGCAACATTGGAGCATTCAGATGCACGCACCGCGCTGAACAGACTCATGGGATGCGCCAGCCGATACGAAAGTTGTCGGTCCATCAAAGGAAATTCGTGCTCACTCTGGATGGGTTTCAGGGACTTGCGAACACAACACCGAAACGCTCCGTACGTGTTTGCTATTAATTAAGGAATTTGAAAGAAGACCTATATTGTGGATATTTTATCCTTAATTGCATTAAGCAAGAATGGTAATGTTTTTAAACCGCCTAGCGCCTCCATCGCTGTCACTTCGGATATCATGCAAAATAAAAAGACTGTTAAGGCTTCAATCTCGACTTCTTTGAAGAAATAATTGTGACGACGGCCGTCGCCTCTTCTTCGCCTTTTCTTCAGCAACTCATAAATAATTATAAACATGGTACTAGCTGTACTTAGATGTTCCATTACGTGGTTCTGTGCGGGAAAATAAAAAATTGCCCGAATGAATGCTCATTCGGCGCGAAGTGCTCATCCGGTTTTTTTTTGCTCAGATGTGTACGCGGCTTAACGACAACTTGAGTTGCTTGAGTACTGTGATCTTGACAGATCACCCTCATTTTAATTCAGAAGAGAGAAAATATCATGTACCTAATAGTTAATTATTATTATATGCTTATTGGATAATGTGCAATTGGGCTTTTGATTAAAACTTTTTTTGTCATAAATGGAAAGATCATGTATAAGTTTTATAACAGAACTATTTTTGTTTTCTTTTTTTTGGCAATAATTTAAAAGTTATATCAAAATGAAAAAGTAGGAAAGAACTTACTTGAGTAAATTCAAACGGCGCTCTCACCGTGGAATTTGTTGGCATAAAAGTTTGATATTTTTATTATATTGACAAAACCGGATTTTTTCCGGACTAGTAATCAACAAATTCAATATATACTCATAAAAAAAAGTTGTTGACCGCGGTGAGATTCGTATCCACGCCCTATCGGACTGGTGCCTTGCGTCTTAACCGCTCGGCCACACTGCCTGTGCTTCAGGAATATCAGTACACCGTACATAATACGTCGTCAGTTACCTGTCGTAATTTAATTCAAGTTTTTTAAAATCGGAAGCGATATTGACAAAACCGGATTTTCCCGGACTAGTTTTTTCATGCTGATTCCGAATCTGTATTTAGTTTTTCTCTAGCACCTGTAGTTTGGCTATCTTTTGTATACGCACAGACGGACGAACGGACAGACGGACAGACACAGGCTCTGCATAAGCTCTCTTCAGTGACCTCAATGAGTCACTGAGAGCTAAAATGGTTTTTTGAACCCAGTACCGAAGACACACCTACAGCTCCCGAACCTGTGGTGTGACGTCACCACTGTGGGCATAAATTCACGATGCATTCCTGTCACCAACGACGTCCTACTCCGATAGTAGATTCTACATTCCCAGCCAATCGTGAAAGTAGTTACTTGTAACTATTGTATATTTGTTGCAACATAGACGATGAATGAAGTTTCTAGCTCGAGACGACGTCTACGATCGAAATAAATATCTTTTTGAATTATTGAAATTAGATTAAAAATTCCAGTAACATCCAGTGCATTTAACAGCAATGAGGGCCCAACGTTATGTGAATGGGGTGTTAGAACCAGTTGCCGTTCCATATGCCCGAGGCCTCGAAGAGGGTTTTGTTCCAGCAAGATAATTTGCGTCCTCAGATTGCGAGGGTGTCGATGAGGTTCCTGCAGAAAGGTGAGGTCAAAGTGCTCCCCTGGCCTTCACAATTACTCGATTTATCGCCAGTGACAAAGTATAGGATTGGATGGGTTGCTACATTCGTTACTTACCCATTTCAGGAACACGATGACTGAACTAGAACATGCTGTGAGGGTAGCTTGGGAAGCTGTACCTCTAGAGTTTATTAACAGCCAGATTACGAGTAAGCCGTGAAGGCTAAAGAAGTGCGTTCGTCAACATGAAGGGCCCAACAGTTATTGACCTGTTGTATTTTTTATAAACTAATTATGGCAAATGGATTCTTTTATTATTGTCTTTAGTCTTAGGTCATTTTTTGAACCACATCCCTTTTTTCTGTGTTCGGACTTGACTTGCGGGTAGTATACAATATTTGATAACAGTGCCAGGCAACAACTTTAGATTGTTCTGCAAACTAACTTCCTAACTCACTAGCGGTGATTCTGAAATCATGAAGAATGCAGAGTAATGCAGACTATTTTATTCGCATTGTTGATAAATGAGCCAATAATACGTCAGCGTCTTAGGATCATGCCTGTCTCATACAGGGTGGGCCACTAAACCGAGGATGTTATTAAAAAAGTTTTATTTTCAAAAAATGTTCAGAATATTATCTGTTGCATCACACAAAATTATTTTTGCTTATATGGGGTGTTTCATTTAGGCTAAGCGTGGTACATGATTCTGAAATTCTTTGAAAATAAACTCTTTTAAAAACTTCATCGGTTTAGCCGGTATCCTCCGCATACGCTTGAGTGGCCCACCCTGTATATGACACATGTCGTTGTTCTCCATATTTCTAAGGTATTCGATCAACTCTCAAGTATGGCTTTTCGTCAATTCAAAAACTATTATATCTATCGCAGATGTGGCGAGAGAGTAGTTGATTGTGTAAAGATGCCCCCTGGAAGGCAACAGCCTCAGTTTACGCATACTTAACCCCCTTTGAACGGGGTTGGATTGTAGCTCAACGAGACTGTGGTACTTCTTTTGGAGCAACAGCTGTAACCAAGTTTTGTCTTGGGGCGTGACATTGCATTCACCACCAAGTCATCTTTACTTTTGATTAGAGGTATTAGAGCCAGTTTCCGTACGATATGTACGAGGACTCGAAGAGGGTTGTTTCCAGCAAGAAAATGCACGTTCTCATATTGCAAGGGTATCGATGAGGTTCCTACAGGAGGTCATGGTGCTCCCGGTTTATCGCCAATTGAAAATGTATGAGATTCGACGGTATATTCACGATTTACCCAGTCCTCCGTCCACGCTGTACGAACTGGAACGTGTTGTGAGCGCAGGAGGCTGTACCTCAAGAATTTATTAACAACCAAATTACGGGCATGCCTTGTAGGCTGGAAAAGTGTATTATTCAACACCTCCACCCTCACCCGTTAGTTTATTATTTAGTTTATTATTGTCTTTAGTTTTGCCTCATATTATCATGCACCACATTCCTTTTTCCTCAGTGTTTCACTTGCGCGTAGTATATTTCTGTTTTGCTACAGTAGTCTAATCTCTCAAACTGCCATATTCAATTCATAGGTTCGCAGATGACAGCACATTGCAAGCATCCAGAGCGATAGATCGCTCTCTCTAATCAAGCTGGAATGCAGAAAACTTTCAACGGCTGCTTCTCTGTCAAGCGATGTGGACATCATAATCGCTT
Organism: Callosobruchus maculatus; assembly: GCA_951848785.1. Lineage (NCBI taxonomy): Eukaryota > Metazoa > Arthropoda > Insecta > Coleoptera > Chrysomelidae > Callosobruchus > Callosobruchus maculatus. The sequence goes on along the minus strand of CATOUR010000026.1, from coordinate 7,739,852 downwards.
AGAATATGGTAAAATTAAATGCTTCCAAGACCCATTACTGTACTCTATCAAACAATAAATGCTCAAACGAGCATCTGACTATAATGAAAATTCAAGCTCTGTCAAGAAACCACTCATTGAAGCTTGCCGTAGTCAACATTATAGGAAACATAATCTGTAATATAGATTCGTACATGTTTGGTCAATTGCAGCAACTGCTGGCAAACAGCTAGGACACGTATTCAGAGCCAGAAACTACTTATCTCACCATTCAACCTCTTTATGCTGTATAAAGCTCAGATAAGACCTGGCCTGAGGTATGGCTCACATATCTGGGTGATGCAGCTCCTACTATTATACCCTTATCTGACGCAGTCCAAAGACAGTCATTTCGACTAATCGACGAAACCGAACCTATTAGATGCTCCCGCGGAACTTCTACAACTCATCCGATGGAAGCTGGTATAAAGATACATCGAAAACCAAGCGGTGCGGCCGCAATAGCGATCATACCAATTTTTTGCATATATTTATTATACAGGGTTGGGCTAAAGTATGGAACCAAGCAAATATCTTTGAAACGGAAAGGGCGATATTGCTGAAAATTTGCAGGTAGATGTAGTGACATATAATGCATCCGAATACAGTATGTTAGCTATTATTGTACTTCCGGTTTAACCGGAAGTACCGTCAACTTTTTTAATTTAAATGGGACACCCTGTATATTTTTGCTGATTTTAATTCATCTTTTTTTTCCGAATACGTCCATAGTGGGTTTAGTATTTGTTTCTTAAAAAATTTGTCTCACAAATTCCTCCGTGACGATCTGCGGTCTTCCCGTTTGAGGTAATTTTTTTTGTATTTTTGTTTTTAGTCACCGTCAAACGTGTTATAGGACCACTGTCGGGACGTAAATCATTAAAAGTTGACACACTTCTTTGTTAGTTCTCACGCGTTCGCCAAAACCGACTTTGAATGACCGGCATTTTAAACACCTGAAATGATACAGAAGCTTTATCTTTCCCGTTGTTACAGAAACTAATACTAAACCCACTATGGACGTATTCGGAACAAAAAGATGTATTAAAATCTGCAAAAATATACAGGGTGTCCCATTTAAATTAAAAAAGTTGACGGCACTTCCGGTTAGACCGGAAGTACATTAATAGCTAACATACTGTATTCGGATGCATTAAATGTCACTACATCTACCTGCAAATTTGCAGCAATATCGCCCTTTCCGTTTCAAAGATATTTGCTTGGTTCCATACTTTAGCGCAACCCTGTATATGTATGATCAAATATTAATGTATTTATGTATATATGTGTAATAACTCAGTGAGTGGGTGAATGGGTCAGTGCATACTGCATGTCTGCAACAGACAGCCGCATGATATGGGGTAGAACCAAGGCTTCAGACGACCAAGAGGCGCGGCAAGCAGTCCCGACGGGTGCCTACCGGACCGTGGTTCCGTTCCAGGCTGGCGGCAGATAGGTAGAGTAGTACCGCGTACGTGTTGGCCGTGATCGTCTTTTGTTTCTTCATATACTCGGCCATTGTTTCGACGCTGCAGACGCCGAAACCAACGCCGGCGCCGCGCCGCCGCTATTACTTATCGCGACGATTAAATCAAAGGAGGCTCTTGCCTCAACGGATGGGGGATCACGAAGACCCCATCGCTCGGACCGAAAATTCATTACATTGGATGTTTGGCTGGTTTTATTGCTTGATTAACATTTTATGAGCAAATGCATCGATAAGGGGGATAATGGTGGTAATTACCCAATTCAAGTCAGTAGTCCAATCGTAACGTCCTTAAAAAAGGATTTTGACAGTAAAAGGTTGGAAATAAAGAACTTTGGTGAGGTGGTAGACATTGGTCCCTGAACCTAAGTTTGCGACCTCGGCGGTGTCCGCTCGAGGGGTGTTGGGGGGTGAAGGTTCTGCTTCGCGACGATTTTCGAAAAATAGGGCCGTTTTGGCAAGTGATCTCAGAAAAAGCTTCAAATGATTTTTGGATGGATACTTCTCCTCCTACCTCGGCGTCGTTTAATTAACATAAGGTTGCCGCTCGGCGATGGTGGTGGTGGTGGGGGGGTAAAAACTGTTTCGTGACTCCATCGAAATAAAAGTTGAAATAATGTAAGGAGACAACAAAATTCTTCACAATTTTGGTCGTTACATTTTTCGTGCGCGACCTGTAGTTTCCATTCTACAGTGCCCCAAAGTTAAGAGGGTGGTTTCTGATGTTTACTAAAATCAAAATTTGATCGCTATCAAAACGTTCTGTACCACTATTTCCCTAAGATAATAACATTTCTCATATCCCTATTATCTCAAGCTGCCTAAATAATACATTTGGCCTTAAAAAAAGTACGAGAATTAGGCACATCGCGACCTACTATAGTCCTATAAGTCCTTTTGAGCGCAAAAGATCGGAAAGATGGCGGTGAGACGGTAGACATTGATCCCCTGAATGTACACCTAAGTTTGCGACCTCGGGGAGGGGGGTTGCTGCTCGAGAAGCAGGGGGGGGGAGGGGGTGAAATATCTGCTTCGCGACGATTTTAAAAAAAATTGCGTCGTTTTGGTAAGTGCTATCGAAATGTTTAATGATATCAAGATATTGACCGATAATGAAATCCTCATTTCTAATTCCGCCCCTGTGCGACTAGAGGCAAAAAAGAATAAACCCAATTTCTCTCTCTCTTGAGTTGTTCTTGACGTGCTACATCGAACATTAAAAACAACAAAAATAGTGCAACTGGTCTTTATTTCAGTTTCTTTTCAGTTTTCCTACCACTCGCCCTCCAAAAAAAGTAGAAAATTACTAGGAACCCCTAAAACGAAATTTGAGGGATATTTTAATTTTTTTATTTTTTGCCAATTACCTACCACGACCCAACAGCATATCGCTACCCAAACTACATCACAATCCATGCAGTGGTTACTCAGATTACGCGGCTAGAATAATACTAACAGACAGACAGACCGGCGGAAATGAGTGTCGTGGATTTTCGTTGTGTAGGTATCATAAAACGCCCAAAAAGCGTTGTTTCAAAATCGAAAATTTTCGCGATCACAATACTCTCCTTACCTATCGGTGTGGGAAGTGAAAGTAAGATGACAAATTTTAATAATTCTCAAACTTTACAACTTTTTGCCATTTTTGTGTTGCTAGATTATTTGTCTACATAGATGATATTGGAAAAAATTGAAGATGGGGGAATATTTTGGAAGCGGATGGTTCTAGCAAAATCTTCAAAAGTTTTTGTAGTTTTTTTATTTGATCCGTCTTCTAGATGCTTTTCGCATTTATGAATTTCTTACACATAGTTACTAATGTTTTTATTTTTACCTCGACAATGCGACGATTTATAGCTAATACTCTTATGCCTCTGTTTATAGCATGGATACACACAGCAAGGTATGGAAAATGAGAAACAAAAGTAGGTGATGATATACTCGTAGATTGTGGATATACCCAAACTCATAACTTTCGACGAAAACACACACGATCGAGACGAACATATATCTTCATCTTCAATATTGACAGAACAAACAACGAAAGTGTTAACAGTCAAATACTATTAATTATGATATTTCCTTGTATAAACTCTTCCCAAAGAGCGCCTTGTTTGTCGACGCAAATTGTGTACCTTAGCGCTCTCTTTTGTTTGGAAGACACACATTACACACAGATGAGGATTCTTTTTCGGAATTTCACGAGCGTCTACACGTTTTGGTATTTAACATGTCGCAAGAATGGCGGGAATTTCTAAATGAATATGTAGATTATCGGAACTCTGACAAACATTATCCCTAAAGTCAATAGTGATTTAATGGTGTCCATGAGTCAGAGCTGATATAACTATTACTTACGTACACGAGGAATTTGAAAATACATACATATCCCAAAATAATACAGGTATAAAAGAGTACCGTATTATTTTTGTTAAATATCATTATTTTGTTAAAAATTGGTAAATAGCGTGAACCCCCCCACCCCATACACTTCTCAAACATGTTGGAAGAGCATGTTGGTTAATGCAGTTGAACGCTAGCTGGGGGAACATGCTCGAAGGGGTGTAACGATGATTTTTTCTATTAATTGTAGCTATGCCGGGTGTTTTTTTTAAAGTTGGGACTTCTTTTCAGAAGCAACTGCCTTTAAAATGACAAAGCTAATGTGAATTTAAAAAAATGGTAAGAAAGTACTTACTATTCGTTCGCAACGAAGTTTTAAGTGCGGTCCTGCCACTTGAGTCTTATAGATATGGTTCGATGGTTCGGACTTCGCGCCGTGAGACTGAAAAGCGCTAGTTAGTATTTCTTCTTCAATTTAGGCCATTTGAGGTTGTTTAGGTCTTCCAGCGTGTCCTCAAATGCGCGTACTACGACTGCAACATTGCCAAAAATAGAAAAGAGAGTAAAATTACATAGATTTTGAGCAGATTTTCTTCATGCTTAGTGATGAAATCAGTAATCAGGGAACTACTAAGCAGCCAATACTCGCTCAATATTATTGCACAATGTGGGTTGCATAAAATTTTGACGGAGGTCTTACACAGCTCAGTATTATTGCGTAATATTTGATTTGAGCAGTAAATTGTATCGTATGCAGACAATATTGATGGTTGTGCAATATATTATGCAATCGCGAGCACAGACGTACAACCGCCAAGAAAATACATTTTACAAGCACCAAGCACTATCCTCGCTGCTGAGATTCGCGATATCCTGAGATACGTCCATCGTGCTGATTCAAGGTGTAGGGGTTTCCTAAGTTTAGAGTCTTCGAAATACCAAAGCACAGGTTCCACATCCTACGCGATTGCACCACTTTTCTCCGCATCACGAATCCGTTTTACTTCTTTGCAGAAGTTTGTTCTCAAAGAATTAATTTTTTTCACTACTTCTTGTTTATCAGCCTCGGGATATTTTTCGCGGCATTTTTCCCGCAACTCTTTATACTGCTCCCCCTTTTTTGCACGATTAGTGTAATATTTACACTTCACATCTCACAGAGCCGGAAAGCTACGATAAACATGAATAAACCCGAAAATGAATGAGTTGCCTATAGCTTCCTTGGCAGCCATGACGATGCGTACTGTAACCACGTGTGAGCCGCTAGTCTCAACCTTCTCCTAAAGGCTGTTCAAAGGATCAAGGTTTCCGGTAACGTCGCCGCGTTATTATAGAGAGTGGCTGGTCCGTTTTTTTTTGTAGTTAATAAAAAATGAGTCCCTTTGGCTTTAAGAAGCATTGAGGTTATGCATAAATATGTATGACTCGAAAAGTCAATATAGGAATGCGAGACACTTTTATTATTTATTGTGGGCTATGTGGGCCTCAGGCATTGTTAGAATATTGAATTGACATCTTAGAAACTACAAATCACAGCTTAGAACTTTGGTTTAATCAAATTGATACCTACGATGCATTTGATTATTTGAAACACTACGGGCCGATTTTATCAACAGGCGCATTTTAACAAAGGCTTTGACCAATCAGAGCAGCCCGTTCAAGAACATGCATCTGTCAAAGTTCTCTGAAAACTATTGATTTCTCTTGAAGTTTACCTCAAAAAGGTTAAAAATGACATGCTTTATATGCAAATCGACCATTATGAACCGTCTAGTATCTTTTCCAGTCTGATTTTCCATCCTACATGTGTGAAAAATTGCATTTTCTTATTTAATCAAAAGTTTAGCAATTGCTAATTTCAACCAATCAGATTCCGCAAAAACTGTACATTTGATCGCTGGTTTTTTCTTCTGCTAAATGATGATGGCAAAAAATTAGGGTTTTGAATAATTTTTTTGTGATAAATGGAGAGATCAAATATAAGTTTTACAACAAAACTGTTTTTGTTTTGTTTTTTTTCGCAATAATCCAACAGTTATATCAAAATAGAAATGAGTTTTTGAATCCCGAAATCACGCCGACGACTCCTGACCCGTGCGACGTACTTCATGAAAATACTTGTAACAGTTGTAACTAAAATGTATATTTGTTGCAACATAGGCGATGAATGAAGTTTGCAGCTCGAGACGAAGTCAACGATCGAAATAAATATCTTTTTGAATGTTTAAAATTAGATCACAGATCCCAGTAATAAAGTACCTAAACAAATATCTTCTGGGGCGATTTTACTGGAGCATGCTGGGTGGCCGAGTGGCCGACTCGTATGACTTGGTATCGCTGGTGGTGTTGGTTCGAGAGAGAGATTTGTTTAGGTACTTTATTACTGGGATCTGTGATCTAATTTCAAACATTCAAAAAGATATTTATTTCGATCGTTGGCTTCGTCTTGAGCTGCAAACTTCATTCATCGCTTATGTTGCAACAAATATACACTTGCTACAACAATAGTTTTGTTATAAAGCTTATATACGATATGATGAAAAGTGTCATCCAGCTTTGACGTTTTGTTTTCAATATTGATAAGATACTATTGGACGATATTTATTAACCTAGCCCGCAATACCCAATAGAAAGCTTTTGCTAAATAACATCCAATAGAAAAGCTTTGTTAAATTCTTTGTTAAATATGCATGTTGATAAAATCGGCCCTACATGTGACGCTTTCGAAAACTGACCTGATTATTTGAAACTGCAATTGACATTTTGGAAATTTACAATCTGAAACCAAAATTTATGCTTTAGAAGCGTAATTCGATCTTTTGGAAACCACTGCTGGAAAAGATGTAGATGTTATACAACGTCCAAAAAATATGGAGGCAGATGTCGAATTCGGCCTATGTCCGAAATAATTAGACACATCGCGATTCGTCAATATAGCCAGATGGCGAAACAGTGAGTGATTCGGCACCTGACCAACCCAATTTAGCCACGTCGCGAAATGCGCGTTTGTGCATTATGCCGTTGCCGATCGAAACATAATCGAAACATAATTCCTGATGTGGACAGAGGACGCTTAGCTCCGTGTAATATTCTAGCAGTTGTTTTATCAGAAAAAGATGGTTTGTACCAACTTGGTACATCAACTTACTGGCATTTTAGAAAAACTATACGCAAAAAATGAATCAGTATCAATAATACAGTTGGACTTATATTTTTTAAATATTTTTTTAATGCGGCCTTTCCAAATGAATACTTTAACATTCTCTGACATAGTGGTTAATACAAAATTTAGTTTAGGGAGAATTGCCCGATTCTTCTCAAGGTTTTATTGTAATGTGAAATGGGTAGGATAAAATGTAATAATGTCATTAGAGTACTTCTTGCCGGAACAAATAAAAATAATAAATTGAGGTTGGGTTGTTCATTGATGACTTGACTGGTAACGGCGTAATGTAGAAATGCGTATACGCGACATGGCCAAAATACGTTGGTCATATGCCTATATGTATCATTGTTTCGGCATTTGGCAAATCTAGTGTGAACAGATCGAATGAATAAGAACCAGAGGCTATCCAGCACGGAATGTGGCTGGTGCATAGGCCACACGATGGGCCCTTTTGCGCCTCTATCCGCGCTAGTTCCTAAGACCTGCCCTTTTGGCAAAGGCAAGTACATTCTTAGGTCCTATCCGTTTTATCTCTATTGGTTCCAAGGTTCTTGAGCCCAGCATAGTCTGCCTGTGATAACCCAGGGTTTCACAGCGACACAGGATGTGTGCCGAGGATTCTTCCTCTTCACCACACCACGTGCACGTTGGGTCGTTGACCACCCTCATCACAAACAAGTGACGCCTGAAGGTATTGTGACCCGTTAATAAGCCTGCTAACAATCTCAAGTTACTCCTATCCAGAGAGAGACAGAATCGTCCTATTCTCTCTTCAGGCCCTGCTAATAGCTCCCGAGCCTGACGGAGATGACCAGAGATGTTGTTCCATCTCAGAGAGTGTTGATTCTGGATCCACTCTCCAGTTGTTTTCCTAACCAAATTTGCAGACAGTCCTAAGGCTGGTTCCGGGCCCACAAAACTGTTTCCGGATCCCATCCTGGCTAGATGATCCGCCATTTCATTACCCTTTACCCCAGCATGCCCAGGTACCCACATCAGTGATACCTTGTGTTTAGCTGAGATGTCGTCAAGAGCCCTCCTGCACTCCAGGACCAGTCCCGACGTTATTTTCGTGGACAGATCGCGAAATGTCTAATTATTTTGGCCTCGGGCCAAATTCGGCATCGGTCTCCAACATATATATCAAATTCGATATTTTTCGCCTTTACAATAGTTCCTCCACCTATAGTGGGGTGGTAAGTAGAAAAAATGGAGTTAAGTTGATTGACTCAGTACTTCCCACACATAATAATGATTTCATTTTATTGTTTTCCCATTGCAAGAAGCTATAGTCTGAAATCCCCTTGCAACCAAATCATCGCCCACTCTCCCGCAAAAAAGCGTACAACACAAAACTCGTAAATAGTTTCTTGCGTCTCCCTCCTTAGAAACTAGGAGGCCACAGTTTTCATTCTGCATGCTTCAACTGAACGATGCAAAACAATCAGGAGCCTATAAACCGTATAAAAGCGAAGCATGAGCTGTAAGTACCTTAGTTTCTGTAATAGGCAAGGAAATGTTCATAAAAAATACGCCGGTACGTATTTCTTCCATAGGTCAATGGACAAACTGTTATGAATACAGTTTTACAACCCCCTACCCCCCTACCTCCCCAATTTCACCCCCACCCAAAAAAACGTAGAAAATGACCAAGATCCCGTAAAATGCCTAAAAACAAGGTTTGAGCTGTTTTTATATTTTTAGTTTTTTTATTATTGCTGCGCCGCCAAAACATACACGTTTTCCATCCTCGCCGCGGTAGTAATACTGTGTCAAAATTTCGTTAAAATCAATTGAACAATTTTCACGTTACGCAATATAGAACGATCTAAAACAATACTCATATGTCTGTATATAATATGTACATCACAAATTCTAAGTCCCTCGGTTTCTATAATGAGCAATGCAATGTTCAAATGGACCTAAAAAGTGTATTATGCCGCTAGGTTTTTAATTCACAGGTCAATGGACAGCCCATTATGAATACAAGAAATTTTTCAGTTTTCCAACCCCCCACCCCCCAACCAACCCAAATTCACCCCTACCCAAAAAAAAGTAGAAAATGATCAGGAACCCCTAAAACGCATAAAAGCAAAGTTTGGGGCGTTTTTATTTATTTTGTTTTTTTTATTATTGCTGCGCCGCCACTGACACGATTTTTCCAAAAAGGATTAGGAACCCCTAAAGCACCTAAAAACGAAGTTTGAGGAATATTTATTTGTTTTTGTTTTTTGCTAATTACTCCAGCGACCGTGTATCGTTTTTCAAAATTATAAGAACATTACCTACTACGGTCCCCCAGCATATCGCTGCCCAAATTTCATCACAATCCATGCAGCCGTTAAAAGAGATTACGAGGCTAGAAAAATGCGCACAGACAGACCGAAAGACTGACAGACCGACAGACCGTCAGACCAACAGACCGACAGACAGACAGACAGACCGACGGAAATGAGTGACATGGATTTTCGTTATGTAGACATCATAAAACGCCCAAAAAGCGTGTTATCACAAAATTTTTGCGATCACAATACTCCCCTCACCTATCGGTGTGGGAAGTAAAAATATGTACACTAAATGATAGAAATAACAAAATATATGATTGGTGTCTGTATTATCGACCGCAGTGCGGGACGGCCTTATCCACCGCCCTCAGTTACGAAAAATGATGTGCTGAAATAAATTGCGTCACCGTATAACGAGCAACATCCTGCATTCACTCACTCACACTCACACACACACACGTCTTACAGGTTTGTCTGGTTCTAATAATAACCACCACTGTCGAAGAATAAAATTATAATCTTCCGTTATAGAAGCCGTTGCAAAAAGTGCGATGCAGCTTGCTCCTCCATCATAGCAAATAGTTCAGCTCATCTCCTTCCTGTCGCGCGAGATGCGACCCACGCAGGCACGAGACCTGCTGCTCCTCGTTGTGTGTTTATTTGCATTGCACCAGATATTATGATAGCTTCTTCCGTTTAGAGAATCAGGTTGACTTAGTACTGCTAATTCGAACAAATCTAAAGCAGGCTACACACGATCCGGCAGGTCTGTCAGTTCGAATCGCACAGTCTGCCTTGAGTCCGGCCGTCTAAACGTGTATATGTTCTACTCAATAACCGAATTCGGCCACTGCCCGAAATTTATACTCAGAACGCGTTGTGGATTTCGCCAATTTCTCACACCGCATTCCGGGTAATCTTTGTGGGGTAAATTACAAAGACCCACAATGCAAAACTTCGAATGCCGTCGGAAGCACAAGACTACTTTCGCATTATGGACAATACAAATTTAGCCATAAAGCGAAACTTGAAATTTTATAACCAAATACCTGCTCACGAAAAATTTAATTTCCTCTCCATTCTTATACCTTTTAGCTATAAATTATTCATTTTGCCCAAAATCGTATCGATTCAGCTTTCGATACTGTTTAGATGAAATGCCTAATTTCCACAATTCTTGTACTTCTTTAACCTTACCTATGATATTTTCATAGTCACCTAAAAGTGTAGACCTATCAGATGACTCTATATTTATGCAAAGCATTCTCAAATTCTTTTCGAAGCGTTTCTGTCGACTCACTGATTTTACTAAACATTGTTCTGATTAAAAAAAAATTGATTGACTCAGTACTTCCCACACATTAGGGTGATACCAGTTTGTTATTTTCCCATAGCATGAAGCTATAATCTGAGATCCCTTTGCAATGAAATCATCGCCAGAACCCCCCCCCTCTCCCCAAAAAATTGTGTTATGCCGCTAGGTCTTTCTTTTATAAGTCAATGGACAATCTATTATCAATACAACAAATTTTTCAGTTTTACAACCCTCACCCCTCAACCACTCGAATTTCACTTCCATTCGGAGAAAGTAGAAAATGATACGGGACCTCTAAAACGTCTAAAAAAGAAGTTTGTTTTTACATTTCTAGTTTTTTTTATTATTGCAGCTCCACTACTGACACGATTTCTAAAAACCATACGTGTTTTATATCCTCGCTAAGGTAATAATAAATACTGTGTCGAATTCAATTCAATTTCATAAAAAGCAGTTCGGTTCCGCAATACAGAACGATCTAAAGCAATACTCGTATGTATGTACATCAGAAGTCCCTTCGTTTCTGTAATAGGGGAAGGGCCTAAAAAAGCGTATTATGCCGCTAGGTCTTTCTTTCACGGGCAACGGACTGTCTATTTTGCATACAACAAAATTTTCCCTTTTAACCCCCCACCCCCTAACCACCCTAATTAATCATTCAAAAAAAGGTAGAATATCAGAAACCCCTAAAACACCTAAAAACGGAGTTTGAGCTGTTTTCATATTTTTAGTTTTTTATTATTGCTGCGCTGCTACTGACACGATTTCTAAAAACCATACACGTTATCCTCCCTCGCCACGGTATTAATACTGTGTCAAAATTTCATTAAAATCTATTCAATAGTTTCCCCGTTACACAATACAAAACGATATCAACCAATACTCGTATGTTTACATCAGAAAAAAATCCTTTGGTTTCTCTAAAGTGGCCTACAGACGTTAATGCATGCGATTCCTGAATCGACTCAAGGTTCCATGAAACTCCCATCAGTTGCATAAGTTCCTACTCGAATCGAAACCTGTTGCCATTCCTGAATCGACTTGATATTTTACGCAAGTTTCATGCAACACAAGAAAGTAGGGTGGAGTTATTTCTTTGCATCGACGCAATGCTATTCGTTGAAACACTTGAAACCTGTATCAGCGTAACCGACTCTGTGTCATGGCTCACCAAAATGGTACTCTGCATCGCTGCAAGCCGCAACTGATGCAAAATACGAGATTCAGTAACTACACACACTGCTACTTGCGTCATGAAACGTAGAAGTCGATGCCTCCATCGCAGCATGCATCAACGTCTGTAAGGCCGCTCAATGGGCAAGGCAATGTTCGGACGGACCTAAAAAAGTTATTAATGTCTCTAGCTCTTCCGTCACAGGTCAATGGACAGTCTATTATGAATACAACGAATTTTTCAATTTTACAACCCCTCACCCCCGCCCCCCCCCCCCAAACACTCCAAATTTCACACCCACCCAAAAAAGTAGAAAATGATCAGGAACACCTACTAAAACGCCTAAAAACGAAGTTTGAGGAATATTTGATTTTTTGTTTTTTGCTAATTACCCCGCCGCCGATGCACCGATCTTCAAAATTATAGCAGCATAACCTACTACGCCACAGCATGTTGCTGTCCAAATTTCATCACAGTCCATGCAGCGGTTACTGAGATTACAAGGCTAGAAAAACGCCAGCAGACAGACAGACAGAACGAAGGAAATGAGTGACGTGGATTTTCGTTATATAGACATCATAAAACGCCAACGATTGTTCCATCGCATTCACCGGACTTGATCCCACTTGATCTTTTCTTGTGGGGTACAGTGAAAGGTTTAAGTCCACATGTCAAATATACGCGGGGAGCTTATTTGCAAAATTATTCTAGTCGGAAATGAATTACGGAATGACAAAAGCGATGATCAGTCGCTCTACGCAACATGTGTCTGTAAGAGCAACGGCATGTCTACAACACCAAGGAGGACATTTCGAACAATGGTTGAAACATTATTTGTTTTTTTTTCCAAAGTAGAAGTCCTGACCACTAAGTATTTTTCTTTATTGCCTTCTTAAATACCGGATTAGACAATAAGGGGCCATATTCAATCCATCATAGCTTCTAAACTACTTTACTTAGAGCTAAGATGTACAGCAATTTTTTTTTTTTGGGAAAGATCATGTACTATCACTTAAAAGTAAAAAAATGTAGGTTAACAGATTAGGTTTTGTGAAAAAACTAATATTGTAAAAAAAGACGCAAAAAATTACATTATTGTTTTCCTTTAACATTTTTTTGCCCTGATATGAAATGAAATTTGGAAAATGTTCACCATTAGTTCATGGTCTACATGTTTCGCTATCGAATCAGATCTATTTTGTGTTTGTAGAACCTCTACATAGGCTGCTATGGCTAAATTAGTACAACACTCATGCATCAATTAAAGAAAAAACAAAATGACCGCCATTTCATTATGGTGGAAGAAAAACTACTTTTCAGGGGTGATCTGTCGAAAATAACTTATTTCATCCCCCAAAGGCGTCAAATTCCAATTAGTTTACATTGTTTCTTATGACTGAAACGTCTAGAAACGGCAACTGTTCATTACTTTGGATTTCTGAAAATGAACTTAATGAATCATGATTTTTTTAACAAAACTCATATTTTGTAGAATTTGTTGTTTAGATGGAATTTATAACGATATTTTTTACCTACAAAAATGTGTTGGCGTGTTTGGCGACTATGCAGCTAATTTAAGTAGAGGATTGAATTCAATAAAGCCTGACATTTTTTTGAGCTTAATCTTGTCTTTTGACCTGTTCAGTGAACCTTCGAAGAGAAAATAAGAAACAGTAGCAACAGTACCGCGTTAATTGGTGCCGATCGAAATGAGGCGGTACCACCAGATTGATGGTGCGGCTTTGGCGTTTCCTTCTTAATCCACATATCCCGCATCCGGTGGGGCTTCGAGAAATCTACTTGTTGCCGCCGTTACCATGGGGATTTTACCATAGATCAGTGACAATTACCTTTTAACCATTATACAGGGTTGGAAACCGAAACAACTCTATGCTTTCACATTCAGTATGAAAGTCTCGCACCAAAGGAGGATGGTACTGTTTTCTCTGGAAGAAATAAGATAGTGTGGTTCAGGTTGAGGTGAACAGAAAAATTGATTCAAATATGTAATTCTCTCTTCTCAGATACATAGCAGAAAAATATAAATAATTTAAGGAACTTTGAAAACTATTATTCTTAATTATATATTATTATTTTCCAGGTAATCAGTTACAATTACCTCTTAACCACGATACAGGGTTAGAAACCGAATCAACTCTATGCTTTCACATTCAGTATAAAAGTCTCGAACCAAAGGCAGATGGTACCGTTTCATCTGGAAGAAATAAAGTCGTGTGTTTCAGGTTAAAGATGAACAGAAAAGTTGAGTCAAGTATGTAGTTTTAATCAGTTCATCTCTCTTCTCAGATATGCAGCAGAAAAATATAAATAATTTGAGGAACTTTGAAAACTACATTGTTAATTCTTCTTTAATGTTCTCCCCATCAACTTTTATTTTTTAACGGGTCGACTAAAAAAACTGAAACTTGGGATAATGGAATTTCTGTGTGAAATTACTGTATTTTGGAGTAAAATTAACAGATGAAGCTTTCAGTATGCTGCTGGACGCCATCTTTGAACAAAAATTGAAGAGGGGTCTTGTGGTACATCTTTCTAAAACTCCTGACGAATACTTCATAACCCTAGAATATAAAGTCAATATCTTCAACTACTACAATTTGATCTTTACTTCCCACACCAATAACAGGTGAGGGGACTATTGTGATCGCGAAAATTTTCGTTTTTGATTTGATAATACGCTTTTTGGCCGTTTTGTGTTATAACAAAAAACCACGACACCCACTTCCGTTGGTCTGTCTGTCCGTCTGTTGGCGTTTTTCTAGCCTCGTAATTTCAGTAACCGCTGCATGGATTGTGATGAAATTTGGGTATCGATATGCTGTGGGGTTGTAGTAGGCAATGCCTGGACGGTGGAGTAATTAGTATAAACAAAAAATTTCAAGTGTGCCTCAAACTTCGTGTTTAGGCATTTTAGGAGTTCCTACATTTTTTACTTTTTTGGCTGTGGGTAAATTGGGGTTGTTTGGGCTCCCTATACCAAAGTCTTGTTTAATCTTCCCCTAATTATGTTGAAATGTACGTGATTTCCGTAACGACAGCAATACGTGGCAATACCGACTCCTGGAACTTTAAATTAGATATTTTGCTCTATGTCTCTCTCTCTCTTTCTCTCTTTCTCTTTCTGTCTCTCTTTCTGCCCCTTTCTCTATCTCTCTCTCCCTCTCTCTCTCTCTCCTCTCTCTCGTTTCCTTGTTTGAGTGTCCGCTCTGGTATTTCCCTCCTCTGTGACGCTAGTATCAGAAAGTCTAAAGATATCCGTTTCTTCATCGGACTTAACTGGGCTCATAAACACAGCCGTATTCGCGCAATGAATACGAAGTTAAACCCCAAGTCTTAGAATCTGCAACATACTCATTTTCCTGTCATGGCCATTGTAGCCTGGTGTATTTGTGTTCTATGTAGGCTTTGTTACTGTTTCCCGGCGCTACTTTAGAAACAGCATTGTGAATTAGAACCCAACAGTAAATGCTCAGGTGGAGTAGAATCTACATTAAGGGGCCTGGTTCCACACATTTATACATTTGTATTTGCCGTGTAAAACACGAATTCGTATGTAAAACAGAAGTCACTTGTTTTTTAAACTACATTCATAAAATTTTATAAGGTGATAGTCAAGACCTTAATGAAGGGCAACACAGAGCGATTTCTTCAAAAAAATTTTTTATTGTGCAAAAAAAACTCTCAATGCAAAATCATACATTCTCAAATGTCTGTACTGTCTGTCTGTACACTATGTTGCCCTTGCGCAAGCTCTATTCTTTAATTTGCTTTTTGCATCATTACTGTAAGTTTAAAGGTGACGTCAGGAGCTTCTACATGCGAAATGCATTTTTATGGCGACCATTGAACCTTACTTTTGGACCTTTGGGGAAAGGGAACAGGCGGCCACGCCTCCTCGCTAATACGGGAATACGCATTTTCTCAAGTTCGCGTGCTATCCTCTGGAACCTTAAAGTCTATTTCACCCCTTTTCTTTCTATCTAAGCACCTAACACATAGGTTGATTTATTCTAGCAACAACTATAATGTTTATGATTATAGAATTCGGTAATTAGGCTATCATAATTCTGTGTGTCCTTCCTTGTGTCCACGTACAAGCAGGAGCGCATTATTTGTGGTTGCCTAATTATTCAAAATGCGCATTGATGAGATAGCCACTTATAATTACAATCGCTCGTATATTATAGTCATGTATGCATTTCTTTCCCTATATTTATTACGACACACAACCGTTTATGCTTCAAAATTTCTAATTATAATCTTCTAATTATTCTAATTATTATGAGTAACTGACTTTGATTTATGATATAATATGTTGTGCCTATAGAGTGTGGAGGTGATTGATCCTCTATAAAAACTGGTATTTCTTACACATGCATCAATTTTATAACTAATGAGGTGTCACCTATACAGAGACAAAACTTTTTCGATGTAATTATGCCACGGGTACTATAAAATTAACCTAGTTCGAGGAAAATCAAATTTCATATCAAATAGCTACTGAAGTAGTAGTTGAATTGTATTTGTATTGCAAATTAAAACAATCAATGGCGGATCTGTAAAAATGAACCATACTATATTTCATTATTTATCAGTATTTTCTTTTCAAAATATTTAGAATTTGGAATGTTACCACACACACTGGCGATGAACTTTACTAAAATATGTCAGTCGGTTCTGGTTCTGTATATCGGGATTGTTGATTATTTCTATTGTCTTGATCTTAGTACTAGTGCCTTGACAGTAAATTCGAAAATGATTTGGCCATCTAGTAAAGTACTTTGTACTCTTTCTTAATTTGATTAATCCCAAAATGCAAGTTTTCCACTATTTTAGAGTACAAACAGAAATTTCAGAGTGCATAATATTATTTCAGCATGTAGGTATACAGGGTGAGTCAAGCTCAACGCCTCGGGCTCTTGTGACCAAACGATACCACTTTTCGAAAAATCGACCTTACGAGTGTATGTAGGTCGAGTTGGACTACATTTTAAAAATAATGACTTTTATACAAGGTGTCTAATAAAAGCGTGACATATCAAAGTTATGTTTTTTTGAATGGAACACCCTGTATATTATTGCATATTTAGATTGCCGGGTGCATTTTAGTGTGACTTTATGTATCACACATGGGACTTTAAGCGAACCGTTTAGGTGCAAATCACAATTTTGGGTATAGGTAGATGTCAGAAAAAAATTGAATATCGCAGCTATTATAAATCTTAGAGGGCTGTGACTTTGCCGTGCTACTAAGCATGAAATGTGTCAGCTTACGTTAGACGGTCGAGTTCGAAATACATTTGTACTTGGAGAAATCGGTAGATCAATTAAGTAAACTCCAATCAAAGGTAACTTGATTTTTTCAAATGGGAATGCATAATTTTTTTTATACCATCAAATGTGCAATTTGATAAGCTTTCTAATGATATGCGGTTGTGAATATCAGTCTCTGGTAGTTTTGATTTAATTTCAAATTTTCAGTAAAACCGGTGTTTTTCAATTTTCCTACCTATAAGCAACTTAGCAGGCCATGAAATATAAACAAAAAACTGTTCAGATGGAACAAAACAACTAACTTAGCAGATAGTTACGGACGAATTAAAGTAAAAGGACAAAGTTATAAAAATGACTTACAACAAATCAATTCTAACCAGAAATAGCAGACATAACACATCTAAGGACAAAAAGCAGATGGAGTACGACAGAAATGGGTATTTTTCACAGCATACCGGCTACTACAATATTCTAAAGATTGACGATTCACAAAACCATTGTGAATTTTGAAATGAAAGGAAATCTACCACGTAGTGTTGCTGGCAGTTTAATAGCCTTAGAATAAAATTTCACATTTCATGATTCAAAAAAATAGTAGCCGATACCTCTGACTGGAGTTCTGCAAATTTTTCAACTCATAAGCAAGATAGCCGAAAATGAAGAATAAATTAAAAATCTGCTCAAATTATTAAACATAATTTACCTGGCAGCAAATTAAAATATGATTTGTCATTATTCCTTTTTTGCGATCTTGCTAATAGATACTGAAAAATTTAAAGGAGACAGTGAGAGGTATCATTACTTTTGTCTTTGATGGAAATGACTACTTTTTTATACTATTAAATGTGAAATTGCGTTCTGAAGATATTAGACTGACGGCAACGATCGCTGAAAGTTTTGCTTTCATTTCAAAGTGTTTAGTGATTTTGGAAATTTTTTATCTCTAGTACATTGCAGTCGCTAGTAGGCTGTAGAAATTATCCATTTCTGTCGTACTCCAGCTTCTCTTTAACCTTAGACATGTTACCGCCGTTGTTTCTGGTTAGAGTTGATTTGTTGTAAAGAATTTTTACATTTCATGCTTAGTAACACGGCAAAGTCACAGCCGTCTAAGATTTATAATAGCTGCGATATTCAATTTTTTTCTGACATCTTCCTATACCCAAAATTGTGATTTGTACCTAAACGGTTCGCTTAAAGTCCCATGTGTGATACATGAAGTCACACTAAAATGCACCCGGAAATCTAAATATGCAATAATATACAGGGTATTCCATTTAAAAAAACTTAACTTTGATAAGTCACGCTTTTATTAGACACCCTGTATAAAAGTCATTATGTTTAAAATGCAGCCCAACTCGACCTACATACACTTGCAAAGTCGATGTTTCGAAAAGTAGTATCGTTTGGTGACAAGAGTCCGAGGCGTTGAGCTTGACTCACCCTGTATACATGGTGTCCCAGCATAAAATGCACAAACTAGACCATAATTTATCGGCAAAAAAATATTTAAAAAAAACTCAAAAAATTAGTTTGCCTTATAGGTTAATATTTTATCCTTTTCATCTTAAATCATCTTTTGAAGTATTGCGTGCATCTAGTTGAAATTACAAACGTTAGTAATGCCTAATAATAATAGATACCGCTTAGAAAATAGAAAATAAAAGCCCACCGCCAAAAAATTTCGTGAGCTTGAACAAATTGGTAGACCTTTTTCTGAACTAAATTTCGATTTTCATGGAAATACTATACTTTGCTGTCTCCTCATTGATTGCTAGCCAATAACCTCTCTAATCCAAAAACTATAGCGTTCTATCATCTTTAGCACAAGTTTTCATCGCTCAAGTACGGATCTTTTTTTGCGTCACCACTGTCTACACAGACACTTTAATGTAACGTCTTATAGAAAAGCGTCGCTTACACCGGAACGTCAAAGCAGTCTTATTTTAAAATACATCACGTATGGATGAACTTTATGATTGATTTACCAAGTGGTTTTGGGAAAAGGGCATAATTCATTTCATTTCAACACATTACTAAAAATGTTTGTGGAACTTTGGTTGCCATACCACTGGTATTGGAATTTAGTATAAATAAATTATTTATATTTATGTTGTGTTAATTTTACTAGTGGAGCTCTGCTTAATGCCATTTATATTTCCTATATTTACTCGATACTGCCACAGGATGCTGTAGAATTAAAATGTCTGTATGGCAAGGATAACTTGACAGACGTCTAACATTTTAAAAATAAATAATTTATGTTTATGTGTATTTGCCGCCTGTCTGATTAATTTGAGTCCTTGGACTAATTGGCAAAAATAGTTGAATGAAATGGACACTCTTGACCATGCAATTCATATCTTATCCAATTTACTGATAAGTGGTAGGTATCCAGTTTCCAATAAATATGTATTTAATATTTTGCACTTGACGTATCTCATTCTACAGAATACATTGATGTAATTGATGTTATTTGAAATAGTTGAGACGAATGTTTACAATCGCAAAACTCGACGGCCCTCCTGACAGAATTTTTAATACACAGACTATAGATATTTGCATATTACTTCCCACACCGATAGGTGAGGGAAGTATTGTGATCGCGAAAATTTTCGATTTTGAGATAATACACTTTTTGGCCGTTTCATGATGTCTACATAACGAAAATCCACGTCACTCATTTCCGTCGGTCTGTCTGTCGGTCTGTCTGTCTGTCTGTTGGCGTTTTTCTAACGTCGTAATAGATTGTGATGAAATTTGGGCAGCGATAAGCTGTAGGGCCTAGTGGGTAATGTTCCTATAATTTTGGAAATCGTTGTACGGGGGGCGGAGTAATTAGCCAAAAACAAAAAATTTCAAATATTCCTGAAACTTCGTTTTTAGGCGTTTCAGGGGTCCCTGATCATTTTCTACTTTTTTTTGGGTGGGGTGAATTTGGGGTGGTTGGGGGGTGGGGGGTTGTAAAACTGAAAAATTTGGTGTATTCATAATGGGCTGTAAATGAGAAACCTAGCGGCATAATACACTTTGTTAGGCTCATCCGAACACTGCATAGCTTATTATAAAAACCAAGGGACTTAGAATTTGTGATGTATACATACGAGTATTGATTTAGATCGTTCTGTATTGCGTAACGCGAAAATTATTTAATTAATTTTAATGACATTTTGACACAGTATTACTACCGTGACGAGAATGGAAAACGCGTATGTTTAGGAAAAATCGTATCAGTGGCGGCGCAGCAATAATAAAAAAAACTAAAAATATAAAAACAGCTCAAACTTCGTTTTTAGGCTTTTTAGGGGTCCCTGATCATTTTCTACTTTTTTTGGGTGGGGGTGACTTTGGGGTCGTTGGGGGTGGGGGGTTGTAAAACTGAAAAATTTGTTGTATTCATATAGACTGTCCATTGCCCTGTAAATCTAGCGGCATAATACACTTTTTTAGGTCTATCCGAAGCCTTGCTTGTTATAGAAACCAAGGGAATTAGAATTTGTGATGTATACATACGAGTATTGTTTTAGATCGTTCTGTATTGCGTAACGCGAAAATTATTGAATAGATTTTAATGAAATTTTGACCTAGGAATCCAAATACGCAATAATATATAGGGCGTTCCATCCAAAAAAATGTAAGTTTGATATGAATCACCCTGTATAAACGTCAAAGTTTAAGTTAATATATTTTTACATTATAGCCCTCAAGGGTCCCTGACATGATCGGGTGACAGATTTTTGAAATATTTTTTAGTAACCTCACAATCTTCCGTCCACGCACTATTGGCCCACCCTGTATAATCAAATTATAACCGAATAGCTGTGCCGTTCAACTTCCGATGTCTGACTCTGACCTCTACCAAAATCGAATTGTTATATCCTTTCAGAGGTGCGACATTGCCAGACTTTTTGGTACAAATTTCTTCAAAAATAAAATATTATTAAAACCCTTAAAAAGCTAAAACAGTATTGTCATTCTTAGGCAAGCACGAATATGACGTTGAATATTAGTGATTCGCAGTATTGTCCGCCAAAATTTATAGAACTTCAACAGCTATACCTCTTGTAGAGTTTCAATTACTGTTATACGTTCGGTATTCCCTTAAAAGGCAAATTGCCTCCACAATGAGCTGACGTAATTGAAATGACCGTATTTGCAATAATTAGACTGATGAATGATACAGTCCAAGAAACTGTAATTTTGAAATGGTTACATTAATCGTACGCATGGCTAATAATAGAGGAAGTCTTTTGAATATTGCGGCATAACTGTGAATATTTTTTTACATCTCAGTTTTACATCTATCTGTTTCTTAATACTCCTAATCTCGCTCCTAATACTGGAAGATAATTGAATTATGATTAAATCGCATGTTAGAGTCCTCGTTTTGTAAGATGATCACAAGCAATAACAGCAAGGATGTATACGAGCGCATACAACAACTATTTATCATGCTGGGTTGGTTCTATTCAGTCACTGAAAGAAAGTAGATTATCACCCTCTCTCCATGGTGTACCTACCTTAACACTAGAGGACACATATCTGGATATGGTGATCGATAGTAGATTGACATGGATACAATATGTTGATCGTGTTTACAAAAATCCAATAGCTACCATGTTGCACCTGAGCCATGTAGTTCGTTGGATCTAAGGTGGTCCACTTGCCTGGCTTCGCCTCCCAACCACTACTACTACTACTACCACCACTGAATTTAGTTACAAATCATATTAGATACTCGTACAATGAATAAGAGAACATAAAGTATACCGAAGCTCTCGGAATAATCCAATAATGGAAAAATGGATTAAAGTAGCAAAACCATCATCAACAGCTTCTGGAAAAACTAGGATATGTGTTTATCAGCGACCTCAACTACTTCTCACCAACCAGCCTCTTAACATTGTATGTGTAGAAAGCTTTCTTTTTTTAAGGTACCAACTCCATTCAGTGTAGATTGACAGCAATTTTGGCAAATGGTTCTGCTACGCTGTCTAGACTTCACGCATTTTTTGAAGAGTGATACGACTAATCGGTAATACCGCCTTCACGCGCTATATCATCCATGATTGCGCTACTAACCCAACTGTTAGATATACCAAAGTTTACGGAATACATGTAAGTTGGATCACTCCGCAAAAGTATCAAAACGGCCTGCCCCTTGCTCCGTCTCCCCGGTACACCGGTAGCAGTGTACCGACGTCAGCCGGGAGATACGGGGCGGCGCAAAGTAGAGTTTGAACATGTTTAACGCGAAGTCTATACAGTGTCTCAAAAATATCGGATTTTGTTATCTCGGATTTGTTTGCAGGAAATGGATAATCTTTTTAGAAGTTTGAGAGTAATCAATTTCGCGAGAAAAGATATTACCAATCAATTTAAATTTATTACCGAATGGAGAATGACAATCAGATCCATCCTTATTTTGTGGTAAACCTTGAAATGTAAGGGATATAAATACAGGGTATCCCACTACGATTAAGACAAGAAATATGTCGGAACTGGGCAATAGTAGAGAATTATAATTTTGGGCATGTAAATTAGAGCAGATGTTGTGTCTTTTTTGTCATTGTACTACCCAATGAGGTATATTTGTTTTTGGTCACGTGACATTCGATTCAAAATTATTAATGGAACACCCTGTATATTTGTGCCTGTGTTCCTCCCGATAAAACAATTCCAACAACCTAACACACTTTGGGGTCTAAAGTGATTAGTTCAAGAGCTACAGGTACTTAAAGGATTGTATCACGCTAAAAGCGTATAGTGAGACAAACCATTCATTCGGTGGTCTTACCATATCACCCAGGAACATTGTAAATTATATTTTAGAGCTCGAAAATATTTTTATTGATAACTTTTAACAATTTAGTTTCTACAGTAGCAATTGGAATGACACTGAAAAGCAAAATGTCAAAAATAATTTATTCACATCTATGTAAAACATTTCCACATGATTATCTTTTAAAATTGTACATACGAGTTCGTATATACTATACCATAAAATTTATAAACTGTGGTCTCAAAAATAAGGCAAGTAAACAAAACATTAAGGTAAAAATACTACAGCTTTGCAGCAGCATCTTTGAACCATCAGTTTTTACTTATCTACGAAATAGCTACAATATGTGAAATCATTTGAGATTCATTAGTAATAGTTTTACTAGGCTTTATTTTTGATATCCATTTATGTAACTTAGTGCATTAGCAAAATAAACGTTATATTTGTATTTGTATGTCTAAATCGGCCGTCAATACATAGTTTTTCAATGACCCTCGTATATACGTACAACCCAGGCATTAGCAAGTCCCCGCTAAAAGACCCTCGTACTTGAGCAAAAACCAACGCAAAAATTAACTGGCGCGTGCGGCCGCGGCATCGCTTCCATGGGAGTAAACTTTGGATGTACCCACAGGGCTGCTGGTACCCATGCCCAGGTGATCAAACTTCATACATTGAAAACGTAGCGGTTCGACACTTTTGTTTCCAGGGTATCTAGGATTGCCAGATGTTATTGCGGCAGTGTGAACTTTGGCCCGCATTAACAAACCTTCCCTAACCCAACCTTCTCATAGCAGCCTGGCATTTAGGCATTGTCTCCGCGGTTGCTCATCTGTTTTCAAAATTAGTTCTACTTGCTATCTTGCACGTATTTAGGGGGGTCCCGCGGGTCCGGACCCCCCCCCCCGCAAATTTAAGGAATTAAGGTGGCAACTCTAATCTGGACCCCCCCGAAAGGTCAACCAAGTGACACCCAGAATCTGGACCCCCCCCCAAAACCAAATCCTGGATACGTGCCTGCTTGCTACCTATTTCTCATTTACCTCAGTTTAATTTTTGTCTCAATCAAGTTGTATATAAAAAAGCAGCTGTCATTACCCCGAAGAAATCAAATTATCGTGTTAGCCTTGCGATACAAATAACTATCTCACGAGTAACTAACTATTGTTTAGCGGACTGAGTTTTTGTGTTTTCTCATGGCCTCACTGTGATACATACAGTCAACACCTAAACTTTCTTGTCAATGGGTTGTAATGTCATTGTTGTTAATAAATGGCTGATCTTAATTTGAGATACAGAATGCATTCGGAGGTAATCGGTATATATAGGGTGTTCCCAAAGTTGGCACTTTAGTTTTCGGGGCTATATCCGTAAACTGCTGTCATAGATGTGCGCCCAGGCCAAATCCTTGGATTTGTATTACCAAATATATGAAGCTTCTGTTTCTCTAGACACAGTGACGCAAAAAGTGCGATGAGGCTTCCTAAATCCTCATGTCTGTTGCAGAATCTGAATTGCATATGGCCTCTGTTATTGCTATGAGCAACATATGACGACGTTCTTTTTACTGACCTATCCTAAATGTCGAACATGAGTAAGTCTCCGTTGAAAGTTGGCTTCCCTTCTGCTGTGAACTGTTTTGCTTGTCTCTTCCACCATTCTAAGAATTTCTTGTCCGATTACAAACAGCCAAACAGACAAAAATATGTAATGTGCGGTCAAATACTAACAGAAGAGTAATACAAAAAAATCGGCAAAATATCAAATTATACACCGTTCACGTCATGCGATATATCAAAAGCACCGTCCTGACTAGTGTTTCAAAATTTTCGGAAAAATTTAGTGGCGGAAAAAAACCGGGAAAATTGGAAAAACTGTAAATTTCAGGGAAAATGCATTTATTTTAGAAAATAAAAGATACATTAATATTCAGGGAGGTATACGTATTAAATATTAGTCAATACAATTGTTTTTACATATTCTAAATATAATATGCAGCAATGCTAGACAATTTCTGCTTTTAGAGCAGGCTGAAATGGATATTGAGCATATTCATGAATTTTAGGATAGCGATGTTAGGGAATCAGAACCAGATTCTTTGTCCGGAGACTCAGATCTTGATGATTAAGTGCCTCTAAGACTTCCGACAAACAATGTTTTTTTACTTGTTTTGTCAGTTCTTTTCAAGTTTTTCCTAATGTTAATTTCTATTTATTATATTACATGTTCTCAAGTTTGTTATTTTGTTAACCAAATCAAGAGTTTTTCTTTTTTTAAATAATTTGAAATAAGGGTGGCTTTGCCCAAGGATGTTTTTTACTTACTTTGAGATTTTTTTTTCATGTATGTTATTATATAGGTATCTAAGGTATATGTTATTTTGTTAACCACAGTTTTTTCCTTTTTTAAACACTTTTCAAAATCATTCTGTTAAAACAAATATCGTTCAAGACGCGAATAAATTTAATGAGTGGTTAGATGTTTCTAATGTAAAGCTTAGCATATATAACATGAATATCAGAAGCTTAAAGCATAATTTTGATTATCTTATGATATTTTTAAGGCGCATAAAACGTGATTTTGATGTTATAGTATTAACTGAGACGTGGAACATTTCAGATATGTCACTATTTAATTTAAGGGGGTACAATATGATTTATAATAATGCTTCATACAACCAGAATGATGGGATTGTTGTATATATTAGCGATAAATTCAACTATCAATATGATATCATCACGTTGAGTAATAGTGTTACAGCTTTAGATTTAACCGTAACAGTGGATAACAAATCTCTCAAAATTACATGTATATATCGATCACCATCAACGGACTCATATATGTTTGTTCACAGTTTAGAAAAATTTTTACAAAGTAAGAAAATTGCAATCCACAAACACCACATTATTCTAGGTGATATAAACATTAATATATCACGAAATACCAAATTGTCCAATGAATACTTAAATTTAATGGCGAGTATGGGTTTTCTGTCCCATATTAACGAACCAACAAGAATTAGTAATAGTGTAAGTACTTGTATTGATCATTGCTTTATAAAAGATTCTTCAAATAACTTCAAACATATACCTTTTATTATCAAAACTGATATAACCGACCATTTTCCTACAGCCATTCTTCTATGTGCAACACAACTTGATCAAAATCAGTTTTACTCAAGTAATTCTGAAAGGTATAAATATTTTGTAGATAACAAAAAATTAATGTTAAACGTTCTGTTGGAAACGTTGGATGGAAGTATACTCAACTAATGATATAGACGATGCTACAAATTTACTCATAAAGAAAATTCAGTGTTTGATAGCAGCTAGTACAAACAAAGTCAAAATTAAACGGCATGAAAAAGCTAGAAATCCTTGGATAACAACAGGGCTAATAAAATCTGCGAACAAAAAGGTTCACCTCTATAAAATTATGAAAACGTCTCCAACCACGACTAACTCTGATGCCTACAATCAATACAAGAATGTTTTTATTAAATTAACAAGAGAAGCAAAACGGAATTATTATTTAAAAAAAATACATAACAATAAATCAGATCCAAGAAAACTTTGGTCAGTAGTGGATGATTTGACGAAACAAACTGATAAGAGAAATAACATTTCTGAAATCAGAAACGTTAATGGAACATTAACAAAGGATATGCAAGAAATATCTGATGAGTTTGTTAGTTTTTTTACTAGTGTAGGTGAAAACTTGGCGGATGATATTATAAAAAAGGGAGTCAGGGAAAAGTTTCCACAAAAGCGAGTAATGAGCTCCTTTTTTTTAGAAAACGTCAGTTCTTCAGAAGTACAACATGCTATATTTTCTCTAAAAAATAAGAAAAGCCCTGGTTTAGATGGGATTAGAGCTGAACATCTAAAACTAATTGCACAGCATTTGGCAGACCCAATTACATATTTAATAAATCGTTGCTTCCAGCTAGGTAAATGTCCAATAGCATTTAAAACATCAGTCATAACACCTATATATAAAAATCGAGATAAATTAGACGTATCTAACTACAGACCGATATCTCTGTTATCAAATCTAGGAAAATTTTTTGAAAAACTAATTCATTATAGAATATTACAATTATTAAATAAAAACAACATTATGAGTTCAAACCAGTATGGATTTACAAGAGGCAAATCAACAACAGACGCAATTTTGTCGGCTACGAATGAAATTATCTCTTATATTGATAGAAAAATGCCTACTATCGGTATCTTTGTTGACTTAAAAAATGCGTTCGATACGGTGAGCCACAGTGAACTTTTAAAGGTGATGGAAAGATTGGGATTTAGAGGAACATCACAATTATTATTAAAAAATTATCTCTCAAACCGTACTCAAATGGTAAGAATCTCGAACAGTTATAGCAAGGAAATGTTGATTAAATATGGTGTCCCACAGGGAACAGTACTGGGCCCGCTTCTATTTAACTTGTACCTGAATGATTTATTTGAAATTGACAGTGTTGGAAAAATAATATGTTTTGCGGATGACACCCTCATACTATATAAAGCTGACGACTGGACAATATTAAAAGAAATTATTGAAAAAGATTTTGTTAAGATTATTCAATGGTTTGATACCAAAATTTTAACAGTAAATTTCAAAAAAAAACAATTTCGTTGCCTTCACTTCCTATGCTAGATTTTTACCTTGCTATGAACACCTCTCCATTAAATACCATGCAAAAAAGACTGACATTAGTAGGGTAGATAGTATGAAATATCTTGGAGTATATCTAGATTCACATTTAAAGTGGGATAAGCAAATTTTACATGTGATGAAAAAAATAAGATGTGTAGCATATAAACTAAAAATTCTATCCAATATTCTAACAGATAATTTCCTTAAATTATTATATCATGCTTTAATTGAAACACATCTAACATATGGATTATCAGCTTGGGGATCTGCCTGCAAGACATATATTTCTGAATTAGATATATTACAAAAATATGTGCTGAAATCTATATTTCATAAATCTAAGCTCTATCCGTCAAACGATTTATACCAAGAAACAAAGATACTCGATACTAGGCAACTTTATTTCTTACATATCAGCAATTTATTCCACAAAATCTGTGTTGATGAAATGAAACATAAGCATATACATGTATATAGCACGAGGCACAAAATATCGCCATCAAGCTTTGTTCGACCACACAAAACAATATTCCAACGATCATTTATGTACCTAGCTCCGAAATTGTATTGTGCAGTACCATCAACCATAAAGTCCCTCAAATTTGGCAAACATTTTAAACAAAAACTAAAGGAATGGATTTACTCTGTAGAGCGAATGATTATACATAATATTATTAATCAATAAAAATTGTCCTAGTAATATTGTGATATGTATATTTGAAAACATTTAATTTTTTTTTATATCATATTGTATATCCACGCACAGGCAACGCCTACTGTGGATTTATTTATATTTATTTACTACACTGTAATTATGGTGAATAAATATTATATATATATATGAAATATAGTATTAATATATAATTATATATTATTATATATAATTTTTGTTTTTTACTAAAGCGATTTATATTCACGAATAAACATATATTTCACAATTATATTAAATTGTGTTTAGATTTCCGGCTTTACGTTTATAATAATAATAATAATAATAATATAGACTTTATTGAAGTATAGATACACTTCAAAAAATATATTTTCCGTTTTTTCAAATTTTTCGGGAAAAAACGAAAAAAAACCCGATTTTTTTCCAATTTTTTCGGTTTTTTCCGAACCTCTAAATCCCTAGTCCTGACACATAATTCTTATAGATATTGTTCGCAGCATATAATATAGATAGTTTTCCTAACAGCATGTCTATTTTACGTAACCATCAACCACAATAAGGGCTGCTTTCTTCTCAATTCAAAGGTTTGACACCGTGTGGCTTAGACCAGACCCGATTGAAGTACTACAGACCTCAAGTGTGCCCAAATGCGGTCACGTGTGCTCTCTAATAAAGATTACAGGCTATTTCCGGTTAATAATGAACATAACAGCGACTACCGCGTCTATTTGGACCACCTTCTGGACAATCCCAGACTTTTGTCTCTACATGTAGCATTTACTTTATCCGAACATTATGCTTTATTTGATCCCAGAACATTATACTTTTGATTCCAGTATGCATTCGAAATAAATATATTCTGAACAATAGTAGAAATATTATTTTCTTCATAATATCTAAGATTTCAAGACTCTGAAATATTTATGTAAGTGGTTGTTAGAAGGATACATAAGCATTTTTGGATGGAAGAGTGGACATGTATTTTGCCACAAAAATTCAAGTATACCGGGTGTCCCAGAGTGTTCTTGACACATCATATTTTTTTGTAACGAAAAACGGTTCAAGCAAAAACTGAGTTGTAGTTCTGAGTCTATCATACTATTTACTCAAATATTTGGTTTTCAAATCGTACACCATCAGTTTTCTATATACATGATATCTTTATTTTATTTAAAATCCTGTGATACCTTTGATGTTATACGGAAACTTATTTTTTCCTAAAATCATAAGCATAATATTGTCACAACGGCTGCTTTTTCTGTACTCCAAGAAATCAAACTAGATGTAACTTTCACCGTTTTACTTCACAACTCAATACAATATCACTTAACCTTATCTGAAGTGAACTTCTCTTAACCACAACTCAACTACTGTCCCGAGTCAGTCCCGAAAATTCCAGATGATTCGATGACGTTTACACATCAAAAGTCTAACCTAACATTTTGAAATAAACGTCAACAACAATACAAATAAGCAATACTATATACAGGATGTTACAATATAAATAAAACAAGAATTTTGACGCCTAATATTTTTGCAAAAAATTGATAAAAAAGTTGATTAAGTAGGTACTGAATGAGCTATAATACCATGCTTTCGAAATAAAACTGTTCTAGCCTTTTTTGTGATGAAAATATTATGCCTCAAATAAATCCTTATTTTGTTTATCTTATGCTTATTACTTTTGCAAACAAAAAATTGTGTATCAAATCAAAGGCAATACAACATTTTAAATAAAATAACGACTTCATTTACGTTAGAAAAACTGTGGAGTGCTATTTAAAAAAAAAACGTTTTTTAGTGAGCTTCAGGGGATGAAGTACAAAAAAATGTCACTCAGTGCTTTTTTAGTTGTCTTTTTTTTTATATATTTTTGTTACGAAAATATTACTCCTCAAAAAAAAATCCTTATTTTATTTATCTTATGCTTATGACTTTACGAAAGAAATAGATTTGTGTTTAGAATCAAAGATTTTAAATAAAATAAGGACTTAATTTCTATTGGAAAAGCTATTGAGTGCTATTTGAAAAACTGGGAGGAGGAGTGAGTTTTAAGGCTTGATTTGATGTACAAATATTTTGAAAGTATGGCATGATAGAGTGTACAGTACATTCACAAATTTTACTCAGTTTTCTTCTTATTGTTACGAGAATATCACGTGTCAAGGAAATTCTGAGATACCCGGTGTATTTTTTATGTTGTGAAAAATCTTACTTCAATGAAAGATACATACATGTATATAAAATAACACACTAAAATTATCATCTGCGTATGCTTAAACTTCTTAAAGTAGTTGAACTGTCTTCGTCAAGATAATCAAATGTCCCAATCCAGTATTTTTATAGACAATAAATTATTTGTTTTGTTTCAATTTCGGTATTATTACTCCTATTACTTCTCCAGCTTCGAAATGAAGATAGTAACTTAACTCCAACCATTACGCTTTATAGGTGGTTACTACATATAGTGATGTTACATGTTTTTTTCTTATTATTTTTTACTAGGCTTCCATCAAAATTCTTCGTTCAATCAACGTTACATTTTAGTTGTAATGAGTTGTCCATACTGTCCAAGAGTAACTTTACTAAAACATTATAGTGTTCACAACAAGTGAATGCGCTGCCATCCTTTTGTTTTTGTAATCTATTGCATAGTATATTATGTATAATGTAAACATGCAATATGTTTTCATTTGGAAATTAGTTGTTTAATGTCTTCGAAACAAAGGTAAATATTTTCTTACGCAGCTATTTTAAACAAACAAATCATCAGTTTCATTCACTGAAGCCTTCCATTCATGGTAGTGGCATTGCAAGTTGGGCAACCTGTTGACAGTGTCAATGGGAGTAGATTGTGTGAAGAATGAAAACCATGCACACAGACAACAATATCGTAAACAAACCACATGTAAATGTCATCTGGATGCTCTTCATTCCGCTGGTAACCTCTTGTAAAGCATTAATGGGTGGCCTGTCGTTATAACGACATAAATGGCAAGCGCAATGAATGTATACGAAATTATTCCAACGTCATGTTTGTTTAATACAAAGCTACACGATTGATGTGCTAAGGTACGAGGCGATACACTTTTTTTGTCTAGACCCAAATGACTTGATAAACACTGAAGTTTTCCATAATTCATCAGAAAAACAATGGAGTCAAGTCGATTCACTAAGTACTACCCAAGTACCCACACATAACAGTGACATAGTTTCATTATTTTCCATTCCCATTGCGTAAAGCTATAGTCTGAGATCCCCTTGCAACCATCGCCCGCTCTCCGCAAAAAACTTCCGACACAAAAACTCTCGCGAATAGTTACTTTCATCTCTCTCCATATAGGAAGTAAGACGACTGCATGCTTCAACTGGACGAATCGGAGCTATCAGGAACTTCCAAATCGCCTAAAAACGAAGTTTGAGCTGTTTTTATATATTTTTAGTTCTTTGATTATAGCTGCGCTGCCGCGGACCCAATTTCTAAAAACCATACGCGTTTTCCATTCTCGTCAAGGCAATAATACTGTGTGAAAATTTAATAAAAATTAATTCCAGGTTACACAATACAGAACGATCAAAACCAATACTCGTTATGTATACATCAGTCCCTTGGTCTCTGTGATTGGCAGGGCAATGCTCGGATGGACTTAAAAAAAATAAATTATGCCCCAAGGTTTTTCTTTCACAAGTACCCCACCCCGAACCACACCAAATTCACCCCAATCACCCCCACCCAAAAAAAGTAGAAAATGATCAGGACCACCAAAAATGCAACGATCTCTAAAAACTTTTGTCGTTTTCCATCCTCGCCAAGGTTATAATACTGTGTTGAAATTTCATTAAAATCAATTTGATCATTTCCAAATTACAAAATACAGAACGATCTATAGCAATACTCGTATGTATGATACACAGCAGACAATTCTAGGACCTTTGGTTTTTGTAATATTCAAGGCAATGTTCGGATGGACCTAAAAAAGTGTACTATGACGCTAGGTTTTTTTTACAGGTCAATGGTCAGTTTTATCACGAATACTACATATTTTTCAGAAAATGCTCAGGAACCCCTAAAACGTCCAAAAACGAAGTTTGAGGAATATATGAGATTTTTTATTTTTTGCTAATTACACCGCCGCCCATACACCAATTTTCAAAATTGAAGCAGCATTACCTACTACGTCGCCACATCATATCGCTACCCAAGTTTCACCACAATCCATGCAGCGGTTACTGAGATTACGACGTTAGAAAAACGTCAGCAGGCAGACAGACCAACAGATGACTGACGCGGATTTTCGTTATGTAGATATCAGATAACGCACAAAGAACGCATCAAAATCGAAGATTTTCGTGATCAGAATACTCCCCTCACCTATCGATGTGGGAAGTAAAAAAATGTAGTCAAGTTGATTGACTCAGTACTTCCCACACATTCCGATGATACCAGTTTTATTATTTTCCCATAGCATGAAGTTGCCCGACCGCAAAAGAAGTGTGTTATTCTACTGTGTACTTCTTTGACAGGTCAATGGACAATCTTACATGATTACAACAAATTTTTGAGTTTTACAACTCCCCTACCCCTCAACCACCCCAATTTCACCCCCACCCAAAAAAAGTAAAAAATGATCAGGAACCCCTAAAACGCCTAAAAACGAAGTTTAAAGAATATTTGAAATTTTTCGTTTTTTGCTAATTACTCCTCCGCCCATGCACCGATTTCAAAAATGGTAGCGACATTACCTACTACGACCCCACACCATATCGCTACCCAAATTTCATCAAAATCTATGCAGCGGTTACTGAGATCAGGAGGCTAGAAGAACGCCAACAGACAGACAGACCGGCAGACAGGCCGACAGACCAACGGAAATGAGTGACGTGGATTTTCGTTATGTAGACTTCATAAAACGCCCAAAAAGTATATTATTTCAAAATCGAAAATTTTCGCGATCACAATACTCCCCTCACCTATCGGTGTGGGAAGTAAAATTAAAAACGGTGTGCGAAATGCCATAGGATAAACAAATGAAATGTGTGACCTTGTGGCTACACAAAACTCTTTTAGGGAGAAACCTCCCAGGTTGGCGATTCCGCTATCTAGTTCCTTCATCGATTATGTTGGCCCCTTTACCTGTTACATCCAGTAGCTGATAGCCTTCACTTTTCCGGTTATCTAGCATCTAAACGGTATCTGATAATGGCCCATTCCCGTCGACCATCGTAGTTTCGGGTATGTGAAATGCCGCCCTTTCAAATTCCTCCTGCGCGTAGAGAAACTCTGTCTCGGGCGACAATGTATGGCCCGGCCAACTGCTCAAAGGGGATTCATTAAAAAATGGGTAGCTAATTACCTATAAAAGACCACTAATAGCACTAATAAACCCAAATACCGGATGCCAAGAATTAAACTCAAGTACCACATCAGAGCTTGTAATGAGATGTATCTTATCGTGTACATAGTTGGGTACTAAGTGTATACGTGTTGTGTGTTATATGCAGGTATTACATGTGTAGAGGACATTCGAGGAAGATGGGACGTAAATATGATGTCGCGATCGCCAGGTGGTTATTGGATGCTCGTTCTGTCTACACACTTATGTTCGCCATGTTTTAACCAGGAAATCTCAAAAAAATCTTTTTTTGAGTCTGGTTGCCAGGTTCGCTCTAGCTCATTTAGCGTTACCCAGGGTGCACGTGTAGCTTCCTGCTACGGACGCGAGCTAGTCTGCACCCCAAGGAAGGGCTCCTGGTTTCGACGGCGTCCTGCCGGAATTTCTCATTCACGCAGGTCAGCAAACAAGAGTGTGGCTATCTCTCTTCTTCACGAACCTCCTTAATACGGGAAACCTCCCACGGGAATTCAAAAGAACGAAGGTCATATCAATATTAAAACCCGGTAAACCGAACGATCAACCCGCCAGCTACAGACCTATAGCCTTGCTCAGTTGCTCCTATAAATTGCTAGAAAGAGCCGTCTACATCCGATTGAGCGCGACTATCTTAGACCGGGTCCCGATAACCCAGGCTGGTTTCAGACCGGGTCGCAGTTGTTGTGATCAAGTACTGTCCCTCACAACGCATATAGAGGCAGGCTACCAGCAAAACATGAAGACAGGAGTGGCGTTTGTTGACCTCACTGCCGCATACGATACGGTCTGGAGGGAGGGTCTCCTATATAAGTTGCTGCAGGTGATTCCCTGTCAGACCACTACAAGACTCATAAACAACATGTTATGCGACAGAAAGTTCCAAGTAATTCTAAACGAGAAAGCAAGCAGGCAGCGCAAATTGAACAACGGACTCCACAAGGTTCAGTACTGGCCCCCTTACTTTTCAATCTATATATATCTGACATGCCAGAAACAGTTAGTTACAAGTTTTGCTATGCGGACGATATAGCCATAGCTTTTTCCGATAAGAGCTTCAAGAACGTTGAGCATACTCTTTCTAACGACTTGTTAGCTCTAAACAACTACTTCAAGAAATGGAGACTAGTACCGAGCCCCAACAAAACCGAAGTTTCCTGCTTCCACCTGAATAACAAACTAGCTAAATATGAACTGTAGGTACTTTTTGCAGGCGAACCCCTGAAGCATAACCATTTCCCAAAATATCTTGGAGTAACTTTAGATCGCACCCTCTGCTATAAGAAACATCTCGCAAACACTGCAGGAAAACTCAGAACACGCAACAACATTATCCAAAAGCTGTGTGGAACGACGTGGGGTGCCACTGCTCCAACTCTACGAACGAGTGCACTAGCTCTTGTCTATTCGTGTGCTGAGTACTGTGCGCCTGTCTGGATTAACAGCCATCATACCAGACTAATTGACGTCCAACTAAATCACACTATGAGACTTATTACAGGCGCAGTTAAGACAACCCCAACTCAATGGCTGCCTGTACTCTCTGGAATAGCCCCACCGCAGCTGCGAAGGACTGACGCCCTTCTAAGGGAGTATAACAAGATTACGGCCAACAACAAACTGCCCATCCACCGAGCAATACCCCCGTTGCAAATAAACAGACTTAAATCCCGACAACCACCAATAAGGGATGCAGAAGGGCTTAAAACCAACAACTTCGACTCCTTAAACCAATGGCGCTCTCAGTGGGAAGGTTTTGCGGAACACCACTCGCGATGCGCATTTATGGGGGCAGCCTTACTTCCAGGATCAGAACTACCCCGGAAAGAGTGGGTAAAACTTAATAGAGTCCGAACAGGCCACGGCAGATGTGCCGACTCCCTTTACAAGTGGGGCTATGTGCAATCTCCCTTATGTGACTGTGGCGCGCCCCGCCAAACTATAAACCATATTACGAGCGAATGTGAACTGCGTGCGTTTCAGGGATCGCGAGAAGAGTTCTTCACAGCCACACCGTTGGCGCTGAAGTGGCTGAAAGAACTTGACATCAACCTGTAAATACCAAAGACTATGTATCTTAGTTTGTAGCTGTATATATTTTATTTTATTATAGGTTATAATAGTTTTTCTTTTAATCTATATTTACTGTTGTCATGTTTTTGAGCCATACGATAAATAAAAAAATCTGTCTACAAACCCACTATGGACGTATTCGGAAAAAAAGATGAATTAAAATCTGCAAAAATATACAGGGTGTCCCATTTAAATTAAAAAAGTTGACGGTACTTCCGGTTGAACCGGAAGTACATTAATAGCTAACATAATGTCTTCGGATGCATTAGACGTCACTACACTTGCCTGCAAATTTTCAGCAATATCACTCTTTCCGTTCCAAAGTTATTTGCTTGGTTCCATACTTTATCCCAACCCTGTATAAGTCTCGATTTTATCAACAGAGGAATTTTAACAAAGGCTTTGACCAATCAGAGCAGCGCATTCAAGAACATGCATCTGTCAAAGTTCTCTGAAAATTATTGATTTCTCTTGAAATTTACTTCAAATGGTGAAAAAAGACATTCATTATATATAATTGACCATTATGAACTCTAGTAACTTTTCAGTTCTGATATTCCATCCTAAATGGGTGAAAAATTACATTTTCCTGTTTAACAAGGAGTTTAGCAATTGCTAATCTCAACCAATCAGATTCCACAAAACCGATACATTTGATCACTGGATCAAACAAACCCACTATGGACGTATTCGGAAAAAAAGATGAATTAAAATCTGCAAAAATATACAGGGTGTCCCATTTAAATTAAAAAAGTTGACGGTACTTCCGGTTGAACCGGAAATACATTAATAGCGATACATTTGATCACTGGATCAAATGTACTGTTAGTGTAATGATAATGATGACAAGAAATTCAAATTGCTGCATTATTTTGATAAAACTGTAATTTACAATCGATAACAATTATAAATACCTGCATTATACCTTTGTACTATAGTAAAAAGGGGTAAAATAACATTTTATTGCATTTCACAAATAGACACATACGATTTAAGAAGTGTGCATTACTGGTTGCCTATCCTTCTTAACCTTAGCAGCAATGCTTGTGATCTGGCAAAAGTATAACGTATAACCTTATTTTTCCTAAACTAGAAACCCTTTGTATAGTCAGAAAGTGAATAAGGTGCTTTATATAAATGTGTTTCTGCGCTACGGTGCCTTTTACGTAGTACCTTTACAATCTTTACATCCTCTGTGAATATTTCTATAAGAAGGTCTATAACAAACATGTATCCAGTCTATAATCAATCTGACTACAATTGCAATTGGTAATTATATAATAATTATAAGGTAAACATTAAAAATCTAGCATTAATTTGCAAATCAATCGCTTTGTTCTGATTTTCTACTATGATTTTGATCCATGAATTCTAAAATATGTTTGACAAAAGTGTCATCCAGCTTTGACGTTTTGTTTCCAATATTGATAAAATACTATTGGATGATACTTATTAACATAGCCCTCAATACCCAATAGAAAGCTTTTGCTAAACAACATCCAATAGAAAAACTTTGTCAAAGTCTTTGTTAAATGTGCATGTTGATAAAATCGCCAGTATGCGGCTTAGGCTTAATTTTCTAGTTTTCGTCATTTTTCAACGATGTGTAACTAGCGGGTCAAATAACGTGGTTCATTTTGTGTTTAAACGGCGACCGAATTTTCCAATCTTTCCATACCGTAAGGATCCTCGCCTGCAGCACAGGTATCTTGATCTCATTACAAGAATGGAAATTGAACACGAGATAGTGCAGGCGGGTCAGGTTAGTTACATCATATAAGAAACAAAAAGGAATGAACGCGCTTTCAGGCAACGAGCAAAAGAAACGAAAAAAAATATTGACGATCTTGCTGACAGCCGATGGCGATGAAGATCTAGTAAGCTGTGCAGGAGGACGTTCAACCGGAACATCGTTAGCTTGAGAAGAAAAGCAGCGGCAGACATACTACAACGCACATTGATGCATCGGCTATTGGCTAGAATCATGAATGAATGTCATGGTAACGACATTGTACAATACCTATTACAAGGGTTTGCATGAATTTTTGGGGTTTTGCATTACGGCCGATCTTATGGCAGAATTTGAATTGTTGTTTGTTGTTCCTTTTTTTTCTGAACATATAATGAACTTTGTTATTTCAAATGGCATATTCTTTTATTTTTGAAATCCTTAAAAAATACTCATTATTTTTTATATGTACATATAAATATTCTCAATACCCAAATAATTTTCGAGCTACAGCTAAATTTAAGACTAACTTCAAAAAACATAATGTGGCGACGGTTACAGCAGATGCTGAAAATGTTGTTGGCTTACTTCAATACAACAACCATGCGATCCCTAAAATTTCGCAGTCCATTTTTCAACATGTCTGATTGCTCAGTTCTGTAACTCTCTACTTGTAAATTTAGTTGCAACTCAAAAATTATGACGCCTAGATATAGAAAATATTGAAAATATTCTATTTTTCATGGATTTCAAAAATAAATAAATATACAGGGTGATCCATTTGAAATTACAAACTTTTTTGTATTTACGAAAAAAACTGTATATATCATAACATTGTAACTACTATGGTAAGATCGGCAGTATTGTAAAATCCCCTCCCCCAAAATTCATGAAAATCGTGCAAGTCGTTTCCGAGATAATCGAGGCGTTCCATACTTGAAACTCACTCTGTATATTAATTGCATAGCCATTAGGCTGAGCGCCATTTCTTTTCTCCTACCGTTTTCTGTGCCTATATTAACAACCAGTACCGATGCTTTTACACAGATCGACATATCTTTATCACCGAACGTAGGCATAACAAGAAGGGTCACTGTAAGCTCCGCCTTCAATAATGCTTTCCTCGCTTGTTCTCTGTTGGTACCCTTCCGCAGCAAATCGTGAAAAACTTCAATCCCCATGCAGCATTGAGGGTGGAACTCGTAAAGGTAAAAATCTATAGAGGGGGTATAAATACAAAGAGTACAGCAAAGTACATTATAACCGAAATTTGAAATTCAAGTTTCCTTACCCAAAGTGGGCATATCACAATCCTTGACTGGAACATGTCCTGAATCGCATCAGACACGTTGTCCCTAGTTCACGATAGCGCTGTTTCGATCTTTCGGATCTTATCAGGTGGACTTGGGTAAAACCCGGTATCAGGTTGATATGAAAGCTGTGAACCAACAGAAACAACTACTCTGAGGAAAAATACCCCTACCAGTATTGAATTACACTATTGGCTCGAGTGTTTCCTTTGGGAAAAACATGAAGAAAATGATTTCCACGTTACCCAAAGTGAGGTCTCTATGACGTATAACTTGAAAGTGGTAAATTTGGCAACACTGTTGTTAGCATTTTTGAATTCTACATATTCAAAAAACCCAGGTATTGAATTTTATTGTTCCAGGTTTGGCATATTCATAGACATTTAAGCGTACTTTTTACTGAAAAAGCGATGTTGCCGTATCTCATTAAGTAAACAACATTTTGAATTTATGAGACCTTACTAAATTGGACATGCGGGAGTCATTATCAAAATTATGATGTGTAACGTAAAAGTGGTAAATCTGGCAACATTACTGTTAATTTTTGGAATCCTGCATGTACAATTTTATCATTCCAGTCTCAGCAGTTTCGGAGATATTTAAGCGTTACGGTACTTTTTACTAACCCAGTATGTGGTTTTTTTATTGATATGCCAGTGAAGCTTGATGGAACACATTATAAGTTTCAGAAATTACATGTGATCGAGCTTGACGTTTGCAGAACTTTTCCGTGAACGTTCCTGGTAAATACATCGCCTGTATTGATGAGCGGTGCTACAGGTTTTAAACGCATTACTTAACCACCAATGTTACCTGCATATTTTATGTACCTATGTATGTATTGATGAATGGAGTAGTTCATCGTTGTGTTGCGTAAATTTAAATTCCAATGATTTTTTGTGAATGACATAATCTAAAGGCAAACTTCAGTATCTGCCCCTCGACGTCTCGCAGACTAGACACAAGACGGCTGTGCACTTTTACTACGCGCCGTACGGTTTCCATCCAGAACATCGGCGACGAATGGTATCATAAACGGACTCTTCCTTTTGTCATCGGCAGGTATTCGTATCTTCCAGTAGCGTGTCCTGAAGGGCTGATATGACCATAATGAATCACAGGTGATGCACGGTCTATGCTCGGTCCGTTTCTGAAGAAATAATTAGAGTTTGTTTTCGTTGAGGAAGCTGTGGCATTTAGTTTAAGTTTGACAACCATGGAAAGCATCGAACCTTTCCGATTTCCACAAAAATGTAAGAAAGCATTTTGAGTGGCTGGTTAGGCATTACCTTTTGCGCAAAAAAACCATTAGTGTCTCCGCACACGGGTCGCCCGAGTCTAGGCGTTTATAGCCGCACGCGATCTTCGTTCTGCTCGATCCATGGGGCTGGCGCGTCTGCGTTCCGCACACGGGCCGATCGGCGATGTGCTCCATGCGTTTATAACCGCTCACAGGCCGGTCAGTAATTATTCATGAATTTAAATTTACCTTAGACCTTTATCTTATTGAATGATACGTGGAACTTCTGGACCCCAGAAGCTTGTAATGGCCTACATATCGTCCCTTAGGATATGTCCAAGTTATCATATTTTGCGGTTTAAACGCCTACATATACATTAAAGATCATCGAATTTACTGCAGAAGTATACCAAGTCCACACTGAGGGGGGATATCAATTCGCCAAATTCAAACTATAGTCTATCTTTTCTGTGTTGGATATAGACTAGTTCTGGCTTGCAGTTTTGGAGATAGTATACAGTGATAATGGACTTTAATTCTGCTTTCGCGTGTCTGGAGGTAGTACACTGCATCGAAGGACATTGGTTTGTTGTTTGTTTGCCAACAGTGGTGATGGACTTGTCCTAGTATGTACTATGTCCATCATTTTCTATAACGGAAAGAATGCCCTAGTCCAAGTAGTGCACCTTATAACCAACTTTCTCATATGACTATGTAAATTTTCTCGAGCAGTTTACAATATCTCAAATACAAAAAAGCTTCTCCTGTAATATTTACGTTTTGTGACTTGCTATACTTTTGCTCTAAGGGGACGATTTGATTACAAAATAACGATTGATTTGACAGTATAACTTCAGATATTTTCTCGGCTTTATATGGTGTAAGGCGGTTGAATCATAAGAAATACTTCCTCGATATTTTCGAAACTTTTTACATAAGTTTTTGACAAGTTTCTCTGTTCCTGGCAAAGAATGTAATTTTTCTGAAGATTACAAGATTAGGATTATGTTCTTTTTAATACTAATACTAGTAGGAGTAGTAAAATGCTATAGGTACATACAAACTAACAATTAATAAGCCTTAAGTTTTCAGCAAAAAACTTTAATAGGTATGTACCGAATGACACAGGATGTTAGAAGTTACCCCCCACCTTTTTATGCCGCCTTAAACCTATTGTTTACTTAATTTTTTTGATTCCGTACAGTCCACTTTGGACATTGATTTGTTGAAACTACTTCCGATTCCATTGAAAACTTTATAATTAGAATATAGTCCTAAACACTTTTCAGTATTCGAAATCTAAATGAAAATCTGTTTAAAATGTTGTCTCTCAAACTAACATTTTACTCCTGATGGCCGCCAAATGTCACATTTTGCTTAATTCCTTAAATATTAATCCTTTTGGGCCAATAGGCTATCGAAACAATAAAATGGTGAATTATGAGTTATGTCTCATGAATTTTAGTTTATTTTTGTATTATTTCATAACTCACGACATGTGATTTTAGTTTGATTGCTGCATTTTAAAAATTATTTTACATGTAAGATAACCCCAGTGTTCAATTTGTGGAATGTACCTATTTATACCACTTCTATGAAGGGCGTATTAGAAATAAAAATTCTTAGTTTACCGCACGCCACTGGATTCTACCTGCGACGCTGTACGCACCCTCTAAGTGATTGTTGTAAGACACTTTCACGTCGAATTCCTAATTTTTCAATGAGTCCGAATACATAAAGGTCAACGTACGGTATTCGTTTTCATAAACCTTATCAGTTAACCATTTATGTTGATCATTTCTGTACCGTTATTTTTGAAAAACCAAAGCTTTAGCAATGAGATAAAAATGTTCTATTCTGTACAAGTCAATATTTTATCTTCAAAATTTACGATTTTCATGAAATATTTGCTGCCTTTTCTAGATATGTTGTTTTACGATGTTAAAATCAGGAAAATCTATGTCACTAATTTGCGTCAATGCGATTTTGCCATTTTTCTACTTGCAGAATCTCCGTAACCGCTACATGGATTTTAAAGATATTAATACTAACAAGTCACACGTATGACACAAGAACTAGAATTAACATATCTTATACTTACAACAGAGTCAATAAATCTGTTTGCCAGAAATGCATAAAATTTAATGGCATAAAGCTGTATAATAATATACCAGCTGCATATAAAAAAATGACCAATTATACATTTAAGAG
This sequence comes from Callosobruchus maculatus, assembly GCA_951848785.1. Lineage (NCBI taxonomy): Eukaryota > Metazoa > Arthropoda > Insecta > Coleoptera > Chrysomelidae > Callosobruchus > Callosobruchus maculatus. The sequence continues at coordinate 7,697,724 of CATOUR010000026.1, read as the reverse complement.
GGAAATTAAAAAATATATATTATACAATTTAAATAAGCTTATTTCAATCATTAATTGAGTGCTGTAATTATTCTTGTGCCTATCAATCACTTTCTTGTAAATTCTTTCATCATCACTTTTTTTTTCTGTCTTATTTTTGTGTATATACATACTCCATGACCATCACTTTTAGTTGTTTCCATCCAGTATATGACACACACAAGCTTTCAGCTTAGGTGTCTACTCGTATTTTTGTTTCCATTTTTTCAATGTAAACTTTTTCTACAACTGTGTCAATTACTGCATCTGCTTTTATTTTTTGAAATTGTCAAACAAGTTTGTTTTGATACTTATAATCACACGGTGTTTTTACAATTTTAGTTGTATTATTTTTGAGATTGTATGTATGAAATAAATAAATAAATAAAATAAATAAAATAAATAAAATAAATAAAATAAAATAAATTTATGATGCGATATGCTGTGAGGTAATACATAGGGATCTTCCAGTTTTGAAAACGATGTTTTGGCGGCGGAGTAATTATCGAAAAATGAAAATCCTTAGAATTGCACATGCACAACACGATTTTAGTAACTAGTGAAAATTATTTGTTTGGTACAGCGACAAGTTCTTCATTTATCTCCAAATTTTCGTCAAACATTCTAATAATATGCAATTTTGTGATATCTACCTTATGTTTGACAAATTAATATTTTAACTCATTCATTCAAATTCATTTTTCAATAAGCAGACTATAAAGGAACTTTAAATAGCAGCAAAAGGTGTGTAGGTTACTGTTAAATAATAGCAATTTGCTAATAGTTGAATCATGAATCATAATTGTTTAATTATTGTTATAATAGTATACGAAGCAATTATAAACATAACTGGGTTATAAAAATAAGCGAAAGTGAACTTAAATAGCCGTATTATGTCTGATACAACAGGAATAAAAACAAGAGTTTTTACCGGAAGGTGTACAGTACAAGAACCAACTGAGCATATAAAAAATGGTAACCTAATGCGCTTGACCAACTGAATCTAAGAACGCTGAAACAAACTGTTATGTAACTTGCGAATGAAGTGAAAACAGAGGAACGACATTTTTTCCGGGGTTAGCTATGGATTTTGAACTATCTATAAAATGACAATGTGATTGTCTCTCTGTTCTATCAGTAGTAAAATATATCATATAGTGACGTTTCAGAGTAGATGCAGTTATTTATTGATAGGCCAGTTATGTGCGATGAAATATTGTTAAAAATGTTCCCCATAATCCAAATATGAAATAATATACAAAATGTTTTATATAAAAGTTGTTTAATAACGTATTTCCCATAATACGGCAGTATTCAAGGTTTTTGTTTCAGAAAACAAATGATTAACGGAAAACATTTGTTTTTGTTTAACAGCAATATACTCTTTCATCATGCTTATTTGATAGATATTTTTTTCTCTTTACAATGATTTAACATGTCCGTGCTCAAAAACAAGAAAGAATGTATCAAGTTTGATGAATTTGTGGTTCTTGGGTTTTTAGGCCGGCGTCGTTTAGCTTTAAAACTTGACGTTTCGCCACCACTATATAGTATTTTTGAGGTCGCCGAAGTGAAATAGCTTCTGAAGATGCCATCCACTCGTGGTGGCGAAACGTCAAGCTTTAACGCTAAACGATGCCGGCCTTAAAATCCAAGAACCACAAATTCATTGGACGATGGCCGCGAAAGCCTTACACAGTATTATATGTTCAAGCACAGCATAGTAAACAACCAGCATATTATCTCTGAAGATTTCCTATTAAAAAAGTGGTTCCCACAAAATTTGAACTTGGGAGGGTTTATGGATGATTTTACGGCTGTGAAGTTTGGGTAGAGATGCGAAAATGAAAATATCGATACGGGTACCAACTCGATATTTTTTAGCCTCATAGGTGCGTTTGGTTCGTACAGAGAATTTTGTGTAATTGATTACACCCCTCAATAATTATATACCGATACACCTACAAAAGTATCGATACCAGCCTGAAATCGCTCAAAAAGTATCTAAGATAAAAACAGTCGATATTAGTGCAGAAGTACAAGTATCGAAGTACCGTTACCATCCCTACAAAAAATCATCCAAAAGTGGGGATGCGCGTGTAATTTCCGCCAACTTGAGTTATTGTGCTGGTTGTTTACTATGCTGTGTATCAAGTTTATTACATCGATAACATTAATCTTGATATCTGAAATCTGTTAGTAGGTCAGTAATTGTGACAAAAACTTATCGTCATATGTCAATATTTCTGTTAATAAGTTAGTCATCGAAAATTAGAAACATTAATTTCATTTAACAGAATCTGAACGCATACAAATTTTCATCATAGTCGGTAATGGGATGGGAAACGAGCACAAGTATAGCATGTGAAATTTTTCATGAGTGACATCCAAATCGAGAACCCATAATCCAGTTAGTAGTTAGCAAGACTTTCAAATGGTTTGGGGACACAGAATCTGCCGAAAATGTGTAGATAGATACTAGATTAATGACATTGATGTAATAAACTTAATAAAAAATTTATTTTTTTTTAACATTTTCTTGTATTTGGGTACCAACATGTTATGTCATTGAAAAGAGAAAAACAAATTACTATCAAATCAGCCTCATGAAAGGGTATATTGATATTTAAAAAGACATCAATTATTTTTCGTTAATTTATTTTCTAAAACAAAAATAACTGTGTCATATTATGGGAACAATATTAAATAACATGTATAAGAAAAAGCGATGACACTTTTCAGAAAATTAACCTTGCGAGTGTATGTGGGTTGAGTTGGACTACATTTTCAAAATAATGACTTTTATACGGGGTGTCTAACAAAAGTGTCTTTCACATGGAGATGTTTTTGTTTATATTTCGTGGCCTACTAGATTGCTTATAGGTAGGGAAATTGAAAAACACCGATTTGGTTGAAATCTCGAAACTAAATGAAAACTACCAAAGACTGATATTCAAAACCCGGTATCATTAGAAAGCCTATCAAATTGATTGTATAAAAAATTAAGCATTCCCATTTGAAAAAATCAAGTTACAAGTGATTGAAGTTTCCTTAATTAATGTACCGATTTCTCAAAGTACAATTGTAACTCAAACTTGACAGTCCAACCTAAGCTGATGTATTTTATGCTTAGTGACGCGGCAAAGTTACAGCCCTCTAAGCTTTAGAATCACTGCGATATTCAATTTTCTTCTGATATCTACTTATAGCAAAAATTGTGATTTGCACCTCTAAACGGTTCGCTGTAAGTCCCATGTATGATACATAAAGTCGCACTAGAATTGACCCGCGAATCTAAATAGCAATCATATACAGGGTGTTCCATTTAAAAAAACTTTGATATGTCACGCTTTTATTAGATACCCTGTATAAAAGTCATTATTTTTAAAATATAGTCCAACTCAACCTACATAAACTCGCTAGGTTAGTTTTCTGAAAAGCGCTATCGTTTGGTCACAAGAGACCGAGGCATTGAGCTTGACTCACCCTGTATACTATCATATATTCCGTAAATAATGGACACCTGTATAGAAAGAACCTAAAAGAGAAACGTTTGGTTTTTCTGTACTAAAGTGAAAGTTTAAGTTTATTAAAATATGCATCATCATATTGTATCCTACAAGTTTTATATTTAACATAACTTTGTATCTCCCCAAAATAGGAAAGATATGCTGTTCCGCGTAATCATTGACCTACCCTGTACATGAACGAAGTGGTGGTTATGATGCGGCATTGACATTTTGATCAGCGCTTCAGTGCTGCACTGATTCTGGTTTTGGCGATATGCGTTCGCTTGCTCAAGGTAGTTAATTGTTGCCTCTCGTTTTGATTTTTAATTATTTGGTAATTTAGAAGCATCGTTTCGCCGCAAAACACAGGAAGTGTGGCGTCATTTTATCACGTTCGGCCATCTTTTTGCAATGTTTGAGCGTTTATATGTATACTCGCCTTTTAAAATTTATTGTTCGCTTCCTGTATGAAAGCGTTTACGAATTTATTGTGGGTTTATGTTAAACAGGTTTACTCGTACATACAAGCAGTTAATAAATTACGGTTCGGCTGCGAAAGAGGAAAAAATGGGTTGTTAAAATTTAGTGTGAGAAAAAACCGCATGAGGTGTAATAAAGCTGCTTAATTGAGATTAATATTCAGAAAACAAATTGATATATGTTGAAAAGCTGGCCTGTTCTGGTAATATTCAGATATTGGTTGGATATTTTCCCTTTAAACAATTTTGTTTAAATTATGCTTCGTAGAATGTCTTCATATAATGTAATCTCTGATCTGTAGTAGTGGTGAGTAGTCCCACTGCACTTAGGCCACGGCTCGACAAACAATCAGCTGTCATTCTGAAGGTTTGGGGATGCCTTGCGCCGATCCCGTTGCCCATCGACATTTTGGGTTAGATTGGTTCTGATTTCAAGAGCGGCGGCACGGCTTGGTCATGGCTATCTACATAGAATATGACTATAGAGATAAATAATATAGATCTCAGCGCAAATCTAGTTCTTTATGGGAGGCAAACATTAAGGACAACATAAACTTCATGTTGTTTTTAATGTTTACCTTGGGTTGAGTATTCTTTCTTAATTCAGCCCTGTTGTACACTTTTTTCTACTCCGCCCCTGTCAGTTTGAATGAAACTATCCCAAAATGGCGTCGCTGACGTCAGATATTTGCAACACGTCATTACAAAGGAACCGACCGTGAAGTAAAACAGCTGATTCTTTGTTGAGCCGTGCTGAGGCCACACCTGACCCATTGTGCATCCTTCCAGAGAGTTGTTTCCTCAGGTCATCATTCACCCTGTCAATTTTAGGAAGGTGGACAAGTCGCTCTGGGACATTTCCCTATGTGAGAAGGTGAAGGCTAAGACATGCCGAACGCACACTCTCTAAAAGATGATAACTCTAGGCACACATATGACGTGTTCCACAGTTTCGTCTTCGCTTTCACACATTCTACATATCGGTGTATCACCTAACTACATAATGTGGAGCCGTTTCCTGAGTTGACATTGGCGAGTCAGGACATCTGCTGTGAGAGTAGGTTTGACCTGGTCATCGCCAAGTACTTCTTGGATATTGCCATGCTTAGACCTGCAAGGATTTCCTTGCCAAATCGGCATCCTTGTAGTTCTTCCCATCGTAATTGTGATTGTCGACATTCCAGAAAGGTCATATGGTCCTAAAATCGTTTGGTCAGCAGCCTTCCTGACTAGACCATCCACTATACGGTTGCCTTTGTTGTTGTTGTGGTGCCCTTTAACCCACCTCAGGACAATATAGTTTATGTCTGATGCATGGGCTAAAAATTGGTGGCATTCCATGTGATGCGAGGTCTTTACAGGGTTAGAAGTGCTTGTCTGCTGTTGTTACGGTTCGATTTCCAGATCCAAATATGTTGTACTTACCCACATTTGACCATAATTTTAAGCCTTGTAAATAATATGTAAGTCTATAGTATGTAACATCTATATATTTTTAAGCCAACTGTACAAGCAATTCCTATTTGTATCTTACAAAGTATTTGTGTATTGCCCCCCCTATTGGTAGGCACCCTGAGCTGCAATCACCTAAAAATAACAGAAAATATTAGCACTAGAGTTACACTGACATAAGATTTCATTACATTAATTATTTAGAATGTTTGTTTACATGTCCATGTTGAAGAAGAAGAGGTTAGCTTTGCTTCTGATTGACATCTATCGTTTTGTACCTTGTAGACAGTTGGACCAAAGTCGAACCGCAGAATTTAAATCACCACAGTTCATTACCATTTGACAGGCGAGTTTGGCGCTGATTTTCATGGAAAAAATGAAGTCAAGTTGATTGACTCAGTACTTCCCACACATTACGCTGATACCAGTTTATTATTTTTATGAAGCTTTAGTCTAAGATCCCTTGCAACCAAATAATTGCCACCCCCCCCCCCCTAAAATTGTCTTATGCCGCTAGATCTTCACAGGTCAATGGACAGCCTAATAGCGATACTACAAATTTCTCAGTTTTACAACCCCCACCCCCCCAACCACCTCACTTTCACCCCCACTCAAAAAACTGGTAGGAAATGATCAGGAACCACTAAAACATCTAAAACCGAATTTGAGTTGCTTTTATACTTGTCGCGTTCTTTGATTATTGCTACGCTGCCACTGACAAGATTTTTAACAAACATACGCGTTTTCCATTCTCACCACGGTAACAATATACTGTGTCAAAATTTCATTATAATCAATTTAATGGTGTCCACGTTAAAAAATACAAAACGATTTAGACCAATAAATTCTCGTATAGTATACAGAAAATTCTAAGTTTAGTTTCTGTAATAGGCTAGGCAATGTTCGGATGCACCTGAAAAGGTGATTTGTGTCGCTGGATCTTCCTTCACAGGTTAGGGAACAGCCTATTATGAGTACAAGAATCTTTTTAATTTTTCAACCCCCAACCCCTCCAACCACCCCAATTTCACCCCCACCCAAAAAAACGCAAAAAATGATCAGGAACCTCTAAAACGCTTAAAAACGAAGTTTGAGCTGTTTTTATATTTTTAGTTTTTTTATTATTTCTGCGCCGCCACTGGCACGATTTATCAAAACCATACGCGTTTTCCATCTTCGCCATTGTAGTAATGCCGTTTCAAAATTTCATTAAAATCAATTCAACAGTTTTCTCGTTACAACGATCTAACGCAATACTCTCGTATGTTTACATCAGAAAAAATTCTAAGTCCTTTGCTTGCTGTAATAGGCAAACGCAATGTTCGGATGGACCTAAAAAAGTTATTTATGTCGCCAGGTCTTCCTCCACAGGTCAGTGGACAGTCTATTATGAAAGCAACAAATTTTTCAATATTACAACCCCCCACCCCCCAACCACCCCAATTTCACCCCCACCCAAAAAAAAGTAGAAAATGATCAGGGACCCCTAAAACGCCTAAAAACGAAGTGTCAGCAATATTTAATTTTTTTGTTTTTTGCTAATTACTCCGCCGCCTATGCACCGATTTTCAAAATTATAGGAACATTACCTACTACGACCCCACAGCATACCGCTGCCCAAATTTCATCACAATCCATGCAGCGGTTACTGAGATTACGAGGGTAGAAAAACGCGACAGACAGACAGACCGACAGACCGACGGACAGACAGACCGACGGAAATGAGTGACGTGGATTTTCGTTATGTACCCATCATAAAACGCCCAAAAAACGTATTATCTCAAAATCGAAAATTTTCGCGATCACAATACTCCCCTCACCTATCGGTGTGGGAAGTAAAAAGCCATTTCCTTTCGACTTCTTGATCTACTAGGACCAGGTGGTCATTGCGCATTATTGCGGATTTGATCAAGAAGAAATCCTGTGTCCGATTGGATTTTGCTTTTGCAGTGTCTGCAGAACCACCTCCGTGGGGTTCATATAAAATCCAAGTCACACAGCACCCAAGGGAACACCTTAAAGCCACCCAACACCAACGGTAGGTGCATAACCTTACTTCCATGAAAGCTAGTCACAACTCCCTCAGAGACACAGTTTTTAGTTATGCTTACCTGCTTCCAAACTTTAGAGACTCCTTTTGCTTGCAGGCTTTTATGGTTTTACGGTTGAGATCAGGACCATATCCTAACAGCTCCGGGTTGAGTCACCAACTCACTGCCAACAGCTAGGCTTTGCCCGTATAAACATAGTGCAACCTTTGTAGTACAGCTTAGTGCACAATAACATCACCTGCTTTGCTGCATGCCTACCCCTACGACAGCCACATCTCTTTGTATGCTTGCAACACATCCGTCTGCATGTTTTCACTCGCTTACATGTCAGACTCCTAGAGGAAACTCCAGGTAACCTTGGACCACATCCATCAGATTACAGGTGGGAATTCGCTTTATTTTTGATAGGAACTGTAGCCACTAGGAGTGTTCACCTAGAACATCAGTTACTTAAGGTTTTTGGATAAACTGTAGGTAGTTAAGATTCTTACCAGCCATAGATATAAGTAGCATGAGGACAGGGACCGTTAGGGAAGCGGGGCCCCCAGCGACTTCTTCATTTTATTATTGTACATATGTGTATATTTAGTGATCATTGCACATTTGATTCACCATATAGTAGGTAGTAAGGTAGTAAGTCTACGCAATATTCAAGCTTTGTATAAGTTTTGATTTTCGGAACAAACCGTAAACTTGCCCCTGCCCAAGAAGGCATTGATTTTCTTTTTATATAAATTTTAATAAAAAGGTAACGCATTTTTTTTTGATAAGTACATAAATTTTTCATTGAATTTTTAATTTTGTCATTTGACATTTGTCATTTAACCCATCATCTTGCCTTCTCTTCTTACAACACGTTTCATGCATCTGTCAACCACAAACGCAGAGTCACAGAACAATAACACCCACGAACATGTACGGACCCACCACAGAACACGATTTGAAGTAGAGGTTGCGACGTTGCCGGTGGTACCGTTTTGATCCGCAGCGTTACCGGTGGTACCGTTTGATCCGCAGCGTTGCCGCGCTTGAAGCGACCTCTACGCATAACACTGTCGGTACAGATTATTACAGTCTTGCCAGATACATCTTTCCTGGTTAGTTCATTAGCAGCTATCGATATGCCAACCACTTCCGCTTGAACGGCACTGGCATTTTTACCCATACTTACTTTGTTCTTAGGCTTAGAGACCTGGAGTACATACCATACCCAGTGCCTTCCCTTGTTTTGGAGCCATCTCTGTATATGCAAATTACATTTGGCTCAGCATAATGTTTAATTTTTAGTTTGTAGGGTATCTTAAAAAAGAATGCTGATTTAATTGAGTCGCTGGTTGCTTGTAGCATGGGTAGTGCCTTTAGCGCTTCCCGCCATAGCAGCTCCCTCAGTCGTCCCATACCAACCGTGCGAAGTCAGGAATGCCAATTATCACTTCCATAGCAGCAGTCGGCGTTGTACTCATGGCTCCTGTTATATTAATCAAAATATGATTAGTAATCAGCATAATTAAGCGCAAAAAATTAGCAAGCCTATACTTTGTTATCACAATGCTCCGCTGACAATACGTAAAGGCGTATCTCGAAATGAAAACTGTAGGGCGTTACGTTTAAAATACGTATAGCGTATAGTCACTGTTTAAATCGCTCGCCTGAAAAATCGGTAAAAATGAGATACGCTTTTACGGATTATCTGCGGCGAATATTCATGGCACCAAATGAATACAAGCTGAGCGCAAGCAATACTATCAGGCGCCCTTCTAACAAACTTAATGCAGGTTCGCAAAGTGTATTAAGATCACGGTATGCATAAGCTGTGGATGAGAGTCTCCAGTCCTCCATGTAGTCTCCAAAGTACTTAGATATTTGCGTGGCGTTGGTGCTATCAATGGACTAGTATCATGGAGTTGCAAGTAGGATTGTCGCATGCAGGACGTTGAATGGCATACAAAACTAGTCGCAAAGAAGCGTTCAGTTACTTTTTTCAACCCTTAGTATCTTAATAAAATGGTTTCGAAATCCAGGAACTAAAATGGCGGCCAGTGTTGTCAAACCTATCCTGATTTCAAGAACTCCATGGTAGACAAAAGGTAAGGTGGCATCATTTTGTGTTAAATTCCGATGGCGTCCTTATCAGTTAATTGCGATATTTCCATATGCAGGAAAGGCATACCAATATACCAAAATTCACATGGTTATATGATAAATTGATAATTTTAAAAAAGCTAAATAAACTAACGGTACGTCGTTCTCGTTCTACCGTTCCTACTTTGTGGTTCCTATACTACGTTTGAGTTTTATATTTTCGTTTTTCGTTGTGCTTTTCTTTTGTGGCTGGTGATTGTGATTTTCGTTTCGTTTCATATGGGCAAAAAAGACTGTTGACAATACGTTGACAGCATAGGACGAGTGGTACTGTCATCGTATATGTGAATAATTGTGATGTTTTGTGGAAATGACGGAACATTGCGTTTCATTTACATTGTGATTTGTGATTTTCAGCAACTGTAGTTAACCTTATCTATGTTCCATGCTCTAGTTTGTTAACCTTTCCATTTCTACTCGAGGGAAATTAATGGTAAATTTGATAATGGCAATATTAGCATGTAATAGCAACTTCTACGCTGTCTTTCCATTTAGCGGTGGTCTGTCATAAACGGGTTCATGCCAAATGGATCCCGAACATTTTCGCGACGAAGCAAAAATGTATAATTATTTTTTTGTGAAAGTTGGTGAAAAGGACAGACAACAGAGAAAGTGGTTTGGTGATTAGTTTCAAAGTATTTTGTATGGTTATTCGTGGTAACTTTTTCCCTGCTTCTACTTATTAGTGGGGGTAAGTCGGCATTGTGTGGCAACGCAGCACGCCTCTACGTCTTCTGATTGGCTAATTTGATGTTAGTCCCATGACGTCAAGCGACTAGAAAGATTCAAAAACAATGATAAACAAAAATCAGGATACTAGTCCATTGTGGTAACAAGGTATAGTCCATTGTGCTAACAAGGTACAGTTCCTTGTTGACACCATCCATCGGCTCCCAATCTAGATGACACCGTCCACAGCGCTAGCCTCGCGCCGAGGTACTACGCCACTTCCGGCGGCGTAGCGTGTTGCGAGGGTGGCTTCCCCTGGCCTGGTGAGCAGTTTCCGGTCCGTACCGACGACGCGACGATCTGGCTCGGTCGTGATCTTCGCCCTTCACCTCTCTCTTCCACTGCAACCTCCCCCGCACCCACCCTACCGCACCAACCTTGCGGTGGTACCTGCAGACGGATCAAGTATAATACAGCCGAGCATGCGGTATTACGGATCGTATGGTCGATATGGGGATATTGACTTGGTCCTTTGCTACTGACAAGATCTTATAGGAATATGCATAATTTACTAGATGGCAAATGTTTTCAGATTAAGATCGACTTCTTTGTCAGCGCGACCAGCGACGTAACTGGTAAGGTACCCACACCGTCAGGAGTAGCTTAAGTATTTTCCACTTGCCACAGGGTGTATTAATTTTGCAATTGAGAAATTAAACTTTGAGATAATTAAGTTTTTGGACGTTTTATGATCATCATATCACATCATTCATTTTGTACATATTGTGATATAATACATATAGGATTTCATTTGGGGGAGGGGGGGGCAGACAGGGGTATTAATAACATCAAGGGCGTAGAGAAGGGGGGTTTGGGGATCAACCCCCCCATGAGGATACTTTTTTAAAATAAGTGTGTAATTTAACAACAGTGTAATAGTTGATATTGACAGGGGCCTGAAGGAGGCGTTATTTGTATTTAAAGGACTTTTTTATTTGCTCTTTAAAGTGTTGATAGATCAGTCCAAAGGTTGCACGGTACCAAAAAGTTTATTATGGAAATCAGTTATTTTTTAAAATAGCATAAAATTTTGAGGTTCCTTGTAAAACCGTTTCAACAGTTCACCTGCAATTTTATCTAAATTTTTGTGTACCAACTTTCTGTGTACACGGAAAAGTGGAAAATAATATGTCTGCTTCCCTTAAGGTCCAATTCCCTTAAGGATTTCTCTGGTCACATCTTTCTTCCGCCACAGGTTAGGTATACCATAGTTCGCATTCATTATTGAAAGCTTCCAAATGGTGGTATTGGCAAACAAATTGTGATTTCTATTTAATATTAATCAGAGGCATATTCAATATTACACTGGGATATAGTGACATCAAACCAAAAGCAGGCAAATTTTTATCAGCAAAACGCTGCTCCAGTGTGGATGCATATAAGGGTATCTAAACAGAGAAGAAAAATCGAATGCTTCCAAATATCCCCTGGAGACTCAGACCGGTAGTTAGAGCGATGTTACAGAACTTGTAAATGAGTTTTGAGTTCTAATGGCAGTTGCAGTTCTGGCTGAACCGAACTGCGGAGATCCTGTATGATAGACGTTTTTCTTTTGTTACGACAGGTTCCAATATGCCTGAATCTTTGGCTGTCAAACCAACGCATATATAATGAACTCACACAAGGTTAATTAACTACCTCCTCTCAACTGTTGACTGTAGAACTCCTAGCTCCATTTTACTTCCCACACTGATAGGTGAGGGGAGTATTGTGATCGCGAAAATTTTCGATTTTGAGATAATATACGTTTTTTGGGCGTTTTATGATGTCTATATAACGAAAATCCACGCCACTCATTTCCGTCGGTCTGTCTGTCTGTCGGTCTGTCTGTCGGCCTGTCTGTTCGCGTTTTTCTACCCTCGTAATCTCAGCAACCGGTGCATGGATTGTGATGAAATTTGGGTACCTATATGCTGTGAGGTACTAGTAGGTAATGCTGCTATAATTTTTTAAATCGGTGCAGGGGCGGCAGAGTAATTACCAAAAAACGAAAAAATTAGATATCCCTCAGGGGCGTTGTGAAACTCAAAAATGTGTTCTGTTCATAATAGGCTGTCCATTGGCCCGTGGAAGGAAGACCTAGCGGCATAATAGACGTCTTTTAGGTCCATCCGAACATTGCCTTGGCTATTACAGAAATCGAGGGAATTTTCTGACGTATACATACGAGTATTTCTTAAGATTGTTCTGAATTTAGTAACATGGAATTTATGAAATTAATTTTAATGAAATTTAGACACAATATTATTACCGTGGCGAGGACGAAAAATGCGTATATGGTTTTTATAAATCGTGTCAGTGGCGGTGTACCAATAATAGAAAAACCAAAAACATAGGTTAACGATAATTTGGTTGCAATGCAAGGGATGTCAGACTATAGCCTGTTATAACATACAGTGTGTCCCAGCTAAAATGCCTGACAAAAAAATAAAAATCGATTTGTATTTTGAGGGGAAACTCTTTCACCGAATCATTGTGCCATCGACCCCTTCACCTCCAGCAGCCCCTACTTCAAAATCCTAAATGTGATACGTCATTTTGAAGGGAATTCGTTGACAAATACAACAGTGTAAGTAGATTGAAGATTGATTCACTACTATGGAAGTTAATGACAAAATGAAGTATTATTTTCATTACTTGAAATATTGTCTTAAGAAAGGTTCCAAATGTGAGTCATTTCTTTCCATACAGACGTACAGGCGATATTCAAAAAGTCTTCTCAACTATAAAATTTGCAATATTTAAATATCGATATAAATGGATAATCTGAGCTATGATAGGTTTTTTGCCTTTTTGAGGAGCTAACTATATAAAACGTTATGCTTATTACATTGCTGGTTTCTATGGGCTTGCATAGAGATATTTAACTTTTATTTATAACACACCTGACAAGGTAATGTGAAATAAACACTCACCTTTAACAGCAATTTAATATATTTTTGCAAACAAACATATAGTCCCTGCCGAAAGGAACAAATAGGGACGCAAACCCCATGGAGATTAGATCTTCCCATTGTGCTTCTGGGTATAATAGGTGGTATTTGCGAAAAGGGATTTGGCTCATTCATGATGGGCCCTTCTCAGGGCGGTATCCCTCTGCGTCTCGTACAACTAATGGCAATTGTATAGGTACTATGGTACGTTATAGTAATGTGTGCATGGTGTTTTATAGGCAAGTCGAGGTAGTTCTTTACCTTGGAATCCATTAATCGGCAACAATCAATAGACAACAATAAGGGTCATACTAAGCACTGACTTTAATACTGCGTTTCTCACCCGTTTTCTGATTATACAGCTGTATTAAGCCTTGTGGGCGAACTTCGTACATTAAACATGATGTGTTGTGTCCTAGTTTTATTTACGAATCGATTAAAGTTCTTCAACAAACGCCTTAACTAGAAAACTTGTGGACCTTCACGTGATTTGTTAGATTTGGAAATAAACCCCATCACAACCACCACACTCTGTGCCATCTGCTCTTTAGTCAGCTGATGCAGCCCCCATTAAGGGGCCTGGGTATACACATTTATACATATACATATGTATTTGCTATGTAAAACACGGATTCCCATTTCGAACAAAACTCACTTGTTTTTCAAATTACATACACAGTATTTTAAAAGGTGATAGTTAAGACCTTAATGAAAGACATCTCATTGCAATTTTTTCAAAAAAAGTTTTTGGTGTGCCAAAAAACTCGCAACGCAAAATCATACATTCTTTAAATGTCTGTAATTTAACAACCAAACACGGTATCAAAATAAGGCCACCGAACAGACAATAGCGCCAGCTTTCTTCTTCAATCTGCTTTTTGAATTATTACTGTAAGTTTAAAGGTAACGTCAGGAGCTTCGAAATGCGAAATTCATTTTTATGGCGACGTTTGGCTCTTACCTTTGGACCTTTTGACCTTACGTTTGGACGTTTGGACTTACCTCCCCTCATTTTAGCCACACATACAGAAGAAAGGGAACAGGCGGCCACTCCTCCAAGTTAACACGGGAATACGTATTTTCTTTGATTCTGAATTTCGCGCGTTATATACCCTTAAGAACAAAATTTCTTCGCTTGTAAATGATCATGCAGAATCGAACGAATTGCTTGTGCATTTAGGGCTAAAGTACCCTCTATCTGTTGGTGGGTCACTCACCTGTCGTCGTCAAGCATTTCCTTCACAGAAATATAGTGTTTTCCTCCGTAACTGACATTTATGACCTTCTCGACCTCTCAGCATTCCTCAGAGGGAAATTTCACCCTTGTAATTATTTATATCACCTCAATGTCATTGTACGATGTGGACAAGGATCACGTACTGCATGAATCTTTACTTCTAAGCACTGGTCTGGGTTTAAATCACACACGAAATTCTAACGGACACCAAGTCCTTATCTTACTTCGTGACCACGATCTCATCGCAAGTACTTCACACTCTCACTGCTGATGAACAGCAACACGCAGCTTCCTGCGATTGTTGCATCATATTGAAAAACTTTCCTTGTACCACCTATATACTATACCTTATTTACATAGTAAACTTCGATACGCTCGAGTTGATCGGATGGAGCTCGGTCCACTTGAAAATAGACGATGTATACGAGATTTTTAACAGAATTGAGTAGTACAAGTCGATCCTCGATTTTAATAGGATTTCCGACTATACATTAGGGTTTCCCATTCGGAATCCCTAAATCCTGGGCTCCCGGAGATTTTTTGGTCCTGGGATTAATAAAACGGGATCCCGATAATCTCGATTTTTAAATGATGAAGTTTCAATCTGCTTTATTCCTTTTCTTCTCACACCGATATTGTGATCGCGAAAATTTTAGATTTTGAGATGATATACTTTTTGAGCGTTTTATGATGCCTACATAATGAAAATCCACGTCACTCATTTCCGTCAGTCTGTCTGTCGGTCTGTCTTTCGGTCTGCCGGTCTGTCTGACCGTTGACGTTTTTCTAGCCTCGTAGTAGGTAATGTTGCTACAATTTTGAAAATCGGTGCATGGGGGGCGGAGTAATTAGCAAAAAACGAAAAATTCCAAATATTCCTCAAACTTTGTTTTTAGGCGGTTTAGGGGTTCCTGATCATTTTCTATTTTTTTTGAGTGTGGGTGAAATTGGAGTGGTTGGGTGGTGGGGGGTTGTAAAGCTGAAAAATTTGTTGTATTCATAATCGGCTATCTATTGACCTAAGAGGGAAAGACCTAGCGGTATAATACACTTTTTTAGGTCCATCCGAACATTGCTTTGTCTACTACGGCAACTAAGAGACTTAAGAGAATTTTCCGATATTCATAAGAGTATTGCTTTAGATCCTTCTGTATTTTAAAATGTGGAAACTACTGCATTGATTTTAATGAAATTTCGGCACAGTATTACTACTTTGGCGAGGATGGAAAACGCGTGTGAGTTTTAGAAATCGAATTGGTATATCTTCTGAAAGTCATAAAGGAGCAAATCATCCGAACCGTGGATCCGAACTAATAATTTTGTAAAATTAAACCTCCAAACAAAATTGTATCTGGTACCTTTTGTTTTAAAGTAAATGTAGATCACTATTAATCTATATATTCATATATATCCAAAATTCTTCATAAAAGGTTTTTTAGTTCTGGTAGGTTATATCTGAAATAAATTTTATCTGTATTCTGTCATATCCTGAAACTTAAATAACTGCCTATGAAGTTTTTATACTGTAATTTTTCATATGGGAAAGATACTGCAAAACTAGAACAACTGACAACGTTGCTGTACGCAGAATTGTCGAACATTATGGTATAAAATATACACCTGGTTGTAGAAACAACTGCAAAACATGCAATAATTCCGAAAATATACGGACGGTACATCACAATGTACGGACGCACAAAGGTAGTGATCTACAATTCCATTTATTTCATCAAGTAATTAACTTAGCTTAATATACTTGACAGTTCTCTGACGACCGCGAATAGACGCTTTAGATAGTTTTGTTCATGGAATTTAATATAGTTGTATTATAGCGTTTATTGTTTTACAAAGCACCTACGATTAGTGCTGCGACAAACCGGGACCGTCAAAAGCTATTGGGCATCAGGGTGCTGCGTGTGACGTCACACAAGTTGCCCGACGTGTCTGCAGGGATTAACAGAGAAATTCCGGCGCTACGAGCATTTTCTTGAAATACTGCGAAAACGGTCAAACATACAAAAGTAATGTATAGGAATGAATTTATAGGAAATTGAATTTGAGATGAATGAAGCCAGTTGATATATCTATAACGAGAGTCGTTTGGATGTGAGAATGTTAAAAGTTGGACCTAAACGCACGCCAAATGATATAAAATTATCTATTATTCACAAAATGATGTACACAGTCATATTATAGCAGTCATGACTGTAGTAGCAGTAGTAGCAAAAGAGGATATAGGGGCTGTAAAATACCCAGAATTTTCCTTGACACGCGATATTCTCGTAACAGAAAAAATTCAGTACTACAGGCTGTATCATACCATGCTTTCAAAACATTCTCTTTACGTCAACCTGTAAAACTCACCACCAAATTTTGTTTCATATAGCATTCAGTAGTGCTACACAAAATAAGACTTTTGTTTTATTTAAAATCTTGTAGTAGCTTTGATTTTATATACACACCTATTTTTGCGGTCATAAGCATTATATAATTAAAATAGGGATTTGTTTGAGTTTTGCCTTCGAGGTGGAAAGATTTGTAATTCTTACAAATAAATTGAATTGAATTCTAATTGAATTCTAATATTTTCGTAAGAGAAACAGATAAAAATGAAGACTAAGTGGGCGTTTCAAGGGTACTGAAGGACATATGGACTTGAAAACAAATGTTTGTACTTGAACCCCTAAAACTCACCCCAACATTTTTTCAAATAGCTCTCCACAGCTTTTTGTACATGAATGGGAGCACTATTTTATTCAAAATCTTGTAGTGCCTTTGATTTAATACACAAAACAGTTTTTTTCGTAAGGTCAAAGCATAAGATAAATAAGTAAGCGTTTTTTCAGACGTAATATTTTCGTAATACAAAATGATAAAAAGACATTTGTTTTCGAAAGCATGTATGCATGTATGATAGGTCATTCAGTACCCTTAAAAATCCACTTAGTTTCTCTTTTCATCAGTTTTTTTGTGTCAAACAAATTCTTACTTTATTTATATTATGCTTATGATTTTACGAAAAAAAAATACGTTTGCGTATAAAATCAAGGCACCACAAGATCCTAAATAAAATAAAAATATGATTTATGTCGGAAAACTTATGAACTTTTGAAAACAAAAAGTTGGGGGCGAGCTTTCCGGAGTGGTGTACAAAAAAAAATGTTTTGAATGCATTACTTTTTAGTAATTGTTAAGCAGGATTTCACAAAATCTAATTTAATCCTAGCTCGAGGAACTGTTGTACCATCGGGCTTTATAGCAGTAATAGTACAAATTACAAATCTCCCTTGGAAGTGTTTGATGCATATATATTACAGAGGAATCAGTTATCGTGAAGTTGATGTATAGCGCGTAACCACTGATTCCGCTTCATCACATCTTTTGGAAATTAGAACACAGGTGTGCGCTCTGTATCTGTATAATTACTATTGCAGAAGAGTGCACAGCAACTATAGGCGGTATTCTTGGCTAGATACACGTAAAACCAAAAAACCTAATAAAAAATCCCTGCGGGTATTCGACGATTACAAACGCGACTGGACGGTCGCCCGGCGCCTTGTGTGACGTAGACGCTGTGTAGAGAGCCCGATAGCTCTCGACGGTCCCGGACAAACACAAATGAAAAGCGTCTAAAGAGGACCCCTTGTATTATATTCTGGATTACCCTATTCGTCCCGGACTAACATGACGGACGAAACGCATCTACACCCAATACAGGTGGATGAACCATCAAAACTGAATGGGATTATAGAAGAGTGCTTTTTTGTGAAAAACGCATTCGGGGACTGTGAGAACGAAATCAAGTGGGCGAAAAGTATACTTTTACCCTGTCGTGTGGGGATCCAGGGATATAGTGATAGATTCATTAAATGGATTACGAAAGGTGATATGTACGGCGAGGGAGAGTGGGATTCTTTTATTCATTGCAGGTTTTCGGCTATTTTCTATATTTCTTTCGGTGCGTTTTTGGCAATGCACCTGCAACGGTTTGTGTCTCAAATTATTATCTAAAGATGAAGGTTTAGTTTTTATTCCCACGCATTTGGCTCATATTGGGTATTATGTCGTTGTATGAGCAAACGAGCCTTGATATTTTTTTGAGAAAGTGAACATATATTATTTAATCCATTGCCCTTCACTGGTCCATTAATAAAACCGCTTATGCTTAAAATGCTGCTTAAATACCTGTAGCTCTTGAATTAATCACTTTAGATCCCAAGTGTGCTAGTTTGTGTGAATTGTTTTATCTGGAAGAACACAAAAAGTCACAAATATACAGGGTGTCCCATTAAAAATTTTGAATCGGACGTCACGTGACTAAAAACAAATACCTACCTCATTGTGTGACACAATAATAAGAAAAGATGCCTATACTATAATTGCTTTAATTTACACCCTCAAAATTATAATTCCCTACTGCTGCCCATTTCCGATATATTGCTTGTCTTAATCGTCGTGGGACACCCTGTATATAAATAAGTCAATTTGTTATGTTTATGCCTACGCAATTTGATGTTTTCTGTTATGTTTTCGTTTTGCGCCAGTGTTTTGTGTTTTTGTATCAACATTTTCCTCGATGTGACAGAAGCAGTCGTAACAGACAGGACAACACCTCAATCTAAAATCAACCTACAAAATCGCCTTGAGTGTAACGAAATGTCATGTTGACATGTCATCACTTGAGTGTCCCTCAAGTTAAACACACTTGTGTGACCCTCAACTGACTGTCGAACGACTGTGAAACACAAAACAGTGTTTGTGAGACCCTCAAGTATTAAGAAACCCTCAATTGGCAATCTATTACAAACTAATTTTTTGTCTAATATTTTGTACTTTGAAAATTACTGCTGAAGGTGACTGAAACATCAGTAAAACGTTTATCTTACAACGTATGTGTTATCATTGTGTGTTATATTTTTTACATGGATACTAAGTGAAGCTGATTGTAAGGTGGGCTCCTTTCGGACCAAGGTGTGGAAGGTGCACTGAATTGAGTTTATGTCAAAGGTCTACCTCTTGAAGCTCATTATAGGTTTTCTAACAAGGATGAAAATTATCAGTGGAATCATAATTTGGATGGATAAGTTTTCTGTGGATAGTGGGTCGTCTGGTGTGTGATATTATATGGATGTAATTTTAACATAACTTTCTCCAAAGACGATATTTCAACGTGCTCAGTAATAACACCAACATGGACACGCTCTATGAGGATAGTCTTCCTCGGCAAATTTGGGCATACTTCAACCCCTACACCGGTCAAAATATACATATGTACAGAGTAGAAGTATAATATAATAATGATAATGTATGCCTTTATTCGTGTTCAAAGTACAAATAAAAAAAAACATTTCTGAAAAAAATGAATAGTAAAGTATTTACCTAAATATGCATAACATTATCTACTAATATAACAATACTGACTTATTTAAGATACTACATACCTATAATGTATTGTAAAAACGAAATTGAAATTAATAATTTTATTTTTTTAAAGCTTAATAATGTAGGAATTCAGGTGGTAAAGCATTATATTGTTTGCTTGCTCCATAAAAAAAGCTAAATGTATGTCTAGGAATAACAAATCGCTGCTTATTTCTGGTAGAGATCGCATTAAAGTTTTCGAATCTTACCAATTCTTCCGCTAAATAGGGCGGCATTCTATGTTGCACTAGTTTATGTGTGGAAGTTGATAGGTAATAGCTTTTAGAATTTCATTTTCCACAAAGATATGACTGATGTGGTCGAGCAAAAATAACATAAAATTGCCGAATGCTTATACAGATGCCCTTAGAAGCTTCCAAGAAGACCAAAATTTTGAGCTATTTGCGCAAAGATAATGAAATGTATCAGTCAATATATTTATAGTATTCGTATAGGTCACATATTCATTATTTTGTTTTCAAAATTATCATATGTTTGATATAAGATTTCAGGTAAACTCACTTTCATGTAAACAGATCAAATAGTTCTACGTTGAATTACTGCCAATCTTTTCTAAATTGAAAAAAATATACGTCTCTCAATTTGGAAGTACAGCATACATTTTCATATCGTTAAATTAATATGAAATCGCGTTATAAATGGACGCAACCAGTTTTTTTGCTCGAAATCGCGGTCACGCTCGTTGCCCAAATCGGATGTGATTGTGGTTTTATTTAATTTATAATGCGAATATAAATGTTTCCTTTGCCTTTTAAAGTTCACGATTCGCAGATTGTTATGAAAGTTATTTGAGCTGCCGCCGACTTGATTGGCTCATATTTAACATTAATATATAGAGAGAATCAATACAGCCGCGCTAAAAAACGCCGCATTATTGAATATGTCACGAAGCTATCGCTCAAACAGGAGGCTATCAATGACATTTCTTACAAGAGAATTACCACTCGTTCGTTACTCTGATTTTCCCATATTATTGAGATGAACCATTTTGACGTAAATCACTGCAAATCGACGCTTATAAATTTTTCATCAAGTTTACATTTTCAGATAAGTATTTACAACGCGATTTTATTTTGACGTCCTTAAAAAACCTCAACATACACATAAAAATAAATTATTGAAACGGTTTTCAGGATTTCCATGAATCAATATGATAATATTTGTTATTTCAAAAGGACCACCCTATATATTTTTACGTTTTTGTAAAATCCTTGAAAAATACTGTTTATTCTCAACCTCATAGTTGTGGCATCCGCCCAAGTTCTCAGCCTTTTTCAGCGATATTGATCTGGGACGAAAAAATGCGAGATGTGGCGAGTTTAAGGAGATTGCACTCGAGCGATTTGAACTGAACAAATCTTTCATTTGATTGGTACATTTTGTTAATTAATCTGTAATATCTAATGGATGTACTGAGTAGATATAGTTTTATTTGATTGATAATAATATCTCAGTTTAATAGTCAATTCAACATAGATAATAAGTTTATTTTTTTTACTTCTCGTTGTTTTGTCTGTTATTAAAGGACTTACTGAAAAAATTTGTTTCATGCTAGAAGAGAGTTATTTCCTTCATTTGTTAATAATAATTTCATACGTACGTCAAAGTTTACTACTTAGAACTCCATTAAAAAAATATACGTCAAACAGTGTTTCCTGCTGGCTTGAACAATACTCTAATATATTTACTGCCGAATCCTTCTCAATTTGGCAGGCTGTGCTGTACTTATAATTATCTAGACACGATAAATGTCTCATACTAACAGATTCCCTCAGTGTTCTCACTGCCATGAATTCGAATTCACAAGGGAGGAATCCATTGTGAGGAATCTTGATCAAGTACATCAGCTGCTCAAAGCAAACAATAAACTTTTGACCTTCATGTGGATTCCTAATCACTGTAGTATCCAAGCTAATGAAACAGCTGATCGTTCTGCAAAAGCAGCAGCAAATTTGTTAATATCCCGATGAAGGAATACCAACTCCACTCAAGTACTTAGTCACTTACATCAAGACCAACAGGCACGTATCCAGGATTTGGTTTTGGGGGGAGGGGGGTCCAGATTAGAGTTGCCACCTTAAATCCTTAAATTTCGCGGGGGGGGGGGGGGGGGGGTGTGCAGATTTGTGGATTCCATTTTTTAGACGCATTTTATAACGTTTCGTGCCTGAAGACCAGGGCCTTGAAAGAATGGCAAGATGAGTAGAACCAGTACAGCGGCCATATGAGGCACATAAAGCCTATACTTGGAAGTTCAAAGTATCCGAAAAAAAAAACAACTCGAAGAGAACAGGTTGTCCTCTGCAGACTTCACATAGTACATACCAACATTACCCACTCCCACCTACTTACAAGAGGCGGCTCTCCGAGATGGACAAACTGTGACGAGGTACTCACCGTGAAACACCTTTTGTCAGTCTGTCCGTTATACAACTTCCCTTTAGAGAAAATTTGCAACTAAATACAGATCTGCCCCAGACACTATGAACTACTCCACCAAATATCAAGACCCTGTTCAACTTCTTGAAACAGATTAATCTAGGTATATCACAAATATAATTGGAAAAATGACTCTAGCTGTCGACGCTGCTTAAACAGAACAAAAATAAAAGTAGGAAAGAATTTACTTGAGAAAATTCAAACGGCGGCGGCGCTCTCACTGTGGAATTGTTGGTGTACAAATTCAAACTTTTATTTAAACGGGAAGTGATATTGACAAAGCCGGATTTTTCCCGGACTAGTTTTTTCCTGCTGAATCTGTATTTAGTTTTTCTCTAGTACCTGTAGTTTTGGCTATCTTTTGTATATGGACAGACGGCCAGACGGACAGATGGATAGACGGACAGACAGAGGCTCTGCATAAGCTCTCTTCAGTGACTAGCAGATGATCTTGTCGCAAGTAAATCTTTATAAGATTATCAGAACTCTTGATTTGAGAATATCTTTTTATGTGTGTATGTTCGGTGGCTTGAAGCAGTACAGCCCACATAGCAAGTACGCCACAGTCCAAAAATAATCGCAAAATAGCAGTAAAATGCCGTTTTTGAGGAAATGCATAAATTTCGCGTCTCAGCACTATCGATATCTTAATGGAATTGTTCCCATGTAAATGATCCGTCAACCGTCTACCCAGCGGTATAAGCATGGGAACCAACAAGTGGTCCAGCGACCATCGGCGCCTCAGCCTCATATACATATTATAGCCGAAATCCAATTAAAATAAATTTAAATAAAATACCGGTACGGCCAGGAAGAAGTTGTTTTCTAGATTACGGCAACCGAAATCCGTGCACGCACATATGTTAAGGAGATAAATTCTCTTATGACCGCACATTACCAGCTACCGAAAAGTTCAAATTATGTACAGGGGCCATTCGGAACGTTTGTTTTGTTATACGAATTTATGTCTGGTATAATAATTACGGTGCGGTTGCGGTTGCGGGGGGGGGGGGAATATCGAACTGTCTCCCAAATTCAACCTTTGCCGTTTTTGTTACACACAGAAAAATCTGTCGTTTTGTCAAAGACTTACGCTTGGATTCAATGGGACGTTACACTCAGCATTCCTCAAATACAGGGGGGGGGGGCATATCGAACTGTCTCCCAAATTCAACCTTTGCCGTTTTTGTTACACACAGAAAAATCTGTCGTTTTGTCAAAGACTTACGCTTGGATTCAATGGGACGTTACAGTCAGCATTCCTCAAATACAGCGATGTTTTATCCAATGGGAAGTGTATAGTTGGTAACAAATTATATCGTATTGTCGATTCAACTACAAGATATTATTGGATTCCAATGAATAATTCAATCGCAGCCTGTCGTTGAATCGAATCTGTATTTGGTAATTGATTCTAAACTTCCTTGGAGAACAGATTTTATTGCGAGGACAGCTGATTGATTCGTTTGGATGTTTAATTGTGTGATTCTGCATGAAGTAATAAGGAGCATGATATAAGAATTAGACATAAGCCCGCACCTGTTGTTGCATTATTACCTGAAATATAACTGTCTGACTAATCTAAATACCTACATTCAAATATGGGTGTTAGCTCTTCTAAGTCCTAATTTCTCAGAGGGTCCTCCATTTAATATATAAGTGGACACATTTAAATCACACAATTGAGGTTTTGAATAAAGAAAAAAATATATTTTTTTTGTGATAAATCGAAAGATCATATATAAATTTTATAACAAAACCGTTTTTGTTTTCTTTTTTTTCGCAATAATTCAAAAGTTATATCAAAATAAAAATGGGTTTTTGAATCGAGTACCGAAAACACGCCGACGGCTCCCGAACCCGTGTGACGTAATGATGGCGGTTAAGATGCTCCTTTGACCAACGACATCCTACATCGATACTAGATTCTAGATTCCCAGCCAAACGTGAAAATACTTGCTAGTAACTAGTGTATAGTTGTTGCAATATAGCCGATGAATGAAGTTTGCAGCTCAGGACGACCTCTACGATCGAAATAAATATCTTTTTGAATGTTTGAAATCAGATTACAGATTCCAGTAAGTAAGTACCTAATCAAATATGTCTTATTGAAACTATCTGGTGCATGTTCGGCTGGCCCAGTGGTTAGAGTGTTGGCTAATGGATCCGTTGGTCTGGGTTCAAAGCTCAGCCTGTCCAATTTTTTTTTTATTTTTTTTTTATCAAATAATTTATTCATTCATGTGCTTTTTGCACTTGTTATGTACATTTTTTTCTACGATCAACATAAATATGTTTTTGAAACAAATTCTATCAGACATATTACTTGCACTGCATAGTGCAAAAACTAAGTACAGGACGCGGTGGACAATTCAAAAAATCAGTTCAAATGGTGTTTGTCCGTCAATATCAACCGCCAATATTTTTTTTAAATGTAATAGTTGGTTAATAAAACAAAATCCATTCATTTTTTAAGTTTTTAATATAAACATAAAATAAAACTCGTCACAACAGTCTTCTGTTTATCACATGGTATTATTATTTATTTAACTTTGAGCAACGAAGCTTAATAATTAAATTTTCATAAAAATATAACAAACAAAAATATATAAACGCAATGCAAACAAACAAAACTTATTCTTCTATGAGTTTCAATGTTATAATTACCTTTACTGTACGTAGATGCTTTTCTGTTAAAATATTTGTTAGTAATTTCATCTTATATGAAATGAATCCAATTTTTTTTAATAAATTATTAATATGTACATCCCAACGTAAGTGTGAGTCTAAATATATTCCTAGATACTTTATACTTTTTTCTATGTTCGGGACTAAAAAATATAGTTTTATTTTTGTTTGCTTGAAGTGCTAGCTCTTATGTAAAATAATTATACTTATAGTTTATTTATCGTATAAGTATTTATTATCAATAATAATATTAAATAATAAAATAATTATTTTAAGTTTTGGTCAAGAAGATAATTATAACATTGAGACTCATAAAAAAATAAGTTTTGTTTGTTTGCATTGCATTTTTATACTTTATTTGTTAAATTTTTATGAAAATTTAATTATTAAGCTTCATTGCTCAAAGTTAAATAAATAAAGATACCAAGTGATAAACAGAAGACTGTTGTGATTACGAGTTTGACTTACTTTATGTTTATATTAAAAACTTAAAAAATGAATGGATTTTGTTTTATTAATCAACTATTACATTTAAAAAAAATATTGGCGGTTGATATTGACGGACAAACACCATTTGAACTAATTTTTTGAATTGTCCACCGCGTCCTGTACTTAGTTTTTGCACTATGCAGTGCAAGTAATGTCTGATAGATTTTGTTTCAAAAACATATTTATGTTGATCGTAGAAAAAAATTTACATAACAAGTGCAAAAAGCACATGAATGAATTATTTGATCAAAAAAAAAAAAATAAAAAAAAAATTGGACAGGCTGAGCTTTGAACCCAGACCAACGGATCCATTAGCCAACACTCTAACCACTGGGCCAGCCGAACATGCACCAGATAGTTTCAATAAGACATATTTGATTAGGTACTTACTTACTGGAATCTGTAATCTGATTTCAAACATTCAAAAAGATATTTATTTCGATCGTAGAGGTCGTCCTGAGCTGCAAACTTCATTCATCGGCTATATTGCAACAAATATACACTAGTTACTAGCAAGTATTTTCACGTTTGGCTGGGAATCTAGAATCTAGTATCGATGTAGGATGTCGTTGGTCAAAGGAGCATCTTAACCGCCATCATTACGTCACACGGGTTCGGGAGCCGTCGGCGTGTTTTCGGTACTCGATTCAAAAACCCATTTTTATTTTGATATAACTTTTGAATTATTGCGAAAAAAAAGAAAACAAAAACAGTTTTATTATAAAACTTATATATGATCTCTCGATTTATGACAAAAAAAAATTGATTCAAAACCTCAATTGCTGATGCAAAACCCCGAGATTACACAACACGGCTAACACCGAAACAACACAACGGAACAACCTCCTCCATGTTGGCGGGTTCGCGGCTATAGTAACACTGAGATGAACCCCCTGTTCTTTATCTTACGTTCATTGAATCGGGACATCAGTCCTGCCGAATACTAATTATAGTTCAGCGAACAATAAGGGCCATTGAAACAAAATTAATTTTTATCAGATGAATTATCACAAACTGCTGTTGCAGTAATAATTTTTGTACAATGAATAGATTGTATGCTTTGCTTAAATGAAACATAGGGTAAATTTCGAAAACAAAAGGATGTTTTGATTGCATTATATGTCAATACTGGTATTAGAAGGATTATACATATCTTTAGAACGAATATAAAATTATTTTGAGTTTATTGGCGTACCTGTGATTACTTCGAATATAAGGATTGAATTCTGTCAATAACATGGATTTGAAACAACTGTAAATATATTTAAAGCGATGGAAAACATAAAAACACTAACAGTTAATTGGAAACGCAACAGTATGTTTTTCTGTGTACTTAATTCCCGTAAAACTTGGCAATGTTGCCATCGGGTATTCGACACCACACCTTGAACCTTCTTGAGGCTTAGTTGATGTTTGGATTAGCACAACGTAATAGAAATCTGTGAAGTATTGAAGATTTCGGCCGTGTGCAAGGTAATATTTTATGAACTTGGCAAAGGCTTCAAATCAGACAATGTAGGTTTGTTCTATTAATTTTATCATTTGTCTATTAGATAGCAGTGTTTTATATGGGGATAATCTTGATTTTGCGTCATATTGAACCAATTAAGAAACCTCTAATTGAACCCCGGTTCAATTTAATACTGCTGGTTCTGTACTGAAGAGAAAACCAACTTGAAATAGATCAGTGCCTGTACTGCCACACCTTATTTCATTGCAAGTGTATTGGTGTTGGGCCAAAAAGAAAATATTCAACTGTTCATCTTTTGCAGTACAGAAACATAGAATTATGGCTTTTTTCTTACATATTTTGTAAGCAATTAGGTATAAAGAATATACGTTTCTGTATTTACCAACATTTTTAAGTAGAGATTAGTTCATTTCAGTTTAATTTGTTTACGTGGAACTATTATACCTACTTTACCAACACCTGAGGGCTGATTCAATTTAAGATACCATGAGTTCAATTTGAGCACCGGGTTGATAACCATTTGCAACACTATCATAATTTTGATCCTCTCTTGTTGTTTATAAATATAAAAATATTTTAAGCTATCAATTTGTTTTATTTTTGTATGCCATAATGTGCGGACAATTTTTCAAAATTTGGTTCAATATGAGCGACCTTACCATATTATTATGATCCAGCTGTTGAGTGCTAAATGTATATACAGCGTTTGGGAAGTAGGAAATTTTAAAGGTTTCAAATCTCTACTGAGCAGTCATGAAAAATTTATAAAAATCTGTTCATATGGAGACAACAACTTTTTAATCGTTTTGGAAATTGTCGATCTCTACTACATTTCAGGAGCTAGTAGGCCTTAAAAAATAACCATATAGTCGTAATCCAGCATCTCTTCGACCTTAGATATGTTACCGTTGTTGTTTCTGTTTAGAGCTGATATGTTTCAAGGAATTTTTATAAATTAGGTTGTTAGGTACTTCGGTACTAAAATTGAAAAACACTGATTTGAAATCAAATGAAAACTAAAAAAGATACAATCGTATATCGTTAGAAAGGCTATCAAATTTTACATAATTATGATGGTATAAAAAAGTGGCATTCCCATTTGAAAAAACAAGTTATCTTGATTGAAGTTATCTTAATTAACCTATCGAGTTCTTCAAATACACAACAAATTTTTTGTCCGTCTAAAGTAAATTGACGCGTTTTATAGTTAGTGACAAGGCAGTTGCAACCTTCTAAGTTTCACAATCGCTACGATATTCAATTTTTTTTCTGATATTTACGTATATTAAAAATGGCGATTTGCACCGAAATGGTTCACTTTAGGTCCCATGTGTGATAGATAAAGTCACACTAGAATTTACCAAGAAATTCAAATATGTAATAATATACAGGGTATTTCATTTAAAAAACATATCTTTGATATGTCGCGCTTTTATTAGACGGAGTATAAAATTAATTATTTTTAAAATGCAGTCCAACTTGACCAAATACACTCGCAGAGTTATTTATCTGAAAAGAGACATTGTTTGGTCCCAAGAGTCCGAGAGGTTGACTCGCCCTGTATACCATCACATACCCATAATATAAGAAATTGCAACATTCGGCAAAAACGAGTAACCCCAATTTTGGCTTCGCGTGTAAAACCTAAATAAGCCAACCAATTTTTGTATAAATCTCGAAGAGTTTCCTGTCCGCGTAGACCGGATAGGATATCACTTAAATATGCAGAGGAAGTCAATTAATTGCTGCTCAAGAGGCTGTGAAATCTAAAGTAATACGACTTCGATTAGTATTTCCATACGATATCCATAGACTAATTACATGTGTAATATATGTATCTAGCACCATTTTCAGGTGACTAAGTTCAGTAGGTTTGGAATGACGAATTTGTAGCTAGTTTACATTTGAGTTTGGTTTGTTTTTCTCGTCTTAGATGAACGAACCGAACTTTTTTTATGTTTCTTGAACGTTGTTTATATAGGGTGTCAGCTAATTAATAGCTCACAGCAAAACTGCAGATTCTTCGCGTAAAAATATTCAATTTATTTGTATTAACGAATTACAAATACTTCCACCTCGAAGGCAAAGCCTTGTGTGAGGTATACAGGTATATTTACAAACTTTAATTTAGCTAACCTATATTGCATTTGAGAGTAGGTGACAGAAATGATCTGCCTGTGCGCCATCTGGTACCCGAAGGTAACGGCAAACCAAAGAAAGTCGCTGCTAAACAGCAGCAGACTTCTTGGTGGAACGCCACAACGCGTTCGCTTGGCCTACCAGAAGAGCGCGCTTCTATGCCAACTGCATATGAGAGTCGATATACGAGGGTTGCTCTATATCTCCGTCAATCCACCAGTACGTAGGCAGCTGTTTCACGCTTATTAGCGAACATCAATGCGCCATAGGTCGATTGACGAAGATAGAGAGCATCAGAGTTTTCATGTCTACCAGACATGTGAAGCATGTTAGAGTGGGCGTCAGAAAAGATCTGCCCGTGTGCCATCTGGTACCCGAAGGTAACGGCAAACCAAAGAAAATCGCTGCTCAACAGCAGCAGACTTTTTGGTGGAACGCTACGGCGCGTTCGCTTGGCCGACCAGAAGAGGGCGATTCTATATGCTGCTGCATATGAGAGCCGATATACCAGGGTTGCTCTATATCTCCGTCAATCCACCAGTACGCAGACAGTTGATTCACGCTTATTAGCGATCATCAGTGCGCCATAGGTATATTGCATTTACTCCATGCATTGCATATTCATGACTCGTATTGAGCTAAGGAGATCAATCCGTCGTTTCTTACTTCTGGACTTCAAACAAAGCTGCTGTAGCTTTCCACAAGTCTTTATCACTTATATAAATACATTAATGCGGTGCCTCATACAGAAAATTTTGACGTGAAATTTAACAAAACTTAACGCAGTGCAAAAGCTATTAATAACCGAAGAATTGTAATTATTATTTCGAAAGAAGTGATTTTAAAACTGTATACGTCCTAAACTAGAATTTGCACATATCATTTGGAAACACTACTTCATTATAGTCGTTACAGTTCAGAGAAGGGTCACAAAATTCCTTCTTGAATAAATCAGAGTAGGTATCCTAAAGACTACAAGGGCTTCAACTTACCGCACTTCCGGAGGGAAGAGTTCGTGGTGATCTGATTGAGACTTTCAAGTGGATCAGTGGGTACTGCTTTTGTCTCTTATGACAATGGCATTTTTGATATTAGTGCATCTTGACAACTCAGAGGTCATTCTAAGAAGTTAGAGAAACAGAGAAAACATTAAACTGACCAGAAAAAAATGTATAGCAGAGTAGAATACATTTGGAACGCCTTCAAGAGTTAACTGTAAGTACGAATAGTGTCAACGGATTCAAGGCAAGAGTGGATAAAGAGCTTGAATAGATAAGAACGAATTTTATCAATTACACTATCTAGTTAGTTCGTGCCAATTCTTCATATACTGTGAAAATGTTGTAATAACACTTAATCTGTTTTTGAGTTACATTTTATTCTGTTTTATATGCTATTTTATAAGCTTGATTATGTTAATCTAACACAGTGGTAATAATGCTAATAATAATAGGTTAGTATTATAATCCACTCGCAGATTAAAAAAAACAAAAAGGTATACATAGCCTAATAATTGGACAAGAAAAATTAGATTGTTAGATGAATCTATTGAAAAATTGAAACAATTTTACTTCCCACACCGATAGGTGAGGGGAGTATTGTGATCGCGAAAATTTTCGATTTTGAGATAATACGTTTTTTGGGCGTTTTATGATGCGTACATAACGAAAATCCACGTCACTCATTTCCGTCGGTCTGTCTGTCGGTCTGTCTGTCGGTTTGTCTGTCGGTCTGTCTGTCGGTCTGTCTGTCTGTCTGTCTGTCGCGTTTTTCTACCCTCGTAATCTCAGTAACCGCTGCATGGATTGTGATGAGATTTGGGCAGCGGTATGCTGTGGGGTCGTAGTAGGTAATGTTCCTATAATTTTGAAAATCGGTGCATAGGCGGCGGAGTAATTAGCAAAAAACAAAAAAAATTAAATATTGCTGAAACTTCGTTTTTAGGCGTTTTAGGGGTCCCTGATCATTTTCTACTTTTTTTTGGGTGGGGGTTAAATTGGGGTGGTTGGGGGGTGGGGGGTTGTAAAATTAAAAAAATTCTTGCTTTCATAATAGACTGTCCACTGACCTGTGAAGGAAGACCTGGCGACATAAATAACTTTTATAGGTCCTTCCGAACATTGCCTTGCCTATTACAGAAAGCAAAGGACTTAGAATTTTTTCTGATGTAAACATACGAGAGTATTGCTTTAGATCGTTGTAACGAGGAAACTGTTGAATTGATTTTAATGAAATTTTGAACCAGCATTACTACCATGGCGAAGATGGAAAACGCGTATGGTTTTGATAAATCGTGCCAGTGGCGGCGCAGAAATAATAAAAAAACTAAAAATATAAAAACAGCTCGAACTTCGTTTTTAAGCGTTTTAGAGATTCCTGATCATTTTCTGCGTTTTTTTGGGTGGGGGTGAAATTGGGGTGGTTGGGGGTTGGGGGTTGAAAAATTAAAAAAATTCTTGTACTCATAATAGGCTGTCCACTAACCTGTGAAGGAAGATCTAGCGACACAAATCACCTTTTTAGGTGCATCGGAACATTGCCTAGCCTATTACAGAAACTAAGGGACTTTCTGTATACTATACGAGAATTTATTGGTCTAAATCGTTTTGTATTTTCTAACGTGGACACTATTAAATTGATTCCAATGAAATTTTAACACAGTATATTGTTACCGTGGTGAGAATGGAAAACGCGTATGTTTGTTAAAAATCTTGTCAGTGGCAGCGTAGCAATAATCAAAGAACGCGACAAGTATGAAAGCAACTCAAATTCGGTTTTTAGATGTTTTAGGGGTTCCTGATCATTTCCTACCAGTTTTTTGGGTGGGGTGAAAGTGAGGTGGTTGGGGGGGGGTGGGGGTTGTAAAACTGAGAAGTTTGTAGTATCGATAATAGGCTGTCCATTGACCTGTGAAGGAAAGACCTAGCGGCATAAGACAATTTTTGGGGGGGGGGGGGGGTTGGCAATTATTTGGTTGCACGGGATCTTAGACTAAAGCTTCATGCTATGGGAAAATAATAAACTGGTATCGGCGTAATGTGTGGGAAGTACTGAGTCAATCAACTTGACTTCATTTTTTAATCTTGCCATCATTCTGCCAACCTACCAAATAACCGCTCGTACAGAATAAATACTCTATGTGTACATAATATGTTCATTCTTATGCAATATATCGTAATATACAAACAAGGACGGATAATCATGAATGAAATACCGATACGCACTATTTACTGTTTCAATCAGATAATTATGCTGATAAAGCCTAATAAAATTAAATAAACCAAAATATGGAAAACACTTTTTAGATCGTTCGGACCGGATATCCATATCGATTGCAATCTGCAAATTGTATAGGCCTACACCCTATTAGGATTATAATTTCAGATCTAAATATAAACTTACGCTTGAAGTGACTTCCCTTACGCAGTTTAAATAAATTTTATGTTAACGTTTCGATTGAACGAAAAGTGTTCAAGAAGCTTTTGTGGATGTTATAGCCTCTAGCGTTAGAGATAATACCTAAGTGATTACAAATTACCAGGTACGATTTTCTAATATCAGTAAATTATTAGCGGAGGAAGGTCTCAAACAATGTCGGTAAAACAGAAATTTATATAAAAAAATATAGGATATAGGAGTAAGACAGCCTCTCAAAGTATTGTATCAGTCGAGAAGTACAGGGTGTTTTAAAGGTTGGAACTTTCATCTTCAGAATCAACTGCCTTTGAAATGACACAGCTAATTTACAATGAATCAATCAGCAGCAGAAGACAATAGTAAGAAATTATTAACTATTCTTTCGCTGCAAAGTTTTAAGTGCGGCCCTGACACATGAGTCTTATGGATACGGTTAAAAGTTCGCGCCTCGAGACCTAAAAGCGGAAGTATTTCTTCTTGAATTTCGGGGTTGTTTAGATCTTCCACCATGATGTGGATAAAAACATCCTGTGTCTAGCTCTTTGCACGCGATAGATAAATCAACGAGGTGCAGGGTAAATACGGTCAGAGAAACGATCAGCACACACTCGCGAAGTCTGAGAGGTATTTTGACCACATTCACCGTATACTAAAATCATGTCTTTTGTAATATTATTATGTCAATAAATATTATTCTATTCTATTGTACAGTGACTATCAAGTTAACCTAACCACACTAACTTCAATTCAATTCTACCTCTTCGCCGAAAAAAGCTGAAATTTGAAAATCTATGGTGATAGCAAAATACTTAGAAGCATAAATAACGTTATTTATTAATAACATCCTTAGAGTCAATTTATGTTGCTCCACAAATAATGTCATGTATGTCTATGTTTTTTTCTGTCTACTTCATTTCTTCTTTTATTTTCCAGGTGAGTCTCCCTCCCTCAGCCCCATGGCTTCAGTATGGCGGCAGGTAAAATAGTTGTAAGTAAAACTAGTTTCAAAAACATTTTTAATATAGAATATACATTTAGGATGAAGAGTATTCAGAATTTTTTATAGAATTTAAGTTTTACTGTCTTTGATGACAGTCGGTAGATATCGGTATTAGACAATGAGTTAAAAATTAAAATTTTCGAGGCGAGAAAAGAACCAGTTTGATCACGCCACATGATAACTTTGTCCAAAGTTTGCAAAGATTTAATGAAGCAGTCATCCACTTTGAATTCCTTGGCTTGCGAAATAATAGTTCACACGGTGATAAGTTAATCATTATATAACTTGAAAAGCACGAGTTGTGACTTCTTTTGAGGAAATATTACTATTGAAACAAAAGTAATGTGCTGCGAGCAAGTATAAAAAATGAAGAAGATACTGAGTGTTCATGTTTATTTATTTATTTATTTATTTATTGATACATCTTCACCAACACCCGAAGGTAGTTACAAGTAAACGAAACACAGAAGAAAGCTTAGAGCTGATAAAACACTTAAAAGTATAAAAAACATTATATACGAAGTGGAGACATAAAAACACTACAACAATTGCCTCTTTATCTGAGAGAGGCTAGTGTTCAATATATCAAAAGGGTTTTCCCTATTGATGATATTGCACAGCTCCATCATTTTATTTAAAGGAGATAACTTAATGTATCTACACTAAGAATCCTTAGGTTAATTCTAGGTACATCAAAATTAATAAACTCAATAAGATTACATTTGCACTATTGACTACAATGTATATTGATATTACAGCTTGAATGTTTCTTCTTTGAACAAGACAAACTACATTGAACATACCTAGCATCGATTCATATGACACCATAAATGGGTATGTCCCATTTAACTTGACATGGAGAAATCTCAGAAAACGTTTCTGAACCTTTTCAATTTGGTTTTTATCGCAGTGGGCCAGGGGCATCCAGATTTGAGCAGCATACTCTAAATGTGGTCTCACCAGAGCATTGAAGAGTTGAGTCAATGTTTTGACACTAAGGCTTCTGCCATTTCCCAAGATAAAACCAAGGGACCTATACGCCTTGTTCGTAATGTGTATATGTCGCAGTCTTATTGTAAAATCAGTCATATTATAATACGCCTAGGCTTTTTCAATACGACTAGACGTATTGCAATATCACCGAAATAATGAAGGAACTTACTATTTGACTGACAATTTAAGGCGTATTATAATACGCCTGTTGCTTATTAGGCTTATTGTCAAAATTCTAAAGCGCGCGATTACTCTCGATTCTGATTGGTTATACTCGTCGTACTGTAATACGACTGATGGCTTGTCAGGCTAATTGTGTGTTGTTCACAGATGTTATTGTTGTGACTTACTGTTCAGCTTCTCTGTGCAATATTAGTGCAAATGATTGCATTGAAAATGAGTGATGACGCGCAAGGTGTATTTGTTCACAAAGACAACTATTATAAAGAACTTGAAAAGTTTTACAAAGGTGAGAAATTGTTATAGAGAAATATTACCTACCATAACCTTAAAATTAAAAAAAAGGTTTAATAGGGAGAGTATATTAATGATGGTGATGCTACAACGGAATTCGCGGAGAAAGCTCCTGAAATATCACAGCAGAAACCTGTTAGTTCTGATAAGCAATATATTGCTGATGGTGTATGTAGAGGATGTGGACAATATTACGAAGGTCCTTCTAATTTCACAAATGAATCAGAACGGACGTGCAGTCTATGCAAAAATGAAGAAATAGTCAAGAACTAAAGAAAAGAATGTGTAGTGGGCCAAAAAAGAGCTGCAGAAAAAATGTTAAATGTAAGTAATAAGAAATTAAAACCTCTTGAACTGGGTCAAACCGCAGCAATCGAAGTTCCTAAAGTAGATAGAGGACCTCTGGATCCCAAAAATATCTTAGGAACCATCATAGTAAATGTCTCCAATGATGTTTACCAAATTGGTACCATCCATGGACTGTTAAACTGATAGTTTTCGAGGGATGAAATGACTGATTGCCAAAGTAGTGAAGTGATTAATATTCCAGAGGATAAAGTGATTTCCTTAAGAGAAGCTTTAAGGTTATTTTCAAAATTCGAAGGACAGGGATTCAAAAAGTGTTCTTGTAAACCAAGCAAGTCACAGTGCCGTAACAATAAATGTTTATGTTTTAAATCCCATATGAAATATACAAGCAAATGTCATAACAGTGGATCATGTTGTAATAAATAATCCAAATCTATAGTTATTTATTTTTTTGTCCTATAAGCGATTTCGATAATTTGCCTGGCACACTGCTAGTCGTATTATAATACGGTGACGTATTTTATACAGTCAATTTCTAAAAACAATTGCGTACAGATTCTTTTGGACAATAAGACTAAGATGCGTCAGGCGTATTATAACCCGTCTGAAATAATCAGTTATATTGTCAGATTTTCATTTACGTTTATAGTTTTACACTACGCCTAGTCATATTTAAAAGCCTAGGCGTATCATAATAAGACTGATATTATGATACACCTGTGAACAACACACAATTAGCCTGACAAGCCATCAGTCGTATTACAGTACGACGAGTACAACCAATCAGAATCGAGAGTAATCGCGCGCTTTAGAATTTTGACAATAAGCCTAATAAGCAACAGGCGTATTATAATACGCCTTAAATTGTCAGTCAAATAGTGAGTTCTTTGATTATTTCGGTGATATTGCAATACGTCTAGTCGTATTGAAAGAGCCTAGGCGTATTATAATATGACTGATTTTACAATAAGACTGCGACATATATAATGGTTAATGAATTTGAGGACTGAAAAAAGACACGTAGGTTCTTTGGTTCACTTATCCTATCCAAAACCTTACCGTCAATGGTATAATCATACTTAGTAGGGAGCGATTTTCTGGTAATTGATATTACAGAACACTTTTTTACATTAAGCGACATTTGGTTGCTTTTAAACAATTCTCTAATGTCATCTATATCATCCTGCAACTGCATACAGTCATCAATCGTTGATACTACTTTAAAAAATTTGAAATCGTCTGCAAATAACAGGCCCGTAGGCCACCTTAGACAATCAGGCAAAGTATTGATAAAAAATGTGAAGATGTGAAGAGCAAAGGCCCTAGTATGCTACCCTGGGGAACACCTGATTTAGCCTTAAACCTTCTTGACACTTCACTACCAATTTTTACCATTTGGTATGGTAGGACTTCAAAAATAGAAACACTCCCTCTGACAAACCATAGTCCTCATACGATTTAAAAGTACCTCATGCGGAACCTTATCAAACTCCTTTTCACAGTCAGTATAGACAACATCAAGCTGAAGCTTGTCTTCAACTGCTTTTGAGGCAAATTCGAAAAATGTGCAAAGATTTGATACAGTTGATCTGTTAGCAATAAACTAATGTTGCAAGCTGGAAATTTTGTGTTGCAACTTCTCATTACGATCATTATGAATAATGATTTCAAATATTTTCCCAATGACATTTATTACAGTAATAGGTCTGTAGTTACTTATTTCTCTTTTGTTGTCGTTTTTATGCACAGGTGTAATAATTCCTGATGTCTTTAAGGCATCAGGAAACTTATTTTCTTCAAGAGCAAGATTAAAAATATTTGCTAAGGGTTTGGCAAACTATTCAGCTAGGCCCTTGTAAATGTTGGCTGGAATTTAGTCAGTGCCTGAGGTTTTTTTTTGATTTCTCATAGATGCTGGCCAAAATTATCGCTATTCGAAAGAAAAACAGTTTTGCTTCTCATTTTACACAATTTTTTTGTATGTACTCTCGAAGTACCATCTACTTCCTCAAAATATTTGCCACATATTAAGGTCATGTGATTAGGGTCATTATTATGAACGTGCATTTTGCTGTTGTTTCAAATGGAATTTATAGTCGACGTTTCAAGTAAATCCTGTAAAATTCCAAAATATTAGGACAGCAAAGCTCAAATCCGTATATCAGATGAATTAATTTCAATGATTTCACTTTTTGTCAATATCCTTGTACGCGACGAATTACACGTTTGATAAAAACAATGGCTTGGATGAGTACATCGCACACATCCTTGATATCAAGTATTTTGGAGTTTTCTCCCGACTATTTCAGATTTTCCGTTACCGTCATGGTAGTAAAAAATAGTGTCCTTGATTCTTCCAATTCTCTATCCTTTCCAGCTCAGTTTAAGCCCCTCAAAAATGGTAAACAATTTTTAAGGACAATATACATTACATAAGAAAGCTGACATACCCATGATGCCTAAGTGGTTTATTTTTTTTCAAAATGAAGCAAGATACAAAAAAAGCTCAAGGAAGACTGTTATTTCAGCTGCTTAATTCAAAAACAAAACTTCTAAAAAAGTTAGTGGTGTATATATTTTTCTTGATAATATTGGAGAAGGTGCTCCTCAGACGCCACTGGTATTGATAATTTTCATCTGTTCATGGCTAAATAAGCTTCGAACAACTTTGCAGAATTTCAACAAAGTTGGTTAAAAAACAAATAAATCGAAATTAAAAACCCGATTTTGAAATAAATTTTCAACACGCTATACCATCAGTTCATGGACAAAAGATTGTGAGTTAACTAAAACATATTTCAAAAACCTTTCATTTGGTCATGGTGGCCATGGGGGCTAATAACGTTAAGATATTTCCTCTTAATTGTTGACGTTCATACAGGGTGCTTCATATCGAACTTATCTTTTTTTCAATACTTATTATTGCATATTTGGATTCTCTGGTGATTTCTGATGTGACTTTATGTATCATAAAGCCCTTAAACAAACCGGTGCGAGTAAATATGAAATGCGCCACCTTAGTTCAGACGGTCAAATTTGAATTCTTCTTGTACTTGGACAAATCAGTAGATTAATTAATTATATTATAGTTATTAGAACTTGATAACCTTTCTAACGATATGGGAGTCTCAGTATCAATCAATTTTAATTTTCGTTTTATTTCAGATATGAAACTGAAAGGTAACAGTCGGAATGGCCAAAAAGCACAAGATATCACCAAAGTCAATTTTTTCCAGCAAAAATCAGAGAATTTTATGAATACAACAAATTTTTGATTTTCGAACACCCCATCGTCCCAATTTCACCCAATCCTAATAAAATAGTGAATGATCAGCAACTCCTGAAACGCCTTAAAACGAAGTTCTGATAATTTTTTGTTTTTTACCAATTTCTCCGCCGCCAATGCACCGATGTTCAAAATTATAGTAGCATTACCGACTTACGACCTCAGCATATTGCTACCCAAATTTCATCACAGTCCAAGCAGCGTTTATTCAGATTACGCAGCTAGAAAAACATCAATAGGCAGACAGCAACAGACAGAGAGACCGACGGAAATGAGTGACAAGGATTTTCGTTATGCAGATATCAGCAAACGCCCAAAAAACAGATTATCTTAAAATCTAAATCTTTCGCAATTACACTCCCCCCGCCCCCTGCCTAGAAAGTAAAAAATGCTTGAATCGCAACGAATTTTAATCATAACCGGATAACCGTTGTACCAATATAAAAACGAATTTAGCGTGACCCATCTAGTGTGCACAGATGCTAATGAACAAGGATTTCGTCGGTAGGCTGGCAAGTGCAGGTGCGGCCGCACATATGGTACGGCTGTTCCAGTTCCATTTTCTTCATGGCATGGCAAAACGTCAGTTTCCTGTCTCTTACTCTCTGCCCAGGCGATCTGTGACGTGCAGATCCGAACGAATATTTTTACGCGCTTAACCCAGTGACATTCAGAAAACTCACCATTGTCAACTATATTGCATATAGCAGTCAATAGATAGTCATTCGCAGGTTATAGCTACAGGCGTCAATAAAATATGTTTATGGTTGAATAAGCCCCGTGTGGGGGCGGGTTAGAATATCTCCCATTGTATATCCTGCGTGTCGTAAAAGGCGACTAAAAGGAACCGAACTACTGTCGGTATAAACAGTAACCTCTTCTCAACCAACAGCTTTGGGTGGACAAGTTGAGAAGAGTCAGGACACCTCCTTGTCCTTGGGGTGAGAAATTGCCCCTAAAGGCGGATGAACCAGTAGGTACCATCTGGTCAACGGCATGAGGATGCAGAAAGCAAATGGGAAACTACTGCATTAAAGATCTTAAAGATACCCCAAGAGAAACTCGTAAAAGGAGTAAATGTATTCTACGAGTTCACAACATGTGTGTTAAGACATTGTGACTATGATGATGAAGCCTTTTATCATTCCAAACAACTTTACCAAATGTTAACAAAATTGGTTGAACAATCGTTGAAATAAAAATAAAAAACCGATTTTGAAAACTATGAATGACCTCCAGCATAGTAAACAACCAGCACAATAACTCAGGATGGCCGTAATTAAACGCGCATCCCCCCTTTTGGATGATTTTTTGTAAGGATGTTAACGATACTTCGATACTTCTGCACTAATATTTTTGTCATCGATACCTTTTGAGGCATTCCAAGCTGGTATCGATACTTTTGTATCGGTATCGAAAATAATTATATAATTATTGAGGGGTGTAATCAGTTGCACAAAATGCTCTGTATGAACCAAACGCGCCTATTTGGCTAAAAAATATCGATTTGGTACCGGTATCCATATTTTCATTTTCGCATCTCTACCCAAACTTCATATCCGTAAAATCATCCCAAGGTCAAATTCTGTGGGAATCATTTCTATATGGGGAATCCTCAGAGATATTATGCTGGTTGTTTACTATGCTGTGTCCAAACTCTCAAAGTCACGTTAAGAAGAAAAGCCAGAGGCTAGGTCTAAACATAAATATCAACAAAACCAAGTTCATGGTTGTTAGCAGAAACCATATACCAAACACCCGAATACACTTGAATGGAGAGGACATCGAACGGGTCTGCAAATCTAAATATTTGGGATACATGATAAATGATAGATGGAACCTCGATCAGGAGATTGAACAAACTAGGACAATTTACCTGAAACCTCGAAAATTTTTTACCAACATAAACTTCAGTCTCAGATACAGGATTATGAAATGTTATGTCTGGTCTACTGGTCTACTCTATTGAACGGCGATTGAAATGTGGACTCTGTGACGAACGCTGAGAGTGTCCTGGGTCGATCATCTGAGAAATGAGAACTTTCTCCAGAGACCAGATTTAGTAGAACGAGAACCTTTTGAGGTTATAAGGAAGATGAAAATAGCTTACCTATAGGACATATAATGCGAGGGGAAAGCTATCACCTCCCGCGTCTCCTTCTCCGAGGAAAGATCGAAGGAGGGAGAGGAAGAATTCGAAGAAAAAAGCTATCCTATGGTTGAGAAACATCCGTCACTAGACAGGTATAAGTGACTTCTTTAGAATTACAGAGGGCTGCAATTAATAGGATCTTCTGATGAGAGAAAGAGTGGACGCCTACGCAGGAATCTGCATGGCACCCTTGGAAGAAGAATTGAATGTTATGTTATGTTATGTATGAGCTGAACAAGGCCCTCCAATCTCTAATACCGATTGGAAGTGCAACCATTTATATTCATGAAGTTGACCAAAGAGGGTTGAACTTCTTAATGAAAACAACCAGCACTTGCACGTCTATAACTGACCCTCGCCAAAAAGTTCTCAATGAGGTTTTAGTGTTAGTTCTGTGGTGTCACATCATTTCATTATAGAAACCACGGGACTTAGAATTTAGAATACATACCAGTATTGTTTTAGATCGTTTCGATATCGCGTAACGCGAAAATTGTTCATTTGATTTTAATGAAATTTTGACACAGTATTACCACCGCGGCGAGGATGGAAAACGCGTATGTTTGGGAAAAATCGTGTCAGTGGCGGCGCGGCAATAATAAAAAAACTAAAAATATAAAAACACCCCTGGTTACAATTCGATCAATAAAGTAATTGTAGCCAATTGTGAAGGACCAACTAAATTGGCAA
This sequence comes from Callosobruchus maculatus, assembly GCA_951848785.1. NCBI lineage: Eukaryota > Metazoa > Arthropoda > Insecta > Coleoptera > Chrysomelidae > Callosobruchus > Callosobruchus maculatus. Next base: position 7,656,185 of record CATOUR010000026.1, on the reverse strand, counting down.
ATAACCGCAGATGACTCACGAGAATTGAAGGTTAATCATGCATCGGTTGACTCACCCCTTGTTGGTTGGCGTCGGATGTCTTCCCCAGCTGGGTACTGCGTTGCTCTATCCAGATTCCTAGTTAGCTGAGCGATGTAAGGCTGTGGTCGCCCTTATTGGAGGTACCCGCTACACACGGGGTGACGGATATCACGCACACGTCCGTTCACCTCGGTAGTTGAAGTACGACTCCCTCTTTCTTCCGCGTCAACCGTCAGACTTCAAACTCGCAAGTCAAAACGCGGGAGATTCGAATATACAAAATTATTTAAATGGTAAATACCAATCGTAACCATTTTCCGCCCACCAAAAAATATATAAAAAAAAAAATATTTTTTCCAATCATAGTAATTCCTATATTACCCACAAAAGAAAATTAGTGGAATTATCCCACCCATAACACAACACGAAAAGAAAAAAAAACAAATTATCATATACAAGCAAATCATGGCCTATTGTGCCGGCAAAGGGCACAGTTTCAATAAAGGACGGTCAAACAGCCCTTTACTCGTCTTAACTTGGGCGACTCTCGAAATGTTTCCCGTACCGGGATATAACTTAATAATCCTGCCTAATGGCCACTGTAAAGGACGGGTATTTTCATCCTTGAGAAGAACCAACTGGCCGACCGAGGGAGGATTATGTGGTGTATTCCACTTATGTCGTTGCTGAAGGGTGTGGAGGTACTCCATATGCCAGCGCCGCCAAAAATGTTGCTGCATCTGTTGCACTAACTGCCACCTGTTCAACCGACTATGTTTCACACACAACAAATCTTCGTCAGGCGGAGCATTCAGGGGCTCTAATGTCAAGAAATGACCCGGAGTCAAGCTGCCTACATCGTTAGGATCAGAACTCAAACTACACAAGGGTCTCGAATTTAACATTGCCTCAATTTGGATTAAAGTGGTGCTCAATTCCTCATAAGTCAACACTTGCGCACCTATCACCCGCCGCAAGTGAGTTTTCACAGATTTCACTCCGGACTCCCATATACCTCCAAAGGAAGGACTAGCTGGAGGATTAAAATGCCACTTAATTTGCAAAGCTTCAGAAGCTTTAGCACCCAATAACTGTAAAGTTTTATAAGCACCAACAAAATTCGTACCTTGATCACTATAAATATCACTGCAACGTCCTCGCCGCCCTATAAAACGCCTAAGTGCTGCAAGAACAGCTTCACTAGTTAGATCTGACACAACTTCTAAATGTATTGCTTTAGTAGCCATACACACGAAAAGACACACATACACCTTTTGAGAACTAATGCCTCGTCTTTTACCTAAAGACATCCTCAAAGGACCAAAAAGGTCTACGCCACTATGGGAAAAAGGTTTGACTTCCGAAATTCTAACGGAAGGTAAATCACTCATTATGGGGACCACTGGAGGAGGCTTAACTCTAAAGCATTTTATGCAACGAGATAACACTGAAGCTATAGCCCGTTTGGCAGATAGTATCCAATATCTCTGCCTTAACAGATAATGCAAAGTTTGTGGTCCAGGATGACAACTCCTATTGTGCACACTTTGGATAATGAGATAAGTCAATCGATGCTTCCTAGGGAGCAGAATTGGATGCTTCCGATCATAGCTTAGACTAGACTGTCTCAAGCGACCGCCCACCCTCAGGACACCCTGGGAATCAATGAAAGGAGCTAACTTCTGTATAGCTTTGGGACAGACCTCCGCTCGACGAACTTTCCGCAGTTCATTATCCAATTCAACTCTTTGCACGTCTTTGACCAGAACCACCATAGCCTCATACAATTCAGCCTCGGATAAATTACCTATCTCACGCGGGTAACCCCTTTTTCGACACAAACAATTTTTACGAAATCTCAAACAATAAGCAACAACACGCTCAATTTTGCGTAAGGAAGAATATCTATTCAACAATTCTGAAACAATACTAGAGCCGTGAATAGTAATACAAACAACCTTTGCTTCTTCTTGTACATCTGTACAGGAAGGCTCACCTATACAAGTTACAGGCCAATCATCCCGAGGAAGCTTAAGCCAAGTTGGCCCCTCCCACCACAAGGGTTGTTCTAGAAATTGCCGAGGAAAAGTCCCCCTAGAAGCACAGTCACTAGGATTCTCTTTCCCAACCACATGATACCATGAATCAGGAGCTACCTTCTCCTGGATTATAGCTACACGATTGGCTACAAAGCTCCGCCACCTATGCGGAGAAGATTTGACCCACGTCACAACTACCTTCGAATCCGTCCAAGCACAAACATTATCTATTTTCTGTGTTACCATTATATGGGATACACAATCAATCAGCTCTGCGGCTAATAAGGCTGCACACAATTCCAGTCGTGGAATCGACAGTCTTTTCAAAGGCGCCACTCGAGTTTTGGCACACACCAAATGTACAGAAATACTGTTCTCCGTGGAAACCTGTCTCAGATAAACTACAGCTGCATACGACTTCTCCGAAGCATCGCAAAAAGCATGAATTTCTGTAAACTTTGCCTGTATATGAAGTATATGTCTAGGAATTTTCAACGAAGATAGCTCAGGTAACTCAGCCACAAAAGTTTTCCACTGGTTTGCAACTTCCAGCGGTGGCTCATCATCCCAACCTATCCCTAAAGCCCACAATTGCTGAAGTATTTGCTTGGGAACAATGATTACTGGAGCTAAGAATCCTAGAGGATCATACAGTCTTGCTATTTCTGACAAAATATTCCTCTTTGTACAGGACCGTATCTGAGGATGTACAGAATAAGAAAAACAATCCGTAGTGGGACACCACTGCAAACCCAACACTTTTATTCCAAGAGAATCCTTATCAAATACAAGTGGCTGCTGATGAACCTCAGGTACCTGAGCAAGTACTTCAGAACAATTACTTGCCCATTTCCTCAGTTCAAACTTTCCCAACGCCAATAATTCAATCAACTGATTTTGAGTATCCAAGGCAATTTCCTTGGAGTTTGCTACTCCAATGGCGTCATCAACATAACAGAAATTCTCCAAAATATTTACAGCTAACGGAAACCTTTCACCCTCATCCCTACACAGTTGCAGCAACGTCCTAATCGCTAGAAAAGGACTAGACGTTACTCCATAGGTAACGGTCTTCAACTGATATTTCCTTATAGGCTCGTCACCGTTAGGTCTCCACAAAATAGTTTGATAACTAGTGTGAGACTCCTCAACTAAAATCTGTCGATACATTTGCCGTATATCCGCGGTAAACACATACAAATACAACCTGAAAGATAACAATATTGAGACGATATCATTTTGTAACTTGGGACCTGCTAGAAGAACATCATTCAAGGACTTTCCATTGGTAGTTTTAGCTGAAGCATCAAAGACAGTCCGAAGCTTTATTTCACCATTCGCATTCCTTTTCACCACCGCATGATGAGGAATGTAATACTCACTATTAGACCCCACTTGGTTCCCAACTTCAGACATGTGGCCTTGCTCCAAATAGTCAGCCATAAAATCACAATATGCTTCATGTAAGACGGAATCACGACGAAAACGTCCTTCCAACAGCTTAAATCTATGTAAAGCCTGTGAATAGGAATCACCCAGAACTGGGGGGAATTCAGAAAAGGGAAGCTTCACCACATATCTTCCTGAGTCCATACGCCAACAAGATGACGTAAAGAATTCCTCAGCCTGCTGTTCCTCTTCAGACAATGCGACACACTTAGGGATACTTTCAATTTCCCAAAACTTTTTCAATGTACAATCCAATTCCCCCACAGAAGTTAGAAAATTCAGCACACTATTAGTGGAAACACCACCCAACTTGCCCATTAACACCCACCCAAATACGGTGTTAATAGCATGTGGCCCACCATTCTGTCCTCTCACATAACCGGAACGTAAGATCTCACCAAATACTTCTACCCCTAGAAGCAGATCAATTTCCATTTCATCATGTGCAGCCAAAGGCTCTGCGAGGCAAAGATTTTCTAAATACTTCCACTTCTGAACAACAGCAGGAATTTGAGGTACCTTCTCACAAATCTGAGGTATCACAATAGCTTCCAAATTGAAGCTAGGATACGGTTTGCTGTAGGGAAAGATAACACAAGAGACTTTTCCCGAACTCACATTCGATGACATTCCATTAATGCCAACAACAGGGGTTGAATACTCCTTACGAGTAAGATTCAACCTTCTCACACAAGATTCACTAATAAAATTGGCTTGACTAGCAGAATCTAACAAAACACGACATTTGGTGGATCTACCCTCAGAATCCAATATTGAGACTAGTGCAGTAGCAAGCAACATTCTAGGCTGCACAGACAACTTACTTGCCATGACTTGAACATGACTCTCAGATTCATTAGAGGTACTACCACTGACATCACAATCTGTCACTTTAGTGTCCGGAAAATGCAATAGTACATGGTGTTTTCCACCACAAACCCCACAAAGTTCTTTTGATTTACATTTATTTACTAGATGAGTAGCTCCCAAACAATTAAAACACATTCTAGTCCGCTTGACAAAGGCATGCCTCTTACGACATTCTGCCTGCAAGAATCTATCACATTTGATCAACGAATGTGGTGAACCCTTGCAAAAATTACACTTTTCCTGTGTTAATGTGCCAGTCGAAAAACTAAATGTCTGCCTTCCCTTGGGATTAGCAGGACTGTTATTCTTTCTAAACCCACCACTAGCATTAGACACATTACTCCCTTGATATGCGGAAGTAAGGGATGTATTTTCCAGAGCTCGACAGGTTTTCTCAACAAATCCAAAAAGCATGTCAAACCCCGGAACATTATTCCCATTATGTTCTAGTTCAAATCGCGTTTTAAGGGAAGAAGGTAATTTCTGCAACAATAAATTGAATTTGGTAAAATCCCATAGGTTCAAGTTACTCATCTCTAAAGCCACCAAATTTTCAGAAAATATTGACAACAATTTTCGAAGTTCAACTGCAGAATCATGCCTAGAGGGAGAAGCATTATAAATTGAAAACCAATAATTGCTCAATAAAACACGTTCATTCTGATATCGACTCATTAATGCATTATAGGCTATTTCATAATTATCCTCAGTAATGGGCACATTCCTTACTATTAGACCTGCCTCTTTTTCTAAATAAGAAATCAAGAACAGAAACTTTTCTATTTTTGACAGCGAATTATTTCTATGAATAAGAGTATTGAATAAGTCGATGAACGTAGGCCACCTTGTAAGGTCACCATCAAACTTCGGTATTTCAATTTTGGGAAGCCTCAAACAATTTTCTCTTACGACCACTGCAGATGTTTCATGCTCACTACGAGCCATCATCTCATCAGAAAGATCTTTATGAATGCCCCTTATTGAATATCTCATATCATCAAACATTGTATGAACTGCTTCCTCCTCCTCTAAGGCAGACTCATCTACCAAGGCTATTATTTCATATTGCAAATTCTCAAACCTCGTTACATACCCATCCAGCTCTCCATACCTGAGAAAAAACTCCGTCCGATACTCGCCATTATCACGAGCCTTCTTGGCCGCCTCAAGAACATTTTTAATAGATTTTAAAACTAGCGCGCGTTGCCGTTGCAACTTCACAACATTTGCATTAGGCATGTTCAGGTATCAGGTAACGATTCAATGTAAACACAAGACCAAAATAATCAAATTTAGAATCAATCTGCTAGTAAACACAACTTCTTTACACAAACAATACGGCAACCACACACAAATCACAAAATTTTCAGTTGTTATTCTTTTTCGAAATCTCCGTCGACTACACCAATTGTCGAACGCCGGTTTTCGAACCCCCAACCGAATGTAACCAACTGAATCAAAACAACTTTTGCGCTCACGCAATTCGCAAAATGTCAATTTCAAATGCCCAGAAAACTCCCCAGATATGTATTACCAACACAATACACCAAAAGTTGCTTGTTTTCGAATATAACCAATTTTTACAAACAGCGCGCAACACTAACAAATTCCGATGTCACAAAAAAACTCCGTTTTTTGTCAAGGATACGTACCAATTTAGATTTTACGTAGACTATTTTACTATAGCGCGATTTATTTATCCGTGCTCGGAGGGCCAAAAAATGGTTACAATTCGATCAATAAAGTAATTGTAGCCAATTGTGAAGGACCAACTAAATTGGCAAATAACCGCAGATGACTCACGAGAATTGAAGGTTAATCATGCATCGGTTGACTCACCCCTTGTTGGTTGGCGTCGGATGTCTTCCCCAGCTGGGTACTGCGTTGCTCTATCCAGATTCCTAGTTAGCTGAGCGATGTAAGGCTGTGGTCGCCCTTATTGGAGGTACCCGCTACACACGGGGTGACGGATATCACGCACACGTCCGTTCACCTCGGTAGTTGAAGTACGACTCCCTCTTTCTTCCGCGTCAACCGTCAGACTTCAAACTCGCAAGTCAAAACGCGGGAGATTCGAATATACAAAATTATTTAAATGGTAAATACCAATCGTAACCAACCCCAAAGTTTGTTTTTAGGCGTTTTAGATGTTTCCGATCGTTTTCTACGTTTTTTTGGGTGAGGGTGAATTTGGGGTGGTTGGGGGTTGGGGGGTTGTAAAACTGAAAAATTTGTTGTACTCATAACCGGTTGTCCATTGATCTGTGAATGAAAAACCTAGCGGCATAATACACTTTTTACGTACATCCGAACATTGCCTTGCTTATTATAAAAACCAAGGTACCTACTTAGAATTTGTGATGTATACATACGAGTATTGTTTTAGATCGTTCTATATTGCGTAATGCGAAAATTATTAAAATAATTTTAATGAAATTTGGACACAGTATTACTACCACAGCGAGGATAGAAAACGCGTATGTTTTGGAAAAATAGCGTCAGCGGCGGCACAGCAATGATCAAAAAACCAAAAATATAAAAGCAGCTCAAACTTCGTTTTTAGATGGGTTGGAGGCTCTTGATCGTTTCGCATCGTTCATTTGAAGCAGGCAGAAAAAACTGTGGCGTCCTAGTTCCTAAGGAGGGAGATGCAAGAGACTACTTACGAGGGTTTTTGTGTTGGATGTTGTTTTTGCGAGCGGGTGGGCGATGATTTAGTTGCAAGGGGATTTTAGACTATAGCTTCATGTAATGGGAAATAATAAAATGGTATCATCATTATGTGTGGGAAGTACTGAGTCAATCAATTTGACTTTTTTTTTTTTGATGTAATTTTTGGAAGATCCCTGATGGCAGCCTCTCATTTCCTCGACTATAGTCTGTCTACTGAAGAAAAGGAGTAAAAAATTATTTCAAACCCATATTTTCGGGCTTTACTCGGATAAATCGAACTTAATTTTTCTGTTTATAATAACATCACTTCTCTCAGTATGCAGTTTTGTAGATGGTGTGCATATAACTCTTGACCATACAGTAAAAATTTACATATATATTGTGCATGGTTACTCCGTTTGTTCGGTGGATAAGGTATATAGTACGATAGATGCACTGATGCAGGATGCACAATCTCGAAGATCGACTGATCGACAACTACTGGCAGTGTGTGCAGTGTGCGCGCTCGTATCTCCGTCCTCGTCTTCCGTACAGCAAGCACTACAGCAGACACGTCAGTTCCGCTCGCACCCGCTGCGAGGCTATTCATTCATAACTCTGGCAGGCCTCGGCCGGCGCGCGGCGGTGGAGGGGGGGCGTAGGCTAAACAGTCGACTGTCGAGCCCCGGGCCGGCTCTATTCAAGCACAGGTGCGCGACAATCGCAGCCTTCTTCGTTTTCCTCGGATCGGATGTGTTGTATTCCTTCCTTCCTCTGCTGCATGCCGGACGAATCTTTTCTCTCCGTCCGTTCGATTGTTTTTCGCGAAAATCGCAGTGCGCGACGACTATGAGCAGGACAGTTGAACGCGCGGCGGCGTCGAGATGGGTATTAATAGTTTCCATTCAGAAATAGCCGGTGCGGATCATGTGAGACGAGGACTACCGAACGACGCGATCCAAGAAATATTGTGATACCTGTGTACATACATATACAAGCCGGATTTTATTTATTCGTGTTGTTGTTTTGTAAATAATTCTAGTCAATGTGTATAGACATTTTTAGCGGAATGGGAATAAAAACAATGAAGGCTTTCAGCAGGCAGAAAGGTATGTTTTTTCTTTTAGTCCTTTCCTTTGTTTATTCTTTGGCTGGACTTCAACCTAAATCTTCTGAAGCCCTTGGATTGTCTGGCCAATGCTATTAGGTGCCGGTTGTACAAATGCCGGTTTCACTCAAGCTTTGTTAAACATAAACTTAACGTTGACATTTGTTGTACAATCGACGGTTTAGTTAAACCTGGTTGATAATAAAATTCACTATGGTTGGCACTACTGTAGCAATGCATACTGTCATAATTATCTAAAAAATAACCCTTCTGGTTTGTCATTGCGACGATCTGTGTCAGATTCGGACAACCGACAACCGCCGTTTCTGTCTCTGTTCTTTCATTTGCTCTCTCTGTAGATTAGACACAAATCTTTCCAAAAACATAACCTAATAAAGTGACAAGCAATTTGAAGGTTCCTGCTTGACATATCATGTCATTTGTATCAGGTTAGGTTTAAACCTCAGCTAAGCTCGGGCTAAGTTTCGGTTTACGCAAGATCGTGTTAAGCTTGGAGTGGGGGGCTAAGCCAGCATTGTACAACGGACGTTTTGCAACTGACGTGGTTTAACGTTGGCTTATCGTAAACCGAAGCTTAAGCTTGCATTGTTCAACCGGCCCTATGAGGTTGTCGTGACGTCGTAGTTTTATTACTTATGATATCTTCACTATAAAACGAATGGAAATTTATATTTTTTCATTGAGGGCTGGTTGTACAAATGCCCGTTTGACTCAAGCTTTATTGAACCTAAGCTTAGCTAAGTTTAAGCTTAAAGCTGACATCCGTTATACAATCGCGGGTTAGTTAAACCTGGTTGAAAATAATTCACTACAGTTGGTACTAATGAAGCAATGCGCACTGTTATAACTATCTAAAAATAACCTTTTCTGGTTTGTTGCTTGTGACGGTTTGTCAATGCCACAGTTAAGCCCCGGTTAACCTACTTGAATCGTCAGTTTACACTAAGCTCGTGTTAAGATTGGAGTGCGGTGCTAAGCCAACATTGTACAAGCTACGCCACGTTTTGCAACTTCTGTGGTTTAACGGCAACTTACCTTAAACCAAAGCTTTTGCTTGCATTGTACAACCGGCCCTAAGATTTATTAATATGACGTTATGGAAATTATAATTTCATGTTCTATTTTTCTAATAATCAACTCGTTCTAATTTTTTCCAACTTATTTAGGTGGCGGTCGTTGTTAAAAACCTCATCGTCTATTATGCTACTCATCTGTTTTTTCTTTGAATTAAAAAAAAACAGCGCCTACAAGCGAAGTACATGTGCTTCTAAGCTCATGTAGAAAGTTTTACCTCGGTGGTTCTACCATAGTAGCGGCCTTCTCCTCACACTGGCTTGCTTGACGTATGACATTTCAAATGTCATCCATGTTTTGAATAATATTAGCCGCATTCAGTTCACACAAAATCTCAGATGATCTCTGCTCACTTAAATATACTCAGTTCAATACGTATTCTTTTTATCCAAACTCAATTTAATTGAAGTGAGACTTTTACCTCCCCCTTACCCCAGTTTGTACAACATGAAGACTAACATCAGTTTCCTTACTTCTGACGTTAACGAAAACTGTTAATTTTAGGTTATAATCAGATCAGCTGCGTCTAGCTGCTCTTATTGAATGCCTAATAAAACTGATATTTTACTAATTTGAGAATCTCACCTTAGTTTGAAATATCTCCCTTCACTTGCAAAATAAATGCAGCTATTGACTTCTTTGACTTTTTACGTGCCATCGTTCCTCGATATTCATATATTTAGATACAAATTTTTAAAATTACGGTAATGTTAGTAAGTTATCGGTGCCCAGGTCGGTGCCACATTCGAACATAGACAGATTCAAAGCAACTGGTTAGTTCCTGTATTCATTATGCGCAAAATTGGTTTAAGGAACAATTAACTTGTTTTGTTTCAAGCTTTTCAGAATTCAAGAAGCGGTTGTTGACTTTATTTCTGTTATAGAAACAAATATATTAGGTGCTTTACAAGATTATTTCTACTTAACATCAATGATATTTAAGATCCGAAAATTAAATGTTGCGCAGATAGTGTTCAAGACTATTCAGGGGCGGATCCAGTATTCTGATGATGGGGTGGGGGGGGGGGGGGGTCAGAAAATGGCTGCGCTTTCTAAATCCAAACGCTGGAATATCGAAAATTCAAAAATACTTTAAATTAGCCTGTTAGTGATTTTTTAATGTTTTAGCTGCAAATGGTATTGTGAGATTTTGTTTTATGAAGTTATAATAACGTTGTTCCTTATCTCAATCACCGACTCTATGAGTTTTAATCGAAATTGAAATTCATATTAGGCGAAATTTCAGAGATACAAAACATCTTGGTCCAAAAGAGGGGGGGGGGGATCGAAATTGAAATTTATATTAGGCGAAATTTCAGAGATACAAAACATCTTGGTCCAAAAGAGGGGGGGGATCGAAATTGAAATTTATATTAGGCGAAATTTCAGAGATACAAAACATCTTGGTCCAAAAGAGGGGGCGATCGGCCATACCTGTCTGCTCTAAATTTGCATTGTTGTAGATAATTTTGGTAATTAAAAAGGTAAATGGTGAATAACACTAACGTGAACACTATGAAGAACTGAAGAATTGGCACTGAAATGCGTAACCTTATCAAGTATTACCTTCACCCAATTTTTTAGTATAGTTTGTTTGAATGATACATTAGAGTTATAACAAAATAATTTTTAAAATCAGCTTAAAACAGTAATGAACGAAAATTACTAGTATGATTGTGAAAAAAGCGTCGGGGGTTCGATTTACGAATAATAAGGCACAAAGCGCACACGCTTTTTTCATAATCGTGCTAGCATTTTTCGTTCATTGTTGTTTTAAGCTTATTTTAACTTTTTAGTCAGACGTTCTTTCAAAGCGTGTTTTTTAGTTTTTTAAACTATATTTATTTTAATTTTTTTAGTTAACTTTATAATTAAATTGTATTTATTTAGTTTTCTTAAACTGTATTTATATTCTGTGTAACGAAGATAAAAAATTATTGTTTTCGAACTATATTCATAGCATAATCATCACCATTACTGCAAAAACGATAATTAAAACTCTTGACTTTCCTGAATAAATTCCACAAAAATACCATCTCCCAAACAGTTGGATGTCATGCCTTTTATGTTCTAGCCTCTACGCCTCTGTGTAATATTAACAAACTTTATGGTGTCTGCGCCATCTCTTAGTCAGCGGATACATACGACCGCTAGCTGGCTGGTTCTACGGATTAGAGTACTTGCAGTAGTCGTAATTTTGGATTAAGGATATGTTTCGACTAAAGAAAAACGTATTCAAAGGCTGTCTATAACAAAACTTCCACTCTTGATGCTGTTTTGATGAAGAAATTTGTAATTATAATTTACGGATTTTTCAAATTTTTCCACGTGACTGAAAACGGGTGCTGACGTCACAAGACAGTACAATAATCGACATTATTAAGCCCATCTCTAACTGTAAATGACAACTCCAAAAAGCACAAAACAGCATGTTGTTCTGTGACACAGAAATATGAGGTAAGGTTTGTTTACGCCAATCTTGTGTCAATCTTCCATTTTGATTTGTGATTTGGACTTGTTGCTTGGTGACGCCAAAGTCGTCAGGTGTCGTAGCCAAAAAATATTAACAAACTTTGAGGTGTCTGCGCCATCTCTTAGTCAGCGGATGCATACGACCACTGGCTGGCTGGTCCTACGGATTAGGGTACTTGCAGTAGTCGTAATTTTGGATTAAGGATATGTTTATACTATAAGAAAAACGTATTCAAAGACTGTCTATAACAAAACTTCCACTCTTGATGCTGTTTTGATGAAGAAACTTGTAATTATAATTTACGGATTTTTCAAATTTTTCCACGTGACTGAAAACGGGTGCTGACGTCACAAGACAGTACAATAATCGATATTATTAAACCCATCTCTAACTATAAATCACAACTCCAAAAAGCACAAAACAGCATGTTGTTCTGTGACACAGAAACATGAGGTAAGGTTTGTTTACGCCAATCTTGTGTCAATCTTCCATTTTGATTTGTAATTTGGACTTGTTGCTTGGTGACGCAGGTGTCGTAGCCAAAATTATCGACCAAAAAGTGGTAATGATGCCTCAAATCCCATCACTATACTGTCTTGTGACGTCAGAGGTCGTTTTAGCGCCGTTTCCACTAGTTCAAATTTATATTTGGAATAAGTCTCACAAGCAACTTAAAAAATCAAAAACTTCTATTTTATGATGTTTAATATGTTATAATGAATGCTTTAAAGCAGTATTTTTTTGGGTGCAAGGACCCTTTTGAAGCCGCCAAAATTGTTTTCGCGCAAAGTTGGATAGTTCAGTGTTCGGCCCGACCTCTTAATGCGAAGGAGAGTTACAAGCTCACAAGCAAATATACAAGTGAAGCTAATAAAAGCATGTGAAATACCCGCGACCATAATATATCTTGTATAATATTGGGCTGTAACATTCTAAAAATGCTGATATATGTATAATTATTTTTGTTCCAATCCCTTTTTTCGGACATTCTACGGCCAAAAAGCGGTAAAATCACTTATCTCACCTCGAAACTTGAAAAATTCTTTAAATTTGGATATGAACAATGTAAAATGTTAACGAATAATTTAATATTCAGAATGAGTCGACTGTTGCCGTCACAATTTGCGAATATAATTTACTCTACGCGCATTTATGCTGCGACTTTTATCACTTGTGGCGTGACTCCCTTGGAGGGTCTAAATAAAACTTTGTACATTATTCAGTTATTCAGAGATACGGCGAAGATATCAACGACCACTTCAGTAACATTCCTACAACTTGTATATAAAATAAAAACGTCAGTCAAGAACGCAGAGCATCCGCTGCTAGCGCACATGTCACATCTTGAACACTGACCTGGTGATTCTATAAATATGTCAGCGGCCCATTTGGCAACACTGAAACACTTCTGACATCAGATAATGATCACCCTGGAAAGCATGAATGGTAGACAAAGGCTTTGATTCGTTTTTAAGTTCATACGAGAGAAATAGGTTAAGCGATCACAAACATCAATTTATTTATCAATTTCGTTAAAGAAATTACATATTTATACTCAACGAACATAGATATAACAAGAAGGGTCACTCTAAGCTTTCTGACGGTACTTATCCTCAGTAAAGCTTTGCTGATGTAGAAGCTCTTAGCGGCTTTTTGGAAGAGGCTATTTCTATATGCTGGGGTTTGGACTTGGTGGAAACTTGGGCTTCTTTGAGTGTCCTCCTGTTCTTGATTTTGCTATGCCAGACAATTGAGCTATCTTTCATGGCATAGTCTGAAAAATATAAACAGTTCTACAATTTATTTTCGATGTTGCAAGCTGGGGAGCTTACTCTAAATTGAGTTAAGAAACTAAGAAAACAGTTAGTGCTTCGAAGAAGTATTCTTATGGGGTTCTGATTTGAGCATCTGAAGAATATGAACAGTTCTGTAACATCTTTTTGATGTTTCAAGCTATGGAGTACACAATTTTCTGAATTGAGTTAAGAAACTTCATTAAGCGCTTCGAAGCAGTATTCTAATGGGGTTCTGATTTGAGCCTCTGAATATAATGGACAGTTCTGCCACTTCTTTTCGACCTTCCAAGCTGTGGAGTTCACCCATTGCTGGATTTAGTCAAGAAGTTTCAGTTAATGCTTCGAAGCAGTATTCTAACGGGGTTCTGATTTGAGCCTCTGAATGATAAGAACCGTTATGCAAGTTCTTTTCGATGTTTCAAGCTGGGGAGTTCACTGATTTCTGAATTGAGTCAAGAAACTCCAGTTAGTGCTTCGAAGCGGTATTCTAACGGGGTTCTGATTTGAGGCTCCGAATAATTTTTGTTTACTCTGTTCTGAATTGAGTGAAGAAAAAACCTCAGTTAGTACGTCGAAGATCTCATGTAATGAGGTTCTGATTTAAGCCTCTGAATGACGTAACCAGTTCTGCAACTTCTTTTCGATGTTCCAAGCTGGGGAGTTCACTCATTTCTGAATTAAGTCAAGGAACTCTAGCCAGTGCTTCGAAGCAGTGTTCTAATGGGGTTCTGAGTTAAGCCTCTGAAGAATATGAACAGTTCTGAAACTTTTTTCGATGTTCCAAGCTGTTGTGTCCACTCTTTTCTGAATTGAGACATGAAACTCCATATAGTGCTTCGAAGCAGTGTTCTAATGGGGTTCTGAGTTAAGCCTCTGAAGAATATGAACAGTTCTGAAACTTTTTTCGATGTTCCAAGCTGTTGTGTCCACTCTTTTCTGAATTGAGACATGGAACTCCATATAGTGCTTCGAAGCAGTGTTCTAATAGGGTTCTGAGTTAAGCCTCTGAAGAATATGAACAGTTCTGAAACCTTTTTGAGATGTTCCAAGCTGTTGTGTCCACTCTTTTCTGAATTGAGACATGAAACTCCATATAGTGCTTCGAAGCAGTATTCTAATGGGGTTCTGATTTGAGCGTCTGAACAGTTTTGCAACTTCTATTCGATGTTCCAAGCTGTGAATTTCACTTTATTCTGCATCGAGTCAAGAAACTTCAGTTAGTGATTCGAAGCAATATTGTAATGGGGTCTTTATTTGAGCTTCTGAAGAATATGAACAGTTATGTAACTTCCTTTCGATGTTGCAAGCTGTGGAATTCACGCTTTTCTGAATTGAGTCAAGAAACTTCAGTTAGTGCTTCGAAGCAGTGTTCTAGTGGGATTCTGATTTGAGCCTTGTAAAATGCCCGTGAAATATAGTCAGAGTAATAATGGCTTGCTTAGTTCCATGCGGGTTATAAATTCTAACAAAGAATAAGTTTGATATGGAGCAAGAAGAGTGCTGGATAGAGAACGGATCCCTGGGGGTACCAGTTGTTTAAAAGATTCCACATATCTCTACTTGTGAAAACAATTGATTATATGAGAATAAAATGGGCCTAAGTCCATATTTTTGTTATATTTTTTTGTAGTATTTTGTGAACATTTAATGGCATATCCTTTCAGTTTTGGTATCTAAAATATGATATATTTGATGTTAGAAAATATTATGATAAATAACAAAAAATACATGGAAGCCAAAAATTGATTATGCTGGTTTTCCAACATTTTTCCTGTTGGACTTCGGCCCTTTTTATTCTCATATAATCAATTATTTTATAATCACGCAATAGAATAATACGTTTTTTTTATTATGTTGACTCTGATCTGAGATCAACTAACCACTTGATGAACCTTCCTGTTAAATATACAAATGTTTTAACTACTGACTATGCTTTTATCTCAAAAATCCTTCTAACTGCTTTCTGACTGTTAGATTTTTTTAATGGAATTCCTCGCTATCATCCAAATTTCTAAATTGAAAAAAAACACACAATATTGTAGTATCTGCGTGTTGCATGTAGTTGTAGAGATTCTTAAGCGCATGCAGTATATGTCAAGACAGGTAGCTAATTAATCAGCCTGAAAATGATTTATAGAACATTTTCGCGCGAGATAACAAATTAACAAGTGACATATAACAACCACAGGAAAAATTTGAACAGCCACCTTTTACAATTCGCGTTTCTGAGATTGTTAGTACAGTCTTCGTTCCAATAAATATTGAAATGATATATTTGTGCTGCTTCTGTATATTGAACATGCCATGATATAAATTTATGTACTTCACTTTATATAGGACGGTGTATGCATACAAGCAGATACGTATTCTAATAAACGATAGCAACGGTCTTGTGTCGCACATTTAGGCCCGATTTTATCAACATGCATATTTAACAAAGACTTTGACAAACCTTTTCTATTGGATGTTGTTTAGTAAAAGCTTTCTATTTGGTACTGAGGGCTACGTTATTAAGTATCATCCAATAGTATTTTATCAATATTGAAAACAAAACGTCAAAACTGGATGTCACTTTTATCAAAAATATTTTAGAATTCATGGATCAAAATCATAGCAGAAAATCAGAACAAAGCGATTGATTTGCAAATTAATGCTAGATTTTCAATGTTTACCTTATAATTATTGTATAATTACCAATTGCAACTACTGGATGCATGTTTGTTATAGACCTTTTTATAGAAATATTCACAGAGGATGTAAAGATTGTAAAGGCACTCCGTAAAAGGCACCGTAGCGCAGAACCATCCCCTGCTGGTTCCCCACCCCCCTTCTATGAAAATTATATAAAGCACCTTATTCACTTTCAAACTATACGACAGGTTTCTGGTTTAGGAAAAACAAGGTTATACGTTATACTTTTGTCAGCTCGCCGGCTTTGCTGTTAAGAAGGATAGGCAACCGGTAATGATCCAGTGATCAAATGTACTGTTTTTCTAGAATCTGATTGGTTGAGATTAGCAATTGCTAAACTCTTTGTTAAACAAGAAAATGCAAGTTTTCACCCACTTAGGATCGAAAATCAGGGTTGAAAAAATACTAGATGGTTCATAATGGTCGATTGTATGTAAAGCATGTCATTTTTTAACTTTTTGAGGTAAACTTCAAGAGAAATCCATAATTTTCAGAGAACTTTGACAGATCCATGTTCTTGAATGGGCTTCTCTGATTGGTCAAAGCCTTTGTTAAAATGCCTGTGTTGATAAAATCGGGCCTTAGATTAATTAATAGTTCTTTCTTCTTCTACTCCTCCGTGTGGGGGCGGGTTAGAATATCTCCCAACGTATATCCTGCCTGTCGTAAAAGGCGACTAAAAGGAACCGAACTATACTGTCGGTATAAATAGTAGCCTCTCCTCAACCAGCAGCTTTGGGTGGACGAGTTGAGAAGAGTCAGGACACCTTCTTGTCCTTGGGGTGAGATATTGCCCCTAAAGGCGGATGAACCAGTAGATACCATCTAGTCAACGGCATGAGGATGCAGAAAGTAAATGGGAAACTACTGCATTAAAGATCTTAAAGATATCCCAAGAGAAACTCGTAAAATGAGCAAATGCGTTTTACGAGTTCACAATATGTCTGCTAAGACATTGTGCCTATGATGATTCTTCTACTACTGTTTTCATTATAAAAGATGCAATGTGTATTTGCATGGGTACCTATATATTTTAAATATGGCAAGTTTCAAAAACACTTAACACTGTCATACATTGTAAAAATGCCAAAACTGATCCCACTGGTGAACATTTTTTATTTGAAGGTTCTTAGCATTTAGCTAAAGACTAGTTAATGGCGCAATGCTAATCGCGTGTAAACATACTTCGAATATCATGCATTGCGTGTTTGACTCATAAAGCCCAACTAGAGAAAATTCTTCATTTGAAGGTTCAACAGTGTTTTTGCTGAGGGTTGTGAATCAATTCCATGGCGCATTCGTGAGAAGTGAACAAAAATACTTCCGATACCATTATGGCGCATATAAAGTATACCTAACTTTGTTCGGTCAAATTCTCCGTTGTTTTTGATGGTTCTCCAGGATTTTGCAAAGAAAATGGAGCTAACGACACGGATTTGTCATAAGTGCACAAAGAACACTTGGCATACCTTATGTGGCACGTCTGGTTCAGACAACTTTCAGGCTATTAGCGAAAAATCTTCATTTAAAGATTTTTGAGCCTTCTGGGGAAGACTAGAGTGCGGCGGATATTTTGGCGGTCAGAGGTACAGCAAGCATTGCCTAGAAAAATATATTGGATATTTTTGTTGCTTTGAAACACAAATCCAACTTTTTTTTGTAATCATACAGACGGCGTTGGTAATATTCTATACGTTAAAGACCTACATCCGAACATTGTTATTGAAGACATATGCGTCTTTGAAACAACTAACTTGTTAACCAGCTTAGCTTTTTTGCTGGCTGATGCCGCTCCCAATAATACGAGTAGTATTTACAATTTGGTGAAATAATTTACAGTAGAATTACTTGAATTAAAAAAACTTGTCCGATGTCTTTGATCACTTATTACACATGATTGGATCTGCTGATGAATCTGAGATGGGGGGGGGGGGTAGGCGGCTAGGGGGGTACGCGGGGGATTTGTTATTCATGAATATGTATGGGGGAAATACTATCTTTATGGAGTGATTTTTGCTTAGGCGATTTCCAGTCAAAAGTATAATTATATCTTTTCATAGAAATGCTCAGGATTCATTTATTTTCATTAATATCAATAAGACCTGGCTTATCTGAAGTATGGAATGTTGAATGTGTATTATTGTTTTCCATATCTCACTGAATCTATTATATTTGTCTTCCTTAATTTTTTAAATTTCTTATCCACTATTTGTTGTCAGTATTTTGTGTATACCTAATACTTTCGAATATCGAATGATCTTGAAACTGGATCGTCATAATTTTGGAAATACTTTGCTTATATTTACGACACAATAATTACCATTTTCTTTCGATATATCCATTATCCATACGTAACTCTTTTATGTCTCCAAGCACCATGTTTCTGTAATCTATTTCTTAGTGAATGAATCGCCTCGACCGGCGTTTCTATGAATGAAACCTCGAATCATGAGCGCCGACCTCTGAAATTTTCGTATGGGACCAACCAACGCTCGCGCGGTTGTTTGAGTGTCAATCCAATTTAATTTTATCGAATATTTTTGCATTTCTGCTATATACCTTGTTATATCAGCTTACATAAACTATACTCGAAAATGGGATTATTGTTGGAGGAAACATGTCTATGGTAAATATATATTATTTTCAGCTTATATTAAGAATTATTTTGTATACCTCCAACAGATTCGGATACCGCACACTCTTTTAACATCCTCATTTATGTTATTAAATCAAGAACCTTCAAGTTGTAATACTTGTCAAGTACGCCTAACTTTGAGGCACATCATTCTTGAATGTCCACGCCTCTCCTAAGGAAATGTGTAACAAAGTATTACAGTTCGTAAGGTCCACAGGGCTTTTCAAGTCTCTATAGAGCTGCGTCACGCGGCTAATTACCTCAAAAGTTGATGCCGCTAAACTAAATAACAAAGGATAAAATCAACTTTGATTTGACAGTATAACCTCAAATATTTACCGCCATCAGACACGCAAGACGCACGGACCACTCGAACTACATACATCACTTCCATTCTGATCGCATACGATTGAAAAATGGAAGATGGAAAACGCACGTGTCAAAAGGACCCTCAAGCGATACTTTGCATGAGAAATCAAGTGGATGTGCGTCGGGATCACGTCTACCACATCGGCATCTGACCCGCGTGCGGAGCCTTACTGTTCGCTACGCCCCTGATTGGGATACAACACCGCTTAGAAGGCTATACACACACTTTTGTATACACACAGACTCTGGGAGCTCGAACATCTGTGGCGCACATTAGACAGAAACCGTGGCAAGACGAAGTGAGATCCGAATATATGCTCAATTTACGATACTTTTTTCTTGTATTTACGGCTAAATATAGAGCGGACGGCTTTTAATGTACAAGCTAGAAGTGGCGGTTCCGAGGAAGTAGGAACAAATGCTACATGCACAATTTGCTCCATGACACTCTGAAAATTGATCTCAAAGTTAGTCGTGCATATATAAATTAGCTGATTTTTATTAAGATGCAGTTTCAGAAATGCAACCAGTGGTTTTCTTTCCGATACGCCACGCTTCGCTGGTCAATAAAATATAATAACTAATTAACGTTTCGGCTAGCTCTGTAGCCTGTATGAAAGTACAAAATAGAATCAGAATCGGTAATGTATTGATGTTCCAGGATTAGCCCCAACAATTTTTTAAACCCTAACACCAGCTGAAATTATAAAAGTGCAAAAATATTGTAAACAAAAGTATGTTTTTATTAAAAAACCCAAAAAACATTTTTCTATTCTTGAAAAGTACCTAAATATCAAAGCAATTTGACTTTGGTTAGGAAACAAAATGAGTAATGGGACTAAAAACAAAAATAGAAAAAGAAGTTTCATGTAAATGTGCAATAAAATAATTTTTAAACATCTGCGATTTGCTTGATCCTTGACAATGTACAAAGTTGCAATGGAAAAGCTTACCTTAGTTGTATTTGTGCTTTTAAAAATTATCCAAATAACAGTTATCTTCCAAAAAATATTTTTTTAGATTTCCCGCAGAAATCGTAAGGCATACTGTTATAAAAAATCAGAAATAGCTACAGCTTCACTTTGTGAAGTTCTGGGGGCCCAGATCGATGTGCAGGCGCCTTTTTTGCTTGCAAAATTTTGCGATACTGTAGGGAGCTCCAGAAAATATCTTGTGGGGGGCACCGAATTTGAAGTTACACCACTGCTGGAGGAAGCTAAAATAACACGCGGATTTCAGGATCCCGGATTGGAAACTTTGATCGGGATCAGGATACTATGATACAATCATATGAATATTACCTCTAAAACGAGACAAAACCTCATCTCATTCGGAATCTAAGAACGAACCATAAGGAAAACGGAAAAAAACGTATGGCTCACGCTTGGTTTGGAGATTATTGATAATATTTTCTTTGAAGCATATCTAACCACATCGGGCCACAGTCCACTCACGAATTAGAAATACAATCACGATTCAACTTTATACAAGTTACTTTTCTCTTATAACCAAAATCTTCCTGGTGTTGTATGGAGGCCTGATCTTATTTTATGTTGTATCCCAACAAGCATTGTCAGTATAACATGTGGCACGTTGAGTGAAAGAAATGAGTTTCGCAAACTCTGCCTTTGCCTGTTATATCAAATTATTTATATTTATTTTTTTACTGTCCCTCTTTTTGGATTTATACGTACGGCACACCCTGCTCGTCAAGATCTTAGGCATCGTTTCATCTAAGAAGTTCTAAAAAAACACATGTTAATAGACATTAGTAAAAAGTTTGCATTTCAACAGATATACATAGCCTTAACTATCGGTCAGTGTAAGTTTCAGAAAGGGAATTAAAATTAAAGCTGTCTAATTAATGTAAAAGCTTAATCGTCTCTCCGATTTAGCGTGATTTACTGGCCTACACATAGTAATTTTACTCAAAACTGATGACTACTAATGTGCTGCTGTCTCTGATGCCTTTTTTAAGAACAAATTGGCAAAATTTTATTAATCTAATTTTTTTATAAATTTATTTTTGTCAATCAACTTTTAATAGCTTCCGAGAAGCGCGATAAACTAATGTTGATTATATCGATTAACAAAATTTGCAAAAAATGTATAAAAGAGACATTAATTATGTTTCAAATACTGATGCAGTGGTGGATATTAATAAATTCCATAAATATGGAAAGCTTCACAATCAAATCGTTCAGGACCTCAGATGTAAGAGAAGTAAAAAACAAGTTCCTTAAGGCGCCGAAAAACTAAAGCCATGTATTCCAAAATATATCTAGAATTAGTTTACATTGTTTCTGTATGATGTGTTACTTAAACACAGTATGCATTGCAAGAACTTTATTTGTTTTCTCTAGTAGTCTAAAAATGATGCTGTCCTTGAGCAATGCGTTATACTTCGAGATTTATTCTCCTGAAGCTTTGCTCTTCCACGTATATTCCTTATCACCTTATCAGGGAAGCTTCCCAGAACGGCAGCTGAGATTATAATACTTAAGTGTTTGTTGTTTTCCTAGCAAAAAATGATGGAAATATGGTTTTGCGAAATTGGGTCTACAGTATCATATTATCAGGTTAGGAATTATGTGCTGCTTAAGGTGACGCATATTAAGGTAGGTACTAAAATGATTTTATATTTAATGATCGCTTCAGACTTGACAAGCTTCGGTGCCTTGCCCTACTTTTCTAAAGTACTAAATATTTGACAAAAAAATTAGAAATCGAAATAAGTGATTGATTATTGTTATGTTTGACAGCTCTGTCAGCTTTGTTTTTTTGCGAACTAACCTCCCATTTATATCGGCGACTCTTAAATCTTAAAGAACCCAGGGATTTGCATTTGCAACACACAGACAGAGTGCAACCCCAAACCGAGACAAAACCGGATTTCATTCAGGATCCAATATAGGTCAGATTTTTCCATATCCAACCATACTAAGCCACAGTCTACTGTTGAATTAGAAATACAATATATATGCAGATTATCCTTCTTGTGTACTATAGAAACTTCATATATTACTGTCGCAGCTGTTAAAAAATATCACCTAGTCCAAATTAGTGTGTTTGTCAAATATTTTGTATTTTGACAAAGGCTACCGAGGTGGCCGAAACATCATCATCTCTCAAAATATGTGGTTTTATCGATGGGTCATTGAATCGTTATCGGTCAGAGAGCCAATCGCAGGATAAGTTGTAAGAAATAGGTTGGAGGACTTCCATAAAACATTTACCTGAAGTGTGGGCACATTTCCATGATAATGTAAATGTTTGCGTAAAGTTATTGGCAAATAGATGAGTTTTCCTGTAAGACATATTGCAGTCACATCTCTAACTTCAACTTATTTAATACCAAGTGCATATTTGGGAAATCTACGTCTTTAGATCAAATCTATATTGTTAGAATTGTGGAATTTGAATATCATAAAAATGGTTGGCTTCTGCACAAGAAATACACCATCTTTTGGAACTTGGATCAAGGCAAATTTTAATTGTGTTGGTACTTTTAGAACCATATGACAGAGATTTTTAATTTGGGGTTACACTTTTTTATTACAAAAATATGAATTGCCATACAGTTAAAATGAAGCATTTTAATTCCTCAGTTCATTGTTATTGATAAATACTTAATACTAAAAATCAAAGTGCCAAGCGCCTTAAAATTCTGTGTTAGACTTAACAGATCCCGTCATATCATTATCCCCAAAATAGCTTGGTTCTTTGCGAGGTCCTTGCCCGTGAACTTCATATAGTTTTTATATTATTTGCTGTCATTTGTCATGAAGTCTGAACACTCGTAGATGTATGGTTGACATAAGTTACCCAACGACAGTGGGTTAATGGATATGGACTAATGATATAATAGGCCATTAATATCTAATTAATAAAGAAATAGAATTAATGAATATGGAACTTTTAAGCATCTGCGCGCTTATCATGGTAGCGACTGCTATAATTCATGATTCTTGTAGTGTGATGGGTCAGAAGTCATTAAATATAAATTGATATGTATTCACTGGATATATATTCGAGATTACCGTTTAGATTATTATTATGGCCCAATTCGAATTTCATGGGGAACTAACTAGATTCAATGAAAGATTTTCGGCTTTCAGGTAGAACTGCTAACTTAGAGATATGAGGAATAAACTGGTAGAATAATATTTATCATTCAAAATATTTCCCACTCATAACATTGAAAAAATAACAAAAAAATACAAAATCTACAGTTTAAGTCCAGTGCCACAAACGTTTGGAACTTTTTGGTACACTTTTCACAGACTAAAACCAAATGTTTATCCACACTGTAATGTTTCAATGTTATTTTGATTTTTTTGTGATCCCTTAGCGGGTACTAACATCAGAATTGATCATGATTAAAAGAGGTGTTTACACCTGTTTTAACAGGGCTGCATGTTATCGCTGCTCCGATCCAATATGTATTCAGGGGCTATTTTCAAAGATGCTCTGGAAGGAATGGCATATGGAAATAAGATCCACAGGAAAATAATCAATAACATCAGATATGCCGATGACACTATTGTGTTAACTGAGAATGCGCAGGACTTGCAAAGACTAATATAACATATTGTTCGAGAAAACTTTGGCCTCCTCATAAATATGGCAAAAACTAAAGTCGTTGAATTTGCCAAGACACTTGTACTGGCTCATCTGATTGTTAACGGTAGTACAGTGGAATAAATGTCATACAAATATCTGGAGAGTGCTGTTAATGAAAGAAGACAGATGCCGCATTGAACAACTCAGAAAGCCATTTATAGGTATGAGAAATTTTGCATAAGGTCAGATCAAAGTCTAAAACTTCTGATATGCATGGTCAGATGCTACATTTTCTCGGTTCTCCTGTATGTATCCGAGAGTTGGACTCTCATACAAATATCTGGGGAGTGCTGTGAATGAGGTATGTAACCCGGAGAAAAGACATTGAACAATTCAAAAAGCCATTTAGGCGTATGAGAAATTTTGCATAAGGCGAGATCAAAGTTTAAAACTTCGGATATGTATGGTCAGGTGCTACATTTTGTCAGTTCTGCTGTTCTCCTTCACGAGAAAAGAAAATAAACGACTTTGAAATATACAGTGTGTTCTGATATTCGACCGACAACGCTTGACAGATGATAGACCTCACATTTTTATGAACATTGAGATAGAAACATTAAGCCTTAAGTTAAGATGATTAATTTTTATGATACAGAGTGTCACAGTTTTGAGGCGGGAAATCCAAATTCAACAAGGGTTTCTCTGTCATGAATAGAGGGCGCCACCTACCTCACATTGAACTCATTTGAATTGAAACTTTTTTCAGTTTTAGTGCATCAATGTGAGTATCAAAAAAAATCGTTTCCTCGATATGTTTTACGTGAGAAAGGTATTATACTTTGTTTAAGTGCCTAGAGGTAACCGTTTTCGAGATAACCTTCATTGAAATTTCCGATGCGACTGAATTATCGAATTTCCGCATCAATGAATATATGGGTAATATTTTTAATTATCATTAACGGAGTATTCTTAAACTTTAACACCACCTATTTTAAAATTAGATATGTTTGAAACATGTATTTTGATCTAATATTAGTCGTTCGAGAATACTGATAATTCTTTCGATCATATTTTACAACTAATTGGGGTGCCTGGGAAATTTCAATAAAGTTTATCTCGTAAATGGTTACCTCTAGCGACTTAAACAAAGTAAAGTGTACCTTTTGTACGTAAAACATATTGCGAAAACGATTTTTTCAATATTCACATTGATGCACCAAACCGGAAAAAAGTTTTCTTAATTCAAAAGAGTTCGATGTGCCGTAGGTGGCGCCTTCTATTCATGATAGCAAAACTGTGGTTGAATTTGGAGTTCTCGCCTTAATACATCTCCCGATACGTAATTTTAGATCCTTGTGCCATTTTATTGCGGAATAATTGAGGAAAAATGTAAAAGTTTGACACTGACACCCTGAAAAGTAAGCATTTTAAGGCTTCTTGTTCCTATCTCAATGTTCATGAAAATGTGAGGTCTATCACCTCTCAAGCGTTTTCAGTCGAATATTGGGACACCCTGTATATTTACCGCTATATACTTAAAATACCATGGGTTCAAAAATTAACGAACGATGAGGTGCTTAAAACAAAAAGAACTCGTGCTTATTATCATGGAACAAAAAACATTTTACTTATGTCGTATAATGCGAGGAGGAAAATACAAACTTCTGCGACTGATCATAGACAGAAAAGTCCAAGGTAAAAGGTGTCGTCAGAATTCTTGGTTGGAGGACATCCGAAGATGATTTGGTTGCTCATCGGTTGACATTTTCTGCATGGCCGTATCTAGAACTACGTTAATTATTTGGATTGCCAGCCAATCTTCGAAAGAAGCGGGGACTCATTTGACGCTAATAGCGTTTTTCACTGGTTGCACTCGGGCTGCACTGGATTTCTGTTTTGCATTTCACTGGCAATTCCAGTGCAAAAATTTTTAAGTGCACTCATTTCACGTACATTTCTGCACTCGGAGCGGTCGAACTGAGTGCAATAATTTCGTACCGATTTCAAAGTGAGTGTGGTGGAAGTGAATCAAGAAAATGACAGTAGGTTTGAGCGGGAAACTTCAAATCTAGAATTGTGTTTCACCTGTTTAAACTTTCGATCGCTAAATACGGTAATACCGAGTTGATTTTCACTATTTTCAATCAGAATGAGTAGAGTGAACGTAAAAATCGAACTTTTAATTTCCTTGTTTGAGTTAGCAGAATCCAGGTCATCTTCTGAGGATGAACAAATAATGTGTTTTAGAAATTTGGGAGAAAAAATTTCCAGTATTGGTAATTACATAAAAACCATTGAACAGTGGTCAGACAAACGAGTTTGTAGTATATATACATATCCAAAAAATTCTAAAAAGGAGAATTAGTTACGTGAAGATAATCAAACAGAAAAAAAGAAATAGCTGGCTAAGCACGCAAAAGGGAAACAACGATAGCTGCCGACACGTGTTTCGAACTTACTGGACCTCATCAGGGCAGCGTAATCTAAGACAAAGTTGGGAGGCCTTAGAAGATGAAATACACCAGGAAGATTGTTGTCAAAACAAGTTGTTGTCTCTTGATGTGTAGGTATTCCACTGGAGGAACCCAGTGCAAAAGTTTTATCCTAGGTGATTTTTTTCAGTATTCTGCACTCGCACGGAGTGCAGTAAAATGTGCCCAGTAAAAAACGCTATAAGTTTTACAATGAGAACTATCGTGATGTCAAAAACAATGCGTATTTTTCCGGGTAAACATGCTACATTCATGCGTGTGAGTTAAGGCTTGTTTAAATGTTTGTAGGTGGGACAAGCAAACGTACGCACCTAATTGAATTAATGGTCAAGAGATGAGGTCACCTAAGCGTACATACATATCAAAAATTTAGTTGGTTCGTTCGGAGGTAATTTTTTACATCCGGTTTGTTGGGCAGTTGAAGAATGCCGAGTGTCATGGAAAGAAACGAAAATATGAGTGTCCTAAGATATGCCCACATCCGGTGGCTCGTAACGGAATACTCGACGTGCATGCTGGATACTGATACCAAAATCTCATCGGCTGCTGTCAGTTATCAGTAATGGATCCTTATGAATTAATTATCGTGATAATTATGGTGTCTTGGCAGTGGTAGCCCATCAGGGGCCCGCAACTGCAACACAAAATAGTATCTGCACTATGGCCTTTTGGTGGGCCGTTAGTTTAGAGTATTGTGTCTATTATACGAGGGTTGCTCTATATCTCCGTCAATCCACCAGTACGCAGACAGCTATTTCAGAACATCAGAATTTTCATGTCTACCAGACATGTGAAGCATGTGAGAGCAGGCGACGGAAAAGATCTGCCGGTGCGCCATCTGGTACCCGAAGGTAACGGCAAACCAAAGAAAATCGCTGCTAAACAGCAGCAGAATTCTTGGTGGAACGCCACGGCGCGTCCGCTTGGCCTCACCAGAAGAGCGCGGTTCTATATGCTGCTGCAAATGAAAGTCGATATACGAGGGTTGCTCTATATCCTGATGCTCTCTATCTCCGTCAGTCGACCTATGACGCACTGATGATCATTAATAAGCGTGATTAAACAGCTGTCTGCGTACTGGTGGATTGACGGAGATATAGAAAAACCCTAGTATATCGACTTTCATAAGCAGCAGCACATAGAACCGCGCTCCTCTGGTGAGGCCAAGCGGACGCGCCGTGGCGTTGCATTAAGAAGTCTGCTGCTGTTTAGCAGCGATTTTCTTTGGTTTGCCGTTACCTTCGAGTACCAGATGGCGCACCGGTAGATATTTTCTGTCGCCTGCTCTCACATTGTGTCTGCTGTGGCTCACACCTGTTGAGAGCTCACCGTATACAGTCTACACCTCTTGACGAAGGCGATGGTCTTGATGGGTGAGACTTCCTTGAAGTCAAAAGATTCCAATTGGGCAAGTTCAAAAGAGTGGAACCTAACTCTTTCTAGTACTGGACAAGAGCACACAATATGCTCCGCTGTTTCATCATCCATCACATAGCAAACGCGACAGTCTGTAGTTTGTTCAAGTCTTCCGCATGTGGTTCCTCAGACGAGGATGTCCTGTCAATAGACCGACCAGAATGCGTAGATCATTCCTGCTTCATTCGCCTTTAAGTGTGGTAACCCTGGTATATTTCGCCATTGCAGGAGAGCTATCCTCTCCGCCCAATCTGAGATGGTTTTCCTCCTTCGTCAACTCATTAGTACCAACCACTTCCGCTCCTGCCCCCAGCTCTAACTTTGAGCCGTCGGTCGGTGAATAGTGCAAGATGGGTGGATGAGGGTAATCATAGTGTCCAAGACCATTCCGAGTATATACATATTATGGTGTTTTTTAATTTTTTTATTTTTTTATTTAGCGTTTTTTGTTTTTTTGCGATCTAAATTGTAACTAGGCTATCTATAGGTTAATATCTAGCCTAGAAATCCATTCTACGGCAGGGGGTTTGGCTTGAAGCAAGTCCTTGTTGTATCCTGGAGATGCTCTAACGCCACATTCTTGCACTATACGCCTGACAGTTTGGCATTATATGGTGGTGTAAGGGCCTTCTAGAAATTCGAAGATTTGAACAGAAAAAAACATTCAATATTAATTTTCAATATTTTCTCCCACAACATTCCGATTTCCTCAAGAGATGTTGGGGACCTTGAAATGGAGTGTGATGCTCCTGTACCTGACTTGGGCCCTCCCAAGATCAACTTCTTAAAGTAGTCCGCCACTATGTCTTGGCCTGTATGGTTCGACGTTTGGTTCGATAGTTACAACAAACCACAACAGAACAGATATTCGGCTATTCTTCGAGTTTCATAACCAAAACTGAAACTTCAGGAACCATTTATAGACACCAGTGGTTCTTGAGACTATCTGAAAGATTTTTTGAAAATATTAACGCAAACCTTATGACCCATTCTGGGTAGGAGAATGTTCGTCACATTTTTCACTGAAACATATCCAACCACGCTGGATCGCAGTCTAATGAGAAATTATAAACATAATCGTGATTCAGCATTAATGAAAGAGTGAGGCGTGATGAACAGACATAAACCATAGGATAAGTTTCTAAAATTGCATTATTCAGAATTATCTTTTCATGTTATTATTATGATGATGATGATTACAATTTAAAACAGGACGTACAATAATCAAAATTATTTATTAGGTACCTTGGCACATAAATCGTTCAATATTATGTCAATATTTCACTACAGTTTACGTTTTACTTTGCTGGTTTAGTTTCCAAATACCCTGTATATCCCAACAGGCCTTGTGATAATTATGTTACATTGCATTAATTAATTACCTTGTTTACAAAATACAACCGGGTAATTGCTAATCTTTCAATTGAGTCTGTTAATAGACGAATGGCAACTCTCTAACGAAAATGCCTGATAATTTTTAATTGTTGTGCATGTGGGAACCCATTGAGAGATATGCGGTCAACTCAGTTGTAAATTAGCACGTAAACGGCGTGGCTAGGATTTTTTGTCGGATTCTTTCATGGGACCACCTAAGTGAAAGTTAGAAAGACGCAATAAACAGGGGCACGGTAGTTCTTAGAGAGAGATAGGTTACTCCAGTAGCTAAGGAAACGGATGGAAAATAATGGACTAGTATCATGATTTTTTATGATTGCATACGATAGGGTATGGCATAAGGACGTTCTCTTGTTTTTCTGCGATTTTTTTGGGCACAGCAAAGCCGCGAAAATGCGAAAAATATTTGAACCCCTGCAGGACCGTGATGTCATAGTTACGTTTAAGTCAAATAGTTTTGATTTTTCGAATCAACTATATAGATATTTTTTGCATATTCATCTATCAATTTCTGAAGTATTTTCAATATAAAAATAGCAGAGGCAAATCACTATTGATAGAAATCCGAGCTATAAACTCATACATTAATATTATATAAATTAGGTTGTTTCAGTCTGTGGACATGATTGCAGGATGTTGTCCAATAACAAGAATGTCTATCAAGATGAAATCAATGGTACTGGACAAAAACCAAGAAACTAAAAAAATGAATCAGAAATAAAGATTCTTTATATATTTTTTCAAGTTTAACATACAACCAATAAGTTTGCGAGTTAAAACAAATTTAATAGGCTTGTTATAAGGTATTCAAATTAATGAATATGTATAATACAAAACCTGTCTAGTCAAACTGCAACCAGAAAAGGAGTTCGTCAGGGATGTGTATTATCTCCGATGTTGTTTAACATTTACTCTGAATTTGTGATGAGACAGTTATTAGACAAGTGGAATGGCGGTGTGACTACTGGCGGAAGCAAAATATCCAACTTAAGATTTGCTGACGATACAACCCTTATTGCAACTTCTCAGGAAGAACTAGTAGCTCTATTAAACATCTTAGAGCAACATAGTGCAGCGGATGGTCTTGGTATTAACTACAATAAGACCATGGTTATGATCGTAGAGCATGATAATCATCCAGAAATAAAGTCAATAGGCCATTGTGAAGTAGTTCAAAGTTTTGTATACCTCGGTTCTTTGATCAACAGTTCGGGTAGCTGTGAAAATGAGATTCGACGGCGCATTCAACAGGCAAGTGTGGCCATGACAAAGCTTACTAAAATATGGCATGACCATAACATCACTAAAGCTACAAAAATGTCGCTGGTTCAGTCTCTTGTGTTTTCCATATTTTTGTATGCCTGGGAAACTTGGACTGTTAAAAAGGCAGATCGAGCTCGCATAGATGCTTTTGAAATGTGAACATGGAGGAGAATGCTGAGAGTTCCTTATACCACCCATCGAACTAACGTTTCCATGCTGGATGAGCTCGGTAATCCAAAGAGATTATCCTCCATTGTGTCGACGAGAATGCTTACATTCTTCGTACATATACACAGAAGCGATAATATGGGGAAACGAATGTTTCTATGCCACAAATCTGAAGTAACCTTTTCCTTTGCGTGCTGTCGTTTTTACCCAGGAATCCCGGAATTCATAAAAAAGTCCAGCGCTAAAATATAGTATATTCTCGGAAAACAGTCTCATTCTCACTACGGCATCATACTTAACACTTAATTCAAAGCAACGCTTGACATTACCTTTTGGGACATATTATATAGCGTTGAATAATAATCACCAAAAGTAACTAGAGCGTGTTTGTTAAATAATATCAGCAATCAGCGTACATAAATCGCCAATGCCATTCCCACGGTGCCAGCCGCAAATTGAGCTACGGTCCTTTTTAAAATTTCGCCATTATTCATTCATAGTTGCACCTTTTAGCATATCGTAGTATGTGAACGTAAATTATCGAAAGCGCTATTCGGAATATATCGTTACGCAACGTTTTATTGCAAACATTATATGAACGTTATAGGCAAAGTGAAATACATTTGAATGTGCATACAAATAACTAATAACTAATGCCTTCCGCATTTTTCCCAAATATCCTACATAGTAAAAAAAATTGAAATGTGAAATTCCAGTATAAATCGTTGGCTTTTTTTGTCATGATATACAGAGTGAGCCCTAAACTGATACTTTTTTTTAAACTGTGTATAGATGTCGTTAAAATAATCAACTCTCAAATACATTTTTTCCGGAAAACTGAAAAATAAGCGAGATACAGAATGAAAAAAAGGAAATTTGGGCTTATGTATCAAGATGTACCGAGTATGTTTATCATTGTTAATTTTAAATTGGTAAATTAAAACTTGTGTCATAATAATGTGCCAGTTTTAGGATGTATCTGAAAAGTACAATGCCTAATCATTTTGAAAAAATCCGAGCAAAACATAAACAGACTAGGTCTCTTGATGCACAAGCTCAGGTATACTTTTTTCTTCTGTACCTCGCTTATTTTTCAGTTTTCAGAAAAAAGTTATTTGAAACTATTGATAATATTCGTGTCGGCAATACTCTAGCTCCGACTTCATGCATTTTGCGAGTTCACAACATGTCTGTTAAGACATTGTGACTATGATGATGAAACATAGTTAAAAATGGAGTCAAGTTGATTGACTCAGTACTTCCCACACATTACTGTGATATCAGTTTATTATTTTCCCATAGCATGAAGCTTTAGTCTGAGATCCCCTTGCAACCAAATCATCGGCAGCCTCCCCCCCCCTAAAATTGTCTTATGCCGCTAGGTCTTTCCTTCAGAGATCAATGGACAGCCTAAAACATCTAAAAACCAAGTTTGAGTTGTTTTCATACTTTTAGTTTTTTGATTATTGCTATATACGCTGCCACTGACACGATTTTTAACAAACATACGCGTTTTCCATCCTCACCACGGTAATAATACTGTGTCAAAATTTAATTAGAATGAATTTAATAGTGTCCACGTTACAAAATACAAAAAGATCTAAAGCAATAAGTACTCGTATGTATACAGAAAATTCTAAGACTCTTAGTTTCCGTAATAGGCTAGGCAATGTTCGGATGGACCTAAAAAGTTGATTTATGTCGCTAGGTTTTTCTTCACAGGTTAGTGGACAGCCTATTATGAATACAAGAAATTTCTCAGTTTTTCAACCCCCCACCCCCCAACCACCCCAATTTCACCCCCACCCAAAAAAACGCAGAAAATGATCAGGCACCTCTAAAACGCTTAAAAACGAAGTTTGAGCTGTCTTTATATTTTTAGTTTTTTTATTATTTCTGCGCTGCCACTGGCACGATTTATAAAAACCATACGCGTTTTCCATCCTCGCTACGGCAGTAATGCTGTGTCAAAATTTTATTAGAATCAATTTAGCAGCGTCCAAGTTACAAAATACAAAATGATCTAAAGCAATACTCGTATGTATATACAGAAAATTCTACGTCCCTTAGTTTCCGTAATAGACTAGGACAATGTTGGGACGGACCTAAAAAGTTGATTTATGTCGCTAGGTCTTCCTTCACAGCCTAGTGGACAGCCTATTATGAATACAAGAAATTTTTCAGTTTTTCAACCCACCACCCCCTAACCTCCCCATTTCACCCCACCCAAAAAAAAAACGCAGAAAATGATCAGGAACCTCTAAAACGCTTAAAAACGAAGTTTGAGCTGTTTTTATATTTTTACTTTTTTTTATTATTTCTGCGCCGCCACTGGCACGATTTATAAAAACCATACGCGTTTTCCATCCTCGCCACGGTAGTAATACTGTGTCAAAATTTCATTAACACCAATTCAACAGTTTCCTTGTAACACAATATAGAAGGATATAAAGCAATACTCTCGTATGTTTACACCAGAAAAAATTCTAAGTCCTTTGGTTTCTGTAATAGGCAAGGCAATGTTCGGATGGACCTAAGAAAGTTATTTATGTTGCTAGGTCTTCCTTCATGGGTCAGTGGACAGTCTATTATGAAAGCAACAAATTTTTCAATTTTACAACCCCCCACCCCCCAACCACCCCAATTTCACCCCCACCCAAAAAAAAGTGAAAAATGATCAGGAACCCCTAAAACGCCTTAAAACGAAGTTTAAGCAATATTTAATTTTTTTTTGTTTTTTGCTAATTACTCCGCCGCCCATGCACCGATTTTCAAAATTATAGGAACATTACCTACTACGACCCCACAGCATACCGCTGCCCAAATTTCATCACAATCCATGCAGCGGTTGCTGAGATTACGAGGCTAGAAAAAAGCGACAGACAGACAGACAGACCGACAGACAGACAGACAGACAGACAGACAGACAGACAGACAGACAGACAGACAGACCGACGGAAATGAGTGACGTGGATTTTCGTTATGTAGACATCATAAAACGCCCAAAAAGCGTATTATCTCAAAATCGAAAATTTTCGCGATCACAATACTCCCCTCACCTATCGGTGTGGGAAGTAAAAGGGTATCAGCTTAGGACTCACTCTGCATAATGTAATTTTTATTACGTGAAAAATAAGGTACAATGCTTTCAGTAGTAGACATAGAATATGTTCATGATTAATTCTGTAGAAATACGTTGCGATATTAATTACTTAAAAACGAAGTTTTCATATTTTAAGTTTTTTTAATATTTCTGCGCCGCCCCTGACAGCATTTCTAAAACTCATACGCGTTTTCTATCCACACCACGCTGGTAATACTGTGTCAAAATTTCATTAAAATCCATTCAATAATTACCCCGTTGTTCAATACAAAATGGTCTAAAGCAATACTCATCTATGTATACCTTACAAAAAAGTCCTTTTTTTCTATAACAGGCAAGGCAATGTTCGGATGGAACTGAAAAAGTGTACATATTATGCCGCTAGGTCTTTCTTTCACTCGACAGCCCATTATGAATACAACATATTTTTTTTGCAACCCTCCACTCCCCAAAAATCCCAATTTTACCCCCACCCAAAAAAAGTAGAAAGTGATCAGCAACCCCTAAGAAGCCTAAAAACAAAGTTTGAGGAATATTAATTTTTTTTGTTTTTTGCAAATTACTCCGCCGCCCATGCACAGATTTCCAAAATTGTAGCAGCATTACCTACTATGATCCCACAGCATATCGCTACTGAAATTTCATCGCAATCTATACAGCGATTACTGAGATTACGATGCAAGAAAAACGGCAACAGATAAACAGACCGACAGACAGACGGGCTGAGGGAAATGAGTGACGTGGATTTTCGTTATGGAGACATCATAAAACGCCCAAAAAGCGTATTATCTCAAAATCGAAAACTTTTGCGATCATAATGCTCCCCTCGCCTATTGGTGTGAGAAAATAGAACACAAAACTGCCAACACTTGTCGAAGCTTCCACAAGAAAATATTCTTGAAGCGCACTAACAAGCAAACAAACAAAAAAATTGTTTGTATGCGATATGCTGTAATTTTACATGATGCTTTATATTTACGGAATAAATTATGGAACTTCACATTATTTAGTAGCATTCATTTATTGCCTGTTTTTTGATGGAATATTATACATATATTATATAAATAATTTTTATTCAATAAATTCATCCTCATAGTGCAGGAGAGTACGTCATTTACCGCGTATAAATAAAAAAATGCATGTGCTATTCTAGAAAACTGTGACATTCACATCCTTTAATTCCATCTTTCTGTAAATGAGAGAACTTTGCAACGTAAAGGTACCTGAACGGTTATTCCAATTACATTTCCTTCCACATTTGTACTTACCATAAAGCGTACAGTTTTTATATAGTATTATTCCACCCATTTTTTATTGTGTGTCCCCATTTTCCGCCCATATCCTACGAGTGGGTCAATATTTCAAATTAGTGATCACAAGGGGTTGAATCTGCCGAATAGGGTGAATCAAAAAAAAATTAAACCTTGTGTCCCAAATCAGATTTTGAAGTGAAGGACACCTGAGGTAATACCATATTTTACCGTGGTATACGGAATATCTAATAGTGGCGCCTATGGAGGCGAGCTAAAGACAGTACCGCAAGAAGAGGTAGCCAAGAAGTAATTAGGGATGGTAAAAAAGGACGCCTCAGATCTATTATTATATGTATTTGACACCGAAATCCTTGGGTAATTTTCCAAGCTTGTCATCTGTTTCGGCGCCATGTATTTTCGGTCTTGGGTAAAACACACAGAGCTTTAATGATAGGTATATATGTGCTTTTTTAAGATACTTTTGAAACGATAAATAAAGACTGTCTATATTACAATTATTTAGCAGGGTGGTCCGTAAATGTGCATCGTTGGCGAAACTTTTGGCGCTGTAGACCCAGTTTATGATCCTTTACTGCAGCGATACTTTTCAGTTTTGAAAAGCTATAAAATTAGAACGGGCGGAGAATGGAGGTGAAGGAAATAACTATATACCGGGTTAGTAAAAAATACAGGAACGCTTAAATTTCTCCAAAACTGCCAAAGCTGGGAAGACAAAATGCAATACCTGGGGGGTTTCTGAACTTGCAGAATTCAAAAATGCTAACAGCAATGTTGCCAGATTTACCACTTTTACGTTTCACGTCATAATCTTGTTATTTTAAATGGAATGCCCTATCCATTCGTATTGCAATCAGTTGCGCTTGTCGAATTTAGTATAGTGTCATAATTTCAAAAATTTAGTTTCTATTAATTACTGAAATACGGCAACACCGCTTTTCCAGTAAAACGTTCCGGAACGGTTACATATCCCCAAAACAGCTGGAACGATAAAATTCAATACTTGGGGGTTTTGTACATGTAACATTTAAAAATGCTATCAGCAATGTTGTCAGATTTACCACTTTTACGTGTCACGTCATAATTTTGTTATTTTAAATCGACTGCCCTATTTATGCATTGTATCTGATACTGTTTCTAGATTTTGTCAGTCTTAAGTCGTTTAGTCTATAGTTGCCTATATTTCTTATTAAGTTGGTATGCACAGTGGAATGCTTGACAAAAAGTTAAGAATATAGATACAAGGCGGGCTGAGGATCTTTAACCGACAAATGCATGTTGATATTCTTCCTGGTAATTCAAACTAGCCAAGATACTTATGCATCTTTTTTCTAGAAAGATATCTCTGTTGTTTGGGTTGATTGTCCCAAGGTAATAATGGCGAAACGTAAAGCAGACTGGAAGAACCCATGATAACGTTATGGTAAGGGTGAAAAAGCTATATAGTATTTCAAAATACATCCACTGGCGACGCAGTAATAACAAAAAAAAAGATATTCCTTGACACTTATATAACTTTGAAGGGATTGACCTGAAGTCAATGAACTTTGTACGTTAGAATACGTTACTGCTATAGCAGAGACATAAAACTTAACTGCTTTTTAATATGATCCACTGGTGGGCGACAAATTATATAAAAACCAAAAATATGAATAACACTCAAATGCTCGTTTTTAGGCATACTTTTTGACGTATTTTGATCATATCAGCCGTAAACTCCTAATTTGATTGCGACGGAATTTTGATACGTTTTCTACCCTGACAGGGATAAAAATAATTGTGGAAAAAGTAAAACGAGATACTGAAAATGAACTCAGACTTCGTTTTTGGACGTTTTTGTCTTTCCCGATTATTGCCGAAGATGAAAGTGGAAAAATGTGCTGAGAGAGGAAATATTTGGAAGGTGGGTAGTGCTAGCAAGGTATGGTATCCTTAAGCTTGTTTTATAGCATGCGCATTCCACCTGAATAACAAACAAGCCAGTACGGAGCTGAGTGCAGCTTAATGGAAACACTCTTCGACATAACAAGTAGGTATCCGAAGTCTCTAGGTGTCTCCCTCGACCGCACCCTTTCATACAAAAAACACCTTGAAAGTACTGCTGCCAAGATCAAGACGCGTAACAATATTGTTCAAAAACTATGTGGAACGACATGGGGAGCTTCAGCAGACACACTGCGCACATCATCCATTACACTGGTCTTCTCTACAGCCGAATATTGTGCCTCGGTGTGGCTAAACAGCTGCCACACCAATCTGGTCGACGTTCAGCTGAACCACACTATGCGCCTGATAACTGAAACAATCCGATCGACACCCACCTACTGGCTTCCTTTTTTGAGCAACATATACCCACCCGGAATTCGTAGGAGCGAGGCCTGCTTAGGGAATACCACAAGCTACAAGAGAAGCTAGACCTACCCATACAGGAAGACATACCAGGTCTACGACGAAATAGACTCCGCTCACGGAACCCCCCGGTGCGGCAAGCAGAACAGCTGGATGCCAGTAATATCGAGGTGCGAGACCTGTGGGATCAGAACTGCCAACGTATTGAAAATTTTGAGGGGCGCGAGTGGTTCCGAGGGTATAACCATGACACTGCTGGCACTGAACTCGACAGAAAGCTGTAGGTCAAACTGAACAGGTTCCGCACTGGACATGGCTGTTGCGCAGACTCACTTCACAAATGGGGTGCCACGGAGACTCCGGCCTGTGACTGCAGGGCTCCGAACCAATCAGGCACATTAGAGACGAATGCCCCCTGCGTTCCTATCGGGGAAGTTGGAGCGACCTTATGAAAGCTGATGATGCAGCTCTTGACTGGATTAATAACTTAGATATTGATATTTAGTTGGGTTCATGTGTAATTTTTTGTGATTTTTTTTCTTTGTGCTATCACTATATACACTTATTGTTTGTTATGTAGCTGTATCTTTACACTGCATGTAAGCCATACGAAAATAAATAATAATAGTCCCCCCACTCTGTAACAAAACACTATTTTGAATTTCCTCAATTTAGATTTCCATATCCATAAGTATAGTCTGTGTTTAATTCATTTGTATCCCCTATAAATAAAAGTTACTCTTGGATATGTGCAACCCGTTTTTTGTGTTCAGGATTTTGTAAGTAGCTTGAAGATGAAATGGGAAATATCGAGTCCCAGATGCGTTTTCTTCATCGATATCTTTGTTTATATCCAAATCAATCTCGTGTACCACCAGACGAATCTTAACGATTGCTACTTTTATTCGCCTCATTATCCAGCTTTAATTGCTTTTTTTTCTGTTTCGTACTCGCACGACGCCGTAATATTGCGTATAAACACACTATAAAATCGTACCTGAACATCAAGTCAGTCATGCGTGAATACGAACGAGCCTCGGCATCGCAGGGAAATAAAATGAAAAATGGCCGCCACGCAGTAACTTCTAGATTCCATCTCATTGAGCGACGGAAGTGGATGTTTAAAGCTTCAAATTATTTCATTAGCATTGTTGCGTTCACAATCCTTAATTACACAACCACCGTAACTGACGTGCGGTACGCCGAATTTCAAAGTTTGGTGAACTGAGGTGAGTCATATATGACCCTATGTGTACAAAGATACATCAGGTTTGATTTACATAGATAAATCCAATGAAATCGTGCACTGAGGCACAGTTGGGTGAGATTAAATTATCTGCTGAATGGGTTAGACCACCGATCATAGAGATATAGCAAGCAGGGCCGCTTGGCGTCAGTTATTTGGAGTTGGTCCCATAGAAGCGAACCTTATAAATTCCCAACTAACAAACCTTCGCATTTTCAAGTGCAGATCGATCTTGAATATAATAAAATGCCTATATTCGACTCGCTACAGAAGTCTCATCTTCTCCAGAATAGATTATGGCTCCATAGTATCTTGATCTGCAAGGACTTCACTGCTACGTAAAATAAACCCTATTCATAATATGAGTATTCGATACTGTTTTGGTGCATATAGAACAACCCCAACCGCTAGTTTATACTGCGAGTCTGGTATGCAGCCTTTAAATATCAGGCGAAAAGATTAACGCTAGCATAATATATGCAACCCGCATATTAGCTCAAC
The DNA here is from genome assembly GCA_951848785.1 of Callosobruchus maculatus. Lineage (NCBI taxonomy): Eukaryota > Metazoa > Arthropoda > Insecta > Coleoptera > Chrysomelidae > Callosobruchus > Callosobruchus maculatus. The sequence goes on along the minus strand of CATOUR010000026.1, from coordinate 7,617,220 downwards.
CTAAACACCGCAACACAGCGATGCTAACTGCTAGTAGTAACGACTACCTTAGAAAACCCACTATTACAAGGCCCCTCAGAGTAAGAGTTCGAGAAATATCTGAAGAAGCGAATATTGTGAACAGTCCACTATTCCCAATGGCACATACAGAAACACCTCCATGGACTATGCCAAGTTTAGAGATAAACACGGAACTTTGTCTATATTGCAAGCAAAACACGTCACCCGTATTGTTCAACATACTTTTCCAAAGTATTATCGAGAGGTACCCTGAAACGCACTTAGTATAATATACAGACGGCTCCAAAACAGATGCAGGTGTGGGGTGTGCTGTGATTATAAATAAGCTCCTGGACTTTATCTTCTCTTGCATCTGTGTTCGCAGCGGAGCAATATGCTATCTGGCAGAGTTTAAAATTTGCTCAGATAGCGGCGAGCCACCAAACTGTGATTATAATAACTGACTCTCTATCTGTCAGTAAGTGTAAGTGCACTCAGTAATAGGTATTCTCATGACCCTCTTGTTCAGATGTGCCTCGAGATCTTAATATCACTCTGGAAAACATGTCATTCTGCTTTGGGTACCTAGTCATATGGGAATTCGAGGGAATGAGTTAGCTGACCAAGTGGCTAAAGATGCGGCTGAAATAAATTAAGCCCTGTATAACCCCATGGAAACATCGACCTGAGCAGAAATGAAATGGTTAAACTACACCGTCTAAGGATGGGTCACACGATGCTTACGCATTCACACCTACTGCGAGGGTTAGAGCTACCATTATGCCCTTCTTGCGATGGAGAGCTTACAGTTCCCCCCATTATTAGTAAATGATGTTTGGCACTTCGTAACCTACGAGATTACTATGAATTGAGTGGGAATTGGAAAGAGAATCTCAACGACTCTCTAAAAATAAAAAAGACAATATCGTTTCTCAAATGTACTGGTGTTTATTATAAATTATAGACTGACATCGAGCTATACATAATTATGTAAAGCAGCTAATGGCCATAGTAGTCGATGCTGCATAATCCAAAAAAAAACAAGCCTTCGCCACCGATCGGATGCCGTCGGGCATGCGGATTGCTTTACAGGAGAATTCTGTGCGCTGTTGGTGATATTCAGGTTAGTTCTTGTACAATCATTATGAAGATTATTAAAAATGTACTCAAAACATCATATTTAAGGTACGAAATTCACACACTATGCTTAATATAACTGTTATGTAACACCGCCGCCCATGAATTCGCTAGCTACATAGGCATAACCAGGGTTAGAGTCGACGATAGATTGAATTACAAAAAATATTACATACAATAGTCATAGACAATTTTAATAGCTACAAAATATTTCCGAGTATTCAGGGTAGCTAAAAAAGCGTGACGAATACAATACAATAATTTAATAAGTTTATCTCTTAAACTAAAAAGTAAAAAATACATTATGGTTAAAAAAACAAAAAAACACACTTTTATCACAAAAAAGTGAAAAATAATTGTTAATATAAGCTAAAAAGAATAATGAACGAATAATTCAAGTATTATTGAAACACGCGTGGGTTGCTTAGTAGTTTTTTGTTCATTATTATTTTCAGCTTATTAAGAATTATTTTCCACTTTTATTGCTATAAAAGCGCGTTCTTAGTTTTTTGAAACTCTATGTTAATACAACGCGGCGCAAAATCAAGTACCCTATATGGAATGTTGTCATAGTTGGCATCTCTTTGAGTTTTTCCGTCAGTTGCAAAGTAGATACTTGAGAAATTCATTATGAATCAATATACGCCTTGAGAACGTGGCGAAATTGTAAAAAAATGTAACAAAATAATTCGTCGGTTATCCTAGAAAATTTGTGGAAGACGCGATGTTCCAACTGCAAAGACGTTTCGGCGATTAGCGACAAATTTTCGACAAACTGGATCTACATCTGATACACCGCATATTGGCAGACCTCGTTCAGCTCGTGCAAGGGATAATATAGACTGCGTACGTAGTGGTATGATGGAAAGGCCTAGCACATCAACAAGAATACGATTTACCCTAGGTTGATTGCAACGAATTTTGGTGAAAATTTGCACTTGTTCCCCTGCAAAATACAGGTAGCCCATAAAATTCTGCCTTTAGACTTTCAAAAACGTCTTAAATATTGTAATTCTATCGTAAACATTGAAAACGAATTTGAGGATTTTTGGAACAAAATCATAATGAGCGACGAAGCTCATTTTTGTTTGAATGCTGCTGTGAATAAGTAGAACCATCTCTTCTGGGATAGTGAGAATCCACAAATTATTCACCAGGAATCGTTACACGAGCCAGAAGTGATTGTGAGGTGTGGCGTAAGTGGTAGAACAATTTTAGGGCCTTATTTTTTTTAGGAAGATCGTGGAAGAACTACTATAATGAATGAAGATCGCTACAGAAGCGTGCTGTTGGATTTTTTTAATTCCCGTAAATGGAAGAGCCTAATAAGGAAGATATTTGGTATCAACAAGATCGAATACTAGAAACAACATCCGGGTACCACCTGAAATGTTGGAGAAAGTTATGAAAAATGCTTTAAAAATAACTCATAATTGTATTAATCCTGGGGATGGCCATTAGGTCAGTATTATTTTTAGTGTGTAACAAATCAGATTTTTAGAGTTTAAATGAATATTATCAATTTATGATACTTTGAAAAAAAAAGAAATTGGGGGCTTTATTTTGGGCCACCTCGTATAAATGGTAGACTCATTTTTTCAATGCAGTCACATTTGTATAATGTTTATCGCCAGTCAACATTGTTAGGTGGGAGGGAATGACCTCCTGTACATAATATAAGCGCGCGAAATAACGTATAACGGCCCTTTCAGGAATAATGGCCGGCAGCAGTGCAAGAGAAAGAGAAAAGCAGGTGGAGTACCTATAAAGTAACGAAAAAACGTAAACGTATACTCATTCTGACCCGAGTGGAGTGCATAGTACCAGTCAGCGTAAGCGAAGCACCTGCTTCACATGTGTTCAACGAGCCTTAACATAACCTATCCAACAGTCGACTTGATATATTCCCATGTTGCCAGTGCTTTTTTGGTCACTTTTGTTATGTTTCCTATGTTTATCTAAAATATGATACGAATTGATCAAATTTTTGTATTACAGGGTGTCCCACAACGATTAAGACAAGCAATATATCGGAACTGGGCAGTAGTAGAGAACTATAATTTTGGGGATGTAAATTAGAGCAAATGTTGTATCTTTTCTTGTTATTATGTTACCCAATGAGGTATTTGATTTTGGGCACGTGACTTCCGATTCAAAATTTTTAATGGGACACCCTGTATATTTGTGCCTTTCTGTGTTCCTCCCGAAAAACAATGCCAACAAACTAGCACACTTGGGTTATAAAGTGATTAATTCAAACTTAAAGGATTGTACCACTACCGTTGATTATAACATGTATACCTATGCTAGTGTTCGTTTAATTTTTTGTCTTAATGGTAATGGTACAGTCCTTTAAGTTACTGTAGCTCTTGAATTAAACACTTTAGACCCCAAGTGTGCTAGTTTGTTGGAATTGTTTTATCGGGAGGAACACACAAGTTGCTAATATACAGGGATGTCTCATTGAAAAATTTGAATCGGACGTCACGTGACCAGAAATGAATACCTCATTCAGTAACGCAATAATAAGAGAAGATGCAACATTAAATTTGCTCTAATTTACACCTCCAAAATTATAATTCTCTGCTACTGCTCAGTTCCTATATATGTATTGCTTGTCGTAATCGTCATGGGACACCCTGTATATGGGTGTTCATTTGAAAACTTCCCACCACGGATTTAACGAAAATCACTTTAACCAAAAGCTACTTCACTCCCTTGTACCCTCTGCCCCCCCTAGGGTCTTTTAATCAGTGGTTTGCAATAAATCCATGGTGGGGAGTTTTCAAATGAACACCTGGTATAAGGGTTATCAAATAGTACACAAAACGCTCTGCTGATGATATTTTCATTAATCCTATCAGAATTAGTTCAGCTATGTTTAGTAAAAGTGTTAGTTTTGGAGTAAATCACACCTTTCAGAGGTAGTCATATATATTTGCCTTCTATCGATGTTATTCTATTCATTTTTACAATTTTGTAATTTTTATCATTTTTCGTTTGGATGATACTAAATTCTACTAAATGGTGCAGAAACCATACCTATAAAACTACATAATATTCCATACAAAAAACAATAGTACTTAGTTATCAATGAAAAACATTCTTTTACCAAAACGGATTAATGTTATGTCAGAAACATCATAATTTTAAAGGCGTTCTTCCGTGCTTGACAAGTCCGACAAAATTTATATTTCACCACAAATTAAATAGGTTACCAAATTAAAATTAATTTTGATATTTTTAGTGTAATTTCTGAAACGTATCCCCACTACATGGGGCAGCTGCAATTATTGTCGCGCTCCACTGTATCATAACTAACCATGTCTGTAGAAAAATAAACTCTACTAATTTTTCAGATAGCTCGGTATCTTTCACTTATTAGTTTCATTTATTTACTTTCAATACCGGACGCTAACAGCTCAAGTCAAAACGCACCCACTAGTTAACCCTTGTTTTCATACGTGATATTCTGTAACCTATTATACTTACAATAATCGAAAATATACACCTACATAATTATTGTATAAATCCAGAATATACCTAGACATGGAATAATTAAAAAGGACAAAAAATCCAAAAACATTAGCTTCTAGAAGAGAAGATAAACAATAGGCTCTAATATATTTATTATACCAGAAAATATCCATTAACCTAATATGAGAAAAATAGAAGAAAAATAAAATCTTAGTATGATAAAAACAAAAATATTAACAAACAGCTTGTCAGCTTGTATTAAACGACCCTTTATTTCCTTATTAAAGTGACTAAAATTGACATCAAAAATATCGATATTACAATATACTCATTGTACTATTTCTGTGCCACGACTTGCATGCTTCTAAACTTTTTCAAGATTCATTTAAAAGTAATTTTATCAAAAAACAGATACCTGCAGGATCAAACAGTGGGATCCTGTACTATGCGTACTGTCTATCATGCATTAGTAGTTCCCTTTTGGATTTATAAGCAGTGGGATGATTGTTTTTTAAGACTTCAAGCAAGCGTCTTATAGGAAGTTCGTTTTCAAAAACCCAAAAGCTGCTTCCTGCTAAATATTTAGTACTTTAATAAAGGCTACGGAGTTGGCCGAAACGCTAGTAAATAGTTTCTATTCAACATACGTGGGCCAGTGCCAGTTGCCTTATATAATAGTTGAATATCATTAGAAAATATGTGTATAAATACATGATGTCTTAGCTCTTTTTGATACTCTCCCTATAAGTCTAAGAAAAGAGTTAAACATTAATTCAATGTGCTGTTTACAGTACGTATGCACCGGAATGGCAACACTGAACGTAACCCTAGCAGCAATGCCTCGGTAGCATTTTAATAATATTTCTGACCCCCTTTACAGCAGTCGCTTCAATTATGAATTTTACGTGGTATCTGCCCGTCTCCCCGTCATATATTACAGACTAATAACAATAACGACGATTCTTCTGATGTTCCACATGAGTTCCAATTCAACCAGTACGCAATTATCTCTGGCGACTTCACCGTATCATATTTTGAGCGTTTTAACGGCGTTCGCTGACTTTTTCTAACAAATTGCAAATTCCTGTGGAAACATTAGATTCTATACCGAATGGTGAAAACCTAATCTGTGTAATCGCACACATTTTTAAGCTGTTGAATTAAACTTTATACATTTTACTTCCCACCGCGACAGGTGAGTGGAGTATTGTGATTGCGAACATTTTCGACCACTCATTTCCGTCGGTATGTCTGTCTGTCGGTCCGTCTGTTTGTGCGCGTTTTTCTAGGTTCGTAATCTCAGTAAACGCTGCATGGATTGTAACGAAATTTGTGCACCAATATGCTGTGGGGTCTAAGTAGGTAATGCTGCTATAATTTTCAAAATCGGTGCAGGGACGGCGAAATAATTAACAAAAAACAAAAAAATAAACATTTCTCAAACTTCGTATTTAGGGGTTTTAGGGGTTCCTGATAATTTTCAATTTTTTTTGGTTGGACGTGAAATTGGGGTGGTTGAAGGGTGGGGGGTTGTAAAACTCAAAAATGTGTTGTATTCATAATAGGCGGTCCAGTGTGTCCATTGACTTGTGAAAGAAAGACTTAGTGGCATAATACCCTTTTTTAGGTCCATCCGAACATTGCCTTGCCTATTATAGAAACCAAGAGACTTAGATTTTTCTGATGTATACATTCGAGTATTGCTTTAGATCCGTCATGTATTGTGTGACCCGGAAAATTCGTAGGTTTTTCAGAAATCGTGCAGCAATAATAAAAAAAACTATAAATATAAAAACAGCTTAAACTTTAGTTTTAGGCGTTTCGGGGGTTGCTGATCATTTCGTACTTTGTTTTGTTTTATCCAGTTGTCGCTTCCACAATAAAAACTGTGTCGTCCTCATTCCTTTAGAGAGAGATGCAAGAAACTATTTACGAGAGTTTTTGTGTTGATATTTTTTGAGGGCGGGCGGTCGATAATTTTATTGCAGGGGGATATCAGCTAGATATACAGATGAATTGCTTGAAACCGAAAGCTGAAAGATTGTTTAGCTATGGCAACTTTAAGCTCAACATGAATAAAACCCAAAACATCGTTTTTTCCACTGATGCTCATTAGACTAGTGGTAATACCTTAATCTTTAGAGATAATATCTGACGATCGTCTATCATGGAAACCCTATACCACAGATTTAAGCGCAATACCTTCTGTAATTTTTGCTCCTCGTACGCTTTCGAAATTGGTGGGCCAGGAAATACTGCTGACCGTTTATCACGCATTATTTCAATATATATTTTAATATTGTATGAGTTATGGTGTTGGACTATGGGGTAATTCCATTGGCGCACTGGCGATATTCAAAATTTTAAAAGAAAGCGATACTTATAATTTCTGGAACAGGATATCGTGATTCCTATAAGCATTTCATGTCTCTGCCGTTATCAACGTTTTTTATTTATCACTAACTACTAGAAACTCACAAACATAGATCCGAATTTGAAAAAAAAACATGTAGTACCAGAGTTATCTAACTCGAACTAGAACTGTGCTAAAAGAGACCGTAGATTCAGGCTGGCAACGTTTGCTGAAAGCTCAATCAATATTAAGTTTTAGCACTTAGCAAATGGTTTTAAAAACTTCAACTGTTACGATTAAAAAAATCTACTTGATGAGTGTTTCTACTCTGTTGACGAATTTTTAGAATGGTTAGTCACTAACAAACACCTGCGTAGGCCTTATTTGTCATAATATTTCCACGTCTCTTGTTTGTATATAATCCTGTCAGATATTTATACATTTTATTACTTTGCTACATTGTCTTAAAACATTCTAGTAGCCAATAAATGCCTATTATGTTTTATTCAATTGTATTCTATGAAAATATGGTATACTTGAATTAAATATATATTCTTCGTCAAAGACTTTATTTTTATGTCTGTATTCGGTTTGTAGCCCAGCTTAATATGGTGATGATTTACTGAATTTGCGGTAATCTGATAGCATTCTAAAATATCGTCCAGCTGTCCGTCAAGGCAAAACGTTAAGAATTCACCTTCTATCGGCGAACCATAAATATAAGAAAGTAAGCAGTATGGGCGATGGCAGATGGCACGTGGCCGCCAGAGGCAGGTGCCTTTACTGACGGTTGTTTTCTTAGACCGAATTTTAATGGTTGTAATAAAGCCGTAAAAAAGCTGTTCAAATTTGACCGAATGGCATACGTCAGCCACACGATATGGTAAACAGACTTCATATCTGATAAGCTCAACAGATTTTAATATCCCACACCGTACACACATAAAAATAAATTCTTGGACGAAGAATATATAATTTCATTCAAGTATACCATAGCAGAGCTATAATAATCTTAGACAAAAAATGTGATATTTTTGATAATATAATTAAGAAAATATTTTCAATTCAAAACTGGGAACGTCTTGAAAGTAAGGATGCCGAAATTTTAAATCAAGCTTATGATAATCTTACAATAAAACAACGGATTAACACCTATATGTACATATATTGACTGAAGCATTTTATAATCTTGACGAAAACAGCTCAACATTTTGGTCTTCTTCGAACAAGCATCTAAGGGCATAGTGTTTTTCCAAATTCATGTTGAAAAATGACGACTATCACACAATATAAAGAATATGTACCAGAAGAAGATATTACCGTCCTCCATTCCATTCACAACTATACTTACATAAATATATTGCATTTCACATACTTGGTGCTTACATAACGAACATTTGTGTGAGGTCCCCTACAACTACAACTGTTCAAAAATCCTATAAAAACATAACAATATAACACACAGGCACAGGCAGAATTATGAGTCATTTACAAATAAATATAAGGCCTGTGGCGATCTGTCGATGTACATGAACCAAGACTGTCATATTTTCAATGGTACTCCACCATTCTCAAGCTTCTTGTATTCTTGATCGCAGTAGTAGGACCTCAGTTTGAAAATATGATATCCTTACAAAAACTTTATGGAATACTTAAAAGTATTTGTAAAGAAAATTATATTCTTGGTCAGAGGGTATTTCTTTAGAATCAGAAAGCCAAAAATATATTTTTCTTGGTTCAAATTAATCATAATTTCCTCGCATTCATTCATTTCATTCATTCATTTGTAGGATACAAATAATGCCACCCGTACATAGATAATAATTATAATACCTCACAAAAAATTTGGATAGTTTCATATCTTCCAAAGCCAGTGATAATCGTGATCAGCACTTTTTCACATAAGAACTGGATGGTAATACTGCTGACAGCTTTCCTGATGTACTGCCTGACAAGTGTAATAAGAGCCGTGAGAAACATGAAATAGACAAGGATAGCAAGAGACGAGAGGATATGAAATAACGTGTGCGTGTGAGACAGCGGCGAAATAAGTCTCTTGCTACACTTGTCAGGCTGTATGTTTGTTATTTTTCCCATATGTGTTGTTGGACATTCTTACAAAAAGGGCCACCGGATAATACTATGCTTGCTTTTATGAGTGCTAGTGCTGTTAAAAACTAGAAGTTTCGGTAGTCTGATAGCAAAACCGTCTTAGGGAGAAATTTTCAGAATTTTTTAATTGAAAAATTATTTTTACGTGTGGAGGGTGACAGACATTTTTTCCATTTCCTCAAAAATTATTTTGGTTATATTACCTACTTTACATTCCTATACAAACATAACTGTGGACTTATTATATCTGTACAGTGGCGTCGGACTAATCATCAAAAAAAAAAAACGGAAAAACATTAAAATCGACCAAACTTTAATTTCATTTTTTTGTCATCTCGTAGATTTTTGAAAATTGGAATAACATTTTTTAAATATCTGCGATTTGCTGAGTAATAACAAAATATGACCTTTCTTCTTTGAATTAGGGAGTCTCTTTTACACATAATGATTTAATGAAATTTGATCATTTAAGACATACATACGCCGGTATAGGGCGTTATAGGGTGGTAGTATACGTCAAACATTTTTATTAATGGTAATCATTAATTTGTGGGAGCTACTGAGTCTAGCCACTTCACGCAACTTTATACATACCTACTTTAAATGTTAGTTCCGACCGGTTAATTCAAGCGTTTATTTTTAGTATCATCGATTGTTTCAATTGCTCTTATCTAAAAAAATGAAGTGTTCTGAGTTCCACCTCTGTATTAGGCTTCGTGAAAAACTGTAAATTGAACAAAGATCACCAAAACTCATCAAAGAAGTTTGAGCATGTTGTGTATTTTTAGGCTTTTCAATAATACCAATTTCAGACAGATGTAATATTAATGAGTTTACTGGAGATATGTTATATTGGATTGTGGGTTTTTTAACTGAAAAAGATCATCGCATGCCTGGATTATCCTGACGTGAAGTAGCATAGGTTAGATACGTTTTAGAGTAACACTTTGAATATAATTATATAATTCAACAACCTTATTCAAGGTGTTACTTTCGATTCAGTATGAAGAAATGTGCAGTACTAATAGTTCTTGATTCTGGCCCAGGCCATGCAACAATTTATTTAACTCGAAATTAGTAACTGAAAACTGTATGTTCCAACGGGTGTGAGACTTTAATCTTTTTCTCGTGTCCTTATCATCGCTAATGTTTCTTTAAATGATGACTGTAACGAATACCAAAAGTCGGAGCCTTTTTTGTTTATACGTTAATTTTCTAAGTTACATTGCCATCACGAGTTCAAAATAATAATGTCAATTGGTCTTTTTTGTTGTGCTTCTAAAAATATCTATGCTGGAATTTAAAGCACACAAAATAACATTTGTCTGGTAGCATGTTTGGTTAGTTGCTCTCTTCTCTACCTTTGCCTTTTAAAAATCCTGTAGAACTTACTTTCCAGGTATGTACATATATCGTACATTTGAATCAAACCCAAAATATCTATCCAAGGTTATCGTATTCCAGATAAAACTACAGCCTGCTTGTCACTCTAAGCTAAACGCTTGGGGATTAAAGAGATATTGAACCCTGTTGGATATTATTTTTGGCGCAATCTGCTACCATATTAATCATCTTAACTAAATGTGCTGGAATTATCACTAACAGCTATAAGATTGAGTTTTCTATTTTTGAGCTCCACGAGCCAGGTGCTTGATAATATGGAAGGAAAGTATTATAGTAGTGTGAAATCTTATCAGTGCGCTTAGAACAATGTACTTAAAGACTTAATGTTTTTTGCAGATTTGATATTAACATTATAAAGGAGAAAAGTAAAAAAGTTGTCACCAGAAAAATGTTTATTTAGAACAAAAAGTAGGCATTTTTGATGTTACAGAATGCACGCAAAAATAACGGAATTAATTCCTATGCTTAATACATTATTGTCTCCTCTCTCAAACGTATAGAAGTCTCCGAGCTAAGGTCTTAAAGATTGAATTCGACTAGTAGCTCAAACAAACGCTCTCCTAAACAAGCTACCGTCCTACGACTTTCCATTAAATTAGCCAATTTACTCTGTGGCCGCAAGCACTCTCGTGGTAGATGGTCTCTATTCTTCCTTCCATGAGCTCAAGCGTTCCCCAGGGATCGTTCTAGGCACCGACATTGTTTGTGCCTCAATCAATTGCCTAGTACTTTCTAGTACTACAAACCCGATTATCAGTTTTGTGGATGTCGGTACTTTGCACGTAGGCATCATGGGCGATGATGGACAGATCTCTGCGGTTGAGCTGGAATGTAGAAAGCCGCTTAATATCAGTAACCGCTGCATGGATTGTGATGAAATGTGGATAGCGATATGCTGTAGTGTCGTAGTAGGTAATGCTGCTATAATTTGATGGCGGAAACATTGGTAAAAAACAAAAAAAAAATCAGAACCCTTCAAACTTCGTTTTTAGGCGTGGCATGGGTTCGTAATCCTTTTCCATTTTTTGGAGGATGTGAAATCGGGGTGGTGGAGTGGGCGAGAGGTTTTAACTCAAACATTTGTTGTATTCATAAAATACTAGACATTGCGTTGAAAAAACTAACTGCTGACTTTTGGTTACTTTGGTGAATAATTTGATTCATACATGATCCTAACGTGTAATTTGGAAACTACCAACCTAATTGTGATGAAATATTGACACCGTATTGCTACCATGGAGGAAATGGTAACAGTGTATCGTTTCTGCAACTCTTGCCAGAGGCGAATGAGAAACCAACAAAAAAGGAAAAATTTCGAAATCGCCCAAACTTCGTTTTAGTTCAAAGGTCACTGATCACTGTCTAATTTTGTAATGAGCAGGTTGTAGGATAGAGGAACTCAAAATTTTTTGATACTGTATGGGAAGTACTGAATCAAGACAGTTGACGCCATTTTTTTTTGTGTTGCTATCTGCTAAAGTGTGAGAACTAACAGAGTCAACTTTATCACTCTGGGAGGAAATCACCATCACCAATATCTTTCACCCACAAATAAACATAGTCACAGTTAATATCTGCCAACTGCGATCTTATGTTAAATTTCGCCTCCATTTAGTACATGTATTTGGAATTCTGATGATACCTGCGACCTGAATAAAATAGTTGCAGACATATTTGTTTTTGGAATATTTCATGACCATCTTCACAGTGTATTTATAGGTCCTTCAGTATCATTTTTTATTCCTTGGCCTTAGTATTATCATAATTCTTAGTTGAGTTTCTCTAAAATATATACATTTACATCTTTTGTACGTGATGTCATTGAATATTCTTTATAAGAAGTCGTTGAATCAAATATAACCCAACTGCTTACCAATTCTTCTCGCAAGGTAAATCGTACATTTCATCAATGGATACATGTCTGTCGTTTGTCTGGTCTGCAGCTTCCTGTGCATGTGTGGTTTCATCACATTCATTCCTGACACTATCCGTTTAAACGCCCATCTATAGGCGCACCATATCGTAAAATAGATTTTTGTAATTTAAGGCCGGTTGTACAGATGCGGGTTTAACACGAGCTTTGTTAAACCTTAGCTTAGCTGGGCTCAGGCTTAAAGTCGACACCCGTTGTACAATCGTCGGCTTAGATAAGACTGGTTGAAAGTAAAATTCGCTACGGTTGGCACCAATGAAGCAATACGTATTGTCCTGAATCTGAAAAATTACCTTTTTTGGTTAGGCACTTATGACAGTTTGTGTCAATTTCGGCAACGACCGTTTCTGTCTCTGTTTTTCATTTGCTCTCTTTGTTAAATTAGACACAAATCTTTCAAAAAATATGAGACCTTTACGGAAACTATGATCGGGTTAACCCGATCACTTGGATCACTTATCCTGACGTTTGGAAAGTGATCTAGGATCAGTCATAAATAATAATATGGTCAGTTCCCTCTTGTACGGTAAGTGATCCCGATTGGATTACACAGATCTGTAGCTTTTTTCCTAACCATCTGTTTTGTATTCTTAAACCAAGTTTTTCATTGTTCGACATCCTCCGTTAAATCCATGGAATCGTAAATCCCACTTGACAGCCGTTTGACAGATAACTGATCGATCCGGATCCAGATCACTGTTTCCGTAAAGGCCTGTGATTAATAAAGCGACAAGCAATTTGAAGGACATATTATGTCGCTTGTATCAGGTTAGGTTTAAACCTCAGCTAAGCTCGCGTTAAGCTTCGGCTTACGTAAGCTCGTGTTAAGCTTGGAGTGAGGGGCTAAGCCAGCATTGTACAACGGACGTTTTGCAACTAATGTGGTTTAACGTCGGCTTACCTTAAACCAAAGCTTAAGCTTGCATTGTACACCGGCCCTTATAGTGTTTCAAATGAAGATGGACTTCCCTTGTTTAATGTTTTGCATTTCGATTAATGTAATATCTTTAGTCGTTGTCTGTTGATGAACAATATATCAAGTTGATTATTAGTCGTGATGTGCAATGTGCATTCCTGTTGCGTAGTAACCACCTGTCTTAAACTGGCACTTTTAGAAAAGCTCTATTCAGTGACAAAAGTCTAATGCATATTTTTAAAAACAAAAAACAAAACTGGGGGATTCAAAAATGACCTATTTGTATAAACCTATTATTCCTCAAGCGTTCTCATATACAGGGTGAGACAAGCTCAATGACTCTTGTGAACTGACGAAACCACTTTTCAGAAAATTAACTTTACGAGTGTATATTATAGGTCGAGTTGGATTACATTTTAAAAATTTTTGACTTGACCTTTATACAGGGTGTCTAATAAAAGCGTGACATATCAAAATTATGTTTTTTAAATAGAATTCCTTGTATATGATTGCATATGTAGATTCCTGGAATTCTAGTGTGACTGTATGTATCACACATGGGACTTAAAGCAAACTGTTTAGGTGCAAATCACAATGTTTGGTATAATAAGTAGATATCAGAAAAAAATGAATATCACAGGCATTATAAAACTTAGAGGGCTATGGCTTTGCCGTGTCACTAAGCATGAAATGCGTCAACTTAGATTAGACGGTCAAGTTTAGTTTAGATTAATATCTAAAATTAAGAAAACTTCAGTCAGAGATAACTTGATTTTTTCGAAGGGGAGTGCCTAGTTATACAATTCCTTTATATCACTAGGTATTTTTTAATATAGATTTGGTGCCAAATAAATACAGAGCGATTCCTAAGTTGATACTTTTTTTAAATGTATATTATAGAAGTCGTTAAATTAAAAAACTTTTTTAAATAATCTTTTTCCGAAATCTGTAAAATAAGATACAGAATCAAATCAACTAAATCTGGGCTTGTGTGTCAAGACTTACCTAGTCTGTTTATGTTTAGTTTTTGGCTTGAATTTTTGTCCATTGTACCTGTTAGATAGTGAAGTAGTCATTTTCTGGTTATCGCTGTTAATTTTGAATTCATAAATCCTAAAAGTGGCACATTATTGGAAACAACTTTTAGGATGTACCAATTTGAAATTAGCTACGATAAACTGGAAACCGAAAGTGACTCGTGCACTAATTAACACGTACAATGCTTGAATAAGACAAAAATCCGAGCGAAAAACTAAACATAAACCGACTAGGTACGTCCTGTTACACAAGCCCAGATTTAGTTTTTTTGATTCTGTATCTTACTTCGAAAAAAATTATTTGAAAAAGTTGTTTATTTTAACTACCTCTATAAAAAAAGTATCAACATAGGAATCGCCCTCGGCATAAGCAACGTTGTCAGTATTACAACAATTTGCAACTACGAATTCCTCTTGGTTCTGTTATAATGAAATGCTGACATTTGGAACAGAATCAAAACAGAAATTAGTACAATGACGTCATTCGTATTTTTGCATACAAGCTGCAAGTGAACTTAACCATTCATCGACGTCATTGATGTCTATAAGCTTTATAGTCACGTTACAGATGTAATCGCCAAGGAATAATGTACTATTCTTAGTCAGAAAAGGTTATGCTGCCGCCTACACAACCCGAATTGGCGTGTTGACCGATGTCAATTGAGTATTCATTGGACGTTTTTTCTCGACTAGCAATGAGGCGGGGGGTGGGGGGGGCAAAGGGGGTACGCTCGCCGTCGTCGCCCGCGACATCGGCACGGGGCAAGCATACGTGCACGACCTTCTTGGTACTACCTGTCGTGGCATCGTTAGTACGGTCAACCTCAAAAACTCCTGTAAAGCACTCAGTATAGAGACGTTTAGTAATGAGAAAAAAGAAGTGTGCAGTCCTAGAGTGGTCAGAACTCACCTGCTAGCTGTTCTGTTTTCCAGTGATCGCTTGTCATACCGTGAAGTTGGCAATGATGAGGTTCTTGAATGATCGAAAGAAACTGCGATTGTCAAAAAACGACAATAAATGTGGCATACAATTTAAAATATCTCGGCATAATGCTTGATTCTCATATGAGATGGGATATCCACATAAATTATGTTATTAAAAAAGTACGTTCATTTTTTTATAAATTTGGATATCTTAAACAAATGTTCACCATTCATCATTTGAAAACACTCTACTATTCTCTGATTGAACCACATTTATTATATGGCATTGTAGCTTGGGGAGGGGGGACTACAAATAATCATATTTTGCAGCTAGAGAGAACCCAGAGGTGGATATTAAAAATTATGCTTTGTAAAGACTCCACATATCCCACAGAAGCCTTGTATGAGGAGTGTGAGGTATTTGATATTCGTCAATTATTCTGCCACTCAGTATTAATGAGACGACAGCATTGTAATAGATCGGAGCGCATCAACATTGACCATTACTATGCCACTCGTAATCCCTTAAAATACTCCCAGAGTAGGAAAAACTGTTACCCAAAGGGGTTATTACTTTCTAGGGCCTAGACTGTATAATCTCCTGCCAGATGAAATTAAACAATTGAATTCAAAATCAATATACAGGGTGGGCCAATAGTGCGTGGGCGGAGGATTGTGGGCTTACTAAAAAATATTTCAAAAATCTGTCACTTGATCATGGTAGGGACCCTTGAGAGCTATAACGTAAAAATATTTTCACTTAAATTTTAACGTTTATACAGGGTGATTCATATCAAACTTACATTTTTTTGAATAGAACCCCCTATATATTATTGCATATTTGGATTCCTTGGTCAATTTTAGTGTGACTTTATGTATCACACATGGAACTTTAAACGAACCGTTTAGGCGCAAATCACCATTTTTGGTATAAGTAGGTATCAGAAAAAAATTGAATATCGCAGCGATTATGAAACCTAGAGGGCCGTGACTTTGCGGCACAACTAAACATGAAATGCGTCACCTTAGGTCAGACGGCTAAAATTGAATTCTTTTTGTACTTGGAGAAATCAGTAGATTAATTAAGGAAACTTCAATCACAGATAACTTGATTTTTTCAAATGGCAATGCATGTTTTGGTTTAAAAAATCGAATGTAAAATTTGATCACCTTTCTAACGATATAGCATTCTCGATATCAATCTTTTTTGGTTTTCATTTTATTTCAAATTTTCAGTCAAATCGGTGTTTTTCAATTTTCCTGCATGCAAGCAACCTAGCAGGCCATGAAAAATAAACAAAAGCGCGTTAATATGGAAGAAACCGACTAACTTCGTAGAAAGATGCAAACTAACTAGAGCAACAGGGCAAGATTATGAAAATTTCTTACAACATATTAGCTCTAACCAGAAACAATAGCGGTAACAAGAACACTCATTTTTCACAGCCTACTAGCTATTAGTCAATTTCCAACGTCAGTAAAAAAATATTTAATCAAAGGAAAACTACTAGTGATTGTTGCTGGCAGTATAATATCTATGTCTTCTGAATAAATTTCCACATTTGATGCTATAAAAAAGTAGCCATTTCCGTAAGTCAAAAGTAATGATACCTCTGACTGGAACCCTTCAAATTCTTCAGTAGGTACTTTACTTATTAGCAAAATCGCGGAAAATGAAACTTGAATTGCAGTCTGTTTGAATTGTAAAACATAATTTAGTTTGCAGAAAACTACATGAAATAAACACAATTACAACATAGCGTAATTAAAAAATTCTAGCAATTATTTCAATAGATGTTCAGAATGCTCCAGTTGGAGATTTCACTTTTGACTTAACTAAACGGAAGTGACTAATCTTTTTATCCCATTAGATATGAAATTCGAAACATGTTAGACTGTAAGCAAAAATCGCTGGTAGTTTTCCTTTTGTTTCAAAATTTTTAATCGTTTTGGAAAGTTCTCAAGCTCTTGTAGACCTCGATAGCTAGTAGGCTGTGAAAAACAAATACTTCTGTCATAGCCCAGCTACTCATTGACATTAGAGATCTTGGGGCTGTTGTATCCGGTTAGAGCTAATATGTTGCAAGGAATTTTCATAATCTTGCCTCGTTGCTCCAGTTAGTTTGCATCTTTCTAGTAAGTTAGTTGGTTTCTGCCATATTAACGAGCTTCTGTTTATTTTTCATGGCCTGCTAGGTTGCTTGCACGCAGGAAAATTGAAAAACACCGATTTGACTGAAGATTTGAAATAAAATGAAAACCAAAAAAAATGATATCGAGAATGCTATATCGTTAGAAAGGTGATCAAATTTTACATTCGATTTTTTAAACCAAAACAGGCATTGCCATTTGAAAAAATCAAGTTATCTGTGATTGAAGTTTCCTTAATTAATCTACTGATTTCTCCAAGTACAAAAAGAATTCAATTTTAGCCGTCTGACCTAAGGTGATGCATTTCATGCTTAGTTGTAACGCAAAGTCACGGCCTTCTAGGTTTCATAATCGCTGCGATATTCAATTTTTTTCTGATACCTACTTATACCAAAAATGGTGATTTGCGCCTAAATGGTTCGTTTAAAGTTCCATGTGTGATACATAAAGTCACACTAAAATTGACCAAGAAATCCAAATATGCAATAATATATAGGGGGTTCCATTTAAAAAAATGTAAGTTTGATATGAATCACCCTGTATAAACGTCAAAATTTGAGTGAACATATTTTTACGTCATAGTTGTCAAGGGTCCCTACCATGATCAAGTGACAGATTTTTGAAATTATTTTTATTAAGCCCACAATCCTCCGTCCACGCACTATTGGCCCACCCTGTATAAAAGTAGCTCAAAAATGGATAAAGTCAAAAACTAGGAAAGAAATACACAGACTCTTAGGTATTAACACCGTCTTACCATGTGCGCTGCTTGAATAATGGAATAGTATTCAGATTTTTTGTTCATTTGTGAGCATTGTATACTGTGCGATTTGTAATATTAGGCAATGAGCTTATGCTCGTTGGTTTAGCTTATTATATTTTTTCGTAATTATTAAATCTGAGATAGCAGTCTCACATTGGTTTCCTTAAACATCACGTTACAGTGTTAACAAGACAAGCAATGCTTTTAGTTTGGCACTGGAGTGCTCCTGATGGGATCAATGTCAGTATGTTTCTTTAGATTTTTTGTTTATAGGATTATATATTATATTGAATGTATGGTATATTTATAGTGTATATGGGTTCAGTGGTGCTGTACTAGTTCGTATCAGTATTTATACTTTTTATTCGCTATTATTTTTCTGTCATAATCATATTTTTTTCCCACAAACAAGGGTTGTGACCCTTATGTGGCTGTCCAATGTATTTATGAGTATAAAAAAAAGAATTATTTGTTATTTGCTTATCCTGAATCCTGTGGTCAGAGTAGACTAAGGGAGTGAGCCAAGATATATTAACTGCTTTCTATATCCGTCGCTGCACGTTATGGCACACATATAATATTGCAGAAATCAAAAATATATAACCCATAGAAAATTCCCGCATTATACACAGCGGATCCCTCATACCACCTAGGAATCCAATGACATTACTAGCAGACTCACAGTGTAGTCAGGCAGTCCGGTAGAGCCTGCGAAGTTGTTCGAGGAGCTCCTGATATTTGGTCCGCTTTTCCTCCTCTTGAAGATGATGTTCTCCTAGGTAGGCGCCGAGAACTTGATAACCAACAACGTCTTCTGTTGGTGGTCGAAGAGGACTGTGACTATTGCTTGTGAATAAGTTCAAACGTGTAGGATCAGTAGTTCCAGTAAATTCGACACCTCTCGCTCTCCTCCACGGACTCTATGCTCACTGGAGCATATGGCAGCACCGGTGCCTCATCCATAAAGCTGAAGTTACATTTACGAGTGAATCGGGTACTCTTACAGGAGTACGAGTACCATTTACATTAATGTTCAGAATCGTACGCGATTGAAGTGTAGTTAATATGGCGTCCAGTAAAAGGAAGCGTGCTGCTAAGTTTCTTGATTACTCTCCACCCTCTACACCGATTTCCAAAATTTCAGCAAAAGAATCAACTACGGCCTCATAACAAACCTCTTCCCAAATTTTATCTAAATCGGCGTAGCGGTTGTTGAGATAACGAGGCTAGAAAAAAAACACAGACAGACCGACAGAAATAAGTGGCCTACTTTTTCTTGATGTAGACATCATGAAACGTCCAAAAAACATGTTATCTCAAAATCAAAAAATTTCGCGATCACAATACTCCTCTCACCTATCGGTGTGGGGCGTAATAATTTGAAAATTTTATTTACAAAAGAACATCGATCCTCATCTGTTCTCTGAGAAGCAACAATTTTTTTCATCTCTTGGTTATACGTCGAACGTAGGTTATTAATTTTTTTCTTCACTGTTTCTACCGATATGTTTAGGATGTCAGCTATTGCAGAATATGCTTTGTTCCTTGCATTGATATCTCTACATTCCCTATACTTCTCACGTCTCATAAACACTTCATATTGTAATATAATAAGTCGATAAATTAGTCGAACTCCACAGGCGGTAACTTGTTTTCAGCCATCTTGGATTGATAAAAAACTATTTCACTCGTAGCCGTACTCGGATCTCTCGCAACTTTGAAACCGACACATATACGACCCACGAGTTGCCATTTACACATGCGAAATCGTATACGATTCGTTCACTCGTATACGACCAACTCGACGACCAACTCGTAAATGTAACTTCAGCTTAAGTAAAGCACTGGAACAGCCGCGTTGTGCCGAAGGACGTTATTAGGCCAGCGTACACCTTATACGTGATTATGAGGTGCATGACGTTGTCTGACAAGCTCTACAAAGGATATCGCGCACATCCATGCCCATAATCCTGCTACGGTATACTAAGGTGTTAAAGACGACACCGTCTTGGCTTACCAGCTATTATAGAGCTCTCAATCTCGGACTTCTCTGGACCTTAGGACTAGGAGAAAGTCAACTGGTCAGACAAACCACGCTCTTATAGATGTTTTTAAAGCTAATAGCTGGGTAGCGGCAAATTAAACAGAGATAATTTCCTAGTTCTCGAGGTCCTTTGAATCCTTCTTCAGGACTACAAAGACAATAAGAAAAAAAGCTCGGCAACAGGTTGTTATAAAGATGCCAGATTTCACTAGCTACTGAGATTGGAGGTAAATCTAACGGCTAAGAAGATTGATTGGTGAGAAGTACTTTTTTGCTCTCAATAAGCACGCAATATTGACTCGCTTATTCATCAGAACAGGATCACACTTTGTGAAATATAATAAAATTACTTTTGAACAGGTAATATAACCTATAAACAAACAGCGTGAATTATTTTTGGAAACTCGCGCTATAGCTCGTGGGTTATGAACAACGCCTAGTAGATATCATTAGTGATCTCTTGGAAATGCAGAAGGTTAAATACGCAGTATAATAACTGCAAAGGTGGCTATGAGACTCTAATTCGAATAGTGTACAGTATTCATTTTAGTGGCAGATGTGAGGTTAAGTTGTTAATAGTTCGTAATTATTATGTATTTAAATGTTACTATTAATTGATTTGGTCGTAGATAAAGCATAGTATTCAACTTGCGGTAATGGTAATAATTAATAATTGATTTACAGCACAGCAGCTGCAAGCTTCAACTGCTTGACTTCTTACCATCATTACCGCTCGCTGAACAATATACTATTGTCTTAAATTATTAATTAAGTTGAGTACTAAGTTGATACTTTTTTTAATTGGGTATATAAGTCGTTAAAATAAACAGCTTTTTCATACAGCTTTCTTCGGAAAACTGAAAAATAAGCGAGATAAAGAATCAAAAAAGTAAATTTGGGCTTATTTTGGGCGTACCTATTGTGTTTAAGTATAGTTTTTCACTTAGATTTCTGTCTTATCGATCAGGCATTGTACCTGCCAATTAGTGCACTATAGTCACTCTCAGTTGTTCATAGTTAATTTTAAATTTATAGACCCTAAAAGTTGTTTCAAAATTATGTGCCACTTTTAGGATTAACCAATTTGAAATTAACAACGATAGACAAAAAGTGACAGGTGCAATGTCAAATTGATTTGACAAAAATCCTAGCACAAAACTAAATATAAACAGAATAGGTACGTCTTGATATACAAATCCAGATATACCTTCTTTATTCTGTATCTCGCTTATTTTTCGGTTCTCTGACAAAAATGTGACTCGGAAACTTGGACTGTTAAAAAGGCAGATCGAGCTCGCATAGATGCTTTTGAAATGTGGACGTGGAGGAGAATGCTGAGAATACCTTATACCGCCCATCGAACTAATGTTTCCATACTGGATGAGCTCGGTAATTCAAAGAGACTATCCTCCATTGTGTCGACGAGAATGCTTACATTCTTCGGACATATTCACAGAAGTGATAATATGGAGAAACTTGTAGTTCAGGGTCACGCCCCGAGTGGGCTGCGATGTGGCCGTTCCCGTACACACTGGGTGGATACGACGAAACAGTTGCTAGATATGAGTATCAAGAGCGCCACTGAACTGACAGAAAATCGCGAACGATGGCGAGCTACAGTCCTCAAAACTATTGATGATATTCGTGTCGGCAATACTCTAGCACCAACTTAATGCATTTTACGAGTTCACAACGTGTCTGTTAAGACATTGTGACTATGATGATGATGAAAAAAAATTATTTGACAAAGTTATTGATTTTAACGACTTCTATACACAGTTTAAAAAAAAGTTTCAACTTAGGACTCATTCTGCATACACAGGGGGTCAGGAGTAGCAGATTTTACGACTACCGACAAGACCAAAACAAAAAAAAAAAAGAAATAGCACTCCCTACTTGGTCGTCTCTCAGCAAGGAAACCTTACTACGGTGTAATACTAAACAGATGTCATATTGGCAAGTGTTGACTTGACTATCAAGTCTGCCAGGCCGTACGCAATTTCAAGTCCTTTTTCGTACATAACAATGCGTCGGGCGTACCAGACATGACGATGGTTTGATAGCCGTTTATCATTGGAAAAATATATAATGCCTATACGAACAAGAAACTATTTGCATGCGAATCCGAGGTTAAAGAAACAAGCAGTCAAAACTCGGGGTCATGCAATCGTCAAGAAGAAATAATTCAAGAAGTGTGCCATATAATTCATATTATTTCCATAATACCTGGATTTTTTGTTAAGAGTTGATCAACACGAGTTTCTATAATGTATGGGCAACGTATAATCTGTATTATATACCTGGTGTCCTCCAATTAATGGTACACACCAAAACTGCGGATTCTTGGGGTAAAAATATTGAGCTTTTATCAAACTTACCTTAGTACCAAAGTTGATAATAATCGAAATACAACGTGTCAAAGTTATAATTTTATGATCATTTCGTTTTTGCTTAATAGTCCATCAACAGGTTAATGTAGTGACACGAAATTAGGAACTAGGGCGTTTTTTCCAGGCCGGAGATTCAAATCCGTCCTTAGTTCGGATGTCTCTTGTAGATGGCGCCACTTACTATACATGAAGCTTCCTTAAAATTATGCAACTTTTTTATATCATGATATATTAGTTTATATTACTATTAAAAAAAAAGTGCAACCCGGGCCCCGACACACCGAGCTGCTGTTCCATCACCCAGTGGCTACTCCCCACACCGTGAGGTGAGCAATAACTGGGTCCGCGAATCGTGCGCCCTAAATAGACGAAGGAACCCAAAGATGACTGCCTTCTGCATTCTGGCGGCTAAGATGTGGCACACTGGTATTTTGCGCAGTGCAGAGAGCAGCGTATTCCTCATTCCACCTAGGGATCCAATGACCATAACCAGCAGACTTACAGTCTGCTTACAATATTATTATTATTATTATCATCGTTATTATAACAGATATAATATGAGTGAGAGTATGTGGTACAGATTCTTGAAGCTACTGACCGATGATGCGTTCACTATGACCAGGGGAAGATGATTCTATACATCGAAAATCCTGTTCGTAAGGAATAGCTGATGAGGCACGGTCCGGAACTTCTCTTTCAACAGCTTGAATTTATGTCCACGTAGGTGGTTTGAATTTAGGGAAAAAAACGAGGAAAGGTTAGTTCCAAATAAATCGTGCAGCGAACGGTAGGTGATAATAAGGCCTCCTCTCAGGCGCCGATCACAGAAGTGCATCAGGTCGAACAGCTTCAATATTTCTTCGTAGGTAGATCGATAAGTGCCGTGAGGAATACGTGTAGCCCTTCTCTGCAGGTTTTCTAACAAATCACAATCTTGTGTATGTTTGAATAACAAACAGGCCCAGCGAATTCTAGGATCGGTCTAACGTTCGTAGGTCTGGTAAACTAACTGTGAAAGAGTGACAGCCTTTGAATGTTGAAGATTATATTTTTTCAAGCATTTTTATGTGAAAAAGGTATACTTTGTAAATTGTCGCTCCGAGTAATAGTTTTCCAGATAGATATTTGCAAATGTATCAAAGTTTGGCAAAAAAAATATTTTTTAACACCGTGTATCTTTCAACATTTTTTTTCGATAGGCTATGAAGTGGTTGTTATTTTTTCCTCGAAAGCAAAGTGAGAGACGAAAAGACATCGAGAGACAAAAAATGTGTATTTTCATCTGTTTAATCTGAAAACAACATAATATTTTTTAGATCAGTGGCGTACATTTTTTTGTTAATTTTAAGCTTGGGAATACTCCTTCGAGTCGCCACTGGAAATGATAATTATATTCGAGTCAGCGCTGACTTAACGTCTTATTGCAGGGAACAACACTGCTAAATTGCAAAAAAAATCGGATTCATGATTTTTAAGAAATCAAGAAAAAATATTTTTTTCCGAACTTTGAGCAATAAATATTATAACAAATTTCCACCTTAAAATTTGTTATTTTATTGAGTGTTAAAGTCCTGCTACTAAAATAGATAGGTAGATTGTCCTTATCCTCTATTGAGGAACCAACGCGCGCCTCTGTGGCACAGAGATCTTTACCTCTCCATCGATATTTTATTTCTAATGGAATTTAATCTCGTTAGTATCTGTTATGGATGTCTGGATAGTTGGCGAAGCTCACTGGCGGCGGATTTAGCGATTTTTTTCATCTGTTCGTTCTCTGCAGCGAGACGTTACGAGAACTGCTAGCTTATTACGCGGAATGCGAGTCGTATCTCATAAAACGTCGACGATTTTTATAGATATATCGAGCTTATGCTTTGTGGAGCTTCGTATCGCATGAAACACATACCATACCCATCCTTGATAGGCTATGGAGTATTGAGACTTTAATCGCCATTAATTTTCTTGAAATAAATGTAGTTTAAAAAAACTAAAAAAACACGCCTTAAAGAACATCGGGCAAAAAAGTTGAAAATCATTTTTAAAATAAGCTTAACACAATCGAACGAACGAAAAATACTAGTATTATTGTGAAATATGGCACAAAGCGCCGCCCATGCTTTTTTAACAATCATACTAGTACTTTTCGTTCATTATTGTTTTAAGTTTATTTTAAAAAATATTTTTAATTTTTTAGTGTGATATTTTTTAAATTACTTAGGGATCATATCACGCTTTTTTTGTACTTCAACCCCTAAAACTCACCCCCTACTTTTTTTAAATAGTACTCACAGCTTCTCCTACATAAATGAAGCCATTATTTTATTTGAAATCTTGTAGTGCGTTTCATTTCATACACATACCAATTATTTTATTTTCGTCATAAGCATAACATAAATAAAATAAGGATTTGTTTGTAATAAAAAAGGATAAAAAGTCATTTTTTTTTAAAGCATCATTCGGTACCCTTAAAACGCACTTAGTTTTATTATTTATGCGTTTTTTGCAAAAAAATTTTCATATATAAATCCTTATTTTATTTAAATTATGCTTAGGATTGTACGAAAAAAATAAGTTTGCGTATTACATCTAAGGTACCACAGGATTTTAAATAAAATGTAGATATCGTTTACGTAGGAAAACCTGTTTGCGAACAAAAAGTTGGGGGTGAGTTTTCGAGGATGACGTACAAAAAAATATTTTGAATGCAGGGTATGATAGTCCCCTATAATACCTGCCGAATTAAAACTCTTGAACCGTTTTCGTTATGAAAATATCAGGTGTCAAGGAAATTCTGGGACATTCGCTATACGCTTCAGACTCTAGACCAGAATTTGTTAAGCCCTTTCACCATTTCTCAAAAATAAAAGACATCTGTTACATTCACCATTTTTTGAACTAAACTGCGAAAGGTCTCGGAGCTTCAATTCTGTCAATCCTAATAAGGATAATGAGTCATTGTGTTGTCACTAGTTCTTAATATAAGTGCACAAAATTTAAATTAAATCTGTTCGTTTAGAGTGGATTAAAAACGAGGCCAAATATTCGGTTACGAAGATACAGGTTAGTCTAATAAAGGGGTGTTAAAAATAGAAAAGAAATCTACAAGCAAACAAACCTTGATATCGATGATTTCAAGCCCATTTGGGATTAAAAAAAAAATAGGTGGTAAGTGGAAGTCAGGTCAGGGGGGAGGGGGGTGGCGAAAGATACAGCGTATGCCAGCGTTCATCTGCGACATGATGTATGAAAGCACGAGATATCCGATCTTCAATTTTCAATTGTATTATTAATTGGTACAATGAACTGTTGTTTCTTGAGCTGTTCGGCCGCTCTGTCGCCTTGGCATCGGTTTTACTGCTTGACGTTTCGCCAACAGCGGTTGGCAGCCTCAGAAGCTGTTACCTATTCGGCGCGTTCCGAGAACTGTCACAATACTTGTACGTTATATTATTGATACAGTTATTTCTAAATGTTTAATGGATATAATCGCATACCCCGTATACAGTACTGAATGGCATGAGTAGCTTGAAAAAAATAGTAGCGTATTAAGAAGGATGGTTAGCATGTACGTGGCAGGTGGCATCTTTCATTAGGTATGCACTCCAAGACTCCGCTGCTGGAGTTCTGCTTCGGTCTTGGCGCGCAAATACTTACGCACTTATTCATCTGCCAGTGCTGCTGCTGCTGCGTCTACAGCGGTTGCTGTTTCGGCGACCTTACACTATACGGAGTTAAGCGTCTTCTCTTTGCACAGTATCTTATTATTCGGAACAGTAGCGTAACAAAAATATCAGTATTATTCATCTATATCTCTGGTTACAAAAGTCGGCTTCCTTGTCTTGTTTTCTCCTTAATGTGACACTGGATCCTTTGGCACAGTCACAACAAATACTTCACTGTCTAGCTACTCGCAAATCGATTTCATAAACCCGTCACGTTTTTCTCTATTTTGTCATCTGGATTCAGTGCCGACATCCCTCTCATATCTATAGTGTTAAAATTATCTCCCCCCCCCCCCCCCCCCCCCGATCACCATCCTTGCCACGGTATTATACTGTGTCAAAATGTCATTGAAATATGTTCAATAATTTCCACGTTATACAATATAAAAGGATCTAAAGTATTACTTGTACGTATACATATATCAAAAAATTCCTTTGTTTCAGTTCTGTAATAGACAAGGCAATATTCAGATGGACCTAAAATTTGTATTATGCCGCTCGATCTTGTTTTCACGGGTCAGTGGACAGCATCATAGGAATACAACAAATTGTTCAGTTTTACAACCTCCCACCCCCCAACCAGAACAATTTTACCCCCACCCAATAAAAAATTGAAAAGACCAGGAACCCCTAAATCCCCTAAAAACGAAGTGTGAGCTGTTTTTATATTTTTAGCTTTTTGATTATTGCAGCACCGCCACTGACACGATTTCTAAAAACTATATACGTTTTGCATCCTCACCAGCTAGCACGGTAATAATACCGTGTCAAAATTTCATTCGTTCAATAATTTTCACGTTACAGATCATATAACCATCTAAGGCAGGGGTTCCCAATCTTTTTCAACCCGCGGCGCACTTTCAAGTTTGGCATTGTGTCACGGCGCCCTACGTTAGACAGTGATTTTAAATAGATACTGTCGAAACAAATAGGTATCTACAATAATAGTAGACACAAGAATAAAAACTTCCTCAATAGGAAATGAAGTTTATTTTATTATATTTATAAGAATTCAGAATTGAAACAGAAAACAAAAAAGAAAGTCTCAAGAAAAACAAAAATTAAAATGCGACAGTCAAATGAATGACTGTGACGATTGAGCTTGGTGATCTCCACATAGTTTTTCAAAACGGGGAATAAAATTCGACACCGTGACTCTCATTTCTTGCTCCTCATTGATCCTTGAGCGATATATTTGTTCTTGATTACAGCTAAAAATCCAGCTTCATATAAATATGACGTTTCGAACGGAATAAAAATTCTTAAAGCTTTTGAAGTTAGGTTTGGATATTCATTTTGAATCGATAACCAAAACTCCACAAAATCGGATTTGGAGAATACTGGCGGAGCTTGCGCATGAAAGGGATCTTGGATCCACGCAAATTTTTCGACATCATCATCTGCAAAGTATGTATTTCGAAAACCATTCAGTGAGCTTCCATAAGTGTTCCGTGAAAAGGGCCATCAGGTCTTGTGAGACAACTAGTTCATTGGATCCCGCATATTTATGCCATTGTGGAAAGCAATCCTGACCGCCGCCTTCATTCGTCTTTTTTATACAAACTTGTAGTTTCTTCCTGAACGTAGTAATCTTCTCCAGTAGTTTCAAAGTGTGACAAACGTCAGAATAGGCATTGTTGCTTTTCAGGCACCCACAAATATTTGTGCTTTAGACTTAGAGGATCGACTCACGGCGCCCCTCTGTACTTTCTACGGCGCACAAGGGCGCCGGGGCGCATAGGTTGGGAACCCCTAATCTAAGGCATGTATGCATAAGAAAAGTCCCTTGGTTTTTGTAATAGGCACCACCGAAACCATACCCAAAAAAATAGTAGAAAATCACCAGGAATCCCTAAAGTGCTGGAGGGATATTTTTTCAATTTTTCATTTAGTTGTAACAAATACAAATATTGCCACCCTGGAAGGATATACCTTGTATGAGGGTATTGACATAATTATGACTAATCATGACATGCACGTTACATTAATTTGACATAACCTATTTTATGCGTAACAAGGCTCCAGCAGCTGATAATAGGTTTAATTTTCGAATATATTATATAGACTATTTGACCTACACGCTGTAAACACAACAAGCCAAACAATCGGAATTGTTTTTCGCCAATTACTTTACCTCCGATGACCGATTTCGAAAATTATGGCAGCATTACGTACTACGACCCCACATCATATCGCCCAAATTTCATCACAATTCATGCAGCGCTTACTGAGATTACGAGGCTAGAAAGACGCCAACAGACAGACAGGTAGACAGACATACCGACGGAAATCAGTGACACGTGTCGCAGATATCATAAAACGCCCAAAAAGCGTATTATCTCCAAAACAAACATTTACTTGGTAACAAATCTAATTCAACGAAGAAAATGAAGGTACTATTTTCAAAAATTCAGATAGACAGTTTTCATGAGTTAAACAGACATAGGTATACAAAAATAAAAAAAACTGATCGGCGCTAAGCATCCGTTCTTGTCTTGTCTATGTTCAGTGACCCTACGAACGCCGCCACTGCACTCAATTCGATTTATTTATGGTCCTTCGCGCCGCAACCAAACATCTCCGCGTAAATTTCACGATCCGATAATCGAGAATGGTATGGTATGGCGCGATATTCTCGCCACCTGATTATCCACCGGAATATTATAATGTATATATCCCACATCTTCGATTACACCTATACTTCACCGGCTTTTATGAAACTGGCTCGATTTATTCAGCGATCTACCATAATTAATTTCCTAGTTCAGGCAATTAGGGTTTTATATTCCTGTCAGCTCTCGTGCTGAAACCGCGCTCTGCGGTTTGACGGATTATTTATGGGGGCTGCTTAATAAGTAGCCTATCGCTGTATGAGCCCTGCTGATAGGAAGATTTAGATGTTATGTGGTGTTGCGTATACCGTTCTCGGTTAAAAAACGGCGTCAAGGTGGTTTATCCGGTCAGCACCTGCAAAATTATCAGGGTTCACCATCACTCAATAGAAAAACTGATATTCAACTGAAAATCAACGAAAGCTAACGTATGGTGGGTTTATAAATTTAACTAAACTAGCGGCAAATTTGACAAATAAGAATTAAGAAAGATAAATACACGATAAAAAAGTGTATAGCTACCATGTGGCAGCTGTGTCGGGTAGTCGGTAGGACTTGGGGCCTTAAACCCAAGGCCCTAAACTGGCTGTATACGGTGGTAGTCAGAACTAGTATCCAGTATAGCTGCTCGGTCTGGTGGCCGAGCGTAGAGAAGGTCTGTTAGGCTCAAGCTCGCAGAGATTCAGAGGCTTGTAGCAATTACCATAACAGGTGCCACGAGGACAACACCCACTGCTGCCCTGGTGGTACTCTTCCTGCCTGAGAATGCGTGACAGGGGAACGTGGACAGCAGGAAAACCACTAGTTGGCCACACCAGAATAGAGCGATTCGCGGAGAATAATATCCCAATACCGTCATTCAGGGTGAAAAAAGGCAAAGACACCTTAAGTTTAGATAATAAATTCTCACTAGTCATCCCGGAAAGAGACGATTGGATGAGAGGGAAAGTAAAATTTTCGCCCCATAGTCTGGTGTGTTTCACTGACGGATCGCTGTTAAAGGAGTCAGGATCAGGAGGGGCAGGCTTTTGCCTGGAGGGTAAAGAAGTGCGGCGGAGCTACGCGCTGGGAACCTGCACGACTGTCTTCCAGGCGGAAGTGTATGCCATATTCATGGCGGCATACTCGACGGAAGTCGAACAGTGGCAACTCCGAGAGCCAGATCAGTTCTGGCTCAGGAATGTTCTTACGCCCTTCAGAAATCAGCAAGCCATAAGGCGACCCTGCTGTGGGTCCCCGGGCACATATCAATGTATACCAATACCGGGTAACGAGAGAGCGGATCGATTAGCTAGGATAGAGGCCGGCAACCCCTGCATTGGCCCAGAACCTATGCTGGGAATTAGCAGACGCCAGGTCAATGTGACCCTGGATAACTGGGCCTACAAGGAACTGGCGAAAGCCTGGTTAGAGAGAGACGACTGCAGGCAAGCCAAAAGATTCATAGCAGGCCCTGATAAGGGCCGAACGCTATACATTTTGAATAAAGGCAGAGAGACGCTCAACCTTTTGGTGGGGGTTCTCAATGGCCATTGCCGGATGAATAGACATTTGTCACTCATGAGAGTGGTAGGGGACACCATTTGCTCCAGATGCTGGGAGAAGGACGAGACAGCACTTCCTGGGCAGATGTGCAGTTTATCGCAACCTTAAAGTTCAGATATTCGGCACGACGGAGTTGGGGGAGGAGTCACTATATTCAGCGAGATGGTCGGACATACTGACTTTCATTAGGAAGTCTGGTAGGTTCGACAAGGAGCTTTCTAGGGTGTAGAATTTTAGTGTTTTCAGTGATTGGTTCAGTGGGGTTGGCAAAAAGGGCCAAAGGTGGCCTACTTGCCTGGCTTCGCCTCCCCATCACTACGACTACTACTACTAAATACACGGAACCACTATCAAACGTTTATATAATTCTACTTGTCAATTAAAGTAACAATTAACAACTAAAAAGATTTAACCTAAGCATTAACAATCTTACTGTTCTATGCATGTGTTTAATGTCTCTTGTAGAGATAACAAGGTTTAAACACATGCACTGTCCCGATATATCATTGATATTCGATTCTGTATGCATTCCATCATTTGGAATTCGTCACCTCATTCTATAATCTTGTTTTGTTTGTGTCCTGAAATAAAATCAAATTGATATTCATCTTAATTCTCAGTTGAAGTTTATAAACATATCTTGATTTTTAGTTGTTAATTGCTAATTCTTAGGTTTAGTTGTGTTTATAAATCCACCATTATAATTTAAGGCCGATGGGACGACGAGACTCGTTAACGCAATGGAAGGTGGTGTAACAATTTTCGTGTTCATCAAAGTAATATTGGTGTACTAGTCAACTATGATCAATTTTGTGATAATTTGAAATTGGCCTGGGATTGCTTGACAGCGCATGTCTAGTCAGATACCTGGTTTCAAACGGTTTGGAATCATCCTTTGTTAAAACACCCTGTTCACATGTCAATCCGTAATTGACGTTTAACAGCAACTTTTATGGTTGCATTTTTTATTTTTGTCTCAAATCGCTTACGTATACCTAACGACCTTAACTTCATAGAATATTTTCAAGTGTTAACAGATGGTGAAGGGACTGTGATCATACATATTGGTCAAAGATAGAACTTTTTTTTAAACAGAGTGGTGGTAATTAAGAGCTTGTTGCTGAGTACGCACATTTTGGGATGGTGTGCAGACTGCTTTGGTATAGTCATAAGCTGTAAAGCGTAAAGATGTTACTTCTACGTAACAAATCGATTTTTGAATACTTTGAGCAGCATATGTGGTAGTGCAATTCAGTGACTCAATAGCGCGTGGTTAGCAATGATATAACAACCTTTTAAAGCAAAAGGTGTTTCAAGGGTAACTAGAGCAATACAAACTAAATCATGATCCTGATTCATTAGGTGAATCGTAAAAATCCCTTTCAATTATAAAGCGGTACCGGTACTGTAACAGTAATATAATAGACCTCGTTTTTTGCTTGTTCATGAGTCACTATATTATCTATAATACCTTCATCATCTATGGAATCAGTCATTTATCCAATTTGAATTCGAGTTAAATCAGGAAATTTCTGGTGTCATTCCTGTAACAAGATTTAGCAAAATACTATCGAGCCCCAAATTCAATTGGATGATGCTATATAATAATAGAACCTTTTCAATTCTATATTATGTTTACTCCCCAAACTAGGAAATGTTGATCATGTGTACTGTTTTGGCCATCTAAGACCAGTTCTCACCACTTGTTATTGCTTGAACGCACAACTAATAGTTTCAGTTTCAGACTGGGTCTTATCTTGCTTTATCATGATTTTGTCATTGCGCACACTCAAACGATTTCAAACCATTGGAAATATGATGCTATAGAACACATCTAACCTGTAAAAGAAAGACATAGCGGCAGAATGCACTTTTTTAGGTCCATCCGAACATTGTCTTGTCTATTACAGAAACCCAGGGAATTTTTGACACACCTTGGCGAGGATGGCAAACACGTATGGTTTTTGACAGCGCAGCAATAATCAAAAAACATAAAATTTAAAAACATCTCAAATTTCGTTTTTAGGCTTTTTTAGAGGTTCCTGGTAATTTTCTGCTTTTTTTTGGGTGGGGGGTGAAATTAAGGTAGTTGGGGTATGGTCGGTTATAAAACTGAAATAAGTGTTGCATTAATAATAGTCTGTCCATTCATGCTATAAGAAAATAATAAACTGGGATCACCGTAATGTGTGGGAAATACAAAATCAATCAACTTGACTTCATTTGTTTTTTTATTGGATTCGCGCAGTGTCAGTTCACGCCGATAACCTTGAAAGTGGTAAAACCATTACCGGCGAATATTATTCACAGATGGCATTGTTTTGAAGCATACACTACCACATTTGGCGAAGAAAAAAGGTACTGCTCCATCAGGACAGTACATGAGTGCAAACGAAACAAAATATCATCAATAATTGAGCTACAAACTGCTACCTCATCCACCATATTCTCTAGATTTAGCCCCTAGCCTGTTTCCGAATTTGATAGAATTGGAAAATCTTATTATTAGAAAGATTAAAAAATTAAATACATGTTGGACTAGATCTATCTAAGTGATAGGATATTATGTACAGAAATAAAATGTTTATACCGAAAAAAATCTTGCCTTTCAAAATTCACGGACTCATCAAAACGCCCTGATATATATTATAGGCGAGCATCCCCCGTATCTTCGGTCTGAACCACAATCTTGGCGAGCTCCTAGCAACCCGCATTATTTATATATTCAGTGCGGAGATTGCGAATTTATCAAGCGGACGAAAATATGCGAGAAATTAGATTTATTTCTGATTGAACCGAACTCTCGGCTATTTGCATTTAGCTTCTTAATGGCTCTGGAAGGAGCTTCTCGCAATTATTATTCGCGTTTTTGATTTGTGATCGCATTCTTAGAAACCAACCGTGCAATAAGGAGAAAAGCCCGACTGTCTGCT
Organism: Callosobruchus maculatus; assembly: GCA_951848785.1. Lineage (NCBI taxonomy): Eukaryota > Metazoa > Arthropoda > Insecta > Coleoptera > Chrysomelidae > Callosobruchus > Callosobruchus maculatus. Next base: position 7,583,767 of record CATOUR010000026.1, on the reverse strand, counting down.
GGAAATTCCATCCCAGATAAATATTTGCTTCATACATATACATGCAGAAGGAATTGTTTTTTGGTACCTAATGTTTACACACTTATTTATACCGGGTTCGTAAAAAGTACCTGGACGCATAAATATCTCCAAAACTCCCAAAGCTGGAACGATAAAATTCAATACCTGAAGGTTTTTTAACATGTAGAGATCAAAAATGCTACCAGCACTGTTGCCGGATTTACCATTTTTACGTTACGTTAAAGAGATTTTTAAACACCGTTTTTTTTTTCAGTAAAAAGCACTTGAACGCTTAAAAATCTCCAAAACTGCCACAGCTGCAATGATACAATTACAACGCCTGGGCATGTAGGTTAAAAATACTAATAGCACTGTTGCCGGATTCACCATTTTTACGTTACACGCCATAATTTTGTTATTTTGAAAGGATTGCTATATTTATTCCAGTTTTGAAGATTTTTTAGCGTTCCGGTACTTTTTACTAACACGGTATTTTCTAATATGTTGAGTAAAGCTTTTGGTTGGTAAGTTGATTAATCCGACGATATTCACACTTTTTTTTGAATAAATCACAATAAATACATTAAATATCAAATGCTGGTTACAATATTGAAGTATCTCAGAACTTAATGTTTCAGTTTGTACAGTAATTCGTAAGCTAGTTTGATGTTTGTCAAATTAATCAGTCTTTGGAATCATGCTGGCTGTCTCTTTTGGACCATCGAGATTCGTTAGTCAACGAATAAATAAGTTTGTATAATAAAATATAATAATAAATAAAAAGATTTACTAACTTTTCAACTGTCTCTGCAGTCTAAAAAATTCTAATTATTTGATAGGATATTTGTTCTAAGATGACAAAGTTCTGTTTTTTAAATTTCTGATCTACGGTTACGTGTTCTTCGATACAAAGTGATTCATATAAATTGTTGATAAAGTGATGTATGCACATTGTTAATAAATCCAAAGCAGGAAGCGTGATGAAACAATTATATCTATTGTGGTAGCTGAAAATAAAATATTTTCTGCATTCGGAGATAATAACTTAATACATAAAACGGTGCTTGTACTCCGAAACTTCATAAGCATCATAAGTTACAAGTTTTTGTTTTTTGTTCTTGCTGTGCTGTGAGATTTATTCCAAATATAATTTTGAATGAGTGAAAACGGCGCGAAAACAACTTCTGACGTCGCTGGTATAGTATAGCAATGGGATGGGAGGTTTCGCAATCACTTTTTACTCAATAATTTTTGTTGTCACACTTGTGACTCGTCATATTTTCATATTAACCTCATGTTTTTGTACCACAGAACAACTTACTGTGTACTTTTCGAGGTGACATTTAGAGCTAGAGGTGGGGTGTTATCACAATAATCATTATTTTGTGACAAACGACTAATGTCTGATACGATATCGTCCTATACCTATACCAATCAGGTCAAATCAATCGAGCCATGTAGAAAAAATGTCGTTAAATATCTTGACTCACAGTCCTTCACACACATTATTGGTGCTAGCAAAACATTTGGAGTTCCTCTATCCCTTCACCATTTTCATCAAAAAGGTAGACAATGATAAGGGACCTTTGAAACATCTAAAAACGAAGTTTGAGCGATTTTGAAATCCTTCATTTTTTGTTGATTTCTCCTTTGCCACTGGCAAGAGTTCCGACAACGATACACTCTTACCATTTCTTCCACGATAGTAATATGGGTCTTTGGGGCTCTAAAGAAGATTGGCAGACTCCCAGGAACACTATATCCAGCCCAGATGTTGAGCCTTCATAGCAACCAATAAACATAGAGGAAGTAAACAAACTTCGTTCTTGGAAGTTAGCGAATGAGCTCAACCTCACAACTGACCTATGAAGTCACAGGTATTTATATTTGCCACAATGCTTCTCCAAAGCGGTGGTAATAGTAGTGATGAGGGGGCAAAGTCAGGCAAGTAGGCCCCCTTTGACCTTTTTTGCTCACACCACAGAACCAACAATAAAAGCACTCATGGCTTCCTGGAGAACTCCTGGTGGAGGCTAGTATATCAGTCCAGTTTACAGAATATAATTTTTGTTCTTCAAACTCCGTTCGTGCCAAATATCTGAACCCTAAGGTTTCGTACAGGCAAACCGCTTCAATTTCCAATTAAGCCATCGCTATTGGTTTGGTGCTGTCATGTCGCCTCATTTATTTACAGAAGCATCATGTTGTGGGACTTCTGGCGACATTCATGTTGTTGTTATATGACGAGTAAATAAAAACTTACACAACACATTTAATGTACGAAGTTCGCACACAACGCTAATATAACGCCATACATATTCTGCCGCCGATGGCCTTGCGCGATACGTAGGAATGTATTTCTACGTTGTACAGGGAGTCTCACGATGCGCGATGGCTGATTCAAACGAATAACGTTGGGCGATCAGATGTTCAACAAAACCGCTACCAAAACTCGCCCACTGCTAAGGAAGCTTACGGGTACACAGCGAAGAAGTTGTTAAAAATGTGGAGATGCTAAAGGTGATTACTTTGGCGAATATTAACACTCTGTATAGATATATCTAACAATTTTTTGAAAAAAAAATATGTATTGACCTTTGGTGCACTTCATGGGGGCAGAAATTTGCCAGGATTTGCGAAGGAAAAGTACCATCGGAGAGCGGGCGCAAAAAACAGCAATGTATCAATTAACATAGGAATCTCATGTTTATTGTACTATGAGAATAAATCAACTTGATGTTCTCATATTTTCCTCGAACATTTCCGACATCCCCGGTACGTTCTATCCATTCATCCAGAACACCTACTTATTCATCTTCCACTTAATTCCCGACAGATAGTAGGGCAATTTGGGCCAATCTGCGGCAAGATTGAGAGCTGTGAGTCGAGCGCGGAGACACTCAAGAAAAAAAAATGGACCCGTATGCTCTTGAAACAATCGACGATCACGGTCGTGGTCCGCACCGGCCGACGCGATCAAGGGGGGCTTTTGTCATCCCATTTACCGCAATTTACCATGACCACTTGATTGCATTGTGCGTTTTTTGTCATCTGAATTGTTGGAGTCTGAATTTATGGGCATGATGCATCAGATTGTTATGTAATTCTGCGTTTGTGCTTGAATTGAAGCTCGTTTGTTTCCGTGATTGATCGAAAACTAACACTATTATTTTTATTGTAATGGAAATAACGTCTCGATGCTAGATATACTGCTGTATACAGGCTGTGTAAGAAGTACTACTGTATACAGGGCTTAATGCAATGTGACGTATGAGCTAAAATGCAATAAGTTTAGCTTAATCTGTGTATGGACAAAAATCAATAGTTTTTTTATAGCAAACCTTCCGCAAAGGTTGAAAGCCTATGGCGCTGTAGGAGCGCTGCGAGAGAATATGTGTCGGTGCACGTTAGATTCAAAACGCTGCAGGTTGTAGCCATCGGGAAATAAATTCCCCGGCAGCTGATTCCACAGCGTCGAAGTTCTCCAAAAGAAGGAATGTTGGAGGATTCTGGTTCGGGGAGTAAGGACCTCGACCTGGTAAGGATGAGCTCGCAGAGCTTCTGTAGTGTTCCTGGTTCGGACGGCCTTTGGTGTCATTATCTGGGAAAGCTCACTCGAACATCTTCCGTGATAGAATCTGTAAAACAAGGATGGTCGGCCACCATTCTTCGATGTTTCAGACTGTGAAGGTCCTTTGTGAGGTTAGGCGTATCGATTAGCCTAATTGCTCTCTGCTGGATAGTGTCCAGAAGCTTTAGAGAGTGTTTCGGAGCGCATCCCCACACATGGGAGCAATACTCCAACGATGGTCGGATCTGTGCCTTATAGAGCAGCAGTAGTTGCTCTGGTGTATACAGCTTCCTACAGCGGAAACATACTCCAAGCTTCTGTGATGCCGTTTTAGCAATACTGTCGGCGTTGTTGATATTTTTCGATTTTGAGGGAATTCTAATATTACCTGAATCTGACATTTTTGTCTAAATAATGAACAAGCTACGTTGAAAATCAGCAACAAGGTCACTGATTTTAGTTCAATACGCTTACCTCAATTCAGTAGCATCGTAAATAGTCGAAAATGTGCGATATTTTGAAAAAGAAACAAATATTGAGAAAGATAAAATAATTCTCATTTTCGTTTCAACAGAATCATATCTAGCTCAAAATATTGCCAAAGTCACTCCCTATACAAACCACTGGAAAAACTTAACCTCATAACCTCAGCTTCTCAAAGAGGTATAAATGTCGAATTGAAAGCCTACATTCAAGCATAGCAGAGCCAGAATTTCAATAGTGGATGGATCATCATCCTTATGATAATAAATATTTTTTGTGGAGGTGGTGTAATACATCATAAAGATAGCGAAAATAATTCGAGTACGTATTGAAGCAGTCTTCAAAAAGGCAGTGGTTTTGACTATACACTGTTATAGTAAAGCCCAGAGATATACCATTTGTTTACAAAGTGAGGATCTCCGCAAAAAGTGCCGACAGAGAAAGGAAACGGGGTCGGACTGGGCGTTCGAATTCGATGGAGTGGGCAACAACGAAAATGTTCGTTCCATCCAATAAAGTGCTCATACATCAGTTGGTTGAACAAGATGTTTGAAACTTTATTATCTGTTGATAAATATATGGTAGAAACATTTCAATATAACCGTATAAACCATATGGTAAATTATTCCTTTCTACACTCAATTTTAATGTTCGATTCGTTGTTTTAGTTGTCCCCAAATTAATTCTATAGGACTGAAAATGCAAAAGTAGGGAGGCAACCTTAAGACATCATGACCATACTTTTTAGCTATGCTTTCTATGACATATTGTTTCTCAAACAGGAGGACTTTCAATAATTCAGTTTTTTTTGTAAGTTTCTTCAAAGTACAAATCCTGTTTTATGAGAAAATCTTGTATTTCCGCCTTCGATAACGCTGAATTCGGAATTTTGTACCTTTGTCTGGAGTGATAGCTTGCGTTGTCCATTACGATGACGCCAAATGGCTTTAAATTGGGAATAAGTGTATACTCAAACCATTGCTCAAATATTCCCGAGTCCATGTTTTTGTGGTAGTCTATATTGCAGTCTTCAATTTTCTTTCCGCATAATTTGAGTGCGTTTTCGACCTAGCCCTCAGATGATCCGCACTGTAAGATAAGTATACGCGGTATCATGGGGATCATACCAGGTCTCGTCAAGGTAGTACACTGACCTCCCCTGCTCGTTCCGGTATTGCTCTCAAGTAATCGTGCCGCCATTCCACAATCCTTGCACTTTCCATTATAGCCATTCGTTTGTTCACAGTTCTGTACCTAAACCCAATCTTCCTAATCCATCGCTGCAATGTACTCCTTGGATACTGTTACCCCATTCTAGCCAATTGTCTTTGAACGGACTCGATTGTGGGTAGTTCATTAATTTTGTACTTTTCGTACACAATATTCCTCAATAATTTTGTGATCGTGGGATCTAGTTCTTTTGAAACACCAGCATCAAACCTACGCTTCTTCTTTTGTGGCCCATTTCTCAAAATTTCACATACTGTTGTATATGGAACGTCTGTTAGAATTGACGTCTTTTTGATCATACTCTCCTTATTTTCATTCTCCGGATCCTTCGTTAGTTCATTATCATTTAGTACTATTTGTTTTGCATCTGCGCTAAGATGTGACCTTTTGTGAGGTTTTAATTGGTCTACCTCCACCTCCCTCTGTTCAAATTCATTATCAGTGTCCGTAATATAGTCACTACTTTCACCACCGTAATGACAAACCGCCGACGTAGCTTCACTGCTGCAGGGTAATTCACATCGCTGTGAAATCCCATTATCTTCCCAAGGCAGAAACATACTCTAGCTGTCACACTTCCAAAAAAAACGTCCGATTCAGACAGAAAAGTAACGCACAAAAGTAAAAGCAGATTGGCGTTGCTATCAATAACGGTAGCAATACCTGCCTAAACAATTTGACTAAGTCCGGTCCTCTTCATCGATGGAGTCGCTAATAATCCTAAAATGTGTCGGTCTTATCATAGTTCAGTCAAAATATACATCGTGAACGTCATCCGACAGATTTACGTTCAAATACAACTTAGTGTTTCATTTTCACCATTCTAAAAGGTTACGTTATGTTAGAAAATTGGTTAGAAGCACATTCCATGAATTGGTTACGAGTACGAAAGTAAAATAATGGTAACCATTGAATATTATCAAAACTGTATCTATTCCAAATGATGAACTGTACTAAGAGATGGAATGCAGTTTTTATATAGCGCAAAACGTACACAAATGGTATATCTCTGGGCTCTACTATATCATTAGACCCAACAACCATAACACAAGACATAAACTATACGCAAAAGTCATACCTAAGACGAGGAAATCAATTATGCATAGGTCATATATTTATTTGGCGCCAAAGCTATATCAAAAAAAACCTAGCGATATAAAGAAATTTCATTTCAATAAACGCTCGAAAAAAGTCTTAAAGAATAGTTAAACACTGTAGACACAAAAGAAATACATAAATCAATCGAAAAATCATATTATAACTGAATGCACAACTAATGTAATAATTTTGTAAACAAATTTCATTTAAATTATTTATTACCACATTTATCTCGTACATAATTATGCGTAATATTATGTATATATTATAGCAACACTAATTTGGCCATGTAAGGCGTAGTCCTTCTATGGATGTTATCATATTTATTTTCTCACTTTTTTTCAATTATTTTATTCGATATATATGTACTTTGAGAGTTAATAAATATTATTATTTTAACAAAAAGGTGCAGCCCAGGTATGCACTGTCCAGGCTAAACCAAGCTCTTTATGGAGAAAGGCATGCAGTTTGATAGCAGATAATAAATGAAACTACATCTGCTAAAATGAGCAGTTTACTAAGAGACATTTCTTGATAGATTACTTGCCCCAGATTTTAATTTTTTGAGTACTTTCTTCCTTGATAACTCGATGATTGTGAGGTGTTAAGGAACGCAGATTAGACTGAACTAATTTTGTAATGTGTTTTTATTTATAGTTCATTAAAACCATATATTTCGAATGGTAAACTATTTATTAACGGTTCTATAATCTTTATATCATCAAAGTAGGCGCTCCACAAGAAATTAATTTAAAATAATGATAGCATCTCCAGGAAGCAGTTTTTGTTTTTTTTTTTTAGGGAACTTGCGGTTGTCTTGTCCCTGTATCACATTATTATCTCATAAGACAAACAGCTTCGTGAATCTAAGGGATCGATATATTATTTATTAGCGGCACTCGTTTCGGATTTATCAATAACGCCGATGCAACATTATACCTGTTCCTTAAGATTTAACCGGATTAATGTGGAAAAAAAAACAAAAAATCATTTCTGGTGCAGTCGTCAATCAATGTAATTTGAAATTCATTATTTGGCATACATTTTGTACATACCTACTTTGACAAATGCTACTGAGGTTACCAAAACGTCAGTAAGAAGTTTATCATTCAATGAATGCTGCTGAAATGATGAGCCAGCTAAGTGCGATGTATTATATCTGTATTTATTCCTATAACTCATATCTTATGTTGATGTGTTGATCTATACGTTTATAGTTATAGTAAAAACGTTCGAAATATATACCCGGGAGTAATTTTGTGGCCCTAATTTCTCAAAAATTGTATCTCTCCACAGTGTCGCGTGCCGGGTGTGAGGACAGAACATTCTAGGGCCACACTAACATTAAAGAAAAAAACCAAACGTGGTTGCCTATTAGATTCCTAATAGATATTAATATAAAATGTAAAAATACCATTTAAACTTACATTCTAACAATATTACTTAAAACTACATACGAAAAATGAGGAAAAAAGATTTAACACAAGGCAAAATCAGAATCAGAAGAGTTGATATCACTCAAGTTGATAAAAATTTATTTCGGTCACGTACTTAAAAATGATAACTCTACTTTGATTAGGTAAATGTTTATTGCAGTTGTGCCATTTTTCTTGAGTTATTAGATGTACCTGATCTCCAATAAGATATATAACTGCTGATGAGCTTTGGTGTGACTATTGTTCTATCTGATATTTCCTTAGAAGTCGAACTATATTAATTTCATCGAATTAAAAATACAAGAATAGGGTGGAAGACTTAAAAAGTCACACCCACTACTTCGCGCCTTTATCAAAGTTTTAGCTTTTTACTAATTCGAATAACTGATTTTTTGTTTTAATTTTTGATGAACTTGTGATATTTTGTTTTGTAAGAAATTCTATAATCTCAGCTTTTGTAAGCGAAGTGTCAGGTATATTTCCAACAATCTCGAATTTATATTTCTCTCTTTTTCTGTATTCTTTCTATTTCTTAGCGCAGGTTTTCGGATTAATCATGATAGTCTCACAAGGTTTACTATTAATATGAATAAAAATTATTTCGGTACTACCCTGGACATAGAACGGTCTGAAATAAGGGTTGTTTAATGTGTAACCACGTTCAGCGACAGCAAGAATGCAGCTATGAGATTAGAGCATTTAAGAATTTCATCGACATTCAACCATATCATCTCAAACATAATGAAATTGATTTACATACACAAAAATTTGGATAAAAATGTAAAAATTGTATGGATTAAAGGACACACAGGTATACCTCAAAACGACACAGTCGACATACTAGCAAAGATGGCGACTACAGATGGAATATTGATAAGGAATTTCAAAATTCCCCACAGTGACTTGAACAGTAAATTAAACAAGAACCTGAAAGAAAAGTGGAGTGAACACTACCATCGAAATCCATCCGGAACGATATACAAACAGATCCAGCAGAACATAAGAACAGAACCCTGGTTTAAGAGAGAAACGAATAAACCACTTGTGAGAACACTTTGCAGATTGAGGTGTTATCATTGCTTAAGCCCTCAACACAAAACTAGAATAGGGCTAGACGATGACCCTCACTGCAGATGTGGAGAGATTGGTACTGCTCAACACTGTATATTAGAATGGCAATTGATCAGTAATGAGGTAAAAGGACCTGTATCAAAGATTGTCAAACTATATTCCGTTACCTGCTAATATGATCTCGATACTAGCTAGTGAAAACAACTGTGCATACAAACTATTATATATAACTTTTGCACACAAAAACTAAAAATAATACTGTAATTTTCAACTATAACTAATATAAAACAATGTTCGTATTATTAAGAAAAAATAGATGTCCGTCGAAAATAGGGCCAGTTGATCTCAGATCAGAGCCAATAACATAAATAAAAAAAACCACGTATAGCTGATGTTTTGGGAGATTCACGTTTGAGACATTAAAATGCCATAAAATTTACTGCCGCATAGAACTCAAACTTGTTACTATATACGCGTAGTTTATGTCATCTTATAATATTTGATTGCCAAACTGATTTACTATTTTTTTTTATTTTAGACCCCTTTCTTGCAGATATCCCGACGCAAGTGCCGCCGCTGACGCCGGGCACAAACAAAACGATGGCGGAGGCGCTCAAAGCGTCCTTCGCCTCGTGGGAAAAAGAGCAACTCAGGCTGAACATTACCAAAGGTAAGTCATTTTCAATATTACATATACGTATATAACATACTATTTTGCAATATCTTAACACCTCCTTATACTGAGTGAGATACGTCCAAACTGAATAGATGTAGCCAATCAATAGCTTGCATGATTAAGCGTTAATCGCAGCTATTTATCAAATAAACTGAATATTTATCATCAAATCAATCTTTCCAAATATTTATTTGTTTTCCAAGAAAGCTTCCCACAAATTCAAAAGGCAAATTGAACAAAATTAAGACTAAAGTTAAAGAGTAGCAAATCTGGAAATAACCTGGAAATGACCGAATTGATTTTCATGAATCTTCGACACAGTATTATTACCTTGGCGAGGACGGAAAACACGTATGGTTTTTAGAAATCGTGACAGTGGTGTCGCTGAAATAATAAAAAAACTAAAAATATGTGGGTGGGGTTGTTGTCTATTGACCTGTGAAGAAAAGACCGAGCGGCATAACACAATTTTGGGGGGGGGAGGGGCTGGCGATGATTTGGTTGCAAGGAGATCTCAGACTATAGCTTCATGCTATGGTATAATAATAGACTGGTATCACCGTGATGTGTGGGAAGTACTGAGTCAATCAACTTGACTTCGTTTTTTTGAGAATTGCGCGGAGACGGTACAGTTCCAGCGACAACTGAGGTGGAAAGGGTATAGTTATCCGTGAACTGCGCGGACAAATTAATACATGTATTGTTGACGTTGGCTCCGTTTTTCGATGCATTTTGTTCGCTAATTTAACGTACCTGAGAGTTTTTGACTGAGTTCATCGCGTTATATGAATGTTCCTTGTGGCATATTAAATTCAGGGAATATAGTAACAAAGGCAAAAAGAAACAAGCTTATTAGATTTCGGTAGATAAATTCAAAGAAATTGATGCCAGCGCAGATGAAGAAACATAAGTGAGGAAAATTGATCCTTAAAGGAGTGTTTACCGAAAACAGCAAAAGCAAATTATGTCAATCTGGGACCTGCACTTCTCAAACGATTAGATAGTTCTTCCAATCATTAGGTTGATCACTCAATTCCGCAGTAATCTAACGTGGGAAAAGACAGTGATGTCTTCTTAGGAGCCATTTCCTTGATCACCCGTATTTATTAAACATTTTATGTTTCTTTTTCTTTTTCTTTACAAGACATCGTGCAAAAATTGACTACAGTAGTGCTTCTTCCAACCTCCAAGATCAATATCACCAAGACTGCGTAAAAGTGACTACAAGAAGGCACCGTGTGAACGCTCTATTTTTGTCATATTTTCATTCAGTTTTGAAACTGCACAGACCGAAACGTTGAAGAAAATGTTGAAGATAGAGGCCTGACAAGCTGATCTACCATTTTGTTGTCATCAACTCCTAGCTTATTTGAGCAGAAAACAATTATTTTGAATCGCTACCAATGGACGGTGGAGAGAGAGCTGGGAGGGGGGACATGGCGGTGCAAAGCGAAAGAAACAAAGACAAACCGGAAACAATCAGATAAGCGCGGGTCAGCGAAAGTTTCCGCTCCTATTGAAAATCAACAATGTGTAACGTTACAGCATCCGTTTTGAATAAACTTTTGTGAAATCACCTGAGTTAATGATGACGCGTCGACCGACAGTAGCGAGTTGCACCATATGAAACGTTGCTGCCTGCCATCATGCGCCCTAGGGCGGTGACATCACCACAGCGCCGGATTCAGTGTGTCTCTCTTGCAGGACGGAATTTTTTTTACCAAATGGGGTATTATCAAAAAAAAATGGCGAAATATTGATGTTACACTTCCAAAAACGCGAAGTGGTTTCAAATCCCTTCCAAAGTTCAAACCAAAAATTTTACGCCAAAGCTGTGACGTAATAAATCTTAGCGCGACGTCATAAAGTCTTTTATGGAGCCATCCTTAAAATGTGACTCTACTTTGCCGTCCCTCTTTTTCTGTGTCTACAAATGATCAGCAGACATTCGAAATGCATTTTGTCCAAATTCTTTATATTTGAGGTAGAGGTGGCGCTGTATTCCTATGATCAAATACTTACTCTTTATGAACACAAAATACATTTAGTTTCCATGCTATTAGGTAGGAAATCATACCTAGATGAACAAGTTGATTCAAGTCCATGGACAAAATGCATTTTGATTGGGATTTTATTTTCATATATTGTACGACACAGATCTGGGGCTGAAGTGATAGCTGCAATATGTGAAAAAACTGTGGTAAACTAGTGATGGATAGAACCAGAATGAAACTAGGTATTTTGAATGCGCTGACAATGATCACAGTGATTCAATTTAAAAAAAATGGATAATAGTCTACAATTACTATTATGCTACTATTATATTTTGTTGTTTCATTCTAATGTGGTTCACGGTAAACTTGTTTTTCAACTTCCTTGGTACCAAATTTTGTGATTGAGTTCCATACACCCATCACACCTTTTTTCTCTATGATTTGATTTTCGTGTATTGGTTTTTACTTCTCCTGAGAATTTGTAATAATGGACAAAATGCAATTTGAAAGTCTTTTCCTCAAATATAATCTCCGCTTCAAGTTGACATTGAAAGATGTTCACATTTTTCCGTGATCTACTTTGGGTAAATCAGATACCGTTGTGATATTATCTATGCGTGACACTAGTGACAGGGCGATAAAGATATGACGGTAGCCAGTGTTGCCGCATGATATAAAGAAAAAATTAGGATATGTTCTCAAAAATCATGAGTAAACTGGTAATTATACCTATAATAATGTAAAACATGTAATAAAAATGCAGTACGAATTGTAAGTTTACAAAAATGATTTTCCATTCAATAAACTAAATAAACATAAAATAAAGTTTTGCCGTATTCAGTTGTTTTTGTTTCAGAAAATAAATGGGTAACCCAATCCAATTGATTCTTAAATTATTCAGTAGATTATTATTGAATGATTACGGCAAAACTTTATTTTATGTTATTTTGTTCTCTTTTCAACTACATAAAATGTTAATACCCAAATACAAGAGATTATTAAAAAAACATGATTAAGCTTATTATATCAATAACGTTAGTCTAGATGTCTGACATCTGTGAGTAGTCCAGTAAATATGACAGAAAATTATTGACATTTATGTTGATACGTCAATCTGGATGAACTAGAACAACAAATACAATTGAAGCTGTAGCAATTTGAAGGTAATGGTTAAGATTTTGAACACCTGTTGTGATGAAAACTGTTTCATTGCTGATTTCGTTTTGTCTTCAGCGTGTAAATGCGCATTTGTTTTATTATGATACAAGGTACATACTAGAATAATGTTATTAATGTAATAGACTCAATAAAGTATTTAATTTTTTTTAAACATTTTCTTGTATTTGGATACTAACATGTCATGTCATTGAAAAGAGAGAGAAAATCTCTATCAAATGAGCGTAGTAAAACATTGTAAGCATTGCTATTTATAAAAATTAATCGTTTTTCATTATTTGTTTGTTTTCTGAAACAAAAACAACTGAATAATTAAACAACTTTTATATAAACAGATTTATACAACCGTTATTTACCTTACACAAAAAAATGTACATTTGTGTGCTGAATAATGTATAACCACTATTAGCATACATCATATATTTACTATTTATGTAACATGTATTCGTTCACTAATAAAGAAGCAAAAACATAAATATGATATTTTAGCAAGTTCCTCTCCTGCTATTACGCTCATACATATTTCCGACGCGACGGAGTTACTAGTACGTATCTGTTTTTAGTGATAATGCCCCAGTGAATAATTAGATGATGACATCCACCGCTCACTGGATCGCTGATATGAAATATTACTACGTAGCACAAATATGAGTATATTACATTTTTGAGCTATTGTTGATTTCACATCAGATGTCCATTTCACTATGTATGGTGTGTAAATATGAGAATGAACAATAATATTTCGTGCAAATGAAAAGCTAAAATAATATACAAGGATTCCAAAATGTAAGGATTCGATATTAATGTCACTGAGTTATGACTTCATAATTCATAATCTCTCTTCTCTTCCAAAAAGTTACTTGATTGGGCATCGACAATTTATAGAATACAATAGTTTCAGATCAAAGCCCTATGTTGCTACGTCATTTCTTCATAAAATGAATGCACCCAAGATTTGGTAATGATCTTGAACTTTTTAATAAATATGCTTACGTCGATGTTTGCGTAATGCATTAAAATGCATTAACTAAAGTTCATAAATGGTTGACTGACAATTCCTTAAAGTTGAATAATTATCTCCAAAAGTGAAGATATTTTATTCACTCGTCGTAATAATCCCAAATTATATAATAATTATTCTGTTGACAACCAACCACTAGAAACGTGTGACACACAGAAAAGTCTAGGTGTCCACTGTAACATTAAATCCATGTTTAAACAACATATTAGTCACTGCTGCAGCGTCCAGATCGTTAGGATTTTGTATCGAGGCTGTCGGTTTTGTCGACGTTGAAACTTTAAAATTATTATAATGTACATTAGTTTCATTAGAAATAAGTTAGAATATCTATTGTAACATAGTGTGGGGGTGGGTTGGCTCAGTGGTTAGAGTCGAGGGCTCGTGACCTAAAGGTCCCGGGTTCAATTCTCGTTAGAGGCGGACATTTATTTATGTTTTTTTTTCAATCAAAAATAAATATCCATAAAAAAAAGCTCAGCGATGTATCCCCACGTGAGCCTTCACTGTTGGCTTCTAATTAACAGTGGTATTCCTAAGTGGCGCCGGGAGACAGTAACAAAGCCTACACAAAACACGAGGCTAATGACCAAAGCAGTCGATGCCGATGACACAAAAGTAAAAAAAATATAGTGTAGGCCCCAAACTACCAGAATTTTCTACAAGCTGTGGAAGCTGTTCGAAGGAGATTCCGTAAAAAGTCATGGTCATTACCCAAAGAGAGGATTTGGACGATCGGTTTTACTTAAACTGCATGATATGGAGTTGCTGGTAGACAGACGGAACTTAGCATCGCTTTCATTTCTGTATGTAAGTTGCTTAACAACACAGTCGATTGTCCATACCTAATAGCAAAAGTAAATTTCTCTGTGCGGAGAATTGAGTGCCGAAATTATTATGATATTCTTCTTGTTTTCGTTAGGAAGTGAGATTATTACTTACGGGTTGTGGGTTGTTTCTTGGTTATTCCTTTGGTTGAAGTGTGAAATAAAACACAAATTTGCTTGTCCTAGGACGTTTCGTCTAGGTACCTAGACTTCATCAGCAATTACATTTGTAACCAAAAATTCTTTTTTTTCAACCCCTCCCCCCCCCCAAAATGTCCATAGGTTACTTTTGGCAGGGGCGGATTTAGGATTTCTTCTAAGGGGGGGACGCACTATCATTTTCTGAAGAGCAAAAAAGCTCTCAAAGCAGCTTTTCCTATTTATACAAATATTCCATGTTTCCATTACACTTTCAACTACAGATCTAAGGGGGGGGCGGGCCAGTGCTGCCACGGTCTGAAGAACAAAAAAAGGTTAACTTTTGGTATTTATATAAATATTATATGGCTTCCGTCGAGTTCTAGGGGGGCGTACGCCCCCTACCCCCTCTAAATTCGCCACTAACTTTTGGCCTAGTTTTTCGACTATATGAGATACATAGAAACTTTATTTATTTAATTGGTATATTATAATAATATTTAAACATTTTTATTGGTTATCTGAGGCAAAAGTTCGAGAAGTCATTTATTCGTAACGATTTCGTATGAAATATTATTCGTAATCTCTATGAAGAATTGACCTCTCGAACTACTTACTAAAAACCCTAAATTCAAAAATTAACGTCAATTCAATTTAATTAAGAATTAAAAAAAACACAAACTTTTTAACGGGTAATAATGAACTTTTTTACCCCTTTTAAATTTTAGATCGTCCCCAATTTTTGAAAACAAAGTCTTCTACTCTAATCGCTAGTCTAAGGCATAAAACATCTAAAATAATCAAACCGTCTTCCACATAAAACCAGATATAAAAAAAAGGTTTTTTGTTAGAAATACAGGGTGGGCCAATAGTGCGTGGACGGAGGATTGTGGGCTTACTAAAAAATATTTAAAAAATCTGTCACTTGATCATGGTGAGGACCCTTGAGGGCTATAAAGTAAAAATATTTTCACTTAAATTTTGACGTTTATACAGGGTGATTCATATCAAACTTACATTTTTCTGAATGGAACCCCTTATATATTATTGCATATTTGGATTCCTTGGTCAATTCTAGTGTGACTTTCTGTATTACACATGGAACTTTAAATGAACCGTTTAGGTGCAAATCACCATTTTTGGTATAAGTAGGTATCAGAAAAAAATTGAATATCGCAGCGATTATAAAGGTTAGAAGGCCATGACTTTGCGGTACGACTAAGCATGAAATGCGTCACCTTAGGTCAGATGGCTAAATTTGAATTCTTTTTGTGCTTGGAGAAATCAGAGAATAAATTTAGGAAACTTCAATCACAGATAACTTGATTTTTTCAAATGGGAATGCCTATTTTGATTCAAAGAATCAAATGTAAAATTTGATTACCTTTCTAACGATATAGCATTCTTGATACCAATCTTTTTTGGTTTTCATTTTATTTCAAATTTTCAGTCAAATCGGTGTTTTTCAATTTTCCTGCGTGCAAGCAACCTAGCAGGCCATGAAAAATAAACAAAAGCTCATTAATATGGAAGAAACCAACTTACTTAGTAGAAAGATGCAAACTTACTAGAGCAACGAGGCAAGATTATGAAAATTCCTTATAACATATTAGCTCTAACCGGATACAACAGCGGCAAGACATCTAATGTCAATCAGTAGCTGGGGTATGACAGAAGTGTTTGTTTTTCACAGCCTACTAGCTATTGAGGTCTACTAGAACTTGATAACAATTAAAAATTTTGAAACAAAAGGAAAACTACCGGCCATTTTTGCTTACAATCTAACATGTTTAGAATGAAATTTCACATCTAATGGGATAAAAAAATAGTCATTTCCGTTTAGTTAAGTCAAAAGTAAAGATATCTCCAACTGGAGCATTCTGAACATCTATTGAAATAATTGCTAGAAAATTTTAATTCGCTATGTTGTAATTGTGATTATTTCATGTAGTTTTCTGCAAACTAAATTATGTTTTACAATTCAAACAGACTGCAATTCAAATTTCATTTTCCGCGATTTTGCTAATAAATAAAAGTAACTACTGAAGAATTTGAAGGGTTGCAGTCAAGAGTATCATTACTTTTGACTTACGGAAATGGCTACTTTTTTATGGCATTAAATGTGGAATTTTATTCAAATTTATTCAGAAGAAATAGATATTCAGTAGCCAGTAACAATCACTAGTAGTTTTCCTTTGATTAAATATTTTTTTACTGACTTTGGAAATTGGCTAATAGCTAGTAGGCTATGAAAAATGAGCGTTCCTGTTACCGCTATTGTTTCTGGTTAGAGCTAATATGTTGTAAGGAATTTTCATAATCTTGCCTCGCTGCTCTAATTAGTTTGCATCTTTCTACTAAGTTAGTTGTTTTCTTCCATATTAACGAACTTTTGTTTATTTTTCATGGCTTGCTATGTTGCTTGCATGCAGGAAAATTGAAAAACACCGATTTGACTGAAAATTTGAAATAAAATGAAAACCAAAAAAGATTGGTATCAAGAATGCTATATCGTTAGAACGGTAATCAAATTTTACATTTGATTCTTTGAATCAAAATAAGCATTCCCATTTGAAAAAATCAAGTTATCTATGATTAAAGTTTCCTAAATTTATCCTCTGATTTCTCCAAGTACAAAAAGAATTCAAATTTAGCCGTTTGACCTAAGATGACGCATTTCATGCTTAGTCGTACCCCAAAGTCAAGGCCTTCTAAGTTTTATAATCGCTGCGATATTCAATTTTTTTCTAATACCTACTTATACCAAAAATGGTGATTTGCGCCAAAACGGTTCGTTTAAAGTGCCATGTGTGATACATAAAGTCACACTAGAATTGACCAAGGAATCCAAATATGTAATAATATATAGGGGGTTCCATTTAAAAAAATGTAAGTTTGATATGAATCACCCTGTATAAACGTCAATATTTAAGTGAAAATATTTTTACGTTATAATCCTCAAGGGTCCCTACCATGATCAAGTGACAGATTTTTCAAATATTTTTTAGTAAGCCCACAATCCTCCGTCCACGCACTATTGGCCCACCCTGTATAATTGCTGATGTAGTCTAGGTACCTAGACGAAACGTCCTAGGAAAAGGAAATTTAGTTTTTTATTTCAAACTTCAGCCAGAGGAAAGAATAACTGAAAAACAACCCCTAAGAAATTATTATGTTTTCTATACTGTAGAACAAACTATCAATATCACGTGTAATTCGTATACGTTTAATACAGGGTTGTCCCACGACGATTGAGACAAGCAATATATCGGAACTGGGCAGTAGTATGGATTTATAATTTTAGACACGTAAATTAGAACAAGTGTTGTGTCTTTTCTTGCCATTGTGTTACCCAATGAGGTATTTGTTTTTGGTCGCGTGACGTCCGATTCAAAATTCTTAATGGGACACATAATATATATTAGTGCGTAAATGGACGAGACTGCAGTTCTCTAGCTTCGAACGAAGATAGGAGCTGTATTATATTTTTATCACGTCTGTATCTGCGAAGTCTCTACTGTTTCTAATTACAAATCCCAATATTATGTGTGAAATTTGATGTGGAATAAAGGACAAAAAACAGTCAAAATTATACCCAAATATTTAATTGTATCACATCTATTCAGCGACATTGAGTTAGCGATGTATTCTAAATTAATAGTTTCTTTTTTCCGTTGAATGTAAGCGCTTGTGATTTTCCCGGATTAAGCGCCGGTGCACACTTGCGGCTGTTTACCGTCCGGCGCCGCAACGGCACCGGAATTGCGGTCTGACGTACTAGCGATAGATTGACAGCGGCGCCGGACACAAATGTGCATCTTTTGATCTATTCCTTAGTGTGATGTATGTACGTGTATGTTTTGAGTATTTAGTTCTAAGATGTTTGGCAACACTGTCAGGGGCAGTCGTACCGAGGGTCCATAATGTTCGGATCATGTTATCGAGCTCTATCCTTTTTAAGGGCTGTACTATGTAAAACGGTCGCCAATAAATCTCTAACGAGTAATATGTGTTTAGTGTGTTCATATGGACTCCGAACATCACACTTAGTACTTTAGGCCGCAACTCCGGTGCCGTTGCGGCGCCGGACGGTAAACAACCGCAAGTGTGCACCGGCGCTTATACGCAAATTATTTTTATAGAACATCGATCGCATTACTTATGAAACACATCTTTTTCTTTCTTGTGGTCATCAATTTCTATTAAAAACAGTTGCACTCCTAAGCGTATGTTTCAAGATCTTTGAAAGAATACTTTATGCTCGCCTTACCCCTCTAGTAAACAACAAGATACCAATAGAGCAGGCGGGGTTCATGCCGGGAAGAAGCTGCTGTGATCAAGTCCTCTCACTCACGACCTACATAGAGAGGGGATTTCAACAAAAACTGAAAACATCTGCTGCGTTTATTGATTTAAGTTCAGCTTACGATACGGTTTGGAAAGAAGGGCTACTACTCAAGGTATACCAGCTCATTCCCTGCAAATATCTCATTAATCTGCTCAATGAGATGCTAAGTGACAGACTCCTTCAAGTTCACCTCAGTGGAAAATCGAGCACATTTCATAACCTTCAAAACGGCCTTCCGCAGGGATCCGTACTTGCTCCTTTGTTGTTTAACATATACATCTCGGATATTCCACCAACAACATCTCGGAAGTTCATGTATGCGGACGACATTGCCATCGGTACCCAAAGTTCGAACTTAGGCCAAACCGAGGATGTGCTCACAGAAGATCTTGCCATAATCAGTGAATACTTTAAGAGATGGGGACTCCAGCCAAACCCAAACAAAACTGAGGTCTCATCATTTCACCTTAACAACAGAGAAGCGCAGCGAAACCTTGTCGTACAATTTGATGGAGCCATCTTGAAGCATAACCCATACCCGAAATACCTCGGTCTCACTCTGGACAGAACACTCTCCTTCAAACCACACCTGGAGAAACTATCCGCAAAAGTCAAAACCAGAGTTAACCTGATCCAGAAGTTGGCGAACACGTCATGGGGTGCCACTGCTGAGACTCTGAGAATCAGCACAATAGCCCTAGTGCACTCAACAGCAGAATACTGTGCTCCTGTTTGGATAAACAGCTGTCACACCAAGCTTGTCGACACGCAGCTGAACCAGGCAATGCGCACCATAAGTGGGACAATTAGAACAACTCCACTCCAGTGGCTACCAGTACTAAGCAATATCGCTCCTCCCCGAAGTAGACGACTGGCAGCTCTAAAATTACAGCTGGAGAAATGCTATGCAAACCCCTCTTTACCGTTTCATGCCGATGCCGATGTTCTTAGTGCTCAGCAATTTAGGTTGAAATCGAGACAACCCCCCGCAGCAGCTGCCAATGAACTCAGTAATTTCAACATCAACGAACACTGGTCGTCACTCTGGGAAGATCAAAATATCACGAACTCCCATCTCGTGAGAGATCCAACCTCGAAGGTTTCAGGTTTAAAACTCCCAAGGAGACAGTGGTGTAACTTGAACCGGATCCGGACAAACCACGGCATCTGCAACAAGAGTTTGGCCCAGTGGGGAGTGGTGGAAAGCTCCCGTTGCGATCGATGTGGAGCAGACGAACAATCTATCACTCATTTAGCGCTGGTCTGCCCTGACACATCGTTTAGAGGTACGCTACAGGACATCCATGAACTCAACACCGAAGCCCTGGAATGGCTAGTACATAGTGACCTGCGACTGTGATACAAATAGTGCAATATACAGTGATGAAACAACTGTTTTAGTTTTAAGTTTTTTAACGATTAGTATATATTTTTTTTTTCTTTCTCTTCTTCTCATGTATCGCAATATGTAAGTTCATTCGAATATATATATATATTAAAAACAGTGTATGATCGTCGTAAAAGCCGGGAACATTCGAAATGGTGGCATCCAGTTCGTCGAAACGCGAGTGTATCAAGTCGTCCGTGACGCTGTGACGCGCCGATGGTCCATTGTTTCCCAAATGCGAGAGAGACGGATAGAGCTGGTTCGCCATTGTTCGAGATACGGGCTGTCGCGGCCCGCCGAGATTTTTGTGTGCGATAGCGACGCCGCGCGGTGCGGTGCGGGGGGCGTCACGGCGCGGGTCAGCAAAGGGGGGCTTGGGGGCCGGGAGGAGCGCCCCCCGCCCACGCCGGACGATGTATTGTCCAATCCCGCCGGTGCTGCGGCGCACAGCACGGTCGCGCTCTGCTGCACTTTGGAGAGACGGCATCGCTCCAACGAAGCTCCTACGCACAGATGATGACGCGACGTCAGGATTATAGTTGTATAGATATTAGTATAGTAACTGATGGGACCGTATTTCAGTGCTATCTGCTGGATTAGGGGTATTAACGCGAAAAAAACAAACACCGGCCAAAGCTGTTCCCGAGCTGTCACCCATCCAAGTACTAACGCCTTCCGACGCCGCTTAGCTCGACGATTGCCCGAAGAGCTCGATTTTCCGACAACCATTCATTGGCGAAATTTGAATCTTTGCAAATTTTGATTGTGGAAAGAAGCAACTGAAAAAAACCTTTAAATTTAAATTTAATGAAAAAAGTCAGTAACAAACAAATGCCCGTAATTTCCTAAATTATGCCTTCTAGTATAGTAATAACTAAAAATCGACTACAATATATTTACTTTGTGCGTAGACAAACGGTTTTACGCGATTGAAAAACGCACTCTGTACAAATCATAAATGATGCAAGTAGCATCCAACAGTTTGGAAGGAAGTTAAAACTACGGTTCAAGGTCACTCCATAAGAGTGAACACGCCATGGTCAAGTCAAAATACTAGGGTGTAGTTGCCCATATTGAACTGTCTTCCAATTGATCTTTTGCCGTTTTTGTTACTTCCCGTAAAACATGGCAACGTTGCCATCGGGTATTCGACAGCACACCTTTGAACCTTCTTGCGACTCAGTACATATCTGTGAATTGTTGAAACAAACAAATCTCCAAATATTGGTTCTTATACGTCACGCTTTTATACATTTTTCTATAGACCAATTTGCAACAATACAAGGAAATTGCGGTACTCTAATAAGCGGTTTTAGTATTTTCCAAGTTACAAGGTTATAGGATTATGGAGTGTAATATAACAAAATAACTCGTAGTCAGCTTCAACGAGCATGTTCTAATAGGTCTGTAAAGTACAGAATTTCACCAACCTCAGTTTTCAAGGCAAAAGTCAAGTTGATCGACTCAGTACTCCCCACGTATTACGGTGATACCATTTTATTATTTTTCCTTTGCATCTGAGATCCCGTTGCAAAAACTCTCGTAAATAGTTTCTTGCAATTCCGTAGGAACTAGGCATGCAGACTTCCCGATATTTAAAAACAGACTTAAAGGGCAGTTAAAAGTGTTCCGGGGTTTTCCAACGACCGTATCCGTGACACCATCCTATCTTGGTCCATTTTAACCACAAAAGAATTAGAAAATGATGACCAGAGATCTCTAGAGTACCCCAAAACAAAGTTAGATCGGCTTTTATATTGTACTGTTTCTTTTTTAATTCAATTGCACCGCCACTAACGCATCAATTTTTAAAACCATAGACTTTATCGATCTCTACTTTCAAAATTATTACCACCCCACAGCATATCGCTACCCAAATTTTATCGCAATCCATACAATCCATGGAGCCGTTACTGAGATTACGAGGTTAGAAAAATACCAACAGACAAACAGAAAATTTTCGCGATCACAATGCTTCCCTCACCTATCAGTGTGGGAAGTAAAATTGGACTTCCTTCAAACCCTCCATTCCCCTCCAAAAAGATGGAAAATTATCACCCCTGAAACGCCAAAAAAAAAGTAAAAATTGAACCAGTTCTAAGAATTTTTGTTTTCTACAATTTATTATTCTGCCGCCAATGCAACGATTTTCCATTATCTACTACGATGCCACAGATCTCTTCAGAGGCAGTCTTCGGATAGGTCTGTAAGGTACATAATATCACCGAGGTCATTTTTGAGGGTAATGGACACTAATACAAAAAAAGTGAGGGTCATTGAAGATCAATTGATCTTCCCCAACGACCCCACAACATATTATGAAAGCCCAAATTTCATCAGTCTGTGCAGCGGTTACTGAGGCAGAGAGACAGACTGATGATAATAATAATATGTGACAGATTTTCGTGTTGTAGGCTTCACAAAGTGTCCAAAAATTCTCGCGATGACAATACTTTCCTCACTTACGATGTGGGAAGTAATAGTAGAATCTTCGACACACCTAAATCCCGTTATTAATTTGTATTTATGTATTTGCACTTCTACAAAGCAAAAAAATCGGTTGCTATACATAACACATATTTAATATACGAAGTTCACACATAACGCTTAATATATTTATATTATAAGCCTGTACTTCTACCCTTTAAACTGCATGGAAGCTGAAATTTCCCTATAAATCTTCCCTGTTCTAAGGTTGTGGAGAATATACTTATCATTGTTCTGAAATACAAGCTGCAGTAAATGGTAGAACAAATCTGTAAATCTGCCAACCTTCCACTTGTTAATCTGCTAAATAAATACGATACAGTCATTGTGTCTGTTCAACTTATAATTATGTAATTATATATGACTCATGATCTGTACGTTACAAGTCGTCCATTGTACTCTTATTTAGTTTGTTTAAATCCCATCAACAGAAGATGATTATAACTACAGCAAAATGACGATACCTACCATTATACCTTATCTGTTAAAATAAACGCAATTTTTTTAAAACTGTCACAAAGTAATCCAAATAAATAAAAATTTATACCGATCTTGAAACGTCCGGCAACTTCTCCATTGTTGCTTTGAGCTAAAGATACGTCAACATGAGGTTATCGACAGACAGACCGACAGATTAACAGCACATTTTTTAATACTTTTAACTTCTGTCGTTTGACGTACACTATCAAACATATCTTAATTTCGAGAACAGTAGCCCAATTAAATTAAAGATAATTTTTAAGCTATCACTATTTCCGATGGAGGCGTAGATGACAAACATACTATTGTTTTGCAAGTACGTATTTCAGTTGTTTCGCATCATTATAAAAGTGATATCCATTAAAAATGGTTTTATCAAACTACAGTTTCAGTTGATCGTTGATCGTGAGTTATACTGGTAATTTAATAATTTACTTTGAACTAAAATATATGTTATAGTGTAATTTCGCATAGAGACATTCAACTGCATTGTTTCCTTTCATGCAGTATCTACAGATAACACCTCATCTCAACCAATCGCAAAGCAAATGAATGGAATAGCATATTACCAATATTGGAGAATCAAGATAGGTCAATATCCTTTTCAGCGTTTAATTTCAGGCACCGAAATGAGGAAATACGAAGAAGACCCATTTTCCCCGATAAGAATATGATTTTATAGCAGTGATTGAAAAGTAGCACCGTAAAGAAAAATGAGTGCATTCGATCACTATGTCCTCTCGTTCTTAACGTTCTGATATTATCATTTATTACTCTCGTAAATCATTAGAGCGGTATCCTTTCTGTGAAGTCAAGTGGATGGTGAATATTTATCAAACAATTTATACATAAACTTTAACTGTATCTTTACCTAAGAAAAACGTTGGTAGTATACTTTTAACACCTTAAAATAAACCGAAAGCTCTTAATGCTCCCAATATCTAAGAATTGTAATCTTATCTAGTTTGCAAAAGTAAGCAAACTGTGTACTCTCGTTGACTCTGTCATCAGGGTGTGGCGTCTGATGACCACAGAATATTCACTTCTCTTTGTTTACTCTCCATGGGCGTGAACTGTAACCACTCAACAGATACAGTAATGTGCAAAATTTACGAAATATCACTGTATAGAACCTATTATATATGAAGGAGTCTCAACAAGATCTCAAACAAAGAAGATGGACGTTGAATGAGGTAGACCTATTTCTAGGAACTTTCCCGACTGAAGTGGTTGTTGTAGGAGTATTTCAATTTATTTCATTTTTTAGCTTCCATTTCAAAAAAATTAACATGTGATGTATCGTTTTAGACATAAAGACATGCACATTCTCGTTCAACGGGTGCTCTCAAATTTATTATATGTTGTATGTATTATTTTTTTTTTGTGCACCTTCCACCCTTTTCTACCCCCTTTGTCCGATCGGCACCAAAACTCAACCAACTTGAAATTATTATTATTATTATTAATTGAAGTTGGCCAAATTTGAGAGCAATCGCTTGAGGCGTTTTTGAGTAAACAAAATCGCGGACGTACACACGCAGAGACAGACATCAAAAAACCAAAGTTTTCCGATTTTCTTCAAACTTGGTCACTATAAAATGGTTATCATTAGAAACAAAAGTGTAGTTTTTGGTCGCACTGCGTGAAAAGGGGTGGAGGTGGGGGTAACAAAAAATAATGTCATAACATCAAATTCTAATGCTACCACAACAAAGAGCATGTTTTCTTATGCCGAAATCGCTATCGCACATGCTGCAAAATTTTCAAGATGGCGGAATAAAAATTCCTGAAAGGTAGCAAATTTTCGAACTTTAACATGACAGTAACTGTCACAAAAGTGATGCAAATAATTTCACGCTTTACTGTCATAAAGAGGTTATTGTTCTCTATCTTTTGGTCCACTTTTGGTGCAAAGCTATGATTTAATAATGAGGGGTGGTGGGAGTTACTCGGAAAAATAATAATATAACATAGCATTTTCTTTTCAGAAAATGAGTCAGGAGGTGATTTTACCTTGGAAATGACATCTCGCACCTCGTTGATTTCGACAAAATTTGCTAAAATGGGCCGATTCTAATAACTTACCTCTCCTTTGTCGAACAAGTTAAAAATCAAAGCATTAGAGTATTCAACAACTCGAACTTGGTACTGCAACCAAGGAGTGGGAACCATTTATATCTGAACAGTAAGATTGAAGGTGAGCATTTCGAGTTTTAGACAACGAAGTTAAGAATATATCGACACACCGATCAAAATTGAGATTTGGATGAGAAGGTTTGATATATCTAGAAAGAACTAGAAAGAAGAATGCTTTTAGCTCTTTGATCAACGTTGTTGTACAAAAGGCAAGCATTGCATGTGAAAGACCTTGTAAATACGGGAGAGCTACGAAGAGGCGTTGTTGTTAGCGAGATATTGCGTATCAGTCTGATGCATATTGTGTGTCTAAAAAATCAACAACGTAGTTGACGAATAAAAGTTAGGATATTTTATTTAACTAACTCGTGCAATTTATGAACAATCAGGTTCCGCCAACGAGTCACTCATTCAAGCTCTGAACACGTTGCGTCAATTGGAACAGCTGCTGGTAAAGAGCTTGTGTACCTGTTCAGAGCCAGAAGGTTTTTTCTCACCATCTAACGTACTCATACTGTATAAAGCCCACATAAGACCTGGCCTGGAGTATTGCTCTCATGTTTGGAGAGCTGCCCCTGCCCCTACTACCCTGTCTATACCCTCCAGAGAAGGGCAACTCGATTAATTGGTCTCCCGGCCTCAATACGCTACATCCAGCCACTTTCCCACCGGCGTGTGGTTGGTGACCTCTCACTCTTCACCCATATTCAAACCGAGTCTCTTCCTCTGAGCTCTCTATAGTTCCGATGCTCACCGATCCTATTAGGTGCACTCGCGCGACTGCTGCATCTCATCCTAAGACGGTCGTTCTTCATACATCAAGAACCGAGCGGTATGACTGTACATTTATTCCCAGGATGTCCAAGGCTTGGAATGGATTGCCAGGAGATGTATTTATTGGGCCTGTGGGTGTTGGCTCATTCTAGTCCTGCGTTAACAAATTTCCCCTAACATAACCTGTTCATAGCGGTACCCCGGTATTTAGGCTCTGCCTACGAGGTCTGCTCAGTTATAGAAACAATTTAACCAACTGATTGTAGGATAACGATCTGATACATTGCCCAACTCCCTCAATGTGAAAATAAAACGAAGGCAGTTATTTTGTTCAACAACTATTCTGTTGCGACTGACTACATCTAAACAGGGACAGTAAACTATGTTGTATTAGTTGAAAATAGATAATATGAAAGATTCACAAAATTCAGCAGCAAACTCTTATTTGCATACAAGCTTCGTAAATGGAAGTAGGTCTTTTGTAACAGGTAAGTCATGCAAGTATCTGTACAACTTTTATCTAAGCATTCCAGGATTCGTTCTACAAATCGTTAGCTTGGAGTAACACTGTTGTATGTAACAGTTCTTCTTTGAGTTTTCAACTTTACGCTGTTCTATTTACACCGGAGTATGATCACACAGACATAACATTCTATCTCAAACCACAAAACGTAGGGTAATTTGAGATAGAACGTTGTCTGTGGGTAGGGTTGCCAATTTTTTTTTTTTTTGTAATAAAAAAGTGTAGTAGGATTAAAAGAGGAAAAAACCGAGGAAAAAACAGTATTTTGGAGAAAAAACAGTCTATCATTTTTTCATGTTTTAAACACATACTTTTTGGAGCTTTTCGCAAAGCTTATCAAAAAACTATCATTTTTGAAGGACTTATCACATTTTAAATCAAAATTAAAATAGACGAGTAGCTCATTTTTCATTAAATTAACTTAGGCTAGGTTCCTATCATCTCGGCACTTCGTATTCATCACAGAAAATACCCTTACTGTGAATGCCGAAGTGGCAGGAACAGAAAGTAAATATGAAATAATTAGTAGTAGTATAGATTTATTTAGCATAACTGCTACAATATAACTGTTACCAAGAATACAAGCTGACTTAATTCGCTGAGTACATTCATAAGATTATATCGCTATAAATTTTGTATATCCAAGAAATACTTTTTCGATCTTGTCTTGAATTCTTTCAAATTGGTATTTGATTTAATATTATCGTCCAGTTTATTTAATTCATATAACCCTTTTTGGAACACCGATTTATTTGTTATATTGCTGTTGCAAATTTATAGGTGAAAATCTATATTTCCTCTAGTTGAATAGGTATGATAGTGATTGTATTCTATAAAATTATCTAAAACTTCCGACAATCAATGATTTTTTAATCTAAATGTGAAAATGAGTACTAGATACAATATAAAATTCTTTATATTTAGCCGTCGAAGTTATTTTAACATATAACTTTCCTTTGTGAACTTATTTTTATCCAAAATTATTCTCATTGCTTTATTTTGCAATTTTGAAAATATAGCTTCATTTGCAGTATATAAGATAGTTGAACTGTACAATAAATGAGGAAGAATTATAGTCTTGTACACTATTATTTTTAAACAAACACTGAGGCTTTGGGTAAGCTCCAGGATCAATGTTAATATTGTAACGTCCTGTATATAGCATTGCTTATTTGTATTGTTGTTGATGTTTCTTTCAAAATGTTAGGTTAGATTTTTGATGTGTAAACGTCATCGAATCATCTGGAATTTTCGGGCCTGATGGATGGGCGTTCTAGAATGTCATCAAAATGTCTCAAATTTTCTAGATGATTCGATGAAGTGTATATAAGGCGCCACGAGTAGCGTGGCAGGGGTAGTTTAGTTAAGTTGTAGCTGAAATAAGGTTAAGAGATATTGTATTGAGTTGTGAAGTAAAATGGTGAAAGTTACGTCCAGTTTGATTCCCTGGGTGAAGAAAAAGAGGCCGTTGTGATAATATAAAACAGTTTATTAAATACTTTTTTATGTTAAAGAATAAAAAATATTATATAGCGAAAAACAACAAAAAAAAATACTGTTTTTAACAGCATGGTTTTCAACCCTATCTGTGGGATCATACTCCAGTGTAAATACAACAGTGTAAAGTTGAAACTTCAAAATCGGAAGAAATGTTACAAAATACAATGTAACTCTAAAGTGACGACATGTCAAAGTCAAGCTTATTGACTTGCTTGAGCGTATCAAGTCAGACGTAGACACTCCTTCGTCTCTTCCCTCCCAGCGGGAAGTCCATGCCGTGTGCGGCATTGTTTGCGCCTTTCAATATTGAAACGTCAAACACGATTGACGATTGTTTGTCGTGGCGTTCGGGAACGCGAGCGCAGCGTGCCACGACACAACAAAGGAAAAACGCCGACCACAGCCAACTTTGTATTTGGAACCGAGGCCCAAGGCGCTACACGTTGGTTTTGTGTTTACACACTATATTATCGTCGGCACCATTTGAATTGATTCTCACATAATCGTAGGCATGTTTGAAACAATTCATGATAAAGGTGAAAAACCAAATACTGAATGATTCAATAGTCATTTTCTTCAATTTTATCACACATAAAATGATATTCTCTATTCAAGAGTTCTAATAATTTTGTAAAGAATTCTAATGTGCGTAACATCCCCATTCAGCTGAACTCAGTCGGATAATTTTAATTTGCCTGGCACCAGTGACGGCTCGTGTCAACCTAGAAAGGTACTGCCAGAATGACAGCCAACATTTCAAACCGAGATAAAATTGAAAAAAAAATACTTATAACTAGACGATAAGCCGAATTTAACCGAGTCTTTATGTTCGACTTACCAAGCATCGATAAACTGAAAACATTATTCACAAGCACTATAGATTTTTCATGGGTCTTCATTTTCTCCCATACATGAATAAGATCATCCATGCCTTTTTTCGCCCAAGTGTCATCGCCTCCAAATAGAACACAAACAAAACAAAACAGTTTGTTAACTCCTTGACAGTCACTTATCCAATTGTTTTCATCATAAATAGTTTTATTAAATTTACGACAACGCGACTTCGGTCCGCTACCAATAAGTTTTTCAAGTTTTCCTCCAGCGTAAAATTACTAAATGAGTTTATTAATGCGCCATTTTTATTCATTGTCCCTCCAATGATATATTTTGATTAAACACAAAAGAGACACCGATCCGAAAACAGCGCACAACTCACTCAAACTCAAACTAAGAAGATCTAAATTTCAACCTTTGACGAGAAAAGCCGACATCAGCATCAAACATAAACAAATCGAAACTGCTGAAACAAAACAAAAATAGTGAACCATGAATGGAAATATGGGTAATGTGCATGATGGCACGATCTACTTCGGATTTTCGTATCTAAAATCTATCCAAACGTCCAGCATAGCGTTCTCGTCACTCGTAAGCGTTTATGATAAGACTTCCCTCACTCTGTTTGTGCCTTGTAAGAAACGGCACAGTAGGCTGTTGCCATCTCGCCGTTTCGTCGCGTCGGTCGTCAGCTCTCATCATGTGACTTGCGACGATGCCACGTGTTGCCTGGTGCAAACATTTATGCTCTGAGCCGCTATTGCCATTTCACATAACAGAAAAAGTTGTTGGAAACTAACATAGAATAAGAAAAGCTTAAGAGATAGATAAATATGTTTTTGTCGAAAATTAAGGTAGTGCCATGTCACTGTTGCACTACCTCACCAGCCGCCACTGCTGGCACTATCAACAGGTATTGGCCAATTTATGGCAACTGACACTGTACTTATTATTAAAAAAATGTACCTGTCATCTTAGGGTTAGAATGCAACAATTTCATAGAGTATAATCTAATATTTTCAAAATGAACATCTGTTTCCACTCTGAGAACATTTTCTTGTCAAGGAAATTATCATCAAGTGGAATCAAGGAGCATATATTTTTGATTCCAATACTCATAGTTGACCTCATTGTCATTTGTTATTAATTCATAATTTTATTTGTGTCTGTGTGTTAGATTGTTATACTCCTATGATTGTGGGAACCTCATACAGATGTTTGTATGTAAGTACCAAGTATGTGATATGCAATGTATTTATGTAAGTAGTAACATATTCTCCTTATAGTTCAAAAGTAGAGGTATATATTTTTTTATATTCTGTGGTAAATGTTATTTTTCTACATGACTTTTACCTTTAAAAATATATATCATATTTCGCCATTTCAATTGTCGTTATCCATATCGGTACAACGGTTGTACTGAGGTTCTGAAATTGTCAAATTACAACATAATCCATTCTTGTTAATGCACAATAAGTTTATTTTTTTTTGAGGTAACTCCTCCTCTACCCTCCACTAATCCCAATTTTACTTCCTCCCTGAAAGAAATGACAATTATTAAGAATCGCTAAAACGCCTACAAACAAAGTTTCTGGATTTTTTGAGAGTTTACATTTTTTTTCTAATGACTAACGCCACTGCATCGTTTGTCAGAAATATAACGCATTACCTCGTAAGAGTTCATAGTATTCGACGTCCCAAATTTCATCATCATCAAAGCAGGAGCAGCAGGATTGCTCTGATGTTTAAAAGCTGATCTCCTCGCTTACGGTCTGGGAAGTAAAAAGTGGAGTCAAGTTGCTTGACTTAGTACTACTCCCACATTACAGTGATACCAGTTTATTATTGTCCTATAGCATGAGATCATAGTCTGTAACCAAATTATCGCCCGCCCGACCGCAAAAAAATGTGTTATGTCGCTAGTCAATGGATAGCCTATTAGGAGTACACATAAATTTTCAGTTTTATAACCCCCACCCCCCAACCACCCCAAATTTCACTCGCCTCCAAAAAAAAAATAGAAAATCAGGAGCCCCTAAAACGCCTAAAAATGAAGTCTGAGTTGTTTTTATATTTTTGTTTTTTATTATTGCTGCGCCGCCACTGACACGATTTATAAAAACGATTCGCGTTTTTCATTCTCGCCACAGTAGTCATGCTGTGTCAAAATTCATTAAAATCAAATCAACCGTACGTTATGTAGATATCACAAAATGCAAAAAAGTGTATTATCTCAGAATCAAACATTTTTGCGATCACAATACTCCCCTTATCGATGTGGAGAAGTAGAGGTAACACCAAAATAAACGTTAATGCATTGTCGTAGAAAATGAGTGGTGCGTGAAAACAGACCTGTCAACAAGATTCAGCATCTGTAAATGTGATTTCATTGACTCACACAGATAGAGATCAGCAACAAAATACGAGTGCAAATTAGAACTTTTGTTCAATTAACCCACTGGTGACTCATCCTTCTTCCAACCTTGTCATCATTCTCCTGTTTATCGCTTCGGACCCTCCAATTATCCCGAAATCAAGTGAGCCGGCGATTTTTTATAGAGACACTAAATCTGGCCAGTGTGCGGTATCAGATCGCGCGAATCGGCTAATTGGAGCGACGCCATCTCCCAGATTTTGTCTTCTGGCTGTCCGGCCCGGCCAATTTCGCCCTAATCAATATTAATTAGTGTTGTACCGAGAAACAAATAATTTTACTGCCAATCATTTACGCATCAGTAGCCGCTAATTAGCCATCGCCGTTGGCCGCTGCGCCAGCCGGTAGTATGGTATGCCCTGGCTCATCTTTTTCGCACAGCGACACAAAATCGCGGATGTGAATGCGGCGTTGCCATTTTTGACTGTATCGGTTTAAGTCTTCAGAAGGGGGATATTTCTTGAATAGCAATCTAGCCTAAAGGCCCCCCCACTCACAGAGAGGGATAACTCAAGACTTGAATGCGTAAGCCACAGAGTACATTTAAAACTCACTGTGTATGGGAAAGCATGTGGCGTGCACAGTTAAGTCGTTTAGAATCAAACGATGTACGAGAGTTGCTCTATATCTCCGTCAATCCACCAGTACGCAGACAGTTGTTTCACGCTTATTAGCGATCATGAGTGCGCCATAGGTCGATTGACGGAGATAGAGAGCATCAGAATTATCATGTCTACCAGACATGTGAACCATGTGAGAGCAGGAGGCAGAAAAGATCTGCCTGTGCGCCATCTGGCGCCCGAAGGTAACGGCAAACCAACGAAAATCGCTGCTAAACAGCAGCAGACTTCTTGGTGGAACGCCACGGCGCGTTCGCTTGGCCACCAGAAGAGCGCGGTTCTACAGGGTTATTCACGTTATTCGACACGGAGCATTATGGCTAAAGTATTTGATAAAAAAGAAAATAATAATTTCGGATGGATAGAGAGACCCATAAAGTATAAAGTCTACCTTTTAAAAATATTTTAATGTTATACAGGGTGTCCCAAAAACACGAAATGTATCAAAGTTATGTTTTTTTAAATGGAACACCCCGTATATTATTGCATATTCAGATTTCTTGGTGAATTCTAGTGTGACTTTATGTGTCATACATGGGACTTAAAGCGAACCGTTTAGGTGTAAATCACCATTTTCGGTATAAGTAGATATCAGGAAAAAATTGAATATCGCAGAGATTATAAAATTTGGAAAGCTGTGACTTTGCCGTATTACTAAGCATAAAATGCGTCAGCTTTGGTGAGGCTGTCAAATTCAAAGTACGTTTATGCTTGGAGAAATCGGTCGATCAATTAAGGAAGCTTCGATCAGCGATAACTTGATTTTTTCAAATGGGAATGCCTAATTTTTCTTATGCGGTTAAACGTAGAATTTGATAACCTTTTCAATGGTATAAGGTTGTGAAATATCAATCTTTGGTAGTTTCAATTTAATTTTAAATTTTCAAACAAATCGGCGTTTTTCAATTTTCTTACCTATAAGCAACGTAGCAGGCCATGAAATATAAACAAAAACCTGTTTAGGTAGAAGAAAACAACTAATTTAGCAGAAAAATACACATGAACTAGACTAAAGGGACAAAATTATAAAAATTACTCGCAACAAAGTCTAACCAGAAACAACGGCGGTAACATATCCTTGGTCAAAGAGAAGCTGGAGTATGGTAGATTTTTTCACGGCCTACTAGCTACTGCAATGTACTAGAGATTGGCAATTTCCAAAACCATTAAAAATTTTGCAATGAAATCAAAACTACTAGAGAATGTTGTAGGCAGTTTATTATTTTCACAATAAAATCTCACATTTAATGATAAAAAAAGTATGCAATTCTGTCAAGTCAAAAGTACCTCTGAGTGGAGTTCTGAAAATTCTTCAGTACCTATTATCAAGATCGCAAAAAATGAAGAATGAATTAAAATTTGTTCAAATTATAAAACATAACTTAAATGGCAGAAAATTTAAATCTGATTTGTCAGTATTCCTTTTTTGCAATATTGCTGATAGATATTGAAAAATAGAAGGGCTCCAGTCAGAGGTATCGACTTCGACGCAAATTACTACTTTTTTACACCATTGCATATGATTGATAATTGCGTGCTGGAGCAACAGTCGCTGGTTGTTTATGTTTCATACAAAGGTTTTTAATGTCTTGGAAATTTTTAACCTCTAGTAAATTGCGGTAGCCAGTAGACTGTAAAAAATATCTTTATATGCCAGCTTCTCTTTGACCTTAGCGATGTTATCGCAGTTGTTTCTGGGATAGTTGATTTGTTGTAAGGAATTTTTATAATCTTGTCCCTTTAGTCTAGTTCATGTGTATTTTTCTGCTAAATTAGTTGTTTTCTTGTACCTAAACAGGTTTTTGTTTATATTTCATGGCCTGCTACGTTGCTTATTGGTAGGAAAATTGCAAAACGCCGATTTGTTTGAAAATCTAAAATTAAATGAAAACTACCAGAGATTGATAGCCATAGCCTGATATCATTAGAAAGGTTATCAAATTCTACGTTTAAGCGTATAAAAAAAATTAGGCATTCCTATTTGAAAAAATCAAGTTATCGCTGATCGAAGTTTCCTTAATTAATTGACCGATTTCTCCAAGCATAAACGTAATTTAAATTTGATAGTCTCATCAAAGCTGATGCATTTTATGCTTAGTAATACGGCAAAGTCACTGCCTTCCAAATTTTATAATCTCTGCGATATTCAATTTTTTCATGAAATCTACTTTTACCGAAAATGGTGATTTACACCTAAACGGTTCGCCTTAAGTCCCATGTATGATACATAAAGTCACCCAAGGATTCACCAAGGAATCTGAATATGCAATAATATACGGAGTGTTCCATTTAAAAAAAACATAACTTTGATACATTTCGTGTTTTTGGGACGCCCTGTATAACATGAAAATATTTTTAAAATGTAGCCTTTATGGTTCTCTATCCATCCGAGATTATTATTTTCTTTTCTATCAAATACTTTAGCCATAATGCTCCGTGTCGAATAACGTGAATAACCCTGTATATGCTGCTGCATATGAGAGCCGATGTACGAGAGTTGCTCTATGTATATGCTCATATGCAGCAGCAGCAGCAATTATTGGGTTATGTTATGACAATCAGGGTGTGTCTACCAGCAGCAATCACAGTGATGGCGATAAGCTCCCTCCTAGTTGGACTACCTCCTACATGTCTGAACTTATTGTTTCCCCTTGCAACTCAGTCATTAACTGTTTTTTCTTGTTGAGAACTTCTGCGAAAAAATAGATTTTGTGCATTGTGGTGAACATGAAATATGAATTATCAATGCAAACAACGCGAATTGTATATCTTAATAGTGAAGTACATTTTGTCGAATATACGTATTTATCGGTTCCTAATTAGAACTGTAATTTTTAATGATTTATGACACCTAGTATCTTGAAATGTGTCAACGCCGCCTGGTAAGGTCCGGGTGTTTCGTGTCCGGGCATCGTTAGGAGATCTCGTGTAATCATTAGGTAGGACAGTCGGACAACGACGATGGCCAATTATAATCTCTACCGTAACGGCAGCTACAACAGCAGCATGCACCAGCTCTGTTTACGGGAGCACCAAAGCGATTATAACACAATCAAACAAGATAAAAACAAGTTTATTAGTTGCGCGCCATTCGATTTTTTCCTCGTACATTCTACTACGTAGATACGTTAGAGAATTGCTTCTGGATTGATAGATGCTAGAGCCTTTTGTTTTTGGTAGATGTTTAATTTGGTATGAAATAAAAAGAAAGTTATGATGATCAAACCTCATAATAGTTTCAGATATAAAATTATTACTTTTCCTGTGAAAGCAGTTTACAAAATCTATGCAGCAACAGCAGTAGCATGTCATTCAGTCCAACGAAGACATTGAGAGGATCAGGTCAATGTTCAGAGGGCCCAGACAACTATCCTGCGAAAGAAATTAATCTGAAGCTAGTCTTCACAATCACAAGGCATAGGAAGCTTCTGTGACACACCAACAATACGAGGACTTTTTTTATGTTTTTCGTCTATGCCACTAATAACCATTTGCGGTTGATGTGACCTTTTGTGTAAATAAATATAAATCAATTGTATTTTGAATTATCTTTCAGCTGAATACATCCAGTACATCGTGATTTTTGATTCCTTCTAAATAATAATATTGGAAACAATAATAGGTATTTATTCCCCAAACGACAATTTTTTACAAATCGCATTAGAGTAGTGAAAAGAAAAGCAATAGAGTAAAATTAGTAATACGGAGTATTAAACATTAGCGTGCCAATCATTCTTGGATA
Source organism: Callosobruchus maculatus (assembly GCA_951848785.1). Taxonomy (NCBI): domain Eukaryota; kingdom Metazoa; phylum Arthropoda; class Insecta; order Coleoptera; family Chrysomelidae; genus Callosobruchus; species Callosobruchus maculatus. The sequence continues at coordinate 7,547,784 of CATOUR010000026.1, read as the reverse complement.
CTAAAGGAACAATTTTCTAATAAAATAGTGTTTAAAGATTTTATAAATGAATGCAAGATATTAATCAGATCTACAGTGCGCAGGCATCATTACATAATGTTACCCTAGACAGTTAGCTGCATTACTCCCTATTTTTCATTTTTGATATGGAACGAATATATTGCTTGCTGCGAATTTTTATTTTCGATATCACTCATGATGTGTTCTATATTTTTAATGATGTACACAAATTTATAAAGTAAACAAACAGGGCAATGGAAAAATAGAAAATTTTATAAATACGCTATAAATACACCTGAGTATCCTTTTTTGATTCAAGAATCATATGACAACGCGCTCATATCCCAGAAGGACACACTCTTCCACAATCTGCTTCCTTCCTTCCAGATAAACTGTCAACAAGTGATCATGCCTCAATCCAGACCTCAAATTTATAAGAAATGCTGTAGGTTGATTGTGAATGGCGTGATTATAGCTTCTTCCACTGCGACCCTATTGTGTCTATGTGGGTCACACCTACTTAGACTTCACTGTACAATCCACACCTTCTGACGAAGTCGATCGTCGTGTTGGGCGAAACTTCCTTGAAGTAGGTACTAGATGGGTGAATCCGAAGGCCTAAATCCTAGCTCTTTCCACTACCTACTGGACAGACATATTATGTGCTCCGTTGTTTCTTCCTTCAGATAGCAGAAATGACGGTCACGTGTTTGTTCCAGATCTATTGTTCCGCAATTGGTTTCTCAGATGACAATGCCCTGTCAACAGACCGACCAGAATGCGCAGATAATTCCTGGCCCCCAATCTAGGATCCTCGGGGGGCCTGAGTAGAAGGGTATGGATGAACGCCTTCGAGTGTAGTTTTAGCCTTAGTGTATCTCGCCAGTGCAGCAGTGCTTTCTTCTCTGTCCATTTTGAGATGGTTTTCCTAGCAGTGCTTTTTGCAGTGCCTGCAAATTTTTCTGGTCCTGTAAATGCAGATTCAGTTCCTCTTCTTGCGATTGTGTCGGACAATCTATTGTCTTCCACTCCGCTGTGACATGGAATCCAAATCAAGGTTACTTTGTTCCTTGTTCCAAGATGATTTCCATACGAGGGTGGAGTCAACCCGTTTGGAGCTCAGTGCTTTCAGGGGAGAAGCTTTATAGCTTTGTCAGGGGTCCTTTGATAAGCTTCCTCACTCCCAATTCTACGACTAAAATTTTTGCTTCGAAGACTGTGGTATACCTCCCAAGGTTTACTGAAATTTCAGCTCTTGGTTTGTACCAACGGTAACTTGCCGCTTCACGCGCTACATAATATGTACATCCACTTGAAATGAGGTACGATATATCTAAATCGCCCTTGTATCTTGCCACTTGCCCCTTATCTCACCGGTTTACTATGTTTGTACCCTAAGTTTTTTCATCCCGAAGTGCGAGACTTTTCAAATTCGACATGCTTATTAAAATTTCTTTGCTGCGCCCGGAAAGTTTATTCTCTGATATTTATAATTTGCGGCATTTGAAGGTACATTTAAGTGAACAGTTTTCATCTAGAATGCAACAAGCTTTACGTCTTTGTGAGAAGAGGATATCTTTGGAAAAAAAAGATTGCTACTACATATTTCAGAATTTTAAATATACATTGCAGTTGTAACTAACGTCTCAGTAATTTTTGTTTTGTTTCAGATCCACGACAGTGGACGGAAGCTCACGTGGCCCACTGGCTCCAGTGGGCAGCAAAGGAGTTCTCGTTAGACTGCATTCCGCTGAACCAATTCCGAATGAAGGGCAAAGATATTTGCGCGATGGGCAAGGACGCTTTCTCTGCAAGAGCACCCGCCTTTGTTGGAGACATCTTGTGGGAGCACCTGGAGCTACTCCAGAAAGGTAGGACTCTCGTTTAATTGCCGTATTATACGTAAGCGATATCAATCAAAGTATACTCTAGTCGTTAAACCAACTTCCGGGAAAGGGTTGAAGACAAAGTTATAAGATAAGTAAGAACAATATGCTGATTGTGATTAAAAAACAAAAGATGTAGACCAAATAAAATTGCTATGTGAAAACTAGTAATGATTACCGGGCTGCTGTCCCGTTACCCAATGACTACTCCTCACACCGTGAGTCGAACAATCACTGGGTCCGCGAATCATGCTTCCTAAGTAGACGAATGGACTCCATGGATGATGATTGCCTTCTGCATTCTGGCGGCTAAGATGTCCGCCCCCCTCATATCACCTAAGGATCCAATGACCATTACTAGCAGACTCACAGTGTTGTCCGAGCAACTCCTGATATTTCATCCGCTTTTCTTCTGCCTTAGAGACGATGTTCGTCTCGGCAGGTGCCGAGATCTCCATAACGAACATCGCTTTCTGTTGGTGGTCGAGGACGACTGTGACTAGGCTTATTTGCTTGCTTGTTGGAGGAAGAAGAGCGGGCAGTTCCAGTAAATTCGGCACGTCTCGTTTTCCATATCTACGTCCCCTGGAGCGTATGGCAGCACCGGTGTCGCATCTATTCTTAAATGGTAGTATAGAACTCGTAGAGACGCGTTGTGTCGACGGATTACACACCGAAAAAAAGTGCATAAGGGTCTCTGGCACCTGTAGGCAAGATCTGCAACGGATAGCGGGCACATCCATGCCCATAATCCTGCTGTGGAATACTAAGGTGTTAAAGATACCGTCTTGACAACCCATTATAGAGCTCTAAGTCTCGGACTTAACCCACTAGGCCTAGGATTCATTTATTTGTAATGAGTATACTAAACATGTTGCCACTCTCGAAGGTTCTACCTCTAATTTGACATTGTATAACCTATTACTTCAACTATTTTAACTATTCGGTTGTTCTTACTCAAGCTGATTCTGGGCATTGGTTTATCATTCGTTCAGCAGCAAGTTTGTTTTTCCAATATGTATCATCTATAATGTGGGTTTTCAATTGTGCGGAAGCACCGTAACAGACTGACGACACCTCCGCGAAGTCGAAGTCAAGCGTGAGGCTGAGTTTCTCGGCTGCCCATGTTGCTGCTCTTAAATGGAAGGCTCCTTTACCTGCAGCAGGCAGGAACACACACTTGTGTATTCCAAACTCCATGCCCATGCCCTCTCAGATGTAGTGGAAGGTATATTTGCGGAACAGAGGACCTAGGATATAGACTCCTCCATATTCATCCCTTCCGGGTCTTTGTATCGATTTGTCGCAGCTCTTCCACTGGCAAGTGGATGGCACCAAAGCTATATGTATAATAACCATGTGACCACAAGCATGTTTGTGGCACCACTTTGTTCTTGCCGGAAAGTTCTGATGATCAGATTGAACGTAGTCGATGCACGGCGGAGAGACTTTTTGATCATTTTAGCCTCTTGAACCTGATGCTGCGCCACACTAAGGTAGATATAAGTATCTCCGGCATGCAGTTGTCGCAATATGCTCCCATCCACGAGCTGCTCCTCCTCTTAACTATCTCAGCATCGTCCTCTTTTGAGATGGACCATGCCACATTTGTCTGTTGCGAACTTCATTCCAATAGCATGACTGTACTCCTGCACTACCCTCAGCGACTGCTTTGCCAAATGTGTCTCTATCGGTGCTCTCCTGAACAGAGTACGAGAATCCAATCCCGTTCAGTTTTTCAGGTGTGCGTTTTTGTCTGCTCCCCTGCCCCCTTTTGCCTTCGATTTTTGCTACTATTATTAGTATCAGAAGGGCATATTTATTACTCATGATATGTCCAACTTAGGCGGTTTTTTCTCTTCTCTATGGTAGTTAAACGATCACGTTCTTTGTTCACCGCAGGACTTATACAGGGTGTCCAGTTAGTGTATAATTCTTCGATATCTCGCAGATATACCTGATAGAAGAAAATGTCAAATACAAAAGTTATTTGGTTACTTGAGACGCATATTCTAAAAATATTTTGAAATATACAGGGTGTTGCGGGAAAGTAGGATAGTGATCAATTTGATTTTTTTATATGGAACTATAACTTTTTCTTAAATTCTTCTGGTTTCTCTATTCAACCCTAAATTTTTTTTGGGATCGATTGCGACGTTGCCAAGTTATAATTTTTTTTTAATTCAAATAAACCGCATCAGCCAATGGGCTATTAGCGGCAGATTTTGTGAAATTTACATTTTACACTGTAATGTGCATGCTTTAAGGAACTGTAAGAGACAATTAATTTTACATGATGGTCCAAGAATGTCGGGTAGTGTTGTAGCATTTAGACCGGTTGACACTCGATAATGTTCCAATAACGGGCACTGAACCAACACATCTTTCACTGTGAGTATCACTCCACATATATCACACAAGGGTTCTGGGTCTCCTGTGATGAGGTAGCTGTGGGTAAGTCTGGTGTGACCCAATCGCAGGCGTGTAATCAGAGTCTGCGTTCTCCTGTTAGCGGTGATAGGCGTCCAGGGTCCTATTTTGTTTTGAGCTCCAGTAACTTCGAAGGTTGACTCTGCCATACATCAACTGCCAGTTTTTTCAGGTAGGTGGTTATATCGGTGGTTATGGGCTGGATGGAGGATGTGGTGCCGTTTTCCGCCGCAGCTTTGGCACTTCTGTCCGCAGTCTCGTTTCCTGGTACTCCTACATGTGATGGTACCCACATAATGTTACTTGTTGGTGTTGATCCGACAGCGAATGAAGGGATTCTCTGATGCTTGTGGATATCGGATGTTTAGTGTAAGTCTGTCGTATAAGCGAAAGCGAACTAATAGAGTCTGTCACTATCACCCTTATTACTCCTGCCGTTTTTGATGTGCTCAAGGGCACTCCAGATTGCATAAAGTTCTGTTCTCAGGATTGTTCTTATATCTGGTAGTTTCATTACTATTGTGCTGGTTGGTGTGACGATAGCTGCTCCTGTGTTTGTGCCTATCTTCGATGCATCTGTGTAGAGGACATTACAGTTGGAGTAACCGTTTATAATTTCTAGGAACTTTCCGACGTAGATTGCTTCTGGTGTATCGTTTTTGTTAAACAGAGTTAGCCTATCGTTAATTTCTGATCTTTGTATGATCCATGGTGGTGTTATGGTTGTTTTTTTGAGGTGTTATCAGTGTTACCAGATTTACCGGTTTTACGTCATAGTTTTGAATAGAATGCCCTATTTATGAAGTCTAACGTAAAAGTCGTAAATCTGACAACACTGGTGTTAGCGTTTTTGAATTTTGTATGTTCAAAAACTCCCAAGTATTGAATTTCACCTCTTCAGCTGTGGCAGTTTTGGAAATATTTAAGCGTTCCGGTACCGTTTACTGAAAAAGCGGTGCTGATGCCGAATCTCAGTAATTAATAGAAACAAAATTTTGAAATTGTGAGATCTTACTAAATTCGACATCTGCAATTCATAGCAATAAAAATAAATACAGGATTCTATTTAAAATAAATTAAAATCGGGGATATTTGTTTAAAAGTTTGGAAAAATAATTTATAACTTGGCAACGCCGCAAACGCGAAAAAAATATTACAAGGCGAGATAGGGTATTAGTAGATGTTTCGATTTAAAATAAAAAATACAGGGTGTTACATTTAAAAAACAAAGTAAAATGACCTTCAAGTTGCCGTAATTTAAAATTCTGCCAAAAACACCCTGTAGATACAAATTGCTAATAACATCTAAAATAATATCCACTTAATATTCAAGTAACTCGCTGTATAATATTATTGAGAAAAGTTAAAGGAATATATCGATTTGGACTTATTACTTGCGACCTTGCAAACCCGGAAATTGATACAAAATAAATTATAACTTGGCAACATCGTAATCGATCCCAAAGATATTTTAGGGTTGAGTAGAGATCAATGATGGAAACTAGAAGAATTTAAGAAAAAGTTATAGTTCCATATAAAAAATCAAGTTGATCACTATCCTACTCTCTCGCAAGACCCTGTATATTTCAAAATATTTTTAGAATATGCGTCTTATGTCACCAAATAACTTTTGTATTTGACATTTTCTTCTATCAGGTATACCTTGCGAGATATCGAAGGATTACGCACTAACTGGACACCCTGTATATATTTGTAACACGTATGTCCAAGGTATTATTAACATTCGGCATTACAGCTACATTTCAAAAGCCTCCATTCTCATTGTGCTGAGCTTCATCGTCCATTCTCGACTCCAAACAGAGGCACTGGAAAAATATAACATTTTACGAAACTGTATCTTATTTGGGCATTCAGACTTTTATCCCTCAGCAGACTACGCATTTTCAAGAATCTTGTTCTCAATTCTTATTCTTAGTTCCGTATCTGTCTTCAAGTCCTAATTTCCTAGCAACGTTTTTCTGCAATATGCATTTATTAATTTTTTGCTATCTTAATCGACAATTCTTTGATAACATTAGTAAAAAAAATGGACAATTTCAAAACGTTTATTTCCGTAATATAGGTCTTCACGTTTTCTACAAATACTTTGCATAACTAACCTTCTTCGATGACATGCTTATATGTATGTATTATTTGTATAGAAATGTTTCCAATAATTCTCAACATTTCAAACAATAATTGCATTATAGTTACAGCATTGAATGTACACGACATGCAATGTTTCATTGAACAAAAATGTATCATTTAACCGGTTGCATAATCATTCATGTTCGCCTAATAATAGCTTAAGAGTCGATACTTATTTCGGTTTAGCAATCGATCATCGTGGAAAAATTGATAATAATTTGGCTGAGATTCACCTTGATCTATGCCAATATTATTGCAGCTAATTCAGCCTCACCTGCGTTACGTTACATTGTAATAAATAATAGGTACCGTGTTTCACCATTGGCTTGGTCAACTAATCTCTAATTATTCACTGTGATCATCGTAATTGTATGCTACAGGATTCCAGCAAGGAATGTGATAATGGGAATAATTGTAAAAAACAAAGTCAGATAGACTACTAGATTCCCTCGGTATTTCCCCCAGTGTTTTAGCATAAAAATTCATTGTAGTTCAGTATTACTAATAACGAGATTAGAGAGCCGTTCCTTAGGTTTACTGCAATAAAGCTAGCAGCTTCCATTTTATATAATTAATTAATTAATTTATCCCAAAATTCGAAGAAACATTTCATACTAAAAAAACTGGGATAAGAATTACTTTCAACTGGATTTTATATAACTAAGAAGAATACGTGTTCTGTAAATTACAGAGCTATCGAAATAAAAAAGAAAAACTTTGATGATCAATACCGTTTTTAATACAGATTGTAAGAATGTTTAACGGAGGATTTAACACAGAGTGTTCCAAAAGGTGGCGCCAAACTTCAGAAGTTTATAGGGGACGTAGTGGATACATTTCTTTACATAACAATCCCTAGTCTGACATGAGCCATTTTTGTTTAAAACAAAGACGTATTGTTTACGTGCTTGACTAAGACACGCCAATATCTTAGCATTTGTTATTACAAAGAACGGAAGATGTTATAATAAAGTTTCAAAATGACAATCACCCAAAGTCATCACATAAACTGGCACTTCGAATCATTGATTGTGCACCTGTTGAAAGATCTGCGGAGCTTGCTGTATGTACAGATGAGAGGCTGTCACCACTCTTTCTAATAATTCCTCTTGAGGGCTGTCACTTTTTGGAGATAGTAAGGATGCAAGAACTACTCGTGAAGTGCACTGTTGGTGGACAACATTCATTTGGTTCGCTTTTGCTGGGTGCTAGGTTGTTCAGCAATTCAATCTAGAGCCTCTTCTCAGCTGCTCTGGTATTGCATCTTGCTTCGCATGGTGCAGGTGCATGTCCGTATATTCTTGAAACGTAAACTCGACGACTTTCATAGTTTAAAGGCAACACTTTTTCGCAAAAGAAATAGATGTAAAGCACTTTAATAAGAATTCAGGAATCTGATATTCATAAATTTGTGTGAAGAGGCAAAAAAATGTTTATCTTTTCTTACCTGTTTTTTGTTCAGCTCCAGAAATAATTCAAAGCTATCAATAGATCGGGAGATAATGAGAGATTGTAAGACATTTGGTCAGTATGCCTTTTAGAGAAAACCATTATTACTCGTTTTAGGCTTTAGGCAAAATACAATACCTTTGTGACCGAAAATGACTTTGGAGCCAAAACAGCGTATTTCTTGATAGGGGCCTGTATGCAAAACATTCTTACCGCCACGCCCCCTGTAGACCCCCTAAGTTTCGACTCTCGAACACAGTGATTCACTGTTGAACACTATACCGCTAGGCCATCCAGCATCTTGCCGAGCGAATCGCTTCAACGAAACATATTTGGTTAGGTACTTTATTACTGGAATTTGTGATCCAATTTCAAACATTCAAAAATATGTTTATTTCGATCTTTGACTTCGTCTCGAGCTGCAAACTTCATTCATCGACTATGTTGCAACAAATATACATTTTAGTTACAACTGTCACAAGTATTTTCACGAAGTGCGTCACACGGGTTTGGGAGACGTCGGCGTGTTTTCGGTTCTGGATTCAAAAACCCATTTTTATTTTGATATAACTTTTGAATTACTGCGAAAAAAAAAGAAAACAAAAACAGTTTTATTGTAAAACTTAATTTGATCTCCCCATTTATCACAAAAAAATTATTCAAAACCCTAATTTTTGTCATCATTATCATTTAGCAGAAAAAAAACCAGCGATCTAATGTACAGTTTTTGCGGAATCTTATTGGTTGAAATTAGCAATCGCTAAACTCTTTGTTAAACAAGAAAATGTAATTTTTTACCCATTTAGGATGGAAAATTAGACTGGAAAAGATACTAGATGGTTCATAATGGTCGATTGTATATAAAGCATGTCATTTTTAACCTTTTTGAGGTAAACTTCAAGAGAAATCAATAGTTTTCAGAGAACTCTGACAGGTGCATGTTCTTGAACGGGCTGCTCTGATTGCTCAAAGCCTTTGTTAAAATGCGCCTGTTGATAAAATCGGCCCCTAGTCTGTTTATCTTCAGCTTTTTGCTCGAATTTTTGTGTTATCGATCACGCATTGTACCTGTCAGATAATCCTGTAGTCACTTCCTGTTTATCGTTGTTGAGTTTAAATTAGTAAATCCTAAAAGTGGCACATTATTTGAAAATTACTTTTAGGACTTACCAATTAAAAATTAACTAGATAAACAGAAAGTAACTACTGCACTATCTGACAGGTATAATGCCTCATCGATTTGATATAAATCCGAGCAAAAAACCAAACATAAACAGACTAGTTACACCTCGATACACAAGCCCAGATTTACTTTTCTTTATTCTGTATCTCGCTTATTTTTGAGACTTCTGGAAAAAGTTATTCAAAAAAGTTGTACAGAGTTAAAAAAGCATCAACTAATAATAATAATAATAATAATAAAAACACATAATGAAAACGCTCCATGGATCAGACAGGAAGAGGAAAAACATCAACATATAGCGGAACAGGGAAACGTTATTCTTACGGCAGAGGAAATAGCTGAAACAATAAAACATACTCACAACTGGAAGTGTCCAGGCGTGGATAATATACAAAATTTTTGGTACAAGCAGTTCAGCTCAGTATACGAAGTGCTCACAGACCAAATTAATAAAGCCATACTCCAACCCAATAGGCTTCCCAAATTCCTCACGCAAGGAATAACGTATATAAAACCCAAAAACGCAGACACCAAAAACCCTGCCAACTATCGCCCAATCACTTGTCTTCCCACCTTGTACAAGATCATCACCGCAACGATATGCAGAAGAATTGAAAAACACCTCACGGAAAACAGCATCCTGACTGAAGAACAAAAAGGATGTAGAAAACAAAGCCAAGGATGCAAGGAACAACTTATAATTGATAGTGTGATCATGGAGCAAACCAGAAAAGAACACAGGAATCTTCATACCTGTTTCATCGACTATAAAAAAGCTTTCGACTCTGTACCCCATAGCTGGCTAACAAAAACTCTTCAAATATACAAAATCAACCCAGGGCTTCGTCAGTTTCTTACAAGAACGATGGAGACATGGCGAACAAATATACACCTTCAAACTGAGGACGGTCATATTCAAACGGATGAGCTACATATACGTCGTGGTATCTTTCAGGGTGACTCTCTCAGTTCACTATGGTTCTGCCTCTGTCTCAATCCGCTCTCCAACACACTTAACAGCACAAACTGTGGTTTCACCATCAGGCACCAGAAAGCAAATCAACACAAAATCAATCATCTTCTTTACATGGATGATCTAAAACTATATGCCGCCACAGAAGTGCAACTGAGAGAGCTACTCAGGATAACAGAAGTTTGTACGTCAGATATCAAGATGGAGTTTGGCATGAGTAAATGCAAGGTGCTTCACATCAATAAAGGCCAATGGAAAAACCATCCCCAACAGGAAGTAGTAACTGGCCAGGCGTTAGACAACATGGACAAGGATGAAACGTACAAGTACCTGGGTATTAATCAAAACGCTAAGATAGACCACACAAAAATCAAATCACAACTAACACAAGAGTTTAAAGACCGCCTTATTAGACTGTTAAAAACGAAACTAAATTCTAGAAATCTTACAAAAGCTATTAACACATTTGCTATACCAATCCTAACATATTCATTTGGCATTATCAAGTGGTCGCACACTGACATAGAAAACATCCATATACTCATCCGAACAGAACTCACAAAACACAGAATGTCACATCCCAAAGCATGCAAGGAAAGGCTCACCATAGATAGAAAACAGGGGGGCAGAGGAATTATAGATATACAGTCACTTCATGCAAAACAAATAAAATCACTCAGACATTTTTTCCACAGTAAACAAACAAACTTGCATAAAGCAATAGTAAAAGCAGACAAAAACTACACACCACTCGCCCTTTCTTGTCCAGACCACGCAGCAGACGCACACAACCACATACAAGCACAACAAGAAAAAATAAACACCTGGTCGCAGAAGGCACTCCACGGCAAACATAGATACCGTGTTACACAAGACCACGTTAATGCAAAGCAGTCATACACCTGGCTGCAGGATGGCCAGCTCTTTCCGGAAACGGAAGGTTTTATGCTTGCTATCCAGGACCAAGTGATTGCGACACGAAATTACAGGAAGTACATAATGAAAGATCCATCCATCTCTGATGACAATTGCAGAAAATGCCACCAACAGAAGGAAACAATAGAACACATAACTAGTGGATGCAAAACTCTCGCTGGAACTGAGTATACAGCCAGACATAACTCTGCAGCGAAAGTCATACACCAAGCACTAGCCACAACAAACAAGCTAATTGAAAACACAGATCCATATTATAACTACACACCGACCTCAGTACTAGAGAACAATCAATTCAAACTATACTGGGACATTGAAATACATACGGATAAAACCATCCCAGCAAACAGGCCAGATATAGTTTTCCAGTCAAAGACAGACAAAGTGACCTACTTAATAGATATTGCGATTCCCAATGATACGAACATCCAAAACACCTACGCTGGGAAGATATCTAAATACACCGATCTCGCCATAGAAGTGAAACGACTATGGAAACAAAACAAAGTTGTCATTGTCCCCCTCATTATGTCGGTCTCAGGCCTTACTCCAAATACATTTACGCCACACCTACAACAATTGGGCCTGGATGAAAAGTTACATAAAACCTTCCAAAAGTCTGTAATCCTCAAGACCTGTAGCATTGTACGGTCCTTCCTGAATTCAGAATAATAATAGGTCAGGTATTGACTTGGCACAGCCCGTCAATACTTGTTACTACCGCAACCATGCGAGAAAAAATAAGACATGCATAATAATAATAAATACCCTGTATATGGAGGTCGCAACACATTTGTATGCAGAATTTAAGTTCGCGCCTGCTTAGGTATAAAAAAAATTAATCGACTTGAACTGCTATTACAATATTAGTAGAATCAAAAAAATGGTGCTACTAATCATAGCTATCATCCATGAAATACTTATTGCTCTCCTGCATCAATGATTATAGTACAGTTTTGCAAATTCTGCAACACCGTGACAGTTAGCCTTGTACAGGAGCGACGGATAGTATTTTACTTATCAAAGCGTCAACTTGCCTTCTGGGATCCCATCATCAGTGATTCCACTTATTATCGAGTTGGTGAAAAACCGTTCTCATCCCCGACAAAATTCTTGTTAGGCGTCCCATAGAAATGCTTTGCTTGCGTTATTTGCTTGAATAATCTCATATTTTAGTATGTACTTCCAAAATAGTTCATTTCTGTTTTCGATCATTCTGACGAACTTCGATGGGGACATGGAAATGTTGTCAGGATAAATAATGTCTTCATATTTAAAGTCCTTTACTTTCTTTTATTACTTCCCGCACCGATAGGTGAGGGGAGTATTGTGATCGCGAAAATTTTCGATTTTGAGATAATGTACTTTTTGGGCGTTTTATGATGCCTACATAACGAAAATCCACGTCACTCATTTCGGTCGGTCTGTCTGTCGGTCTGTCTGTCTGTCTGTTGGCGTTTTTCAAGCCTCCTAATCTTAGTAACCGCTGCATGGATTTTGATGAAATTTGGGTAGCGATATGGTGTGGGGTCGTAGTAGGTAATCTTGCTACAATTTTGAAAATCGGTGCATGGGCGGCGGAGTGGTTAGCAAAAAACGAAAAATTTCGAATATTCCTCAAACTTCCGTTTTTTAGGGGGGGTGTAATGCTAGTTCGCGTCCGTAGTAGAACACTACACGTGCACCCTGGGTAACGCTAAATGAACTAGCACCTACTGGCGACCAGACAATCCACGGATCTCCTGGTCTACACAAATCACAATGCTCTGCACAAACGTAAATGGTCTTTCTAAAGACTCACTGACGAGGAAACTCGGACCATCAGTCCGAATTTGCCAACTAAATATAGAGGGAATAAGCAAGGCAAAATGCCAGTACCTACACAGAATTCTAAAAGATAACGACATTGACGTGGTCGGCATTCAGGAAACACATGCTGAAAACGAAGAGCAACTAAATTCGAGGGGGAAAATAGCTGGATTTGATTTAATAGGTGCTACATACCACAAAAACTATGGTGTGGCCACATACGTACGAAAAGACATTGAAAACGCCATTCTAGTAGAGACCTTTTCGGCCGATAATATTCATGAAGTTGTCATAAGAGTGGATGACATCACTATATCTAACATATATAAACCTCCTGGCACCGCATGGCCTGAACAAGTATTAAGACCCATCCATCATCCTGGTGTATACATTGGTGACTTCAACAGCCACCACGAGCTATGGAAATACCGTATCTCGGACCATAATGGAGAGAACCTGGCGAACTGGACAGAAGCAAATAATATTCACCTCGTGTTCGATGCCAAAGACAGAAACACGTTTAGATCAGCAGCCTGGAAATCAGAAACCAACCCAGATCTATGTTTTGTTACCAGAGATAACGAAGGTAACCCCCTACCAACAGGTCGTAAGGTTTTAAATGATTTTCCGCACTCTCAACACCGACCCATACTAGTTGAAATTGGAGCCAGCATACCCCTTATAAGATCATTCCCAAGACCCAGATGGAATATTGGTAAAGCTGATTGGCGCCTATTCGCCGAAAAGTTAGATAAACGGTTGGGTTGGATAGCTCCTACTTGTGGTAACTACAAACGATTTGTTGGTGCTGTCATTAGTTCAGCCAAGGAGACCATTCCCAGGGGATACAGAAAGGAATACGTGCCAGGCTGGAGTGAACACAGCGAGCAGCTCTACGATGCCTTTTTGGAAAGCGGAGATCGAGAAGTGGGCGATGAACTCTTACACAGCCTGGACGCACACAGGCGTACTGTGTGGGAAGACACCGTTCAACAAATAGACTTTACACGATCTAGTAGACAAGCATGGGCATTACTACGTAAGCTGGGAGGCGGAAACCAAATCAAACGAGACTGCACCTCGATACCCCCTAACGCCATCGCTCACCACATCGTAAAGACATCCCGAGCCTCAGGCGACAGAACCCACACGCGCAAAGTCAAGCAGAACCTAAAGTCTCTCAAAACCGCTGCACATGAGAACTCAACTTATGCCCAACCAATAACAACTGATGAACTCTGCAAGTCTCTAGGCGAGATGAAACTGGGCAAGGCCCCTGGCTCTGATGGCATCCACTCAGAATTCTTGGTCCATTCTGGAAAATATGCCAAGGTCTGGCTGACGAAATTCTACAATAACATAATTGATACAGGCGTAGTGCCCCACCTACTTAAAAAAGCAAAAATTGTCGCCATTCTAAAGCCAGGAAAGCCTAGCGTTGACCCTAAGAGTTATCGCCCAATTGCATTGCTAAGTACCGTATACAAACTGCTGGAAAGACTGATTTTTAACCGCATTAGCACTAAGATTCTAGAATCAGTACCAGCAGAACAAGCAGGTTTCCGCCCTCAGAGAAGCTGCACCGACCAGGTCCTCTCCCTAACCACCTTTATCGAGAGCGGATTTCAGCGTAAACTAACGACGTCTGCAGCTTTTGTTGACTTAACGGCTGCATACGATACTGTGTGGAGACAGGGGCTGATCTCTAAATTTTTGCAAGTTATACCCTGCCAGCGCATGGCCAACCTACTGAATGACATGCTTAGCAACAGACCCTTTGAGGTCATTATGGGTAACGAAAAGAGCTCGCAAATGAAACTAAATAACGGGCTCCCTCAGGGGTCTGTGTTAGCACCGCTCTTATTTAGTCTTTACATAGCAGACATGCCCCAAACAGAATCAAAAAAGTTTGGCTATGCGGATGACTGGGCACTGGCCACGCAACATAGTAAGATAGAAACAACAGAACAAACTCTTACAAATGACCTCAATAAATTAGCAAAGTACTTTCGTGACTGGAGGCTCCAGCCAAATCCAAATAAGACGGAAGTAACCTGTTTCCACCTCAATAACAGACTGGCGAATAGAGAACTAAACGTCCGTCTCGAAAATACCGTCTTAAAGCATAGCAAGTTCCCAAAGTACCTAGGAGTCACTCTGGACAGGACTCTGAGCTACAAGCAACATATACTAAATACCGCTGCTAAGCTGAGAACACGAAATAATATATTACAAAAGCTCTGTGGAACCACCTGGGGATCTTCAGCTTCTACACTGCGTATATCAGCTCTGGGCTTGATATACTCAGCAGCAGAGTACTGCTCACCGGTGTGGCTGAACAGCCGCCATACAGCGAAAGTTGATGTTGAGTTAAACCGCACCATGCGAATCATAACAGGCACGATAACCAGCACTCCTGCCTACTGGCTTCCCGTTTTAAGCCATATCCCCCCGCCACAACTACGCAGGAAAAACGCTCTTCTTTTACAATACGAAAAAATTAGGAAAAACGAATCACTTCCCATTCATGACTATTCCGAGGGCCTTGACATTAACAGACTCCGATCCAGAGATCCCCCCTACAAAATGGCTGAACAGTTAATGCGTGATGGTTTCTCCATTTCTGACCAATGGAAGAGCCAGTGGAACGCAACCGCTCCAGTACATGCTCGGAACCTACAGTGCATCACCACAAAACCAACAGGGTTCGAACTGCCACGTAAAACATGGTCTCGTGCCAACAGAATAAGGACCAGACATGGGAGATGCGCTGATATGATGAAAAAATGGGGTAAAGCGCCTTCGGCAAGTTGTGACTGTGGAGCCGAGAGACAAACCGTCCAGCACATTATCGAAGAATGTCCTTTGAGACTGTATACTGGCCAAGCAGAAGACTTCTTGAACCTGACCAACGGAACAGTCGAATATATTAAAAATTTGGATGTTTGTTTGTGAAAATAATGACTATGTATCTTGTAGTCTATACTACATTTACTCTATTTATATTTATATCTATTTTTTTTGTTTCTTATTTATATCTTGAATGTGATTTGTGAGCCATACGATAAATAATAAAATCCGTTTTAGGGGTTCCTGATCATTTTCTACTTTTTTTTGGGTGGTGGTGAAATTGGGGTGGTTGGGTGGTGGGGGGTTGTAAAGCTGAAAAATTTGTTGAGTATTGCTTTAGATCGTTCTGTGTTTTATAATGCGGAAACTACTGTATTGATGTTCATGAAATTTCGGCAAAGTATTACTACTTTGGCGAGGATGGAAAATGCGTCTGATTTTTAGAAAACGTCTCAGTGGCGGCACAGCAATATTAAAAAAACCAAAAATATGAAAACAGCTCAAACTTCGTTTTTAGGCATTTTAGGGGTTCCCGATCATTTTCTACTTTTTTTTGGGTGGAGTGAAGTTGGAGTGGTTCGGGAGAGGGGGTTTGTAAAACTCAAAAATTTGTTGTATTCATGATAGATGGTCCATTGACCTGTGAAAGAAGTACCTAGTAGAATAAAACACTTTTTTGCGGTCGGGCGAGCGATGATTTGGTTGTAAGGGCAGCTAGACTATAGCTTCTGCTATTGAAAAATAATAAAACTGGCATCATCGGAATGTGTGGGAAGTACTGAGTCAATCAACTTGACTTAATTTTTTTTATCTGAGATAAATATATTTAATACAAAGGTTGCTGAAGACTCCAAAATTCAGTGTTCAACTTTTATCAACATCTCCGCCCCCTTCCCAGTAAGTCAGTTTACGAAATATAATATTTATTTCATCGTTAAGTATTTTTTTTATTAATTCCATGTACCTTCATAATCTACAGGGAGGTTTCGTGGTAACTGGTAATTAGAAGGTTAGAAGTAGAAAGATTGCCAGTATAAAAAATGCCTCTCTTCCTTTTTTTCTTCTCCTCTTTAACATTTTCCTTTAAGACTTCACCGTTTTTGACCACCTATGTTCTGGCATTCTTTGGATGTGACAATACATACTTCTCGTATAGTTTAGTTCGACCGTTCTTATGTCATTTGTTATTGTTGTTGTCCTTAGCCATACTTCTGCTTCATATAGGGTAAGATTCTGTACTATGCTTTGAAGTATTCTTTTTTTTGTTTTCTTTAGTGAGAATGTTATTCCACCGCAGTCTATGAAGTGCTTTTTGTGGCTTGTTTATCTTGAGCTATTTTTTTATCTCCCAAAATATATTTAGTTGAACACTTCAACATTTACCCTATTAACTGTACTGTCATCGTAGTCTGTTGTCGTCTTATTTTTTACACCGTAGTTGAAAAAAATATATTTTGAGGTGACCAGTACACCGATTTTTCAGGAAGAGGTAAAATTGGAGTAGTAGGAATGTTATACTGTTATTCTTGGCAGAATATAATATATTCTGAAAAGAATGATACTGGTTGTTATTCTACGATTTCATAGCTTTTTGAACATCTTTGAAATCATGTCTATGCACCTCTTACGCGTATTTTCCTTGATAATTCTATAACCCTAACTTGAAAAATTCTAACTGAATGAAATATGGACACAGTATACAGTAAAACTTTTGAAAATCGTGCCAGTGGCGGCAACGTAATCTTCAAAAGTCAAAGACATAAAATGTACTCAAGCTTCATTTTTAGGTAGTTTAGATCTATTTTTGGCTGATTAATGACAGACCAAAGTTGAACACATACGTTGAACAAGCATTGATGATCGAACGGCCAAGTCAGCAGGAACCAGTACCAAAGAACCAGAACAGCACGCTGACACCACGAAGAACGACATATTAACAAAATTACGAAGAGGCCAAATTCGTGATCAGAGTCTCGAAACTAACCAAAAAGCGAGCCTTTGTCCTGATTGAGAACCAAAACTTTTGCTCGATTCGTCTTTTTTTTTCAAAGGTGGTTAAAAGTTACATTTGAGGACTTTTGGCATTTTTTAGAACGACTCTCACCCCTAATTTTGGGATGTTGCCTTATTGTCTTTTATTTTTTCTTATAACCTTATAGCAGCCTTGAAACAAACGCCTTCATAAAAATAAACACCAGTTTTCACCTGAAGGCGATTGACGGTGGTAACTTAAAGGAAATGTTGTGATACTCAGAAATTGTGTAGACAATATTCAAAATAAACCTTTTCAAATGCCCACCTTGTCTACAAATGCTCCTTTATTCAATCAAAAAGTAATATAAACAGAGATGTCTTAGCCGATTCATATGAAGTCTCCGTGGCCAGCATGTTTGCGTATGGTTTCCTTTAGCTCAACAACTATATTCCAAGCTGCCGATTATCATTGATGGTAGAAATTAAATATTCCGCGGCAGTCCAGTCATCAAAAGCATGAAAATTAGCAGAAGAGCAGGTCTTGAAGTGGTAATCCGCGAATTCATTGATATTCAGTAGCGCTAATGATACAGTTGCCGGAGTCTAAATCGGCAGTCTAGGTGCGCGTAATAGGTAGCATGTGCGGCCTAGAAATGCACCTCGTTCAATTATCCAGAGGCCCAAGATGTCTTTTATATAGGTGCTATTTTTTACATTGCCATACAACATTATGAAGCAGGGCTGTCGCGACGTTCTACACGGCCTCAGGCAAAAAAGAGGCGGGAGGCAGATTAACTTATGAAAAAAGGTCTGTGATCTTGTAATCAAAAAATGAAGTAAAGTTGATTGAATCAGTACTTCCCACACATGATAATGATACCATTTTATTGTTTTCCCATTGCATGAAGCTACAGTCTGAAATCGCCTTGCAACCAAATCATCGCCCAACCGCCCTCAAAAAAACATCCAAAACAAATGTCTCGTAAATAGTTTCTCGTGTCTCTCTCCTTAGAAACTAGGACGCTACAGTTTTTATTCATCTTCAACTGGTCGATGCAAAACGATCAGGAGCCTCCAAACAGTCTAAAAACGAAATATGAGCTGTTTTTATATTTTTAGTTTTTTGTTATTGTTGCGCCGCCATTGACACGATTTTTCAGAAACTGGCACGTTTTCCAGTCTCGCCGCGATATTAAATTCTGTGTCAAAATTTCTTAAAAATCAATTCAATAATTTTCGCTTTAAGCAATATACATAGAACGAAATTAAGCAACACTCGTATATGTATAGATCACAAAATTCTAAGTCCCTTTGTTCCTGTAATAGGAAAGCCAATGTTCAGACGAAAAAACAATATGCCGCTAGGTATTTCTTCCATAGGTCAATGGACAAAATATTATGAATACAACAAAGTTTTCAGTTTTACAATCCCTCACCCCCCAACCGCCCCAATTTCACCCCCAAAATTCAATAATGTTCGCATTACACAATATAGAACGACCTAAAACAATACTCGTATGTATACATCACAAATTCCAAGTCCCTTGGTTTCCATAATGAGCAAGGCAATGTTCGGATGGACCTAAAAAAGTGTATTATGCCGCTAGTTTTTTCATTAACAAACAGTTCAATGGACAGCCCATTATGAATACAATATTTTTTTCCGTTTTTCAACCCCCCACCCCCCAACCACCCCAAATTCACCCCTACCCCAAAAAAAGTAGAAAGTGAACCCCTAAAACGCCTAAAAACAAAGTTTGAGCTGTTTTTATATTTTTGGTTTTTTATTATTGCTGCGCCGCCACTGACACGATTTTTCCGAGACATACGCGTTTTCCATGCTTGCTGCGGTAGCAATACTCTGTCAAAATTTCATTAAAATCAATTCAATGATTTTCGCGTTACGCTATATAGAACGATCTAAAACAATACTCGTATGTAAAAAAGTGTATAATGCCGCTAGGTTCTTCATTCAAGGTCAGTGGACAGCCCATTAAGAATACAACAAATTTTTCTGTTTTACAACCCCCACCCCCAACCACTCCAAATTCACCCCCACCCAAAAAAAGCAGAAAATGTTCAGGAACTCCTAAAACGCCTAAAAACGAAGTTTGAGAAATATTTAATTTTTTTTTTCTAATTACTCCGCCGCCAGTGCACCGAATTTTAGCAGCATTACCTACTACGATCCCACATCATATCGCTGCCCAAATTTCATCACAATCCATGCAGCGGTTGCTGAGATTACGAGGGTAGAAAAACGCGACAGACAGACAGATAGACAGACAGACCGACCGACCGACAGACAGAAAGACAGACCGACGGAAATGAGTGGCGTGGATTTTCGTTATATAGACATCATGAAACGTCCAAAAAGTGTATTATCTCAAAATCGAAAATTTTCGCGATCACAATACTCCCCACACCTATCGGTGTGGGAAGTAAAATGAAGTCAAGTTGACTGACTCAGTACTTTCCACACATTACTGTGATACTATTTTATTATTTTTCACATAACATGAAGCTTTGATAACACAGTTTTATTCTGCTGTTCAACTGATATTCTAATCACATGTCATGCCGATTTTCTGATATTTAAAAACAAATTATATTACCAGTATCTAGCGATTTTGAAAATGTTCGTTTTTTGTTGATTTCTCCTCCGCCACTGGCAAGAGTTCCCACAACGATATACTGTTACCATTTCCTCCATGGTAGTAATACGGTGTCACAATATCATCACAATCAGGTTTGTAGTTGTAGTTTGTAGTTATTCCATAATCCCCTACCCCCAAACTACCCCAATTTAACCCCATTTAAAAAATGTGGAAAACAGTCGGTAGCCTATAAACCGCCCATAAACAAAGTTTGAGTTGTTTTTATGCCGCTGCCACTGACACGATTTCTAAAGACTATTACGGGGTTACTGAGCTAATAACGTACTATGGAATACCTATGAATACCAAATTCTTTGTTACATACCTATATGGAGCCGATTTCAGTTTTAGACGCACGCATTATTTGTTTCAGATGTGGAAAAGGAGCGAGCTTTGAGTACAACGACGCTCTCGAACAATATGTACGAACAGATGTGTGTACCTGAACTGGACCCGTTCATCGACTATACGCATGCGCATTCTGTACTTTCCTCCGAAGACAGGAAGCCCTTAACTACCAACCCTTCGCCGACGAACAACAACTTTTTACACGAAGGTAAGTGTGTTTGTACTTTCATCATTCTGTTTCGGTATTTATCTTGTCCAATATTAAATTAATAGTAAAAATCAGGATATAGGGCAGATTGTACTTTGATTAATAAAAATTTGTTCGCCCTTGATGTCCCCACTATGGGTATCATCTTACGTCTCGGTGCTCCCGTCTATAAACTTTGTGTCGCCATGAGAACTTGTTAGCTGAAAAGTCTACTTTTATTTGGTCAGCATGACCTTTGCTCTTCATTGTGGGCGTGTCAGTCGATGCTGGAACCATGCCACCGTTCTTTTTAAGACCAAACAAAAGTTCTTCTGATTAAACTGGTTTTCCAGTCCACTTTGATGAGGGAATTGGCGCAGCCTACAATAGCAACTAGATATCCGGACGTCTTTGCTTTGAATTGACCCTCTTGCCGCTTCATCTTGATTTACATGGCTATATCCTTTTCCAGCCTCGTTTTGAGGTAGTTTTTATGGACTGTAGCCATCTTCTCTACCGACACCTTGTCGGCAAATAATTCTGGGAGGTCCATGCTCTCCGCCTCTGTCTTTGACCTTTTGATCATCCTCCGGAGTCAGTTGCAACCTCCTTCCTCCCTGACTCAGACTCTGGTGACGTCTGCGCTTCTGAAGCAGATCCGTTGGAGGGAGGGTTTGTCCTCACCCCATGCTTGTGCCCCCACAGATCTCTTATCTCGCGCCTGAGGAGAATCTTCTCGTTTCTCCTCCTCTCCAGATTTCAGTGGCTCGTCCTCTTCCATGAGGGCATGGAACAAGACATTGGGACTATAGATTGGAGTGTTGTTACTCCGATCCTGTTTCGTCAATATTATTTTCTTGATTCATATTTATCCTACGAATACCGGGTTGCTGAGGTCGTTCCCCCCCCGTGACCCGCTTAGGGGGATAAGGGGAAAATACGACTGGGTGCCCCCTGTTCCCAGAAGGAAAAAAATGTACCAAACAGTTCAGTCAACTGGTCAAGTGTCAAACGTGATTCTGTTTTGTATGTATTCGTAGTTCAAAGGTTGGACTCGGTTAATGTGCGCGAAGTACCTAGTTTGCCTACTTGACGGCTTTCTTTGCTAAGCTGTCAATCAAATTATATAATAAAGCATAATTTTTTGTAGTAGCGGTCGATTTGGGTTTCATCAAACTATGTATACAGGGTGACGAGTGGAAGATACTGTAGAAGACTCATTTCCAACAAAAAAAAGTCATATAAAGTAGGATCCGATTTTCAACTGTTTCAGAGATATTTAATTTTTATTTATTTATTTTCAAGATGCGCTTCTCATTGATGACTGGTTACAGTATTCTTTTACTCCAGTAAATTAGATCACTTACAATTATTTAGCTTAAACGCAGCAAACAACATATATGTCATTACAATTCATCATAACCATGCCATACATGACATACGCCAACTATGTTTTTACTTAAAATGATTCAGCAAACAAGGATTCATTTTCTTCTAATTCAAGTATCCATATAATTAAAAAGTAGCTCCTTTAACTATAAACAATATTTTATATTACCGTTTTTAGGATTGAATACGTTTTACTTGGACGTATTTTTTTCATATTTTGCTGACATTTTCGCTCTAAATTTACGGGCATACATTCACAAAAATTATCAGACACAAACTACCAGAAGCAGTTATTCGTCTTTTCAAACTCTTGTAATACGATTCTCAGACGACGCTACAGTGCTATGAAAGTATTGCTTGATGACAAATTTTATGCTTTTCCACGCTGTGTATTTGGTATTTTGCTACATAACATCGGGCGGTCGTAAATTTACCAACCATGCGCCGAAACAGCTGGAAATCAAATATTAAAATAAAATTAAATATCTCTGAAACAGTTAAAAATCGGATCCTACTGACTTTTTTTTGTTGGAAATGTGCTGTACAGTCTTCTCCTATAGTTTCTTCTACTCGTCATAGACCACTCTGTATAAGAGTAAAAAGTTACAAACATCCATTTTAATATATTTTTGAAATTTCCGATGACAAATGACATACAATATTATCAGTTCTGAAGCAATATGAAGAGGTTACTCAACATAAAATTACAGACGACCCTCTTCAAGCGAGTAAAAGACGATTTCCCCTTTGTTACTCCCTCCTATCGGTCATAGTTGGCCTGGCACAGAAACAGATGTATATCGTTGTTATAGCGCGTACATATGAAGTTATTAACGAAATTTTGCAATAATTAAAAATCGTCGATACGCTCCGTGAATCGCGAAAGTTTTTTACTAGTATTATTACCTAATTCAGGTTAATGTGTTACGTCTGCGTTAGTTCTGAATTCGTTTTTGTGTATTGTTTAATACAACTTGCATATGGTTACCGAGTTATCTCGGGTGGAACGCTAGCTATAGAGCAGGAAGAAATCATCTCGTAGATCAGGAAGAATGAAAAGTCATTCTAATGGGACATGAGTTATGTCATTTGACAAAAATGTTAATGTTAGCAATTGTAAATCCATATCTTTTACCAGGATTATCAATACAACCATAATGGGTTACAGATTGCTGTCAAAGATAAGGATCTTGAAGTTATTTTCGACAAATCACCGAGTTTCAACCCACACAAAAACGAACTGTAACTTTACGCATATCAAAGTTACTAAAATTCTGTTCTGTCTATCTATCAAAACTTGAATATGGATGGTGTGGCAACTGTGCTACATCACAACTTGTGAGCCAATAGAAAAAGATTTCTAAAATATCTATCATATCGTGAAGATGGCATCTATCCTGCAGTTGGTACACCTTATGGGGAACTATTACCCAGGCACAACTTCATCAGCTTGGATGACAGCCGAAAATCACACTCTTTGGTATTCGTGTACAAACTCTTCAACAGCATTCTCGACTGCTCAGAACTCTTGGAGCGTCTCCAGCTGCATTGCTCAAAATTCAGCACAAGAACACATATACGTTTTATCTAAATATTCCCAGAACTAACCTACTTCTCCATTCTTCAATGTGCAAGTGTTGTAACAATATGCAAAAGCGATTGTATATCTTCCAACATTTCTATATGACGCCTTAAGTACACTATTTTGGCTTAGGAATCTCTGCATTTTGTTTTATATCTCATGTGTGTACGTTTTTGTTTTATCTGTGTTAAGTCTCACCAATAAATGGTTGTACCGTTGGTCGTGGATCAAATAAAAAAACTGAGTAGAGATAAATGAGTGGTATTGGAAGGCTTAGGTCAATAGATAGCTCAGAAAGTATGAATGTCCTCCAAACTCTACTAAGATACGTTAATGAAGAGAGCCAAAGGCTGGGTCTAAAGACAAACATCAATAAAACCAAGTTAATGGTTGTAAGCAGAAACCATATCCCAAACACTCGAATACACTTGAATGGAGAGGAAATCGAACAGGACTCAGATCGGGAGGTAGTATCATAATTGAACATGATAATTCTCCTGAAACTGCAGAAATTTATTACCAACTAAAACTTGAACTTCACTCGCAGATACAGGATGATGAAATTTTATATCTTGTCTACTCTATTGTACGGCTTTTATCATGGCTTTTAAAGAAAACAAATATTTTCGAAGAAATATAATTACTAGATAATCTCCTTTTAGCACTGATTTCTAATTTTATGATTCCGTTCAAATAATAAGATATTCCAAAGCCCTCAAAATAAGCATTTGTCCCAACCATGACCCCTTAGACCGGAATCTCCTGTTTTCTAGCCATTTCTTTAGGTTTGGAAACAGAAAATAGTCCCTCTCGGAGCAAATTATAAATTTCAAATACTTTCTTCTTACAACTATTTGTTCCACATGAGGAAAGGTAGCAAATATCTAATAGCGTGCTCACCTTGTAAATTCACACAACTATGAAGTATTACACTAATTATCTACAAACAACTTATCTTGATGTATGTATTTCTTTGTACTTCTCCTACTTTTCTGATTATATTTAATATTCTAATTGTATATGCACGAGTTTATCGCAATGGTAACTTCTTTCACAATGCAGAGGCCAAGGAAGTACACTTTGTTGATAATTAATATATTGCGATGAAGAATCATAAAACAGAAAACCGCTAAAACAGCTGGCGGTCTTCAAGTTACTGTGGGAATCTAAAAATTATTTTATAATGTATTGATGTACAGAATTCATGATAAGGCTATTCTCAAAAACTGAATTAATCCAATTAAGGAAACTTCTGTGGTTGCATCTTTCATTTATCGCTTTTTATCGCCCAATAAAAAATGTCTACCTATATTATATTATATGGATTATATGGATTCGTTGAAACTCAAAAAGATTTATCGATATTTCAGCTGCCTCTGCAGCTTTGTTGAATCTATCACGATGACATCGATTTATCAGCTATCTCAGGATGATAGTATATTCAGTCCATATCGATACCTCAGAGGTCCTATGTCATCTGTCTTGTAAGAGAATGTAAGCTTATTTCTGCCTTTTACGATTACTATTCTCTTTTACTTCCCACATTGATAGGTGAGGGGAGTATTGTGATCGCGAAAATTTTCGATTTTGAGATAATACGTTTTTTGGGCGTTTACATAACGAAAATCCACGTCACTCATTTCCGTCGGTCTGTCTGTCTGTCGGTCTGTCTGTCTGTACGCGTTTTTCTAGCCACGTAATCTCAGTGTGGAGTCGTAGTAGATAATGCTGCTATAATTTTGAAAATCGGTACATGGGCGGCGGAGTAATTAGCAAAAAACAAAAAAATTCAAATATTCCTCAAACTTCGTTTTTAGGCGTTTTAGGTGTTCCTGATCATTTTCCACTTTTTTTGGGTGGGGTGAAATTTGGGGTGGTTGGGGGGTGGGGGGTTGTAAAATGAAAAAATGTGTTGCTTTCGTAAGTACACCTATCGGTGTGGGAAGTAAAAACGAAAAATTTCAAATATTCTTTAAACTTCGTTTTTAGGCGTTTTAGGGGTCCCTGATGATTTTCTACTTTTTTTTTGGGTGAGTGTGAAATTGGCGTGGTTGGGGGGTGGGGTGTTGTAAACCTGAAAAATTTGTTGTATTCATAATAGGCTGTCCATTGACCTGAGAGAAAAAGACCTAGCGGTATAATACACTTTTTTAGGTGCACCCGAACATTGCCTTGTCTATTATAAGAACCAAGGGACTTGGAAAATTGTCCGATGTATACATACGTGTGTTGCTTTAGATCGTTCTGTATTTTATAATGTGGAAACTACTGAATTGATGTTAATGAAATTTCGGCACAGTATTACCACTTTGACGAGGATGGAGAACGCGTATGATTTTTATAAATTATCTCAGTGGCGGCGCAGCAATATTAAAAAAAACTAAAATATGAAAACAGCTACAACTTCGTTTTTAGGCGTTTTAGGCGTTCGTGATCGTTTTCTACTTTTTTTGAGTGGGGGTGACATTGGGGTGGTTGAGGGGTAGGAGGGTGGTAAAACTTATTTTTTTTGTATTCATAATAGGCTGTCCATTGACCCGTGAAGGAAAGACCTAGCGGTATAATACACTTTTTTAGGTCCATCCGAACATTGCCTTCCGATTACAGAAACTATAAGGGAAGAGAATTTTCTGATATATACAAAATACATACAAGTATTACTTTAGATCGTTTTGTATTGTGTAACGTGGCAGCTTTTGAATTGACTTTAATGACATTTTGACACAGATTTATTACCGTGACGGGGATGGAAGACGCGTATTGTTTTTGGAAACCGTTTCAGTGGCCGCGCGGCATTAATAAAAAAAATAAAAATATAAAAACACCTCAAACATCGTTTTTAGACGTTTTAGGGGTTCCTGATAATTTTCAATTTTTTTGGGTGGGGGTGAAATTGGGATGGTTCGGGGGTGGGAGGTAAAACTCAAAAATTTGTTGTAATCATGATAGATTGTCCATTGACATGTCAAAGAAGTACACAGAATAATAACACACTTTTTTGCGGTCGGGCGAGTGATGATTTGATTGCAAGGAGATCTAGACTATAGCTTCATGCTATGGGAAAATAATAAAACTGGTATCATGGGAATGTGTGAGAAGTACTGAGTCAATCAACTTAACTACATTTTTAAAATTAATTTCTTCGTATCAATATTTCTCTGTGTTGATTTTATCCCCATATAAACTTTCTCTGCTTTCTTTTTTTCCAAACTAAAAACTAGACCAAAGATATTCCAGGTTTTCTTATGCTATGTTCTTGAATGGGATGTTTCTTATGCTATTGTCAGATAATTATGTGATCCTTTCATCAGGTAGGCAAAATTTCATACATTAATCGTTCTTATTTTGGATTAATCAACAATACAGAACTGTTCTCCAGGAGGTCACAATAGAAGACTGATTGAGAGAGATTAGATTACAGTCAGTTAGTCCTCAAAACATAGCCGTTATCTTGGAGGAGTAATCAAAAAGTACCCTCAGGGATCGATCCTCAGGCCGATACTTCATTCACTCTTTGCCATGACGTCTCTTGCCCACGCAACTGTGACGTCTATCTTCATGCTGACGACACTGTTCTTGTAGCTAAGCCGTGGTCTGGTGTCTTAGTCCGCTATAGGCTTCAGGATGCGGTGGAAGAAGTATTGGGGTAGATGAATCGGTGGGTGATTAACCATTCTAAGACGCAGGCTATCTATTGTACAAAACAACGTCGCGGTGCTCCTAGTGAGGTCTCAGTAGATGGCACTCGTACACCATGGGACAATTCTGTCAAGTATCTCTGTGTCATTTGTGACAAAGGGATAATTTTGCGGTATCACAATAAGGCATTGAAAACCAAATTCCAAATTACTTTCTGGCAGCTGTACCCGCTGTTGTGTAGACATTCAAAATTGAGTTTGAACAACAAGATTCGGCTTTATAAAATGGTAATACGACCGGTACTTACCTACGCATGTGCATCTTGGTGTTTCTTTGCCAAAACACACTTGCGAGACCTGCAGGTTCTGCAAAACAGAACCAACCTTACGCACGTCCCACGGTACATTTCAAACTAGGCTCTCCATCACCTTCCATAGAGTCCTTGATATTCCTAATTTAGGAGACTTCATTAAACAACAGGAACAGCGACGCTATAGTCAAGCAGAATTGCACAGAGAAGCTTTGTTGCGCGAATCAGTGAACTACACAGTCGAGCATATTCGCAAGCACACAAGGCCGCGGCTTGCTCTGTGAATTACAAAATTGCTTCGCGAACTTAGTATAGTCCAAATTAAAGCATTTCACGAAAACTAACGAAATGTAAACTCTTGACTATATTTCAAAAAATTGCCGAAACATTTCAAAAATGCTTAAGCGCCTCCTGTTCCAATTTTCTTCCCTCTCTTTGCTCTCCACCTTTCTTTATTACTTTCCTCTTTTGTCCTTTCTCTTCTTTCGTTGTCTGGTTCCTGAATTTCCAGACCTGACAGACTTACGAACTGATACTATGACACAACAGCTAAGGTCTCACAGACTATGGACCGCTCTGACAACCAACAATGACTTGACTTCACCAACTTATTTTGTTGTTAATCATGGCTACAGAGGCAACCAAAAGAGTAAATATTTTTGAGTCCCAATGAAAGTGGTTCCATTTATAACCATTAAATCACGATGGATCGGAGAAATAAGTTTCTGAATTTACGTTACCCAGTGAGTTTTGATTTTCCATAATTACTTATATGTTTTTCTGAAACATGACTTACGCGCTCTAAATAATGCTTACTATTGTACCCACAGTGACTCACAGTATTGTTTGTTTAAATCGCGGACAAGATTTTCCCATGGCAGCTTTTTAGGCACCAGGCAGACCCAGCAACTTTTTTTTAACATATCCTGTCTACCCAAAAAATAAGTGAAGGCACGTTAATTTTAGCATATACAGCACTATCAACATGCGCCCATGTCTTGTCCTGTCACACTCCGTTGAACATTAGTCTCTGTTCTTTCCAAAGGTTTTGTGAACGTATTTTTTCCGTTGTAATTATAAAGTTAATATCGTTCAATTTGAATTTCAAATTGGGACGCGTCGTTGGAAACAAAGGACTACGCTAAGGTGTGTTGTGCGGTTTATGGTCGCCAACTTGGTAGGATCAAAGTTATGAAAATCGCGTTAGTTAAGTACCTTTGTTTAGTTTTTCGAAAAGATGTATTAGGCATTCGGTGTGGTAATTGTTTTGGATACCATGTAGTGACATAGTTTGAAGATCCACCTGTTGAATGCAGAGGCAGGAACTCCAACAGGTAGCTAAAATAAGATTTTTATGATTATAATGGCATTCTCATTTAATTGTTGCTTCTGTATTTCTCACAGACCAACCATGGCAAGATTAATGAAGGAACTTGCATTTATTGTGTTTTGTGCGTTGGTTGCAAGGATTGACAGTGAATTTTATTTAAAAGATCGCTCAGAAATATTGAGCTGTTGTATAGTTGTAGGAAGAGTATAGAGGACTAGCCAACAGGATTAATTTCGGGTAAGGTGGGTGAGCGACTAAAGGAACTCGAAATCTGTTTGTCTTACAGACTGATAAAAAGTTTTAATTGATAGTATCCGTTTTCAGCATGACCACAATCGTGTGCCCTTCAACTTAAAAAAAAGCCATGTGGTAGAATCCTGGTAAATAGCTACGAATATTACTTTTCTATATCAACAATATATCATTGAAATCATTTGGATTGCAATGGCACCTCATCACTTTTTATTACTGTAACGAGGACAGAAAGTGTGTCTTTAAGAGTAATTTCATTAACCGCTAAATCCTCAAAGGATTTAAATTTTGGCATTCTAGATTATTGCCATATTGTTTGGGAAGGATAATTTCATTGTGGCAAATAGGCTGGATGATTTCCAAAGTTCATTAGTGCGAACTAATTTTTGGACGCTATACTATGAAAAGATGTCATTCCAGCCACATGTGCCTGAGAGAAAAAGTAATTTCTGAATGCAATAAAACGCTTGGTTATATTTGCAGATCGTGCAAGGCTTTTAAAAGTGCAAGAGTAATGGTTTCACTGTACTATGCCTATGTCTTTAGTAAGTTGAGTTTTGGCTGTGTCATATAGAATCCTCTGTATCAAGCCTACGTAGACCGTATTGAAAGAATACAAAACAAATTCTTGAAAAATTTGGGTTTCAAAATTTTCCAACCTGTGCAAAATGGTAACTATGCGCTTTATGAAAATCTAGCTTACTTACTTTAAAACAAAGAAGAATATTGTCAGATATTTGCCTAATATTCAAAAAATGAATGTGATTATCCATACCTTTTATTTAGAATAATATTCAATGTCCCAGAATGACAGTTTAGACAAGTGCTATTTCAACCTCAACATGTTTAAAAACACTACGAAAACAATTATTGTTAACGATACTTACAAAAGGACAGTATTGAGTTAGGTTAACTAATTTTACTTCCCACACCGATAGGTGAGGGGAGTATTGTGATCGCGAAAATTTTCGATTTTGAGATAATACGTTTTTTGGGCGTTTTATGATGTGTACATAACGAAAATCCACGTCACTCATTTCCGTCGGTCTGTCTGTCTGTCTGTCGGTCTGTCTGTCTGTCGGTCTGTCTGTCGGTCTGTCTGTCGGTCTGTCTGTCGGTCTGTCTGTCGGTCTGTCTGTCGGTCTGTCTGTCGGTCTGTCTGTCGGTCTGTCTGTCGGTCTGTCTGTCGGTCTGTCTGTCGGTCTGTCTGTCGGTCTGTCTGTCGGTCTGTCTGTCGGTCTGTCTGTCGGTCTGTCTGTCGGTCTGTCTGTCGGTCTGTCTGTCGGTCTGTCTGTCGGTCTGTCTGTCGGTCTGTCTGTCGGTCTGTCTGTCGGTCTGTCTGTCGGTCTGTCTGTCGGTCTGTCTGTCGGTCTGTCTGTCGGTCTGTCTGTCGGTCTGTCTGTCGGTCTGTCTGTCGGTCTGTCTGTCGGTCTGTCTGTCGGTCTGTCTGTCGGTCTGTCTGTCGGTCTGTCTGTCGGTGTGTCTGTCGGTCTGTCTGTCGGTCTGTCTGTCGGTCGGTCGGTCTGTCTGTCTGTCGCGTTTTTCTACCCTCGTAATCACAGTAACCGCTGCATGGATTGTGGTGAAATTTGGGCAGCGGTATGCTGTGGGGTCGTAGTAGGTAATGTTCCTATAATTTTGAAAATCGGTGCATAGGCGGCGGAGTAATTAGCAAAAAACAAAAAAAATTAAATATTGCTGAAACTTCGTTTTTAGGCGTTTTAGGGGTCCCTGATCATTTTCTACTTTTTTTTGGGTGGGGGGAAATTGGGGTGGTTGGGGGGTGGCGGGGTGTAAAATTGAAAAATTTGTTGCTTTCATAATAGACTTTCCACTGACCTATGAAGGAAGACCTGGCGACATAAATAACTTTTTTAGGTCCATCCGAACATTGCCTTTGCCTGTTACAGA
This sequence comes from Callosobruchus maculatus, assembly GCA_951848785.1. Taxonomy (NCBI): domain Eukaryota; kingdom Metazoa; phylum Arthropoda; class Insecta; order Coleoptera; family Chrysomelidae; genus Callosobruchus; species Callosobruchus maculatus. The sequence continues at coordinate 7,516,541 of CATOUR010000026.1, read as the reverse complement.
AAGCAAAGGTATTGCGTCAGATCGTTGTAACTAGGAAACTGTTGAATTGATTTTAATGAAATTTTGAAAAACGGCATTACTACCATGGCGAAGATGGAAAACGCGTATGGTTTTGATAAATCGTGCCAGTGGCGGCGCAGAAATAATAAAAAAACTAAAAATATAAAAACAGCTCAAACTTCGTTTTTAAGAGTTTTAGAGGTTTCTGATCATTTTCTGCGTTTTTTTGGGTGGGGGTGAAATTGGGGTGGTTGGGGGTTGAAAAATTAAAAAAATTCTTGTACTCATAATAGGCTGTCCACTAACCTGTGAGGGAAGATCTATCGACACAAATCACCTTTTTAGGTGCATCCGAACATTGCCTAGCCCATTACAGAAACTAAGGGACTTAGAATTTTCTGTATACTATACGAGAATTTATTGGTCTAAATCGTTTTGTATTTTGTAACGTGGACACTATTAAATTGATTCTAATGAAATTTTGACACAGTAGATTGTTACAGTGGCAGCGTAGCAATAATCAAAGAACGCGGGAAGTATGGAAGCAACTCAAATTCGGTTTTTAGATGTTTTAGGGGTTCCTGATCATTTCCTACCAGTTTTTTGGGTGAGGGTGAAAGTGAGGCGGTTGGGGGGGGGGTTGTAAAACTGAGAAGTTTGTAGTATCGATAATAGGCTGTCCATTGACCTGTGAAGGAAAGACCTAGCGGCATAAGACAATTTTAGGGGGGGGGGGGAGGGGGGTTGGAAGTTATTTGGTTGCAAGGGATCTTAGACTAAAGCTTCATGCTATGGGAAAATATAAAACTGGTATCAGCGTAACGTGTGGGAAGTACTGAGTCAATCAACTTGACTTCATTTTTTTCCAAGTATTCGACCGACGGCGACGTCTATGTCGATATAAGCATTAATGTTTTGGTCTTTTTTCTTCTATATTTTACATTGCTGTAAGTAGTGGGTAAGTTCTGGAATTTTTTCTGCAATCATACATGTATGATTTGCAATGTAGTACTCTTCATTCCACCTAAAGATCCCATCACCGTAGTTTGTAAAGTAACTACAGGTATACTTCAGCTAGAGCTTACGGAGTTGGGAGGTTCCTTCAAGACCATATTCACCTTGGGAGGTATCTAGAGTCCAAATGACATGATCTTGTTTGGTGGTTACGGAATGCTATTTAGCGTGATAAGGCTAGAGCGTCGGAACTAGTAAATTTGGTTTCGCTAGTTCTCTCCAACGGCAACTATCGCCATTGTCTCGTCTTGGAGTTTCAGGAGCTAGAAGAAGGTGATATTCGTGTTGGGTGACACTTCCTTGAAGTCAGTAGGTTTCAGATGGGTGAATTCGAAAGTCTGAAATCTATCTCTTTGCAGGAGCACAATAATTTGCTCCGCTGTTTCATCCTCCACACAGCAAAACCGACAGTCCGATGTTTTTTCCAGACCTATTTTCCGCAAGAGATTTCTCAGAAGACAATTTCCTGTCAACAGACCGACCCGAATGCTCAGATTATTCCTGCTTCATTCAAGAATTCTCCGCGGGCCTGACTAGAGTGGTATGGTATAAACGCCTTCGAGTATTGTAGCCCTGATGTATCTCGCCAGCGCAGGAGTGATTTCCTCACTGCCCAATCTGAGATTGTTTTCCTGGCAGAGTTTTTTGCAATACCCGCAAATGGTTGTGGTCATGTGAACGCAGATTCGGTTCCTCCTCTTGCGAATGTGTCTGCAAATGCATTGCCTTCCACTGCGCTATGACCTAGAACCCAAACTAAAGTTCCTTTGTACCTTATTCCAAGTTCATTGTGGATATGTATACAGTTCCGTACGACTTTTGAGTCAACACGATCGCAGCTCAGCGCTTTCAGGGCAGCCTGGCTATCTGAAAAGGTTTTTAAATATTTCTTTGCCAGTGGTCGTTTGCTCCCTGATTCCCAACTCTATAGCTATCATTCTGCTTGGAAGATTGTGGTATACCTCCCAAGGTTTACTGAAATTTCATCTCTTTGATTTGTACCAGCAACTCCCGCCGCTGTGCCCAGATCTGACTTGGAGTCATCCGTGAATATCGCAAGATCGGAGGGTGATATGAAACTGTCACTCATATTCCATTAGTATCTTCCTGGGAAAAGGGGGCTGTAGGATCTTTCCCATGTATCGTGGAATTTAGGGTGCAAATATCTCTTCATTTCAATCTTTTTGTAGGTTTTGGTGATGAGCTAATCCAGCTATGGTTATTACAGAAATGAATCCGATTGGCTGTCGAACCAGCTGATATGACATAATTTTTTCTGGGCAGATAGAATCTAACAACACCTACAAATCAAATAATGAATTGCACGAAACACCATAAACATAAAGGATGGACGCGATAGTGAAAGTGAGATAAGACTAAGGCTGAATGTGTTGCGGCCGTTTGCTGAAATACGCCTTGGATATGGTCCGGTAGCTACCTAACAATGCCAATGCTGCTCTCTATTCCGATTTTACAAATCTTCGCTATTTTCGTTCGGCGCTTTTTGTGTCGTGGAAGTAGAATAAACGCAGCCTACGTCGGACGCGTCGGAAATGTGAGTGTATGGGTTCGTTCGTTTTCCTGGTATTGTTTCCTGTAACTGTGATCGAGGATTACTTTGTCTTCCTAAATGCTCTTGGATTTATACACCATGGCAGTTGTCTTTAGAGGTAAGGGTGGTCATGTAGATTGTCTAATACATAAATAGTACTTCGCTAAGAGCTGCCAGGTGGTCAGTATAAGTAGTCAGACACCCCGCCAGGATAAATAAAGTTATATTATTATTATTATTATTATCTGCACGGCGTACCTCAGGGATCTCTTCTGGGCCCGTTCTTCTTCTTCATTTATATTAACGGATTTCCCAATTTTATCAGCCTTATGGATTGCACTCTATTTACAGATAATACCACTGTTTTTGTTAGTTCCGAAACAGGAAATCTCGGACGATTGTCTGATAAATCTATCTCTAGTTTGTTGTGCTTCTTTTGACTTGCTGTAAATTCTCTTTTGTATAAAACAGTCAAATAAATTACCATTACCATTACCATGATCCTCGAACCAGGATACCTTCGTCGTTATTACGATTATATACGATTAATCTGGCCAACTGTTTGAAATTAAATTGAGTTTTAATTTCTTTTATACCAAGTGACTACAGCCAGAATAAATCACAGAATGACGGTGTGGGGTCTACTTACGACTCACTGACTTCAAATCTATATCTATACCAAGTGGCTATGAAGACTAAATCTACATACTAATGTGAAAATAGAAAAATAAAGAGGTCAGGCTAGGGATAGCTTATCTCTTTAAAAGTCTCGGAAACATATCTTTAGGTACTTTACTTTAGGGAAAAGGTGTCATCATACTATCTGTCTTCAATGTATCGTTGGCGAGGCTTTTGAAATCAAACGCAGCAATCCCACAAGAGCATCTGACAGGCTTTGTTTTTTTATTAATGAAGGGGTTGCCCTAATGGTTACCACTCAGCCTTAAGGCCTATTGTACACCCCAAGTCAAGGAGATCACACAGAGTCCCAAGTTCTTTGCGAATCTTGAGATGCATTGCACTGTGCTCTCCTGTCTTCCCTCCTGGTCCACATCCAGATAGGAGTTTCTGTTTCATTCAAGGTAGGACAGTCGAATATAAGGTGCATAGTTGTTTCCTCCGCCTCACCGAACTTTCTGGATAGAGGATCGATCGCCAAGTTTTGCAGTTTTTGCACTGAACGTCCACTTTTCGTAGTTCCTTCCTGCTCAATCTGATAGCATCTGCGGTTTTAGAACAAAAGGGCCCCCCTCAGCATTCTCTTAGACTAAACATTCCCCACCACTTCTAGTGCTCATTTGACATCCAACTGGTGACAGCTGACCACACCATCATCATCATCATCATCAACATTATCAATCACGTAGCTCTACAACCCCTGGTGGGTATTGGCTGACTGCACAACTTGCATCCATGTCTTTCGGTCTTCTATTAGGTTGTGATCGAGTGGTACATTCATTGTTGAGAGGTTCTCCCTGATATTATCCTTCCAGCGCATTCGCGGGCGTCCTGGTGGTCTCTTTCCACCTGGTACCTCCTCCTATTCGAGTTTCGCCAGTCTTTTGCTGTTCATTCTGTTGAATGTCCGAACCATCTCAGCCATTGGGACTTGATTTCCTGGACGATGTCTCCCTCGCCATACAGTGCTTTAATCTCGGCATTATTTTTAATGCGGTGTTGGTTGGTGTCGGGGTGGTAACGCGGGCCGAAAATGTTTCTAAGTACTTTTCTTTCAAAACATCTGAGCTGACCCTCGTTTGCTTTTGTCATGGTCCAGGCTTCATTCATTTTCATTCATTTTATTTGCAATAAAACTACAAATAATGCCACCCCTAGAAGGCTGAGCCATAGATGATTATGGGTCGTACCATATTGTATAATGCTGGTTCTAGCCCAACGAAAGGACGTTCTGGAACTTCCTTCGCACACCTGTAGGTCCGCTCATTGCCACCTACTCCTATGTGACTATACACAATGTTATCTTGTTGGTCTTCGCCAGAATATTTCAGTGTATCTGTGGTGTTATGGCAGTCTCACACTATTACTGAAGTATAGCCATCAGTGCCGCCCGACTGTGTTTACATAGATATTATTTTTACTAAATCTTTTACCTATGCTTACTCTGCCGCATTCCATAATTGCCCCTATTTCTGCTACCTTTTTTGTGTGTGTTACAATTCAGTTACATTTTGAGAACTTTTCCAAGTGTGAGGATTCATTTGCAAAAAATTTGTAAATGTTACAATGAAAAAGACCTTTTCAACGTATATTTGTGAGCTTTAATTATTTCCATTTATAAATGCTAATATAACAATTTCAACGTTATCAGTAGATAACTCTAGCTGTCGAAGTGGAATCACCTTCATCGCGATTGCCAGTAGCTGTGCAAAAAGCGCAATGCCTTATTAAATGAAATTACACGTATAAAGAGCGTATTATCCATCGGTAATATCGTAAATCTACGGAGAAATACTCGTAACTCGCTGTTATTCAAATGAGACCGGCTACTGCTTCTGTGCGGAGATACACGTAAAGGCTCAACGCGTCAGTCCAGATAAAACGTGATATCGACCTATCATAACATCACTCGCAATGCCCTCCGATGGCACGTTATTACTACCTTGCTTGGTTAGTGCTTCATGAAAGCCACCGGTTGCTCTTGACATCGCCTTGCTCGTCAATCAAGAAGGCCTTTTTTTAGTTAGTAAAATTCACGGCGTTTATTGGATATTTCATTTGTTTTCCCGGACGCTTAAGATATCTAACACTCATCCCATCAGCATACTATGATAAAAGTACTATTTCTCCTTCCATAAGAAGAAACATCTGTAGACATAAAAATAAATTCTTGGACAAATTTTCTTGACACGTGATATTCTCGAAACCAAAAAAAAAAGTTCAAACGGAAACTGAGTGCAATTGAGGTTTTGAATTAAGAAAAAAAAATTTTTTTCGTCACAAATGGAAAGAGCATAATATGTAAGTTTTATAACAAAGCTGTTTTTGTTTTCTTTTTTTCGCAATAATTCGAAAGTTATATCAAAATAAAAATGGGTTTTTGAATCCAGTACCGAAAACACGCCGACGGCTCCCGCACCCGTGTGACGTCAACAGGGCGGTCAGGATGCTCCTTTGACCAACGACGTCCTACTCTGATACTAGATTCTAGATTCCCACATTCCCAGCCAATCGTGAAAATACTTACTGGTAACTAGTGTATATTTGTTGCAACATAGACGATGAATGAAGTTTGCAGCTCGAGACGAAGTCTACGATAGATCGAATGTTTGAAGTCAGATTACAGATTGCAGTTAGTAAGTACCTGATCAAATAAATATGTTTCGTTGAAAAAACCCCCTTTTAATCGCGGGATAGCCTAGTGGTTAGTGTGTCAGATAGTGAATCTGTGGGTCTTTGGATCGAAGCCTAGCCCTTCGAACTTTTTTTATTTTTTTTTGTCAAGAAACTTATTGATGTGCTTTTTGCACTTGCTACGCACATTTTTTCTACGATCAACAACTTTTTTACATTAAAAAACTTAAAAAATGAATGGATTCAATGGATGAATGGATTTTGTTTTATTAACCAACTATTACATTTAAAAAAAATCAATGGCGATTGATATTGACGGACAAACCTCATTTCCACTGATTTTTTGAATTGTCTACCGCCTTCTGTACTCAGTTTTTGCACTATGCAGTGCAAGTAATATGTCTAATAAAATTTGATTCAAACACGTATTTATGTTGATCGTAGAAAAAATGTGCGTAGCTAGTGCAAAAAGCACATCAATAAATTTTTGACAAAAAAAAGTAAAAAAAAAGTTGGATGGCCTGGGTTTCGATCCAAAGACCCACAGATTCACTAGGCTATCCCACGATTGAGGAGATCATTTCAGCGAAATATATTTGATTAGGTACTTACTTACTGGAATCTGCAATCTGACTTCAAACATTCAAAAACATTTATTTGATCGTAGAAAAAATGTGCGTAGCAAGTGCAAAAGCACATCAATACATTTTTTGACAAAAAAAAAATTAAAAAAAAAATTGAAAAAAAAATTGGAAGGCCTGGGTTTTGATCCAAAGACCCTCAAATTTACTATCGGACACTCTAACAACTAGGCCATCCTGCGATTGAGGAGATCTTTTCAACGAAACATATTTGATTAGGTACTTACTTACTGGAATCTGTAATCTGACTTCAAACATTCAAAAACATATTTATTTCGATCGAAATTCATTTTTATTTTGATATAACTTTTGAATTATTGAAAAAAAGAGAAAACAAAAGCAGTTTTGTTATAAAACCTATATTATGATCTTTCCATTTATGACAAAAATTTATTCAAAACCTCAATTTTTGAAAGTACTATAGCGTCCATCATACTATGCTTTCAAAACATTTTTTTCACCTCAACCCCTAAAACTCAGCACCATTTTTTTTTCAAATAGCGCTCCACAGCTTTTCCTACATAAATGAGATCATCATTTTATTTAAAATCTTGTAGTGCCTTTGATTTCATACTGAAACCAATTTTTTTTCGTAGTTATAAGCATAAGATGAATGAGGCATTCAGAGCTAGAATGGCCTATTCCACAAAAACAAGAAATGTGGAAAATTTTTACTACTGAACACTCAACTCGTGTATTTTCAATACTTATTCAACTTCGAGACGTCATTTTTCATAGCGATAGCATATAAATATTATTATAGGCCAATCTATTGGTTATTTGCAATATTTTTTCTTTTTTTTTCATTTTTAAATATTAAGATTTTGCTGGATACTTTGAGAAACGGAGATTTGAAATCTCAAATTAAAGCGTATAATGAATTGTTCAGGTGGTAGATGACTAGTGACGTATCATTGACATGGGATAGTATAGGGTGTCTTATGACATGGCCAAAAGTAAACCTTTGGACATTTGGGGAGGGGGGGGGGGGCATTTTACATTTTTGTTATAAATATAATTGCTGATGAAGTCTATTTACCTAGACGGAACGTCCCAGAAAAAGCAAATTTATGTTTTATTTCACATTTCAACCAGAGGAAGGAGTAACCAAGAAACAACACTTAGGTATACCTTAAAACAATTTTAGATATACTACCAGAAAGCTAACAAAAAGTTCGCATAAATGACACTGATAGTCTATAATTGATGAAAATCTGACTTAGGCACTTGTTGCATTGGGCCATTCAGTTTCTTTTTGTGTGTTTAAATCGAGCTGTCAAGAAACCTACGCCGATGTATTCTAATACCAGCGGCGTAGCCTCCATTCAAGCGGGTGATGCGTCGCATCCCTTCAAATGATTGTAATACGTTTTTATTTAAAAAAAAAGTCACTAAGTGCTCGTATAATAAATAAAAATTTTGAGAATATTTATTGAAATTATAATTAAAATCAATTATTGAACGTATGTATTGGTCGAGCTTTATAGATAAAACTAAGGGCTACGCTAAACGCTAAAATAAAAATATTGCGACAGCGTGGTGATGCGAGTGATGTGACTGTCCTGGTCACATCTTGGACACCGCCGAACGCGATCCGAGGTCTACGAATTATAGGCCCGTCATTACGTCTCCACTGTGTCTATACTCGGTCCACCGAAGAAAAAGAGCGCAAAAAATTCATGGTGTTCACGTGCTCTCGATATTTGCATGACTTTACACGGTAACCACCGACTCGACGGTAACAGCCTTTCCAGGAACGACAAATGGACGGTGTTATACAAAAGTGACGTGAGCCACCGATCTGTTGTTTTGAGAAAATTAGTTTTGTATTATGCTGCCTTCTGGACTGTACTGGTTAAAAAATTACCAAACCAGACATAAGATGTATTAGCAGGAATGGACCTACCCAAATAAGCTGAAGTACGCTGAGTTTAACACAGTTGTTTTACCTCAATCTCTGAATCTGAATCACGACCGCTTCTTACATGATGTTTTCAAAATCTTGACTTTGTAGATTTTTTCAAATGAGAGATGATTATGCAAAACGTGAATGAGCTTGGAGACCAGCTTAATATTATGACCATCGTAGGATTTTGAACATATGAGTTTCTTAACAGAAGCATGTTTATTTGTATTTACATACTTACGTGAGCAGGAACCAACTTGTTTTTGTGTACCCATCCTAGCTTCATATTCTAATTAAATATTGAAAATACCCCTTCCTGGTCTGCCAACGAATATACCATCAAGGAATACGTTCAACCTAATCTTGTACAATTTTGATCTCATATTTCATCTAGCTATCTACACTAACGACTTATAGTTTTTCAATAATGGAGCGGAGAAACAGGGCACAAAAAATGTGATGTTTATGTTCGTTCATGTGTTTTCGATGTTTGGCAAACCTGTTTAGACCACAATACGACCACAGGCATATTATGAGGAGGCTTCGACAAACAGCTGTGTATTTGATTCTTCAGGAAAGATGGCCTGTTCTCCAAATTTGTCGGTGAAAAGCGTGGCTTAGGCATTCGCATTTCCAAGTAGTGTAAGCTTGCCTCTGGCCAAGCCACGGGGACTCACTCATTGCTCACCTATTTTCCCGTTTCTCCGCTGGATGGATATTAATGAATTTCTTTATTAGATCATTGGTTTGACAATATGGAATAGGAACTCGCCCACAGATGCTGCCAAAATGTGAACAGTGGTTTAGAACATTTATGCACAATCAATGTAGAATGGAACGTCCAGGTTTTGGTATCAAATAAACGATTATAACCAAAATTATGTTAAATTCCTTATGGCACAACGCCATCCACATCGTGTTCGTTTCAAGAGGTGGTCTGCTGTGGTGTAAGCTTGGCTACGGCCAGGCGACAAGAATTCACTCATCTTGCGCGTGATCTCCTTTTTTCTTTGCTGGACAGATAATAGTTCGCTGTTTTATGTCGGTAGGTGATGCGGTTTCCTAATAAACGCATCTCGTTCGCGGTATAAAATAAAATATCGTTGCGCGTCGCGATGAACGATTCAGAGTATGACTAGAAGAATATTGATGTTAATTTTAAAATTTAAGATCTAACAAACCTTCTTTTTTCAACCTAGATTTAGTTTTTTTCCTAAACTGGTTTTACTACTTTTTAATCTGTTACATTGTTTGTACATTTTATTTTTGTGACTTCAAAGTTAAAAAAAAATGGAGTCAAGTTGATTGACTCATTACTTCCCACACATAACAGTGATCATTTTATTATATTCCCTTTGCATGAGTCTATAGTCTGAGATCCCTTGCAACCAAGTAATCGTTCGCATGTCCTCAAAAACATCAAACAAAAAAACTAGTAAATAGTTTCCTAAGTCTCTCCGTAGGAATTAAAACGACACAATTTTTATTCTGCCAGCTTCAGTTGGACGAAACAAAACAATCAGAAACCCCCAATTGCTTAAATAGAAGCTGGAGCTATTTTTATATTTTTAGTTTTTTTATTATTGCTGCGGTGCCAATGACACGATTTTTGAAAACCATACGCATTTTTCATTCTCGCCACGGTAATAATACTGTGTCTAAATTTCATTAAAATCGATTCCATAATTTCCATGTTACTAAATTCAGAACGATTTAAAGCAATACCCGTATGTATACATCAAACAATTCTGTCGTCCCTCGAATTCTGTAATAGCCAAGGCAATGTTCGGATGGACCTAAAAAAGGGTATTATGCCGCTAGGTATTTCGTTCACAGGCCAATGGACAGCCTATTATGAATAGAACAAATTTTTGAGTTTTACAACCTCCCACCCTCTAACCAGCACAATTTCACCCCCACCCAAAAAAAAAAATAGAAAATGATCAGGAACCCCTAAAACGCCTAAAAACGAAGTTTGAAGAATATTTGAAATTTTTCGCTTTTTGCTATCTACTCCACCCCCCGTACAACGATTTCCAAATTTATCGGAACATTACCTACTACGACACCACAACATATCGCTACCCAAATTTCATCACAATCCATGCAGCGGTTAGTGAGATTACAACGTTAGAAAAACGCCAACAGACAGACAGACCGACGGAAATGAGTGACGTGGATTTTCGTTATCATCATAAAACGCCCAAAAAGCGTATTATCTCAAAATCGAAAATTTTCGCTATCACAACACTCCCCTCACCTATCGGTGTGGGAAGTAAAAAGAAAAAAATATTTATTGTGTTAGTAAAAATTGGAGTTTCTTGCTACACCCCTTGTATTGACGCCACGCTACACCGCTGTCTAATTCGACGTGTTACATGATCATGCAAAAAGCTGAAGACGTAGCAAAAGTCCAAGTCCAGGCAGCATCTATGAGCACCGTTAGATCAGGTCGTATAATAGCATCCTTTCGTCGACGGCGTGCATCGAGCCCGGAGCATTTCTCCGCACCGGAAACGGCGTGCGCTTTTTTCATGCTGCCTCTGCCCCCCCATGCCCCCTGTATCGCCTTACGGGATTTATCGTAGAAGCGCCCATTGACTGGATTTATGAATTAAAAAGCCCAGTATGGACGTCCTGCGCCGTTTGTCACCGCCAGGCCGCACACTTTTTTCTGCGGTGTCTCCGCGTCGCCGCCGCCGCTCTCAGGAAACCGCTAATTAATTTATTCTAAGAGCCGGACGGTAATTACGGCCGTTTCGATGTTGTTTTTTCACAATCGATGCCGTGTTTGCAGGATATCCAGCGATTTTATGGGAGGACGATATCGGAATTCATCGTACATACATGGGCAGATGCGCCAGCCTATTCTCATTTAAATATCATACCACTGCTATAGGTATATACAGTGTGTTCCAGCTTAAATTTGCCACCCACATCATCTCTGAAATAATAAAAAAAAATGAAGTCAAGTTGATTGACTCAGTACTTCACACACGTAACAGTGATATAATTTTATAATTTTCCCTTTGCATGAAGCTATAGTCTGAGATCCCTTGCAACCAAATCATCGCCCGCCTGTCCTCAAAAAATAGCCAACACAAAAACTCTAGTAATAGTTTCCTAAATCTCTCCGTAGGAACTAAAATGACACAATTTTTATTCTGCCAGCTTCAACTGAACGAAACGAAACAATCCCCCAAATTGCCTAAAAACGAAGTTTGAGCTATTTTTATATTTTTAGTTTTTTATTATTGCCACTCACACGATTTTCAAAAACCATACGCATTTTCCATCCTTGGCACGGTGATAATACTGTGTTTAAATTTCATTAAAATCAATTCCATAATTTCCATGTTAATAAATTCAGAATGAAAAGCAATACTCGTATGTATGCATCAGAAAATTCTAAGTCCCTTGATTTCTGTAATAGGAAAGGCAAAGTTCGGATGGACCTAAAAAAGGGTATTATGCCGCTAGGCCCTTCTTTTACAGGTCAATGGACAGCCTATTATGAATAGAACAAATTTTTGAGTTTTGCAACAACCCCCCACCCCCGAACCACCCCAATTTCACCCAAAAAAAGTAAAAAATGATCCGGAACCCCTAAAACGCCTAAAAACAAAGTTTGAGCGATATTTAATTTTTTGTATTTTGCTAATTACTCCGCCGCCCCTGCACCGATTTTCAAAATTATAGCAGCGTTACCTACTAGGACCTCACATCATATTGTTACCCAAATTTCATCACAATCCATGCAGCGGTTGCTGAGATTACGAGAGTAGAAAAACGCGGACAGATCGACAGACAGACTGACAGAACGACAGACAGACCGACGGAAATGAGTAACATGGATTTTCGTTATGTAGACATCAGAAAACGCCCAAAAAGCGTATTATCTCAAAATCGAAAATTTTCGCGATCACAATACTCCCCTCACCTATCGGTGTGAGAAGTAAAATAAAAATCGCCGTGACAAGTCGATTTTTACTTCAAGAGGGAACTCTTCCACCGAATACGTCATTATTGTGCGATCAACCCCCTTACTCCCAGCAACCCCTTGTACTTCAAAATCTTAAATGAGACCACCATACTTGTGGTATATCATTTTGAAAGGAATTCATGACAAATATAGCAGTGTAATTGGATTTAAGATTGATTCACTATTATGAAAGTTAATAAAAAAATATGATGGTTATCAATATTAAGTATTATTTTCATTACCTGAAGTATTATCGTAAGAAAGGTTCCAAATGTGAGCCATTTCGTGCCATACAGACGTACTGGCGATATTCAAAATATCTTCGCACATTTCTCAACATCTTCGGAGTCACTGCGGAGATCGTCAAGGACAGGGCTGCGTAATATAAAATTTGGATTTCAAACGTCTCCAAAGACATTTTGAATATCGCCTCGCCTGTACATGTGTATGGAACAAAATGGCTCTCATTTGGAACCTTTATTACGATATTTCAGGCAATGGAAATAATACTTCATTTTGATAATCGTCATATTTTTTATTAACTTCACAATAGTGAATCAATCTTCAATCTGATCAATAAAAAATGACGTACTTGGTTCCCTCTCAAAATTAAAATCGACGTGTCAAGCTGATTTTTTATTTTTTGTTATAATTTTAGAGATAAGTTGGGTGGAAAATAATAATTTCACAAGGTTGTGTATTTAAAAATGATAACTGTCCTTGTATTGCATGTTTAAAGTAGTTTTTCTTTAGTTATTAAATTACCTAGTCTCAAATAAGATTTATAACTGCTGATTATATATTTTCTGATATTTCTTCTTGAATCGCTCCATATTAATTCAATCTGATCAAAAATGCATAAATAGGTTTGAAGTCTTAAAACTTTACACACCCTACTTCGCGCTATTTTATCAACGATATATTTTTATCAAAGTTGTAACTTTTTACTAATTCCAATAACTGACTTTTGTTCCAATTTTTGGTCAAATTATTTTGTTTTGTAAGAAATTCAATAACCTCTACTTTTCTAGATATTTTTTCCCAATAATTTCGAATTTGATGGAGCGTTATCCATAACTATAACTGTACCTGTAGGAATATTTGGTTAAAGCTGATCCTGAAACTAGCTTTTCAAATAAAGCTCTAGGCATATCTTAGTGGTAACCAACATTGCAATCCTTAATTGCTTTAGGTGCTATCAAAGGTCCGTTATTAATCCAACCATTTATTATAAAAATTATTTCAGTACTATACGCTAAACAGAGAACGTTGTGTAATACTTTGAGATATTAGTACCATAAAACCTACTGCGGGGTATATATCGAACGTTCTGGCTATACTGATATTTCAGTGAAAAAAAAAACTAAATTTGTAAATTAAAATTGTATAAAACTAAATCGATACTTTCAAAAGTTTCAATATCTTACTGAAACGTTAAAGAAGGAAACGTGTGGTGGAAACTGCTCCGCTATTTCCTCTGCTGTCTCCAACTACAATGTCAATTTCCTCCTTATTAAACAGCTAATAACTCCAAGTCGCGCTTTCATCTGAGCATCATTCAGTATTAGTACCGGATACCGCTTCCATTGAAAAACGCCGGCGATTACCCATGGAGCGTTTCCTATAATAGTACTGCGTTCACTTTAGTCTAGTCGAGAGTGATTAGAATACACTAAATCAAATCAACTCGAATTTATTTCCACGCCCGTATACATAATTATTGCACAAATAGTAACCTACTTCACAAGGTTGCGTGACCGAGGCGCTGATGCCTGTTCTGTCGAGCGACCCCTAACAAAACAGGCTACTTAAATCAGATATGTACAAAAAATGAACAGAGTAAGCAACTATTAAGATTCTTAAAATTAACTTAAAGTGAACAAGTCAAAGCTGGATGATATGTACAGGCAGACAAATTTGTAATTTATAGGATTTAAAATTTAGATTTGTGAAGCAGGTAGAAGGTTAGAGCTGGAGATTTTATATTAGTGGGATTTCAGCAGCTACTTAAATTTAATCGAATAAATGCGAAATATTTAGTAGCAACCTTGTTATTTATTTTTTGAATAGTGTAACATGTTTTATTTGTTTCACGTTGCTTGGAGGTTCATTAAAGTACCTAGGGCCATAATAGAAGAATGTCGAAGTCCTCTGTGCAGGACTTTTTGAAAAAGTCAGTTTCTAAATTAAGTTCAGCTGCAAATCTAGTTTGGGTTATGATTTGTGAGTAGGTATTTGCTCTGGGAGTAATGGACCTTTAGTAGACATTGATATATGTAAATATGATGTATTTTAAACACTTTTGCTTTTTCATAGTAAATGCACCACCCCAAACTGTAATGCAATATCTTTAAAATAGAATTTGGAATTTGGAGTCTGGACTGCGCCAAGTGATGCTTTTTATTGTCTTTGTTTGGCGGCTATGGCGTTCGAGGTTAAACTTTTCGACTGCTTCGGTTTTAGATCTTACTGTTTATACATATGAGAAAAAATATCCTTACGAGCTGCTACACCTTATTTCCATGATACGTAAGTTTCAAGGTATATTAAAGAGCCGGAAATTTCGCGAACGCCTAAATAAATTTTAATATTTTGCCAGGAAGAAAATACACTTTCCAAATGTTTGGAAATCCGTTAAGATTCAAACTAACTGGTGTACTAAATCTCCTCAAACTGAATACAAAAATAGCAATAATAAAAGCAGACAGAAACGATACATTGCTCGCCCTTTCTTGTCCAGACTACGCAGCAGACGCACACAATCACATACAATCACAACAAGAAAAAATAAATACCTGGTCGTAGAAAGCACCCCGAGGCAAACACAGCTACCGTATTACACAAGACCACATTAATGAAAAGCAGTCCTACATCTGGCTGCAGAATGGCAAGCTCTTTCCAGAAACGAAGGGCTTTATGCTTGCGATCCAGGACCAAGTGATTACGACACGAAGCTACAAGAAGTATATAATTAAAGATCCATCCATCACCGACAATAATTGCCGAAAATGCCACTAACAGAAGGAAAGAGTAAAATACGTATCAACAGTATGCGAAACTCTCGCTGGAACCGAGTACACAACCAGACTTAACTCTGCAGCCAGTCATACACCAAGCAAGAGCCACAAAACAGACTGAAAACACTGATCCATGCCATAATTACACACCGAGTTTCAGTACTCGAAAACAATCAATTCAAACTATACTCGGACATTGAAATACAGACAGACAAAGCTGTCCCAGCCCAATATAGTTTTTCAGTCAAAGGTAGACAGAGTGTCCTATTTGATGGATATTGCGATCCCCAATGATGTGATTATCCAAAACACCTACGCTAGAGATATCAAAATACATAGATCTCACAATAGAAATAAAACGACTCTGGAAACAAAACAAAGTTGTTATTGTCCCCCTCATTATGTCGGTCTCAGACCTTATACAAAACACATTTTCACCACACTTGAAACAGTTGGGGCTGGACGAAAAATTACACAAAACTTTCCAAAAGTCTGTAATCCTCAAGACTTTTAGCGCATTGTACGGTCCTTCATAAATTCAGAATAATAATAGCTCAGTGTTGACTTGGCACATTCCGTGCATGCAGAATGATAATAATAATACGAATAATAACAAAACATAAGCGCTAAAACAACATTGGAAAAAGCAGATAAATGATTTAAAGATACATCACGATATTCCAATAGATAAAAAATGTATATCTCATAAACTTTAGGATTGATTGGTTTTGTATGAAGTTCCGCATCAGAAAGGGGAATTATGTTAATAAAGGGATTTTAGTTGAAAATTATGAAGAAAAATACATGATAGACCAAATATTTCAGTACGATTGTCTACATAAATAATTATAAAGTAACCTAGAGAAAAATAAACTTCAGAAGCAAACAAAGAAGTAAGAACAAATAGAAAAAGCCGTATTCACCAATAATAAAGATATTTAGCAGTCACTCAATAGGAATTTGTATATTAAAAATGAGTAACATAGATTTTCGTGATTTAGGCATAACAAAACATCCGAAAAACATTTCTCGAAAAATTTCGAAACCACAATACTTCCTCTTTAAGTATTTGTCAAAGAATTACAGCTCTGCCAACTGAACTAACTTCCTGTAATATTGCCTGATGCTCTCCACATCGCAAAGCCAGTAGCGCTACTGCTCTTTCTTCTACCACTAATAATTATTATATGGTCGCTTATCGCCTTAAAGTGCCTCGTATACAGCTTCAGATCGATCGTCCACATCCTGTGTTGGTTCGTCTCTTTCTATGCCTATACGCTACTATCTTATTCTTGCGCTTTCAATGAATACATATAGAGTGGAAATGTATATTATCCAAAGAATACTTTGAATTCTATCTATATCATTTAGACTAACTAGACAAATTTGCGTTGTATGAAGATACTTTGGATACTATATCTGCGCTAGTGAAGGAAATTGCTTCAGCAATCTGCGTGTGAAGATAAATCGATGCTATCAATTGAATATTAATCTTTCAGTTACTACTTATGATTCTATCTGTGGTTTTCTAGCCTAATTACTGGTCGTACATATATTGACCGTTTTTCTTGAGACCTAGACCTAGAAAATATCCGTGCTGGTGTAATTCTAAAGTAGATACTTTGTTAGATTTTTTGGTAATGGAACTACCCCTTCAAATTTAGTGATGATGCAAAAGAGGGTCTGTACTTGAGCGACGATAAATTAGTATTCAATGTGCTAAAGATAGGGCATTGTATTTTTTTATTGGCCAGGATATTCACATACTAGCTGAATTCAGCTCTATCAACCCGTAGAGGCTGTTTCACAAACAAAACAATTTTACAGAAATGTAACCGACATCTGAAATTCACGTAAACACCTGAAGATGATTTAGATTAAAATAAACCGAAACGTAGTGAAGGAAAGTTATAGTTTCAATCGTTGACCGAAAACCATAAAAAGAACCATAATCATATTGTTTTACATCAGTTATCGTTGAAAATTACGTGTTATTTTTAGTTTTCGTTATATTGTATAATAGTTTGTATGTACAGTTGTTTTCATTAGCTAGTATAGTGATCATACTAGTAGGGAACGGAACATAGCTTGACAATCTTTGATACACGTATGTTACCTTATTACCAATCAAATGGCATTCTCATATAGAGTGTTCAGCGGCACCAATATCTCGACATCTGCAGTGAGGGTCATTGTCTAAACTTCTAGTTCTGTGTTGAGGGCTTAAGCTATGCCCACACCGTAATCTGCAAACGGTTCTCACAAGTGGTCTATTTGTTTCTTCCTTGAACCAGGACTCTGTTTTTATGTCCTGCTGGATCTGTTTATATGTCGCTCCGGATGGATTTCTATGGTAGTGTTCGCTCCACTTTTCTTTCAGGTTCTTGTTTAACATCTTGTTCACGTCACTGTAGGATATTTTCAAATTTCTCAGCAATATTCCATCATAGTCTCTGTCCTTGCTAGTCTGTCAACTGTGTCGTTTTGAGCTATACCTGCATGTCCTTGATTCCATACAATTTTTGCGTTTCTATCCAAATTGTTGTCTGTCTGATCATCAATTCAATTATGACGAGATGACATGACTGAAAGTAAGTGATATTCTTAAATGCTCGTAGCTGTACTCTTGCTGTCGGTGAAAATTATAACATCTCTAAGGTCGGTATTGATTAGATAATATTATAGGGCTTTTATAATGCTGTATACAGTGTGGTCCAAAGAGTGTGCAACAAATGGGATTTTTTTTATTAGCTGCACAATCCAATATTGCCAAAAGTTGGTGCATGTCCGATAACTAATTTAGGTGCACTTAGAATGGTTCCAAGTTCGTCAGTATACGGGGTGAACAAAAAATATAAAAATTGCACAAGAGTAAAGTACCCTTATTATCAAAAATTCAGCAAAATGTTATTAACAAAAGTTGTTTAGAATTAAGAGTTATGCCAAATACCAAAACTTGGCCTCCTCTGAGAAAAAAAAAATTTTTTGAAAAAAGTGCAATAACTCTCCCAAAAAATTTTTTTTTAGTAAAACTGTTTGATACACTAATTGAAATTGAATTAATTTTGTATAACTTTATTTAAATTCAAGCATTTTTGTGAAATTTACCTGAGGTTAAAATTTTTTTGGGAATCACAAGCTAAATGTTTGTTGCAAGGATATTAAATATGGCTTTATAATTTCGGAAAAAATCTTTTTACTAAGGCAAGAGGTTGCTTATAATTACATGCATATCAAAATAACTCTCAATAAAACCGCAAACCTTTTATTAATTTTTTATTTCTAAACATGTATTTAAATTAATCCGCAAACATGAAATCTTACTAAAAAAATCATGGATACCCATGAAGGAAACAAAGCGTGGAAACAAAGTGAACTGTGTGTATTAATACATAATTATAATTAATGGACATGTCATAACCGTATTTTACCATAAGTGAAAAATTGAAAGCTAAAATGAAAAAATATGTGAAAAGTAGAAACAAAAGAAAAACATAGTTAAGAAACATAAAATAATTATCGGCGCGTCTCGGTATGTCCACCTTCTCGTTCAATGCACTTAATTGTCAGGTTATAAAATTCGCTAAGAGTAGATCGTAAAACATTTCCCGGTATATTCCGGCAATGTACTCGTATTGAGTTTTCAAGCTCCTCGAGATTGTTAAAGGGTCTATCCTTATACACTTTTTGTTTTAGATAGCCCCATAAGAAAAAATCTAATGGGGTAAGGTCCGGTGAACGAGGAGGCCACCGAGGATTAGTACTTCGTCCTAACCATTTATTTCCAAATTCCCCATTTAACCATTCAGTAATTAATGATTATGGCTGAATGGACCGGACATCCATCATGTATAAACCACAACTGATTCCGTTCTTGCAAATTTAAATTGTCCAAAAAGTCAGTTAGTTCGTTTTCTAAAAACTGTAAATAAGTGTTACCAGTTAGGTTTTCGCGAGAAACAAAAGGTCCAATTAATTGATTGTTCACTATGCCGCACCACACATTTGTTTTCTGATAATACTGGTTTTTATTAGCAATAACGAAATTTGGATTTTCATCCGACCACCATCGACAATTTTGGGACGAAACAACCCCTTTTGTTGTAAAGGTGGATTCATCCCCAAAAAGAATGTGCCTGTGGAAGTCTTGCTGACCTTCTATTTCGCCTTGAATCCACATGCAAAAATCGAACCACAAATCATAATCTCGTTCTTGGAGAGTACAGATGAACATAGGCTTGTAAGCATGATATTTATTTTTCTTGAGTATTCTCTTCACGCTGGTTTTCTTCACACCCGTATAGGCGGAAATCTCTTGGGTAGATCGTCGTGGATTTTCGACAACTGCTTGAAGTACCTCCAATTGATTTTCTTCAGTACATACGGTTTTAACATGTTCATGTTTATAATTGTAGTTTAGAGACCCAGTTTCTTTAAAATTAACCAAAATTCGGCTTACTGTTGAATAATGAACCTGTTTATCTGGAAGCCGTTCATTGAAAATATCTGCTGCTTCTCGAACTGTTTTGTAGTGGTCACCACATATTAAAACCAATTCCGCCCTCTCGGGTAACGTTAACTGTTTGGGAGGAGGCATTTTAGGTACGTATAAAGACAATAACCGAGCAATAATTTTACAATATTGTAAGAAAGTGAGACTAATGTCATCAAACTGTCATAATGTTTACTTAAAACCCACATTTGTTTTTTTTCCATGGGTATCCATGATTTTTTTGCAAGATTTCATGTTTGTGGATTAATTTAAATACATGTTTAGAAATAAAAAATTAATAAAAGGTTTGCGGTTTTATTGAGAGTTATTCTGATATGCATGTAATTATAAGCAACCTCTTGCCTTAGTAAAAAGATTTTTTCCGAAATTAGAAAGCCATATTTAATATCCTTGCAACAAACATTTAGCTTGTGATTCCCAAAAAAATATTAACCTCAGGTAAATTTCACAAAAATGCTTGAATTTAAATAAAGTTCTACAAAATTAATTCAATTTCAATTAGTGTATCAAACAGTTTTACTAAAAAAAAAATTTTTGGGAGAGTTATTGCACTTTTTTCAAAAAAAAATTTTTTTCTCAGAGGAGGCCAAGTTTTGGTATTTAGGCATAACTCTTGATTCTAACTTGATTCTAAACAACTTTTGTTAATACCATTTTGCTGAATTTTTGAAAATAAGGGTACTTTACTCTTGTACAATTTTTATATTTTTTGATTCACCCCGTATACTGACGAACTTGGAACCATTCTAAGTGCACCTAAATTAGTTATCGGACATGCACCAACTTTTGGCAATATTGGATTTTTGATTGTGCAGCTAATAAAAAAAAATCCCATTTGTTGCACACTCTTTGGACCACACTGTATATTGAGGAGGGAGTATGTATAATTCTTGATAGTATTTAATTTCGTAGTAGAAAGCGCAGCCTACTCTGTTTGTCCTCTTTGAACCGTCTGTGTATACGCGTTCACATTGATCCTATTTTTCTGCCTTATAAACTTGATCATTTGATGTATGTGGTTGGGTCATCTTGATGAAAGGTCGTATACTCTACTCCTACTTGGAAGTTGGAAGTTTTGTATTCTGGGGTAAATTAGGGTTGCAATACGTTGGAATATATTTTGTCTCTGACTGGTAATGAGTATTTATAGCATTGTAAAAGTAAAGGCAGTTTTTATGCTGCCAGTATTTGCTTGTCATCCCCAAAATGAAAATTTTATAAATAGATTCAACCTTGTCTTTGCAAATTTGCTTCAGTACTGCTCTTGTACTTAGTTTTTGTCTTCTTAAATACAAGGGATGTTGTTTTTGATTTTTTCTATTTTTTACTATTTTTTGTAGGTTGTAGTTTGATACGTTGCCATATTGCCAGCACCTATTATTTATTAGGCATTATCTTTGTTTTTATTCCAATGAGAAGTACGCAATGCTTCAAAAGTTATGATTATTTCAAATAAAGAAGGCAAAAAATTGAATTGTTGATATAAGGCAAACACATTTTTTTGAGATTTCTATGTCGAAAAATTGTGGTCTAGTTTAACCCAGTTTCGTTTGTGCACTTTATACAGGATCTCCGGATATTCGACCGACAACGCTTGACAGGTGATAGACTTCACATTTTTATGAACATTGAGATAGAAAAATGAAGTCTAAAAATGCCTAATTTTCAAGATACAGGGTGTCAAAGATTTGCTTTTATTTCCGTTTTTTCCTCAATTATTCGGCAACAAAACGGCACAGGAATCTGAAATTACGTATCGGGCGGTTTTTTCAAGGCGAGAAATACAAATTTAACCACTATTTTGCTATCATGAATAGAGGGCGCACCTACAGCACAATAAACTTATTTAAATTATGAAAAACTTTTTTCGGTTTGGTTCATCACCGAGAGTATCAAAAAAATCGTTTCCTCAATATATTTTACGTGAAAAAGATATACTTTTTGTTTAAGTCTCTAGCGATAACCGTTTTCGAGATAACGTTCATTGAAATTTCTATGCAACTGAATTATATTATCGGTATTTCTGCACTAATAAATATTAGGCTCATACTATATATACCATTTACGAAGTATTTTTAAACTTTAACACCACCTACTTAAAAAAATAGAGATGTTTAAGGTGTGTTTTTAATCTAATATCAATTCGTGCGAAAATAGCGATAATTCTTTCGATCACATTTTACAACTAATTGAATTGAGGTGCCTTGAAAATTTCAATAAAGGTTATCTCGAAAACGGTTACCTCTATAGGGGCTTGAACAAACAGTACGTTTTTTAAGTAAAACATATTGAGGAAACGATTTTTATAATATTCACATTGATGTACCAAACTGGGAAAAAGTTTTGTTAATTTAATAGTTCGATGTGTCATAGGATAGCGCCCTCTACTCATGATAGCAAAACCATGATCGAATTTGGATTTCTAGCCTTTGAAAAGTCCTCTATACGTAATTTGTACCATTTTATTGCAGAATAATTGAGAAAAAGCGAAAACAAAAGTAAAACTTTGACACCCTGATATTATATCTTGAAAAGTAAGCATTTTAAGGCTTCACGTTCCTATTTCAATGTTCATAAAAATGCTGTGAGGTCTATCGCCTGTCAAGCGTTGTCGGTCGAATATCCGGACACCCTGTATAAGAACACCCTGTATATAAAAGGGGCGTCCTAATAAATGTGAGGTGATAAAAAACTCGCTAATAAAAAATGACTTCGTTTGAAATAGCAGACTTGCAAATAAAATTTGCTTTATCATTGTTTTAAGAGTTTAGAAGTTATATGCCACAGCATAGTAAACAACCAGCACAGTAACTCAAGTTGGCGGAAATTACACGCGAATCCCCACTTTTGGATGATTTTTTGTAGGGATGGTAACGCTACTTCGATACTCTTGTACTTCTGCACTAACATCGACTATTTTTACCTTAGATACTTTTTGAGCGATTCCAGGCTGGTATCGATACTTTTGTAGGTGTATCGGTATATAATTATTGAGGGGTGTAATCAATTGCACAAAATTCTCTGTACAAACCAAACGCGCCTATGAAGCTAAAAAATATCGAGTTGGTACCGGTATCGATATTTTCATTTTCGTATCTCTACCCAAACTTCACAGCCGTAAAATCATCCATAAACCCTCCCAAGGTCAAATTTTGTGGGAACCATTTTTATATAGGAAATCCTTAGAGATATTATGCTGGTTGTTTACTATGCTGTGTAATATGCTGCCAATTATATTCAAAATTCCTGTGTTACTTTGCCGACTTTCCTATACAATTGTCAGCTCCCGAGGGTTTGTAGAATGTCACATTCCCCAAGCTACGCCACTGAGAGTGTCTGAAGAACCCTCTCACGAGCTGGCCATTAATAAAATTTAAATTAAGATGGCAGCCGTCACCGAGCGCAGAAGTACGGGTTTATCTAGTTTTTTCTCCTCTCCAAAGAAGGGTTGAGGGTTGGTGAAAGGGGTGAGCACTCACCCCAGGATTGGGGTCGAGTGCCTATTTATAGGTATTCTTCTTGAGCGGTGCGCCGTTTTGTTGTCATTCCGATTCGTGAATGTAAAAGAATGGCCGCAAACCCTATAGTAGCCTGGCGTGTATGCGTGTTTTGCTTTGTTCGTTGCATAGTGGGGCAAGGTCGAAACACTCCAACTTATTTGAGAGATAATCTCACTCGGAAAGCTCAAGTATTATTGGGTAAATTGGGTATGCCAGACTAATTTTCGATGTTTATCTTTGAAGGCTCTTGTTTTTTTCCAAATCCAACACGGGTTTCGTTGACTATGTGAGCATCTTGAGGGGAAGACTTAGGCTGAGTCATGGCCTTGTATACTTAATGTGTACAGCATATGAATAAAAGACACAACCCCCCAGCATCGAAACTTAAATCCAGGAAGAGTTTCATTATGTCCACAAACCCACTGACAGACTCCAAATCAGTAACCCAAGAGATACTGTGAAAGTGTGAAAGCGACGGACAGAGAACCACATACCAACTTGGAATCCTTGTGCAAGCCTCCCGGATCACAACTGGAATGGAGGACCTGGAAAAGTCTCAACAGGATTAGATACCAAATGGGTATTTCTGGGGATAACCTAGTAAGATAGGGATACGCTGAGGAGGATTTATGTGCCTGCCGGGAGAACCAGACTATGGAGCATCTCCTACCTTGCCCATCCTTGGCTCCAAGACCTGTGGGAAGGGAACGACATGGCAGTGCGGTGTACCAGACACTGGAAAGAGATAAGAGCAAATACAGACAATCATTTCTCACTTGTGACGTCTGTGATCGTCACACATACATGTGTTTTTTTCTTCCTCTAATAATTGCTAATCAACTAATACTAATCTGAATAAAAATAAAAAACAAAAAAGGATAAAATAAAATTAAAAAATATATTAAGCTAACCATTTAATTCAGGCGTAGCTCAGGCACGATTAAATAAGCATATGAATGCCTATTAGTTGTCGGAGGGACACGTTAGATAACTTCGTAATCCCTAGAGCCAAACTACACGAGCGGAATTTCCGCGGCGTATTTCACGCGGCAGAATTTCCGTTGGAATTGACAGAAAGTGTTTTTCTCGTTGAGTAGGTACATTCAGTACGAATCCGTCGCACCGTCACCTCATGTAGTTTACTCCGTACCGAACAACACGTTGCGTTGTGGTGGCGACGATCTTAACGCAGTTTAAAGCCTTCTATACGCTCACCGCCGACGAAAAGAAACACAACGTGACGGATTTTCCGTTCGTGTAGTTACGCTCGTTTGATGGCACAGTTCTGATTACGACTTGCAAACCGCCGCGTGAAAAATACGCTGCGAAAATTCCGCTCGTGTAGTTTGGATCTTAAGAAACCCAAGCATGCTTCATGAAATAGAGCCTTTATCCTTACTTAACAATAGTGTTCTTGCTCACATCGCCCAAATCTGGGACAGAACATTTAATTTGGATTATACATATGCCCTGGTGCACATTATTTGAAGAGTCAACATTTGTTAAAATAAATGCCTCAACAAAAATAGTACCTATCATTAGTAATCTTTGGGTTGTATTTGTAGATTGAGTAATCCGCCTGAGCGTGCTTAGCCATTGAAAATAAGCAGTACGAAACTAAAGCATTTAGATATATATGTATAACAGTACTTAGTATTTTTCAATACCGAAGGAAAACTTTATATTATGTTGCATGAATCCACGGTGCTGTTCGACCATAAAGATTATGTTTTATAATAACCATAATAATATGTGTGTATTTTGAAGATGGACCAACAACATTGCATGAAAACTATTAGTCAGACTGCTTGACTTTTTAAGGGCTCTACACTTACATTTTTCTTCGTAATAGGCGCAATGCAATTAAATCAGTTTCTTCTCATACTATTTATAACAAAATTTATAGAATATCACCCAAACAGGGTAACTAGAAAAAAAGCGTTTAGTTTTTGTTCGAAATGCTAGAAATCAAATTTGATGGTCTGATTGAGCATGAAAGATAAAAAAATATTTCTATTGTGCAGTCCTATGTTCGAACTTACTTTGTCAATGGTTTCACTATATAAGAGAATTCAAATCGGTTTGGCGAGTTTTTAGACAGTCTAGTGTTTGTTTTACAAAAAAAAAATGAAAAATATTCAAGATCGTTTCGTTTTAGAAGTGCTTTATCCCTTTAATATTGAAAATCCTTAATATAGCGAACTTGTTGTTTATCTTGTATGAGCAATTAATAGATACACCGATAGGTGAGAGGAGTATCGTGATCGCTATCGCGAAAATTTTCAATTTTAAGATAATGCGCTTTTTGGGCGTTTTATGATGTCTATACGTAACGAAAATCCACGTTCTCATTTCCGTCGGTCTCTCTGTTGGTCTGTCTGACTGTATGTTCTCGTTCTCCTAGACACATAATCTCAGTAACCGCTGCATGGATTTTGATGAAATTTGGGTAGCTATATATTATGCTGTAGGATGGTAGTAGGTAATGCTGGTATAATTTTTAAAATCGGTGCATGGGCGGCGGTGTAATCAGCAAAAAAACAAAAAAATTCAAATATTCCTCAAGCCTATTTTTTATGCATTTTAGGGATTCCTGATCATGTTCTGCTTTTGTTGGGTGGGGGTGGAATTTGGGGTTGGTTTCGGGTTGAGGGGTTGTAAAACTGTAAAATTTGTTTTATTCGTAATACGCTGTCCACTGACCTGTGAAAGAAACACCTAGCGGCATAATACATTTTTGTAGGTCCTTCCGAACATTCTCTTGCCTATTACAGAAACCAAGGGGCTTAGAGTTTTTTGATGTATATGTTACGGTGTTTACTTTGATAGTTTATACACTAGCTGGATATTACAATACAAACTATCCAAATGTCCCGCTATTTTGATGGAAAATCATATTTCAACTAAAATAGCTATGAATATTGGTTGGTTTGTATACTATCCAGCTAGTTTACAAACTATACAAGATATGCCGCTAAAGTGTAGACCACAAAGGTGTCACACATATTAACTAGTGTTTCTGATCAGCTTACAAACTATCTATCTCTAGTAATACATAATAACCAACTCATTGGTTAGTATGTAAATTAACCAACTTCTTGGTTAGTATGTAAACTAACTAATTTTCTTTGGTCAATTTAACAGAAAAGTGAGGTTATGTTTATGGCAAGTGCAAGTGTGATGTGTTGGTATGAGTATTGTTTACTGTCGTGCCTTGTAAAATTTGTTTAGGAACAGGTATCTAGTTCCTAAAAATGGATCAGCAACAGCAATTTGAAAAGTTACTATTAGAATGTTACGAGAAAAAGTCCCAAAATTCAAAAGTAATGAATGACAGTGATTACAATGTACTTCTGCAACATATAAAGAGAATTTAGATAATAAGCGAACAAGGACCAAACACTAATAACAATAATGATTATCATATGATTTACAGAGAATCGAATCGAATAGCAATTATTGTATGTTTTATCTATGAATAAACTTTACTTTTGACTAAAAATTATTGTTCTGAACTAAAGTAACCTAAGAGTATTGATTAGTTTACATACTAACCAACGAGTTGGTTTTTATGTAGTACTAGAGATATTAGGTGCATAATTTATCCAAATGATGTGGATAGTTTGTAAACTAACCAGAAACTTTGGTTAATATGTGTGATATCTTTGTGGTATATACTTTAGCGGTATATCTTGTATAGTTTGTAAGCTAGCTGGATAGTATACAAACCAACCAATATTCATAGCTATTTTAGTAAAAATCAAAATAATCAGGCATTTGGATAGTTTGTATACTATCCAGCTAGTGTTTAAACTAGATATCCAAGTAAACACTTTGACCCTAACATATACATAATATGAGTATTATAGATCGTTTTAAATTGTGTAAGGTGGAAACTATTGAACCGATTTTAAAGATATTTTGACACAGTATTATTACCGTGTGAGTGGCGGCGCAGCAATAATAAAAAAACTTAAAGTATGAAAACTTCTCAAACTTGGTTTTTAGACGTTTTAGAGGTTCCTGATCGTTTTCTACTTTTTGGAAGGGGTGGCATTGAAGAGGTTGGGGAGGAGGGTGGGGGGTTGTAAAACTGAAAAATTAGTTGTGATCATAATAGGCATAACACACTTATTTACGGGTGGTTGGGCGATGATTTGGTTGCAAGGATCGTATTATAGAGTCATGCTATGCGAAAAAATAAACTGGTATCACCGTAATATGTGAGAAGAGTCAATAAACGTGACTTCATTTTATAAAATGCTCATTTTGCGTTGTATAACTAAATACAGACAAAAATCGTGTGCCATAACTGCAATACTTTTTTAATTGTCAATAAAAAGACATCTGATATTTCGATACTCAATGGTTCTTTGAAAAACAATTAACACAAGCAATAACAATCGGGTATACATAAAATGTTTGCCAAGTGAATCACATCGGACGGCATTGAATACTAAGTAAGTGCGTTTACGCAATAGTATAAACGACTTCCATGTCTGTATGATATTGAAACCTCCCAGTATACAGAACAATAAAACATTTTTTAATTACTTTGTCACCTTATGCATAAATTCTGTGGATTGTACCGTGTTGTACTAAGGCTATTATACACTCCTCTGAATAATGTGCCCAGTTACTTTGTACAATCATGGCATTTGATTTGGAGCGCAATTAGTACTGAAAGTATCTTTTGTATAAGTTAGTAATTGAGTAAAAAAATGTTTAGATATTATATACATGACATTCAATAGAGGATGCAAAATAAAATGCTGAACAATAAGAGCATGCAGATGGCTGAGTTTGCTTGAAGTTTCATGGCCTGCTAGTTTGCTTACACGTAGGAAAATTGAAAAACACCGATTTGACTGAAAACTTGAAATAAAATGGAAACTGAAAAACACTGATATTGAGAATCCTATATCGTGAGAAAGGTAATCAAATTTTACATTTGATTCTATAAACCAAAATAGGCATTCCCATTTGAAAAAATCAAGTTATCTGCGATTGAAGTTTCCTTAATTAATCTACTGATTTGTCCAACTACAAAAAGAATTCAAGTTTAACCGTCTGACCTAAGATCACGCGTTTCATGCCTAGTCATACCGCAAAGTCAAGACCTCCTAGGTTTTATAATGGCTGGGAAATTCAATTTTTTTATGATATACTAAAATTGTTATTAATTGTTACGAATCGGTTGTGCTTAAGAAATCATGTTCCTTCTTTATTTGGACACTAAGACTTTTATCGTTTGGCAGACTACGCAATTTCAAGAATGCTGTTATGGCCATCTCGATTCTTGATCTTATTTCCACATCTGGATTCAAGTCCTCTGTAATCCAGCTACCTAAATATTTAAATTTCTGAACCATTGATGTGGAAGTCCCTTTAACTTTTATATCCATTAGCTGATTTTGATTTCTGCACAACGGTCTTTGTCGTTTGTTTGTATATTTGTAGTCCCATCTGATCACCTACTGAAGCTATTCTGTCGATTAGTCTTTGAGGGCCATCATAATTATCTACTAGAATCCAAATAAACAAAACTATCTGGCTACCTAGTGACTGGTAATTGAAGCAAGTTAAATATTCTTTTCCTCCAGCTTTTGAAATGTTCAATGTTATGAGTACGCCTATGTTAGAGAAGCGGTACAAGAGAGGGGTGTCTTTGAAGGGAACCCTCGTAACAGCACACACAAGTGGGCTGTGATATCTGGCCGCGCGCACGTGTTTAGGCAGATACCCCTGTCATACGAGTACTTCCTCTCCATTTTGGAAGAGTACATAAGGTTCGGGGCAAGAGGAACTGCCTACCGCATAGGTGAATGTGTATGTATTACGTCGAGAACGAACGGGGCAGGGGCAGTACCGAACATACATCACATCGCCTCGATTATTTCAACGCTAAGGAGGATCCGGTTACCGATTCTATTCGATGATTTACAGCACGTGGGCGTACAGGGTGAAATGCTGAAACTTGTCCCGGAAGTATTGTAAGAAATGATATAGATGTGATTCCTAAAACTTAGCCATCGTGCTTAACTGGTCCATCAATGAAAACCGCATATATTTGAAAATAAACTTTACTGACTTTTCACATTGGCGACTAATACCTACTTTGAATAAATTGATGAATTCAGTATCTACTTGACACGGTCCAAGAAAGTTATCCAGTTTGTGACCCTGAAGAAATACGTAAAAACATGTACAGATAGAATTCTGCAATTTATTGCCACCCATACAGGTCCACCAACACATACGTGCTCTGTAGGGAATTTATAGTGCTACTTTTTAGATTCTATCGTGTGTTTTGTTGATGTTAACCGTATCTGTTTTGTTTTCATCACTTTTGGTTTCGAATATTTTCATGTGTTGCTTTAATTTTGTTAATAATATGGAATTAACAAGAGATGCACAAAAAACTGTACAGCCTTGTATTGTATTGCACTGCCATTACGAAGTTGATTTTGTCGGCATACACAAATATCCCTAGAATTCTACCAAAGCTTTTAATAAATTAGAGCATGTTCTAATTTGTCAATTTCTTCACGTAAGGTCTCAAGCTTGATCGATTCCTTGGACCGTGTAAAGTAGTTTTAAGAAAATAATTAACCCTATTCAGACTTTGTCTTTTTTAATGTTTTTGATATGGACAACACAACTAAATGTTTTATGCATAAAATGCATTCTATTGTCTTACAAAAGTTATAAAAGTTTAACCTTGATTATATCCTGCATTTTCCAAACATAGCCTAACGCTCTCTAATTTACTTCAGTGAGTAATTTTGAGTAGCTTTGGATTTTTCATATTCCATCTCTTTTTACTGTGGCGCGAGCACATTACAACAAACTACGAGTATATTTTGTACCTTGGGTCGATGAATTTTAGGATTTCTTCTAGGGGGTGCTCATACCAGGTAGACAAGTAGTTTCCAGGAGGTTCGCCTATTTATAAGAAATTACAAAAATTCTAAACATTATTATTCTGCATTGATTGAAAGCTTTTAACTTTTGGTATTTATATGAATATAATATGATTCCGTCTTCCGTGTTTTCTTTAGAGTCTAGAAGGGGTGCACGTCACCCCCCCCCCCCTGTAAATCCACCACTGTGACGATTCTTAAACAATCTATCACACTGATTTTCTGTTCATCGATCCACGGAACGGTAAACAAAAAACCGTAAATGGTAGGCATTGTTCCAAGGGACACTAAGGCACTGACTTAACGATACCATTTATCAAATTTAAGAAAAGGCGATAAAGTCGATGATGACAATCAATCACATCAATACTACGACTAGCTGTGGGCTACTTTAATATTGATGAACTGCTATCATAGTACATGATCACTGTTTATTGATATAATTCACTTCAGCCATACGCTAACGTATTTTGAATAACCGTGTTAATAACTATCAGATATGAATCCAAGTGCCGTATTGTCCTTGGTACAATGTACAGCTGTCGCAACTTGATGAACACGAACATTGACGTATGACCCTTCATTATATTAACAACCATCGTCGCCGTCGGCGCAAAAGTAATGTAAACGTTCATTGATTTAATGTATTGTTTCATTCATCCATCACGTTCATTGTGTAAATGGTTTTTATCATTCACTGTAGTTATAGTGGCGGCGAAGTAATCATAAAAATAGTAAAACAATTTGAAGTTACGAGCTGGTCGGACACTGCAAGCTCAAGCTTGGGTGTAACGTAAGCTGCCGTTAGGCCACCGTAGTCGGATATCGTTCATTGTACAATGCTGGCTTAACACAACATTCCAAGCTTAACAAGAGCTTACCGTAAACCGGCAAATCCTGTAGATTAACTGTTGTTCTTATATAAATGAAATGCGTCAAGCAATAAACTTCAAATTTCTTTCATTTTATTGGGTTATATTCTATAGAACAGAGACAGAAACAACGGTTGCCCGATTTTCACACAAACTGTGACAAGTGACAAACCAGAAAAGGTTATTTTTTAATATAATTATGACTGATGTCAACTTTAAGCTTAGGCTTAGCTGAGCTTAGGTTTTATGAAGTTTGTCTTCAGCTGGCATTTTTACAACCGGCCCTAAGTGTTTTGCACAGTTTCCGATGGTTTCAGTGCCTCTGATTATTTTCTATCATGATTGGAGATGAAATCAGAGACGAGGTGAGTACAGGGGGAGTTCGGGATCCTCTAAAAGTATCCACCGTAAACTTAGCTTTGCATGCTTCTTGCGTTATTCTACATTTTCATGCAAAATAATGCATTAACATTTTCTGTGAACTTTTTTGAAGAAGTCTTCCCCAGAGACCATAGATTTATAGAAATAGGTCGGTTTTTCGAAATGTCATTCCTCTGGTTGAAAATGTGCAACATAATTTGTTCCTCCTCCTCCGCTTTTCTCAAACTAGCAGTGAAGTATTTGAAATATTTGACATTTATTATTTGACTAGTTAGTAAAATAATATTCTTTACGATGTGTGTATGAGCAACCAAATGAAAACGTATACGCGCGATGAAGCAACAAAAGGCGCACCCTGTAATCTTGAGATACGCGAGCATTTGTCTACCTCTAAAAGACCCTACAGGACCGGAAGTGGGTGTATATTTGGAGTGGAATCACCACTGCCACTTTGAATGGGGACAAGTATATTATAAGGCGTAGGGAAGCGGTCGGTCGGTCTCGGTTGCTGCCCTGCTGCTGTCAGCACATATATACATGCATATCTACATGCATAACTCGACTGCGTCTTTTCTTAACGGTTATTCGAGCAAAAAATCGCCAGAAGTTTTCCTCAATCGGGTCGGATTTAGCTTGGAATATTTATTTAACCTTCCGGGACTGGCGCTCTGTTTTTGATATCGGTCGCTGGCTGCGGAGTAATACTCCGCATGTCCATTTCTGTTAATTAGTCGTATTTTTTTTCTACAGTTTAGCTCTTATTTATGGGATATGAAAGAAGACTGTTTTAAATTACATTCGTTAAAAACTGGCACTCGTACTGTAATCAGTGTCTCGTAGTGTCCGACCGAAACTACTTTTTACGACCGAAACCGAAACCGAATGTCGGCCTCCGTCTCAGTTTCGGCCGAAACCGAAACTGAAACCGAAACATCAATATAACGTCAGTAATTTTTTCGTGGATATAAAAATGAATAACATTTCATCAGCATTATTACACCTTATTTCAAATAAATTATTTATACTTTTTGAAATAAGAAGTTAATCTGAACCAAATATCAACTATTTTATATTTATATTATATTTTGTATCTACTACATAACATTCCAAACTTTGGTCAATCTTTATGACACTGTTATCAATTAGCTGCCTTAAGACTAAATTTCTGAAGCACCTACGTGCTAAGTACAACTACTAAGTATTTTTGAAAGTAAGGAGTTTTCTCTGAATTGAAGAAACTGTTGTGAACTTCATTGAGCTACAGCTACTGTTGACTATCAGTATTCATAACTGAACAATCTAATATTGTAATATTGTAAGCGAGAAACAATAACTTATCAACTTTTTTTGCAAATAGCTTCCTCAGTGTGAATAAATTTGACTAGTAGCATTAAGTAGTTGTTCAGTGGAACAGTCGTCGGTAAGGCAGACGTGAATTTTTGGGGGAACCTTTCTCAAAGACAGAAATGGACTGAAATTCTAGTAAGAGTAATATCTGCGTTTCTTTGCAAGCATGGCTCCGATAAGTAGAAAGTAGGCTTCTTAACTTGTGATAAGTTATTATATTATCATTATCTACCCAGCAAAATGACACTGAAGATTAATGCTCCGAGGGCGTCCGATCGCAGCGCCAAATCCATCGAATGTAGTTTCGGTTTCGGCCGTAGTTTCGGCTGGATGGCAACCGAAACCGAAACTAAACCGAAACCCGTTTTTTGGCCGAAACTAGGCCAAAACCGAAACCGAAGTTTCGGTCAGACACTAGTGTCTCGTCACGTGATCGACCGAAAATCAACGCGCGGATAGGGGTCCGAGAGCACTCCTATTGGTTCAATCGCGCGTTATTGAGAGCTCCTATTGGTCAATCACACAACAATCAACTTTGAAAATGACCAATGAAAACGAAAGGGTTACAGGTGATATATGAACAGAAGCTGCTTCTGCTAACGCGCTTCACTCATCTTCCCTTTTTCGAGTCGCTACGCGTTGGCAATTCCAACCTTGTAACCTGTTATGGCGATGCTTAAGATGAAGTTTGGAACTTTGGCCAACTTTCCTTAGAGGACAAAATTAAAGTTAAGAAAATTATAAATAACATTCCAAAGATGAATATAAGTAGGTACTAACAATGTACAATGTTTTGACGAAATGAGTCGGACAGCTGCTTGGTTCAACAGGTTGCGCTGAGGCGCTTCAGTCCAGGGGTTGGAAGTCCGATTCCCTACCTAGACGATTTTTTTCACTTGATTAGGATGATAAGTAAAAAACTCTTTAAGAAACAACATTTTGTGATGTGCGATTAGTAAAACACTCTTAAGAAGTTTGGACTTTTGTGACAATAACCAGAAAAGACTTTCAAGAAATAACTGTTTGTGGAAATTGAAAACTCTTTGTGCAGGGTGAAGCTGCAGCTTCAACAATCTGTAGTAGGATTTTTATGTAGTTTTTCATTTTAAATTTTCAAAAATTCAGCAACTGCTACTGCATTTAACAATAAAAAACTTAAATCTAACTTTAAAAAGTATACTGTAACAAACTGAATAAGTGTTGCCAAAAACTCTTTAGTCCGACTCTTTTTAAATTTTTCATTGTAGCTTTTGGTCCGCATATTACGTGGCCATAAGTAGGGTATAATCATCAGAAGATCCCCTTATTGAAGAGCTAGACAGTTCGAAACTAAACGGCAAACGGCCTTGCAAAAATGATGCATTGAATGAGATAAACAGACTCAGAAACCTAGCCAGCGATAATTAAATCTAAAAAATGAATTGAAAGAAAAAACATTTTTTTCAAAAAAACCTCAAAAAGGAGAAAATAAAAGTCTCCTTTAAAGTTTTAACCTCGGTTTTAACTATCAATTTGGAGCCTCATTATACACAATTTATATAATCATAAAAGCCCCGTCGCGAGGTTCGCGTAAGTACCTATAAGTATTTAACTAAACTGAAATTTAAAAAAATCAAACTTATTAGATCAAGTTACTCAATTAAATAGATACTAGTTTATTCTCTTATTTGTATAGCATTTCAATAAAAGCTTTTTTAAAAAACGTTTTTTCTTTTAATTTCAGTTATTTCTTATACAACTTGACAGGACAGAATTTTGACATTTAATAGCTTTCATTTTTATGCATACAAAAAAATATCTCTGACATTCTTCACAAGTATTTTATTTGTAGTTTTGGGCAACTTCTCAAAAAATAAAATCACTTTTTTCCCATACGTTATTGTCATACCACATTACTCCACTGAGGATAGATATTTTAATAAATATCGAAACGTTTTTTTGAGTTACCTACTGAGTGATAATATCTTCAGGTATAAGATAAGAGTGTGATCGGCGGGGTGTAGCTAACATAGGATGAGCATGCAGAGGGTAACCTAGTGAGCATGGCTAATACAATGTGCTGTGGTGTAGATAAAGACATATATCAATATCAGATTTTTTCCACTGTGGCTGAAAACTTCAACAGCACATTCCACTTCTTATCTCAAAAATACAAAAGATTGATTAGCCCGTGACAGCTAGTCTTTCATTTTAGATAGATGATCAGGGTTTGTTATTCTTTATCCCTCACTTATATACATACAAATCTATTGTTTGAAAGAGTAAAGAAAAACAAATAATCTCTTATCAGCTAGCGCAGGCAAGTTCTTGCGGTAAGAATATGACTGTGTCCAAGAAGGAATACGGTAAAGCTGATATTCGTCTGTTTCCAGATAAACCCTTATCATCGATTGACACGCAGTATAAACAGTCTCGCGGGAATTGAAATATTTATATTTTTCAGAATAACCTTCTGAAAAGCAGATGAGAAAAAGGGGTTGTCTATTTTTAACCAGTTAGGAAGTCAAAATATTAGAAACAGTTTTTTGTAGTTGATCATCCTAAACAGCTGTTTAAGAGGCGTTTGGTATAAATCAGATTTTACTGTATACTTACCAGATATTTTCGAAATATATGTTTTGCAATTATTGTCCAACGCTTCACAGAGTTTCTTACATAATTTATAATTTAAAATAAATATGTTGGCATTTATGGTACGAAGTCTTAGATAAGTTTTTTGAGAAAGACTTTTAACGTAAACGATAAACCTCAATTTGATGTCAATAACTACCCCAAGGTTCTTTGTATAGTTAACAAATTACAAATTTTGGTTATTGATTTGTATTTTTAGTTTTGAAATAACATAATTTTTCTTTCGCTCAATACAAAGCAACATAATTTTGGACTTATATTTATAGGTTATGGCTTGAAGAGAATTGCGTCAACTGATTGATATCCTTTTGTAACATTATACTTCGATTAATCACACCATCTGTAACTAGTAGCTGTCAAACTAGATCACTTGTTCCAAATTTTCCTGTTCTGTACTTATTGATGAATGCTACAGAGTTGGCAAAAACGTCAATAGCAAGCTTTACTGTCAGCCTATAGGATTTTATTGATGGACCAGAAAAAACGCGATGCTAGAGTATATCGTTCAACAAGTGGAATGATGGCAATAACCCACGTAGTTGAAGTTTGCAGCACGAGCTGTAGCCGAGTGCTGTAAATCAACAAGTGGCTTATTACCATTACCGCGAGTTGAATCCTATGCTTTAACTACGAGCAAAATAATTAATTGTATGATTTAAGTACATAATAGTTACGAACCATTGACAACTTAACCTCACTTCTGTCACTGTACTGTACACTGTAAGAATTAGCGTTTGGCGTCTCATAGACACCTTTGCAGTTATTATAGAGTGTATTTGATCATATGCATTTCCAAGAGATCAGTACCGGTACCTAGTAGGCGTTGTTCATTACCCACGGCTGGAGCGTGAGTTATGAAAAATACTTCAGGCTGTTTGTTTATAGGTAGTACTACCTATTAGAAAGTAATTTGGTAATCACTGTATAACTTAATGGGAGTAGATAAAATATTCGGACGGCTATTTATGCCAATATAATCAAGAACTTTTCACATATATGCTTAGCGTAATGTTCTTTATTTAAAAGAAAGTGGTAAACCGTACTAAATACTAAATAGCATAACAGTAAACCTGTTTGACTCATTTGATCCACGGTTCAAGGCGTATGAAAACTACTAACTGTCCACGCCTACGGGACAGATCGTGAACCTCAGATAGTCACGCATCTACTTTCCGAAACAACAGAAATCACATAGAAAACAAAAAAGGGCAATCAAACTCGCATCAGCGGGTGTCGCACATACAGCAAATCAGTCTTGAATTCCCCTCCTGGAGCCAATTAGAGTGGATCTGGATCATTCACAAAATCGCGCCCGATCTCTGTTTTCTAATTGATTGTTCGGTGCTTAGTGGCATTTCGATCTAGCGTGCTGCAGATGCTATCGTACCGCGTTTCCTGTGAAACAGGAAATCGACTTTCTGTATATATTCGCCCGGCCAATAAACACTGGAGGCGACATGATACAGTAGCGCGTCGCCAATGGGACTTTTCTGGTCGCTGTAAGGTCAAACTGTACTTAAACTGCTCATGCACCTGTAATTATTAATATAGTAAAAACGTTCGAGATATATACCCGGCAGTAATTTTATGGCCCTAACCCCCAAAAAGTTAATCCCCTTTAATGGCCGGAATCATGTATTATACAACCGGCAGTGTCGCGTGCCAGATATTGAGGACAGAACCATCCAGGACCACACTAACATTAAAGAGGAAATCCAAGCGCGCATGGTTGCTTATTACGTTTTTAATAGATAATAAGATTTTAAAATGTAATGTATGTAATAAATACATAGGTACCATTCAAAATTACATTCTGACAATATTACTTAACAATACAACTGAAAAATGAGGAAATAAAAAAAATTTTACTCAAGTCAAAATCAAATTCACATGATTCCCACATTCGATAGTGTATTTAAAAATGATGACCCTCATTACATGTTTAATGCAGTTAAGACATTTTTCTTGAGTTGTTAAATGTAACTGATCTCTAATAAGATTTATAACTGCTGATGAGCTTTCGCGGTTATTATTGTGGTTTATAATATCCCTTTTTAATTAGCTCCATATTAATTCAATCGGATTAAAAATACAAAAATAGTGTGGAAGTCTTAAAACTTCACACCCACTACTTGCCTATTCCATCAACGATTTAGCTTTTTTCAATGTTGTAGCTTTTTACTTTTTTTTGGTAACTTTTTGTTTTAATTTCTGGTGAAATTGTGATATCTTGTTTTGTAATAAATGCTTTTCTAAACAAATTGTATTTTTCCAACAATATCGAATTTCTATTTGTCTATTTTTTCCGTTCTTTCTATTTCTTAAAGCACCGTTTAATAGCGCACGTTTCCGGATTCATCGTGATAATTTTCTACCTGAATCGAAGATAAGGTAGTCCAATGTCCTACAGTACAGTCCTACAACAGTACAAGCTGTAAACATTTAGATAATTCGACATTGTACCAGAATAATAGCCTCACTTTTAAGTTTTATAGAAATTACTTCAGTACTACCCTGGACGAACAATGTCTGCAAGGAGGGTTGTTTGATGTATAACCACGTAATTGTAGTTTTCAAATTAACAAATACAACAGTGTTAATATTATATACCAAAACATCGCTAAATATTTATTTCAGAATTGATGTTAATTGATTGATTGGACACTAGAGCGTCATGGATCACTGATAAAACCACAGGATAAGTTCCAGAAAGTATACTATGAAACGTCAAAGACGGCCATATTGGTTTTTCAACTTACTTTTTATAGCAAATAAGGGTTTGTGATATATAATTGAGAAAATGTTTTCCAGCTTCGGAAGAAAAATATACAGGGCTTTCGATTTAAAATAACAAAGCTGTTCTAACTTTTGGTGAATAATTTTTTTTTGTGGTGTCGTCTACATGGCCATTAGCCGCCGTATTCATCATTAATTTTAGGTCAGTTGAGTTTTTGATTTTTTGAGAAGACATACTCTCGTAGCCTTGAAATAACTCATCTTGGAGGACCAACGAGATTGCTGATAGATTTCGTTATAACTGCCATTAATTAATTTTGTTGATAATGGAATGTTTGTGTTGAGTTTTATATTATCCACAAACCTTCGATAATTTGAGGTAGAGATGGGTTTTTTCATATCCCCCCCCCCCCTTTCAAACATGCAATAATATCGGCTGGTATGTTAGTTTGTGTTCTGATGTCTGAATATTTGGTACAATTCACAATTATATGCTTTATTGTCAAATTATGATCAAAAACATACTCCGCTTAAGAAACTTGATCATTACTTATGATACAATATTATTAAATGATCAATAAACTGAACCAGGCATCTTCCTAGGAATTTATCAGCTTCGTGTTTCGACCGTCATTGTTCGCGTTAGTTCGCCACATCGCGTTTCCACATTTCACCAGATTGTGCTAGGTCAGTCGATTCTTAGGAAACACCCTCTCTTTAGGGCATATTAGAAATTGACTCTCCTATACAAATTCCCTCCAACGACCTTCTTGTTAAATTTTGTGCGGTTAGTTAACCAACTTCCTTTATGATTGCAGAAGTCCTCAGGGATCGCTCTTGGCTCCGAAACCATTTCTACTTTACATCAGTGACCCACTTTCTAGCACTAACAATCCGATACACAATTTTCTTAGATGATAATACTTTGCACGTAGGCACCCAGAGTAATAGATCGACCTCTATGGTCGGTAGAATGCAAAAGGTTGGCAGAAGCTGCATCACGGTATCTGCAGATCATTGCCGTTTGGGGAATTAGGAATATGATAAAATTCAATACTTCCAAGACCAAGACCAAGAAGAAGTGCTCAACCGATTCTAATGAATATAATAATCAGGCTCTGCCAAGAAGCCATTCATTCAAACTTTGTAACTTTGTAAAGTCAACATTACAAAAAACATGATCTATATAACAAACACGTTCATTCAATTGCGATAGCTGCTAGGTAAAGCTCTGACAATTATTCTGAACCGAAAACTATTTCTTACCAAATAAAACTGACCTGAAGTATTAATCACATATTTGGGGTGAGAAATTGCCCCTAAAGGCGGATCAACCAGTAGATACCATCTGGTCAACGGCATGAGGATGCAGAAAGTAAATGGGAAACTACTGCGTTAAAGATCTTAAAGATATCCCAAGAGAAACTCGTAAAATGAGTAAATGCATTTTACGAGTTCACAACATGTCTGTTAAGACATTGTGACTATGATGATGATGATGCAAACTATACACGTTCAAGGGTCCATGAACCTGAAGACATAAGATGGCAGAACCCAAGGCCATCCTCACCCTTGAGGAACTAGGGTAAAAAGAGGTGCAGAAAGCACCAGCTTGTAGGCCTATGCACTGGTGGTTCTGGTCGCCAGAAAGACTCTGTCGTGTCCCTCTTTCATTCAATCATTCAATGTACACCACTGATGATGTTAATTCGAAGAAGTTTATATGTATATGACTGCCAACTTCAACGCGTTTCATATAGTTTTACAGCTCGACGCTTTATTTAAATGATAAATAAATGTGTTGTACCGCATGAATATGTGAATATTTTATTTAAAACATGAAACACGTACCTATTTAATTTATACGCTATACGTTTCGACTTTTTTTGTAACTAATTTATGCTGATGTGTTTTAGTTGGACGAGTTGAACGCTAAATATGTATATCAATATGAATTCCAGTTTGTCATAGATTTTATCTGTTTGAATATCATTAGAGACCGGGCATTTTGATACGAGAAAGGGCTTTGTTTTCGTTGAAGGTCAAATTTCAATAAATATGGTTTTCGTGTCGTAAATTTCGCATAATTTTTAAGTTGGTAAATTACATCTGTTAAATAAAAAACCAAAAAACCAACTACAGTTTTAAAACAAAGGTGAGGTCAAACCGCGAGTAGCCTTTGCATACAATTGATGCATGATCCAAACATTTCTTGAGTTAAAAACCGTAAGAAGTACGATAAAACTAGAAAAATACAAAAAATAAAATAATTGTTAGGAATATGACAGATAACAGATAAAACTAAAAAAAAAACAGGGACAAAACTGTTAGAAATAGGTGCTGTAATATTATTTCAAAATATATGGATATTTAGAGCTGCGCAAACTCTTAGTCAAAAGGTTTGAAGCACTAAAACCTAAAGGTTTGCAGTTTTCGAGTACAAAGTTGTTCCATTTTTCAAACGGTTTGCCAACCAAAAAGCCCTCAAAGTAATTATGTGCTTCTCAAATCTCTGAAAATTAGGGAAATGTGACAAATAAGGTGTCCTCTACTTTCAGCGTACGTACATATCTATAAGTTTATTGCTTCTTCTAAAAAAAGATCATATTTAGTCATCTTCATTACTCTAGTACTAATACACAGAAAATCTATGTCCTCAAATCAAAAAAAAATATTACTTTGTATATAGAATAATCCAAGGCCCCTATACGCACATACTTATCTCTTCAATTTGTGAATTTCTATCTATCTTTAGTCTTTTTTCGGGGTCAAAGGAAAGTCAAATATGAATAAATTTTTGCACTTTGACTCTTAGATAGCAGAGATAATTTTTTTGCAATCAGATTTATTTGTATATTGGTACTTTTGAGGCTGTAAGTTAAAAGAAAATGGCTAAAACTGCAATCAAATGTTTAGGAATATATTTTCTTACATATATTCATATTGTGTATTTATTATAAATATGTATTATAAAAAAACAGATACTAAGATGAGTGCAGTTTAGTTAACTTCCAAAACTTGTTCTGGTTGTCTCTTCGCTACTCTAATGTAGAGTTCTATGAAACAATTCGACAGTGTACAGTTTAAAGGTTCTATAAACCCGGCTAATGTTTCGCGATATTCAGGCAAATATTTAATTTATATTTTAATTTTATTATTTCAAATGGAGTCTATACTTGGACAGCTATTAGGTACCAGTTGGTCCACGGTAACGTAGTCAAAATATGAAATACATTGTCACATAGACTGATGAAGTCTGACTGCAATTTTAGACTTCCAAATACGCTGTTGACTTTGTGACATGATGAGCTGAGGAGTAGTGACAACAACAGGAATGTTTTATGTAGAGAAGCGGTAAAGTACTCTTGAAATTTGTGACCTTACTAACAAATTATCGTATTATCTGTGCTAGAAAGCAGTATTATTTTTAGTCTAATTATAAGAATTCCATTCAAGCTGATTATGATATCAAAAATCTGACTTCCGGTTGATATTTTCTGCAATATTTTCCACAGTGGGTAGAGTGGTTATTCCCAGTAATTGCGACGTGGAACAGATAAAAAATAATCAGAGTAATTTGTGCTGATAGATCATTACAAGGATTACTTTACTGAAATGCATATCATTCAATTATGATCCATACAAATTCTGTGCAATTTGTGAGATGACAATTTTTTTCCAATGACAATGACGATGTCACAAACAAAACTCCAGGTAAGTAAATAGTTTGGATGTTGGTTTCTTCTACTTCCCACACCGATAGGTGAGGGGAGTATTGTGATCGCGAAAGTTTTCGATTTTGAGATAATACACTTTTCGAACTTTTTATGACCTCTACAAAACGAAAACCTACGTCACTTATTTCCAGCACAAAATTAATTTTGACTGTCGTTGATTTAACATTATTTTTACCTCCCACACCGATAGGTGAGGGGAATATTCGATAGCAAACATTTTCGATTTTGACTTAATAGACTTTTTGGGCATTTTATTATATCTACATAAAGAAAATCCACGTCACCCATTTCCGTCGGTCTGTCTTTCTGTCGGTCTGTCTTTCTATCTGTCGGCCTGTCTGTCTGCCAATCAGTCTGTCTGTCGGTCTGTCTATCGGCCTCTTAGCATTTTTCTACCCTCGTAATCTCAGTAACTGCTGCATGGATTGTGATGAAATTTGGATAGCGATATTATGTGGGGTCGTAGTAGGTAATGTTGCCATAACTTTGAAAATCGGGCATGAGTAATTAGCAAAAAAAAATTCTAATATTCCTCAAACTTCGTTTTTAGACGTTTTATTGGTTCCTGATCATTTTCTACTTTTTTGGATGGGGTGAAATTAGGGTGGCTGGGGGGTCGAGGGTTGTAAAACTGCAAAATTTGTTGTATTCATAATAGGCCGTTCATTGACCTGTCAAAAATAGACCCAGCGCATAATGCACTTTTTAGGACCATCCGAACGTCGCATTGCCTACTACGGGAACCAAGGGAATCTTTACATACGAGTAGGTATTGCTTTAGATCGTGTAACGTGAAAATTATCGAATTAACTTTGATAAAGTGTTGACATAGTATTACTACCGTGGCAAAAATGGAAAATGCGTATGGTTTTTAGAAATCGTGTCAGTGGCGGCGCAGCACTAATGAAAAACTAAAAGTATAAAAACAGTCCAATCTTCGTTTTTAGTCGATTTGGAAGTCCTGAATGTTTTCGACATTTTACTCCACACATCGTTAGGGGATAGGGGAGTATTGTGAGTGCGAAAAGTTTCAA
Organism: Callosobruchus maculatus; assembly: GCA_951848785.1. Classification (NCBI taxonomy): domain Eukaryota; kingdom Metazoa; phylum Arthropoda; class Insecta; order Coleoptera; family Chrysomelidae; genus Callosobruchus; species Callosobruchus maculatus. The sequence continues at coordinate 7,473,443 of CATOUR010000026.1, read as the reverse complement.
TTTTTAGATACCCGCTTTTTTGTACGTTTTATGATGCCTACATAACGAAAATCCACGTCAGTCATTTCCGTCGGTCTGCCTGTCTATTGACGTTTTCCTAGTCGCGTAATCTCAGTAACCGCTCCTTGGATTGTGATGAAATTTGGGTAGCGATATGATGTGGGGTTGTGGTAGGTTTTGAAAATCGGTGTATTATTGGCGGTGGAAAAATTGGTAAGTAAAAAGAAATTATCAGAACTCCTCCAAACTTAATTTTCAGGCGTTCAGCCTCATACTGAATATTTTCAAAATCGCTTAAACCTCGTTTTTAGATGTTTCAAAGATCCCTGATTATTGTTTACTTTTTTGATGAGAATGGTGTAGAGGGATTGAGGAACACGAATTTTTTTATTACCACAGATAATGTGTGGGAGGTATTGAAATAATTAGAATGTGATATATCCTTTTAGACATAAAGACACATTTTCTTTCAACTGGTGCTATCAAATTTATATGTTGTTTCATTTTTTTGTACACCCCCCACCCTTTACCACCCCCCATTGTCCGATCGGTACCAAAATATTTTCAACTCGAAAGGACCTTTATGAATTCAAGTTAGCCAGATTTGGACGCAATCGCTTGAGGCGTTTTTGAGTAATGGTTGGAGAATGAAATCGCGGACGTATAGATGATACAGACACGCACAGACGGTCATCAAAAAACCAAAGTTTCCAATTTTCTTCAAACTTGGTCACTATAAAAAGGTTACATTAGAAACAAAAATCTAGTTTTTGGTCCCGCTGCGATGATAAAAAAGGGGTGGGGGTGGAGGTAACTCAAAACATAATGTCATAATGTAAAATTCTAATGCTACCACAATAAAGAGCATGTTTTGTTGTGTCGAATATGATATACCGCGCATGCCGCAAAATTTTCAAAATGGCGGAATAAAAATTCATGAAATGTAGCAAATTTTCGAACTCTAAAATGGCAGTAACTGTCACAAAAATTATCCTAATAATTTCAAACTTTTCTGTCATAAAGGGGTTTTTGTTCTCTATCTTTTGGTCCACTTTTGGTAGGTACAAATCTATGATTTAATGGTGCGGGATGATACGGGTTACTCGGAAAAATAATAATATAATATAGCAGATTCTTTTCAGAAAATTAGTCAGGAGATGATTTTACGTTGATATCGGTAAATTTTGCGAAAACTGGCCGATTCTAATAACTTACCCCCCGTTTACTTTTGTCTTACTATAATATATTATTAAATTCAGTTGGAAAGGACAACACTTAACCGACGTTTTTTGACCTTCTACATAGGTAGTCTCGACTGTCGGCAAGTAAAGCGCGTTTGTATAAAGGCTATATCACGTTTCCCGGATGCTATCTAATACCTTGAGTAATACCAGCAAACTCACCACCGCCCGGCCGAAAAAAGCGAAAAAGACAACCCAACTTGATTCAACCCACCCCCAGACTACCTGGCACCGCTATTTCCGTATTTTCGGGGCCGGATCCGATGTACGGCTCATATGCGAGTATAGTGCCTATGGTGACTGCCACCTAGTTAAGGTAGTCGAATCACGTGCGTCGGTGTCAGGTTGCCTGCAGTTTCCGGTGGAAAAGGACCGCTCAACGCCTCGTCCGCCGCGCCGCGCCGCCGAGCGTCACCGCCAGAACTGCTCGTTCGCCCCCGCTACTTCCCCGATCTCAGGCCCATTCATCGAAAGGCATCGGCGTCTCCGCGTGGGTCGATGTTACGATTTGGCAGGGATAGAGGCTTTTTTGACGGGCTCGGTTGCATTGACTGTCTTCTGTTTCTCTCCATACGTCATATATTTTTTACTTCGTGAAGTTAACTACAATAAGATCAAGGTTATGATCGTAGATAGAGAGCATGATAATCATCGAGAAATAAAGTCAATAGGGCGTTGTGAAGTAGTTCAAAGTTTTGTGTGCCTCGGTTCTTTGATCGACAATAATTCGGGTAGCTGTGAAAATGAGATTCGACGGCGCATTCAACAGGCACGTGTGGCTATGACAAAGCTTACTAAAATATGGCGTGACCATAACATCACTAAAGCTACAAAAATGTCGCTGGTTCAGTCTCTTGTGTTCTCCATATTTTTGTATGCCTCGGAAACTTGGACTGTTGAAAAGGCAGATCGAGCTCGCATAGATGCTTTTGAAATGTGGACGTGGAGGAGAATGCTGAGAGTTCCTCATACCGTCCATCGAACTAACGCATCCATAATACTGGATGATGAGCTCTGTAATCCTCCATTGTGTCGACGAGAATGCTTACATTCTTGGACATATACGCCGTGACCGTCCCCCTACATGCTGGGTGGATTCGACGAAACAGTTGCTGGATATGAGTATCAAGAGCGCCACTAAACTGACAGTAAATCGCGAACGATGGCGAGCTACAGTTCTCAAAACTATTGATAATATTCGTGTCGGCAATACTCTAGCTCCGACTTAATGCATTTTACGAGTTCACAACATGTGTGTAAGACATTGTGACTATGATGATGACTTCGAGAATTGTCTCAACTGGATTTGAACACACATGCAAGAACACCCCAAAATTTAACATGTGGCAGTGCATACACTAATCCATTAGTATGAGGAAAGCATGACAAAAAACAGATTAAGGAGGTTCGTTCACGAGAGTTGTTAGTAGATTTTTTTTCATTTTTGATAAGTTCATCGAAACCTAAAAAATTCAACACTTCTTGAAGATCATTTCAGAAAGTTATTACGATTATTAGGCCCAGTTTCACAATCATTGGTAACCCCTGGTAGTCACTTAACCGACAGATGGGAGTTAACCAGTAGTTATCGGATCGCTCTGTTACAGAAAGAAAACCAGTGGTTAAGCTTCTTTGTCTTCAAGTTTACAGCACGGATGGGTCTCAGAGCACTGCCATAATTGTGTTCTGTGAATACCTACAAACTAACCCTTTGACAAATAATCCTATCATTTGTATTTATACTTTTGACTTGTGTCACAACAGACTATAACCAAAATACATCGACGTCTTTTAATTATTTATCTGAAAACTATTGGCGTCTAAGATGCGAATGCTGAGAAACGCGCGGTTGACAAACTGATTAAGTAATTACATTGGAGTCAAAATAACAACTAATTTAGGTCAACTGATATTTTAATAACAATAATTTGAATTTAATGGATATTGCTATTCCTAATGATATGAATATTCAAAACACCTATTCTGGGAAGGTATCTAAATACACAGACCTTGCCATGGAAATAGAACGACTCTGGAAACAAAATAATGTGATTATTGTGCCTCCATCACCTGCAAAAGTTAGACCCTTAGTTACATAAAGTATTCCAAAAGTCTGTTATAGTTTAGTTTAGTTTCATTTGCTATGATTATTTAAATATTTATGCAAAGCAGTGGCGTACACAGCTTAATCTGTAGGGAGGGGTTACAAGGGGTTACAGTAATGCACAATGCAATAATGTTATAAATGTATATTCATTCTTCGTTCATTGGTTAGAAAGCTGTTCTAAAACTGCTTCTGGAGCAACTGGAATAGCACAATGGAGTGCCAAATCATTGAGAATAGGAAGTTTCGATAGGTAAATATAGTTTTAGCTAATATTCCAAGCCCATGGGCAACCCCCCCCGTGTGTACACCACTGATGCAAAGCAAATATAGCATGCTCAAGTCTGTGGAAGGTATAACCTTGTGTACGGCCATCAACCAAGCGACATACAACGATGGATTTGGTGTTGGATATATCCCTGGATTACTTATCTTCATTTTCTGCATCTACTATGCTGCCTTCACTCACACTATAAAACAATGCTGAAAAATAGATAGAATTAAAGTTTCGCAAAGCTTCTTCTTCAAATTTTTGTTCAAAATATGTTTATTGCCTAAGATGCGTTTACCTAAATATTTTTGGTGCTATAATGACCTACCACAAATGTTTAGATTCGAATTGAACCTAATTTCTGGTTTAACTTCACATTGGCATCATCAAGATCCCGGTACAGGCTGTTTCTATTCGGATATTCCGTATTGTACTCTGTCATCTGGCATATATAATAATGTTATGTTCTTTTTTTTCAGGTAAGTCAAACTTTGCGGAAGGTGTTAGTTGCTCGGTAAGTATAAATCTATTAGCTATTTTATTGGGAAAAATCTCAACAATATTGATTTTGATCTGGGTGACCTTAAAACTGTCACACCCAGTAAATGTAATTTTAATCTTTTCTGGACCTTCTAGCCTCAAAAGTGGCAATTTTTGGTATTAATTAAACCATCGAGGAGAAAATGGGCCTCATTACTTTCGTTCGAAATTATTTGTGAACAACTGTTGTATCCTTAGCTGTGCATAGTAATGTCCAATTCTTGTCCACGATGACGAATCAACGTATCTAGGCTTCTATCTAGGCGATCTAGGCTCTATGAGCTCGTGTCGTACGTATTAATAGCTCATTCAGTAGTTTCGGATTTTTTTAATCCTTTTTGCAGTTGGGATAATTCTGTCGACCAAGTATTTACAAATGGCAATCTAACGTTCGCGATTTCGACAATAATGTTCTTCTATCTTTATAACTTCTGTGTTCCACACAATCAGCCAGCCCATGTGGTAAGATCCAGGAGAGTCAATAACCGAATTCGGCCACTGACGGAAAGAAGAGAAAATTAATTTTTGCCTAAATCGTGAGCAGGTATTTGATATAACACATTGCGTTACATTTTTTGATTATGAAATTTCGCTTCGTGTCGTGGTTGTGTGGCCGGATCACCAATTACCCGAATTGCCCTTATCTGGACGGCATCTAGTATAGACAGGATAGTAGGGGCAGCAGACATGAGAGCAATACTCCAAGTTAGGTCTTATCTGGGCTTTATACAATGTGAGTAGATTAGATGGTGAAAAGTACTTTACGGCTCTGAATAGGTACCGAAGCTTTTTACCAAAAGCCGTTGCAATTGACGCAACGTGTTTGAGCCAGATCAGATTTTATTTAATGTTGACTCTTAAGAGCTTGAATGAGTGACTCCTTGGCCGAGCCTGATTGTTCATAAGAACAATACCGATCCCTGCGAGACCTCAGTATTGATATTATGGAAACAGAAAAAGTCCTCTACCACTACAGAGATTCGACCTGAGAGGAACTCTGCGCGCCATCCGTAAAGCTTAGTTGATCGGATGTCTTTGAAATGTCCAATACAATCGCGTGAGCATCCACAAACGAATGGATGAGTTTGCTCCACACATGTGTGACGTGATGTCGAAATCCATACTGTCTGTCGTTAATTAAGTGATGGAGCTCAAGGTATTTCATGAGCTCTTGGTTGACGCATTTCTCCAACACTTTACTGATCACAGATAGCAGAGCTATCGGTCTGTAGTTAGTTGGATCTACTTTGGATACCTTTTCTGACACCGGCTGGATGAAAGCTGTTTTCCAGTGTTTTGGGAAGATGCCGGATTCGTAAGACATCCTAAAGAGGCGGGTAAGTATGGGAGCGAGCTCCGGTGCACACTTCTTCACAACAATAGAGGGGATTATGTCGGGCCCCATTCGCCTTATTAATGTCAAGTGACTGCAGCACTTTCCAGACTGTTTTTGCTTTGAACATTATATCGCTCATAGTTTGGGGTACTTTCGGTATGGATGGTACCTGGACACTGGATAAGACATTTAGAGCGGAATTTGCTGCAAATGTCTTGGCAAATATTTCAGCTTTGCCCTTGGAAGCAGTTGCAACTGTTCCATCCGCATATGTGATCGGAGAGAAGCTGCTTCTCGAGAAGTTACCCTCTATTTGTTTGGCCAGAGTCCAAAAGGAACGGCTGCCATTAGGACGTGACTTTACAATTATTGACCCTTAAAAAATGTAATTTGATGCTTTTGAAACTACAGCTGGAAACTCAAATTATACAAACTGAATCAAAATTAAAGGGATAGAAATATTTTTGAAATGAAATAAAACATTTAAAAAATCGCTAACCTAACCTAACCGCCTCCTGTTTTAAGCGATGTTGATCCGCATCATTGTTCTACACTTTTCTTTTCTCTTCTTTATTCGACGTTGTCTGATTCCTGGATTCCTAACAGTCTTGTGAACCGACACTATGGAGTCAACAATCACTTGATCCAATCATATCTTCATTCCTCTCCACCACTGGTGACGGTGATCGTAACTGCTGCACATTTCGGCGATATTTCGGGCACAAACACAGCCAGCGGGTGAGAGTGAAAGAAAGGACCAATCGCGGTGGCGTGGTTTGGTCGCGGCCTTGAGTTGGGCTTTTGTTTTTCGGGCACTATGTTTGAATGGAGGGATCTTTTGGCCTTTTGGACCTTCCGAGCTCTATTCGGGCTTTAGTGTGCGTGGGAAGACCACGTAATGAGAATTGCGAGAGAACGGTCCATCGCGGGTGCATTACGCTTTTGTTATACATATAGTATCACCGACATTGTACTTGGATGATATTTAAAAGCGTGTAGGTAATATCCAATATAATATGTAGGACAAAATAGTAGGATATTTTCATTGTGAACGTGAACTACTTTTGGGACAGTTAAAAAAAGATTGATTCGGGACATACGACCATGCCGTCATACCATGAAATATGAAATTACAAATGTTGGAAGAAGGAGGTAAATGTAAACTACCCTTGTTCCATTTTACTTCCCATACTGTAAGAGCTGCAGTTGCATATGATATATGGCGAAGCACGTAATCAGTACAGAAATAGAGAGAAAAGTACACTAGTACTAGGATATCTTAAGGGGCCTGAATACAAACATTTATACATACGTATTTGCCATGTAAAACACGGACTCACAATTTCTCGCATAACTTACTCTATTTTCAAACTACATATATAATATTTCAGAAGGCGATAGTTAAGACCTTAATGAATGACAACTATTTTCGATTTTCTCAAAAAAGTTTTTTAATGTGCAAAAAAAACTCGCAATGCAAAATCATACATTCTATAAATTCCTGTAATCTAACAACCAAACACGATATCAAAAAAGGCTAAATAGTTGCACAAGCGCAAGCTTTCTTCTTCGATTTGCTCTTTGAGTCATTACTTGTAAGTTTAAAGGTAACGTCAGGAGCTTAGAAATGCGAAATTAATTTTTATGGTGACCTTTGGACCTTACCTTTGGATTTTTTGACTTATCTCCCCTCATCTTAGACACACACACTGGAGAAAGGGAACAGGCGGCATGCCTCCTCGCTACCACGGGAATACGTCTTTTCTTGGTTCTCAATTTCGCGCGCTATACCCTAGATCCTTAACGAGTATCACCCAAGCTAAGACATTCATACCGAATATACGAGTAAATGAGGAGGCAACGTTTTGCGATTTTAGATTGTTGGTGTTTCCACGATAGGTTTCAAAACGCATTTAAACGTTTTCAACTGACACCCTGGATAAATGTCATTTCCTAGTTTTATAATCTATTTTGTTGTTTATCATGAATCTTTAGTTTCGAATTTCGAATAAGCTTCAATAAACTGACAATAACGGCATTAAACAGTAACGCACTGAGCCTGATCCATTTCAAAACATTTTGAAAGTGACAGCTGGGGTTTCCACGACATTTGGATACCAAAAATTAGAGAATCGATTACTATGTTTCCACGGGCTTTCAAAACTGTTTTCAAAACGTTTTGTGATTTTGAATTGTCGGTGTTTTCACGATAGGTTTCAAAATGATTTCCAAAGCGTATTCGAAACGTTTTCAACTGACACTCTTGAAAAAAATGTTTATTTCCTACTTTTTATGACCTATTTTGTTGTTATGATGTTTATCATAAATCTTCAGTATCAAATTTCGAACAAATTTCAACAGACTAACTATAGTGACATTACACAGCAACAAAAAATGTTTAAAAGTGACAGCTGCTGTTTCCACGACATTTGGATTCGATCGATACGATCCCAAAAATTAGCGAGTTGACTTTGAACAGGAAACGTTTTGGAAACGTATTCAATTGAAGTTTCCACGATATATTTCAAAACTCAAAACGTTTTGAAAACGTTTCGAAAGCCCGTGGAAACAGGCACGTATTTAGAGGGGGGTCCAGGGGGTCCGGAAACGTTGTATAGCAAATTTAAGGTGGCACCCCCCCCCCCCCCCCCCCCACCGAAAGGGACACCCACAATCTGGACCTCCCCCAACCCAATCCTGGATACGTGCCTGCGTGGAAACGTAGTAGATCATAATATATAAGCAGGAAACGTTTTGAAAACGCATGCTTCCACGATCGAGTCCACGATATATTTTAAAACTCAAAATGTTTTGAGAACCCGTGGAAACGTAATATTTGTTAAGGATGAGTAGAAAAAACTTCAATCCTTGGGGGCGCGTGTACTAGTAATTACAAATTACGCCTCCACATGAGCAAGCTGGTCTTGGCAGAGAATGCTGAGTGTAGGTTGTGCTTGGAGGAGGACGAAACGGTGAAACATGTTCTATGTAGGATGCCCTACTGGCAATGGGATGGGTCAGGTGCAAGTTGTTTTGTGATGCAGGATAATTGACTTCCTTTCGGAACTATTGGAGCAAATAAGAATAGGTGTGAGAAACAATAAATTAGAGCCGACCTACTCACTTCATGCCTTTAATATACACGATTGGCAAGCCAGGATCTAGAATGCCTATATAAATGCATCGAACGCAGATAGCCGATAGCCTTTAAAAAGTTGAAGAGAGAACACAATATTCCCTACCTCCCACTTCCATTCTTCAGTAGACGCTTTCCGCAGAGTTGTCAGGTGTGGCGATTTTCCGCCGAAGTGGCGATTTAAAAACCGCATTAGCGACCAAAAATCAAAGCTGAGTGATTGGTCACTTTTGAGGCGCAAAACACACAGTGAGTTTGCGAGCTTTGGCGATTTATAACTTCCATTTCTTTGGTTTCCCCCAAAAATAAGGGCGCATGAAGCGACTGCTTTAAAATTGACATTTGGACCATAGTGACTCTTCAAGGAAAGAGAGAGTAGGCTAGTAAAGTTGGTAGACCTTCGTTGTCATTATTGGGCATCGTTTACCTATTTCTTATTAGTGCGGACACTCAAAATGATGATAGCCGGAATTCGTTATTTCTCGTGGTCTAAAAATATTCCAATGTTTCAAATTAAACATTATTTCAAGGGCTGCAGTTGATTTGCAATTAGCTAATGACCCTTAGAAGTTTTAAAATAAACTGTTCTCACTGGGAAGTTCAATCAGACAGACAGAAACTTCATACTGTAATATATTTTTTTTTGAAGTAAAAAAAAAAACAAATACATAGTAATATTTATGTATTTTCAATTGTACACTTATTGCCGATGGAGTTGGCCGATACTTGATGGAGATCCATACTAATACACAAAGTATTTCCGATGAATGATCACCACTTTTATTTAAAACTTGTGACGACCATTTCGACACACAGTGTCTTTATCAAACAATGAATTATTGCCACCAATACCTTTATGGCTTGGCACCCGAGATGTACAGCTTTGCGTGAAGCTAGAAGCTAAGAGCGTTGAAACAGTCCCATACCAGTTTTGATGTAATCTCCTCCAGGAGTCCAAGGCTCTTCAAGTGGCCTGGGAGTCGTACACGGTCACAATAGCCCTTATTTTCTACAATAAATATGACCTTGATGACAACGAATCAAAGGTTAATTTCAGTTTGAAATATTTTTGCAGTATCGTAGGTCAGACGGCACCCTCACCCACAATATAAAAATTTTCACATTCGCAACCGAGATGTCGTCATTTCTGGTGATTTTCATTCATGCATACTTATACCCTGGCAAACACAACACACGATACTCGCTTTGAATAAGACATCATCGTGCACAACCAAAACTGCTTTCTTACTGCGCCTGGTTGTGAATTTAGTGGGAATATACGATGTATGATGGTTTAGGTGTCTTTTTTTATCTGATAGCTTTGCCTCACCTTCTCTGTTAGTTGTATTGGAGATTTCGCACCCCAGATCAACTTCGTCGTGTGTACAAATTGTATCATTTTGAAATGAGGACCCATAGTTTAAATAAACAGGTACGCGCGACTGATTAAGCAACAAATCCCATTGACCTCTCGTAATATAAAATTCAGTTTTTTCAAACTCATCATCATATAAACTGGTATCGGCAAGTAATTAAGCAGGCAACGGTTCATCTATTAGAAATGATGATCACGGAGCGGCCACTTCCTGCATAGGAAGTCATATAAGGATATAGCAACGATTTGACTAATATTTTAATATCTTCTATTTGGAACCATACATACGTTTCGTCTGTGAGCCTAGACACTAATCCTTATGAATATTTTATCAGGAGTACGGAGTGTGCCTTATACCGTTTGCGTCATGTTTATAGATTGATTCAACCATAATATAAAATCGTCTGATTATTTTCGTCTCACTCAAAATAATTTCCTTTAGGCTTAGGATCGTATTTTCCGTACACGTTGAAAAAATTAGTATTTTGATTCCTGTATAGAACATACACAAATTACTGATCTGTTGCGCTTTACTGACCAATCAATAAACCACGTTTCGGCCTTTATCAAAGTAAAAAATATTTAACAAAAATTAATTTGGTGTGTGGGGATAAAAGAAATAAATGATCATTCTGGGCGTATCTTATAAAGATTTAATAAGGTAATAATTCAATCGATAAACAAATGACCAACATAAATTAAGTAATAACACAATGAAATATTTAAAGAATAACTTACTACTACTACTACCCAATTTCACATCAATACAAGGTTGGGCGTGTATCAAGAAATCGCTCGAGATGTTACATCTGACAATTTAATAAAAAAATACCTGAGTAACTAGTTTATCAAAAAATAATTTGGATAAAGGAGTACCATAATGTTGAACTAAAGAATATGACGTTGTTTTATACTGGCCTGATTGACATAACACGAGTTTAGTAATTGTAACAAAAATACATAAAAAGATTACATATCAAATAACCCTTTGAACACCAAATAAGTAGATAAAATAATATACTAATAATAAAACATATAACATACCTCCATCTCTAGGGTCATCGGTATTGAGGGTCAACTCGCAGAAATACCTCTCCAAGAGATTATATGAAATAATATACTACTAAACTAAACTCTTCCCTAGGACGGAGAACTATCATGATAACTGTGAGGTTACTCGCTAAGATACTAGGGGTGAACTCGCAAAATATCTACTTTTTTGAACTAGTTAAGTATAAAGGGTCAATTAACTACGCACTTCAAGAATATGTTTTCATATACTACTACTATATACTACTAAACTAAACTCTTCCCTAGGGCGGAGAACTATCGTGATAACTGTGAGGTTACTCATCAAGATACTAGGGGTGAACTCGCAAAGTATCTACTTTTTTGAACTAGTTAAGTATGAAGGGTCAATTAACTACGTACTTCAAGAATATGTTTTCATATCGCAGACATAATTGGATTATCAGGTCATTAATGATATAAATGTGTGTGTATACAAGTTTGGTCAACTGTCTAATAAACAAGTCATTAAATAAATTAATAGAATATATCAATATATCAATAAATAACGATCCAACTAGTAGAATTACTCTTTGAGTAAACTCACCTAGGCTATTGCACAATCACAACATTTCTACGTGATACATGGTGATCTTGGTATTATGCAAAGTGATATTTCGACAAAAACAATCCTGGGCAACAGTCTTCATACTCGTATGATTGCATCGGAAAATTCCAAGTCGAAGTCCCTTGTTTTCTGTGATAGGCAAGGCAATGTTCTGATGGTCCTAAAAAAGTGTATTATGCCGCTAGGTCTTTCTTTCACAAGTTTTCACCTACTCCAAATTTCATCCTCGCCCAAAAAAGTAGAAAATGATCAGGAACCCCAAAAACGCATAAAAACAAAGTTTGAGGAAAATTTGAAATTGTTTGTTTTTTGATAATTACTCTGCCTCCTACGTACCGATTTTCAAAATTATAGCAGCATTACCTACTACGACCCCACAGCTTATCGCTACAATTTCATCACAATCCATGCAGCGGTTACTGAGATTACGGGGATAGAAAACCGTCAACAGAGAGACAGACCGACAGGCAGTCAGACCGACGAGTGTGACATGTATTTTCGTGATGTAGATATCATTAAATGCCCGAAAAGCGTCTTATCTCAAAATCGAAAATTTTTGCGATCACAATACTTCCCTTACCCATCGATGTGGGAAAATGGCGAAGGAGCAAGTATGTTCTCCTACTGGCAATATCTTCACCTATTTCCCTATTTCAGTTTCCTGACAGCTCCAAAAAATAAAACATGCTCCATGGCTTTTATCATGTCCACTTATAAAGTAACAGCTCAACCTTGAATGAATGAATAAGAACCAGAGGCTATCCAGCACGGAATGTGGCTGGTGCATAGGCCACACGATGGGCCCTTTTGCGCCTCTATCCGCGCTAGTTCCTAAGACCTGCCCTTTTGGCAAAGGCATTCTTAGGTCCTATCCGTTTTATCTCTATTGGTTCCAAGGTTCTTGAGCCCAGCATAGTCTGCCTGTGATAACCCAGGGTTTCACAGCGACACAGGATGTGTGCCGAGGATTCTTCCTCTTCACCACACCACGTGCACGTTGGGTCGTTGACCACCCTCATCACAAACAAGTGACGCCTGAAGGTATTGTGACCCGTTAATAAGCCTGCTAACAATCTCAAGTTACTCCTACCCAGAGAGAGGCAAAATCGTCCTATTCTCTCTGCAGGCCCTGCTAATAGCTCCCGAGCCTGACGGAGATGACCAGAGATGTTGTTCCATCTCAGAGAGTGTTGATTCTGGATCCACTCTCCAGTTGTTTTCCTAACCAAATTTGCAGACAGTCCTAAGGCTGGTTCCGGACCCACAAAACTGTTTCCGGATCCCATCCTGGCTAGATAATCCGCCATTTCATTACCCTTTACCCCAGCGTGCCCAGGTACCCACATCAGTGATACCTTGTGTTTAGCTGAGATGTCGTCAAGAGCCCTCCTGCACTCCAGGACCAGTCCCGACGTTATTTTCCAAGCACTCAGTGCTTTGATGGCTGCCTGACTGTCAGAGCAGATAGTAATCCGCCTCCTAGACCCGTCAATTTCCCGAATACGATTTACACAGGCAAGTATCGCATAGACCTCAGCCTGGAATACTGTGGTGTGCCCCCCAAGAGGGAATAAAAGTCTTGTACGGGGCCCGTAGACTCCCGAGCCCGAGCCCTCTCTAGCGAGTGAACCGTCTGTGTACCAGACCTGTCCTCCTCCTTCGATGAGCTGTCTTTCCCTAGACTTCCACTCTTCCCTTGACGGAAACACCACCGTAAATTTGCGATTGAAGCGATGCGTAGGAGAAACTGTATCGCTCCTCGCCAACAAAATAGGACAATCCTCATGCAACTCTGCTAGAATCGTCGAATGTCCTTTGCCTGGATTCATAAAAGTCCAGCTACCCTGACTCCAGAGACGGAACCCAGTTTTTCTAGCTTCCCCTTGGATTACCAGATCCAAAGGAGGAAGATTCAATAGTGTTTCAATGGCACTCAAGGGTGTTGTGCGCACTGCACTGGTTATACTAAGACATGCCAAACGTTGGACCTTATTAAGTTTGGCTCTTGTTGCCTCCGTCTTTATACAGGTCCACCACACTATGGAGCCATATATTAGTGACGGTCTGACTATTGTAATGTAGAGCCAGTGCACCACTTTTGGGCTCAGGCCCCAGCTACTACCGACAACTCTTCTGCAGGCCCATAATGAGTTTCGAGCCTTGCTTACCTTATAATCCACGTGCTGCCTCCAAGGCAGCTTGTGATCCAGTATGACTCCTAGATACTTTACTGTCTGAGACAATTCAAGTGTCGTTCTGAAAAAGATAGGCCTCACGAGGCCTTCCATCTTCCTTTTCCTAGTGAACATAACGAGCTCCGTCTTTTCAGCGTTCACTGACAGATCCACCTCATTACACCACGTTTCCACAACACGCAGCGCGCCTTGCATTACCTCGGAGACTGTATTAATGAATCTACCCCTGACCACTATGCTCAAATCATCGGCATAGGCCTGTACGTAGACCCCTGTGTTGCTTAGTCTCACGAGTAGGTCATTCACCACTAAGCACCATAATAGAGGTGAAAGAACACCGCCTTGTGGGTAGCCTCGCGCCACTGCAACGCTATAGTTTATGTCATTAAGCGTTGCAGAAGCCACTCGGCCCTCTAGAGTAGTAAGAATCCACTCCACTAGGATTGGAGCAATTCCATGTCTCTCTAGGGCGCGTCTTATCGAATTGGTAGTGGTACAGTTGAACGCACCCTCGATATCAAGAAATGCTACCATAGCCACTTCCCGTTGATCCAACGTTTTCTCCAGCCTGCTGACCAAATGATGAAGTGCCAGCTCAGCTGATTTTCCCGCCTGATATGCGAACTGATAGGCATGGATTTCAACCCTTTGTAAGGGCCCATCCCTGATATATCTATCAACCAACCTCTCCAGTGTTTTTAGTAAAAACGACGAAAGGGTAATCGGTCTAAAGTCCTTCGGACGAGTATAGCTACCTCTGCCCGGCTTAGGAATAAAAACGACCCTTGAATGCAACCAGCTCTTCGGTGTGAAGCCAGTAGCCACGCAAGCGCGAAATATCCTAACTAGGTATGGTAGTACCAGATCCTGTCCATGTTGTAGCATGGCTGGAATGACTCCATCCTTGCCTGAACTTTTGTATGGAGCAAAAGTATTTATCGCCCATCTTGTGCGGTCATAAGTGACGACTTCTTCTGCCATCTGCCATTCCTCTCTATGAGGACGGCGGAGTGGCCTATGTGCACCTGTCTGCTGAGCGGCAACCGATCCCGGAAAGTGCACACTCATCAGCAGTTCAAGCGTTTCCTCCTCGTTATTGGTTCTATGACCATTCGAGTCCGTCAAGGTCCCCAACTTGGACTTGGTGTCCTTGCTAAGGATCCTATGCATCCTTGCCGTCGCAGGAATATCATTGATGGACCTGCAGAAGTTCCTCCAAGATTCCCTGGAGGCCCTCCTGACTTCCCTCTTATATTCCTGTAGCTTTATCCTATACTCCTCCCATTCAGGAGTACCTTTCCTGTACCTAACTCTCGTGAGTAGTTTGTGCAGGGACTTTTTCCTGGTTTCTAATTTCTTAGTCCAGAAGGTGGCATTGCCCGCCACGCCCACTTTGCGTAGGGGACAGTTATCCTCAAAGGAGGCTCGGAGATCCCTACACAGGGAATCAACTGCCGCCTCCAAGCCCTCCCCTTTACTGAGATCCTGCTCTATAGGACGGAGCCTGCTGCCTAGGTCCTCTTTAAAAGAAGCCCAATTTGCTTGCCTAGGATTTCTCACAAGGATTCCCTCTTTTTCCCCGTCAATCCTAAACGTTTTAATTATGTCTATGGTCGGACAGTGACGGTTCCAAGGATACTGTCCAGTCCTTGACCTCATTACAAATACCGACCGTGCTCAGTGTTATGTCTAGGACCTCATCCCTCACATTGTTTGAGAAGGTAGGAGTGTCGCCAACATTCAGAACCTCTAGGTTCGACGTCCCTAGAAATTCCATCAGCTCTTCACCACGTCTATTAGTGTTAGAGCTACCCCATAGGGTGTGATGGGCATTGCTATCACACCCCACGATAAGCTCGAGATTATTATCTCGACAATGAGACACAAGGTCCTCCATCTCTTTTGAGGGAGGAGGATCTCCTGAAACAGCTCAACCTTAATTAGGTATCAAGTCAAAAATACATTAACTTCCCTGATGTCTTCAAATATTTGCAATATATTCCCATTGCATCTTCGGTCTCAAATTTCCGGTTTCCCCCAATTTCTGAGACAACAATGATACTCGTTCAATTTCAGGACGTATTAGTACAGAGTAAAAAACAGAGTAAAAAACAGACTGTAATAAATTATTTGAAAATACTTACAATGACTCTTAAAAAAGAACGTTCGAATAAAAACTTAACAACCGGTTTTGTCTGTGGTCTATTTACTCGTTGCCGTCATCTTTGTGAGATCTATCCTATTTAGCCATGTAATGATGACAATGATATCTAAATATACCCCAGTTTTCTCATTCACCAGCCTAATTTCTATTTTTCTCTATGTTTCCACCCATACCAATTTCACATCTAATCCGGAATAACTAAAATTAACACCCGTGTGTATATGTGGACCGTCCATCAAGTGATAATTATGTGATATACACGAAGCCTCCTCGAGAAACATTTATTTCAATTAGTTCTAATTAAGTTAAACCAGTTGATAAGTCGACTCGAAGTAGCGGCTACAAGCAACAAGATTATTTCGTTCACTGCTACCAGATTTTTATTGGCTTGCGACAAGGATGGATAAACTACATGCCGATATGCTTGGAATGTTGAGATTAGGAGGGTCGAAGTGGGCTGGGTGTGTGAGCTGTTACTTGTCTAATTAAACACTAAACTTATTATTTACTCAGAAATATTGCGTTGTATTTGAGGCAGGCTCGCAGGTTAGGGGAGGGGGGATTCAGGTTGAACAAATTCCCCCCACAGAGAACATTATTTTGTACGTGAAATTAATATACTTATTTGAAGACATAGAAAATGTTTTGATATGAAAGTATTATAGTTTATTCTTAACATTCAAAATTTGACAAGAAAAAAACGAAAAAATAATGAAATATCGTTTTATTTTTTTAAATGGGGCACCCATTATATTGTATCACGGAAATAAATATACTTTTTTCGTTTTCAAAAATATCATTCTCCTTCATTCACCTTATTTTGAAATCTTTTTAAAACATTCAGCTTCAAAGTTTCTGAAAGGTGGAAATACACCACAATCCACTATAGCCATGGCGGCCGAAAAACAATTGAATGCGGTAATGTTTTGTGTCATTTTGCTGAGGTAAAAAGCATAGCATTGCTTTGTTTACAAGTAGAAATAACTTCTAGATTTATTGTGAAAAATGCCGTTAAATTATTATAAATAATAGAAATCAAAAACTAAGAATTATACGTTTATTTTATAAAAATAATAACAATATACAGGGTGGCCAATCGGGTGACGATAATAATTTTTTTTTAGATAGCCCGTACCGAGACTTATCCAAAACACCCCCATGTATGTGTACCGATTATTGATAGTTTTCGAGTTATGATTTTTTTTTGAAAACTTAGAGATTTTCCAGTTTTTCCAAGAAATCGTCAAAAACAAAAACAAGAATGCTTTTTGGCTTTTACTTTTTTCTGCAATTATACTCAGTATTAAGCCTATTTTAATATTCAATAAAGAGAACCTGTACATCCGAACAATAATTAAGTACATTTTGGGGCCAAAATTTGAAATCTCTGTTTTTAGTCAGGAGACCAAAACCTTCAAAATAAGATTAAAAATACTTATGTCTCGTTCTGGAGCTTCAAACTAATCTTAAAAACTTTGCAAGACATTGCACTTTCGAAATAATAATGAAAAAGTAGCACTTATGGGGACATTTTGCGGCGTACGTGAGTGTTAATGGTAAATAGGTGATAATTCACGAATTTCCAAAATGATTTAAAAAACCATTATTTTGCTTTGTTATGACAAATTAACGAAAAAAAACTCGTAACAACTAATAAACCCGATAATCATTGATGTTTTGATGAGTTTTAATAAAAAAACTAATACCCAAATTGTGATTTTTGAAGCGTTTTTACTATGTACTATTAAACTTCTGCTAAATTAAGTTGTTTGGAAAGTTAACAAAGGAAAGGAATAATAAACAATAATCTGACTTCCAATTTCATGGCAGAATTACCTGGGAAGCGATGTCGTAGCATACGCCATCCCTTTCTTTCAGAGTAGATTTTTGCAAGCTCATGTCGGCGAAGCGCAGTTGTGTTAATTAATTTTCGCCTGTTCGGATGAACCTAAAAAGGTGATTTATATCGCTAGGTCTTCCTTGACAGGTCAGTAGACAGCCTATCATGAATACAACAAGTTTTTCAGTTTTTCAACCCCCCACCCCCCAAACAGCCAAATTCCACCCCCACCCAAAAAAACGCAGAAAATGATCAGGAACCTGTAAAACGCCTAAAAACGAAGTTTGAGGAATATCTGAAATTACCTACCAAGACCCCACAGCATATTGCTGCCCAAATTTCATCACAGTCCATGCAGCGGTTACTGAGATTACGAGGCTAGAAAAACGCGTACAGACAGACAGACCGACAGGCAGACCGACAGACAGAATGACGAAAATGAGTGACGCGGATTTTCGTTATGTAGACATTATAAAACGCCCAAAAAAACTATTATCTCAAAATCGAAAATTTTCACGATCACAATCCTCCCCTCACCTATCGGTGAGGGAAGTAAAAGGGATGGCGTATGCTACGATAACGCTTCCCAGGTAATTCCGCCATGGAATTAAAAGTCAGATTGTTGTTTTATTATTCTTTTCCTTTGTTAACTTTCCATACAACTTAATTTAGCAGAAATTCAATAGCACACAGCAAAAAGCACAGGTTATAATTTTTTTCATTAAAAGTGATTAAAACATCAATGATTATCATGTTTATTAGTTGTTATGAGTTTTTTTTCTTTAATTTGTCATAATAAAGTAAAATAATAGTTTTTTAAATCATTTTGGAAATTCGTGAATTATCACCTTTTTACATTTAATAGTCACGTACGGCGCAAAATGCCCCCATAAGTGCTATTTTTTCATTATTATTTCGAAAGTGCAATGCCTTGCAGAGTTTTTAAGATTAGACTGGAGCTCCAGAACCAGGCATAAGTATTTTTAGTTTTATTTTGAAGGTTTTGGTCTCCTGACTAAAAACAGAGATTTCAAACTTTGGGCCCAAAATGTACTTAATTATTGTTCGGATGTACAGGTTCTCTTTATTGGATATTAAAATAGGCTTAATACTGAGTATAATTGCGGAAAAAAATAAAAGCCAAAAAGCATTTTTGTTTTTGTTTTTGATAATTTCTTGGAAAAACTGGAAAATCTCTAAGTTTTCAAAAAAAAAATCATAACTCGAAAACTATCAATAATCGGTACACATACATGGGGGTGTTTTGGAGAGGTCTCGGTACGGGCTATTTAAAAAAAAATTATTATCGTCACCCGATTGGCCACCCTGTATGTCAAGCAAGAAGAGCGTACAGGGCGTTATTTGGCGAACCTGTGCCGTCAAGAAGCAGGTTCAGATAAACAGAAAAACAACTTCAAGATTTATTTTCATTATAAGAATAAAACGCCATTTTTTACAATAAAACGTCAATTAATTATTTATGTACATACATATATACATAAGTTGCCAATAAGCTGTAAACGTAAAAACTTTTATTTATGGTTTACATATATATTACAAAAAATCTATTATCTACATATAAAATAAAAACAAACTTATTTTGACCAAGTATGTACAACATAACACACGTACATTGTGTACACATAGGAATTATGTGAAAAACATGTTTATGTAAGCAAAAATAATTAATATTTTCATAGAGGTAAATTAGCTTTACTTTTCTTTGCCTCTTAGTTGTCTCTTTGAACAAAATTACACGAGTTCTTTGAACATCTTTCCTGGTGCTTAGATCGACAGCCTTTCGTCGAATTCTTAATTCTTCTTAGAAGAATCACTTCATGTAGTGGCTGCTCGTTTTCTTCCGCTCATCTTCGACATGAATTAAATGGCATGACCTCTTCTATACTAGACATTTCCAGAACCTCTGGCCCATTTTCGACCTCAGTTTTATCTAACGTCCTAAGCAGGATTTACTCTGGTCACTAATTCAACTAGCTCCAGATCTCGGATCAGGCGCTTTTTCTCCTGATCCACTTTGCAATTCACTCAAACGTATCAAATCTTCCGCATCCATGTTTATGGCGGAAAGAAGTTGACACCACGAGTTTTTTATTGATTTTTCGGGCACTTGTTTCCCAGGTTCAGGGTGGCAGAAACATAACTAAATATACTACCATGCTGATGGCTAGCCAGTGTTTCATCTAGTCGATGAGATGACACTAAAAGGGCTTTCTTCTAAAAATTGCTGTTCGGAAGATGGTTTCTTACGCTCGGCACGAACACCTTTTGGAACCATTCTTTGAAGATGGCTTTTTTAGTCCAGGCATTTTTTTTGTTTTAGTAATTAACAAACAGCTGGATATTTTTGAACGCTCTTGGGTTTTTTGATTTGACGGTGACAAGCAATTTGTGTCGACCATTTGCATTTGGACATCAAAGCGTGCTGCTAAGAAAGTAAATGAGCATCCAGATTCCAATTGCCCTACAGTTTCAGCCTTCTTTTCCAAAGTGAATGTCACATGCTTACGTTTAGAATCATCATCATCATCTTGCGATTTGGATACAACACTGTGGTCGTTTATCGCATCCTAACTTCCACAGAGTACGGTCTCTCCAGTCGCCATTAGACCGGCTCCTCTACCTTATAGCTTCTTCAACATCTTGTCTCCAATTTTTCTTTGGTCTTCCCCTCCTTTTCCTCTGACTGGGTGTCCTCTTTTGGGCCATCTGTTGTCGGGCATTCGACATACATGTCCATACCGCCTCAATCGATTAAAAGTAATGTTCTAATTTGTGCACATACGTACAGCCTACATCTTGCTTTCAACCTTTCCGGGAGGATGACCATAAAAGACAACTTAACAACTTGGCGAAGAAAGAACTTCTATAAAAAACGTTGCTTCATCTTTTTGGTCGGAGCGTTCGGAATACAGATTTCAGGGTGTACAAATTATACCTGATGCTTTTAAATGGATCACATAAACAGTGCTCGGATACTCAAATTAAACGCTCAGGTACCGGCTTTGGTAGATAGATGTCGAACCAATACTTTTTCAAAATATGTTGCTACTACTAGTCTGAGTTTTGCCAGCTAGTCACGAACATGCAATTTATTTTATTCGTCTGAGACCTAAATCACACTGACGAGCTTTAATAAAAGCGAAACGACGTCGTCTGTGATTGGTTTCGGATGAATGAATGAAATTGCTACTCTTTAATTGAGTTAAGTTACTTTTTAGCATAAAACGAATGTTGGGAGTGTTAAATGAGAGTTCCACAAAAAAGGGTCTGTTTGTTGTCGTACCCGCAGGTTTCTATACCCAATGGTTTTAAACTGGTCACATAAACAGTGCTCGGATACTCAAATTAAACGCTCAGGTACCGGCTTTGGTAGGTAGATGGCGAACCAATACTTTTTCAAAGTACTGCTTCCCAATTTCTATATGCTGCTATTATAGAGTACTTCAGATTGTAGGGGGTTCGGACTATTCCTATATTACTGTACTAAATAGGAGAATATCGTCGTATTAGATTTGGTATGCGCCTCCACCAGAATCGTGAAAAGCCCATATGAATGGTACTCGCCTCTCTCGTTGTTCCCCCACCATGGTTCCGTTGGGTCTCCTTCCACCAGCGGTCGTCGCGACGCGACGCGCCGCGTCCTTCCGCGCCGCCGCGCCACTTCCAGTGTCCGCCGGCACTTGGCGAAGTTCACGTCTGTGTGTTGCGCGCCGTGTCAAACAGAACTAGGAGATTGAATCTTCTGCCGCCGCGAGACGCGAGACGTCTGCAGGGTCTGCTGCTGCAATGGTGCTGCAGGTGCTGGACATGATGACGCCCACCGCAGAGACCTTTTACGCCGATTGTCCAGCGGTGTCCTCGTACGCCGTGCTGGATGTCAACACCACCGGACAGACCACCTGCACGGTTATACCACAAGGTACGTTTGTAGGGTTGTTCATGGCATCGACTTATCCATAAAGATCATAGATATTTTGTGTTTCGTTGTCATATCAAGCTATCTCTTCATGTCTTCATCAAACTCTTCTCATTCGTCAATATTGTCCTAGCGGGGTGTTGATGCAGGGGCGTTTGCAAATACTGTGTAGTTTTCCAGGTTAAACAGTAGTGATGCAAAATAATCAAGTAACAAAGTAATCGTTGCTAATGGGTAACTAAAAGTAACTAGTCTTGCATTTCGGGAAGACTCGTTATATTCATTAGATTCATTCATTGTTGTCCAGGATTTAGAAGAAATGTCTTCAAATGTACTGTTTTTTATAAAATATCTATCTTTGTATTATAAATATCTACTAAACATACTTGCCGATCTCAGTGTTCTAAAAGATAACTAAACTAAGTTAAAAGTAGTGTGTTCAACCGTTTAAACTTTTGAACATACGTATCTAAAAAGTAACCAAAGTAATGAGTAACGAATTTCCAGTAACGGGTCCTAAAATGGAAAGTAACGAACCGTTACAAGTCCTTCAAAGTAACTAAAGTTTACATCACTATTAAATAGTAGGGATACAGAAGTTTTGAAAACTGTTACGGTTATACCATAAGGTACGTTTGTAGGGTAGTTCAAGGCATCGACTTATCCTTAAAGCTATAGATATTTTGTGTTTCGTTGTCATATCAAGCTATCTCTTGATGTTTTGCTCAAAATCTTCTCAATCGTCAATATTGTCTTAGCGAGGTGTTTCAGGGGCGCTTGCTGTGTAGTTTTTTCAGGTTTAATAGTACAAATACACATAAATTAGGAAAGCTTGTAAGAGTACAGAAGTCTTGATAATAATTTTATGGCAAAAGCAGTGAACTACATGATAACAGGTTATAACGCAAAGAGGTTATCATAGAGCTAATATTTTACAAAGTAAAATGATTTTAATATTCCCATTGTTCCGGCTTTACTTCCAAGCTCTATTTTTTTGTATTATTACTTTAAAAAATGCTTTGAAACTAAAAAAATATGTTTCTTCATATCGCTACTTTTGTGATTCATTGATTGTAATGTGTATAAGTTTGTATTTTACACCTAGTGTGGTTGTTTGTGGAAAAAATACCTTGGTGATATGTAAGGCGAGTATATCGTATGTATTTTTGCAATCTCGTACTCTCACCATCTGCGACACGGATTGTTATAAAATTTGGGGTGTGGTATGATGTGGGATGATAGTAGATAATTCAACCACATTTTCCAAAATCGCTGCATTGGAGACGGAGTAATTAGCAAAAAACACAAATACTTAGAACCGCCCAGAATTTTGTTTTTAGAGTCTCAAGAGCTTGATCATTTTTAATTTTTGTTTAAAAGTGGTCAAATTACTGTTATACCACAAGGTATGTTATAGGGTAGTGCAAGATATCGGCTTATCCTCAAAGCCACAAATATTTTGCTTATCATATTAAGGTATCTCTTATTCAAACTCTTTCTCATTCATCAATATCGTCTTAACAATAACAACGGGGTCGCAGAGAAGCTTGCAAATACTGTGTAGTTTTTCCAGGCAAACAAGATAAACATAAATTAGGAAATGTTGTAAGAGTATAGAAGTTTTGAAAACTATATGTCAAATGCTTTGACGTGTTTTGATTATTAAATTTTAATATCGTGACTTCTTGCACGTTGCTGTTTTTGGCTAGCAAACCTCAACGTTGTGGATATTTTTATAGATTTATTATTGATCTTAGTTTAATATACTGTGTTTTTCTCTAACTATTGAAGATCGCAATAAACTTTGCCGAATTCGTTTTCTGGGAAATATTAAAACAATCAACCCATTTCACTTCACACGCCAATTATATCCAGCAAATTTTAATAGCTAAACATTTTCATTGTTATAATATTATTTATTGACGTGCCACGAATTTATTGTGCATCACAAAAAACGATGACGTCCATATCCATATGCGTCGATCTATTCATCGGAAGGAGGAAAATACTATACTTGAAAATTGATCAGTGGCGGCGGAGATCATGAAATTAATGAATATATAAGAAATAAAACAAAATGCTCCACAGATCTTATACATCAAACTGCCCTGAACAGTCGAAGTTTTACGTATGATGCTGATGTTATCTTTAGTCGAGGGGGAAACCGCTGAAGCAATGTGGTGTACACGGCCAAGAAAATGTGAAAGCAATGCTACCAAATGTGTGCAATGTATGAAAATTAGCAGCAATGGTCAAACAATGCAGAAATATTCGAAGCAATGTGAACGCAATGCGAAAAATTGAAGCAATGCCATGCAATAGACAGCAATAAAACGCAGTAAAAAGCAATGTGATCCTAGAAAAGCAATGCTTTTTCTGGGAATAATCTGCGCGGGACAGCCAGCGACATCTGTGCGACCCGTGCCCACTCATCCATGCCAGAAAAAAATCTGTAACGGCGTTGCTGTCATAATAGCCACTAGCCACTAGCCAAGTAGCCAGCTCAGTATGTCACACTACGTATCTCAGTAACATTTCGTTACGTGGATTTCATCATATACAGGGTGTCCAGTTAGTGGGTAATTCTTCGATATCTCGCAAAGTATACCTAATAGAAGAAAATGTCAAATACAAAAGTTATTTGGTTACTTAAGATACATATTGTAAAAATATTTTGAAATATACAGGATGTTGCGGGAAAGTAGGATAGTGACCAACTTAATTTTTTTTATATGGAACTATAACTTTTTTAAATTCTTGTTTCCATCATTGATCTCTATTCAACCCTAAAATATTTTTGGGATAGCTTGCGATGTTGCCAAGTTATAAATTATTTTCTATTAATTTCCGGATTGGATATTAGTTTGGATGTTACCACTAATTTGTATCTACAGGGTGTTTTTGGCAGAATTTTAAATTACAGCAACTTGAAGGTCATTTTACTTTGTTTTTTTAAATGCAACACCCTGTATTTTTTATTTTAAATCGAAATATCTACTAATACCCTATCTCGCCTTGTAATATTTTTTTTTCGCGTTTGCGACGTTGCCAAGTTATAAATTATTTTTCCAAAGTTTTAAACAATATACCCGATTTTAATTTATTTTAAACAGAATCCTCTACCTATTTTTTTGCAATGAATTGCGCATGTCAAATTTAGTAAGATCTCACAATGTCAAAATTTTGTTTCTATTAATTACTGAGATACGGCAACACCGCTTTTTTAGTAAACGGTACCAGAATTCAAAAAACGCTCACAGAAGTGTTGTCAGTTTTACCACTTTTACGTTAGACTTCATAAATAGGGCATTCCATTCAAAATTATGACGTAAAAATGGTAAACCTGACAACACTGCTGTTAGAATTTTTGAGTTCTGTATGTTCAAAAACCCCCAAGTATTGAATTTCACCTCTCCAGCTGTGGCGGTTTTGGAAATATTTAAGCGTTCCGGTACCGTTTACTGAAAAAGCGGTGTTGCCGTATCTCAGTAATTATTAGAAACAAAATTTTGCAATTTTGAGATCTTACTAAGTTCGACATGTGCAATTTATTGCAATAAAAAAAGTAGAGGATTGTGCTTAAAATAAAATAAAATCGGGGATATTTGTTTAAAAATTTGGAAAAATAATTTATAACTTGGCAACGCCGCAAACGCAAAAAAATACAAGGCGAGATAGGGTATTAGCAGATATTTCGATTTAAAATAAAACATACAGGGTGTTACATTTAAAAAAAAGTAAAATGACCTTGAAGTTGTCGTAATTTAAAATTCTGCCAAAAACACCCTGTAGATACAAATTACTGGTAACATTCAAAATAATATCCAGTTAATATTCAAGTAACCCGCTGTATAATATTATTGAGAAAAGTTGAAGGAATATATCAATTTGGTCATATTACTTGCGACCTTGCAAATCCGGAAATTAATAGAAAATAAATTATAACTTGGCAACGTCGCTACCGAGCCCAAAAATATTTTAGGGTTGAATAGAGATCAATCATAGAGACTAGAAGAATTTAAGAAAAAGTTATAGTTCCATATAAAAAAATCAAGTTGATCACTATCCTACTTTCCCGCAACACCCTGTATATTTCAGAATATTTTTAGAATATGCGCCTTAAGTATAATATCATTATGTATTTATTGCTTAGGCAGAATACGCAGACTATAGTTATGTATGTGTATCATACAATTAAGTGTTTTTTTTTTGTAAGTACACTAAAATTATTGTACACAAATTGGAATAAATTTATGTATTTCACTTTATTTCTATTTTATTATACTTGCTGGTAACATACGCAAATATGTCTATACAGGGTGAGTCAAGCTCAACGCCTCGGACCCTTGTGACCAAACGATACCATTTTTCGAAAAACCGACTTTGCAGGTGTACGTAGGTTGAGTTGGGCTACATTCTAAAAATAATGACTTTTATACAGGGTGCCTAATAAAAGCGTGACATATCAAAGTTATGTTTTTTTAAATGGAACA
Organism: Callosobruchus maculatus; assembly: GCA_951848785.1. Lineage (NCBI taxonomy): Eukaryota > Metazoa > Arthropoda > Insecta > Coleoptera > Chrysomelidae > Callosobruchus > Callosobruchus maculatus. The sequence goes on along the minus strand of CATOUR010000026.1, from coordinate 7,447,175 downwards.
CCCTGTATGTTATTGCATATTTAGATTCCTGGGTGCATCTTAGTGTGACTTTATGTATCACATATGGGACTTTAAGCGAACCGTTTAGGTGCAAATCACAATTTTGGGTATAGGTAGATGTCAGAAAAAAATTAAATATCGCAGCTATTATAAATCATAGAGGGCTGTGACTTTTCCGAATCACTAAGCATGAAATGTGACAGCTTACTTTAGACGGTCGAGTTCGAATTACATTTGTACTTGGAGAAATCGGTAGATCAATTAAGGAAACTTCAATCAAAGGTAACTTGATTTTTTCAAATGGGAATGCATAATTTTTTTTATACGATCGAATGTGCAATTTGATAGGCTCTCTAATTGTATCAGGTTGTGAATATCAATCTATGGTAGTTTTTATTAAATTTCGAGATTTCAATGAAATCAATGTTTTTCAATTTCCCTACCTATAAACAAACTAGCAGGCCATGAAATATAAACAAAATCACATTCAGATGGAAGAAAATAACTAACCTATCAAAAAGATCCAGCAGAACTAGAGTAAAAGAACAAGATTATAAAAATTCCCCACAACAAATCAACTCTAACCAGAAACAACGGCGGTAACATGCCTAAGGTTAAAGAGAAGCTGGAGTACGACAGAAATGGATAATTTTTACAGCCTACTAGCGACTGCAATGTACTAGAGATTGAAAATTTCCAAAATCACTAAACACTTTGAAATGAAAGCAAAACTTTCAGCGATCGTTGCCGTCAGTCTAATATCTTCAGAATGCAATTTCACATTTAATGGTATAAAACAGTAGTCATTTCCGTCAAAGTCAAAAGTAATGATACCTCTTACTGTCGTCCTTTAAATTTTTCAGTATCTATTAGCAAGATCACAAAAAAGGAATACTGACAAATCATATTTTAAATTTCTGCCAGGTAAATTATGTTTGATAATTTGAGCACATTTTTAATTTATTCTTCATTTTCGGCGATCTTGCTTATGAGGATTGAAGAATTTGCAGAACTCTAGTCAGAGGTATCGGTTATTATTTTTTTAAATCATGAAATGTGAAATTTTATTCTGAAGCTATTAAACTGCCAGCAACATTACGTGGTAGATTTCCTTTCATTTCAAAATTCACAATGGTTTTGTGAATCGTCGATATTCACAACCTGATACAATTAGAGAGCCTATCAAATTGCACATTCGATCGTATAAAAAAAATTATGCATTCCCATTTGAAAAAATCAAGTTACCTTTGATTGAAGTTTCCTTAATTGATCTACCGATTTCTCCAAGTACAAATGTAATTCGAACTCGACCGTCTAAAGTAAGCTGTCACATTTCATGCTTAGTAATACGGAAAAGTCACAGCCCTCTATGATTTATAATAGCTGCGATATTCAATTTTTTTCTGACATCTACCTATACCCAAAATTGTGATTTGCACCTAAACGGTTCGCTTAAAGTCCCATATGTGATACATAAAGTCACACTAAAATGCACCCAGGAATTTAAATATGCATTAATATACAGGATGTTCCATTTAAAAAAACATAACTTTGATATGTCACGCTTTTATTAGACACCCTGTATAAAAGTAATTATTTTTAAAATGTAGTGCGACTCGACCTACATATACTCGCAAAGTCGATTTTTCGAAAAGTGGTATCGTTTGGTCACAAGAGTCCGAGGCGTTGAGCTTGACTCACCCTGTATATGTATAATTAATTATATATAGACATATTTGCATATGACTCTACCTTAATATACTTCAACAGAATATTTATTTTAGCTTTTACAACAATTTCCCAACGATTTATCACTGATGATTTCTATCGAGTTTAGGGTCTTTTAGTCAAAAGCAATGTAAAGCACTGATTAAAAATTAGGCCAATGTAAAGAAATGTAAGCAATGTGTAGCAATTGGGAGCAATGCTTGGCAATGTACCGAAAATGCGAGCAATGTAATAAAATACGTGCAAGATTCAAGCAATGTGATACATTCTGTAGCAATGTTAGGCAATGAAGCAATTGGTGTACAGATTTTGATCCAGCGGTTTCCCCCTCGTCTTTAGTAAATTACAAACAGCAACTGAAGGATATTTTACTGACCCAGAATAATTTATTCTCATAAATCTAGAGAGCCGCCAATTTCGTTAAGTATACGTATCTTTTTTAGAATAACCACTCGTAATTAGCCTTTCTATTATTTATATTTTTCTATTATTATTTTTTATATTCTTTTTGAGTACACTTGTCCCTTTTGTGTCATGTTGTTACATACAATTTGTAAATTCTAAATTCACATGTTAATCATGCTTTAAATTTTGGTTCTGTTTTTTCAGATGTACACCTTTCAATGTTTCTTGTTTAAATTGCGCTTATTTATAAAATGTTATTTTCTTGGGTTAGGTGGAAAAGTAGCTTGAGCTAAGCCTCACCCTTTGCACTGCATGCATTTTGTTGTTTCGTGAGATATGGTTTAGGCTATCGAGCATATATTTCGATTTTTATTCAATATCCTTCAATTATCCTATTAACTTGAAAAAAATTGCTAACAGCTTTCATTTTTTCTCTATTACGCAAAATTGCGTTACGTTTTAAGCTCATTCTAATCAAAAGTCATTGTTTCACGGATTCAAAGGAACTACGGCAAATTGACGAACGTGAGGCTGGCTTTTTCTGAATCGGCGATCAAAAAACCGTTCATTGTCTATTTAAAGTGAAACATAGTCTTTAGATGGATATTATCATGCAACTTCAATCACTTGTAATCAATACCAGAAACCTGTTTCATCATTTTAATGATAAGGTGTGGATGGTTGGTCAACATTTTTCTTCGTGGATACACATGTTTTAATTTTTAGGATCATGCTTAATTTTTTGTCTACGGTCGATTGGTTTTAACGCAACCTTCTCCAGTACTACTTATTTTGACGTTTCGGGAATTTGACATTATAAACAATCATCATCAATATACAACGTCAACTTGAGTGACAGATCGGAATAAGATCTAGGAGAACTTCGACATAATATGTCGAATGGTATCACCCTTAGACAAGGAAAGCGAGAGGAGGGAACGCGCGACTGATATTTCTGTTACCAAAAAGTACCAAAAAAGTACCCAAAATTTACCTGTGATAAATGATTGCAGGCTTCTTCTGCTACTGTGGCTTTCACAACCGTAAGCTGTAAACTAACATTATGCACACCACAATATTTTACAATGGTTAAAAAACGCTAAATATCATAAAAGAATATTTTGGTGGCTATTCATTTTCGGTAACAGCTAATTGACAGCTAATTCATATAGCATCAAACTTGCGGTATTCCCTCTCTTTCCTTATCTATATAAGACATCACCTGTGGCACACTGATGGTTCCAAAATTTCATCAGGTACAGGAGGAGATAAATACGGTGGCAGGCCTAGGCGGAGCATGACGATCGGGCAGTTTCGGGTGCCTATGACGTGTCTACTACGATGTCACGGCACGCTGTCAAATTTACGAGGCCACCCGATGCCCATAGTACATAATGCATAGAAACACGTTTCTAAGTTACAAAGTACCGGCGCTGACTACCGTTTTCCAAGCAGAAATAACCGCAATTATAGAATGCAGCAGAACATGCATATATCAAGGATCTTTGTAAACACAGACTTGATGACCTTGGCAATTAACCACTGTACTTCAAAAATAGGTTGGGACTGCCATAAATCCCTAAAGACACTGGCGAATATCAACAAGGTAACATTATCTTGGGTGACTACTCGCATAGGAGTAGGTGGGAATAAAAGGGCTGACAAGTGGCCAAGGAAGACGCAGAACTCCCTCTCATCGGGCTAGAACCAGCATGTGATATATCATACAACATGGTACGGATATATTTCACCATTTGGGTGTCAAATGAGCACCAGAAGCGATGAGACTGAGGTTAGGGGACCCTTGTGTTCTAACAACGCAGGCTCGCAGATTGAGCAAGAAGGAACTACCAAAGGTGGTTGGATTTATAACTGGCCATTGGACGTTCAGTGCACACTTGCAAAAGCTGGGGATTGTAGTGGTAAACCCTCAGAGTAACAACTGAACATAGAGGTAGTAAACAACTAATTCTAATAGGCCAACATCTTTTCTTACGTTGTCATATTGACCACCAGATACGGCAATCATAATTGTTTACTATCGTCTTAATTGTATAGTATCCAGAAATATTCCATTCTCTGTTAAAAAAGACGGTATTTTGATGGTTCAGGAATGATTACAGCAAAATCAATAGGTATGTTGACCTCTACTGCGTAACTGCATGTTTCTTCATCATGAACGCAAATTCTGTCTTACATAAATTTTGAGGAGCTGGCAATGCCTATATAATTTTCCTGCGATTTGTTTACGGTAAACCCCGACTGTCAAACGTTTGTTTTGTTTGTGCGTCTTTTATGCTTGGTCAGTAAAATCGAATTCGCTATTTGTTAGTAACTGTAGTGAAGCTTTACGGACTTGCTGTGCTATATTCGAGTGTAGTTTAACAGTTTTTCGAGATGGGACAGTGCAGAGCAGTGTTTGTAACATGGGTTGCATTGGAATAATTTTCAGGTTAAATGGCAATGTTTGGAGGCTGAAGTGTCAAAAGATGATGGCTTTGAGCACGCCATGCTGAAGTTGTTTGTTTACTACCTCTATGTTCAGTTATTACTCTGAGGGTAAACCCACGCAGGAAGTGCGGTGAGCAGAAGAAACAACTAAGCATGGTATCTTCGATTGTCCTGCCTTTATTGAAAGCAGGAACTCCTATCTGAATGTAGGCCAGAAGGGAAGACAAGAGAGCATACTCCAATGCATCTTGAAGTACGGAAAGGACTAAGGATGGGACTCGGATCCCTTTGACCGGGGGTGCATAATAAGCCTTAAGTCTACAAAAAAAACATAAAAAATAGTCTACCACCCTGTATAAAGGTGCCGGGGTCACTATGTTTAGCTGACATTAACGCTGTATTTTATATTTTATAGTTCATTTGAATCCGTGATGGCCTGTTAATATTGGCAATATACCAAGTGTATTGGTGCTAGTTATTTTTATTTCCAGCAGAGCAGAAGTAGCAGTGACATTTGGCAGAATGAATAATATCGTGTTTCCTATTTGTATGAAATTATTCATTCCGATATATTTCATTGTCATTTATAGTAGAAACATTAAACATTATGTGAATACATATCAAGGAAGTCACAATAAGCATCAATCTTGATTCTTAGGTTGTAAAATGAAAACATTGTCTATTGCAATCGAATTATTTAATGGAATTCGAGATATATTCGAGATACTAGTGGAAATTTAAGAAAAAGCGCCTCTTGATTCAAAGTACTACATGTACGACGAATTTCATTAAAATATCTGAAGTTGTAGATATTAATAATAAATCATTTATTTTTGAAAACTTTACCAACCTGTATCGCAAAAGGTAAGACGTTTAGGACATACGTTCATATGAAGTTTTCTTCTTAAAATGGACTCAAAAATCGCCCCCATAAATATTGACATTCAATTAGGAAACACCGTGTATATTAAACGTATAACACCACTATTTTTGAATCTGGTTCTAATCAACTCTCTGGAAGGAGATGAATTGCAAAGAAAGCAAAATGATAACGAAAATTAATGATAAGGTTTAGAATTCACAAGAGCAAGGCAACCTCTTTCTGCGTAATTGTTATGCGAATCAGTAAGACAATAACCAGCTAAGATAACCTTACCATGAGAATAAAGAAAAAATGCAAAAAAGCAGAGACCTAAGAGCCTCAGGATGTGAGTTGCGTTTTTTATCATGAAAAGGAAAAAGGGTAGGGTCTCGATGGTTATCTGAACTAAGCACGGTAGGAAGGGTGTCGACAAATTAGTCGACGTTGACAGTTTTAATGGTGGTGGTAACTGTTCTTTCTGGGAGATTTAGTATAAACAGTAGTTTTGGTGTATACGGAATACAGAGAAGGGTGCTCATACATTAGTACGTGCGATGTATATCTGTTAGCAAACAAGAGAGGGTGGCTGGTTTGTGTCTGTCAGGCTATCTTGAATTGGTTAGATGACAAGATAACTAGTGCTTTCATAAGATATTTTTGCTACCGTCCTCATCTTCGCAAGAATATAGGAGCGTGACATAAATAATAATGTGTCTGTAAGCTGACCTGCATTGGAAATGCACCGACGATACAATATAGTCGGTTTAGAAAATTATTTTCGAAATAGTAAACGTTATTGTGCAGTTAAAAATAGCTAAAATAATAAAAATAGTGGGTTTCTGTTTATAAAAAATACTTTTCACGTTTTTTATCACTGTGTTTCAATTTATCATCAAATTACATAGGTACGGGTGTCAAAGTTTTAATTTTATTTTAGTTTTTTCTCAATTATTCGGCAATTAAATGGCACAACGATCGAAAATTACGTATCAGGGGTTATTTAAGGCGACAAATCCAAATTCAATAACGGATTTGCTATCATAAATAGAGGGCGCCGCCTACGACACATTGAACTTAAATTATCAAAACTCTTTTCCGGTTTAGTGCATGAATGTGAGTTTCAAAAAAATAGTTTCTTCAATGTGTTTTACGTGAAAAAGGTATAATGTAAGTCCCTAGAGGTAACCGTTTTCGAGATGACCTTTATTGAAATTTCCAAGGCACCCCAATTAGTTGTAAAATGTGACCGAAAGAATTATCAGTATTCTCGAACGAATATTAATATTAGATCAAAAAAATGGAGTCAAGTTGGTTGACTCCGTACTTCCCACACTGATAATGATTTCATTTTATTGTTTTCCCATTGCATGAAGCTATAGTCTGAAATCCCCTTACAACCAAATCATCGCCCACCCTCCCTCAAAAAAACGTCCAACACTAAAGCTCTCGTAAATAGTTTCTTGCGTCTCCCTCCTTAGAAACTAGGACGCCACAGTTTTCATTCTGTATGCTTCAACTGAACGGTGCAAAACAATCAGGAGCCTCTAAACCGTCTAAAAGCGAAGTATGAGCTGTTTCTATATTTTTAGTTTTTTAATTATTGTTGCGCCGCCACTGACACGATTTTTCAGACACTGACACGTTTTCCACTCTCACCACGATAGTCAATTCTGTGTCGAAATTCCATTAAAATCAATAATTTTTGCTTTACTCAATATACATAGAACGAAATTAAGCAGTACTCGTATATGTATACATCACGAAAATTTCAAGTCCCTTGGTTTCTGTAATAGGCAAGGAAATGTTCACAATGGACAAACTATTATCAATACAACAAATCTTTTAGTCTTACAGCCCCCACCTCCAAGCACCCCAGTTTCACCCCCACCCAAAAAAAACGTAGAAAATGATCAGGAACCCCTAAAACGCCTAAAAACAAGCTTTGATATGTTTTTATGTTTTTAGTCTTTTTATTATTGCTGCGCCGCCACTGACACGATTTTTCCAAAACATACACGTTTTCCATCCTCGCCGCGTTAATAATAAATAAAATTATATTAAAATCAATTGAATAATTTTCGGAGAGTGGAAAACGCACCAGTGTCTGAAAAATGGTGTCAATGATGGCGCAACAATAATTAAAAAACTAAAAATATAAAAACAGCTCATACTTCGCTTTTAGACGGTTTAGAGGCTCCTGATCGTTTCGCATCGTTCAGTTGAACCATGCAGAATGAAAACTGTGGCGTCCTAGTTTGTAAGGAGGGAGACGCAAGAAACTATTTACGAGAGTTTTTGTGTTGGACGTTTTTTTGCGGGAGGGTGGGCGATGATTTGGTTGCAAGGGCATTTCTGACTATAGCTTCATGTAATGGGAAAACAATAAAATGAAATCATTATTATGTGTGGGAAGTACTGAGTTAATCAACTTGACTCCATTTTTTATTATTGCTGCGCCGCCACTGACACGATTTTTCCAAAACATGCGCGTTTTCCATCCTCGCTGCGGTAGTAATGCTGTGACAAACTTTCATTAAAATCCATTTCATAACTTTTACGTTACTCAATACAGAACGATCTAAAGCAATATTCCTATGTATTTATCAAGGCAAGGCAAGGTTCGGATGGGCCTAAAAAGGGTTTTATGCCACTAGGTCTTTCTTTTACAGGTCAATGAATAGCCTATTATGGGTACAACACATTTTTGAGATTTGCAACCCCCCCACCCCCCAACCACCCCAATTGCACCCCCACCCAAAAAAAAGTAGAAAATGATCAGGAACCTCTAAAACACCGAAAAACGAAGTTTGAGGAATATTTAATTTTTTTGTTTTTTACTAATTACTCAGCCGCCCCTGCACCGATTTTCAAAATTATAAGAACATTACCTACTACGACCCCCCACCATATCGCTGCCCAAATTTCATCACAATCCATGCAGTGGTTACTGAGATTATGAGGCTAGAAAAACGCGCACAGACAGACCGACAGACAGACACACAGACCGACGGAAATGGAAACATGGATTTTCGTTATGTAGACATCATAAAACGCCCAAAAAGCGTGTTATCTCAAAATCGAAAATTTTCGCGATCACAATACTCCCCTCACCTATCGATGTGGGAAGTAAAAGATGTTTCAAACATATCTAATTTTAAAGGCGGGTTCTGACTGTTCAGTTTCGCACCCTAAACTAAGCCTTCATATTTACTCACTCAGTATGGTACACGTGTATAGGTACAGTGACTTCTAAACTTTGTGTTTGTGCCTGTATCATTGTTTGGGCAATAACATACAAGATTTTGAACACTTATTGCAATAAAAATAAATAGTTTTGTGTTTTTTTTGTTTTCTATTTGAACAAATTAAGATACATAAATAATTTTCTAATTCTCTCTAAAACGAATCGACCGATTTTAAAAAATCAAACGTCAAAACAAAGGACTTTGACATACCTTTGAAACGAGATATTACTCGATACGCCTTGTCATTTAAAATGCTTAAGGGTATGACTCTGGGGGGCAGAGGATACAAGGGGCTGAAATAGTTTTTGGATAAAAAGTTGTCCCCATTGACAAATCTTCTTGCCTTGGTGTTTTTTCTCTTAATCACTGGTTTTCGATAAATCCGTATAGTGGGAAGTTTTCAAATGCATACCCTGTAGATATAGTGACCTATGAACTTTGTGTCAACTGTATTCCCGTTCATGGAAACGTTTTCTTAGTTCATCAGATTCGTACTTAATTCATTTTTCTGTATACATATACTCGCATATATTCTTGGTTCGTAGACCTTAACAATACATTATATATCAAGGTAATTTAAACAGTTAAGTGCAAGTTGGGTATTAATAAAAAAATAGAGAGAAACTGGTGTGCCAGACAGGTGTTTCTTCGATATAACCACCTGCTGAAGAGCAGTTCAGTTCGCTCTCGAGCTCGGCTTCCCCGCTTTTTAAAACTTAACGGCGCGGTTCTCAATGTTGCCAGGTATTTTAATATAGGCAGTCCATGAGACAACCAACCTTGACTACTAACTGCTACCTAAACCATAACTTAGATTCGCAAATAAAAGAATGAAAAAAGTTTAATCAAGTCAAGTTTAATTATTATTTTACTGTTTTGCTCTTATCACAATAGTTCTGACAAAAACACAAGACTGATCTTGATTAAATGAGCGTTAACAATCCTATAAAATATAACTTATGTAAAGTACTGTGACTGTCTGCTTTTATGACACACGTTCTACTATTTTCTTTCGATAAGCTTCGGATTTTTCAGTAAAATCATAAATTTTCTCCCGCATCTAATAACCGCCCTACCACTGATATCAATAATTTCGTTTTTATAAAGCATGTTGTATTTGCTTTTGTTATAAATCATCATATTGAAAGAAAAGCTACATCTACTTTTCCTAGCATACATACATCTCACGCTTTTGTCAGAAGATATAATACCATTTAAAAGTTTACCCATTTCTGGGGTTACCAACATTACGGTCACTGGCACTTGTATACGATGCAATGATTTTAAAGGATAAATAAATGAGGCTATACGTGTGATAATATATGGAGGGTATAAGGTAGAACGAAGCTATGCGGTGTAGCTATATTTGTAAGTCAACTTCTCGCGTAATGTCATGTCAGGTCAGGCACATCAGGAACCAGAGATTTTCAGTAGAAATAAGGGGAGCAAGAAATAAAGAATTAAAAGGGTAAAGATCGAAGGGAGTCATATACGTGCGGTTGTTTGCAGAACATTGAGAGAAACTGAGTGACAGACACATCAGTAGTAAGTAGTTTAAAAAAAACTAAAAAACACGCTTTCATAACCCTTTAACCTTAAAAGTGGAATATAATTCTTAAAACAAACTGAAAATAATAATGAACGAAAAATACTAGTATTATTGTGAAAAAAGCGTGGATGCTCGACATACGAAAAAAATTGTAGAGCGTCGCACGGCAATAAGATAAGTATTTTTCGTTCATTATTATTTTCAGCTTATTTAAAAAATTATTTTTCACTTGTTAGTTTGGTGTTCTATAAGAACTATATTTGTTTTATTTTGAAGTTAAATGTGACATTAAATAGAGTTACCGATTCGTAAATTAGAATTTTGTTTTTAACATTTTAGTTTGTCTCACCTGGTTGTCAAAAATGACACACACACAACAATATGCGAACCCGATTCATCGAAATGGATGACGCGAATTAGAATGGTTAATTTTGAGTCAACACCGAACCTATACTCCCAATATCTCTTTCACAGCATCCTACAACCTCGGGGCACTTGTCTTCCCAGGCTGTGTTGATAAGGCAGGGTTCGCACTATTTTCCTGATTGTCCATCCCGTAGGCGTAGTCCCTGAATCTGGGGGGGGGATAAGTTCCCGCCCTAGATACAACAAACTTAACAGAACGAATTATTTTTGGGGGGGCTAATCTCATTGTTGGGGGGCTAAGCCCCCCCCCCCAAGCCCCCACCTAATTGCGCCTATGGTCCATCCTTCCAGAAATAATTTCAAAAGTCCATGCTTCACACAAAGAAAAGTACTGTCAATTTTAAACTAATAATACTATTTTGACAGTGTATGGTAGTGTTTTGTATAACCTATCATACGATATAGTTGCGATGAGGATTATATACGCGTCATTGTTATCAAGGTGTAACTACAGTCTTATTGCACTAATAAGGATCTGGTTAAATTGTTACCATTGATGCATTTAAATAATGATAAAGCTACGTGTGTATTGAATTCATTTTGCGATACAGCTTTATTTATTGGGTATATTATACTTTCGATACACCGCTGACCTCTCCATTTTCGTAAACCACTATTTAAACCGGTTCTGCCAAATGTCAATTAGGAGTTGAAGCACACTCGGGGTCCCAAGCCCACAGAAGGGGCCTATCACTAGAAAACGGCATCCGTTTTAGCTTCATTTTGACATGCAATGCAGGAAGTTTCAGTTCTGTTGTGGTCAAATATTCGGTTTAGTGCGATGAGCTGGAGCATTATCGGGACCAGGTTTTCATTCTGGACTTTGGCTGCAGGCTGCAGGCTGATAGATCCAATGACTTTAGGCAAGCACTGTTCTCTACATCACCTAGCTGCCACTATCTTCTGTGTCTCCAAAACGTCACGTTCCACAATTCGCAAGAAATTTGGTTTTGAGCCTTGGTCCCCTTGGTCTTTCTCTTAGGGTGCCGTCTCTCTTCGGAAGTTGGCAATCATCAAGGCAGTTCTAATTTTTGATGTAGCTGCTCTGAATAGGTCTATTGAACTACAATGGAATCAGTCTCGGAGATTATTCAGCCATGATATGCGCCGTCACCCAACCGATCGTTTTCCCCTCAATTTTTCCGTGTATTATCAGTCTCAGAATTTCATACCTACTTCCCCTCATCACATATCCCAAGTATTCGAGTTTTCTTTTTTTAATGTTAAAGACCGATTCTGGATCTTTTCCTACTCGCAGCAGCACCTCATGGTTGGTAATTTTGTCCGTCCACGGAATACGGAGCATGCGTCTATATATCCACATCTCAAAGGCATGCAGCTTTCTTATATTTTCTTTTTTGAGGATCCAGGCTTTAACTGCATATAATAATAAAGAGAATATATAGTTTCGCGTATGGTACGAAATCTTACGTCTAAATCGAGGATTCTATTTGACAAAAGTGACCCCATTTTCGTATATAAGCTGTTCTCGCTTTTTCTATGCGTCTATTTTCTATTATCCCTGCAGTTTTAACATTCTCTTCATTTATAATTGTACCCAAGTATTGATATTTTGCAACTTTTTCATTGATGGTGTTATTTACGATCATCAACGTTTGTCAGTTCTTTATTTGTTTAGCAATGTTCATATATTTTTTTCAGATTCAAGGTGATTCCGTATTCATTGCTATATGTATAGATCCGTTCCATAAGGTTTTGCAAGTCTTTCTAACTGGTTGTAATTACAACAGTATCATCTGCATACCTGAGATTATTTATATTTTCCCATTTATCACTATCCCGGCTTCCCGCCTTCCTTCCCCTTGGTCGGCAGATCGTAATAATACATCTACATTAGTCGTAGTAGTCGTAGTAGTCTCGTTACCTGTCACGATGTTGTTTACATACTGAGATTTTCGAGACTCGAATCGTCGCATCGTATAGTTTATACGATGTATGGTGGGAAGAGTATACTCATATAGACTAAATTGAAGTTATATCATAAAGTTGATGCTAAGTTGTTTATATCCGTGATATCATACAAAAATGTTATAGTTAAAGTTATCAAATATGATAGGAAAATTAAATCAATGCTGAAGTGAATTATTTTGTCCTCTATTTATACCTATAAAATACTCTTAAATTAGTCCTGTATCTAAGTTGCTTATAATAACTTATCATCAAATTTGATGCTATCTTTTTTTGTGTGTTCCTATTGAATATTCAAAATCGGCTCGATTGGATGCAAACACCATGACAAAAAACACAAATGCGCGTTATTAAATGAGACCATCAAGACAGCTAGTATATACGCTAACGTGGCTGTTTCGCAATGCGTACGGCTCACAGCTTTTTATTGGCAGTTCAGCTGCGACCATTCCAATCTACTGGCATACACTTTTGTTTATGAAAAGGATACATTAGTCGTTACGTTACATAATAAACTGTTTTTATGAACAAATGGCAGTAGGTCCGCGGCAATAAACGGCTAGAAATATAATGTGCTGTTCAGTTGGTCAGTTCGGAATTACGTATAGGAGGCTCTCGTAATGTATGGCGGCGATACTTCATTATGACCCGAGCAAATAAAATTAAAAACAACCATAATTTGAATAATAATCGCGAGAACGAAACGAAGCCGAGCGTGGAAACGCGATCCCTTGTTGTTTTTATTTCGTCGCTGTGCTGAAGCTAACACGACGCCGTTGCAGTGATATTAAAAACAAAAATACATATTACCGACTCACGTCATACTGGGCTGTCTATTGCTGCATCAATCATGTTGTTTTTATTGTACTATGGTGTATAATAGTCATTTGTATAACCAGTCCAAAAAGTGCACACAAAGAAATGTAGTGTCGATTTGAAACTAATAATACTATTTTGACACTATGGTAACGTTGTATCTTTTAATATGGTAGAGCCGCGATGAGTATATTCGAGTTATGTATATATTTGTAAAAAGTACATTTAACGGGCCTGGGTATTTGCCATGGAAAACACAGATTTGCATCGCCAATTGAACTCGCTTTTTTTAAACTACATACATATAATATTTCAGAAGGTGATAGTTAAGACCTTAATGAATGACAACTTTTTAATGTTCAAAAAAACTCGCAATGCAAAATCATACATTTTACAAATGTCCTCTGTAATTTAATAAACAAACACGATATCAAAACAAGGCCAACTAGATGACATAGCGCAAGCTTTCTTCTTCAATTTGCTTTTTGAATAATTACTGTAAGTTTAAAGGTAATGTCAGGAGCTTCGAAATGCGAAATTCATGTTTATGGCGACCTTTGGACCTTACCTTTGGACCCTTTAACCTCACCTTTGACCTTTTGGACTTGTACCTCCCCTCATCTTAGACATACATACTGGAGAAAGGGAACAGGCGGCCACGCCTCCTCGCTGAGGGGAATACGTAGTTTCTTGAATTCTCTATTTCGCGCTATACCCTATCGCTGTGTGTAAAACATCTATCAAGGTGAAACCACAGCATAACAAACAACCAGCATAATATCTCTGAGGATTTCCTATATAAAAATGGTTCCCAAAAAATTTTACCTTGGGAGGGTTTATGGATGATTTTACGGCTGTGGAGATGCGAAAATGAAAATATCGATACCGGTACCAACTTGATATTTTCTAGCCAAATAGCCGCGTTTGGTTCGTACAGAGCATTTTGTGCAACTGATTACACCCCTCAATAATTATATAATTATTTTCGATACCGATACAAAAGTATCAATACCAGCTTGGAATGCGTCAAAATGTATCGATGACAAAAATACTTGATATTATTGCAGAAGTATCGCAGTATCGTTAGCATCCCTATAAAAAACCTCCAAAAGAGGGGATGCGCGTGTAATTTCCGCCATCTTGAGTTATTGTGCTGGTTGTTCACTATGTTGTGGTGAAACTACCCAGCCATTTGGGGTATATATCTGTATGCTTCAATGAGTTAGCAAAAATCGGGTTACTTGAGGCTTTTATTTTTTTACTCGTTTTTTTTTAGTATGAAACTAACAAGTATTGTACCATTTTACAATCCTGGTTAAATGTGCCAACTTTTAATGGAAGTTGCCAAGGCACTTTAGTACAATTTTTTAAAGGATGGCCTTTCAAAGTCGGCAAACAATTTTAAATTCAAAGTTTAATAGTCTTCATTCTAGAAAACTTGGGGCAATTGTGTCACTGTTTTTGACTGTACTTCTAGAAATGTTATTTAGGGCTGGTTGTACAAATACGGGTTTAACACGAGCTTTGTTAAGCTTAAGCTTAGCTAAGCTCAGGCTTAAAGTCGACAACCGTTGTACAATCGTCAGCTTAGTTAAACCTGGTTGATAATGAAATTCACTACAGTTGGCATCAATGAAGCAATACGTATTGACATAATCATCTGAAAAATTACCTTTTTTGGTTAGGCACTTACGACAATTTGTGTCAAATTCCGGCAACGACCGTTTCTGTCTGTTCTTTCATTTGCTTTCTTTGTTAAATCAGACACAAATCTTTCAAAAAATATGACCTAATAAAGTGACAAACAATTTGAAGGTTCCTCCTTGATATATCATGTCACTTGTATCAGGTTAGGTTTAAACCTCGAGCTAAGCTCGCGTTGAGCTTCGGCTTACGTAAGCTCGTTTTAAGCTTGGAGTGGGGGCTTAAGCCAGCATTGTACAACGGACATTTTGCAACTGACGTGGTGTAACGTCGGCTTGCCTTAAGCCGAAGCTTAAGCTCGCATTGTACAACCGGCCCTTACGGGTTACGTTACGGTTCAAAAGCTTAAATGAACAGAAATAATAAAAGTTAACCACAATAACCGAAAAATTGTTATAATTTCACCAAATTTCTAGGCTTTTTTAAATGGTTCTAATTTTCAAACTGCATGGGATAGATTTTTTTCTGATTTTTCTCATGATAGTCACAACCAATCCTGTCACCCCGTTGCGGCTTGACGTTGACTTTTGGGACACCCTGAATAGACTAAATTGCCTCTTGGGTATCGCAGGCACACTATACTAGGTTCAAGAGTCCTTGACATGCAGACATAAGATGACAGGATCCAAAGCAATCGTCACATGTACGATGAAGGTTGGGCTTGGGAAATAGAGTAAGGAGAGGTGCAAAAAGTCTGCTGGTAGGCCTATGCACTGATGGTTCTGGCCACCAGAAAGCCTCTCCACTTTTTCCATTCGTTCAAGTAAGGTGAAAATCAAATTGTTTTTTATATGGAGCCCCAAACTTATCTCCTTTAGTTTTCGTTCTTGATGTCTATGTGATCGGTTGTTGTAGAGTAACTTTATGATTTTGCTAGATTTCTACGTCTTACTTTTCGCATAGTTTGCTTGCGTGCGCATTGTGATTTTTGTATAATTATCGTTTATTTTAAACCAACTTGGTCAAAAGTAATGAGAATAAAAAAGAAACGTAGGACTGGCGAGTAAACATTTGTTCGAAGTTTTTTTGTCCAAATGGCGTATGAGCAATTAGCTAGATATTACCGGACTATTAGACACGCAAGAGATTGCTGCTGGTCGGTTACTTCTAGAACTGATTATAGGAGATAATCATACGGACCTGGGACTAATAATAGTCTCCTGTTTTATTAATTCATCTTGAAAGTGGTCATGCAGAAAATACAAGGAGTTACAAAACAAAAACCAACTATCATCATTATTGTTCAGAAATACAATATTGTATAATGAAATGTGTTTGGTGATAGGCTCGTTACAAAAACAGTACATTAGAGAAGATTATGGTGGTAGCCTGAGAGCCGATTCAAATTTTTGAAGTTAGACGTGAACTATTGTGGTGTACAAGAACCTCATAGATTAAATACTTCATGCTGTGGAATGAAACAGATCCTGTTGTTTGAAATTTGTATACAAGGTAGATGTTTCAAAAGGTCTGTTTCGGACTTCCATTGTCTATAATTTTAGATTACAACGTTTCGATTGATGTGGTATCTTCAATCGTCGATCCAGTTTACCTGAAGACGATTGAAGATACCACATCAATCGAAATGTTGTAATCTAAAATTATATAGACAATGGAAGTCCGAAACAGACCTTTTGTAACTGATCCTATTCATTGAATGGTAGAATGCGGTTCCACATAAACAGTTCTGTAGTTGCGCGAATAATGAATTAACTTCAATTATATTTAGAACAAATTAAAAAGTAAATTGATTAGAAAAGGTTCTAACTAAAACGTATTATAAAATGCTATACATATCAAAGTAAAGAGGGTGAAATTTTGCCCTTAGATCAGAACAAACAATAATCATTGTTCATGAATACTGAAGCAACTAAATTTCGAATCTATCGTGTATACCTTGACACGGAATATTCTCGTAACCAAAAAAAAGTCCAAACGAAAACTGAGTGGAGTTTTTGAAAGTACCATAGGGTCAGTCTATCATACCATGCTTTTAAAATATTCTTTTGCACTACAACCCTTAAAACTCACCCTCAACTTTTGTTTTTCAAATAACACCAGATAGTTTTTTCTACACAAATTAAGTCGTTATATTATTTAAAATCTTGCAGTACCTTTTCAAGGGTACTGAATGATCTATAATACCTACATGCTTTCGAAAAAAAAATGTTTTTTTTTCTCATGTTAATGACTTTACGAAAAAAATTGGTTTGTGTATGGAGTCAAAGACACTACAAGATATTGGAAAAAATAATGACCTGCTCATTATTTTAGAAAAACCTGTGGGGTGCCATTTGGAAAAAAGTAGGGGGGAAAGTTTTAGGGGTTGAAGTAAAAAATGTTTCGAAAGCATAGTATGATAGGCCATTCGGTACCCTTGAAAGGCCCACTTTTTTTACCTATTTTTCTTACGCCTCAAACAAGTCCTTATTTAATTTACTTTATGCTTATGACTTTACAAAAAAAAATAGGTTTTTGTATAAAATCAAAGGTATTTCAAGATTTTAAATAAAATGACTTAATTTGTGTAGGAAAAACTATCAGGTGCTATTTTTTCGGTACCCTTGAAAGGCCCACTTTTTTTTACCTATTTTTCTTACGCCTCAAACAAATCCTTATTTAATCTACTTTATGCTTATGACTTTACAAAAAAAATAGGTTTTTATATAAAATCAAAGGTATTTCAAGATTTTAAATAAAATAAGGACTTAATTTGTGTAGGAAAAACTATCAGGTGATATTTTAAAAAATAAAGTTGGGGAGAGGTTAAGTGAAGTACAAAAAAATGTATTGAAAGCATGGTATGACCGACTATGTGGTACTTTCAAGCATTCCACTCAGTTTTCGTTTGAACATTTTTTGTTACAAGAATATCACGTATTAAGGGGCCTGGGTATACACAGTTATACATATGTATTTGTCATATTAAGACACGGATTCCCGTTTCGAACAGAACTCACTTGTTTTTCGAACTACATATACAGTATTTCAGAAGGTGATAGTTAAGACCTTAATGAATTTGCGATTTTCTCAAAAAAGTTTTTTAGTGTGCAAAAACACTCGCAATGCAAAATCATACATTCTTCAAATGTCTGTAATTTATCAACCGAACACTATATCAAAAAAGGCCAAATAGGTGACAAAGCCACAAAACGCAAGCTTTCTTCTTCAAATTGCTTTTTGAATCATTACTGTAACTTTAAAGGAAACGTCAGGAGCTTGGAAGTGCCAAATTCACTTTTATAGTGCCTTTTGGACCTTACGTTTGGGCATTTTGACCTTACCTTTGGATTTTTGGACTTATCTCCCCTCTTCTTAGACAGGCACTGTGGAGAAAGGGAACAGGCGGCCACGCCTCCTCGCTAACATGGGAATACGTCTTTTCTTGGATTCTCAATTTCGCGCGCTATACCCTAGACCCTTAAGGAAATTCAGGGACATCCTGTATATTATGATTTTAGTAAAATAGAATCTATAATCTATAGTTCGATTAATCTATATTTCATTTACATTTATTTCCTAATTCATTACGAATAAGATATTTTACTATGTTTTGGGTCAGGTGTTTATTAATTATAGGTTCTCAAAATATGTTTAATAAAATAAATGTTTTCTTTTCGTCAAGCTATTTCTCTGGAATTAAAACTATACAGGATGAGTCGGGAGGAACGCATCAAACTCATGAAAGTAATGCAGAAAAACTCATATGTTCTTATCCGAGTCTAATATAGTAACCATGATTACAACTATACAACATAATGATTCTATATGAATCTATAGTTTTTTTTCGTCTACTTCCTCTATATACAATTGTTACTCTGAGGTTTTGACGTTCCAGTCTAGCTTTCGCTTTTGTGCATCTCATTATTGACTGGTGCGCCAACTAGAAATAGGATACCAGCAACACATTGCCGTTGGACTGTTTCTACCCTGCCCTGGTGTGGGCCCTCGGGCACCATCGGGGCATAATTAAGAACATTTTCTCTATAATCTAATCGAAGGGCCCGATGCCGGAGCCGGACGAACCGTGCACGCGCCGCAACAGGTGTCGGACGTGTTGGGACGTCATGGGCGTACGCGACCGCCGAAATAGATCTTATCGGTGTCAAAAACCCGCTACTAAATGTATAAAACAAAAGTTCCTCTTCAAAACTATCCGGAAAGTAATAAAATTTAGATTTCTTGCATATTGGTATTTTTTTACCAACACTCTCATTGTTCTGATTGTTTGATAACGGTATTTTCAAAACATGTACGCAGTGCAAAACCTGGATGATATAAAAAATGAAGATTATTTCAATTTCCGCCCTTTTTGTTAAAAAAATATTTTCGATGATTTTAGTTGGCTATGACAGACTGACAGTTTTCATTAATTGCTCGAATGACATGTAACATAGTTTGCTGTAGAACCAAAACGTTTAACATAATTTAAGGTGAAAATTTGTTGAAAAATGGTTAAAAACGAAATACAATAAAATTGAGAAGCGTTCTGGCAATTGTGAATTTATTCCAAGAAGGTTACTTAATACGAAAAATCGATAAGAATTTTAAGATACCAAAGTCATCTGTAGGTGAAATATCAATTGAGAAGCGTTATGGCAATCGTGACTTTATCCCAAAAAGGTTACTCAATATGAAAAATCGTTGAGAATCTGAATATAAAAAAGTCATTTGTAGGTGATATTATTAAAAAATTCCAAATTCGAGGATCCCTTCAAAATGCCAAAAGGTCAGGAAGGCCCAAAATTACTCCCAAAATTGGAGATAGATATATTATTATCCAAACCAAAAGAAACCGCGGTCTGAGAGCACCAGAACTAACGCATTTATGCGAGATAGTCATGTTAAGGACTTAAGGAGGTAGGGCTCTTTAGCAGAATAGCTATGAATAATAACCACTACCAAAGGTGCACAATAAACAAAAAGGATTGAAGTAGGCAGAAAGTCATTTAAATTGGAAATATCGACAGTGGAAAAATGTGTTATGGTCCGATTAATCTCAATTTCAAGTTTTTGGGTCCAAGCGTAAAGTTTTTGTGCGTCGAATGGCAGGGAAAAAGCAGCAGGAAACTGTACAGTTTCAACAGTAAAGCATGGGGGCGGTTCTATAATAATTTGGAAACGATGAGTATGATGGCCCCTGAAATTGCACTTATCCACCGTAGGTGGATTTTTCAAGAGAACAATGTTCAACAGCATTCCACCAAATGTTATGCAGTGGCCGTCTCAAAGCCCAGACTTAAATCCGATCGAGTTTTTATTGGACGTATTGGATCGGATGGTCAGAAAGGAGTGCCTTACATCGATTAAACACCTCTGGCAAATTTCTCAGAAGTCATGGAAGCAAATTGAATCTAGCGTTTTTGAAAATTTGGTATTCGGCATGCAAAGGTTGTGCCGTGCGTGTAATTAAAGCAAAACGAGGATTTTTTGAGTAATCTAAATTTTAATAATAAGTTCAATTTTCCTTTTTATAAAATAATTGTTAACCTGTATGAATATTTTAAACTATTTATTATGGCTCAAAACACTAAAGTTGGATAAATATGCACTGTCCAGATACTTTTGAGCGGTAGTTAATACCAACATGATCTTACAGTTTATGTCAATTTTGAAAAAGCTTCTTCTTTTGACAGAGGGTAGGGTTGACAGATATCCTGAAATACCTCACTATAATCCCGGATCCAACTCACTGACTTCTTCAATATTTCATCGGCCATACCAACACCCGTAAGTAAGGCTTATTATAAGAGACTTTTCGAAGGAACTTGCTTTCTCACTAAACAGATAATTAGAATGAGAATGTGCCTTGTCACGGTGGTCACAGAAATTCAAATTAATTTGAAATTCTCTTGTAGTGAATTTGTAACATCTTTATAAATGCCTGAACTATAAAACTCTAAAAGCTAAATCAAATGTCATACCTACATAAATGATGTGTTTTATGGTTTTCTTTTTTTGAACTTTTTTAATACATAGGTACATACATCTATAAAAACAGAAAAGCAAAAATCTAACGTCAGTATGCATTTTTTTTATAACTGAGCAGACCGCGCAGGCAGAGCCTAACTACCATAGTACCGCGGCTGCTGTGAAAGGGTTATGTTAGGGGAAGTTTGTTAACGCGAGATTTGAAAGGGCCAATACCCGCAGGCCCAATAAATACATCTTCTGGTAGTCCATTCCAAGCCTTGGACACCCTGGAATAAATGTGCGGTTGTACCGCTCAGTTTTTGATGTATGAAGAACGACCGTCTTAGGATGAGGTGCAGCGGTCGCAGCGGTACATCTGATAGGAGCAGTGAGCGGCGGAACGATAGAGGATAGCTCAGAGGAGCAGATTCCGTTGGAATATCGGTAGAAGAGTGAGAGGTCACCAACAGCACGCCAGTGAGAAAGTGACTGAAGGTGGCGCGTTAAGGCCGGATCGCCAATTAGTCGAATTGCCCTTCTCTGGACAGCATCTAGTATAGACAGGGTAGTAGGGGCAGTAGCTCCCCAGACATGAGAGCAATACTCCAGGGAAGGTCTTATCTGGGCTTTATATAGCGTGAGCAGGTTACATGGTGAGAAATACTTTCTGGCTCTAAATAGGTACCCAAGATTTTTACCAACAGCTGTTGCAATTGACGCGACGTGTTCGTGCCAGATCAAACTCGGAAGGCGGTCAACTGAGAATACAAGAAGACTCTTTGGTATTTTTTGAACGTTTCGTCAATGTTTATTGACTTCTTCAAGGAAAACTACAATATATGATATAATGATGTAAAAAGTTAAAAAATAATCCTAACGCACGACCATGGTGTTTCGACGTTGCCGCGCCATGCGGTTTGTGGACCAAAACGACCGCGTCAGCTGGTGCAGGCTCCTTTTGGGAACAGATGGGGCCCAAGTGCTTTTGCTGCCGATATCCTACCCCGAGAACAACTTTTCATCGCGCCACTATAACTGTATATAAGTATTATTCCGTATTCGTGCTCTTGTAGATGCGTTTGACAGTAGTTCCTCTGGTAAACGAATTTCAAAGAAAATATGCCATTACCGAATTATTTCAGACCGAAACGGCATTACAATAATAATAGTAATAAGTTTTATTGTCCAAGTGTATAAACCATCTAACGGACAATTTTTATAAAAAAATGAAATTATTAGATGTTTTCGTGGATCACGTCCCGGACTGTTCGGATGAAAAGCTCATGCGCGGTATGATTATAGGCGTTCAAGGTATGTAGATCCTGTATGTAAACTGATTCTGTGAACTGTGATGTAAACAGAATCAGTTTACGTGCATCAAGATTTACATACAGCGAACGTCCGTAATCGTACTGTGCGCAGCACTTTTTGTCCGAAGCAGTCGCGAAACAGTTCGGGACGTGATCCACGAAAACGTCTAATAACTCCTAGAAAACAAAATTGATTTACAATATAGTGCACCAAAAGTATATGTAATATAAATAATAATCATTTTTTTAAGATAGAGTCATTTATGATCCCGAATTTTTTGGTGCTACGTACCTATATATACTCTGAGAAGTAAAAACCATAATTGCAATCCAATGACATCTTGTAGTTGAATCAACAATACGATATAATTCGTTACCAACTATATACTTCCCATTGGATAAAACATCGCTGTATTTGAGGAATGCTGAGTGTAACGTCCCACTGAATCCAAGCGTAAGTCTTTGACAGAACGACATATTTTTCTGTGTGTGACAAGCTCAAACCTGAACATTACATTTGCAAGATGCAGCCATGCAGAGCATGATGTAAACAAACCTCCGATATAACTCCGCAAAAATCTGACGGAGGCGGATGCGGAGGAGCGTTTTTGCGGAGGTCCCGCATTTGCGGAGACAGAGGCGAGCTTCCGTTACAACCCTAATTTCAGTCTACAAGGTATCTTAAGCACCGCCCTGGATGAAACTAGTTTGTTCGCCTGAGTCGCAGTCCAATCAAGCATAAAATATGAAAACACGAATATATCACCTATGAGAATACTGTATATTGACTGAAGTATTTCGCAATTTTCGGGCACAGTTGAAGATTTTGGTCTTCTTGGAACAAGCATAAATATGAGGGTATCTATATAGGAAGCGTTTGCCCATTTTTAAGATATAATTTAGATTTTTCCAAATTCATGTAAAATGCCGATTACCACAGGTTATAAAGAATATGTACCTGTTCCTTTGAACGTAGAATAATTTGACCGGTCCGTCATTGCTTATTCCATTCACAACTATTCTTACATAAATTACTGCATATCACTTACTTGGTACTTATACATACATACAAACATAACTTCTCAACAATCATTTTCTTAGAGTATAGCAATATAACATACAGATAGAGGTAACCAAGTAATAGCTCATTTGGATTGGAAAACATGATATCCTTACTAAAACATTTTGAGATACTTTTTGAAGAGTAAGGGTATTAAAGTTTTAGTTATGAAGAAAAATATACTCTTGGTCAGAGCATATTCCTTTAGAGTGAGTGTTGAAACCAAAAATATATTTTTCTTGCTTGAAATTAACCATAATTGCCTAAAGTAAAATTTCGTAGAGTGAGAACAGATGTTCTTGTCGCATGTATATCTTTACAAGATTATTAGAATTCTTGAATTGAGAATTTCGTTTTATGTCTGTAGTCAACAACTGAAGCAAACATGACTTGTACGACAGCTAGCTAGCCGTTGTTGCACGATAATGTTGAACCAGTTATATTGCCCATCATCAGTAAAGCCTTGGGTCCTTGAAGATTTGCTACTCCGCCTGAAACAGTAATTGGACCATTAAAACTCAGCATAATTATTCGAAGAATGAATGAATTACGATTTCATTCTGTATTCAGCGAAGCAGCAAAATACTTGATATACCAAGCGAGATAGTTTTATATATATATGTTGTATGCAGTGCGTCGGCATCTTAACGATACCTATAAAATGATACCGTTACCGTTGGACGACCGTATAGCGATTTATTATAAATAAAAGTAGCAGGTAAACAAGTATACATGAGCATCTTCTCTAATGACAGCATCAGAGGTTCTGATAGTCGATGAAGTTAGACCCCGTTCACACACCATTAATTCCAACGAAAACGACTTAGATTGGAAATCGTTGCCTACAGTCTGAGGTCCGTATTCATAGTCGTTGCTCAAGTATTCCTTAAGTATTACTCAAGGGATACTTGAGGGGTATCCAAAGGACTCTCAAGTGTGGCTTTTCTTGTGTGGTTTGGATCAACTTTTTTTTTAATTTTTCACTTTTAATGACGGTTCCGTGTATCAAAAAGAGGTGCAAATTGTTATAGTTCTTACTCATTCTTCATAGAACGCGAATCCAGAGTTTCAGATTGTTTGCAATTATTGTTAGTTCCCAGCCTCCATAGACTGGCCTATACTGAGATTGGCGAGAATTATTGAATCGTCGCATCTTATGTAAGGTGGGGAGTATATACTTATATAACATAGACTACATTGAATGTTTATTATAAAGTAGATACTAAGTTGTTCGTATTCGAGATATACAAACACGTTATACAGGGTGAGTCAAGCTCAACGCCTCGGACTCTTGTGACCAAACCATACCACTATTCAAAAAACTAAGTTTGCCAGTGTATGTACATTTTAAAAATGATTACTTTTAAACAGGGTGTCTGATAAAGGCGTGACATATCAAAGTTATGTTTTTTTAAATGGAACACCCTGTATATTATTGCATAATTAGGTTCCCGGGTTAATTTGAGTGTCACTTTATGTATCACACGTGGGACTCAATCAAACCGTTTAGGTGCAAATCACAATTTTTGGTATATGTAAGTAGATGTCAGAAAAAAATTGAATATCGCAGCTATTATAAAACTTAGACGGCCGGTGACTTTGCCGTGTCACTAAGCATGAAATGCGTCAGCTTATGTTATACTGTCAAGTTTGAATTTCATCTGTACTTGAAGAAATCGGTAGATCACTTAAGGAAACTTCAATCAGAGATCACTTGATTTTTTCAAATGGGAATGCCTAATCTTTTTTATACAATCAATTGTAAAATTTTACAACCTTTCTAATGATATACGGTTGTAAATATCAAACTCTGGTAGTTTTGATTTAATTTCAAATTTTCAATCAAACCGGTGTTTTTCAATTTTCCTAACTATAAGCAACTAAGCAGGCCATGAAATATAAACAAAAAACTGTTCAGAAGCAAGAAAACAACTAACTTAGCAGATAGCTACGAGCGAACTAGGGTAAAGAGGCATAATTATAAAAATGATTTAAAACAAATCAACTCTAACCAGAAATAACAGAGATAACACATCTAAGGTCAAAAAGCAGCTGGAGTACGACAGAAATTGATATTTTTCACAGCAGACGTGCTACTACATATTCTAAAGATTGGCAATTCACAAAACCATTAAGAATTGGGACGTGAAAGGAAATCTACCACCGAATGTTGTTGGCAGTTTAGTAGCTTCAGAATAAAATTTCACATTTAATGATTTAAAAAAGTAATTAACCGATATCTCTGACTAGAATTCTGCAAATTCTTCAGTACCCATAGCAAGATCTCCGAAAATGAGGAATGAATTAAAAATCTGCTCCAATTATTGGACATAATTTAGTTGACATAACATTAATATTGTCAGTATTCCTTTTTTTGCGATCTTGCTAATAGAGACTAAAAAATTTAAAGGGTTACAGTCAGACAGTCAGACGTATTGTTACTTTTGACTTCGACGGAAATGACTACTGTTTTATACCATTAAATGTGAAATTGCGTTCTGAAGATATTAGAATGAAGGCACCAATCGCTGAAAGTTTTGCTTTCATTTCAAAGTTTTTTGTGATTTTGGAAATTTTCAATCCAGCTTCTCTTTGACCTTAGACATGTGATCGCCGTTGTTTCAGGTAAGAGTTGGTTTGTTGTAGGGAATTTTTATAAGCTTGTCCTTTTACTCTAGTTCTTCCGCATCTTTTTGCTAAGTTAGTTGATGTCTTTCATCTGAACACGTTTTTGTTTATATTTCATGGACTGCTAGTTTGTTTATAGGTAGGGGAATTGAAAAACACCGATTTGATTGAAATCTCGAAATTAAATGAAAACCACCAGAGATTGATATTCACAACCTGATATCATTAGAAAGCCTATCGAATTGCACATTTGATCGTATAAAAAAATTAAGCATTCCCATTTGAAAAAATGAAGTTACCACTGATTGAGTTTTTCTTAATTAATCTACCGATTTCTCCAAGTACAAATGTAATTCAAACTTGATCGCCTATTCTAAGCTGACGCATTCCATGCTTAGTGACAAGGTAAACTCATAGCCCTCTAAGGTTTATAATCGCTGCGATATTCGATTTTTCTCTGATATCTACTTTTTACAAAAAATTGATTTGCACCTAAACGGTTCACTTAAAATCCCATGTATGATAGATAAAGTCACACTAAAATTCACCCGGGAATCTAAATATGCAATAATATACAGGGTGTTCCATTTAAAAAACATAACATTGATATGTCACGCTTTGATTAGTATAAAAGTAATTATTTTTAAAATGTAGTCCAACTCGATGCTACTTTTTTTTGTGATGTGTGTTGTGATGCTACTTTTTTTTGTCTGTACGTTTCCACGCCAGAGTTCTCACTACCTGTCTTTTTATCGAGTACTGCCAGTGTTTCCCCATTTGAGTTGCAGAGTTGCTCGTTCTGCTTCGGTTTTGCTCCGAGGTGTGAACCGGGCATAATTGGCGACTGTCAGCAACCGCAGCGAAACTCTTCATCGCGATTTCTTGATCCCGATCAGGTGCTCACGGCAAATAAATTTAACGCGGCATGGCATCGACGACCGGCATCGGCAGCAGCAACAACCAGAAGCAACAGAAGCAGCGATCGAACTCCTCGCTGGATAAATATAATGAATATTTAATTAAAAAGGAGACGCGTCTGTGTACATGTTTCTGCACGGTGCAGCAGCTGCGAAAAGACGTACGCGCTGGCGACGATCGCATACATTCGATTGCTGATGGCGTCTATATCGAGATTTGTATAGGCTTTTTTCAACGGGTGCCGTGTCGGAAAAATTATGGGGTGCGATCGGACAAGATGCGCCGTGTGAACATCGCGCTTTTAAATGGAAATGAGCTCGAGATTATTGTGTGATATGTAGCCCAGAATTGATACTGGCTGTTAGCACTGTAGTGAGCTACTGGTCACTGTCAAAACCCATACCAATTTAGAAATAGCCAAAGTGATCAAGACGTCTAGTGGTGGAATTTAGAACACAATGTTGTATGCGTGCCCGTGGTAACCAGATTCTTTTAGCAAGCATGTGTGCCAACTCAGAGAGAAAGAAATGAAAACACAGAAATGTTATGACATTGTTTTTTATTATTTGTTTCTTAACATTTCTTTTGTATTTATTAATCATGACTGCTGAGTGTTTATGGTATGGTTTTATAACTTGATTCTTGTATTTATCAAATCACGGGTGCTTTGTATTTCATATACAATATTTTACTGGTGAAGTATTTATATTGATATGTTGAAATATACGATTCAAAAATGTCTTAATAATAGTGGTAAACCGGCTCTTGTTATTGATATTGTATAATAAAGAAATGGTTATAAACATTCACAGTCTAAATGATAAATAATAATAATTCATGGTGAGCTAGATCTCTGTTCACCGTCAGGGAGAGAAATATGGATAGGATGTGGAAAAATGTAAAATATCAGCATATATAAATAAATAAAACTAACCAAATAAAGGAGTAAATAAAGGAGATAATTGGAATATAGGTCCGACCTGGGTTATTGCCAGGCTATCGGCCTTCCGTAAATAAATATCATATATAAATAAAGAGAAATCAGTAAGGATTCAAATAAATACACCTAAACACCACCAAGTTGCAAGCTCCAGGACCTAATACCTATAGTAGACGGAAATCAGAGACCCAACGCCATATAGTATCGTCTCAAAAGCAGGATTGATTGATTGTGAAACACTTTAAAAATTGTAGCCAGACCACATTAGTTAATAATACAAACTCAAAAGACAACATACCTGCAAATATTCATGAAAAAGACTCCAAAACCCTTTTGTTGAAATTTTGGTCTCCCGCTTGTTACGTTTTTCAAAAACAACCCCCGCTCGTAATAAATAAACAAAACCATCAACAAAACTATGGCAACGATTACCACAACCCACTCATTTATTCAAGTGACAAAACACAAAAGCATTACAGAACAGGATCTTTGGCTCAGATTGGAAATTAATATGGAACTGTTACGGAATTGGTTGCTCTATGGAAAGTCACTCATGATCTGACAAATATCAAAATATCGGAACAATATATGATGTAGTAATAATCGAATACATTACTTAACTGAACTTCATCGAATGACTACACTCATACATTTATATTATAACAACAAGTTTTAATCGATTTCCCTTCTATGCTTCTATCATCTATCACTGCCGTCAATGTCAAACTTTGGCAGCCTGACAGCTAAAGGTGCGTTCTAACGTATGGCAGCCATCAAGAGCGCGTTCCGGATCACCACAGCACCTTAAAAATAATTGTATCTCCTCCTAACCATCGAACACAGTGTAGTTAGTACACAATGATGTAGAGTCGCCAAATAACTTACCTCAAAAATCCTGACATCAGGAAATATTTCTCTTCAAAAATTGCTGCACATAGTAAAAATGTCGTCACTTGTCTTGACTTAGTACTTCCCACACATTATCAGTGCTAACAAAAAATTTGGAGTTCCTCTATCGCTACACTAACTTCATGAAAAAGTAGGCAATGATCAGTGACTTTTGAAACATCTGAAAACAAAGTTTGAGCGATTTTGACATTTTGCATTTTTTGACACTGGCAAGAGTTCCAACAATGATCCACTGTTACCATTCCTTCCACGTTAGTAATACGGTGTTACAATTTCATCACAATCAACTTCGTAGTTTCCAAGTTATAGGTTTATACTTAATAATGTATGTATCGAATTATTCCATAGGTATAACATTCAAATAAATCTAAAAAGCACACGATTTCACCAACGTCAATTTTTTTCGGCGGAAGAGATTTTATGATGATATCAATTATTTGAGTTTTCAAACTTACCACCTGCTCACCATCCCGATTTCACCCTCTCCAAAAATAAAAATGGAGAAGAATGAGGAACTACTGAAACTTCTGAAAACTAAGTTTGGGGGGGCTCTGATAATTTTTTGTTTTTTACCAATTTTCAAAATTATAGCAGCATTACCTATTACGACCCCACAGCACATCGCTACTAAAATTTCATCACAATCCAAGCAGCGGTTACTGAGATTACGCGGCTAGAAAAAAGCCGACAGACAAGCTGACAGACCGGCGGAAATGAGTGACATCGATTTTCGTTATGTAGACATCATAAAACGCCCAAAATCGTGTTGTCTCAAAATCGAAAATTTTCGCGATCACAATACTCCCCTCACCTATCGGCGTGGGAAGTAAAAAGTGTGAAAAGTATATATCTGTTGTTAAATACTGGCAGGTTGTATTTAGTTTGCTGCTGCTTTTTTTGTCTAAAGTATAATATTACGATCTATAGATAGTATTTTTCATATATTTTACAAAAAAAAAATTGTGTCATAGCTTGATGGAAGTACACGTCCTTTTTTGTGCTTGCATATCTTTTTAAATATTTATAATTTGGGATACGGACTTGGACATCTCAAATTCCGCTCCTGTTTAACTTGCTTTTTGCGATTAAACTCACTAATTTACAGTCTTCAGTTCGCTGATAAGCTTGGTAAATGTTAAACGTATGAAAAAGGTGAATGAGATTTTGTAATTGTTTGGGCATGCATTAACCAGGACAATATGCAAGAAGCACTACCGAAGTGGGGAATCGTATATAGCCGACTACTTCGAGTTTTAGAATGTATATGCAGCGTATTCAGAATACAGAGCATCTCGCATTACAGGTGGGAAACCCTTTCAAATATTTTGCCTCAGAAGTGCTATAAAAACTTTGTCTAAATAATAATAATTACATTTTAAAAGTACACGTAGGTTGTCCAATTAGAGAGCTGATAACAGCGAAACGGCGTAAGGTGACGTACAGAGCAGTTAATGTAAGGGTGTCTAGATAAGCAGACACGTAGAGTGCGTACATGACGTGCTTGGATTGATAGGTGATGATGGCACACGACTGCTGGTTAAAATCACTCGTCTGTTTTGATCACAGGATGTCCGGTCGTCGAGCTTACGAATACAACGGCACCCACCAACACGACGAATATTAATCACGCGTCTACGAATTTATACCAGATTATATTTTGTTTATTTGCTTTTCATTTTTTCGGCAACTTCTCTCGAGGCGAGTCCAGGAACCACGTTTCATGGAAGTATAAGAACTATAGATTTCTGTTATATCATACAACCTTATTCTGGTCATAATCTCTTCTCTTCCAACACAGTTTGTTCTTATGTTTCAACAATGCCATAAAATTTATTCTAAAAGCATTGGACTAGTATTATGAAGTTGAAAGTAGCATTTTTGCATACAGGACGTTGTATGGTATACAAAAAATCTCGCAAAGGAGCATTCAGTTACTTTTTTAACCCTTAGTATCTTAATAAAATGGTTTTGAAATCCAGGAACTAAAATTTAAATGCAGCCAACAGTTGCAAAGCGCGGCTTTGATCGCGCGGCCAGTGTTGCCAAACCTATCCTGATTTCAAGAACTCCATAGTAGACAAAAGGTTAGGTGGTATCACTTTGCCTATAAGTGGTTTTCGTTGAAGCTCATTTTGTGTTAAACTCCGATGGCTTCTTTATCAGTGAATTGCGATTTTTCCATATGCAGGAAAATGTATGTACCAAAATTTACATGGTCATATAATAAATTGATAACTTTTAAAATGCTAAGGGCCGGTTTCTCAATGTCCAGTTTAATATTCATTTGGAAGCTAACGGTTTACTGTTAGACATATTGTTTAGACAATTAAAGGTTAAACTTACGAATTCACGTAAATCTTACCTCACAGTTAATATCCATAGAAACGCTAACTGGCAACTACGTATATATCTGACACTTTTAACTGGACATTGAGAAACCGGCCCTAAAAAGAATAATTGCCTCACTATAACACAAAAATGAGCCCTAAGCTGCAACTTGATCATTCCAGCGCCACCTTAATTTCAGGAACGGGAGGTTTCAGACGCAATACCAACTAGACCTTTCTATTTGAACTCTATCTGCTGTGTGGCAACGTAGCGCACCTCTACGTCTTCTGATTGGCTGAAAAAATGATGACATGCTCTATCAAAAACAATAATAAACAAAAATCATGATACTAGTACATTGTCGTGAACGAGCGTCCTGAATATCCTCATTGTAAAGTGCAACATTTTCAACAAAGAGAAAATGCTCTCCAAACGACGGCAACCATTAATATTTGTATTTTTGGTTTGTAGCATAAACGATTGTAACTCCCTATACAAATTAACTATTAGCTGCGTAATAATAATATACGCCGTTCTACTTCATAGATTTAAAATATATAAACTTAAACTGTTTTCCGCGATAAATTTAAGATCAGAGTGCATGTTTGTGATTTCCGCCATTTAGTTTTTGCTGGTCGTGCACACTTAATATACGATCCTCGTTGGATCTGCATCTCGCGTGCTCTGCGTTATGTTGAGGCGCTTCCTGTGTTAGAGCCTGCTACGGATATCCCATCAAGAGCCTAAACCGACATGTTCTATTTCAGAGGTAGGTACGTAATTATGTTCTTGTTCTTCCTCCAGTTATTTCCTGTATCAAAGCGGAATCGCACAGTAACCCTCAGCAACTTAGCAAGCCACAAGGCCGCCGCGGCTCGCACTATAATCAAAATCAAATCGTGCAATTTTGAAAACAACTAAATTTTTGCCCTTTTAGATATCGAATCTCTCGCAAAATTAACCCTTTTGGTATCCGAACTCAAATCGACTATCAAGCTATACCCTCCAACCTTCGAACTTCCTCTTTGCACTTTTCTGTTTTTCCCTTCTTCATGACTTTGTTTGGTCTCTGGGTAACCAGACCTGACAGACCAATCGACCGACACGGCTGTAACTAAGAGCAGACAGAAAAATCTGTCGTTCTGTCAAAGACTTACGCTTGGCTTCAATGGGACGTTACACTCAGCATTCCTCAAATACAGCGATGTTTTATCCAATGGGAAGTGTATAGTTGGTAACGAATTATATATCGTATTGTCGATTCAACTACAAGATGTCATTGGATTCCAATGAATAATTCAATCGCAACCTGTCGTTGAATCGAATCTGTGTTTGGTAATTGGTAATCAACTCTAACCAGAAATAACAGATTTTATTGCGAGGACAGCTGATTGATTCGTATGGATGTTTAATTGTGTGATTTTGTATGAAGTTACAAGGAGCATGATATAAGAATTAGACATAAGCCTGCACCAGTTGTTGCATTATTACCTGAAATATAACTGTCTGACTAATCTAAATACCTACACTGCAAAAAATGGGGGTAAAATCACATTCTGTATTATGTAAACTTTCCATAATATATCATGTTTTTCATGAAATTACACTATTTATCATGTGCTTTTACATAATACTGTGCTTAATATGTAAACAACTATTTTTACATTAGAAAACATGTAATAAAAATTAAGTTACAATGTATTATTAACTGTCCACTTTAAATTCACACAAACACTGTGAATCGCATAATAGATTATGTGAAATCACATAACATATTAAGGAAGCGCCTTCGTGCCGTCTAAGCGCGCCATCTATTCATAGGTTATGAACACATAACCTAAAACCTCAAGTTTCGCGTACAACAGACGCCACCCACCTTTTGCTGTTTTGGTGATTTATAGGAGTGTAATTGTGTATTTAACGTATTTTGTGAAGGACGAAGGTTGTGTTTCTGAAGGTAAGCTTATTAGCATCATGTTTATTTGCTGTACTTGCCAGTTCAAATGCCATGCACTGACGAAATATAACAGCCATGTCCATAGGAACTGGAAAGGCGTACAATTTATTTGCCTGCAATGAAATGTAACAGAATGCCGTTTAAATAATTTACTGATGTAAAAATATCACGGAATGGAATGTGCCACTTGATGTAAAACGAACGCAATATAATGCTGCTTGCTATTGGCACTAAGGTTAGGATAAGTTGGGATAAAATGTCCTACGTAAACGTTCAAGAGAATTTACAGAAATGTTTTGACTGAATTCTAATATATCTACAGTCCAAATCCTTATTTTTAATAGCGCGAAAAGTAATCTGTCCCATTTTATAATTATGTTGTATAATAGTACGATTCTGTTATATCTTATCGCACTTCTTTTACATGTTTATTTACATTACTCTTACAATGTGCTTTATTTTACAGATTTAACAGAAACAAATGGCAAAACAAGATACTATCTTTTTGTGGAAAAACATTTGATTGACCTCTACGAATCATTTATTGAAGCATTTAAGCTTGCTGACGCTGGCTGAAAAACAAAAAAGTGGCAGCATGAAAAAGGAAAGTGTTGGACTTAGCAATTTCAAACAGTGAATTTTCAATAATACATATCCATCATATCATATGAAGATTTTTTTGTATAAATTTTAATTTTTGGTTCATTAATATGTGGGTACCTAAATTAAGATTTTTTTATAGAAATTATAATTGAACTCAAATTCATACGTAAGTGGCACATCCTGTATAATAAATTCCATAATAAACTATGTACAATAGCAATAAAAATTATGCACGAAACACAATATATTATGTAACAACAACCACATAATATGTTATGGAAAACGACAAAGAATGCATAGTTTTTCCATAACTTGTTATGTATTCCAACACAGAACAAGTACTGGAGAATCACAGAATACATTATGTAAAAAAAAATACATTACAGATTCTGTAAAATGTCTTTACATCAGAACGACTGTGAAATTACATAACTTAACGTTGGTTACAAATTACCAACGTTAAGTTATGTAATTATTTTTTCCTGTGTACATTCAAATGTGGGTGTTAGCTCTTGTAAGTCCCAATTTCTCAGTAGGTCCTCCATTTAATATATAACTGGACACATTGCTGATGCAATACGCAAAACCACGAGATGACATCACAACACGACTAACACCGAAACAACACAACGGAACAACCTCGTCCATGTTGGCGGGTTCGCGGCGATAATAACACTGAGATGATCCCCCTGTTGTTTATTCTGATTCTTCATTGAATCTGGACATCAGTCCCGCCGAATACTGATTATAGTTCAGCGAACGACAAGGGCCATTGAAACAAAATTAATTTTTGTCAGATGAATTATTACGAACTACTGTTGCAGTAATAATTTTTGTACATTGAATAGATTGTATGCTTTGCTTAAATGAAACATAGGGTAAATGTCGAAAACGGGATGTTTTGATTGCATTATATGTCAATACTGGTATTAGAAGGATTATACATATCGTTAGAATGAATATAAAATTATTTTGAATTTATTGGCGTACCTGTGATTACTTCGAATATAAGGATTGAATTCTTTCAATGACATGGATTTGAAACAACTATAAATATATTTAAAGCGATGGAAAAACATCCAAATACTAACAATTAATTGGAAACGCAACAGCATTTTTTTCTGTGAGCAAAGGTCCACCGGATCGCTTTGACAAAAATTGAAGAATTGATTTCCGTATCATAGATTGGCCACCATTTTGGCAACTTTGCATCTTTGCTCTCCTCCGAATACTTGAACCGAGATCATTTCAAACCATTGTCCCAAGTTTCTGAGTCAAGGAATCTTTCTTTTTTCCCACATTACGTGTTTCATCGACCTTTATTATGGGTATATGGCTCTCCCCACACCTTGAGGGGGGTAAAATGCGAAATCGAAAAGTTTTTATTTTTATATCCAACACAGTAAATAAATTAAATGTAAAATTCCAGGACCAAACGATGGCTTTTTTGCCATGATTTATAATGTAATTCTATTACATGAAAACATGAAAAATAATGTACAATGTTTTCAGTATTAGTTCATGATGTATTCGTTAGAAATACGTTATAGGACATTAGGAAACATTACGTGGTACCACTATAAATTCCGTAAAACATACCGAAGGGGTACATTATAAAATACTAAATTGTCATTATGTGTTATGTAAAATTACATAATCAAGAGATAAAAAGTACATAGTCATATATATGTAATATGTATAATCATAGTCACAATGTCTTAACAGACATGTTGTGAACTCGTAAAATGCATGTACTCATTTTACGAGTTTCTCTTGGGATATCTTTAAGATCTTTAATGCAGTAGTTTCCCATTTGCTTTCTGCATCCTCATGCCATTGACCAGATAATATCTACTGGTTCATCCGCCTTTAGGGGCAATTTTTCACCGCAAGGACAAGAAGGTGTCCTGACTCTTCTCAACTCGTCCACCGTCCACCCAAAGCTGTTGGTTGAGAAGAGGTTACTGTTTATACCGACAGTAGTTCGGTTCCTTTTAGTCGCCTTTTACGACACGCAGGATATACGATGGGAGATATTCTAACCCGCCCCCACACGGGTGTAATATGTATACGCATTGTGTAATATTACTAAAAGAAATAAATTACTGATGAAATGTAGAATTGCATGAAATATATATTGTTTACATGTAAAAAGATGATGATGTGTGATTTTACACGGTAAAATTAAATCTATTCATGTACTTCCACAGGTTAATAATTTACAATTCAAAAAAGCCTTTATTATGAAAAACTCCATCGTAAGGTATAATTAACCTAACGCATTTATCTGACAACAGCAGAGGAGGAACGAAGCAAACAATACGAGGGTTGCTCTATACCTCCGTCAATCCACCAGTACGCAGACAGCTGTTTCACGCTTATTAGCGATCATCAGTGCGCCATAGGTCGATTGACGGAAGTAGAGAGCATCAATTTTTCCATGTTTAATAAACATGTGAAAGATGTGCGAGTAAGAGCAACCCTCATATATCGGCTTTACGCTGCTTGCGTCAAAATCCGCGCCTCTAGTGGCAAAAAGCGAACGAGCCTTGTCGTTCCACCAAGGAGAGTTTACTGCTGCTAGTAGCGTTTCTCTCTTTGGTTGCCGTCACCTTCGGGTACTAGGTGGCGCACCGGCAAAATTCCTTCTGTCTTACTCGAAGCAAACAATTTTTTGAATTTTTTCAAGTGAACGATGGATGTGAAGTTCTTGGTTTGGCACAATCTATAATGTAAACTATCTAATACAGGCATAGTGTTTTAAGGCCCGTTTGCACCGGTTACACTTAGGTGAACCTTAACTTTAAGTAGCGCTTAAACTGTCAAATTCGTTTGCACCGTCCACAAAATCTGTTTTAAGCCTTACTTAGAGTGACATCAAACTAAGCCGAAGATTTCTTTGGCCTAAGGTGATACTTAGTGATGTAACCTGAAAAGCTGACAGCTTCCGGCTTAGGTATTTCTTTTCAATATACGCAAGGTAAAGTTCAAAAATGGATTTATTCAGAAATCATTTAATAATATATGATGATGACGAGTGGGTAGAAGTGAAATTAATTATTTCAGGGATACCTAGGCAAATTAAAGAATGACTGAATCATTTCAATATGCTGGATGAATTAATTTTTTACAAAGGTTCAGAGCGACAAAGCTCACTGCCATGCACATTTTGGAGTTGATTTCTCTTTTTCTGTGTAATTTGGCCCCCTTTTCTAATCTTTTTCC
Source organism: Callosobruchus maculatus (assembly GCA_951848785.1). Lineage (NCBI taxonomy): Eukaryota > Metazoa > Arthropoda > Insecta > Coleoptera > Chrysomelidae > Callosobruchus > Callosobruchus maculatus. Next base: position 7,410,269 of record CATOUR010000026.1, on the reverse strand, counting down.
TCCATTTTTTGTTCAAATACTTAATGCAATAATTTTTGGGGAGACAGTTAATACAGTTATTCAGCGGAGCCCTGCAATCAACGACTTTGCGTCTTGCAAATTGCGAACACAAAACAGAGATTGCGAGACTGTAGGGTGGACGAGGACGGGATCACAAAACATAGCTGGACCTGCGGCATAGGACCAACGGACAAATCATAAAAGTCAAATTTCAGATGTACAAATCAAAATTCCCTAGAATTCCGGCGATGCCAAATTGTAAGTTCGCTTAGCTAGGACTATGTTAAAAGGAACCCCAGCAAACCGCTTTAATCTAAGGTTCAGATTAACTCTAAAGTACACCCTAGCTAAACTGCAGATTTAAGGGTGAGCGGTGCAAATGGCCCTAAATCCAACAAACTAAAAGCTTCAGGATTGGTATAACCTCCAGCTGAAAATGTAGTATTCAATAATGCTCTAACAGCATGTCAGATACACCACTTTACATTACTCGTCTTAAATAGGATGTTACATTCAAAATAACGAAATTTGAAGTGAAACGTGAACCAGGTATTGAATTTGTCGTTTTAGCTTTGGAAGTTTTGGAGATATTTAGGCGTTCCGGTATATACTTTTTACTAACCCTGTATATTATTTATGTGCCATATTTGACAGCCAAAGTTCAGTTGAACTATTTTTTATATGTCTAAAAATTATCCTTAATATAAAATGTAATGAACTTATTTGTTTTTGAAGGAAATAAAAGGATTTGATCACTTATTTCAAAACTATATTAGAGGAAAATCTATCAAGGGATCAAATCAGGGAGACAAGTCTCCTCATAATGCATTTTTTTAAAGGTTATGCTGACAAAACGTATGCCTATATTTACTATACATTATCCAACAAGAAAACTGAATATAATATGGAAGACTGCCATAGACGAGATACATAATTATGTAAATTTCTTAATCATTGAAAAATTAACTGTTCATGATTTTATATAGCATTTTGCATTAATTTATTCAGGCAGGATGTTTACTAGCGATGCGTGAAGTTTGTCAATATTGTTTTTGCCACCACGATCTACTGATTATGTATTTACATCCGTTAGTTTTTGCAAATATTTGGTAATATTATACATATAATTATAATATGTCGATGACGTTGAACCTGATGTACGGCATTTATGAGATCATAATTTAATATGAAAGAAGTAGGTGGAAATGAAGTAGCGGTAGCTGTAGGCTTCTTTAGTAGGTCTTACGGAACTGGCCTGAATTCTGATTTTTGCATGCCTACCAGAACCAGAATATTTATTGTAGCTGTTTGATGTTTCATTTTTATTAGATAAAACCTTGATTTGTCCAGTCTGATTTAGATTTTCTAGTAAATATTCTTGTACGTTGATGTCCAAAAATGTAGTGAGCAAGACCAAAATTGTATACGGAAAGTGAATGCAGTGGCTGAATTCTCGCCCTAAACTTATTAGAGAACATACTGGTATATTAATCCTAGAGGCTGTATGTCACGGTCCTGTTTTCCGTACTAGGTAACTATTGGGAAAAATGGGAATAAGTTATTTTCCTTGTATGCAACGATCAAATATTTTGTTACGAATATAGGACAAGGGCATGCGCATTAGTAGCAGACTCATGTCATTAATTGTCTGTAGAAATTTATCGTTTCCGTCAAAGTCATTATTGTCGTGCTGTCAACCGAGAATAGCCATCACAGGGAAGCGACAGAACCTGTCGGCACCTTTGATGTTCGGCGGGTCATTATTAGTATCCTTCAATCGGCTTGAACTAACTCGCATCCACAATATTACACTGAGAAACATATTTTCGTTAATTTAATAATTTGTTACACGGCAAGAAATAATAAATTTTATAAGAATTTATTATGAGTTGTGATGTGTATTTATTGCGTACCCACAATATTAAACTGAAAAAAATGACAATTACTTCATAACACATACTTTAAGAAAATTTAACTTTTTCTTCCAGTGTATCGTGGAGTTTGACATTTGTCCACAATAACCCCGCGCATGCGTTATGAAAATCGGTCCCAGCTGTGTCGCTTCTCTGTGGTGGCTATTCTCGGCTGTCAATAAGCCACGCATGGTTCTCACTTTAATATTCTGTACATACCTTAGACAAGGAAAGAGAGAGGACGGAACGCGCGACTGACATTTCTGTTACAAAATGGCACCAAAAAACTACCAAAATTTACCTGTGATACTGATAAGTGATTCCTGGCTCTTTCCTGCTGCTGTGGCTTTTACAACCGTAAACTGCACACCCTACCATTATGCACACCACAATATTTTACAATGATTGGTCTTAAAAATGCTAAATATCATAAAAAATATTTTGGTGGTTATTCATGTTCGGTAACATCTAATGACAGCTGATTCATAAGGCGCTTTCCTTTTATCTGATTTATCTGATAAATCTCACTTGTACGTCATGACTCATTTCAATGTACGTTTCTTTTTGTCTTCTGAATCTGAGATTAAAGTGAGATATTTTGCCATCTGCACAAGCTCGAAAGGTAGATCAATTGTCTCAGATCATTTAGATGTCAAATAAATCAATAAATGAGGTTCGAATTTTTTGTAAGTTTGAATTTTAGCGGGTTTTGAGGTGTATGGATAGTCGACAGTGTATGGTGAGCTACGAAAAACTTAAAACAATAGGTTATGGAAAGGATCGACAGATTATAGAACCATAGCATATTACAAAATTTCGAGGAATGTACATTAACGTTACCGAAGCATCATACCTAAAGCGCTCTTAAAAAAATATTTTTTATCCTTTTTCATTATGAAGATATTACGCCTCAAACACATCCTTATTTTATTTATCTTATAGTTAGGAATTACGAAAAAAATTGGTTTGTGTATGAAATCAAAAGCAATCAAAAAATAAAATAACGACTTTATGTAGGAAAAGCTGTGGGGCTATTTGAAAAAAAAGTAGGGAGTGAGTTTCAAGGCAGTGGCGTGCCAAGGTCATCGGGGGCCCACTCTACATATAAAAAAATTAAATAAGGCCTTATACTGGGTAAAAACGAAACTACTACCTACGGTGATATTTTAGATCATTTTATAGATAGAAAAATTTGGTGTGACCTGAACTTTTGTATTTTGATTTTTTTTCGTTCGAGTTTTTGAAAAAAAAAGAATTCACAGACCTTACGTAAAATGTGACTATACATCGATCAGCACAAATACGTGTCGCATCACTGCGTCAGTGTAATGTTGCCACTTATTCTAGTTGTTTTGGAGTTTATATACACTCGACCACGTTGTCGTGTTGTCAAATTTTGCCATAAAATAGGTACTGATATAAGGCAAAGGATATTTAATTTGATTACGATAAATCAAGAGGTATAGACATATTTGCCGCTATAAAATAAGTATAAGTATTATAGTTATTACTAAGTATGTAAAAAGCTTGCTCGAGGAAATTGAGGCTGATCGGGGGCCCCCATAGGCGTAGTTAAGTTCCTGAATCTGGAGGGGCTTATTCCTGGATCTGGGGGAGGCTTAAGGCCCCACCCTCGATACAATAAACTTAACAGAACGAATTATTTTTGGATTTCTGGACCTGGAATCTGGAGGCGCTAATTTTATTCTTGGGGGGGCTAAGCCCCCCCACGTGCCCACCTAACTACGCCTATGGGGGCCCCTCGGATGCCCGGGGCCCCCACGCATCGCGGGCCTTGCAGGCCCTTTCGGCACGCCACTGTTTCAAGGATTGAATTGAAAGAAAATTGAAGTATTTATTGTTGCTATGTGGTGTGATTGTAACGCAGGTGAAAATCATGGTTTTCTGTGTACAAAACACAGTACAAAGAATGAAACCGACGATCCGTCTCTTTTTAAGTTGGAATTATTGTAAATCCGCGCCGCATCAATAACTCTGTTTTAGAGACAGGCACTGCCTGTCACTATTTTAGTGTAAGGAGAGCACTATTAGTGGATAGCACTACTTCAATAACTCCCTATTATCTCAAGTCCGAAGTTTTATCGATCGCAACCGTCGCGTATGAATAGTACAAAAAGGATAAAAACGCGGATGTTGGCGCGTTGAGCGAGGCAGATCACCTTTGATCCTCGGCCAACGCAGCGCGGCGCGGCGGCGGCGGTGTTAGCGTCGGCGTCGAACGATCGGTAGGCGTGTCCGTCCGCAGCCTCCCAATTAGCCGAGATCTGTGGAGAGGCGGGTCGCGCGGCGACCAATCGCGCATCAGCGGACCGTCGATCGCCGCCGCTGCTAACAAAAGCCCACTGCGATTTATGCACTTCTATTGGCGAGGTGCTATCTGATAATGATGTTGAACGTTGATGTGTCATGTGCATTGCTGATGTCACGCTTCAGAGGTCATTGGGATGGGATTGGGATGATGGATGCCTCCCTCGGAATCCTGGAATTTCGCAAGTTCTAATTTTAAACGATTCCCTGATTTTTATTTTTATCGACAATTTTTATTTTTTCTGGGGAACCTATGATACACAGACGTATACAAGGGGGGGGGTAAGAGGGGGTAATTACCCCTCCCAAGATTTTCGAAAAAAAACTCATTTCAACTTTGACTTATTTTATATGACTTATTTATTTAAGCAATTGTCGCACTGAAAAAAAATCTTTTTTGCAGTAACTAAATTACAAAAGGGTTTGTTTTGCATTACTACAGTGATGCATATCTAATATATTCCCATTATTGTTTCATAATCAGTTGAGTGTCCTATACAATGTGGTAGCTTGTCACAAAAATTTACCTAACTCATGAATTACCTGTTTTGAAAATTTCACCGATTAGAAAAGTTAAAACACTAATTAAAAAAAATGGAGTACGTGTTGTGGCTACTAGGGTACCTGACTGTTGAGTGTTCATGATCGTTTAATTTTATATGCTGTGCTAATAAAATGTTCATCACGGATGATACGTATTACATATTATTTGTATTCCGTAAAATTAAAATTGATTAATGCATCAATAGATTTTTTATTTCATCTCCCTAAAATACCTGATACTCCACTGTTTCACTTGCTGTTTATATCTTCTTTTTTATTTTAATACTATTAACATTTTCCTTTTCTCGTGTATCAACGTCCTTCACGAAGGTATTACAAAAAATGGTGAAAGCACACACAACTTCATGCCCCGCTACCCTCCCCAAGACTGAGGTCTGGATACGCCCCTGCTATGATATTTGCTACTCTGAGTTCCTGATGAGACTTTCAGTTTGTATAATATACCTACATAAACATAATACCTAGGTGTCAAAGTAAAAACTCGTTTTTCGTCCATGTGCACTTGAACTTTGTTGGAAATTTCATACAACTGAGATGAATGATCAATATTATTGTGTTTTTCCATCTACAGCTGGATGTAAATGCGTTTTCTATTATATCACTCTTGGTGGGTTCGAAGCTGATTAAACTATGTAGTAGTAGTAGTCTCCAGTAGGCTTTTGCCGTGCCCGAATATAACCCCTCAGCCACCACTGCGTGCCTCCCCTTCCCTGCCAAACCTTCCCGACCTTTTAACAAAGGCCATCATCAGTATGTCGACCCAGCTTTTGGAGGGTAATTCCTCTGGCTGGAGTCTATCGGATCCAAAGATGTCGTATCTCAGGCCGCCTAGCAACTCACATTCCGCAAGGATGTGGTAGACCCTCAGAGTAACAACTGAACATAGAGGTAGTAAAGAAACCACTTCAGCATGGCGTGCTCAAAGCTATCATCTTTTGACACTTCAGCCTCCAAACATTGCCAGCTAACCTGAAAATTCTTCCAATGCATCCCATGTTACAAACACTGCCTTGCACTGTCCCATCTCGAAAAACTGTTAAACTACACTCGAATATAGCACAGCAAGTCCGTAAAGCTTCACTACAGTTACCAACAAATAGCGAATTCGATTTTACTGACCAAGCCTAAAAGACGCACAAACAAAACAAACGTTTGACAGTCGGGGTTTACCATAAACAAATCGCAGGAAAATTATATAGGCGTTGCCAGCTCCGCAAAATTTATGTAAGACAGAATTTGCGTTAATGCTGAAGAAACATGAAGTAACGCAGTAGAGGTCAACATATCTATTGATTTTGCTGTAATCATTCCTAAACCATCAAAATACCGTCTTTTTTAACGTAGAATGGAATATTTCTGGATACTATACAATTAAGACGATAGTAAACAATTATGATTGCCGTATCTGGTGGTCAATATGACAACGTAAGAAAAGATGTTGGCCTATTAGAATTAGTTGTTTACTGTCTCTATGTTCAGTTGTTACTCTGAGGGTAGACCGTTTCATCGGCCTCTCCACAGCCCATATACATCATTCAGTCATCTTCAATTTCTAATATAGTGATAGATGTCGCCTGAACCTACAGTTCCCGTCAGAACACCCATATACCTACGAAGTTTCTGATTGCCCATCGGTCTTGGTTCCGTAGCCATGCTGATCTAGATGGGTTCAGCCCAGCTATACAATCCTTGGCTTGTTTGCATCCCTCACTTTGCCTCCACTATTTATCTATGGTATCGTTTATACCCACTTTTTGAGGGCTGACGTTATCTACTGCCTACTTAATCCTATAGCGGGCTCCGGGCCAACAAACGGTCCTCCGCTGCCGAGTCTGGCCACCCTATCGGCTTCCTCATAACCAAGAACCCCGTATGACCCGGGACCCACATCAAGGTAACTTCCCTCAGTCTTGCGCTTGCCAGCTCTTCCAGTCTGTCCGCGCACTCCTGAAACAGGAGTGCCCTTGTTTTGGGGCCTGCAAATAGCTTTTAATGCGCCTCCCGACTGTCACAACGTATATAAATTTTCTGCACTGTGCCTTTTCTCACCCCCCTCATGGCATGTAGCGGAGAATATTGCATATACTTCTACTTCTAAAATCGTGGTGTTTGTTCCCAGAGAGCAACTCCCCATACTCTTCGATTTTCAACATACAACCCTGCTCCTGTGGCCTGTCCGCTAGCTAGACTAGAGCCGTCCGTGTAACATACCAATATCTCTTCTGTGGGCAGAGATAGACAATGCTTCCTCCGCCAGCTTGGCTATCTTTGCGTGGCCAACCGCCCCTCCTCTTATCTCCCAGTTATCAGAATCCTGCATTATCAGATGCACTGCTAGCGCTGCCATTAAACTAAGGTCGCATATCATCAAAGTTGATGAACTGCTTCGACTTGAATAAATTAAATTCACAAAGTCCCATCGGTGAATAGAATACACTGCGTGCTGTGCAACTTCCGAGCAGTTCAGGCTGAGTTGGCTGGTTGGTTTTTCTGTATATGGACGAGCGTTGTCATGAAGCATTATCACACCTACCTGATCGCCTCCAGAGTATCACTTAATTAGATCAATTGGGGCTGAAAACGTTCTGCTGTAATAATTTGTCCAGATTCCAACAGCAGCTCATAATGAATGACTCCTTCTTCCGCCGTCCGATCGTCGCGTCGTTTTTCATGTCGAGTCTAAAAAGGGATAGAAAAAATAAGTAAAACAAGGACATTAAATATTGTCTGCAGCGATTATCCAATCACGATGCTGCACCGTCTTTAAGGTGGGGAATAAAATCTTGTTGCCGGTTGAAGTCATAAGTTTTATAAACTAGATAAATAGAATATTTAGAGATATAACTAACTTATTTGCCGTTTCCTTTATAAATAAAATAAAACAAGACGTAAAAGAAATATTTATTATGAGTAAAATTGAGTATATCATTGGAACATTTCAATTCGAGACAGCATATAATTTTTAATTTTGGATATCTAAAATAAATTCAGAGTTATGCCAGCTCTTCCACCGAATTCTTTTCGCTGGTCAATTTACGATGACCGACCACACAGTAGCGATGATGAAGCATATACGTCATCACCTTCACCAGTTTTCAAACTATCTTAGACGCTTGATCCAATTTCGAAAAAATGGTGGAAGTGTACGAAAACTGTAGGAATGTGACATGATGCATTAAAGAGAAGACCTAGTGCGTATGAAGAGTCATTCATTTAGCCTAGATGTAAAATATTACATTATTATAATTATTTAACTCCATGTTTTCATAAGGGACCTTGGTATTCTTTTCGGCAAGGGAGGACATTCGTAAAACAGACAGAAAGATGTATATTTTCTACCGATTTGAAAGATATTTGCGCTGTTATTTAAGGATCTCATGTTTTTTTTCCTCTGGGAGCCGTCAGCACTTAAGCCTTTAGGGCCTATTGTACTATGACTTCCCAGAGGGGAGACGGTGCACGGCCAGCACCGTTGGAATGATTACACCATCATCCCGGACGGTCCGACGGGGGTCACCCGTCCGGTCCTTCCGGTCGATCATCCAAAGTGCCGGCCGCGTAAGATGCTCCGCTCAGCGCTCGTGTGGGCGACACCAACACGGTCGAAACTGAATGCCCTATGTACATACAGTCACCCACCCAAGCGCTAATCGCGCACAAGGCTGCTGCTATCGAAGGCAGACGCTGTTGACCGCGCAGCCACGTGGGTCGCCAGGATCTCATGTTAGTTTTTCCAAAGTGAAAATTCGTGTTCTGACAAACTGTACCTAATATATATTTTTTTGTTTTAGGGGTTTATGGTCAGTTGAGGAGTCCTCAATGTCAACCCACGGACGAAATACGAGATGACGGTTCACCTCCACCCCAGTCAGGATACCTTCAACAATTACAAAGGAGTCCCGCGTATCATCATTTAAAAGATAGTAAGTAAAAAATTGATCTTATTGTTTTTGCCTTTTATTATCAGTTTCAAAAGGGCATATTTATTATTCCTCATGATATGTCCAAGATAGGTATCACTTTTTTTATGGTGGTTAAGAGAGCACGTTCATTTATATTCATTCACCACAGAACTTCGATATTTGTAACGCACTGTCCAAGGTATTATTAACATTCTCGTTAAAGCAGCACCGGGAAAACAAGCATTTGGCGAGATATATCTTATTATTCTTATTTGGGCTTTAAAACTTTTATAGCTTAGTTAGCTCCTTTCAAGAATGTTGTTCTGGCCTTCTCGATTCTTTCTCTTATTTCCACATCTGGATTCAAGTCGTCTGTAATTGAGCTACCTGAATAAATTTCTGAACGCTTGATATAGTCGTCTCGTGAACTATTACATTTATTGACTGATTAGGATTTCTGCTTATCACCATGATCATTATCTTATCTTTAGTTATTTGTAGTCCCATCTGATCACCTACAGAAGCTATTTTATGGATTAGTCTTTGAAGACCCTCAGAACCATCCGCGAGTATGAATGTATGATCAGCATACCTTAAGAAATTTATCAATGTACTGTTAACTTTTATGCCACCTTTCGGACCCATCAAGTACTTGCTAGAAATATAACTTCGGAATACACATTGAAGAGCCTGAGGCTGAGTACGCATTCCCGTCTGACTCTGCGCTTTACATGTCCAAGACCTGTCCATACAGCTCTTGTCTCGATACCTTCTAATCTCATTGAAGCTATTTGGTGTTCGTATAAATTCTGTCTGATCTTCAGATCCTATGAGTCAATAACTTTACTTCTTACAATTTTTTGCAATTTTTTTATGTTTAACACGGTCAAACGCTTTTGAATAGGTTATAAAATACAAGTATACATCCTTTCGTTAGTTTTTGCATTTTTGTAGCATGGTGGACAGTGCAAACAAGCTCTCCCTTGTACCCAGTCTCTCTCGTAAACCCATTTTTTCTTGATCACATTTCCTGCGCATACGGGAGGGGGGGGCGACTGTTCCCATAAATTCCGTAATTTACTGTAGAGTTCGCTACGGTTGAAGCGAAAGTTCCCATTTGGGAAATGTCGAGAAGAATATTTTTTCTATTATTTACGGTGGAATTTGAGAAATCTCGCTTATAGGTAGGTGATAAGATACATATACATACATGCATCATACATAAATACTTAAAATAATATGCCGATTTATAAAGGTTTTGTTTGGGAATACTTTAGACAACAAAGTGTTAACAATAAGGCTGTGTACGCATGTTGTATGTTTTGTTTTTGAGTATACAAGGTTTTGTTCATGTACTTGTTCTTTTAATATTCCTAGTATTTTTTAAAGAAGTGAAGTTCCTTTTTTATTAACACGCTTTTATTATTCACCTGTATGCTGTGGGTAACTCTCCTTTGGATTAAGAAGTCAGACTGAACATTGAACGCTCCAACTTTGCCGCGAAAATGATTTTGACAGCCTCAAAATTCAAATCCGTCGGACCGCCGCCATCAGCGGTCGTATCCGCTGACTAGAGGCTTAAAATGTGTGACATCCAACTGTTTTGGAGTTGGTACTTTTTTTTTAATTATCGTTTATGCAGTAATATAGTAATAATTATGCTATGAATATATCAAACACATTCATTACACAAATACAGTTTAAAAAAAAAGAAAACACGCCTTAATGATAAAGTTAACAAAAAAATAAAAAATATGGTTAAAAAACTAAAAAACAATAGTATGAATGTGAAAAAAGCGTGGGCACTTTGTGCCATATTATTCGTCAATCGAGCGTCTGATGCTTTTTTTCACAATAATACTAGTATTTTTCGTTCATTATTGCTTTAAGCTTATTTTAAAAGTTATTTTCAACTTTTTAGTGCGATGTTCTTTAAAAGCGTGTTTTATATGTAGCTTTTTTAAACTACATTTATTTCACTAGCAAGTTCCGCTTAAAAAACTGCGTGTTTCAGTTCCTTACTAACGGTTGGTTTTGGTAACATTTTTAATGATATATGTAATATTTTTTTTTTAAATATTTCACTGTTTATAATGTTGAATAAAGTCAGTTTGAGTTTCTATAAAGTTTTATGTGTAACCATTCATTCTCCATAAAAGTAGCAAGTCCAATTAAGGTAGTTCTTATTAATTATCCAAAATTCTCCAAAATTCCCGAAGATTCGCGAAAGTTTGCAACGAAATTTAATTAGGTACGGTAATAATTTTCCAACACTAAACGTGCCTGCTCTAATACCCAACTATAAAAATGAAGTCAAGTTGATTGACTCGGTACTTCCCACACATTACGGTGATACCAGTTTTTATTATTTTTCCATGGCATGAAGCTTTAGGCTGAGATTCCCTTGCAACCAAATCATCGCCAGCCCTCCCCCCCAATTGTCTTATGCCGCTAGGTCTTTCCTTCTCAGGTCAATGGACAGCATATTATCAATACTACAAACTTTTCAGTTCCACAACCTCCTACCCCCCCCCCCCCCCCAACTACCACAATTTCACCCCTATCCAAAAAAAAGTGGAAAATCATGAGGAACCCCTAGAACATCTAAAAACGAAGTTTGAGCTGTTTTCATATTTTTAGTTTTTTGATTATTGCTATGCTGCCACTGACACAATTTATAATAGCCATACGCATTTTCCATCCTCAGCACGGTAGTAATACTGTGTCAAAATTTCATTAAAATCAATTGAACAGTTTCCTCATTAGACAAGATAGATCGATCTAAAGCAGTACTCGTACCTATATGTTTACACCAGTCCTTTGGCTTCTGTAATAGGCAATGCAATGTTCGGATGGACCTAAAAAAGTTACTTATGTCGCTAGGTCTTCCTTCACAGTGACCTGTCAGTAGACAGTCCATTATGGAAGCAACAAGCTTTTCAATTTTACAACCCTCCACCCCCCAACCACCCCAATTTCAACTCCATCAAAAAAAAATTAGAAAATGATCAGGAACCCCTAAAACGAAAAACGAAGTTTGAGCAATATTTTTTTGTTTTTTGCTAATTACTCCTCCGCCCATGCACCGATTTTCAAGATTATAGGAACATTACCTACTACAACCCTACAGCATATCGCTGCCCAAATTTCATCACAATCCATCCAACGGTTACTGAGATTCTGAGAGTAGAAAAACGCGACAGACAGACAGACAGACAGACCGACAGACAGACCGACGGAAATGAGTGACGTGGATTTTCGTTATATAGACATTATAAAACGTCCAAAAAGCGTATTATCTCAAAATCGAAAATTTTTGCGATCGCAATACTCCCCTCACCTATCGGTGTGGGAAGTATTGCGATCGCAATACTCCCCTCACCTATCGGTGTGGGAAGTAGAAAGTAAAACAATCTATGAAGCGAGTAAAACGAATGGGAGGCTAAAAGGAAACGTATTTTTAACGTAGGTGGCTACAAGAGCAGTAACGAATCGTCCCCGTCGGGGGGCGGTGGCGGGACGACCACCCCCTTCCCCATGGACGCCAGCGGAGGTCTGCATCAGCAACAATCCCTGGACGAGCCGACGGCGGGTACGCAGTCCCAACTCTTCACGTCAGCTGCCCAGCAACAGCAACAGTACGAGGAGCACGAATACCAGCAGCTGGAACACCAGCAACAGCAGTTCCTGAATAGCTGGGCCATCGAACCCAAGTACAACCCTGCTGCGACGCATCCCTACGTCAAAGGATACATCAGGGGTGAGTATTTATTAAGGTGTACCTAAATAAGTGTAAAACATTTAAGGGGGTGATTCCTCATCGAAAAAAAGATAGCTCCATAAAATTTGTTCAACAATTTTTTTCAAAAGCACTAAAAAAGTTACAATATTGAAATTAACCTGACATTTTCTACTACCAAAAAGACACTAAGCCAGTAATTTATTTGGTTTACTCCATGGTTGTATGGGGTGGAAAAGGCAACACCTAAAATTTATTTCCAATGCAACTTTTTTTCTTATTATTTGTTTACCATTTAAAAATTGACTTCCGATAATCTGTTTTATTCTAAACAAAAAATGTCTCTTGAATTTTTTGCCCAAAATAAACCAGTTCGCAGCAAAAAATTATTTTACGAATATGTGATATACAGGGTTATTCACGTTATTCGACACGGAGCATTATGGCCAAAGTATTTGATGAAAAAGAAAATAATAATTTGGGATGGATAGAGACTCATAAAGGCTACATTCTAAAAATATTTTCATGTTATACAGGGTGTCCCAAAAGCACGAAATGTATCAAAGTTATGTTTTTTTGAATGGAATACCCCATATATTATTGAATATTCAGATTCCCTGATGAATTCTAGTGTGACTTTATGCATCATACATGGTACCTAAAGCGAACCGTTAAGGTGTAAATCACCATTTTCGGTATAACTAGATATCAGGAAAAAATTGAATATCGCAGAGATTACAAAATATGGAAGGCCGTGACTTTGCCGTATTACTAAGCATAAAATGCATCAGCTTTGATGAGACTGACAAATTTAAATTACGTTTATGCTTGGAGAAATCGGTCGACGAATTAAGGAAACTTCGATCAGCGATAACTTGATTTTTTCAAATGGGAATGCCTAATTTTTTTTATACGGTTAAACGTAGAATTTGATAAGCTTTCTAATGATATAAGGTTGTGAATATCAATCTCTTGTAGTTTTCATTTAATTTCAAATTTTCAAACAAATCGGCGATTTTCAATTTTCTTACCTATAAGCAACGTAGCAGGCCATGAAATATAAACAAAAATCTGTTCAGCTAGAAGAAAACAACTAACTTAGCTGAAAAATACAGACTAACTAGACTAAAGGGACAAGATTATAAAAATTCGTTACAACAAATCAACTCTCCCAGAAACAACTGCGATAACATCTCTAAGGTCAAAGAGAAGCTAGAGTATGGCAGTAATAGATATTTTTACTGTCTACTGGCTACCGCAATTTACTAGAGGTTAAACATTTCCAAGGCAATCAAAAACCCTCATATGAAACAGAAACAACCAGCGACTGTTGCTCCAGCACGCAACTATCAATCATATGTAATGGTGTAAAAAAGTACTAATTTGCGTCGAAGTCGATACCTCTGACTGCAGCCCTTTTATTTTTCAATATCTATTAGCAATATTGCAAAAAAGGAATACTGACAAATCATCTTTAGATTTTCTGCCATTTAAGTTATGTTTTATAATTCGAACAAATTTTAATTCATTCTTCATTTTCTGCGACCTTGCTAATAGGTACTGAAGAATTTTCAGAACTCCAGTCAGAGGTACTTTTGACTTGAGTTTTGACAGAATTGCATACCTTTTTATATCATTAAATGTGAAATTTTAGTATGAAAATAATAAACTGCTTACAACATTCTCTAGTAGTTTTTACTTTATTTCAAAATTTTTAATGGTTTTGGGAATTGCCAATCTCTAGTACATTACAGTAGCTAGTAGGCCGTGAAAAAATCCATTTCTGCCATACTCCAGCTTCTCTTTGACCAAAGATATGTTACCGCCGTTGTTTCTGGTTAGACTTTGTTTGTTGTGAGTAATTTTTATAATCTTGTCCCTTTAGTCTAGTTCGTGTGTATTTTTCAGCTAAGTTAGTTGTTTTCTTCTACCTGAACAGGTTTTTGTTTATATTTCATGGCCTGCTACGTTGGTTATAGGTAGGCAAATTGAAAAACGCCGATTTGTTTGAAAATTTAAAATTAAATGAAAACTACCAGAGATTGATATGCACAACCTAATATCATTAGAAAGGTTATAAAATTCTACTTTTAACCGTATAAGAAAAATTAGGCATTCCCATTTGAAAAAATCAAGTTATCGCTGATCGAAGTTTCCTTAATTCATCGACCGATTTCTCCAAGCATGAACGTAATTTAAATTTGACAGTCTTATCAAAGCTGACGCATTTTATGCTTAGTAATACGGCAAAGTCACAGCCTTCCAAATTTTATAATCTCTGCGATATTCAATTTTTTCCTGATATCTACTTATACCGAAAATGGTGATTTACACCTAAACGGTTCGCTTTAAGTCCCATATATGATACATAAAGTCACAATAGAATTTATCAAGAAATCTGAATATGCAATAATATATGGGGTGTTCCATTTAAAAAAACATAACTTTGATACATTTCGTGCTTTTGGGACACCCTGTATAACATGAAAATATTTTTAAAATGTAGCCTTTATGGGTCTCTATCCATCCCAAGTTATTATTTTCTTTTTTATCAAATACTTTAGCCATAATGCTCCGTGTCGAATAACGTGAATAACCCTGTATATCTTGTTCGTAAAATAATTTTTTGTTGCGAGCTGGTTTATTTTGGGCAAAAAATTCAAGAGACATTTTTTATTTAGAATGAAACAGGCTATCGGGAATACATTTTTAAATGGTAAATAAATAAAAAGACAAAAAGTTGCATTAGAAATAAATTTTAGGGGTTACGTTTTCCACCCCTTACAACCATGGGGTAAACCAAATAAACTACTAGCTAAGTGTCTTTTTGGTAGTAGAAAATGTCAGGTTAATTTCAATATTGTAACTTTGTAGTGCTTGTGAAAAAAATTGTTAAAAAGATTTTTTATGTACCCGCTTTAAGGGGCTGTACCTTAACAAGGGATGCTCCAATGAAGTTTCTTTATATGAAAGATCCTATCTTTTTTTTTGATAAGGAATCGCCCCCTTAAATGTTTTACACTTATTTAGTTACACCCTGTATTTAATCGTGTCTTGTCAAGTTACACATACAGACAGAGTGAGTCTAAGGTATGGAACGCCTCAATTGTCTCGAAAACGGTTTGCACGATTTTCTTGAATTTTAGGATATGGGGGTTTTGCAATACTGCCGATCTTACGAAAGAAGTTACAATGTTGCAAATCTACCGTTTTTTCGGAAATATAATTAACTTTGTTATTTCCAATTGATCACCCTGTATATTTCTACATTTTTGAAGTCTTTGAAAAATACGGATCATTTTTTGTGATATATTTTGTATACCTAAACCTGATAATTTCGGAGTTATAACTAAATTTACATTGTATCTGCCCAAGTTAAAATAACTAAATAAGACGTCTATGTTGAAAATTTAGACATGTTGCAAAATGTACTACAAAGTTTCAAGACTCACATGGCTTGTTGTATTGTAGTAAATGCATAACATTTTGAGCATCTGCTGTAACCGCCTCCATGTTTTTTGAAGTTTATGTTTCAATTTAACTTCGGCGGGTGCAATGTAAATTGAGTTATAACTCCGAAATCATAAGGTTTATAATTATTATTATTATTTATTTTTGGGGGGGGGGGGGTGAAAACTGTTTCGTGACGCTTTCTGACAAATATCGCCTCTGTGGTAAGTGCTATCGAAAAAAGTTCAAATGACATATGGAGACTTCAGAGTTCTTCACAATGTTGGTCTTTACATTTGTCGTCTTCAACAAATAGTTTCCCTTCTACATTGGGCCAAAGTTAAGGGGTGGTTTATGATTTTTTTACTAGAATCAGAATTTTATCGTGTATTAAGCCGAAGAACGCTATCAAAAAGTTCTGTAATACTTTTTTTCCAAAGAGGATTAATTCACATCTCCATTATATGGAGCTCCCTAAGCGTGTTCGCCTACGTAGACGAAGCGTCGCGAACGGAAGCGGCGCGAGACGAAGCGTCATTTAACCGATGTCCGCACACTGGGGCAAAGCGGCGCAAAGCGTCGCGTCGCGTCTTTTACGGCGCGACGCGAATTTTATTTGAATGAGGTACGTTGTCTAGTGAGGTACGATTAGCAGTTCATCAGAAGAGGAACCCTTTGTATTGAGTTTAACTGCCACTATGGAAGAAGAAGAAAAGAAAAAAAAACAAAAGAAAATGCTGGGTTCATAACATAATTAAATTACCTTTGTAATTGATATCTTTGTATCACGGCCAGAGGCTGCAATTTAGCACCACTTCCTACAAAATACTGCTAAACACTGAAAATATGTGAGAGGCATCAAGAAATATTTGGATCTTCTCGCCGCCTGGTACCGCGCATTCAAGCTAAGCGAAGCGTAGCGTCTAGGAGCGTCAAGAGAAACGACGCCTAGTTGGTCCGAAGAGAATTCGCGTGTCAAACGACGCGTCTCTTCGCTTAGCGCCGACTGAGTGTGCGAGCTGCCATATAACCTAACGTAAATTTCTCTGGCGTCAAATCCACAATTTTCTTCGCACCGCTTCCGTTCGCGACGCTTCGTCTAAGTGGGCGAGCACGTTAAATAACACATTTGGGCTTATGAAAAGTACGACATTTAGGCACACATCGCTTATCTACTACCCATATTAGCCAATCGTTACGTCCTAAAAAAGGAATGAAATTTGGTGGGATGGTTGACATTGGTCCCCTAAAAGTACATCTAAGTTTGCGACCTCGGGGGGATGCCGCTCGAGGGGTGGGGGAGTGAAGATCATGCTTCGCGACGATTTTAGAAAAATAGCTAGCTATCGAAAGTAGGTTGTGGATTTGGCAACTATTTTTGTTATTACCTTCCATACAAAAATCGTCCTCTTAATGGTTACACGTTTTTGTACATTTTTCATAATTTATTTGAAGTCAGTGGACACGACCTATTTTAGACTAAAGGCCGATTCATAAACTCGACGTTGGCGTTGCCGTCGCCGTTGCCGTTGGCCGTTGGCCGTTGCAACATAAATACATGGAAACCATGGAGACCATTCATATTCGACGTCAGCCGTCGGGTCTGCCGTTGGGCACGCCGTTCGACACAACTATCTTTTAACTTTTGCCGTCCGCCGTTCGTAGCCACCGTCGTAGCCGGCGTATAAGCCAATCATAGTCGTCGGTACCGGTCATGTGATATTGTTATTATTGTTGACGTCTAGCTGTCAAAAGGTTTCTGGGTTTTCTCCATGGTTTTCTCAAGTTTTCTGTATTGGTTATTGGTTCTGACTATGTCCATTTTCACCAGGAAAATTGACAGATCTTTCACAAAGCCAAAAGCACTGATGATAAATCGCAATAGAACATGGTTTACAAACACGATGGGAAAGCTAGGTTAACGGCACGACGTCGAGTTTATGAATAGCAGCCTTGTGCTACGAACGGCTAACGTCAACGCCAACGGCAACGCCAACGTCAACGTCGAGTTTATGAATCGGACTTTGTATTCCGTGGAATAATGGATAACATGGTGGTTTCAGGCGGACGATACAGCGACCCGTATTCCGAGTACCCGCAGTATGGCGACAGCGGAGGCGGTGGCGGGAGCCCCTTCCAGACCGTCTCCGGACCGGACCCGATCGCCTGGTCCCATCCTGCCGCCCAGGAGCTGCAGCAGTTGGCCGCCCATCATCACGGCCATCCCGCTTTCCTGCAGGGCGGCGGTCAGCCCAACATGGACACCAAACCGCCGCTCGGTATGCAGAACGGATTGATGGGCCCCCCTGGAGCTGCTGGGGGCTACGGACCGCCAGGTGCGGCACCCGGTGGACCGGGAGGACCCTGTTTTACTGGTGAGTATTTTGTGCTTTACTAATCGTTTCACCACATTTTCACCAACCGATATGAAGGAGAGAGGCTTTCTGGTGGCCAGAAACCAGTCCATAGGCCTACTAGCGGATCCTTATGCACCTCTCCTTATCCTAGTTCCCAAGTTCAGTCCTCATCGCAAAGGTGACGATGACCATGGAACCTGCCCATCTTATGTCCTCAGTTTCAAGGACACACAATCAAAGTGTAAATATTTTACTCACTATTTTACTATTAGGCTAAAGAATAATTGTAAAGTTGGAAGAAGTGGACAATTCTTGAAACAAAACGTCATGCGACCTCCATGCGAATTTGATCTAAAGCATTAACCTATCTCGTGACTATGATGATAATGATTATCAGAATCGACAACTTCCTTGTTAGGTGGAATACTGATCAATGAGGTGGGTCATTATTTTCTCAGGATTATCCCTAGCCCGGAGAAAGAATGATCTACTTTCATCTTTTGATGATAGTAAGGAGCAATACTTGCAGTTTGACTGGTAAGTGTGCAACTGGGGGCTTCACCCTCACCGAAAGTACTTAGGAGAGAGACTTTCTGGTGACGAGAACCACCAGTCAAGTGCCAGCGGGCCCTTCTGCTCTTCTTGTTACTCTAGTTCCCAAATCCAGTCCTCATCGCAAAGGTGAGGATGGCCTTGGGTCCTGCGGGCCCATCTTTTGTTTAGTTTGTGATACCAAGGGCTTCACAGCGACACAGAATATGTTCCGAGCACTCTTCCTCCTCGCGACAGCATGCACACGTCGGGTCGCTTACCACCCCCGTTCACATACAAGTGACGTCTGAAGATGTTATGGCCCGATAGCAGGCTCACAGGTGACCTTAGCCGACTTCTGCCCAATGAGAGACAGAGCCGCCCTACCTTGGCGAGAAGTCCTAAGATAAGTTCTCTAGCTTGACAGGGATGCCTAGATATTCTTCTCCATCTCATAAGATGTTGATTCTGACACCACACTTCTGTTTTTACGTGGTACCTGTGGCCAGCCCCACAACCGGCTCATGGTCCAGGAAATTACTCCTCGATCCTCGTCTTGCTAGCGCATCCGTCGTTTCATTACCGCAAACGCCAGCATGATTCAGCACCTACATAAGTGTCACCTGATGTCTCGCCGAAATGTCATCCAAAACATTTCTACATTGCAGAATGAGCCTTGACGTAAACCCATAAGCGCTTAATGCTTTTAATGCTGTCTGCCTCCTAGACCCCTGAAACTAGTGAATACGAGAAGCACAAGCTAAAATCGCATATATTTCTGCGTTGAATACCGTGGTGTAATTGGCATTACCCCCAAGGCCGTGGCTAGGCTTTGACCATGGGAGGGGTTCATAAACGAAATGAGTTAATTTTGTAATGTTTCAATTTGCGTAAAAGCTGTGCATGTTGTAATGCTGCTCAAAGTGCAGAAACTGAGGGTGCATACACAGAAAAGTTGAAACAATACTAGAATGCATCACTAAGTTTGTAGAAAGCATTTTGAATGATTTTAGCAGTTTATTTCATTCATGGGAATACTCATGGGGGGGGGGTTGGACCTCCTAACCCCCCCCCCCTTATATACGGACCTGATTACCCCTCTAGATATTTACATCAACGAGGTTGCGTTACTTTTAATGCTATGACTTTGCATGGTTGGTATTAATCCCGATGTAGCTATGGGACGACTGAGGCAGCTGGTGTGGCGGAAAGCGCTAAATTTACTACCCATGCTACAAACAGCCAGTGACTCACTTGAACCAATTTTTTTAAGAGACCCTACAAAATAGAAATAAAACAGAACGCTAAGCGACAAATACTCGTATAATTTAGAGGAAGACAAGGCGCTGGATGTGGTACGTGCTCCAGGTCTAAGAACAAAGTGGCTATGGGTAAAAATGTCAGTTTCGTACCAAACGGAAATGGGTGCCGTAACAACAGCTGCTAATTATCTAACTAGGATGGACGTATCTGGCAAAATTGTAATAATCTGCACCGACAGCAGATACGCACTTCTAACCCTGAAAAGACCTCGCGCCACATCAGAGTTAGCAATGGAATGCCACCAAGCATTAGTCCATACTTCAAACAAAAACAATATTGTTCTGAGGTGGGTTGAAGAGCACAAGAAGAACAGAGGCAACCGTATAGCGGACGGTTTAGCCAGCAACGCTTTTGATTAAATAATTTTAGGATCATGTGACCTTTCTGAAATGTCTACTACGACAATTGCGTAAATAGCTAAAAGAAACTCCCGTAACCAAATGGTAAAACAATAGGAAGAACTACAGGGATGCCAATTTACCAAGGAAACCGTTACAGGCTTTGGCATGACAGTATCCAAGAAGTACTGGGCGATAACCAGGTCAAACCTACGTCTCATAGTAGAATTCCTGACAGGATCAGAGTGGCCAGAGTTATCTTCTATTAGAGAGTGTGCGTTCGGTGAGTATTGGCTTACACCAACCTGGCCACATAAGGGAGTTGTCCTGAAGCGACTTGACCACCTTCCTAAAATTGGCAGGATGAACGATGACCTGAGGAAACAACTCCCTGGGAGGATGGTCAATGAGCCAGTTGTGGTCTAAGTGCAGTGGGACTACTCACTTTACAGATACAGATACTATTGGCGTCTCTAGATTCTTACCTGAAGCTAACTCTTTTTCGTATTGTGCTGTTTTGATGTATTGTGCGTATCTTATTTACACAAGTTACGCGCCATGCCATTGATAAACGCTCTCTACGTATAGTACGATTGAGACATACTAGTTTACAGCACATTATGCAAAGATTTGAACCATCAGAATCGCCGTGAAGCGAGACGATTATAAAACGAGAAAAAGTGGAACAATGGCAGTCGTACTTTTTTATTGCTATGTATAACATACATCGCAGTCGGCAGCCATTGTTTCATATCGACCTTGAAAGAGAATTTATTATTATCCCCAACGCTGGATAATCATTTTTAATAGCAGTTCTTTCAAATTACACTGTAATAACGTTGGTAATGATGCTCGTTTAAAATGTTTCGTGTTATTTTTGCATCGTGAGTCAACAGACAACAAGCCCGTGCATGTGTGGAAAATACTCGGTTTGGTGTTTCAGAAGTAAAATCTAACAATGACAAATTGATCATGTAAATGTGAACAAAAGTGTATGTAAATACATATATAAGTGTGTTTACCGTTCCAGAACTCCAATCAAATTATAATGCAAAGTTTGAACCTCATCTGTCCTTACATGTAGGCAACATATTACGCGCGGGCGTGACAAACACCCTCTATTCTCCATCTAATAATGTCAGTGCGCATGAACCTAATTTTAACTCCATGTTGCCGTTTATTTAAATATTAGATGCTCAAGTTTGAAGCTCCAGTATTATAAATTTGCTTATGATTACATAGATAGAGTATGGCGTAAGAACCTTCTCATATTTTTCCGCGTTTTTTTTGGGCACGGGAAAACCGAGAAAATAAGACAAATATTTGAACCCCTCTAAGACCATGACATGCCCCGTGTGGGGGCGGATTAGAATATCTCCCATCGTATATCCTGCGTGTCGTAAAAGGCGACTAAAAGGAACCGAACTACTGTCGGTATAAAGCAGTAACCTCTTCTCAACCAACAGCTTTGGGTGGACGAGTTGAGAAGAGTCAGGACACCTTCTTGTCCTTGGGGTGAGAAATTGTCCGTAAAGGCGGATGAACCAGTAGGTACATCTGGTCAACGGCATGATGATGCAGAAAACAAATGGGAGACTACTGCATTAAAGATCTTAAAGATATCCCAAGAGAAATGTACTCATTTTACGAGTTCACAACATGTCTGTTAAGACATTGTGACTATGATGACATGACGTCACGGAACGAACAGCCAAGCGGAAGACGTATATGTGCGCCGTGTTGCCGTTCTACCTGATCTAAGGTCGTATTCCCGTTTTATTGACCTGTTGATCTAGGTTAAGGTTCGTGATTCGTCATTCCACAATCAACGCTTTCTCTCACAACAGCTTTCCACAAAATAGTAGTTTATTTCGTGGAAATTGGGTCTATACCGCGGATTTGGGAATTGACGAGGCAACAATGCACTGCTGATGTATGGCGTGCTTCGTGATGATTGGCTAAATTTGAATTATTTTTTTTACTTTAAAATGAAATTACTAGTAAACAAAATGATCCAGAGAGTAACGAAATTCATTAGTACACCTGCTTTTGATGATACTTTCATTTCATTTGTTTGTAATACCTATTACAAATATTATCACCGTCGAAGGTCACCTTGTATGATACTAGCTATTCTTGCTGCCCAGATCTGATTTGTTTTATTTCTCCTATCAGATATTTAAGATACAAGATCCTAGGTTTGGTATAGGGTACATCTTTGAGATGATTATGAAACATTGCAGCAGACGTATAGCCATCTTAATTTAAGAATAATCCATGCAAGTGCAAAAGAGTTAGTTTTATGCTTTCTCCTGTTGTGTATGCAGGTTAAATATATTGTCCTTGTGTTTTACTTGTGTAGTTTAAAATGCCCAAACTACATGTTTATGAATAAATATACATATGTCTGTGATCATAGTTTTGGGCATTTTTTTAGTAGTGAGGGGGAGTAGTGATTGCCGCTCAGCCTTAAGGTTTATTCTGTTCAAAGAGATAAGACACTGTCCCATCATAAATTATTTGCGAACCTTGAGATGCATTGGACTCTGCTCTCCTGTCTTCCCTTCTGGACTACATTTAGATAGCAGTTTATGCTTTAACACAGGGCATGACAGTCGAAGATGAAATGCTTAGCAAATTTATCTGCTTCACCGCACTTCCTGCATAATGAGTTTGCCACTTCAATCCCCAGCTTTTGCAGCTGTGCACTGAACGTTTAATGGCCAGTAATACATCCAACTACCTTCTGGTGCTTATTTGACACCCATCTGGTGACAGCTGTTGTATGATTTACCACATGCTGGTTCTGGCCCGATAAGAGAGAGTTCTGTGCCTTCCTTGGCACACCTGTGACTAGGCACCCAAGATATTATTACCTTGTTGGTCTTCGCCAGTGTCTTTAGGGTATTATGGCAGTCCCACACTATTCTTGTCTTGCTGACGTGTCATTCTTCATGGATTCTTTCAATTGGTTGGCGTGGTGTTCCGGTTCAACTGCGTCAGATTCTGCAGACGTCATACAGGAACTGGCGTCACTGAACAGTGATCAATAAGGAGTCACAAAGACGACATGTCAAAAAAAAAACAAAAATAATTAATCGTGAGAGGTATTTGTCAATCAGTTCTTACCTAAAGACGATTAAATCAATCGAACCGTTGTTATACAGGGTTGGGGTAAAGTATGGAACCAAGCAAATAACTTTGGAACGGAAAAAGTGATATTGCTGAAAATCTGCAGGCAAGTGAAGTGACGTCTAATGCATCCGAAGACATTATGTTAGCTATTAATGTACTTCCGGTTTAACCGGAAGTACCGTCAACTTTTTTAATTTAAATGGGACACCCTGTATATTTTTGCAGATTTTAATTCATCTTTTTTTTCCGAATACGTCCACAGTGGGTTTAGCATTAGTTTCTGTAAAAACGGGAAAGATAAAGCTTCTTTATCATTTCAGGTGTTTAAAATGCCGGTCATTCAAAGTCGGTTTTGGCGATCGCGTGAGAACTAACACAGAAGTGTGTCAACTTTTAATGATTTACGTCCCGACAGGTGTCCTACAACACGTTTGACGGTGACTAAAAAAAATAAAAAAAAATTACTTCAAACGGGAAGACTGCAGACCGCCACGGACGAATTTGTGAGACAAATTTTTTAAGAAACAAATACTAAACCCACTATGGACGTATTCGGAAAAAAGATGAATTAAAATCTGCAAAAATATACAGGGTGTCCCATTTAAATTAAAAAAGTTGACGGTACTTCCGGTTAAACCGGAAGTACATTAATAGCTAACATAGTGTATTCGGATGCATTAAACGTCACTACACTTGCCTGCAAATTTTCAGCAATATCACTCTTTCCGTTCCAAAGTTATTTGTATGGTTCCATACTTTATCCCAACCCTGTATCAAAAAATTGTATAGCTATAGACTATATAGACAATGTAAGTCCGCTATTGCGGATCTGTTGGTCCTTTGAAACATTTACTTTATATACAAATTCTAAACAACATGTCCTTCCTTCCCTAACGCTGTACACTTCAATGAACAATCACGATGTGTCCCGTTCATTACTTTACTAGTGACATTTGAATGTTTTTCAGGTTCTGGTCCAATTCAGCTTTGGCAATTTTTGCTGGAGTTATTGACAGACAAGTCCTGCCAGGGTTTCATCTCGTGGACCGGCGATGGATGGGAGTTCAAACTGACTGATCCTGACGAGGTGGCCAGGCGATGGGGTGTACGCAAGAACAAGCCGAAAATGAACTATGAGAAGCTGAGCAGAGGTCTCCGTTACTATTACGATAAGAATATTATACATAAAACTGCTGGAAAGCGATACGTCTATCGGTTCGTGTGCGACCTGCAGACGCTTTTGGGGTAAGTGCATTTTACATATTTATAATACAGCTTTAAGCACCCAACATAAGGCGCATTCGTTTTGCAAGTGAAGCGAGATATCTCAAACTAAAGTGAGATTGTCAAATCAGTATTTACTGATATTTATCAGTGATATTTATCAGTTCTATCAGGCTGAGTACAGTAGTGATGTAACGAATATTCGCATTTACATATTCGGGCCCGCAAAATTACTACGATTGTTTTGCGAATCATTTTTTTAAATGTAATAGTTATAAAACAAACACCTTTCGTTTCTTGAATTTTTTAATGTAAAAAGTAACTTAATCTCGTAATCACATCAATCTTCTGTTTATCACTAGGTATCATTCATATATTTAACGTTGGACCGTGGAGCTTAACAATTAAGTTTTCATAAAAAATTAAAAAACAAAAATATATACTAAACAACTATAAACTAAACAAACAAAAATAATTCTTCTATGAATGTTTACAGAAGTTTTAATGTTATAATTATCTTCTTGAACAAAACTAAAAATAATAATCAATAAATACTTTTACAGTCTATAAATAGAATTATTTTACATAAGAGTTAACACTTTAAGCAAAAAAAATAAAGTTAAATCTTTTATTTCAATAAACATAAAGCTGAACATTCCCAAAAATTAGCCAGCAACTCCAGGCTAGGAACGGGCTGTGAGCGAATGGATACTTAGCATGCTCTCCAACAGAGCAATAACAATCAAGGGAGAGGACAACGTGTTGTTACCAGGGGCTGTCCGCAGGGAGGTGTTCTGTCACCACTGCTTTGGAACGTGATTCTGGATACCCTCATGGATCCCCTCAATAGCAATAGACACTACACAATGGCATATGCGGATGACATAGTCATCCTGCAAACAGGTAGATTTCAGAACACATTGAGTGAACGAATGAACGAATCCAAGTACCACTCAAATCAATAGAAAAATGGTGTTTAGAACACTCATTGTCTATCAATCCCAAGAAGGCTGAGATGGTTCTGTTCACCAGAAAAGGGAATCTCAGGGGCCTAAACCCCCCTGAACTTAACAATGTCAAGCTAAATTTTTCTGAAGAGGTGACATATCTTGGTATTACCCTCGACCGAAAGCTGACGTGGAACTCTCACTTAGATAGTAGAGCCAAAAGAGCATATTATGCTGCTTATGAAGAATGTCTGCGAACAGTGGGACGCACTTGGGGCCTGTCGCCAAGAGTTCCCCACTGGATCTGTACCACAATCATTAGGCACATGCTTACGTATGGAGCCATTGGCTGGGTCCATAGCGGACGGTCTAACCAGGAAGGCCGCTGACCAAAGAATTTTAGGACCATGTGACCTTTTCGGACAACCACAATTGCGGAAATAGACAAAAAACACTCCCATGCCCAAATGGTGAAACGATGGGAAGAACTACAAGGATGCCGATTTGCCAAGGAAACCCTTGCAAGGTTTTAACATGGCAATATCCAAGAAGTACTTAGCGATGACTAGACCAAACCTACGTCTCATAGTAGGATTCATGACTGACCATTGTCAACTCAGGAAATACCTCCATACTATGGGGTTGAGTGACACACCGATATGTAGAATGTGTGAAAACGAAGACGAAACTGTGGAACACGTCATATGTGAATGCCCTATCTTCTATTAGAGAGTGTGCGTTCGGCGAGTCCTGGCCTACACCTTCTTACAATTGACAGGATGGACGACGACCTGAGAAAATACCTTCCTGGGAGGATGCACAATGGGCCAGTTGTAACCTAAGTGCAATGGGACCACTCACCCTCCCCACTCTACAGATACAGAAGCTGAATATTCGCATTCGCCAATGTTGGCAGCAGACATTCGCATTCACATCCGCGAATGTCCAAAATGTGACATTCCCTACATCACTAGAGCACAGTTGATCGGATTATAATCTAAAATTAACAGTTTTCGTTAATGCCATTTGAATTGAGTGGATAAAAAGAACACGTATTGAACTGAGTCAAGTTAAGTGAGCTGAGATTATCTGAGATTTTGTGTAAACGACTTCGTTTTAGCGAAAATCGAAATGGGGGTCGACAGTGGTGTCAAATGACTCGGCTTGACGTCCTGAGCCCAAAGAGACCACTCCCAAACTGAGGAAACATTCTGGTGAAAAATTGAAATGAACATCTTATGAAATGCAGAGGAATGTCTGCCTCTTTCCTTCTTTCATTAATTTTGAAGTTTCATTACCTAACCAAACCGGTTCATTTGTTGGGGTCAAAAAAGGCGTTAGTCGACTGTCTAGTACTGGAAAGGCTTCCTGGTTCAGGCATCTGAAACCTTCAAGGAAGTTGCACCCAACACTACCATCGTCAAATGGTGTGGATTGTATGGTGAACTCTAAATAGGTGTGATACATACAATAGGGTCGCAGTGGAAGAAGGTATAATTGACTCACTTATTACCAACCTACTTTAATCTAACCTAGCATATCTAAAGAAACCGATATAATAAATGATCTAAATTAAATGGCGTCTTTTTATTGCAGATACAGCCCCGAAGAATTGCATGCAATGGTAGATCTCAAGCCCGAGAAGAAAGACGACGACTGATTCTGAACAACTACTCTCTCAACTCCCACGAACTCCTCAAGCTAATACAAGGCGTCAGTTAATCATTCTTAATGGTGCCTCACACTACGTATTCGTCAGAATGTACACAAGTACAACATGGAACGCTCAATTTTACTCAAGTATCGTTTATTTTCGACCTTATTTGCACGAAGTTCAGTACACTACTGTATTAGTTTGAGTTACGTAGTTGACAAAAAGTATCAGAACTCCAATGTCTTGTACTCGTTACGTATGCTTCTACGTAAGCTAGACTAGCGTGTTTGATAAAGAATAATTACCAGGTAAAAATGGAAGTCTTCAACAATTTCTTGATTTCTTGAAAATGCATGAACTCAAGGCCAAAAATGTCCCTATCATTGTAAATCTTTCTCTATGTGTTTCTGTGCATTCTAATCCAGTTCATTGCGATGGAAAAAACAAAGCAAACTGAGAATTTTGAGGTAGTAAGCAGTAGCTTATATCTCTTAGCATCACTTAACTCTTAACCCAGAATCAGCAAAGTTAAAAAATCGAATTTAACGTCAGTTAGAAGCGTTTCAAATTATAATAATGAGCAGACAGAGAATAGATACAAATCTTACAAATCAGATTATCCTAAACCAGATGAAAGTTATAAGTGAGAAAGTTGATTTTTGGATGGAAAATGGTAGGTAAAGAAATTGGTGCAAACATTTACTATTTGTCATAGAAATCCCAGAGATTTGCAATTTTTTAGAAATATAATCACATTGATGTTGAGCATGTCTAATTTCAATACAAAATAACTAGATATTATATTTGAAGGCGTGCAATAATCTGCTTCATGTTAAAAAAATACTGCACAAAATCCATTTTGCCAAAGTATGTATGAAACTTTTTATTCACATCTGGTGATACATTGGTGCAATGTAAAATTATTATCTTAAAGTCACACCTATTTTACAATATCATTTAAATATTATTGTAAGACTGAATTTTGTGCAAATAAGGTATTGAGAAGGTATTATTTACAGACTGCACTTCTTTCACATACAAAGAAATGGATGCCTATTATATAATCGGTATAACAAAAATTTCTTCTACACATCATGGTTTCTATTTTTCAAATGCTTACAATAGCAATTTTATTTTGTCTCTAATATTTATCGCGGTTGACTAAAACTTCATTCGTTGGAAGAAACAAAATTACTAATGTTTCTATTGCTTTACAAGAGGGCTGTAGGATCAAGAATTATGTATGCCAACTTTTTGTTCGTTCTAACGAATATGATTTTATTTATGGGTCATAAGAGTTTGTGAGTCCATTGAAAAAGTTTTATTCCATATTTCGATGTTTAAGCATTTTTGGTATACCGTTATAAAAAGGCAGTATATTCACCATAAAAAACAGGTCTCGTGCCATGATAGCCACAAAACCTCCGATAACTAATTCTGTGTGTAATTTCCCTACTCATGTCTACATTTTTAAGAAGGAATTTCCAAAGTTTGAAGTTAATAACAATATTTGAACATTATGGGCCGGTTGTACAAATGCCGGTTTAACACAAGCTTTATTAAACCTAAGATTAGCTAAGATTAGGTTTAAAGCTGAAATAAATTGTACAATGGCCAGATTAGTTAAACGTGGTTGATAATGAAATTCACTACGGTTGGTAGTAATGAAGCATGCCCATTGTCATAATTATCTAAAAAATAACCTTTTTTGGTTTATCACTTGACAGTTTGTTTCAAATTCGGGCAACCGCCGTTTCTGTCTCTGTTTTTTTATTTGCTTTCTTCATTGACATAGACATCTTTCCGATATAAAACTTATGTTTTTTCCTAGACAAACAATTGAAGAGTCCATTGCAAGAACCGGTTAAGTCTATTTTTAAATC
The DNA here is from genome assembly GCA_951848785.1 of Callosobruchus maculatus. Lineage (NCBI taxonomy): Eukaryota > Metazoa > Arthropoda > Insecta > Coleoptera > Chrysomelidae > Callosobruchus > Callosobruchus maculatus. The sequence goes on along the minus strand of CATOUR010000026.1, from coordinate 7,380,981 downwards.
GAACTTGCGTTCACCAGCTATTCTTGCATAGTTTCTAGAATAGTACATCGTTTAGTGTAAAAAAGGGGCATCTGTCTTATACTACAATATATGGGATACAGAATTATTTTGTTGATTAACTGGTTCTTTACACTTTGCAAAAATTGTTCAGTCTTAGACTTGACTTGTTTTTGCACAGTATTTACTCTTAACTTATCCGGTTCTTGCATTGGACCCTTCAATTTGAAGGTTACTGCTTGACACATCATGTCATTGATATTTCAACCGCAGTCAATGTCAGGTTAATCTACATGGTACGGACGTTTTGCAATTTCGGTCGTTTAACGGCTGCTCACGTTTAACCGAAGCTTAAGCTTGCATTGTACAACCGGCCCTAAATAACATGAAATAATGGACCTTGGTATTTTGATCTCAAACAAATGTCAGTTTGTTTATTTCAATAGGTTTTCGCAACACAAAGTGTCTGTCAATTGAAAGATACATCTTTGTTCGAGCGCGCAGTGAAATATTTGAATTGAATGAACGGTTTAACTAAGTTTATTATTTTATTTATTTGTACTTTACATTACAAATAACTGCCACCTCGAATTCTACACCTTGTGTGAGGTATTGGCTTTGACATTGCAAATGTACATATGAAATTTTGCCTCTCTTTGGACTGCTGAAGGTGAGATCCATTGAAATGGATCCAACCTGAGCAGTAGCATGCATTCTTCTTCAATTTCATCTAAACACTATCCACTTTGCACCCTTCATCACTGAGAGCTGCTATTTGTTTCATTCCCTGAATGATAACACTAAGAACAAAAATAGAATTATGTATCCCTCCAACTGAACAAGGAATTTATTGTTTCATCTTTGAAGATTTTCATGGCTCTGATTCGCGCTGAAACGCAAAAAACCTAACCGTAGAATATAAATTGATTGTGAAGATGCTATTTCTTCATGGAAATGTAGATTTGTTCTTATCAATACGGCAAACGTCTGTAAGATGCTTGATTTATCTATGAACAAACAAAAACTACTGTGTGATCCTTAAGATAATAATTTAGACATTCTAAGGTCATGTTTAGTTATTGCTCGCTCTCTTCTGAGGTGTAATATTGTAAAAACTTACCATTTGCAATTGATAACTTTCGAGGATAGAAATTGTAAGTATGGAAACTATATAAACGGTTTTTATTTTTGAAACATCTGCGAGTGGTCAGTTTATAAAACAAAGACGGCACATAATACAGTGTATGTAAATATTCTTATTGTGATAAGTCTAATTAAATAAGTATATAGATGTTTCTATTTCAAGAACAAAAATAGTTTTTGTGAGATACATGTTGGATTTATTAGGTATTTTTATAATAGTGTATACTGCAAAGTCAGAATTTCCTTAATGCTTATTCTACTAAAATGTCTTGTCTGGACTCGAATATTTACGGATTTTCGGGTTGAAACGATACATTTTGTAAAATGAAATTATGTACATTTATTGTATGTTATTATACAATTTTAAAATGTTGATTGTATTGTGGTCCTATAAGTTTTGTTTCTATGAAGGCGTGTTGGTGGAAGTTATTTGAAATTTTCAAAGCTAAAAGTGTCTTAAGTGTATTTGATATTTTTATATTTCTTAAATTCAGTTGTTGTTTTAAAAGTGCTATTTTTTTATACATTTAAGAAATCGTGTGGCAGTTTTTGATCAATAAGGTACACAAATGAGTTTGGCAGTTTGAAAGATTTTTATAATACGTTTTTGTGAATAATTACAAAGTATTTGTGGAACAAAAAAGAATGACATACTCCTTTGGAATTTGGAAATTTATACCTCTTTCACCATTTTTCCGGTTATCCAAAATTATAGCTACTCAACAAGAGAAAGCCTTTTCTGTTCTTAGCTGAAAAAGAGCTGTCATCCCTTCTTATTGCGACTACCTCTGAAAACAAATTGCAGAGATTAAAAAATGGTACCTCAATTGTTTTGAGTAACTTTGATCTTGACAACAGTACTTTTAGAAAATATCCTACATCAGGTTTTATTAACTCACTCTATATAAAGATATTAAAAAAGTATTTTTGTTGATCGGTATTATAACGATCGAAACATAAAATGTATTATTTGCTTATATAGTACGAAATTTATATTAATCAGCAAAAAATTCTGATATAGGTACTAAAGACAAATTTTGCACGGGACATTTTTGGCCTACATACAAACACGTCAAACTGTAATATTTTATCAACTTTCAACATGTTGAACTTACAGAACGAAAACTAAATTCTCAGTCGTGTTAAGTGTTGATTTACTATTTTTATACACTTGGTCTCAAGATATTTTTTGTAATTATGAGCTATCGTTTAAGTTATTATTAAACATTTGGACACTGAAGAGGATCTCGTTGTATGCGATCCTGCTCTCGTGTTATCCATACATATAATTATTACATTAAATGAGATGTTTCAAATAAAATTATATTGGTTTTATTGTCTGTTTCATTTTTTTATCCACTTTCCTTTATGTAATGAGCTATAGCCTAAAGTAAACAACGACTTATTTCATTAAATAGAGCTGGACAAAACTGTCAGTGATTAGAGACGTGCTCAGAAAGCTTTCCAAGTATACAATCATGAAAGCCATTTGAAAAATTCTTGCAGCACATCGAAAGTTGTTTCTGTTTTCTATCGTGCAGTAAAAACCATATATACTTGAAGATAACTTTATTAACATAACTCTGTGGCCTTTATCAAGGTACAAAATTTAGCAAAAAATAATTTTGAATAAGCTGCTTTGTTTGACAGCTGTCGGCGAACTGGATTTTGTTTTTTTTTTGGAACAGTTGGAAAAGTGGTTGAATATAAATAAAGTTCAAAATACATAACTATCTCAATATCGCCCTCTGATCCATTAGATATTAGGAATCCTGTTGCTGACACCAGTGAATGGACTACAATAATGAAATTTCTCTAGGGGTAATTCTGCTAAATTAAAAGAAAAACGCCGAGACTCGTCAAATGAACTGTCAAGGGACTCAAGGGGGACAACTTATTAAACAAAAACTACTTCATCCCCTTGTACCCCCCCCCCAATCATCCTCTCAAAAATTTTAAATGACCAGGGGTATTGAGTGTTTTAAAGGTATGTCGAAGTACTTTATTTTAGCGTTTGATTTTTTAAAATCAATCATTCCTTTTCGAAAAAATTAGAATCTGTATGTACTATCTTAACTTCTTCAGAGTACAAAAACACATGTAAATATCACTTTTGCAAAAACATGTGGGATATCATGGGAGCTTTCGATAATGCGTTGACTAAGGTCATCCTAACTGACCGTCACGAATTTGAAAATTGCCTATATTATAATGATATAGGCAATTTTCAATTTTTGGCCAATAACGACCAACATTTGAACACTTATCTGCAATAAAAAGTGATATTCTCGTATGTTTTTGTATTCTATTTGAACAAGTTAAGGTACATAAAGATACTAATTTTCTCGAAAATGAATCGATCGATTTTAAAAAATCAAACATCAAAATAAAAGACTTCGACATAACTTCGGAACAAGACATTACTCGATACCCATTTAAAATTTTCAAGGGGATGCTCCTAAAGGACAGAGGGTACAAGAGGGTTGAGGTAATTTTTGGTTAAAAAGTTGTCCCCCCTGACAAATCTTTTGAGGTGTCTCTTCGTTTTTACCTTCAATTAGCGGTTTTTTGGGAAATCCGGGGGGGAAGTTTTCAATGTATAATCCGTAAGGCTCCGCATGGGTCCACAAATACCTTCGACTTTACTATTGCATGGAGTCCTTCACAACCAGATTTGGCCAAGAAGTAATCAAGAACCATATTCTACAGGAGAAGTGCAACAACTGTGGATAGTCCTTTGATACCAGGCTTCTTGTAGTAACATCCCCATCTTATTTTATCTTCACTCACGATCTGGTCGACAATCTGCCGTTCCAGATTCCATGTGTTAGAGTTGTAGTATCATTAGGCAACTCACTGATCCATAAAGATGGAGTTTCAGAAACAGATGCTGAATGCGCTCACTGCTTTATTGGAAGTTAGCCGAGTTATTTCCATCCCCTTTCTTGCCTCCCTGCCCTTGCGCCTTTGGTTAGTATCTTATAAAGCCTAGCATCCTGACATCTCTCCGCAGTAGGCTCTCCAGGTCTATAGGTACTGTGTCTGACCAATTTTTTAAATACCTCTCTTGGTATGCATGATATTGAAGTTGTATCGCACAATAAATATGTAAATATTTTACTTACTATTTTACTATTAGGTTAAAGAATAGTGGTAAACAGTTGGAAGAAATGGGCAATTATTGAAACAAAACGACGTGCGACCTCCATGCGAACTTTGACCAAAACCATTAACCTATCTCGTGTCTATGATGATAATGTTGATGTTGATGATGATGATGATGATGATGATGATGATGATGATGATCAGAACCGACATCTTCCTTGCTAGGTGAAATACTTTTTTTATATAACTGAGCAGACCGCGTAGGCAGAGCCTAAATACCAGAGTACCGCGGCTGCTGTGAAAGGGTTATGTTAGGGGAAGTTTGAATGGGCCAATACCCGCAGGCCCAATAAATACATCTCCTGCCAGTCCATTCGAAGCCCTGGACACCCTGGGAATAAATGTGCAGTTGTACTGCTCGGTTCTTGATGTATGAAGAATCACCGCCTTAGGGCGAGATGCCGCGGTCGCGCGGGTGCATCTGATAGGAGCGGTGAGCGGCGGAACGATAGGTCAGCGGAGATGATTCCGTTTCAATATCGGTAGAAGAGCGAGAGGTCACCAACAACACTCCGGTGAGAAAGTGGCTGGAGGTGGCGCGTTAAGGCCGGATCGCCAATTAGTCGAATTGCCCTTCTCTGGACGGCATCTAGTATATATGTGTAGATAGGGTAGTAGGGGCAGCAGCTCCCCAGACATGAGAGCAATACTCCAGGCCAGGTCTTTATATAGCGTGAGGAGGTTACATGGTGAAAAGTACTTTCCGGCTCTAAATAGGTACTCAAGCTTTTTACTAGCAGCTGTTGAAATTGACGCAACGTGTTCGTGCGAGATCAAATTTTCTGTAATGTTGACTCCTAACAGCTTGAATGAATGACTCTTTGGCAGAGCTCGGTTGTTTATTAGAACCTGATGTTGGCTTGGACAATTCTTATGTACAATACTGGGTCTTGGATGCATTAAATTTTACCATATTCTTGAAGCACCGAACGGTAATGGTATCGAGATCCTTTGAAAGTGAAGCTGCCACTGCCAGTCTTCTGCGTTCCAGCTCGACCACAGAGATAGGTCTATTGCTCATGATGCCTGGATGCAGCGTACTGTCATCCACAAAACTGTGAATTGGGTTTGTAGTGCTAGAGAGTAGATCATTAATGTGAAGCATAAACAGTGTAAATATCGATCCCTGCGGAACCCCAGCATTGATGCTATGGAAAGAAGAGGAAAAGCCGTCTACCACGACAAAGATTTTCCGATCTGAGAGGAAGTCTGCGAGCCATAAGCCCATAAGATGGGAGCTGGTTTAGGAGAGCTGCATGCCACACTTGATCGAATGCCTTTGAAATATCGAGAACAACGACGTGAGCCTCGCCAAATGACTGCAAGAGTTTGCTCCACTCATGTGTGACGTAAGCCAGAAGATCTCCAGTTGATCTTTGGTGTCGGAATTCATATTGTCTGTCGTTGATTAAGTGATGGAGCTCTAGGTACTTCATGAGCTCTTGGTTGACGCATTTCTCCATCACTTTACTGATTACAGAGAGCAGAGCTATAGGTCTGTAGTTGGTGGGATCAGTTTTGGATCCCTTTTTGGCACCGGCTGGATGCAAGCTGTTTTCCAGTCTTTTGGGAAAATGCTTGAATCGTAAGACATCCGAAAGAGGCGGGTTAATGTGGTAGCAAGCTTCGGTGCGCACTACTTCAGAACAATGGTGGGGATCATGTCGGGCCCATTCGCCTTATTAATGTCAAGTGACTGCAGCACCTTCCGAACTATTTTTGTTCTGAACGTTATTTCGCTCATGGCTTGGGATACTCTCGGTATGGATGGTAACTGGACACTGGATGGGACTTTTAGAGTGGAGTTTGCTGCAAATATCTTGGCAAATATGTCGGCCTTATCCTTGGAAGCAGTTACGACTGTTCCATCCACACATGCGATCGTTGGGAAGCTACTCCTCGAGAAGTTACTCTCTATTTGTTTGGCCAGAGTCCAGAAGGAGCGGCTGCCATTAGAGTGTGACATAACCTTCTTTTTTATTTTGGCATCGTATTGGCTTTTTGCATGTCAGATGGTCTCATTGTATCTGTTCACGTATCTGTTCCTGAACTCAATATCAGCCTGTCTGTTTTCGACGGTGGGGTTCTGTAAGTAAGTTCGGTGGGCCAGAACTTTTTGAAGACGAGCTGTGTCACAGGAGACTTGTTGAACCAGCCGTTGGAATCTAATTTGTATGATTTGGTTGTATCTGGGATGTATGCTTCCATGCCGACATGAATAACCTCTGTGATTTCCTAGCAGACAGTTGATACGCCATGTTTTGCAGATCAATCCTCGCTACAGGGAAAACTGGAAAAAAGTCTGTCAGACCATCCAGTCAGCATGGCCGTAATGCCAGATTTTGCAGCTTGGGCGAATTTCCGAAGACACATCTGTCGCAGAAGAGAATGTAACTTCGACTAAGCCATGATCGGAGTTGCCTAAAGGAGACTGTATTTTGATCTTGTAGGGGACAGGGTGAGTCGTCAGAAAAAGATCCAGCAGGCTAGTGGAGTGAGAGGAGACACGAGGAAAAAAGTGTGTTCTTTCACTAGCAGTGTCAGACCTTGGCTTATGGCGAATGCTTCGACGGCGCACCCCGCTGCGTCAGTTTTGTTGGAGCCCAACCAGGCTTCATTGTGAACGTTCAAATCCCCCAAGAGAACTACCTCTAAAGACGGATGGTTAGTGTTCAGAGAGTCAATCTTTTCGGACAGGTAATCAAGAAGGTCAGTACAGTTGTTGTCCGATGGTGAACGGTAGAGGCAGCAAATGAACTTGGGGAATGGTTTGAGGTTAAACTTGAGCCACAAGATATCCTTCCTACCGGATTCTAGTGCAGGAGCTCTTGAGCAGGATAGGTTGCTTCGCACAAAGATAAGTACTCCTCCATTTTTCCTTAGACAGGAGTGACACTCGTAGTTAGGAAATTTCGGGTGGTTTGTTGACGCCAGGGCGGAAATTTTTGTTTCGACCAGAAATAGTGTGGCGGGTCTAGTAGATTGCAGGTAGTGATGGACAGCATTGATATTGCTGTTGATCCCGCAGACGTTCGCGAATGATAGTTTCATATCGATAATGTTCCCCGAGAACACCCTCCCCCCGGACATTCCGGACGAGAAGGAGCTTTACGTCAGGCCAAAATGTTTGCACTCGAAGGGTTCATCATCATTGTTAATAATCTAAAGAAAAGGGGTGGGGTAGATAATAAAGGGGGTGTCTGCCCCGCAACTAAGATGAGGAAACATGCGGACATTGCACCTCACCAGTAGTGCGGTGTGGTACTTCCTAGTGCGACGATCAACGGGGATACCGTTTAACCGTCTACCATCTATGTTTTGTTCCGATATCCTTCCCTTACACTGGCTGCTTCCTTTACAGCTCCAGCTCTCTATGGCTTCAGGAGTTCCGATCCACCCCTTGACAGCCGCCGCTGTCGTCGTCTCTCCGTGGTGATTCCCGCCACCGGGGTTGTTTACCCGATCTTGTTCATTCACCACGGAGAGCAGGCTGATTGCAGACAATTGTCGCAAACCAATTGCCTGGGCTGATCATGATCTCACAATCAGGTAGGCCATTATTTTCTCAGGATTCCCTAGCCCCCAGAAAGAATGATGTACTCTCCGCTTTTGATGACAGTAAGGAGCATTACTTGCAGTTTGACTGGTAGGTATGCAACTAGGGGCTTCACCTTCACCGAAAGTACTTAGATCATGCTTTTGGAAGTCTCAAACGTATCTTACAAAGGTGTCTCACGCAGGCCTAGATGTATGAAAGAAGGAGAGAGACTATCTGGTGACGAAAACCACCAGTGCATAGGCCTACAAGCGGGCCCTTATGCACCCCTCCTTGCTCTGGTTCCCAAGTCCAGCTCTCAACGCAAAGATGAGGATGGCCTTGGGTACTGCCCATCTTACGTCTTAAGGTTCAAGGACCCTTGAACCTAGTATAGTCTGCCTGAGTGCCTATGATACCCAAGGGCTTCACAGCGTCGTAAAGTATGTGGCGAGGACTCTTTCTCCTCGCCACAGCGTCCAGACGTCTGGTCATTTGTCACCCTCCATACAAGTGATGTCTGAAGGTCTTATTGCCAGAACTTTAACCGGCTTCCGTCCAATGAGAGATAGAACCGCCTCATCTTGGCCAAAGGTCCTAAAATGATTTCTCCACCTTTAGATGTCCAGAGATTTCTCTCCATCTCATACGATGTTGATTTTGCAACCAAACCTCTGTTTTCCTTCTAATGGCTAGACCCACAGATGGCTCAGGACTCAGGAAATTATTCCCCGATACTCGCCTATCGAGCGCGTCCGCTGTACCGCAGACTCCAGCATGACTCGGCACCCACATAAGTGACACCTTATGTCTTGCCGAAATGCCATCCAGGACCTTTCTACATAGCAGAACGAGCCGCCTTGATGCAAAACCTACAAGCACTAATTTTAATGCTGCCTGGCTGTCAGAGCAGATAGTAATTCGCCTCCTAGGCCTCTAAATTTCGTGAAGACGAGAGGCACAATCTAAAATCGCGCATGTTTCTGCTTGAACTATCGTGGTGTATATTCCAAGAGAGAGGGAGAGCTTTGTTTTTGGTCCGTAGACCCCAGTGCCGGAGCCTTCGTCGGCAAGTGAGCCGTCTGTGCACCAGACTGGCCTCCCTCCCTCAAAAAGACGGTTGCCGCTTGACCCCCGCTCTTCCCCTTTGGGATACTTCACCATAAATTTGCAGTCGAAGCAATATGTAGGAGAAATTATATCACTCCTCATGTGTAAGTTAGGGTTATCCTTTGGCAGTTCCGAGAGGATGACAGGACAGTGTTTCTGTGACCTGTGGATGACAGTGTCCCCTGGAAAGATTCACAAAGGATCAAGTGCCCTTACTCTACAGTCGGAACGCAGGCGCCCTTGCCTCCGCTTGGACTACCAAGTCAAGTGGAGGGAGACTGATTAGTGGTTCTAACGTCCTCAACGGAGGCATGCGTACTGACTTGTTAATATGACAAACATACACATACCAAGCCATGAATTTTATTTAACTTTGCTTTGATTTTTTTCATACTTAAACATGGCCACCAGGCTAGATAACACACTCCTCAAACTAACTCAGAAGTGCTATAAATTTTGGATACTGAAACTGTTGAAATCTTTGATCAAGGGAAGAACATTTTTGATAAACAATGAGTTTGGCCCTTGGTTTAATACTTTATTCGTTCTTTATACATGATGCTCGTTGGCCACACAAATGTAAAAAGGACAATACCCTGCAGATAGTCTGGGAACAACCTAACGAATTTTTAATTTGAAATATAACTTTCTGTTATCTCTACGCTGATGACACCAACGAATTCGAATAGGTTAGAAAAAGCAACGCCCATGATCCAACAGGCATGTGAGTGTGCCAAAGATCCCGTTGTTACTATTTACTGTGTTCACAAACACGATATTAATTTTTACAGAAATCTGCGAGATTTACATTTTATGGAATTGTTTCAAATAGTCTTTTAACACTTATGTACTGTTACAATTCTTTAGTCCGATTGGGCAAGGAAACACTTGGTACGGGTTTCACTATTTATTTTCACTAACTATGTACACTACGCCTAGCCTAATACTTAACAGTCTAATTTATCTAAAGTCACTACACTAATTTATATTGAGAATTTCGATTTCTGTGAACCTGAAGAGAACTTCTAGCATGTTTTGGATGATCCGCCAATCCAGGCAAGCTAGCTTAGGAATCGAAAGCTTCAAAATATTTGCGGTCAGCAGCTTCTCTCTGAAGTCCAGGAGTGCTTCCCATACAGTCCGATACGTCGGTTTCTGATAGGACTTGCCACTTCGTAACTCCATCACTTGTCCGATTCGTCCACCCTGTCTCTTCAGCTCGTCCACTTGGCCAAACAGACGTTGGAATTCACTGGCAATCCCTCGGGACATACGAAGATCTCTTGCGACACAATGTGCCAACGCATATTCATCCGACACCGTGAACAGATCTCGATGTTCCTCACGAGTCCGCCAAACCTATCCTTCGCTGTACCAGTGTGAGTGGCCATGAAGTCCTCGAAGTTCAGCTCTGGGTGGAGTTGCTCAAGTTCTCTAACTTGCGCCTCCGCATTATCTCCAGCAAATGGGGCCAACCTGTTGAAGTATACGACTCTGGGTTTTCCACTGTTGGCCTTCTTGATTCGATAGACTACGGTCGTTGATCTTCTTGACTATCTCATACGGGTCCTCCCAGGAACTCTGGAGCTTCGGTGACAAGCCACGGCGTTTCTGAGAGTTGTACAGCCAGACCAGGTCTCCAGGTTGGTACGCTGTTTCGCTGGACCCTACATCGTACGTCACCTTCATGCGGTCGCTTGCGGTGCGAATATTATGGTGAACTTTCCCATGGGCCTCGTCCATTCTCCTGCGAAGGTTGGCAACGTAATCTTCGCCTGCCACATCGTCTCCTGGTTTGCAGCCAAACATGAGGTCACAGGGTAGCCGGAGCTCTCGCCCAAACACAATACTGGCCGGTGTCTCTCCCGTGGTTTCATGGACTGCCGAGCGGTACGCCAACAGGAACAGATGGAGCCAGCTGTCCCAGTCTCGTTGTTGGTCGGAGACAACCTTGGCCAAATAGCGGTTCACCGTCCTGTTCATCCTCTCCATCATGCCGTCCGACTGAGGATGTAACGCCGTGGTCCGAGTCTTCCTAATCCCCAAAGTTTTGCACACGTTCTGGAAGAGCGCAGACTCGAAGTTCCTTCCCTGGTCCGAATGCAGCTCGAGCGGAACTCCAAAACGGCAAATCCAGTCCTTGACCAGAGCGTCAGCAACGGTTGCCAAAGTAGTCGATCACCACGACGATGTACTTGTTCCCAGCTTCGCTCTCCGGAAAAGGTCCTGCGACGTCGATAGCGATCCTCTCGAAGGGGCTTCCAACGTTGTATTGGCGCATAGGAGCTTTCATACGCCTCTGTGGACCGTTGCTGGCGGCACAAGCTGTACGCTTCTTGCACCACTCCTTGACGTCTTCCTTGCACCTAAACCAGTAGAATCGCTCCCGAACCTTCTCCAGGGTCCTGGCGACGCCTAGATGACCTCCACTGGTTCCGCTGTGAATCTCCCCAAGTACCTCGGCCACGCGGTTCCTAGGCACCACGGTCTGTCTTCTTTCCTGGACCCTTTCTTGGTCCTCGAGTATTCGTCGCAGGATGCCGTCCTCCATCACCAGACTGTCCCACTGAGCCCAGTAGGATTTGACGGTAGGCGAGTAAGGTGCAACCTCCTGCCAACTCGGTCGTTGGTCTTCCCTCTTCCACTCGATGAGCAGCTTCAGGCTGGGATCATCCTCTTGGTCTTTCTGGAGTTCGGTAGGGTGCCAGCGATCATCCACGACGGTGGTTCTCCTTGTCATGGCGTTCTTCGTCTTGGCTCGGTTGCAGTGAGCACAGTCTTCGGGACACGGTCTCCTCGAAAGTGCATCCGCATTCCCATGAGACTTGCCAGCACGGTGTTCGATGTCAAAGTCGAATTCCTGCAGCCTCTCGATCCACCTGGCCACCTGCCCCTCTGGGTTCTTGAACCGAAGTAGCCATGTCAGTGATGCATGGTCCGTCCTCAGCAGGAACTTCCTCCCGTACAAGTACTTATAAAAGTGCTCCACGGACTTGACGATAGCCAGCAATTCTCTCCGAGTGACGCAACAGTCTCTCGGGCTTAGATAACGTCTTGCTGAAATAGCCGATCACCACCTCTCGACCATCTTGCATCTGCGACAGAACTGAACCTATCCCCACGTTGCTCGCATCGGTGTCTAACACAAATTTGCCGGTAGGTAGGGGATAGCTCAGCACTGGAGCGGTCGAGAGAGCCTTCTTCAGCAGGTCGAAAGCTTGCTGGCAGTCATTTCCCCACTGGAACCTGCGACTTTCCTCCGTAAGCCTAGTCAGCGGCTTGGCGATGGTAGCAAATCCAGCGACGTATCGACGGTAGTATATACACAGACCTAGGAAGCTTCTTACGTCGTGTTTGTTCTTAGGTACCGGCCATCCTTTTACTGCTTCGATCTTCTGAGGATCCACTGCTATGCCTTCTTGGGAAACCACATGCCCTAAATATTGCACCATCTTCTGGAACAGGTGGCACTTCTTGGGGCTTAGCTTGAGGCCTGATTGGCGCAGCCTCCTAAATACTTGTTCCAAGTTCTTGAGGTGATCGTCGAAAGGTTTCCCAACCACGATGATGTCATCTAGGTAGACCAGGTAGGTTTCCCAAGACAACCCCTTCAAGACAGTCTCCATCAGCCTCTCAAACGTAGCTGGCGCGTTACACAATCCAAACGGCATAACCGTAAACTGCCATAACCCTGAGCCGACGGTGAACGCGGTCTTCTCCTTATCCCCTGAGTCCATCTCGACTTGCCAGTAGCCGCTCTTCAAATCAAGCGTAGAGAACACCTTAGAACCCGCCAAAGTGTCTAGGGTGTCGTCAATTCTTGGCAGAGGGTAGCTGTCCTTCTCGTTACATTATTGAGCTGCCGATAGTCCACGCAGGATCGTGTCGACCCGTCCTTCTTCCTCACGAGTACAACCGGCGATGACTCGCTGATTGCTCGATCACTTCCTCTTCTTCCATTTCCTTGATGATCCTATCCGCTTCTTCTCGCTTGGCGAATGGTAGCTTCCTTGGTGGTTGCCGAATAGGTGGTACATCGCCCGTGTGGATCTTGTGTCGGACCACATTTCTCCTCCCCTTCTTTCCAATGCCAACATCGAAGATATCCTGGTATTCTGTGATGAATACCCTCAGCCTCTTTTGTTGTTCCCTGTTCAAGCCTTTCGACGAATCAGCTACCAGCTCACTCAGCTTCTCATGAAGCCACTCGTTCCATTGGTCTGATGCGTCTACAGTTCTCACCACCGATGAGACTGGAGAACAACAACCCAGTGGTGTTCTCTTCTTGAGGTGTACCGGAAAGCAATTCGCGTTCAGCAACCTCACCGGAACTGCATCATTCGCTCGTACCAGGCATTTTCCAATGGCGATTCCACGGCCAATCAGCTCATAATCCGGTTTAGGTTCCAACAACATGACGCTACCTCGATCAGCGTCATCAATCAGGCAGGCTTTCATCACCACCTCGCACCTGCCTGGGACGACAGTTTCTTCTGAGAGCACCACCTGGACAGCCTCTTCTTGACGTCGGTGGAGGACTACCTCTTCCTCTTGGACTAGCAGGGTACCATGTCTCAGGTCCAGTTGGAATCCATAGGTGCCCATGATGTCCATCCCAACTATCACCTCGTTCTCGATGTCGGCCACCAAAACTCGATGTCTTATCTTGGTGTTCCCAAGCTGGAGCTGTATGTCGGCTTCCCCATGGATGCTTGCGGACTCTCCGGTAGCAGTGCGTAGCCGCCATCTTGTTGGTCTTACATCAGCACTCTTCTGGAGCACATCAGGTCGAATGATGGTCTTCATTGCACCCGTATCCAGAAGCATCAGCTTCTGCTTGCCGTTGACGATGGCATCCACATAGAGAATGTTCGCCTGCTGCCCCACGTAGGCCACACGAGCAGTTCTTCTTGAGCTCTTCCGGACGCGGGTGTAGAGTATCGCCTCTGCTCTTCGACCTGGCTTAGCATCGGATCTTCTTTCTTCTTTGGACGGGACTCATTAATAACCCGCCGCAGTTCCTCAACTAGGGCCACCACATCTGTCCTACCTTCACACTCCCGAACTCGAGCCTGGCACTGGTAAACCTTTTTCACTGCCTCAAATTCGAAAGCTCTGGCCAGCGCATCCACCAGACGTTCCGGATGTGCGAGAGCTACAGCTTGACGCATTTCGGCATTATGAAGACCACCCACAAATGCCTCGACAGCTAGTCGCTGCACTAGATCTTGTGGAGCCGTCGGATATGCCAGTCGAACCAAGCGGGCCATATCTGCTTCGAATTCCTGTAGCGTCTCATTTGGTCGTTGGGAGCGATTATTCAGCTGAGCGTGGAAGACGTGACCGAACCTGGCTTGGCCAAACCTCAGTTCCAGGTGTCTGACTAGCTGTTCGTAGTCCCCTCGTTTTGTCGGTGATAGCGTCTGAAGCACATCTGTAGCTTCGCCTCTCAGTGCTAATGACAAAGCTGTCGCCTTCTCAGTAGGTAACCAACCATTGGCGTTTGCGGCCGCTTCAAACTGGAGGAGGTAGTTCTCCCAGGATGTTTTCCCAGCATACTGAGGAGGTTTTAATCTCAGCTTGCCCGAATCTCCTGCCTTCAGGTCGCTTGGTGTCGTTACGCTTGCAGCCTGAAGCTCCATTCGCAGTTTGTCCATCTCTGCGTCCAGGCGTCGGATGTTGTCTCGCAGATCTTCTTTCTGTTTCTCCAATCCCCTCTTGAGATCCTCTTTTTGTTTTTCTAACCCTCTGTCGAGATCTTCTTTTTGTTTTTCCAATCCCCTCTTGAGATCTTCGTTTTGTTTTTCAAATCCCCTCTTGAGATCCTCTCTTTGCTCTTCCATCTTCGATTCTAAGCTATCAATTCTGGTGCCGATTCTCTCTTCGAAGTCCTTTTTTAAAGCAGTGATCTCCTGGAGAGACTGTTTAGAGCTTTCTTCGATTTTTGCTTCGAGCTTCTTCGCCCACTCGAATTCAGGTGACTCGAATTCGAAGGTATCTGGATCCTCACCCTCTTCAATCATTATTTGTCGGAGTCGATCCTGGAGAACGGCCTTCAGCCCGCTGCTATCGGCACCGCGTTCGTCGAGCTCTCTCCTTAAATCCGCAACCTTCAGTTCGCTGAATCTCACCATCTTGACAAGACATTCACTTAACTATCCGTACCACGTTGCCCAATCAATCAGTCTACCCCACACCTGACACCACTGTTACAAGTCTTTAGTCCGATTGGGCAAGGAAACACTTGGTACGGGTTTCACTATTTATTTTCACTAACTATGAACACTACGCCTAGCCTAATACTTAACAGTCTAATTTATCTAAAGTCACTACACTAATTTATATTGGTCCTTAACTTCACTAATATATGTCACAGTTCATTTATTTTGCGGGCGCCACTGGAACGTCGTCGCGTATTACTACCGAGCACTAACTGCCCCTCAGAGTAATAATTCTTCTCTCTAGAGGGAGCATAAACATACAGTTATACAGGTTTGTTTTGGACTAAGAGTAACTGAAAATAGGTATATGTAAACATAAACAATCTAAAGGTTGCTAGGCGATAGGGGGCGACGCTATTCAAATACCAGTGGCGTCGCGTATTTTCTGCATGACGGATCTAGCGACGGCAGTGTGGACTGTATATTCTTGAACATAATAGTAGGCTTTGGGTTGTCATAGTTAATGTAGTACTATTTTGTTTGCTGTTTAATTGTTTAAATGTTTCAGGCTCCTGTACAGGGTGAGTCAACGATTGGGCAAAGTAAGATTTATCTCTTATTTTAAGAGATATAAAAAAATCTTGTACATGAAATGAAAGTTTTGGTATCGTTAGGGTATACAATTGTAAGATATTTTTGAGTGTACAGGGTGGCTCAAAAAAGTGTGACGAGTATAACATATGTTTTTTAAATGGAACACCCCATTTTTTAATAGAAAAATTAATAAAAAATAGGGTGTTCCATCAAAAAAAAAATGTTATACTCGTCACACTTTTTTGAGCCACCCTGTATACTGGAAAATATATATAATATAATAATTTCAAAATCGTACACCTTAACGAAACCTATAACTGACATATTCAAGATTTATTTGTACCGCTTGTACCAATGAGAGAAATCTTACTTTGTCCAATCGTTGACTCACCCGGTACAGAATGTAAATTAAGGAAAATATTGTCTTCTTTCGATTTCCATTTTCACGACAACAATGACGTCCCTTTCTGTGTGAATGGCACCCGCCCGACTTGTGGTACCCAGGACGGACCGCGGCTGTTGGCATTACCCCGTTTTCAACACCACTGCTCAACAAAACAGATGCGTACTAACCTGTGATAGGTTATAATTCCTGGGTCAGAATTACCACACACTACACACTTCTTTCTACACCTCATTGTCACTACAAAGTCAGTTTTATCAATTTATAGTTTATATAAACACCAACACGCTTTTTAATTGCAGTAAAACGCAACACTCTACTACTACAACAAAAACAAATTAGTGGGCTGGCATCACGTGCTATAGAAACAGTGGGCTGCCGCGTTGTCACGTTTCCGTCGAAAGTCTAAATATCTGTAGAGTTGTAACTGCGATTGAACATTACGGATTCCAAAATTATAGCATGGTAATAAAATAGTAAATTCAATTACACGGTAACTATAAGCACGTCTAGCGATATACACTAAAATGCTAATAGAAGTACTCCAACAGTTCAACCTCACGGAATTATAGTTTACTTATATAACCAAATGAGTATAAACAGAAAATTGTCAACGCGGTAATATATCCATGTACCATGATATTTGAATAATACTCCCTCTAGAGAGAAGAATTATTACTCTCAGGACTGCCCCCTATTGACTGACTGTCGCTGCCTGGCGGCGGCTTATATAGATGCCTGTGAGCGCCGAGAACCCTAGCGCGCCGCTACCGTCGGTTCTGGAAACTTCTGGACGTCTGAATTCTAGATGTCACGCAAATCGGCTCGTCCATCCAGGGCCGGACTGGCACAGTACTGTTAAAACCCAAAATTAATTCAAAACTATGACAATTAGCCCGAAACGATCAACCAAAACAAAGTAGCTATTTACATTATGCCTCTACATGAGTGCTGTTATTTTTAGGATTCTCTACCTGCTATCTGTACAAAGGGTATGCCGGTGTATCAGCTATTCAGCGGTCAGTATGTCAGCCGCTGCGTCGGGATTATGGGCACAAACAAAAACCTTGTTTACTTCTTCTAACCTATTCGAATTCGTTGGATGACAGTGATGCTCTTGTCAGGGCCGCGCCAAGTGTTTCTGCCGCCCGTGTGCGAATGATAAGACAAGCACAATGAGAGACGGTAATAAAATTTCAGAGACGTTTACTACTTTTAAGTTCTTTAAAAAATTTAATACTTTTTTACACAAATTCCAAATAAATAAAAATCCTTAAAACTAAGCAAAAAAAAAATGAAACATAATTATGTACTTTAACCTTAAAAACAAAAACTTCCAAAAAACAAAATTAAATATTTTAAAAACGTTAAGTTTAATGTTTTGAACTGACACAGTGAATAAACAAAACATAATTATATACTTTAAACTTGCATCTGTGCACCTATCTTCTTATAAAATTTATAGAAAAGACACTTGCCTTGCTTTAAGTGCTGCAAAATCTCTTATAATTTGGTTTGTATTTAGTTTTTCACATAATTCAGATTCAATGGAAATTAATGCCAAATTAATGAGCCTTTCCTGGTTCATCGAGGATCTTTTGTAATTTTTAACGAGCTTTAGCTTTGAAAATGATCTTTCTCCGCTTGCAACTGATATTGGAAGTGTTAAAAGGATTCTAAGAACAATCGAAATATTGGGGAATGTATCAAATAAATCATATTTAAATATGGAGTCTAAAAAAGAGTTATCCAGATGAACAAT
Organism: Callosobruchus maculatus; assembly: GCA_951848785.1. NCBI lineage: Eukaryota > Metazoa > Arthropoda > Insecta > Coleoptera > Chrysomelidae > Callosobruchus > Callosobruchus maculatus. Next base: position 7,363,111 of record CATOUR010000026.1, on the reverse strand, counting down.
ATCATGGGCACCGCCGCCCTTTTAGGGTTGCCGCCCATGTGCGTTGCACACCCTGCACACGGGGTTGGCGCGGCCCTGGCTCTTGTAGCTTAGTAGTTCTTTCGAAGGCCTAGTCCGCGACAGGAAGCAGGACGCGGTGGAGGAAGAGTTGGAGTGTGCGGATCGGAAGCTGATCAAAATTAACAAATCTAAGAAGCAATCTATTATAAAAAAATACCTCACAGCGCACCTACTAATTCATTGCATGCAACTCGAATACCATGGGCAAATTTTGTCAAGAAACTTGATGGCATTCTTGACAAAGGTAAAGACCTGGCGAAATGATTATTTGAGTCTCGTGGCGGCTGTGAGCCAACCGAGTCGATTTCAGGTTAGGGCCGTTAGAACACGTACATTTCAGTATTTTCAATATACGAGGGTTGCTCTATATCTCCGTCAATCCACCAGTATGCAGACAGCTGTTTCACGCTTATTAGCGATCATCGGTGCGCCATAGGTCGATTGACGGAGATAGAGAGCATCAGAATTTTCATGTCTATCAGACATGTAAAGCATGTGAGTGATGGCGCAGATGCAGATCTTTTCTGCCGCCTACTTTCAGTATTTTCAATGTTTGTTAATTGTGACATTTGATATATATTTTTACATTTTCTATACAGGATAATACCGATATTCATCTTGTTATGTAATCATAATCATAGTTTCGAGAACCGTTTAAGACAGATTTAAATTAGAGATCCATGGAAGCCATAAAGATAGAAAAAGAGGAAAAAGAAGAAGACCTTGCGAAATGACACTGAAGTGTCAAAAAATAAATTTCAAATTACGTTTGAGCAATTGTACCCTCTGTTGTGCAGGCTTTAAAAGTTTAATTAACAAAATTTAATTTTATACAATCATCAAGCTTACTGATAACGGATTCCCAATTTTCACCTATCCAAGGAAGATTAACTATGAATAAAATTGGTGAGTAGTCCAGGATTCACTGTAATCTGATGGTTTAAATTCAAATATTGCTATTACTTCCCACACCGATAAATGAGGGGAGTATTGTGATCGCAAAAATTTTCGATTTTGAGATAAGACGGTTTTTGGGCGTTTTATGATGTGTACATAACGAAAATCCACGTCACTCATTTCCGTTGGTCTGCCTGTCTGTCTGTCGGTCTGTCTGACTGTCTGTCGCGTTTGTCTACCCTCAGAATCTCAGTAACCGCTGGATGGTTTGTGATGAAATTTGGGCAGCGTTATGCTGTGGGGTCGTAGTAGGTAATGGTTGTAATACTGAAAAATTTGTTGTATTCGTAATGGGCTGTCCACTGATATGTGAATGAAAAACCTAGCGGCATGATACACTTTTTTAGGTCCATCCGAACGTTGCATGCTTATTACAGAAACTACGGGACTTTGTGATGTATACATACGAGTATTGTTTTAGATCGTTCGATATCGCGTAACGCGAAAATTGTTCAATTGATTTTAATGAAATTTTGACACAGTATTACTCCCGCGGCGAGGATGGAACACGCGTATGTTTTGAAAAATCGGGTCAGTGGCGGTGCGGCAAAAATAAAAAAACTAAAAATGTGAAAACAGCTCAAACCTTGTTTTTAGTCGTTTTAGGGGTTTTTGATCGTTTTCTACGTTTTTTTGGGTGAGGGTGAATTTGGGGTGGTTGGAGGGTGGGGGGTTGTAAAACTGAAAAATTTGTTGTACTCATTATGGGTTGTCCATTGATTTTACTTCCCACACCGACAGGTGAGGGGAGTATTGTGATCGCGAAAATTTTCGATTTTGAGATAATACGGTTTTTGGGCGTTTTATGATGTGTACATAACGAAAATCCACGTCACTCATTTCCGTCGGTCTGTCTGTCGGTCTGTCTGTCTGTCGGTCTGCCTGTCTGTCTGTCGCGTTCTTCTACCCTCGTAATCTCAGTAACCGCTGCATGCTGTGGGGTCGTAGTAGGTAATGTTCCTTTAATTTTGAAAATCGGTGCATAGACGGCGGAGTAATTAGCAAAAAACAAAAAAAATTTAAATATTGCTGAAACTTCGTTTTTAGGCGTTTTAGGGGTTCCTGATCATTTTCTACTTTTTTTTGGGTGGGGGTGAAATTGGGGTAGTTGGGGGGTGGGGGGTTGTAAAATTCAAAAATTTGTTGCTTTCATAATAGACTGCCCACTGACCTGTGAAGGAAGACCTGGCGACATAAATAACTTTTTTAGGTCCATCCGAACATTGCCTTTGCCTATTACAGAAAGCAAAGGGCAGAATTTTTTTTTGATGTAAACATACGAGAGTATTGCGTCAGATCGTTGTAACGAGGAAACTCTTGAATTGATCCTAATGAAATTTTGAAACTGCATTACTACCATGGCGAAGATGGAAAACGCGTATAGTTTTGATAAATCGTGCCAGTGGCGGCGCAGAAATAATAAAAAAAACTAAAAACATAAAAACAGCTCAAACTTCGTTTTTAAGCGTTTTAGAGGTTCCTGATCATTTTCTGCGTTTTTTTTGGGTGGGGGTGAAATTGGGGTGGTTGGGGGGTTGGGGGTTGAAAAATTAAAAACATTCTTGTACTCATAATAGGCTGTCCACTAACCTGTGAAGGAAGATCTAGCGACACAAATCACCTTTGTAGGTGCATCCGAACCTTGCCTAGCCTATTACAGAAACTAAGGGACTTAGAATTTTCTGTATACTATACGAGAATTTATTGGTCTAAATCGTTTTGCATTTTGTAACGTGGACACTATTAAATTGATTCTAATGAAATTTTGACACAGTATATTGTTACCGTGGTGAGAATGGAAGACGCGTATGTTTGTTAAAAATCTTAGTGGCAGCGTAGCAATAATGAAAGAACGCGACAAGTATGAAAGCAACTCAAATTCGGTGTTTAGATGTTTTAGGGGTTCCTGATAATTTCCTACCAGTTTTTTGGGTGGGGGTGAAAGTGAGGTGGTTTGGGGGGGGGGTTGTAAAACTGAGAAGTTTGTAGTATCGATAATAGGCTGTCCGTTGACCTGTGAAGGAAAGAGAATTTTAGGGGGGGGGGGGGTTGGCAATTATTTGGTTGCAAGGGATCTTAGACTAAAGCTTCATGCTATGGGAAAATAATAAACTGGTATCCGCGTAATGTGTGGGAAGTACTGAGTCAATCAACTTGACTTCATTTTTTTAATGAAAAACCTAGCAGCATTATACACTTTTTACGTACATCCGAGCATTGCCTTGCTTATTGTAAAACCAAGGGACTTAGAATTTGTGATGTATACATACGAGTATTGTTTTATATCGTTCTATATTGCGTAACGCGAAAATTATTGAATTGATTTTAATGAAATTTTGACACAGTATTACCACCGCAGCGAGGATGGAAAACGCGGATGTTTTGGAAAAATAGTGTCAGTGGCGGCGCAGCAATAATAAAAAACTAAAAATATGAAAACAGCTCAAACTTACGGGTTCCTGATCATTTTCAATTTTTTTTTTGGTGGGGTGAAATCGGGGCGGTTGGGGGGGGGGGGGGTTGTAAAACTGAAAAATTTGTTGTATTCATAATAGTCTGTCCTTTGACCTTTAGAAGAAATACCTAGCGGCATATTGCACTTTTTTAGGTCCATCCGAACATTGGCTTGCCTATTACAGAAACCAACTTTGTGATCTGTACATACGATTTTGCTTTATTTCGTTCTATGTAATCTTGCGTAAAGCAAAAATTATTGAATTGATTTTAATAATATTTTGACACAGAATTTATTACAGCGGCGAGAATGGAAAATGACTCTGTTTTTGAAAAACCAGAAAAATAAAATTAACTCAAACTTCGTTTTTAGACGGGTTGGAGGCTCTTGATCGTTTCGCATCGTTCAGTTGAAGCATGCAGAAAAAACTGTGGCGTCCTAGTTCTAAGGAGGGAAACGCAAGAAACTATTTACGAAGGTTTTTTGTGTTGGATGTTGTTTTTGCGGGCGGATGGGCGAGAATTTAGTTGCAAGGCGATTTTAGACTATAGCTTCATGCAATGGGAAATAATAAAATGGTATCATCATTATGTGTTGGAAGTACTGAGTCAATCGACTCCATTTTATTTACTGATATTTATGCAAAGTCCACTTACCTGCAATTTTCTCCATACACCAATTATGAAGTACAATAAAAATTATACACTTCTGTATTATATCCATATCTGACGTCCAAATGAGATAAAAAATTGTGCTCTCCCTGTACATTATATTTTGAGAATTTTCATTATCTTGTACAACATATCAATTTATAAATGGTATTTTATACCCATTTTTCATCCTTATTCGACTAATAATAATCTCACAAATAAAAACAATCAATGATATTAGATAAAGAAAGGCAAGCATTGCCAAAAGCATACTAAAATGGGCCATACTAATAATAGGAGTTGTGTCATCATCCTGCCTGCGTTGAAGGTACCAGTGATATCTCCGCCTTAAGAACATTGGTATAGGTCCTCTCATTTCCTTACCTCTCAATAGTAATCTATTAATGGCATTTCTATATGGAGAGTTCCAAGCAAACAGGTAGATCTCACATCCTGGAACCAACACTTCCTCCAAAACTGTATAGAATGGTTCTCCGTTATCATTATGAATACTTCCTCTGTAGTGGTGAGCTTGGGATGACTTCACTATATAAGCATTGGACCGGTTTTTTGAGCGAATCATTATGTCCATATTGTTCAAAGATTTCCAAATATGCAATTTGCTCTGTAGGTTGTATTTTTGCGATAACGTATCTACCAAACCATCATATATATGCAAAGAAAGGTTAGATTTTGCCAGTTGTTCGACAGTATTCAGCGACGAAGGTGATTTTTGTGTGTAGAAACTTGCAGTCAAAGTGCACTGCAGATGCGTTGCAAGTACAACGGAACCAAAAGACCACGTGATTAGCAGCCATCTTATGATAGTTGGTTCTTTATCCATATACGGTACAGAGGCCTGCACCAGTCCTTGCAACAATGTCATGGTGCAACCACAAATGGATTCCAATCTCGTATAAACCTTATTTTTCTTCTTGATGTATTTGGCCATCAACGACATCAGCAGAGCTACCAGTAAAAAAGGTAAAAGTATGTTTACTCGAATCTGTTCCAAGACATTGAATGTCTGCAGAGTTTGGACATTAGGTATGAGGGCTACAACTTCGCTGTACCTGAGAAAATCACTGCAACGGTTTGCATGATGGCTTTTGTAGTACATACTGGTTATGCAAAACTCACATTGTCCAGTATCTTGCATTGCTTTCAATGAAGAGAAATTGGTCTCTCTTATTGCATATGTAAAGTTCATTACGCGTCTTAAGTAGTTTAAGATGGCATAGTCAACACCTGTCCAAGTGCCGTTAGCCTTGACCAAAATTGGTGGGTACTCCACTATGCAAACATTCACTGGATATCCGTGCATATCAGTAATCTGATTGTTGAAGACGGGACGATCAAAGAATTTGGTGAGGTTGATGGCTTTATCAATGAAGGGCTCGTATGAATATATCTGCAGCTGTGTATACGAAAATATAATGGCAAAGCTGTACATTTTGCTTTTCCATATCGTTAACAGCACGACGTTTAATTCAGATAACACTTTCACTTCCTTGCATATAATGATAAGAAGGTGAGAATCATTATTCCATACAGTCCGATCTTCCAGTATCTTAGTAGCTTTAAGAACATCATCGAAAGTATCAAGAAATATCAACAAGCTTTCGTATTTAGGGAGACTAGTGCTAGAGAAATTATCATTCAAGGTGTAAATTTCTGTGTTGCAACTTAGCTGTCGTATGAAAATTGTTGCAATTTGTAAAGCTGATGTGGTATTCTTCACAATAAGTAAACAGGAGCTGTATTCCAGTGGGATCCTTACAAATTATTTTCTTAGTTCACTCTCAATGAATGCCTCAGGAGGTTTGATCCGCTGATATTCTTGAGCACTTAAGTGCATTAGAAAATATGCAAATATTACAACTTTCATGATGTGGCAAGTAGAATGGTCAAATAGAGCTATACTAGCTGTTAGCTATCACCATCACGCTATTCTGTGGTCGGAGGGTATACGCATTTATTCAAAATAGATTTCTCGATACGATAAATCATACGCCAAAGGTCCATTTAGGTAAAACGAACGTTTTCGTGAAAAAACCTATAATCATGCATTGAATAATCATGCATTAACAGGTTTCGTTTTTTCCACACGTTAATCTTCGATTCTCAATTAATCTTTTTGTCATGGAAGCTATGCAGTAAAAAATGACGTATAGAATATAATAATATAGAATAGAATGACGTCAAGTATAATAATGTAGCTTGTAGCGCAGAGTATCGCGAGATTTGTTACAGTTCAGATTATAAGTTTTTTGAAGCTCTCATTAATTCTTTCTCATTATTTTCTAGGCGACTTACGGGCATTAGATACTCCATTACCTAAAAAAAATGACCTTAGCGCCCAGAGCACTTTTAGATTTATACGCCCTCCTATCTACTTAAAAGCTACAATAATATTTATATTTAACATCCTTGAAGAAAACGATAGTGTATATAATAATATCGTTTAATAATTTGTTGATTGCGTTCTGAAAATTCTTCAACATTTCTTATAAACCGTCTTATATAAGTACAAAAAGGAATGGATCAAAATATTACTAATAAAAACATCTCATGCACAATCTTTTTCTTTGGGTGTCATACGCTTTGCAGCGTGTAGGCGGTTATCTGATCTCGTGGCCGACGATGTGTAGAGTGCCGTCTTCTGCTCTTCTCACTATTGTTGGAGATGTCGTTGAAGTGACACCAGTTTCTGATATTTCGAAGCTATGAGTGTTGCTTGCGACCTCGCCCTCTCCTTTCTTCAATTTTACCCATTATCCCATTAAAATTTCTTTCGGTACCCTATATTTGGGGCCTCTAAGCATGTGACCTATGTAAGCTACTTTGCGTTTTTTATGGGTTCCAGTCACTCTCTTTGTGTGGACGCTCTATTCAATACATCCTACTTCTTAATATGGACTGTCCATGGGACTCTAAAATGCCAACGTTAGGTCCACATTTTAAAGGCTTCCATTCTATTCATTGACTTTCACAATAATGAACTTTTATGAATAAACATTTTAGTCTTAAACGTGTAAATATTGGCAAAGCAGTATTTGTCGTACTAAGACTTTATGGTACCTCACAAACTTTACATTTAGTTATATATTATTCATTACAACATAACTGTTTTTTATAACCACGAAGTGAATTATAACATCAAACATATTCAATTGTACAGTAACAAAATTAATTAACACGCAAATGAAAAAAAAATGGAAAATTAATTTACATACAGGAAGCTTTTTAAATATTTAGTTCTATAACTTATCTGAATTTGGTCCTCAAAACACAAATAAAAGCTAAATTAATTTTGGCAGTGTAAACATAGTTAAGCCAACATTAATATTAAAAACATATAAAGAAACTTCCAACATTAATATTAAGGGTCTAAGGTATAGCGCGCGAAACTGAGAATCAAAGAAAAGCGTATTCCCGTGTTAGCGAGGAGGCGTGGCCGCCTATTCCCTTTCTCGAGTGTGTGTGTCTAAGATAAGGGGAGATAAGCCCAAAAATGCAAAAGTAAGGTCAATAAGTGCTAAGATAAGGCCCAAAGCTTCTGTGAGTTTTTAGTACCGGCTCGTTCGATAACTCCACTACTGTAGAAGATAGCGAAAAAAGTTGTATATAAAAGTTGTAGCCACGAGGATGCTCCTTGCTCAGAAAATATTTAGATACAGGGTGATCCATAATTACGTGGTGATGCAAACATGCATGTTTTTAAATGAGACATCCTGTATATTATTCCATATTCAAATTTTACTAATGATTTCCGTTCTTCCAATATAGGGTATTGTTACATTATACAGGGTACCTATTTCAAAACTTATGACCATTTTTATATCCAAATCGCTGTCAAATGAACGTACCAAAAAGTGATAAATCAAAAATCATTGTTTTTACACGGATGGATAAAAAGTATTCTCTAGTTTTAAAATCGGCTATAAAAAACCCGCGACGCATATTCGTATACAGGGATGAATGCAAAATCTAGATTTTATCTCTTTTTTTAAATGTAACCCCCAATATTTTATTATACCAAATAATTGCTTTCATCTTTGTATAGCACTTGCTATGACTGCACTCATTAGTTTCTGAGATATTTCGATTTTTCTACAAATTTTAAATATACCTTCTATGTGTTTACTAAAATTTATTTATTTTAAGAAGATACCATCAAATTTTATTTTAGCTTAACAAAAGACTAAAAATATATTGCCATAATAGTACTTAATTTAGTCAAAACACTGAATTAACGAGATAATATAGGTCAAGTGTGCTGAGGAAACAGTCCAAATAAAACGGTTCTTCAATCTTTCAAACGCATTAGTTTTAGAGTGTCTCCGTTCTGGATGTTGCTGTTCATCGTAGATATATTCTAGAGGCAAGTAGGCAATTTCTCAAAGATTCTCCTAAATACCCGCAACGAAAAAATTAATTTTTAAAGCTGGTTTTTCACACAGTATGGAATTATTGAGCCGGTTATGAAAACTGTCAATTTTTCAAAGCCTACCTGATAAATCTGCGTTATAATAATCATGCATTACACCTACAAAATTGTTTTCTCAGCATAATAGCATAAAGTCAAGTGACTTTATTATCTCGATGATTTAGGGTTTTGACTCAGTCAAATACTATCATGACCTTGTAATTTAGTTGTTTGTTAAATAAAAAACAAATTTGATAGGACTTTCTCAAAATAAATAAATTTCAGTACAGAAATAGAAGCTATATTTTAAATTTACCGAAAAATTGAGATATCTCGGAAACCGATGGACATAGGTACAACAAGTGTTTCACAAAGATGAAAGAGCATATTAAAAGTAATACTTTGGTATAATAAAATATTGGGAGTTACATTTGAAAAAAAAAGAGAACATCTGGATTTTGCATTCTACATCGCCCAGTATAAGAATATGCGTCGCGGGCTTTTTTTATAGCCGATTTTAAAACTAAAGGATGTTTTTAATCTTTCCATGTACAAAAAATTATTTTTGATTCATTACTTTTTGATATACAGTACCTTCGTTTGACATCGATTTGGATACAAAAATGGTCATAACTTTTGAAATACCCTGTATAATGTTATAATACCTTACATTGTGAGAAGAGAAATTATTAGTAGAATCTAAAAATGGGATAATATATAGGGTATCTCATTTGAGAAAATGTATGTTTGCACCACCACTAAGTTATGGATCACCCTGTATAAATAAAAATATTTTCTGAGCAAGGAGCATATTCGTGGCTACAACTTTTGTATACAACTTTTTGCGGTATCTCCTACAGTAGTAGTGTTATCGACCGAGCCGGTACGAAAAACTCACCCTGTATTTATAACTCAAACATATTTTAATTAAAATTTTATGTTGACACAATTTGAATCGTTATTTATGGAAATGTCGGAATTCGCTACTTTGTTCGTTTGGTGTACCCTCCCCCCTCCCCTTAAATTGTCTAATGCCGCTAGGCCTTTCCTTCACAGGTCAGTGATACAAACCTATCAGTTTTACAACCCCCCGCCCCCCAACCACCTCAATTTCACCCCCACCAAAAAAAGGTAGAAAACGGTCAGGAACCCCCAAAACATCTAAAAACGAAGTCGAAGTTTGAGCTGTTTTCATATTTTTAGTTTTTTTATTATTGCTACGCTGCCACTGACCACGATTTCTAACAACCATACGCGTTTTCCATCCTCCCCACAGCAATAATCAATAATTCATTAGAATAAATCTAATAGTTTCCACGTTACAAAATACAAAACGATCTAAAGCAATAAATACTCGTATGTATACAGATACCCCTTAGTTTCGGTAATAGGTAAGGCAATGTTCAGATGGACCTAAAAAGGTGATTTATGTTGCTAGGTCTTCCTTCACAGGTCAGTGGACAGCCTATTATGAATACAGCAAATTTTTCAGTTTTTCCACCCCCCACCCCCCAACCACCCAAATTTCACACCAAAAACTCAGGAAATGATCAGGAACTTCTAAAACGCTTAAAAACGAAGTTTGAGCTGTTTTTATATTTTTAGTTTTTTTATTATTTCTGCGCCGCCACTGGCACGATTTATAGAAAACATACACGTTTTCCATCCTCGCTACGGTAGTAATACTGGGTCAAAATTTCATTAAAATCAATTCAACATTTTTTTTTTGTTTTTTCCTAATTACTCCGCTGTCCATGCACCGATTTTCAAAATTATACCGATGGAAATGAGTGACGTGGATTTTCGTTATGTAGACATCATAAAACGCCCAAAAAGCGTATTATCTCAAAATCGAAAATTTTCGCGATCACAATACTCCCCTCACCTATCGGTGTGGGAAGTAAAATGATTTCTATTTCTTCTCTGATTTGAATTCTTACTTTTTAGGTTTGCCGTTTTAGGAATGATATTAATCTTGAATAATTAGCGATGTTTATATTATTGTGCAAATTTGCTGTTGCCTTTTAGGAATGATATTAATCTTGAATAATTAGCGATGTTTATATTATTGTGCAAATTTGCTGTTGCCTTTGACATGGAATAACATGACCACAGAGACGACGGCTTACTGCATATGGACTTTTCCAAAAATATGAATGAAATAAATTTTCTGTATAGTTACCGTCTCTAACATCCTTCATTTTGCACCAGCTAAGAAATTCATCGTAGGCCTTGTCGTATATTTTCTTCGATTTTGCGGGTAGTTAACTTAATTTTGCATCTTCCCTGCCTTAAAAATCTCCGGTGGTGTTCCGGAGACCATTTCATCGTCCCTACTTTCCATGATATCGAACAAGTTCAAAAATAGTCTTGCATACGAAGGTATAGAACTTTGCAATTTGCAATCCAATGTAGTTAAAAATGGCGACCATATATTCCCGTCCTATTTACTTAGTTGCTATGGTAATGCGGAACATAGGTGTCCAGACTATTATTTTATAATTTGTTATTAGTTGCAGTAGAACTTATTTTTATTTATTTTCTGTAAATCGAATATAATTTATTTGGCAGAGAACTACATAAGGTGTGTTATAGCCAGGTTTATAACAATAATATATACCACCGAAGTACTTATAAAATTCAAGAAAGTTGCAACGATATTTATCATAAGCTAGTCACAGAAGGTGAAAGAGAAGAACATTATACATAATATTAAACATAATAAAGGATTAAAATCTTGCATAAAATTTTGCATGTATTTTGGGCGTAAACAGCGTTTATGGACCTTACATGTTATTTTATTTACATGTTGCGGTCCATAAACGCTTGTTTTACGTCCATGATACATAGATAACTATTTTGTTTAGCAAAAAACGCCGAGCCAGTACAAGGTCGTAATTAAATAAAATCGAACGAGTTTACTTATTTGAACGACTTTCTGGAGACATTTATGGTACCTTGCATATGAATTCTACTACCCCACGTGTAAATAGAATCGAACGATTATGCCAAAAAGACAACGAACGTTATCTCAAGTGGGAATGAATATGCACCATACTGCGACTGCAGTGATACATATGTATGTATGTGTTTACAAGAGGCTGCTGCAATAACTCGACACTGACTCGTTCATAACTAAAAAGAGTATATTATTTGTCTACAAAATTAAGGCCTACCTGATGATTCCGATGAACTGTCTGACGATAGGCAATCCGAATTCTTTTCACACTGGATTATCTCCAATTGCTCTTGAAGTTGTAGTAGTTTCCTCATAAACCTCTTGATTTCCTTATCTGGAGCACGCACACTGCACTTTTCGCCATATTCTTATTGCATGACACCTAAACAATTTGTAAGCCGTGGAACAAGCATTACCCCACTACCGACAAACACGATAAACTGAATGAGTGCTAGGCCTGGTGGCTGGTGGCAGTACCGTCTAGTGTCTAGGGTAAGCGGATGAAATAGAGATGGGGTTTTTCGTTTATCGTTTTTTTTAGGAACATAATGTGTTGAATATTGATAAGTAGATTTCACGGAAACTACAATGTATATATATCGAGCACAACCGAAGGAAAATAATGAAGATAGGAATGTTGAACAACTGCTTGCAAAGTTAAATCAATCTTTTTATTGCCAAACTGCGGAAATATTATAAATACAGTTATATAGAATAGGGAGTTATAATACACTTTTTTTAGGCACGTATTGAAATAGTGCCATCCACTAATAGTGCCGTCCTTATACTAATAGTTATAGACACTGCCTGACCCTAAAATTGTCTCTGAAACAGAGTTATTGATGGGTTCTGTTAAGCGCGGATTTAATTCCAACCTGAAGAGACGGAACTTCGGTTTCATTTTTTGTACTCTGTTTTGTACACAGAACCCCATGATTTTCACCTGCGTTACAATCACACAGCAACAATAAAAAAGGCGTCCATAAATAATGGCCGGCACTAATTTTAGGGCTGTTCCAAATTACGGTTCTATTACCGTCCCAGAACTGTTTTCATCATGCACCGCCCATTTTGTGATTCTAGAATCGATGATTGGTTGGTACGCTGGCGGACCAACCAATCACCGTTTCTAGAACCGTAAAATGGGCGGGGCATTATGAAACCGGTTTTTCTGTTCGATATCCGTTAAATCTATGGAATCATAAATCCCACTTGACAGCTGTTTGACAGATAACTGATCGATCCGGATCCAGATCACTGTTTCTGTAAAGGCCTTTAGTGCGCATGCTTAGATGTCATATACGGCCAGAAATTATTAGCGCCATGTTGCATCGCGTCTTCAATAACACAAATTAAGTTCTTACTTTATTTAAAATCTTGCAGTATATTTGATTTTATACGCAAATTTATTTTTTTCGTAAAATCTTGAGCATAACATAAATAAATAAGAATTTGCTTGATGCAAAAAAGCGATAAAAATAAAAATAAGTGGGTTTTTAAGGGTACTGAATGACCTATAATAGATGCTTTCGAAAACAAATGTCTTTTTTATTAGAAAAATATTAAGCCTCAAAAAATGCTCATTTTATTTATCTTATGTGAAGACTTTACGGAAAAAATGGTTATTTGGAAAAAAAAGTTGGGAAAGAGTTTTAGGGGTTGAAGTAAAAAAATATTTCGGAAGCATGGTATGATAGGTCACTCAGTACCCTTGAAAGGTCCACTTAATTTTCTTTTTTATCTGTTTCTCTTACGAAAATATTACGCCTCAAACAAATCCTTATTTTATGTCGGTACTTTACGCTTATGAATTTACTAAAAAAATTGGTTTTTTGTATAACATCAAAAGTACTAAAAGATTTTAAATAAAATAAGCACTTAATTTGTATAGGAAAAACTATTGGGTGCTATTTGAAAAAAAAGTTGGAGTGAGTTTTAAGGGTTGAAGTACAAAAAAGTGTTTTAAAGGTATAGTATGATAGACCATGCAGTACTTTAAAAAATTCCACTCAGTTTTCGTTGGAACTTTTTCTTTGTTACGAGAATATCACGTGTCAACGAAATTCAGGGGCATAAGTGGATTGAAATAAGGTACAGAAAGTATTATCCATGCCTTCCTAATTTTTGTTTAGCATATTAATTTTATAGTATTTTAGAGAAGCACAAGGTATACAAAAGATTTTATTTCATATAACTGAAACACCTAGTGTTGTTTTATCATTTTTCTTTTCTAAACATTTTAGCTTAATCCAAAAATACTCGTCTACTTGTCACTTTAAATGAGGTCGCCAGTAATTTGGTATTTAACCATTTATTAATAAATATAATTAAAGATCAATTTCATAGCTAATGTAAAAATAGTGTATTAATATACAGGTTTGTTACATTAACTTAATTAAAAAGTGCATTCATTTGATTAACATAATTCATTGATATTAAGATTTCTTGCATCAGATTAATATAAGTGATGTCATTAACAACATCATATTTACATTGAATTAATGAAATCTGTTCATTAAAACAACGACTGCGTTCATCACAATAATAGATGAAACTGCATTCCTCAAATTAATGTTATAGTGTTCATAACGTCGAGAAAAATTTACATAATATGAAAGAACTACATTAATTATATTAATGAATAGTGTTTATCGATCTAAAGAACCTAATGGTTATAAAGGTAATGAATTTTCGTTATATTGATGAACCCGTTCAATAATTTAAAGAAGTTTCTCACTGTATTTAGGGCCACTCTTGGTTCACTGTAGGGAGGCTTCTCTTGCAACCCAGGAAAATGCCGATGCACCTCGGTATAAAAACACTAAATCGTACAACCCAAATCAGTCAAATCGTGGAATTTAGAGCATTATAGCACACAACTTGCGAACAATTACCTGGTGACATAAATTCGCGTGCCAGGCACCAAAATATCAACTTTTAATTATACCCATCATACCGTTTGTCCTATCTGAAGGTAACTTTCGAAGCGAAAAATGCTTGCCAAATATCTGGAATATTAAATTAGCTTGTCGTTCGTTATAAGTACAACGAAATAACCCTTAAAGTATGAATTAAAATGTTTGTTATAAATTGCTTTAAATTTTTTTTTATGGTCGGCCTCCCACAAGGGCTGAAAGCCTATGGCGCTGTAGAAGCGCTGCGAGAGTATAGGTGTCGGTTCACGTTAGATGGTTAAATTTGTAGCCGTCGGGAAACAAATTCCCCAGCAGCTGATTCCACAGCGTCGAAGTTCTCCAAAAGAAGAAATGCTGGAGGAGACTGGTTCGGGGAGAAAGGACCACGACCTGGTAAGGATGAGCTCGCAGAGCTTCTCTAGTATTCCTGGTTCGGACGGCCTGTTGTGTTATTATCTGGGAGAGCTCACTAGAACATCTTCCGTGATAGAATCTGTAAAACAGGGATAGGTCAGCCACCCTCCTTCGATGTTCCAGGCTGTGGAGGTCCTTTGTGAGGTTAGGCGTATCGATTAATCTAATTGTTTTTTCTGGATAGTGTCCAGAAGCTTTAGAGAGTGTTTGGGAGCACATCCCCACACATGGGAGCAATTATATCAATAATATGATAAGTTTTTGACGTAACTCTGTGAATCTATTGTAGTTGATGTATTTTAGATCTGGTGACTTCTATTTGTCTATGGTTGACATAGGTAACGTTCATTCTTTACGCGAGTCAGATGGGTACTAACTTTCTAGGAAATTTATTTGGGACTTTAGATAAGTATAATAGTAATCTTGCAATTATCTATAAATTATTTTTACATAACCTAGATATTTATAAACTATTTATTTTAAAATATCAATATTTCTAGATTCGTTGTTATTGTGACTCCATAGCAATTACTCAGTCAATCTGTCTACGCGCTACTGCGCGTTTCTCAGCATTGACACGTTTTAGACGTCAATGGTTCTCAGATAAATCAAAAGAAAATACACAGACATGATAATTAACAAAGCAACCTACCCTAACCGATACTAGATCTAATCGACGAACACTGCGAATTTACGTAACTATGTCTTTTTTGTGCAGAGAGGCTGTGGGTTTGCAAAACAGCCCGCTGTTACCACTTTTTAATATGGTCTCTTAATTTCCGAAACAGTTTTAACTACCGTGACTATAATAATTAATAGCTGATTCAAACGGCCGTCAATCGCATTTTTTTAACGCAATAATACATATTCCAAAGAATAGTGTTAAACTTTATTTATTCATGTATCAGAAATCTGTGATAAGGGGCCATGTTAAAATTCGGATTTTTAATCGTTAATAACTTTCTGAAATGGTCGATAAGAAGTGTTGAAATTTTGAGGGTAGATAGATATGAGGTTAAACTTATCAAAACTGAAAAAAGTTAATTTCATTTACTAGCAACTTCCGTGAACGAACGTCCTCAAAAAGAGGTGTGTAGTGCGAAGATATGGATAAGACCGTAGGAAAAGATATTAGGCATGTCCATGTGACCTGAATAGTTTCAATAATACTTAACTAATCATAGCTTCCTCCTGCTTATCACTATATTTTTCAACGACCTCGGTGTTGCAAGTTTAATGTCACTTAGTGTATGTAATTAGTATCATTATACCTGGGGATGGGGCTCAGATCTACATCGAACACTATCCATTAGAATGATGACAGGTCGGTACTTCAAACTTCGTACCCAAATTTATGGTGAATATTTTCAAGAAAAAAAAAAATGTTTCGCTGCACTGCATGTTCTTTCAAGGTCGTAATTTTTGGAAAAGAAAGTCGCTACTTCGAGAACACTATGTATAGGTACTCTCTACTTTATAATATACTGTACAGGTATAAATGTTTTTAATTTTACATTGTCTCATCTGTAACTATTCTGAATCAACTTGAATTCAACAACTGAAAGGATACGGGTCTGTGTGATAATAATTAAAAGATAAATACGTTCACGAAGTATATTTAAGTTGAAAATAAATAAGGCTTCAAAAGTACAAAATATCCAGTATCAAAAAATTCAAACAACTCAGACGTTAATACGAGTAATTATCTACTCACAAGAAATCTACTGATTAGGAATACATGAAGAGGGTGGTTGGGGTGACTGGAACAATTTTTAATATGTACATAATTTCTTTTCGTCATATAATCTATATAAGGTTTACTAACAACATGTAATTAAATTAACTACCACTAAAGTGATCCATCGTGTTTCACTGGCCCATCAGTGAAACCATACAGGATGATCATCTGAAAACTTCCCACCACTTATTTATCGAAAACCAGTGATTAAAAGAAAAAACGCCGAGATACGTCAAAATATTTGTCAACTGAGACAACCTTGTAACCAAAAACTACTTTCCCTCTTGTATCCTCTAGCCCCCTTCAAAATTCCTTTATTCTGACGTTTGATTTTTTTCAAAATCGTCGATTGGTTTTTGAGAAAATAAAAAAAAAATAAAAAAATTATGTATCTAAATTTCTTTAAATAGGAAACAAAACCATACGAATATATTACTTTCTATTGCAATAAGTGTGCAAAATATTGCCCATTATTGGCCAAACAATGATATAGACCATATTCAAATTCCTGAGAGACAGTTCAAAGACAGTAGAAATGATTCCAATTATTTATAGTGCCCAAATGTGCTTGGCAAACTGCCGTTCCATTTAAGGCCAGACAATCGGGGAATATAGCTTCGCATAGGTATGTTTTGGACCTTGTCACGAATCTTACTCAAACTGGATCTGTTGCAAATAAAAAAACGGAAAGTTCTGGATGAAGCCGCTGAAATTTTGGGTCATTTTGTCATAAATCCTAATACTTCATTACGTAACATTGTGGATCCGACTGACATGTCATTTCACTCTACTCACACAGTTTATCATCATAGTGACAATGTCTTAACAGACATGTTGTGAACTCGTAAAATGCATTAAGTCGGAGCTAGAGTATTGCCGACAGGAATATTATCAAAAGTTTTGAGAACTGCAGCTCGCCGTCGTTCGCGATTTACTGTCAGTTCAGTGGCGCTCTTGATACTCATATCCAGCAACTGTTTTGTCGTATCCACCCAGCGTGTAGGGCAACGGCCACGGCGCCGCCCACTCAGGGCATGACCCTGAACTATAAGTTTCTCCATATTATCGCTTCTGTGTATATGTCCGAAGAATGTAAGCATTCTTGTCGACACAATGAAGGATAGTCTCTTTGGATTACCGAGCTCATCCAGTATGGAAACGTTAGTTCGATGGGCGGTATAAGGAACTCTCAGCATTGACCTCCACGTCCACATTTCAAAAGCATCTATGCGAGCTCGATCTGCCTTTTTACCAGTCCAAGTTTCCGAGGCACCAAAATTTGGAGAACACAAAAGACTGAACCAGCGACATTTTGGTAGCTTTAGTGACGTTATCGTCACGCCATATTTTAGCAAGCTTTGTCATGGCCACACGTGCCTGTTGAATGTGCTCACACTTACTAAACTTCATAAACTTTATCCATTTAAAATGAAAATAGTGCAAGAGTTAACCGAAGACGATTTCGATCGGCGAGTTGAGTTTTGTGAACAAATGACTACAGCGGTTAATGGTAATACCATTCATGTAAAGAATATCTGCCTCAATGATGAATGCACATTTTATATAACTGGATTTGTTAATAAGCATAATTGCAGGTATTAGAGCAATAAAAATCCTCATGTTTTTGTAAAAGGACATACCCAGTACCTACTCCTAAAAATTGATGTATTGGCAGGCATTTTAAGAAACATAGCTATTGGGTCGTTGTTTAATAATGGAAATTCAAATGGGGAGATTTATTTGGGTATGTTGCGAAATACCATCAATCCGCTTGTCACTGAAACCATTGAAAACTAAATCGAAGAGGATGGAAACCCTATATTTAGTGAGGCTGAAATCTATTTTCAGCAGGACAGCGCTCCTTCTCACTATGATCTTCCGGTTCGGCAATATCTAGACAACCAGTTTCCAGATAAATGGATTGGGCGGAGAGGGCCTATAAAATGGCCTGCTATATCTCCTGATTTGACGCCAGCAGATTTTTTTCTATGAGATCATTTAAAATCCATTGTGCTTAGCCCTCAACCTGAAATTTTGGATCACCTTCGTCAACGCATCATCGAAAGCAGCCATGATATCCCATAACATGTTTGGCAGTTGTCCATCTGGAATTTAACATTGCTTGTATCATTGTTTGAGCAATAACGTGCAATATTTTTAACATTTATTGCCATGAAAAGTTATTTTTTCGTGGGTTTTTGTATTCTATTTGAACAGATTAAGATACAAAAGATTTTCCAAATTTTCTCAAAAACGATTCGAACGATTTCAAAAAATCAAACATCAAAATAAAGGACTGGATGTAATCTGGATTCCTCCTCAAACCAAATCCTGGATACGCGCCTGCTTGCTAATAGTTCTACAAAAAAACCCCAACTTAGTCGATACCGGTGGTCGATACCGTTTCGGAGTTCTGATTGTTTACTAGATTCGGTCCATTCTTCATTCCTAACCTACATACTAGTTCAATGACTGCAACTACTGTTCATCACCAAATCTTCCCTTGATGACTTGATTATTTGTTTCCTCATATTCGTTAGCTGTCTTAGAAACTCACTTGGACTACAAGTAGGCTTTCTATATCGTTTGTGAGTCCGTCTGGGTAAGCTTCCATAATCAGAAAATGTTACGTTGTTGCCTTCTAAGCTAGAATCTTCAATATCTGAATTACCCTCTAACTCTAGAGGATTAAAAAGTTCGTCGAAGTCTTGTGATACATGGCGTTGTGGCGGTACCGGAATACACGATATTTTGTTTTCCAGTTTCTTCAACGATTCTTCCAACAGAGCTTCATATTTGTTGACAGGTATACTGTACTCTGGTTCTGATTGAGTTGAGGTATCTCGTCTGAATGGTGGAAAGGTTTGACTACAAGACTCTGTTCTTCTAGAGATGTCGGTTTGACAACTTTCGTTACATGTATGCTTCTTTTTATAATGCTTTTTATTGCACTTCCCTAGGCCCTTGATATTATTCACATTTACCTCAAGTTCAAATTCTCTGTTTAGAATTGGAGAAGTTACCTTCTCTATGTTAGACATGAGGAGAGTGGCTTCTTCTAAGAATGAAGACATTGCTTTAAACATTCGCTGGCTCTCCCTCTTTTTCTCAAGGAACTTAACTCTCTTATTGATCATATGGTACTCCAACGAACCTGGAGTTTCTGTTTTGAATTTGGCGTCATCCTCAGTCCTTACAATGGATTTAAGGATAAGAGGTTGCCTCATTGTTACGTACCCTTCACACATCTTCTCGTCATTAATTATAACTTGAGGCATAGCTTTAATTGCATGAAATTTTGGCATTGGTATACAAAATTCATCTAGGAAGGATTTGGACACAACATTTTCTGGTGCGTGAGTTTTTAATATATTTATAGCCTCAATTTTCTCTTTTACTTTATGGGTAGGAATGCAATGGGCTTTCAAACACCATTTCTTGTAGTCAAGTGATTCGAAGACCTCATTAGATACGAACCCGTGATCCTCTTCAACCATTGTGCCATGAGACAATACAATAGGATCCCTTACATTGGGATCAGATGAGTTATGGTTACTAAGTAGATCGGGCGTATGAAGACCAGTATTTTGAGAAGTCTCTTCTAAGGTATCATCAGAACTACTTCCATTAGACTTATGTCCGTTCACATAGTTGTTAGATATGTTGATACTGAACGAATTTGCATAGATAGGGTTAGGCGGTAGATTAGGTTGAATATCCCTCAGGTATTTTGTAAAAGAAACTCCTTTACTTCTGCTGTTTCTGTCTTGTCCACTACACTGAGTGCCACAAGTTTTTGTGAACGATAGACTGTCTAGCGTTGACTCTGAGTTGAATCGTTTCAGATTGCAGTCAACAGAAGCGTTTCTTGTCTCAGTAATATCTGCCATTGTTGCCACATGCTTTCTGTCACCTGCTATCACCGGAAGGTCATTGACATCTGTAGAAATCTCTTTCACCCTCTGGACGGGCCTATCAGTCTGAGTCTCTACTGTTTTGTTTTTGTGAGCCTTTAGCGCTTTCTTAGTCAGCTCTCTTAACTTTGACCTAGCATTGGAGCAAATGGTTAGCTCTTTGGGCATTAACAGCATCTTCTGTTTCGCTAAATCAGAAGTGTCCGTTGAGACATCCTTTTTCTGTACTTTGTTATAGAGCCTGCTTGTTACGGCAGCGACTATTTGAGATCTGGGTTTCAAGTGCTTCTTTCTAATCGAGTCCACCTTAGACTCCACTTTCTTTGAAGCTAGTTGCTCCGTTGAAACAGCTTTTTCAAGCTTCTCTGTACTTTCAAAGGATCCTCTTTTTGGAAGATCTTTGGGTACGGATTTATTTATGGATCTTCTTCTCATTTGTGTAGGTGGGAGGGATACCTTCGACCTCTCGCTAGATGTGATAGAGTCCTTTTCCGATGAAGACTTTTGAGAAACGGTGCTTGTGGAAGGGAGAGAATCTGTTGACCCAAATACCTTTTTCTTTTCCATTGCCCAAACAGCGTGGTCTACACTGTAAGTTCTTTTAAGTTGGGTCGGTTTGGTCGGTTTTACCGTGCTCTTTACATCTATTAGCGGTACGATGGTCTCGATTTGCGACAAAGGTCCTGTGGTCGAAATGGTTTCCTGAGAAACCACTTCTGGAGGAGATACATTCGAATCTATAGATTCGTTGGTGATATTCGTAAGATCGGAACATGAATCTAGAGAAATTAACTTGGACGTTTCGCTCATGGACTTGATACACGGAAGTTCTGGTGATACCTGAAAAAGAACAAAATGTTTGAGACATAAGCATAGGTAAATCGATAAAAACATTAATAAGACCTCTTAGCGTAACCAACTAAATGATCTCCGTTTTTTTGCTGTAAAATCGAAAGTGAATCTAACTTTCTTTAAGGTAGGCCACACACCTTTCAATTATCTTTACAACAAAACTTCGAACGTTGATCTCTCTGTAACAAATGCAATTTTAAGAATAATTCCTTTTGATATCAATAACTGTGATTTCTTTTTTCGGGATTCGTCTTGGACTCTATATCGTTCCTGCAAAAGTGTAATATGAAAACGCAACTATTCTATCAGCCCATTTATTTAATAAAACTTCGTTCTGTATCGCTAAAAACTGAGGGTCGTATTCACAGCCGATATGGTCCCGTTGCCGTTGCCGTTGACGTTCGCCGTTCGTAGCACAAGGGTGCTATTCATAAACTTGCCGTTTGTGCCATTAACCTAGTTTTCCCATCGTGTTTGTAAACATGTTCTATCGCGATTTATCATCAGTGTTTTTGACTTTGTGAAAGATCTTTGAATTTTCCTGGTGAAAATTGACGTAGTCAGAACCAATCCTTTAGACGTCAATATCACATGACCGGTACCGACGACTATGATTGGCTTATACACCGGCTACGACGATGGCTACGAACGGCGAACGGAAAAAGTTAAAGACCGATTCATAAACTTTCCGTTGCCGTCACCGTCGCCGTTCGTAGCCCAAGGCTGCTATTCATAAACTCGCTGTTCGTGCCACTAACTTAGTTTTCACATCGTGTTTGTAAACAACATGTTCTATTGCGATTTATCATCTGTGTTTTTGGCTTTGTGAAAGATCTTTGAATTTTCCTGGTGTAATACCCAATACAGAAAACTTGAGAAAATCCATAATTCTTTTGACAGCTACATATCAACAATATCACATGACCGGTACCGATGACTACGATTGGCTACGAACGGCGGCCGGCAAAAGTTAAAAGATAGTTATGTCCAACGGCGAGCCCAACGGCAGACCCGACAGCGGACGGCGAATATGAATGATCTTAGACGTGTCAATGTATTTATGTTGCAACGGCCAATGGCAACGGCGAGTTTATGAATCGGCCTTTATGTCAAACGGTGGGCCCAACGGCAGACGGAACCGCGAACGGCAACTATGAATGGTCTTAGGAGTTTCAATGTATTTATGTAAGGGACGAGTATGAATACGTCACTAAGTCTAAAAATAGAAAAAAAATGAAAATTGCGGTAATAGAGATAATGGTCACTATGAAGATCCAATTAAATAATAATTTTATACACGGGTCATAATTTCAATAACAGTGACAGATAATATCATAGCTATGCGCATAAATGACTTACTACCTTAAAAAGATGAAGTCAAGTTGATTGACTCAGTACTTCCCACACATTACGGTGATACCAGTTTATTATTTTGTCATAGCATAAAGTTTTAGTCTGAGATCCCTTGTATCCAAATAATAGCCAGTCCCCTCTCCTGAAATTGTCTTATGCTGCTAGGTCTTTCCTTCACAGGTCAATGGACAGCCTATTATCAATACTACAAACTTTTCAGTTTTACAACCCCCCGCCCCCTACCACCCCGATTTCACCCCCACCCAAAAAAAGGTAGGAAATGATCAGAAACCCCTAAAACATCTAAAAACAAAGTTTGAGTTGTTTTCATACTTCTAGTTTCTTGATTACTGCTACGCTGCCACTGACACGATTTTTAACAAACATATGCGTTTTCCATCCTCACTACGGTAATAATATCGTGTCAAAATTTCATTAGAATCAATTTAATAGTGTCCCCTAGTTTCCGTAATAGTCTAGGCAATGTTCGGATGGACCTAAAAAGGTGATTTATGTCGCTAGGTCTTCCTTCACAGGTTAGTGGACAGCCTATTATGAATACAAGAAATTTTTCTGTTTGTCAACCCCCCCCACCCCCTAACCACCCCAATTTCACCCCACTCAAAAAAAACGCAGAAAATGATCAGGAACTTCTGAAACGCTTAAAAACGAAGTTTGAGCTGTCTTTATATTTTTAGTATTTATTATTTCTGCGCCGCCACTGGCACGATTTATAAAAACCATACGCATTTTCCATCCTCGCTACGGTAGTGATACTGTGTCAAAATTTCATTAGAATCAATTGAACAGTTTCCCCTTTACACAGTATAGCATGATCTAAAGCAATACTCTCGTGTGTTTACACCAGAAAAAATCCTTTGGTTTCTGTAATAGGCAAGGAAATGTTCGGATGGACCTAAAAAGGTTATTTATGTCGCTAGGTCTTCCTTCATAGGTCAGTGGACAGCCTATTATGAAAGCAACAAATTTTTCAATTTTACAACCCCCCACCCCCCAACCACCCCAATTTCACCCCTACCCAAAAAAAAGTAGAAAATGATCAGGAGCCCCTATAAAACGCCTAAAAACGAAGTTTGAGCAATATTTATTTTTTTTTGTTTTTTGCTAGTTACTCCGCCGCTCATGCGGAACATTACCTTCTATGACCCCACAGCATATCGCTGCCCAAATTTCATCACAATCCATCAGCGGTTGCTGAGATTACGAGGCTAGAAAAAAGCGGCAGACAGACAGACAGACAGACCGACAGACAGACAGACAGACCGACGGAAATGAGTGACGTGGATGTTCGGTATGTAGAGATCATAAAACGCCCAAATAGCGTATCATCTCAAAATCGAAAATTTTCGCGATCACAAAACTCCCCTCACCTATCGGTGTGGGAAGTAAAATGACCTCTTTGATCTTCTATACTAAACAAACCTATTCGAACATTGCCTCTTTGAAGACATGCCTGAGAATGTTTTTATTATGATCGTCATCATCATTATCAGTGGGAGGGGTATTGTGTACTTTGCGACAACCTAATTCCAGTATTTACTGCACCAATTTGCTGCAATGGATATATTTTTGAAATTCTCTGCACTGGCATTGGTGTCAGCAGTAACTAGCAAAAATTCTCAGAACAGATCCAAATTTCGTTTTTGGGCAATTTAGTTGTCCCTAATCATTTCCCATTTTTAAGGCAGAGGTTGGGGTGGCGGGAGGCTGTATGGATAGTCACAAACTGGTCTATGTGATAAGTATTGAGGCAAGCCTCTAGACGCTATTTGTTCGATTCGCTAGAAGGTCATTGTGTCACGAATAAAATTGTAGGTATAACGACATCCTGAACAACGAGAAACTGTAAGAATTGTTGGTAAGAGCTTATGTGCTATGCAAGATATATATCAATGCAATCAAGCCTGATAACCAGAAGACCATCCGGATCTAGTCGAAGAAGGATCACCAATCGAAAGTTTGCGGAATAGAACAGCTTCTGCGGTTTGGCTGTCAAATCCACTTCTAGAGGTTAGAAATGTTAATGTTAGCCACTGAACCGTTAGAAGAATGCCTCATATCAATGGATTGACTACATACTTCAGGGAAACAAGAAAAAAATAGGCATGGTTGGGGACACTAATTTATCCCGCAAACTGACAAGTTTTTTTAGATCATATTTATCTACAGGAACAAAACCTAACTGTTTGCTGAGTGAGATTTTTGGGCAAATAAAAGTTATAAACAAATGAAGCATAAAAATGGCAAATTTTGTCTTAAAGTGGTGGCCAGTAAAAAGTGTTAAACTGGAAGTATTTTTAAGACAAACTGTCTTAAATAAGATGCCTTGAGCTATAAAATGACCGTTTTTAGATTTTGAAAAATGTATTTATTGCTTAGAAAATTGCAAAAACTGACTAAGGTCACTAAAACGCAATTTTACAATGACATTGACAAAAATTAATCTAGGACTCTGATATGGCACTCTTGGTACAGAATATGAGATCAAAATTTCAGTACGATTCATCAAATAGTTTGAACAATATTGAATTTGTTTATCCCACCAATTTTTTTTAGTGCTATATAGCAGCAATTCTATGGGTGGAACATCAAAGAAGAAGACTCAAACTTTATACTTGATTAAAAAAATAGTAACAAAATAATTTTAAACATTGCAAAATCATCCAACAATAATGCTCTAATTTTGTGCTTATAAAAAAATTGAAAAATTTTTTTGCTATTAAGTTTACACTAATTATTTTTGCATATCTGAAAAGCTGGCATTACTAATAACAAAAATTGTCGTAGGTCAATTTGTGCCAAAGTTAGCCGTTTTTCTTTTAAAACTCACAGCTCCTTTGTTTATGACAACTAAGGAACCGAATTTGCGCCATTTAAAAGACAAGTTTGTAAAGTTTTAGCGTATTTTTTTAAGACGTTGAATGTTTCCAGATGTCTCAGTAAAGCTTCCAAAATTCAGGTCAATCTTGGCTTAGAAATGTGTGTGCTCAAAAAATGGAATATAGTTGGATCGGTTTGTTACATCTTTGGATATTATTGACGGATTTTAACGACTCATTTTTTAATTTACATGTACTCTTCGCGTACATTACAAATATCTAATTTGTTTACAAATTTAATAGGTATATATTTAATCGTGTGAAATAGTTTTTTTTGCAAGCCGCACTGAAAACTGTAACCGTTCACAGTCGAATGCCATGTTGTTCGGAATCACAGGGCTGCGTCGAACCAAAACATCTTTGCCTTGGTATTTCCCTGTTTTTTTTCTCCAATATAACGTTTTTTCATTCGAGCTTTCCTTAATACAGAAGCACTGCACCTAATCATCGACCGTAACTAATGATTGACCGTAATTTCGAGGACGTACTTCTGTCCCAAATTAAACTAGAAAGGTTTACTTAAACATGTATTCGAAAGAGTCTGGTCTTCAAGATACATGGTGTCAACGTTTGGAAAATATTGAATGTACGCTACTGACCCTAAAAACAATTAAATATTGTTTTTCAGCAGAACACACAACTATTTAGACTTTTGATGTCTCTTCGTATCCCACTTTTTTTTGGAGTAAATAAATAAAAACCGCTTCATAGGCCGTTAAAAGAGTGGGGCTATATAGTGATTTTTATTTTTTGTTATAAAACAAAGAGAGATATGAGGAGACATTAAGAGAAAAAAATCGTGCTTTTATTTGTTCAATCTGGAATGCAGCATTTAATTTTTTTGCTATTATTCCCGAAAGACTGGCCCCCGACACGCCACTGGAAAGAAGGATAATTATCTTCTAGTCAGTGGTGACTTAGTTTCTTAATGCAGTGAAACACAGTGATAAATAAAAAAACCGCTCACTAATGTTTAAGACATTGATAAAAAACACAACTTACCAAACTTTGACACCCTGTATTTTGAAAACCAGACCCTTCAAGATTATATTAATTTATATTTAATTGATTTATATTACATGGAACAATACAATATATTTAGGTAGATATATTATTTGAATTTGAGTCAGATATACGGCCTTCAAATTACGGTCTATCATTAACCAACACCATGTATATTGTATATGTACGATTCTACGACGCACCTCGACAGGTTCAAAATGTCCGGATGATTCCATGCTGTCCATGACGTTTAAGCATCTAACATCTAACCTAAGTTTTTGGCAGCAACGTCATTATGATAACAATAACAAATAAATCACTAACACTACACAGTATATTACACCCTTCGTAGTCGTTAAGTTTTCTCATATTTTCTATAAATTTTCTAATTTTCTGTATAATTCTCCGTAGCTTTCGTCCCGTAAGAACCTTCTACGAGGCATTAGAAAACTTATAAAAAAAGATGGATGATATTGATAAACTCGTTAATATTGCACAAACTATTTGTTGAATCCTACTGAAATTTTAATCTCATATTCTGTACCAAGAGACCATCTTTCGTACCATATCAGAGGCCTAGATATATTTTTGTTAATGTTATTGTAAAATTGCGTTTTATTAATTTTAGTTGGTTTTTTAAATTTTCTAAGTAATAAATACAATTTTCAAAATCTAGAAACGGCAATTTTATAGCTCAAGGTATTTTCTTCAAAACAGTTTGTCTTAAAAATACTTCCAGTTTAACAGTTTTTACTGGTCACTACTTCAAGACAAAATTTGATATTATTATACTTTATTTGTTTATTTCTTTTATTTGCACAAAAATCTCACACAGCAAATAGTTAGGTTTTGTTTCTGTAGGTAGATATGACCCAAAAACCCCGTCAGATTGCTGGATAATTGAGTGTCACGAGAAAATCCTTATTTCCCTGAAGTAACAAGGCCGCCTTGAACCGACGGCATCGAATTGCAAGATTGGCTATTACCCGAAATCACTTGGAACGAAATTATTATTAATGGAGCAACTGTTTTCGGATGAATTATGTTTTTGCCTGGCTTAGACGGACGTCGAAGAGTATGTAAGAATCCTGAAGAAAGATAATATGCCCCAGCTTGTGTTGATAAAATACTTCCATGGCAGTGGGTCGAATATGGTTTGGGCAGGAATCAGTTCAGAACCACTCACAGAGTTTGCCTTTATAAAAAATGGCTCCCTGACAGCTCACAAGCACATTAAGGAAATCCTGGATGATCATACTATGCTACTTTACTGCGCTACTACGCATACTTCCATGGTCACTATGGGCGAGGGCGTCATTTTTATGCACGATAATGCTGAACACCACACAGCCAGAATTTTCATTAAATATCTGGATGAGGTGGGAATGAGGCGCTTTGATTAACCAGCACTTAGTCCAGGCGCGAATTCCATCGAACATGTTTGGGATGAGATGGAAAGACGTTTTCGAAGGGTTACAAGAAAGTGCCTAAGAACTGACAGAATTACTAATTCACAAATGGAGTAACATCGACTAGAATATAATCCTGAATTTAATTCAAAGCATGCTTTGTCGACTACAGGCAGTCATTAACGCAAGAGGAGGGAATATACCGTATTAACTGACAAGTTTCCTCAATATTGCCATTATTGTTTATTTTTACTCGTTCATACAGTTAAATAAATTGAATTTCCCAATTACGTTATTTCATGATAATCCGAAAAAAAAACTGACTGGCAGACTTCACCTGACAGATAACAAATATTTATCATCATCATTTATCAGAAAATGAATGATTTTCCGCCTACTAGGTCGATCAGTAGTAGTAATTAACATTTTTCCAAAATTTGTAATTTCTTAAATGACTGAATTTTTTTGCGCGCTATAGCGTATATTGAAGAAAACATATATTTATATTTCAGAAATTTTCCAGGGCTTGGCTTTGAATGTGAATTTTCCAAATATTCGAAATTTATTCGCAAATGCTTACCGGTAAACCTTTTAGAAGAGATGCTTTTTATATTTCCGATCTAGCTTCTCCGTAAATCTGAACATGATTTTAGGTTTTATCAAAACGATATTTAGCGATTTTGTCAAAATTGGTGGATGTGCTGAGACGGAAGGCTAAAATTGTAGCGTGGTTTGAAAAGCAATAATTAGTGGCGAATCAAAAGGGAAAGGGCTATAGCCTACCAACATAAGGAAGTAGGATAACTTTGACATCCCACAACAATTGGCTACGGAACTATTATCATTGCGAAAATATTGAATTTGATAACAATGTCACTCATATCCGGATCCTTAACTTCTTGGTCATTTATTTCTTATGGTCAGTCAGTATGTCGTCTATTCCTAAAAAATAAATTTCAGCGGTACGTTATTACTGGGCCTATAAAGAAGGAGCATTATATTTTTTCAATCAATCCAGTGTGGGCGAAGTAATAAAAAACCACAATTGTAGAAAGTACTAAAATTCCAATTTTAGAGGTCAATGAGTGTTTTTTATATTATTTGGGAGGGACTAAATAGAGAGGAGCAGGGTAGATGTGGTTGTGAAAATAAAATATGTTATATTCTTAGAAAAAATTCGACCATAGTTATCCTATTCATTTTGAACCGTGCTGAACATAAAAAGTCAAAAGAGTGTTTTTCGAATACTGCAAGAAAACTTATAACTTATAAGCATTTAACAATTAATTTTAGTATCTCACCTGTACTCCGCCACCTTCAAGTAGTAATCTTAACCTTCTGATTTCCTCCCTTAGTTCTCTAATCGTTTTTTCTTTGGGATCTTCGTCAATCACAGGCCTTGCAATTATTAGTTTAGCTCTTTGACCGAATCGCAGGGTATTCACGGTCTCACTATAGCAGTTGCTCGACGGTGAGACAGCTGAAAGTAGAATGGACTTTTAGGAACGTCTCGTTTTCATTTCATGAATCTAGCTAAAAATAGCATGGTTAGAATATGTGAACACGAAATAATATATCAATATATTAAACGTAAAATATCAAATATGTCACTATCTAACAATTTGTGGTAGATGATGAAGTGCCATGTCTAAGTAAAATAAAATGTATAGAGGGTAATTCGCCCAAAGCGTTAGTTACAATCTTTTGTACTTGTAATCAGAATTTTTATTTGAAAATTCTAGGGCAGGCAGAGGCGGTTTCAGGGCTGGATTTCGTAGGGGGGCATGGTGAAGGCGCAGTAGGGCAATAATAAAGATTTTGAGCCACCTTTCGAGCAACGAAAACTGACTATATCGTCAGATTTGCGGTCAACTCTTCGTAAATGAGGTTTTGCCTTGCTTGTATGTTTGGCTAGCTATTATGAGGACTCCAGTGTTTAGTTAGTCATTAACGTAATATCAGAACATATATTTAGAATAGGGTTGCCAGGTTGAGATTTGAAAATCAAAGGACATGAATTTGGAAAGGGAAGGACAGGTGTAAAGAAGGACATTTTTAGAATGAAACTGAATTTATAGTATATAAAAAATAATTCAAAATAAACAAAACTTAGTTCTTGTAACATATTGTGTATTGTGTAATAGAACAAATAAAGATTAACCTTAAAATGCTTTAAAAAATGAATTTCTTCTTTATCAGGTTTGGTAGCTTCCAAAAGTTTTTTGTTTTTAATTGCCATGCTGTAAAATTCTTCGCAGGTGAAAGTCGTTTTTATCTGAAGCTCTACTTTCACATGGTCAATCAGTAACCTATTTCGGCTATCGCTCCAGGCTGCTTGGCCTAAAGAAAAAATCCTTTCGGAGTCGGCATTTGACCCATATATTTAGAAAACAAACTGTATTATTTTCAAAATATTTGTATTTTCTGATTTGCCTTTATGGATATTATTCCATTTCTGGATAACAGATTCTTCAGTAGGAGCGCAAGATTTGTAAAGGGTAGCTTTTAATATACAAAACTCTTCCTTATATAGATCATCTGTATTTATGTTAATGTATATCTTTAACTTGATTACGACTTCAATAAATGAATCAAAAGTAAATTGGTTATTTAGATAAAAAATATTTAAGTTTGAAGACAAATTATTTTCTGAAAATCATATTTTGAATCGAGATAATCAGCTATCTTCTTATAAAATTCTGAAAACGATGCTTTTATTTTGAGTTGCTTATTTGGAGAAAAGGTTTTTAAAAGATTTGTTGCCAGAAAACCAAACAATTTCTCATTTGTTCTTTGAGCAATTGTTTCTCAGAGATTTTAAAATATTAAAAACTTTAGAGCAAAGTCTGTCAGCTTTGTCAAGTTTTTGTTCCGTTTCAAAAAATATCAGACAGTTGTGGAAAAAGCTTAAATGACACTCAGTTGTTTGTACAATACATATCAATATATGAGGGGGGGGGGGGCATGGCCTCCTACTTGGATCCGCCACAGTAATCAAATTTTACTAGTTTCAGTGAGGTCATTTCTTTGAACGTAATGGAAAGTATATTATGAACACTTTTTTTTTAACCTTTCACGGACCAAATTCCGGTGACAAAATATCAGCAGTCAGACAGAGAAGCAGATGATGTATAAATAATAAGGTGTACAAAAGACATATTAAGGCGTAGTCAATACTAATGTTTCAGGCTAAATCGATTTTAAGATGGTGGCACATCCAGTTTGACCGCAACATAACATTCTACAGGGTGTCCATGGTACACAGGGAAACTGCAGATTCTTTCGGTAAAAATATTGAGATTTAACCAAGCTTACCTCAGTGCAAAAGTTGATAATAGCAGAAATACCGGGTTATAGTTGTAATTATCATTTTTCATCAACAGGATCACGGAACGGCACGAAATTAAGACGTCGGGGGTTGTTTGAGGCAAAACATCCAAATCTGTCCGGATGCTACTTGTAGAGGGCTTGACTTACTATACACTAGACCTCTTTAAAATGATGTAACTATTTTGTGACTGTATTTTAGTGTGATTGAGATTACGTTTTTTCAAACATGATTACATAAAAAATGAAATATACGTTCTGCATAACCAGATATCTACTATCAGTACACATTCAATTCTCTAAATGTACATTTTTCGGAGTAGTCTCTGATTAAATCAGATGTCAGTTGCAACAACAAACGCTACACACTTAGTTACTATCAAAATTTACTAGTACCTGTTGACATTTTGCGTTTTACTCATGATTCTTTTACTCAAGAGCTTAATTATGTGCTCTACAAAATGTGTCAACGCTATCAAGAGACTAGCCTGATAACCATCAGAAGAGCAGGATCTGGTCTAAGAAGAATGACCTTCCAAAGAGATGATCAATTTTTTGTGTCCACGATTTTGTGGAATACGACAGCTTCTGCGGTTTGGCTGCGAAATCAACTTCAAGAGGTTAGAGATGATAATCTTATCTTAGCGTATGGAGCATTAAAAGAAGACCTCATGCCAATGAATTGTCTTGCCGAAGAATCGCTACAGGGCTACCCTTACATCGACGGCATCGAATTGCAAGATTGGTTTTTCCACGAAATCACTTGGAATGGAATTAGGGATTTATCAAGCCAATTAGCTTGAGTTTTTTATTAAATACTTGACTTGAAAGCTCAAGCTTTTGAGAATTTGATATTTGACTTGACTTGACTTTCGATCTGAACTACTTGACTTGATATCAAGTAAAATCAAACTACTTGATATCGATCTGTAAAATGCGAATCGATGCGTTAAAATATGCAAATCACCGACAACAAGCAGGCATCCGATGATTTTAAAACTTTAAAGCCAACCGACACAGAATGGACGTTAATTGAACGAATGTGCCAGTACCTTAATGTTTTTAAGAGTATTTCCACCATTTCTGCATTAATATGCTGCTCGATAGACCAGGAACTTGACAATAAACCTGATCGAGATGAAACCGATGAACATATTATATATTAGTATTCAAGTGGCAAGGGACAGTACTTAAGATACTTTAGAATGGTTGAAAAGACACGAATGTGTTTTTCTAAACCTTGCCGCAATGGCCAAAGACTTTTTGGCAACGCCAGCTTCTTCAGCTCCAGTTGAAAGGCAGTTTTCTAGAGCTGCCTTAATTCTTACCAAAACAAAAAATCGATTAGATGATAACTGCGTTAGAAGTCTTACGCGTCTCAAATTATGGATGGCAAATAAGGATATTAATTTTTTTTACTTCTTCGACATCGATTGCTCTGGTCATTAGCCTCGTGTTCTATGTAAGCTTTGTTACTGTTTCCCGGCGCCAATCTAGGAACACAATTAACAAATTAGAAGCCAACAGTGAAGGCTCAGGTGGGATCCTTCGTTGAGCTTTTTTTTATAGATATTTATTTTTGATTGAAAAAACCAGAAATAAATTTCCTCCTCTAATGAGAATCGAACCCAGGACCTTCCGGTCACGAGCCCTCGACTCTAACCACTAAGTCAACCCACCCCCATTTGAGTTTGTTGTTTTTCTATGTATTATTGTCAGAATTCAGAATATTTCGTATTTTTGTTTCATATTATTACGTTCATTATTTAACTAAGTTTCTTGGAGTTTCCGTTTTTAGTAGTTAGCTTGAAAAACTTGACTTTCAAGTTGCTTAATGTGTAACTACTTGACTTGACTTGAATTTCGAAAACAAATACTTGACTTGATCTTGACTTGATGTCAGGTCAAGTCAAGTAGCTTGAAAATCAAGTCAAGTCGTGAATCTCTAAATGGAATGGTTATGATGAATAGAGCAGGGTACTGTTTCCGGATGTATCCCGTTTTAGCACAGTTGGGTCAGATGGACGTCTGACCATACGTCTCAAAAGGTATGGAGAAGACCTGTAGAATAATAGATCTCAGTTTTTCCACATATGGTGTTGGGTCCATTATGGTTCACGTACAGAGATGTTCTCCATACAAAATGGCTCTCTCACAGCTTATGGGTAGAATACGAAATCCTGCATGAATCCCATCGAGTAGGTGTGGGCTGAGATAGGACGACATATTCGAAGGCATAAACCAGTTCCCAGATGTGCCCAAGAACTGAGAGGTTGCTAGTGGAGAAGTGGAATAACATCGATCAGAACATAATCCTAAAATTTAATTCAAAGCATTCCTCGTCGACTACAAGCAGTCAATGACGTAAGGGGAGGGAATACACGCTATTCATTGACATGCATTATTACTAATTGTTACTCTTTCATTTAGTTGAAAAAATTGAATTTCCAAATTCATATTACTTCATAAACATTCGAAACAACACTGACTGACTTCAACTGACACAAATATGCCAGCCAGCATTTATCGCCTACTAGACTTACGAATCAGTAATTAACTTTTTTACAAAATTGTTTGTAATTTCTTAGGTGACCTAAATTTTTTGCTCGCTAGTGTTAGTGTAAGTACTATTTTTGGTTTAACAGATTGAAATATATTATTATTTGTTTAACAAAAAGGTGCAACCCGGGCTCCGAACCACCGTACTGCTGTTCCATTATCCAGTGACTACTCCTCATACCGTGAGGTGAGCAAGTTGAAGGGACCCAAGGATGACTGCCTCCTGCATTCTTGCGGCTAAGATGTGCGCCGCCGCATGGCACACCGGCATTATGCGCAGTGCAGAGAGCAGCGCATTCTTCATCCCACCTAGTGTTCCAGTGATAACCAGCAGACTTACAGTGTAGTCTGGCCAGAGCCTGCGAAGTTGTCCGAGAAAGTCCTGCTAATTGGTCCGTGCTTCCTCCTCCTTAGAGACGATGTTTACCTCGACAAGTTCTGTTGGTGGTTAATGAGATCTTGTTTGTTTGTACGCTCGAGCGTGAGGTACGAGTAGTTCCAGTAAATCGCAACGGACTCTAAGTATATCTCCTGCAGCGTATGGCAGCACCGAATGAGTTATTGTTATTATTATGAAGAGGTGAAGGTTACTTACTTGCAACCATGACGGTATTGGAGTTTCCGGCGAGCGTGTCCTTGAGCAGCCATGTCAGTACGGAGTCTCTGAACGGTACGAACCTCCTCTTGCTGCACCTGGAGCTCAGCTCGGCTGCAAGCAAAAATGAAAGTGCAGAGAAGAGCTGCAGTGCTAATGCAGGAAGATCTGAATTTGGAACGGAAAAAATGCGTCGGGCGGCGCCTCGCCGGCCAACCGGCTGACATATCATATACACGTACCAGCAGCGCAACTATGTAGGGTGGGCCAATAGTGCGTGGACGGAAGGTTGATATCGGGAATGCTATATCGTTAGAAAGATAATCAAATTTTACATTTGATTCTTTAAACCAAAATAGGCATTCCCATTGGAAAAAATCAAGTTATCTGTGATTGAAGGTTCCTTAATTATACTACTGATTTATCCAAGTACAAAAAGAATTCAAATTTAGTCGTCTGACCTAAGGTGACGCATTTCAAACTTAGACGTACCGCAAAATCACTGCCTTCTAGGTTTTATAATCCCTGCGATATTCATTTTTTTTCTGACACCTACTTATACCAAAAATGGTGATTTCCGCCTAAACGGTTCGTTTAAAGTTCCATGTATGATACATAAAGTCACACTAGAATTGACCAAGGAATCCAAATATACAATAATATATAGGGGGTTCTAAAAAATGTAAGTTTGATATGAATCACGCTGTATAAACGTCAAAATTTAAGTGAAATTATTTTTATGTTATAACCCTCCAGGTTCCCTACCATGATCATGTCATCATCATAGTCAAAATGTCTTAACAGACATGTTGTGAACTCGTAAAATGCATTTACTAGGTTTCCTACCATGATCAGGTCATCATCATAGTCACAATGTCTTAACAGACATGTTGTGAACTCGTAAAATGCATTTCCTCATTTTCGAGTTTCTCTTGAGATATCTTTAAGATCTTTAATGCAGTAGTTTCCCATTTGCTTTCTGCATCCTCATGCCGTTGACCAGATGGTATCTACTGGTTCATCCGCCTTTAGGGGCAATTTCTCACCCCAACGACAAGAAGGTGTCCTGACTCTTCTCAACTCGTCCACCCAGAGCTGTTGGTTGAGAAGAGGTTACTACTTATACCGACAGTAGTTCGGTTCCTCTTAGTCGCCTTTTACGACACGCAGGATATACGGTGGGAGATATTCTAACCCGCCCCTACACGAGCGACCATGATTAGGTAACAAGTTTCTAAAATATATTTTAGTAAGCCCACAATCTTCCGTCCACGCACTATTGGCCCACACCTTGTATAGGCGGTAGTTGTTTTTACAGCAAAAGGTCGGAAAGTAATTAAATTTGGTGAGATGATAGACATTGGTCCACTGAATGTACAGCTGAGTTTGCGCCCCCCCCCCCCTCCAACCCTCGAGCGGCAGCCCACCGAGTTCACAAACTTAGGTGTACATTCTGGGGACCAATGTCTAGCTGGAGATAATGAAGAAATGAGAAGATATAATTTTTCAGGTTTATTAAGTACTGCCCTTTTTTATTGGGTGATAGGGTCCAAAATAAACACAGCCTCAGCTCAAATTTGCCAACGTTTCGAAAAATATATTTTCATCTTCAGAGCTCTAGAATACAGAAAGAAGGTAATGATATACATTTTTTTTAAACATTATTGGTTGTTGTTGTTAATTAGACGCATGAATGTAAACAATCACATTATACATAATACAACGAAATATTAAAAGTATTGTTAAAATGTAAAAACAAAAAAAAATTAAAGTTAAACAACACAGAATTAAAAAGGAGAATAGTCAAAAACTATTACAATAAATTAAAAGCAGAGATTCCCCACCATATAATCTAATTATTTGTCATTTATGCATTTAATAAATGGATTGATGAAACACAGCAAAAATATAGGACTAAAAAGGGGTATAATCACAAAAAAAAAACAAAACAAACATACCCTCTGTGTTAAAAGTTGTGGTAGTCACCAGGGAAACAAAAATGTTACACGACTTTTTTATTAAGTTCTTCGTCTTAATTCTAATTTTAGTAAAAATCAGAAACCAACTGTAGGACGGAAAGACCAAAATTATGATAAGTTTTGTTCTCTCAATAAATCATTTGAAGCTTATTTCGATATCACTTACCAAAACGACGCTATTTTTGGAAAATCGTTGCGAGGCAGAGTTTTCACTCTACCACCCCTCGAGCGGCAACCCCCCTAGGGTCGCAAACTTAGATGTAGGTCTACCAAATTTCATTTCTTACCGAACTTTTGCTTTTACGTAGAATTTTGTACGGCTATTTTGACCTCTAAATGCCTTCGCTTCAAGGTCAACGCATACACGTTTCAGAGCAGCGTTAGGTTAGAAATATTCATGACTAATCGAATGAAGAACTATCCTTAAATTGCGTTGCTATAGTTTTAACCGACCGCCATGTGCTTTGAGATTAGAGTAATTTCTGTATTTCTGAGAATAATGTATTTTCAAGTTAGGTACTCGATCGTCTATGTTCTCAATTTATCAAGAACTACAATTTGTAACATAAATTCATTAAATACATTATCATTGTACGTGAAGATTTTTTGTATCCAAATATATACTATACTATACGTTTTCCGGCAGTAGTTTGAAAAGGATCAAATTACATTTCTAAAGCGTCAATTATAAATTCACACTGTCCCTTGTAATATTATATCTGAAACTACTGCTGAAAAAGTATAGTTTATTACTGTTTTGCCAAATATATTTGAAGTGTTTGATAGAAGAAAAACTAAAAAAGAGGCTATATATGCGAGAAAATTGTAATGATCTAGAAAATATAGCTAATATAGACATATAAAAAAATCCTGTCCACTTTAACTAACGTGAAATACAGTTTTTTATACATATCGTTGTCAATATATTTTGTGAAATCTTCAACATATTTAATTCACTCTTTCAAATTATCAATTTTCTATTTCTGTTTGGTGTTATCATAGGTGATATAATCTTTACTTTCTCCATCGATAGGTGAGGGGAGTACGTTGATCACGAAAATTTTTAATTTTGAGGTAATATGCTTTTTGGACATCTTATAATATCTACATAATGAAAATCCACATAACTTATTTCCGTTGGTCCGTCTATCTGCCTGTTGGCGTTCTTCTAGCCTTGTAATCTTAGTAGCCGCTACTTAGACTATGATGAAATTTGGTTAGCGATATGATTTGGGATCTTAGTAGATAATGGTGCTACAATTTTGAAAATCGGTGCCTGGACGGCGCAGTAATTAGCAAAAAAACTAAACATTCCAAGTATTCTTCAATCTTCGTTTCTCCATAATAGAAATGAAATCGAAGCTATTAGTAGAGGATTTCATATAAGCTTGAACTTCACCCACCTGTCTAACGAATGATAATTATATTTTATCAATTAAAATATGTTTCCAAATTCCTACGAACAGGGTTGTCTAAAATAAAATGGTCAAGGCTATATTTAATTTAAATAAAAAAAAATATTGCAACTAAACTCTTTGTAGAAGATTCCTAGTAAAATCGATCTTAACTAATCTCCTTACCGAATGGAAATTATATTTTATCAACTAGAATATGTTTCTAAACACTCACTAACAGGGTTGTCTAAAATATTTTCTTAGCTATATTTAATTTGAATTATAAAACATAAAATGGACCTTCACTGATCTGATTACCGACCGAAAATCATATTTCTATCAAATGAAATATGTTTCTTAATACACACACCAACAGGGTTGTCTCAGTGGCGGCTGGTGAGGTAGTACCACAGTGCCATGGCACTACCTTAATTTTCGACCAAAACATATTTATCTATCTCTTAAACTTTTTTTATTCTATGTTGAGCGAAAAAAGGCACGGATGATCGTTTATTCATATATGGGAGAAAATGAAGACCCTGAAAAATCTAAAGTGCATATGAATGATGTTTTCAGTTATCGATGCTTGGTAAGTCGAACATAAAGACTTAGTTAAATTCGTCTTATCGTCTAGTTATAAGTATTTTTTCAATTTTATATCGGTTTAAAATGTTGGCTGTAATTCTGGCACTACCTCTCTAAGTTGGTACGAGCCGCCACTGGGTTGTCCAAAAATATGTTCATAGTTATATTTAATTCCAATTATAAAAAATATTTTAAAAAAATTCACTGTAGAGAAACCCAAGTAAAATCGACCTTCAGTGATCTGCTTGTCAAATAAAAATTATAATTTAATAATTAAAATACGTTTCTAAACACCCACCAACAGGTTCATAGTTATATTCAATTCAATTTCAAGTATAAAAAATATTTTTCTAAAATTACCTGTAGAAGATCCCAAGTAAAATTGACCTTTATTGATCTGATTACCGAATGAAAAGTATATTATTCATTTAAAATATGTTTATAAGTCCAACCTACGGGTTGCCTAGCTATATTTAATTCGAGTTATAAAAGAAATATTTAAAATATCCATTGTAGAAAATCCCAAGTAAAATCAGTGTATTTAAAAAACAATTTATAATTAAAATTAAATGTAGTTACGAAATTTGTTTATGAACGTATTTTAATTGATAATATATAATTTTCGTTCGGTAATCAGATCAGTGAAGGTTGATTTTACTTGGAATACTCTACAGTGAATTGTTTTAAATTTTTTGTTTTATAATTCGAATTAAATGTAGCTATGAATATTCTTTTACACAACGCTGTTGGTGAGTGTTTAGAAACATATGGTAGTTGATAAAATATAATTTTTAATCAAATTAGTTAAGGCCGATTTTACTAGGGATCCTCTACCAAGAGTTTTTTTTAATATTTTTAATCATTTAAATCAAATATAGCTCTATCGGTAGGAGTTTGGAAACATTTGATAAAACAATTGATAAAATTTCCATCCGCTAGACAGGTGGGTGAAGGTCGACCTTAAAAGGGGTCTTAGACTATATTGTGAAGCTCTGCAATTTCCTATTCCTATTCCTGCTGTACGCAAATGACTTACCTCAATTTATAACCGCCAGTAGTGCAGAATATAGTATTATATGTTATGCAGGCGATACAAATATTTTAATAACAAGTCCTACTATATCTGATTTAGATGAAAAGACTATAAATGCATATAATAAAGTCCTTGAGTGGTCTGAGAACAACGGCCTACTGTTAAATACGGATAACGCTGTTATAGTAAAATTTTCAGTGAAAGATGAACAAATTTCAAATAGTATTTTCAGCAACTTAACGACATAAATATACAAAACTCAGAATCTCATATAATGTTAGGCATCTTCCTGGACCATAGACTTAATTGGGCGTCACATATCGAATTTTTGTGTAATAAACTACGAAAGAGCTGCTATGGATTAAAATTTATATCTAACCATTGTAGTCAACATATTTTAATTACTTTGTATTATGCCACTTTTCATTGTCACATAAGATATGCCATTTTAAACTGGGGATGTAGCTCGCATATTTTGAGAGTGTTCATGCTACAGACATATGCAATATGAATAATCAGCAAACTTCATTGGCGTACATCATGTCGTAACTATTTTAAAAACTTAAAAATCCTGACAGTAGCTAGTGTCTACCTATATGAAGTAGCTTGTTTTGTATACAAAAATAAGTCATATTTTGTTAAGAATAAGCAAGGACCTGAATACCCAACGAGAGCTAAGGATCTATTGATACCTCCTAGACATCGTTCCGCATTATATCAGAAATCTTAAACTATATGGGTTGCAAAGTCTTTAATAAATTGGAGGACCACATACAAAACGCACCCACAATTAGTATTTTCAAAACACGATTGAAGAACTTGCAAGAAAAATCATTCTACAGCTTGGATGAATTCTTTGCTTAGCACATCAAATTTTAATTTTTACTTATTTTATCGATAAGCCCACCTAGTGTGACTATTTTTCTTGTTATGATGTATACTAGCATCATTCTACCAAGAAATAAACTGATTATAATAATAATTATTATTTATTAATATAATAAATAATAATAATATTTAATAGTCTTTATTGAAATGTAAAATACATCTCAAAAGGCGGAGTTCAGTAAACGCCATGAACATGGCAAACTGATCTTCCACTCAACCTAACTAAACCTAATTAACCTATAAAGTTTAGCAGAATAAGATGCCTTGTATAATTGAGAGATGGCAGGATCCAAAAAATAAATATCTAACATAATATATATAAGATATCTTTGAATAAAGAAAACCAAAAACTAGATCAAAAAAAGAGATTGCCATTCAAAGAATTAGGAATAGATAGATTAATGTCATAGAATATAAGAAGCACAAACAGATACACATAATTATATAAGCTGTTATAGGAATGTTTTCAAGAAAAGTATGAATTTAATATCAGCGATTTACACTTTTCCTTAAATCTAGATACAGACATGCCTTTTATGTCACATGGTACACGATTATATAACTTATAGATGGAGTATGAGAAGCTTCTTTGATAAGTAGATGTATTATGCATGGGAGGCGATATGGGATTTCTATTTCTAACATTAACATTATGTACATCTGACCTAAAAACAATTTTTTCATATAAGTAACCCGGTGTCATACTATGCATAATTTTGTGATATAAAACTAAACAGTGCAAAATCCTTCGTTGGGACATATTCATCGAATTCAATTCAAATACTTGTATGATATATGCTGCCTTCTTGGTGTTCCACAAATCAGTCTAAGACAAGAATTTTGGAGAATTTGAATTCTGTTGGAGTCACGCTTATTTAAACACGAATTATACAGCACATCACAGTAGTTGAAGTGTGAGAGTACGAGGGCATCGCATAGTAGCTTTTTTACATATTTATGCAGCACCTTCCTGTGCGAATAAATCAATTTGAAGCACCCAAATGCTTTATTTATAATTTTATTGATATGATTAGAAAATCTAAATGATGTGTCAAATTCAATACCCAAATTTTTCATTGATTCTAAGCGTGTGATGCTACGCACGAGAGCCCCCACAACTGTAGAAAGTTGCACTGCTGGTAGATGCATATGCCGTGCCAGCCGGCATCGTATGGTGCGTCGCCGTCGCCGTCGCCGCGACGCAAAACATTTCGGCTGTCGTCTGCTAATTAAAGATAGTGGACAGTGCCGTACGCACATTCGTATCGCACATTCATCTCCTTCGCTTTGGTAATTGGGTAAATACATATCTTTTGAAATCAAGTGGAATATACAGTAAGGGAGCTGAAGGTGCTGTAGTCTAAAGGATATCATTCATTTGCCCGTCACGATCCGTCCCGTACCGTCCCGTCAAAACACGGAAAGGATTAAAACAATGCAAATAAATGATGATAAGGGCATCGCCGGCCGGCGCCGGTCTTCCGTAGTAGGGCAAATAATTTGTTTAGCAATATTTTGACAGTTGTTCAATAGTGACACAGGACAGGATGTTAAAATAGACGAGGAAAAATTAATTTGCTAGCTACAAAAATATAAAGAAACATATTATTGTGTGAGAATGCCTACCATAACCAACAGTTGAAAGACAATATATAGGAGGAGATTGCTACACGGTTAGTGAAAGCACAATGGTATGCTAATTTTGTCAGCCGCAAAGTGGGCGACGGATAGCATTAGGTTGTGCCGTGAGGTACAAATGAGCGACAACCTTAAGGGTAAGGACATGCCGAATTAAATCGGTGAGCGCGGTCGCGGACTACATCACGGTGGTAGTTTACATCGACGTCGGTTCGAATATGCCGAAAGAGGCTTTACCTTTCAGTCAACCACGCCGTTTTATTAAATAAGCCTCAGAACGACTAGAAGCGCTCCTCTCGACTCGACTGTAGACCGAGTAGTAAACCGCGAGGGTGACTGGGTATCTGTATCTGCTAGTGGGGAGGGTGAGTGGTCCCACTACACTTAGGCCACAACTGGCCCATTGTGCAACCTCCAAGGGAGTTGTTTTCTCAGGTCATCGTCCATCCTGCCAATTGTAGGGAGGTGAACAAGTCGCTAGGGGACATATCCCTTATGTGGGCAGGTGTA
The DNA here is from genome assembly GCA_951848785.1 of Callosobruchus maculatus. Lineage (NCBI taxonomy): Eukaryota > Metazoa > Arthropoda > Insecta > Coleoptera > Chrysomelidae > Callosobruchus > Callosobruchus maculatus. The sequence goes on along the minus strand of CATOUR010000026.1, from coordinate 7,320,596 downwards.
GGCCAAGACTTGCCGAACGCACACTCTCTGATAGAAGATAACTCTTGGCATTCACATATGACGTGTTCCACAGTTTCTTCTTCGGTTTCACACATTCTACATATCGGTGTGCCACTTAACCCCATAGTGTGGAGGTGTTTTTTGACTTGACAATGGCCAGTTAGGAATCCTACTATGAGACGTAGGTTTGGTCTGATCATCGCCAAGTACTTCTTGGATATTGCCGTGTCAAAACCTGCAAGGGTTTCCTCGGAAAATCGGCATCCTTGTAGTTCTTCCCATCGTTTTACCATTTGGGCATGGGAGTGTTTCTTGGCTATTTCCGCAATTGTGGTTTTCGACATTCCAGAAAGGTCACATGGTCATAAGATTATTTGGTCAGCGGCCTTCCTGGCTAGACCATCCGCTATACGGTTGCTTTTGTTGTTGTTGTTGTGCCCTTTAACCCACCTCAGGACAATATTGTTTTTGTCCGAAGCATGGGCATTCCATTGCTAGCCCTAATCTGATACAAGGTCTTTTCAGAGTTGGAAAGTGCTTGTCTGCTGTCAGTGCAGATTGCTACAGTTTTGCCAGATACATCTCTCCTGGCTAGTTCGTTTGCGGCTATCGATATGCCAGCCAGTTTACCCATAGCCCACTTTGTTCTTAGGTTTAGAGGCCCGGAGTATAGTATGGAGTAGGGAGCCATCTGTGTATATGCAAATTGCATTTGTCGCATTTGGCTCAACATTCTGTTTAATATCTATTTTGTAGGGTTTCTTAAAAACGAATGTTGTTTCAATTGAGTCGCTGGTTGCTTGTAGCATGGGTAGTGCCTTTAGCGCTTCCCGCCATACCAGCTGCCTCAATCGTCCCATACCTACATCTGGATTAATACCAACCGTGCGAAGTTGTAGCATTGACAGTAACGCAACCTCTTTGATGTAAATATCTAGAGGGGTAATGCCAATTATTACTTCCATAGCAGCAGTCGGTGTTGACTCCTGTTATATTAATGCAGGCCATACGTTGTATTTTATATAATATCGCTGTCGCCTGCAGTACTTTAGGTACCCAGGCAATGGCTCCATACATTAGCATAGGCCTAATGGTTGTGGTATAGATCCAGTGGGTAACTCTTGGCGACAGACCCCAAGTGCGTCCCACTGTTCGCCGACATTGTTCATAAGCGACATATGCTCTTTTGGCTCTACTATCTAAGTGAGAGTTCCACGTCAGCTCTTTGTTGAGGGTAATACCAAGATATTTCACCTCTTCAGAAAAATTTAGCTTGACATTGAGAAGTTCAGGGGTTTGTGCCCCTGATATTCCCTTTTCTGGTGAACAGAACCATCTCAGTCTTCTTGGGTGACTGGGTGAAGCCATCTTCGAGATGTTTGGTATCATAGGAATACACAGGTTTATTTTAGCATCAATATAGAGACCGCATTTAAATTTCGAGTTCAAGTTAAATTTTTTTGGGAGTTTTACGACATTTTACATCACGAAACCCAAGTCACTTATTTTCCTTAGTTCTTAGCACCTTTTTAGAACTGTGCGTTCACACTCTAATACAAAAATGCATCCATTGATAGCATCTAACCTCATTAATTTTCACAAAAATCAATTTAACGTGCTAATTACATAAACCAAGAAGAGGCTCTATAAATACTATGGCGATTCTGCACCTTTTCAGAGGTTAATAAGTGGCTTACTGAGCTACGTTCAGGTGTACCTAAAGAAGCTCTTACACGAGAAATCATCTATAAAATTTATGGAATGACATTTGGTCGATCGAAAATTGAGGAAACTCAATTCAGCGGATGCTGGCTTTTGTACACATGGACACAGTTTTCTAGGATCTTGAAAAGGATAAAACGATCACCAGCGAATGTTATTCACAGCTACCGGAGTAACCACCACATTTAGTGAAGAAAAAAGTGTCGTTTCATCAGAGGAATGAACGGGTGCATACGTGTGTAGTCACCATGGAAAACATCGTTTCTATACCCAGTGGCGGATTTGGAGGGAGGCGAGGGGGGCGTACGCCCACTCTAGAGCTCTACGGAAGCATATTATACTTATATAAAAACCAAAAGTTGAGCTTTTTTTGCTCTTCAGACCGCGGCAGTACTGCTCCCCCTAGACCTGTAATGGAAACACGAAATATTTATATAAATAGCAAAAGTTGACATGAGAGCTTTTTGTTGCTCTTGAAATTCGAGCAACGCCACTGGTTCGCCCCCCTCCTAGAAAAAGTCCCAAATCCGCCCCTGTCTATACCTGACCAATTGACCAGATGGTACAAAATTCGGGTGGAATCAATAGGTCATCGTTCAAACAATTGCTTAATTTGAGAACCTAATTATGTATCGAGCTGAAAGAAGATTAGGTATGTAGAAGAATAGAATGTTTTTTTCCTAAAAAATTGTTTCCTCTAAAAGCCACGGATTCATCATAACACCCTCGTACCTCTACAACAAGAACAAATACCAAACACCTTTAATGCTTTTAAAAATAAATCCTGTTGAGGTTAAGCTGGAGAGATGACTAACAAAACGAATTATGAAGAATGCTCTAACTTCGTAATATATCTATTGGAATTACTAATGTATGAAGTTCGTCCATAATAAAAGTTTATGTTCTATAAATATTTAATATGATTGTATTGTTCATACCGGGTAGCGAAAAACTTCGGCAACAAGGAATTTTCTTGGAAATGAATGGATCATTATCAAGTTTTAGGATTAGGTAGGTAAAAGACCATAAATGATACCTATTTGCCTAAGTCACCTATATCATAAACATCATAAACGTTTTTAGGATGGTGAACGTAAAATAATAATGTGTCGAATGTTTACCATTGCTTATAGTTATGTATGTAGTTAGGATGAAAGGATAGAACGAAGGGCCTAGAATGGCGCTGCATTTACCTATAATATGATTTGAATACTATTTGCAAGTGAAATCGGAACACCTATAAAAAAGTATATTCATATTAAATCGCTTGGCAATACCCTCTCTAGTATACATCTAACACTTGCTGTTTATTCAGATGCTATTTACCTACATGGCTGCTGCTGTTCATTCAGATGCTATTTACCTCTATATGAGTAAAAACAAAGCATGGTTTTGGCCCCTCGATCGATCCAAAACTAAGATATCTGTTATAAATGTGCCCCATAGAAAACGGCAGCCTCAGTTTACGCAGTTAACAGTGTTAACAACCTTTGAACGGGGTTGGATTGTATAAGCCAACAAGAACGTGGTGCTTCTTTCAGAGCCATTGCTGTAACCATGCGGCTATAGTTGTAGCAGTATGGCGCGCATGGATCGAGGAAGGGCAAATGCAGCGAGCTAGAGGTTCTAGAGCACGTAGGAGAACTACAGAGGAGTAAGATCGTCATCTACGACTACTGGCTCTTCGAGATAGAATGCGATCCAGTCGAACTTTTGCTGACGCTTGATATGCAGCTTTAGGGAGGCCCCTTCAAATTTACACGATGTACCACAGATTACGTGAAATGGGCTTAAGATCATATCGTCAAAAAAAAATCGCTGGCAATAATGGTTAGACTGATGCCAAGAACACCGACAATGTCATGCTACGTGGCATCAGGCAGCCTTCTCCAACGAGTCCAGGTTTTGTCTGGGAGCACACGAAGGACGCCAACGATATGGTGGACGACGTATCTCCACTTTGCTGATGAGCACCATATGTACACCGTCCTATCGGTTTGATGGTTTGGGCGCCATTGCATTTAAGAGCAAGTCCAATTTACCTACTTCTGATTCGCGGTACAACCACAACCCAAAGTCATGTGAATGAGATGTTAGAATCAGTTGCCGTTCCATTTGTCCGAGGCATCGAAGAGGGTTTCTTCCAGCAATATAATGCGCGTCCTTATAGTGCAAGGATGTCGATGAGGTTTCTACAGGAGTCTGAGGTTAGGGTGCTTCCCTGGTCTCCACGGTCACCCGTTTTATCGCTAATTGAAAAAGTATGGGATTAGATGGGTCGCTACATTCTCGATTTACCCAATCCTTCAGCCACTCTGGACTAACTGGAATATGTTGTGAGGGAGTGAGGGTAGCCTGTGAGGCTGCCGCATCCACTAGAAGAGAACATTCGTCAACATGGAGGGCCCACACATTATTGATCTGTTGCATTTTTTATTAACTAGTCGTGGCATGAATGGCATCACTTTTTTCAGTGCTCGGATTTAACTTGAGCGTAGTATACAATGTCTTACAAAACCTTATTAAATTATAATGTCTCTAGGAATAGGTTAGGTTAGGTTAGGTTAGGTTAGGTTAGGTTAGGGGGGTCAAACGTACAGGCCGGGTTAGGTAGCCCCAACACTGCAGCCATTGGCTTATTGTATTGTCCTGTGCGTTTGTTAATCCGTGAAGAGTTTTATGACCTTGATAAGCTCCAAGAGTCTCTTCACGATATCTCGATTGGGGAGTGATTTGGGGTTGTTTGGCCCTATCAGTCTGAATCTCCACCAGCGTAGGGCCTCATATTCAAAGATTACGTGAGAGGCTGTTTCGTCGTCCTCGTCACATAGTCTGCATATTGGGTGTTCTTTGAAAATCCCTAATGTGTGTAGATGTTTTCTTAGGCCGCAGTGTCCGGTTAGAAGGCCGGTTATTAGCCTAGTTTCTTTCCTATTTAGTTTTAGGATCTCTTCAGCTAGTTTTGGTGTGGGTTGTTTCACCATCAGCTTGCTGTGTCTGAGCTTTGGATGTGATTGCCAGTATTTTAGGTGCTGTGAATGCACCCACTGGTTTATCGTAGTTCTTACCAAAGACCTTGTAATGCCTATCGCCGGTTCGGGGCCGGTAAAACTGGATGCCGATCCGTTTCGTGCTAAGGTATCTGCTTTTTCGTTCCCTTCAATTCCCTTGTGACCTGGCACCCATTTCAGGGTTACCTTGTTCGTGGCACTAAGTCGTTTGAGGTTTTCTAAGCATTCCCAGACGAGTTAGGAATAACTTGCTACGGCAATCAAGTAAATATTTGTACTCTCAGTTATTCAGTGTTCGAATACATATGAAGCACTAGCCTAATAATTGAGGCTGTAAGATATATTTTGTTTCTTATTGTAGAATAAGCTTGCTTGAAAACCATGTAGGCACCTATTTCTCATTCCAGCAGATAAATAAGCTATGATTGATTACATCCAGTGTTATCTTAACTTAAACAGTAAGGCACTAGGACTATAGAAAGGAAAAACTAATTAGTGACAGGAGATAACAATCGTATGCGAACTGCCATACCCATCCATCAACTTAAAAATAGTTCCTTAATTAGAAAGAAAAACATAAAAATGAAATTAAAGAGCGGTCTACTTTCTATTTTTGATTGATAAGTGCCGTGGTAAGTATGCAGAGAGGCAGCTGAAAAACTGACAATCCCAGTTGCGCTATTTATAAAGTCTACACATAAACGTGCTTACAGGAGGTATCGGGTATCTACGAGGGTGGCCCCATAAATACCCTGCCTGATCTACAGATGGCGGTCGTTATTTGAAAAACATCACTGTATTGAAAAGTACAAAGTCTATAAAGCATATGTTTCAAGTTTGGAGGTGCCACCTACTGCCCTACGTGGTATTTATTAAAACCATTAGAGCTAATTGCTTATATTCCGCACTTATCAGGTTTGTAAACCTTGACTAAGGTCTCCATAATGGCCCTCTAAGTTTCGGATCAGACTGATAGACCGTTCTCAATCCCAGGCTTTTGGAAACCTCGAGAATGGCAGAGGTCAGATTTCATCATCGAGATGTATAAGCATCCTCCAAAAACTAAACACGAAGAAAGCTACTGGCCCTAACCAAATTCCAGCCATTGTCCTTAAACGCTGTGCCGCTGCATGGAAGATTGGCTACGTACAACCCATTCCTAAGAAAGAAAAAAAAACGATCCCACCAACTATAGACCTGTGGCTCTTCTCATCATCATGTCTAAGGTTATGGAGGCATTAACACAGAGCTCCTGAAATACCTGGACAACAGTATGGCTTCCGTAAGCGTAGGTCTACGGGTGACCTCCTGGCCTACGTCACTCACTTGTGAAACAGATCAATGGAAAATCATGGCGAATCTCGTGTTGGTGCACTTTACATATCGAAAGCCTTCGATAGAGTGTCGCATGAGGGGCTTCAGATCAAGCTTGCTGTTTATGGACCAGCATCTGGCCTACGCCAGTGGCTGTATAGCTTCTTGAACGTCGGTTCCCTGTTTGTTGTAGTCGAAGGCTGTTCATCAGTTTTTTCCATAAACGCCGGTGTTCCTCAGGGACCTGTCCTATACCCTACACCGTTTATGCTGTATAACAACACGCTGCTGGAGACGGTACGTCAGCGACAGCAACATGCCTCACAGATCAACGTAGATATCAAAACAATATTGTCGAGCGGAGATTGGCAAATGAGGTACAATTTAATGTACCGAAAAGTCAGACAACAAACACTGACCTTACACCTTAGCAGCTGTGGAAATGGAGGGTCACCCAGTAGTCGAGTTACCTTCTGTCAAGCTTTTGGGGATCTACATCAAAATTAACATGTCCTGACACGACCACGTCGTCAGTATTGCTAAAGCGGCATTCTAGAAGCTTGGAGTTTTGTTCCGCTGTAGGGAGCTGTATACATCAGAGCAACTACTGCTCCTCTACAAGACACAGATCCGACCATAGCTGAATTACTGCTCCCATGTGTGGGGATGCGTTCCAAAGCACTCTCTGAAGCTGGACACGATCCATCATCATCATAGTCACGATGTCTCAACAGACATGTTGTGAACTCGTAAAATGTACTCATTTTTACGAGTTTCTCTTGGGATATCTTTAAGATCTTTAATAACCCCCGCGAGGGGTTGCTAGATCCCCTCAGTGGCGCCTCCCCAAGGTGGCGGATAGGGGAACGCCTCCCAGATATGGGTGGTACCGGGGAAATCAAATACCCGGGGCGGACCAAAACTAGCACGGTGGAATAGCGTCTGCATCCAGAGGATCGGCTATTCCTCAACAATTAGGACACGACGGATCTCCATGTGAGGAGCGATACTCCGACAGCGTCTGACTCCATGTTAGGGGCGGCTGATAATACACCCGCAGGAAGCCACCCAACATCAGTAGGCTATCCGGTGCGTGGCGACACCGCAGGGTATACCGAAGCCCAAGGATGTAATCCAGCCGGCAACCTTCGCAGGTGCATCCTCAGGAGGCAATTTGGGCGGCTGCCTCCGGAAATGTCGTCTGGGGGCCCTAAGGCCAACCACCTGACGGGCCCTATCTTCGGGTTCGACCATCCCGGAAGAAAAGCACCCACACCGAGCCGGTTTCGGAAGCCGGCGTTGGGCAAGGTGGCGGTGCTTCGAATCGCCCTGTTGACGACCCCCGCAATGACATGGACCGTTTTAGGTGGACGACGGAGCTCAAGGATGACCTACTGAGCTGCTACGAGAGCAGTAGCCCGCGCCGTAGGGGATACATGTCCCGCATGTATGAGAGGTGGTGTGAAATGCACCCAGAGCATAGCACGCTTACCTCTCAGAATTTGCGAGATTATGTATCGTACCTCCGGAGGCAGGGATATGTTCGTGCTCCAGCTCAGCCTGCCCCTTCGGCGGACGGAAGGCCTGTTAACCAGGCTGAAAGTTCGGTGGTAAGGCCCGCTGAGGGGGAAATCGACCAAGTCGTCTCACCTGGGGATTTCAGAGACCGAAGGGCCTTGCATAACAACGGAAGGTCCTTGAAGCTGGCAGATTTGAAGAGAGAGGATGAGGTTGTGGGTGAACGTCTATCGGAGGCCTCTGACATTTGGAGCATCAATTGCGAAATTTACGCTGCGGCTCTGAGGCTAGCTAGACAGGGGAGAGTGAGAGACTCTCCTGTTGAGAGAGCACAGAGACGGGTGCGCCAAATGGAAGCGAAAATCCAGTTGGCTCGCCAGGAAGCATCCCGTATCCAGTGTGTGATGGAATATAGAGCGGCTGGAAAGCCTTTTACGCGCCGAGTGCGCCAGATAGCCTACGGGTTGAGGCGCGACCATCATACACTCAGTCAAGCGGTACTGGTTGTTGTCAAGCAACACTGTCTTGACAGGATACGGATGCTAATCGCTGCTAAGCGATCGTTGGTGGCGCGGGCGAGAGGTCTGGAGCAGAACAGAATGTTCTACGAAAGACCTTCTCGCCTTTTCCAACAGCCGCCTCCAGGCATAGAGCAGCCGCCAACTGCTGATCGCGTGGAGGCCTTTTGGAGGGACATTTACGAACAACCCAAACCTCTCTCAGCAGACACTCCGGCCTTGGCGCAGTTTGAGTCCGTTTGTAGGAGGACTCCTAACTTGAATGTACTGCGTCACCCGATAAACACGGAAGAAATTCTTGACGCCTTACGAGGCGCAAAGAATTTCGCAGCTCCTGGCCCGGATGGCATAAACACCTACTGGTGGAAAAAATTCCCCAGTTGCCACCGGCATTTAGCTAGAGTTTTTAACTCGTGGCTAAATCAGGAGCAGCCAATTCCGGCTTGGTTTGTCGAGGGTCGAACCGTGCTTCTCCCGAAGACCGGAGATTTGTCTGATCCCAAAAACTACAGGCCAATAACATGTCTGAACGCGTGTTACAAGCTCTTCACCAGAATCTTGTACATGCGTATCCTTCAAGCTGTGAATCCTGTATTTCTCGACGTGTATGAACAGAGAGGGTCAAAGAAAGGAGTAGCTGGCTGCAAGGAGAACCTGTTGATTGACCGATGTGTCACGCAGGACTCTGTGCAGTACAAGCGAGACCTTTCTATGGCCTGGATTGACTATCGCAAGGCATTCGACAGCACGTCTCATGAGCTCATTGTGCGGCTGTTGGAATGTCTTTCGGTGGATAATCAGATAGTGGGGTGCATCAAACAACTGATGCCACTCTGGAAGACCCGGTTCACCATAACATCAGGTGAAACTCGGGTTCAGACGGAGTTGGTGTCATTGAAAAGAGGTGTCTTCCAAGGAGACTCCTTGAGTCCCTTGCTCTTTTGCATCTCACTTTTGCCTCTGTCCATAGCGCTGAGAAATACTAAAGGATACAGCTGTGGCACGCCCAATAACCGGAGGCACAAGGTCACCCATCTGTTTTATATGGATGACCTAAAACTTTATGCCTCCGGCCAACGCGAACTACAACAATCGCTGAGGGTGGTGCAGGAGTACAGTCATGCTATCGGAATGGAGTTCGGGACAGACAAATGTGCATTGGTTCATCTCAAGAAAGGACGAAGCGGAGACAGTGGAGATGAGGAACAGCTCATTGATGGGAGCATCTTGCGACAACTGCATGCCGGAGATACTTATACCTACCTTGGAGTGGCGCAGCGTCATGTCCAAGAGGCAACATTGGTTAAAGAGTGTCTCCGCCGCAAGTATTTGCACCGACTCCGGCAGATCTGGTCGTCAGAACTGTCCGGCAAGAACAAAGTCGCTGCCACAAACATGCTTGCGGTCCCATTGTTATTATACACCTTTGGTGCTATACACTGGAAAGTGAACGAGCTGAAGGAAATCGACACGAAGACCCGCAAAAGGATGAATATGGAGAGAAGCCTGCATCCTAAGTCCTCTGTCCCGCGAATATACCTCCCGCGACACCTGGGAGGGCGTGGACTATTGAGTTTGGAGCGTCTGCACAACAGAGTAGTACTGGCCACTGCCTGCTATGTAACGAACAGCACCGATACCCTGATCCGCTTCGTGCGAGAGCACGAGAATGCGGGAAAAGGAGCCTTTCTTTTTAGCGCAGCGAAACGAGCAGCCGAGGAGCTCAGCCTCACACTCGACTTCAAGCGGAGGTGTCAGCAGTCCATTACGGAACTTGCTCCCGCAGAATTAAAAGCCCACATTAAAACTGCTGAAGTCGACTTCCTCTTAAGACTTCATAAAGATAAGCCAATGCATGGAATCTTCTACAAACATCTAGAAGAGCATGGCTTGTCTGAGCAGTTGACCTTCTCTTTCCTAAGGTCTAGTGGGTTGAAGTCGGAGACTGAGGGCTTTATAATGGCTTGCCAAGACGGTGTCTTCAACACCTTGGTGTACCGTAAAAGGGTTATGGGTGTAGATGTACCCGACACCCATTGTAGAGCTTGCCGACAGGCGCCAGAGACGCTTATGCATCTCTTGTCGGCGTGTAAGACGTACGCTGGGACGGCTTACGTCCATCGGCACAACGCGGCTCTACGAGTGCTCTACTATCATTTAAGGCACTCATACGGTATCGATGAGACACCGGTGCTGCCATACGCTCCAGGGGATATAGAGTCCGTTGTGGAGAACGAGAGATGCCGGATTTACTGGAACTACTCGTTCCCCACGCTCGAGCTTGTACAGGCAAACAAGCCCGACATAGTCCTTCTCGACCACCAACAGAAGACGATGTTCGTTATTGAGTTTTCGGCGCCTGCCGAAGTTAACATCGTCTCTAAGGAGGAGGAAAAGCGGACCAAATATCAGGAGTTGCTCGGACAACTTCGCAGGCTCTGGCCAGACTACACTGTAAGTCTGCTGGTTATGGTCATTGGATACCTAGGTGGAATGAGGAATATGCTGCTCTCTGCACTGCGCAAAATACCGGTGTGCCGTGCGGCGGCGCACATCTTAGCCGCCAGAATGCAGAAGGCAGTCATCCTTGGGTCCCTTCGTCTACTTAGGGCGCACGATTCGCGGACCCAGTGATTGCTCACCTCACGGTGTGAGGAGTAGTCATTGGGTAATGGAACAGCAGCTCGGTGTGTCGGAGCCCGGGCTGCACTTTTTGTTTTTTGAAATATAATAATAATATACCGTAAAAGGGTTATGGGTGTAGATGTACCCGACACCCATTGTAGAGCTTGCCGACAGGCGCCAGAGACGCTTATGCGTCTCTTGTCGGCGTGTAAGACGTACGCTGGGACGGCTTACGTCCATCGGCACAACGCGGCTCTACGAGTGCTCTACTATCATTTAAGGCACTCATACGGTATCGATGAGACACCGATGCTGCCATACGCTCCAGGGGATATAGAGTCCGTTGTGGAGAACGACAGATGCCGGATTTACTGGAACTATTCGTTCCCCACGCTCGAGCTTGTACAGGCAAACAAGCCCGACACAGTCCTCCTCGACCACCAACAGAAGACGATGTTCGTTATTGAGTTTTCGGCGCCTGCCGAAGTGAACATCGTCCCTAAGGAGGAGGAAAAGCGGACCAAATATCAGGAGTTGCTCGGACAACTTCGCAGGCTCTGGCCAGACTACACTGTAAGTCTGCTGGTTATGGTCATTGGATCCCTAGGTGGAATGAGGAATACGCTGCTCTCTGCACTGCGCAAAATACCGGTGTGCCGTGCGGCGGCGCACATCTTAGCCGCCAGAATGCAGAAGGCAGTCATCCTTGGGTCCCTTCGTCTACTTAGGGCGCACGATTCGCGGACCCAGTGATTGCTCACCTCACGGTGTGAGGAGTAGTCATTGGGTAATGGAACAGCAGCTCGGTGTGTCGGAGCCCGAGCTGCACTTTTTTTGTTTTTAACATATAAATATAACTTTATTTATCCTGGCGGGGTGTCTGACAGGCAGGTATTAATCCCAACCAGTGAAGTATACAAATGAAAAGAACAAACAAATTACATAAACAAGAAGGTAAATTAAAACAAATAATATATGACCTAGCTTAGGTTGATTTCGTTTGACAGAAACAGTTGTTTCCCATTTGCTTTCTGCATCCTCATGCCGTTGACCAGATGTATCTACTGGTTCATCTGCCTTTAGGGACAATTTCTCACCCCAAGGACAAGAAGGTGTTCTAACTCTTCTCAACTCGTCCACCCAAAGCTGTTGGTTGAGAAGAGGTTACTGCTTATACCGACAGTAGTTCGGTTCCTTTTAGTCGCCTTTTACAACACGCAGGATATACGATGGGAGATATTCTAACCCGCCCCCACATGGGGGGGGGGGGGACACTATCCAGAAGGGAGCAATTAGACTAATCGATACGCCTAACTTCACAAAGGAGCTCAACAGCTTGGAACATCGAAGAAGGGTGGCTGATCTGTTTTACAGATTCTATCACGGAAGATGCTCTCCCAGACAATAACACCAAAGGCCGTCCGAACGAGGAACACTAGAGAGGCTCTGAGAGTTGATCCTTACCAGGTCGAGGTCCCTTCTTCCCGAACCAGTCTCTTCAAGGACTCCTTCTATTGGAGAACTTCGACGCTGTGGAATGAGCTGCCGGAGAACTTGTATCCCGACGGATACAACCTGCAGCGTTTCAAATCTAACGTGTACTGATACTTAGTATCTCGCAGTGCTTCAGTCTTTCAGCTTTTACGGGCGTCTGAACCCATCAAGACCATTTGTATGCTTTAGGTCAAATGCTATTGAGGTATTTCTTTTTCAACAAAGGGTTGTGGAATCATGAAGCATGGTCTTGAAGCTATGTTTTTCTAATCAACCCCAACAATGTATCATATCGATTTAGCCTGGCAACTTTTTCAAACCTTTCATGATATAATGAGCAATTGACAAGTCGATGTATGAAGAAACTGGAACTGGTCTTTTTCTGTTACTGAAGTGGTTTTTGTCACTAATCATGCACCGCACTATTCTCATTTCTTTTCGATAAACGTTACATTCGTTGTTTCTTATGCCTAAAATATCTTACTATTGACACAACGATTTTATCAAAATCTTCTAAAGTCGTAGATCCTTCAATTCTCAGTGCGGTGAAGGACTGGTTTTCCAGCAATAATCTGAGGTTGAGTAAAGTCAAGAACCAAGCTATAGCTTTTAGTTCCGACAAACTACAGAAAAAATCTGAGCCAGTCAAATTCCTGGATGTAGTACTTGATTCGGCCTATAGCACCAAAGCATAACACATTTGAACCAAAGGGATATTTTATACCTTAGTGCTAGAGGGGTGTGCTCGATAGCCCTGATGAAGGCGTAAAATAAACGCTGAAATGTCGGCTTTTTTAATAAAAAAACCTCTGCAGTATTTTTATTCCAAAATCCGAAGAACGTTTTCTACCAAAAAAGTAACTGTTTCTTACTCTAATCATCATTAAAACATGATGCATGAGATCAGTGCGAACGACAGCAACTAGACAATGGAAATAATGTTAAACCTGCAACCACTAGACATACATATACCTGCAACGAGGGTACGCTTCAATTACGTTGGCATACAACCTAGCATAAGCTGTGGAGTATGGTTGTATTGTATTGTATTGTATTGTATTGTATTTATTATCTTGTGATCATACATGTATGATATAAGACTAGTCATAAATAAGTTAAAAATTAAAAAATTAAATAACACAAACAGATAAAAATGAAACAAACAATGCGAACAGATAAATAGACAGTACAGTAAATGCACATCTGTGGAACAGAGAAAAAAACAGATAGAAACAAAAATTAAAGCAGTAATAAATGCAACGTAAGCTACATTCTAAAACATGAAACTAAAAGTTATGCGCCAAAAAAGTCGTCTATCGAATAAAAACATTGCTCCACAAGAAGTTTTCGAAGACGTGCTTTAAAAGACATGATAGACGTCAGGCATTTCATTTCTGCAGGTATGCTGTTGAACACCTTTATGCAGGCAAATACAGGGGATTTTTTGAATAATGCTAATGTATGCGATGGTATACTCAAATCATTACAAGCTCGGGTGGTATAGCGAACATTGAGATCGTTATTTCTGGTGAATTTGTGTTTGTTCTGAAATACAAATATTGCGCACTTCAAGATGTAAATGGAAGGAAGCGTCAATAGTCTGTATTTCTTGAACACTCCTCTGCATGATTCTCGGTTCGGAATGCCGAACATTAATCTAATAATTCTCTTTTGGAGAATAAAGATTCTGTTCAGCATTCCTGCCTGGCCCCATGCAAGAATGTTCCTCGATAGATGTGAATATACCATCGCATAGTAAACATTTAATAGCGCCGCTTGTGTTACCGTGCGCTTAAGTTTTAAAATTGCAAAATACGTCTTATTTAATTTTTTACAAATAGAGTCCACCTGCATTTGCCAAGTGAGCCTGGAGTCCAATGCAACTCCTAGAAAGTTTGTCCAGTCAGATGTTCCGTGACTATTTTGGAGCTTTGCCCTACTCGTAGCAAAGGGCACTGTGACAGTCTTGTTACTATTGAGAATCAGACGATTCTGACAACACCATTGTTCCATTTCATCTTGTACTTTGCCGATATTTAATGCCAGTTCCTCAGATGTACTACCACTAACGACCACTGAAGTATCGTCAGCGTAATTGATCATGAAACCGGGAAGGTTCAAGTCATTTATGTACAAGATGAATAACAATGGTGCTAATACCGAACCTTGGGCAGCTCCAGTGTTTATATTGTAACAAGCTGACACAGTGCCATTGGCTTTAACTTTTAGTTGCCTGTCTGTTAGGAAAGATAGTAACCAATCTAGTATAAATCCCCTTATACCTATAGTATACAGTTTTTCATTCAAGATTTCGACATTCATAATGTCGAATGCTTTAGACAGGTCGAAAAACACTCCTGCAACACATTTACCTTGATCTTATTCTTTATAGATATAACTTACGAATTCGTATGTTGCCATCTCTATTGATCTGGACTTTCTAAAGCCGTGCTGAGAGTCGGATATTATTTTAGAATTCTCAACGAAGCTCTCGATTCTATTGAGCATCAGCTTTTCAAAGATTTTAGAAAAGACATAAAATAGAGATTGGTCGATAATTGTCAATCTGCGAAGGATCACCTTTCTTAAATATAGGTATAATTGTATAATTGTAGCTAGTTTGAGCAATTTAGGTTATAAGCATACCTCTCCTCAGCCTGGCACTGACTGTGTTCCCCCTCCCTAATTTTTATTTGCTCGGCTCTATACGATTCTCATAATTACTGAAGGGAAGTGTCATTAGCTTCTTCACAGACGGGTCCAACAAAATTAATGGAAAAGGCTGCGAATTATACTCCAGAAGTCCCCAAATATACATGCAATGGCCTATGGAAAACATGTCAGTACAACTCAGCTCGAGTTGTGAAAATATCTTAGTCGGCACAGACAGCAGAGAAGCGCTACTGGTAATCGAGTAGGTTAATTTTGGAGTACGGTGTTGTCAGTTTCTGTCACATCCAGAAAAATGTCCGGCACAAAACACGAAATACTGGCACAAAATGAAAAGAAATAACAGAAAGCATCAAAATGCGTGGGCATAGACATAATAAATTATCTTATATTTAAAATATGACAACGTCGCCAAATGAATCCCGCCATATCGTAGATGTTGTCTAGGAAATAGATACACAAGGAAAGCCACACTTGAGGGTCCCTCAAGTATCCCTTGAGTGTAACTTTAGGGAACCTTAAGTATTACTCAAGGAACGACTATGAATACGGTCCCCGAGCTAACGACCAGCTTATAGCATTGGATTGCCATCAGGCACTTGTGAATGAATCTCTCGGGAACAATATGATATCGGTACTAGCGCTCTCACAATCCAAAGGCAATATTTTAGGGGACCGACTGGCAAAAAGTGCTGCCAAGACCAAAATCACAAAGCCTAAGGCGGGTGAGATTACACTTCTTGTTGCTCAACTGCTAAGGCACTTTAGCTACCCTAGTGAGGAGGACAAATAATCCAAATGGGCAAATCCCTGTTGCCGTCCTCTTGTTCGCTTTGAATACACATCAAATAATTCAAATAAGGTGATTAATACTTACTTATTATGCCGACGATGCCAGCCGACAAAGGGGGAAGTTACCTTTTTGTGATATTTGCGAATACTTCGAATATTTGGGTAAATACAGCGATTTGTCATGAAAAGACGTTTTCTAAACGACAACAGTGCCTGTTTCAATGTTGTCGGGGGGTTGCCGCTCGAGCGGTGAGGGGTGAAAACTCTGCATCGCAATGATTTTCGAAAAATAGCGTCGTTTTGGTAAGCGCCAGCGAATCAAATCATTTATAGAAAGAAAAAATTCACCTCCCCTCGAGTGACAACCCTCAGAGGTCGCAAATTGAATTCTCTCATTGGAAACTTCTTTTGATAACACTTACCAAAACGACGCTATCTTTCGAAAATCGTCGCGGGGGTCAAACCTTATGTAATGCCATCTAAAAAATGGTATCCACAAATTTTTGTAACCTCCCTCCCCCCCCCCCCCCCCCCCGGCCGACAGTAAATTTAAGGTGGCAATTCTAACCTGGACCCCTCCCCCGAAAGGTCAAGCAAGTGACACCCCAGTGGCGGCGCGTTTTTTGGAGGAGTTAAAAAAGTTAATAGGACATTATGTTTTACGTGTGCATTTTTTAACTTCATTATGTATATTATTAAATTTTATTGTATACGTTTATACCTATTTTTTTATTATTACAAAGTAGATTATAATTACACCCGCTACTGCATTATTTTCCATTTTCCAGCACTCTGCATCTCTTATTCTTATCATTTCTGGAAGATTGTCGTATATTGGTTGTTTTTGGCCCCCCACTTTTTCAGGGCACGCGCCGGCCCTGCCCCCCCAAAACCAAATCCTGGATACGTGCCTGATTAGGATACACTTAGGGCACTGGAAGGGCCCAAAGTTACGTCTGCTCTAGTATGGGAATGTCTACAAGAACTGGGAAGGCTGGCAGAACACAATAAAGCAACTTTGGAGTGGGTGCCAGGACACTCAGGCATAAGGGGCAATGAAAAGGCGGACGAGCTAGCAAGACTAGGCTCGTTTGCTCTATAGATTGGAGCAGAATCCGCCCTGGGGGTGCCTAAAAGCACTATCAGACAACAGGTCGTAGGATGGATGAAACATCAGCATAAGGAGCAGTGGAATTTGTTGCCAGCATGTGCTGCTGCAAACAGCTCAAACACTGCTCTCCTTGAGTAGGAATCAGCTCCGCATAACGACGGGTCTCCTCACGGGACATTGTGGCCTGAAGGAACACCTGAATAAAATGGGACGCTACAATGGAGACCTCAACTGCACACTGTGTGGTAGAGGGACTGTAGGATCAATAGGAAAACTGCATACACTTATGCAGGGATCTAGATTGCTGGAGTGGATATTGTAAATGAGAGGATTTATAATACAATAGGTCTTAAGGCTTAAGTATTGACGGGGACACTACGGTCGGACGGCTCCTGGAAAAAAAACCAACCCCTAACTTTGGCGCACTGTAGGTCGGAAACTATTGGTCGCACACGAAAAATTAGAAAACCAGAATTATAGAATTTTGTTAGTTATTTGAACTTTTTTTCGATAGTACTTACCAAAAGGACGTTATTTTTCGAAAGTAGTCGCGAAACAGAGTTTTCACCCACTTATCCCTCGAGCGGCAACACCCCGACAACATTGAAGCAGACATTGTTGTCGTTTTGAAAACGTCTTTTCATGACAAATCGATTACATGATTTCAAAATTGTGGGTCGCTTCAAGGTAGAAAAACTTAGCGAGCTCTTAGACTAATACTACATTTTACTTTCGATATTGAAAGTTATTTTACATTCACTTTAACTCGATCAGACGTTTAAGCTATCATAAACCAGTACGTAGTTAGAAAAATACAGGTTCATAAAAGGACAGGGTTGGAAAGTTGGGAGAGTGAAGAGAAAAGAACTATAAGCCTACAATATCACTCATATCACTCACCTAAAGCTGAAATAACATTTCCCAGTGCTACCAAACTTCTATTGATGTGAGCACCTTCCTTGACCCTGTCCTTTCCAGCTGTCGCTGCCCTCTCACTGCCTGCTAGGTCTACTAGCCTATAACAAAGAAACATAGTTAAAGTTGTTGTATGACTAGGTAGAATAGGTAAATACTTCAAAAGGTCTGTTTCGGAGTTCGATTGTCTCACTGGCGGTCTTAGCTCACTTGACTGGGGGGATGAGTATAGAAAATTCATTAAGTATATATCAGGAGAAACGCCCCCCCCCCCCCGCCCCCGAGGGTTACAAAATATCTTAGTGATTTATATATCTCTAAAATTTTGAAACCTTTATGCTACAATTACTAGGCTACGAGCTTAGAAAAAACCGTCTCGATAAAGTTTGGAGACGGTCAATTATTGGGTAAAATATTAAAGGGATCGAAACAAATTTGAACAAAAATTTTGGGGTTCCTAGGTATCCACTATATCTAAGTTCTAAGTGTTGCTCATTGAAATAATTGATAAATAAACAATATTAAAAATTATTTCTAATAGTACAACTAACTAGTGGTACATCAATCTTTGAAAAGTCAGATGTACCAATTTGAATTTTCCTTGTGCTGGTGTTGATGAAAATAAGAAAATCTTCAAACAGATGAATTTATGTACACATGCAAATATTATGTTGCATACAGTTTTTACTCAGAATTCAAAAATAATTTCCACTAAAAATATGCACAAATAATATTTTTTGCAACACAGCACACACCGGTATTAGGTAGCGGTGTGTTCCTAAAAATTTTATTTAATGAACTAAATTATAAGACCATAATAGTATTTAATGAAGTCAAGACCCTGAATTATCGCTATAATCTAAGTCAGGTATGGCAGTTTTCATAACCTGCTTAATAATTTCGTACTGCGTGAAAACCGAGCTTTAAAAATGAATTCTTCCATGGAAGAACAAATAGAGGGCGTTTGGGAGAATCTTTGGGAAAAAGAATCATTTTCTTCGGACTAGGTCAGTTCATATTTCATAGCCTACCTGATATACGTCTGCTTAATAATTATGCATCGCGTCTATGAAATGGTTTTCTCAGCATACTTGACTTATATTATCTCGATAATTCAGGGTTTTGACTTTATGAAATAGTATCATGGCCTTATATTTTAGTTGTTCGTTTAATACATATAAAATTCGATAGCACTTTCTCAAAATCAGTACACAAATAGAAGGTATATTTAAAATTTGCAGAAAAATCGAAGTATCTTAGAAACCGATGAATGTAAGTAAATGAAATGCTATATAAATATGAAACAGCATATTGAAAGTAATTTTTTGGTATAAAAAATATGGGGGGTTACATTTAAAAAAAAAGAAAATCTAGTTTTTGCATTCTACCTCACCCTGTATACAATACGTTAATTTGGCAGTGATTTTGATATAAAAATGGTCATAACTTTTGAAATTATTATTCTAAATTTGGAATAATATATAGGGTATCTCATTTGAAAAAAATGTATGTTTGCATCATCTCGTAGTTATAGATCACCCTTTATAAATCAAAATATTTTCTGTAGTGTAGGAGCGTATCCTTGGCTACAACTTTTATATACAACTTTATTCGTTATCTTCTGCAGCAGAGGAGTTGTCGACCGATCTGGTACTAAAAACTCATCCTGTATATTATTATTTAGTTTTTGTGCCCGTACTGGATTCATCAGATGAGACGTATACGCTTGACCAAATCAGAATTTTAAGGAACAGCCTCAACCAGTCTTTCTCAGCAGACTCCCTTTTGGCATTAAACCTATGGGGTATTCCATTTGGAATTGAATTTTTTTCAAATCTCTTGGTCCAAAAATTCACAAAGACTCTCGACCGCGAAGTTAGATCAACTTTATAACACGTGCTACGGGAAATTATTGTACCCCCGTGTTGGGGCGGGTTAGAACATCTCCCATCGTATATCCTGCCTGTCATAAAAGGTGACTAAAAGGAACCGAACTACTGTCGGTATAAGCAGTAACCTCTTCTCAACCAACGCTTTAGGTGGACGAGTTGAGAAGAGTTCTTCCTTCTTGTCCTTGGGGTGAGAAATTGCCCCTAAAGGCGGATGAACCAGTAGATACCATCTGGTCAACGGCATGAGGATGCAGAAAGCAAATGGGAAAGTACTGCATGAAATATCTTAAAGATATCCCAAGAGAAACTCGTAAAATGAGTAAATGCATTTTACGAGTTCACAACATGTCTGTTAAGCCACTGTGGCTATGATGATGATGACGGAAAATTATGGCGGCTGCTGTCTTCTTAGGTTATGATCTGTTGTTCTCAATACTAAACTTCTAAAGCGCCTTTGTACATTTTTTATCAAAGGTTTTTATATTATAGGTCCTTCAGCTTGAACAGTAATAGACCCGCCAACTATTTTCTCAAAGCTATGAACTATAGTATAGTACTCATAAGAGAAATCCGAATACTGAGAAAAAAGAGATTCGGTTCATGGAATGCGGCAGGACTAAAGACAATAATAAACATCTTTTTGCCATAACTGGTTTATAAAAAAATAAAACAAATCAATAATGGGTGAGCCCTACATGTAGACGAATGCACTCTTCTACCCTACGCGCCATGCTCTTAATATAGAGATACTGTCTCCCAAGCTGCACTTACAAACACATACCATGTTCCAGTTCGTCCAATCCTATACTTTTTCAATTGTATATAAATCGGGTGGTCGTAGAGACCATGGGAGAATTCTGACCTCGGCTTCCTGTAGGAACCTCATCGACATCCTTGCAATATTTGGACGCGCATTATCTTGCTGAAAGGAACCCTCGGGCACATGGAACGGCAACTGGTTCTGCCATGAAGCAGTAAGTAAATCTGTTTTGATTTGACATGAAATGACACCCCAAACCATCAGACCAATACAACGGTGTACATGGCGCTCAACAGCAAATTGGAGATCACGTCGTTCACCCCGTTGTCGTCTAACGCTTTGGCATTCTTCATGTGTCCCCTGACAAACCTGGACTGATTGGAAAAGGCCTTTTGATGCCACTGAGCATGCCATTGTCGGTATTCTTGCTACTAATCTAAAGGTTAGCGACGATGATTTGCAGTTAATGCACTAGATGCGGATGATATGGTATGAAGCCCATTTTACTCAATCTGTGGTATACCGTGCGAATTCGAACGTCAAGTGAATCGCATTTTGTACTGTAGTCACGCTACGCCCTATGATTAGAGCAATTGCTGTAAAAGAAGCAGCATCTTCTCGTTGGCCTACAATCCGACCCTGTTCAAAGGAGGTTAACTGCGTAAAATGGGGCTTTCTAGAGGGCATATTTACAGAACCAACTAGTCTCTCGCCACATTTGCAACAGATATCATAGTTGTTGGATCGACAAAAGACCATGCTTTGTTTTTAGCATCTGAACGAACCACAAATGTTCCAGCCACCCTGTGCTGCTAAGCTTGTACCTATTCTTTGCTAGCTCTTCAAACTATCGTATCAGCGAGGCGTGTTGTCCGCTGCATGGAAGATTAGCTGCGTACAATCCATTCCTAAGAAAGGCAAAAAACCAATCCCATCAACCATAGTCCTGTGGCTGTTCTTAACGTCATATCTAAGGTTATTGAGGCTGTCACAGCTCCTGAAATACATGGAGAACAATATAACATCATAATTGATCGCCAGTAAGGCTTTCGTAAGCATCTCTGTTTTTTGTAGTCGATGGCTGTTCATCAGACGTATTCTCAATAATCCCCGGTGTTCCTCAGGGATCTATCCTATCCCCTACATTGTTTCTGCTGTACATCAACGAGCTGCTGGAAATAGCATTCAATCCAATCTATAGCCTCGCAGATGACACTACATTAATATCGTACATTGAACCAGAAAAGGCACTATCATTCCAGGAGACGGTACGTCGGCGACAGAAACATGCCTCACAGATCAACGTAGATATCAAAACAATTGTTGAGTGAGGATTAGTAAATAAAGTACAGTTTAACGTAAAGAAAACTTAGGCAACATCGAGGTGACACTTGGACTACCAACTGTGAAAATGGAGGGTGACCTAATATTCGAGTCACCTTCTGTCAGGCTTTTGGGGGTCAACATCAACAGTAATGATATGTCCTTGCACGACCACGTCGTCTTCTTATTCTTAAGGTGCCTTATCCCTGAGGATGTTGGCTATTACATTTGCCCATTTAATCTTATTAGTGGCGGCTCTAAATAACTCTATTGATGTCATATTTGACCATTGTCCCAGATTTTTGAGCCAGGAGTGGCATCTTCTTCCTGGTCCCTTCTTGCTATCGATTTTGCCTTCGATGATAAGACGGAGCAGTTCGTATTTCTCGTTTTTCATAATGTGGCCAAAATATTGTGTTTTCTTTCTTTTATGAGGTTTGTGTAACCTGGAGTTTTTTTTGTGTTAGTGTATAGCTGCTTATTTTGAACGTCCTTGAATGTGACTATTGACTGGATAACCTTGAGATTTGACGTGGGGCCAATTGCGATCCTCCCTGAAGGTCACTCAGATAGGGTGTGGATAGCCTTGAGATCAGTTGTATGATTTTCTTATGAGGCTTGATGGTTTTGAGAAGAATGCACGATGACGTATTTTGACCTTGATGGTATCTGTATAAATAGTGTAATAACGGTGCTAGTGATCAGTAAAAGTCGAGAGACGATCAGAGTATAGTCCCGAAGTATATTGTGTACAGATATAACTTGGTGAGCACCCTTTTATATTATTTATCCAACAGTAACATTATTTGTTTTTCCTTTAAACAATGTCTGTCGCTACCTCTGAATTGCATGAAATTAACAATAAAATCAACTGTGAACTCGATGACAAAATACTGTTCAGAACTTTATCTTCACCTACTGTAAACAAAGCCCATACAATTAAGAATTTGTCACCCGTCAAATCAAAATTTGGTGAATGTCTAGTAGCAACACTATTAGAAGATAATGCTAATGAGTTCAAAGTATGGTTACCCAAAAGAGTATCGGAGCATATGTTTGAAGCGGTGATCAAAGCGATAAATGAATCTCAAAATAAATATTCACTAACATATATTGGTCAAAGTTCACCTAAAACACCAGGCACCCGCTCCAAATGTTTGATGAAATTTGATTATATTCAACAATAATATATTTGGTGATGAGGTAGTACAGATTGTGTTGGTTATAAATAATATAATGGTTACTCCCATGTATTGGACACGCGATATGTAGAAGGCAAATTCGAGATAAAAACATGTATTTGCACCTAGTTGGTATTAGACGTTCTGTTTGTTTCAGAAGCAGACTAACTTTTTATTCCCATCATACAATGTGGATGCAGTATTCGGCAATGGGGTGGCCTGAAGCAAAAGATCTACGTACTGCCATCCAGAGAATTGCATGTCAATTGGTAGATTTGATTTTCGATGAGGAACATTCCACGGTCTATGACTTGAGTATCTGCTGGGATGATGAAGAGGACACTATCCAGAAGAGCGCAATAAGACTAATCGGTACGTTTAACCTCACAAAGGACCTCCACAGCCTGGAACGTCGAAGAAAAGCGGCTGAACTATCCCAGTTTTACAGATTCTATCATGGAACGAGGAACACTAGAGAGACTCTACGAGCTCATCCTTACCAGGTCGAGATCTCGACTCCCCGAACCAGTCTACTCCAGCATTCCTTCTTTTGGAGAACCTCGACGCTGTGGAATGAGCTGCCGGGGAATTTGTTTCCCGACGACTACAACCTGCAGCGTTTCAAATCTAACGTGCCCCGATACTTATCCACTCGGAGCGCTTCTACGGCCTTTGCCATAGAAAACACAAGTGTTAGGTGGATACTGCCAAGCAGAGCACACATTTTCAACGCGAATATCCCTTTTTTTTCTAGCTGCTCGGATTTCACTTGCAAGTAGTATATTTAAGGAAGTTTTAGAACTTGATGTAATAATTTGGTGTGCCTTTATCACCATTGTTTTTCTTACCGTACGGATTAGACGTTTATTTCCTACGTTAAGGTCAAACGTGTACTAACTTTCTATGAAATTCATTCGGGACTTTAGAAAAGTTGCATAGTACCTATAATAATAATAATAATCTTGCAATTATTTATGAATTCCTCTATATTTATTATTATTATTTAACTATCAATTTGTCACATACTATAGTAGATAAAAATAGTGGCCACCCTTGAAGGTCGTCTCTATTTTAAAATATCAGTTAGTCTAAATCAGTTATAATTTTGATTCTATTGCAATTACTTAATCCATTTTTCAACAGCGCATTTCTCAGCATTGAAGTCTTAAACGTGAATGGTTCAGGGATAAATCAATAGATATAAATATTATATAAACGGTAACCAACAAAGCAACCTAACCTACCCGACGAACTGTGCGCACACTGTCAATATGGCTTTTTGTGAAGAGATACAAGGCTGTGGATTTGTTAAACAGCGCGCTATTGACAGTTTTCAATGTGGTCTCTTAATTTCGGAAACAGTGTTAACTGCCATGAATGACTAAAATAATGAATTATTAATTCAAAAGGTCATCAATCCTATTCTTTTGATGCACTAATATATACTACATATACCAAAGAATATTTTTATACATTATTTATTTTCATATCTAGCCTTAAACTACCCTTAAAATAGCTTTTGAAATGATCGATAAGAAGTTTTGAATTTTTGATGGTAGCCACCTATGTGATCAAACTCATCAACACTGAAAAAAATGTCATCTACTATTCACCCTCGTAAACGAATGACATATTCTTAACCTCATTGAAAATATAACGTCTTAAGCTAAATTCAGATGCACACGACATCCGACGATACGACGGTACGAAACTGTTCCTATTGGTTGAAATATGTTGTTTTGACATCATTTTGAATATTTCAACCAATAGGAACAGTTTCGTACTGTCGTATCGCCGGATGTCGTGTGCATCTGAATTTAGCTTTAGTAACATTGGAGGCTATTTTGCGCACCGTTTCCACTCGATAAAATTTATATTTGAAGTAAGTCTAATAAACAACTTGAAAAATCAAACATTTCCACTTTAAGATGCTTAATATGTTACAATGAATGCTTCAAAGCAATATTTTTTGATTGCAAGGTCCCTATTATTCCGTACATCAAATAAATGAAATAGGACAACGATAAATTGATGAAAAACAAGAGTGCGTGTGATGTGTGCTCAATCATTCAACTTGACCCATTTTTCAGTGCTGTTTGTGTATATTTGCCTTACCTCAACCTTGCACCTGCGCAATCTACGGTAAAAACGGAATGACTGCGACTGGATCTCCTGTTGTTCAACGTGGAAGCAATCCTCCGATGACTGTCACCCTTTTGAAGTAAATACAGGAGACTTTCTGGAGACGTGACATGGTGCTCTCGAAGGCCTGTAATATATAATCAATTTACAGGAAAAAATACTTGTAATTTGGATTATGTTAAAATCCCCATATTATACAATGTGTTCCACCATCATGTCGACAAACTTTGAGGTATGAAAATACAATTAAAGTTATCAAGAAAAAATGCGAAAAAAAGGGGTTAACCTTTTAATTAATTTTTTATTACATTTTCAATTTCTGTATCACGACTCCATGGGTTTGCGCAGTTGTAGCGCCATAGCTTAATTATTTATCGACCGATTCACGACGTTTTGGACTCATTTTATAGGAGAATAACTAAAGCAAAAAAAGATAATATCTGACAATTTCTAAGGCAAAAAAATTCACCAAACTGAAAAAAAAATTTTTGAAATGCACTTATTTGGGTTACTTAAAAATAATTTGAAAAAAAGCCGTATTAGTGCCTATTTATTAAGACATTTTAATGTTTAGCAGGCTGTTTCCTGTCTTACCACATGTAATTCGTGTATGTAGCACTAAAATTTTCGACAGAATAGGCCTTTTTGTATTATGACTTCTGTATCACAGCGCCATGTGTTCACGCAGTTGTAACGCCATATCTTGGTTTATCGAGCGATTCACAAGTTTTTGGACCTGTTTTATGACTTGTCATATCAACTAAGGCAAAAAATAATATCCGACAATTTCTAAGGCTAAAAAAATCCACCAAACTTAAAAGAAATTTTGTAATGCACTTGTTTCGGTTACTTGCAAATAATTTGGAAAAAAGCCATATTAGTGCCTATTTATAAACACAGTTTAATGATTATCAGGATGTTACCTGTCTAACGACATGCAATTTGTTTATGTAGCATTAAAATCATCGACGAAATAGGCTTTTTTATTACGACCAATTTTGAAATAAACGAGAATTTGGTATGCACATTGTCTTTATTGGACTTCGGTACAGATTATTACTTAAATGCAATTTAAATGAAAAATTTTATTTCAACTAATTGAAATGAGATATGTTGGAATCACCTGGAATTCAAATAAAACAGACTGGAGCGTAGCTTAGCGTCGAGTAACCCAGAGCCTTAGTTTCAGAAGTCAAGCGTTCTAAATAAAAATGGCGGATATTTTGAAAATTTCGTTGATTAATTTGAATACTAAATAATCACATTTGTTCATGTAAATTACATTTAACTAGTAATCTGTACCGAAGTCCAATAAAGACAATGTGCATACCAGATTCTTGTTTATTTCAAAATTGGTCGTAATAAAAAAGCCTATTTCGTCGACGATTTTAGTGCTACATAAACAAATTGCGTGTCGTTAGACAGGAAACATCCTGATAAACATTAAACTGTGTTTATAAATAGGCACTAATATGGCTTTTTTTCCAAATTATTTGCAATTAACCAAATTACATTACAATTTTTTTTAAGTTTGGTGGATTTTTTTAGCGTTAGAAATTGTCGGATATTACTTTTTTGCCTTAGTTGAGATGCTCAGTGATTCCTCTAGAAAATGGATCCAAAAACTTGTGAATCGCTCGATAAATAATCAAGATATGGCGTTACAACTGCGTGAACACATGGCGCTGTGATACAGAAGTCATAATACAAAAAGGTCTATTCTGTCGAAAATTTTCGTGCTACATACACAAATTGTATGTGGTTAGACAGAAAACATCCTGCTAATCATTAAACTGTCTCAATAAATAGGCACTAATACGGCTTTTTTCAAATTATTTGCAAGTAACCAAAACAAGTGCATTACAAAAAAAATAAATTTAGTTTGGTGAATTTTTTTAGCCTTAGCAATTATCAGATATTGTATTTTTTGCCTTCGTTAATATACACAATCATTCCCCTATCAAATGAGTCCAAAAAGTCGTGAATCGCTTGATAGATAATCAAGATATGGCGTTACAACTGCGTGAACACATGGCGCTGTGATAAAGGAGTCATAACACAAAATGGCCTATTCTGTCGAAAATTTTAGTGCTACGTACACGAACTGCATGTGGTAAGACAGGAAACATCCTGCTAAATATTAAAGTGTCTTAATAAATAGGCACTAATAGGGCTTTTTTTCAAATTATTTGTAAGTAATCCAAATAAGTGCATTACAAAAAAATTTTTTTTCAGTTTGGTGAATTTTTTTAGCCTTAGAAATTATCAGGTATTATCTTTTTCAGCTTTATTTAGTATGCCCAGTCATTCTCCTATAAAATGAGTCCAAAATGTCGTGAATCGGTCGATAAATAATCAAGCTATGGCGCTACAACTGCGCGAACCCATGGAGTCGTGAAACAGAAATTGAAAATGTAATAAAAAAATAATTAAAAGGTTGACCCCTTTTTTTCGCATTTTTTCTCGATAGCTTTAATTATATTTTCATACCTCAAAGTTTGTCGACATGATGGTGGAACACATTGTATACACACGGACATGTTGGGTTCAAAGAAATTTACGTCGTACTCTATAAGCGCCGATCCTATTGGTGCCTTTTTCGCTCGCTTTCTGACGGTACTGTTCCTCAGTGAATTTCAGACCGTCGCCGTCAGCAAGACCGTCGGCGGCAGAATACATTAAGGTTATTGACAAATAACAGAATATGTTAAATATTGTGTGCAAACTTCGTATAATAAATATGATGCAAAGCCCGACGCCAAGTTACCTTTCTTTTTGTGTTCATGTTTGGGGGGAACTGGCAAGGATAGGAGTATATAGGCTAGCTGATTTCACCATATGAGGAGAAACTTATCAAAATATATGTCACACAAAACCAATTTCTCTATTATGGCCAAAAACAGATTGCAGCTGAAAACGAAAATCGCTATAAAGGCCTCGTTTGATGTATATGTTTGAACTGAAAAAATAACCTTGTCTAAGTCAAAAATGACCAGAATATGGATTAAAGAAACTTATATTGAACAAAATCCATGTTGTGTTTGAAATAATGAATTTCTAAGCCCTAAAAATATTATCACAGACAAACGAGGCACTTTTCATTTAGTTCCGTCTCAATACCATTATTGAAAATGAAGTCTGATGCGTCGCAGAAAATTAAATATTGTCAACAACAAAAACTAGATTTGCCTTAGCGCAATTTCTTCTCCAAGAAAATCGCACGAAATTTTTCAACAGTAAAGTTCCTCGCCTGCTTGTTGATTATATAATCGCGTATGAGAAGATGAACTGGATGTGATGTCGCCCATGCAATTTTTCGATATGAGTTACGTTTGTTTATTGTGAATCGTCAGTTCAACTAACGACTATTGGGGGATCGAGCGTAGCCTTAAACGCAGTATCCTAAAAGATCCAGGTAAATAAAAAAAATTCACTCTTCCCAATCCGGACCCAATGTTGCTTCTAAAAGCTTACGCATCTCAACCTTTTTTTCCTCTTTAACATTAATATACAGTGGTAATGCAGGGTGTTCAACTCCCCACCACATATTTATCGAAAACCACTGATTAAAAGAAAAAAACGCGAGAGACACTTCAAAAGATTTGTCAGGGGGGAAAACTTTTAACCAAAAACTATACTCCACCCCATTGTACCGCCTGGCCACCAGGGTCATCCCCTTAACAACTTTGAATGACAAGGGGATCGAGTAATATCTTGTTTCAATGGTATGTCGAAGTCATTTTGACGATTGATCTTTTAAAATCGGTCGATTCGTTTTCGAGAAAATTATAAAAATCTTTATGCATCTTAATTTGTTCAAATATAACAAAAACACATGAAAATATTACTTTTTATTACAATGAGTGCTCAAAATATTGCCCGTAATTGGCAAAACAATGGTGATGTTCAAATTCCTGACGGACAGTTGCAAAAACGGTGGGAATGTTTCCAATTTCCTGGTGCCTAAAATCTATGTGATCGGCAAACTGTCGTTCCGTTTAACGCCAGACATCCGGGGAAGATAATTTCGCAGAGGTATGTTTTGAACTTTATTACGAAATTTCCTCAAACTGGATCTGATGCATATAAAAAATGGAGAGTTTTGGATGAAGCCGCTAGTTGATGTATTGGGTCATTTCGGCATAAATTCTAATACTTCGTTAAGCAAAATTTTGGATGCGAGTGATATTTGATTTGGTTCTATATACACAGTTACTGAACTGCATACATTTTATATTCAAAATAAAACTACTGCAAGGGTTAACCGGAGTTGATTTCGATCGGCTAGTTAAGTTTTGTGATCAAATGGCTACAGCGATTAACGATATTACCATTCACATAAAGAGTATCTGCCTCACTAATGAATGCACATTTTATCTTACTAGATTTGTCAATAAGCATAATTGAGGTTTTGAATCAATTTTTGTTTTGTCATAAATCGAAAGATCATATATAAGTTTTATAATAAAACTGTTCTTGTTTTCTTTTTTTTTCGCAATAATTCAAAAGTTATATCAAAATAAAAATGGGTTTTTGAATCGAGTACCGAAAACACGCCGACGGCTCCCGAACCCGTGTGACGTAACGATGGCGGCTTTGACCAACGACGTCCTACATCTATACTAGATTCTAGAGTCCCAGCCAATCGTGAAAATACCTGCTAGTAACTAGTGTATATTTGTTGCCATATAGCCGATGAATGAAGTTTGCAGCTCGAGACGACCTCTACGATCGAAATAAATATCTTTTTGAATGTTTGAGATCAGAATACAGATTCCAGTAAGTAAGTAAGTACCTAATCAAATATGTCTTGTTGAAACTATCTGGTGCGTGTTCGGCTGGCCTAGTGGTTAGGGTGTTGGTTAATGGATCCGTTGGTCTATGGTTCAAAGCTCAGCCTGTCCATTTTTTTTTTAATTTTTTTTTATCAAATAATTCATTCATGTGCTTTTTGCACTTGTTACGTACATTTTTTTCTACGATAAACATAAATATGTTTTTGAAACAAATTCTATCAGACATATTACTTGCACTGCATAGTGCAAAAACTAAGTACAGGACACGGTGGACAATTCAAAAAATCAGTGCAAATGGTGTTTGTCCGTCAATATCAATCGCCAATATTTTTTTTAAATGTAATAGTTGGTTAATAAAACAAAATCCATTCATTTTTTAAGTTTTTAATATAAACATAAAGTAACTCAAACTCGTAATCACAACAGTCTTCTGTTTATCACTTGGTATCTTTATTTATTTAACTTTGAGCAATGAAGCTTAATAATTAAATTTTCATAAAAGTTTAACAAACAAAAATATATAAATGCAATGCAAACAAACAAAACTTATTCTTTTATGAGTTTTAATGTTATAATTATATACTTGACCAAAACTTAAAATAATTATTTTATTATTTAATATTATTATTGATAATAAATAGTTATATGATAAATAAATTAAGTCTAATTATTTTAGTAAAGTATCTAGGAATATATTTAGACTCAACACTTACGTTGGGATGTTCATATTAATAATCTATTAAAAAAAATTGGATTCATTTCATATAAGATGAAATTACTAACAAACATTTTAACAGAAAAGCATCTACGCTTATATTAAAAACTTAAAAAATGAATGGATTTTGTTTTATTAACCAACTATTACATGTAAAAAAAATATTGGGGATTGATATTGACCGACAAACACCATTTGCACTGGTTTTTTGAATTGTCCACCGCGTCCTGTACTTAGTTTTTGCACTATGCAGTGCAAGTAATATGTCTGATAGAATTTGTTTCAAAAACATATTTATGTTGATCGTAGAAAAAAATGTACGTAACAAGTGCAAAAAGCACATGAATGAATTACTTGATAAAAAAAAATAAAAAAAAAATTGGACAGGCTGAGCTTTGAACCATAGACCAACGGATCCATTAACCAACACCCTAACCACTAGGCCAGCCGAACATGCACCAGATAGTTTCAACAAGACATATTTGATTAGGTACTTACTGGAATCTGTAATCTGATTTCAAACATTCAAAAAGATATTTATTTCGATCGTAGAGGTCGTTTCGAGTTGCCAACTTCATTCATCGGCTATATTGCAACAAATATACACTAGTTACTAGCAAGTATTTTCACGATTGGCTGGGAATCTAGAATCTAGTATCGATGTAGGACGTCGTTGGTCAAAGGAGCATCTTAACCGCCATCGTTACGTCACACGCGTTCGGGAGCCGTCGGCGTGTTTTCGGTACTCGATTCAAAAACTCATGTTTATTTCGATATAACTTTTGAATTATTGCGAAAAAAAAGAAAACAAAAACAGTTTTGTTATAAAACATATATATGATCTTTCGATTTATCACAAAAAAAATATATTTTTTTCTTAATTCAAAACCTCAATTGCAGAGATTGGAGCAATGAAAATCTGCAAGCTTTTGAAGAAAGGCATACCCTTCTTCTTAGAGTGGCATGCAGATTCCTGCTTAGGCGTCCATCCTCTTCCTATCAAATTTCTCTATTCACAGCTGCATTTTGTATCTCTCCGAGGCTTCTTATTCCTGTCCACTGCCGAATAATTCTGAGCCAGGCATACTCAGTAGCCCCAAAATATTATTGTCTGATCAGGCATTTTAGGAAACAAAGTGATTGGGCCATTGTTTTTTAATGGGATTTAAATGAAGAGATTTAGTTGGATACTTTGGGTAATACCAACATTTTGCTCATTACTGAAACCATTTAAAACTAAAACGAAGAGGATGACAACCCTAAATGAAGCTGAAATTTATATTCAGCAAGACGGTGTTCCTTTTCATTCTTTTCTTCCTCTTCAGCAATGGCTAGAGGACGCCGTTCTAGATAAATGGTCTGCTAGATCTCCTGATTTGATGCCATTAGACCTTTTTCTACGAGGTCAGTTTAAATCTATTAAGTTTAGTCGCCAATCTGAAAGTTTGGATGACCTTCGTCAACGTATCATCAAAAACTGCCATGATATCCCTCAACATGATATTTCAACACTGTCTGTCAGGAATTTGAACATCACCTATATCATTGTTTGGCCAATA
The DNA here is from genome assembly GCA_951848785.1 of Callosobruchus maculatus. Classification (NCBI taxonomy): domain Eukaryota; kingdom Metazoa; phylum Arthropoda; class Insecta; order Coleoptera; family Chrysomelidae; genus Callosobruchus; species Callosobruchus maculatus. Next base: position 7,288,538 of record CATOUR010000026.1, on the reverse strand, counting down.
ATGGGCAATATTTTGAACACTTATTGCTATAAAAGGTGATATTTTCATATATTTTAGTTCTATTTGAACAAATTAGATACATAAATATTTTTCTAATTTTCTCGAAAACGAATCGACCGATTTTCAAAAATCAAACTTCAAAATAAAGGACTTCAGATGTCTACTAAAACGTGAAACCTTTTTGATACAGCATTATAACGATATGTTGGTTCAAGTTTAATTTTGATTACAGCTCCATTGTTGATACTAGATTTTCTTTATAATGTTGTCATATCCTTATAATTTCTGATATTCCTAGAACCTTGACATTATCTTCTTATACTGCATATACCACTAATCGGCAAAAAGATATAATTCGATATGAAGTGTCTAGACCTCGTCTAGACATAATGCGTTTATGATATGACTGGTCGATTTTTTCGTTAAATTACAATGACTTAATACGTTTTGTTCCTCAATTAACATCGATATGTATTGCTCTATATCTGAATGCAAAATCACTCCAAACTAATTTCTTCAGTTGTGGACAAAATGCGTTGTGATATGTCACTCCTCATATGTATACGTGAAATGGGAAGTATCCGAATTTTCAGATAACGTATAAGAAGGCTGATTTGAAGATTTAGTAATTTTAATAATAATAGTAATAAGGAGTAAAGCAAATAACCCAATAGTGCATGCTAGGTCATTGAAAGATAGATCGAAATGGCGGCTATCTTATTCATCATCAGACATTTGTAGCTAATGACAAAAGACAAACTGACGAACTACTTATACCAAATACAAGCTATCAGCACTTTTAATGGGACAGCTTTCTCAAAAAAGATTCATGGAAGGCTAACCTTGCTAATAGATCCGTGGAGTTGAAAAACAAAATTTTTCCTCTACAATATACAATTCTACATTCTATAAGTGTTTGTAAAATTGAGACTACAAATTAGTGGACACGGTTCAAGACTACGAGAAAAAGGGTTGCATACTAACTGTAAGAACTGCATTACCAAATGGAATACACTGTATGTTTGTGATTCTAAAAACATCCATATCTCACTCGTTCTTCTGATTCAAGGTAACCGTTGAAAATATATGAGCTACTGAATACAATATAAATCAGTTACCTTGTACATAAGGTCCTCTCTTTGGATGCTCTCTGACCTTCAATGGTAACCTTTTCTTTGACACATAATCATCCTCAGATTCCCCATCCAACAAGTCACGCACTTTTTCGTTGTATATTTCCAGAAAACTGAAACAAAATATTCTTTTGATGGAAACAGAGTCATCACACAATCACATAACAAAAAAGAGTCAATACAAAAAAATCACTCCGTCAATAATAACAACTAGCACTTTCCCACCGCTCGTGACAACTCGCGTGCAGAAATCGACACGAAGAAGCGTCAGCAATAACTGAACTCCCTCCGAACTCCTATCAACTTCCAACACGGCAAATGGGTACGTTTGCAATTTACCGTACGGAGTGCCAAAAATTAAGGAACGGGAAGCTAGCTTTTCAGCTTTTATGATGTATAATCAGTGACGTTGCAAGTGTTACACCCAGAATAAATAATTTCTCGAACATAATGTTTTGCCAGTACATCAAAAAATTCTCTATAGTAACCAAATTGTCCACTCACCCCAGCACCCAATTTGAGAGGCATCTAAGCGCTTCGAAACAAACTTTGAGTGCATTCAAAACTTTTTTATTATTAGTCAACCACTACTAACCTGATTTCCAAAAACTGTACTCCATCGGAGTATTTATATTATGTCAAAATTTCGTTACATCCAAGCTAGTAGTTTAGTATAGGCTTGTGAAGTGTAATATGTATGACACAGGTTTACACATATATGTCTTCAAAGGCAACGTTCGGGTAGATCTGTAAAGTATAGAATAAAACCAAGATAATTTTTTTTTTGGGCAATTCATTACCCCCCCCCCATTCATCACCATCTCGTCTCACCTCGTCTCAGAAAAAAGGATAGTGATCAGGAAATTGCAGAAGAACGAAGTTTGCTTCCATTCTTTTTACTAATCACTTCGCCGCAAATGCACAAACAGCATTACCTTCTAAAAATTGGTGAGGCTAAGGAAATGACAGTCACGTGTGGAGTACCGCAGGGATCAGGCTTGGGCCCAAACTTTGGAATATCTACTACGATGGCGTGCTGTCACTGAGAGTTCCCAAAGGCGTAAAACTAACTAATGGCATGCGCACATCAAAGCACTGAGTGCTTGGAAAATAACGTCGGGACTGGTCCTGGAGTGCAGGAGGGCTCTTGACGACATCTCAGCTAAACACAAGGTATCACTGATGTGGGTACCTGGGCCCGCTGGGGTAAAGGGTAATGATTTGGCGGATCATCTGGCTAGGATGGGATCCGCAAACAGTTTTGTGGGCCCGGAACCAGCCTTAGGACTGTCTGCAAACTTGATTAGGGAGAGTGGATCCAGAATCAACACTCTCTGAGGTGGAACAACATCTCTGGTCATCTCCGTCAGGCTCGGGAGCTATTAGCAGGGCCTGCAGAGAGAATAGGACGATTTTGTCTCTCTCTGGATAGGAGTAACTTGAGATTGCTAGTAGGCTTATTAACGGGTCACAACACCTTCAGGCGTCACTTGTTTGTGATGAGGGTGGTCAACGACCCAACGTGCACGTGGTGTGGTGAAGAGGAAGAATCCTCGGCACACATCTTGTGTCGCTGTGAAACCCTGGGTTATCACAGGCAGACTATCTGGGCTCAAGAACCTTGGAACCAATAGAGATAAAACGGATAGGACCTAAGAATGTACTTGCCTTTGCCAAAAAGGCAGGTCTTAGGAACTAGCGCGAATAGAGGCGCAAAAGGGCCCATCGTGTGGCCTAGGCACCAGCCACATTCCGTGCTGGATAGCCTCTGGTCCTTATTCATTCAATGGCATGCGCAGATTACCTAGCTGTGGTAGACACCGGAAAGCCTGATACTAACTGCAAACAACCCTCTTGAAGTCATCAATATATGGATAGAGAACAGGCAGCTGAAGATCGCACCCCAGAAAACGGAAGTGGTATTCCTCACCGGCGAGAGAAAGCTAAAAACGATCACGCTAAACCTAGGAGATCTAAACGATACAAGTTCAGAATCTCTCAAATGTCTGGGGGTATATATGGATAGAAATATGAAAATCGCACAACACATAAAGAAAGTTACGGAGAAGGCCATCAGAAGAATATTAGGCTAGATTGTTGAGTCAATCATATGGGCGTAACACCTGGAAGAGAGCAATAAAGAAGGAGATATACAGAAAAAATATTCTGGGATTACAAATAAGTGTGGCTGTGACAATAATAAGAGCATACCTAACCATATCCATGAGTGCAGCATTGATAATAGCCAGAGTACCTTCTGCAAACCTTCTGATAGCACAAAAAGAATAAGAAAATAGTATAGAAAAACCATAGCAAAAGAAAACCAGATTAAAAGTCGGAAGGACCTTTAGCGAAATGGGAATACTGGCAGCTGGACCAGGAGACTTATACCGAAAATTAAACCATGGGTGAGGAGGCAACACGGAGATATGACTTAATTTCTCACTCTGATGATATTGCTAATTCTACCAGACATATCATTGGGCGAAAGGAGAGAGATGTGATGGAAATAGAGAGAAAAAGAAAATAGAGAAGTAATGGAGGAGCATCAAAAACATCAAATGTCGATTTTCAAATATATAGCAGCACTATCTATTATGACCAAAAGGCTCTTAGAAATGGCAATAGCCAGACAGACGGACCAACGAAAATGAGTGAAATGCATTTTCGTGATGTCATAAAAGGTCCAAAAAATGTATTAAATAAACTTCCCTCCCCAGTTTCACAGTCATTGGTAACCTCTGATAGTCACTAACCAGTAGTTGGTAGTAGAGCTCTGTTTCACAAATAAAAGCAATGGTTAAGCTTATTTATCTTCATGTTTGCACAAAATTTTTGGCAAGGAAACTTAACCCATGTAATCATACCTTTTTATGAAAATTCATGTTTTTATAACCTCCAAAGTTAGCGTATCTGTCATCGGTTGACCCTAAAAAACATCTAGGGACCCCACACTTTATTCTTGGGTTAATTTTAACTACTGGTTAACCAGAGCTTTTGATGTAAACTGTCGATTATGAAATGCATTGTTTTCGCTAACCACTATTTATCTTTTATCCACTAGTTAACTAACGATTGTGAAACTTGTCCTTACGGTGTCACTACAAGATCTGCAAGTTCATTTGCATTTTGCATTACGGCATTCACTATTTTACATTAGCTTAAAAGTCCCTTCCACTCCTTTTTAAGAATTTTATCTTAGCATTTACTTCAATTATTATATTACGAATGATACTGTCTGTGTCGGAGTATAATAAGATACATATCCCAACTACTTAAAATAGCGTGATGTCAGGTAATATAAAAGTATTTCGCTATGGTGACATTTTGATAAAGCTAATACTATTAAGCTGAAATTAAAGTGGAACAGTTGCAAATTAAGAAACAACTGCTTTGTTTGCTCTATACCTGAAAAATATTGTATTTTCCACAGGGAACTATCATGATATTGACTATACTGTAATGTTCTTTAGCTTTCTGAGGGTCAGTGGTAATTCGTAATAATTTTTACAGGGAGATCAAATCGAGTACTCAGAAAATATTGAAGAGACAAACATTTTAGAAGATAAATCATGTGCAATATGAATTAAAGCAAAGCTGCGCCCGCCTTGGACTCCTATTTGCTAGTAAATATTATATTAAATACTAATCTTAGAAAAAAAATCTGTCAAGAGTTCAGTGATATCTAAAATTTTGTATAGTATTGCAGTTTATTATCCCTGCTTAACTTACACAGATAAGAAATAGTTGCAAATAATGCAAAATATCTGCAGTAGATTTATAAATAATATTTTAATGCTTTTCCAGAATCCATGAAACATATTTTATCTTTGGTAAAATTGAAACAGCAACTAAAGGATACTTTAAGCGTGCCCAAAGTAAAGCACTAAAATGATTGTCTTCCTCTTAAATCCAAAGGGCTGTCAATTTTAATAGGCATTTGTCCTTTTTATTTTTTAGCATAACCACTCGCTTTTAGATTTTTTACTATATATTTTTTATGTTATTATTGTTTTTACTTCCCACACCGATAGGTGAGGGGAGTATTGTGATCGCGAAAATTTTCGATTTTGAGATGACACACTTTTTGGGCGTTTTATGATGTCTATATCTACTGTCTGTCTGTTGGTCTGTCTGTCTGTTGGCATTGTATGATTCGGACCACGAATCACAGAAACGGCAACTGGCTTGCGTAATAGTTTATTCAACAGTAACGACAATACAAAATACTCCGTTCATTTACTAGCGTCTGTCATCTGACATGGTGCTTGACACCCCCAATCATATATGACAATCTATTGCATATAACGTACGTATCATACAGGCATTTTTATAACGTCGTAATCTCAGTAACAGCTGCATGGGTTGTGATGAAATTTGGGCAGCGACATGCTATGGGGTCGTAGTAGGTACTGTTCCTATAATTTTGGAAATCGTTGTAAGGGGGGCGGAGTAATTAGCAAAGAACGAAAATTCTCACATATTCCTCAAACTTCGTTTTAGGCGTTTTACGAGTTCCTGATCATTTTAACAGTTCTTTGGGTGGGGGTGAATTTGGGGTGGTTGGGGGGTGGGGGTTTGTAAAACTGAAAAATTTGCTGTATTCATAATGGGCTGTTCATTAACCTGTGAATGAAAAACCTAGCGGCTTGATACACTTTTTCACGCCCATCCGAACATTACCTTGCTTATTAGAGAAACCAAAGGACTTAGAATTTGTGATGTATACATACGAGTATTGCTAGATCGTTCTATATTGCGTAACGCGAAAAGTATTAAATTGATTTTAATGAAATTTTGATACAGTATTGCTACCGCGACGAGGATGAAAAACACGTGTTTTGGAAAAATCGTATCAGTGGTGGCATGGCAATAATAAAAACACCAAAAATATAAAAACAGCTCAAACTTTGTTTTTAAGCGTTTTAGGGGCTCCTGATCATTTTCTGCCTTTTTTTGGGTGGGGGTGAAATTGGGACAGTTGGGGGTGGGGGGTTGTAAAACTGAAAAATTTGTTGTATTCATAATAGTTTGTCCAATGACCTGTGGAATTAATACCTAGTGCATATTACACTTTTTTAGGTCCATCTGAACATTGGCTTGAGTATTACAGAAACCAATTTTGTGCTGTATACATACGAGTATTACTTTATTTCGTTCTATGTATATTGCGTAAAGCGAAAATTATTGAACTGGTTTTAATTAAATTTTGACACAGAATTTAGTGCCGCGGCGAGAATGGAAAACGCGTCTGTTTTTGAAAAATCGTGTCAGTGGCGGCGCAGCAATAATAGAAAAACTAAAAATATAAAAATTTCTCAAACTTCGTTTTTAGATGGTTTGGAGGCTTCGGATCGTTTCGCATCGTCCAGATGGAGCACGCAGAAAAAAAATTGTGGCGTCCTAGTTCCTAAGGAGGGAGACGCAAGAAACTATTTTTTGCGGTCGGGTGGGCGATGATTTGGTTGCAAGGGGATTTGAAACTACACCTTCAGTGGAAAAATAATAAAATGGTATCATCATTATGTGTGGGAAGTACTGAGTCAATCAACTTGACTCCATTTTTGATATATATTTTATTTGAGTACACTTCTTCATTATGGGTCATGTAGATGCATAGAATTTTTAAATTGGACATTTCAACTGCTAGTATTTTAATTGTTATTTATGTCTTCTTGAGATTTATACTCTTTACATGATGATGATTTATCTCCTTAAACCGTGGGTCCGCGAAACGTGCGTCCTGAATAGACGAAGGGATCCAAGAGGATTTCTGCATTTTGGCGGCTAAGATGTACACCGCCGCACGGCACACCAGTATTGCGCGCAGTACTAATATCATTAATTTTTTATTTTGAAAAACTCCGTTTGGTGACTGGATAGACTGTATAGTGTCTGTTGTTGCTACGCTAAAGGACTCAGTGTTCCATTTCCCGTAAATATTTTAGTCTTTGGCGTATAAACGTAGCACGTAAAAACCCATTTCAAGTTCGAACTTTAAATTACAACCTGTGGGTAAGGTGGGCCAGGTAAAACTTTGCCAATTTCTTCCGTGATTGTTGTAGGTGCACCCACTGACATTGGGGGTGGGAGAGGCGCAGTAAGAAAATGGTGTCAGTGTCGATCCACCCTCTGCCACCGTGTGAAGGTCTGAAGGTCGATAAACAATCGTAGAATTCCGTAGTAGTCCTTGAATGTAAATATATGTGAACCTGACGTGTGTTCAACGGAGATAAAGCGGCTAGGTCTGTGGCGTCGAAAAACCATTTTAAGATCCACACCATAGGTGTGGGGACAACTGTCGTCGTGTCTACAATTTAAAGGTAATATCTTTTTGGACGTTTCATTTTTTAACGTAAATTGACCAACGAAAAGAATTCGGTGAAAGAAGTCACGACTTGTTTTATTTGATATATAAAGGAAACTGCAAATAATTTATATTCACCTAATATCCTATTTATATACTTCATGAAACTTATAACTACAACCGGCAACAGCAGATTTTATTCCCGACTTTAAAGACGGTCCAGCATCGGAATTGGATAATCGCGTCAGACGATATTTGATGTCCCTGTTTTCTATCCCTTCCTAGACTCAACATGATAATAACAATCGCTACCTGAGGGAATCTCCAGCTTCCCTTCCTCATGCCGCGCTGGTCAATTTACGATGGGCACACAGTATGTATGTATCTTTGTTCAGGTGGAATCTTGCTACTCAATTTTGAAATAGACATCTTCAACCGATTGAACTATAATTTTGTATATACGTTTAGTTTGAATGACAATACACAATAAGCTACGTGACGTCATTGTAAATCCAATATGGCGGATCATCCAAGATGGCAGACTAGTTAATTTTACTGCTTTTCTACAGTATAGATAACACATGGAAAAGGACTAGTTGAGAGTAACTGGAAAAATAATGTGACATCATTTTTAATCCAATATGGCGGACCATCCAAGATAGCAAAATAGTTATGTACTTCTACTATATGCGTATCAAATGAAAGGGCTGTTTGAGAGTAACTCGAACTATAGGTCATAATTAATCCAATATAGCGGACCATCCAAGATGGCGGAATAGTTTAATTTTTATGGACTTATGCAATATGTGTATCAAATAAAGGGCTTTCCGAGAATAATTATAAAATATTCTGACATCACTCTTAATCCAATATGGCGGACTTTTGAAGTTTTTTATGCTTTCCTATAGTATGGGTATTAAATGTAAGGGTTCGCTTAGAATAAAAATGAACCTATTTAATTGAGTAAGGTGCTTTTTTAATATCAGTTTAATTAAATACTTCTACAATAGGTACTTATGCAATAGTTATTTTAGTAAAATCATTAGATCTCCTTATTGCTGAACTAGGCTCTTCGAAATTAACCGGCAAGCGACCTTGCAAATATGATGCATTGAATGAGAGAGCAGACTCAGAAACCTAACCAGCAATGACTTAAGAGGTAAAAAATTAATTGAAAGTAAAACAAACATTTAAAAGCATGCTTTTAAATTCTGTAAAAAGAAGAAAATGAAGTTTTCTTTGAAATTTTAACTCTCAACTTATAGCCAGAAAAATGTTCTTCTTTTTAAAGCACTAAAACAAAAGCTTTTTTCAAAAATTTTTTTTTTGCTTTTAATTTATTAGATTATATGTTTTTTGGACGTCGAAATGTATACTGCTTTACATTTGCTAACTGTCACAATTAGATTAAAGCATTATATCCCCGGACTATAAAATCATACAAAAATCCAATGTTGGAGGGGATTATTGGTAGAGCACTTCTAAAAAGAGTATTCTTGCTAAACCCGTCACATCTAAAAAAAATTCCGATAGTTATTCAAATTATTGTATTTTTTTACAAGCGAAGGTAACAAGTAACATTTCCATGTACGCCTATGAGTTTGTATAAGTGCGTGCAGTGCTCTGCTGAATTATCGTCACGCAGGCATACATCCCTATCACTTTCATATGAAATATACAAATCTAGAAAAAAATTAAAGTCATAAACTGAGCTACAAAAATTTGAATCTGACCGCATTTTTTTATTTAGTTGTACAAAAATTGGACCAAACATAAAATTATATACCTTTTAATCTCTTATTTTATGTTTCGGTTGTTTCATATAACTGAGCAGACCGTATAGGCAGCGCCTAAATGCCAGAGTACCGCGACTGCTGTACTAAGATCGGCGTAGCGAATTTGCAGAAACTCACTTATCATATACCCCTATGTTATACAAGTAATCCTCTTCATCTTAGTTTATTTTTTCTACTACTACTCCGTGTACTCACAGCTTATCTCTCTCTGTTTCTCTACGTTATCCAAGAGCTTTTGACAATAACCGGAATCTTAAAATCCTAGGACTGTTTGGGAACACTGTTGATTACTGCTCCCTAATGAATGGATGACACAATAAGTAGTTACCCCCTATGTTTTCTTCAGATTCTTCTCTTTTTTTTTATAATATTTAGGATGCTAAAGTTACATCATCCTTAAACGGAAATGACAATGTCTTTCTAATTTTCAAATGAAAACTTTTTCTATATTCGAAATCTACGTGAAGTTCCAGTTACAATAAGTATATGTTAACAATTCTTGTAAGAATGACTGCCAGATGTTATTAATTGCCAAAACTTAGGTTACAGCAGGAAGTAACGTTATTAAGGGATACTGAAATAAACTGAATGTGTAAGATAACTTATAAATTTATTGTTTCCTTATCGTTAACATTTTCTACCGAATTTATGGCAAACTTAAATTTGGCAAAAATGACATATATGCCATCTTGAAAAAAAAATTAATGTGTGATGTACATCAATTTAATAAAAATTTTATGTAAACTGCGATTAACCGAAAAAAGGTGGGATTGCTTTTTAAAATTCTGAGGTTGACGATATTGTCAGTTAAACTATACCTTGTTATCACAATTGATGACAGAAAAGAAATGCAAACTGGGCAATAGTAATATCACCCTACTCTCTAACAAATCTATTACACGATCGCAAATTATATCATTAGTGTATGCATAAGCTATGAATGTATGTCTCTAATCCTCCATCCTGCCAAACCACTTACATATCCACATGCCATTGGTGCCATCAATTATTGTCGCAACAAGGTATAGTAGTAGTTTCAACAAACTAGATATGCCAAAAATTGGGTTTCGTACACGTTTTACTGCATGGAAAGAAAATCAATATATCAAAGCCATAAAATAACAGTGTGTCGGTCAATAATACTTTCTGTCACCTCTAATCAGTGTTGCTAGATGAAGTGAAGAGAAATTCGTTCAACTCGACCTCCAAAAATCGTGTAAAATCATAAAAAATATTAGATAAATGATTTAAAAGGTACCAAAACAAAATAAGTAAAATAAAAAGCTAAGATACCATGCATAACTGCATACACTGATACTTTTTTGCTTGCCTTCCACTTCCATTCTTTTTCCTCACTCTCTTTTACATTTCTGCTTATACTACACACTGTTGTGCTTTTTTGGAAGCGTACAAAGCAAGGGTATCATATTTCATAATCGATATCGATATGAACAGGAACGGGGGCGGACTTGAGTTAGGTTAGGTAATTTGAGTAAAATTAATAGACTCTTTTTCGCAGTCTAGCTTATTAGTTTCAAATTTTTATCAAAATTAGCTTTTTTTTACGAGCGCCAAAAATCGTGAGAATTTGCCCTCTATTCGTGTAATCGTGTAATAGGGACCAAAATCGTATAATTACACGATCAATCGTTTAATCTGGCAACACTGCCTCTAATCATAAACCTACCTGTACTTACCTGACAGTCACCTTCAAATCACGCATCTCCTCCCCAACAGCCGTTTCCCTCAGATAATCGAAGACTTTCTCACATAAGCGCGGAGTGAGCCCTGGGTCATCTGGTACCCCCATCATGGTATGTGTCTTCCCAGACGATGACTGTCCATAAGCGAGGACACAAGAATGGTACCTTTGCTTGATGCTTTTGCCAATTATATTTTCAACTGCATCAAATATCTAGAAAATACGTAAGTGAATTAGATCAAAACCACTATTCCGCCGGTATACTGACGATTTGACGTTTTTGGTACCAACCGACTATAAATAATTTTGTCTCCTTCATGCAGGCACGTATTTAGGGGGGGTCCAGGGTGTCCGGACCCCCCCCCTGAAACGTTATAAAATGCCGTCTAAAAAATGGAATTCACAAATTTGCACCCCCCTCCCCCGCAAATTTAAGGATTTAAGTTGCCCAAGTCAACACCCAAACATTTTTGCCAGTTTAGTTAACAGCCCGTTTTGATCATTTCCATAGAAGCAATAATGTAGAAGGTAAAAGTGATTGACTTCAGTTGACCATTTGTATATTGTGAGACATATCACGTAAAAGTGACCATCTTGACTATCACAGCTGATATAAGTCCCTCCCTAGATAGGAACAAGAAAAAATGCCTCGGAACCAAACTGTTCTGAATCCGAATCAGACTTCTAGTTTTAAATATGATTGATTATGTTTATTAATGTGACCAAGTCAGATGAATATATTTCTTAACATCGAGCGTGACCAAGTCAAAAATATAGTTTAATATCTTTAAAGCTATTGAAGTTAAGGTCAAAGATCAGATAACCTTGTGTCTATAACACTATATGGGCCGGTTTATTAATGCTCAGTTAAAAGTTCCAGTTACCTACCTGACAGTTTGGCATAGCCAACAGTCAAAGTCCCTGTTAAGTGAATTACTGTTTATCGTGACTTTTTGTAACTGAAAGTTATGTGGCTAAGAGTTTGCGTTTAGTTGGCCACACTGCTAAAATATCCCTAACTCCTTGTTGAATCATATTGGCTAGAAGAAACTGTAGTTATACGAAATTTTAATGGCAGATGAATACTGAATCGCAGTTCCTAATCGTAAATATCGGTGTGTATAAATTGGATTAAAATGAGTTCATTATTATTGTATTGAATATTATTGGAGTATTATGGTAGTAATCTGGATATTTTTATACAGCATTCATTCTGCTATTCATTTGCAATTTTAAATAGTAACTATATCTTTTCTATGTATTCTGCTTGTACTAGAAATTAGATTCTCATTGCTGGAAACTAGGATAGATTTAAAATCTTCGTTGAGTCACAACTACCTGCTCAAAAAAGTTCCATTTCAAATATGGGACTATCTATACAGGGTTATCCACGTTATTCGACACGGAGCATTATGGCTAAAGTATTTGATAAAAAAGAAAATCATAATTTCGGACGGATAGAGACCCATAAAGGATACATTTTAAAAATATTTTTATGTTATACAGGGTGTCCCAAAAACACGAAATGTATCAAAGTTATGTTTTTTTTAAATGGAACACCCCATATATTATTGCATATTCAGATTCCTTGGTGAATTCCAGTGTAACTTTATGTATCACACATGGTACCTAAAGCGAACCGTTTAGGTGTAAATCACCATTTTCGGTATAAGTAGATATCAGGAAAAAATTGAATATCGCAGTGATTATAAAATATGGAAGGCTGTGACTTTGCCGTATTACTAAGCATAAAATGCGTCAGCTTTGATGAGACTGTCAAATTTGAATTACGTTTATGCTTGGAGAAATCGGCCGATTAATTAAGGAAACTTCGATCAGCGATAACTTGATTTTTTCAAATGGCAATGTCTAATTTTTTGTATACGGTTAAACGTAGAATTTGATAATCTTTCTAATGATATCAAGTTGTGAATATCAAACTATATAAAACTACCAGAGATTGATATTCACAACCATATCATTAGAAAGATTATCAAATTCTACGCTTAACCGTATAAAAAAAATTAGGCATTCCCATTTGAAAAAATCAAGTTATCGCTGATCGAAGTTTCCTTAATCAATCGACCGATTTCTATAAGCATAAACGTAATTTAAATTTGACAGTCTCAATAAAGCTAACGCATTTTATGCTTAGTAATACGGCAAAGCCACAGCCTTCCATATTTTATAATCTCTGAGATATTCAATTTTTTCCTGATATCTACTTATACCGAAAATGGTGATTTACACCTAAACGGTTCGCTTTAGGTACCATGTATGATACATAAAGTCACACTAGAAGTCGCCAAGGAACTTGAATATGTGATAATATACGGGGTGTTCCATAACTTTGCTACATTTCGTGTTTTTGGGACACCCTATATAACATGAAAATATTTTTAAAATGTAGCCTTTATGGGTCTCTATCCATCCAAAATTATGATTTTCTTTTTTATCAAATACTTTAGCCATAATGCTCCGTGTCGAATAACGTGAATAACCCTGTATAGCTTATTTTATCGGTTACCAAAATTAAGCAAAATATGGAATTTCTAAACGAAAAATCTCTACTCTAGATACAAAATATAATCCACACTAAAAATATTTATACAGCAGCAGCTTCAAAACCAAAACCAAAGGAAAAAATAAAAAGGTTAGGTTAAGGCTGCAATCACAAAACATAATACTCTGCTGCAATTAAAATCTTAGCTGCCATAGCTTAACCGCATAACTGACACTTTCAACTTCCAGTCACCTTAGCAGTTACCTTAGCTGGCAGTTAACGGTTAGCTGGAGAAAGATAAACACTATAACAGCTAGTTAACAGATAACTGCCAGTTATATGAATATGAATTAACTTAACTGAGTATTGATAAACCGGCCCTATAACTCGCAGTGAAAATGTTCTGTGCTTTCTAAAAAACGCGTTGGATGATTTGTTACTCAAATAATTACTTTCAACATCTATTTGGGCCTAACTAGCCAGTTAGCAGAAATACGTATCGCTCGGGTTAACATCCTTCAATTTTTCTGCTCCTCAACCTCCCCTCTCTGCGGACTTCACCAAGATTATTTACCTCTGGACTATAATTGACCTAATATGTACTATTCTAACCTAACTAAACACAGATTTTTTGTTTCTTTCTATTAACTTTATCTGCTAAAACATAATATTGTCGTACAATCCTCTAGACTGTTCCACGAATTATGCGTCTGACCCCTGGTCTGACCGATATTTTTTGGCAATTAAAACAAATTCTCTACGTACAAAACGTAATAAAATGTAACGAGTAGCGTAATTGCGTACATAAATATTTACACTCTTCAATGAACACGCGATTTTTCGAAGCTATTTATGTATGTTGTCTGAGGGAAAAATGGTGTCAAGCAGTTTGACTAATTTACTACCCATGCATTTTCAAATTACATAAAACTGAACACTTTTACTTACGCTCATTAACTATAGGGTGCCCCAATAAGAACGATAGGAAAGAAAAATTGAATAAAACAACAACGGTTTGAGATATCAAATTGGTTTTGGCTTTATTTTGAAGCTACATCCATGACATTATGCATGGAATAGAACATCATTCAAATGTCTGCCTCGGGCTCCCTGGCAGTGCTTCAAGCGGTCGGTCTCATTGCCCATGACATTTAGGAGCATTTCCGGCGTTATGGCGTTGATGGGTACTCGAAAATTGTTTTCGAGGCCATCCAAAGTGGCTAGTTTGTTGGAGTAGACCAATGATTTAACGTACCCTCAAAGAACATAATCGAGAGGTGTCAAATCACACGATCGCGGTGGCCAATCAATGAACGGTCGTCTGGTGATGAGTCGCCAAACTTCTGTCAAACAACTTCGAGCGTTGCGTCGCTTGTGTGGCTCGTGGCTCCATCCTGTCGGAACCACATGTCGGCAATATCGATGTTGTCGAGATCTGGCCACAAACATTCTTCCAACATCGCTCGGTAGCGTGGCTCCTTGGTTGTAACGGTGTCTCCTTCCTCATTTCGAAAGAAATAAGGAGTAATGATGTCGCCATGCCACAATCCGCACCACGCATTCAATTTTTTCGGGTACTGGACTACTTCTTCGGTCATTTGTGGATTGTTCACAGCCAGTAACGGCAATTCTGCATGCTGACACAGCTACTGAGGTAAAAATTGGCTTCGTCTCAAAAGTTGATTTTTTGGCCAAAATGAGGATCTTCGTCCAACACTTGTAGTGCCCAATTTGCGAACTCACGGCGACGGTCTATGCTCGTTCGGCTTCAGTTCTTGCGTTAGCACGATACGGGTGCAGTCCCAAATCCAAATGCAAAATTCGTCGAGTTAGCTATTGGAGAGGCAAAATTCCGCGGCTTGGTATCAATACGACAAATTTGGGTCGTCGTGAACACTGACCGCTATGGCGGCGATATTTTCTACACGTCGACCAGTTCGCATTCGGGTTGGTTTCTTTAGGTCCAATAGAGTGTACTTACGCTCAAACTTTTCCACCTTGCGACGAATAGCCTGCTCACTGAAGCCATGATGAGGCCGAGTTCACGACGAAATTCGCGTTGCGTATTTACAATTGAGCGGGAATTTACGTAGCACTTTTTAGTAATTTCCAAATGATCGGCAAGCATGAAACGATCCATGATGAATTGTCAAACCTTACTGGATATTTTGACAGGTGGATGATGTTTCTACCTTCTAGCTGTCTAGATATCCCTATTAGAAAACCTATCACTTCTATTGGGGCACCCTATATGAGAAGGAATAAAAGTTCAAATGTACCCTGAGATATGACCAATCATGTTATGTGAACACATAGACAAAGCCGTACACCACTATGTCAACTTCCCGATGGTGATGAGTTAGCTCGGCAAGGTGCTGTATTTTATATAGCTTTGTGGCGTAGCTTGGAAGCGCGTAAAGCAGTGCACACTCGATTATGGACCAGGAAATAGTCTCAAGAGCGTTGGGATAATCAATCAGGATCAAGACAGGCAAACGAGTTCATAAGAGAACAGAAGACTGCTTTTACTGAAGACCGGGAAGACTTGGTATGTTACAACAAAAAATCCATACGGGCCATAGTCGGTCTTCTATCAGTACAGAGCCGTCTAAACAGACTCATGATGCTCTTAAAATTAGCAAGAGAAGCTACGTGCTGATGTTGCCGGGGGTACGATCAAATCTCTGTGCACCACGTATGTGAGCATTTAGCTAGAAAAAAGAGCTAACGCTTTTTTCCTAATATACGACTGGCAAAGTTGAATCTGGCGAGCAAAATCTCCAATGAAACTAAGAGGGAAGGTATGTAGGTACATCCAGGCAAAGCCAACAGTTAAAAAGAGACATCTAACTCCTTATACATTCTACATTCCCACTAAATTCACGCATTGCTGTCGTCTAAGCGAGTACCGCATGTTGCCAGGTTGTAAGTATAATGCTTATAGCCAGCGTTTGGCATGAAAATCATCAGAATTCGCTAATTTTTGGCATGCATGAATAAAAATCGCCAGAAATTGTGCGACCTGGCGGTTGTGAATGTGAAAATTGTCAAAGTCGAAACGCCCGGTATGACATATTCTGTGAGTGAGGGGTGACCAATGACCCACGGCACCGTACATTAACAAGACAAATAGGGTCACTCTAAGCTCCGCCCCCAATGTGGTCTTTCCTGCTGCGCTCTCGGATACTACGCAAGCTGGCGGATTCTGGCGCCCGGTGATCTCGAGCAGTAGCCGAACGCTAACAGCTGTGGTTTACAGGGTCAGTCCACCTAACATCACCTAACACGCGACACGGAGCACGGGATACAATCGGTCGGATCTACCGGGGTGCCTAAATAAATACTGTTTGTGTGTTATTGAGCGTTTTGCGCGTATTTCACAAAAAAACGCCGGCGACATGCTCTGTATATGGCCCCATGGTTCTTTTATATTTGTGCCTACTTATTCCCATTGATTTTTAAAATATCTGTTTTTAATACTTTAATTTTATTATTGACATGATTCTTAAGTTTTTTAAATTCATTTTCCAAATTCGTGTTTCCCGGTTCTTTAACTTTTTGTTTTTAAATTTTGACTCGGTTTTCAATCATTTCGAGAATTTCTTGATTTATCCAGTCGTTATTGCCACGTATCTTATACGTCTTTTTGAATTCCGAATCTTTTTTTACAAGAAGTCAATTAGTTCCTGACATGATTGAACTTCTGTAGTTTGAATATATTTTTTTCAAATTTTGAGATGATTTTTTTATGATCTATTCTGTCTACTTCTTTTCTATATTTTGTCGCAAGTACTTTTATGTTTACACCTAAGGTTATTGACAACAAATTATGAATGATCAGACTGTTACTGTTACTCACTACTTGAATCGTACATTTCAAATTACTACATCTATCTGACAAAACATGATCTATAATATTCATTGAGCTATTTGCCACCCCAGTAGCTGCATCTGCAGTTATTGTGTTGAATGGTTTATTGAATAATGAATTATATTCTATCTATACTATAGAATTCATTTCTATTGACCCGCGTATAAGTAAAGTGAACGTCGACCGTTGACGTCGACCATATCGCATAGTCGGATTCCCTGTAGGTAAACGAGTCCGCACGAAGGGAACCCCTCTCCAATCGAGGCGGCTCGCATTTGTGAGACACATCAAAGTCGGCACGGCGAGTGACCCTACTTGTCTTTGTTAATTTACGGTGACTCTGTCCACTCTGTCGCCCGGCTGATCCGCTTATATTGTATGCCTGTCACCATCGCGATGCTTCGCAACGGGGGCGCTGGTTCTGGATGTCGGTTTCCTCCAACTCGCGTCTTAACGCGAGATGGCGGACAGGGCCAGACTGGCACAGTATGCTTGTAGCCGGCGTTTGGCATGAAAATCACCAGAAATCGCCAATCTTTGGCACGCTTGAATAAAAATTGTCAGAAATAGCGACTTTGCGGACGGAAATGCAAAAAATGTCAAAGTGAAATTATCCTATGATTTGCCTGTGGTCACTTTATTGTAAGAAATAAGGGCTATTGGACTCTCTCTTGGAGTCCCAGTCCGCTTAGAACACCTTGGGTTCCTGGAGGAGATTACATAAAAACTGTTATGGGACTGTTTGAACACTCTCAGCTTACTAGCTTAACGCAACGCTGTACATCTCAGTGGGGCTCCAGACGACGGAGGTATTGGTAGCAATGAGGTTGAATTTGTTTTTTTTTTAGTTCAATAAAAAAGATGGGAGTTATCATAGAGCAGCTTCCGAGTGAGATCAATTTATTTTAAAACTTCTAAGTGTCATTTGCTAATTGCGATTCAACTTAAACCTTTTAAATAATGTCTATTTGGACCACCAGAAATAACGAATTTCGAGGCTATCGTCACCAAAAGTGGCCAATCGCCAATCGCCCAGCAATCATTTTTGGTCAGCTCTGCGAAACGCGTATTCTAAGAAATGGATGTCGGTTAGTGAGGGTAGAGGATATTGTGTTCTCCCTTTAACCTATTAGAGCCAAACTACATGAGCGGACTTTCCGCGGAGTATTTCACGCGGCGCGGTGGTTTGCACGTCATAATAAGAACTGTGTCATCAAACGAGCGCTATATATATAGTACCTCAGAGTAACAACTGAACATAGAGGTAGTAAACAAACCACTTCAGCATGGCGTGCTCAAAGCCATCATCTTTTGACAGTCAGCCTCCATTGCCAACTAACCTGAAAATTCTTCCACTGCAACCCATGTTACAAACACTGCTCTGCACTATCCCATCTCGAAAAACTGTTAAACTACACTCGAATATAGCACATCAAGCCCGTAAAGCTTCACTACAGTTACCAACAAATAGCTAATTCGATTTTACTGACCAAGCATAAAAGACGCACAAACGAAACAAACGTTTGACAGGTGGGGTTTACCGTAAACAAATCGCAGGAAAATTATATAGGCGTTGCCAGCTCCTTAAAATTTATGTAAGACAGAATTTGCGTTTATGATGAATAAACATGCAGTAACGCAGTAGAGGTCAACATATCCATTGATTTTGCTGTATTCATTCTTGAACCATCAAAATACCGTCTTTTTTAACGTAGAATGGAATATTTCTGGATACTATACAATTAAGACGGTAGTAAACAATTATGATTGCCGTATCTGGTAGTCAATATAACAACGCAAGAAAAGATGTTGGCCTATTAGAATTAGTTGTTTGCTATTTCTATGTTCAGTTGTTACTCTGAGTATAGTACACGAACGGAAAATACTTCGCGTTTCGCGTTGTGTTTCTTTCCGGACTTTCCGTCGGCGGTGAGCGTATACAACGCTCTCGACTGCCTTAAGATCGTCGCCGTCGCCGCCACAACGCAACGTGATGTACTAGGGGAGGTGACGGCGCGTGACGGATACGTTGAGGTACAGTCAAAGAAAAATGTTTGACACGGAAGTTTTTATTGGTGAAATTGGAAAACGGCCTGCAATTTACAATATAAAAAGTAGACTATAGTAATAGGGATGTTAAGGCAAAAATGTGGGAAGAAGTGGCTATGGTTATGTACGAACAGCAGCGCAACCTAACACATTGCTGCCCATTTTGTAACTGAATGTACCTGTTCAACGGAAAATACGCCTTCTATTTGCTGCCAATTCCAACGGAAATCCCTCCGCGTGAAATACGCCGCGGAAAGTCCGCTCGTGTAGTTTGGCTCTTAAAAGCTATCGGCTATCTGCGATTGATGAGTTTATTTCGACATTCTTCGGCTTGTCCACCTGAAATAACTTCATTTATGTTTCAACCTCCTCCGAGGCCTGTATCAAAGTATAAAATTTGACAACAAATATTTTTAACCTTTAAACATATGTCTACCTACCCCTTGTACCTCTCAATAGTGAAATGTTATAGCAACGTTTGGCTCAAGTATATTAAAAGATGAAGGTGCGCTTTAAACTTTGTTAAGCTAAGAAAGCCATAATAAATTCACCTGTAGTAGCGTTAGGGCCTCTTACAGTAATATGAAGTAGCTTAATCTGGTTTTTAATATTAATCGTAGATGCAATAGAATTTTGTGAAAGTTATACCTAAATGTATGATCTACCATCTAATATCTTTGGTTGGCTTACTTGATTTTGTGTTGCATCCTCGTGAAAACAGCAGTCATAGGCAAACCTCCTGATTCGCTCGCGGCTGTCACCAGCGCCACTTTCAGCTACCTGAAAGAAAACATCATCGATAAACAAAGTTGCAAAATATATTTAAAACATGTGTGGAAATGTCAGGCAAAATTTAAAATAAAAAAAAACCCGTGCGAAGGCTATGAAAACAGAATGATGATTCTACTAGATCCATCAACAATCAAACTACATACAGAAACATAGTTTGTACATAGATGAGAAGATGAGATGAATTTTCGTCGTCAATTGTCAATTTTGTGAACATTAAGGCCGGTATGCATAGTCAATCTGTCAATCTCCCACACATCCTAGCGCTTTTGAATCGCCAGTACTAGCAGTTCTCCAATCCTACGTTGCCGGTTGGTAAAGTATCTGAGGGAGTTCGCTCAATGTATGGTAGAGAAATTTATAAATATTTCTGATATAAAGTATCAACGTTATTTTGTTTTGTAAAAAATAAAATGTTAAAGGTGTGCCCTATCTGTACTAATTACCGTACTACTAGGTAGTTTTCATTGTTCTCAATTAGTCTTACCGCTTCGGTTAACAAATACGTTGTCAGAACCGCTTCTTGACAGATAAATAAATAATTTATTATACTAAATTCGGGATGCAATTTTGTAGTTCACAATAGTAGCCGCGCCCTTGCGTGCTTGCAAATATGCTCGACTGTGTATACCTTATACGAGGGTTGCTCTATATCTCCGTCCATCCACCAGTACGCAGACAGCTGTTTCACGCTTATTATTAGCGATCATCAGTACGCCATAGGTTGATTGACGGAGATAGAGAGCATCATAATTTTCACGTCTACCAGACATGTGAAGCATTTGAGAGCAGGCGACAGAAAAGATCTGCCTATGCGCCATCTGATACCCGAAGGTAACAGCAAACCAAAGAAAATCGCTGCTAAACAGCAGCAGACTTCTTGGTGGAACGCCACGGCGCGTTCGCTTGGCCAACCAGAAGAGCGCGGTTCTATATGCTGCTGCATATGAGAGTCGATATACGATATGCTCTATATCTATATCTGTGTATACCTTGTTATCACAATTGATGGCATCAAATGAATACAATTTGAGCAAAAGTAATATTGATACGCGCTCTTCTAACAAACCCACTACAGGATCACAAATTGTATCAAGATCAGTGTATGCATAAGCTGTGAATGAGAGTCTCTAATTCTCCATCTAGTGTCCAAATCACTAAGATATCAGCTTGGCGTTGGTACCATCTATTGTAATAACAAGGTATACTGTTTCGCGCAACAAAGGGCTGCTGTGCGATTCTGCTTGACAATAACGTCGCTGCGCCTGTTGTTTAATGAAGTCCCCTAAGTAAGGGATATCAAGGTCTTTATGGAGAGTCTCGTTTGAAACGTACCGTGGGGCGTTCGTATTGTGCATAAGGTTCTGGTTTGCAGGACCTGCAAGCCTCGCAAGTGTGATTTGAGAAGGAAACAGTTGCACATGCGTAAGTAATTGCTGGTCTTATTACCATTTTATAAAGCCGAATATTATTGATCAAACTTAATTTTGAATGTCTACACAACAGTGGGTACAGCTGCTGGAACGTCATTTGGAATTTAGTTTTGAATGCATCAGTATGATACCGCCAGATCATCCTTTTGTCAGGAATGACACCGAGACACTTATCAGAATGTGCACATGGTATACAAGTGCCATCTACTGTGCCCTCAGTAGTGACACCGCGACGTTTTGCCGTACAATAGATTGCCTGCGACTTAGAATGGTTAATTTTAATCAGCTATAGATTTGCCCACTCCAATACTTCTTCCACCGCATCTTGCAGCCTGTCGCGGACTATTTCACCAGACCACGACCGAGCTACCAGAGCAGTGTCGTCATCATAAAAATAGACTTCACAGCTGGGTGGGCAATGGACGTCATGAGCTAAGAGCGAATAAGGTATTGGTCCAAGGACCAAACCTTGGGGGCCACCGGCCCTTACCGGTCATAGTTTTCGGGCTGCATGCGATGGATTTTTTTTCTGATTTTTCTCATGATGGTTGCAACCAGTCCTGTCGCGCCGTTGCGGCTTGACTTTGACTTCTGGGACACCCTGTATACCAATGTTCTTTCGTTTTCCATCGACAGCGGCAAATGGTTAGGTGTAAGAGTAGCTTTTTAGCTAAATCTCGCCATTCTGCTGCCAGTCATTTAGACACCTGACATATACAAGGTGTATCATCTGTTATTGCTTAACAATAAAGACGATTATTATTATATTGTAGATACAATGTTGTCAACTTTGATCCAAAGTCTTCTTCCCTCGAGGAAAGATTTCAAAAATTTTAGAAGCCAGACAGGAAAGCCCTTTTGAATTAGATTATACAGCAGGCCAGCCTGCTACATCTTGTCAAATGCCTTCCAGACATCCAAAAGTAAGATGCCAGTACTTATGTTTAGGGTGAAACCCCTGGTAACACACCCCAGCAGCCTAATTTCTTGTAACTCTGTACTATGCTCGGATCGAAAGCCGAATTACATTTCAGGAATCACGTGAT
The DNA here is from genome assembly GCA_951848785.1 of Callosobruchus maculatus. Lineage (NCBI taxonomy): Eukaryota > Metazoa > Arthropoda > Insecta > Coleoptera > Chrysomelidae > Callosobruchus > Callosobruchus maculatus. Next base: position 7,265,909 of record CATOUR010000026.1, on the reverse strand, counting down.
GGTCTGACGAGAAATCCATCAAGAGGTGGCGGTGGATCACCTTTTCGCCGAGTTTAGAGGGAGCCGATAGCAGACTGATGGGACGATAATCCTGAGGGAGCCCACCTTCTTTGGGATCATGACTTGAGCCGTCTTCCACCTCACAGAAAACTACTGCGCGTTCTGAGCATCGCGTTGATTATAGTCACCAGATATGTCAGTGCTTTTGACGAAAGAAGCTTTAAAGCCTTATTAGTGATTCAAAATAAATTAATACAATAGATGGCATCTAGCACCTCCCACCAATCTCAGACCAGTCGCCAGACTAACCTAAAAATATGTTTATGTTGTGATAAGTAATATGTACAGGGTGATCTAATAAGAATGGACGCCGGCAATATCTCAGTAACCGTTAATCATATAACTTCGAGCAAAAAATATTATAGGTAAATCGGCTAAGAGAAATCGCTGGAAATAATTTTCAAATTCCGCAAGTGGCTGCTAGGGGGCGCAACTGTTACGGTCAATCAGAAAAACGGCTTTTTCTCAAAAAATATGCAAGAGAAGGTATATTATAAATTCTATCGTCATTTAGACAGGACAGATCTCGATTTTTTTTTGTTGACAGTTTTTTGCTCTATCTTGCAAGATGTGGTGGTAGGGGAATGTCAAAATTGCTTTTATTTAAATGACCATAACTTTGGCATAAGTTGACGGAATTAAACAAGCTAGGTCTCTTTTGAAAGAGCTATTCTCACCTAATAATCTGTTATATAAAAATTATTCAAGTTCATCTTGACTTAGTAGCTACAGGGCGGTATTTGACATCATAACAATTGTTACGCATTATTACGAAAATTTCAAATGGTATGCTATATCTATTTTAACACAGGAATATAGAGGATGAAATTCTTAAAAAGTTAGTGCAATACTCAACTTCCTAGCTATTTTCAAACCGGAGATATCAATAAAACAAGTATTATGACAAGTGTGCTGTGAGATTCAGAAACCATTGCTGCCCTATAGGGAAATAGCCTCCGTTACATCGTTTAAGTAATTATTCTATAGACAGTACTCAAGTAAAACTACTAGAAATTATATTTTGACACTCTAAAATAACCACTAAGTGGCGTAGTAGTCGCCAATAAGTGCTGAAGTCAATATTCATAATAATGGAACTTTTAAAAGAAACAAATAAAAATAAGTTACAGTATAAAATTGACTATTATTTATATTATCATTAAACGTCAATTTGAGCTGATCACAAAGTGTCATATGAACTCAACAAACGAACATATTAAGAAAAAATTGATGTGAATAGATCTTAAAAATTAAGGCTAATTAACAGCAAAATAAAGCAAGGCAACGTGTTATAACAACGAAGTTAACAGATAAAATACATAAATCTAAATCACACGCGTATACTATACCTATTTTCAATGTTGCTCTAGATGCTCAAACTGGCAGGTTTATCCACGTGTGAATCTAAAACGATGGACGCCAGCGAACATCTAAGGCAACACAGACAATAGGTATGGTATGCGCATGTTAATTAGGTTTATATATTTTTTGTTTCTTATCCTTGTTCTTATACTATCTTATTTTGCTTTATTTTGCTGTTAACTGGCTACAGCACTGATTGGCAACTACTACGCCACCTAGTGGTTATTTTAGAAAGTCAAAATATGATTTCTAGTGGTTTTACTGGAGTACTATCTATAGAATGATTACTAAAACGATGTGACGGAGGCTATTTCCCTGTAGGGCAGCAATTGTTTCTGAATCTCACAGCACACTTGTCATAATATTTGCTTTATTGATATCTCCGTTTTGAAAATAGATAGAAAGTTGAATCTTGCACTGACTGAGAATTTCATCCACTATATTTTTGTGTTAAAATAGATATAGCATGCCATTTGAAATTTTCGTAATAATGCGTAATAATTGTTATGATGTCAAATACCGCCCTGTCCTGTAGCTACTAAGTCAATACAAACTTGATTAATTTTTATATAACAGATTATTAGGTGAGAATAGCTCTTTCAAATGAGACCTAGCTTGTTTAATTCTGTCAACTTCTGCCAAAGTTATGGCCATTTGAATAAAAACATCTTTGACATTCCCCCACCACCACATCTTACAAGAGCAAAAAACTGTTGACAAAAAAAATCGAGATTTGTCCTGTCTAAATGATGGTAGAATTTATAATATACCTTTCCTTGCATATTTTTTGAGAAAAAGCCGTTTTTCTGATTGACCGTAATAGTTGCGCCCCCTAGCGGCCACTTGCGGAATTTGAAAATAATTTCCAGCGATTTACCTAATAATATTTTTTGCCCGAAGTTATATGATTAACGGTTACTGAGATATTGCCGGAGTCCATTCTTATTAGGTCACCCTGTACAGGTAAATAAGTGACGCTAAGGCTGTAAATTTTTCACCCCCCCCCCCCCCACACGCCAGCTGCTTTTGTAAGACTTGACGGTTGGATAATATCGGTAGTATATATAGTAATGTCGTACTTTTTTTAAGCACAAATGTGTTAGACAGCTGCAGATAATAGGGATATGACAAATGCTATTCTCTCAGGAGAAAAAATGGTACAGAACATTCTGTTAGCGTTCTTCGATTTAATACGCGATAAAATTATGATTTTAGTAAAAATAACAAACAACATTGTAACTGGAACTGATGTCATTTTAAAAACGTGTTTTCATGACAAATCGATTACGTGATTTCAAAAGTGTCGGTCGTTTTAAGGTAGAAAAAATTAGCGGGCTCTTAGACTATAAGCGCCTCCTGTTCTGAAAGATTTTCTTCTCCCTCTTTGCTCTCCACCTTTCTTCCTTACTGTTATCTTCTCTTCTAACTTTGACTTGACCTAAGTTATGTTTGTATTTCTAATGTTTATAAACTTTTTTACCAAATCACTGAGGATAGAGGAACTCAAAAATTTTTGTACTGAGGTACTGTGACAAAACACTTAATGCCTTTTTTGACTACTGCACGTAACTTGACCTATTGAATGTGTGAATACGAACTATGTATAAGAATGACCAATAAACTATATATATATATATCATAGCCTTCGGTCGTGCTCAGTACAAAGATATCACAGTCTATCCATTGCCCAGAAATTCATATTTGGTTGTGTCTGTCAGAAATGTAAAAGATGCTAAAATTGTTGTCCAAACATTTTCACTTTTGCAGTGCAGTGCATGCAAGCTTTCATTTCCAATGAATGCAACCATACTTTTCAAAAGTTTGGCAATAATATATGTTTAGTGTTATGTATCCAAAAATATAAATTAAAACCAATTGCAAAATTTTTCTATATTAGTATCAGGCTACTGTGGCTACAATTACAGTATATTTTCTTCTCAGTCGCTTAACTGCCTATTGGGTTCTATTTTTAGGCGGTTTTATTGATATTTGGGATTAATTTGACCTAAAACTGTTCCGTTTCCGACGCTTTACAACGTGATTGCCGCAGCCGTTTTTCTTCAAGTTTCATTCACTTTCGTCACACTAATGAGAAGAATCGATATCAAAGAAGGTGTGGAAATACAGTCGTGTGTTGTTCTAACATAATTCTTTCTTCACCAAAATAAAAAATAATGTTAGGCAAATATATTCGAGTTATAGGTAGGTACACTTTAAAATTATTAAAAAAACTGAGTGAAGTTGATTGACTCAGTACTTCCCACATATAATGGTGATACCGTTTTATTACTTCCCAATTCCAATTCCATAAAACTATAGTCTTAGATTCCCTTGGAACCAAACCTCTGCCCGCTTGCCCGCAAAAAAACAACCAACACAAAAACTTTCGTAAATAGTTTCTTTCATCTCACTCCATCAGAAGTAAGACAATACAGTGTTTATTCTACATGCTTCAGCTGGATCAATCTAACCGATTAGGTACTTCCAAATCGTCTAAAAACGAAGTTTGACCTGTTTTTACATTTTTTGTTGATTATTGCCGCGCCGCCACTGACACGATTAAGAACTATACGCGTTTTCCATCCACGGCACGGTAATAATGCTTTCATTACGATCAATTCCAGGTAACACAATAGAGAACCATCAAAAGCAATACCCGTATGTATACATATACATCAGAAAATTCCAGAAAAGTCCCTTGGATTCTGTAATAGGCAAGGCACTGTTCGGATGGCCCTAAAAAAGCAAATTATGCCCTTCGGTCTTTCTTTCACATGTCAATGGACAGCCAGAGTACAAAAGATTTTTCAGTTTTACAACCCCCCACGCTCCAACTAGCCCAATTTTACCCCCAACCAACAAAAAAGTGGAACATGATCAGGAACATGTACTATGCCGCTAGGTCTTTCTTTCACAGGTCATTGGACGCCCTATTACAAATTGTTCAGTCTTACAACCCTCAACCACCCCAATTTCACCCCCACGCAACAACAACGTAAAAAACGAAGTTTGAGGGATATTTGAAAGTTTTTGTTTTTTGCTAATCAGTACGCCACCCATTCTCAAATTTTTAAAATTATAGCAGCATTACCTCTTACGACCCCACAGCATATCGCTACCCAAACTTCACCACAATCCATTTAGCGGTTATTGAGATTACGAGGCTATAAAAACGCCAACAGACAGAGAGACGGAAATGGGCGTCGTGGATTTTCGATATGTAGATATAATAAAACGAACAAAAAACGTATTATCTCGAAATCGGAAATTTTCGCGCTCACGATACTCCCCTCACCTATCAGTGTGGTAAGTAAAAAGCGTCAATAGAGTTTTGTGCGTCTTGCCGTTTCCATTGATGTTGCTTCACTCATCAACCAGGAAAATAACATGAAAGCAAGCCCACTAGATTACACTATAGATGTTACTTTGCGCTTCAAAATGTTGCGAGTACATAAGTTACCGTGACCAGGTAAGCGCAAAATCAACCTATTTTCTGATGTTTACTTTTCGGGAAGCCATTTTATTATTAGATGCGTATGAGTGTTGTATCGTAAATTTAGCCGACATAATTAAACAAACCAAGCTTCGCTGAATCACGACTGTAGGTGAAGTCACACAACGCAGATAGACCAGACAATGTAGCATCCTTATTCCGAGAAAAAAAAATGGAGTCAAGTGGACTGACTCAGTACTTCTCATTTTGCTTAGCTTGTCTTGGTTTTTGATCTTCTAAGCTATCATTTTCCTAAAAATGGAGCTATATGAGATCCCCTCGTATCTAGAACACCATCCAGAACAACATGGCGTCACGAAGCTTGGCTCAGTACATCGTTTGTTTGGAAAAAGACTGTCATATGTCAAAATACTTACTTTTTGAGGTTTTTGATTTAACCATCTCCAAATAATGCATATTTTCTTGTGTAAAAGTATCATAAACCTACCTCGCTTCTTTATCCATAGACGGCGCCATGTAAAAACGTCATATCTATATTTCGCGACGCAGCGTTAAGGCAAGACAGCAACATGTCAGTTTTATTACTACCGCTTAACAGAAAAGCACGCATTTTTTGCGAAAAGACCCTCGCAAGACAAAATAACATATACTTTACGTCGCAGTTCTTTGGTGCAAAGTGTCATATTCTGAGATAGCACAGCTTAGAATAAGAATATAAAAAATAAAATATGATAAAGACTGTCACAACTCAAAAAAAATCATAAAAAATAAAATATGGACTCACTCCAAACACACAAAATGCTCAAACTCTGGGCAAGTGTCACTATACTCATTAACTCATAATTAAACCTTTTACTAATTGTTGATTGGAGAATAATTGGTGTCAGTTCCATAAAACTTTAACGAGCGCTTCTGAAAATATAGATTTTACTTCCCACACCGATAGGTGAGGGGAGTATTGTGATCGCGAAAATTTTCGATTTTGAGATAATACGTTTTTTGGGCGTTTTATGATGTGCACATAACGAAAATCCACGTCACTCATTTCCGTCGGTCTGTCTGTCTGTCTGTCTGTCTGTCTGTCTGTCTGTCTGTCTGTCTGTCTGTCGCGTTTTTCTACCCTCGTAATCTCAGTAACCGCTACATGGATTGTGATGAAATTTGGACAGCGTTATGCTGTGGGGTCGTAGTAGGTAATGTTCCTATAATTTTGAAAATTGTTATACAGGGGGCGGAGTAATTAGCAAAAAACTAAAAATTTCAAATACGCTTCAAACTTCGTTTTTAGACGTTTTAGGGGTTCCTGATCATTTTCTACTTTTTTTTTGGGTGGGGGTGAATTTGGGGTGGTTGGGGGGTGGGGGGTTGTAAAATTGAAAAATTTGTTGTATTCATAATGTACTACCCACTGACCTATGAAGGAAGACCTAGCGACATAAATAACTTTTTTAGGTCTATCCGAACATTGCCTTATGCCTATTACAGAAACTAAAGGACTTCGAATTTTTTCCGATGTATACAGGCTGTCCATTTAGTGTGTAATTCTTCGATATCTCGCAGGGTATAGCTAATAGAAGAAAATCTCAAATACAAAAGTTATTTGGTTACTTGAGATGCATATCCTAAAAATATTTTGAAATATACAGGGTGTTGCGGGAAAGTAGGATAGAGATCAACTTGATTTTTTTATATGGAACTATAACTTTCTCTCAGGTTCTTCTAGTGTCCATCATTGATCTCTATTCAACCCTGAAATATTTTTGGAATCGGTTGCGACGTTGCCAAGTAATAATTTATTTTCTATTAATTTCCGCATTTGCAAGGTCGCACGTAATACGTTCAAATTGATATATTCCTTTAACTTTTCTCAATAATATTAAACAGCGAATTACTTGTATATTAAGCGGATATTATTCTGGATGCTACCAGCAATTTGTATCTACAGGGTGTTTTTGGCAGAATTTTAAATTCCGGCAACTTAAAGGTCGTTTTACTTTGTTTTTTTAAATGTAACACCCTGTCTTTTTTATTTTAAGTCGAAACATCTACAAATACTCTATCTCGCCTTGTAATATTTTTGTTCGCGTTTTCGACGTTGCCAAGTTATAAATTATTTTACCAAATTTTTAAACAAGTATCCCCGATTTTAATTTATTTTAAATAGAATCCTCTACTTATTTTTATTGCAATGAATTGCGCATGTCGAATTTAGTAAGATCTCACAATTTCAAGATTTTGTTTATATTAATTAATGAGATACGGCAACACCGCTTTTTCAGTAAACGGTACCGGAACGCTTAAATTTTTCCAAAACTGCCACAGCTGAAGAGGTGAAATTCAATACAAAAGTTTGTATTATTGATAATAGGCTGTTCATTGACCTGTGCAGGAAAGACCTAGCGGCATATGACAATAATTTGGGGGGGGGGGTACTGGCGATGATTTTGTTGCAAGGGGATCTCAGACTAAATCTTTATGCTATGGGAAAATAACAAACTGGTATCACCGTAATGTGTGGGAAGTGCTGAGTCAATCAACTTGACTCCATTTTTTTGAGATAAAACAGTATTTTTCCAAACAGACGACATATTATCGATACTAACAAAAAGTTTGGAGCTACCCCGCTACCCGTCTCCCTTTGACAGCGAAGCAGCCGCTGTCAATCCTTTGCATTCGAGCCATTGGCGTAGTTGAGTCCCTGAGTCTGAGGAGGCTTAATCCTGGATCTGGGGGGGCTCAAGTCCCCGCCCAAGGTACAATAAACTTAGCAGAACGAACTTGTCTTGGATTTTTGGGGGGGAGGCTAATATCATTCCTGGGTGGCTTAGCCCCCCAAGCCCCCACCTAACTACGCCTATGATTCGAGCTCGATCACAGATATCGCTGTATTGCTCATGATGCATGCGTGCAAAGTACTGGCATGCTCGAAACTGTAGATTAGGTTTTTTGTGCCTGAGAGCAGAACATTGATGTGAAGCAGAAAGATGTCGAAGCCAATTCTGATCGAACCTAGTTAGATATATCGACTTGTAGGGGTTCCAATTGCGAGTTGGCATTGGGAAGCATCGTGCGAATGTTGAGGGGTGTTTATGTCGTAACCTATGGCTTGACGCTCACGTCTGATGTGCACAAATATTCGATTACCAAGCAGCCTCACAACGTTTGAAAATACTGAACACTATGCCGGTCTTAAAGCAACGCTGGTATCCACTTTCAATACAGGATGTGACGCTGAGTACCTGGGTACAGCAACTACGATTCGGTCTGACACTCGCCTGCTCAACTGATATATATTGTTCTATCTTGGGACCTATTCCTATCAAGACTAATCACAGTCAGTCACAATCTTTGCCTGGTTTCAGTATGCCAATTATCCTTGATTTTTTTAATTCTGGAGGTAGCTTACCAGTCTTTAAAATGCTTGTAAAGAATGCCCCCAGCCACTATCTTGTGCGTGGTCCACAGTGAATTATTAATTCTAGAAGAATTCCTTAAAAACCTGGGGCTTTCCAAGCTTTCAATACCTGAAATGGCGTGGACTATTGAGTTTAGAGCATCTACAGGGCAGGGAGCGCGAGAATGCGGGGAAAGGACCCTTCCTTCTTAGAGCACCAACACGAGCAACCGATGAACTCAGCCTCACACTCGACGTCACGCGAAAGTGTCAGCAGTCTATTTCTTGTTCCTGCACTATTAAAAACCCATATTAAAGGTGCCGAAGTCGGCTATCCTTTAAGACTTCATAGAGATAAGCTAATTCATGGAATCCTCTACAAACATCTAGAAGGTCTAATGGGTTAAAGTTGGAAACTGAGGGCTTTATAATGGCTTGCCAAAACGGTGACTTTAACACTCTGGTATACCGTAGTAGGGTTATGGATGTAGATTTACCCGGCACCCGCTGGCCGGCGTCAGAGACGCTGCCATATGCTCCAAGGGATATAGAGTCGGTTGTGAAGAATGACAATATGCCGGATTCACTGGAAATACTCATTCCGCACACTGGAGCTTGTGTAGGTAAAAAATCCCGACATAGTCCTCCTCGATCACCAACAAAAAAAAGATCTTCGGCACCTGCCAAAGTGAACATCGTCTATAAGGAGAAGGAGAAGCTGAACAAATATCGGGAGTTGCTCGGACCTTTTCGCAGGCTCTGACAAGACTATACTGTAAGTCTGCTGATTATGGTCATTGGCCCTTGAAGAATACGCTGCTCTCTGCACTGCGCAAAAAGCCGGTGTGCCAGAATGCAAAAGGCAGTCATCTTGGTTCCCTTCGTCTACTTAGGGCGCACGATTCGCGGACCCTGTAATTGCTCATCTCACGGTGTGAGGATTGGAACAGCAGCCTGGTGTGTCGGAACCCGGGCTGCAACTTTTAACCTTCGAGAAAATTGGTACTCCCCTGTCTGCAACCTAGTTACGTGACTCAGTTAAGCCACACAGCTGTTTTTTCTAGATTAAGATATGAATTTTCTCAATAACAATATTTAATCTTATCAAAGTAAAATTCGTGTTTTCCGTCATTCGCCCACGGCACAGACGGACTATTAAACGTGACCATTTAATTGCAGGGCAATTGTGCGCAGTAAGTAGTTCTACTGATAAAGCAGATTTGTCATGTGTGATTTGTTATCATTTCCTCGGAAATTTAATGCCCACACATACAAAAACATTTATTTAGAAAAATTCTAGGAGTACAGCTCATTCTAGAATTCTCTCTTTTCCTAGCCTCCCCACCATCCCTATTCCGATCCCTGCCCAAAATATGATCAGGAATCACAAGGGTCGTATTTACAGTCGATAGTTAAGGACCCCTTAATACTGGAAGGTCTCTTAAGTAAGGTTTTGTGTTTTGACAGCTACTTGAAGAACCCTTGTCAAATGTCAACATGACATTTCGTTGCAGTCAAGGCTATTTTGTAGGTTAATTTTGAAGTACGGTGTTTTCAGTTTCTGTCACATCCGGAAAAAAAACCCGGCACAAAATTCGAAATACTGGCACAAAACAAAATGAGATAACATAGAACATCAAAATGCGTAGGCATATAGGCATAACAAGTTGACTTATATTTAAAATATGACAACGTCGCCAAATGAATCTTGCCGTCTCGTAGATGTTGTCTAGGAAACAGGTACACAAGGTAAGCCACACTTGAGGGTCCCTTAGGGCCGTATTCATAGTCGTCCCTTGAGTAATACTTGATGTTCCCTTAAGTAATACTCAAGGGATACTTGAAGGACCCTCAAGTGTGGCGTTCCTTGTGTATCTGTTTCCTAGATAACATATACGAGACGGCGGGATTCATTTGGCGATATTGTCATATATCAAATATACGTCAATTTGTTATACCTATGGCCACGCATTTTGATGTTTTGTGTTTTTTTTTGTACCAGTGTTTCGCGTTTTTTGCCGGCATTTTTCCGGATGTGACAGAAACTGACAACACCGTGCTCCAAAATGAACCTACAAAATCTCCTTGACCGCAAACTGTAACGAATTGTCATGTTGACATGTTATGTTGACATTTCGTTACTTGAGTACTACAGTGAGTATTACTCAAGGGAACCTTGCGTAAGGGGCCCTTAAGTATCGACAATGAATACGACCCTTAAGAATCCCTTGAGTGTTACTTAAGGGAACCTTAGGTATTATTCAAGAGACGCCTATGAATACGGCCCTAGTAAAACACCTAAAAACCAGGTTTGGAGCGATTCTCTCAATTTTGGTTTTTCGTCAAATACTTCGCCGCCAAGACACCCAGCTTCAAAAACATTATCGCATTACCTACTATGACTTCACAGCATATGGCAACCCCAAATTTCATCAAAATTGGTGGAGCGGTTACTAAGACTACGCATCAGATAGCCAGACAAGCTGACAAGCAGACCTTCAAATAGACCGACCGAAAAGAGAGACAGATTTTCGTTATGTGGACATCACAGAGCGTCCAAAAAATATACTATATCGAAATGGATTTTTCTTTCAATAGGGAGTAAACACGTATAGATTCATTGCTTCAAATAATATCCAAGAAAGATATGTATTGTCGTCACGAAACCTGTACTGCTATAAAACGTCATCGTCATTCGAACAAAATTCAATCGAAAGTTTCTTCCACTTTAATAGAAATAATAATAAAATAATAGAAAAATGCTGTAACCAGCTTAAAATGAAGGTTTTTCCATTCTAACCAAGTAACCGATTGTATGTTGTCCACCACCATTAAGTACAATACCGTCGGTGGTCCCAATATAGCCGGGATTGCAACAGAGAAATCTACTGTGCAGACCAAGAGGACAAAAGCCTAAAAAGAATAGCCTAATGCAAGAACCGGTCCAGTTTTTTACGATATTGCGTTATCCACCTGTTCTTCCATAGTTTCTGCATCGTTCAGCGCAAAAACGAGGCTTCTATCTTATACTACACGTTTGGTTCTTTATACTGTGCAAAAATCACCTAAGGGCCGGTTTCTCAATGACCAGTTAAAGTGTCAGATAGGTATCTGCCAGATAGCGTTACTATGGATACAACTGTCAGATAAGATTTACGTGACTTCGTAAGTTTAGCCTTCAATTGTTTAAACAGTTTATCTGAAAGTTGCTCTTATCTTGCAGATAAATATATAACTGGACATTGAGAAACCGGTCCTAAGCCCTGGACTTGACTTGTTCTTGCACAATATGACACGAACCAAACCTCTTTCATTTTTGATATGAAATTAATTTGTTGAATAGTAAAAAATAGCTTGTGTATGGAATATCATCTGAAAGTAAAGAGATCGATCATATCGATAGTGACAAAGATTTTTTGCCGGAAAACGCCAACTCAAATCTCAAAATATGGCCCAATACCAGAATACAATGAAAGTCATTAGAGAAAATACACGAAATCATCACATACAATGAGTATGGAGGGTAAGGTAGAATGGAAAGCCACAGTTTCCTGGGTGATTGTTGCTGTATGCGGTCTTGCATTACCCTGATGGAAGACGACACCTTTTCTGTTCGCCAAGGCATTCATCAAGAAAAGGTTTTATTATGTCTACTACAGCAGCTATAGTTTAGTAAGAGCTTCTGCCAAGTGGACGAACCATCACTGCTGAAATCTACTCAGCATAGCTTAACAGAGTTGTGGTCGCTCTAAGTCTTGGCGAACAGAAAAGATGTTATAGCAGGCGACAGAAAGGTTCTGCCCGTCGCCTGCTATCACATGCTTCACATGTCTGGTAGGCATGAAAGAACTGATGCTCTATATTTCCGTCAATCGACCTGTGGCGCACTGATGATCGCTAATAAGCGTGAAACAGTTGTCTGCATACTGGTGGATTGACGGAGATGTAGAGCAACCCTCGTAGAAAAGATGTTGTCTTCCATCAGGATAATGCAAGACCACATACAGCAAGCAAGAATCACCCAGGAAACTATAGCGCGACTCCACTGGGAAATTCTACCTCACCCTCCATACTCACCAAACCTTGTCGCGAGTGACTACCATCTGTTTTTGGCCCTGCACAATCACTGCGGAATCGGCGATTTGAAAATAGATGGGCTTTGGAAAACGAGATGAAACACTTCTTCGGTTTCCGAAAGCATGATTTTTATAAACATGGGATAGACAGTCTCAGAAAAGTAGGCAATTTCTCAAAGATTCTCCTAAATACCCTCAATGGAAAAATTAATTTTTAAAGCTCGTTTTTCACACAGTGCGGAATTATTGAGCAGATTCTGAAAACTGTCAATTTTTCAAAGCATATCTGATAAATCTGCTTCATAATTATGCATCACGCTTACAAAATTGTATCCTCAGCATACTTGACTTTATTATCTCGATGATTCAGGGCTTTGACTTCTTCAAATACTATGATGATCTCATAATTTAGTTGTTCGTTAAGTAAAAAACAAATTCGACAGCACTTTCTCAAAATAAATAAATTTCAGTACACAAATAGAAGCTATATTTTAAATTTACCGAGAAATCGAAATATCTCGGAAACTGATGGACGTAGGTACAAAGTGCTATACAAAGATGAAAGAGCATATTAAAAGCAATTCTTTGGTATAATAAAATATTGGGGGTCACATTTAAAAAAAAAAGAGAGAAAATCTGGATTTTGCATTCTACATCACCCTGCATACGAATATGCGTCGCGGGCTTTTTTATAGCCGATTTTAAAACTAGAAGATATTTTTAATCTTTCCATGTAAAAAAATAATTTTTGATTCATTACTTTTTGATATACAGTACGTTCGTTTGACAGCGATTTGGATACAAAAATGGTCATAACTGTTGAAATGCCCTGTATAATGTTATAATGCCTTATATTGTGAGAAGAGAAATTATTAGTAGAACCTAAAAATGGGATAATATATAGGGCGTTCCATTTAAAAAATACATGTTTGCATCACCACGTAGTTATGGATCACCCTGTATAAATCAAAATATTTTCGGAGCAAGGAGCATATCCGTGGCTACAACTTGTATGTACAAATTTTTTCGCTATCTTCTACAGTAGTGGAGTTATCGACCGAGCCGGTACTAAAAACTCACCCTGTATACTGTTCCAATTTTGTTCATTTTTTTAAATCAAATTTCAATTGTATGTGTTCTGTGCTGTTAAATGTTAGTTGCTTTATTACTGTGGGCAGTGTTTTTACCAATATATTTAGCCACACTCTTGCCAAATTCTTTAATGCAATGAAATCTTCGACTTTCTGATACCTGATGATGACTACATATTAGTCGAAACGTCGCATAAATAAAAATAAGAAGATTTTGTTCCAATTCTAACCTATTACTAAAAAGTAACATCCAAGTTATCAAATTATTGTATTGTCATCGGTACTTGAGAGGTGTATGAAGTTTGAATTAAAACTGTTCGCTAAAAGTGGGTTAAACATATAAACATATTGGTGGAGCTAATAAAAGCATATTCTACCGGAATAGGACAAATTGTATAAAAAACATTTTATTTATTAAAACTGCTCATTATATGAAATAATCTTTAAATCGTTTTTAGTAAATATTCAGAAAGTCAATCGATAATGTGGCAGAGATCCAGAAGCTCTATTTTACGAAATTTGACAGAAAATTAAAATGGCACTGCCTCGGTGTTGACTTTTGTTCTACAAAGTTCAGGTTGCAAATTTTATAAGCAAGAAATTTTGAAAACAAAGCTGAATTTGTACAAAAAATATATTCCTTGAAAATAATTCACCTTTTCCTGAAAAAATAACTACCTAAATTGAAAACGTCTGTGCTTCGGAGTTGAGTTAAGTAACGGTAATGAATAAATATTTCGTTATGATTAATTTTGCATGCATATATAATGTTAATTAAGGGTAATCTAAATAAAAATACGATCATTTTAGTAATTGTTTATTATTTAACGTAAAAAAGTAGAAAAGTATTGCTTTTGATTAGTTAGGGTAATTTCTGTTTTTTTCTTTTGTTTCTCTTCATCAGATTTTCTTTTTGCCATCATTACTTTGGAATACTTCTGTATAAAATATATATAAAAATATTATATATATTTTATACATAATGACTAATTTACAACCATTCTAGTCAACTCCGACGCACCTTTGTCAACACCGAGGCACAAAAAGGCTTCGGTGTTGAGTGCCTCGTAGTTGATAAGTTAGTTACATTGTTTAAATGACAATTAAATATTCAAACGATTTGGCTAAGAATTATCAGACAGGAACCCCATATCTGAACCACTTCTATGACATAGAAAACATTAAAAAAATATGTATGTACGTATTTATAAACAAGACTCGGTTTTGATATATTAAAAACCTACGCTTACCTTGTGGACTGCACCACTATCTCATAATTCACTTAAACGACGAACGTACTAATACTCTTACCTCGAAGGCTCATTCCCAAATAAATCACAATGTTAAGATGGCCGCAATGCTCGAATATTCGCTGGAGAGAAAAGCCGGATGAATAACATTAAAAATTGGCGGGATTTTTTGTGCCTCGGGGTTGAGATCCAAAGTTGGTGACAGTTTTTTATCTATAGATAGTCGTGTTTTTTATAATGATAAATAATCGATATTTAAAATAATAGAAATATCATTCTTTCCGTTGCCTAACCAGAATGTATACCAACAATAATAAATTTTTCGTAAAAACACGGTTTAAAGTAATGGAACGCTAGCAAGTTACAGCCTCGGAGTTGATATTTTGAACGTACTGAGGAGAAAAACTCGTAATGTTGTTAAATTTGTTATATAAAAATATAGTATTTAAATAGATCACGTGCACTTCTTTGTAAATAATGACCATTTAAATATATTTTTTTAAATTTGAATGAAATACTGGCAAGTTAACCAAATTGTCCCATTTCGGTAGAATGACCCATATTAAAAATGCTCATTGCTATACAGAACACAAAAAAATATGATAGTTTGGTCACACCATAGTTCGAGGAGGAAAATATCTTGAGTTTATATTTGTTGTTTACAAAACGACTAAGTGAACAACAGGCTTCTCCGCTGTATTTTGTATTAAGGGGGATATGCTAAGCCAGGCCAGTGATTTTTCCAATCAGGAGAACACTAAGTAAATCGTGCGCTTTAGGATACTAACCCTGTGGACAAATAATCAGCAATACTAAAAAAATTAAAAATATGAAAACAGCTTAAACTTCGTTTTTAGGCGTTTTAGGGGTTTATGATAATTTTCTTTCTTGAGAGGAGGTAAAGGGTTGTAAAACTCAAAAATTTGTTGTATTCATAAAATACCTTACATTACGCTTAAAAAATTGTCTTTGATTATATCGTATGCTTAGACGAAAACCCAACTTTTTTGTCTCTTGATATCTCTTCGTATCCTACTTTGTTTGGAAGAAAAAAATAGAAACCACTTCATAGCTCGTCGTAAAAGTGGGGCTATGAAGTGAGAAATGAAGATTCACTTAAATAAAAAAATGTGTTTTTATGTGTTTCATCCAAAAAATAGCATTTAATTTTTTCAATGTCAGTGGCGTACATCTTTTTGCTCATATTTTCTGGGACTGCCCTAGCCACGCCACTGGCAAGGATAATTATCTCCTAGTCAGTGGTGATTTTTAATTCAGTGAAAAACACCGACAAATATTAAAAAAATGGCTCACTAATTTTTAAGACATTGATAAAACCTAATTTTATTTCCAATCTTTGACACCCTGTATCCTGAAAACCAGACCCTTCTAGAGCCATTTATATGAACTCTTCTATTTGAATTTGAGTCATAAATACACGCCCGAAATTACGGTCTATCATTAATTAACACCCTGTATACGTATACGTCATTATTTCTACGACGCACCCTTGACAGGCTCGAAATTTCCAGACGTTTCCATGACGTTTACACATCTAACATCTAACCTGTGCCTGCACCTTAAAACTCTCCTATACGTAATTTTAGGCCATTGTGCCATTTTATTGCGGAATAATTGAGAAAAAATGAAAACAAATGTAAAAGTTTGACATCCTGTATCTTGAAAGGTAAGCATTTTAAGGCTTCATGTTCCTATCTCAATGTTCATGATAATTGTGAGGTCTATCACCTGTCAAGCGTCGAATATCCGAACACCCTGTATAATGGTACGATTTGTACCACCCTGTATACAGGGTGCCCCTGAATTGCCTTGACGCGTGGTATTCCCTTAACAAAAACAACACTAACAAACTGAGTGGAACTTTTGAAAGTACTATAGGGTCTACATCTCTACATGCCATGCTTACAAAATATTTTTTTACTTCAACTCTTATAACGCAACTTTATACACAAATCTATTTGTTCCGTAGCATAAGGTAAATAAAATATGGATTTGTTTGAGGCGTAATATTTTCGTAAGAAAAAGTTAAAAAGAAAACTAAGTGGCGTTTTCAAGGGTACTGGATGGCCTATCATGCCATGCTTTCGAAATATTTTTTTGTACTTCAACCCCTAAAACTCACCCCCAACTTTTTTTAAATAGCACCCCACAGCTTTTCCTACATAAGTGAGGACATTATTTTATTTAAAATATTGTAGTGCCTATTTCATGCACAAATCAATTTTTCCCCAATTTTATAACCATAAGGTAAATAAAATACAGTTTTTTGAGGCGTATAATTTTCGTAATAAAAAAAGACAGGAAAAACATTTTTTTCGATAGTACCTATGTAGTTTTTTGCGCCACAAAAATCTCATTTTATTTATATTATTCTTATGATTTCATACAAAAAATAAGTTTACTCATAAAACCAAAAGTACCACAAGATTTTAGATGATATAGAGATATCGTTTATGTAGGAAAACATATGGGGTGCTATTTTTGAAAAAAAAGTTGGGGGTGAGTTTTCAGGGTTGACGTACAAAAATGTTTTGAAAGTATGTTATGATAGATCCTATTATACTTTTTCCACTTAATTTTCGTTTGACCTTTTTCTTGTTACGAGAATATCACGTGTCAAGGAAATTCAGGGGCGCGCTGTGTAGATATGTATATAAAATAAACAGTAAAGGGTCTAACATAGTACCTTGTGGAACCCAAATATCTCATAAGTGGTGGCGTTTAACCTCGATGAACCCAGTAGATGTATCAGTAACGCTCGGCGTCATCAAGTTGAGGTTAAAAGATTCACTGATTTCCCCTTGTGTGCGGCGTTGACGAGGCGGTATTATCAAAACGTGCATGTATCAGCAAACTCGTGACAGATTACTAATTGCTCGGCCATTTTGCATGCACAAACTGTTACTTAGTGTGAAATTGGGCGATAAGCTCAAGTTAAAAATTGTTGTCGGAGTCCTCTGTAAACCATACTCTCGACTACCGCAACACAATCATCATGATTCTAACTGCTTTGGTTGTTCTGTACTTAGCTTATGGAGTAAGCACCCACAAAGACCAGAGATGTGTCAAACCATTGGAAACTATTCAAATTGACAGGAATATGGTAAGTAATTTATATTTAATAGGAATTTGTCATATTTGTATGTATACCTATTTTTTTTATTTATGTTATTGGCTCTGATCTGAGATCACCTGGCCAGTTCTATTTTGGATGGACATCTATCTTTTCTAAATAATATGAACATTGTTTTATATTAGTTATAGTTGAAAGTTACATTATTATTTTTAGTTTTTGTGTGCAAAAGTTATATAATAGTTTATATGCACAGCTGTTTTCACTAGCTAGTATAGAGATCATATTAGCAGGTAACGGAATATAGTTTGACAATCTGTGATACAGGTCTGTTACCTCATTACTGCTCCATTGGCATTCTAATATACAGTGTTGAGCAGTACCAATCTCTCCACATCTGCAGTGAGGGTCATCGTCTAGCCCTATTCTAGTTTTCTGTTGAGGGCTTAAATGACCACACCTCAATCTGCAAAGTGTTCTCACAAGTGGTCTATCCGTTTCTCCCTTAAACCAGGGTTCTGTTCTTATATATACCTATTATCATGTCCAATAACCTAGTATGAAAATGTACGCCAGAAACCTGTGAAAATTCTATTCTTCATATTCTTCAATTTGACGAAAAGTTCCTGGTACTATATCGTTGAATTCTGAAAAAAAAATTGTTATCAACAGCGCTTTTACTTTTAGTGCTTTGAATAAGAAGTATTTTTTGTACAAAACACTATAGACTAATAGACCAAAGAGGTAGTCATCAGGGGGTTAGGGGGTTAGAACCCCCATGAATATTTGTATATTGAGTAGAGTAACCCCCCATGTAACCCCCCCCCATGGGTGGCCCAGAGAGGTAATTTTCATTTCACACATTCTTTCTGCTCTTGTTGTTAAGAGTCCAACCCAAAGGTTGCAATCCACCTCCCCCCTTCGATGGATAGAGAAAGAGAATTTTATTGCTCTTCAAAAATGTTGAGGGTTCAATCCAAAGGATCCACCTCCCCCCCGTATTACTGTTCATAATATTAGGGCATCAATATCGGTTATAAAATACTTATTTCTTATATTACATGTAGAATACTTATTTTTTATTTTTTGGTGTCTAAATTTGTTAATAACGGTAACAAAGCCTACACAGAACACGAAGCTAATGACCAAAGCAGTCGATGCTGATGACACAAAAGCAAAAAAAGACAACCAAACTTTACTCAAAAAAATTATAAAATGCTCTTCCAACAATTTTGTAGTGAATTTATACTTAAAAGGGTGTATTACATTTTATTTTTTTTTAATAATTTGACCATAAACTAGCCTAAACCTCCATGCCGAGATTTTAATATTTTTCGCTCGTAGATGAGCATGTGCGTACACACAGTAAGTCTCTTAAAAGGTGGGAGAATTATTTTGTTGATAACTTGAACCATGACGTAACTGAATCATGAAAATGGTGTCTAGTAACAATGCTTCGCTTTTCGAATAATTTAAGTAACATTGCTACATTGAGTCACCGTTTTTATTTATATGAGATGTTTAAACACGTCAAGCATTATTGTTAACCGCGTTCCATGCTGTTAATAGCGTACCGTATATATTATGTATATAATGCAAGCCTGCATTTTTTTAAATGACAGCAAAACACTAACACAGTATATCCAATATAACAGTAGCGCGACTCTCCAGAATTTTGGTGGTTCGCGCATAGCACCCCGCGCATCGTTCGCAGGATGTTTAGCACGGCAATCGCCTGAGTCGTGTTCAGTCTATGAGAGTGAAGGTAGTGTGTTTGACAGAACCGGATTAAGGCATTTGGTGAGACGTTGATATGGATATCGGGACGCGTGGAGTCAAATGTTGCGCCGATGTAGGCTGTATTAATAATTCCAAAAACTGAGACTATAGTTTTTTTAAGTTTCCTCAAGATGCTGCCAGGTAAGCGATTCCTCCAATGTTTAATATGCTCCTTTATTACCTAACAATATTAAAGTGTGATAGCATAGCTCTATCTGTCTCTAACAAAGTCTGTCGGGTATTAGGGTAGCTGTGTATGTGTTTTTTTTTTCAGTTTTTAGACGAGTTAGACGTTACGGAAAGTCGTTCTTTAATTATGAGCCTAAAGTCAGAATTACACAATTCGAAATGGGACATCCGATATAGCGGATTTAGCCATTTTGTACCCGCCGATTCAACATGCTGCAAATTTGTTCGGTAGTTTATACATGCCACACAATGATTTCGTACAATACGTTGCATCTATGGAGATCATATTTCAAGAAAACTTTGAAAGTTTTTCCATATCTGATAATGCTGTACAAAAATTTGTAAATATATTCTTGAACTTGAAATACAATCACCCCCGTTCAAATTTTCCGTATAGGTATATTGCTCGATTATATGCTAGAATTCGTTTGTTTTATACACTAAAAACTATCAACCTGAACTTTAGAACCCCAAACAGAAACCGACAATTGATAATTTGGAAAAATGAGTGAATTTTAAAATTTTAACAATCTTAGAGGGGTTGTTATAAATAGAAAATTTTTATATAATAATATAATATTAAAACTGAATAAATTGCGATGGCTTTCTATATCCAGCTTATACAAATACAATCTTTGAGTCATGCGGATCACAAAAAGGTCTTTCGGCCGAAGCCACAAATGCGCTGGCTGGCTCTTCTCGGTGCCTTCTGGCTTTGTTTTTTCCATCCTTGACTCCTCAGGTTACACCCGAAACCAAGTGTTATGTTATGTGACCTCATCTAGATGTGAGCACACGACACCCGTTTGGGCCTGATGAAGCCAATTAGCAGAAACACGTGTGACTCGGGTTACCATCTTTCAGTTGTTCTGCTCCTCAACCTCTTTCTCTTTTGCGGTCACGCCCTATTATTTTCTAAGATCTTTGAGTTCTTTTACACAAAATTACTATCACGTCCCCTTCTTACCTCAACGATAAATTTTAAGCGTGACATACAGCCACTTATTATTAGCTTTCCTAATAATTTCTCATTGTTTCCTGACAGCACCACAACGTTCAAAAGATCTTTCACGATTAATAACAAAATTAATGTGATTATGCATTCTAACATTATGAAATTTTACGCAGAAAGCGAAGTCCATTATTTTTAATGTGATTATGCATTCCTGACATTATGAAATTTTAAGCAGGAAGTGAAGTCCATTTTAATGGATGCTCAAATAGAGAGTTCACAATAAAAAGAATCAACATGCTAGTTTCAAAAATGTATCATTTTCCTCTATAAACATGGAGTCTTTTCTTCAATATGCCTATCCATATACGTAATATACAAATACAGAAGGAAGGGTAGTCTTGGTAAACTAGGTAAAAAACAGTTTTGCAATTTTTTTATGAATAACGACCAGTTTAGTATATTTTATCGTTGTTATAAACCTATTGATCTTTATTTTTTTATGTACACCTAACAGGTCTTCATCGGTTTTGCTGTTTGCCACTTTTTTGTGCCTTAAACGTTTCTCTACGATGACTGATGAAGATACATTTAAAGGTTCTGCGATAACTAGACATAAATGTTATTCTGGACGCTACGTCTTTACTTATAGCCATATTTGAATCATATAAGATATTATAAAGTTTTTATATTTATTTAAATGTTTAAGGTTAAGTAAGATAAGATAAAATAAAGTTGAATAAGTCTCGCATTCTTGTTGATTTGCTTACAAACAATAAAGCCACCTATTTTCTCGGAGTTAACAATTTTCTTTCATACACCGACTATTTCTTGTTTTGCTTCTAAACAAAAATGTTTACACTCCATTTATATGCAAAGAATCCATGATGAATTAGAAGAATCAGTACAAAACATTTTCACGTATGGACAATAAATTGCTAAGCCGACCCTGTGCTCAAGACGTAAACGGCAATACTCGCGGCTCGTGCTGAGGAGCCGGCGTGGGGATATGAGAGGCCTGTTTTTCGGAGACAAATTGTCTGCATGATTTCTAGGGAGTTGCGCTACTGTATTGGATATACTGTGACACTAATGCAAGCGATATATTTTTGAGAATTTCGGTATAGTCGCAAAACTTTACCAAAACATAAGTTTCATTCTTGTAATGATATAAGATGCTATCAGCATCAGGCTGTTTCTATGCTATTTATGGGACGACACCCACTACCCCAGATTTCGTTTTCTTAATTGATTAATAGTTTAAGCCAGAGTGAGAATGCAACTTAATACTATGTCCTTAAAATGAAAGAGAACATTTTGGAATCACCCTTTAAAATTTGGGCTGTGATTCTAAGACACACATTTTCAAGTACCAGAAAATTTCTTACTGTTATATTAAATAGAGTCATAGACGAGAAACTTAAGTTTGTTCACGAGAGTGGTTAGTAGATGAAATTGATTTTTTGTTTTATTTTTGATATTTTTAATCACATAGATATCTACCCTAAAAAAACAACACTTCTTATAGATCATTTCAGAAAGCTATTAACGATTAAAAATTAGAATTTTAATATAAGCCCTTATGACAGATTAGCTTTTTTGTATTTAATTAATTGGACATATAGCATAACAATAAAGATATTTTAAAATTACACATAAAAATGAATATGTAATGTTAAAAAAAAACTTTGCAACATGTAGTTTATATTATTGCATTAAAACTATAGGGTTGTCGACCGTTGAAATTAGTTATTATTTTAGTTATGGTAGTTAAAACTACTGTTTCAGTAAATAAAAGACCATACTGAAATACATGTTTCAACAGCACGGTCTTTTCAGGGGCGTATCCAGACCTCAGTCTTGGGGGGGGGGGCAGCGGGGCATGAAGTTGTGTGTGCTTTCACCGTTTTTACTTCCCACACCGATAGGTGAGGGGAGTATTGTGATCGCGAAAATTTTCGATTTTGAGATAATATACTTTTTGGGCGTTTTACGATGCCTACATAACGAAAATCCACGTCACTCATTTCCGTCGGTCTGTCTGTCGGTCTGTCGGTCTGTCGGTCTGTCTGTCTGTTGGCGTTTTTCTAGCCTCCTAATCTCAGTAACCGCTGCATAGATTTTGATGAAATTTGGGTAGTGATATGGTGTAGGGTCGTAGTAGGTAATGTTGCTACAATTTTGAAAATCGGTGCATGGGCGGCGGAGTAATTAGCAAAAAACGAAAAATTTCAAATATGCCTCAAACTTCGTTTTTAGGTGTTTTAGGGGTTCCTGATCATTTTCTACTTTTTTTTTCGGTGGGGGTGAAATTGGGGTGGTTGGGGGGTAGGGGGTTGTAAAGGTGAAAAATTTGTTGTACTCATAATAGGCTATGTACTGACCTGAGAGAGAAAGACCTAGCGGTATAATACACTTTTTTAGGTCCATCGGAACATTTCCTTTTGTATTACAGGAACCAAGGGACTTAGGAGAATTTTCCGATGTATACATACGAGTATTGCTTTAGATCGTTCTGTATTTTATAATGTTGGAATTACTGAAGTGATGTTAATGAAACTTCGGCACAGTATTACTACTTTGGCGAGGAAGGAAAACGCGTCTGGTTTTTAGAAATCGTCTCAGTGGCGGCGCAGCAATATTAAAAAAACAAAAAATATGAAAACAGCTCAAACTTCGTTTTTAGGCGTTTTAGGGGTTCCTGATCATTTTCTACTTTTTTTTGGGTTGGGGGTGAAATTCGGGTGGTTGAGGGGTGGGGGGTTGTAAATCTGAAAAATTTGTTGTATTCATAATGGGCTGTCTACTGACCTGAGAGAGAAAGACCTAGCAGCATAATACACTTTTTTAGGTCCATCCGAACATTGCCTTGCCGATTACAGAAACCAAGGGACTTAGAATTTGTGGTGTATACATATGAGTGTTGTTTTAGATCGATATATTATTATATTGCGTATCGCAAAAATTATTGAATTGATTTTAATGAAATTTTGACACGGTATTACCACCGCGGCGAGGATAGAAAACGCGCATGTTTTGGGAAAAATCATGTCAGTGGCGGCGCAGCAATAATAAAAAAACTAAAAATGTAAGAACATCTCAAACTTTACCTTCGGGTACTAGATGGCGCACCGGCAGAATTCCTTCTGTCTACTCGCATCTCAAACTTTGTTTTTAGGCGTTTTAGGGGTTCCTGACCATTTTCTACTTTTTTGGGTAAGGGTGAAATTGGAGCGGTTGGGGGGTGGGGGGTTGTAAAACTGAAAAAATTTGTTGTATTCATAATAGTTTGTCCATGTTGACCTGTTGAAAAAATACGTAGCGGTATATTACACTTTTTTAGGTCCATCTGAATATTGGCTTTCCTATTACAGAAACCAATTTTGTGATGTATACATACGAGTTTTGCTTTATTTCGTTCTATGTATTTTGCGTAAAGCGAAAATTATTGAATTGATTTTAATGAAATTTTGACACCGAATTTAGTGCCGCGGCGAGAATGGAGAACGAGTCTGTCTTTGAAAAATCGTCAGTGGCGGCGCCGCAATAATAAAAAAACTAAAAATATAAAAACAGCTCAAACTTTGTTTCTAGATGGTTTGGAGGCTCATGATCATTTCGCATCGTTTAGTTGAAGCATGCAGAAAAAAATGTGGCATCCTAGCCTCTAAGGAGCGAGACGCAAGAAACTATTTACGAGAGGTTTTT
Source organism: Callosobruchus maculatus (assembly GCA_951848785.1). NCBI lineage: Eukaryota > Metazoa > Arthropoda > Insecta > Coleoptera > Chrysomelidae > Callosobruchus > Callosobruchus maculatus. The sequence continues at coordinate 7,241,500 of CATOUR010000026.1, read as the reverse complement.
GTGTTGTTTTTTTGCGGGCGGCTGGGCGATGATTTGGTTGCAAGGGATTTTAAACTATAGCTTCGTGCAATGGGAAAATAATAAAATGGTATCATCATTATGTGTGGGAAGTACTGAGTCAATCAACTTGTCTCCATTTTTTGTAATACCTTCGTGAAGGACGTTGATGCAAGAGAAAAGGAAAATGTTAATAGTATTAAAATAAAACAGAAGATATAAACAGCAAGTGAAACAGTGGAGTATCAAGTATTTTAAGGACATGAATTAAAAAATCTATTGAAGCATTAATCAATTTTAATTTTACGGAATACAAATAATATGTAATACGTATCATCCGTGAACATTTTATTTGCACAGCATACAAAATTAAACGATCATGAACACTCAACAGTCAAGTACCCTAGTAGCCACAACACGTACCTACTCCATTTCTTTAATTAGTGTTTTAACTTTTCTAATCGGTGCGATTTTCAAAACAGGTAATTAATGAGTTAGGTAAGTTTTTGTGACAAGCTACCACGTTGTATAGGACACTCAACTGATTATGTAACAATGGGAATATATTATATATGCATCACTTTAATAATGCAAAATAAACCCTTTTGTAATTCAGTTACTGCAAAAAAAGATTTTTTTCAGTGCGACAATTGGTTAAATAAATAAGTCAAATAAAATAAGTCAAAGTTGAATTCCAAAATCTTGGGAGGGGTAATTACCGCTGTTACCCCCGCCCCTTGTATACGCCTGTGGGTCTCTTACAAACCCAACGACGTCCCACTGATAGACTACGCATTAAAGGGCAATTGTTTGTCGCCATTTCAAACAAAACAAAGGTATGTTTGTAAACATACTCGTTGTGTACAATCGGAAGCAAAACTGAACCTAACCTCTTCTTGGCTTTGTAATGACATTCGACAACTTTACGTGCGTGTTGGTTGTTCGTAGTTTTCTTGTGGTTTTATCGGTGTTATTGTTGCATTTAAAGCGTGGATAGGCAATAGAGGCCTAAAAACAATGGTGATAGTTTGTGTAGTTTGTAACAGGCTGTATTCCAAGAGCTCTGGAAACAGTTTTCACAGGTATGTCACTCAACCTAATAATACAGTGTCGTGCATTCGTTTCCTGAGTAAAATTTTTTTGTGTTTGTTAGGTTTCCATCTAATCCCACACACACAGATCCATATAATTATGTGAGTTCTATTTCCACACGCCTTACATTCACCTGAGTTTGACAATATTGCTGAGATTTCCCCTGGATCTCACTCTGTCTTAGAAGTCCTAGAACTATCAGACCACAGAACATTATCACACTGCCTGGTTTTGAATGAAGCACATATATTCAGCCAGTTTTTTAGTTACATATTCTACCCATTCTATTTTTCTCAAAGTTACCATTGTCTTCGCTCCATCGTATAACAAATAAGTTTTGGTTCGTTCTGTGATATTTCACAAAAGCAATAAAGTGTAAAGAGCTTCATCTGAATAAGGTTAATTTTGTCATATGGTAGTTATTTTCGTATGGCGGAAATATATCATATTCCCAACACTTATTATGTGAATAATGTGATTGCTAGAATGTTCCACTCGCAATTACTAATTACATTTATTGAGCATCGTCGTTGTGACCACCATTAAAGATATGTCAACTTCAAAAATTAAACTTCTTGTTAAGCTTCAAACAGATAAACATAACATCAGTGTGACGTCAAATCGTAGCCAAACGCTACACTATTCAACTTTTTTTATACTTGCTTACAAAATTTGTAAGTTATTTAACATGTTGCCTGAAAGTATGTTTCAAATTCCGCCTTCGTAAAAATTTTACATCTACGCCACTGGCGATGCTTCCATAATATAAACACTTCCCCTTTCGTCGCACTTCCAACCAAAGTGGTTACAAACATGTTATTAACGTAGCGTGGTCTATCAGTGGCACGTCGTTGTACAAACCCATAGCCCTCCTTCTCTTCACAAAAAGCCACAGTGACAGTGACAAAAGTGATCGTCGGTTAGCTTAGGTTGCTTTGTTGATTATCGATTGTGTGTTATCTTTTGATTTATCTGAGAACCATTGACATCTAAGAAGTCAATGCTTATAGAAACGCTCTGCTGACAAATTGATTACGTAATTACAATATATGTAGTTAAAACAATAACTGATTTAAATTAACTGATATTTTTAAATAGGGACCTTATAAATATCTACTATATATGAAAATAGTTCAGATGAAAAAATCTTGGGGTTGTGGCAAAAATTATGAAAAGGGACTACAAGTCACTGCATAAAGGAGACTCTGGTGTTAACTGCCAAGCTTTCGACGATATTTATTGCCATCTTCGGGGTTTCTACAATAGTTAGAAGAAAAAATAAAATTGAGTTTAGATATTGTAATTAATTTTCTAAAAATACTCACAGCATTGAGGTTTTGTAAGCGAATAATATAAAAAATGGTAGAGCTTTACATAATGAACAAAATGCCCAAAATGGTATATAAAACTTTTTTGATAAACGTGTGACATTTCGGATTTTGCATTTAGGCGACTGTTACTTCAATAAGAGTTCCCCATGTTCATTGCTATTTTTGCTGACAAGGGTATGACTTGGCCGAAACACACTCAAGCGTTAGAAACGAAAAATCGAAATTACGTTTCCGCAACTTTACTCTGTGTTATGTACAACTTCAAAATGAAGTATGCAAGTATGGTGAATAAAAATCGACCGTACAAGGTGATTAGTAGACCAGGAATCAGCTACTTTTGTGCGGCTTGGTGTTACCTCGCCAAAACATACTATTTCGGAAGCAATTATTTTTTTCTTATTAACGAGTTGGTGATCACATTTCCCTCAGTCAATAATCATATTTGCTTGTGTGTTTCAAAGTGCCGAATATTTTCTATTAGTATCGGTCTCGAATGGAGAATAAAATAAAATGCCTTTATTTGTGTCATGTGTTACAAATCATATCTTAAATTGGGCACACTTTCTTGAGATACCAATAACCTGATTTATCAATATTATGTTTTATAATTTGATTTCAGTTTAGCGGTACTTGGTTCATTCAAGATACTTATTCAGAATCTGGAATCCCACCTGGTCCTTGCATGACTCTACATCTGACTGTAAGTCCTGACAATAAGTTTCAAGGAGTCCACAGTTGGAAGGAAAAGCAGTGAGTATACTTTTGAATTTCACAATATTGGTCACATCAAGTCGTGAAATGACCTAAGTAAACCAGACAATTTATGGGTGGTCAGGCCTAAACTCGAAAAATTTTTGAACGGACAAATATTGTCCATTGTGAAAACTGACTACAAATTTAATTTCAAAGATAGGAATACATTACGACACCTAAACTTAGTAGAAAGAGGAAAGAATAATAATAATGTTCTAGAATTTTGCATTGCAAAATCATGCTTTGTGTCGGAAATTGATTTGTGTATGAAATCAGTCTATGAAATAATGACTTCATTTATGTACGAAAAGCTGTGGGGTGCTATTTGGAAAAAAGTTGGAGTTGAGTTTTAAGGGTTTAAGTAAAAAAAAAAGATGTTTTGAAAGCATGGTGTGTTAGATCCTATAGTACTTTTAAAAATACCACTCAGTTTTCATTTCAACTTTTTTTTGTTACGAGAATATCACCTGTCAATGAAATTCTGGGACACCCGGTATATCCAAGATCCTGATCATGAGAATCGAATTATTCTATTGATCGTCAGCGCTTAATGAAGCTTTTTTTCTATTTTACAGAACTACAAGAAGTATGATCACCCCAGAGATAGATGCGCCACCAACGGCTGACCCATATGATACTAAAATTATTTATGTCAGAATACACAATGGTAAGCATTCGATCCCTATTTGCATCTATTTGCTTAAATTTACTCGTTAACAAACTAAGGCTTAACATTAGTATTCACTTTAGAGTAATTTTTATTGCATCTCTACTACCTAGTCGAAACTTAGCTAAACATTAAACTGGGTGGACAGCAGCCTAATGGCAAATTGAGTGATTTCTATGATAGAGATAAAATTTCACAAATTTTATGCTATTATTACAGCCTTGTTTCAGTTTTGAATCTCATTGTATCGCAAAACAAATTTTGTTAAATTCAACAGGGCATCAGCGTACTCAAAAGTCAAGTTTAACGACGCACGTAGTTGACGCAAAATTATTAATATTAACGTTCTTTGATTGGATGAATTTCTTTATTAAGGTCACCCGCTTTTTTCTTTAAGTATGGTTCCAACGAGTGTAAAAATGGGCTCAATGACTTTACTAGCGCACTAGCGAATAATCTTGAATGCAATAAGACAGTATTTTGAGCTTTTCATCATACCGGCCCGGCCTTTAGGTCTAGGTTGTGGTGGGTAGTAATAATCATCATTTATCCAACGAACTATCTAATAAATACGATAGTGAACAAAACTTTAAAATTCAAAATAATGCAAGCTCCTCAAAACATGTAATTCGACCTATTCCTGTCGGAGCATGATAAGAGAGCTAAAATGCGACATGTTTAGCTTAATATTTGTATTCCAATTTAAACGGAATTCAAATAATTACCCAAAATCTGGCTTTTTTGTCTAAGCAACGAAAAATCTACGTTAAAAATCAGACTCACAAAAATCAAAATATCAAATTAGATATTTATACTCCTACACTAGTTCAATACCATCATAAATAGGTGAAAATGTACGATACTTGATAAAAAAAAAGGATATTGATAAAAATAAAATAATTCTCATTTTCGTTTTCCTTTCAACAGAATCATATCTAGCTCAAAATATTGCCAAGACACTGCGCATATAAACCACTGAGAAAACTTGCTCATAATCTCAGCTTCTCAAAAAGGTATAAATGTCGAATTGAAAACCTACATTCAGGAGCATAGCCAGGATTTAAATTCGGGGGACTTAGTTTAGTGGTTGGGTCATCGACTACCTATTATCCTTACGGTGAAAAATATTTTTCGGAAGGGTGTGATAAATCATAAAGATGGCGAAAACTTTCATGCTCTGCGCAGCTAACATCACGGTTCTTAAGAATAGGTACTTAGTAATGATATTCATGTTCCAGAGACCTAACTCCCGTACCACGAAATATAAACATATACTTTCTGTTTTTCAGATACTCTGAGAGGATGGTTCCTGGGGGTAGATTACGATAAATATGGTATTTTCTATGGATGTACGGGCATCAACACACGTAAGTAAGCTTTGTATCCACGCGTTATTGGTTCTGCAAAGTTTAAAGTTATCTTCAGCAAATACATGAATAAATAAATTAGGATGTCTTTGGGCTTAAACTAACTAAAACCAGACAATGTACAGTATTTTATTAATATGACAAATTTTTGAGTTTTCAAACCCTTCGCTTACCCCACACCCAATTTCTCTGCCCCCAATATACCGATTCTCAAAATTATAGCATTATTATCTACTACGACACATAGCATATCGCTTTCCAAATTTCATCACAATTCAAGCAGAGGTTACTGAGATTTCACGTATAGAAGGACGCCAATAGATAGACAGATAGGCAGACAGACAAACAGACTGACGGAAATGAATGACGTAGATTTTCGTTATGTAAGACTTTGTAAGATACAACTTCTTAGAAATAATAGTATATTGTTTAACGATACGGTAATGACTGTAAGAACTCACGCAGTTGCAGTTTGCAGCACGAGCCGTAAACGAATGCTGTAAAGCAACAAATGATTTATTACAGTCCTTACCGCGAATTGAATAATATATTTTATCTACGACCAAAGAAATTAATAATATGATTTAAATACATAATAATTACGAACCTTTGACAACTTAACCGCACTTTTGTAAAATAAATGTTGTACACCGTCAAATCATCAGAGTTTGACGTCTCATAGCATGGCCACCTTTGTAACGTGTATTTAATCATCTGCGTTTCCAAGAGATCGGTACTGGTATCTAGTAGGTGTTGCTCATAATGCACGGCAAGCGCGTGAGTTATGAAAAAGGATTCACGCTGTTTGTTTATAGGTGCCTAGTATTACCTCTTGCAAAGGTAATTTGACAATCGCTGTATAAGTTAATGGGAGTAGATGCAAGTAATGAGTAAGTAAGTAGAGTAATGGCGGTGATAACTCACAGAGTCGACCGCGAGTTGAATACTATACTTTATCTACGACCGAAGCAATTGACAGTACGACTAAAATACATAATTATTACACATTTTTGACAACTTAATCTCCAAGAGATTATCTAATAGGCATTGTTCATAACCAACGACAAGAGGGTGAGTTGGTGAGTTATGAAAAAGGATTCACGCTGTTTGTTTATAGGTAGTATTACCTTGCAAAAGTAACTCGGTAATCGCTTTATAACTTAATGGGATGGGAGTAAATAAAAGCATATTACCTATCATTTGAAATATTTTGTCTTATGTCTGTGCCTACAACAATTTTGATATATCTACATTTTTTCAGCTTTCGTCTACTTATGGACAAGGGAAGAAACAAGGAACGAAGATGTCATGGAAAAGATAACTGCTTATGCTTCGAGAAGAGTGATCCTTCCTAAAAGAAGAATGATAATAGATCATAGTACATGCCAACCTTGATTGTTCTTGAACATTCAAAAATTAGTACGTAAGAAGACAACCAGCTCTCATAGCTACAAGCATTGTAGTGCCTATAAGAAATATATTTTCTCTATAGCAAGTTGTATGAATTAAACTGACAGCGTGGTTACTGAAATTCCATCGTGTCAAAAAGGGCGAGACACAGGCCAATGAAAATGAGATCATGATACTCCCACAGCATACTAAACAACCAGCATAATATCTCTGAGGATTTCCTATATAAAAGTGGTTCCCACAAAATTTGACCTTGGGAGGGTTTATGGATGATTTTACGGCTGTGAAGTTTGGGTAGAGATGCGAAAATGAAAATATCGATACCGGTACCAACTCGATATTTTTTAGCCTCATAGGCGCGTTTGGTTCGTACAGAGAATTTTGTGCAATTGATTACACCCCTCAATAATTATATACGATACACCTACAAAAGAATCCATACCAGCCTGGAATCGCTCAAAAAGTATCTAAGATAAAAATAGTCGATATTAGTGCAGAAGTACTAGTATCGAAGTACCGTTACCATCTCTACAAAAAATCATCCAAAAGTGGGGATGCGCGTGTAATTTCCGCCAACTTGAGTTATTGTGCTAGTTGTTTACTATGCTGTGATACTCCCGTCATCTGTGGAGTATGACACGTGTATAGCTGCTAGTAAATATCTTTTGTCGAACAAGAAACAGAAATATTCATAATCATGAATAACATTGAAATGGTGTTTCTATATTTGGCAAAAGATATTTACAAGGATACATCAGTATACATATATCATACAGTGTATCAGTTTCAAATACGCAGGCAGCAGTATACTACTACTATTACTACATCCTCGGAGTCTTGTCGAAACAAAAAAATCGATAAATCCAATGAATGCCGCGTATATAACCATTTTTCAATTTAATTAATTATGTTTTCACGTTTGACTGCTACCTGTGTATGAATGTCAACAATGCTGGAGAATTGACAAAATGGCCTGTGTACGCTTTAGTGTACACAGAAAGATGGACACGATAATGGAGCTAACATTACAAATGAAGTATTGAAACGGTTTTGGGAAGAAGCTCGATTCTGTTAATCTAATGTAATAAATGTTTCTTCATCATACACGTTTTTTTTTGTACCTTGAAAATGCCCATCCCTAATGAAGTTCTAGCTACGCGTACGCAAAGTGGCACGACCTAAGGGTATACTACCAGTCCTTTCCCTAGAACGACGTCTACTTCAAGTCACGAGACCCATTAGCTTGCGCCCAAGAAATAACAGAGGTATTAATATCTGGCACGGAAGCCTATATTCCTCATGTTGTCAAGCATTCCTCCGAAAAAAAAAGCCATGGTTCTAGACATGCAGTTACCCCTAAAAACCAACATTACAATGGAGGAAAAATCCAAATGCCGAGAACCACCGCAGTTTTATCAACGCCAGAAATCGCTGTAAATGCGTGATTAACATCAGCAAGGAGGAACACAACCAAAAAATTAAGAACAAGCTCCTCTCATGTCCTAGTTCGTCCAGAACATGCTGGTCTGTAGCTAAGGCTGTTATAGTCAGAACTTTTCCTATTCATCAATACCACCCTTGACCAGAGAGGACAAGTCCATCGCTTCTGCTCGTAAAGAAAAAATGGAGTAAAGTTGATTGACTCAGTACTTCCCACACATAACAGTTGCAACCAAATCATCGCCCGCCTGTCGTCAAAAAACATCCAACACAAAAACTAGTAAATAGTTTCCTAAATCTCTCCGTAGGAACTAAAACGACACAATTCAGCTTTAACTGGACGAAACGAAACAATCAGGAACCCCCAAATTGCTTAAAAACGAAGTTTGAGCTATTTTTATATTTTTAGATTTTTATTATTGCTGCGCCGCCACTGACACGATTTTTGAAAACCATACGCATTTTTCATCCTTGCCGCGGTAATAATACTGTGTATAAATTTCATTAAAATTAATTCCATAATTTCCATGTTACTAAATTCAGAACGACCTGAATCAATACCTACCCCTACCAATACCAAATCCCTTGATTTCTGTAATAGCCAAGGCAATGTTCGGATGGACCTAACAAACGTCTATTATGCCGCTAGGTCTTTCTTTCACAGTTCAATGGACACTATTATAAATGGAATAAATTTTTGAGTTTTACAACCCCCCACCCCCTAACCACCCCAATTTCACCCCCACCCAAAAAAAAGTAAAAAATGATCAGAAACCCCTAAAACGCCGAAAAACAAAGTTTGAGCTATTTTTACATTTTTAGTTTTTTTATTATTGCCGCGCCGCCACTGACACGATTTTTCCAAAACATGCGCGCTTTCAATCCTCGCCATGGCAGTAATACTGTGTCAAAATTTCATTAAAATCCATTCGATAATTTTGGCGTTACGCAATAAAGAACGATCTAAAACTAAAACAACACAAGTCCCTTGGTTTCTATTATAAGCAAGGCAATGTTCGGATGGACCTAAAAAATTGTATTATGCCGCTAGGTCTTTCATTCATTAGAGAGCCCATTATGAATACAACAAATTTTTCAGTATTACAACCCCCCACCCCCCAACCACCCCAAAACCACCCCCACCCAAAAAAAGTAGAAAATGATCAGGAACCCCTAAAACGCCTAAAAACGAAGTTTGAGGCGTATTTGAAATTTTTCGTTTTTTGCTAATTACTCCGCCCCCCGTATAACGATTTTCAAAATTATAGGAACATTACCTACTACGACCCCATAGCATAACGCTGCCCAAATTTCATCACAATCCATGTAGCGGTTACTGAGATTACGAGGGTAGAAAAACGTGACAGACAGACAGACAGACAGACAGACAGACAGACCGACAGACAGACCGACAGACAGACCGACAGACAGACAGACCGACAGACAGACAGACCGACAGACAGACAGACCGACAGACAGACAGACCGACAGACAGACCGACGGAAATGAGTGACGTGGATTTTCGTTATGTACACATCATAAAACGCCCAAAAAACGTATTATCTCAAAATCGAAAATTTTCGCGATCACAATACTCCCCTCACCTATCGGTGTGGGAAGTAAAAGCAGACATCTTGGGGAAGCTCTGCGCAGCCAATTCTATTGTAGACGTCCACCAACACAAGCATGAACACGAGAATGGCAGGGGTCAAATTTCAACATCGAGATGCAAAAAGCATCCTCCAAAAACTGAACACGAGTAAAGCTACTGGTCCTGCCCAAATTCCAGCCATTGTCCTTAAACGCTGTGCCACTGAGCTTGCACCTATTCTTTGCAAGCTCTTCAAACTTTCGTATCAACGAGGCGTGTTTCCCGCTTCATGGAAGATTGGCTACATACAACCCATCCCTAAAAAAGGCAAAAAAAAAACCCGATCCCACTAACTACAGACCTGTGGCTTTTCTCAGCATCATGTCTAAGGTTATGGATACTGTCATTAACACACAGCTCCAGAAATACCTGGACAACAATAACATCATAAATGATCGCCAGTATGGCTTCCGTAAGCACAGGTCTACAGGTGACCTCCTTGCCTGCGTCACTCACTTGTGGAACAGAGCAATAGACAATCATGGCGAATCCCGTGTTGTTGCACTTAACATATCGAAAGCCTTCGACAGAGTGTTGCATGAGGGACTTCAGGTCAAGCTTCCTGCTCATGGACTACCACCTGGCTTACGCCAGTGGTTGAATAGCTTTTTGAACAACCGATCTCTGTTTGTTGTAGTCGAGGGCTGTTCATCAGACGTATTTTCAATAAACGCCGGTGTTTCTCAAGGATCTGTCCTATCTCCTACACTGTTTCTGCTGTACATCAACGAGCTGCTGGAAATAACAACCAATTCAATCTACAGTTTCGCAGATGACAGTACATTAGTGTCATGCATGGAACCAGGCAAGCCACTATCATCCCAGGAGACGGTACGTCGGCGACAGCAGCATGCCTCACAGATCAACGTAGATATCAAGACGGTCGTCGTAAATAAAGTACAGTTCAACGTACAGAAAAATCAGGCAACAAAGCTTAAAAAGAAGTCTCACGTTGGCTTACCAACCGTGGAAATGGAGGGTCACCCCATTGTCGAATCACCTTCCGTCAAGCTTTTGGGGATCAACATCATGTCCTGGCACGACCACGTCGTGAGTATTACTAAATCGGCATCCCAGAAGGTTGGAGTTTTGTTCCGCTGTAGGAAGTTGTATACACCAGAGCAGCTGCTGCTGCTCTACAAGGCACAGATCCGACCATCGCTGGAGTATTGCTCCCATGTATGGTGATGCACTCCGAAGCACTTTCTAAAGCTTCTGGACACTATCCAGAAAAGAGCAATTAGACTAATCGATACGCCTAACCTCACAAAGAACCTCCACAGCCTGGAACATCGAAGGAGGGTGGCTGACCTATCCCTGTTTCACAGATTCTATTACGAAAGATGTTCGAGTGAGCTCTCTCATATAATAACACCAAAGGCCATCCGAACCAGGAGCACTAGAGAAGCTCTGCTAGCTCATCCTTACCAGGTCGAGGTCCTTACTCCCCGAACCAGTCTCCTCCAGCATTCCTTCTTTTGGAGAAATTCGACGCTGTGGAATCAGCTGCCGGGGAATTTGTTTTCCGACGGCTACAACCTGCAGCGTTTCAAATCTAACGTGAACCGACACTTATCCTCTCGCAGCGCTTCTACAGCGCCATAGGCTTTCAGCCTTCGCGGGAGGCTGCACATAAAAAAAAATACGCCCTTGGTATTTGACGGAACATTAGCCAAATTACGTAGGCGTATAGATAAGTCCATTTTGTAGATATTTTATTAATATTGTAACATACTGTATATGATGCTATTCGTGTATTGTGTATTAGTTGTCATGCATGATGTAAAGTCAAAGTGTTAGGTTAGATCTTTGAAGTGTAAACGTCATCGAATCGTCTAGAGTTTTCTAGAATGACCTATTTACATTCTCGAATGTCATCGAATTCTCTAGATGGTTCGATGAAGTGGATATAAGGCGTCACAGGTAGCGTGGAGTAGTTCAGTTGAGTTGAGTTCTAGTTGAGATAATGTTAAGAGATATTGTATTGAGTGTGAAGTAAAACGGTGAAGGTTACATCCAGTTTGATTCTTTGGTGAAGTAAAAGAGGCCGTCGTGACAGTTGGTGTCAGAATTGGGATTAGCCATCGAATCAACCCAGAAAAAGGAAAACGAGTGAGTACAGTGACCATTAATGCCAGTAACTAGAGCTATGGCGTCCGAAATCAGCGCATTGATGGCTATGCTACAAGAAATGGGAAACAAATTAGATCAAAGTGCAGTTCAAACGAGAACAAATATACAAGACCTGGAAGAAAAGCTAAAGAACCGCCAAGACGAGGCAGTCGTAGGTTTGAAGAGTGGGCAGGAATTGGTAATGACTCGGTTGGACGAGCAGAAGCGCCATCAAGACGAGGCAGTCGCAGACTTGAAGGCTGACTTGAAAAGTGGACAGGAACTGGTGATGTCTAGGCTGGAGGAGCAAAAGCAAGCCGTAAGTCAGGCATTAGAAAATCAAGAGCAGCGTATCAGTGCAATAGAGATATCTCAAAATATGTCGAAGAACAGCTAGCCACATCACAAAAGGACGTAGAGGAACAGGATGCTGTGGTTCGCAATAAAAATAATGGTTACAGTGCACGCCTATGGCGAAAAGGTGGTGAGAAGTGTGCGCTGAGGGGTCAGTCAAACTGACACTGTCAGTCAGTCGGCCCTGGACGTGAGATGCGGACAGGTCGACATCGTGTTATCTTTAAGTTTTCCATTTGTTCTGTCGTGTTTAAATTTAAATAAAAGTATTGTTCCTGCGACCTGGTTTATCTCCTCAACGAACCCACACCTATTTTGTCCCCGAGAACAGGGACCACTGCAAACTGCAGCAAGTGAAAGGTCAAGTGAAGCAAATCGTGAGAGACGAATTGCGAGAATTTAGTGGAGGTGAGCGCGAACAACTTCAGCAAGTGGAAGATTGTGTCAAAGGAATCGTCAGACAGGAGCTGCGAGAACTTGGTGCAGGTGAGCGTTGTTTAACAGCTTGGCCATACCCACTTTTCCTGATAGACACAGTGGCGCAGTAGCAAAGCATTGTCCGTACAATGGAAAAACGCCATGGGACATTTATTATATGCAATTTGAAAATATCGCACGTATGAATAACTGGTCAAATGAAGAAAAAGCTTGTGTGCTTACAGCCATGTTAAGCGACTCTGCCGCAGCAATTTTGGAAAATCTCTGCTCATCAGATCTACGTGACTATGATAAGATAACATCTGCACTAAAGCTACGTTTTGGAGATGCGCACTTAACAGAGTTGTTGCATGGCCAGTTGCATAACCGGACACAACAAGCCAAAGAAGATTTAACCACGTTTGCATATGAGGTCCAAAGCTTAGCTAAACGAGCGTTCGTCAACCGCCCCATCGAGACACAGGAATACGTCGCTGCTCGTCAGTTTGTCGAAGGCATTGCGGACCTGGGCGTTCAGCGAATCGTAAGACTATCCAGTCCCAGAACCTTACAAGACGCTTTGGTCAAAGCTCTAGAAATTGAAGCTGCCACAAAAGCCACGCGAATGACACGGAGGGTGCGCTCTGTAGAACAAGGTGATGAAGTAAAAGTCAGGGCCACATCGTTCATTCCAAGAAGAAGAGGTGGTACCTTCCAAAGAAACCCAGTTCACAGAAATCTAGAAGGAGCTGAGAAGTTTACGTGCTGGAGATGTGGGCAGAAGGGGCACCTTAGAGTAGGCTGCCGGATACAGGTCGATAAGATGCAGGTGGATGTAGAAAAAGTAGATGAATATGCAAGCAAAATGCATTCTATGCAAGGCACGATAAACTCAATGAAGGAGCAGTTTGACAGAGACACGAAGAATTTGCTGAAGAAGAACGAGGAAACTATCGGTAAGCTTCAAGGACAACACAGAGTAGCCATGAGGGAACTTACAGCAGACCGGGATAGGCTAAAGCAGTTGCTTGACTCTCAGAAACGGGAATGTATGGGTATTAAGAGCAAGTTTGAAAGGGACAAAAAGAATCTGTTGAAGAAGAATGACCAACACGAGGCAGCCTTGAGAAAGCTCAACGAAAAGCACGACAGAGAAGTTTCTGCTTTGAAAAATGAAATCAAGAGATTGAAGGCTTTGGATCAGCCGAGGAAAGCGGAGGATAGATGTGACCAAGTTAAGGACGAAAATGCAACGCTGAAACTGAAGATCACCCAGCTGGAGGCTGAGAACGCATCCTTAAAGAAATACCTGGACCACGCGATTCTGTAAGCCAAAAAGACCGGGGTCAAGGAAGACGAGTCAAGGTTGAGTGAAAGGTTGGTGCATCATGAAGCAGAAATCAAGAAAATAAAATCAGATATGTCAGATGCGCTTGATAGTGTGAGAAAGGTCATGGAAGACTTGTATAAAGCAAGAGACGTTGACAATAAGATGAAAAAGCAACTGGCGAATTTGGAAGATGAGAACGTTCGACTGAAAAAGGAGCTGGACGACGCTTTGGCTGCAGCACAGGCTGATAGTTCTGGGATGAGACAATTGAAGTACGGGCATAATAAGATAAAGCAGAAAATTGCGCAGACGGAAAGCGAGGGCGATAGCGATAGGCTAAAGGAGAATTCGAACAAAGTCATTGAAAATGCAAGCAAAGGTGCGTACGAAATATCAGCGATGCAAAATGACGATGTAGATTTGAAGCAAATATTGGCGCAGCTGGAGAGGGAAAACGCGAAGATAGGAACAGAGCTTAACGTTGCGCTCCAGGACGTGTCATGGGGCTCTGGTCAAGCCGCGCAACTAAGGAGCGAGAATGGTAAGCAGAAGAACAGGATTGCGGAACAGGAAGACAAACTGAGCAGACTCACAGAGGAACTGGAGAGCAACCTGAGTGACGAGAAGAGAGTGTCGAGGGTTCACAGCCGACCAGATGAAAAGGCCCAACTGAGGAGGATGATAGCAGAGTTAGGAAAAGAGAACGCTGCTGGAGCTGAAAATGAGAATCACAAGTTGAGCAAAGGGTATCGCAGTTACAAGGTGATCTGGTATGGTCTTACAACACACGACAGAAAGGAGGGTAGATGTCAGAAGCTTCAACATCATTTGGAGGGACCCTACTTGGAGACGAATCGTCTCAATGACTTGGTCTACAGGTTATGTACGGGAAATGGAAAACCGAAGGTCGACAATACTGATGTCTGTGGTGATACAAGAATCGAAGTTGTTCGTCGAGGTCACCGAACGCTAAGGGGGGAAGAATGTAACATACTGTATATGATGGTATTCGTGTATTGTGTATTAGTTGTCATGCATGATGTAAAGTCAAAGTGTTAGGTTAGATCTTTGAAGTGTAAACGTCATCGAATCGTCTAGAGTTTTCTAGAATGACCAATTGGCATTCTCGAATTTCTAGAATGACGAATTGGAATTCTCTAGATGGTTCGATGAAGTGTATATAAGGCGCCACGGGTAGCGTGGAGTAGTTCAGTTGAGTTGAGTTCTAGTTGAGATAATGTTAAGAGATATTGTATTGAGTGTGAAGTAAAACGGTGAAGGTTACATCCAGTTTGATTCTTTGGTGAAGAAAAAGAGGCCGTCGTGACAATATGCTTGTGCCCTAAACGTAAACGTCCCTGATTTTTTAAATGCAAAATCATCTCCGATGGGTTCACAAGCAGCTGAATTTTTTGCCGAGTACTTTGGCTCAGTCTATACAGATAACTAATTTGATGTGCCTTCTTCAAGCCCTCACAACCTATGTCACCTTACTGTTGCAATTTCTGATATCTAAAAATATTAACCAATACAAAGGACCTGGACCTGATAAGATTCATCCAATATTTCTAAAGAACAGCTGTCTTGTCCTATCCCGTCCTCTACATATAATCATCAACAAGTCACTTCAGGACTCCACTCCAGACTTCTGGAAATCAAGTTATATGGTATCTATTCACAAATCAGACGATACAGAAAATGTGATTAATTATCGCACTATAAGCATCCTCAGTGCTATTCCAAAAATATTTGAAAGTCTAGTTACTAAATTCCTTACAGCTTGTCTTGGATCTGAAATAATACCCTAGCAGGTTGGCCTCAAAAAACACTCTTCTACTGTTCTAAATCTACTTATTTATGTGAACATCCTGACGGGCGCCTTTGAGAGAGGTAAAGAGATACACTCTGTTCACACTGATTTCTCCGCACACAAGGCGTTTGACAGAGTGTGCCACAAAGCTTTAATCACAAAATTAGATAACTTGGGTGTCTCAGGTTTTCTCCCACAATTGATTCAAAGCTATATCACAGGTAGATCTCAAATCATACACCTTAACAACTTTACATCTCCTATCTCAGTAATATCAGGCGTCTTTCAGAGTTCTCACTTGAGCCCTCTGCTATTCAATATTTTTATCAGGGACATTTCATCTTGTTTTAAGCATAGTCTTTTTACTTTATTTACCGACGATTTGTAGCAGTTTCTAGAAGTAACCACCCCAGATGGTTCTTTAGCACTTCAGGACGATCTCAATGGTGCCATGTCAATGGCATGGATCTTAATGCTCTCAAATGAAAAGTTATTAATTCCGTAAGCCTAAAAGCAACAATAATTTCGTCTATCGCATTAATAGCAGCCCATTGAGCTGCGTGGATCAAATCAAAGACCTTGGACTGCTTAATAATATGATTCCGTGGATTTAACGGATATCGAACGACGAAAAAGTTGGTTTAACAATAAAAAACAGATGGTAAAGTAAAGCAACTATTGATCTGAATCATCCGATCGCAATCACTTACTCTACAAGAGTGAACTGCCCTATTTCTGGCCGATCCCAGATCACTTTCCGAACGTCAGGATCAGTGATCCAACTGATCGGGTTATCCCGATCACAGTTTCCGTAAAGGCCTATGATCTCAGATTGCCATTAGACAACCTGTATAAAACTCATTAATTTTTAAAGTATAGTACAACCCGGTATACACATATACCCACATAGTTATTTTCTTGAAGAGAGATATCGCTTGGTCACAAGAGTTGAGCTTGACTTACCCTGTGTATGTTTATTTCATTAAGTGAATATTTTATTTAGTTTGCATACTGAGAACAACAATTGCTTACCTTCAAATTGGTTACAGCTAAGGTATTTTCGTTTTCCACCGAAACTACTGGAATACAACCTAGTTCAATTTCCCTGAAAATAAGTAACTGATGTTAACAAATTGTAATGCCACCATTGATATACACACAAACAGGTTAGAATAAGAGAAACATCATTTTTGTATACAAATGGTATAATTAGTAGAGAAATTTTTCAAACACTTGAAGATGGAGGACGAATTTCAAAAAAATTACTAAGCATTTTAGTATTGACTACAAAATTTTAGCACTATATGTTATTTTAACTGATTTTCTATTATTATTACTATTACTATTTTTGATTATACGATAAGAAACAGTCATACAACAGAATGTGCCCCGACATAAATACGTCGAATTACATTAGGTCTGTTTTTACAGCAATCACAAACTAGTCAGCGTCAATTTGATTGGCCAGTACTAGTCAGAAATAGTTTGACAACTGCAATGGGGAATACTGATTGGCTCTGACTGGTTTGTGATTCTCTGTAAAAACAGACCTTTTAAACCCTGTATAAATGTTCCAGCTGATTCTGCAGCTTTACTCGGAATGCAAAATTGATTGACAAGAAATAATTTGAAATAGAATGATATGGCATAATTAACTAGCTGTCCTAGGATGACATGATAAAGACCACCTAGATCAATTTTGATAGTACGGTGCTTTGCCTGTGTGAAAAGTCCCTACATAAAAATGATCGATATCCAACACTTTGCATCTGCATTAGTCTGGATTTAGTAAACATCTAGGAACAATAATGAACAGAGAACAAAGTCCAATGGTGTGTATACTTGAAATACTGACCATTAGTTATGCACAGAGGCTGTATGGTCGTTTGATTTATAAAGGTGAAAAATAAAAAAAATAACTAAATAATAATGATAAATGCTTGTATGTATGCAAAATTCCAAACTCCATAGAACAGCTGATTGAATAGAGTTGAAGAATCCAAATTAAAAATTAGTGTATATACAGGTGCATCAGAATCACGGCTCAATGAGACAGTAATATAACGTAAAATAAATATAGTTTGAAAAACTAAAAACACGCTTTTATAGCACTATAGAGCTAAAAATAAATCTTAACATGAGCTCAAAATATCAACCAACGAAAAGTAGATGTATTGCTGTGGAAAAACCGTGGAGCGCTTTGTGCCATATTTTTCGTATATCGAATAAGCCACGCTTTTTTAACAATAATATAAGTATTCTTCGTTCATTATTATTTTCAGCTTATATTCAGAACTATTTTTTACTTTTTAGTGCTATCAAAGAGTGTTAATTATTTTGTTTAACTATATATATATTTTTTACTTTTTCGTTCAGGATGAGACTAACTTACCGTTAGTCTCCGTTTCTTGATAATTGTATAAAGCTTAAATTAAATTTGCTCGTTTGAACTGGGTTAAAATCGAGACCAAATGTATGGGTTGGGTCATTTCCACAAAAAGGAGATATTTGTGTCCCTGGTCAATTTTGGGTGTCTAAAATTTATATTTAAATTGTTTTCTGTATTCATTTTTTTCCAGGAGCCGTCCGACCTTACTGTCCCCATCAATACTTAAGCCTTAAGGCCTATTATATTATTGCTCCTCTCATTTACAGTATCCACTCCAGCAATCTGGATCCCTGCATAAGTTTATGCAGTTTACCTATTGGTCCTGGTGCTGAGCTGTACTCCATTGGTTCTAGCTTGGTCTTCCCAAAGAGCTGTTGTCCCTTGTTATCTAGCGCTTCGCACTCACAGAGCACATGTAGGGCTGACTCAGTTCCTCTTCCACACAATCTGCAGTTGAGGTCTCCATTGTAGAGTCCCATACTATTCAGGTGTTCCTTCAGATCACAATGTCCTGTGAGGAGACCCGTCGTTATTCGGAGCTGATTCCTACTCAAGGAGAGCAGTGTTTCAGCTATTTTCTTGCATGGAGCTTTAATGGATGTTTTTCCATGAACACATCCTGGCAACAAGTTCCACTGCTCCTTGTACTGATGTACTGATGTACTGTGAACCTGGTGTCTGATTGTGCTTTTAGGCATTCATACTTCAGTACTAAATTACCTTTAATAGATCTATATAAAAAAACTAAATTTTATTGCTTCTAATATATTTTTTCTTAAGCCCAAATCCCCAAATTCTCACTTCCATTGGCTGTCCCCGCCCCGAGGTTGATATGTTTGATGCTAATTTTTGATATTTTCTTAAGAAGTTACATGAAAATGTTTATATTCCGAGAATAAGAGGACTGAAAAACTTACTATCGGAAATTTTTCCACATTTTTCTAGCCTACAGTATTATTTATGTCATCCAAAACATGTCTGTCTCCAGGATAAAATCTTACTTCCGTTATAACGGCGGTTCTTTTAAATTTTGATTCGGCAGAAAGAGTGGGGATTCGTTTACTATTAGGAAAACATGTGTCTTAGCCAATTTGTCTCGGTCAACCACGCAGGATAGATCTACATGCTATATTAGCAGTTGTCTATGATCACGTGGCGATTTTTTTAACAGGTAAGGTCAAACTTCTCACTACCGTTAACCGTAATAAAATTGTTTCTTTTGGATGTTTTTTTTGTAATTTTTTGCGTTTGTAGCGCAAAAGTGGTCGACGTTATTTAGAACGGAATTTGAAGTTTCTCTTTTTCTAAACTGAGCTTTTGTTGGCGAAAAATATATAAAATTCTCACCTCCGTTATATCACATCCGTTATAAAACTGTATTAACGGAGGTGATCTTTTTTCAAACTAGACCATCTATCTGTTTGATTTTGCTAATATTCTTGTAGTTTATGCATTTTTTAATATCGCGGTTATTTTTCTCTTTGTGTTTGTCTAAGTCCACAAATATGACAAAAAGAAGAAGAGACAACAAATGGCAAACAGTCTGGAAACGTCACCTTCGGCTAACGTAGATCGACAACAGATTATTCAAAACCCTGGACCATATGGGAGAGCTACTGAAGTCAAAAGACGGGCAAAGAAAAATAAAAAACAGCTAAAAGCAATAATTGAGTAGCTAAAACTAAAGCTCGTGAAGGAAAAATATAAGAAAAGACTAAACCGAGAAATGGTGAATAAGATTCACCTAATAATAAGGTTAAGAAGATGACAAGAGGTCAGACAGTTCCATTAGAGGTTAAGCAAGCCTTACTCTTTGGAGAAGTAAAATCTTCACAAATCAAGGATAGTATTTCACGATCTAACATGGCGGGGAAGAGAAAATGTGGCTATTATTTTATCTGAAAAAGAAAGAAAGACTATATAGTAAAATATTTCCGAAAATTTCAAAAAGAAATACCTTCGTTTTTCCAGATGAAGAAGATTTTGCTCTAGTATCAAATACGGATATATCTGCTTTGAATAAGCCAGCCGTCAGAAGAGGGCAACATACACTTGATCTCCCCTATGAATCCAATTTTCGTTAAATTGTGCTATTTTTTATCAAAACATTTACACAATTTTTTCTGCGTTAGAGACTTAAGTACTAACTGTCATGTGATATTAACTAAAATATAACTTAAAATACTTTATTGATATTGTTAATAACGAAATTAATCACCCTCCGTTTAATAATAATTCTGAAAAAATCCTAAAAAAAGAAATATACTTGTGATAATGTATAACCACTGGCTTTTAGTAATTGTAGGCAATGTAATAAGTGGGAAACCTATCCTAAAAAATTATTTTTGTCCAATTTTTTTTAGGATAATTTTCCACTCCAAATATCCACTTTTTGTCAAAATGATCGGGTTACAAACAAACGTTCAGGTGAAGCCTATATAAGAGCATGCAGCAAGCAATAACAAGATTTGACATAGGTAACACAAAGCTGAAATGAAACTACAGTGGCTGTGTTTCCTAGACCAACCTCAATTATTTGTCACTTTCACCATTTTTCAAAAACAAGTACTTTCACCATTTCTCTATAAAAGTCACCACCATTTTATGAACTGCAGCGGCGTGTCGAAAAGCCCGCAGGGCCCGCGGTGCGGGGGGGCTCCGGGCATCCGGGGAGCCCCCGCTCAGCCTCGACTATGTCGAGTAAGCTTTTTACATAGTAATAGCTATAATACACTTATTTTATAGCGCCGGAGTATGTCTATATCTCGTAATTTTCCATAATCAAATTAAATATCTAACACGATAACGTGGTCGAAAGTAGACTCCAAAACGGCTAGAACAAGTGGCAACGCTACATGTAAGGTCTATGAGTTCTTATTCTTCAAAAACTCGAACGAAAAAAAATTAAAATATAAGTTGAGGCCATACCAAATTTCTTCTATCTATAAACCGATTTGAAATATCATCGTAGACAGTAGTTTCCTTCTCACTCAGTATAGGCAGTATATTTTTTTATGTAGAGAGGCCACGTGAAAAATATTGCGGAGGGGGGGCTTCCGAAGACCTTGGCACGCGAATGATGAACAAACTTATTAAATTATTGTATTATCACTGGTTCTTGATAAATCTTGATAAATCTACACAGTTTAAATTAAATCTGTTTGTTTAAATTGGGTCAAAATCGAGACTAAAGGAGACACACATACATGCAGGTGAAGATAATAAAAACGTCGTTTAACGTAATGCGACTGGTAGGTTAACTAACCGACGGTTAAACTTTTGTATAAAAAATCATCAAATTAATGTAGCCGCACAGCTGTAGTGATATAAACTTTAGTTACTTTGAAGGACTTGTAACGACTCGTTACTTTCCACTTCAGGACTCGTTACTCGGAGTTCGTTACTCGTTACTTTAGTTACTTTTTAGATACGTATTATGTTGAGATCGGCAAGTATATTTATTTATTTATTTATTTATTTATTTATTTATTTATTTATTTATTTATTTATTTATTTATTTATTTATTTATTTATTCAACGGTTTCCCATTATGAAACAAAAACAATGCAACTATTGCTAAACATATCAGTTCTCTCTTCAAACTATAATAGGTACTATACAAACAGAAAAAAATATAATCTATACTCGAAGAACTAGTTGTGCAGCAGGCACATTGATTCTTATTCTCTAGTTTTCAGGAAATACATACATAACAAAAAAATTAGTTAACATCATTAATAGAATGATATAAAATGTATATATGTCCAAAAAAGTAATAATAAAATGTAATAATATAGTATGTGTATGTGTTTATAATACAAATATGGATATTTTATTAAAAAGCAGTATGTTTGAAGACATTTTTTCAAAAACAAGGACAACAAAGCAAACAAAACTGATAGAACAAAAATCGAACTAAAACCTACTTAAACCACCACTATCGATGATGTGATTGTGTATGAGTTGTGTATCCTGAATAGTGTGTACCATTCCTGGGCCAATACGCTCCGGTACGGTCCTGAAATTTACTGGTTGCGAACGGCGTGGCGTGATTGTAGTCACTATTAGCGCGGACTAAGTACTGTGTATCGGACTCTGAGTAACGAGAGCAAAAGTAACGAAAGTAACGAGTCTTTCCGAAATAGAGGACTCGTTACCTTTAGTTACTCATCAATGACGATTATTTTGTAATAGTTACTTGATTATTATTTTACATCACTGAGCAACGACATTAGCTCAGTCGCTGAGCACTTAATTCGTACTTGTGTAAGACAACCAGACAAAAGTGCATCTTATGCAGAGTCTAAGAACAAGCCAAATAACTTTTTCTATTTGGAAAACATGTATGGGCCAGTAAAGCATAACGAATCCGAAATCAGTGGCAAAAGTTAAATTATATGTACATATAAAACTGCGTCTGTGCCTCAATCAGTGACCCAGAATATGGTGGCGGCCAAAAAATGAATGAACGGTGCATCTCATTCAGGATCTAAGAACAAACCAAAGAACTTTTTCGATTTGGAAAACATTTAAGGGCCAGTAAAACACAAGTAATCTGAAATAGGAAATGCAAATCTCGCGAGATCGGGGCTCAGCGAGATCCCGCGAGTTGATGAATAACAATACTGCGAGATCTCGCCAATTTCGAGATCTCGCGAGATTGGCAGCTTTGTGTGTTTTTTTTTTGCAAATAACCACAATATTTGAATGAATTAGGAAAACAATTATGAAAACTATAAATATTATAAGATGAACATTTATTTTCACGAATTTTTTTGGAATAGACTTTTATGCTTCAAACATTGGTTTGACATTGCCATCTGTCTATAGTTTTTTGATAAAATTCTAAGTTGTGAACTTCGACGTACGTATCTATCAAACAACAAATGAAAGAAATAATCAGTCTGCTCTTCTAATATCAAAGAAAAATCTTTTAGTAATGGAACAGGTCTTTCATAACAAAACAAAACAACGAGAAGTAGAAAGTGAAACTTATTATCTAAATTGAATTGACTATTAATTTGATATATTATTATTAGTATCAGACTATATTTTCTTAGTAGATCCATAAAATATGACAGATTAATCAACAACATATATCAATCAAATGAAATATTTGTTCAGTTCAAATCGCAAGCCATTATTACGGATTATTTGAAAGTATCCCCTTAAGCATAAAATGTACAAAGAATCGTCTGCTAAATGGCTATTTATTTTGAGAGTAGACGGCAGAAAAGATCTGCCTGTGCGCCATCTGGTATGCGGAGGTAACGGCAACCCAAGGAAAGTCGCTGCTGAAAAGCATCCAACTTCTTGGCGAAACGCTAAGGCGCATTCGCTTCACCTAACCAGATAAGCGCTCTTCTATGCCAACTGCATATAAGAGCCGATATACGAGGGTTGACGGATCTCCATCTATAGAGGGCTCTATATCTATAGAGCAATCCTCGCTATTTGTTTTGTTGGCCAGATAACCAGCCGCTGTGAGGGCCCTTTCGGATTCAATACTAGCTGCAACTTCAGATCTCAGGCAGTTATCTGCGAGCTGTAAAAGTTCACCTTTTGACCCCCCGGACTCGTATAAATTCATTTCATTTTCATCTCGTTAAACTCGCGAGATCTCGCCCTTTTTTCATCCGAGATCAATCTCGCTAAAAAAAAGGCCAAGATCTCGCCAGAACGAGGTCTCGCGAGAACGAAATCTCACGAGAACGAGTTTGCATTCCCTAATCCGAAATGGGTGTCAAAAGTTAAATCATATAAAGCCCATGTCTGGACCTAAATCGGTGACCCAAGATATGGCGACGTCCAAAAATGAATGAAATATCCAGAGATCCGGCAACGTGAAGTAACCAGTGGCGTAACTAAGGGCCCGCAGGGCCCGCAGCTGCGGGACGGCCCGGAGGTTTTGGGGGCTCCGTAGTCCTCGACGCCCAGGCGCCTCAAGCACCATCGTTTGTGCAACAAAAAGTACTATATTAAAGGTCTTTTTCCTTGTATGTTAGTATGTTTTACAAATAATACTTCAGCCTATGAATCCCAAGATGCATACCCATCAGTGAAGAAGTGGGACGGTGTTGAATTTTAAACTAAACCCCTAAAAATTGGCCGAGAATCCGCAGTAAATGGAAAAATACGGGAAGATAGCATACTTCAAATATTTTTGGCTAATTTAATTCGGTGTCTTCCACAACACAGGTCACAATAGTCACATTAACAACTAACCCATACGTGTAAAATATAAACTAAACAACGACTTTCTAAAAAAATTAAATCAAAAAATCTGTGTTTTCATACCACGAATTTTCTAATTTTTCGGGTGATTAAAACATATAAAGGTCGTTGTTTAGTTTGTATTTTACACCTACATAGTATGTGTTGGTTGTTTGTGGGACCTGTGTTGTAGAAGACACCAAGTTAAAGTAGCCAAAATGTTATTAATGTTTTTTGTTTCTAGAATTGCACTTGAAAGCCTGCGACTCAATGCAATGCTGTTTTTGTGAGCCCTGAAACTGGCATTAAAAATTGCCGAAAGCTTGGCAGTTAACGCCATATAGTCTTCTTTATGCAGTGACCCGTGTTTATTTTCAAAATTTTGGCCTCAACCCCAATATTTTCTCTCTCTATAAGTTGATAACTATTTTAACTGTTCATAGAGGTCATTGGAATAAACTACTTTTACAAATAACTTTTCAGAAAACTGAAAAATAAACGAGATACAAATTAAAAAATGTAAATCTGGGCTTTTGTATGAAGGAACCTAGTCTATGTTTAGTTTTTTGCTCCGATATTTGTCTTTTCGAGTAGGCATTGCACCTGTCGATAGTGCAGTAGTCACATTCTGTTCATCTTTGTTGATTTTGAATTGGTAAGTCCTAAAAGCGGCACATTATTAGGAACGCAACTTTTAGGATTTACCAACTTAAAATAAATTAACTACTATACGATAAACTTAGCGTGACTAGTGCATTAATTGCCTGATGAAAAGTCAAAAAATTGAGTAAAAGTCTAAACATAAACAGATATAAAAACTAAACATAAACAGACTAGGTGATTTGATTCTGTATCTCGCTTATTTTTCAGTTTTCGGGAAAAAAAGTATTCAATAAAGATGTTTATTTTAACTTAGGGCTCACCTTGTATATATACTTATTATGAAAAGGAAAGCCATGGAAAATTTCTTGTAGGGGCCCCGGGAAGAATTTGCGGGGGGGGGGCCGAATTTGAAGTTACGCCAGTAACCATCGTATTTCGCGAGATCAAGTTCATAAACTACTACTACTACTACTCACTAACTACTTTCTAACTGCAAATGTAGAAATCTTCCATATTATTGGAAGTGACCTGAAGCCAATTTAGCGGTCCGAAAGTTTCAGTCACCCTACCTGGAGTCCAGACATGTGAGTATTCCTCGCAAAAATGCACTATATTAATCCGTACGGGCAAAACAGAGGTGAACGTCGCATTCAGCTAAATGAGAAACGTAGACATACCTAGCTATAGTTCAGTCAATATGCATAATTCACTGCCAAAATATTTGAAACATCTAAAAACGAAGTTTCAGCGATTTTGAAATTTTTCGTTTTTTGTTGATTTCTCCTCCGCCATTGGCGAGGGTCAGATGTAATTTATACCTGTCAGTTTGAATTTACAATAGGGTACTTGCAGAAGTCGTGAAATCGTCTCGGGAGGATACATAGCGTAAAGAAAACCATATCGAGAAGCAGTAGGAAACAAAAAACATGATTTTACTGACGGCAAAAAAAAGATATTTGCAAAATAAAATAAGGATAGGTATATTCAAATTTTTCCACGTGACTTAAAACAAGAGCTGACGTCACAGGTATCTTATCGATATCGACAATCGATACTGCTACAGCGCAGGTCAGTGAGATTCAACTGCAAACTAGAGATGATCTGAATTCTTTAACAATCCGACTAAATTTATTGATACTTAAACATATTTGAAACAGGCAATTAACCCACTAGCATTTTCGTTGCAATACATTTTTATATCTGACAGGTATCACAGTTCATCCTGTTTGTGACCGAGATTCGCAATTAATCGAAGACGTCATTTTATTTCGGCGCATCCCATATGAATGAATCCAAATATATGTAGAATCTAATTCAAGCCCATCCCTACAAAGTGAATTAGTAATCTAGCCTAACTTTTATTCTTTCGACTTTTGTACTTTTGTGTGTGACTGTGTTTTGTGGTTATAATGATCAATGCCAAAATGTTAGGTTAGCACTGGCTATCGATATCGAATATCAATACTTTACATCCCATCACTATAGGATATCACTGAATTCAGAGGTTGTTTGCGCGGCATTTTCCGGCATTTGAAATAATTTTTGGAATATCTCTCACAGCCGATTCCAAAAAGCCAAACAAGTGATTTTGTCATGTTTACTAGGCTCTAAGGAACGCGTAAACGACATAATATTTTTTTCTGCACAGTTGACGAGTTGAAAAATTAACTTGACCGTTTTGAATTATCACTTGACGCTTTAGAAACTACAGCTGGAAAACGTGTAGATGACTGACAGGCAGACGGTAATATCCAATATGGTTTTTTGTTACAAAACGTACAAAAAACAAATCACAAATTGAATTCTTTTGCGATTACAGTTAGTACTTATCTTATTGGTGTGTACCTACATAGATAAAAATTGTATTATTTTGAGATGCGCATCTCCAGAGAGCGTTTTGCTCAGCTGGTATATGCTGCCTGGTCTATAGTCCTGAAAATGACATCCTCACAGAAGAAGCGCAGCCTAGCTTACACGGGGGTACATTACCTTTGGTCTAATATTAGCCGCTTCCGTTCATTTCTTTGTTTGTATTTATTTTTAATCCGGAGCCGCCGGTACTTTTAACCGTGAAAGTGAAAATAAATGCGTCTTGCTCTTAACTCTGTGACTGCTGCCTGAATGCTTGTTTGTACAGGGCACATTCCACATCGGGAATTAAAGCAGGAATGTGTTAACATGTGTCGCTTGGATAAATGATGTGACCAAAGACGACCTTCATGAAGGTCCGGTTGTTTCGAAAGGTCTATTTCGGACCTGATAACGTAAAGTGGCCTAAACTGTGGGAAATCGTCATCTCTATGGGAGTTCCTTATCACCTAGTGTTTCTCATAAAGCAACTCTATGAGTCTAGCTCGGCTCGTGTAAGAACCGATGGTAACCTGTCTGGTCAAACAGCAACCAGAAAAGGAGTTCGTCAGGGATGTGTATTATCTTCGATGTTATTTAACATTTACGCTGAATTTGTGATGAGACAGGTATTGGACAACTGGAATGGGGGTATATCTATTGGCGGAAGCAAAATATCTAACTTAAGATTTGCTGTCGATACAACCCTTATTGCTGCTTCTCAGGAAGAACTAGTAGCTCTATTAAACATTTTAGAACAACACAGTACAGCATATGGTCTTGGTATTAACTACAACAAGACCAAGGTTATGATCATAGATAGAGAGCATGACAATCATCGAGAAATAAAGTCAATAGGCCGTTGTGAGGTAGTTCAAAGTTTTCTGTACCTCGGTTCTTTGATCGACAATTCGGATAGCTGTAAGAATGAGATTCGACAGCGCATTCAACAGGCACGGGTGGCCATAACAAAGCTTACTAAAATATGGCGTGATCACTAAAGCTACCAAAATGTCGCTGGTTCAGTATCTTGTGTTCTCCATATTTTTGTATGCCTCGGAAACTTGGACTGTTAAAAAGGCAGATCGAGCTCGCATAGATGCTTTTGAAATGTGGACTTGGAGGAGAATGCTAAGAATTCCTTATACCACCCATCGAACTAATGTTTCGATGGATGAGCTCGGTAATCCAAAGAGACTATCCTCCATTGTGTTGACGAAAATGCTGACATTCTTCGGACCCATTCACAAAAGCGATAATATGGAGAAACTTGTAGTTCAGGGTCACGCCCCGAGTGGGCGGCGCCGTGGCCGTTCCCCTACACGCTGGGTGGATACGACGAACAGTTGCTAAATATGAGTATCAAGAGCGCCACTGAACTGACAGTAAATCGCGAACGATGGCGAGCTACAGTTCTCAAAACTATATAATATTCGTGTCGGCAGTACTCTAGCTCCCACTTAATGCATTTTACGAGTTCACAACATGTCTGTTAAGACATTGCTACAATGATGATTATGATGATGATTTAGGACTTCCATTATCTATACAATTATTTGAGTATCACAAAGCTTTAATTTATTTTTATATCTTCGATCTTCTTCAGATGAGAACTGTCCAAGAGGTTGCATAACTATGTATTCTCGTCTTGCAGACAGATCGTTCTTCTCATTGGTCGGTGTGATGTTTCAGTAGTGGAGAATTTTAAGTCTAAAAAGATGCTGAGGGGACCAGGGCCGTATATAAGGGGGGTTAAGGGGTCCACCCCCCCATGAGTATTCCCATGAATGGAATAAACTACTAAAATCATTCAAAATAAAAATAATCAAGATGCTTTCTACAAGCTTAGTGATTCATTCTAGTATGGTTTCAACTTTTCTGTGTATGCACCCTCAGTTTCTGCAGTTTGAGCAGCATTACAACACATACAGCTTTTACGCAAATTGAAACATTACAAAATCAACTCACTTCGTTTATACATGAACCCCTCCCATGGTCAAAGCCTAGCTACGGCCTTGGAGGGGACCCTTGTGTTATCTCTCTGCTCTCAGATTGAGTAGGAAGGAACTACCAGTGCCGTAACAAGGGCGCAGGTAGATCATGTACAGATAATAATTATATTTGGACGAAGTACTTAAGACCTCAGAAAGAAAAATGTGCTCTTATGGGAATTAGCATAAATGACGATGAGTTGTACACTTTAAACTATACTAACGACCGGAGTATAATCGCTGAAACTGATATCTATTATATGCTAAGAAAGCTTAATAAAAAGTATAAGTAATGGGGACTGTGCATAAATTTCAAGAAAACTGAATATAGGTTGTCGAAGGAACAGTAAAAATGTGCAATGCTTATAAGTATTTGGGTGCAATAGTATGAGTTCAAGGTGGAAATAACTCAGATATTAAATAAAGGCTGATTAAAGCAAAACTAGCAATAAAACAAAAGTATAACCTTAAAAATATCAACTTCCTCAGCTTATTGCTGCTCTAAGATGAAGAGAAAACATATTTTTGAAAATTTTTCCCGAGATTGGAGAGTAATAATGAATAAAAGCCACACAACATTTAATATTCTTGTGGGACTAAGGTGGGGTGTGGAGGTCAATATTAATTTGCCTGTGTAGTTATATTCATTTCCATATAAAAGGTAGTCCTAATAATTTCCAGCTGAAAGTGAATAATAATCTCCTGTAGGTTTGATCCGTACATCCTCCCAATTCGAAAACAACTGCGGTAGTTAAAAAAATGTAATTGTTGATTATCATGTACACGAACATTATAATAGATGACAAATCTGTTACTAGAAGCTATTTACCTCATTGTTATGATATTTTGATAGCCAGACGGAAATGGAAAAATCGACAGACAGACCGTCAGACAGACCTACAGACCGACAGACCGACAGACCGACAGACCGACAGACCGACAGACCGACAGACCGACAGACCGACAGACCGACAGACCGACAGACCGACAGACCGACAGACCGACCGACCGACCGACCGACGGACCGACGGACCGACGGACCGAGGGACCGACGGACCGACGGACCGACAGACCGACAGACCGACAGACCGACAGACCGACAGACCGACAGACCGACAGACCGACAGACCGACAGACCGACAGACCGACAGACCGACAGACCGACAGACCGACAGACCGACAGACCGACAGACCGACAGACCGACAGACCGACAGACCGACAGACCGACAGACCGACAGACCGACAGACCGACAGACCGACAGACCGACAGACCGACAGACCGACAGACCAACAGACCGACGGACCGACAGACAGACCGACCGACGGAAATGCGTGATGAGGATTATCGTTATGTAGATTACATAAAATGCCCACAACAGCTTATTATCTCAAAATCGAAAACCTATCGGTGTGGTAAGTAGAAGGTATCTAAATTTGTTAAAAATATAAGTTTTTAGTTTTACTGAGATACCATTTATTGCAAACTACAACCTAAATATCATTAATTGTATAAAATGAATAGCCTATCATATTAGGCTATTCTGTTTTAAAAGACAATTACTTTAATGGATAAATAATCTATATTCTGATATCGTAATTTGTGAAACTTTCCTAGAGAACTAAAAAGACTATGATCCAGTTTTACAAACGCAAGACATTTCCCCCATATCAAAAATTCTATGATCATATCAGTTCATTCCTCATGTCAAAATGTTGCAAGCCAAGTGTGAGTATGCAAAGGTCATAGCACACAGCTACTAGAACAGTATTCCTGAATTCCAGCCAGTTATAAGTAAATACACTTTCTGGAATGTATGTATATATACGAGTCCTTGGAGTTTGAAGTAGCACTTTTGAGAAAATATGATCGCCAACTTATTTTACACTCCGCTAAAGTGGTTTAATGAGAACGACTTTGTGATGTTAGGTAAAAGACCCACTCTAATTTAAGTGCGAAAACACATTATTATTGTTGGATGTTCATTAAATTTAAGCTGCACATTTATCAACATATTCATATTAAACTGAGAAAGTGCACATCCTTTAGCATTGATTTATTTCTCATTATTTTGGACACCTTCCAAAACGTAGAATAATTGCTCTAAGGTTACTTGATGGTAAAATTAAGCAAATAATAGCGTGATTATTATGCTGACGAAGTAACAAGGTAAAAATATTATATAATCGTATAAACTAATCTGATTTCATTCCAAGATTATGTTAATGCACATCATATAATATTATAGACTTGTAATGATGTGCCTGAGGGCAGGTTTTATGTGAAGACTAGTCAAGTGGCACACCCTCCCCTCCACTCCACTAAACTTCATACTCCTGCGGACACTATCTGTAGTAAATAATTGTGTTCATTTGAAAACGTCTCACCCCGGATTTCTCGAAAACCGCCGACTAAAAGAAAAAACGCCGAAACACGTCAAACGGTTTGTCTAGGGGGACAGCTTTTTAACCAAAAGCTACTTCATCCCTTACCCCTCCTTACCCTCTCCCCCAGGATCACCCAAAATTTTAAATGACAAGGAGTATCGAGTAATATCTTGTTTTAGAGGTACCTATATCGAAGTACTTTATATTGACATTTCATTTTTTTAAGTCGAGAGATTCGTTTTTCGAGAAAATTAGAATTAGAAGAATTAGAAAATTAGAATCTTTATGTATCTAAAGTAAACTAAACTAAACACAAAGAAAGCTACTGGTCCTGACCAGCCATTGTCCTTAAACGCTGTGCCGCTGAGCTTGCACCTATTCTTTGCAAGCTCTTCAAACTATCCTATCAGCGAGGGGTGTTCTCCGCTTCATGGAAGATTGGTTGCGTGCAACCCATTCCTAGGAAAGGCATGTAAACCGATCCTACCAATTATAGACCTGTTGCTCTTCTCAGCATCATGTCTAAGGTTATGGAGACTGTCATTAACACACAGCTCCTGAAATACCTGGACAACAATAGCATCATAAATGATCGCCAGTATGGCTTCCGTAAGCTTAGGTCTACGGGTGACATCCTCGCCTACGTCACTCACTTGTGGAACAAAGCAATAGAAAATCATGGCGAATCCCGTATTGTTGCACTTGTCATATCGAAAGCCTTCGACAGAGTGTGGTATGAGGGACTTCTGGTCAAGCTCGCTGCGTATGGGCTACCACCTGGCCTGCGCCAGTGGCTGAATAGCTCTTTGAACGACCAATCTCTGTTTGTTGTAGTCGAAGGCTGTTCATCAGACGTATTTCCAATAAACGCCGGTGTTCCTCAGGGATCTGTCCTATCCCCTACACTGTTTCTAATGTACATCAACGAGCTGCTGGAAATAACATCCAATCCAATCTACAGCTTCGCAGACGACAGCACATTAATATCGTGCATGGAACCAGGCAAGCCACTATCATCCCAGGACACGGTACGTCGGCAACAGCAGCATGTCTCACAGATCAACGCAGATATCAAAACGATTGTCGAGTGGGGATTAGCAAATAAATTACAGTTCAAGGCGCAAAAAACTCAGGTAACAACACTTACAAAAAGTCTCACGTTAGCTTACCAACTACTGCTGCTCTACAAGGCACAGATCCGACCATCGCTGGAGTATTGCTCCCATGTATGGGGATGCGCACCAAAACACTCTCTAAAGCTTCTGGACACTATCCTGAAGAGAGCAATTAGATTAATCGGTACGCCTAACCTCACAAAGTACCACCACAGTCTGGAACATCGAAGAAAGGTGGCAGACCTGTCCCTGTTCTACAGATTCTAATACGGAAGGTGTTCGAGTGAGCTCTCTCAGATAATAACACCAAAGGCTGTTCGAATGAGGAACACTAGAGAGACTCTGCGAGCTCATCCTTACCAAGTCGAAGTCTCTACTCCCCGAACCAGTCTCCTCCAGCATTCCTTCTTTTGGAGAACTATGAGCTATCGGGGAATTTGTTTCCGGACGGGTACAACCTGCAGCGTCTAACGTGCACTAATACTTATCCTCTCGCAGCGCTTCTACAGCGCCATAGGCTTTCAGCCGGAAGGCTGACCATAAACAAAATCTTAACTTGTTCAAATATAATACAAAAACGCATGAAGATATCACTTTTTATGGCAATAACGTTCAAATGTTACCCGTTGATGGCTAAACAATGATATAGGCGATTTTCAAATTCCTGATGGACAGTTGCAAATAAAACATGTTTTGGGATATCATGGCAGCTTTTGATAATGCGCTGACGAAGGTCATCCAAACTATCCGTCAGAAATTTGGAAATTGTCTATATCATTGTTTGGCCAATAACGGGCAACATTTGAACACTTATTGCAATAAAAAGTGATATTTTCGTATGTTGTTGTATTCTGTTTGAACAAGTTAAGATACATAAAGATTCTACTTTTCTCGAAAACGAATCGACTGATTTTAAAAAATCAAACGTCAAAATAAATACTTCGACATACCTTTGGAACAAGATATTACTTGATACCACTTGTCATTTAAAATTTTTAAGGGGATGATCCTGGGGGTTTTTAGCCTCGGTCTCTCTCTCTCTCTCTTTCTCTCTCTCTCTCTTTCTCTCTCTCTCTCTCTCTTGACAAATCTTTTGACGTGTCTCGCCGTTTTTTCTTTTAATCGGCGGTTTTTACAGAAATCCGGGGAGGAAAATTTTGTCAAATTAACACCCTGTATGTTATTGTGCATCCAGAAAGTAAGTTTCCCTATTTAAAACAAATTAGAAACATAAAATTTCAGGTACAGATTTATTGAAAATGGCAATGTTTTCGCTATTTTTCATTATAGCGACTATCAGAATTGAGAAGCTTCCCATATTGTGGGATCTACTTCTCTATCCTTCTATCTCTATAGAACTCTGCCGCCTGTAAATGGCCTTTTGTCGTTGCCAAAACACTCAGTCTGTGAATTGTGTGAATACAAAACTATCCAAACCACCCCTAGCCTTCCCAGTTTCACACCCCTTCCGGAAAAAAAAATGGAAAATGATCAGGAACCATAAAATGCCTTGAAACGGAGTTTGGTACGGGTTTAAGGATTTTTGTTGTTGCAAATTACGCTGCGCCATTCTTTTATTTTCAAAAATGTAACAGAAAAATCTACTATGAGCTGCGTTACATCAAATAACCACATGGTGATATCTAATGCAACATCAATGTTTAGGTCCAGTTTATTAACCATAGTGTATGTCTTCGAGCCTATTTTTGAAGTTATTCCGCAATCTCTAGAAAATTTGACATTTATAGTACTTCACAAAAAATGGGAACGGAGTACGACAGAAAGATACGGTTTTCAGTTTTAACACGAGCAAGAAACATAATTATGTTTTAGTTTCAAAAGCACATTAACTCAATATACTAGCAATTTTCAAATTTGAATAGTTTGAAAGCTTAAGCACTTTTTTTTCAAATGGGTTAGTATGATTAGTTTCTCATCAGTGAATGCGAAATTAAATTCTCTTTCACTTTTAGCTGAGCACATGTGGCTCTATGTTTGATGATTTTCAAGATATTTACGAGTTTGTAATTATTCCGTAATGGCGTCTAGGAATACAAAAAAAAGTAGGTGGCGTGGCTCGCAGAGGAAAAAATTGGCAGAAAACCTCATCCAGTGTTTTGGCTTCTAATTCTGAACTGGGCATTCGCTTCATCTAACTGTAACCACATTCTTAAAAACTCCAGTGGTAAATTTTCCAGCAGCTATTCCAAATTTTCATTAAGAAAATTTTGGAAAACATTAATTTATTATGCGGTTTCCAATATTACCACCCCATATGTTTGGATTCCATGCTGGTTGCCAACGGACCTCTCAAAATTTGAATTTACGTTGACGTAAAATATGAGAGAAAACATAGTTAATAAAGATAGTGTATAGCAGTGCTACAGCAGAAATTAGTCGGTATTCGGGTATTGGTCAAACATCTGTGAACATGATCCTAACGAAGAACACACGTATAGCATCGGCATCCTTAGTACGTGCAGCTAAATCAAGCACCTGAATGGCAACACTTTGAAAACAGCATGAATTTCTGCAATATTGGGGTCGTGCTCCAGTCCAAGAAGTTGCACTCCTTTTTAACGGTGTGTTGTTTACGAATTAAGGTGCATTTCTTATGAAATTTCTTATGAAGTACAGCTTCACCGTTATTGTTAACGGCCATGTAAACTGGCATAATTTACATTTTCATTCCGTCGTAAATCCAAATTTTGAGAGGTTTGTTGACAACCGGCATGAAATGTAATCATCTGGGGTGGTATCATTGGAAAACGCAAAATAAACTAAAGGTTGCCAAAATTTTCTAAATGAAAATTTGGAAAACCTGGTGAAAAATTTACCACTGTTTGTGATTTTTTTACGAATAATGTGGATACAGTTAGATGGAGCGAATGCACATTTTAATATTAGAGGCCGAAACACTTGGAATAAAAGGTTTCCTGCCAATTGTTTCGTCTGCGAGTCACACAACCTACGATTTTTCCAATTCATAGGCGCCATCACAAAATCGTGAATATCTTGAAAACCATCAAAGATAGAACCACATATGCCTAGATATGAGTGAAATAGAATTTAATTTTTCATCCACTGATGTGAAACTCATTTGAAAAATTTTTAAGGTTTTGAACATTTCAAATTTGAAAGTTGCTAGTGTATTAATTTAATGTGCTTTTGAAGCAAAGATCTTACTAAAACGTAGGTATGTTTCTTGCTCGTTTTAAAACCAAAAACCGCATCTTTCTGTCTTACTCAGTTTTCGAGATATTAACATGTTTGGTAAAGTACTACAAACGTCAAATTTTCTAAAGATTGCTGAATAACTTCGAAAATAGGCTTTGTAGATATAAATTATGGTTAACAAACTGGACCTGATTGGGAAGCTCAAAAGTATTCCAGATAATTATGACATTTGGCTACCTTTGTATCTGCAACGTCAAAATTTGTTGTATAAAATATCGCATAAAAGCATTTATATGTGGAAATAAGACTTATGGAAAGCTTTTAGTCCAGTACGCCAGGAGGAAGAACCACGAAATCATCTACAAAACTGAACCACGACGATTCACTCAATGGGATGCAAGCAATAGGTTTGATAAATTATAGTCTCTATCTTCCTATACCTCATACAAGGCAGTGCCTTAGAGGTGGAAATATTTATTTGTATCCAGGGAACAAATGGTTGGGTTTACGTCAAGAAAAAGAAGGTGTCTCTTTTACGACGTTTCGGCCTTTTATTAGGCCATCTTCAGGGCACTAAAAAAATATTTTTTAATTAAACAGACAAATATACGTGAAAAAAAAAATTTGTTAGTGCCCGGAAGATGGCCTGATAAAGACCGAAACGTCGGCAAAACAGTAAAAGAGACTCCCCCTTTTTCTTGACCTAAACCCAACCATCTGTTTCCTGGATAGTATACAGTAGGTCACTAAACAATTGAGCTGATATTTATTTGTAGTTCATTGTTACAAATAAATTGAATTGAATTAACAAGTGTTTTTATAGTGCGGTTTTACTTTCTTTAAAATGTTTAGTCCTTTGCATTTTCAGTGGAATCAAAAACTTAAGATTAACTTATAGTTAACAGATAGGTACTCGAGAAACACGTATTATTAATAATGAAACGTGAATAAAAACGTTGAAGGCTCCTTTTTATGTCTTTCTTCGATAAGTTTTTTTAGTTAAGTATTTCTTATTTCAGAGATTGTGAACTTAAAACTATATTTTGCTTGCTCCGAGAGCATTTTTTCTCCTTAAATTTTTGATAGACAGATTTTGCCACGAAACTTACCTTTCAGATATGGGTCTGACCCTGACCGCAACTTTCAGCCTTGTCATCTCGCCGTAGGCCGGCTCCAGTCAACTGCAACTCTCCACTCTCCAGTACCACGTTTCTCTGAATGAAACCCCACTCTTCTTCTAAGTATCACCGCCGCAACAGTGGCTCTGCTCTGCTGAACTCCACCGATTCGGGATGATCTCAAATCAGGTTTTAGCGAAAAAAGTGAGACGCGGTCGCACGCAGAATGTAAACAAGTGAAAATCTGGACCGACGCGTCAAGTTGGCTTTGGTGTTTGTTCGGCGTCGCCGTCGAGGCGCGAGTGTTGCCCAAACGCACCGCGAGACGCCTTTCAGACGGCGAGGAGGTCTAAATTTACCATTCGCCACTACGAGATGTAAGGATGAAAGAGACCACCGGTAATTGACGGCTTTCGAACGAAAAATCGTGTGAGGTGGAACAACTTTGTACTTTTCAAGCCTTAAAATAGACCTATTTTCATACTACTACTGTACTGCATTCACTGGAGAAAAGGAGTAAAAAATTATTTCAAACCCATATTTTGGAGCTTTACTCGGATAAATCGAACTTAAGTTTTCTGTTTATAATAACATCACTGCTCTCAGTATGCAGTTTTGTAGACGGTGTGCTTATAACCCTTGACCATACAGTAAAAATTTACATATATTGTGCATGGTTACTCCGTATAGTAATAGTAGTGATGTGGAGGCGAAAGCAGGACTTTGTTACTTTTTGCTAATCGTACAGATCATCACTACCCAGATAGCACAAGACATCTATAATAAGACGTTCATTCTATGTCGCACTTACGTCTGAACGTCTTGCGGCATAAAGAAGACATCTTTAAGATGTCTTGCTAATTGCATCTTAAAGATGTCCAAGTTTTCATGTCTCAAAGATGTCCATTTATTTTCCAGTTTTTAACAGAATTTTTATCCAAAATGATGAAACCACGATACACTCACACACGGTATGTCAGCCGCGCGAACAAAATTCGTTTCTATTGCGCAGTGACGTCACGTGCGTCGCAGCCTCGAGCGGGAAACAAGGGTTTCATATGCAGAGCGTGGACATTTATTGTTGTTAACGTTGAAATTTAAATTGGTGTTGTTATTAATTGCGTTTTTGAGGAAGTATTTTGTTTTATGCTGTATTTCATTTAAATACTGAAAGTGTCTGTGTAATAAGTACTTAAATAATCCCAAAATATGGTGAATTGTGCGATTGCGGGCTGTACAAACTATACGAGAAAAACAAAAGGAACCAATATTAAATACTTTCGGTTTCCTAAACAAGACGATATCGCCAAACAATGGGTTGTTGCATGTCGTAGAGAGGATAAAATCAACTTGAAGAATAGTAAGAAATATTGTTTGAATAAGTATATTTTTCACAAGCGATCGTTTGGTTGGAGACATCATTTGGCTCCAACTATTTTATTTAGCTTTTAAACGGTTTTTATTATTCAAAGTTGTCTATGTAAGAAATACGTTCTTATGCTTTTTTCACAAACTTTTTAAAAAATGTGTAGATCCGATACATAATAAATATAAATAATATGTAGAAACTATACAAAAGTGCATGTGAGCGGTAGGCCGGCAACAAGAAATTGGTTATAATTTAAAAATTCAGAACTTTTTAAAAGGTCTTATTTAACTTGACCGTTCATTCATATATTTATTCATTTATTGTTTTCGTATTTATCCTATATTCAGTGCACTACCCCACATTAAATAAAATTAGGTATTTTGATCTTTTGCGTATATAACAAATCAAGTATTTTAAGATAATTCTTACTTTTTTATTTTAGCGAGCATTTGCTCAGAGCATTTTTTATATTGGATTCTGAATTTAATATTATGCACGGGACATCCTTATCAAATGGAAAACATCTATTTAAAACACTAGCCGAACGCACTCTAAGCAAGCTATCTGATCCTTCAGATATTCCTTTCGAGGTCATTTTATGCTTAGCAAGAACTAGAACATACATTAGACTGCGAGATATAAATCGTAGGATTAGTTTTCAAAATTGTAAAAGGCGCTTAGAAAAGAAAATGTCAAAAATAACAAATAAAAAAAATAAGAAAAGATAAAAAAGATTAAAACATATAAATTGTACCTATTTCTTTTTCAAAAATCCCCATAGAAATTTATAGGATTTTTTTTTAGCTCTGAGGGATGATTTTCTGTAAATATGTATAGAATAAAAACATCTTCAAAATGGTGTATTCACTTATTTGTAAAAAAACATTCCCCCTGATTTTATGTTTTTGGAGATTTTCACAAATTCGTGTCTCTCTCTAGAGAGATAACGTTTGTGTGGTGAGTTTTAAAAAGCTCACCCTGTACAAAATTCTTATAAAAAATCATAAAGCTTTTCTAAAAAACATAATATGCAAGATTTTTAGACAGTGTTATTGAAAACGTAGGATTGTATTTATTCTATTATGAATTGGTATAATATTTATGGATAAAGCTTTTCTTATATTTTTAACTTTGATAATTATTGTATAAACCCTGAATTGAAATAATAGACAATATGCTTAACAACTCAAAAATTAAACTGGTACTTATACGCCACGAAAAAAAAAAGAAAAATAATAAAACAAGCATCAAATACCATTTAAATTCATGCGACACCAGGTATTTTGCAACGCACGTGACGTCACGGAGCGCGACAAGGACAGGCAATGTATGCGCGCTGACATACCGTGTGTGAGTGTATCGTGGATGAAACCTAATGAAGACATCTTCAGCAGTGGCGTAACTAAGGGCCCGCAGGGCCCGCAGCTGCGGGGAAGGGGGGCCCGTGCTTTTGGGGGCCAAGGGTCTTCACGCGCCATCTTTTACAAATAATACCTATGAATCCCATGATGCTTACCTGTCATGGAAAAAGTGGGACAGTATTGCATTTTAAACTAAACCCCAAAAATCGGCGCAGTATCTGCAGTGAATGGAAAAATACGTCAAGACAGCATACGTAAAAAAATATTTTGGCTAATCTTGTTCAACACAGGTTACACAAATAATCAACACATAGGTGTAAAATACAAACTAAGCAACGACCTTCTAAAAAGTTTAAATCGAAAAATATGGTTTTAAACCACTAATTTTGTAATTTTTCGATTAATTTGAACACGTAAAGCTCGTTGTATAGTTTGTATTTTACACCTATGTGTTGGTTGTTTGTGTGACCTGTGTTGTGGAAGACACCGAGTTAAATTAGCAAAAATACTTTTTGACGTTTTTTTTTTTTGAGAATTTCATTTAAAAGTCTGTGACTCAATGCACATTGCTGTTTTTGCGAGCAAACCTCAACGTTAAAGTCCTGAAGATGGCAATAAGCATTGCCGAATGCTTGGCAGGTTTCTATATGCAGTGTTCATCGTGTTTCATTCCAAAATTTTGGCCACCACCTCAAAATTTGCTCTTTAATATATACACAGTGAGTCCTTAGTTGATGCTTTTTTAACTGTGCACAGAAGTCGTTGAATCAAACTAGCTTCTCAAATAATTTTTTTAGAAAACTGAAAAATAAGCGAGATCCAAAATAAAAAATGTAAATCTAGGCTTGCGTATCAAGACGTACCTACCTAGCCTAGTCACTTTCTGTCTAACTCTCTTAATTTCAAAATTGGTGATCCCTAACAGCGGCACACTTTTATAAATGCAACTTTTTGGATTTACCAATTTGGAATTAACTACGACAAACTGAAAGTGACTAGATAACTAATTGACAGGTACAATGCCTGATTATGAGACAAAAATTCGAAAAAACTAAACATATAGAGACTAAGTACGTCTTAATACATAAGTCCAGACCAGGGTTTAGACTTACCTTTTTGATTCTGTATCTTGCTTATTTTGCAGTTTTCGTATAAAAGTTATTTGAAATGTTGTTTATTTAACGACTTCTACACATCAGTTTAAACAAAAAGACTCAACTTAGGACTCACCCTGTATATATAAATAATATACATATTATGAAAAAAAGAAGCCTTTGAAAATTTCTTGGGGGGGCCCGGAAAGTATCTTGCGAGGGGCCCCGAATTTGAAGTTACGCTACTGATCTTCAAGGTGTCTTGCCGATGACATCTTTCAGATGTCTTGCTGATGATATCTTCAAGAAGTCTTGGTAATGACATCTTCAAGTCGTCTTGACGATGACATCTCAAAGATGTCTCATATACGTATACCACAGACTATATACCCCCACCACGTACACTGAATGAGAATGACGGACATTTTGTATTCGCTAGGTCTCTGTAACCACGCTAGCCTCACTTTTCCGTTCGCGGTTCTTCTTTGTGGTTTTTCTGGTTTCTGCTTTTCTGGATAATCTAGAAGTTAGTGTGAACTGTGTAAGTTTTTTAGCTAGCTACAGGTAAGTTAACGTCTGAGTTATGGATAGAGCATGGGATGGGTGCAAACTCTACTCTAATAACCAACAATTTTGCATTACTGTGTAGTTGGTTCGGGGGGAAAGGAAAAATGAAGTCAAGTTGATTGACTCAGTTATTCCCACACATTACGGTGATACCAGTTTATTATTTTCCCATAGCATGAAGCTTTGATCTGAGATGCCCTTGCAACCAAATCATCGCCAGACCGCCCCCCCCCCCCCCCCCTAAATTTGTCTTATGCTGCCAGGCTTTTCCTTAACAGGTCAATGGACAGCCTATTGTCAATAATACAAACTTTTCAGTTTTACAACACCCCCCCCCCCACCCCAACCACCCCAATTTCACCCCCACCCAAAAAAGGTAGAAAACGGTCAGGAATATCTAAAACATCTAAAAACAAGGTTTGAGCTATTTTCATATTTTTAGTTTTTTTGATTATCGCTACCTTGCCACTGACAAGATTTCTAACAACCATACGCGTTTTCCATCCTCACCACAGTAATAATATTGTGTCAAAATTTCATTAGAATCAATTAAATAGTTTCCACGTTACAAAATACAAACCGATCAAAAGCACCCACCCCAAAAAAAAGCTAAAAGCTCTAAAACGCTTAAAAACGAAATTTGAGCTGTTTTTATACTTTTAGTTTTTTTATTATTTCTGCGCCGCCACTGGCACGACTTATAAAAACCATACGTATTTTCCATCCTCGCCACGGTAGTGATACTGTGTCAAAATTTCATTAAAATCAATTCAACAGTTTCCTCGTTACACAAGAACGATCTAAAGCAATACTCGTATGTTTACACCAGAAAAAATTCCTTTGGTTTCTGTAATAGGCAAGGCAATGGATAATGACCTAAAAAAGTTATTTATATCGCTAGGTCTTCCTTCACAGGTCAGTGAACAGTCTATTATGAAAGCAACAAATTTTTCAATTTTACAACCCCCCACCCCTCAACCACCCCAATTTCACCTCCACCCAAAAAAAGTAGAAAATGATCAGGAACCCCTAAAACGCCTAAAAACGAAGTTTGAGAAATATTTAAAAATTTTTGTTCTTTGCTAATTATAATTACTCCAGCGCGCATGCACAGATTTTCAAAATTATAGGAACATTACCTACTACGACCCTAAAGCATAATTCTGCACAAATTTCAACACAATTCATGTAGCGGTTACTGAGATTACGTGGCTACAAAAACGCCAACAGACAGACAGTAAGACCGACAGATAGACCGATAGACAGACCAGCGGAAATGAGTGACGTAGATTTTCGTTATGTAGACATCATAAGGCGCCCAAAAAGCGTATTATCTCAACATCGAAAATTTTTGCGATTACAATATTCCCCTCACCTATCGGTGTGGGAAGTAAAAAGCCATTCAACAGCCTGACTTTAGCAAAGGCAGTATTAATAAGTAGATAATTTGGATTCCTTTTTAATAACCTCAACCAGGTACATTGTACACACGAAAACTTATGACCTATTTTGATTTATTTGTACAAATATGTGTGTGGTTACATATTTAATTTTGCAACTACTATCCATATCTATAATATAAAAAAATAAGCAAAACACATTTGAAAGCTTGTTCTGTTGTTGAAGGTGCAGCCAGAACATACAAAGGATGTGAGCGGTAACAAGAAGGAGGAGACTTGTGTATGTGTAGAACTCTGGTTGAGAAGGGCAAGTGATAAGAAAAATAATAATAAAAGTTAATAAATTGAATTAAATGAATAATTAAACTGCAATAACCTTTTTTTCTAAACTTAACTCCGTTCACAACACTTACGATGTTAATTTTGCTCACGTTTAAAATAATTTGTTTCCAAATTACACACTATTTTTCTTTCTTAAAGATTACTCATAACTTTTGTCTTTCAAACCTACTGATGTAAGCAGGAATTGACAGAGCGCATAAAATTTGACTATATGATATCCAGAATAAAATATTTGAATTGGTCTTCACATCGGCTAAAAACCACCTTTATACTCTAAATGCAATAGTATACAAAATATTTATTCGTGTATTCTAATGCTTTTGCAAACTGAAATCATGAATTTGAAACAGGCTTGCATCTTATTTCGTATGATTTATTAAGGGCTTAACAATTTTGTGGCGTCAAGGTTAAGATCTTAAATGTACATCCAAGAGATATCTTGAGGAGGTATTGAATATGTCTGAATTTCTATCGGTTCTTAGACGTCTAACAGACGTGAATGGATATCTCTAAGTCATCTTTCAGGCGTAACTGAATATCTACCTGTAAAACGTCTCAAAAATGTCTTAAAAAGACATCCTAAAGATGTCTCAAATATATCTCGACGACATTTTAAAGATGTCTTAAGATACAGACGAACTAGAGTAAAGAGTTAAAGTTATAAAAATGACTTACAGCAAATCAAGTCTAATCAGAAATAACTAAGGTCAAGAAGCTGCTGGAGTACGACAGAATTGAATATCTTTTACAGCATACTAGCTACTACACTATACTAAGGATTGACAATTCTCAGAACCATTAAAAATTTTGAAAGTAAGGGAAATCTACCACCGAATGTTGCTGGTAATCTAATAGCTTCAGAATAAAATTTCACATTTAATGATTTAAAAAAGTAGTAATTTCCGTCAAGTCAAAAGTAACGAAGGTTTCAGAAAACGAAGAATGAATTAAAAATCTGTTCAAATTATAAAACATAATTTACCTAGCAAAAAATTAAAATCTGATTTGCCAGTATTCTTTTTTTTG
Organism: Callosobruchus maculatus; assembly: GCA_951848785.1. NCBI lineage: Eukaryota > Metazoa > Arthropoda > Insecta > Coleoptera > Chrysomelidae > Callosobruchus > Callosobruchus maculatus. Next base: position 7,197,770 of record CATOUR010000026.1, on the reverse strand, counting down.
CGATCTTGCTAATAGATACTGAAAAATTTGGAGGGCTGCAGTCGGACAGTCAGAGCAGCAGTAGCTAGTAAGCTATAAAAATTATCCATTTCTGTCGTATTCCAGCTTCTCTTTGACCTTAGACATTTTACCGTCGTTGTTTCTAGTTAGAGTTGATTGGTTGTAGGAAATTTTTATAATCTTGTCTACTCAACTAAGCGGTTCGCTTCAAGTCCCATGTGTGATACACACTAGAATTGACCCGGGAATCTAAATATGTAATAATATACAGGGTATTCCAATTAAAAAAGCACAACTTTGATATGACACGCTTTTATTAGACACCCTGTATAAAAGTCATTATTTTTAAAATGTAGTCCAACTCGACTTACATACACCCGCAAAGTTAATTTTCTAAAAAGTGGTATCGTTTGGTCACATGAGCCCGAAATTTCGACACAGTATTATTACCTTGGCGAGTATGGAAAGCACGTATGATTTTCATAAATCGTGTCAGTAGTGGCGCTGCAATAATAAAAAAAAAACTAAAAATATAAAAACAGATCAAACTTCGTTTTTAGGCATTTTAGGAGTCCCGGATCATTTTCCATTTTTTTTTTTTTTGAGAGAGGTGAAATGGGAGTAGTTGGGGTTTTGCACAATAAAAAATTCATTTGATACTTATGTTTATTCAGTCAGTCGTCTAACAATGCTTAAAGATAATATTATTATACAATTAATCAATCAACATCAATTGAATACAAACACCTACCAATATTTATGTCACTCACATAAGTCAGAAACTGATAAAATCTTACGGTTAGGTTGTCTGACACTTATCAAGAGGTGGTGAAACTAGCCCTAAAATTAACAAAGATGGTACAAACGCTTAATGAAAGAACAACGTAATGTTTAAAGTTTAACATAATCCCAATGTTTTACAATTATTATGTGCATAGTCCACTAACTATAACTCAGTTATTTGAGTTTCTGAATAAAAAGCTCATCTCTATACGATATATGTTTGGGGTGGCTCCATGTATTGCCTCAAACGTTGAATTCACTCTTAATATTCCAACAGAAAGTGGCCTATTTTTTGGCTAAAGCTCGGATATACAGGGTGAGTTTTCAGTACCGGCTCGGTCGATAACTCCACTACTGTAGAAGATAGCGAAAAAAGTTTAATATAAAAGTTGTAGCCACGGATGTGCTCCTTGCTCAGAAAATATTTTGATTTATACAGGGTGACCCATAACTACGTGGTGATGCAAACATGCATTTTTTTTACATGAGACACCCTATATATTATTCTATATTCAAATTCTACTAATGATTTCCGTTCTTCGAATATAGGGTATTTTTACATTATACAGGGTATTTCAAAAGTTATGACCATTTTTATCTCTAAATCGCTGTAAATGAACGTACTGTATATCAAAAAGTGATGAATCAAAAATCATATTTTTTACACGGGTGGATAAAAAATATCATCTAGTTTTAATATCGGCTATAAAAAAAGCCCCCGACGCATATTCGTATACAGGGTGATGTAGAATGCAAAATACAGATTTTCTCTTTTTTTTTCAAATGTAACCCCCAATAATTTATTATACCAAAGAATTGCTTTTAATATGCTCTTTCATTTTTGTATAGCACTTGTTGTACCTCCGTCCATCAGTTTCCGAGATATTTCGATTTTTCGATAAATTTAAAATATGGCTTCTATTTTTGTACTGAAATTTATTTATTTTGAGGAAGTTCTATCAAATTTGTTTTTTATTTAACGGACAACTAAATTATAAGCTCATGGTAGTATTTGATGAACTCAAAACCCTGAATCATCGAGATAATAAAGTCAAGCATGCCGAGGAAACAATTTTGTAGGAGTGATGCATAATTATCAAGCAGATTTATCAGGTATGCTTTGATGAATTGACGGTTTTCATAACCTGCTCAACAATTCCGTATTATGCGAAAAACGAGCTTTAAAAATTAATTTTTCCATTGAGGGTATTTAGGAGAATCTTTGAGAAATTGCCTACTTGACTCTAGAATATATCAACTATGAACAGCAATATCCAGAACGGAGGCACTTTAAAACTAATGCGTTTGAAAAAATGAAGAATATTTTTATTTGGACCGTGTCGTTTAATATTTCATAGCCTACCTGATAGTTCTGCTTGATAATTATGCATGACGTCTATAAAATTGTTTCCTCAGCACACTTGACCTATATTATCTCGTTAATCCAGTGTTTTGACTTAATCAGGTACTATTATGGCCTTATATTTTAGTTGTTTGTTAAGCAAAAATAAAATTTGATAGTATCTTCTCAAAATAAATAAATCTTAGTAAACAAATAGAAGGTATATTTAAAATTTGTAGAAAAATCGAAATATCTCAGAAACTAATGAATTCAGCCGCAACAAGTGCTATACAAAGATGAAAGAACATATTAAAAGCAATTCTTTGGTGTAATAAAATATTGGGGTTACATTTAAAAATAGAGAGAAAATCTAGATTTTGCATTCTACATCACCCTGTATAACAATATGCGTCGCGGGCTTTTTTTATAGCCGATTTCAAAACTAGTTGATATTATTTATCCATCCGTGTAAAAAAAAATAATTTTTGATTCATCACTTTTTGATATACAGTACGTTCAATTGACAGCGATTTGGATATAGAAATGGCCATAACTTCTGAAATACCCTGTATAATGTAACAATACCCTATATTGGAAGAACGGAAATCATTAGTAGAATTTGAATATAGAATAATATATAGAGTGTCTTATTTGAAAAAATGCATGTTTGCATCACCACGTAGTTATGGATAACCCTGTATAAATCAAAATATTTTCTCAGCAAGGAACATATCCGTGGCTACAACTTTTATATACAACTTTTTTCGATATCATCTATAGTAGTGGTGTTATCGACCGAGCCGGTACTAAAAACTCACCCTGTATATCCATATGGTAAGAAATGAATACCCGGATCGAGGCTCTCACTAGGCATTGCATTACCGAATTTTAATTTACGATAAGATGCTCGAATGAGCTCTCCCAGATAATAACACCAATGGGCGTCCGAACGAGGAACACTAGAGGCTCTGCGAGTTCATCCTTACCAGGTCGAGGCCCCTACGCCCCGAACCAGTCTCCCCCAGCATTCTTTCTTTTGGAGAACTTCGACCCAGTGGAATGAGCTGCCGGGAAATTTGTTCCCAGATGGTTACAACCTGCAGCGTTTCAAATTTAACGTGCACAGACACTTATCCTCTCGCAGCACTTCTACAGCGCCATAGGCTTTCAGCCTTTGCGGGAGGCTGACCATACAAAAAATTGTTGAATAGTACAATATATAATATAATATAACAACCTAGAGAAATAAACAGCTTCACTTTGCGTTGCTGCAACGTCGAAGTGCTGTAAGTCTATGTTGAAGTCGACCTTTTAGTGGAGTCGGGAATACAGAATGGCCAACAACCTCCAAAGACCTGTTTAAATCCACTGTATCTGCCTTCAATATGAATAAGATCCGCTTAGCTTTAGAAACAAATATACACAGAAGTTATTCATGCAACAAAATTGATTGAGAAAACCAAAAGAATGTTATCCAAAATGTTAGCAATAACATTTACACCGACATGAAGAGCCATAGCAATGAGGAATTTACAATATATTGCACAAACAGGTTGCTAACTTTAATATCACGTTTTATTTTTAATAGGGAAGGAACAAAAGACGTTTTACAATTAGCAACGTTTAGCAGAAGTAAAAATAATCAATGCAACACACTTATACAAATATTTGCATATAACAATGAAAAGTAACAATAAACATATATCCAAATTCCAAATTAACTGGAATTATAATACAAAGAATGAAACAAATGAAAATAAACTTAATAAAATTTGATGATGTAAACCTGGATAACCTGCAAAATAAATATATTTATTTATAACTCTATTTCGGAGGTGTAGATACAGTGACATTATGGGAGAGAGATATACGGTCTGGCCTGGGGAGGGGGATGGTGCTATAGGCAAACAGTACAAGACATGATATGTTTTTTAGGTCAAAGGGGGGATACAACCTATATAGTCTGAAGTTTATGGTGAATCTAACAATGATTTTTGATGGTCTTCCAGGGGGAGTGCTGTAAGCAAATAGTATGAGACATGATATAGTTTATTTCTATCCCCCAGTATCAAAACCACTGCTCTATTCAATAATAAAGTCATTAATTTAATGTATACTATCCACTGTAGTCTGCTATAAACAAAATTATATGTTTAGCCTAGTGATTTAGGAAACTAAAGAAAAAAGTACGTGATATTAATAAAAAGGTGCATCAAATCAACAAACATCAACATCAATTTTGCGCCAAGTAGTTGGTGATAAAATTAAAGGTTGTACAACCTTTCAAAATATAAACGTATATTCATCGCTAACCATATTGAATTAATGTTAGATTTCTTTATTTTTCTTCATATGCACCGCCCACTATCAATAGAATTCTGCTAAAGTATGAGAAGTTTTCCGAAATCATCTTCGAGTCAATAAGAAAGGCTTATGGCCAGTTGAACAGAAACCATTATAATTTTTTGTCAATCTCAAAACATTCTCCTCGGAACGTATTTTTGAGCAGGCGCATTTGTTCCAAAATTCTAATCGTGTTAATAGGTTCTGTGGTCAAGAACTTATACAGGGTGTCCAACGACGATTAAGACAAGCAATATACCGGAACTGGGTTGTAGAGTAGCGAATTATAATTTTGGAGGTATAAATTAGAACAAATATAGTATATTTTCTTATTATTGTGTCACCCAATGAGGTATTTGTTTTTTGTCACGTGACGTCCGATTTAAAATGTTTAATGGGACACCCTATATATTTGTGACTTTTTGTGTTCCTCCCGATAAAACAATTCCAACAAACTAGCACAGTTGGGGTCTGAAGTGATTCATTCAAGATCTACAGGTACTTCTCGTTTATAACTGATTTTGGCGACTGAGGTCATTTTCTTCTTCAAAAAAATGTTATTTGGTGTGAAACACATTCGATGTTTTTAACTGGATAGCTAACGGAGGTTCTCCAATTCTAGTGCCAAAAGAAACAGTTTCCAGTTTTTCCAACATAGAAAATTTATGTTGGCTGTTGGCCATGATTTTGTTATTTAGTCTTTGTGTGTTTTGTTTTTAGTTTGAGACAGACGTCTTTCAGAATGACTACCTCATCTGAATATATGATTTTCTCAAAGTACATACAATACTTACCTCCATTTCCAAAGGCTGCATTCCAGATAGAAGTTTGAACACAGAATATTAATAGTTCATTACACTAATTACTGAGTTTAGTATTAATGTTAAGATGTATGTAAGTTTCCGAAGTAATGAATGAATGAGACAGAAAGACATACTCCGGTTACAAATATTCTATTAGTATTAGTTCAGAGATTTTTTTTTATTTTCATCGATACTCTACTAAAAACGTCGGTGACTACTTAGTGACTACCTTATTGGATTTGATTATTATTAATTTAAATTATATTTATTATCGAATTCTTAAGAGCTATGATTTCTATTTCTGTAATTTTTTTTATAACGGTTTTTAGATAACAATTCTAAGGTGCTCGATCAATCAAAACAGCATATACGGATAAGATTATTGTAGCAGTAAATACCTTTTGAACGCACGAAGCTCTAGGAGGTACTGCTTCAAATATGAATACTGTTTTTGCAAAGGTGATAATCTTAAACACAGTATATCCCAAAATTACTACTTAGATCGATCCATCCAAATGACTTTCAGTGAAAGTAGTTAGTTAAATAAATAAGTTTTATATTCGACTGCATCATAAACATTTCACTTATGAATTCGTTTAGTGTCCATAGTTGACTACTTTATTGGATACCAGTTTATTGGACGCAACTGCTTCTGTCATACTTTTTTTTACACCACTTGTCATAGGCCGCATACATATTTTCATAAGTACTTTTTGAGTTAGTGGGTAAGCTTTTTTCTCCCGTACTATCCATCTTTTTATATCACTATGAAGTTTGTCACAAAATTAACGAAGTAGACAACTTTTTTTTACTATTCTAAGGTCGATGGTTTTAGCTTGATAGTGTAGTAATTTGTGCTAGAAACATCACGTAAACAAGGTACAAAATTATTAACAACCTCCAAAGTATCCAAATAAAAACACACATATACATATCTTCAGAAGCAGTATTCATATAGAAGTCCATAAAGTACAGGATCTCATAACACAATGTCTTTTTTTAAGGAAATAAGAAGTCATTTATGAATACAAACAAATTTTGGAGTATCCTTTCTCCTAAGATGCTTAAAAACAAAGTTTAGGGTGGTTATGAAGATTTCTTTTTCTGGTAATTACTCCACCGCCATTGCAACGATTTTCAAAGATCTAATAGTATTACCTACTATGACTCCACAGCAGATATTATACATAAAATATTATCAAAATTCATGCAACAATTTGAGATTACGCGATTACGACACCCCCCTCATTATCGGCATGGAACAAAATATGAAGTCCACAGATATGTCTTTAATTCTGAGAATTTTTGTTTTTTGCCAATTACTCCACCACCAATACACCAATTTTTTTAAAAATAAAGTTGCGTTGCCTACTTAGACCCTGCAGCATATCGCACTACAAATTTCATGAAGATCGGTAGAGCGGTTACTGAGATTACGCTGTTTAGTAGACCTACGTACTGCGTACGTTTTGAGCCTTACCTCCAGGATAGAACAAGTGACTCTTAATCTTCACATATCCTGTACCAGGAATCCTGAGTTCGCAGCCAATCAAAGTACCTGGTTTGAGATTTGCTGTCCTTTCTGTAGCGACAATGTAGACATTATATCTACCACCATGCGTCTTTGAAATATCCCAATGTACAGTTTGCAGCCTGTTCCTGATAATAAATTAGTAGCATTTAGAATCAAGTAATCAACTTCAATCAACCTCCAAAAATTTTGTAACTTCAAATGTTCGAGTACGTTAGAGATGTGTACAAGCAACGGATTATTGTTTAAATTACATAAAAGACAGTTTAAAACTCTGTCTTTGCACTGACAGTTACTAGATATCTATACCGCTTATACGTTAGTAACAATATTTTACAATGCACCACAACCCCAATTTTATCTTTACATTTACAAGGCTTTTTAAATGGTTCGCATATTCTGATATAATTATTTGCAATATTTCGACACTGCCATTTTGAATGCAAAACAGAATGCGTGGTTGCAAATTTTTGAAAATCCTGTAAATGTGAAAACATTTATTTGCTAGCACAACTAGAAACTGTAACACTTACAAACGCATCTTAAATAAAGAAATGCTAGGAACTAACATAATTTCGACTGGTTGCAAATTTCAATATTAAAAAAATAGTACCTATTTCGGGTTGTGATGTTTTGATTTTTTATTGAAAAAAAAACAGTTTTTTGAGACATCTTTATTTTCTTTCAATGTTTGTCAGGAAATTCAAAATTTCAAAGTGTAATTTTTATCAACTTATAGTATTTGAGAAATTAAACGGTTTTAGTTTTTTCCACGAAGGTAACAAAATTTGATTGTTTTTCATCATCCCTGTAGGAAGAGGGTTTGCTAAAATGTAAGGATTTTGCTGCATTTTTGAACCTGCTGCAAATGCTACAATTATTGTTTAATTTTTCATATTCTGACATTATCGATTGAACTATATTCACAAATTGTAATGGACTAGTATCATGAATTTTATTTCTGGTTGCATATGATAGAGTACGTCATAAAAAGCATCTCATTTTTTTCTCCGATTTTTTTGGGCACAGGAAAGCCGTGAAAATGAGGAAAATATTTGAATTCTCCTAGGGCAGTGACGTCACTGCCCTATAGGCGAACAGCCAATCAAAAGACAGATATGTGTGCTGTGTTGCCGCATTCTGATGGCGCGCGGAGCTGTACGCGGGCTGGCTCATCTATCTTGTCTTCTGTTCCCGTCTGATATGTTTTGTGGTTTTAATGTCCCGTGATCCGAAATTCCAGGGCTGTTCCAAATTACGGTTCTATCACCGTCCTAGAACTGTTTTCATCATGCCCCACCCATTTTGTGATTCTAGAATCTATGATTGGTTGGTACGGTGGTGGACCAACCAATCATCGTTTTGAGAACTGTAAAATGGGCGGGGCACGATGAAAACAGTTCTAGGACGGTGATAGAACCATAATTTGGAACAGCCCTTCCGAAAGCTAAGTTAAGGTTCCTGATCCGTCAATCCTGTCAATCAATCGTCATTCGGTCATTGTCATTTCCAAATTCCATTGGGCTTTGGCTGTAATTTTCAACAATCTTAAAGTTATTATTATTTGTTTGCGTTTATTTGTACAGGATATCCTTTTATTCCATTTTACTAGGTTTCAAGTTATTTTATCATAACATAACCAACAAGTATGGGTAAAATCGATAGTGGATTCACAAACGCCGATTCAGATAACCTGCCTAAAGTTGATATGGCTATGGTGAACGACTTTTATGTGGATAATATGCAGTTCTTCAATACGAAGATGAGAAATGTGAAAGCTAAGAAGTGAGTTTCAAATTATTTATAACACTTTGGATAGCAAATAACATGTTTATGTGAAATGTAAATGTTTTGCGAGTCGGAGCTGTTCTTGGCAACAATGCACTGCTGATAATTCGCGCGGTTGGCACTGATTGGCTGAATTTGAATTCCTTTCTTTAAACTTTAGAATGGAATTACTAAAAAACAAAATGATGTAGAAAGTAACGAAATGCAGCAGAACGTTTATTTGTGTATGCACTAAGCGGCCATAATAATTAAATCATTGTTCTTAACCTCGTGATACTAGTCCATTGATAGACCAGACCATTATAAGAATGGGCCAACGCCGCCTCTGGTTGCACGATAGTTTGTTTACACTCAGAGACCGGCAAGTGGTCGATGCGCTCAAGGCTCTGGAAGCTGACACAGTGACGTACCGTTTTATCGATGCCTAAAATGCTGTAATTGGTTTACGAGATTTTTATTAATTTGTGTTATAGGCCTTATTAAGCATGAAACAAAATTTCACTCAAATTAAAAAAATAAAGGATGAAATAAGCTTTTGATTGTAAACCTTAGATAATCTTGAGAACCAAACCTTCAAATTGCATTTTGTGCATTATCACGAATTTTCAGGAGAACCAAAAAACCAGTACAGAGAAACCAAAACATAGAGAAAAAATATAATGATTTGGGGTCTATGGAACTCAATCGCAAAATTTTTGGTACAAAGAACAACTGGGAAAAATTAAAAAAACTGTTGGACAGAATGCAGTTAGTTTGTCCCTACTAGACTACTGAATAAAATATAATAAAGCAAAAGTTTGGAAAATATTTACAGCATATTAGAATGAAACAACAAAATATAATAATAGTATAAAAGTATGCGTAGACGATATTTATTTTTTTTTAAATGAACCCTTTTTGATCATTTTCAGCGCAATCAAAAACATATAGTTCCATTCTAGTTCCATATATCACTAGTTAGAATCACGATCATAATGTATTTTGTCTATGGGCTTAAATCAGTTTGTTAGTCTAGGAGTGTAGGTATGATTTTCTACCGAATAGCATGGAGACTTAATGCATTTTGAAAGTCTGCTCCTTGCTTGACAAAACGCACAAACAGGATATTTACTTTGACTAAATAAATATATTAGCGCCAAATAAATATACCTGAAGAACAGGAACAATCTAAAAATTCTTCTTTTCACTCCACATATCAGAAAGTCGAGGTTTTCATTGTGTGGAAAAGCATTGGAAGAGTATGGCTACATATTAGTTAAAACACTGCCTACAGTAGTAAGACAACGAACATTTAACGGCACAGAACACACAATTTAAATTTAATTAAAAAAAGGGACTGGTAAATATCCGCACTCGACAGAAGAAAGTTGAGTAATAAGCTGATGGAAATCGTTTGATGTTTTTTCCGTATAAATCATTATATTATCTATGTTTTTCATCTGTTAAACATAGGCGGAGTACGGAAAATGTGTAAAATATAATCTAGATTATCAACTGGTTCATCTATTAGGTATCTTGTTAATTATCTCAATTTAATTAACAAAATAATCACTACAGTGGGCAGTGTTTTAACTAATATTTAGCCATACTCTTACCATGCTATTTCACACTTTGAAAAACGACTTTCTGGTAAGAGCACTGGAAAAAAGAACTTTCAGATTGCTCTTGTTCTTCAGGTTTATTGTATTTAGCACTAATATGTTAAAAGTGCTAAAAGTTCCTGCTAGCTTATTTCTTCCACTTGTTTTAATTCGAATGCAATTTTGCTCCAAGCTTAATTAATAAAGCCTATACCATCAATTGTTTCTACTACTACTACATAGCATATTATATAACTTTTATACACAAAAACTAAAAATAACACTGTAACTCTATAACTAATGCGTAACAATATGATTTTGTTCGTGGTTGTCAAGAAAAATAGGTGTATCATCCACGACACAACTGGCCAGTTGATCTCAGATGAGAGCCAATCACATAACAATAAAAAAATACTACTACATATTAGACGAAACGTCGCACAAAGAAACATAAGAAGTTTTTGTTTTAATTCTGACCAAATTAAAAAACCAAGATATTTATTAATGGCGCTGCGTAAACATTATTATGCAGAGTGAATCTTAAGTATGGAACGCCCCAATTATCTCGGAAACCGTTTGCACGATTTTCACGAATTTTGGGGTATGAGGATTTTGTAATACGGCCGATCGTGCTAGGGTATTAACAATGTTGTTATAGCTACCATTTTTCAGGAAATATAGTCTCTGTTATTTCAAATCAAGGATCCTGTATATTTCTACTTTTTTGAAAAACTTGAAAAATACTAATTATTTTTTATATAATATTTCCTATACCTAAACCTCATAATTTCGAAGTTCCAACTAAATTTACATTGCAAATAAGATGGCTAATGGCATCTACACTAACTACATCATGGAAAGTTGTCACCCATTCCTACAGGTGTGAGTCTGGCTGGCTTGTATGCTGTACACTATGTACAGGGTGTCCCATTTTGGGCACTTTTACGGGGTATCTGGGTTGTTTTAGAAGATAGAGAGTTGCGGTTTTCGCGACAGTGTGCTACTTTTCTGTGAAACTAAAGACGCCGTCAACAAAATTATCATGGCCCTCTTGGTTTTTGAGATACAGGGTGAAATCGAAAATTATCGATTTTGGCACCACCCTTGTATCTCGGTTGTCTTTTATTTTATTGAAAAGTTTAAAAAAGTGTCTTATAGATTTTTTTCTGTAGAATCCAGTGGTGTAGTTTGATTTTTTCTTACTCTAACCGTTTTTCAGTTATGAAGCAAACATATATTTTTTAAATTGAACATCCTGTATATTATTTTAGAAGTCAATCGGAAATAATTCAAGCTTTTCAAAAATATATTTTAGTATTAAGTTATTTTGAAAATTACACTCAAAATTTGATTTTTTCAATTTTTACTTTATTTGTAGCAGTAGGCCATGGTTAACCAACCATAAATAATAAGCATCTAAACAGTTATTACTCTTCAAGAGACTTCCTACTCAAATTCGAAAAAACAATATATAAATATATTTTTGTAAATAACAATGTCTCATTAAAATGATGAATGTTGTGTTATTATAATATTGAGTAGATAGTGGCTATGACTCATCTATTAAAAACAAAAAAGCAAATTTGTAAAAAACTTGCAAGACTGTCAGCTTTTAATTATATTTTTATTAAATATAGCTTTGTTCTTTCTTGTGTTTTCATTTTAGTTATTGTCAATAATTTTCCATAGTAATGGCAGCTTAGGTACTCAGAGAGACAGCAACCGTTTTCAGATATATTTGCTCGTCTAAAAATAAATATAGTTAGGTATGGATCCTTTGTTAAACCACTTCCTTGAACTTATTTCAAGGAGAATAGGGAGCAAAGGGAAACAAACGTATTAGGTTACATAGAAGCAACGCATCCAACATCTTGTAATCACAGAGAAGCTGCAGGGGTACAAAAATCAACTGCAGAAATAATTCTAAAAAAATGCAATTACCATTCATAAAAATTTAAGATTCTTTAACATTTGCACAGGATCCAAGTTTGGGAATTGTTAATCGCCATATCACGAAGGAGACCAATAATTCTTTTAAATGCCATTAAAAGAACAAGAAATTGTGCCAGATTTGCATTCGAGAAAATAGTCTCCAACTTGAATCAACATCTCTAAAAGCGTCTCGATGTTTTGAGTTTTTATTTTGATCCAAATGCAAATGTAATAGTGTGCTGATATTCTTCAGGTGTAATACAGTAAGTAATATTTATGAACATTATCACAAATAATAGTTAATAGCGTATAAAATACAATTAAATAATTGAGTTTAAAAGTATTGAGTATCTTGTATCTTAACAATTGTTTACTTGGATATTGTTTTTAATAGATTAGTCATGGCCTACTGCTACAAATAAAGTAAAAATTGAAATGTTGAGCTTAGTTTTAGAAAAAATTCATACTAATATATATTTTTGAAAAGCTTGGATTATTTCCGATTGACTTCAAAAATAATATACAGGGTGTTCCATTTAAAAAAATACATGTTTGCTTCATAACTAAAAAACGGTTAGAGTAAGAAAAAATCAAACTACACCACTCGATTCTACAGGATAGATTCTATAAGTCCCTTTTTCAAACTTTTCAACCGAGATACGAGGGTGGTGCCAAAATGGATAATTTTCGATTTCACCCTGTGTCTCAAAAACCAAGGGGGCCAGGATAATTTTGTTGACGGCGTCTTTAGTTTCACAGAAAAGTTGCACACTGTCGCGGAAACCGCAACTCTCTATCTTATAAAATAACCGAGATACCCCGTAAAAGTGCCCAAAATGGGACACCCTGTACAAAATTTGATTTTTCTTTTGTTTATTGAATTTTTTGTGATATTATCATTATTTGCCTCCCAAACAACTATTCTAACCTATTTTTAAAAAAATGAGGTAAGTATAATTTTTATTCTTTATTTTTTAAGTGAAAATTCAGACATGTTGCAAAGTGTACTGCGAGGTTTCAAGAATCACATGGCTTGTATAAGTAAACCGACAACATTTTGAGCATCTGTTCTAACCGCCTTCATGTTCTTTAAAAGTAGTGTCTTATTTTAACTTGGGCGGATGCAATATAAATTTAGGTGTAACTCTGAAATTATGACATTCAGGTATAGGAAGTATTATTCGAAAAATAATCAGTATTTTTCAGGGATTGCAAAAATGTAGAAATATAAAGGGTGATCCATTCGAAATAACAAAGTTTTTTATATTTTCGGAAAAACGGTAGATCTGACAATATTCTAAATACCATCGCAAGATTGGCCGTATTGCAAAAGCCCCAATCCCAAGATTTATAAAAATCGTGAAAACCGTTTCCGAGATAATTGAGGCGTTCTATAATTTACACTCACTCTGTATCTGCTCATATCTCGTGGAACATTTAAACGTTTAATTTTCTTGTATTGTAATCACGCATGTTGAATGCCACACATTAAAAAAAAAGATCAGACGACATGCTACTGGTCGGCAACTCTTCGACTTAAACATCTAAGAACTTAAGTTCGCAGCAAGTTCCCTTGGGAATAAGATACATCGCCGTCCTGTTCTGATGTGAGACGTCCTTTTTAACAAGCTACTCGCAAGTGAAATGCGAACACTAAGAATAAAAGGAAATGAAATGCGGCAATACTAAAGACAATAACAAACGAACCCATTTGCCATAATTAGTTTATAAAAAAATGCAACAGGTCAATTATGAGTGGCAAGAGCGCCACCAGAAAATTTTACAGGGGGGGGGGGCGACAAACTTAAGTTGCTCAAATCAGGGGCAGGGGGACGAATTTGGTTTTTGCTTATACAAGTTTTTTACCTTTGCTGCTCCAGGGGGGCATGTCCCCCTGCCCCCCTCTGCTGGCGCCCATGATGGGTGGCTCTTCATATTATCATGTTGACGAATGAACTCCTCTAGCCTATGCGGCATGCTCGTAATCTGATTGTTAATAAACTCTAGAAGCTCAGCCTCCCAAGCTTCCATCACAGTATGTTCCAGTTCGTCCAGCGTGGTCGGAGGACTGGGTAAATTGCAAATGTGTGTTGGCTAGGAGCCCTGTTTCAAGCCTCGAACATGTGGAACGGCTACGGGTTCTAACACCTCATTCACAAAACGTTATGCCGTCATTAGCCACGGATCCCCAGTAAAGGTAACTTACCTTAGTGTTGAATGCAGTGACACCTCAAACCATCAAACGAAGAGGACAGTGTACATGGCGCTCAACATTAAACGTGAGATGACGTCATTCACAACGTCGTCATCTACGCATTAACGTCTGTCGTATGCCTTCAGAAAAAATCTGAACTAGTCGGAGAAGAAATGCGAACGATATAATCTTAAGCCCACATCACGCAATGCGTGGTACACTGTAAGAGTTCTAAGACATGGCGCCAGCAGAGGGGGGCAGAAGGGGGCTATGACCCCCCTGGAGCAGCGAAGATAAAAAATTTGTATAAGCAAAAACCAAATTCGTCGCCCTACCTCTGATTTGAGCACTCAATTTAAGTGAGTTGCCCCCCCCCCCCCCCCTGTAAAATTAAAATTTTCGGGTGGCGCCCTTGTTCTAAGTAGAGGTCTTTTTTGATCCATGCGCGCCATACTGCTACAACTATAGCCACACTATGTCCTATGGTTACAGCAATTACTCTGAAAGAAGCACCCCGTTCTCGTTGGCTAACAATCCGACCTTGTTCAAAGGGGGTTAACTCCGTAAACTAGGACTGTCGTCTTCTAGGGGCATCTTTACGCAACCAACTAGTCTCTCGCCACATTTGCAGCAGATATTACAGTTTTTGGATTGGCAAAATGTCATGCTTAATTTTTACGCGTAGAGTTTTTTTAAGTGCCGTGTAGGTAAATAGCATATCAATATGTACTGCATACAATTTTAATGCGAATATCCCTTTTTCTAGATGTTCGGATTTCAGTTGCGAGTCGGAAACACGTTCGCGCAGTTGTGCCGCAAAGGGAAACGCGTTGCCATCCCATTCTTATCTTGGTTCAACTACAGTAACTCAAACTCACTTGCCGTTATGATGATCGTCTCTAAAATCTTTGTACATAAACAGTTTTGGTGTTGGATATACTTCTGTAGCTGCGCATGTGAAGTTCACTGAATGGTCGTAAGAAGTTTGTGTTATCTCCATTGCGCTTTCTGGAACTAGACAAAATTGGTTACTTATTTATTACGTTTACATGTGGGATTCAATTCG
This sequence comes from Callosobruchus maculatus, assembly GCA_951848785.1. Taxonomy (NCBI): domain Eukaryota; kingdom Metazoa; phylum Arthropoda; class Insecta; order Coleoptera; family Chrysomelidae; genus Callosobruchus; species Callosobruchus maculatus. The sequence continues at coordinate 7,182,408 of CATOUR010000026.1, read as the reverse complement.
ATCTGAATTCGATGTTGGTATTAAATACTGCAAGTAAATACTACAAAATTCGGATCGGAAATGAATTGAGTTTCAAGTGGACCGTATCGGACTGACCTCGATGTAAACGGGCAACAATATTGAAACCGAATCGGTGACTGAACCTGTAGTATTGTTTCTAAACAAGAAAACCGCAAAGAAAACAAAATCATGAACACACATTGTTCCAAAGTTCGGTACTCAAAAAAAACTAGGCTGGGTTTTAAGTTGTAGGTTATGTGAGATGCTTAGGTTAGGACAGTTTTGACAGCTTGCTCGCCACCTCACAAAAAGGATTCAAATCAATCTGAAAACTAAACATGTAAACACATGAAACGCCGGATATGGTATTATGGTATCATATTCAATTCGAATTGAATTTCCCTCTAAACGTAGTACCCAATTGCTAGTTAAAACTTTTCTCCGCAGCCACTGGGTTGAGTCTCAATAACATACACCCGCAGACCACAGACTTTCTATCGGCCGATGGTTAAAAGCACAGCATAGTAAACAACCAACACAATATCTCTGAGGATTTCCTATATTAAAATGGTTCCCACAAAATTTGACCTTTGGATGATTTATGGATGATTTTACGGCTGTGAAATTTGGGTAGAGATGCGAAAAGATGCGAAGATTTTGGAGAAAGCTGTATATTTGCAACTCGCTCAGTATTTGGAGAAAACAGGTGCTTTTCCTGTTCACCAGTCTGGTTTTCGAAAAGGCCACAGTACTACAACTGCAATGCTGCACCCTACAGATAACATTATTCGTAACTTGGACAATCGTATCAATACTATCCTTGTAATGCTAGATTTCTCAAAAGCATTTGATTCTGTCAACTACGAAATCCTTTTAAGTAAATTAGAATACTATGGTTTATCTAATACCTCTTTATGTGTGTGTGTATGCTCACTAGTAGAGGACAAAGAGTCAAAACGATAAAAGGTATTTCTGACTACAGAAATGTTCCATGCGGAGTCCCTCAGGGTTCCGTTTTAGGCCCTCTCCTGTATTTAATCTATACCTTTGATCTAGAAGAATCTGTCGAATACTGTGATATCCAAACCTAGGCCGATGATACCCAGATGTCTTTTTCTTTTGACTTACTTCATAGTCATGAAGTCTCATTTAAAGTCAACGTAGATTTGGCAAACGTAAACTATTGCAAAAGACACTCCTTAAAACTAAATCCTTTGAAATCAAAGGCGATGTTATTCTCTCCTAAAGAACTTCACTCGCATTTCAACGACACAGTTGCCCTTTCCTTGAATGATGTTCCTATTTCTTTCGTGAAGCATGCTAAGAATTTAGGTATTACGCTAGACACATCTCTTAGATTTACTGAACACGTAAATAACCTCTCCAAAGCAACATATCTGCGATTGGGGAATCTATACGCAAATCGTCAAATTTTGAATTTCAAAACTCGAAAAAAAATAGCTGAGAGTCTGGTAATGCCTGTCTTAACTAATTCTATTATCATATATTATCCATGTCTTGATTCTGTTAATAAATATAGGTTAAAAAAGATCCAGAACAGTTGCTGTAGATTTGTGTGTGGTCTTCGTAAGTACAGTCATGTTACTGCCAATATCAAGCAGCTGCAGTGGCTGCGCTTGGACCATTTGTATAAATACTTTTTGTTAGCATATGTTCACAAAATCCTAAAAACCAGCATACCGTCCTACCTGCATGATAAATTAATATCCCGAGGAAATGTTATATCTAGGCCTCTAAGACACAATTATCGTCTCGAAATCCCCATTCATTGTACTTCCTTATTTCAAAGAAGCTTTAAATACAACGCTGTTACATTGTATAATGGGATTTGCCAATCTTTCAAAAGTCATAAAATTTTGACCTTCAAGAAAATCATAAAAAGGCAGCTATTAAGTCTGTAGCTTGACTCTGTAGTCTTTTTAAGGATCTTTCAGATTTGTTTTCTTTTCTTCTTTGTGTATATGCTCATGTCATAAGTTTCATTATGTAATATCAATATATTAAGATATTTTTGCACTGCTTTTACTTTGGTACTATTGTTATGATTATTGCTACTACTGTACTGTTTTGATTATATTGTTAGTGTATGTGTGAGTGTCGTGTTGTCTGCGTAGAGGTTAAGTGGCAGAGTAGCCATCTGGCTAAACTTCGCCTCTACCGTAGAGGAACAACTTGATATTTTTTAGCGAAATAGGCGCGTTTGGTTCCTAGAGAATTTTGTGCAGTTGATTACACCCCTTAATAATTATATAATTATTATTTTCGATACCGATACCCCTACAAAAGTATCGATACCAGCTAGGAGTCGCTCAAAAAGTATCTAACATAAAAATACTCGATATTATATATTAGTGCAGAAGAACAAGTATCGAAGTATCGTTAGCATCCCTACAAAAAAATCATCCAAAAGTGGGGACGCGCGTGTAATTGCCACCATCCCGAAATATTGTGGTGGTTGTTTACTATGCTGTGGAATAAGTATGTGAATTATCAAACGTATAGCGAGTGACATAATTGTTGCAAAATTTTTCACAACTTAAGCGCCCTCTGACGGCTCTTTACCCTTCGCCTACACTTCTGAAATTTTTTTCGTTTGTATTTCAAATTTTCAGAGCTGTACTTCATCATTTATTATGCGAAAAATGCATGTTTACTTTATACATCTGACGACCCACCTATCCCTACGTTGATACGTGGTTGATACCTACCAAATCTGAAAATGACATCATTTTTACTTTACTGAGTGACCCTTTTCCTATATAGCGAGCTCTCCGTCTATTATGGAAAGTCATCAATGCCTTTGCCTTTATTTTTTTACCGGGTTTTACCATTCTCAATCTATTGATATAATAATAAATCAATAATTGTAGTCTTCATCAATTTGCCTATATATCATGCAAAACGAAAATATAAATCCTAGATAGATATTAGTCCTGAGTTACAGATATATGAGGGATATCTATCGAAAACAGTGTTCATTTCGTCCTCTTATGGGAAAGAAGATTTGATAAGTTTTATACTTACCAAACACTATCATGTTCTTCATGGAAAAGTCTTCATCAGTAAAAGTGGAGACAAAGCATTTATATTCTCCCGCAATCTCAGTTGTAGGATTGAATATTTTCATAGCTCGATACATGCTATTTTGATCACCAGAGGCTCTGTATTTTAAGTCTACCTTATTTTTCAATGGGCCGAAGCTTTGCGGGGCTTGAGGAGGAATCCATTGGTACACTAGGTCATCGTTCAGGTACCTATAAAAGGTCCACCAGAAAAAGTGTCAGAGCTTCATGATTTTATGTCTCACATTACAAGAATAGTAGATCTTTGTTACTCTGTTTTCAGAGACAACACGCGACCCAAACGAAGAAATTGCCGTGAACTCACCGTGTGAACACGTCCATTCAAATGTACGTGCTACTGCAGTACACGGTAAAAAAGACAGACGATTCGGTAAAATAGCCGAATCAGTGTCGTGTGAACGGGCTCTAAGGAGGAACCACGGGTATATCGAACGTTCATTCTAACATATATTTGACTGTATTTAACTCATTAGCTTTACCTTTATGTTTGGTAACCGACTCCTTTGGACTCGATTTTGACGCACTCTAAAGTTAAACGAGAAGATTTAAACTTTGTACACTTATCAGGAACCGGTGACAATACAATAATTTAATGAGTTCGTCTCAATATCCTGATCAGGATCGCCAAAAAAAAATGTGAATGTGATAGATATTTGCCTTTAATTTTTGACAAATGGTGAAAGGGCTTATTAAATTATACCTTAATCATGGTGTTTCGCGTTCAGATACTGAAACATATATGTATATTATACAGGGTTATTCACGTTATTCGATACGGAGCATTATGGCTAAAGTATTTGATAAAAAAGAAAATAATAATTTCGGATGGATAGAGACCCATAAAGGCTACATTTTAAAAATATTTTCATGTTATACAGGGTGTCCCAAAAACACGAAATGTATCAAAGTTAGGTTTTTTTAAATGGAATATCCCATATTTTATTGCATATTCAGATTCCTTGGTGAATTCTAGTGTGACTTTATTTATCATACATGGGACTTAAAGCGAACCGTTTAGGTGTAAATCACCATTTTCGGTATAAGTAGATATCAGGAAAACATTGAATATCGCAGAGATTATAAAATTTGGAAAGCTGTGACTTTGCCGTATTACTAAGCATAAAATGCGTTAGCTTTGATGAGACTGTCAAATTTAAATTACATTTATGCTTGGAGAAATCGGTCGATTAATTAAGGAAACTTCGATCAGCGATAACTTGATTTTTTCAAGTGGGAATGCCTATTTTTTTATACGGTTAAACGCAGAATTTGATAGCCTCTCTAATGATATAAGATTGTGAATATCAGTCCCTGGTGGTTTTCATTTAATTTCAAATTTTCAAACAAATCGGCGTTTTTCAATTTTCCTACCTATAAGCAACGAAAATATTTTTAAAATGTAGCCTTTATGGGTCTCTATCTATCCGAAATTATTATTTTCTTTTACATCAAATACTTTAGCCGTAATGCTCCGTGTCGAATAATGTGAATAACCCTGTATATTGAGTCATAATATTGCCTTCTCCACCATCTTCCATTGCCTTAGGATTCAACACTCTAAAAGGTTATTGCCACTGTTCATTTCAGCTTTGATAAAATGATACGCTTTTATCAATGTCTTGTTATATGCAAACTGATAGCTATAGTAGAAGTTAAAATAATTATGGGAGAGATTGACGAAGAGAAGCTGGGTAGTAAGAAAAGTTAGTAATAGGGTCTTTGAAAAGATTCAAAGACTCTAATCAATCCCATCATGAAGAATGAAGAGGATAAATCGTCTGGCATTGACTACTTCATCACTAACATCTTAGAGGGAACATTGGGTGATAAAAGATCCGGAGAAAGGTCAAGACAAGACAACTAGATATACATTGAGCGCAATAATGATGATCGTCTCAAGTCACTAAGGATGATAGCAAAGCTACGCATAACTGATTTCAGTATTTCACTATTTATTTTGTTTTATAATTACGAGTAGGTACATGATTTATTTAGTTGGTCAAATATTATGAAAATTAAAATAATAAGTTACATAATGCTTACCATTTAACAACTAAGTATGTATCATCTGGACGAAGTGAATAGTCGCAGTCTAAGACTATTGCGGACTTGGAGTCATTCTTGACGGCCATTGGTACCTTGATGTAGTTAATTTGAATTCCTGTGACTTGCACCCACACTGGAAAAAATATTTGAACAATTTAATACAGGAAACTCGACCTCAATAAACTCGTCAAGTTGGGTGGAATATATTATCATAATATCATATCATATACCTATGTCATGTATACATATACTATCATATATGTATACATAAAGGTTTAATTCTCTCGAAAACGAATCGACCGATTTTGAAAAATTAAACGTCAAAATAAGATAAATACTTCGACATACCTTTAAAACAAAGTATTACTCGATACTATAAAAAGAAATTAAAATTATTATTACTTAAAAGCTTATGACAGTTGGAGATCACGAACCTGGCTTTTTCTTTTCTTTTTCTTGGTTGGTATAAGTGTTGTAAAGATAGACGTTTAACGATAAAGTAAAAGTGGTTCTAGTATTTTGAATAAGTTAGTACTATTTGTTCATATTCAGGCAAATTAATCATTCTTTTACTTTGTAAAGGTAAATCTCAAAAACCTTTTCGTGTTCCTTGTATTTTTTTATAATCATCTGTTTTTCAGAAATATTCTTTATTTTGTACTTTGGATACGAATAAAGACATATTATTATTATTATATTATATATTATGGTAGACGATGATATGTGAGACATACTGAGTCAATGAACTTCTTTTTTACTTCCCACACCGATAGGTGGGGGAGTATTGTAATCGCGAAAATTTTCGATGGTGAGATAATACACTTTTTGGGCGTTTTTTATGTTTACATAACAAAAATCCACGGCACTCATTTCCGTCGATCTGTCTGTCGGTCTGTCTGTACGCGTCCTTCTAGCCACGTAATTTCAGTAACCGCTGCATGGATTGTGGCGGAATTTGGGCAGCGATATGCTGTGGGGTCGTAGTAGTCAATGTTAATATAATTTTGAAAGTCGGTTCATGGTCGGCGGAATTATTCGCAAAAAACCAAAAATTTTAAATAGTCTTCAAACTTTGTTTTTAGGCGTTTTAGGGGTTCCCGATCATTTTCTACTTTTTTTATGGGGTTTGTTATATTCATAATAGCCATTAACCTGTGAAAGAAAGACCTAGCGTCATAATATACTTTTTTGAGCGAGTATTGCTTCTGATCGTTCTGTATTGTGTAACCAGCAAACTACTAATTTTAATTAAATTTTTACACAGTAATATTACCGCTGGGAGGATGAATTGGTAAGGATTCACTTTAGGGTACAGCCGCTAGGTGGCGCCGCTATATGTCAATCGAAAGGGCTCAAGGTGGGGAGCAATAATGTCCCCGGGCACAACACCCGGAAACGAAAGACAAAAAAGTTATGGAGGAAACAATTTCCCATGTTAAGTGTATGGGAATTTTTCTAAAAATTAGGGTACAGCCGCTAGGTGGCGTCGCTATATGTCAATCGAAAGGGCTCAAGGTGGGGAGCAATAATGTTCCTGGGCACAACACCCTGAAACGAAAGACAAAAAAGTTATACAGGAAACAATTTGGTAATTTTCGAAAAAAAAATTTCTCATTAAAAGTCATTGGAATCAAAAGGAACATGTCTATTTTATTTATTACCTAACCTAACCTAACCTAACCTAACCTAACCTAACCTAAACCTAACCTAACCTACGTGGAAGATTTCATTCAATTATAACGAGAAAAAAAAATCCCATAGACTTAACATGGGAAATTGTTTTCTCCATAACTTTTTTGTCTTTCGTTTCCGGGTATTGTGCCCAGGGACATTATTGCTCCCCACCTCGAGCCCCTTCGATTGACATATAGAGGCGCCACTTAGCGGCTGTACCCCAAATTTTTTTAAAAATTCCCATAAACTTAACATGGGAAATTGTTTTCTACATAACTTTTTTGTCTTTCGTTTCCGGGTGTTGCGTCCGGGGACATTATTGCTCCCCACCTCGAGCCCTTTCGATTGACATATAGGGGCGCCACCTAGCGGCTGTACCCTAAAGTGAATCGTAGCCGATGAATTTTAGAAATTGTGTCAGTAGCGGGGCAGCAATCATAAAAAAAACTAAAAATATAAAAACAGCTCAAACATCGTTTTAAGGCGTTTCAGGGGTTCCTGATCGTTTTATACTTTTTTTTGGGTGGGGATGAAATTGGGGTGGTTGGGGGGCGCCGAGTCGAGAACCTCAAAAATTTGTTGTATTTATAATAGGCTATCCATTAACCTGTGAAAGAAAGACCTAGCGTCATTATAGACTTTTCAGGTCAATCTGAACATTGTCTTGCTATTACAGAAACTAAGGGACTTGAAATTTTCAGACGTATGCATACGACTATTGTTTTAGCTCGTTCTGTATTGTGTAACGTGAAAACTATTGGATTGATTTTAATAAAATTAAATAATACTGTGGTATTATTACCGTGGCGGCGCAGGAATAATAAAAAAAACTAAAAATATAGAAACAGCTCAAACTTCGTTTTCAGGCATTTTAGGGGTTTCGTCATCATTTTCTACTTTTTTGGGTGGGGGTAGTTGGGGGTGGGGGACACTCATTGTTTTGTATTCATAGTAGGCTATCCATTAACCTGTGAAAGGAAAACGTCGCGGCATAACACACTTTTGTCGGTCGGACCGGCATGATTTGGTTACAAGGTGATCTCAGACTATAGCTTCATGCTATGGGAAAATAATAAAATGAAATCACCGTAATGTGTGGAAAGTACTGAGTCAATCAACTTGACTCATTCAGCCAGACAACTTACTGGGCTGCTAACCTGTATGTTTTTGTGAATGGGGGAAGCAAATATTCACTGATCTGGCGGATCTGAGTGGCTGGAATATGAATATCAGGTGATAGCAGATTAGAGGTATTTCAGGTGTGCGCTGGCAAAGGCTCTCCTTTGCGACGAGACCGCGCTTATGTTGGTGTGCGAGCATGGTAGGCAGGTATTTTTAGTGCGTGAACTGAACGCTGATCAAAAGAGGCAATAGGCCATAAAACGAAGCCCGCTCAGGTGAAAGAGGCGCGGCGGCTCGGGAGCATCCTGCCTCCCGCTTTTGATTTAAGGCAGGTAAGGGACGAATGCCAACTAGTGCGAGATACACAAATATAAATAGTATCTACTAATGTCATTCCTGAAACTTATCCTGCGGTTGTTTATCTGAATTATCGCGGTTTACTGGCCGATCACTAAAGCTACATAGATATAGACATGGCCGACTCTACAGTAGTGGTCGAGAACCATCGATAGTACTATCGATAATTATCGATAGTATGTGATATCGAAAAATATCGATATTTTTTTGTTAATATCGATAGTTCGCGATATTAGCCAAACAACGGTTTCTCTGGTTGTGTTGAGTCACAGAACTTGCTTATTATATCAAATTTGACGTTCTGTGTTACCTTATGAAGACTTTGGTGTCTGTGCCTCTGGGTGCTGTTCTGTACTTCGGTGTTCAAACTTTGAACTCATCAGGGAATCAGTGTAGACTGTAGATGTTTTGTGGCTACAACTACGGAACAGCACACTGCACAAGTGGACAGCTACAGCTTTTTTAATTTTATTCACATACTGTTTTTCAAACCCTTATTTCAATCCAGTTATTGAAACAATAGAATCAGAACCTAAATGCTTTAATTTGTTGAAGTAGTTGTTATAGCAAAAACATCAAAATATGCTTCCAATGTGGAACTTAACTATAGTAACAATTAATAATAAAAATTGCATAAAATTGTTTAATGTCTTTTAAAATCTAGCTAAAGTAGTTTTAGTCAAAGATATTATCTATTTTACAATTATCGATAACTCGCGATTGAATGTTCATAAATTAATTTAAAATTTAATCACGGCTAACCTAACATAATTATAGTATTTTCTTTTGATCTTCGGGAAAAATGCTAATCAATAACCCTAATAACTGATTTTCAGTTCTGTCGGAGGATTACCAAAAGTATTCTTAAAAAACAAACCTAAATGTTGGTAGAAAAACTATTGGATACTATCGATAAATATCGATGTTTTCTGTTAATGATATCGAAAACTATCGATGGTCCGAATATCGATAGTTCTCGACCTCTACTCTACAGTTCTACACTAGGCAGGAGCCTTAGATGTGGCAACGTGGCTTAGCTGTCAAATAGTGGGCCTATAGTTGCAGAATAATTATTACATTTTATATGTATTAGAGTTCATCTCGGTTAATAAATTAAGAAAAATACTTTTTAGAACTACTACTACTACTACTACTACTACTAATACCACTTACATCTGATGTCTGGTTCATCGTAGTCAAACACTACAAAATAAAAATAAACGCAACCTGTTTCCTGCTGCCTCTTCCACTTAAATGAACACTCAATTTACATTGCAAATTGTCACTTGAGCTAGAAAAATTCACTATTAGGTCACTGTGAAGCCATTCTGGCTGGTCTTGATTCCCTTTCACTATCAAATCTTTTCGTAGGTATGCCCAGATGCATGCCCAGATGAGTTCTATTAACTGTATTTTTCTGTGATATTTGGGAGGTCCAGAAAACATTGTAGGTACCACATTATGCTTTAAAATAGGTCTTATCCTTTCAAATGTTTGTAAAGTATTGTCTTTATTCTTATAAATGTAACCAGCCCATACGAGGAATACCGTTCACCCACTTCTGTTTATGTTCTTTATTGGAAGCACAATTGCTATTGCAACCTGGTACTACACACTTTGCAGGCATCTGTTTATCTTTATAGTTTCGTTTGTGCTGGTAAATAATTAGAAACACATTAAAAATCACCTTCCACTCGTCTTGTTTACTCTGGAATGTTATGGTTGGTATGTCCTTTATTGGAAGCACAATTGCTAGTGCCATCTGGCACTACACACTTTGCAGGCATCTTTTTATCTTTATAGTTTCGTTTGTGCAGGTAAATAATTGGAAACACATTAAAAATCACCTTCCACTCTTCTTGTTTACTCTGGAATGTTATGGTTGGTATGTCCTTTATTGGAAGCACAATTGCTAATGCCACCTGGTACTACACGCTTTGCAGGCATCTTTTTATCTTTATAGTTTCGTTTGTGCACGTAAATAATTAGAAACACATTAAAAATCACCTTCCAATCTCCTTGTTTACTCTGGAATGTTATGGTTGGTATGTCCTTGATTGGAAGCACAATTGCTAGTGCCACCTGGTACTACACACTTTGCAGGCATATGTTTATCTTTATAGTTTCGTTTGTGCAGATAAATAATTAGAAACACATTAAAAATCACCTTCGACTCTCCTTGTTTACTCTGGAATGTTATGGTTGGTATGTCCTTTATTGGAAGCACAATTGCTAGTGCCACCTGGTACTACACACTTTGCAGGCATCTTTTTATCTTTATAGTTTCGTTTGTGCAGGTAAATAATTAGAAACACATTAAAAATCACCTTCCACTCTTCTTGTTTACTCTGGAATGTTATGGTTGGTATGTCCTTTATTGGAAGCACAATTATTGCTAGTGCAACCTGGTACTACACACTTTGCAGGCATCTTTTTATCTTTATAGTTTCGTTTGTGCAGGTAAATAATTAGAAACACATTAAAAGTCACCTTCCAATCTCCTTTTTTGCTCTGGAAGATTACTAATGACTTAACCACAAATAAAAGCTCAGTCCCCGATTCAGTGTTGCCATATTTCAATGCTCCGGCCTAGTGAGTAGAGTCGGCCATGATATAGATGAAGTCAGAAATATATGAGTTGTTTACATTTTTGCGAGCAAGGGAAAGAAAGCCACATAAACTGGACACTTGCAAGCTGCAAGACAGAGGCGGCTTAGAATATTCATTTGTAAATATTTCCTCAATCTGGGTGAGGTAAGAACGTTATGTTACAAACTTAGTAATTCCATCAATTTAAGTTCATTGAATAACCACTAAACCGTGATACGTCACCAATAAAAAGGCATCAAATGATAAACGATGAACGGCGACTTTTTTACCTGAAATCATCCCTGAACTCCTTTATTTTTTCCAAATAATAGTGACGCCATTCCATTATAATAGGTACGTCTACTTTCCATAATTGGAGATATCTTATTGATAACGCCGAATTTGAAACCAATTTTTTTCAGCCATCTCTGTAACGTCCTCCTAGAGCATTTCTCCCCCTTTTTTAAAAGAGCTCTATGCACCATGTCAGCAGTGGGTATTTCATTATTTTTATAGCACTGATACACTGTACTTCTTATTTTGGAAGCAGTTGTTGGACGTAAGTGTCTACATTTGCCCAAATCGACCCTTTTCTTCCTGAATTTCACACCGTTTCGGACAATTCTACTTATTGCTGCATATGGCACATACGATGCCCTTGCTACAGTCTTTCATATTATTTAATAGTCCATTTTAGACATTAAGGCAGATCTGCTGAGCATCAACAGAGAGACATTTTCTTTTCCTTTTTGGCATGCGCTACTACGGCTACCACTGCTACAGCTACTGTCGTAAGCAGTAGCAGTTTCACTGTCCGAAATGTCCTTCTAGCATGAAGGGTGGCTGCCTTTATCAGTAATGTCCATATCCATCTTAGCATCATAACTTATTTGGTTTTAGTTCCGTTGATCTACTTCGGGAACATAATATGTCCTTTCTTACGGCCGAAATATTGTAATCATTCTGAAGATAGTTTCACACTCTTAAAAAAATTGGTAGCGTTGACATGCCTACTGTACCCTCTCATCTCTCATGCCGTGACTAAAACTGGCTAGAAACGTAATAATACCCAATGCCTACTCTGGCCGCACGTGCTGTGATCATTTTTTACCTATACCGACCGACCCTTTTAAGCATCCACCGGGCACCGATACCATAGTCCAGTAAACATGTATATAGATTTAACGGCGCGTCAGGTATCGATATACATACAATATTTTTCTTGATTCAAAATTAATATTTTGAACTATTAGTGCCTTGTATGGGTTTGTGCCTTACTCAGACATATGTGTAGTAAGGATTGTTCTGTTCAAGCTTACTCGTACATAAACGCCAATATGACTATACTATTGTAGTGTCAGCACTCGGTAGGAGCACAAAAAATGTAAACAACTCTTATGTTTCTCACGTGTACAATATCGGGGGCATCATATTAGAAGATACCCGTGTGGGGGCGGGTTAGAATATCTCCCATCGTATATTCTGCGTGTCGTAAAAGGCGACTAAGAGGAACCGAACTACTGTCGGTATAAGCAGTAACCTCTTCCCAACCAACAGCTTTGGGTGGACGAGTTGAGAAGAGCCAGGACACCTTCTTGTCCTTGGGGTGAGAAATAGTCCCTAAAGGCGGATGAACCAGTAGATACATCTGGTCAACGGCATGAGGATGCAGAAAGCAAATGGGAAACTACTGCATTAAAGATCTTAGAGATATCCCAAGAGAAACTCGTAAAATGTACCCACAACATGTCTGCTAAGACATTGTGACCATGAAGATGATATTAGAAGAGCGTAAAGAGTAAACACACCATGATCAGTTTTGAGATAATTGGGCGTACGGGTTACTCAATCATTCTAACACTTTATTTTGTGTTTTACTTTGGCGTATCAACCATTTCGCAAAGCTATAGTATCAGTAAGGCGTATACGTCCTTCATGTGTGCTTGTAAGTACGGGCATACTGGGTCAGTAGGTTCATGATGTCACCATACCACCATACTGGCTTATACGCCACAGACCATTTATACGCCCGACACCTGTCAAATGAATTGCATGTGAAAAAGCAAGGACGTAGCCAGGTAAAGGCGGCTGCCCCCCCTAGCAGGCTATGGGTAACCACTGGCGCGTACACAGGATTTTCGTTCGGGGGCGGGGGTTCGGAAAAAACAAGATATCTGTTACAATTATTGCAAAATAAACAAAAAGCAACATAGCACATATATGAATGGATAGTTATCAGTGCTACACAAAACAAAAACTGCCAACAAAACAGCAACACAACAAAACGGCAAGTTATCGAAAAGCAAAAACAAATTGTCAACTGCTGTCTTCATATAAACAACAATAAGTCAACTTCGTGGCTCACGATAGAAAACGTGGCCTGTTCAAAATTGTGAATCGGGTTTTCTATTATTAACCCAAAAAACTAAAAACTTTTTTGGATGAGACCCAGCCTAAAGAACCGACACAAAAGCTATACTGAGGAATTATTGGAAGGTTTACGAAAAAGTAATGTCAGTAATGTCGTTATTAGTAGAGAGATGCGATCTAGCTTTGAAAACTATAAGAACGAACCTACTCGTATTGACGTTATAATACTAATTAACGGACCCTCGGAAGAAGCATCACAAAATATTTTATTATTCCTTTACGGCGTCTGCCCTTTTATAGCGATTTTATAATCAGATTGCATAAAAACCTAACCTCTGTATAAAGTTCAATTAATTTGCACGTATGTTCAACACTCTATTTTATTTTTTCACACGACACGGTCCGTAGCACACATCAACGGGGGAAACTGAACCAGGTGTTCCTCTAGTTGAGCCTGTACCAACTCCATCAGACCATCAGACCAATAGAGTTTCCAGAAATACGGACAAAACACCAACAAGATGAGATTCACACGCAACAAAAAATTAATCAAATATAACTATAAAATAAAAAACAATGAGCTAAAACAATCATATGTTGTGAAGGACTTGGGGGTGCTCATGGATGAAAAAATGTCATTTCAGTTTCATATAGAACATTTGGTATCTGAATGCAACAGGACACTGGGATTTATTTGTAGAACATCCAAAGAATTTAAAAATCCATCGGCCCTTATCACCCTTTATAATGCCTATGTTCACAGCCGCCTGAGTTTTGCTTCAGTCATATGGAATCCATTTTATAAGACATACGTTAATCGTATTGAGCGCATTCAACATAAATTTTTAAGAACGCTAGGATTCAAAATCGGCCAACCCGTGCAAGATAGCAACTATGAAAACATAAAGAGGAAATTTAAAATGCTTAATTTGGAACAAAGGAGAACATTGTCGGACCTGTGCCTTATATATAAAATAGTCAATATATTTGATAGCCCGGACCTTTTAGCTAAAATTAACTTCAATGTACCTGAAAGACAGTTCAGGCAAGTTCCTCTGTTCAAAATTCCGTTTAGAAGAACTAATTTGGGAGTTAATTCTTCTCTAATTAGAGCTCAAAAAGCATATAATGAGCTTGGTTGTGATAAGCCTGATATATTCTCTGTCAGCCTAAAAACATTTAAGGGTACTCTGCGCAACAGACTGTTCATGCAACAATGAATGAATAATATACATTTTTTTTACTGATTTCATCCTTAAACATACAATTGGTCATTTACGTTTCTTTATCTTACTTTTGTTTCCGTTTAGCTGTTAATACTTTATAGGTACTGGTGCACATAAATGTACAAATTATTTTCTTTTCTTGTAATTAGTGGGTAGTTTTTGGAATTGTTTATTCTGTTATACCCTGAATTCGTAATAAATAAATAAATAAAATAAATAAACAATTTGACATTTTCCGACCGGCCACATAAAAATGAAAAGTTGGTGAAAACACCAACAAAACAAAATAGTTTTTGGAGTCTCATCGCGGCTTTCAGCTAGCCGAGTCGATTTTAGGTTAGGACCGTTATAACGCGTACATTTTAGTATTTCCAATTTCCAATCTTTATTAATCGTGAGATTTAATACACATATATTCTTAAATCGTCGATACAGTGTGTAATACGCGGTTTTAATCTTTTTACGGAATTATTATGATATCTTAGAGTTTTGATTAAGAAGAAGCAAAGTGACGCTTCACTTTTTGGACTGTAACATCGCCATCAAGAGCCAGACTACGTTGCTAGCATGTGCTGGCTAATTGTGCTAACGCGCAGAAGCTATAAGGATAAAAGAAATAAATAATTTATCTGAATGTTTTGGTTCTGTTGCTAATAGGTTGAAAAAAGTTGAATTGTTTTTATTGGTTTGATAAAATGAAGAATTAGAGTATCAAAGCATGTGTTGTCATGATTTTTCCCTCCAGTATCTACAAGTTTATTCGACACTATTCGACACTCTTCGTACTGCCGCTGGGCTGGAGGTTCATGCTTACGCACATGTGCGCGTTTTTGCGCTAGCAATGTTTAATATTTTGCCGTGATTTGCTAATACTTAGTTGCTAATATTTAATAATTAAAATTATTATCTTCATTGAAAGTGTAACTACGTCTTAACCGTTGATATTGTCTATTGAACATTTTTGAAATTTCGGGGGGGGGGGAGTTAACCCGAAGCCCCCACCCCCAGGTACGCGCCTGGGTAACCATATGCTACGAACCCGATCGAACTGAAAAATGTTCTACAGCAATACTGATTTAATTTCCGTGGAACAGCCTTGCACGACAAGTAACATAGAAGAGATCTTTCTCTACATTTTTCCGTGTACACAAAAAGAATGGTACACAAAAATGGAGACAGAATTGCAAGTGAATTATTGAAACCGTTTTGCAAAGAACCTCAGAGATTTCTACTAATCTAAAAAACTGTTTTTCCATAATAAACGTTTTTGTGCAATGCAACATTTGAGGTGAACTGCCAATGCTTTTGAAGAGCAAATAAAAGAAAGGTCAGTCAAACGTCTCCTTTGGAACCCTGTCAATATGAACTAATATTACTGACATTAACCTACACACTTATTTAAAAAAAAAAGCATCAAAAAATTTCTTCATGGGCGGGATTTTGATCCCTCAAACCTCCCATTCGCTACGCCATTGATGTCATTAATATCTCAGTCTGCCCCCTCCCCTAAATGAAATCCTTGCTACGCCCCTGTTAAAAAAAAGTGAAAAGACTAAAGATGCACAAAAAGCAATACAACATTTTTAATATGTCTTGGCGAACTTTGATCTTGGAGTTGTTCTATATAGCCCGTTTCTTTGTGCCAAACCAATTTCTTATAAAAGAAAATTAGCAATGTCTAATCTCACCGATTTTGACGTTGCAGCGAAGCAGAGCTACTACGGTATGTTCTAATACCGCAGACGCTTTCAGAATTCAGACTGAGCAGGAAGGAATTAGAAAGGTGGCTGCGCCGGTACTCTGTAACTTAGAAACGCGTTTCTATGCACTTTGTACTATAGGATCAGGTAGCTTCGTAATTGTGTCAACGTAGTAGACACTGTGTGGTAGGCACCCGAAACTGCCCGATCGTCATGATCGTCATGGTGATAGAAACATGTTCTCTCTTATGTTACAGAGTACCGGCTATTTCTAAACTGTCCATTAGACGTTCAGTGCACACCTGCAAAAGTCGGGGGTTGATGTGGCAAGCCTATTATAGAGAAAGTGCGGTGAAACAGAGGAAACAGCTATAAAAGCAAGTTATCTTCGACTGTCTTGCCCCGAGTAAAAGGAGGAACTCCTATCTGAATGTAGGCCAGGAATGATGTTTGATCCTTTTGACTGCGGTGCACAATAAGACTTAAGGCTGAGCGGCAATTATTAGGCCAACTAAACCCTAACCCTTCCCCCTCATAACCAAAAAAAGCAGGGGTACTGTTTTCAGTATGAAGAGAAAAAAGGAGCAAGTGAAGTTGCTACCTGTATAAAACTACTTTTTCCTTGAAGAGCTACCGAACAGCACCAGGCATTCATAGTGATGTCCAGGACATGTAAATGCTATCGTGATATCCAGGGTGAGTTTTTAGTACCGGCTCGGTCGATAACTCCACTACTGTAGAAGATAGCGAAAAAAGTTGTGTATGAAAGTTGTAGCCACGGATATGCCCGTTGCTCGGAAAGTATTTAGATTTATACAGGGTGATCCATAACTACGTGGTGATGCAAACATGCATTTTTTTAAATGAGACACCCTATATATTATTCCATATTTAAATTCCACTAACGATTTCCGTTCTTCCAATATAGGGTATTGTTACATTATACAGGGTACTTCAAAAGTTATGACCATTTTTATCTCGAAATCGCTGTCAAATGAACGTACTGTATATCAAAAAGTGACGAATCAAAAATATTTTTTTTACATGGATAGATAGAAAATATTATCTAGTTTTAAAATCGGATATAAAAAAAGCCCGCAACACATATTCGTATACAGGGTGATGTAGAATGCAAAATCCAGATTTTCCCTTTTTTTTCAAATGTAACCCCCAATATTTTATTATACCAAAGAATTGCTTTTAATATGCTCTTTCATCTTTGTATAGAACTTGTTGTACCTGCGTCCATCAGTTTCCGAGATATTTCGATTTTTCGGTAAATTTAAAATATAGCTTCTATTTGTGTACCGAAATTTATTTATTTTGAGAAAGTACTATCGAGTTTGTTTTCTATTTAACAAACAACTAAATTATAAGGTCCTGATAGTATTTGATGAAGTCAAAACCCTGAATCATCGAGATAATAAAGGCTAGTATGCTGAGAAAACAATTTTGTAGGCGTGATGCATAATTATCAAGCAGATTTATCAGGTATGCTTTGAAAAAATTGACGGTTTTCACAACCTGCTCAATAATTCCGTACTGTGTGAGAAACGAGCTTTAAAAATTAATTTTTCCATTGAGGGTATTTAGGAGAATCTTTGAGAAATTGCCTGCTTGCCCCTAGAATATATCAACTATGAACAGCAATATCCAGAACGCAGGCACTCTAAAACTAATGCGTTTGAAAGATTGAAGAATCGTTTTACTTGGACCGTGTCGTTTAATATTTCATAGCCTACCTGATAGATCTGCTTGATAATTATGCATGACGTCTATAAAATTGTTTCCTCAGCACACTTGACTTATGTTATCTCGTTAATCCAGTGTTTTGACTTGATCAAGTACTATTATGGCCTTATATTTTAGTTGTTTGTTAAGCAAAAATAAAATTTGATAGTATTTTCTCAAAATAAATAAATTTTAGTAAACAAATAGGAGGTATATTTAAAATTTGCAGAAAAATTGAAATATCTCAGAAACTAATGAACGCAGCCATAACAAGTGTTATGCAAGGATGAAAGAGCATATTAAAAGCAATTATTTGGTATAATAAAATATTGGGGGTTACATTTAAAAAAAGAGAGAAAATCTAGGTTTTGCATTCTACATCACCCTGTATACGAATATGCGTCGCGGGCTTTTTTATAGCAGATTTTAAAACTATTGATGATATTTTTTATCCATCCTTGTAAAAAATGATTTTAGATTCATCACTTTTTGATATACAGTACGTTCATTTGACAGCTATTTGGATACAAAAATGGTCATAACTTTTGAAATACCCTGTATAATGTAACAGTACCCTATATTGAAAGAACGGAAATAATTAGTAGAATTTGAATATAGAATAACATATAGGGTGTCTCATTTAAAAAATTGCATGTTTGCATCACTACGTAGTTATGGACCACCCTGTATAAATCAGAATATTTTCTGAGCAAGGAGCGTATCCGTGGCTACAACTTTTGTATACAACTTTTTTTGCTATATTCTATAGTAGTGGTGTTATCGACCGAGCCGGTACTAAAAACTCACCCTGTATGTATATAGTATATATCAAGCAGTCTAAATCTGAACCATCAGCAATATTGAAACAATGAAACTAGGTATATTTATATGAAATTTCTGGAACCTCGAGATATGCACATCCAGTGTAATTTCATGCATAGAATATGCTAGAATCTATTGGCCAAATGATTGGGTAAATGCCATTAATTTGGCAGACAAAAAGAAACCTGACAAATTGAAAACACTTCACCGTATACTTCGTTTACGAATTTCAAAGAATTCCAGCAAAGGATGATAAAAATAAAAAATTTCAAGTGGGAGGAAGAAAAATGGGCTCGAGTAGAGAAGTCCTAGTATAATGGATCACATGTATAAGAATGAGTATTGAGAATATTTTTCCAGTATTATAACAACTTCCAAAAAATTTCTAATATTTCTCAAACTTGGTTGTTAGGCGTTTTAGGGGTTCCTGACCATTTTTTTACTTTTTTTGGGTGGGGGTGAAATTCGGATGGGTGGGAGGGCGGTGGGTTGTAAAACTGAATAATTTGTTGTATTCATAATAGGCCTATTCATAATTGACCTGTGACAAAAATAGTTAGCGCCCTTAGCGGCATAACACTTTTTTAAGTCCATCCGAACAAGCCTTATCTATTACATAAGCCAAGGGACTGATGTAGTATACATATTGCTTTGGATTATTAATGTATTGTACCTATAATATAGCAATTATTGGATTATTGATTTTAGTGATATTTTGAAACAGTGTTATAACCATGGCGAGGATGAAAAACATATATGGTTTTTAGAAATCGTGTCAGTTTCGGTGTACCAATAATTAAAAAAACTAAAAATATAAAAACACCTCAAATTTAGTTTTTAGGCGATTTGGGGGTTCCTGATCATTTTTCACATTTTCTTTAGAGGAGGTAAAATTGGGGTAATTTGGGGGTAGGGGGTTGTGAAAGACAAATATTTGTTGTACTCGTAGTGGACATTTCTTTGCCCTATAAAAGAACGACATAATATACTTATCAACTTAATCCGGATGCTGCCATAAATAAGACAAGAAATAATGGTTGAAATTATTGTTGTAGATAATTCTGTAACGTGTGTAGCGCGTCCGTCGTGGGCCGTGTTAGAGACCGATAAGGTCTATGGTTTTTCAGAATGTGTTAGTGGCGGTGAAACTGATTAAAAAAATAACAGTACAATATAAAAGCCGTTCAAATTCTGTTTTTGGGTACTCTAGGAATCTCTAATCATTTTTTACCTTTTTTTTGGAATGGTTCAAATCAGCTGTGTTAGTATATAGGGTCTCGGATAGGGTGGTTGGGAAACCCCGGAACATTTCATTGCCCTTTAAAGATTGATACTGATATGATATGTTTGTAAATATTATAATACCGGCATGCCATGTGATTAGTATCAGTTGAAGATTACAGAATAAAAACTGCGTCATCCTAGTTCCGGCATCAGAGAGAGAGAGAGAGAGAGAGAGAGAGAGAGAGAGAGAGAGAGAGAGAGAGATGCAAGAAAGTATTTACGAGAGTTTTTGTATTGGATGTTTTTTTGGGGGCAGGCGATAATTTGGTTGCAATGAGATCTCAGACTATAGCTTCATGCTATGAGAAAATAATAATAAAATGTTATCATAATATATGGGAAGTACTGAGTCTACCAACTTGACTTAATTTTTCAATTTACACCTGTCCTGAAATACTTAATCACCATCTATCCTAAAGTTATAATAAACGTTTGTGAAGACATGTATCTGCACTTAAATAGTAGACACGCAGATAATTCGAAATTTTCCGGAAAAACATGTGCCAGATTTCTTTAATTATACTCTGTCACAGCTCAAAACTTGCTTCCTGTTTTTTCTTCACTTTTGTTCCTTTTTCACATAGCATCGGAGCGGTGCCAGATTTTCAATTTTAGACGGTACGTATTAATTAGCGTTACTAATTTTATTAATTACAATTACTCAGGTTAGTATAATAGACAGATACTGCTTCTTGAGTGAATACATGACACTGATTAGTGAGAATACAACCATAACGCATCACCAAAACTACCAAGCTAACATTGTTTAGGATTGTTCGTTATAAAATCGCTAATAATAAAGAATGTTACTTAAAGCTGTTAGCTAATAATGTTTTTCGATAACAGTGAGAATGTCTTCATATTTATATGTTATCCTCCTACAGCGTAGGAGGCGCAAGAACTTCAGATTTTGATATCAAAAGTCTATGAGACTCGTTTCCGTCGGACACTAGCTCTGTCTGTTCCTATTCTTCTACCATAACCAGCATAATATCAGTAGCCGCTGCATGGATTTTGACTAAATTTAGGGTGCAATATATGCTGTGGTGGCATAGTAGGCAATGCTGCTATATTGTTGAAAATCACTGCATTGGGATGAGCTATATTCAACAAGAAAAAATAAGTTCTCAGAATCGCTCAAAGTTTGAAAAAAAAATGAAGTCAAGTTGATTGACTCAGTACTTCCCACACATTACGCTGATACCAGTTTATTATTTTCCCATAGCAGGAAGATTTAGTCTGAGATCCCTTGCAGCCAAATAATCGCCATCCCCCCCCCCCCCCCCCGTTAAAATTGCCTTATGCTGCTAGGTTTTTCCTTCACAGGTCAATGGACAGCCTATTATCGATACTACAAACTTCTCAGTTTTACAACCCCCACCCCCAACCACCTCACCTTCACCCCCACCCAAAAAAAAAACTGGTAGGAAATGATCATGAACCCCTGAAATATCTAAAAACCGAATTTGAGTTGTTTTCATACTTTTCGATCTTTGATTATTGCTACGCTGCCACTGACGCGATTTTTAACAAACATACGCGTTTTCCATTCTCACCACGGTATCAATATACTATGTCAAAATTTCATTTCAATCAATTTCATAGTGTCCAAGTCACAAAATACAAAACGATTTAAACGGCAATAAAGTCTCGCATGTATAAAAAAAAATCTAAGTCCCTTAGTTTCCGTAATAGGCTAGGCAATGTTCGGATGGACCTAAAAAGGTGATTTGTGTCGCCAGATCTTCCTTCACAGGTTAGTGGACAGCCTATTATGGGTACAAGAAATTTTACAACCCCCAACCCCCCCAACCACCCCAATTTCACCCCCACCCAAAAAAACGGAGAAAATTATCAGGAACCTCTAAAACGCTTAAAAACGAAGTTTGAGCTGTTTTTATATTTTTAGTTTTCTTATTATTTCTGCGCCGCCACTGGCACAATTTATAAAAACCATACGCGTCTTCCATCTTCGCCACGGTAGTAATACTGTGTCAAAATTTCACTAAAATCAATTCAACAGTTTCCGCGTTACACAATATAGATCGATCTAAACCAATACTCTCGTATGTTTACATCAGAAAAAATTCTAAGTTCTTTGCTTTCTGTAATAGAAAGGCGATGTTCGGATGGACCAAAAAAAGTTATTTATGTCGCCAGGTCTTCCTTCACATGTCAGTGGACAGTCTATTATGAATGCAACAATTTTTTCAATTTTACAACCCCCCCCCCCCCCCCCCCCCAACCACCCCAATTTCACAATCACCCAAAAAAAAGTAGAAAATGATCAGGGACCCCTAAAACGCCTAAAAGCGGAGTTTCAGCAATATTTAATTTTTTTTTATTTTTTGCTAATTACTCCGCCGCCTATGCACTGATTTTCAAAATTATAGGAACATTACCTACTACGACCCCACAGCATACCGCTGCCCAAATTTCATCACAATCCATGCAGCGGTTGCTGAGATTACGAGGCTAGAAAAAAGCGACAGTCAGACAGACAGACAGACAGACAGACAGACAGACAGACAGACAGACAGACAGACAGACAGACAGACAGACAGACAGACAGACAGACAGACAGACAGACAGACAGACAGACAGACCGACAGACAGACAGACCGACGGAAATGAGTGACGTGAATTTTCGTTATGTAGACATCATAAAACGCCCAAAAAGCGTATTATCTCAAAATCGAAAATTTTCGCGATCACAATACTCCCCTCACCTATCGGTGTGGGAAGTAAAATGATTTCCATCTTACCCAAGTGAGCTCAAGGATATCACAATCCTAGTTTGGAACATGTTCTGAATCGTATCAGTGTGGCGATTCTGTAACTTTCGCTGTAATAACGAAAGCAGACGAAAGCAAAGCTAATCATTTACGAAAACGATTTTTGACGGCATTCCATAACCAACGTTTAACGCTTCGTTACCCTTTCGGCATGGAGTCGCTATCGCTTATAACGTTCGTCTGCGTTCGTTATATCTGATTCGGAACGAAGACATTTATGGAATACCGAAACGAGCGAAAGCGTTGGAAGAATGTCGCTATCGCTTCGCTTAGAGTTACAGAATCGCCACACAGGCATGAAGTGCCTAGTCCAGAGCCCTAGTCCACCACAGCGCTGTCCCGATCTTTAGGATCTGATCAGGTGAATCTAGGGAAATCTTCTGATTTACGAGAACCCTGTAGTGTGCATTCTTATGTGGGTCACCGTGTATATACCTATTATTATTACGTTTCCTGGCTGGGATAATCGTATAACCAGAAATTTCAAACCGAATAAACTTGGCTCAAATTAATTTCCGACTCGGTATTACTGCTACGACGAAGATAGAAAAATTGCATGTTTTTTAAAAACCGCGCCGATGGTTGCGCATCGGAAAAAAATAATTTTGAAACTGCTCAAACTTTCAAACTTTATTTTTTGACATTTTGAATGTCCCTGGGATTGATTTACATTTTTGAGGCATCAAATTTGGTTGGAGAAGGAGGGAGAGAGGTTGAAAGAACGCCAATATCCATTACAACCACGATGGAAAAAATGAAGTTAGCCGATGCGGACCAACCACCAAAGTACAGCATAAAAAAGGGCATTAAGTGTCTTGACTCTCAGTACTTCCCACACATTATCGGTGCTAACAGAAAATTTGAAGTCTATCTATCCCTACACCATCCTCATCAAACAAGTATAGACAATGCTCAGGTACCTTTGAGACATATACGAGTACAGGGTGAGTTTTTAGTACCGGCTCGGTCGATAACTCCACTACTGTAGAAGATAGCGAAAAAAGTTGTATATAAAAGTTGTAGCCACGGATATGCTCCTTGCTCAGAAAATATTTTGATTCATACAGGGTGATCCATAACTACGTGGTGATGCAAACATGCATTTTTTTAAATGAGACACCCTATATATTATTCCATATTCAAATTCTACTAATGATTTCCGTTCTTCCAATATAGGGTATTGTTACATTATACAGGGTGTTCCAAAAGTTATGACCATTTTTGTATCCAAATCACGGTCAAATGAACGTACTGTATATCAAAAAGTAGTTAAACAAAAAAAAATTTTTTACATGAGAAGATTAGAAATATCCTCTAGTTTTAAAACACGTTATAAAAAAATCCCGCGACGCATATTCGTATACAGGGTGATGTAGAATGCAAAATCTAGATTTTCTCTCTTTTTTAAATGTAACCCCCAATATTTTATTATACCAAAGAATTACTTTTAATATGCTCTTTCATCTTTGTATAGCACTTATTATGGCTGCATTCATTAGTTTCTGAGATATTTCGATTTTTCTACAAATTTTAAATATACCTTCTATTTCTTTAATAAAATTTATTTATTTTGAGAAAATACTACCAAATTTTGTTTTTGCTTAACAAACAACTAAAATATAAGGCAATAATAATACTTGATCAAGTCAAAACACTGAACTAACGAGATAATATAGGTCAAGTGTGCTGAGGAAACAATTTTATAGACGTCATGCATAATTATCAAGCAGATGTATCAGGTAGGCTATGAAATATGAAACGACACAGTCCAAATAAAACGATTCTTCAATCTTTCAAACCCACTAGTTTTAGAGTGCCTCCGTTCTGGATATTGCTATTCATAGTTGATATATTCTAGAGGCAAGTAGACAATTTCCCAAAGATTCTCCTAAATACCCTCAATGGAAAAATTAATTTTCAAAGCTAGTTTTTCACACAGTACGGAATTACTGAGTAGGTTATGAAAACTGTCAATTTTTCAAAGCCTACCTGATAAAACTACTTGATAATTAGGCATGACGCCTACAAAATTGTTTCCTCAGCATACTTGACTTTATTATCTCGATGATTTAGGGTTTTGACTTCATCAAATACTATCAGGACGTTATAATTTAGCTGTTCGTTGAATAAAATAAATTTCAGTACACAAATAGAGGCTATATTTTAAATTTACCGAAAAATCGAAATATCTCGGAAACTGATGAACGTAGGTACAACAAGTGCTATACAAAGATGAAAGAGCATATTAAAAGCAATTCTTTGGGATAATAAAATATTGGGGGTTATATTTAAAAAAAAAACAAAATTTGGATTTTGCATTCTACATCACCCTGTATACGAATATGCGTCTCGGGCTTCTTTTATAGCCGATTTTAAAACTAGAGGATATTTTTAATCTTCTCATGTAAAAAAAATAATTTTTGATTCATTACTTTTTGATATACAGTACTTTCATTTGTCCGCGATTTGGATATAAAAATGGTCATAACTTTTGAAACACCCTGTATAATGTAACAATGCCCTATATTGGAAGAACGGAAATCATTAGTAGAATCTGAATACGGAGTAATATATAGGGTGTCTCATTTAAAAAAATGCATGTGCATCACCACGTAGTTATGGATCACCCTGTATAAATCTAAATATTTTCTGAGCAAGGAGCATATCCGTGGCTACAACTTTTATATACAACTTTTTTCGCTATCTTCTATAGTAGTGGAGTTATCGACCGAGCCGGTACTAAAAACTCACCCTGTAGGTACCTAAACACGTAGGTTGAGCGAATTTTTAGTGTGTTGTTGATGTCACCTCCGCCACTGGTAAAGGTTTCAACAACGATACACTGTTGCCATTTTCTTCAAGGTAATAATACAGTGTCAAAATATAATCACAATTAAGTTAGTAGTTTCCAAGTTACACGATTATACAGTGTTTTCCTGCTTAAATTTGCCATCCACCTTATCTTTGAAATGACACGTAAATTTTTATTCCAAGGGGGATCTCTTCCACGGAATATCACCATTGTGCTATTAACAGGGGCGGCGCGTCGGGGGGCATGAGGGGGCCGAGCCCCCCCCCCCCACTTTTTATGAGGAGGTAAAAAAATTAATAGGAAATTATTTTTTTACGTGCCCATTTTTTAACTTTATTATATGCATTTTTAAATTTTGTTGTATACGTGCATACCTATTTTTATATTATTACAAATTATAACTACACCCGCTACTGCATTATTTTCCAATTTTCCACCACTCTGCATCGTTTATTCTATTATCGTTTCGCTCTCCCTAATCTGCTCTTTCTCCTTTCTCTTTCCTTCAAAATCATACGATACGTACCGCCAAAGGTTTGGCCGATACAGATCACACGATCGAGTACTATCGGTGGCACTAAACACGTGATACACACTCCCACCAAATCTTTGCGTCGACTGCCGGGATGTTTTCGTTTTTTTTTGCTTGCTTTTTTGTTTCAATGTGCAATGCAAGATTATACAGGGTGTCCCAGAAGTCAACGTCAAGCCGCAACGGGGTGACAGGATTGGTTGTAACTATCATGAAAAAAATCAGAAAAAAAATCTATCCCATGCAGTTTGAAAGTTATGGGCATTTAAAGAAAACCTAGAAATTTGTTCAAATTATAACAATTTTTCGGTTATTGTGGTTGACCTTTATTATTTTTGTTCATTTAAACTTTGGAACCGTAGCCCTAAATTGCATTTCTAGAAGCACAGTCAAAAATAATGACACAATTGCCCCAAGTTTACTAGAATGAGGACTATTTATTAAACTATGAATTTAAAATTTTTAAAGTTTGCCGACTTTGAAAGGCCCTCCTTCAAAAAAAATATAATAAAGTGCCTTGGCAAGTGCCATTAAAAGTTGGCGCATTTAACCAGGATTGTAAAATGGTACAATACTTGTTACTTTCATACTAAAAAAAAACGAGTAAAAAAAGGAAAACCTCAAGTAACCCAATTTTTGTTAACCCATTTCACTCAGGTCATATGTTCTTTATTCGCACAAGCTTCTGGTAGGTTCTTAATTTTACGGCAAAATGTTGAGAGAGGTGGATAGTGGACATCTTTGCCATGAGTGAGCAAGACAGATAGTCACGCCACTTTTAGCAAAGTCAACAAAAATAAGTAAAATTAATAAAATAATGAAAAATCTTGACCTAGCTTAGTTTAAGTTTATTGTATTAGAAGTCAGATAGGAAAATAGCATTTTTATTACAATAAAAGTTCAAATTGTGTACCATTAGCCTCAATAAACGTCCTACATTTTCTTAAAAAAGATCTACTTATTATCCAGGTACATTTAATGCGAGAAGACGGATCCCAGTATCGCTTTAAAGTAAGCCTGTGGACCGGAATTTCAAACGGCAAAATTGTTGGGGCTCTTGAGCTGCCTGAGAATTTGAATGGCACGAATTACCTACATTTTTTACGATAAAATTTACCAACTTTGTTAGAGGACGTACCACTAAGCGGCCTACAGACGTTGATGTAAGCTGCGATTCCTCAATTGACTCAAAGTTCATGAAACTTGCATCAGTTGGATAAGTTCCTACTCAAATCGAAACATGTTGCGATGCCTGAATCGGCTTGATATTTCATGCACGTTTCATGCAACACAAGAATGGTAGAGTGGACCTATTTCTTTGAATCAACGCAATACTATACACGTTGAAACCTGCATCACTGCATCAGCGTTACCGGCTCGGCGACATGGCTCACCGCCCATAATAGGATTCCAAAATCTACATCGCTGCACGCCGCAACTGATACCAAATTCCTGATTCAGTACCACACACGCTGCTACTTGCGTTATGAAACGTAGAAGTCGATACCTGAATCGCAGCATGCATCAACGTCTGTAGACCGCTTAACAGATCATCGCCACAACAACAAGATGTCTGCCCAGCGCATTACGCAGTGCAAGTAAGAGGTTTCCTTGACCAAAAATATTCGGGAGGTGGAGGTGGACGTTCGGGCACTATTTCGTGGCCAGCCCGTTCCCCAGATTTAAATCCCTTGGAATTTTGTTATCGGGGTGTTCTTAAAGAAAAAGTTTATTCAAAGCCCATTGAGAGCGTAGCCGAGCTGCGTAAACGAATTTCTCAAGCTTCTGAGGACATCAACTCTCGGGGATATGCCTGGCTAATAAATAGATCTTTTTTTAAGAAGATGTAGGGCGTGTATTGAGGCTGATGGTAAACAATTTAAATATGTATTGCCTGACCTTTATTCCAATAAACCTAAACTAACCTAGGTCAAAATTTTTCATGATTTTATTAATTTTACTTATTTTTGTTGACTTTGCTAAAAGTAGCGTCACTATCTGTCTCGCTCACTCATAGCAGATATGTTCATTATCCATCTATCTCAGCATTTTGCCGTAAAATTAAGAACCTACCAGAAGCTTGTGCGAATAAAGGACATCTGACATGAATGAAATGGGTTAGCAAAAATCGGGTTACTTGAGGTTTTCCTTTTTTCACTCATTTTTTTTTAGTATGAAAGTAACAAGTATTGTACCATTTTACAATCCTGGTTAAATGCGCCAACTTTTAATGGCACTTGCCAGGGCACTTTAGTACATTTTTTTTAAAGGAGGGCCTTTCAAAGTCAGCAAACTTTGAAAACTTTAAATTCATAGTTTAATAAATAGTCTTCATTCTAGAAAACTTGGGGCAATTGTGTCATTATTTTTGACTGTGCTTCTAGAAATGTTATTTAGGGTTACGGTTCCAAAGTTTGAATGAACAAAAATGATAAAAGTTAACCACAATAACCGAAAAATTGTTATAATTTGACCAAATTTCTAGGTTTTCTTTAAATGCCCATAATTTTCAAACTATATGGGATAGATTTTTTTCTGATTTTTCTCATGATAGTTACAACCAATCCTGTCACCCCGTTGCGGCTTGACGTTGACTTCTGGGACACCCTGTATAGTAAAGCCCAGAGATATACCATTTGTTTACAAAGTGAAGATCTCCGCAAAAAGTACCGACAGAGAAAGGGAACGGGGTCGGACTGGGCATTCGAATTCGTTGGAGTGGGCAACAACGAAAATGTTCATTCCATCCAATAAAGTGCTCATACAACAGTTGGTTGAACAAGATGTTTGAAACTTTATTATCTGTTAATAAATATATGGTAGAGACATTTCAATATAACCGTATAAACCATATGGTAAATTATTCCTTTCTACACTCAATTTTAACGTTTGATTCGTTGTTTTAGTTGTCCCCAAATTAATTCTATAGGACTGAAAATGCAAAAATAGGGAGGCAACCTTAAGACATCATGACCATACTTTTTAGCTATGCTTTCTATGACATATTGTTTTTCAAACTGTTCAGTGTGGAGGACTTCCAATAATTCAGTTTTTTTTGTAAGTTTCTTCAGAGTACAAATCCTGTTTTATGAGAAAATCTTGTATTTCCGCCTTCGATAACGTTGAATTCGGAATTTTGTACCCTTGTCTGGAGTGATAGCTTGCGTTGTCCATTACGATGACGCTAAATGGCTTTAAATTGGGAATAAGGGTATACTCAAACCATTGCTCAAATATTCCCGAGTCCATGTTTTTGTGGTAGTCTATATTGCAGTCTTCAATTTTCTTTCCGCATAATTTGAGTGCGTTTTCGACCTAGCCGTCAGATGATCCGCAGTGTAAGATAACTATACGGGATCCTTTATTTGGTGGAACGCCTTTTAGCTAACACTTCTTTGTACCGTCGGTCCATCCCTTTTTAGCGGTATCCTGGGTATCATACCAGGTATCGTCGAGGTAGTACACTGACCTCCCCTCGTTCCGGTATTGCTCTATCTTATGCAAGTAATCGTGCCGCCATCCCACAATCCTTGCACTTTCCATTATAGCCATTCGTTTGTTCACAGTTCTGTACCTAAACCCAATCTTCCTAATCCATCGCTGCAATGTACTCCTTGGATACTGTTACCCCATTCTAGCCAATTGTCTTTGAACGGATTCGATTGTGGGTAGTTCATTAATTTTGTACTTTTCGAACACAATATTCCTCAATAATTTTGTGATCGTGGGATCACAAGCACCAGCATCAAACCTACGCTTCCTCTTTTGTGGCCCCTTTCTCAAAATTTCACATACTGTTGGATATGGAACGTGTGTTAGAATTGATGTATTTTTGATCATATTCCCCTTATTTTCATTCTCCGGATCCTTTGTTAGTTCATTATCATTTAGTACTATTTGTTTTGCATCTGCGCTAAGATGTGACCTTTTTTGATGTTTTAATTGGTCTACCTCCACCTCCCTCTGTCCAAATTCATTATCAGTGTCCGTATTATAGTCACTACTTTCACCACCGTAATGACAAACCGCCGACGTAGCTTCACTGCTGCAGGGTAATTCACATCGCTGTGAAATCCCATTATCTTCCCAAGGCCGAAACATACTCTAGCTGTCACACTTCCGAAAAAAACGTCCGATTCAGACAAAAAAGCAGATTGGCGTTGCTATCAATAACGGTAGCAATATACCTGCCTAAACAATTTGACTAAGTCCGGTCCTCTTCATCGATGAAGTCGCTAATAATCCTGGAATGTGTCGGTCTTATCATAGTTCAGTCAAAATATACATAGTGAACGTCATCCGTCAGATTTACGTTCAAATACAACTTAGTGTTTCATTTTCACCATTCTAAAAGGTTACGTTTTGTTGGAAAATTGGTTAAAAGCACATTCCATGAATTGGTTACGAGTACGAAAGTAAAATAATGGCAACCATTGAATATTATCAAAACTGTATCTATTCCAAATGATGAACTGTACTAATAGATGGTATGCAGTTTTTATATAGCGCAAAACGTACACAAATGGTATATCTCTGGGCTCTACTTTACCAAATTTTCCGCAAAGCTGATTTTCTGTCGTTTTTGTTTGTATATGATGTTATATACGACTACCTTAAGTGTGTGAATTAAATTGCGGTAAACATTGCAGTTTGTCATCGATTTAACTTATAGACCCAAAGTAGCTATATCTACTAATTTTTATATACAGGGTGTCCCTGAATTTCCTTAACACGGGATATTCTCATAACAAAAAAAGTTCAAACGAAAACTGAGTGGAATTTTTGATTGATTTTTGTTATCATACCATGCTTTTAAAACCTTTTTTTTGTACTTCCAACCCTTGAAACTCACCCTAAACTTTCGTTTTTCAAATAGCACCAAATAGTTTCTTCTACGCAAATTAAATCCTTATATTATTTAAAATCTTGCGGTACCTTGATTTTATTAGCAAACTTATTTTTTTCGTAAAATCACAAGCATAACATTGTTTTTCGTCCGTTTTTTGCGACATGCTTGTCACAAATGTCTTTTTTATCCTTTTCCATTACGAAAATATTATGCCTCCAGCAAATGCTCATTTTATTTATCTTAGGTTAATGACTTTTCGAAAAAAAAATAATTTGCATATGAAGTCAAAGGCGCTACGAAAATATGTGGGGTGCTATTTGGAAAAAATAGGGGGTAAGTTTTAGGGGCTAAAGAAAAAAAAATGTTTCGAAAGGATAGTATGATATAGGTCAGTCGGTAACCTTGAAAGACCCACTCAGTTTTCGTTTTCATTTTTTTTCTTAAGAAAAAATTACGCCTCAAACAAATCCTCATTTCATTTATTTTATTTATTTTATGCTTATGAATTTAAGAAAAAAAATAGTTTTTGTATAAAGTCAAAGGTACCACAGGATTTTAGGTGCTATATATTAGGTGCTAATTGAAAAAAACAAAGTTGGAGATGAGTTTTAAGGATTGAAGTACGAACAAAAGTGTTTTGAACGCATGGAATGATACAGTATTTTGAAACACTCCACTCAGATTTCGTTTGGACATTTTTTTGACACGAAAATTTCATGTATCAAGGAAATTCAGGGACACCCTGTATATTGGTTGCTTTTGCCCCCCCCCCATTTTTTCGGGGCACGTGCCGCCCCTGGCTATCAACCCCGCCCTCACCCCAGCAACCCCTACTTCAAAATGTTAAATGAGACCACCATACTTGTGATACATCATTTTGAACAGATTTTGAAGGGAATTAATTGTTAAGCTTTGCGATTGGCTCGCAGACTTCCTCTCAGGTCGGAAAATCTCTGTCGTGGTAGATGCATTTTCCTCTTCTTTCCATAGCATCAATGCCGGGGTTCCGCAGGGATCGGTATTGGCTCCGACATTGTTTCTGCTTCACATTAATGATCTACTCTCTGGCACTACAAACCCAATCCACAGTTTTGCGGATGACAGTACGCTGCATGTAGGCATTATGACCAATAGACCGATCTCTGTGGTCGAGCTGGAACGCAGAAGACTGGCAGTGGCAGCTTCACTTTCAAAGGATCTCGATACCATTACCGCTTGGGGGCTTAAGAATATGGTTAAAGTTAATGCCTCCAAGACCCAGTATTGTACGCTATCAAACAAGAAGTGCCCAAGCCAACATCAGGTTCTAATGAACAACCAGGCGCTGCCAAGGAGTCACTCATTCAAGCTGTTAGGAATCAGCATTAAAGAAAATCTGAACATGTCGCGTCAATTGCAACAGCTGCTGGTAAAAAGCTTGGGTACCTATTTAGAGCCAGAAAGTATTTCTCACCATGTAACCTCCTCACGCTATATAAAGCCCAGATAAGACCTTGCCTGGAGTATTGCTCTCATGTCGGGGGAGCTGCTGCCCCTACTACCCTGTCTATACTAGATGCCGTCCAGAGAAGGGCAATTCGACTAATTGGCGATCCGGCCTTAACGCACCACCTTCAGTCACTGTCTCACCGTCGTGTTGTTGGTGACCTCTCACTCTTCTATCGATATTCCAACGGAATCTGCTCCTCTGAGCTATCCTCTATCGCTCCGCCGCTCACTGCTCCTATCAGATGTACGATGTACCCGTGCGACCGCTGTATCTCATCCTAAGACGGTCTTTTTTCATATATCAAGTGAGCGGTACAACCGCACATTTATTCCCAGGGTGTCCAAGGCTTGGAATGGACTGCCAGAAGATGTATTTATTGGGGCTGCGGGTATTGGCCCATTCAAATCTCGCGTTAACAAACTTCCCCTAACATAACCCTTTCGCAGCAGCCGCGGTACTCTGGTATTTAGGCTTTGCCTGCGCGGTCTGCTCAGTTATAAAAAAAAATAGGTACAATAATAGTGTAATCGGATCGGAAAGATTGATTCACTATTACGGAAGATAAGAACAAAAAATATGTTGATTATCAAAATGAAGTAATATTTGCATTACCTGAAGTATTATCGTAAGAAAAGTTCCAAATGGGAGCCATTTTGCTCCATACAGACGTACAAGCGGAATTAAAAATGTATTCGCCATTACTCAGTAGGTACTGACCTTCGTATAAATTATCGCCTTGTCAAGTAGGTACCTAAAATGTGCGATTAGGGGTTTACGATTATTTCGAGGTGATCAGGATACTTTCGTTGTTGCGAAGACATTTTGAATATCGCCTGTATACGTCTGTATGGAACAAATGGCATCCATTTGGAACGTTTCTTACAAAAATATTTCAGTTGCTGGGGTTGAGGGAGTTGTTGGCACAGTGATGACGTATTCGGTGGAAGAGTTCCCTCTCGAAATAAAAATCGACTTGTCACGGCGATTTTATTTTTTTTATCATTTCAGAGATAAGGTACCTACCTATCATGTGGGTGGCAAATTTTACACACACATAAGATTCAAGAGCAACTGTCAAATATGTCTAAAAAGCACTATAGATGTTATACCAATTCTGTTTAAGCGCAATGTAGGGTATTTTATGAATACAACAAATGGAGTTTTCAAACCCCCACAACATCATTACCTACTACCAACGATTATGAAATCAAACCTACTACGACCCCACAGCATATCACTACTCGAATTCCATCACAATCCAAGCAGCGGTTACTGAGATCACGCGGCTAGAAAAACGCCAATAATAGATCAACAGAGAGACAGACCGACGGAAATGAGTGACGTGGATTTTCGTTATGTACACATCATAAAACGCCTAAAAAGCGTATTGTCTCAAAATCGGAAATTTTCGTGATCACAATATTTTCCTATATCTTCTTATTTAATCGGTGTGGCAAGTAGTTATATTTTTATACACGTTTTCCATCCCCGCAACGGTAACTGCGTCAAACTCATTAATATTAATATTATTAATTCAATAATCTCTACCCACATAGCACCGGATATTCTATGAATATTTTCTAAATCTCCTACATGTTCCATGAATATTCAGTAGAATCATAGAATATTCGTTATTTCTCTTGATTATTCTGGATTATTAAAATAATATTCTTTATAGAATATTATTATTTTATCCACTTAGGATAATCAGTGATTATTCGTTTAATGTCTGAATTATTCCAGAATATACCAGTAATATTCTTCATAGAATATTATTTGAATCATCTACTAAGAACAAGATATGTAGCTATTTTCTGAAGAACATTTAGTAATATTCGTAACAGAACTATTTTCTGTATGTAGGCAAATAATATTCAATATTCAATATGAGGTATTATTAATTTATATTTGCACCTTTTCTCAGTGAATTAAAAAAAACTTTCATTTAGTTCTATTCGTTTTGCGTTCATCCTCCTAAATATACCTAATAAGTATTATGTCCAATTTTCAAAAGTTTATTAGTGATTTAGCCATTGGCAGCAATACGGTAAAGTGAGAGCATCTTATGGTGACTATGGTGTCGTTCATTCGTCAGTTGTCAATCTTGTCAGGTTGTCACTCTATTCTTCGCTTCAAGTGTTCTGTGCTTCACCTTGGATTTGATGCGGGCATTTTACTCATTTTAGGGATTTACGAGTTTTATTCGTGAAAGGCGTGCATTTATACCCAATTTTGTACAATAAAGTTGCTAGTTGTTATAAAGTGTGCGACAGTGTTCCAAATTATGGTCACCTACTATGGTGTATGGTTCATTATATGATTATAAAATGTGAGTAGAATTTTGAGGTTAAATGCAACAGGTTACACTGTGTTTACACTATATTTTAAACATCTTTAGACTAAGAGATGTCTAACCACTTAACTTTCGTGACCATCTGCCACTAGTAGGTGCTATTATTTTTGGAACAGTATCCACAATACCATGAAAATGTTTCCTATATGAGATAATTTAGACAAAATGTTCCTAGAATATTCAAAACCATTCTACTACGATTGTTCATGTAATATCCTTGCGGAATATTCGCCGGAATATTCTAGGAATATAGCGTGTTTTTCCCATTTCGAACGTTTAAAGAATATTCTGTAAATATTCTAATTATCCATAGAATTTTCTCAGAATGTTCGTAATGTCCATAGTGAATGTGAACAGAATATTCTCATATCATCTAGTGCTATGTGGGTAAAGCAATACTCGTATGTAATAGGTATACATCAGAGAATTCTAAGTCCTTTTTGGTACCTATATCTGTATATTAGGCAAGGCAATGTTCGGATGGACCTAAAAAAAGTGTATTATGCCGCTTGTTCGTAGGTCAATGGACAGCCTATTATAAATACAACGAAAGTTTCAGTTTAACAACACTCCACCCTCAACCACTCCATTTCACTCCCACCCAAAAAAAATCAGTAAATGATCATCAGGAGCCCCTAAAACGCATAAAAACAAAATTTGATATTTGTGCTGTTTTGTTTTCTGCTAATTACTCCGTCGCTTATGCACCGATTTTCAAAATTATAGCAGCATTACCTACTACGACAGCATATCGCTAGCAAAGTTTTATCAGAATCCATGCGGAGATTACGAGGCTAGAAAAACGCCAACAGGCAGACGTACAGAACAGACGGACAGACCGACGGAAACGAGTGACGGGGATTATGAAGATATCATAAAAAGCCCAAAGAAAAAGCGTATATCTCAAAATCTAAAATTTTCGCGATCACAATGCTCCGGCGCTCACATGTCAATGTGGGAGGTAAAAAAACAAAACAGTTATAAATATTCGTAAATGTTGAAAAATCGGTATTGATAATATATTATTTAAATACTATTCGAGGTAAAACTCATTTTTCTCGAAAGTCCAACAAATACTCACCTTCAAAGGTAATAAAAAACCAAGCAAACACTGTTAACGGCATTTCTAATGGGGATGAACTGAACTTTTCAAGTTTCTGCGGAGAGACCCTATTGAGCGTTTGCGCATTGATATACGGCATTACAGTTCATTGCAAATAACGTATAGTATGACATATTTTAATCCAATGTATTAATCAACTAGAAATCAAGCTGTTTTAATCAAATATAAAGTAAAGGTTCTTTTGGAAGTCAGGTTGGCCATGTATTTTGGCAATTTCAAATTAGAGGATGTATTTTACCTACAGTTCAGGCAACCAGTTGTGCTTTGATATTTGAGGTCTGTTCCAATTACGCTACGTTTTATTTTACTCTTCGTTTATCTATAGGGCTGTTCCAAATTACGGTTCTATTACCGTCCTAGAACTGTTTTCATCATGCCCCGCCCATTTTATGATTCTAGAATCGATGATTGGTTGGTACGTGATGGGTACGCTCGTGGATCACAGTTTTTAGAACTGTAGAATGGGCGGGGCATTATGATTCGAGGACGGTAATAGAACAGTGATTTGGAACAGCCTTATTTACCTTCCATTTGTTTGCTTATCGTTCTGTGATCTGTGCATACAGTGGGCTGTGAACTTTTAGTTCTGTGAAATTAGTTTTGTCAAAAATTCTAACCTCTATTCTGTGACTAGGTATTGACACTTCATTGGTGACATTGGATTCTAACCTTTCAATTTTCAGAAAATAAAATAAGTTTCCTTTAAAAATGTTTCGGAACCAAGCACAAAAGCTTATAAAGAAATTTACCTTAGGTAATGTGGTACAAAAATGCATAGCCCCTTTGTCTGTAAGTGCCGTAAAATGTAGAGAAGTAATTGACCGAAGAGAAATGTTGAGATCTCTACCTAGCGTTGATGAAGGTACAGCAGGTGAAAA
This sequence comes from Callosobruchus maculatus, assembly GCA_951848785.1. Lineage (NCBI taxonomy): Eukaryota > Metazoa > Arthropoda > Insecta > Coleoptera > Chrysomelidae > Callosobruchus > Callosobruchus maculatus. The sequence goes on along the minus strand of CATOUR010000026.1, from coordinate 7,145,552 downwards.
AGCAGTAGATGTTGATTCTTTGATAGGACAGTGAGTAAATTTTCATTAAAAGTAATCAGAGATAAAGGTTTTCAATTTCTAGCAAAAATGTATTTCCAACTCTGGACTTGCCCAACAGACTATTTAACGGAATTCCTTTCAAAGATCTACCTATATTTAATATAAGAGTATCACCAAATAACACAATCATCAGTTTCACTGATGCAAAAGGTAACTTTAAGAATTTTTCATTTCCACACTCTGTATCTAATCAGCCATTTTGCAGGTGTACCAAATTTAAATCGGTCATGTGGTGTAGAAGGTTTTAAGAATGCTAAGAAAGGAACCAATGTAGCAGCACAAGCAACTGCTTTAACCATAGGAACAGTAAGAATGAATAATGTTTTATGAATTCATTTTAAGATATTTTTTTTTTAGAAAGTGCTGGAAAGGGGTATAAAAACAGTTCGTGTGAGAGTGCGAGGCTTAGGTCCTGGAAGAATGGTGAGATTTTATATAAATTTCAATTTTAGATCACCCAGTTTTTTTTTTCTATTTGTCTATCCAGTAGGTCATGCAATTTATATATGCCTTTTATTGTAAATACATTGTTATTATCCAATGCTGGTGGAGTAATTGTCTAATAACATGTATAAGGGCCGGTTGTACAAATGCAGGTTTAACACACGAGCTTTGTTAAGCCTAAACTTAGCTAAGCTCAGGCGATATGCTGTGGATTCCTAGTAGGTAATGCTGCTAAAATTTTGAAAATCAGTGCATTGGCGGCGCAGTAATTAGCAAAAAACAAAAAAAAAATAGATATTCCTCAAACTTCGTTTTTAGACGTTTCAGGAGTTCCTGATCATTTTCTACTTTTTTTTGGGTGGGGGTGAATTTGGGGTGGTTGGGGGGTGGGGGGTTGTAAAACTGAAAAATTTGTTGTATTCATAATGGGCTGTCCAATGACCTGTGAATGAAAGACCTAGTGGCATAATTCACCTTTTTAGGTCCATCCAAACATTGCCTCACTTTTAATAGAAACCAAGGGAATTTGTGATGTATACATACGAGTATTGTTTTAGATCGTTCTATATTGCTTAACGCGAAAATGATTTGATGGATTTTAATGAAACGTTGACACAGTATTACTACCGCGGCGAGGATGGAAAACGCGTATGTTTTACAAAAATCGTGTCAGTGGCGGCGCAGCAATAATAAGAAAACCAAAAATATAAAAACAGCTCAAACTTTGTTTTTAGGCGTTTTAGGGGTTTCTGATCATTTTCTACTTTTTTTTGGGTAGGGGTGCTTTTGGGGTGGTTGGGGGGGGTGGGGGGTTGTAAAACTGAAAAATTTGTTGTATTCATAATAGTGTGTCCATTGACCTATGGAAAAAATACCTAGCGGCATATTCTTTTTTTAAGTTCTGAACATTGGCTTGTCTATTACAAAAACCATGGGACTTAGAATTTTGTGATGTTTACATATACAAGTGTTGCTTAATTTCGTTCTATGTATATTGCGTAAAGCGAAAATTGGATTGATTTTAATGAAATTTCGACACAGGAATTACTATCGCGGAGAGAATGGTAAACACGTCAGTTTCTAGAAAATCGTGTCAGTGGCGGCGCAACAATAATCAAAAAACTAAAAATATAGAAACAGCTCATACTTCGTTTTTAGACGCTTTGTAGGCTCTTGAGCATTTCGCATCGCATGCAGAATCAAAACTGTGGCGTCCTAGTTCCTAAGGAGGGAGACGCAAGAAACTATTGTTAGGCACTTATGACAGTTTGTGTCAAATTTCGGCAACAACCGTTTCTGTCTGTTCTTTCATTTGCTCTCGTTGTTAAATCAGACACAAATCTTTTAAAAAATATGACCTAATAAAGTGACAAGCAATTTGAAGGTTCCTCCTTGACATATCATGTACATGACATGATTCATGTCACTTGTATCAGGTTAGGTTTAAACCTCAGCTAAGCTCGCGTTGAGCTCCGGCTTACGTAAGCTCGTGTTGAGCTTGGTGTGGGGGGTTAAGCCAGCATTGTACAACGGACATTTTGCAACTGACGTGGTTTATCTTAAGCCGAAGCTGAAGCTCACATTGTACAACCGGGCGTAAGTGTAGTTCCTTCAGCCTTCATATTTAGGTGACCATGAGGGGGGGGGGGGGTTCCTGATCATTTTCTACTTTTTCTTGGGTGGGGGTGAATTTGGGGTGGTTGGGAGGTGAGGGTCCAATACTGAAAAATTTGTTATATTCGTAATGAGCTGTCCATGAAAAATGAATGAAAAACCTAGCAGCATGATACACTTTTTTAGGTACATCAGAACGTTGCATGCATATTATAGAAACCACGGGACTCAGAATTTGTGATGTATACATACATACGAGTATTGTTTTAGATCGTTCGATATCGCGTAACGCGAAAATTGTTCTGAATTGATTTTAATGAAATTTTGACACAGAATTACTCCCGCGGCGCGGATGGAAAACGCGTATGTTTTGGAAAAATCGGGTCAGTGGCGGCGCGGCAATAATAAAAAAACTAAAAATATAAAAACAGCCCAAATTGTTTTTGGGCGTTTTAGGGGTTTCTGATCATTTTTACGTTTTTTGGGTGAGGGTGAATTTGGGGTGGTTAGAGGGTGGGGGGTTGTAAAACTGAAAAATTCGTTGTACTCATAATGGGTTGTCCATTGATCTTTGAATGAAAAACCTAACAGCATAATACACGTTTTACATCCGAACATTGCCTTGCTTATTATAAAAACCAAGGGACTCGGAATTTGTGATATGTACATACGAGTACTGTTTTAGATCGTTCTATATTTTAATGAAATTTTGACACAGTATTACTACCGCAGCGAGGATGGAAAACGCGTATGTTTTGTCAATGGCGGCGCTGCAATAATAAAAAAACTAAAAATATGGAAACAGCTCAAACTTATGGGTTCCTGATCATTTTCAGTTTTTTTTTTTGTGTAAAACTGAAAAATTTATTGGATTCATAATAGTCTGTCCATTGACCTGAAAATTATTGGATTGGAATTGATTTTAATAAAATGTTGACACAGAATTTATTACCTCGGCGAGAATGGAAAACGACTCTGTTCATGAAAAACCGTGTCAGTGGCGGCGCAGAAATAATCAAAAAACCAGAAACATAAAATTAGCTCAAACTTCGTTTTTAGACGGGTTGGAGGCTCTTGATCGTTTCGCATCGTCCACTTGAAGCATGCAGAACACACTGTGGCGTCCTAGTTCCAAAGGAGGGAGACGCATGAAACTATTTACGAGGGTTTTTTGTGTTGGATGTTGTGTTTGCGGGCGGATGGGCGATAATTTAGGGTTTTTTGTGTTGGATGTTGTTTTTGCGGGCGGATGGGCGATAATTTGTTGCAAGGGGATTTTAGACTATAGCTTCATGCAATGGGAAATAATAAAATGGTATCATCATTATGTGTGGGAAGTACTGACTTCCGACTGATGGTCACCCTATTCATATGTGACAACAAAAAGTTTTGACAATGCAAAATTCTTATTATGGGAGCATGATACACAACCAATCAGATAATAGGAGTAGATTTAATAATATGGAATATGGCCTCTCTAATGATGATATGATAATAATAAGAGCACAATCATATCACATATTCAATATATTCTAAAGTGTGTAGTAGTTGGTAACTAGTGATATTTGAAAGGCAGTTTACCCCCATAAGAGACGTCCTACTCTTCACGCATTGGAATGGCCGCCATTTTTGTTTATGGTATAAAAAATGCCATGATTGAAAGAAAATTTTGTGCTTTTGTATCCAGAGGGCATACAAATATAAAAAAAAATGTAATCATTGGGGAATAGTACTGACTCTAATAATAAAACAAAGCATACAATTTTATACCTCCTTAATGTATGAATATACAACCCTTTTAGCAGTACACAGCTGCCAGCTACCTGCTTTGAAAAGGTCACAGTGGGAGATAAGCAACAATAATTTGTTATAGTTTTGATGTACCCTGACCCAACACTAAGTGTGAGGAGAATTGCAAACCAACTTACACTGCCTGTTTGGGCAGTACCGATAGAATTGTATGGGGGTGAAATGAACTATTCTACATGCCTTTCAAATATCGCTAGTTGGTGATCAAACACACTGTATATGTGAAACTGTTAGTAAGGTTTCAATTAAGAGGATCTATTGCTACAATCTACGATTTTCCCTTTTTTTAGGCTGCCATAAAGGGACTACAAATGAGTGGATTGGACATTGTATCTATAACTGACAGTACCAGGGTGTCATGGAATCCTCCTAGACCCAGGAAACAGAAAAAATTGTAAAGCTTGTTAAATAAAACATTTAATTCATTCAAAACATTCAATTCACAATGACAACAAAATACGTAAGAATACGTGTTCATAACAATTAAAGGACTAGTAACACAGTGATTATTCGACAAATATTTACATAGTAGAAAATATCTATTTTGAAATCTTTGGCATCATTATATGCAGTCAGTAATGAGCAATATACAGGGTGTCCCAAAAAATAGTGTCAAGCGGAAGTCCAGAGATAGAGCACACCTAGAAGTATCTGAATCGCCCCCATATATGTTATGCAATTTTTTGTGGTTTCCGAGTTATGAATTTTTTTCTGAATTTCAGAGAATCCTCTACCTCGACAACTTAAAACTGTTCCAAAAGAAAAATTAAAAGACTTTTCCAAATTATCTTTTTTGGTAATTAATCTCCAAGAGCGTACTGTTCATACATAAAATAATCGGCTTCGTAACTTTGATGAAAGTTATAAAAATTTTAGTGTAAAGTGAAAAATTTACGATCTGATAATTATGACTTAAATCTTCGACTCGCAATTAAAAATCCAAAGAGGTGATTTCATAATTTCTAAGCAGGTCTAAAAACTAAGAAGTCTGAAGACAGACTCTCAGTTATCACAATCATTGAAAAAAACTAGTACTTAACGGGGCTACTTTCGCTCCAATTGACCTTTAAAGACAAGAGGCGAAGATTTCTTGAAATTAGCGATGTGTTTTTCAATTCATCAATAACTTATGTTAACGCGTTAATAGCAGATTGATTGTCAGTACCACAATAATAAACGTTAAAAACGTTGCATAAATAAAACATTCATTAAAAAAGATCCTATTTCTTCCACAAGGAGCGCATTCTTCAAAACCGGTTTTTACCTGAGCGCCAACAAAAACGGCTAACGCTAACGCAGTAAACGATGACGATGTTAGAAAGAGATAGCTATGATATTGTTGTGACGTCTTTTCGAAATGTTTCATTGCATAAATTGATTTCGTTGTCTTTATTCAGTCGTCTGTCTGTCTTTGCGGCTTTAAAACGATACGCTTTTGTTTAAATTGGTGTTGTTTCTGTTGTCTGACTACTTGGCTATTCCTACGGACCTTGAGTGCACGACAACTGAATTTAACTATGCTGTTTTCTGCAAGAGACTATGCAACAAATGGATAAATCGTGGTGGACCCACGGAATGGCCGCCGCGGTGACCTGACTTAAATCCGATAGTTTTTTGTTTGGGACTACTACAAAAAACTAGTTTATGCTAAAGAGTGTCGAAACATCAGCGAATTACGCAACAAATTAGCATACGCTGAAGAAATAATAAAAAACAATCAAAGAGCTTTTGTTAATTTAAAAAACAATTTTTTCAGATGATATGTAGATTATGCATCGAACAAGAAGGTAGACATTTTGAAAATTTCTTGTGAAATTTAATAAACTTAGTGAAGAAATTTGATAATTTCGTTTCATTTTACAATTTCCCACTTACATGTAAAAAAAATCTTAGCAAAGTAACACAGGTGGTCATCTATCGATATTCTGTTCGCACTGAATGTGTTTTATTGCGGCACTGACAATCATTCGGCCTATTAGCTCCCTAAACTTAGTTATTGTTTCATTTAAAATCCCATCGCTAATTTCAAGAAAACTCCACCTCGTGTCTTTGAAGGTCGATTGGAGACAAAGTAGCCCCATTGAGTACTCCTTTTTTTTAATGACTATAATAGCTGAGAGTCTGAGGAAGTTTTTAGACCTGCATAGAAATCATGAAATCACCTCTTTAGATTTTTAATTGCGAGTCGAAAATCTAAGTCATAATTAACAGAACGCAAATTTTTCACTTTACACTATAATTTTCATGACTTTCGTCAGATGTGCTAAGCCGATTCCTTTATGTAATGAACAGTAGACTCTTAAAGATTAATCCGCAAAAAAGAGAATTTGGAAAAGTCTTTTAATTTTTCTTTTGGAACAGTTTTAAGTTGTTGAGGTAGAGAATTCTCTAAAATTCAGAAAAAAATTCATAACTTGGAAACTACAAAAAATTGCATAACATATATGGGGGTGATTGAGATACGTCTAAGTGTGCTCTATCTCTGGACTTCCGCTTGACACTATTTTTTGGGACACCCTGTATTTTCATGTTATTGTATTTTGGACAGCATATCACAAATTCTGGAATTTGGTGCATGTATGTTACAATTAGGAATTACCTTCACGCCTACTATTATTAATTCTTCATTTAGGGCCGGTTTCTCAATGTCCAGTTAAATATTTATCTGGAAGTTAACGGTTATCTCTCAGATAAATTGTTTAAACAATTGAAGGTTAAACTTACGAATTCACGAAAATCTTATCTGACAGTTGTATCCATAGAAACGACAACTGGCAGCTACCTATCTGACACTTTTAACTGGACATTGAGAAACCGGCCCTTAGAATATTACCTCATATGCCAAGGAACAATGGGTATGAATTGAAATATGTGATAGTTTTCCTTTCCCATTAGGGTAATAAACTGTAATGATTAAAATTTTCATAGATTTCATCCATTAAAAAAAGAAATCACAATCAAAAAATACTAAGGTTATCTCCAAACATTTAATTCAAATGTTACAAACTAATGTTTATTCATACTAGTTTTAACTGTGAATAAGATTTATCAAAACAAACAGCTCTTCAAGGTCAAGGTCTGTTTGATAGTTGTTGAACAGGTTGTCCTTCTTCAGCACTGCATAAACATCCATATGTAAATAGGCAAGTATATAAAAATTAAATGAAAAGCTAGAAGTCATATTGTGTTATTATGACAATGGCTAAAGAGACATTGAACAATGGGATTGAGTATTGGTGCTGCTGTATCTATATAGTACTGAAATATTCACATCTGTGATGCATCTAGTTGCAATAGTTTTAGAGAAAACCATACTACGCATTAGCAGTCCTAAGGTCGATAGAGCCCTAAACAAACTGGGTGCAAAAAATACAGCTTGCTAAATATTATCCAGAAACAGACAACTGACATGCCAAAAAGTTCGTCTAACAATTTCCAAACATGGAATATCTGTTACTGTCTTTTGGTTAGAACCTTTACTAGTTAGTGCTTAGAATAAGTTGGGAAATGTGTTCGGTTTTTTAATACCAAGACAAATATCTGAGTTTAGTATGATTGTATGAAGAGTGACAAGGTCTCGTGCAAAATATTTGGACATCTAGACCTTCACTGATTCTAGTTTCCCCAAGTTATTAATTCTGAGAAACGGGTTCAGTTTTTTACTACCAAGACAGATACCTGAGTTTAGTATGATTGTATGAAGAGTGACAAGGTCTCGCGCAAAATCTTTGGACATCTAGACCTTCACTGATTATAGTTTCCTTAAGTTATTACTTCTGGGAAACGGGTTCAGTTTTTTACTACCAAGACAAATATCTGAGTTTAGTATGATTGTATGAAGAGTGACAAGGTCTCGTGCAAAATCTTTGAACATCTAGACCTTCACCGATTCTAGTATCATAAAGTTATTACTTCTCTCTAGGCCATATAACAATTCACATTTATTCCAACCAGTCCTAACACCCAAACACTCCTCACCAAATATGCTATATCTGTTTTGTAAAAAAACAATAAAAATGCATTATAATTGTTAGGCATCTTAATGTGAAACTAAACACATTCATGTTTGGTATGAGAATAATCATAATATATGAATTAATATGGCTGCAGTATCTCTGCAAGCCTATTAACAATTTGATAAGTGTCTTTTGTTCACATACATGCCATGGCACAAAAATGCTTAAAAATAATAAATGCAAATTTCAAATGCATGATTTGATCATATGTGTTTATGTTTTGAACTTAATGTACACGTTTTGAACCTAATATCCTTTTGAAAGTTTTGGTATTGTTGATTTCATATTCAACACATGATTTTATTTTTGTCATATGTCTTTCTATCCTTTCAGTGCTTTCCTTTTAGCTGTTCCAAGGAGCAGTTTGAAAACAAATTGTACTATTTTTTCATACATTACAAACATAAGAGCCGTTGCCAATACAGTCTGTAGCAATTTGGATTCCATTCCTTGGTATAATCCTTTAGCTCCTTGTTTCTTCAAAATCGTCATTAGAAGTGCTGCTGTCCCCAGGCGTTTTTTCATGAGTCTCTGTCTTGTTTGGGCCAGTTGCAGCGGATATGTTAGTAAAGTTGCTATGGATTTCGACACAGCACCTAAGAATCGAATAACAAGATGTCAAGCATATTTCCCACATTGCCAGTACGCCTTTTTTCAGGCTAACATTTGAAAACAATTACTATGTTTACATGTGGATTCAGTTAGAACTGAATTCGATTTTGGTATTGAATACATCATGTAAACACAACAAAATTCGGATCGAAAGTTAACTGAGTTTCAAGGTCGATACCGCTCTTTTGTGATATCGAATGCGGATTGTATTTCACTGAAATCCACGTAAACGGATAACCGTATTGGAACCGAATCGGTAATGGGGTATTTTCCGAACAAAATTTTATGACGGAATATTGATGTTACGTCCCCAAAAACCATGTAACGAACATTTTTACGTTTTATTGTGAACGCGAAGTGGGTCAGAATCCCCTCCAAAGTTCAAACATAAAATTTCGTGCCAAAGCTGTGACGTAATAAATCTTAGCGTGACGTAATAAGTCCTTCGTGGTTCTATCCTTAGAATGTGACTCTACTTTGTCGTCTGACTTCCGTTTCTCCATCTACAAACATAACCTCCGCTTCGTATTGACATTGACAGATGTTTGTTTACATCATTTCATCATGGTTAATTTAGATACCGTGACAGTCGTGAGACCAGGGAGGTTATATTGTATGGCATGACACTAGTGACAGGCTGTTAAAGAATGACGAGTAAAATTGTGAAAAGTAACTAGGAAACATTGTCAGAGTAAACTGCTAATTACATAATAATGCAAAAAAATGGAATTGCAGTGTAATATAACATTTATAGTCTACAAACATGAACTTTTATACAATTAAAAAGAGCGAAACTAAATAAACATAATACATAAAATTAAGTTTACATCCTGTATATGTAGAAAAACTAGGCAAAATGTTAAAAACGTGGCAACCTTGAATCTACGCTTTATTCAAATTAATATAGTCACATCCTATCTACATCCGGCATAAAAATCACCTTTGATTGGTTGACTTGTTAGGCGGGAGGTTTAAGAGATTTAAATGAGCTTTTTTCAAAGGGATGATTTTCAAACTCTATCTTTACTCGACGTGGGCAGAAAAAAATTGGACAAACAGTGCCATCATTACAAATTAGATACAAGCAATCCATTTCAGCCATTAAACAGGCAATATTAGCAAGTTGGAAAATACCCCATTGCACAAACGTCCTGTCTGAATCTATAATATGGTTTCTAAACAAGACAACCACATTGAAAACAAAAACGTGAACACACAAAGCTTCCGAAGTTCAGGTTCTAAAAAACTAGGCTATATTGTAAATTGTGAGAATTGTAATTAGAATAGTTTTGACAGCTCGCTCGTCACCCCATAAAACGGATTCAAATCAATCTGAAAACTAAACATTTCAATTCTAATTGAATTCCCATATAAACGTAGTAAATGACATAACTAATGTGTAACTCACTAAAACTCTAATACTCTGCTAACCTTAATCCAAAGCAGCAGTTGACAGCAGTGTGGAGTGACAACAATTTGCAACAAGTGGGACTCCAGAAATTAGTGTCATGCATGTTAAGAAGCCCAAAAAATGGATATACCAGATAACATTATTTTGCAAATACAACTTATGGTATTTTTTGGTTATTTTGCTTTTGCTTGCAGCTTAATATATCCATAATATAGGAAATATTCCTTGTTTTTGCAGATACAACAAATCTTACTATTGGTTTTTGACCTGCGATCAAATAGGATTATGGATACATGCTATTTTTTTCAAAAACATCATCTATTTTGCCTAACATGTGCATGTGCAATATGATAAAGTGCTGCAATTCCACTTCTTTCCCTAATCAGCCATATATAAATTAGCTCTTGCTTCACATCCTTATTGATCTCAATTAAGAGAATGTAATAAGAAAATCATTATTTCTTAAATTACGCGTATTGTGTAACCTGTTCCAATGCTGTAAAAATTACAGAATAGATTACACAATATTGGTATGAACCAATAATATTATATACAGGGTGTCCCACGACGATTAAGACAAGCAATATATCGGAACTGGGCATAGCAGAGAATTATAATTTTGGGGGTGTAAATTCGAGCAAATGTTGTGTCGTTTCTTGGCATTGTGTTATCCAATGAGGTATTTGTTTTTGGTCACGTGACGTCCGATTCAAAATTATGAATGGGACACCCTGAATATTTGTGCCTTTCTGTGTTCCTCGCAATAAAACAATTCCAACAAACTTCGGGTCTGAAGTGATTCATTCAGAGCTACAGGTACCTAAGGTATTATACCACCACGATTGATTCTAACATGTACCCCTACAGTTAAATTTATTTTACTAGTATTTCATAATGGTAGTGGTACAATTATTTAAGTACCTGTAGCTCTTGAATTAATCACTTTAGACCCCAAGTGTGCTAGTTTGTTGGAATTGTTTTATTGGGAGGAACACAGAAAGACACAAATATACAGGGTGTCCCATTAATAATTTTTACTCGGCCGTCACGTGACCAAAAACGAATACCTTTATTGGGTAAGGATATAACATTAGCTCTAATTTACATCCCAAAAATTATAATTCTCTACTACTGCCCAGTTCCGATATATTGCTTGTCTTAATCGTCGTATCGGTATCGACACCCTGTATCTATGGAGATATAACATATATTATGAAAGCTATAGGAACTGGGTCAGCGAATGAGGTGGGTATTGTGAGTAGAACCTATGTGAAAAAATTTTAGTTAGTTTATAACTCGAAGCGGGAACAGAAGAACAACTTATGTTTATATTAGTTTTCCATAGAAAAATACAGTAAAGTAGCATATTATGTCTACGGTGTGAACATATTATAATTCATTCACTTAAATCTAAGTGATACATATTTTCAAACATACAGGGTGATTGGTAATTCGATACATTAGTTTGGAGAGGTGATAGTAGAGGCGTAAGCTGATAAATTGACCATAAATACCACACTTGCAATTCCTAATAGTTTCCGAGATAAATTGAATGTTGAGAATTTCCTTAAAATGCAGACTTCCAAGTCCTTAGAAAATATTACGTCATTATCAAATGAAATAAAGTGCTCTTGTATCAGACACTTGGAGAGATAGTGTAAAAATCAGCATCTGTTGAAAAGTGAATTCAAGAGACGATACAAAAATGCCTATTTTAAAAAGTCACTTAATAATTAACCGTGCACTTTGCGGTAAAAACATGCCCATCTTTCTGGTTATCCATTGGTACCATAAACTTGTAAATGTGGTAAACACAGGCAATAAGATTGTGTTTAAGCTCTAAAAGTGTAATGGATGTCCGAGAGTACAAAGTTTCAACAGAGCGTTTGACAATTAAAAATTATATTCAGTGTTGTATCTGATAAATATAAAATGTTTAATCTTCAAACATCCTTCATTAAAATATCATAATTAAACATGGCGCTGCGAAAACGAACTATATAGAAGATGTTCTAACGATTGGACACGATATTTCCAGTAAGTTCCGCAGAAGTATACAAATATAACATATAACCTAGAAATATGGCTGGAGGCGTGGTGAAGCTACCCCCCGATTTTGATCTGCAAGGGCAGAATGCGGCAACTGAATGGAAATTCTGGAAGACAAGCTTTGAAGACTATCTAGTGGCCACAGGGCAGCACGAGGCAGCTGATACGGTGAAGATGTCTATTTTGAGAAATATGATAGGAACAGAATCCGCACGGATTATGAGTACCTTTGTAGTACCTGAGGAGCAGGAAAATAAGTACGATTTTATAATGACCCTCATCGGAAAATATGTGAACCCAAGGGTGAATGAATGCTTCGAAAGATACAACTTTTTGAAACGGATGCAGAAGGAAGGTGAAAGTTTTGAGCACTTCTTGACTGATCTGAAGCACTTGATGAGGACATGCAACTACAATGTCTTAGACCCCAATCAAACTGCAGAGGATAAGGCACTTCGTGACAAAATAGTAATGGGGATTAAGGATGCTACCACAAGGGAGGCACTACTGAGGGTTGACCAGCTGACATTAGAAAAGGCTATCCAGTTCTGTCGGAGTAGTGAGCAGAGTAAGTTGCAGAATCTTCAGTTCGAGCAAGGGACATCTGAAGTAAATATTGTGAAGAAACGGCAGTCAGGTAACCACAGTAGGACAAACAGGCAAGAAAACCACAAGGTCAGTACTGAGAGTAAAAAATTTAAATGCAGAAGATGCCAAAGCATGCATAGGCCAAGACAATGCCCAGCTTTTGGGAAAAAATGTAACAATTGTGGATTATTGAATCATTTTGCTGTGTCATGTAGAGTGAAAAATGTTAAAACCATAGATCATAGCACTGAACTAGAGAGTGATGATTCTGTATTCTGTATCCATCCATGTAACCTGTTGTATCTGATAAATATAAAATGTTTAATCTTCAAACATCCTTCATTAAAATATCATAATTAAACATTCAGAAAAGATTTTATCGTTTATAGTCTTAATGGTTTAAGTATAATAAACCGAAACGTCGTGAAGAAGAGTGTAGTTTAAATAATTGAGCGACATCCACAAAAACAGCAATAATTTATAATCGCGGTCACCAGAAAAATAACTTTAAACCTATACATGTGCAATTATTCTCTACCCTCGTCGGGGTATTATTGAATCAAAAAATGTCAATTTGAATTAGGTACATATTTGTCAAAATGATATACTACTACTACTACTACCCGAAATCTCGGGATCCCGGATCTAGATTTTTATCCCGGGATCTGGAAACGGGATCCCGACCCCGAAAATTGGAAACCGCAATACCCGCATGCATTTTTCGCTGGCCATGTATAGAAAAAGGTGCAGGTCTTACTTAACAGGAAGACTCCAGTAGCCGAATTAACTTTAACCCTCCGCTTTAGGGCCTCATACACAGTAAAATGTATGGCAGGATTGGCGACAAGCATTAGCGATGGAAACACTCCTTTCCACAGCGCTGGTATTCCTTCAACAGACGCTATGTGAACCATTCCATCCAAAAGACCAGTGAACGGAACTTCCTCTTTGTTTTTCAAACGGTTATTAGCTACCCATAGAGGATTGGTCAGCAAAACATTCGCCACACCTGAAAAAATAGTAAGATTATGAGTGGGTTCCTATTGAGTATGACTGGGATATACAGTGTGTCGATTTGTATTTCGAGAGGGATTTTTTTCACCGAATACGTTATCATTGTGCCATCAACCCCCTCGCCCCCAGCAACACCTACTTCAAAGTCTTTAATGAAACCACTATACTTGTGATACATCATTTTGACAAAACAACAGTGTAATCGGATTGAAGACTGATTCACTATTATGGAAGTTAATAAAAAATATGGTGATTGTCAAAATTAAGTTTTATTTTCATTACCAGAAATATCACCATAGGAAAGGTACCAAATAAGAGCCATTTTGTTCCATACAGACGTACAGATGATATTCAAAATGTCTTTGCGCATTTCTCAGCACTGACTTTCACGTAAATGAGGAAGTTTCCATTTTTTCAAATTATAGTTAATCAGATAGTCCTAAAGAGTTAGAGAACAACGGCGAAAAAATTTTGTAATTATCTCCAATAATAGAAAGGTTATAGTCCTTCAAAGTTTGAATTGCCGTATCCTCCGCGCGAAGCCGCTGTGACGTCACACGACACAACGCAAGCCTGTCTGTGCACTGTCGAGGATGCTGCTCCCGCAAGCCACCGCGCCGCCGCCGGCCTCCTCGTTCATGTGTTATTCCTTGTTTTCAGTACGGTAGGCGACGCCGACGGTGACATAACGATACACTGCAGTTTATTGGTACTCGTATTGTTAGAATATGTCTAGCAGACCGAGAAACTATAAATATTGCATTGTACTCAGGTGTACTAACGCCACCATAAAAAGACCAAACAAATATTTCAATGGACAGCCTATCAAATGAGTTTTATGACCACCTAGCCCCCAACTACCCCAATTTCACCCCCACCCAAAAAAGTAGAAAATGATGACAAACCCCCTTCAATGCCTAAAAACGAAGTTCGAGCTGTTTCTATATTTTTAGTTTTCTTATTATTGCTGCGCCGCCGCTGACACGATTTTTAAAAATCATAAAGATTTTCTATCCTCGCAGCGGTAGTAATACCGTGTTAAAATTTAATTGAAATCAATCCAATAGTTTCCTAGTTACACCATACTCTCTCGCATGTATACATCAGAAAATTCCCTTGGTTTCCGTAATAGGCAAGGAAATGTTCGGATGCACTTAAAAAAGTGTATTATGACGCTAGGCCTTTCTTTCACAGGTTAGTGGACGGCATGTTATGAATACAATAATTTTTCAGTTTTACAACCCCCCACCACCCCAATATCACCCCCACCCAAAAAAGTAGAAAATGATCAGGAACCTCTAAAACGCCTAAAAACAAAGTTTGAGGGATATTTAAAATTTTTGGTTTTTTGCTAATTACTCCACCGCCCATGCACCGATTTTCAAACTTATAGGAACATTACCTACTACTACCCCCACAGCATATCGCTGCCCAAATTTCATAACAATCCATGCAGCGGTTACTGAGATTACGTGACTAGAAAAACGCGTACAGACAGAGCGACGTGCGACCGACGGAAATGAGTTTTGTGGATTTTCGTTATGTAGACATCATAAAACACCCAAAAAGCGTATTATCTCAAAATCGAAAATATTCACGATTACAATACTCCCCTCATCTATCGGTGTAGGAAGTAAAAGCCCATAATCATGTCAAGATCCACGTTATGAAGGTACGAACGTACCCTTCCTCCATACTTCAAAAATATACTGGCGTCTGCCCGTTACAACAAACACTCCGCCGTTCCACTAAAGTCTATGTCGCACACTGTACAGCGCAGCGTATGCATAGCGGAGTCCCGGGTCCCGACTGTGGCTGAAGCGAACGATTCAAGAATTGTGACGTCATACGACAATGCTCCGCCGCGGTCGCTTTACGCAAATATAAAATTGAATAACTCTGCCGTTTTTTGGAATATTCAGATTATTTTTTCGACATTCTTCAAGTGAAGAAATAGACTATCAGATAATAATGAATTTTCCAAATTTTATTTTTTAGGAAATTTCTCCATTATCGTCGTTTTCAACTAGGTGAGCGATTGTGGGGTTTACGGTTATTTCGAGATGATGAAGATACTTTTGTTGTTGCGAAGAGATTTTCAATGTCGCCTGTACGTCTGTATGGAACAAAATGACTCCCATTTAGAACGTTTCTTAGGATAATATTTCAGGTAATGAAAATAATACTTCATTTTGATAATCACCAAATTTTTTATTAACCACCATAATAATCTTCAATCCGATTACACCGTTGCATTTGTCAATGAATTCCCTTCAAAAAGAGGTATCACAAGTATGGTGGTCTCATTTAAAATTTTGAAGCAGGGTTGCAGGGGTGAGCAAGTTGATGGCACAAATAAGAATCGACGTGTCACGGCGATTTTTATTTTTTTTTATCATTTCAAAGATCAAGTGAGTAGCAAATTTTAGCTAGGACACACTGTATGGAGATATACCACTCGCAAATGGTATCCGAAAAACACCAGGGAATGTTGTTGGCTGTTTAATATCTTCAGAATATAATTTCGCATTTAATGATATTGAAGAGTAATTTCCGTCAAAGTCAAGAGAAGGGACGGCTATGACTGAAACCCTTCAAATTTTTCAGTATCTATTAGCAAGATCGCGAAAAGGGAATTCTGACAAAACGGATTTTAAGTTTCTGCCAAGTAAATTATATTTCATAATTTGAACAGATTTTATATTATTATTCATTTTCTGCGGTTTTGCTAATAGGTACTGAAAAATTTGCAGATCTCCAGTCAGAGGTATTGTTACTTTTGGGTTGACGGAAATAAATACTGGTATATTATTAGTTGCAAAATTTTATTCGGTTTGTTACGCTCAATAGCCGAATTCGGGCAATGCCCGAAAAAAATACGCAGAACTAGTTTTGAGCAAGAAATATTTCCCAAACCCGAAATATGAATTTTATACGGGTATTGAGCATTACCAAATAGGCAGAACTAGTTTTGCACATCTTGAAATGCACAGAACTAGCTTTGCGCAACTTGAAATGCACAGAACCAGTTCTGTGGTACTGAATGGCCAGCAGCAGTTATATTTAAAAAGTATGGTTATGTTTATGTTGTTGCTTTGATGGTCTTTTGTTTCAGCTTGTGGAAAAAATGCAAGCTAAATTCGAATCCGAATTAGTTCGGCTACTTGAAGCTTCAAGTACCCAAAACATAATCTCATGACAAAAGATCATATCCTCACTATATTGAATGAACCTAACCTAACCTTCATGTCTCTGCAATAAAAAATGTATCAACAATGTATCGAAAAAAATCTCCTCTACAATTCTAAATGCCACCATGCCAAAAAATACAGAACCAGTCCTATGCATTTCAAGTTGCGCAAAACTAGTTCTGTGCATTTCAAGATGCGCAAAACTAGTTCTGCCTATTTGGTAATGCTCAATAGCCGTATAAAATTAATATTTCGGGTTTGGGAAATATTCCTTGCTCAAAACTAGTTCTGCGCATTTTTTTCGGGCATTGCTCGAATACGGGTATTGAGTTTAACACTGTTGATATTAAACTGACAGCAACATTGGCTTGTAGTTTTTCTTTCATTTCAAAAATTTTAATGGTTTTCGAAGTTGTCAATCTCCAGTACATTACAGTAGCTAGTAGGCTGTAAAAAAATATTTTCTGACGTACTACAGCTTCTCTTTAACCTTAGATATGTTATCGCTGTTGTTTCTGGTGAAAGCCTATTTGTTGTAAGTAATAATTTTTATACTCTTGTCTCTTTACTCTAGTTCGTTTGTATCTTTCTGCTAAGTTGGTTGTTTTTTCCATTTGAATATTTTTTACTAGCTTCACCTGTATGTTTATGACCTTGTAACTCTCCTTTGGATCAAGAGGTCAAACAGAACAACGAAAGCTCCAACATTGCTGCGAAAACGATTTTGACGGCTTCAAATTCGTAGATGGAGCAGATACAAGTTTGTTAATATCACACAGAGACGTAGCGACAAGAGCTTAAAAGGCGTGATATCCAACTGTATGGGAGTTGGTATTTTTGTTAAATTTATTCAGGAAATTCGACAGTTTTAATTATCGTTTATGCAGTAATTGTAATGATTATGCTATGAATATTGATAAAAAACAATTATTCATCGTCAATACACAGGGTATTAATGAATACAGTTTAAATAACTATATAAACACTCTTTAATGATAAAAATTAACTAAAAAATTGAAAACAAATATAGTGTAAAAAACACGCTTTTAAAGGACATCATCGGACTAAAAAGTAAACAATTTTTAAAATAAGATTTAACGTCAAAATTCTCTATGTAAAGATACTCAAAGAACTGAGACTGACTGAATTAAATGGACTGCTGTAGATCTTGTAGCTTCCAGTGAAGGTTCCTAAAAGTGAGCAAAAACGAAAAAGGCAAACAATAGAGATGAATGAGATGATGAACCATGAAGTCCATCCAGATGTAGGTACTAGAGTGTGGATAAGAGAATGACCATCCATTGGGACCCATTGCAACTAAATTTAAGTTCAGGTAGTCTATGATTAATTAAGCCAATACTACACACAAGGCCCCGCCTTTGTAGTGGCTGTATTTTTGTACGTAACATTCATAACGTGTGTACAAATAAATACAAATACAACAATAATGCACAAAAAATACTACTACTCGATTCACGAATAATACCAATATTCGCCGTTTTTTCAACCTTGCTCGCCGAATAGCGAGCACGTATCGCCCTTTGAGCCGGCGCCACATATGCGGGTATTTGCCAAATATCAATATTCGCCGTTTTTTCAACCTTGCTCGCCGAATAGCGAGCACGTATCGCCCTTTAGCCGAATAGCATATAATCGATGGTTCGTTGCTCGCCGAATACCGCATATGTGGCGCTGGCATTATTAGCCGAATAGCAAATAATCGGGCTTCGTTGCTCGCCGAATACCGCATATGTGGCGCCGGCTTTAGCCAAATAGCATATTATCGGGGTTCGTTGCTCGCGGAATACCGCATATATGGCACCGGCTTTGTTAGCCGAATAGCAAATAATCGGGGTTCGCCGAATACCGCATATGTGGCGCCGACTTTAGACAAATCTAATAAAAAAGTATGTGCAAACAAACTTTTACATTTTACAACTGCTAACTGAATGATTAAATGTACACTAGGGTGACTATGCCTTAAACAATCCAATTAAGGTTGCGAGGAAGCAAAATACATAAGAATGAGGTATTTAAAACGGAACCTGCTCCTTTGAGCTATCCTCCATAATTACGCTGTTCACTGAGCCTGCTGGTTGCGCCCGTGGGACTACTTTTCCCAAAGCTTTAGCTAGTAGACTGTGAAAAATATCCATTTCTGTCGTACTCCAGCTTCTCCTTGATCTTAGATATGTTACCGCTGTTATTTCTGGTTAGGGTAGATTTTTTTAAGTAATTTTTATAATCTCTTTTGAAATTGAATGAAAACTACCTTATATTCACAACCGTATATCATTAGAACGGCTATCAAATTTTACATTCGTATGTATAATAAAAATTAGGCATTCCCATTTTGAAAAAATCAACTTTCATTAATTAATCAACCGATTCCTCCAAGTACAAAAATAATACAAATTTTACTGTCCAACCTAAGCTGCCACGTTTCATGCTTAGTCGGATGGCAAAGTCACAGTCTTCTAAGTTTTATAAAAGATGCGATATTCAATTTTTTCTGATATCTACTAATACCAAAAATTACGATTTGCACCTAAACGCTTCTTTAAGTCCCATGTGTGATACATGAAGTAACACTAGAATTGACCCAGAAACCTAAATATGCAATAATATACAGAGTGTTCCGTTTAAAAAATATAACTTTGACATGTTACGCTTTTATTAGACACCCTGTATAAAAGACATTATCTTAAAATGTAGTCCAACTCGACTTGCATACACTCGCAAAGTTAATTTCCTGCAAAGAGTTATCGTTTGGTCACAAGCGCCTCTGCGTTGAGCTTGACTCACACTGTATACGAGGGTTAAGTAGTAAGTTTGTGCTATGTTTAAGAAGAAAAATCTAAGTGTGGACGTTGCCAAACCACCATCGCTAAATCGCAAAGCTCATTACAATGCTCAGCTTGCTTCATCGATTAGATTGATTCCATCAAAACTGCACCAAGTTAAATAAAGATGAATATAAATCGGCTATTTTCAGTATTTTCCTATAATGTTACTGAACGATGATAAAAATACTCTGCATCCGTACTTTCATAACATGTGTTGCTGTATAATACATGTACTGCCAACGAATTCGAATAAGTTAATAGAGTAAATGGGTTTGTGATAACTGTAACCAAGCAAGTTCATCCGATAGCGAGTTATCATCTGATAGTGATAGTCCACCAACCATGGTTAGAAATGTTGGAAGAAAATCGATATCCGAAACAGTTAAAGCGTCCAAAACACGTAAATTGTGATAATTCGAGAAACAGAGAATTATTCACACGTAATATAATGGATGACATTCAAAAAACCCTGAAAACACTAATTACGCTAATTACAAAGGAGAACACGGCTCTGAAAAAAATTAAATCAAGTCGATTAACCGCGCACTTCCCACACATTACGGTGATACCCATAGCATGAAGCTATAATCTGATATACCCTTGCAACCAAATCATCGCCCGCCGAAAAACAGTGCGTTATGCCTCTAGGTCTTTCTTTCATAGGTCAATGGATAGCCTATTCAGAATAAAACAAATGCTTGTGTCTTACAACCCCCCAACCACCCCAATTCCACCTCCACCAAAAAAAAAAGTAGAAGATCATCAGAAACCCCTACAACGCCTATGAACGAAGTTTGAGCTCTTTTTATATTTTCAATTTGTTAATTGCTGGCCATCCTCGCCACGGTAGTAAGACAGTGTAAAATTTCATTTAAACCAACTCAATAGTTTCCACATTACACAATACAGAACGATCTGAAGCATCGTATGTATACATCAGAAAATGTTTCTGTAATACGTAAGGCCATGTTCGGATGGACCTAAAAAAGTGTATTATGCCGCTAGGACTTTCTTTCATTGGTCAATGGATAGCCTATTATGAATACAACAAATATTTGTGTTTTACAACCCCCAACAACATCAGAAAAATTTATAAAATGATCAGAAACCCCTAAAACGCCTAAAAACGAAGTTTGACCTGTTTTTATATTCTTAGTTTTTTTATTATTGCTGAGCCGCCATTGACACGATTTCTAAAAGCCATAAACGTTTTCCATCCTCGCTAAGGTAATAATACTGTGTAAAATTTTCATTAAAATCAAATCAATAGTTTCTACGTTAACAAAATACTGAACGATCTAAAGCAATAATCGTATCTATACATCGGAAAATGTTAACCTAAACCTAAAAAAGTATATTATGCCGCTAGATCTTTCTTTCACGTGTCAATGGACAGCCTATTATGAATACGGAAAATTTTTCAGTTTTACAACGCCCCACGCCCCAACCATCCCAATTTAGCTCCACCCAAAAAAAAAGTAGCAAATGATCAAGAACCCATAAAACGCCTAAAAAGCGAAGTTTGAGCTGTTTTTATATTTTTAATTTCTTTATTATTGGTGCACCAACACGATTTCTAAAAACCATACGCGTTTTCCATACTCGCCAAGATGGCTATGCTATACCAAAATTTCATTGAAATCAATTCATTAGTTTCCACGTTACATAATACAGAACGATCTAAATTCTAATGTACACATTAGAAATTAGGTTCTTTAGTTTCTATAATAGGCAAGGCAATGTTCGGATGGACCTAAAAAAGTGTATCGTGCCACAGGTCAATGGACAGCCTCTTACGAATACAATTTTTTTCAGTTTTACAACAATTTCACCCCTATCCAAGAAAAGTAGAAAATGATCAGGAACCCCTAAAACGCCTAAAAAGGAAGTTTGGGGAATATTTGAGTTTTTTTGTTACCTGCAACGACCCAAGTTAATCACAATCCTTGCAGCAGTTACTGAGATTACGAGGCTAAAGAAACGCCAATAGACAGACAGACAGACCGACGGAAATGAGTGACATGGATTTTTGTTATGTAGATATCATAAAACGCCCAAAAAGCGTGGTATGTCGAAATCGAAAATTTTCAGTGTGGGAAGTAAAAGAACAAAAACCAGGATTGAAAACTAGAAGGAAAGCTGAGTAATGTCAAGAATGTAATTGAGAAAGAAAAGGTGAAGCAGAAAAAAAATAATGCTGTAGATCAGAATGTATTTCGTATTATAATTTAAACCAAACAAAACGATTTCAAATATGCGATTCTTATACATATAATTGGTGGCAGATGGATAAGACGTGATTTACAAAAAAAAACTCATTAAAAAATAAAAATAATATCTGTGTATCAAGACTGATAAGAATTATTACAAAATATTGTCACATTGCGATAATGACCTTGCATATACTTTTTTATCAATAACAAGATAATTTTAAACATCTATCTAAAACTAATAAAATAATTTATATAACATCCTTTTCGAAATATTGACGAAGAACTTCGCATTTTATATCTTAAAACCAGATTGTAGCGCTAATAATTTTTTTAGACCTTTTATGAAGCATGTTGCAAATATATCAGCACAATAAACTACTTTTTTCCAATACAAAATGAAAAACTATAACAAAACATAGGAAAAATCTAACGCTACTATAAAGGGCGAATCACATCCACTGAAATGAAGAGTAATATCAGATTCTAAACAGAAAAATTTGCCCATTTGGCCAAGCACATTTGAGACACTCAAATGCCTATTTCACTTTCTCTCTGTCTGTCTCTCTTTCTCTCTCTCTCTCTCTCCTTGCGCATTGCCGCTACCCTCACCACTTGCCTCGCCGCTCTAAGATGTTTGTACCCTAAGAAAAATCCTTCAAGATCTTATTTTATCCCAGAATATTGTTACACACTTTATGCTAAACTATCAGTCAGTTTTAATAAGTAAATCCCGCCTCAATGAAATAAGGGTTCCGTATATTAATATTATACAGGATGAAACCTGTTTAGTAATCAATTAAACATCTATAAATAACTATTTACCTGCAATAATGCTGAGTACAAAATCAGTCCTGCTATTCACCATTTCTTCTGGCACGAACCCCTTCATGCCATGAAATGTATAAAAATACACAAAATTAGATACTCCCATGGTAGTAACAGTCGGCCTAAGTCCCCGGTACAAAGCTGTACTGTAATAAGGGATTCAGTTTGCTATTTTTGTAATTCAGAATGTTGATACTTACATTCCTTCATTTTTCAATATGTGAAATATTGCTTGTAATGTGGTTTTTTCTAAGAGATCTTTGTCTTGCACTGAAAATTAACATTTATTATACAGTGTTTTTCTTTTAAGGCAGTGGATCAGGTCCCGGCAGCTGGGACCTGAAAATTACAATCAAAATCCCGGCAACCGGGATTTTGATTGTAATTTTAATTTGAAATCCCGGCATCCGGGATTTTGATTGTAATTTTCAGGTCACGGCAACCGGCATTTTTACATTAGAAAAGTAATCCCGGCACCCGGCATTTCCACATAAGAAGTTTGGGGTTATCTTGATGCTCTGTTTACCTTCAGTGTTTGATGAATGGTGTTATTAGTTTTAACCTCGGTTTTTACTCTTATTACTGGTGAACATGAAGTTTAATCCACATGAAGATTTCATAAAGTACATAAAAAGCAAACATTAACCGAATACTGGATGAGAGATAATAGAACTCTTAGGTACTTCTGCCCGAAAACGTGTACCACATATAGAGAAAGCTAATGTGAATTTAAAGTATTACTACATCAAATACTGTTGCATACATGGGGGTCAAAAGCTAAAGATTAAGGAAAAAAAGAGTAACAGAAAGACAAGGTAATAATTCTATAAACAATTATATTTCATTGGATCCATCGGTATACCCAAAGAAAGAAAAGCTATTAAAAAAATTTCTTTCATCAATTTTAATTACAATAAAGAAGAAAAACTATTATTGCCCTGGATTATCAAAGACACAAATAAAGTTGACAACATATCCTCACCTAGTTTCCTTATACAGGACTATGATATAAAAGAACCAGATCTTATCAACAACAAGATTATTGAAGAGTCAATTGTGAACGTTTTTTATATTCGAAGATATTTCACAAATGAAGCATGGAATACTCTAGAGTCCATCATTAAAAAGAAAAAAGAACTGAACCAGTGGATATGTGCTGTTTGTAACCATGATCTCAATGAAAGTTTCATCAGATGTAGTAGCTGCTTGAATCGGTACCATTTGATATGTGTTTCTGTGGCAAGAAGACCTAGATTTTCATTTGTTTATTCTCCAAAGTTTCAATATAAAACCAACAATGGTTTTTTGGTTGTTTTTTTTCATTTAAGTACAACTTACAATAATATTAAGAATTGCAAAATTTTTCATGAAATAAACGCGCTGCCGTGATTTATTTTCTGATGTAAAAAATCTCGGCAGCCGGGACCTGATTTATTTATTCCCGGATGCCGGGATTTCAAATTAAAATGTAAAAAATCCCGGTTGCCGGGATTTAGATTGTGATGTTAAAGTCCCGGCTGCCGGGACCTGATCCACTGCCTTTCTTTAATGTCCCCCTCTTTTATTTTTTGAACCGGTCAATTGAAACCTGAAACCGAAACACTTTGGACAATGAAATTGATGCATGAATACTATTATTTGGAGTAAAATTGACAGATGAAATTTTCAAGATGACAACTGGGCGCCAACTGGGAAAAAAATTAAATTGAAAGCGGGGTCTTGTGACACATCCTTTCGAAGCTCCAGACGAACACTTCACAAGCCTAGAATATAAAGACAATATCTTCGCTTGCTACAAAATGGCGGAGTATTTAATAATTGCCTGAATAAATTGTTACAGAAACATAATCGTATTATACACATGCTGTTTTATCTTAATTAAAATAGAATTGTATTCTTAACATAAACATTACATACTCCTTGAAATTTATACGTTTAACTTCAAGCTTTAAACAAATACATATTTCTAGATGTATCGATATCAATGTGTTTTGTATCATATAAAGCCATACGATGAATAAATAAATAAATCAATGTTTGTAACAGGTAATTATTAAATGTTTTGCCATTTTATAGTAGGTTAAGATATTGACTTTATATTCTAGGGTTGTAAAGTATTCGTCAGGAGCTTTAAAAAGATGTATCCAAGAACCCTTTCCAGATGGTGCCCAGTCGCCATCTTGAAAATTTCATATTTGTCTATTTTACTTCAAAATATAGCATTCATGCATCATTTCATTAGCCCATGTTTGAGTGTTTTGTATTGACTCGTTCCAAAAATAAAACGGGGGCATTAAAGAAAAGCACTATACAGGGTGGCCAATCGGGTGACGATAATAATTTTTTTTTAGATAGCCCGTACCGAGACCTGTCCAAAACACCCCCATGTATGTGTACCGATTATTGATAGTTTTCGAGTTATGACAAAAACAAGAATACTTTTTGGCTTTTATTTTTTTCTGCAATTATACTCAGTATTAAGCCTATTTTAATATCCAATAAAGAGAACATGTACATCCGACAATAATTAAGTACATTTTGAGCCCAAAGTTTGAAATCTCTGTTTTTAGCCAGGAGACCAAAACCTTCAAAATAAAATTAAAAATACTTATGCCCGGTTCTGGAGCTTCAAACTAATCCTAAAAACTTTGCAGGCCATTGCACTTTTGAAATAATAATGAAAAAGTAGCACTTATGGGGACATTTTGCGCCGTACGTGAGTGTTAAAGGTAATAAGGTGATAATTCACGAATATCCAAAATAATTTAAAAAACTATTATTTTGCTTTATTATGACAAATTAAAGACAAAAAAACTCGTAACAACTAATCCCGATAATCATTGATATTTTGATGACTTTTAATAAAAAAACTAATACCCAAATTGTGATTTTTGAAGTGTTTTTGCTATGTACTACTGAACTTCTGCTAAATTAAGTTGTATGGAAAGTTAACAACGGAAAAGAGTAATAAAACAATAATCTAACTTCCAATTTCATGGCAGAATTGCATGGGAAGCGATGTCGTAGCATACGCCATCCCTTTCTTTCAGAGTAGCTTTCTGCGAGCTCATGTCCGCGAAGCGCAGTTGTGTTAATTAATCTTCGGTAATAGGCAAGGCAATGTTCGGATGGACCTAAAAAGGTGATTTATATCGCTAGGTCTTCCTTGACAAGTCAGTAGACAGCCTTTCATGAATACAACAAGTTTTTCAGTTCCTCAACCCCCCACCCCCACAAACACAAAAATTCCACCCCTACCAAAAAAATGCAGAATATGATCAAGAACGTCTAAAACGCCTAAAAACGAAGTTGGAGAAATATTTGAAATATTTGTTTTAATTACTCCGCCGCCATTGTACCGATTTTCAAAATTATAGCAGCATTACCTTATAAGACCCCACAGCATATTGCTGCCCAAATTTCATCACAGTCCATGCAGCGGCTACTGAGATTACGAAGCTAGAAAAACGCGTACAGACAGACAGACCGACCGAGAGACAGAACGACGGAAATGAGTGCCGCGGATTTTCGTTATGTAGACATTATAAAACGCCCAAAAAACCTATTATCTCACAATCGAAAATTTTCACGATCACAATCCTCCCCTCACCTATCGGTGTGGGAAGTAAAAGCGATAACGCTTCCCAGGTAATTTTGCCATGGAATTAAAAGTCAGATTGTTGTTTTATTATTCCCTTCCTTTGTTAACTTTCCATACAACTTAATTTGGCGGAAGTTCAATAGTACACAGCAAAAAGCACAGGTATTAATTTTTTTTATTAAA
Organism: Callosobruchus maculatus; assembly: GCA_951848785.1. NCBI lineage: Eukaryota > Metazoa > Arthropoda > Insecta > Coleoptera > Chrysomelidae > Callosobruchus > Callosobruchus maculatus. The sequence continues at coordinate 7,119,076 of CATOUR010000026.1, read as the reverse complement.
GGTGATTAAAACATCAATGATTATTGGGTTTATTAGTTGTTACGAGTTTTTTTCTTTAATTTGTCATAATAAAGTAAAATAATAGTTTTTTAAATCATTTTGGATATTCGTGAATTATCACCTTTTTACCTTTAACACTCACGTACGGCGCTAAATGTCCCTATAAGTGCTACTTTTTCATTATTATTTCGAAAGTGCAATGTCTTGCAAAGTTTTTAAGATTAGTTTGAAGCTCCAGAACCAGGCATAAGTATTTTTAATTTTATTTTGAAGGTTTTAGCCTCCTGACTAAAAACAGAGATTTCAAACTTTGGGCCCAAAATGTACTTAATTATGGTTCGGATGCATAGGTTCTCCTTATTGGATATTAAGATGGGCTTAATACTGAGTATAATTGCAGAAAAAAAATTAAGCCAAAAAGCATTCTAGTTTTTGTTTTTGACGGTTTCTTGGGAAAACTGGAAAATCTCTAAGTTTAAAAAAAAAATCATAACTCGAAAACTATCAATAATCGGTACATATACATGGGGGTGTTTTGGATAGGTGTCGGTACGGGCTATCTAAAAAAAAATTATTATCGTCACCCGATTGGCCACCCTGTATACTGTACAGTGTAGACCAAAATTCCCAGAGTCGTAGAATATTTTCTCAGAATAAATTTTAATAAGAAATAGACGTGTTTTAATATTTCTACTAAGGACAATGGATAAATACGAATTTTTCTGTCCAGTTTTAGCTTTGGAGAAAAAAATTGACATTTTTCAAAATACTTATTATTTTTTGTAAGACATGAACTTTGGATTTCCACGCGCAGTCAAAAATTAAATCAGTAATTCATGCAAGCAAAATTATCACTTTAATAGTTTTTATTGGTGTACCTTCTCTGTACCTAAAGTTTGATTTATTTTGGATTATATTAATAACTCAACAATTACCATTACTATTGGGAATTGCACATTAGAAGCATTATTTTTTTATGTCTTCATACAAATTGATCAAAATTTGAGAAAAATATTTGTATTGCATTTATATTTTATATAAAATACGGAAAACATCTAAAAAATGTTATTATTCGCTTCCAACGAAAACAATTTGTAAAAAGCATCTAAAAATAATAATTGTTATATATTACTTTGCTACTTATTATAAAAAATTGCCAATTCAAAAGACCTTAACCAAAAGTTGTACATAATTATTTTACAATGACTATGAATGTATAACTTCAATATTAAGCCCAATGAAAATAAAAAATTAAATATTATGTAATTTTTCAGCATTGCAAATTACATATCAACTTTTTCAAATTCAATCCTTAGCAAATATTCCACCATTCTGGAAATGTTGGTAGACCCTGTATATGAATTATCATTGTTAATTAACTTATTAACCTACATTGTACTCTGAACTTGACCATATCCAAAGGGTAGAAGGTGGTTAAAGCAAATGTGCTTCCCTGAAAATATAATTTTAAAATAACATTTATATGTATTTAGTTAATGGCAAATTTATTATATACAACAACAAGCTCTACGTACTGGCCCTAAGACCTAGAGGGGATGGCTTGAGGTACTGAAACCTCATTGATACAGCTCACCTTTAAGCTTTACAAAAAGCTGATCAAGAAAACAAATCGTTCTACGTCATTAAGGTATTATAAAATTTCCTGATCAGTCAAAAGTAGTTCCACAGTAGTTCAAATTACAAGACGTCAATCATTTTTTTATAAAGGGTGTTTGGCAGAAGGTTACCCTAACTTGGTGGGCGTACAGATAAGCCCATTTCGAAGATATTTTATTAATAGACTTGTGCCCCAGACATCCCAGATTTTTTTTATCGTTGCTTTTGTAATATTTTCAAGAATTTAAAAAAATGAACATTTTCACTCCCGTGTTTTATTTTAAATGTATCTTATACCTATTTTTTATGTGTTTTTGATCTGTAGGGTATACTTTTTCACCTGAAGAAATAGTTAGTCATAAATACTACTGAAATAATTAGTTATGAGGTAACATTGCTGTCAAACGCATTAAAAACATTAGGACAGTTAATTTCAACTTAATGTAAAAAAATAAATAAATCCAAAAAAGTGTTTGCTTTTTTTTACTTTTTACTCATTACTGTTTACAATGACATGCAACATGTATCACCAAACTCAAGTAAATTGTCAAAATTAACGACATTAAGGATAAAAAATACACTTATGACAAGAACAAATTTTTTGCTTTTTGTAATGGTGGTGCGAAACTGCATCTGTTCTCTCATTGTCACAAAAGCTGCATCAATTCATTGAACCCAGTGCACCATGTCATTAATCTCTAATTCGTACACAAGTTCTTTTGCACGTCCCCATCAGGGAAATCGAGTGGAGTAAAGTCAGAGGATCATGCTGGTCATGTGATGAGACCCAATCTTCCAATTCACAAGTGGGGAAAAGTATTGTAAAAAGACGTACAAAAGCACGGAAATAAAACAAATCAGGAAGGTTTAGGGCACAGGTCAATTAATAAAACATCTTTGAAATGGGCTTATCTATATGCCCACAAAGACTGGCAAATCCTCCAGCAACCACCATGTATACATAGCTGCTTCCAAGCAATTTCGCCCCCTTACATTTAATATAAATAAATACCACACTTAATGTTTTGATAAATAATATTAGTGGTATAACCACCACTCATTGGAAGTACTGGAAAAAATGATCGTTTTCGATTAACTAAAATTTCATTGTCTCATAAATTAGGCTCACAATAAACATCTATTTACCCTCAGTAAATAGTTGTCCTTTTGCGTTTTTTGTCCATACACTCTAGTACAGATTATGCCTTGTTTTTTATTATGTTACCATATTTAGAAAAATAATCAAGAACTACTAAAAAACCTGAAAACAAGATTACTAATGGTCCTTAAACTAATTTGTTTCTCTAATTACTCCTCTGTTGAGGTAGAATCAAATGATTCACTCAAATAAATGACCCAAATGAATATTATTTTTCCTTTGATTTTACATTAACACAGCATTAAACAACATAAACAAAATGACATTCTTCATATTTTTTTTCGAAATAATTATAATGGATAAAAGTAAATATTCAATCCCTTCATAGAAAAGGAAGATACTTTAATGAAAAACAGAATACTTGCAAGAATAAAACTAATTAATATTGAGTTCATCTATTTATACAGTTTCTCAAAGTACAATATCCCTGACAATTTCTTATTTTTTTCAAGATGTAGAATGGTTGATTTAAGTGAGTTCTATTTTGCACCAGACCCTTATTGTCTTTATTTTATGTCCTTTTCAGTTACTTCCATTTGGATATATCATTATTCCTATATTGTCCTGCATTTATATTCATCAAGCTTATAGCTCTGAATATATGGATAAATCATTGGACTTTAAACACACAGAAAAAGTACATTGTATTCTAATGCCAAAGACTAGTTTCATTTTTACAGGCAGACTCCTACAATATGACGAGAAAAAAATTAACTCTAGTGAATATTCCCTTCATGATTCATTTTACATACATTCAGAATGTGAGTGGACAATGACAACTGAAAAAATTCAACATGGCTGGAAATGTACGCCAATTAATTCATTTGTCAGTTTAAATTTAGTTTGTGTTTCAATGTGGCCCTTTTAGTGAAAGATACTGAGTGAAAGGCAAACCTATAAAAAGTGAACTGTTGATACCAACTTGAACGGTGGTACATTTTATAGGTTTATCAAGTGTAAAAAATCTCCATAATATGCCTCTGAAAGTAATGTTCATATATGTAGATCTGATAAGGGGCAATTTAATTATGTGCCAAGGAAACTTTTTTATGAATTGTAAAAGTAGCAAATTTTTACAATAAAGTAATCCTGAGAATAATCCCTTTACATATGGTTAGAGAAGAAAAAAGTCCACAGATACGTCTTGAAAGGCAATGTTTAGTTAGGGTCTAAGTGATGGACACTGCTTTATGAATTAAAAAAATTCCTCCACCAATTGAATTTCATACAAATGGAGAATGGCCATAAAATATTGAAAAATAAATTTTGTGTCTGAATTTTTTTCTAATTAATCTGTCACTAATGGACCATTTTTCAAAAATAAGGCAGTGTTACCTACTATCGCCCCTTAGCAAATAATAATAATAATAAGTCACACTTCAGATTTCATATAAATCAGAGTGGTGTAGCATTTATACCCTGTTACCCGATACTTTAAACTGTCAGCCGTGTCAACAGCGAACAGCTGTTCGGCTAGTGATAACTAAAAATACTCCAGATTGAGTCTTGACGTATCAATTTTAAGCTTTGAAGGAATACAGGGCTGTACTGAGTGCAAATCCTGCTAATGACGAGTAATTGACACTTGGTGACGTTTTCGTCTATGCTCTGAGGTCTATGTTTATTTTACATTTTCTCGGAAAATCCGGCGTTGCTTTCAGCATATCAGTATGGCTATTCTGAATGATGATGATTACGCTTTAAATGAGGTAAGAATGAAGATAAAAGCATTTTTGGCTTAACCATATATAAGCACTGAGTTCCTAACATTTCTTTTTGCAGCAATTGAAGAAAAATAAAACGTTGAAGGGCAATGCGCAACTGCTATACAAATAGTAAAAAATGTATGGAGCTATTTCAGAGCGTTTACACAGGTTCGATTTCCTGAATTAGAACTGAACATTACTGAGGTACCAAATAATTAGTAGTTTAATTAGAAACGTTGTACGTTTTCACCAATAAATATCCCACTAGTGATACAAGCTATTGATTGAATCGTCCTATTGCTAAATAGTATTATTATTATTAGGAGTATTTTGATAGTCTCCAACAATATACAAATCAAAAAAATAATCTGTTTTTTTTACCAACCATTTCTGCTGCGAATTTCTGGATATTGAAGCAATTTCTTGTTTACAAAAATAGTAATTACTTTTTGACAATGAGATATTCAGTAAGAATATTACTAATACAGTCCTGATCGCACGATTGCCAATCAACACCACTAGTAAAAAATTAAATTTGAGATACACTTCTTCGTCAGCTGATACCTATCAAATAGACGTCAAGCCAGTTTAAAGTATCAGGTAACAGAGTATACTTGAAATGTGACATAAATGGCAGTGGATAGGCTGCAACTAATGAGAATCAGAGACATTGATTTTTGTAATGTAGTCTTCATGAAACACTCACACTTATCAAAATAAAAAACCTTTGAAATCATATAACTACTCTTACAGTGTAATAATTAAAACCATATAATTACAATCTAATTAAGTAGTTTCCAAGTTATAGGACTGTAAAAGTAAAATATGTAAAATCTATTAAAAGCTCCTTGAATCTTTATATGGGTCCAGTACTGAAAAGTTTTTTTGCCTCTTAGAAAAAGTTTTTTCTTGTTTTTTGATAAACCTCACGACAATTATTATAGATATCTAATCTACATACTTACAGCAACTGCAGCCGTTGCGTGCACCAAGCTCTCGTAATTAAATAAAGAACCTTTCTTCATTTTCAGTATTTCAGTAAAGTTTACAGAGATCAGAAAAAATTAGTTTTTAACTTAGTATGGAAAAATAATATATCAGCAACTCATTCCCGCACGTCCAATATCAAGTTTGGAACAAAGGTCAGCGTATGCACTATTATCAGATTTTTTAATGACTAGCATATATATTTACATAAAATATAAATAATTATTTAAGTTTTCTACTACTCAAACAATAAAGTTTGAGGTTAAGACCACAAAACACTAAAACAGGAAACAGGTTAACCACAGAACGTCAGAAGATGATATACAGGGTGTCCTACTGTTTTGTGGTGTCCCACGTCCCACGACGATTAAGACAAGCAAGATATCGGAGCTGGGCATGACCGACTGTACTCACTAGTCCAGAGCATGAAATATGGCAACACTGAATCTGGGGGCCAAGTTTGCATTTGTTGTTATGTGATGTGTATTCTTCCAGGTGCAGAAAATATGGTTGGAAGATGATTATTAATGTGTTTCTAATTATTTACCTGCACCAACGAAACTATAAACATAAAAAGATGCCTGCAAAGCGTGTAGTACCAGGTTGCAGCCCAGGAGAGGACTACCAAACCATGGCCCAACATAACCTTATTCCAGATTAAAAAGAACGTTGCAAGGTGATTTTTAATGGGTTTCTACTTATTTACCTGCACAAATGAAACTATAAAGATAAAAAGATGCCTGCAAAGCGTGTAGTACCAGGTTGCACTAGCAACTGTGCGTCCAATAAGGGACATAAACAGAAGTGGGTGAAAGGTATTCCTCGGAAGGGCTGGTTAAATTTATAAGGATAAAGAGAATAATTTACAAACATTTCCAAGGACAAGACCTATTTTAAAGCACAATGTGGTACCTATAATGTTTTCTGGACCTCCCAAATATCACAGAAAAATACAGTTAATAGAACTCATCTGGGCATGGCCTGGGGCATACCTACGAAAGGTTTTGATAGTGAAAGGGAAATCAAGAATGGCTTCACAGTGACCTAATAGTGAATTTTTCTAGCTCAAGTGACAATTTACAAAGTAAATTGAGTGTTCATTTAAGTGGAAGTGGAAGTGGCAGCAGGAAACAGGTTGCGTTTATTTTTATTTTGTAGTGTCTGACTGTGATGAAACAGACATCAGATGTAAGTGATATTAGTAGTAGTAGTTCTAAAAAGTATTTTTCTTAATTTATTAACTGAAACTATAGGGCCACTATTTGACAGCTAAGCCACGTTGCCACATCTAAGGCTCCGGCCTAGTGTAGAGTCGGCCTTCAGCTGGGCAGTAGTAGAGAATTATAATATACAGGGTGGGCCAATAGTGCGTGGACGGAGGATTGTGGGCTTACTAAAAAATATTTCAAAAATCTGTCACTTGATCATGGTAGGGACCCTTAAGGACTATAATGTAAAAATATTTTCACTCAAATTTCGACGTTTATACAGGGTGATTCATATCAAACTTACATTTTTTTTAATGGAACCCCTATATATTATTGCATATTTGGATTCCTTGGTTAATTCTAGTGTGACTTTATGTATCATACATGGAACTTTAGACGAACCGTTTAGGCGCAAATCACCATTTTTGGTATAAGTAGGTATCAGAAAAAAAATGAATATCGCAGCGATTATAAAACTTGGAAGGCCGTGACTTTGCGGTACGACTAAGCATGAAATGCGTCACCTTATGTCAGAGGGCTAAATTTGAATTCTTTTTGCACTTGGAGAAATCAGTAGATTAATTAAAGAACCTTCAATCATAGATAACTTGATTTTTTCAAATGGGAATGCCTATTTTGGTTTAATGAATCAAATGTAAAATTTGATTACCTTTCTAACGATATAGCATTCTCGATATCAATCTTTTTTGGTTTTCATTTTATTTCAAATTTTCAGTCAAATCGGCGTTTTTCAATTTTCCTGCGTGCAAGCAACCTAGCAGGCCATGAAAAATAAACAAAAGCTCGTTAATATGGAAGAAACCAACTAACTTAGTAGAAAGATGCAAACTAACAAGAGCAACGAGGCAAGATTATGCAAATTCCTTACAACATATTAGCTCTAACCGGATACAACAGCCGCAAGATATCTAATGCCAATGAGTAGCTGGGGTATGGCAGAAGTGTTTGTTTTTCACAGCATACTAGCTATTGATGTCTACTAGAGTTTGACAACCTTCCAAAATGATTGAAAATTTTGAAACAAAAGGAAAACTACCAGCGATTTTTGCTTACAGTCTAACACTTTAGAATGAAATTTCACAATTAATAGGACAAAAAAATTAGTCATTTTCGTTTAGTTAAGTCAAAAGTGAAGATATCTCCAACTGGAGCATTGTGAACATCTATTGAAATAATGCTAGAATTTTTTAATTACGCTATGTTGTAATTGTGTTTATTTCATGGAGTTTTCTGCAAACTAAATTATATTTTACAATTCAAACAGACTGCAAATCAAGTTTCACTTTCCGCGATTTTGCTAATAAGTAGAAGTACCTACTGAAGAATTTGAAGGGTTCCAGTTAGAGGTATCATTACTTTTGACTTACGGAAATGGCTACTTTTTTATAGCATTAAATGTGAAAATTTATTCAAAAGACATAAATACTCTACTGCCAGCAACAATCAGTAGTAGTTTTCCTTTGATTAAATATTTATTTACTGACTTTGGAAATTGGCTAATAGCTAGTAGGCTGTGAAAAATGAGCGGTCTTGTTACCGCTATTGTTTCTGGTTAGAGCTAATATGTTGTAAGAAATTTTCATAATCTTGCCTCGTTGCTCCAGTTAGTTTGCATCTTTCTACTAAGTTAGTTGGTTTCTTCCATATTAACAAGCTTTTGTTTATTTTTCATGGCCTGCTAGGTTGCTTGCACGCAGGAAAGTTGAAAAACACCGATTTGACGGAAAATTTGAAATAAAATGAAAACTAAAAAAGATTGATATCGAGAATGCTATATCGTTAGAAAGGTAATCAAATTTTACATTTGATTCTTTAAACCAAAATAGGCATTCCCATTTGAAAAAATCAAGTTATCTGTGATTGAAGTTTCCTTAATTAATCTACTGATTTCTCCAAGTGCAAAAAGAATTCAAATTTACCCCTCTGACCTAAGGTGACGCATTTCATGCTTAGTCGTACCGCAAAGTCACGGCCTTCTAAGTTTTATAATCTCTGCGATAATCAATTTTTTTCTGATACCTACTTATACCAAAAATGGTGATTTGCGTCTAAACGGTTCATTTAAAGTTCCATGTGTGATACATAAGGTCACACTAGAATTGACCAAGGAATCCAAATATGCAATAATATATAGGGGGTTCCATTCAAAAAAATGTAAGTTTGATATGAATCACCCTGTATAAACGTCAAAATTTAAGTGAAAATATTTTTACGTTATAGCCTTCAAGGGTCCTTACCATGACCAGGTGACAGATTTTTGAAATATTTTTCAGTAAGCCCACAATCCTCCGTCCACGCACTATTGGCCCACCCTGTATATGTATAATATACATGTTATAATCAATGGTAGTGGTACCATCCTTCAAGTACCTGTAGCTCTTGAATTAATAACTTTAGACCTCAACTGTGCTAGTTTGTTGGAATTGTTTTATCGGTTGGAACACAAAAAGTCACAAATATACAGGGTGTCCCATTAAACATTCTGAATCGGACGTCACGTGATCAAAAACAAATACCTCATTGGGTGACACAGTAATAAGAAAAGATACTACAGGAGCTCAGAAGCATGGCGAATAATCAGAAATCTAAAAGAGTCAAACACTAATAAAAATGTATTGACATGCGTATCTAATAGCGACTTCAAGACACACTTCCAGAGACTGCTTCAGGAAAATAGAGATCAGTTTTTACCAACACACCCAATGGAGCAAGAACAAATACAAGACAGAGTACACATCGATATCTCGAAGGTTGAAAGGGCGATACAACAAACAAAGATCAGAAAAGCACCAGGCATTGGAGGAATTTTCCCAGAACTTATTAAGTACGGACCCAAGAAACTATTCGAAAAACTTCGAGAGCTATTTGAAAGATGTATTAACGGTGAACCTCTTCCAGAAGAATGGCTAAAATCTTATATAACTCCAATACACAAAAGAGGTCCGAAAAACAACCCACAAAACTATAGGGGTATAGCTGTTATTTGCACTATAGGCAGACTGTATTCCCGAGTACTCCGAGACTTAGTGGAAGAAGAAATAGAACACAAACAATCAGAGGAACAAGCAGGGTTTAGAGCAGCACGGTCTACAATAGACAACATATTCTCTCTTAAAAATAGCTCTCGAGAAAAGAATGCAGAGAAATAGAGAAGTTCATATTGCTTTGATCGACTTGGAGAAGGCCTATGATAGCGTTCCAGTGTCAAAGTTGTGGAACAGCCTGGGAGATCTTGAAGTGAACAAAACTCTTATCAGAGCAATACATAACCTCTATAAAGATAACACGACGAGAATACGAAACGCACAACGTCGAAAGGTCTACGACAGGGTTGTTGTCTATCACCTACTCTTTTTAAAATATATTTAGACAAAGCCTTACAAAGCTGGACAAAGAAAATTAAGTATATGGGGCTGCAAATTGACGATCATAATTTATATAGTCTCTATTTCGCCGACGACCAAATAGTTATAGCTGAGGATCGCGATGACTTGAGCTATATGATAAGAAAGCTGCAAGAAAGTTACCATGAAGCAGGACTGTCCATCAATACGAACAAATCCGAATACTTAGTTATCGGAAACGACGAGACAGATAATTTACACCTGGAACAAGATTGCATAAAAGGAGTTAAAACCTGTAAATATTTGGGAGTAATATTCAACAAGCAAGGAAATAGCCAGGATGAAATTAAAGAAAGGATAAGTAAAAGAAAACAAGTCACACGCTCTCTCAATTCTATACTATGGGACAAGAACATTACCATACAAACGAAGAAAAAACTACACAAGACTATATTTGAAACTGTTATCACGTACAGGGCAGAAACATGGGATATCAGTAGTAGCAATCGCAATAAACTCCTGTCAGCTGAAATGGACTTCCTAAGACGGCGTTGCAGAAAGTCTAGATTAGACAGGGTTAGAAATGAAAAAATCCGGGAAATGACGAAAACAGACTCAAATCTGATAGATAGGATCCATCAAAAGCAATTGACGTGGTTTGGACACATAGTTGGCCTCGACGAATACTAGAATGGGTGCCACGAGAAAGAAGAAAAAGGGGACGACCGAGAAGAAGCTGGAGGGACGAGATTGATCAAGCCATGGAACTGAGGGATTTGGAAGAATACATGTGCTTCGATAGAAAAAATTTGAAACTGGGAACGGAGAGACGGCTAAGGCCGTAAAACAAATCCGTATTATATATAAATTATAAAACATACTACTGCCCAGTTCCGATATATTGCTTGTTTTAATCGTCGTGGGACACCCTGTATATTAACGATGATGAATTGCTTATACCTATTACAGTGGTCACTGTAATACCCATATGCTTATACTGAAAATAAGAATATAGAATGAATAATAGAATAATTTTATGAAATGAGAGCCGCATAAGGTGTCCATGTCCAGACCTGTGTCCATACGTCGGAACTTTCCTCGATTCCTCGACAAGTACTGTTGTTTTATGTGTCCGGTCAAGTCGGCGCCCGTTTTCTAGTGGTTTTCTAGGCTACACCAGTTTAAACAGGGCTTCCCATTTTGACCTCTAAAAACTTTTAATACCCTTTCTCGAAGGAAGGAAATTTATAATCAAAATTAACAATACCTTTTCGACATAACGGCCCATAAAGGCCGATACCCTCGGGGTTCGGTCTTTGGGCCTATCAGTTATTCACTTTTTATACATCATGTCCCTTGCCCCCGCAACTGTGAATGTTTATGCGTACGTAGAGCTGGTCATGGCGATGGGGCTGCAGCTTATTCCGGTGGATGAGGTGTTGAGTGGGCGGATCGGTGAAGTGCCCATTCGTCCCGGATTTTGCGGGATTGCCCCGTTTTCAAACGAGCCAACCCGCATTAGCACTGTCCCGGAAGATGTCCCGGATTTTATATATCCCTTTTTTATACAGGGTGTCTTACGACGATTAAGACAAGCGATATATCGGAACTGGGCAGTAGTAGCGAGTTATAATTTTGGAGGTGTAAATTACAGCAAATATACTATCTTTTCTTATTATTGTGTCATCAAATGAGGTATTTGTTTTTGGTCACGTGACGTCCGATTCAAAATTTTTAATGGGACACCCTGTATATTTCCGAATTTTTGTGTTCCTACCGATAAAACAATTCCAACAAACTAGCACACTTGGGGTCTAAAGTGATTAATTCAAGAGCTACAGGTACCTGAAGGACTGTACCACTACCAGTATGAAACACTACCAAAGTAATAATTTAACTGTAGGGGTACATGTTATAATCAATTATGCTGTGGTTATACCTTCCACAGACTTTAGCCTGTTATATTTGCTTTGCACACCTACTCAAAGAGGATGGAAACCCTATACTTGATGAAGTTCAAATCTATTTCCAGCAAGACGGCGCTTCTCCTCACTATGTTGTTTCAGTACGGTAGTGGCTAGATGACGCGTTTCCAGATAAATGGATAGGGCGAAGGGGGCTTATAGAATGGTCTCCTAGATGCTCTGACTTAACGCCATTAGATTCAGCGTCGAGTGCGACAGGGTTGCGTGTTGTCTCCTCTTTTGTTCAACCTTTACTCCGAGAACATTTTCAGAAAAGCATTAGAGGGAAATCCGCATGGAATAAGAGTAAACGGAGAGAATGTGAACAACATTGGATACGCTGACGACACAGTCCTGATGGCAGATAGTATGGCTGGTTTGCAAGCGCTAGTAAACTCTGTGAATGCAACTAGTGCAGAGTATGGTCTGAACCTGAATGTCAAGAAAACCAAGTATATGGTGATAAGCAAAACCCCCGTACCCCGGGAAGATCTGCGAGTCAATGGAGAGATCATCAACTTCTGTGGAGAAGTTGACCTATCTGGGAAGCACATTGGCAGAAACTTGGGACCACTCTGTTGAAATCAAATGCCGCATAGAAAAACCCCGTAGCGCATTTATTAACATGAAAACGCTTCTAACAAGCAAAGACCTCAATTAAAGTCTCAAAAAGCGAATAATCAACAGCTATGTGTATTCGGTGCTTTTGTACGGGGTGGAGAGTTGGACAATTTCAGAGGCCATGGAAAGGCGAATTCAAGCGTTCGAAATGTGGATTTATAGAAGAATCCTCAAAATACCTTGGACCGAGCATATTACAAATAACGAAGTGCTTGAACTGCCAATCACAACTTATGCTGATAATCGAAGAACGAAAACTGGAGTACCTTGGCCACATTATGAGAAATGAACGTAAATACCGTATGTTGCAGAACATCGTCCAGGGTAAAGTGGAAGGTAGGAGAGGCCCAGGTAGAAGAAGAATTTCCTGGCTGGCGAATCTTCGTAGATGGTTTGGTGTCACGTCTGCCGAGCTGTTTAGATGTGCTGCCAACAAGATCAGAATCGCCATGATGATCGCTAACGTCCGGAACGGATAAAGCAAAAAAAGAAGAAGAATTTTTTCTATTGGGTCATTTAAAAACGATTATGTTTACTCCCCAACCTGAAAGTTTGGATGGCCATCGTCATCGCATCATCGAAAGCTGCCCCGATATCCCACAAAAGGTTTTTGCAACTGACCGTCATGAACTTTAAGATCGCCTTTATTATTATATGGCCAATAACGGCCAACATTTTTAGCACTTATTGCAATAAAAACTGTTGTATGTTTTTATTTTCTATCTGAACAAATTAAGATACATAAAGATTTCTCTAACTATCTCAAAAAAGAATCGAATGATTTGAAAAATCATACATCAAAATAAAGGGCTTTGAAATACCTTTGAACCCTTTGTTGCGCGAATTAGTAAACTACACAGTCGGGCATATTCGCAAGCATGCAAGACCGCTGCTCGCTCTGTGATCTACAAAATTGCATCGAGAATTTAATATAGCCAAAATGAAAGGATTTCACGAAAACTAACCAAAATTAATTTCTGGACTTTGCAGGAAATTGCCGAAACATTTAAAAAATGCCTAAGCTTAAACGCATCCCGTTCTAAAAGATTTTTCCCCCTCTTTGCTCTTCACCTTTCTTCCTTACTTTCTTCTTCTCTTCTGTCTTTGAAGTTGTCTGTTCCCTGGATTCCCAGACCTGCCACCCTGCCAGACTTGTAATTTAAAATGTTTAAGGGGGTGGCCCTGGAGGGCAGAGGGTACAAGGGGGTGAAGTAGTTGTTGGTGAATAAGTTGTCCCCCTTGACAAATCTTTTGTAGTGTTTCGGCGTTTTTTCCTTCAATCAGTGGTTTTCGATAAATCGGTGGTGGGAAGTTTTCAAATCAACACCCAACAGCCTATACAGGTTGTCCAGTTAGTGTGTAATTCTTCGATATCTCCCAAGGTATACCTGATAGAAGAAAATGCCAAATACAAAAGTTATTTGGTTACTTAAGACGCATATTCTAAAAATATTTTGAAATATACCGGGTGTTGCGGGAAAGTAGGATAGTGATCAACTTGATTTTTTTATATGGAACTATAACTTTTTCTTAAATTCTTCTAGGTTCCATCATTGATCTCTATTCAACTCTAAAAAAATTTTGGGATCGATTGCGACGTTGCCAAGTTATAATTTATTTTCTATTAATTTCCGGTTTTGCAAGGTCGCAAGTAATACGTCCAAATTGATATATTCCTTTAACTTATCTCAATAATATTATACAGCGAGTTACTTGAATATTAAGTGGATATTATTTTGGATGTTACCAGCAATTTGTATCTACAAGATGTTTTTGGCAGAATTTTAAATTACGGCAATTTGAAGGTCATTTTACTTTGTTTTTTTAAATGTAACACCCTGTATGTTTTATTTTAAATCGAAATATCTTTATAATACCCTATCTCGCCTTGTAATATTTTTTTTCGCGTTTGCCAAGTTATAAATTATTTTTTCAAATTTTTAAACAAATATCCCCAATTTTAATTTATTTTAAATAGAATCCTCCACTTATTTTTATTACAATGAATTGCACATGTCGAAATTAGTAAGATCTCACAATTTCAAAATTTTGTTTCTGTTAATTATTGAGATACGGCAACACCGCTTTTTCAGTAAACAGTACCGGAACGCTTAAATATTTCCAAAACTGCCACAGCTGGAACGGTGAAATTCAATACTTGGGGGTTTTTGAACATACAGAATTCAAAAACGCTAACATCAGTGCCAAAACACCCTGTAGATACAAATTGCTGGTAACATGCAAAATCATATCCACTTAATATTCAAGTAACTCGCTGTATAATATTATTGAGAAAAGTTAAAGGAATATATCAATTTGGACGTATTACTTGCGACCTTGCAAATCCGGAAATTAATGAAAATAAATTATAACTTGGCACCGTCGCAACCGATCCCAAAAATATTTTTGGGTTGAATAGAGATCAATGATGGAAACTAGAAGAATTTAAGAAAAAGTTATAGTTCTATATAAAAAAATCAAGTTGATCACAATCCTACTTTCCCGCAACACCCTATATATTTCAAAATATTTTTAGAATATGCGTCTTAAGTAACCAAATAACTTTTGTATTTGACATTTTCTTCTATCAGGTATACCTTGCGAGATATCGAAGAATTGGACATTAACTGGACACCCTGTACGGTGTATATGGTTTCAATTAATTGGTATTATAGATCAATTGGCTCAAAAATCTAGTTGCACAGGGGCGCGAGAATCCTGCTTCTGGCCCTATAGTGGGGATTGGAAACATTTCGAGAACACGGGAAGAAATAAAAAATCGATATTGATCTCAATTTAAAACCTGCATGACAGATTTAGTTTTATTGTTTTTCTCATTTTCTTACACATAACTAATCACATATTTACAAATATTCACATTCAGAGGTTCTAATTGAAAAATCAAGAACGTTCATTCATAGACCCGTAATATAGTAAATCGGTTTGTAAATAAATACACGACTGTAGAGCATTCAACTTATGATACTCATTTTACGTCCAAATATCAATGAATTGATTTCCCAAAGAAAGGTCTTAATACTGTTTTTGGGTGCAATACAAGCATAAATACAGAAAATTCCTGCTCAATACTTCATCTGGTTTGGTTGTTCGTGTTTGACTGATGTTGACTTTGTGTCTTGCAGTACACACAAAATTTACATGTTTTCTATATCGGCCAGACTATCCATTCCACTATTTTCGAAATCACTGGTTGTATCGCAGTCGCGGTTTAACGGCAAGTCACGTTCAAGATCCTTTGAAACCAAAACCAGACAACAGAGGAGCTTACATTGAAATGCCAATACAGAAATGGGTTTGGATGAATGATCAAAGGAACCTATGTAAGAATTGAGATTTTTTTGATTATCATTCAGACTTGTTGCAATACTTTTTCTGAAATTAACCTAACTTTGAATTCGTTGACCCCTTCAAACCAATGAATCCAGTGATTCAAAGGTCATGCATATATCCTCGAATTGACCTTAGAACGACCAGAGGCCGCAGGTGGACTGGATGAACTGTGGGGCCAGATGCAGATAAACCTTGATTTTGGAACGAGTTTCCAAACTCAGCCCAAGACGATTTGTAACACACAACCGGACTTAGAAGAGGGGGTTCGACACACGACATGATCTGTTAATAAACACATGCCCAAAAATGATTAGTTGAAGCAACTATACAAGAGAATTCCACCAGCAGAAAATAAGGACCCAAACATCTACTTACTAAATCATACATAAAATGAATATTATGTTAAGTGAGAAGAATATTTTCAAGAAACATTGTAGATCTAAATTTATCAAACACAACATAACCCATTAATGTAACAGACAGCCAGAACCAAGCTGGTGACTGAGCAACGCATAGCCTGCCTGGCTATTACTGGGGACATGTCTACTACACCAACACTGGCCATGGAGAGCCTCCTAAACTTAACCCCTCCACATATTGAGGTAGAGAGAGGGGACAGAATGGTGGCCAACAGACTGCTATTAACTGGCAGACAGGACAAAAAGGAACTAGGACTGGACACAACAGGTATGATCAAATTATAAACCACCATATACAGTAATGTATGAATAGTCCGAACCCCTAGTCCGAATACCCTGAACTCTAAGGCAAAAAACCCAAAACCGTTCAAAAATATCCAGCTAACTGTCTATTACCGAAACCAAAAAAAATGCCTGGAGTAATCGAGCTATATTTAAAGAATGAATGAATTTGTACCGAGCGTAAAAAAGCATCTTCGGAACATCGGTCTTGAGGAGAAATCCCTTTTAGTATTAGATAATGCTTCAGCTCATCAACTGGACGAAGCACTAGAGACCCAGGATGGTAACATTCAAGTTATGTTTCTACCACCGAAGTGTACCGCTCTGATTCAGCCGATGGACCAGAATGTGATCCAAAATGTAAAAGTAAAATATCGAAAAAGATTGCTACAAGAAGAGCTATTACAAGAGGAATGAAAACATTGCACAATGTTTGAGGAATTTGTCGCTGAAAGATGCTGTGTTTGCTCTAGCCGAATCTTGGAATCTTTGTTTGCTTCAGAAATGTATCCATAAACCGACAGTGTTCGGATTATAAATGTCATTTATTATGAACTCTATAATCCGAACGTTTGTGTAAATCGAACGGCCTCTGCAAACTTTCTGTTCGGATTATCCATACATCCCTGTACTGGGAATGGTCTCAGACTCTATTGTTCCCCAAGCGAATATAAAAGATCCTACAACGTCCTTCCTCAGGAAGAAACGAATGAAAGAGGAGTGATAGTTTCACCTCACCCACCGAACTTGCTCTAATCACGGATGGTTACAAGTCATAACTGGAGACAGGAGCGGGAGTAGTTGGTACTAATCCAAGAGTTGAAATTTCAGCAAACCTTGGAAGGTGTACCACAACCTCCCAGGCAGAAATGATAGCAATAGAGTTGGGAGTCACGGAGCTGAACAAAAGACCCCTGAAATCACTGAGCTTCAAACGGGTTGACTCATAACTGGTATGGAACTGCATAAATCTCCTCAATGAACTTGGAACAAGTAACAAGTAAGTTCATAGGACCGTAATCATTTGCAGGCATTGCGAAAGGCACTGCCAAGAAAACCATCACAGATTGGGCGGGGAGAAAAGCTCTCCTGCAATAGCGAGATACACCAGGGCTACTGCACTTGAAGCCGTTCAAATCATACCCCTCTGGTCAGGCCCTCGAGGATCATAGAATGAAGCAGGAATGATCTGCGCATTCCACTCACTTGCGGAAGATAGGTCTGGAACAAACAACAGATTATCGTTTCTGCTATGTGGAGGATGAAATAGCGGAGCACATATTGTGCTCCAATACCGGTAAGAGCCAGGTTTCAGACTTTAGGATTTACCAATCTGAAACCTACTGGCTTCAAGCACCATACATTAACAAAGACAAGTAGGGTCACTCTAAGGTCCGCCCCCAATTTTGTCTTTCCCGCTCTGCTCTCGGATCTACGCAAGCTGGCGAATTCTGGCGCCCTTTGATCTCGAACAGTAGTCGAACACTAACAGCTGTGGTTTACAACGTCATGTCACCTAACACGCGACACAATCGGTCGGATCTACCGGGGTGCCTGTTTGTGTGTATATTGAGCGTATTGCGCGTATCTGCGTATTTCACCAAAAAATGCCGGCGACATGTTCTGCATATAGCTGCCACAGCAAACAAGGAATGGGAAAATCGTTTTTTCGATGTCCGAAAGAGGAAACTGGATAAGACAGTTTATTAACTTATACTGGCAGATTTGTCTCAACAAAATTTAAAAAATAAGTATTGTTTCTAAATGTGAAAATTGGAAACGGGCATTAGGGTTCGTGGGTACCCATAAATATGACAACCTTGCCTTAAAATATATATACGGATATTATAAGGTCAGACATCTTTTCTGTTCTGAAGACGTTATAAAAAATATGGAAGCATGCTGTACAAGTAGGACATGTGCCATAGCAAAATTACAGCAATCACACGATATAACTTATCGGTATTCAAAGAAACCAGACACACATATTTTTAGGGTGTATAACCCCATGGTATTGAAATCATTCATAAATTAATAATGGCAACAAGGTCTTCTGTACTCTTCAATGACCAGGATGAAAATGACGGACGAAATTACTAAAGAACACCCACATTTTTCATTCAGAGCGCATACCTAGCTTAGCTTAGGTGACTCTATGAATATGTTGTATTCCTATATTATATTAGAGTGCGAATATATTTAGCGACCAAATTTATTATTGTTTCAAGACAGAAAATAAAACCAAATGTAAAATGTACAAAAACGTGTCTGTTATGTATCCTCCAGTATTCGTATTCTTTTTTGCCTTATTGCCGTTTTCTTTGTTTTTTTAAGGAGATTGTTAAGTTTTGTATATAATGTAATTAATAATTTATTCGATATAGACAAAATATGTTGTTAGAGTACTATTCCCTTCATTATCTTATCATTTATATTTCACGGAACTAATGGTATGTATTGTCAATTCAGTTGAATGGTTTATTGAATAATAAATTATATTCTATCTATACTATAGAATTCATTTCTATTGACCCCCCGTATAAGAAGTTAAGTGAACGTCGGCAATATCGCACAGCCTCGGATTCCCTGTAAGTAAGCGAGACGGCACGAACGGAACCCCTCTGAAATCGAGGCGGCTCGCGTTTGTGAGACTCGCATCAAAGTCGAGTGACCCTACTTGTCTTTGTTAATGTACGGTGCTTCAAGGAAGTGTCACCCAAGACGACCATTGCCCTCGTCAAGATGCGAATTGTCATAGGTGAACTCTAAATAGGTGTGAGCCACAACAGACACTAGGGTCGCAGTGGAAGGAATAAGCGCCCCGCTCACTTTCAACCTAACCTAAGATATGAATGAACAGTAAAAGCTGAAATCCGCATCTACCACGCAAATGTGGCGAACTGTGCATTGAAAGACACTAAAACAACACTAGAAGTAAGAATCAAAGAACAGTGACACAACATCCAGCGAGTAGAAACAATGACATAGAACATACGTCTAAATAGTGCACCAAAAATGATTTGGGCTACTGACAAGGTATCTCACTGGAACCAGGACCAACAAAAACATTGACGTCAAGCTTAATATCGAAATCAAAACTTTGTAAGTCAAAATTTAACATAAAACGCGACTCTCAATGATTACCGTACCAACACTCTGACCTCAGAAGTTAAATGTTCGTTAGATAACAAGGAGACGATTGAAAAGAATATAATCAATGGATGTTCGAAATAGTTATTTTGAAATTGTAAAAATATTCGCTTTATGTCTGATGATGTAGTTGTGACAGGAACCTTCTGTATATATGTGTATGACGTCTTATTAACCGATTTATGAACAGATTGAGATGACGCTCAAAACTAACAGTCAGATTATTGATAGTTTTAGAGCGATACTATTCTCTTGACAAGGGATACACTTGATGCATTTATACAAGGTGATAGTATCAAATGGGAAGAATGCGTACATGGTAGCAGCTCTAAGCGGAAAAAAGATATTGTATATACTACTTGCTTTAAAAGTATACCGGTTCTTGTTAGGAGATACTAGATAATATAAACTGATGCAAGAATCAAGACATGCTTATAATATATCAAATTAACATCTATGTAAACTGGTCTCCAAATAGAGTCGTACGCTTTATTTCACAATTCGCAAACTAACTGTAGCATTTGGAATTTTCAAGGAATTAGAATGTTTTGGCAGAATCCCAATTTACTGGAAAAACTACCTAACACAAAAAACAAAAAACTCAAAGACAAACAAAGATTGCAGGTTGCAAGAAAACTTTGCCAGATGGTAAACAGGGCGATTGGTAATTCAGTACATTATTTTGGGGAGGTGATATAGTAGTGGTGGTAAGCTAATAAATTGACAATATAATATCATGTCCAATTCCTAATAGTTTCTGAGATTAATTTAATTTTATACAATTCCTAATAGTTTCTGAGATTAATTTAGTTTTATAAATTCTCATTGAAATGCAACCTCCAAATGTAAACCCTAATAAAACAAAATGTTATAGTCGGACTTTGGAATTTTTGGTCTTAGTCCTTAGAAAATATATGCTATCACGTCATTATCAACTAAAACAAAGTGATCATGTTTCAAGCACTTTGCGAAATAGTGTCAACATCAGTATGTATTGAAAAGTGAATTCAAGAAACGTTACAAAAAATCGATTCATCTTAAAAAGCCACCAAAAAGTTTTTGCCAAACGCTCTATTGAACCTTTGTACTTTCGGAGTTTCAATAAGCTTTTAGAGCTTAAATGCAGTCTTATTGCCTGTATTTAGCACATTTATAGCAAGTTTATGGTACCAATGGATAACAAGAAAGATGGGCATGTTTTTACCGCAAAGTGCAAGGTTATTTCGTGACTGTTTTAAATACATTCATTTTTTGTAACGTTTCCTGCATTCACTTTTCAACACATGATGATTTTGACGCTACCTGGCGGAGTGTTTGATTCCTAATCACTTTCTTTCAGTCAATAATGATGTGATAGCATATTTTCTAAGGTCTAATACCAACAATTCCAAAATCCCATAATAAAATTGTGCTTTGTTAGGATTTTCGTTTGGAGGTCTGCATTTTAATGAAAATCTCTAAAATTCAATTTATCTCGGAAACTATTAGGAATTGGAAATGATGATGATCAATTTATCAGCTTACCACCCCTACTATCACCTCCGCAAATTAATGTATCGAATTACCCATAACCATGTATATGTCCGCAATAGGACTAGTATGTATTCCCATCTGAAATAAATTTGGAATAATTCAATCGATTCAAAACACCTTATGTTCCTAGCAGTTGACTCTCACTATCTGTTGACCAGTTTATATGCTTATGGCTAGGACATATCACCCTGTATATGTTTACAAAAGAAGCGAATTAACAGTGTAAAATATTCATTTATTAAAATACACTACTTCAAAAGCCTACTGTTAAATTACATGATCACATTTTTTTTTGTTTTTTTATACTGTTAATTCATTTTTATCTTTAAGATTCAAAACACATAATCGAGGAATGTAATCTGGAACAAACTTGAAAGAATTTAATTTCTGAAACCCACTCCAGGTATTTTTAGTATTTATCTTATCTACTGCTCAGACAATCCAAACTAAATTCTGCCTGAAACGAAATCATCACATTTCAAAATATTTTGGATGCAATCGAAAGGAAGTATTAGTTTCAGAAGTTATATTAATTTATCCATTTTAATCAAAGCACTATGAAGGTTCGGCCAATCAGGCAGTAAAGAAGATAGATGAAATACCAAATGCGCTTATATAACACTAATCTCACGTTCAATTAGGCCAAATAAAAGTGCTTGCAGTAAAAATGAAATTATATTTTTTCTTGCCTGTTCCACCAATTTTACTTACTTTCCTAATGTTTGCACCATCGATTCTATATTTTTATATTTTTTTTTTCGTATTTTTAAATAACGCCCTTACGAAAAACCAAGTGGTTTTAACCGATTAAACAAATAAATCACAAGATTCATATACAAAAAATACGATTCATATATATTTATAATATATACAAACAACAAAACATTCTATTTACACATAATTAAGAAAATATTTTTTTGAAAAAGTGGTTGCAACTGATTCCCTATCAACAATGGCCTGTCATATGGGGCTATTGCCTAGACTCAGTACTTTCGCAATGTCAAAATTTTTCGGTATAATCTTTGGTCGCTTCAGCTACGAAAAAACATTCTGAAAATTAATAAAATTATATTAACATGCAACACTTGTGATTTGACAATTTGTGTCTAGATATTTTAATCAGGGCAATATAAATTGAAGAAATAAAGACGATTTATTATTATCATAATTCGTACACGGCATTTTTTTGAAGTAAATGAGGGAAAACTGTACAGTTCACTCATAGCTTGTATAAAAGAATGTGACAAAAACAATATTTTCTGAGGTGGGTTAGAGGCCACAGCAATAACAAAGGCAACATGTCTAGCCACGAAGGCTACTGACCAAACAATGTTAGGACCATGTGGCCTTTTTAGAATGTCGACAACGACTATTGCGGAAATAGAAAAAAACACTCCCATGCCCAAATGGTAAAACGATGGGAAAGAGATACAAGCATGTCGATTTGCCAAGGAAAACCTTGCAGGCTTTGGCATGGCAATATCCAAGCAGTACTTGGCGATGACCAGGTCAAACCTACGTCTCATAGTGGGATTACTGACTGGCCATTGTCAACTCAAGAAATACCTCCACATTATGGGGTTTAGTGACACACCGATATGTAGAATATGTGAAACCGAAGACGAAACTGTGGAACACGTCATATGTGAGTGCCCAGAGTTATCTTCTATTGAAGAGTGTGGGTGGGTTTGGTGAGTCTTGGCCTACACCTATACACATAAGAGAGATGTCCCCAAGCGATTTCTCCACCTTCCTAAAATTGGCAGCATTGACCATGCTGAGGAAACAACTCACTGGGAGGAGGCACAATGGGCCAGTTGTGGCCTAAGTGCAGTTACAGATAGTCAATGTAACAAAGCAACATCTAAGCCACAGTTTAAAACTGCTAGGCTGCTGGAAGATATACGTGTGATAATAACAGTTCTGAAGTGCATAAGATATTATTTCGAAAGCAGTTACCGAACATTAATTTTTACATAAGTGTTATAACAGAAATACATGCAAAAACGTTCTCTACAGGGTCAGGGACCTGGATTTTTTGTAAAATATGCACATTATGCAAACATAATTTTACACTCACACATTGTGTTGATTAGAACGGATCTACTTAATTCTGGTGAAACTGGTGTAGATTAACTATTATGTGCAATTATAAGTGAAAATTCTGAGCAAATTAACTTGTTCTATTGTTCAATTAAGCATTTTTATGCGAGTCTTGAATGTATAGCCAAGTAATATATTGCATTTTTAAATTTGAAATATTGCTAAGATTACGAACAGCGGCCCCTGTTTAAAAGGAACATACATTTCCAATTCATTTATTTTATGACTACAAACATTTATCGCATGAGTCTTGGTAACAAATTCTATCAGGGCCATTTTAAATATAATCATACTAAAGAGCTCGAATCTGCTTGTACATTCTTTTATCACATTTTGTTTTGAAAACATTGTCCTGGAAGCTAATGCGTGAGATTTGTTGAATCAGCCTCCTATATTTAAGTCAATAGGCCAAAAAAAAGTTTAATATATTTATGTTGCTGCATATACGATTTACTTTCTGCTTCACTGAAATCCATAAAATCTCATATTGTATAAAAAAAGTCAAAAAATGGATAATGGACACACCCAGAGATATTTTTTCAAATGTTTTTAACAGGATTTTGAACTGACACTCTTACAAGTTTTTAATATAGTTAGTATTAGTTTTAATATATGCATTTGTAAAATATATGTATGTATTGCAATGTAACCCATGCACAAGGTCAGCACCTTCTGTGGGTCAAACAATTTATTTACCCTCTGTGTGGTTGGTGAATAAATTATTATTATTTAAAACAATATTTTTTGTTGCAATACGCACCATTTGCATTTGCTATTGTTGTGTAGCTCTCCTACTTGATAGTGTCATCCTATCAATGGGTCTCTGCTTTTACAGTCGTTGCATATTGCGTAGAATTTGAAACAATAACTTTACATTGTTTATAGTTCGTCTACTCAGATTTTTTTCAGATGTAAATATTACTATGGCAAATATTTTCAACCACAAAATGATATAGTAAGAGAAAATATAAAATAGAATATGCAGTTCCAAGACGCTTTTCGAAGTCTAAACCTTAAGGAAAGTGTTTTATTCTTTATTCAATTTCGCGGCAGATCAGTTCCAACCAACTCATGTTCAGCTTCATTTGCCTTGGCAGAAAGGTCTGTAGCTATCTTAATGTTTTATTAAAGCTTCCTGGTGTCATCATTCAAATATTAAGCATGATATAACTTACCTAAACTTTGGTGTCATTACACTTTATGATTAAAATCAACACTTAATTAAATACAATATTTTATCCGTGATATCACCGACTTCTTGAAATAAATTCGGTTAATATCAATTTTCCATTGAAGTTTTTTGCCAAGTTACAGAATCAGTGTAAACATTGCAACCACTTTGTGTCTTTTTTTCCAAAATGAAATTTAACTGTAGCATTCAGAAATCGTTTAACCATGTTTACAATAAAAAAAATTAAGGTCCGTAAGTACAATTAACAAAGTCAATTTATAAAAAAGGTATTTCAATAAGTTACTAATAGTATATCAACAGCCTCGCATGGGTATAACTAGCTTTTAATTACAATAACTACAGAATGAAAAATAAATTATGAGTAAACTCCTAGCGCTTGTTTATAGTTATGTTGAATCTGTACAAGGTGTATTTGAGTTTTATATTTGAACAAGAAGTGTTCCTACTATATAGGATTTGTTAGCGTTGATTCAGTCACTGTCGCTTAATAATATACCTGTGAAGAAGCGATTATTTATTTTGTTTAAATATTAAGGCTTAATTAAACCTCAAATATAACAAAAGCTTGAATTGCTGTTTTCGTGTTTTTTAATATTGAAAAAAATGGAACACCGATAGTATGGAAAAAACTACTTTGTCAAAATGGCTGAAAAATAGCACATTGAGACAGCATACCAATTTGAGCAAAAGCCACAATAAACAAATGGTCCAAAAATAAACAATTTCCGCGTTAGGATAGAACATCCATAAATGCTGTTTTTTGTACTGAAATATTCACCTAGCCTCACAACACATTGAGGTAACCTACTAGTAGTTATACTGAATCAGATCCAAACCTTCCAGAGATATTGGTAATATACTGCAATGCGCGTTTTATAATTTTTCCAAAGTCTGAGCTCGGCAAAGATCACGCTTTTTCACACACGCGGTATGATATGCCGTGAAACTCTATTCAATTTTTTTCAGAGGGATCAACAGCCTTTCACAATGAAATTATTATTTCTGGATACTCCGCCCATGGAGTTACTAGCCCCGATGAATATGATGTGAAACAATTTATTACTTCAGCCAATTTAACGGGCAACTCTATTCCACACGTTGTGTTGGGTTTTTGTACCTTATACTGAAAACAATATATTACTGAAATTTCAATTCCTAATCTAAAAAAATAATTGTGAGAATGGTTTTCTGGTTATGTTTGCTTTTCCTTGATGTCCCATCACTGCACAATAATAAACTGAATTTATCAACTTCTCTTGGATATACCTACTTAGGCGTCTTTTTATATTATATTAAATATAAATTTATCTATATGACAGGTGCGCTCTATATAGTATATTTTCAGTAGGATTGAAAAAAATGCAAATTATTTTCATCGTCCGCCTGAACATTTCAAGAGTTTCGAAATTTCATGCAGAAGCAGAACTTTCAAACAATACTTGAATGTGTATATTAGCTGCAATGACTGAATAATACGCTCCAGGCATTCTCTGAATACATGGTAGATTTCACAAAATGAAATCAGTCCTTGGAGACAGCATAGAACTAAGTGAATGCACGAAAATAAAGCCATCACTTATATTGAACACATTGATATCAGAAAGTGAAAAGGCGCTGTTCGAAGTTTTCTCAAGTTTTGCAATGTAAATAAAAATACCAGCTTTTGTAAAACATTTTATTCCTATTAAAATCAAGTGTATATGATCACAGTGTCAAAAAAACAGCATGTTCAACTGCTAGACAGTATAACTTTGAAACAACACATAGGATGATTTTTCCCTAATTTAGAATTATTGAATTAAACTGAGTTTACTTTCCTTACATTTGTAGCATAGATTAATATTGCACTTACAAAATGAACATATAAAGTTATTTCAAATCTGTATATAAAGAAAATATGAGGGTTGGCATGGAAGTTCCTTGCATTCTTTATCTAATTTGTACAGAATGTATACAGGAATCAACACTTTCTTTTTTTACTATTCGCTTTATTTTGATATGGACATACTGCAAAATCAATAATTAGTTTTATGTTGAGCAATATACCTCAAAAGGATATTGTATCATAATAAATGTAATAAAATACACTTACACAAAAGAAACGTTTGCTTAATCAATGATAATAATGATAGTCCTTCAAAAAAAAAAAATAATAATCAATTTCCTACTTGACTCGCCCATATCATAAAAAACGCATTGTCTAGGGCACGATGAATCTGATCAGAAATTTCAAAATTTGGTATGATGTAAATCACCTATTATGTGAAGTATGACTAATATTTTTATTCTCAAAATTAGGGTACAACAGATAACCCGAGTGGACATTCGAAAATAGCGGATATTGGAACTTTTTGAACTACAACTGTTGCTCGGTCTTTGAAATAATAATTTCTATTAGCAATAACGTTTTGGTGTTTTCTGCAGTGTTAGTTGAAATTCACTACCCAAATTTATAAATCACTGACCACCGCCTGAAATCCAGTAACACAACCCATATAAGTTATAAAATAAATATAGGACTACTCAATATTCAGATATAGGTTACTGCGCTATTACATTCATAATGATATTATTTAGTGTACAGATCACAGTCAAAAATAAACATCGACAAAGGCCAAGATAGAAATCGTTCATATGCGGAGTACACTTACGTACAACCTACGAACCCTCACCGCGAAATAGAGTAAAATTACACTCGTATTCAGCACTCAAGTGTCGGTGCAAATATCGTATGCAATCGATAAACAACCTTTTCAGAATGATAACAAAGCAACATTTGGCACGTCGGGTGTAAACTGAATACAAATTGCCAAGCTACGTCGTCAAACCGGCCAATCAAAAATTCGAGGAATGCATTAGTAAAGAAAATTATATTTAATGAAATACATCCACTGCCCTCTTACATAAACCACAAATCTACAGTTTTAAGGGTCTAGGGTACAGCGCGCGAAATTGAGAATCAAAGAAAAGACGTATTCCCGTGTTAGCGAGGAGGCGTGGCAGCCTGTTCCCTTTCTCCAATCTCTGTGTCTAAGATGAGGGGAGATAAGGCCAAAAATCCGAAGGTAAGGTCAAAAGGTCCAAAGGTAAGGTCCAAAGGTCACCATAAAAATGAATTTCGCATTTCCAAGCTCCTGACGTTACCTTTAAACTTACAGTAATGACTCAAAGAGCAAATTGAAGAAGAAAGCTTGCGCTTGTGCAACTATTTAGCCTTTTTTTGATATCGTGTTTGGTTGTCAAATTACAGGCATTTATAGAATGCATGATTTTGCACTGCGAATTTTTTTGCACATTAAAAAACTTTTTTGAGAAAATCGAAAATAGTTGTCATTCATTAAGGTCTTAACTATCGCCTTCTGAAATATTATATATGTAGTTTGAAAATAGAGTGAGTCATGCGAGAAATTGTGAGTCCTTGTTTTACATGGCAAATACGTATGTACAAATGTGTGTATCCAGGCCCCTTAATGGTGAAATAAATATGAGACAAAAGGATAGGCAGCAAAGAATTGAGTTATTATTAATTTTTACTGCAGGATGTAGTGTTTCCTGTGATAGTCTGGGAAATGAAATGGCTGACGACAGAAAAAGTAAGAGTACTTTGTTAAGCAAAGGAAATGTACTATATTTTTTGCGTTTCAAATAATAAGCGTGTGCAAGTGTAGTATTAAATCAGTCACGTTTTGCTGCAGACAATACAGATATAAATATTTGTCTTGAAAAATAACGAAAATGTTGCTAAAAGCTGTGTCCGTTTCAAGGAATTCCCTGCCAAATCCCTCAATGAAATCGTACCTGAATTTAGTTTCAGGTACAATCATTTAAAAAATGAATCATCCTGCATTCTACTTTTCAGTCGTACAAAACGCAAAACAGAGAAAACCGCAAACCAGCTTGGGATCGTTTAGTACATATATCAACAACTATTTTTTACATTTTTAGTTTTTCCCTTAATTAGCTTGTGTTTTGTTTGTGATACATGAGAGTTACTACAAGATATAAACTGTAACTTAAAGAGAGTAGCGGTAGCAGCATTGTAGGGCGCGCAGTATATACCATTCTCTATTGGTTAACAGCGCCGTCGCAATGGCACGTGCGCAGCCGCCATCATTATCAAACACCCAACATCGACCCTGCAGATGAAACTCGACAGCCTCACCCCGATTCTCGTGGGGGGCACCAACAGACCATCACGTTACCTGAAAACAGATTTTTTTCTATTTATAAACATACAACATCGAATCATTTTCCACCAATCATGAAAAATTAATTGGAAGTCGACTGAGATAATTGCTAATAAAAAATGGAGTATTTTAAAAAAATGTTTTCATGAAATATTAGCCGCATTTGTTTTACACAAAATCTCAGATAATATCAGCTCACTTAACTTCACTCATTTCAATACGTGTTCGATTTACTGTTCACTGTTGTAAACTGATAATTTTAGGTTATAACCCGATCAACTGTGCTCTAGTGATGTAACGAATTTCACATTTTGGACATTCACGGATACGAATGCAAATACCTGCTGCCAACATTCGCGAATGCGAATATATTCAGTTTTATATTTATTAAAATAAAAGATCTAATTTTATTTTTGTTTGACTAAAGTGTAAACTCTTATGTAAAATAATTATATTTATAGTTTATTTACTGTTGAAGTATTTATTATTATGTTTAGTTTTGTTCAAAAAGATAACTACAACATTAAAACTTCGGTAAAAATTCATAGACTTTTTGTTTGTTGAATCTTTATGAATATTTAATTGTTAAGCTTCATTGCCCAAAATTAAATAAATAAATGACACCAAGTTATAAACAGAAGACTTATGTGATTACGAGAGTTACTTTTTTACATTGAAAAACTCAAGATATGAATGGATTTTGTTTTTTTAATTAACAATTACATTGAAAAAAATTATTCGCAAAACAGTCGCAGTAATTTCGCGAACGTGTATATGTAAAAATATGCGAATATCTGCAAATGCGAATATTCGTTACATCACCGCTGTGCTGTACTGTTCTTTTTGAAGGTAGAACTGACATTTACTCATTTCACTTGCAAAACGAATGCGTCTATTCTTATCTCTCAAAAACCATGTAACGAACATTTTTACTTTTACTTCCCACACCGATAGGTGAGGGGAGTATTGTGATCGCGAAAATTTTCGATTTTGAGATAATACGTTTTTTGGGCGTTTTATGATGTGTACATAACGAAAATCCACGTCACTCATTTCCGTCGGTCTGTCTGTTAATCTGTCGGTCTGTCTGTCTGTCGGTCTGTATGTCGGTCTGTCTGTCTGTCTGTCTGTCTGTCTGTCTGTCGCGTTTTTCTACCCTCGTAATCTCAGTAACCGCTACATGGATTGTGATGAAATTTGGGCAGCGGTATGCTGTGGGGTCATAGTAGGTAATGTTCCTATAATTTTGAAAATCGGTGCATAGGCGGCGGAGTAATTAGCAAAAAACAAAAAAAATTAAATATTGCTGAAACTTCGTTTTTAGGCGTTTTAGGGGTCCCTGATCATTTTCTACTTTTTTTTGGGTGGGGGTGAAATTGGGGTGGTTGGGGGGTGGGGGGTTGTAAAATTGAAAAATTTGTTGGTTTCATAATAGACTGTCCACTGACCTGTGAAGGAAGACCTGGCGACATAAATAATTTTTTTAGGTCCATCCGAACATTGCCTTTGCCTATTACAGAAAGCAAAGGACTTAGAATTTTTTTTTGATGTAAACATACGAGAGTATTGCGTCAGATCGTTGTAACGAGGAAACCGTTGAATTGATTTTAATGAAATTTTGAAACGGCATTACTACCATGGCGAAGATGGAAAACGCGTATGGTTTTGATAAATCGTGCCAGTGGCAGCGCAGAAATAATAAAAAAACTAAAAATATAAAAACAGCTCAAACTTTGTTTTTAAGCGTTTTAGAGGTTCCTGATCATTTTCTGCGTTTTTTTGGGGTGGGGGTGAAATTGGGGTGGTTGGGGGGTTGGGGGTTGAAAAATCAAAAAAAATTCTTGTACTCATAATAGGCTGTCCACTAACCTGTGAAGGAAGATCTAGCGACACAAATCACCTTTTTAGGTGCATCCGAACATTGCCTAGCCTAGTACAGAAACTAAGGGACTTAGAATTTTCTGTATACTATACGAGAATTTATTGGTCTAAATCGTTTTGTATTTTGTAACGTGGACACTATTAAATTGATTCTAATGATATTTTGACCCAGTATATTGTTACCGTGGTGAGAATGGAAAACGCGTATGTTTGTTAAAAATCTTGTTAGTGGCAGCGTAGCAATAATCAAAGAACGCGACAAGTATGAAAGCAACTCAAATTCGGTTTTTAGATGTTTTAGGGGTTCCTGATCATTTCCTACCAGTTTTTTGGGTCGGGGTGAAAGCGAGGTGGTGGGGGGGGGGGGGTTGTAAAACTGAGAAGTTTGTAGTATCGATAATAGGTTGTCCATTGACCTGTGAAGGAAAGACCTAGCGGCATAAGACAATTTTGGGGGGGGGGGGTTGGCAATTATTTGGTTGCAAGGGATCTTAGACTAAAGCTTCATGCTATAGGAAAATAATAAACTGGTATCAGCGTAATGTGTGGGAAGTACTGAGTCAATCAACTTGACTTCATTTTTTTCTGTGAACGCAAAGTGAGTCAAAATATCTTCCAAAGTTCAAGCATCAAATTTCGCGCCAAAGCTGTGACCTAATAAATCCTAGGGTGTTGTCATAAATTTTCCGTGAAACTATCCTTAGAATGGAAGTCTACTTTGCCACTTCCCTTTCTCTGTCTATAAATATATAACGTAAGCTTCTTATTGACATTGACAAATGTTTGATTAAATTTGATTTTTTAGACGCCTAAACGATGGCGATGTTTTCTGAAATCTTCTAACAGATTGACTGAGTGACAGAATCATAATCTCCGATAAAATAATAATAACAGGCGGT
Organism: Callosobruchus maculatus; assembly: GCA_951848785.1. Lineage (NCBI taxonomy): Eukaryota > Metazoa > Arthropoda > Insecta > Coleoptera > Chrysomelidae > Callosobruchus > Callosobruchus maculatus. Next base: position 7,087,452 of record CATOUR010000026.1, on the reverse strand, counting down.
CGGTAGGGTCGTCAGATGATGTAAAGTAAAATAAATCGTAAAAACTTACAGAAAAACTTTCAGAAAACAAGACCCGTGAGTAAAATTGTAATTGTATAATGATGTAAAAAATAGAATAACAGTGCTGTAAAATATCTTTAGTCCACAAAAAGTTTCATTCAATATAAAAGTGGATAACTAACAACACCTAAAATAAAGTTTACATCTCATAAAAAAACGTCTGCAAAATGTCAATATTATGACATCTTTGCTGAACTACGATCAATGCAAAAATATAGTCACGTTCTATCTACATCTGGAATAGAAATCTCTTTCATTGGTTGATTTCTTAGGCGGGAAGTTCAATAGATTTAAACGAGTTCCCTTAAAGGCAAGCTTTTCAAAGTCCACGAAGGCAGAAAAAACAGTCAGTGCTATTATTACACAATGGATGAAAACAATCCATTGCAGCAATTAAACTGGCAATATAAGTTGCAAAATACCCCATTTCTCCTATGATTTGTCTCAAATAGCTGAAAATTGTAATGAATTGTAAAAAGTGCCCCGACTGCTGTATACCATATTATAAAGACCTGATTTATTTACTGCACCAGCTAGAAAGGCTGTTTTAGTATTAATCTGCGCCACGGTGGTACCTATCAATTTTAAATTTAGGAGTATGAATCTTAAATCTGGGTAGAAAACTCTACTGAGTATATTGTATACCGAGTTACTACTCGGTATACAATTTTTATTACCCGCATAAAGTGACAACTATATATACGGAAAGAATGCTGGTTCTTAAGAAGAGGTAACCAATCTGATTGTGACCCATTTTTAGGTGCAAATAGTAGAAATGGAAATACTACCGCAGTGTCAAAAAGTCTGTTTCGGACTTCCATTTGTATACAGTTTTGAGTACAACGTTTCGATTGATCTACTACTATCTTCAATCGCCTTCAGGTGAACTGTCGAATATGTTCTTTAGTTACTATTTACTCTTCTTAAGCTGACGTGTCGTTCTTTCATCACTGGTTGATCGGCGCCACGTTCTGCTGACTGCGTCAGTTCTTGATGACGTGGCTTGTTCTGACCGATCGCCGAGGTGTTCCAGTTCAGTAGCGTCGGTTCTTACTCACGTGGTCCTTCGATGGTCACTGCGGTCCACGTTTATTTGTCCAATTTTAGTTTTTAGAAGAATAGGGCAAGAATATAAAATTCAAACATGATTCTCAAGGAGCATCACTGTCTGAAGTCTATAACGAAAACAAAACCAAAGAATGAACATCAAGAAACAAAAAACTGCGTCTACGGAGTGTTATGTGAATGCGGAAAAGTATTGGAGAAACGAGAATTAAGGAGCACCGATTCAACACCTAGCGAGTAGAGAGGAAACACCTTATATTGCCAGCAACAAGAACGTGTATAGCAAGCCTATTGTTGAAAATTGACCAATATGGAAGCCCCTCATAAGAAATATAAAAACTAAAATTGGATAGAACAAACTTGCGACACAAACGTGAAACGCAGTGACCGCCGAAGAACCACGTTAGTAAGGACCGACGCCACTGAACCAGAACACATGGCGACCGGTCAGAACAAGCCACGAAGAACGACACATCATTAAGAACTGATGCACTCTGCATAACGCGGCGCAGATCAATCAGAGCAAGTCGCTAAAGAACGACACGTCACCTCATCATCATAGTTACAATGTCTTAACAGACATGTTGTGAACTCGTAAAATGCATTAAGTCGGAGCTAGAATATTGCCGACACGAATATTATCAATAGTTTTGAGAACTGTAGCAAAGAGTAGGTAACTAACAAGAGGAGACAGTCGGACAGAGCGAATAAAATTAGACAGAGATAGAGCTACACCCAAATTTAAAGGGCCTCGAATTCGCCCGAGCTGACCCGAGCTAGTTCGGTGTCAAGCGTTGCCACATTGAGATTTGTATTCGCATTTCCTGCGACGTCATTATTTGGGAGATTGATAGAAAGTAGAAACACTTCGTCGCAATATTGATAATTTAGATATATTTTAACACTCTTTTTTTAATGACCAAAATAAGTAGGCACCTATCTAAATTTACTTTCATTCATAATATACAAAGATGCGTTTGCTGATGGTTAATATTTTATTATGTCATTATACCCCGTCAATATTATAACTTTATGACAGAAAAAAGATTTGAAGCTAATGACCAAAGCAGTCGATGACACAGAATTTAAAAAAAAAGATTTCGTTTCACCATTGGAACATACCACATTACAATCTTGTTTTTATTTTAATATGCGGCAAGATCAGTTTTCGTTCGGTGATATATTAATACAAAAATTTACTGGTATCTTTACTTAATATCATATCTGCTAATTCTGCTGAAGTAAATGTAATCAAAAATACACAATGTAATGGACCTAGAGATTTTAACGATAGACCTACAAGAATTGGCAACAGCGCATCGATTCCACGTTCCACGCCAAACCAAGACCAACCGCCGGCGCCGTCCGCCATTGCGTTTGATTTCGTATTGCGTTTTGTTTGTGATTTCGATTTGTATCATTGTTTTTAAAAACTTTTGTTTTATTAATTTGTTCTGATTATTTGTTAAGATATGCTATCACCTCCTTAATATGTGTTTTAATTCCTTGTTGCCTTTTATTGGAACAAACTGATCCATACATTGAATAACATGCGTAAAACAAGCGAACTGTGGTCTGACAGCTAATAGACAAACATTTAAAAGAGATTGTCAGAGATAGGTATTATAATTTATACTTTGAGAAACGTCACAGACGTCGCGAAAACGTCAGTAAACAGTAATAAACAGTTTTATTTTGTTGTTTAATGTATTTGGTTCAACTTATGGGCCAGTTTTTGGCAATAATTTGGAAGAGACAAATCACAGGATAAGTTTCAGGACCCATATTCCCTGTCACTAAAATATTCATGAGCCAAAAAAAATTGGTATTTTAACTCCAAATTTTCCTAGTTTGGCACCTTTTGACGGTCAGATCTTTATAAATCACAACTGTTGTGCAATCGTTCATATAGAGTAATGAAACAGAATTTACTTAAATTATTTATTTATTTTCAATCCCTTCAGGATACATTCCGTTTAAGCCATATTAAAAGTAAGGGTATTACTGAAAAACGGAAATGGCAACATTGCTTTTTCCAACTAATTCAGGTATTGCGAGACATCTGGCAACTACTGCACACCCAAATTTAAAGGTCCGAGGTCAATGGGAGCGGATTGCAAACATAAAAGGAATTCCGCCGGGTGTCTCCTCTTGTTAGTTACCTACTTTTTGACTGTAGCTCGCCATCGTTCGCGATTTACTGTCAGTTCAGTGGCGCTCTTGATACTTATATCCAGCAACTGTTTCGTTGTATCCACCCAGCGTGTAGGGGAACGGCCACGGCGCCGCCCACTCGGGGCGTGACCCTGAACTACAAGTTTTTCCATATTATCGCTTCTGTGAGTATGTACGAAGAATGTAAGCATTCTCATCGACACAATGGAGAATAGTCTCTTTGGATTACCGAGCTCATCCAATATGGAAACATTAGTTCGATGGGCGGTATAAGGAATTCTCAGCATGCTCCTCCACGTCCACATTTCAAAAGCATCTATGCGAGCTCGATCTGCCTTTTTAACTGTCCAAGTTTCCGAGACATACAAAAATATGGAGAACACAAGAGACTGAACCAGTGACATTTTGCTTTAGTGATGTTATAGTCACGCCATATTTTAGTAAGCTTTGTCATGGCCACCCGTGCCTGTTGAATGCGCCGTCGAATCTCATACTCACAGCTACCTGAATTATCGATCAAAGAACCGAGGTACACAAAACTTTGAACTACCTCACAACGGCCTACTGACTTTATTTCTCGATGATTGTCATGATCCCTATCTACGAAAACAACCTTGGTCTTGTTGTAGTTGATACCAAGACCATATGCTGCACTGTGTTTAAAACGTTCAATAGAGCTACTAGTTCTTCCTGAGAAGCAGCAATAAGGGTTGTATCGTCAACAAATCTTAAGTTAGATATTTTGCTTCCGCCAATAGTTATACCGCCATTCCAGTTGTCCAATACCTGTCTCATCACAAATTCAGAGTAAATGTTAAATTTAATAACATCGGAGATAATACGCATCCCTGACGAACTCCTTTTCTGGTTGCTGTTTGTCCAGACAGGTTACCATCAATTCTTACACGAGCTGAGCTAGACTCATAGTTGCTGGTTACGATTGGTATTTACCATTTAAATAATTTTGTATATTCGAATCTCCCGCGTTTTGACTTGCGAGTTTGAAGTCTGACGGTTGACGCGGAAGAAGAGAGAGAAAAGTGAAGCCAGTCGGGTCTGTTCTCTGTTCACTGAGACGGTGAACCGTGGTCGATTTTTCGTGAATATAGCTGTATAGCATCGAAATTCCCGTCTAAAATGGCCGAAGAAGTAACATCCCATTGAGTACAACGCGTTCAAGTACCCAGCTGGGGAAGACATCCGGCGCCAACCAACAAGGGGTGAGTCAACCGATGCATGATTAACTCGTGAGTCATTTGCGGTTATTTGCCAATTTAGTTGGTCCTTCACAATTGGCTACAATTACTTTATGGATCGAATTGTAACCATTTTTTGGCCCTCCGAGCACGGATAAATAAATCGCGCTATAGTAAAATAGTCTACGTAAAATCTAAATTGGTACGTATCCTTGACAAAAAACGGAGTTTTTTTGTGACATCGGAATTTGTTAGTGTTGCGCGCTGTTTGTAAAAATTGGTTATATTCGAAAACAAGCAACTTTTGGTGTATTGTGTTGGTAATACATATCTGGGGAGTTTTCTGGGCATTTGAAATTGACATTTTGCGAATTGCGTGAGCGCAAAAGTTGTTTTGATTCAGTTGGTTACATTCGGTTGGGGGTTCGAAAACCGGCGTTTCGACAATTGGTGTAGTCGACGGAGATTTCGAAAAAGAATAACAACTGAAAATTTTGTGATTTGTGTGTGGTTGCCGTATTGTTTGTGTAAAGAAGTTGTGTTTACTAGCAGATTGATTCTAAATTTGATTATTTTGGTCTTGTGTTTACATTGAATCGTTACCTGATACCTGAACATGCCTAATGCAAATGTTGTGAAGTTGCAACGGCAACGCGCGCTAGTTTTAAAATCTATTAAAAATGTTCTGGAGGCGGCCAAGAAGGCTCGTGATAATGGCGAGTATCGGACGGAGTTTTTTCTCAGGTATGGAGAGCTGGATGGGTATGTAACGAGGTTTGAGAATTTGCAATATGAAATAATAGCCTTGGTAGATGAGTCTGCCTTAGAGGAGGAGGAAGCAGTTCATACAATGTTTGATGATATGAGATATTCAATAAGGGGCATTCATAAAGATCTTTCTGATGAGATGATGGCTCGTAGTGAGCATGAAACATCTGCAGTGGTCGTAAGAGAAAATTGTTTGAGGCTTCCCAAAATTGAAATACCGAAGTTTGATGGTGACCTTACAAGGTGGCCTACGTTCATCGACTTATTCAATACTCTTATTCATAGAAATAATTCGCTGTCAAAAATAGAAAAGTTTCAGTTCTTGATTTCTTATTTAGAAAAAGAGGCAGGTCTAATAGTAAGGAATGTGCCCATTACTGAGGATAATTATGAAATAGCCTATAATGCATTAATGAGTCGATATCAGAATGAACGTGTTTTATTGAGCAATTATTGGTTTTCAATTTATAATGCTTCTCCCTCTAGGCATGATTCTGCAGTTGAACTTCGAAAATTGTTGTCAATATTTTCTGAAAATTTGGTGGCTTTAGAGATGAGTAACTTGAACCTATGGGATTTTACCAAATTCAATTTATTGTTGCAGAAATTACCTTCTTCCCTTAAAACGCGATTTGAACTAGAACATAATGGGAATAATGTTCCGGGGTTTGACATGCTTTTTGGATTTGTTGAGAAAACCTGTCGAGCTCTGGAAAATACATCCCTTACTTCCGCATATCAAGGGAGTAATGTGTCTAATGCTAGTGGTGGGTTTAGAAAGAATAATAGTCCTGCTAATCCCAAGGGAAGGCAGACACTTAGTTTTTCGACTGGCACATTAACACAGGAAAAGTGTAATTTTTGCAAGGGTTCACCACATTCGTTGATCAAATGTGATAGATTCTTGCAGGCAGAATGTCGTAAGAGGCATGCCTTTGTCAAGCGGACTAGAATGTGTTTTAATTGTTTGGGAGCTACTCATCTAGTAAATAAATGTAAATCAAAAGAACTTTGTGGGGTTTGTGGTGGAAAACACCATGTACTATTGCATTTTCCGGACACTAAAGTGACAGATTGTGATGTCAGTGGTAGTACCTCTAATGAATCTGAGAGTCATGTTCAAGTCATGGCAAGTAAGTTGTCTGTGCAGCCTAGAATGTTGCTTGCTACTGCACTAGTCTCAATATTGGATTCTGAGGGTAGATCCACCAAATGTCGTGTTTTGTTAGATTCTGCTAGTCAAGCCAATTTTATTAGTGAATCTTGTGTGAGAAGGTTGAATCTTACTCGTAAGGAGTATTCAACCCCTGTTGTTGGCATTAATGGAATGTCATCGAATGTGAGTTCGGGAAAAGTCTCTTGTGTTATCTTTCCCTACAGCAAACCGTATCCTAGCTTCAATTTGGAAGCTATTGTGATACCTCAGATTTGTGAGAAGGTACCTCAAATTCCTGCTGTTGTTCAGAAGTGGAAGTATTTAGAAAATCTTTGCCTCGCAGAGCCTTTGGCTGCACATGATGAAATGGAAATTGATCTGCTTCTAGGGGTAGAAGTATTTGGTGAGATCTTACGTTCCGGTTATGTGAGAGGACAGAATGGTGGGCCACATGCTATTAACACCGTATTTGGGTGGGTGTTAATGGGCAAGTTGGGTGGTGTTTCCACTAATAGTGTGCTGAATTTTCTAACTTCTGTGGGGGAATTGGATTGTACATTGAAAAAGTTTTGGGAAATTGAAAGTATCCCTAAGTGTGTCGCATTGTCTGAAGAGGAACAGCAGGCTGAGGAATTCTTTACGTCATCTTGTTGGCGTATGGACTCAGGAAGATATGTGGTGAAGCTTCCCTTTTCTGAATTCCCCCCAGTTCTGGGTGATTCCTATTCACAGGCTTTACATAGATTTAAGGTGTTGGAAGGACGTTTTCGTCGTGATTCCGTCTTACATGAAGCATATTGTGATTTTATGGCTGACTATTTGGAGCAAGGCCACATGTCTGAAGTTGGGAACCAAGTGGGGTCTAATAGTGAGTATTACATTCCTCATCATGCGGTGGTGAAAAGGAATGCGAATGGTGAAATAAAGCTTCGGACTGTCTTTGATGCTTCAGCTAAAACTACCAATGGAAAGTCCTTGAATGATGTTCTTCTAGCAGGTCCCAAGTTACAAAATGATATCGTCTCAATATTGTTATCTTTCAGGTTGTATTTGTATGTGTTTACCGCGGATATACGGCAAATGTATCGACAGATTTTAGTTGAGGAGTCTCACACTAGTTATCAAACTATTTTGTGGAGACCTAACGGTGACGAGCCTATAAGGAAATATCAGTTGAAGACCGTTACCTATGGAGTAACGTCTAGTCCTTTTCTAGCGATTAGGACGTTGCTGCAACTGTGTAGGGATGAGGGTGAAAGGTTTCCGTTAGCTGTAAATATTTTGGAGAATTTCTGTTATGTTGATGACGCCATTGGAGTAGCAAACTCCAAGGAAATTGCCTTGGATACTCAAAACCAGTTGATTGAATTATTGGCGTTGGGAAAGTTTGAACTGAGGAAATGGGCAAGTAATTGTTCTGAAGTACTTGCTCAGGTACCTGAGGTTCATCAGCAGCCACTTGTATTTGATAAGGATTCTCTTGGAATAAAAGTGTTGGGTTTGCAGTGGTGTCCCACTACGGATTGTTTTTCTTATTCTGTACATCCTCAGATACGGTCCTGTACAAAGAGGAATATTTTGTCAGAAATAGCAAGACTGTATGATCCTCTAGGATTCTTAGCTCCAGTAATCATTGTTCCCAAGCAAATACTTCAGCAATTGTGGGCTTTAGGGATAGGTTGGGATGATGAGCCACCGCTGGAAGTTGCAAACCAGTGGAAAACTTTTGTGGCTGAGTTACCTGAGCTATCTTCGTTGAAAATTCCTAGACATATACTTCATATAGAGGCAAAGTTTACAGAAATTCATGCTTTTTGCGATGCTTCGGAGAAGTCGTATGCAGCTGTAGTTTATCTGAGACAGGTTTCCACGGAGAACAGTATTTCTGTACATTTGGTGTGTGCCAAAACTCGAGTGGCGCCTTTGAAAAGACTGTCGATTCCACGACTGGAATTGTGTGCAGCCTTATTAGCCGCAGAGCTGATTGATTGTGTATCCCATATAATGGTAACACAGAAAATAGATAATGTTTGTGCTTGGACGGATTCGAAGGTAGTTGTGACGTGGGTCAAATCTTCTCCGCATAGGTGGCGGAGCTTTGTAGCCAATCGTGTAGCTATAATCCAGGAGAAGGTAGCTCCTGATTCATGGTATCATGTGGTTGGGAAAGAGAATCCTAGTGACTGTGCTTCTAGGGGGACTTTTCCTCGGCAATTTCTAGAACAACCCTTGTGGTGGGAGGGGCCAACTTGGCTTAAGCTTCCTCGGGATGATTGGCCTGTAACTTGTGTAGGTGAGCCTTCCTGTACAGATGTACAAGAAGAAGCAAAGGTTGTTTGTATTACTATTCACGGCTCTAGTATTGTTTCAGAATTGTTGAATAGATATTCTTCCTTACGCAAAATTGAGCGTGTTGTTGCTTATTGTTTGAGATTTCGTAAAAATTGTTTGTGTCGAAAAAGGGGTTACCCGCGTGAGATAGGTAATTTATCCGAGGCTGAATTGTATGAGGCTATGGTGGTTCTGGTCAAAGACGTGCAAAGAGTTGAATTGGATAATGAACTGCGGAAAGTTCGTCGAGCGGAGGTCTGTCCCAAAGCTATACAGAAGTTAGCTCCTTTCATTGATTCCCAGGGTGTCCTGAGGGTGGGCGGTCGCTTGAGACAGTCTAGTCTAAGCTATGATCGGAAGCATCCAATTCTGCTCCCTAGGAAGCATCGATTGACTTATCTCATTATCCAAAGTGTGCACAATAGGAGTTGTCATCCTGGACCACAAACTTTGCATTATCTGTTAAGGCAGAGATATTGGATACTATCTGCCAAACGGGCTATAGCTTCAGTGTTATCTCGTTGCATAAAATGCTTTAGAGTTAAGCCTCCTCCAGTGGTCCCCATAATGAGTGATTTACCTTCCGTTAGAATTTCGGAAGTCAAACCTTTTTCCCATAGTGGCGTAGACCTTTTTGGTCCTTTGAGGATGTCTTTAGGTAAAAGACGAGGCATTAGTTCTCAAAAGGTGTATGTGTGTGTCTTTTCGTGTGTATGGCTACTAAAGCAATACATTTAGAAGTTGTGTCAGATCTAACTAGTGAAGCTGTTCTTGCAGCACTTAGGCGTTTTATAGGGCGGCGAGGACGTTGCAGTGATATTTATAGTGATCAAGGTACGAATTTTGTTGGTGCTTATAAAACTTTACAGTTATTGGGTGCTAAAGCTTCTGAAGCTTTGCAAATTAAGTGGCATTTTAATCCTCCAGCTAGTCCTTCCTTTGGAGGTATATGGGAGTCCGGAGTGAAATCTGTGAAAACTCACTTGCGGCGGGTGATAGGTGCGCAAGTGTTGACTTATGAGGAATTGAGCACCACTTTAATCCAAATTGAGGCAATGTTAAATTCGAGACCCTTGTGTAGTTTGAGTTCTGATCCTAACGATGTAGGCAGCTTGACTCCGGGTCATTTCTTGACATTAGAGCCCCTGAATGCTCCGCCTGACGAAGATTTGTTGTGTGTGAAACATAGTCGGTTGAACAGGTGGCAGTTAGTGCAACAGATGCAGCAACATTTTTGGCGGCGCTGGCATATGGAGTACCTCCACACCCTTCAGCAACGACATAAGTGGAATACACCACATAATCTTCCCTCGGTCGGCCAGTTGGTTCTTCTCAAGGATGAAAATACCCGTCCTTTACAGTGGCCATTAGGCAGGATTATTAAGTTATATCCCGGTACGGGAAACATTTCGAGAGTCGCCCAAGTTAAGACGAGTAAAGGGCTGTTAGACCGTCCTTTATTGAAACTGTGCCCTTTGCCGGCACAATCGGCCATGATTTGCTTGTATATGATAATAATTTTTTTTTTTTTTTCGTGTTGTGTTATGGGTGGGATAATTCCACTAATTTCTTTTGTGGGTAATATAGGAATTACTATGATTGGAAAAAATATTTTTTTTTTTATATTTTTTGGTGGGCGGAAAATGGTTACGATTGGTATTTACCATTTAAATAATTTTGTATATTCGAATCTCCCGCGTTTTGACTTGCGAGTTTGAAGTCTGACGGTTGACGCGGAAGAAGAGAGAGAAAAGTGAAGCCAGTCGGGTCTGTTCTCTGTTCACTGAGACGGTGAACCGTGGTCGATTTTTCGTGAATATAGCTGTATAGCATCGAAATTCCCGTCTAAAATGGCCGAAGAAGTAACATCCCATTGAGTACAACGCGTTCAAGTACCCAGCTGGGGAAGACATCCGGCGCCAACCAACAAGGGGTGAGTCAACCGATGCATGATTAACTCGTGAGTCATTTGCGGTTATTTGCCAATTTAGTTGGTCCTTCACAATTGGCTACAATTACTTTATGGATCGAATTGTAATCAGTTGCTGTATGAGAAAGACTAAGTGGTAAGGGACTCCCATGGAGATAAGGATTTCCTACAGTTTAGGCCACTTTACGTTATCAAACGCCTAAGAATAGTCCACAAAGCAGATAAAAATAGGAAAATAATGCTCCCTGGCTTTTTCAATAATCTGTTTTAAGTTTAAGATCTGTTCACGCGTACCGCGTCCTTTTACGAAACCTGCCTGCGCCTGAGAAATTTGCCAGCCAATAAAACCCCCCAAACGAGATTGTAAAACCTTGCTTGCATGAGAGATTAATGAAAGTAGGCGATAATTGTCTGGATTTGTTGGAGATCCTCTTTTATGAAGTGGAACAAAAATGGATGTGCACCATTCATCTGGCCAAACACCGGAGGACCAGACCCTCTTACAAATATTATATAAAAGAGAGATGCTGTCTTCACCCAAGCATTTTAATGTTTCGGCAGAAATATTTGGGTGTGTAAATTAGAGCAAATATAGTATATTTTCTTATTATTGTGTCACCCAATGAAGTATTTGTTTTTGGCCACGTGACGTCTGATTCAAAATTTTTAATGGGACACCCTGTATAGTTGTGACTTTTTGTGTTTCTCCCGATAAAACAATTCCAACAAACTGCACACTTGGGGTCTAAAGTGATTAATTCAAGAGCTACAGGTACTTAAAGGACTGTACCACTACCACAATAAAACATTACCAAAGTAATTGAACTGTAGGGGTACATGTTATAATCAATGGTAGTGGTACCATCCTTTAAGTACGTGTAGCTCTTGAATTAATCACTTCAGACCCCAAGTGTGCCAGTTTGTTGGAATTGTTTTATCAGGAGGAACACAAAGAGTCACAAATATGCAGGGTGTCCCATTAAAAAATTTGAATCGGACGTCACGTGATCAAAAACAAATACCTCATAGGGTGACATAGTAATAAGAAAAGATACTATATTTGCTCTAATTTAAACCCCCAAAATTATAATTCTCTACTATTGCCCAGTTCCGATATATTGCTTGTCTTAATCGTCGTGGGACACCCTGTATGAATCCATATTTTATGAAACGTCTTTTACTTATACCGCATCCACATTGTACAAAACAAAAATACTTTCGGAACTTATGGATTTGATGTAATTTAGGAAAGGTACATACTACATAGGTTATACATTAGCAATCTTAAAGCGGGTTATAAAGAAATCAGATGACTTCAACGTTGCTCAGTAATACCTTATACCTCATATATATATGATTTGCTAATAAAATTATTAGTCAAATATTTCAGTTGTGATTAATGCAATTAGCAATTCACAGTTCCGTTCACTTGTTTGTGTAACTTTCTCGTAATTTGTTATTATGTGTCTACTTTGGTCGTGTAAAAATTATATTTGATTGCTTTAACTGGAGTTGAATAGAAGCATCATCGCTATATTCTGAATTCCGCTCCACATTGGATTCTTTTTGTTTTTTAACTATAGGTTCTAAAATTGCAGATAATAAATACTGTCATCACTAAAAAAATATATAATAATATGTTCGCAAAACGGAACAGACAGGTGCAATGATACATTATTCTCTCAAACATTACACCTCATTGCATTTCTAACGTAACTATCTACAAAAAAATCGTAATCAACAAGGAAATCACCAATTTTCCAAAATTATGTTTCTGTCAAAATAACTGCTATTTTAAAAAAACTCCAGGGTCAACCGTCAACCGAAACGATAATAACTCTACTTCAAAAAAGTTCGTTTTGTTTATTGATCATCGAAACATGTATTCAAGACGTGGCTGTAGGATAAGTTTCACATATATGAAATAACGATTTATTTACCTCCATGACGAAATTATTTTTCCGGACGATTGTTTTGGCCTTGTTGTTTGCTGAAACGGTGTTTCCGACTGGAGGGTCTGTCTCTAACTTGCTACCCGCCTCCGTGGAGTCATTTGCTATAGGTATATCGAATATGTTGGCACTGAAAGAAAAATACCAAATGATTGTTTTCCTTTTACCATAGCCTTAAGACGAGAACCAGTCGCTGTCTCATAATCAAAGATTAAGTCAAGTTGATTGACTCAATTAACCCGAAGAAAATTGATCCTTGAAATATTTTGTACTTTCCATATCTTTTCGATCGCAGGATCGTTTATTGTCTTTAATCTTTGACAATGCTTAAGTTGCTCAGTTAATTTTTAAGCGTCCTAGAGATCCCTGATCATTTTAATTTATTTCTGGAAGGGCGTCAGATCGAGATGAAAGGATATTACAGTATGTTCGATCTTGAAACATAAGAAATATTTTATGCAGTGAAAAAAATGGAGTCAAATTGATTGAATCAGTACTTTCCACGCATTACAGTGATACCAGTTTGTTATTTTCCCATAGCATGAAGCTATAGTGAGCTCCCCAAACAAATTTTCTGATATTTAAAAAATAGATTATATTACCAGTATCAATCTTTAAAGGGCAATGGAATGTTCCGGGGTTTCCCCGACCACCCTATCCGAGACACTATCCTACCTCGGGTCATTTTAATCACTCAAAAAACAAAGTAGAAAATGATCAGAGATCCCTAGAGTACCTAAAAAAAGATATTGAACTATATTGTATATATGTCGTTATTTTTAATTCAGTAAAAATTCATGGATTTTTCGATCTCTACCACGGCCCACGGTACGGTTTAGAAATTTCATTCCTACCAGCTAGTGACGAGCTGCATGCCTTAAAATAGTGTATTAAGTCGTTTATTTACAGGGAAACAAAAACCCCCTACAAATTCACCAAATGTTCACTTTCACAACCTCCCTACTCCCATATTACCCCCCCCTCTCAAAAAAATGTTAAAAACGATCAGGAACCCCAAATCGCTTGAAAACAACGTTTATGTTTTTATTTTTTATTATTGTTGCACCGCCATTGACACCATTCTAAAAACGACAAAAGAAGGTTACATGATCTAAAGCAATACTCGTATGTATACATCAGAAAGTCCCTTGGCTTCTGTAATAGGCAAGACAATGTTCGGATGGAGTTAAACAAGTGTACTATGCCGCTAGGTCTTTCTTTCCCCAGGTCAAAGAACGGCATATTATGAATACAACCATTTTTTCAGTTTTACAACCCCCCTACCCCATCCCAATTGTACTCCACACAAAATAAAGTAGAAAATGACCAGGAACCCCCCAAAACACCTAAAAACAGTCTGAGGAATGTTTGGATTGTTTTGTTTTTTACTAATTACTCCGCCGCCCCTGCACCGATTTTCAAAATTATAGCATCATTATAGGGCATATTACACATAGTAAGAAGCTGCAATATAAATCGAAGCACGCAACATTTCAGAAGCGGCTCAAAATACTCATACTGCTGCTGAATAAGGGGATTTGTTGACTACCAAATACAAATCAGTTGGACCAAAACCATAAGAGTGGTTGGCGGTAGTTTATTTACAACTCGCTGCCTACCGTCTGGTAAGTGTACGATGTGCTCACGACATCGGGAAGCTGGCACAGTGATCTGTGTGTTAACATGCGATGTTACACCTTACATTGATCTATCTCCTCATATCTCGTGGTTCACCTGAACGTTCAGATTGTATTGAAATCAAGCTCGCCAAATAACAAATATCTAATAGTACAGGCTCCCACTGCCCCATCCTGTTTGGTATCCCTGTGTTCAATAAAATTAATTTTAAATCTAAAACTTTTAGAACCTAGTTTGTTTAAATTAATGTATAAAAATTTCTATGGGACTTTTAGTGAATATCGGGCACCACATATCGTGTAAAAAGTTTCGAAAATAATAATAATATTCGAGGTGACAAAAATCTGAACCTTACCTAATAATAAGGGATAATCATTTATTAATTAGTTAATTGTATGGAAGGCTGATATTCTTTTTTTGCGTTGGGGCCGAACTTGATCATTTTTAATGTCTTCGGTCCTTTTTGTAGCACATTAATTTAAGGATTATTATTTATATTTTATAGACCTGTATGCTATTGCAAATAAATATTATTATTAAATGAATCTTTAGAAAGTGTCGAATGGATTAACGATAGGTTGCCTTCTAAAAATTAGCCGTAATTAATTTTAGTGTGATTAATTCAATAATATAACCTCCCTGCTCACATCTGGCAACCCTAACGCTGCAGCTGGCTGAGAGCTGGCAACCATTTTTTACACCATTTTCTTTCAAATGACGTAAAATTGACTAAGAAACGTATAGTTGCAAGTGATATTAGCGAATTAATTACACCAAAATTAAATACGGGTAATTGCAGCTAACTTTGAAAAGGCAACCTATCGTTCATCCATTCTATACATTCTCAAAATGCATTCAAAAGTAATTTTATCAAAAAAACAACAGACACCTTCAGGACCGAGCAGTCGAATCTTAGACTATAAAATATGATTGGACGGTACACCACTAGTGTTTACTAAACATCGATGTCCAATCGATAGTCCGATAGGCCTATCGATGTTTTCTGCGGCGTTAAGATTGCACAGAGTTCCCTCGGATTCATGAATAAATTCAGCCGGCACCGTTATCCGTTTACGTTTTTTCTCTCAAACTGTATTTATTGATCGAGAACATGTATACGAGAACATGTATACGAGAACAACTAAAAGGTAATTTCATTGAACTGATGTGACACTGCGGAAAAGGAAATAGAAAGTGTGTGGATATATTTTCGCAATGCAACTTTTCCTTCTTAAAAATATGTAAATTCAATGAAAATTTGCGAATAAGATTTCTTTTACATTCCAGTTCAAACGATCCTTAAAATAATGTCTCCATAGTTTTTTACAAGTATTATGTACAACTTCTGTATAAAAACAATTATTTCAATAAATGTATGTTCTGTGTGTTACTATAGTTTTTTTATCTCAAACTTTACCCCAAAATGCTAAACAAACGAAATGAATTTAGAACCGACCAAAACAAACTCAGTCTGTGCAACTGTAACCTATCCGGAAACATCGATGTTTGCACATCGGCCCAGCCGATAGTCCATGTTTAGTGAACACTATATACCACTGGTATGTCACGGGCACACCTTCGCGCAGCTTTGCAGCAACGGCAAACGCGTTGTCGTCCCATTACAACAGATTTTTTGATAAAAGCAGATGCCCTACTATAAAATTAATGGTACTTCTAATTAATATTTTACTTACCTATGACTATTAAGCGTAAGAGTATGCGCAGAGGTGTGAAAACTCAACGTGCTGGGAGAAGTGTTTGGGTACCCCACCGCGCTTGAGTAAGCGTATAGTTTATTGTTTTTTGTCCTATTCGACGGTACTGAAAATAAATGAAATGCGTTAAAATATATTTGAGTAAGTAGTGTTCTAAACAAAAAATTCATAAAGCTGAAATGAGAGTTTGTTCAAACTATCAAAAATCCTACTTAAATGCTTCCGAAGATCAGAATCCAATAACAGCTTGTCAATCTAACAGCTAATTGTAGATGATTTATATTACATAAATGTTTATATTTAACGGCCATATGCGGCCTATACCGTGATCTTGGATTGACCAATTTATTTACTGCGGTATTGTTGACAGACAACAAAGTGCTGATTTCAGTACCTACAAACTTTACGGTATATAGGAGGATATGGTGGGAACTGGTCCACGCCGGAAGACCTTGTCAACCATACTCTGGTCTATTTTGCTGTGTAGACCATTTTGACGTAAGTTTAGACATAGAGTTTATAAAATTGATTCTCAATTTTCTATACTTCCAGGTGCCAGCTGATTTTGAAAATTGGCACAACAGATTAGGTCATATGATGTTTAAACGGCGAGAACCGTGTCCATTCAATTCTCAAGGACCTTACATTTTCTGGAAGCTCTTTTATGCAGATAAAAGAAAAGTAAGTTAAAAATAATGTGCAATACTTAAGCTGCTATTTTGTTTCTAATTCTTAATAAGAAATTATTAAACTTAAAACAAATGAAAGAAATTATATTTTTCTGAGTTTTTTGTTCAATAGCGCATGTGCGAATACTAAGATTTCAAATACTATTTATTTCGTTGATTTTAGTATGACCGATTTTCTATTTTAATGCAGAGTACATTTGGTCATCAAATGCATATAAGATAAGAGATATATTTAGTTTAATGTATAAGGTGAAAATATATCAGGCAACCAAAAAAGTACGTGCGGTTTTGAAGGTTAAGAAATAGTTACATAAAAAATGGGTTAAACTTAGATTTATTTAGAAAAATAATTACCCTCAGCAAGTATTACCCTTTCCTATCTAGGCACAGGACTGACTGTATATACCATTTTTATAAAAATCTTGCTTTTGGGAATTCAAGAAGTGTGACATCTCGTTTTCCAAAGCCTCTCTGTTTTCAAATAGCCGATTCCGCATATGGTTGTCCAATGCCAAAAACAGATGGTAGACATTTGGGGCAAGGTCTGGTGAGTATGGAGGGTGAGGTTGAATGTCTCAGTGAAGTCGCGCCGGAGTTTCCTGGGTGATTCTTGCTGTATGTGGCTTGTTCGCCAAAGCATTCACCAAAAAAGGTTCTGTTATGTGTATGGTGGACTGCAGCAGGTATTGTTAGTTCACTATGAGTTGCTGCCAAGTGGACGTGTCTTCCATCAGGATAATGCAAGACCACATACAGCAAGAATCACTCAGGAAACTATAGCGCGACTTCACTGGGAAATTGTACTTCACCCTCCATACTCACCAGACCTTGCCCAAGTGACTACCATCAGTTTCTGGCCTTGGACAACCACATGCGGAATCGGCGATTTGAAAATAGGGGGGCTTTGGAAAACGAGATAACACACTTCTTCAGTTCCCAAAAGCAAGATTTTTATAAAAATGGGATATACAGTCTTGTGTCTAGATGGGAAAGGATAATACGTGGTGATTATTTTCCTGAATAAATCTAAAAGGAGTGATACACATACGAGCAAGTACGCGTACTTATGGCTCGATGACCTCTTTCGCCTGTGTGTCATCGTAATTACGCCTACTTTACTTACTTACTTTAACACCGTCGCGTAAACCGCCGCGCCGGCGATCCAACTGGTTTAAAATCTTGCTCGTAGCTTGTCTCGGCTCGTACCGCGAGCCACCACTTTGTTTCGGCAGGCCATCGATGCGCAACGCTTGTTGTGTTTGGCGTTTGTTAAAGGTTCTGTTTATTTAGGAAAATTATCAAAATGAGTGATTTCAGCTTCACGTGTGTCACCGACGTCGAGCCGAGTAAGTTCGCGAACTTAAAAACCGCGTACTTAAAAGTTCGTACGCGTGTCACCTACTTTGGGTTAACCCATTTTTGTGTGTATTTATTTCTTAACCTTCAAAACAGCACGAACTTTTTTGGTTGCCCGATAATTATTTGATGACGTTTAATCTTCGTGTTATTTAATTTAAGGGCTTTAATGAGTATATTTGAAGAACTTCAAGGACTTATGTGCTTGGGAGCATTATCAAGACACCCCACGGTCTTTTGAAGTACGTTTCAAGTCACTTGCAGCATGTGACTGTTTGAAAGATC
Organism: Callosobruchus maculatus; assembly: GCA_951848785.1. Lineage (NCBI taxonomy): Eukaryota > Metazoa > Arthropoda > Insecta > Coleoptera > Chrysomelidae > Callosobruchus > Callosobruchus maculatus. Next base: position 7,069,136 of record CATOUR010000026.1, on the reverse strand, counting down.
ATGCTGTTATTATTTACCATGTGGGCCTTGGAAGCATAAAGTACATTGAGGAAGCATTTTATAAAATAAAATGTATTAATGTTTTAATAGCGAAATTCTGAAATCTAAGCACTTACTCATTTTTAGTGCAGAAAGTGAAATATATACAATTCTTGAATCTATTCGCTCACCGTCTAAACCAAACTGCGTCAGCAATCCATTGGATCCGTGTGTGGTTCCGGTGCCGTCCTGCGGCCTGCTGCTGTTGGACTTTTCTCCGCCCCCGCTGCTACCGCTTCCGCCGCCCCCCTCTCCACCGTTTCCCCCTCCTCCACCTTCGTCTTCCGTCTTGATCGTGCCGCCGCTGCCTATACTACCGTTACCGCTACCGCTACGCTTAGGACTAGTCAAGGTACTACTGTTACGCCGACCTCCGGTTACCTACGGACGAATAACGAGATATAGATCTTGTCAGGAATCATGGTGGGGTCACAATAATACTACAGGGTGTCTTGAAAATCGCGCACATAATTGCTGGGATCAAAACAGAAAAATATTCTGAGCCCAAAAATCCGTTTTTCGAATTTTTTGATTGAATAGTTGATCACTAATTAATTAACATAGAGCGTGAGTGTGGAAGCAGTAGGAGACGTGTGTGCATAGACCGAAATAGAAGTTCGAAGGCGCGGGTTCGAATCCAGCTGGCAGTCGGTTCTTTTTCCGGCATTTTCTGGTAGCACCTTTAGCAGCCATGTATATCAAAGAGGCTGAATACTGCTGATGAATCCACCTCTTAATATCCACATCACCATTGTCATGGTCACAATGTCTTAACAGACATGTGAACTCGTAAAATACATTAAGTCGGAGCTAGAGTATTGCCGACACGAATATTATCAATAGTTTTGAGATATGTAGCTCGCCATCATTCGCGATTTACTGTCAGTTCAGTGGCGCTCTTGATACGCATATCTAGCAAATGTTTTGTCGTATCCACCCAGCGTGTAGGGGAACGGCCACGGCACCGCCCACTCGGGGCATGACCCTGAACTAAAAGTTTCTCCATATTATCGCTTCTGTGAAGCGAAGCGAAGCATGTCCGAAGAATGTAAGCATTCTCGTCGACACAATGGGGGATAGTCTCTTTGGATTACTGAGCTCATCCAGTATGGAAACATTAGTTCGATGGGCGGTATAAGGAGTTATCAGCATTCTCCTCCACGTCCACATTAAAAAAGCATCTATACGAGCTCGATTTGCCTTTCTAACAGTCCAAGTTTGCGAGGCATACGAAAATATGGAGAATACAAGAGACTGAACCAGCGACATTTTGGTAGCCTTAGTAATGTTATGGTCACGCCATATTTTAGTAAGCTTTCCATATTTTAGTAAGCTTTGTCATGGCCACCCGTGCCTGTTGAATGCGCCGTCGAATCTCATTCTCACAGCTACCCGAATTGTCTATCAAAGAACCGAGGTACACAAAACTACCTCACAACGGCCTATTGACTTTATTTCTCGATTATTGTCATGCTCTCTATCTACGATCATAACCTTGGTCTTTTTGTAGTTAATACCAAGACCATATGCTGCACTGTGTTGTTCTAAAATGTTTAATAAAGCTACTAGTTCTTCCTGAGAAGCAGCAATAAGGGTAAAATCCAACTAGGTAGAGGCAAAAAATGCCTGCAACCAGAGTGCAGTGCCATGGCAACTGGTTTTACCAACCCGCCATGAAACACACTATGATACTTGACAACCTGCGGTACGACATGCCACCCGTAAGAATGCCAACAGTCATGGACACTGAGATCCCATACAAAGCCAACAGCCAAGTGACAGATCGGAATGGGCTTTAGGAGAACCTCGATATAATTACGTTAAATAACACCTGGTACACTAATGGCTCCAACAGTTCATCAGGCACAGAAGGAGGCATCTCAGAGTAACAACTGAACATAGAGGTAGTAAACAACTAATTCTAATAGGCAGACACCTTTTGTTACGTTGTCATATTGACCACCAGATACGACAATCATAATTGTTTACTATCGCCTTAATTATATAGTATTCAGAAATATTCCAATCTACGTTAAAAAAGACGGTATTTTGATGGTTCGGGAATGATTACAGCAAAATCAATAGATATGTTGACCTCTACTGCGTTACTGCATATTTCTTCATCATAAACGCAAATTCTGAAGTCTTACGGTAGAAGCTCGACTGTTAAACGTTTGTTTTGTTTGTGCGTCTTTTATGCTTGGTCAGTAAAATCGAATTTGCTATTTGTTGGGAACTGTAGTGAAGCTTTTCGAGAGGGAACTCAAAAAGTGCAGTGTTTGTAACATGGGTTGCATTGGAAGAATTTTCAGGTTAGTTGGCGTTACACAGCATTGTTCACAATTTGAACTGTCACTGCACGGTCACAGCTGATCAATGTTTGGAGGCTGAAGTGTCAAAGATGATGGCTTTCAGCACGACATGCTGAAGTGGTTTGTTTACTACCTCTATGTTCAGTTGTTACTCTGAGGGAGGCATATACGGTGGTAGGCCTGAGCGGAACGTAAGTATTCGCCTAGATAAACTGACTACCGTTTTCCAAGCAGAAATAGCCGCAATTATGGAAAGCGGCAGAATATGCATAGATAAAAGATACAGTAAAAATACTATCCAATGTAAACATAAGACCGCTAGACGGCTCTGGTGGCCTTGGCGAGTATGTGCCAAGAGAAAGGTGCGGAACTCCCTTTTATCGGCCAGAACCAGCATGTGGCGTTACGGCGTTCTAGAACGCCGCGTTACAGCGTTCCATTGTATTGTTAGAGAACGCCGTAACACCGCGTTCTAGAACGCCCTCTGTTTGACCGGGCCTTTAGGGTCGTATTCATAGTCGATACTTAAGGGTCCCTTAAGTAAGGTTTTGTGTTTCGAAACCTTACTTGAAGGTCCCTTACGTAAGGCTCCCTTGAGTAAGACCCAAGTAACGAAATGTCAAGATGACATTTGGTTGCAGTCAAGGCGATTTTGTAGGTTAATTTTGGAGTACGGTGATGTCAGTTTCTGACATATCCGGAAAAATATCCAGCATAAAAACGCGAAATACTGGCACAAAACAAAAAGTGATAACAGAAAACATCAAAATGCGTAGGCATAGACATACCAAATTGACTTATATTTGAAATATGACAACGTCGCTGAATGAACCCCGCCGTCTGGTAGATGTCTAGGAAACAGATACACCAAGAAAGCTACACTTGAGGGTCCCTTGAGTATCCCTCAAGTATCCCTTGAGTAATACTTAGAGAGAGAATCGACTATAAATACGGACCTTAAGCTGGTACAACGTCGCGTCGGGGCCGGCAGATTCTCTCTCACACTTCCGGGTGAGGGAGTGCTTCAGCTTGGCGATCATGCCGATTTTCTAAACCCTCTATAATTAATAAACATATGGGAATAGAACGCTAGTGCTCCGTTGATGTAGGCTTAGTTAGGACTGGGCTGTTTAGTTTCGAGCCAGCCTCGACCCTGTTACGGTCTGCATTTTTCCGTTTCCTATACTGTTGCGACTACTCATTGCCATACTCGCATAGGAAATGGAAAAGTGTTTCATGCATTACGTTTCCTAAACGGTTTTAGCTACCGATATTTTTCTGCATGTGGCTAAGTAGCTGTAATCGCATAGAAAACGTAAGGCAATAATAGGCTCCGTTGCCTATACTATCTTGAAACGGGAACGTCAAATGCGAAATAGTCGAGCGCGTGGAAAGACGCGCGACGAGGCGTACCAAAAAGACACCTTAGAAAATTAATTAATTAATTGAGATACCGATACCGCTACAAAAGCATCGATACCAACTTGGGATCGCTCAAAAAATGAATTTTAGGGTACGTTTTGGCTACAGTGCATTTGATACAAGTGAGGCTTGAAAATTGTTGCAGTCACTTCATACTGCAATCATCATAACTGGGTTCATTGGATATAATTGTTCTAACTTCATATTTTTGCCCATCTTTTTGCTTATCGTCAAAATGTTTTAAAGCTTGATGCACATCACACATTTTTATAATGTAATAATTTGTATTATAAGTAGATACTTTTAGACTTCAAAAGATTAAATGGATGCACACTAATCACACAATTGGAAATGTACAAAACGTTTCAAGGTTTTAGCGCGAGACTCAATGACATGATGCCACGATTTCATGATCGTGTAGTAAACGGAACACTATAAGGACTGTAAAATATATTACATTTGCTATACGATTACGGCTACTTCGCCACATACAGAAAAATATCGGTAGCTAACACCATTAAGGGAACGTAATGCATGAAACACTTTTCCATTTCCTATGCGAGAGTGGCAATGAGTAGTCGCAACAGTATAGGAAACGGAAAAATGCTTGTTGTGATACCGCACAGTGGAAAAAGACACACTTATACTAACCGTGAACCTGGAACATCCGACGATGTCACCGGCGTCGTCATCGTCGTCGTCATTGCCCCGGCCATCGCCGCTGGCACCGCTGCACCACCATTCGTCTTCCCCCCGCCCTCCCGTCTCCTCCGGCTGTTGCCGAGTGTCCGTGACCGGCACTTCCAGGGCGGGTGGTTCCGTATCCGAGGAGTCGGAGGACAGGCAGTTAGCGAACGACACCGGCTCCGTCACGAAGGACTCTCCGCCCTCCAAGGGCTGCACCTCCATCGAGAATGGGGCGCCGCTCAATGGCGAGAAGAAGGTATCCTCCATCAGAAGCATGTCGCACGGAGGCTCCCAATCCGCGGGAGGGGTTTTCGGCCGGAAGTGCAACCTGCAAACAAAAAAGTTTTTTAACATAAATCGAATTATTTATTGTTATGACCTATATTTTGGGCATACATTCCAGACTGCCATTTATTGCATAACTCGATCGATCAACTCATAAAAAGATTGACGTTTTGAAAAAGACAAAGCACTTTTCTCTTAAAAAGTGACCTTTAAAAAGAAAGGCAGGATTAAAAATGTAAAGGGTAGTGTTTCCCACAACTTCTCTACTTCTCTCAAAACTTAATTATAAAAAATACTTCAAAAAATGCAAAAGATCGGAAGTGTTTTATCCAAAAACATGTTTTTTTTTTGGTTCTTTGCTATAAAGATTCACGCAGTAATATGCTTGAAACAATTGATCGGCTCGAAAACTTCTAATATAGTAGTTCTAGCGTTCACCAAATAAATTTCCGATTCTGGCATCTAGCGACACCGTTTCCACTTCGGCTTCAGCATTGCCACGCTGCCAACTGTTGTTCTTTTGGGTTATGTTACTCGTATATTTTGTGTTTGTTCCTGCAACAGCCAATTACAAAAATGTTGATTTTTGTTGGTGATTGAAAATATACCAATTCTAGTGCGATTATGATAGTTTGATTTACTTTTTATGGTCAAATAATGAAAAAATTCAATGAGAAGATTCAGGAATTGACAAATCTTGATTTGAACTATGAACCCCCACCATTAGGTAATTCAACATTCAACCCCTATTTAAACCAAATAATAAAAAAACAAGGAAAAAAGTCGGGGGCAGCTGGACATACCTTTTATTCATTTCTCAGTGCCTAAATAAATTTAGTTCTACAAATATTACGCATTTAATTAATTAAATTGCTTGATTTGCAGAATGAAAGCAGTGACATCAAAAAATTGGAATAGTGATTTCATGGGAGACATTCTTTGTGCATACCTCTGAAAATATTATTTGATTCGGACAAGTGTCATAACATGTTTACTCCTGTAAATACCATTGAAAACCTTGATTATTTAACACTTGACAACTGTATCGACACACTTTTGTTTGTTCATACAATTAAATATCATTTAATTGTGACAAGTGTATTAACATGCTTTATCTTGTACATATCGCGAAATACCCATGTATTATTTAGATTCAGTTTCACAATCGTTAGTTAACTAGTGGTTAACGAAAATAATCCATTTCATAATCAACGGTTTACGTCAAAAGCTCTGGTTAACCAGTAGTCGTGTTAACCCAAAGATAAGGTATGGGTTATCTTGACGTTTGTTGTCGTCAACCGATGACAGATATTTAAGCCCACATGGAGGTTATAAAAACATGGATTTTGACTTACATAAATCAAAAATATGAAAAGAAACGTTAGGTTTCTTTGTCAAAGGGTTAAGTTGTATTCACTGAACACAATTATGACAGTGCTCTGCCAACTTCGGCCCGGTTTCACAATCATTGGTAACCCCTGGTAGTCACTTAACCGACAGATGGAAGTCAACCAGCAGTTATTGGATTGCTCTATTTCAGAAAGAAAACCAATGGTTAAGCTTGTTTATCTTCAAGTTGGCAGCATCGATGGGTCTCAGAGCACTGCCATAATTGTGTTCTGTGAATACAACCAGCCCTGTGACAAGTAAACCTAACCTTTGTATTAATATTTTTGACCTGTGTTACAACAGAATATAATCAAAATCCATTGACGTCTTAGACGTCAAAGTCAAAATGTATGTTTTTATAACCTCCAAAGCAAGTTTAAATGTCATCGGTTGACCACAATAAACGTCAGAGATAACCTATACTTATCCTTGGGTTAACTTGACTGGATAACCAGAACATTTGACGTAAACCGCCGATTATGATACGCAAAATGTTCGCTAACCGTTAGTTTTCTTTCAACCTCTAGTTAGCTGCCGATTGTGAAACTGGGCCTTAAAGATAAATAATCTTAACCATTGGTTTTCTTTGTGAAACAGAACTCCCTGATAACTACTGGTTAACTTTCATTTGTTGGTTAAGCGAGTACCTCAGGTTACCAACGATTGTGAAAATGGGCCTTAAACTTTGATTTGTAAGGCCCAGTTCCACAATCGGTGGTCACACTGACTTCGACCTGAGAGTTAACTGGAACAATGGAACGCCTCTTGTTTCACAATCATAAAATGACGTAGGGTTAACTGACCGCGAGTTGTATTTTATTTTTAGCGGTTGGTGGTACTGTGTCCGCAATATTTAAATTTCTTGTTCTTTCGCTAGGTGTTTCGTGCTGGTGTTTTGTGTTTTTCTGACAAGACTGTCAAAGAATGAGTTGTCACTTCCATGCGATTTCCAACATCATTTTGGTTTTTTCCCTGACATTTTTTCATTTCATTCGCAGTTATTTGGTGTTTGGCATAGATAAAAGATTTTTAGGTTGGGTTGAAGTTTGGACTGCTTGGCGTTGTATTTGTTTCTGGGGCCTTTTTCAAATAATAGCCGTGCATGTACCCGTGTGTCAGCATGGAAAAACCAGAAAGAGCGAACAACTTTGCAAAAGATGAAGAATATCTGTTCATTTCGTTAGTATAAAAGTACAGGCATGTAATAGAATGCACGACAAAAGGTGCAACACCATGGCGCGAAAAAGACAACGCCTGGGAAAAGATAGGAGAAGAATTTAATTGTAAATGTGCAAATAATAGCCGCAGATCTGTAAAGGTGCTGAAAGAAAAATACAAAAATTTAAAAAAGACAAAGTCGTGGTCATCATATTCCTCAAAATAATTGACTCTAGGTCGAAATATTCTTGGCCTCATGCTTCTTCATCACTGCTATACGCATTTACATCATAACCATCCATTTCAAATGAACGATGGAAAGCGATAAAACGCCTAGCAAGTAGCAAAACCAAAGTAACGTAACCTAATGCGCATGCGTCATCGCAAAACGGGGGTTAATTCAAGAATTTTTTGGGGTAAGAGTTAACCTCAAGTAAAATCGAAAACCACCATTTGTGAAACATGACATCTAGAGTTAACCTCCGGTCAACACACAACCTTGAGTTAACTCATTATTGTGAAAGCGGCCCCAAATAGTTAGGTACACTTACATAATAAACTGTGCTCCTATGTTTAGGGTTACTTAAGTCTTACTTCGTCATATTTAAAGAATTTAACACCAAATTACTCTCTCAATATTGATGCATATTGAGTATCTGACAAGTGACCAGTTGAGCAGAAGATACATATGCTCTATGTTGCAATTTGAAAAGAGAAAAACACTCACCAATCCCTTCGTATCGACCGGAGCACTTCGACCATATCCTCTTGGTGCTGCGTCGTATCGTCCACGATTAGAGGCGATGTCGTCGGTTTGACATCTTCGTCTGGCGTTGACGTCGGTTCTTGTTTTACGCGCACGTCACCAACCGCACTGCCAAACACCCCACTATTATCCGCCATTACGCTACTACTCGTCCTAGTCTCACTTATACTCGTACTAAAACTATTACTACCACTGACGCCGCACGTCGATACTGACGCCGCATCGTCTCTACCGCTTACTTCCAGCTTCACCTGAAAATTGGAAATTTCAATTATCAATTGGAAGTTTTATGATACGGTTATGTTAAGGCTTTTTTCGATTAATAAAGCAAGCGAATTAAAGAGTAGCAATTTCATTCATTCATCCAAAACCATCACAGACGACGTCGTTTCGCTTTTATTAAAGAAGAGTATGTTTGTTGTCGTACCCGCAGGTTTCTATACCTGATGCTTTTAAACGGGTCACATAAACAATGTTCGGATACTCAAACTAAACGCTCAGGTACCGGCTTTGGTAGATAGATGGCGAACCGATACTTTCTCAAAGTACTGCTTCCCAATATCTATATGTTGCTATTACTAGTACGAGTTTTGCCAGCTAGGCACTATCATGCAATTCCATTTATTCATCTGAGACCTAAATCACACTGGCGAGGTTTAATAAAAGCGAAACGACGTCGTCTGTAATTGGTTTTGGATGAATGAATGAAATTGCTACTCTTTAATTGAGTTAAGCTGCTTTTTAGCATAAACCGAATGTAGGGAGCGTAAATGAGTGTTCCACAAAAAAGAGTCTGTTTCTATACCTGATGCTTTTAAACGGGTCACATAAACAGTGTTCGGATACTCAAACTAAATGCTCAGGTACCGGCTTTGGTAGATACTTTTTTCACAGTACTGCTTCCCAATATCTGTATGTTTGTACTACTGGCAAGCAAGTGAATAAATTTGATTTGATTTGTTGCTGTTCACTCTATCAATAGTGTTTAAAAAAAACCTTAGAATACCACACAACTAGAAAATATCAAAAATCAAGGATTCATTGTTGGTAAAGAAAGGTGAAGAAAATCATTTCCACCTCACCCAACGTGAGCTCAATGATATCAAAATCTTTATTTGGAACATGGTCTGAATCGCATCAGGTACGATGTCGCTAGTCGACGTCAGCGATTGTGATGTGTAATGCGATTCAGGACATATTCCAAACAAGGATTGTGATATCCTTGAGCTCAGTTTGGGTAAGGAAGCACTCGAGCCAATAGTGTGATTCAAAGACGGTAGGGGTGTTTGCCCCCAGAGTAGTCGTTTCTGTGGGTTCACTGCTGTCATGTCAGCCTGATGAGATCCGAAAGATTGAAACAGTGCTGTCGTGGACAAGCGACATAATGTCTGATGCAATACAGGACATTTTCCAAACAAGCATTGTGATATCCTTTAGGTAAGTTGGAAATCATTTTCTTCATATTACCAAAAAGGTTTCATTTCATATTTGTATATAATTTTGCGACTTTACTTGTAAAAACTAATGCCCATTTGCACCAACTCTTCTAAGGAAGCCTTAAATGTTAAGCATCCTTAAATCATGCTTATGCAGAATATTTCATTGCACCACCATTTTTAAGGAATACTCAGTCTCCTTAAACCTTCCTTTATAAAGTGCTCGATTTTAGTTACTTAAAACGACTTAACTGCTTTTCGCATTTAATTATCGCATCATTGTGATCTGGTGCTGTCTTTTTATCATGATTATGAAAGATTTCGATTTTTTGGATGATGATATGGAAGTTGTCGATATCGTGGAGTGTGGGAGTATGGAATTCCTAGAAGTATGGAATTCCTAGGCGTATTTACCACAGGCCAAATTACTTTGAGGAGCTAGATGAATTAAGCTTTTTCAAAAGGTTTAGGCTTTAGGCAAAAATACTGTGGCATCTATATCTTGTTTGCATTCACTCATTTTTCTTTTTTTGAAATATATATTCCAATGTATAAAAACGGTAAGGTTTAAGGTTAACTTCTATACTATTTAAACTTCAACCTCCAATCTCCACTCCAACCCAAGGAACCACAGAATTTAACAAGAAGAAATGGTGAACACGAACACAATACACAAAATAGGAGTGACAAAACACAAAATAGGCGTGACAGAACCAGCGTTGCCACATATAACAAGTACTTAACTAAGTAAGGTTAGACTGACGTCCGTGCAAACGATTGGAACTTTAAGGTCATCTTAATGTCTCCTTTGTTAATCGTTCCTTAAGTGAAAGTTGGTGCAACTGGGCATAAGAATCATAAAGAACATTGTGTAATAAAAATACCAATATGATGACGCCTGGGAGATTTTAATAGATTAATTTATTTGAAAGTTCGTCCAAAAAAAGTGAAAAATGAGATTTAACCGATTATCCATCAGTTTTGTAGATATAAGTTATAATGATCATTGATTACCCTTTTGAAATGAGAAATAATATTACAAAGACCAATTATCCACAAACAAATTCTGTTTCCAAAGTCTGATCCAGTAGTTGCAGTTGTGTTAAAAAATACGAACGTTGGTTTTATCTTTTTTTAACAGTCAACTTGTAATTTGGTATACCGATTTTGTCACAAATGAAGGGAAAATAATGATAATAATTAGACTACTTTAAATGGTCTAAATAATTACTGTTAATGACTATAAGGAATGTGCTAACATCAGGCAAGTAGATACTTATACATGCTGTTTGACAAACATGCGCCAAACATTTAACGTGGTTCGTCAGTTTGTCTAGAAAGCTAAATCCGCGAGATGGCAGCATCTGTACATAGCTGAGTGTTATGAGGAAGCTCCTCCTTTTTCTACCTAGAGACCGCCAAAACTAGTATGGCCGTCCCAGCAACGTTGCCAAGGGTTTGTTGTCCACTGATAAAAGAAATGCCGACTTTTTATGGCCCATAAATTATATGGGTCATTCGCTAGGCTCTGTCGGCTGCCGAAAAAACGTCGGAGGGACAGGTGTTGGCCGAGGCCGACATACATATACTACCTTCCTTCTATTTGGCTAGGTATAACTTATAAGGAGGGTTTGGGTATAGTCTGTTTTGGATAAATGATTTCTTGTATAGTTTTATACTATTGATAAGTGCAAAATTATACGAGTTATTCCATTTATACTAGAGTATGGGTTCAGTGTACTGTTCTTTCTGGAGGTTTGGAATTTGATATAATACGGCTATTTATTGGTTATGTACAATTAACGATTACCATTTGAAAACATTTTACAATTTGAAAAGGACTATCAGAGTATGTGCTGAAGTATGAATATAGGGTGCTATGAAAAATTAGTACATAATCTCGTTGGAAAAGCGATCATTATAATCAGTGGCATATATAAGGGGGGCCCGGGTGGCCCGGGCCCACCCCGAAACCAGCCACGCATGCAGTTTTGACGTCTGGAAAGAGGCTGAAGTAATGTCAAAAATTATAGTACTGAATAAAATTAGCAGCGACATCAAAATGTAGTCTAATAATAAAGCAAATATCATAAATGTCTGATTAGGAAGTACACCTTGATGGTTTCTTTGCTTCAATTTAGAATTGTTATCTATAAAAATACATTTCTAATACGCATATGTGATATATATAAAATTATTTTCGTTAATATTAGTACACTGTTATTTTATTTTTAGGTTAGGATTATAATACGCCAATATTATAATGTATGAAATAAACTAATTTTTCCGATGGGCCCCCCGAAATTGATTTTTATATACGCCACTGGTTATAATTATAGAATGTCAGCAATATATCAAACTCTCTGGTGCAACGAATGGTTTCTGTATAAGAATGATATTATCATCAGAAAACATGCCCAGATATCTTCCTGTTCCTAACATTTTAGAATCGAGGGGGTGAGGAAGGGGGAGGGAGCAGAAGAAGACTTTTAAAGTTTGTATATATGTATATATTACAACATTTTTTTTAAACATTGTAAATAGTATTTTCAGAAATTTACAAAATGCAAATGCTAGCTATCCAAAATGTATGTAGCCAGGTAAAAAAGTAGATGGAATGAGTTGAGATTCTTAATGATGACACGTCGTCGTGGCTCTGCCGTTCTTATCATAATAATAGGTTATCAACAACTGAGGTGCCAAAAAAATCAAGCTTTCAGCACTCAAATATGAACAAATAGAAAAAGGAATGAAAAATCTGAACAGTGACCTGAGAATATTCTAAACGTTTTCAAAAGCTGAAATCTCATTTCAGAAATTTTCGGTAAGGCAATGTCCAAAAAAGGTGATTTATCTCGCTAGGTCTGCCTTCACATGTCAGTAAACAGCCTATTAAGAATACAACAAATTTTTCAGTTTTCCAACCCTTCACCCCCAAACGACCCCAATTTCACCCCCCCCCCCCAAAAAAAAACATAGACAATTATCAGGAACCTCTAAAACGCTTAAAAACGAAGTTTGAGCTGTTTTTATATTTTTTGTTTTTTTTATATCTGCGCCGCCATTGGCACGATTTATAAAAACCATACGCATTTTCTATCCTCGACATGGTAGTGATACTGTGTCAAGATTTCATTAATATAAATTCAACAGTTTCCTCGTTACACAATACGATCTTTAGCAATACTCGTATGTCTAGGTACACCAGAAAAAATTCTAAGTCCTTTGGTTTCTGCAATGGGCAAAAGCACCGTACGCAAAAGGCAATGTTCGGATGGACCTACAAAAGTAATTTATGTCGCTAGGCCTTCCTTCACAGGTCAGTGGGCAGTATTTAATGAATGCAACAAATTTTTCAAATTTACAACCCTCCAACCATCCCAAATCTCACCCCACCTAAAAAAAAGTAGAAAATGATCAGGAACACCTAAAACCTCTAAAAACGAAGCCTTGAGGAATACCTATTTGATTTTTTTTTTTTGCGAATTACCCCGCCGACCATGTACCGATTTGCAAAATTAGCAGCATAAAACAATAACGACGAATAACAAAAGGGATAACGAAATAACAATGGTAACAAGAACTATTAAAAAATACTGGGATTACGCCAAGAACATGCACTCTGAAAGACAGGCTTCAGTGAACTAAATACATATATATTTAAAAATTAAAATAGAGGAACCTATCCCCTTTTGTGAACAAAAACTTCGTTTTCTTAGTCCCCTTATTGTAGCGGCATGTTACAAAGTCGCCACCGACACCGCCACGCTGCCGCCCGCCGCACCGCTTGGAGCTCGTTAACTATCGTCAATGGGACGCCGCGCGGCGGGCTCTTTGCAATTTTTTTATGATGACCAGACAACCCGTACCTACCACCAGTCGGTAGCACCGTTAAAGCAGTGTCCTTAACGATTTGGCAATACCGCATGCGAATAACCATCTAGGTGTTAGAAATGGGCGGGATCAGTGTGGGGCGTGTCAATAGGGATTTTTCAATAGATTATCAGTGTTTTCTCCCTCACTGTTTTGATTATCGCAATCAAATTTTGCGGTTGGGTAAAAGATTCATGATTACGTGATTTTACTTCAAAAAAATTGAAAAATAATGAGCAGTAATCCACCCAGCCAAATTTTTTTTTTTTGAAAAATTGAGCTATGTAAAAAGTATCACATTCTTGTCACAGATACAGTGCAGCTGATTATAAATGCTAAATTACAACCTTCTAGCATATATATATTTCCAGTAACGGCTGTCCTAAAATCGGAGAAATACTACACAAAAAAGATTCAAAATTTCAAAAAAAATCAAAAATAACTGATCAAACACGTCACATTGGTATGTCCGAATACATAAGAACATTATAAAGTAATTATTAAGCAGAATATAGAGTGCTTCTAAAAGGTGACCAACCACCTTAAAAGGTGATTCTTCGAACCACCTCAATAATATTTTGTTCTTTGATGATTTTTGATAAACCGCTTTAATTCAAAGACTCGGTGAAAAAAAATTGCGAGTACTGTTTAAGTTGTTTCTTAAAATTATTGATGTATATCGCAGCTTTTTAGGAAAAACTCTACTCGGCTTACTGGATGATGTACTCTCAGCAATGTGGTTGGCACAATGGTGCACCACCACAGTTTAGTTTGGTTTGACTGCTCCTGAATATTTAACAGCAACATACGACGATCACTGGATTGGTCGAGGTGGACCACACGCTAGATCCTATATTATTTCTAGGTCAGTAGGTCACGCTGCTCCTGTGAGAAATTTGGACAACTTGCGAAATCGGATAAGTGATGGATTTAACTCCATTCAAAACAACCAGTTGTTTTGTAAGAGTTCAGCAATTACTGATGAGAAGATTGTATGCTTGTAACCAAGCTGGTGGAAGTCAGTTTGAACATTTATTACAGATTAAGCAGTTTACTATGTCATTGTTGTTGATAAAATTTTGTAGGTCTCGCAAACTTTTTCATCCTGTATCTTTTAAATGAATCGGTTTTTCAAAAAACATCAAAGAACGAATTATTCTTAAAATAGTTCAAAGAAGTAAAGGATACGTTAAAATCATTTTTTTATATAATTTATCATCTCAAATTTAGTTTTATCAGAGCATCAACTTACCTGTTGCTGGTTCCGTTGCGGTACGACGATACTGAAGTCTAGGGTCCGCCATAGATCGTCGTAGTCGGTTGCCACCCTATCAAGGATGACCCTTCCTCCCCTCCCTACCCGCCGTCTGGCGAAGCCGACGCACCTGCGCGCCGGATGGGACAGCGACGTCAGTGCGAACCGATATCGACGATCCGCCAAGCCATGCTCCTCCTTACTGCACCATGGCCAATTACCTTCCGAAGGCAGAGGCTACAAAAAAAAAGAGTGAAAATGAAATGTAATCGGTGCGATAACAGACACAACATTTTGAATACTGGCTCAACTGCCTTTTTTAATTTTTGTTTTTTACGCCGTTCATATTCTGCAAATAGAGGTGTAGTAATGACAAAAGCACTATAGTACTGCATAATAGGTAGACCATGCTTGGAAATACAAGACTTGTGCGGTATCCTGCTGTTTACGATAATACGAGTTAAGTTGAATTTTTCTTGCTAGATTAACGAATTCAGCAAGCTTCCTTGTCCTAATGAACATAATGAGCTCTGTATTTTCAGCATTCACTGACAGATAAACCTCTGAAGTCATCTTATTAAATCGAATTCAGTAGGTAATCAGTATGCTTAGTTCGTCCGCATAAGCCTAAGCGTAGAGCCAAATCACTCTTGATGAACCATATGAATGAAACGATCTCTTCCAACTATGCTTAGGGTGTCAGCATAGACTTGAAGGTACACACGAGCATCTTTATCCTAATGATAATAACGACCTGTCTTGTCGGGACCGTCGCCGTCGAGAGCTATCGGGCCGGATGGTGCTGCGTGTGACGTCACACGAAGCGCCAGACGTATCTGCAGGGATTAATAGAGAAATTCCGGCGCTACGAGCATTTTCTTGAAATACTGAGAAAACGGTCAACAATACAAAAGTATTATACAGTTGATATCTATTTAACTAGAGTAGCTAAGGTTAAAAGTTGGACCTAAACGCACCCAAATGATATAAAATTATCTATTATTCACAAAATGATGTGCACAGTCATATTATAGCTGTCACGATTGCAGTAGCAGTAGTAGCAAAATAGAATAGAGCTGTAGTATACAGAATTTCCCTTGACACGTGATATCCTCGTAACAGAAAAAGTTCAAACGAAAACTGAGTGGAATTTTCTATCATACCATGCTTTCAAAACATTTTCTTTGTACTTCAACCGTTAAAACTCACCCCCAACTTTTTTTTCATATAGCAACCAATAGTGCTACACAAAATAAGTCTTTTAATTTATTTAAAATTTTGTAGTAGCTTTGATTCCATACACAAACTTATTTTTTGCGTAGTCATAAGCATTATATAAATAAAATAAGAATTTGAGGCTTAATATTTTCGTAAGAAAAACAGATAAAAATGAAAACTGTGTTGGCGTTTCAAGCGTACTGAAGGACGTATCATACTTTGAAAACATATTTGTGTACTTGAACCCCTAAAACTCAACCACAACATTGTTTTTCAAATAGCTCTCCACAGCTTTTCCTACATATAGTAAATGAGGTAATTATTTTATTCAAAACTTTGTAGTGCCTTTAATTTAATACACAAAACAGTTTTTTTCGTACAGTCAAAGCATAAGATAAGTAAAATAGGGTTTTTTCAGACGTAATATTTTCGTAATAAAAAATGATAAAACGGCATTTGTTTTCGAAAGCATGTATGACAGGTTATTCAGCATCGTTAAAAACCAGTTTCCCTCAGTTTCATCAGAGTTTTGTGTCAAACAAATTCTTATTTTATTTATATTATGCTTATGATTTTACGAAAAAAAAATAGGTTTGCGTATAAAATCATGGTACCACAAGATTTTAAATAAAATAGGAATATCATTTATGTAGGAAAACGTATGGGGTGCCATTTGAAAACAAAAAGTTGGGGGCGAGTTTTTGGGGTTGACGTACAAAAATGTTTTGAATGCAATACTTTACAATAATTGTTAAGCAGTATTTTATAAAATCTGTGAATACATAATATAACCTTAGCTCGAGGAACTATTAAAGTCGTACCATCGGGCCTTATAGCAGTATCAGTACGAATTACAAATCTCCATTCGAAGTGTTTGGTGCACATTACAGAAGACTCCTTTATCGTGAAGTTATCTCGATGTATATATATTCGACCATTACAAACGCGACTGGACGGTCGCCCGGCGCCTTGCGTGAAGTAGACACTGTGGCGGGGATACACCATCAGACTAGCACCGAGTAATATTGTAAAAAGTACCCAGTAACCAGTACCCGTTACAGGTATTCCAGGGCAAATCAGTAGTCAACGTTGTAGGGTATACCGATACCGAAGATTGTGGTAAAAACCACCGGCAGAGGTACCGGTACCGGTACAGGATACTCAGCGCACCGCACAACGCGGTGATTCGGTAATAATCGGTACCGATCGAGGCGGCTTGGATCGGAAGCTCTGCTAGGTATCTGTACCTAATTCTGGGCCAAGATAAAGTAACGGGTATTTCGCCAGTTCTCTACCACAACAGTAAGCCTTATAATTTTCGAAAATCCATCTAATAGCGGTAGACTAAAAATGTAAAGAAAAGCAGTATTCCTTGGTCCCTCTATAACTCATAAAGAATTGCGTTACTCAAAAAACAAAGATTTTGCAAATTTAGCGGAACATGCTCGTATTTGACCTCAAAAATTATTTTCAGTAGAAACCTAAAAGTATTTTTATACATATTACATACTTTAACAATCATTATTACCTGGAAACCCCTTGCAAAAGAATAACATGCCAAGAAGTATTGAAACGATAAAGAAATGAAGGATAGAGTTTCAGCTTAATTTTTAAAGATAAAATACTCTTTAGAAAAAGAAGCATTGAAATACCGGGAAAATTAACAAGTAAGCAGCAGGTGGATACGTTGAAATTAAAAACATATACCAGTGTTACTCACCATATGGTACTGACAGAGCTTATTTCTTCTGAACGCGTACCGCCCCTCGTCCTCGGTTAGAGATTGCTGACTGCTCTCCTCAACAGAATCGACGGGCGAAGGTTGGGTCTGACTAGTCGTGTCTTCGTCTGAAGACAATCCGCCGCCTAGCGGGTCCAATGTGCCAGACCGGCCACCTGACGTCAGCGACTTGTGCTTGCGTTTCTTATACTGACGTTTTTCTCGTCGTGGAATTATCTGAAAAAATTGCATAGTATCCATAAAACGATCTGAAGTGGAAAAAAATATTGTGAAATTTTGAACAGTGCCCATCATGTCACATTTTTAAACCGTTATAAACGTAGGTTATTTCACAGATTTATTATTATCATCAAGTACAGCGTACAGTGTTATATTTGAAATATATAACAGAAAAAAAGATGATAATCGATACAACTAATTACATATTTTCTTATTAGATAATTTAGTAACACTGCACGTGTAAACATCATATTTTCGTTCCAACATTTTTTATCAATGACCAGTGGTCGGCAACCTGCGACCCGCGGACCGTATGCGGCCCTTTACAACTTTTTGTGCGACCCGCCAAAGCATTAATATAAGAGATTTTCGCGGATACATTCCAAACTGGTTTGGGACTAGTTCGAAAAAAAAGGCGCAGTCACAGTATGATTACAGGCGTGCGCGGTATGTATAAATCATTATGTAAACGGATTCTGTGATGTAAACTGAATCAATTTACATACAAAATTTACATACCGCGCACGTCAGTAACCATATTGTGCATGCGCTTTTTATCCGAACTAGTCCCAAACCAGTTCGGAACGTATCCGCAAAAATCTCTATAATGTTAGAAAAAATCAACAAACCTAGAGCGTAAATGTCATTGTCACTGTCATTTTCGTCAGTTTCACGCCATACGACATTTTTTGTGATGCTAGCAGACTAAGCAATATTTACATATTTAAACGTATGTAATTGGAACGGTATCTCTTTTTCTTTGCTTTCTAAAAATTGTAAATTTTCGTTTTCTGGCATTATTTTAATAATAGCATGATTTCAATAAAAGAAATCCATATTTATTTTTAATAACATTTATACTCGTATATGATATAAACACTATTTAAGTTAAATTTGGAATGTGCGGCCCGCCCTTAGCCCGCCATACAAATTTTTTTTTTGAAAGTGGCCTGCTGTCCGAAAAAGGTTGCCGACTCCTGCTATAGGCAAATTGCCTGTCCAGCTATGTATCAATACTAAGGACTGATATTAATGATTTACATTTCATAATTATATTTTAAGAGTAACACCAGAATATTATTATTACTTTATTCGTATTGGTCTATACAAATAGTGCCACTCTGAAGGCTACGCCTTGTGTAGGGTATTGGTTGAAATTATATACAACTGAAATTTATGTCTCTAACCTACATGCTGCTACTTCGCCTCATTCCATCTGCCAATGGTGTTTGACTTGCTTCATTTTATATGTCAGGATATCTGCAGGATATACGTAGAACCTCTTAGCATTCCATAATGTCTAATTTCAATTTGTAGCCTTTTTTTCACTGATGATTTTGACCGTAATATTTTGAAGTGACATTATGACATTTCGCGGTATGATAAATTAGAGTCGATAGAAACAGGGTATTTTACAGAAAGATATTAATCAAAATCTAAGTCAAACTCAACATACCTCGCTAAAATATAGGTATCTAACTTGAAACTGTATTTGATAGATTGAAAATATTGTAAAATATATGAGGGTTTTTCATAAGAAAGTGAGTTATTTCTATTTTGTACTTTATGTGTGGTGGGAGACAATTATAGAACTTTGGTATGAAAATGTTCTTTGTGTTAAGGGTTTTTTAAATAAAGTTATTATGTTGACGTCGTTACCCAAAGTTACTTCATTGTAATTAAAATACGAAAACGATGATTAAATTACGATACAACTAATTGCAAATAGATCTTAATACCAGACAGGTATGCAATGATTAGCTAGCAGTTGTTTTTTAACGAGTACTTCTTTTCCGATGGATTGTTTTAAATAAAAATATATGAATGTTCAAAAGAAAACAAAAAATAACGCTTTACCAGACACTGACAGCCAGGGGTAAAATGGCAACCTTATTTATCTAACTAATTCCGAATTCTGATATAAAAATAAAACTAGCAAGCACACATACAAATTTAATTCCGTCGAATTTTTCTTCTTGTTATTTCAATACCAGTTGCATTAATTTTGCCTTTTGGACTAACCGATATTATTTTTTAAAGTCTGGTTCGGCTTCAGCGACGAAAAATATCATAAACAAATGCTTTAATGATTTTACCAGGTCAATTAGACATTGTACATTCTCCACTAAATAAGTTATTTCGTTTTGATAGCTCTATCATTATTTTTTTATTAAATAATGTTTAGTCAATTGTCAATTGCAGTTTGAAAAAGTTTATTTGCTCTTCTAGATAAGGAACAATCCAGACAGGAACTTAAAATTCTTAGAATGCTAAGTTTCAAAAAAATGCTTACCTCGTCTTTCAGGATCGCCTTATTTGACCAGCTCTGGTTCGTGTAATGGTTATGGAAGATAGGAGTAAATGCAGGTCGTGAGGACGTCTTGACTGCAGATGCCTCAGCCAGGATAGCGCCGCTGAAGTCTTTCGCATGATACCGTTTCTCGAACACCTAATTCAGAACATAAGACCAGTCTTTAACGCTACCTATTTTTATTTAGTCTGACATAATTATTTTTCTAACGACTGCAAATACAGCTGGTTTCCATGAGTATTAGAAATAAGTCTTTTCGTCACAATGGTTCAGTTTATATTTACACCATCTTAAGGTGAAATTAGCAGAATATATTGGTTACATAGGTGTATATTTGTTTATCAACATGTTTTTTTAATGGTTTTAAATATAATAACCGAAGCGTCGCACAATGGCACCAAATTCAAAAAAATGGAGTCAAGTTGATTGACTCAGTACTTGCCACACATAACAGTGATATAATTTTATTTTCCCTTTGCATGAAGCTATAGTCTGAGATCCCTTGCAATCAAATAATCATCCGCCTGCCCTCAAAAAACATCCAACACAAAAACTCTAGTAAATAGTTTCTTAAATCTCTCCATAGGAACTAAAACGACATTTTTATTCTGCGAGCTTCAACTGAACGAAATGAAACGATCAGGAACCCTCAAATTGCCTAAAAACGAAGTTTGAGCTAGTTCTATATTTTTAGTTTTTTTATTATTGCTGTGCCGCCACTGACACGACTTTTAAAAACCATACGCATTTTTCATCCTCGCCACGGCAATAATACTTTTAAAGGCAATGTTCGGATGGACCTAAAAAAGGGTATTATGCTGCTAGGTCTTTCTTTCACAGGTCGATAGACAACCACTTATGAATAGAACAAATTTTTTAGTTCTACAACCCCCCACCCCCCAACCACCCCAATTTCACCCCCACCCAAAAAAAAGTAAAAAATGATCAGGGACCCCTAAAACGCCTAAAAACGAAGTTTGAGAAATATATAATTTATTTTGCTTTTTTGCTAATTATTCCGCCGCCTCTGCACCGATTTTCAAAATTATAGCAGCATTACCTACTAGGATCCCACAGCATATCGGTACCAAAATTTCATCACAATCCATGCCGCGGTTGTTGAGATTACGAGGGTTGAAAAACGCGAACAGACAGACCGACAGACAGACAGACCGACGGAAATGAATGACGTGGATTTTCGTTATGTAGACATCATGAAACGCCCAAAAAGCGTATTCTCTCAAAATAGAAAATTTTCGCGATCACAATACTCCCGCACCTATCGGTGTGGGAAGTAAAACCTGGCCAAAAATCGAAAAACCAAGTAATTGATCTGAAATTTCTTACTCGGGGTGTTAAGAGATCGCTGATTACGAATTTAATGCCAGGCTTACTAAATTTTACCCCCTTCGTGAAATACCCATATTTCATATCGTACTTGAGTCACACATCATTTTCAAGGTTAGACATACAGTTTTCGCTAGCCTATTTGGATATAATTTGGCTAGATTTTTATGAAAAATAAGTCACATCATTGCAT
This sequence comes from Callosobruchus maculatus, assembly GCA_951848785.1. Taxonomy (NCBI): domain Eukaryota; kingdom Metazoa; phylum Arthropoda; class Insecta; order Coleoptera; family Chrysomelidae; genus Callosobruchus; species Callosobruchus maculatus. The sequence continues at coordinate 7,047,485 of CATOUR010000026.1, read as the reverse complement.
TTGGTTTTTTAGGTTATTTTCCAGTTATATATAAAAAGACGCGCTCTATCGGTATCACTAGGAATAAGATATGGTAATGTGGTGTTAGTGGAATAAAAAGTGTTTGTTCCAATAAGACCAAGTTTGTTAAAATCCTTTCAGTCGTTTAGGAGTTACAGTTGCTTATTTAAAAACAAAATCTTGAATTACCCCCCACCACTCTATCTTAATAGATACGTCAGTGTTAAACAGCACTTAATCCAGTAAATACTAGCTTTGAAAGGCACATATTTTTTGCACTTTAGCAAAATTTATTAGGTGATTTCATTGAAAAATCACTTTAAGTATTTAAGACTGCGGTTACGCCACATAGTGACCGTCTTGGTAATCTGAAAATATTTCTCATATAGCCATTTTACTTTTTATACCGCTAGTCTCTATGGCGATTATTTTCCGAGATACAGCTCTTTGCGTTCTTAGTTGATCACCAGGTACATAAAATATACATATTTGAAATTTGTAGGCATAAAGACGATTGAAGTTAGTGAATCAATCGAAATTTGTAATACTAAAAAATTGTATGGAAAATTAATTGTACGGAACTTTTGAAATATCGATGTGGTTACCTCGATCGTGAGATGGACGTATTCGCGCTTGATCTTCTCTCTCCGTTTGACGAGTTCCAACAGCGTAACGGCTCGGCACAGGTCGCGCCTCAGCTTTAGCATTTTTTCGTAGGAGGCCTCATCGTTCTTCCTGTTCTTGCGCGTCTGCATCTTCTCCGTGCGTCGCCTGAACGCCAGGTAAGGGTTGTTCGGCGCCGCGCCGGCACGCTGCTCCGTCTTTACCGTCAGAATCAAGGGGTGTTGCTGGAATATCAAACGTTTATTCAACCTCAAGGAAATAGTCACGCTCGTTCACGGGCGTCGTTGATAGATGAAATTATTTTCTTTCAGGTTAGATAAGTTTAATCACATAGGTATCTATCCGCAAGGATTCAAAACTTTTTATCGATCATTTCACAAAGTTATTAATGATAAAAAGTCAGAAATTTAACTCGGGCCTTTGTTTTGTATTTAAAGGTAGAATAAGCATATTTTAAGAGTGGATACAAAAATAAATGCTGTAAATATGTAGTTTATATTATTACATTAAAAAGATAGGGTTGACGGCCGTTTCAATTATTCATTATTTTAGCCATAGTACAGCAGAACCTCGATTATCCGTGCGCTGGTTATCCGGCTGCGGATTATTTGTGCTACTGTTAATCACTTAGCGAAAACCTTCTAACACGCAACGAGGGCAACATCACTCGAAGAAAACTCCCTAATTAGTCGTGATGGAGACGTATGACCCAATAGGGTACTTGCAGTGGTCGTAATTTTGGATTAAGAGTATGTTTGGAGAAAAGAAATACGTATTCAAAGGTTGTCTATAACAAAACTTCCACTCTTGATGCTGTTCATATGAAGAAATTTGTAATTATAATTTATAGTTTTTTCAAATTTGTTCACATGACTGAAAACGGGTGCTGACGTCACAAGATAGTACAATAATCGACATTATTAAACCCATCTCTAACTATAAATGACAGCTCAAAAAAGCACAAAATAACATGTTGTTCTGTAACACAGAAACACCGATCGATGCAAAAAATCAGACGTCTAACGCTAACCTCAATTAAAATATGACGAATTACGTGCGTCAAGTCGTCAAGTTTAGTGTCGTAACCAAAATTATCGAGCAAAAAATGTGTATGATATCTCAAATCCCATCACTATAATGTCTTGTGACGGCAGAGGTTGTTTTCGCGCCAATGTCGCTAGTTTAAACTTATAGTTGGAATAAGTCTCACAAGCAACATAAAAAATCAAAAACTTCTATTTTATTATGTTTAATACGTTATAATCAATGCTTTAAAACGATACTTTTTTTTTTGGTGCAAGGGCCCTATTTCGATGCTCTGGGAATCCCTGGGAATCACGTATAGTCTGGGATACAAAAGAAGAGTGGTCTTACGAATGTTCATTACAGTGGACCAAGTGCAAGTTAAAATTTAAGTTTGAACTTATAAGACCTACTTTTTCTGTCAGTTTTTTGGTATGTATATATTATATGTAAAATACACATATGTACATAGATATGTATGTAATTATTTAAGAAATAAAAATGCGTATTATCAGTGCTTTTCAGTTATCCGTGCTTCGTCCGGTCCCGTGGGGCAAGGATAATCTGTGTTCTATTGTAGTTAAAACTGTTTCGGAAATTATGAGACCACAACCTTCTCTCTCTTCACAAAAGAAAAACATAGTGACAATGACATAAGTGCGCAGTGTTCGTCGGTTAGGTTAGGTTGCTTTGTTGAATGTTGATTATAGTTTGTGTGTTATCTTTTGAGAATCATGTTAAGATTTATGTCACTTTAAAACGAAAGCGACGGGCGATATGTACATATTTAGAGCTAAAATCATTACAAATAAATATTTATAATTACTTTCAAATCCACATTAATATCCTTTAAAAAAAAAAATATCCTTAAATACTTTTAATGTAACCCATCTCTACTTCATTATAAACCATACCTTGATCTGATTTATTTTTTAGTTTAAAATCATGAATATTCAACTTCTTTTGAAATATTCAAACTTCAACGATATATAAATTAATAAATAAAGTTTTTCTAATTATGGACTATCAATTACAGGACAGGTTCCACTGAAAAGACTAAAATACCGCCAAATTTTTTAATTTTTAAGAACATAACTTTTACTAATTTAGCATTTACAAATTTACATTTAAAATAATAGGGTATCTAATCCTAGTCTAAAAATAAGTTTTTAAGCCTAATCTCAAATAAATAATCTTAATTAAAATTTAAAATTTCACCTAATCAATTTCAATTTAAAAATTAAAATTAAAAATAAATTAACCTTAACTAAAAAATTAAATTATATTATTTGTATAACCGCAACTGCTGGCACAAATTTTGTTAATATTTAAATCTATACCTAAAACGTCAATAAATTATGAGAAACGCGCTGAATTAATAATTAGAATATAGTCATAATAATAAGTAATTTAGATGAACTGATATTTCAATAGAGACCTTATGAAAATCTTGTTTAATTAAAAAGAATTTCTAATAATTGCAAGATTATTATTATACGTCGCAACTTTTCTAAACTCCCGAATAAATTTGATAGAAAGTTAGTGCACATTTGACTCTAGCAGTCTAGCGAAGCGAATATAAACGTCCTTAGATTGATTTTAAACTAAAGATGAAAATATTAGGTTGATTATATTGTGTTTGGCTTTCCTAATAAAAACTTACTTGCTTAATTTCAGCGACCTCTGTGACCTTCATAAAATATAAAAATTTTACAAACATTTCTTTTAAAATGACATTATCACGTTGAAAATTAAGAAAACTGAAATTTGAACCGATCTATCTAGAATTCTGCACTTAGGCTCATGCTTTACAGCACTCAAGTTCAATTGAGCTTATGATCAAATCATCATCAGATATAAGACAAGTTATCTTTTTAGACAGGTCTGAGAACAGCGATCTTGAAATAGACATTACACATTTGCGATTCATCCAATCCTCCAACCAAGCTGGACGAGCTGGAACATGCTGTAAGAGTAGCTTGAGAGGCAGTGCCTTTAGAATTTATTGACAGCCAGGTTATGAGCATGCCACATAGGCTAGAGGGGTGCATTCATCAACATGGAGGGCCCACCTATTATTGACATGTTGTATTGTTTTAAAACATAATTATGGCAAATGGGTTCGTTTATTATTATGTTTAGTCCTTCGGCATTTCATGATCCGCATCCCTTTTCTTCTCAGTGTTTGGATTTAACTTGCGAGTAGTATACTATATTAAATATCGGTCGGACACGTATAATCATCACAGCTCCTCTGTGCCTGTGCTTTCAAGATATCAGGTTTTTGTCTGATTTGTATGGTATTAATATTCTGTTGTGTTTAACATATATCCTTAAATAATTAATACATCTAAATAGAAAAGAACTGTTATAAAAAAATTACTACAACAGTAAATCATCTACAAAGATTTGAGCTTGACTTCAGCCCAGCAACCTGCAATTGTTGTTTCGAATACACGTATTTTACATCAAAGTCTGGCATTATTAATTTCAATTCAAAGGATAAACAAATGTTTTAGGTCCCTTATATAATTCACCAATTTTATATATTCTCTGCACTGCTCAAATAGAAATTGAGTAAATATTCAATAGTGTATAGCTGTGCAATTATATGTCAATCCACTAAACCGCTTTCGAGATGACTCGCCAGTATGTTGATTAGATGAATTTCAGCCTTCTCCAATATTTTATATGTGTCCGGTCATCGGTGTCGTAGCCTTTACGGGGATGAAGCACAGTATTTTTTATGAACAAATCACCCCCCATATGTAGTTTTTCTCCCACCATAATAAAATGGCAGCCATATTGTTTTTTTTAAATCGAAGCATGAGTGTTGTACTAAGTTAGCTATAGTTACCCATGTAGAGGTCCTAGAAACACAAAATAAGTCTCGTTCGATAGCCAAACATGCAGACCATAAACCAGTTGTAAATATTTTGAAAAATTTTATTTCATAAAAGGCCAAAGGAATTGTTAAAAGAAAATAATTATGTAATTTTTTGCGTTTTTTTTTGTAGTTTTAGTTTTTTCAAAAATCTAAGCTTTAACCTACATTTTTTTTATTTCTAAGCGATAGTACATGATGTTTCTTAAAAAAATAGCTATTCGTCTTAGCGCTAAGTAAAGTAGCTTAGAAGCTATGATGGTTAGAATATGACCCTTTATTGTCAGATCCGGCAGTTGAGAAGGCGATAAAACAAAATACTTAGTGGTCACGACATTTATTTTGGAAAAAAAAGAAACAAATTTGTCGACCATTGTTCGAAATGTCCTCCTTGGTTTTGTAGATATGCTGTTACAAATAAGCCCCTCGCGTGTATTTGGCTCGTCGACCTAAACTTTGTTTCATTCTACCCCACAAGAAAAAATCGAATAGGGTCAAGTCCGGTAAACGCGGTGGCCAAGCGATTGTTCCACCGCGTCTAATCCACGGCGAATATCGTTCATTTAAATGGCTTCGTACATTTGCAGCGAATTCTCGGTAAATGTGTGGGCAGGAATGTTTGATGATATTTTGATTGGCCCACTCATATTGCCAGCCACGAAAATGGCCCTAGATTCCTAGAGTTCTGGGAAACAGACTTCCTGGACGCCATTATGGAAATACCACTGGCCTATAGGTGTGGGGGCGGGTTAGAATATCTCCCATCGTATATCCTACGTGTTGTAAAAGGCGACTAAAAGGAACCGAACTACTGTCGGTATAAGCAGTCATCTCTTCCCAACCAACAGCTTTGGGTGGACGAGTTGAGAAGAGTCAGGACACCTTCTTGTCCTTGGGGTGAGAAATTGTCCCTAAAGGCGGATGAACCAGTAGATACATCTGGTCAAGGGCATGAGGATGCAGAAAGCAAATGGGAAACTACTGCATTAAAGATCTTTAAGATATCCCAAGAGAAACTCGTAAAATGAGTACATTTTACGAGTTCACAACATGTCTGTTAAGACACTGTGACTACGATGATGATGATAAGTCAAGGATGATCCTCCAACTGGATGCAGCTCCGGCACAGGTCGCTGCAGCTGTACGAAGTCATTTAAATTAACTAGTTTCGCCATGGACTGGACGTGGTGGAATAATCGTTTGGCCATTACGTTCACCAGACTTGACCCCGTTTAATTTTTTCTTGTGGGGTACAATGAAACAGAAAGTTTATGTCGACGTGCCAAATACACGCGAGGAGCTTATTTGCAAAATTATTCAAGTCGGCAATGAATTAAGGAATGACAAAGCGATGATAAGTTGATCTACGTCAGTAAGCGCAACAGCATGTCTGCAACACCAAGGAGGACATTTCGAACAATGGTTGTAACATTTTTTCCCCAAAATAAATGTCGTCTCCACTAAGTATTTCATTTTATTGCCTTGTCAACTGCCAGATTTGACAATAAAAGGTCATATTCAAACCATCATAGCTTCTAAACTACTTTCCTTAGGGCTAAGATGTACAACTATTTTTTTTTAGGAAACATCATGTACTATCGTTTAGAAATAAAAAAAATGTAGGTTAACAGCTTAGATTTTTTGAAAAAACGAAATCTGTAAAAGATGCAAAAAATAACATAATTACATACTTTCTTTTGACAATTTTTTGTCCTGATTTTGAATAAAATTTGGAAAATGTTTACCATTAGTTTATGGTCTACATGTTTCACTATCGAATGAGCCTTATTTTGTGTTTGTAGAATATCTACATAGGTAGCTACGGCTAAATTAGTACAACGCTCGTGCACCAACTAAACAAAAAATAAAATGGCTGCCATTTTATTATGGTGGGAGAAAATATACTTTTGAGGGGTGACTTGTCAATAAAAATTAACCACCAACAACCAATCACCATAAATTACCAAAAATTAACCACCAACAACAACCATAATCTATAGTCGTGGTCACTAGAAAAATAAAGATAAAAATAAACGTATTTTATCCCCCTAAACGCTCCGACACCGATGACCGGACACGTATAAATAAAGGATATGTTCAATTCTAGATTCAATTTCATTAAAGAATCATATCGCGAAGTTTTGTTTAGATACTCACCGTTTTCAACCTCTTGTTCAGCCAGTAATCGAACACGGCAATGATCAGATCGTCATCCTCCTTCAACAATGCCTTAGCCTCATTCAGCGTGACCACTGTCTGACCGCTGCTCTTCTCCAGCCTATCCATCATCTCCTCGAACTTCTCCGCGGACAGGTCCAGCTTGTTGCTCTGCTGCTGTAGCCACCGTTCGTCCTCGGAGTCCATGTCGTAGTCGATGATGTCTTGCTCCATCGTGAAAGCTACACGAATATGTGTACAAGAAAATCATTAATCCTCTCTAAACTTTCATTATCATATATAGATAACTACTGAACTATAGGTACACAGACTTAAAGTACATAAGTTGTCTGTATTATAGACAAAACCACAGCCGACGTTAAGGTGGGTGTGATAAGATCAAGCTCTATAACATTGTTGTTCCAACACATCATTTCCCACTACTTTGAATCTTAATTATAATCACTTAAATATTTCAGATCATCAAATTACAGTTAATTTGGGTGTACTGATCAGTGATTCGTCGTCAATTTCGAGTTTTTGTCACGTTTGAAGAAAATAAAGTTTTATAATTCCGCGCAGATTGACAGTTCTATCAGAGAATCAATCAGAGGTTGTAGGGCCTGTTGTAGGGCGAATGTGAGTACAACATACACATTGAATTCAGCGGTAATTTAGCTACTAGAAAAAGAGTAGTTAATGAGCTTATATACAGCGTGTCCCACGACGATTAAGACAGGCAATATATCGGAACTGGGCAGTAGTAGCCAATTATAATTTTGGGGGTGTAAATTAGAGCAACTATTTCATATTATTGTGTCACCCAGTGAGGTATTTGTTTTAGATCACGTGACGTCAGATTCAAAATTTTTAATGGAACACCCTGTATATTTGTGACTTTATGCGTTCCTCCCGATAAAACAATTCCAACAAACTAACACACTTGGGGTCTAAAGTGATTAATTCAAGAGCTACAAATACTTAAAGGATGATTGTACCACTACAAAATAATAGGGACCTGTTAAGGCTACATTTTTAAAATATTTTCATGGTATTCAGGGTGTTGTTAAAAGACGAAACGTATCAAAGTTAATTTTTTAAAATGGAACACCCTATATATTATTGCATATTCAGATTGCGTGGTGAATTCTAGTGTGACTTTAAGTATCACACATGGGACTTAAAGTGAACCGTTTAGGTGTAAATCACGATTTTCGGTATCAGTAGATATCAGAAAATAAATTGAATATCGCAGAGTCTATAAAACTTGGAAGGCTGCTGCTTTGCAGTATTACTAAGCATGAAAGACGTCAGCTTATGTTAGACGGTCAAATTTGAGTTCCGTTTGTGCTTGAAGAAATCTGTCGTTTCATCAAGGAAACTTCAACCAGACATAACTTCATTTTGTCAAATGAGAATGCCTATCTTTTTTATACGATTAAGGGTCTAGGGCATAGCACGCGAAATTTGAGAATCCAAGAAAGGACGTATTCCCGTGTTAGCGAGGAGGCGTGGCCGCCTGTTCCCTTTCTCCAGTGTGTGTGTCTAAGATGAGGGGAGCTAAGTCCAAAAATCCAAAGGTAAGGTCAAAAGGTCCAAAGGTAAGGTCCAAAGATCCCCATAAAAATGAATTTCGCATTTCCAAGCTCCTGACGTTACCTTTAAACTTACAGTAATGACTCAAAAAGCAAATTGAAGAAGAAAGCTTCCGCTTGTGCAACTATTTAGCCTTTTTTTTGATATTGTGTTTGGTTCTAAATTACAGGCATTTATAGAATGTATGAATTTGGATTGCGAGTTTTTTTGCACATTAAAGAACTTTTTTGAGAAAATCGAAAATAGTTGTCATTCATTAAGGTCTTAACTATCGCCTTCTGAAATATTATATATGTAGTTTGAAAATAGAGTGAGTTATGCGAGAAATTGTGAGTCCGTCTTTTACATCGCAAATACGTATGTATAAATGTGTGTATCCAGGCCCCTTAAATGTGAAATTTGATACCCTTTCTAATGATATAAGTTTGTGAATATAATTCCAAATTTTCAGTAAAATCGGTGTTTTTCTATTTCCCTACCTATAAGCAACCCAGCAAACCTTGAAATATAAAAAAAGCCTGTTCAAATAGTAGAAAACAACTAACTTAGCAGAAAAATACAGGGGAACTAGACTAAAGAGACAATATTATAAGAATTACTTGCAACGAATCAACTCTAACCAGAAACAACGGCGATAACATATCTAAGGTCAAATAGAAGCTGGAATACGTCAGAAGTGGATATTTTTCACGCCCCACTAGCTCCTGCAATGTACTACAGATTGCCTGTCCAAAACCACGAAAAATCTTGAAATGTAAGGAAAGCTACTAGCGGATGTTTTAGGCAGATTATTATCTTCAGAATAAAATTTCACAATCAATGATATAAAAAAGCATTCAATTCTGTCAAGTCAACAGTAATACCTCAGATTGGAGTTCTGAAAATTCTTCAGTGCCTATCAGCAAGATCGCAGAAAATTAATAATGAATTACAATTGGTTCAAATTGTAAAACGTAATTTAACTGGCAGAAAATTTAAATCTGATTGTCAGTATTCCTTTTTTGCGATCTTGCTAATGGATACCCAAAAATTAAGGGCTTCATTTAGAGGTATCGTTACTTTGACGCATATTACTTTTTTGTTACACCATCACATCTGATTGATAATTGCATGCTGGAGCAACAATCGCTAGTAATTTTTCTTCCGTTTCAGGATTTTCAATTATTTTGGAAATTTTTAACCTGTACATTGCAGTAGTAAGTAAAAAATAGTAGTCAGTGAAAAATATCTTTTTCTGTCATACTTCAGATTGTCTATGACCGAGTCTATGACCTTAGATACATACTATGTTACCGTCGTTGTTCCATTTAGAGGTGATTTTTTGTAAGGAATTTTTTTAATCTTGTCTCTTTACTCTAATTCGTCTGTAGGTTATTTGTTTTCTCCCATATTGACATGTTTTCATTTATACTTCATGGCCTGCTTGGTTGTGTATGTAGGAACATTGAAAAACACATATTTTATTGAAAATGAATGAATGAAAACTACCAGTGATTGATATTTACAACCTTACATCATTAGAAAGATTATAAAATTTTACATTCACTCGTATAAAAAAAATTAGGCATTCCCATTTGAAAATATCAAGTTATCCCTGATTGAAGTTTCTTTAATTAATCAATCGATTTCTCCAAGCACAAACATAATTCATATTTGATCATCTAACTTAAGCTAACGCATTTCATGCTTAATCATCTGGCAAAGTCTCAGCCTTCTCAATTTTATAATCTCGAATTTTCAATTTTTTTCTGATATCTACTTACATGTTAAATGGTGATTTACACCTAAACCGTTCTCTTCAAGTCCCATATGTGATACATAAAGTCACACAAGAATTCACCAAGGATTCTGAATATATAGGGTGTTCCGTTTAAAAAAATATAACTTTGATATGTTTTGTGTTTTGGGGACACCCTGTATAACATGAGAATGTTTTTAGAATGTAGCATTATTGGGTCACTATCCATCCAAAATTATAATTTTCTTTTTCATCAAATACTTTAGCCATAATGCTCTGTGTTGAATAATGTGCATAACCCAGTTATTACCATGTTACATTAACTAATCTAGTTAAAGATTCCATTAAGCATTTAAAAAAATTGAAACCCAATAATATTTGCCCTATTACTAATTAAAAAAACAAAATGAAGGAAAAAAGGGTGGAAAAAGCCTTGACCCATTTTAGCCAACTGGTTGCTATTTTTATAACTGAAATGGGCAACCTCAGGTGCTTTCCTGTATCACCACTGGTCCATTGATCACTGCCAATTTCACCGGTTCCTGATAAGTGTCAGATAGCCTATCTGTCAGATAACGCCATATAAATTATATGGGCCTATCTGGCAGATAGGCTATCTGACACTTATCAGGGACCAGTGAAACCAGGCCCATAGCCTAGTACTCTTTCCATATTCTATAGATTCCACTGTGAGGGATTGTGTGATTGGGGTATCTCCAACACTAAATGCTGGGAAGAAGTCAGGCAAATTGGCCATTTTTTTCCTGATCTCACAGAACCAACAATAAAAACATGTATGACCTCCTGGAGACCTTTCTTACTAGACCTTGAGAGTCAGTTTGCAACATTAACACCAACAGACTTTTTGTCACTGTGAGAGACAGATATTTTATCACAAATATTTTGAATGTTAATTAGTAATATTAGTGGGACACTGCTTACAAATTTGTATAATAAGCTAAATAGCTTTCAGAGTATTATGAAATCTAAACTAGCTACCAATATCTAGCTATCCTTCTAGCTGCCAGAAAGAGGTAACCAATAGTATTTAACACATGCAGATATTATACAAATTATCAATCATTTCCTCATTTTTTTTTTTTTGTTTGAAAATGAATGAACAATTTTGAATCATAAAAAGAAAATACAATGAAATATGTTTATAATGTCAGTTCATGAGTCAACCAGTAAACCCCAACATTTGCTGCACTCTGACTAAGAGTCTACTCAGAATTGTAATAAAATTCATGACTCTATTGTAAAACAGTGGGTAACACAGTTATTGTGAACATAACTGCAATGGCCCAATGTGCAAAAGCAGTTGAGTATTTGGAGAAGACCATCCACACAAAAGCAACAAAGGGCAACATTTGATGTTACTTAATTACATATTTCAAAAAAATAAAAATGGTTGTTTAATTTGCATCTACTCTGGAAGTTTTGTTGGTGGTTGATGGTAGTGGGTACAATTCATACCATCTTTTTGGATAATGGGGCCTACCTTGTTCAAATCTTGCTCTTTTCACAAGCTGCTGATATAACAAGTATATCATCCTCATTTCTATCATAAGTAAAATAAGTTGTAATGTTATGAAAAATCTTTAAAACTTTTCTTCTTCTGTGTGCACACTTGTTCTACTTCTGCATAGTATTTCAACAAGTTGAACAAAGTTGCCACTAAATGCTTCTCTTTATGTGAGAATAATCAATAAACATTTGAAAATTGAGATAATAGATTTTTTTGATACTGCACCACAAATATCATGTCATTCATTTCCATCAGGCTATCTAAATTTGCCTGGCATCTCTATAACTCCACAAGTGCTGAAGTAGCAGTGATGTAATTCAATAGATTTTATTAATATCAAGAGGATGAACATACTTTATAGATTTGAAAAATGCATCCAGTGATACTGGGGCAATCACAAAACTTGAATTCATGGTCCTCTCTATAATTTGGATAGGATTGAAATTAGAGTGGCAATAGATTTTGAATTGAATTTTTATGGTAAACTACATATTACTACTGCAAGATATTAACACATTGACTAAATACAAAATTTGCTAAGTAGGTATAAAATCAGGCAAGTTTAGCCATCTGGCTCAAAAAATATGTTATTCATGAAGAACCTTCTATTGTGCTGGCAGTACCCAATACTTCCAAAAACTTGCCCAACATATTATCATTTGTCTTCAAATGGAGTCAATTGCCATTTTAAAATGATAAGGCAACAGTAGATTAGATGAACACAAAAGAAATGTTGGAAATATGAAATAAACATAATTTTTAGAATTATGAAAATACAAATAAGTATGACATAATTTACTACACTTAATTTTTTTACTATTGACTGTTAAAGTAATTTCCATTAAACCAACCATGATGAACACAGGCATGCTGCAATATAGTGCATAAAATTGCAATTTCCAGGATCAAATTGTGTTCACAATATTAGAAAAAAATCATATGAACATTGTCCCAGACATTTTCCATAGGGGTTTATGGCCTGTGAAGGGGTCCACTGCATATAAGTATTTATATCAGAAATTCAAAGACTGAGATAACTGACACAACAAATTCATCAAAAATGTGAGAAATTATCTACCTATAAAAACTAACTTAAAACTTTAGGTCAGAGTTGGTTAAGTACCAGGTTAGTAATTTCAGCAGAGATTTTACAAAAAGATGGTTTTAAAATATTTTTCATGAAAAGAAATATAAAACACCAATATTTTTCCAGATGTATTGGTGTTTTAGATTTTAGATATATTATCTGGAAAATGTAGCACCAGAATTGTTATAGTAAGTTGAAATTTATGATGGGACTATTTGGTGGACAATCTGATCAATTTCCACTGCTACTTTATCATTAAGTTCCAAAGCATGTAAGTTTCCTCTTTGTTTAAATAGCTACTATGTGAGACTGACTAATAAGTCAGCAGCTAAGCAGGTTGACCCCAAAGTAATGTTTTTTCTATTTAAAATACAATCTCTCAGATTTTTTAGCTTCAATCATTATCTATTGTGTCCTGCTTTCTTTCTGAAGGTAATAAGTACCAAACAAATATTAGCATTATCTTTTCCAATTTTCTTAACTAAACCGGCTATTGTTTTCATCAATATTTTTGAATTCTTTGGACCTGTTTTTAGTAATTGGTATTCTACCTTAAAAACATGTACTAGTAAAAGATTTGATTTGATTATCGGAAGCACATTCACTAGCTACATAAAATTTGCAGCGTAGGTTTAGAACCAAGTAGCAGTTATATACTATGTACATATGACTAGTTAAGAACACAAACCTAACAAATCAGAGAGAAATTTATGTATGCTTCAACTTTGTATTTGAGAAATATGCCTGGTTACATTCAGTACCTTGAATGGAATGTTTTCTAGAGCTGGGAACCTTGTTGTCTTGGAGCAATAAGCTACTTATAATTTTAAGCCTATTCTTTACTCCAGGGTTTGGAATTAAATAAAATATAATTTTAAATGTATAATAATTTTATTGAATAAATTGATTCAATGGCCATTTGCACTGGCTTGCTTAATTGAGCTTAATAATAGGTAGACCTTATCCCAAGTATTTGATAAATACATAGATAAGCTGTTTTTCGTCTGTCATGGAAGTTTTAGATGAACTGGACAAACTAAATCTGGTTATATATTATAGAATCCAGAGAAAAATATACCAAGGAATAGCTATATCTATTTTTATAATTTTGACAACTGCACATTTTCAATGCCTTAGAGCGACTAAAGAACCTGCCTTAATTATATTAGATCAAATAGAAACAAATCTTAAATATCTGTATTTCATTCTTGGACAAGACTCCAGACTCCTACAATTAAATTTGTTTGTTATCTTCTCCCAAGCTTCATTTTTTCTGGTTGTGTAACAGCATTTGTTTTATTTTCTATAATTGTGTAAGCCTACATTGTGACAGATGCTATTTGTTCTAACTAAAACTCCTCATCATTTGTATTGCTCGTCTATTTCCATATTTACAATTTATCAATTCTCAAATAAATATTTTTGGACTAGGTTATAACATGATGCAAAGCAGTGACAATTTGAAAGACATCTGACAATGCTAATACTTAGGGCCTGTTCTCTCTTATGGAATATTACTAAATTTGACATAAATCTGTGCTGATATCAGCTCAATCTGATGCTTAGCCTAGTATTCCTTAAGCAGTGGTAGTACAAACAAAATTAATCCAATGGGAACCTTGATTTTAAGCAATACTTTCTTAAGTGACAGATTTAAGCAAACTGGTGCAAATGACCATAAAAGAACTAACGCCAACTGTTGACACTCCCTTTGGCAATGCTTCTTCTAGCAAAAGTGTACAGAGTGCAGACATTTGACTGTATACTGGCGCATCTTTTAAAACTACTTCAATCTAAGGCACTCAATGCATTTTATAATCAAACACTAGAATTAGCAGTTTAACGGCAGAATAATAAGGTACAATATTTTTTTCTAGATCGATTTTATTCATATATATTTTTGAGCTGTAATTACAAAATATGTTTCCTGCCGCTAATGGTTATGCATTAAAAATTCTGCCATCATTGACATTACGATCCTATTATTCCTTGCAAAGAAAACCATACAACAGATACTAAGTAATGAACCAGATTTAATTAAAACCATTATCAAATTGTGAAAATCATTGACAGTCCATGTGACAACATAGGTTTTGCAAAATTTGTAACTTAACAGGTAGGTACCTACGCATATGAACCCACCAACGTTTTAAGATCCTAATACCTTAGACTGTTGAAACATAAGTCCAAATTCATCTTGTTAAAGGCAAAAAATTGAGGTTTTTAGACATGTTGGAAAAAACTGCTTACGTTGCATGTGTATGAGTTGCCGGGGCTGCTTGTAATTGGCAGGGTAAACCCTTTCATAGAATTCCTTGTTTGGCATCTCTGATACTTCTGGAGTTGGAATGATGAGCCCTGCCACAATAGCTCTTTGGAGGTGGTGCTCCTGTTAATATGGGGAATTGTAAATAGCATTTTGCAGCATATATGCTCCAACCATACATAGTATCCAAGAAGTATTATTTATAATCATGTAAAATTAATGATAGAATTGTACACATCCAAAATAACACCAAAGTTCTATTTCATAGAAATGGAGCTAAAATCTATAGGATTCATAACATGTCTGGTATGCATAGTAAAAACAAGGTTATTGGATACATGTCTTTAGGGGGGTTTTATAATCAAATAATTAGTTCCATTTTAGATTATAAGTTATTTATTTGTAAGATTCAAGATAAAAGGCTATTCTTCTTGATAGAATAATGAAATGTAAACATTCATTTTGTGGGTCCATATCCCCATCACCAGCAATAACAACGTGGGTATTTAAATTCGCAACGAGAAAACAGCAGTGACAGTTCGAGAAATGTATATATTTAAGTTTTTCTATAAAAACTGGACAGAAATTCTGTAAGTTTCGCTAACAAATGAGGCATAAATAGTGATTTTTGTGTTCAAAAAATTATTTTGCCGGTTGCGCATGGGAGCGCGAATGTGGGCAACATGGCGGCCAAATCTAAAACAACAGATCAGTGTCCGTCTCCAGAAAACTTACACATTCTTCCTCTTTTTGCATTCCCGATGGCATCTGAGGAACTGCCCGGTTAATTGCTGAATAATCAGGAAGATCCGGGAGTTCCTCAGCCATGTAGATAGGCATGGGTTTGCTAGCATCCAGGGCCCTCGCCCTAAATGAAAGCTTGGACATATTTGTTGACAGCACAAAACACACGACAAGGCCAACATAAAATCTCCTATAAACTATCTCCTCGCCACTCGGACCGTCCGAGACGGGCACTAAACGAATCTCCGTTTTCTTTAGTATGTTCCCATTGTTTTTATTTACACGCACTCAGTCACAAATACTAAAAAACAACTTTGAAACTTTCCAAGCCGAGCGTGTAGAGCAGAAAGCCATCATGGCGGCTCTGTCATGGAGCCATGAAATTTACTAGGATCGTGCAATGCGCGGGAACCAATTACGCACACTCCGGGAGGGTGGTTCATTCATGCCAAACTCCACTTTAAATTTGAAATTCTTCTAAAGGGGTTGTTATTTTCACAAACACAGGCTTATTTTACAGGATTTGACGTTTCGGCGAATTTCAATTTGACACTCGTTATTGATACCGTACGTTGCGTACTTTTCTGAAATTCAGAGATTCATACAACTTGACATCTCCGATCTATGTTCCCCATGAAATTGCGTGATGCAAAACCAAAATATTTAGCAGAAATACGGAATGTATGTCACCTAAAAAGCATTGGTTGGTATTCAAATATGTATTTCAAGTCATTTAATTGCGCATTAATAAATTAAACAGGCTAATCTTCAAAAACAAATCCGTGCTGACTGTCTGTCCAGTGTCCATCACACATTGGCAATGGTGGGGGTTAAAATTAAGGAGGGGAACACAAAACAGGTACGGTTAGAGGGGAAGGAGAATGGGGAAACGTCATCCTATTTTTAGGAAATGACGTAATTTGACACGTGTAGGGATTTGACGGCCCCCAATATAAATTCAGATGTACACGACAGCGGACGTACGATTCGTATTCGTACTGATTCTGTCGTATAATCTAAATGCATCCATTCACATGACCCATGGCCGACTCTACTCACTAGCACAACTCACTAGGCCGGAGAATTGAAATATGGCAACACTGAATAGCGGGCCGAGCTTTTATTTGTTTCTAAAGTCATTAGTGTAATCTTCCAGAGTAAAAAAGTTTGGAAGGTGATTTTTTAATGTGTTTCTAATTATTTACCTGCACAAACGAAACTATAAAGATAAAAAGATGCCTGCAAAGTATGTAGTACCAGGTTGCACTAGCAATTGTGCTTCCAATAAAGCATATTAGGGTGTTCAATTTTCCTCAAGACCAGCATTTCAAACAGAAGCGGGTGAAAGGTATTCCTCGTAAGGGCTGGTTATATTTATAAGAATAAAGACAATAATTTACAAACATTTCCAAGGATAAGACCTATTTTAAAGCACAATGTGGTATCTACAATGTTTTCTGCACCTCCGAAATATCACAGAAAAATACAGTTATAATAGAACACATCTGGGCACACCTACGAAAAGATTTGATAGTGAAGGGGAATCAAGACCAGCAAGAATGGCTTCAAAGTGACCTAATAGTGGATTTTTCTAGCCTAAGTGAAAATTTACAAAGTAAATTGAGTGTTCATTCAAGTGAATGTGTAAGACAAAATTATTTGATAGGTATATTAAATACATACAGCTTATAGTTGGTAGGTGTAACCCTTCCATCAGAGTCCACAGCTCAAATTACAGTTCTTATTCACAATAAGTATTGTTTAAATTTTGATTTCAGGCCAATAGGTATAAAAATAAGTTTTTGGGCAATTGCACAAAGCAGTTTTAATGAAAATTGCAAAGATACATCAGTATACATATAGATGAGTTTGTTTTAGACCATGGCCGACTTTACTCACTAGGTATGAAATATGGCAACACTGAATCAGCGGGCCGTGTTTTCATTTGTTGTTATGTCATGTGTATTCTTCCAGGAGCAGAAAATATGGTTGGAAGGTGATTATTAATGTGTTTCTAATTATTTACCTGCACAAACGAAACTATAAAGATAACAAGATACCTGCAAAGCGTGTAGTACCAGGTTGCAGCCCAGTAGAGGACTACCAAACCATGGCCCAACATAACCTTATTCCAGATTAAAAAGAACGTTGCAAGGTGATTTTTAATGTGTTTCTACTTATTTACCTGCACAAGTGAAACTATAAAGATAACAGAATGCCTGCAAAGTGTGTAGTACCAGGTTGCACTAGCAATTGTGCGTCCAATAAGGGACATAAACAGAAGTGGGTGAAAGGTATTCCTCGAAAGGGCTGGTTATATTTATAAGGATAAAGACAATAATTTACAAACATTTCAAAGGATAAAACCTATTTTAAAGCACAATGTGGTACCTATAATGTTTTTTGGACCTCCCAAATATCACAGAAAAATACAGTTAATAGAACTCATCTGGGCGTGGCCTGGGGCATACCTCCGAAAGGATTTGATAGTGAAAGGGAAATCAAGACCAGCAAGAATGGCTTCACAGTGACCTAATAGTGAATTTTTCTAGCTCAAGTGACAATTTACAAAGTAAATTGAGTGTTCATTTAAGAGGAAGTGGAAGTGGCAGCAGGAAACAGGTTGCATTTATTTTTATTTTGTAGTGTCTGACTGTGATGAAACAGACATCAGATGTAAGTGGTATTAGTAGTAGTAGTTCTAAAAAGTATTTTTCTTAATTTATTAACCGAGATGAACTCTAATACATATAAAATGTAATAATTATTCTGAAACTATAGGGCCACTATTTGACAGCTAAGCCAGGTTGCCACATCTAAGCCTCCGGCCTAGTGTAGAGTCGGCCATGTTTAGACACATTTGTTCGTGGTAATCAACCCCTAACTGATGAAATTCTGCTTGAATTAATGTTGTTAATGTAGCAAATATATTTAATAATAATTACACTAAAACAGTTCAAAACAAAATACAGACTGACAAAACTAAAAAGAGGAAATCTAATGAAAATAAGAAATGTCCAACAGAAGGGAAAATCTCTAAATCTAAATACATGTACATTTTTGTACTGTTACTACTGGCATTTTTCACCATTCTTATTTTTTCAAAAAGTATTTTTCTTAATTTATCAACCGAGATGAACACTAATACATATAAAATATAATAATTATTCTGAAACTATAAAACAATTTAAATTTTCCGCGGAATGCCCGTCGCTCGGCCCACGGTACTCGGCCCACTATTTGACAGCTAAGCGACGTTGCCACATCTAAGGCTCCGGATCTTCGATCACGCAATATGTTGGTCCTCTTATCTGTACTTCAGCAGCGCGCGAGACTTCATCCGCAGGACGACAGGAGGAAGGACGATCCCGTCCTAAACACTGGCGCCGCCATAAAATTGTGCAGGGGGGGGCGACTTACTAAAATTGAGTGCTGAAATCGGGGGCAGAGGAGACAAATTCGGTTTTTGGTTATACAAGTTGTCTATCTTCGCTGCTCCAAGGGGGGGGGGGGCGACCTACCTGTCGCGTCCCAATGGCTGATAGGGTACCCCAGGGCCTAAAATCAGAGAATATGGAAGAAATGGCTCTTTGCGGCGAAAGCCTTGCGGAGCCTTCCTCTTTCCTCTGGGAAGGCAATATGCAAATATTGTCCGGCGGATCATGTGGAACTCCAGCTTATCTACCCTGAACGTCGCGGTACTATGATGGTGGTGTTAGAGTGAGGGCGCCCTTCGCCTATTCCTCTATGACCTCCTCTGTTCCGCGTCGGTCTGAGTGGATCACCTCGCGTGGCTCGGGATGCGGTCCCTGTCTCGCGCGTCGACTCCCCCACTGTTGCCCCGGCTGGGATCTTCCCGGAGTGGTAGCGACGAAAGAAACCAGGGTTGGCACTTCTGGGCCGCCGGTTAGTACAGGAACCCGCCCGGCCTAGCCAGTTTGGAGGGCAGTTCCATCTGCCGGTGAATAATCTCGGGCGTGTAGCAGTGCCAGGTGGCGCCTGGACAAAGGCCCTGCTGCACGTTTCGGGTGGCTTCGTCTGTGGCCGCCGGGTTTTCCCGAGGGGAATGACGGCGGTGGGGGGTCGGCGAGCGGGTGCGGGAGCCGTGCCTTGAGCCTCGCAACAACACACACACACAAGCACACCCGCACCATCACCCGCGGACACACACACTTACACACACAACCAAACATTGAAAACGTTAAAATGGACATACAAGAACACGAAGAAAAGATTAATATGCCACCCAAATCACCATCCCCACTCCCATCCCAAGTCCCAACCCCACAACCCCCAATGGAGGACCTTACCTCCACTGTTGAATTGATGGAGGGCACGGAGGAGCCTATAATTAGCGGGAGCTCCCCCTGTGTCCCTTCAGATAAAGAAGATGACCTCCTGCGGTCACCAGCTGGTGCTGCTGGTTCGACATCTCTGCCTCCACTCTCGAGTGACGAGGAGGGGTTCGTTCCGGCGCACCTACGGGGCAAAGCAAGGAGGAACTGGAAGAGCAGACAGAGGAAAAAGAAGAGAGCAGCCGGCGCGGGAGCCGTGGAGGCGGAGATGACAAGTACATCTCCAGCCCCGGCAGCCCCCGGTCACTCTAGATGGAACTTCGGTCGACAAAGGGGTCCCGGAAGTACCATCTACATCTCAAGCCGAGGGGGCCATAAGCCGGCCCGCTCTTATAGTACAGGGCCGGTGAAGAGGGCAGCTGACCGGGCGGCGAATACGCAGCCCTTCGTGCTGCCAACTGAGCCGGCATCAAAGAGAGGAGATCCTGTGGCCGCGACTCCTTAAACCTCTTCGAGGTCCGGGCGGGCGCTTCGCGGGAGTGCAACAAACCCCAGGGTGGCGCTCGGCGGAGCGATAGTGGGGAGAGGGGGATCGAGCAGCGCCCAGAGCAGGAAAGGCGGCACCGGTGTGCCTCCAGGCCCGCAGCCGCAGGGCGCCCGCGCCCCTAAGGCAGCAGCGGTCGGACGGCCACCGGAGAGTGCTAAGTGATCACGACAGGACCTGACGACACCGCCGGAGAGAGCGAATAAGAAAGTCAGGGGCGAGTACCCGCCAGCGACTTCATCTGGCATATCCCCTCTTTTGAGGAAATCTGCCGGTGGGTCCTCGCGGCCGGCTGCTGGGTTATCGCAACCGACCTCTTACAGCTCTGCAGTTCGTAGAGAGCTACAGGTCGTCGTAAGGTCTGACAGACCTGATGTTCTGGTGCTCCCGGACGAGGCGGAGCAAGTTAGGTCCTACGTCGTAGGCTATTTTTTACATAAATAATGAAACAAAATTTTTTTATTAGTGGAATCAATGTAATTTTAACTGAATTTTATAGCTGATGCTTTAAAAAATATCTGATATGGGAAAAAGCAACGTACATCATATTTGTATATTTTTATTTTTTAAATTATAATATACGTATATATATATAATTTTGGCCAAAAAACCTTTTCTAAAAACTTAAATATAAAATATACTACTCGCGGTGACAGACTAGTTGCGACAGAAACTCCACTAAGGTCCTCGTAGGCCGACCAGACATTCCTCTGCGTAGATATGAGTAGTCTTCTCCATTAGAAAACATGACACCATAACTGTCTATATGCAGCCAATCACCGCAAGGGACGAACTCATTAAGGAAAGCAGCCACTTTGTTGTTTTCACCACATCTAGGTTTTCCTCCTCTACCGAAAGTCTTGGTATCTACTGCGTCGTGGTCCGCTATCAGTTTCGTAAAGTGATCCCATAAAGGAAATCTCCACACTCTGTCACCAGTGTGCATCGAGGCTGCCAGCATATACTCCCACAAAGCTTCCGAGTTGCTCCAAACTCCGCATGCTGAGGCGCCAAGCGCATGCTTCATGTCATTGGTCATCGTTCCTATGTCCACGATGAATCTAGGCCAGAAGTTCTGGGCGTACACCAGAGCATCTGCTAGACAAAGTCGGCCCGCTGCCTCAGTTGATTCGATTTTAATGCTTTTACCATTCATGGCCTTAACAATATCACCAGGTCTCATTGCAGCACAACCAGGCATGTTTTCGCATAACGGAATCAGTGCTCTTATGTTTATGGGTAGCTGAAGGCCCGCGATTGCTCTACAGGCAGCTACAACACAAGCTGCTCCTGCCATATCTCCTCTCATATACCTCTGCTTGTTTGGTTCCTTCAAACATATCCCACCGCTGTTGTATGTTATTCCTTTCCCAATCAAGACCACCGGCCTCTCATCTTTGCAGGCCCCGTAGTAGCTTAACTCTAAAAATATAGGTGGTTCGCAAGAACCTTGTGCTGCCGCTAAGAATGCGTTCATTTTTTGAGTTTCAGCCCATCCTCTCACTTTTACCTCGACGTTAATCCCAGATTTACAAAGGACTTCTACAGCATTCTGCGCAAAAGTTGTGGGAGTCATCATGTTCGCTGGACAATCCATCAGTTGCCTTGCCAAGTTTTGCGCAGCAGCTTTCTGTAGACCGATTTGCCAACCTGTCCAGTCGCAGTCATCATAAAGCTCTATGGTCGGGATGTATATCTGGTGCTTCTTCGCCTTTTTTTCTTGATAGAGCCATACACCAAGAGCGCAACCCTCAGCTGCTGATTCTGCATGGCCGAAGCTTTCAACGTAGACTCTTTGCATTTTCATCTTCTGAAGGGCTCTGCTTCCAAGCGCGGAAGCGAGACGGATCGATTCCTTTCCTTCGTCCATCTGTTCGAAAACATCGTACCCTTGGCAGGCGCGCCCTAATCCCACCACTGCAACCATATTGAATTCGGGATCGATGTTGTAGAATAACCTGAGTTCTCCCTGCCTTGGAGGGGGCGAATACTTCAGCAGGTCTGTTAACCTATTGCACACCATGGCGTCATACCTTAGTCCAGTTGGTGTCAGTGCACCGATATCAAACTTGTCGTCTGGGTTAGTGTACAATCCTAAAACTAAGCCCTTGGAACGCAATACCTTACATGGACTTTCCGGTTGTGGCTTTGGACATGGCGATGATTCGTCGCTATAATTTCTTCTTATGGGGGTGTAGACTCGTCGCAAAAAGGCGTTTTTAAACAAACCTCGAAGAAGCAACATTGATTGATTGAATTAGGACCCTTAATCGTTCGTATTGGGATTGATGTCTGTAAATCTGTCATGTAACTGACATTGAGTGAAATTGATATATTATTATGATATGAATTTGTTTATAGTACAAGAGCTAGCGAACCCAGAGCTGAGTTCCGTGGCCAAAGTACTAAACAAAATACAAACTAGTGAAACAATTCTTTGAAAATTTGATTTTCTTAATGAACATTTTATAAAATGAGAAATAATTTGCAAAGTTAGCACGAGTCCTGTCAATCTGTTCTGTATCTGTAGGGTGGGGTGGGTGAATAGTCCCACACTGCACTTAGGCAACAACTGGCCCATTGTACAGAGTGTCCCATTTTGGGCACTTTTACGGGGTATCTCGGTTATTTTTTAAGATAGAGAGTTGCGGTTTTCGCGACAGTGTGCTACTTTTTTGTGAAACTATAAAGATGCCGTCAACAAAATTTCATGGCCCTCTTGGTTTTTGAGATACAGGGTGAAATCGAAAATTATCGATTTTGGGACCACCCTCGTATCTCGGTTGTCTTTTACTTTATTGAAAAGCTTAAAAAGGGTCTTATAGAATTTCTTCCGAAGAATCCACTGGTGTAGTTTGGTTTCTTCTCACTCAAACCATTTTTCAGTTATGAAGCAAACATATATTTTTTTAAATGGAATAACACCCTGTATATTATTTTTGAAGTCAATCGGAAACAATTCAAGCTTCTCAAAAATATATATTGGTATTAAGTTATTTTGAAAATTACGCTCAAAATTTGATTACTCCAATTTTTACTTTATTTGTAGCAGTGGCCATGGTTAATCAACTATAAATAATAAGCATCTAAGCAGTTATTACTCTACAAGAGACTTAATACTCAAATTCGAAAAAACAGAATCAAAATACTTTTTTTTTAATAATAATGTCTCATTAAAATGATGAATATTGTGTTATTATAATATTGAGTCGATAGTGGGCTTATGACTCATCTATTAAAAACAAAAAAGCAAATGTGTAAAAAACTTGCGAGACTCAGCTTTTAATTATATTTTCATTAAATATAGCTTTGTTCTTTCTGTGTTTTCCTTTTAATTATTGTCAGTTTTCTATAATTATGGCAGCTTAGATACCCAGAGAGGCAGCAACCGTTTTCAGATATATTATTTGCTCGTCTAAAAATAAATCTAGTTAGGTACGGATCCTTTATTCAACCACGTCCTAAAACTTATTTCAAGGAGAATAGGAAGCAAAGGGAAACAAACGTATTAGGTTACATAGGAGCAACGCATTCTTCGTCTTGTAAGCGCAAAGAAGAAGCTGTAGGGGTACAAAAATCTACTGCAGAAATAATTCTAAAAAAATACAATTACCATCCATACAAGTTTGAGATACTTCAACATTTGCACAGGATCCAAGTTTGGGAATTTTTAATTGCCATAACACGAAGGAGACCAATAATTATTTTAAAAGCCATTAAAAGAAAACAAATTGTGCCAGATTTGCATTCGAGAAGATAGTCTCCAACTTGAACCAACATCTCTAAAAGCTCCTAAATGTTTTTAGTTTTTATTTTAATTCAAATTCAAATTTAATAGTGTGTTGATATTCTTCAGATATAATGTTGTTTGGTTTTGCGTAATGTAATACAGTAAGTAATATTCACTGAACATTATCACAAATAGTAGTTAATAGTGTATAAAATACAATAAAATAATTGAGCTTAAAAGTATTGAGTATCTTGTAACTTAATAATTGTTTACTTGGATACTGTTTTCAATAGATTTTATTATTAATTGTTTACTTGGATACTGTTTTTAATACATTGGTCATGGTCTACTGCTACAAATAAAGTAAAAAATGAAATTTTGAGCTTAGTTTTCAGAAAAAATTCATACTAATATATATTTCTGAAAAGCTTGAATTATTTCCGATTGACGTAAAAAATAATATACAGGGTATTAAAAAAATATGTTTGCTTCATAACTGAAAAATGGCTAGTGTAAGAAATAATCAAACTACACCACTGAATTCTACAGAAAAAATTCTATGAGACCCTTTTTTAAAATTTTCAATAAGATAAAAGACAACCGAGATACGAGGACGGTCTCAAAATCGAAAGATTTCGATTTCACGCTGTCTCTCAAAAATTAAGAGGGCCATGATAATTTTGTTGACGGCATCTTTAGTTTCACAAAAAAGTAGCACAGTCGCGAAAACTGCAACTCTCTATCTTCAAAAATAACTGAGATACCCCATAAAAGTGCCCAAAATGGGACACCCTGTACATCCGCCAATGGAGTTGTTTCCTCAGGTTATCGTCCATCCTGCCAATTTTAGGAAGGTGGACAATTCGCTAGGGGGCATCTGCCCTATGTGGGCAGGTGTAGGTCAAGACTTGCCGAATGCACACTCCCTAAAACTCTGGGCACTCACATATGACGTGTTCCGCAGTTTCGTCTTCGCTTTTACACATACTACTTATCGGTGTATCACTTAACCCCATAGTGTGGAGGCATTTCCTGAGTTGACAATTCAGACAATTGCCATCAGGAATCCTACTTTGAGACGTAGGTTTGACCTGGTCATCGCCAAGTGCCTCTTGGATATTGCCAGGCCAAAACCTGCAAGAATTTCTTTGGAAAATCGGCATCCCTGACGTTCTTCCCATCGCTTTACCATTTGGACATGGGAGTGCTTTTTGGCTATTTCCGCAATTGTAGTTTCAGAAAGGTCACATGGTCTAAAAGTCAGCAACCTTCCTAGCTAGACCGTCTGCTCTACGGGTGCCTTTGTTGTTGTGCCCTTTATTAACCCGCCTCAGGACAATATTGTTTTTGTCTGAAGCATGGACTAAAGATTGGTGAAATTCCATTGCAAGCCCTGATGCGATGCAAGGTCTTTTCAGGATTAGAAGTGCTTGTCAGCTTCCGGTGCAGATTACAGTCTTACCAGATACATTTCTCCTGGTTAGTTCATTTGCAGCTATCAATATGCCAGTAAAAATGCCATTTCCGTTTGAACGACACTGGCATTTTTACCCATAGCCTACTTTGCACTTAGGTTTAGAAACCTGGAGTACATTCCACATTCAGTGCTTTCCTTGACTGATGAGCCTCTAGTTGCTTGTCAATCTGTTATTATAAGCTATTTTTTTCTTCTCCATTGGCACTGAGGTTGAGGTTAAGAGGCATTTGAATGATAAATAAAACAGCATACATTAAATCATCTTTATTTATATTTTAGTACACCATCAGAGAAATAGGTACACCATATACACTATTATGAAATATAATTCAACAAAACGTGTTAATGAATTTTATTAACGTGGAAAAAGTCAGTAGGAAAATGGTTTGGCACAACTGTGTTCTAAGCCGATTTTGTTTTGTTCATTAACACAATAAAATTGATCTATCTATGTATCAGAAAAATATAATATTCCTTTGAACAGAACATGATAATGTGTATTTACAATTACTTTAAATCACAGAAAGGAGCACATAAAAATAAATATTTAAGTTAGCTGTGGTTATATTTCTGATACAGTTAGATCTTATAGGTAAATTCTCACTGGTAAAACTGAGGCTCAAGATGTTTTTATGGCACATTTTTGTATAGTAACCTGGACGTTTGAGTATTTTTGTCTTTCAGTATATAATAAAAGTAATCAAATGATGGATGTTCATATCAAAATTCGATATATGGTCATCTGAACTTGTTTGGTCTACAGCACATAATGTCCGAAGTACAGGAGGCTCAGACTTGAACTATTTTTTTATATTCTAATGCTAACTATATTATGCTATAGACGCCGTATTGTGCAGTGCTGTCGATTGAATGAAAAACAGTTTAGATTTGTATTAAGTTTATGACTGCTGCTTGTGGGTTTCGGTTAATAATTTAAACTAAACTCTTCATCACGACGCGCGACGTTTCGGTTTATTATACTTAAACCATCATCATTTGTGATTATATGAGATATCGGTTACATTTCTGTAAATTTGTTTTTGTAAAACTGCCTTTACGGGTTGGCAGAGTTAAATTCAGCTTCAAACAAATTTACAGAAGTGTAACCGACATCTCGTATAGTTACAACTGATGATGGTTTAAGTTTAATAAACCGGAACGTCGTAAAGAAGAGTATAGTTTAAATTACTGCCTGAAATCCACGAAAAACAGCCATAATTTATAGTCGCGGTCATTAGAAAAATACGATTCAATTTTATGGTTTAAGTATAATAAACCGAAACATTGGGAAGAGGAGTGTAGTTTAAATTATTGACCGAAATCCACGAAAAACAGCCATAATTTATAGTCACGGTCATTAGAAAAATAAGTTTAAATTTGATGGTTTACATATAATAAACCAAAACGTCGTGAAGAAGAGTGTAGTGTAAATTACTGACCAAAATCCACAAAATACGTGTATAATTCATAGTCGCGTTCACTAGAAAAATAAGTTCAAATTTGTATGAAGCTTAACTGAGTACAAAATTTAACAAAAAAAGGTACGATCATATTTCCCAAATATTTAGGTCTAGCATCGTCGAGAGGTGGATTTTTTGCAGTCATTTCCACCATAACCTCATCATCTGCATGGCAAAAAGATGCCATTTTTGAATTAAGCTGTCACTTAGTCGCCGCGACCACACTGCTCCTTCAGCAGCGGCAGCCTTATTATGTCAAAATTCGCGCCAGCGGTCGCTGAGCAGATGCCGAGCAACAGCGACATGACAGCAACAGGACCGTCAAAATTGTAGGTTATATATTGTTGTCCGTCACGATGACGTCGTTGGATAATACGAAATTTACATTTGACAGCAGATATTTCGCGATTTACGCCCGTCGCTTACGTCGGAAAGTTCTCCATATCCGAGATCGGACGGCTAAGTTTAGCTTCGCAGCGCACCCAAGTTCGGTCTGCTCTAAACATCCGGAATGTCAGCATCGTTGAGTTAGTACACCTCTGTTTTTGAATTCACGTCACGGCGCGCGATGGCTGATTCAAACGAACAACGTTGGACTATAAAATTGTGTTCAATGCTCAACAAAACTGCTACCAAAACGCACTCACTGCTTAAGTGGGCGAACACAACGGAGTGCCGCTCCTCGACCTCCGACCATAGCATCGTATCCTGGCTCCGCACACTAAAAAAATAAACACACAGTCTTAGATCTGTGTGGTCACAACGGAGCGCTCATCCTAACAGGGTAAATTCGAGCTTAGTGGGTAGACATAACAGATGCTATGGTCGGGGGTCAATGGTCCCCGTTATGTCCAAAGCCTAAGGAAGCTGACGGGAATACAGCTATGATTTATGTACAAATTACGAGGTGGGGCCAGTACGGGATGGACCATGACCCGCGATCTGGTCAACAAGCAGAATCGACGAAAACGTCAATCGTATTCGTGATTTATCAAATACTGGCCGCATTAGTACGTAGAAGTTCTTGGGAGATTGAGGAAGAGAGACCTCCGCGTTAGGGAAGGCAATCCCGGAAACCCGTTCAATTATCAATACAAAAAATTGCCGAGATTTGTGAGCATTCAATCCCGGGATTTCCGAGATTGGTCAAGGTTTCGCAACATGGCAATGGCGCCACTCCATGACAGCACGCAGAATTGCTCAACATTAAAACAAACGTTACAAGAAGCTGTTCTGAAAACAAATGAATTCCCCTACCCAGCATCCAAAACAGGAATCTTTGACATCCACTATGCGTCAGCTGTTGGTGCTATATGAAGAAGGTGGAATTAAAGAAATACATTTAAATTTGGTGTATGAGCTCTTGCTAACTGTACCACCTACAAGTAGTAGAAGTGTGCAATCAGATACGGTTTTTTTCAGTTGCAAGAACTGTTTGCAAAAAATGATTTCAAGATTATCAGATACTGTTCTTGACGAACTACCTTCTTGCGTTATTATTTCAAAAACTCTCCTGTCAGAATAATTTACTGTACTACTTTTAGTAAGTATTAGGTTTTATTTTTTATACTTTACGTTTCGAATGTTCCTTTAAGTTAGCGTACATTGTACTTACTTCTCAATTACAATTACATAATATATATTTTTGTATTTCTTGATTGTTCTCCTTTCGATTGAAAAAAGCTTATCATGCCTTTGTCTATTTATTTTAATTTCCCGGGATCAATTCCGGGATAAGAAAGCTTAATCCCGAAAATCCCGGATTATCCATACCCGGGAAATTGGAATTTCCTACTCCGCCTGCGAGAAGGCATCTGCTACCTATCACGAAAATGCGCCAAGCCCCACTTCTCTACGCATCCGTGAGTTCCTGGCGAGACTCAACGTGGTACCGCGATGGTCCTGATCTCGAACCACCCGACATTTTTATTTTTCCGAGATTCAGCAATAACCTCAAAGAAAACCGTTTCGACAGCATTCAGGGTATTCACAAAGTCGTGACAACAACTAAACAAGGTTAGCGTCGAGGCTTTCCAGGGAGATTGCCAGGCATGGCACAACCGGTGCAAAAAAATTTGTAGATGGTAAAGGTGATTATTTTGAATATTAATACTCCGATACATTTTTGAAAATAATATATATTTCATGACTGTTGGGACAGAATGAGTGCGGTAGCAGTCGCGAAAAATAAGAAAGTAGCACAATTTTCCCGATTTGACAAATCTCGCCGAAGTTAACAGGGGCGGATTTAGGATTCCTTCTAGGGAAGGGTGGACCCAGAAACCGATTCACTTCCGAGGTTCGCCTATTTGCCTCTTAACTTCGCGCTTGCTTTGTTGCCAAACACACTTAAAAATAACACAAATTTGGAAGAAACAATAATTCTAAACATTATTATTTTGCATTGGTTGAAAGCTTTTATGTTTTGGTATTTACATATACAGGGTGGTCCAATAAGCGCGCGGTGCTCTCTAGCGGCCATACCGTTTAAATTAGACGAAAATGTTTGAAATAAAAATCGTTTCCTTCCAAATGCTCTACATTTAGAAAATAATTTCAAAGATGGCGGACTTCCGGATATACCTGAAGTAGGCATCAACTTCCTTATTTTAAATGGAACACCCTGTATATTATTACGTTTTTGGATTCAGCATCGATTTTTAGGTCCAGTTTGTTAACCATTGTTTATGTCTACGAAGCCTGTTTTCGGAGTTATTCAGCAATTCTTACAAAATTTGACGTTTGTAGTACTTTACAAGAAACGTTAGTATCTCGGAAACTAAACGCGATAGAAAGATGCGGTTTTCGGTTTTGAAAAAAGCAAGGAACGTACTTGTGTTTTAGTAGAGTCGTCATTTCAAAAGAACATTAAATCAATAGACTAGCAATTTTCAAATTTGAAAAGTTAAAAACGTTAAAAACTTTTTTTTTCAAATGGGATGGTATGATAAGTTTTACATCGGTGGATGCAAAATTGAATTCTCTTTCACTTTTATCTAGGCACATGTGTTTCTATCTTTGATAGTTTTCAAGATATTTACGATTTTGTAATTATGGCGTAGGTGTTGGAAAAATCGTAGGTGGCGTGGTTCGCAGACGAAACAATTGGCAGGAAACCTTTCATCCAAAGTGTTTGGGTCTCTAATACTAAAATATGTTTTCGCTCCATCTACCTGTAACCATATTATTCTTATATACAGGGTGTTCCATTTAAAATAACTAAGTTGATGCCTACTTCCGATATATCCGGAAGTCCGCCATCTTTGAAGTTATTTACTAAATGTAGAGCATTTGAAAACAAACGTTTTTTATTCGAACCATTTTCGTCTAGTTTAAACGGTATGGCCGCTAGTGAGCAGCGCGCGCTTATTGGACTACCCTGTATAAATATAATATGCTTCTGTGTTTCCTTTAGGGTCTAGGGGGAGCGTACGCCCCCCTCTAAATCTGCCACTGGTAGTTAATCTGGGAAATCTGAATAAATAGCTTTATCGCAGGCTGGCTTGTCTGATGTTTAGCGACCTCTGTTCTGAAATTTTCTGTCTGACATAGCAGAAAGCAGATTTAAAATTGGACTGACTCCCGTCTGCCTTAACTATGATTCAAAAGTAGATATGTTTTTCAACGTCCAGTTACTTTACAAGAATACGGAAAAATCACAATAATCTGATGTCCCGTTTTAGTAACAAATGTAGCAGATTTTCATCATTTATGTAACTTAGAACTTCCAACATAAAATGTTACATATGAAAAAAGGCATCAAACAAAAATAAATAAAGTGAGTTAAAAATAACCAAGTGATCAGATGGTTACGACCAAATCTCTGATATATTCATGTATTTTCAATTAACAGCTTAGTGCTAACACGGATCGGTGATACAGAGATCTAAACATTTACTAATTTTAAATAGCGGTTACTTTTTATTATTTCTTTTTGTCTTACTCTCTACTAAATCTAAGCTCACATTAATAAATATCTAAAATAGTACATAATTACTTTTAACAACATATACATTTCTTGGAAATGTATCGTAAATGATATCTAAGTAGCTTTTGGTTCAGATGGCAGATCTTCATACAAGAGGTATGTTGAAAATGTTCACGTTATCTAAAACTAAGGAACTGCTCGTCTTGAGTATGAAACGGGTGCAGGGTAAAGTGCCTTTATAGGGCTGCCCACCTTCTTGTCCAAATGCAATGATCAAAACCACATTCCTTATCCAAACTTCATGTTCGCACTACCTGTATTTTGCATATAATAGGGACCTTTTGGACAGCTCTTCCCAAAGTATCAGCAGTTAAACGTTAACGGTTATTTACGTCATCAAACGAATCTAACGTTACTCTATGTAGAGTACCTATACAATTTTGACTTTTGCATACACCTTTGTTTATCGTAGCATAGAATATGGTTTTTTTCATGAGTTTCGGTCAACGATTGAAACTATATTTTTTCTCCACTACGTTTCGGTTTATTTTAATCTAAACCATCTTCAGGAGTGTTAATTTCAGATGTCTGTTACATTTCTGTAAATTTTTTTTGTTTGGAAGCAGCCTCTAAGGGTTGAGGGACCGAAACCCATGAAAAAAAAAAAAAAAACATAATCTATAGTCGCGGTCACTAGGAAAATAGGCATTAAGTAGCATAGAATGAGTGAGGTTCGCGCTTTGGCTTTCTGTGTTTTTATCGTTTTTATAGTCTTTGTATTGCAAGCGGTCAGAATGGAACAAGCTTTGAACATCGTTATGAGGAGTCGGTGAAATATTGGACGTGACTATAAACAAATAAACACCTAATAATATAGGTTGTGCAGGACCACCGAAGCATGACATTTCACTCTCCTGGTTCAGTCCCGTTATGGTAACACGCTGTTGCCTGAGACGCCTAATTTTGTAGCTCTTATTGGAAAATACTGTCAAATAACGCTGATGGAAAAACCTGATCCTTTTCTACAATAATAAATCAAATAATTATTGTTGCTATCAAAATCAGCACGGTTCTGTTCTAATTGCGGCATAGCGTTTTAGACCTGGCAGTACCGTCCGTAATCTTCCGTAGACAAAGTATGTACAACTTCATCGGCTATTAGCCGATTCAGTTATTTCGGGAGAACTGCGCATGTCACAACTAGCCGATAACGTGAAATAACGTCAGACAACGGACTTGCAAAAGGTCCCTAATATTAGCTGTGTAGCGTAATTCGAACATAAGTTTCAGTATCATATATTTAGCTTTGCTAAAATGAACTTAACTAGTATACAGGTATACAGGAATTTCCTTGACGCGTGATATTTCCGTAACAAAAAATAGTTCAAATGAAAACTGAATGGTATTTTTGTATGTACTATAGGGCCTACCATACCATGCTTTTCAAACATTTTTTTGTACTTCAGCCCTTAAAACTCACCCTCAACTTCTGTTTTTCAAATACCATCAAATGTTACTTAAAATCTTTTAGTACCTTGATTCTATACGTTTTTTCGTTAAATCATAAGCATAACATAAATGAAATAAGAATTTGCTTGACGCAAAAAAACGGATAAAAATAAAATGAGTACTGAAACAAATGCCTTTTTATCCTTTTTTATTACGAAAATATTACACCTCAAATACATCCCCATTTTATTCATCTTATGTTTATGACTACGAAAAAAATTGTCAAAGGTACTACACGATTTTAAATGCAATAAGGACTTAATTTGTGTGGGAAAAACTATTGGGTGCTATTTGAAAGAAAAAGTTGTTGAGTTTTTAGGGTCGAAGTATAAAAAAATGTTCTGAAAGCATGGTATGATAAACCCTATAGTACTTTCAAAAATTCCACTCAGTTTTCGTTTCAACTTTTTTTTTGTCAGATAGACTATCTGACACTTATCAGGAACTGGTCTTCAACCAACGCACAATATAATTCATTCTTTGGTCAATTTAGTAAATAGTCCTCGATGAAGGATCACAGAAATATCCACTAACCAGGATACTTCTGAGCATTATTCCTTAAACTACGAATAACACAGGGTTTAACATTTTTAACATACTTTGTATATCGAAAATTAAAGCTTATAACACTTAACCGTCATTTAAAAAATGCAGTGTAACCTACAGTCACAATTACGCAACTAGACACAACATGTTTAAAGATAGGATACTTTTAAAATGTCCCTTGAACAAAACTCATAATACATTCATTATGTTTCGAAACCCCGTTAGCCCCAGATGTGGTAAAATATCAGCATCTTAAAAAAATTGCAATGGACTTGGTGTTAAAAACTCACGATAATGCTTTTAAGAGATCAAAGTACTTTCTGTTCTACAAAATTAAAAAATGTGCGTTTTTGCGTTATTTGTGCTTATATTATGTATTTAATAATGGTAATGATATATATACTGAACAGTTCCATTGAATTCTGTCTTTCGCACACCGACTTCCGCCGTTCACTAGGTAGGTCTGAAATACAAATTCGAGAATCTATCGAAAGCTGTGAAATTGAACTTTGTAATTAGGAAATACGCCAAACAAGCATGTTAGCGTTCGTCAACGACACTTTTCAGAACCATTGAAGTAAATATTGTAATAGTTCTGAGTTAACGTTTTCTTAAAAATATCGCAGCATCTTTAAACATCTTGAGTAAGTGTACATATATTCATATATTCACTTTCTGTTTCATTTTCATAAACTATATATTATAAATAAAACATTTACACGGATAATTGTATTAAAAAAGAATAAATAAAATCTTTGGTAAATTTAACAACCTATATAAGCTTTGAATTTTTTGCATACATTCCTAATAAAATGCCAAGTATTATAATTTCTTGTTCTTATCTATTCTTTAAGGGTTTCTAGTATGTTTGCATTATCACAACAATATGTACTAAAATCAGATAGGTGCGCGTGCGTAATGCATATCTTTACAACGAAAAATGACAAACAACAGTGGAAATCGAAAAAATTACGTTTGCCTTATGCACTATATATATAGCAAAAAATGTAGAATACCGTAAACATACTACACTACCTTTTACGTGTTGACACGATTTTGCCAATGGATGTTTAATAACACATAGGAAAAATAGGAACATGTGAAAATAAATTTCATGATTCCTTGACCTTGCTTTGAGAGATTAATCTTTAGATCGTACAGAACTAGAGATGTAAGCCCAAGACGCTTTTCTTGAATCTTTTATATATTAATATCTGACTTCCTTATGTCATACTCTTTGTGTTAAATTCTCCTATAACACGATAGCTAGAAGACCGCTACTTTATTTATTGTTATTTAATATATTTTTATTTACATTAATTTGTTTCAGTGTCAGAAGAAGAAACATAAGAACGAAGCATTCCCAAGCTGCTACTTTAATTCAATATATGCATGTCGACTGTGCAATATTTTAATGTGTCTTTTAATTTTAATTGTTTGTTCTCGGTTTGCTGTTATCTACGTCTTCAGTCGGACGCAGTCGGGTGTTTTATGACTACGTCTTTTGAGAAATCTGCTCATGTATTTGGAATATCGCTTCACTATAGACATTGGGGAACATTTGAGACAACAAATTCGACTGGCGATCCTCGCCTCTACTGGACAACACAATAACGCCCCTTTAGTCCAAAAAATGAAAACGCGTGTTAGTTCAATTCATACAATGGGCACGGCAAATGAGTAGGTACTAGTGCACATTTCTTCTATCTAGGACACAAACAATTCTGTGCATCTAGTTATATAAACATGGACATTATGAACTAATTTTTGTTAAACTAATTTTCATTCGCGACTATAATTTTGACTGGCAAACATCCCTATGCTCTGTCCAATCTACATCCAGGTTTGTAATTTTAGAGAGATTTTGAGCCACTAAAAATTGGGAAGACGCTGTCCGTAAAACATTATTCTGAGCATGCGCAGTGTGTTTCGAATAACGGATAAGCATGTGCCTTGTGTACAGTTTTTGTAACCGAAATATGTGACGTGTATCGTTGAGTTATTTGACAATTGACATTAACAATTATTGGACCTATTTGATTTTAACTTAACCTCACATTATGATCGGTTTGGTCGGAAATGTCCAAGAAATATTGCGTGCCACAAGTAAACACCAGAAGCAGAAAATAGATCACATCACAAGTAAAATAAAAAATAGGTTATGCAAGAGCCCCGAAGCATGAAGTTTCAGATTGCATTACCATGGTTTAGTCCCGTGATGATCACACGCTGTTGCCGGAGACCCCTAACTTTGTAGCTTTTATTGGATAATAATTTTGTACAATGATAAACCACAAAATAAGTATTGTTGCTATCAAAATCATCACGGTTCTTTTCTCATTGCCGCATAGTGGTTTAGACCTGGCAATACCGCACGTAATCATATCGTACCGTAAACTTCCGTAGCTAGCGTACAACTTTATCGGTTATTCGCCGATTCGGTTATTTCGGGAGAACTGCGCATGCCACAAATAGCCGATAACGTGCAATCACGTCAGGAAACGGACGTCCAAAAACTCTCTAATTTCAAGAGTTGACTGAATAGAGATTTAAGAACACAAAAATGAATGTCGAACATCAATTTGACAAAATCGACTATAGTAAAATGTTGGTAGTAGTCCACAATTTCTACAACTGAGAATCACACTGTTTTTGCCATTTTTCGCAGATCAATCAACTGTACTGGGCAGTACAGATAAATATAAAAGTGCATAGCAAAAATCCACTATGGATTTCAATCAAACCATTCAAATAGAATTGTAACATTGACTTTATAATCTGCATGTCATAAAATGACATATCGATATTCTTGATATAATTTGGAGAACCTATACATCAAGAATATTATAAAACTATTGTTAGTATATTGAACTAAATTCCTTAGGCTGCAATATAAGGGATTTTTTCTATGCCTTCAACAGATTTAGAACTATTATCAACTTTTTTCAAATTTTGTTAATTATTTACATAGGCCATTTTTGACTAGACAAAACAGGTGCTTTAATAATCTACAATTTCATCTAATGCTTGAAAAATCACAGTAACTAAAATATTATCGGCAAATTTTACATAATGATGAAAGTGTGATATTTAGCAAAACCTCGATTTTAATTTGTTAATAAGAGAGGCTGGATAAAAAAGCGCAGCGGGCATGTAGAGACATGCAACATGTATATTTGAGAGTCCACTCAAGATACCTACTATTACTATGCTTACGAAATTTTAAATATATGTATGTAAATGGGTCACACAAATCATATAAAAACATTGATTTTTATGATAAAACACCGAAGAAAATGTAATAACCTGAGCATAAAGAATGCTAAAATATTAATTGCCAGCAATAATACTCAACAAGAAAAACCCTAAGCAATCCTCACAAGCATCAATTGTAAATTCAAACTGTCAAGTGTAATTTAAATCTGCCAATTGACGCTTTATAAATGTAATTTGGTCCTTTTGAAACTACTGCTGGAAATGATATACTGAATTTAAGGCATTTTGTAAAATATTTAGAAGAACTTTAAGGTCTCCTCTGATGATAAAATATATCCTCTCAAGAAGGGTCTTCAAATAAACTTAGGTTTGGTGCAAAATTTTGTCAAGACATTTTCTTAGACATTTATGCTCTACTTATCCTGTTCTTTTCTAGGCATAGCTGAAGCACCAGAAGTGCTCGTCAAACCGAAAAGAAAAAAGAAAAATGTCTTGCAACCAAGGGCGTCGGTAAGGGGGGGGGTAATGGGGTAATGGGTGTATTAACCCCCCCAGAATAATAAATAACAATCTACAATTTTTAAATAATTGTTATATATAATGCCGCTAAAAGTGTTATCCACAAAGATGCACCCTCCCCCCCACGACGAATAATATTTTGTTGCTGATTATATGTGTATAACAGTAGCAACCTTTACTACCCGAAGGAAAAAGATTACCCCCACCAGGAAAGAAATATCGACGCCCTTGCAACATTCATTGGCAACAGATAATAAAACGACCGAAAACTAGAAAGACTCATCCAGCTCATTTCAAATTTTACAACATTTTTGCATCATCGAAAGAGTTCCTGTAAAAAATCAATTTTATATAAATATATTTTTAAAACAGCCAAAAAATTAATATAGAAATCAGCATAACCTTTTTTAGTTGTTTTTTTTGTTTGCAGTTAGGTATATTCTCGGGATCTGGATGCTGGCAATTTCTTAAAAAAAAAATAGATATACTCAGTACAAAGACATTTTAATTATGGTTGGTCAGCTAGCTTTTGTAGTAGCCTACTGCGTAGAAAAATGTAATTTATTCTATCACGTCAAGTAGTACTTTTAGCCTTTAAAATGGCAATTGAATTGTGACGTACGATGTTTTTACAAAAGTAATTATTATTGTAAGGTAATGCGATTATGGTTCAAGAAGTTTTATAATTCCACCTAAAATTAATAAAAAGTGACCTTAAAAACCCCCGTTGACGTGAAGTTTTCTAAAATTTCTATGTTTGATCCGTCATCTTGAGGTCAAAACCCAATAGATATACACTGTTTCAAAATTGTGTGACAACCCAGCATATGCATAGTATAACGTAAAATGACCATAACTGGTCGGAAAAACGTTGTACCAAACCATTCAGTGGTATTGTAAATGAGAATGGTAGTCCAAGATTATATAATAGGTAGAAGAATTAAGATTATGTGCCGTGTGTCTCATCTAAATATATCAAAACATTGATGCGATTGGCCATTTCAGAACTTTGAATTGGATTCTGTGCAAAAAATTACTCCACAGATTGCCCCATTGCTTCACAACAAAATCGCTAGCAGATATGTGTATGGGAACGAAGCCGACAACGTTTTTAATATCCAGCCAGGTTAGATCAAATCAAATAGGGAACAACAATCAACAAACTAACGAGTGACACTAACATAAAAGTTTTGTGGAACGAATACGAAATATCAAATATCACTCTTCACATACAAAAAAACCCTACCGTGTACGGTAGGCCGTATTGGTAAAAAAGTATAGTAGGTAGTTGCTTGTAATGCTCCAACATTTAAGTAAAGATGCCGCTTGATATTCTGCTCCTTTTCTACAAAAAAGAATTAAAGCTTCAAGCTTGTGATTACTCGAGCCTGTTTGCGCTGAAACAATAAAATACATACACATTAATAATGACTACATGTTACTTAAACACAATACATGTAAAGGTCGTTGTGTTTTTTGTAATTTTACACCTATATGTTGTTTGTTCCTGATCTGCTTATTGTGAAGACACCACTAGCATAGAAAATTTTTAAAAATGTTTGACGATTTTGTATTAGAGCTGGCATTTTAAGTCTTTGACTCAATGCAATTTTTTCATTGACAAACCTCAACGTTGAAGCCCTGAACATGGCAATAAACATTGCCGAAAGCTTGGCACTCAACACCAGAGTCTCCTTTATGCTGTGACCCACAGTTTATTCTCAAAATTTTGGCCACAACCCCAAGATTTTCTCATCTATACTAGTTTCTTGGCCATACGCTCCCTTGGTATTTTTTTTTGGTATTGGTATTGAAATATTTTATATATAGTAGAAATCATATTCCGCAGTGATGTTTTCTAAATGTCTGGCAACATTGGAAGTTTTGGCAAGGCATCCCAGTTGACCTGACATTTCATTGAAGGCAAACGGGTGTGAGGTTGTGTTTTTGTTTTTTGCAGACATTTAAAAATGGAAAATAGCAGGATTGCTCAACAGAAAAAAAGTAGCAGCAATCGTTTCATTTATTTGTGCCCACCCGCAAAGTGAGATGTTGTTCCAGTGTCTAGTCGGTAGCAACCATGTCTCAAAAAATTAGGCGCGCCGAGTTCTTGCAAATACTTCGGCATTGCAGTTGCCCCTCACACTTTCCTGCATATGCGGAAGTGAAGTTTGAATAGAAACTGTGCAGCTTCTTTGTTGAGATGAAACAATTTCAAAAATGTGTTTTCAGGGAGTTGAAAGACGTCACTGGTATCTCTCAAGTTGCGGTTCGCCAGCATCCTTCGACAAACAATTTACCTCATAGTTGAATCAGTTGCAAACCAATTTCCTTCGTTGAATAACCGCTTCTTTATTTGTAATCACGAAATAAATTGGTACAGCAGCCACTCCGATCAATTTTTCTTCTAGGTTAGGTCGTGGGCGCCAGCAGTGGGGGGCAGGGGGCCGTGCCCCCCCCCCCCTGGAGCAGCGAAGATAAAAAACTTTGTCCTTTGTCCCCCTGCCCTGATTTAAGCACTCGATTTAAGTAGGTCGCCCCTCCCTGTACAATTTTCTGGCGGCGCCATTGGGTTAGGTGTATAACGCTACCCAAAAGCGCTACCGTTATACATACAATTTTAACTGCCGATTTTAACCACTGGCGATTATAATTTTAACCAGCTCTCTGTTTACAGAATACCTATGATGGTTATAATGGGCGTTAGTTATTTTAAGCATACGTAATGTTTAACCATGCTGCTACAGAATAGACCCCTTAAAACACACTACTTCAAACGAAAGAGTTCGGCAATCACTGATGAGAAGATTGTCTGCTTGTATTCAAGCTGGTGGAAGTCAATTTGACATTTATTGTAGATTGAGCAACTTACCACGTGATTTTTGATAAGAAAATGTAGCTGTCGTAATTTTTTTCATCTCGTGTCTTTGAAATGGAGCGGTTTTTCAAAACTTATCAAAGAACAAAATATTTTCAAAATGGTTCAAAGATCACACTTTACATTCTTGCCGCATGTTTTCCAAGCACCCTGTATAACCAGAGGGGCTTGACATCCCATATAACCAGAGAGGTTTGAAGGTTTGAAGTGCTCCAGACCCTCGAATTATGTTCACTATTTTTATGATGCCTTAGAAAGGTGTTTATCACTATGAGGATAATTGGTGGTCGATGACCAAACCACTAGTCTCAGTCGCCCGACTTTAAATCCTAGTTGTGTTCCTGAATGTAGGTTTTCAATTCTACATTTATACCTTTTTTAGAAGCTGAGTTTATGGGCAAGTTTTACCAGTGGTTTGTACGTGCACAGTGGTTTGTACGTGCAGTGTCTTGACAATATTTTGAGCTAGATATGATTCTGATGAAACGAAAACGAAAATAAGAATTATTTTATTTTTTTCAATACCTGTTTTTTTCTGAAGTATCGTACCTTTTCACCTATCTATGATGTTAGTGAATTAGTGTAAGCGTATTAAACTAAAATAAGTAAACACGTTACTGATTTTTAACGTAGATTTTTTATTATTTAGACAAACATGCCAGATTTTGGATAATAGGGTACTTGCAGAAAAAAATATTATGTCGTTTACGCGTTCCTTAGAGCCTAGTAAACATGACAAAATCACTTGTTTGGTTTTTTGGAATCGGCTGTGAGAGATATTCCAAAAATTATTTCAAATGCCGGAAAATGCCGCGCAAACAACCTCTGACGTCAGTGATATCCTATAGTGATGGGATCTAAAGTATTGATATTCGATAGCGATAGCCACAGTGCTAACCTAGCATTTTGACATTGATCATTATAACCTCAAAACACAGTCACACACAAAAGTATAATACAAAAGTCAAAAGAATAAAAGTTAGGCTAGATTACTAATTCATTTGTAGGGATGGGCTTGAATTAGATTCTACCTTTGGATTCATTCATAATGGGATGCGCCGAAATAAAATGATGGCTTCGATTAGTTGCGAATCTCGGTCACAAACAGGGTGAACTGTGATAACTATCAGATATAAAAATGTATTGCAACTAGCATTTTGCTAGTGGGTTGATTGCCTGTTTCAAATATGTTTAAGTATCAATAAATTGAGTCGCATTGTTAAAGAATTCAGATCATCTCTAGCCGAATGCGCAGTTGAATCTCACTGACCTGCGCTGTAGCAGTATCGATTGTCGATATCGATAAGATACCTGTGTCGTCAGCCCTTGTTTTAAGTCACGCGGAAAAATTTGAATATATCCTTATTTTGTTTTGCAAATTTCTTTTTTTGGCCGCAGGCAAAATCATGTTTTTTATTTCCTACTGCTTCTTGATATGGTTTTCTTTACGCTATGTATACTCCCGAGGCGATTTCACGACCTCTGCAAGTACCCTATTACTAGAATCCAGTTAAAATTCAAAAATGTCAAAAACTATTAATTTTTGTGCATACATAAACACCGCGGCCCAGGACAAATCCGCAAAAAAGGAATCACACTTAGGTTTCGGAATGTCAAGCCGATATCAAAAGGCATTAGTCTGAAATTCGTATTTGTTTCAGAGAAATTAAGGTTCGAAGTTTGGTTGTGAAGATAACTGAATCGTGTGTGGCCCACTTTTACTTTCGGGAATTGCTTGCAAAACGGAGAAGGTCGGATTACGTTAACGGATATTTTGAATGTTTTTGTCGATTGCTTACAGCAAATATCATAATGATGTATTGCTTGTACGGTCGAAGATGATAAAGAAGCCCACACATTAACCAATTCGCGATCTAATTAAGGCAATTTCAACTTTTTTGCTATTAAGAATAAACATATAATTTAATCATATTATATCATAAGTTTTCGGGATTCGCCCTGGGATACGGCGTATTAAGGAAAATTTGTTGCAGTTTAGTTCTTCTATCATGTCCCGACAGGAACCCGTCAAATTACAGTACACGCTGTATAGATCTATTAGGAGTATGTTTAAAAATTGAATTTATGTATACAGGGTGCTTCCGAAAAAGGTACCACGTGAAATTTAAACGGATCACCTTATATATTATTACGTAGTTAGATAGAGGAGAGTCATTATTATCATACCTATACCAGACGTGAAATTTTTGAGATATTCAGCTTTAACCGAAATGAATCGTCTTTGACACGGAACATATCAAAGTGTCAGGCCTTATGAAGGTGATGTATAAAGTAGATAACAAATGTGTGAACTTACCAAAACTTGCTTATATCCTATTCGGCAAGGAAGCGTTGTGGGTTAAAGTCTCTATTGACAATAGAGAAGCCCTGGAATTCGTCTTGATTGATAGACTGCAGCACTTCATTGCTCACCGGTGTTAGTACTGGCTCTTCTCTAGTGAATTCCGCATCGAAGTTGGTCACGTCCTTTCTACTTTTCTGAGGACAAAACATTGAAAAAATTAGTAAGATATTTTATGCAGTTGGCTTTAACAAAACCGCAAGCTCATTTACACTCAAATAAAGTTTTGTAGGCAGGCAGTTGCTTCGACACATAGTATCTCATTCAAATAAGCATACAAGTAATGTAATAATATAGAATAATCAAAACCGCGAAAGAAAGAACCTTGAGAGATCTACAAGCACCTGTATGTCACAGTTTTCAATTGAAGAGTCCAATGCAATAACCGGTTAAGTCCAATTTTTAACGATATTGCGTTATCCACCTGTTCTTGCATAGCTTCAAATTCTGCATCGTTCAGTGCAAAAACGAGGCTTCTATCTTATACTACACGCGATACAGAACAATATTGTTGGTTGTCTAATTCTTTATACTATGCAAAAATCGGTCCTGGACTTGACTTGTTCTAGCACAGTATGAAACGAACCAAATCAACCAAACCTTTTTCATTTTTGGTATGAAATTGAATTTGTTGCTGGTAGGTAGTCTATGTAGCAGAAGTGTACTGGCACTCATACCGACACTGATGAAGATTATTTCCCGGAAAATGCCAACTCTAACCTCAATTATGGCCCAATACCAGAATACAGCGAAATTGATTAGAGAAAATACAAGAAATCATCACATACAATTTATTTAAGCGACTATCTTTTATAATATTTCATGAAATAAAATATATTTTTTTTAAATCTACATTTTACTTTACTTCTTTTTAATATTGAAAGATCAAAAAACCGTGCAAGAACAGATTAAGTCCAAACGTTCTTTTTTATTATATGGTTATTTAAAACGTGACACTAAGCAACTTTCTAATATGAACTTTGTATAACTGTGCCCACAGTATGCCACAGTCAAAACCTTCTCCTTCAAAGTTCCTTCAGGCAGTTTTTCTTCCCTCCTGAAAAATTTACTATAATGCACATACCCGGTTCTTGCATTGGGCCTTCCAAATGCTCTATTACAATGCTAATGTAGTACTAGTAGTTATGTCAAGTGTCACTAGTGGCAGTGACAAAAAACATACCTACAACAGTGGCGGATCTGGGGCCTTTCGGTAGGTGAAGCGAACAATGATCCAAATT
This sequence comes from Callosobruchus maculatus, assembly GCA_951848785.1. Classification (NCBI taxonomy): domain Eukaryota; kingdom Metazoa; phylum Arthropoda; class Insecta; order Coleoptera; family Chrysomelidae; genus Callosobruchus; species Callosobruchus maculatus. Next base: position 7,004,133 of record CATOUR010000026.1, on the reverse strand, counting down.
TGGCCCAAAAATCATTAAAACTATACCTTAAGTGATTGAAATAACTATAAAATATTTACCATAAAATTATTACTCTTATTTTAATTGTAACGGACCTTTTGGTCCCTTACTAGTAATATATCCTAGTTTGGCGCCTCTCATCACTTATGGTTAATTCTCTAAACCATCTTTGAGATGGGAGTATGATATACTGGTTGCCTAAGAGTGTGGGCGCGGGTTAGAATATCTCCCATCGTATATCCTGCGGGTCGTAAAAGGCGACTAAAAGGAACCGAAGTACTGTCGGTATAAGCAGTAACCTCTTCTCAACCAACAGCTTTGGGTGGACGAGTTGAGAAGAGTCAGGACACCTTCTTGTCCTTGGGGTGAGAAATTGCCCCTAAAGGCGGATGAACCAGTAGATACCATCTGGTCAACGGCATGAGGATGCAGAAAGCAAATGGGAAACTACTGCATTAAAAATCTTAAAGATATCCCAAGAGAAACTCGTAAAATGAGTAAATGCATTCTACGAGTTCACAACATGTCTGTTAAGACATTGTGACTATGATGATGAAGAGTGTTACCAGTTTTGGGCAGTCGCAAGTGAGGGGAATAATACACCGCGCAGGTGGACCTTCCACCAACGAAAAGACACGCCGGCGCCGCAAAGTGGGGCAGGAGAAGCTCAAATGAGGCATCAAATAGGATACTTTCTGTTAATATTTCTTTCTATTTTAGTTACATCTAGTAGTGATGGAAGTATAAAATAAAACACAATTCAAGTATATATTTGTCATTTTGACTAGAAAAAAACATTTATAAATAAAAAAAGAAAGCATATTTCTGAAAAATTGTCAAGAGACTGAAAAATGCTTCCACTGGTACTAATTTACAATCAGAACTCTTTGTCCTTGTTACTTCAGCTTCACTGATACTGAGATCATCGTCCTCATCACCATTTTCATCATCATCTTTATTATCATTATTTTCATCTGGGATTGTAGTGCTTCTCTTGGAAGGCGTTGTGTTTTTTCCTATGTGGTTTCTATTTGCTTGATATAAGGGGATCAGAACTTAGAAAAAATGCATTGAATATATCTTGGTTGGTTTGTACTCGACTGCATTTCCTTGCATCATTTTCCCGATATTTTTTAAGATCTTTGTTGCGTGCTTCCTGAGCATGTACTGAATCCATTACACCATTATATATTATTTTCCAGAAATCTAGTATATATTCTACGCGCCTGCTTCCAGCGACACATAAATTGTGATTAAAAATGAGATATTTTTTCATAACGTCCCTCAATCCCTGTTTATCAATCACTCTTAATCACATTTTATATATTTTCTTAATTGAGTAGTCAAAAAGCTAACTTGTCTTCAATGCCATGACTTTGTGATCTACTTATATCATATAGGTCTCTTCTTTTCAGTAATACAATATTTTAATTCATGCCTGGAACAAATGACATACAAACATGTGCTTTGTAAAAATCAGTTTAAAAGTGTTTCTTTTCTAACCTCGAAAAAAATGTTGTTTATAAGAAAGGAGCAAAAAAGAGCAAGTACAAGGCATAGATTTGTGTTAAATATGAATCATTTATCTAGGGAAATTAAACCTCAAAGCTTGATCTGCTTTGGAACATAACTAAAATTGCCATTATTTTCGGGAAAAATTGTACAATATACGATTCATCGAACATTTTAATGCAAGTGACGTTATAGACTACACGTATACCTAAGTTATTAACATAATCGCAGAAAAATCACCACATACCTGACCATGAAAGTTCCGTATCGTAAGATGTAACTTTGTCACGTATACTTCCTTAAATAAAATTTTAAGGCAGGTTACAACTGGCACGAAATTGGCACCCTTGATTTCTTCACGGCTATAGACTATCAAACGATGCCTCTTGCGATGGTAGGGATAGGGTCGGAGCAAAATTTTTTGTGGTTTATTGTGCCCTGGTTAGGGACGTTTAAAAATTGCGCAAGCTGAGACGTGTATGCTCAATTTCATTTTTATACTTATTGCCAGGTTTGAAGGTTTTCTGCCCCACTGTGCGCCGTCCGCTTTCTTGAGGGGATTGCGAGAGGTCCTCGTTCGGTCCGCCATGATGGCGGACACTAGAGTGGTTGCAATTTACATAAGACGATGCAGACGAATTAGAGTAATGAGACAAGATTATAAGCTGCTGTAATGTACTAGAGATCGGAAACTTCCAGAAACATTAAAACATTTTGAAACGAAAGGAAAACTGCCAGCGATATAAACAAAGAAGAATCAAAAATTAATTAGAAGGTTCTAAAAAATGTACTTACGATCCTTGGTCTGAATGGAGGCTTGACCTTACGTTGTTCAAGCGCTGTCCAATCCATATCTTTGAAGAAAGGATGTGTTTGAATTGCAGCTTCACCGCCATGAGCTGTTACACAACCTAGCCGTTTGCTAGGATTCTTCGTCATAAAACCTGAAAAAAAACATTCGTCTAAGCACATTAAACAAAAAAATGGAGTCAAGTTGATTGACTCAGTATTTCCCACACATAATATTTGAAATCCCCTTACAGCCAAATCATCGCCCACCCTCCCGCAAAAAAAACGTACAACACAAAACTCTCAAAAATAGTTTATTGCGTCTCCCTCCTTAGAAACTAGGACGCCACAGTTTTCATTCTGCATGCTTCAACTGAACGATGCAAAATGATCAGGAGCCTCTAAACCGTCTAAAAGCGAAGTATGAGCTGTTTTCATATTTTTAGTTTTTAATTATTGTTGCGCCGCCACTGACACGATTTTTCAGACACTGGCGCGTTTTCCACTTCCGCCGCGATAGTCAATTCTGTGTCGAAATTTCATTAAAATCAATTTAATAATTTTTGCTTTACGCAATATACATAGAACGAAATTAAGCAATACTTGTATATGTATACATGAGTCAATCAGCTTGACTTCATTTTTTAAATCCATAAGCATAAAATAAATGAAGTAAGGATTTGTTTGAGGCGCAATTTTTTCTTAAGACAAAAAGATAAAAAATAAATCCAAGTGATCCTTTCAAGGGTACCGAATGACCTACCATACCATGCTTTCGAAACATTTTGTTTATTTCAACCCCTAAAGCTTACTCCGTACTTTTTCCAAATAGCACCCCACATCTTTTCCTACATTAATAAGGTCATTATTTTATTTAATATTTTGTAGTACCTTTCACTTCATATACAAATCAATATTTTTCGTAAAGTCGATAACCTAAGATAAATAAAATGAGCATTTGTTTGAGGTGTAATATTTTCGTAATAAAAAAGCATAAAAAAGACATTTGCTTTCGAAAGCATATCTTATAGATTATACAGTACCCTTAAAAATCCAATTAGCTTTATTTTAATCCGTTTTTTGCGTCAAGCAAGTTCTTGTTTTATTCATGTTATGCTTGTGATTTTACGAAAAAAATAAGTTTGCGTATGAAATCAAATGTACTGTAAGATTTTAAATAATATAAGGACTTAATTTGCGTGGGAAAAACTATTTGGTGCGATTTGAAAAACGAAAGTTGGGGGCGGACACGTAAAAAAATAATTTCCTATTAATTTTTTCAACTCCTCACAAAAAGTGGGGGGGGGGGGGTCTCGGCCCCCCATGCCCCCCGACGCGCCGCCGCTGATCGTGACCACAAAAAGCTTCCAAAGTTCGGGTACTAAAAAAAAAAAATAAGCTAGGTTGTAGGTTATGTGAGATCTTTTGGTTTAGGATAGTTTTACAGGTTTCTCGTCACCCCACGAAACAAATACAAACTCATCTGAAAGCTAAACATGTAAATTCCCATGTAAACGTAGTAACTAAAACACAAACTATTTCGAGCCATTTTTTCACATCGATTATGGGTGTATTCAGTTTATTTCCTTCTTCATGATCCTCTGCCCAAAGTAATACTATTTCAACTTAATTTATTGTATAATGCTTTTGCGGCCACGCTATGAAGAACTACTGGTCTTTTCTTAAACGCGAAACTGATTTTGATAACGTTTAAAAATAACTACATTTTTGGCTTAAAACTTATCCATTCGGAATTTTGTCATTTATTCTTTGTTATCAGCTATATACAAGATTATAATAATATAGCGATCTTTAAACAATATCTCTTTAGTTATGGCGTTTTATTTGCCCACCAAATAATACGACACATGTTGGAAGATAACATTTTTTGACTGACGTTTCGGCCACTTAAGCGCCCTTTATGTAGGCAATATTTAGCAAAAAATAAATTTGGTATACATGCATACTGTTTTTTGAATAAATAGCCCTACTTCGATTAAAAAAGCAGTTCCCCATTTCTGTATTTCCCTTAATAGTTCGGAATCCCGGTATAAATGAACCATTAAATTCGCTTTTTTCCCTCATATTAAGCAGTTATAAAAGGAAATATAACGAAAATACTGACCTTTAAGTATGCTAACAGCTTCCTTACTCAACCACACAGGATAGAGTACGTCATCATGTAGAATTGATTCAAACAAATCATCTTCATTATCAGCTTCAAAAGGTGGCTGACCAGCCATCATTTCATACATCAGGACACCAAGTGCCCACCAATCAACACTAGCACCGTATTCCAATTCCTTTAAAAAAAAAAAAAACGTTAAGTCATATAATACTTCCGGTTTAATAGCATTGAACTTTTTAGGAATGATTGCTGGTGACCAAGGACTATTATTATAATTACCTGCAAAATTTCTGGTGCAATATAGTCAGGAGTACCACAAAATGTTGACGTTGTTACTCCTTCAAGAATCCCCTCTTTGCACATTCCAAAATCGGCTAATTTACAATGACCATCTACATCCAGAAGAATATTGTCAAGCTTCAGATCTCTGAAAACAAAAAGCGATGTCACTGGTTATAGATAAATATCAATTAAATATATATATATGTTAAAAGTTTGACCCCAGTGAAACTTTGTAATGGAGAAGGTCGAACAGGCAGCCTTGAAGAGCGCTCAATACAAGCCCAAGTTATGGCTCAGATACGTGGACGATACGTTCGTCATTTGGAATCACGGAAGAGAAAAGCTAGAATAATTTCTAGAACACCTGAACAGCGTGCATGAAAACATTAAGTTCACCATGGAGGTAGAAGAAGACAAAAAAATCGTCTTCCTTGATGTTCTTCTAACAAGAAAAGGAGTTACATTAGGACACATCAAGGTATATAGAAAGCTAACTCATACTGACAGGTACTTACATAAAGAATCAAACCACCACCCATCTCAGAAGTACGGAATTATTAGAACTTTGACAGAACTGGCTAGAAAAGTGTGCGAACCAGAAGAACTCGACACCGAACTGGAACATCTAAAGAATGCTGTGAAGGCTAATGGTTACACAGAAAAGGAAATAACAAGACCAATGAGAAGAAATAGGGCAAAACCAGAACCTAAACCGATAGTAAAAGCTTTTCTACCCTATGTCCTGGAATAACAGACAGAATAGGAAAAATGTTACGAAAGGAAAACGTCAAAACCATCTACAAGCCCACAAGGAAGATACAGGAATATTTGAGAACGGTGAAGGATAAAAGAGACCCATTCACAAACACCGGGAGTTTATCGCATACCATGGACATGTGGGAGTGTATACATAGGAACAACGAAGCGATCTATAAACACAAGAATTGCAGAACATAAGGCTAGCTGTCGACTAGGCCATACGGACAAATCAGCGGTAGCCGAACATGCGATTAAGGAGGGAAGTCACAGGATCAAGTTTGAAGAAACTCAGGTTCTTGGTGCAACGTCTTCGTACCATGCCAGACTTCACAGAGAAGCCATCGAAATACAAAAACACCATAATAATTTCAATAGGAAAGAAGAAACACAGAAAGTCAACCGGACATGGGTACCCATCCTAAAGGACTTGAAGACACTACCATATCGCGAAGGGGCGGGGCTACCAACGCTACCTGGTTGGGCCACGTCACCATTAGCAGGTATAAATACAGGTGCAGATCCACCAGCCGTCAGTATTTTGGAAGTAGCCGAAGTGAAATAGCTTCTGAAGATGCAATCCACTCGTGGTGGCGAAACGTCAAGCTTTAACGCTAAACGACGCCGGCCTAAAAACCCAAGAACCACAAATTCATCAATAAGGTAGTAGTTCTATGGAACGGGTTTGATATTTCAGTTGATGTATCATATGAAATAATAGGTGTTTACTACAATCATGTATGACATATCATATACATACTACGATAATGACAATGTAACTATTATACACTTGAACCGGTCTCTAATAAGTGTCGGAGAGTCTATCTGTCAGATAACCTATATTATTTATATGGCATGGTAATGTGGTAGAAAAAGTAAAGAGATTTAAATATTTGGTACGCTGGCTAAATGATAAATGGGATCCTGATGAAAAGATTAAAAGCAGAATCGAAATAGCCAGAAATACTTCTTTCAAAATTAAAACAATACTCTGTAACCGAGATTTAAGTTTGACTACTTGATGGCGAGCAACAAAATGCTGTGTACTGTCCGCATTTTATACGGAGTTGAGGGATGGACGTTAAAAGCACGGACCATATCACGTTTTGATTCTTTTGAGATGTGGCTATACAGACGCATATTTAGCATATCATGGACCTAGCGAGTAACAAACAGTAGGGTACTTGCAAGAATGAATAAAGAACAGGAACTTTTAACCGCTTGTACAATCGATCGTTGAGGAAAAGACGACGAGGGGTCGGGCGTACAAAGTTCTTCTGGATTCGCAACTTGCGCCAGTGGTTTATTATAAGAGAGGCTTTTAGCACAAGACAGAGACGAATTCTAAACTATAGTCGCCAATCTCCGCTGAGGAGATGGTACTAAAAGAAACAGAAAAGAAGAGATTTATATGGCATTATCTTTCAGATAGGCTATCCGAAACTTATTAGGGACCGGTGAAACCGGCCTTACAATAATAAAAACTACAATTATCATACTGTGGCTATTAAACGCAAATCCATACCTGTAAATAACACCATGACGATGTAGAAACTGTAAAGCTAACGTTACTTCTGCAGCATAGAATCTTGCACGTGGTTCATCAAATTTCTTTGCACGTTGAATTTGGAACATTAGATCACCACCGTTGACGTATTCCATAACAAAAAATAATCTAGAACAAAAATATTATCTCAATAATTCGGTCGAACACCTAGCGAATGAATATAGTTTAGTTTAAGATCAAATATGCACATTTAGTGCTGTAAAATACACCTAATTTGAAGCCTGGTTTTCCATGAATTATTTCGTAAATGCAATTGTTTTGTGAGGTCGATTGTCAAATTCATTTGATAGATTTTATATCAACTTAAAAAAAATATATATGAATAAATCTCTAGAAAGCCCAAACGGGCTACAGATAATCCAACTACATTTTCTTACCTGTAGTATGGTAGTTGATAAAATTGTACACATTGCAATAAAAATGAATAGGCTGGATTTGTTAGCGCAAATTTGATAAAAGTCCGTAAAACATTTTTTTCTCGAAAATTATCAAAGGTTTGGTGTTATATTTTGCACAGTGATACAAAACTAAGAATATGTCTCAAAATTATTACAGTTATCAATACTTGATTGAAATCCGCACTACTTGAGCATTTTTAGAAGACAAGAAAAAAATATGAACAACGAAGTTGCTTTCATCGTCGCTTTTTTTTAATATATTGATATTTTTGGTCCATGTAATTTTTACAGTGACAGAAGATCCACAAAAAATCAGAAGAATTACTTATTTTACAATAGAAGACGTTCACAACTCATAAAGCACAAGGTCAAAGCTACAAATTAGCAGCGACTTTGTCCAGAAAGTAATAAATAAAATAGCTATCTCAGACAAAGTTTGGTGGGAATATTATTTTTGGGATTTATGCTATCCTATCTATCTTATTTGTCTTAATAAAAGTTCTCTGGAAACAAGCTTATATTAGCACTACGCTAAGTCAGGAAACGCAGAGCAAAAGTATATCCTGATCAAAGCATTGGCCTGTCATTGTCTACCGAAAATAGAATTCCGTCCGTGCAAGTATTTGGAGGTACAAAAAAAGGTAAACGATAGAAGAGTAATAAAAATAACAATGGAAATAAACAAATGTGACTTGAATCAGCTGGAAATATACAGGGTAATTCATCTCATGATGAGTCGTAAAAAATAGCAATGAAGCTGAAAAAACTGAGAAAAATGATGGTGATAGCCAGAAGTGACAATTATCAGGAACGAGACATAGGCGTCGTGACATCATTATGGAAAAGCTTATAATAGGCATTTACGGAAACTATGATCGGGTTAACTTGGATCACTGATCCTGACGTTCGGAAAGTGATCTAGGATCAGTCAGAAATAAGGTCAGTTCACTCTTGTACAGTAAATGATCGCGATCGGATGATTCAGATCAGTAGCTGTTTTTATTAACCATCTGTTTTTTATTCTTAAACCAAATTGTTTGTTGTTCGACATACGTTAAATCCATGGAATCATAAATCCCACTTGACAGTTGCTTAACATATAACTGATTGATCCGGATCCAGATCACTGTTTCCGTAAAGGGCTACTAAAAGTAGTTTTAAAGGTGTTGTCAAATTAATTCACTTTCATTTCTTCAGGAGTTCACTAGACGTGATATCAGAAAACTTTGAACTCCATCTAAATTCATGTGGCACTGTGAATGTTCCTACTGACATGGTGGAGCAATTCAAGGACCCGGAGATATGGCCGAAGCACATTGCGATCAACAGATATGAATCTCGTGTTTATCGAAAAATCGCAACAACAGTTTTTTGGGATGTGCAAGAATAATTTTCATCGACTAAAAGGAAAAAGATCAATAACGAATATTATCCGAAATTATGGCAACGTTTGTGGCTGCATCTGGGTAAGAATAAAGTGTTGTTTCATCAAGACAATGCCCCCACTCACAATACCGTTATTGCAATAGCCAAAACTATTGAATTGATTCTTATCTCATGTACGATATTCGCCAGATTTAGCCCCTTCGGATTGTTTTCTCTTCCCAACCTTGAAAAAACAGTTCACTAGTCAAACATTATCCAACAACGAAGAAGTGATATGGGTCAAGCCAGTTCTTATCACAAAAAGAGGATCGAAGTGAATAGAGCTGCAAGAAGATAATGTTGAACAGTAAATATATATTTTTTCAGAATGTTTGTCTTCTTTGCTAGATTGGGTACTTTTGGGGACACCCTCATAGTTCTTTAAAGGGACTTAAAAAATATCGCACACTTCAATGGCTCTTATAAAATCTGTTTATAAGACGCTTACAAATGATCTTAGAAAATGCTCCGTACGTGTATGCAAATGAAAATTTGGATCATATGATGATTGTGAATAATAAATGGATTGACTGTTACTTTGAATTCAGTTTGATTTATTACATTAAGGGCCGATTTTATCAACATGCATATTTAACAAATAATTTAACAAAGCTTTTCTATTGGATGTTATTTAGCAAAAGCTTTCTATTGGGTATTGCGGGCTAGGTTAATAAATATCGTTCAATAGTATCTTATCAATGTTGAAAACAAAACGTCAAAGCTGGTGGTGTTGGTTCGAGACCCAGGCCGCAACTATTTTTTTTTATTTTTTTTTTATCCAAAATATTCATCGATGTGTTTTACTCATGTTACACACATTTTTTTGTATCATCGACATACAAATGTTTTTGAATCAAATTTTATTAGACATTTTACTTGACATATTGCAAAAGCTAAGTACCGGAGGCGGTGGAGAATTCAGTCAGTGGAAGTGAAATTTATCCGTCAATATCAACCGCCAATTGCTCTGATAGCGGTATCAAAATGAAATTATTCCAAAAAAGTAAAATTATTCGTAATTTTTGTTGTACTAGTAAAACATCTAATAACATTTGAATCAAAAACACATTTATGTCGATGGTACAAAAAAATGATATAACATGAGTAAAAAGCATTCCAATGAATATTTTGGATAAAAAAAAGTAGTTGCACGGGCTGGGTCTCGAACCAACACCACCAGCGATACCAAGTCATACGATGTCGGCTACTCTGCCACTCGGCCACCCAGCATGCTACAGTAAAATCGCCTCAGAAGATATTTGTTTAGGTACTTTATTATTGGGATCTGTGATCTAATTTCAAACATTCAAAAAGATATTTATTTCGATCGTTGACTTCGTCTCGAGTTGCAACAAATATACATTTTAGTTACAAATGTTACAAGTATTTTCATGAAGTACGTCACACGGGTCAGGAGTCGTCGGCGTGTTTTCGGTTCTGGATTCAAAAACTCATTTTTATTTTGATATAACTGTTGGATTATTGCGAAAAATAACAAAACAAAAACAGTTTTGTTGTAAAACTTATATTTGATCTCTCCATTTATCACAAAAAAATTATTCAAAACCCTAATTTTTTGCCATTATCATTTTGCAGAAGAAAAAACCAGCGATCAAATGTACAGTTTTTGCGGAATCTGATTGGTTGAAATTAGCAGTTGGTAAACTTTTGATTAAACAAGAAAATGCAATTTTTCACCCATTTAAGATGGAAAATCAGACTGGAAAAGATACTGGACGGTTCATAATGGTCGATTTGTATATAAAGTATGTCAGTTTTAACCTTTTTGAGGCAAACTTCAAGAGAAATCAATAGTTTTCAGAGAACTTTGACACATGCATGTTCTTGATTGGGCTGTTCTGATTGTTCAAAGCCTTTGTTAAAATGCACCTGTTGATAAAATCGGCCCTAAATATTACATATACCATACGTACCTATCGCGAGTTTGAAAACAAGAATGCAATGCTGTCAAAAATGGGTGATTGGCAGCCAGCGCTAAAATTCTCTTTTCCGTCATAGTACAATCCACGTCGTCGTCTTGGATAATTACATCTTTCTTCAACACCTTGACGGCGTATACCTCATCTGAATTCCGCTTTTCAGCCAGCATTACTTTTCCGAAACTACCTTTGCCTAATACTTTGACGAAATGGAAGTCCGACAGTCCTATTGCTCTAGTGCCATCTCCTGAAACATGTGCATTGATAAGATCCTAAATATGGGCTTTATTTGGTATACAAAAATGAGCGATATAGTTTTTGTATAGCTCTGGGCGGTTTACTATTCGATAAAACATCCGTCTCTGGCAAGGCTCTGGTATAAAGTGGTTACTAGGCCGTTTCACAATCATTGGTAGCCTCTGGTAGTCACTTAACCGACAAATGGTAGTTAACCAGTGGTTATCGAGGAGTTCTAATTAAGCCAATGATTAAGCTTATTTATCTTTAAGTTGGCACTATGAACGGGTGTTCTGAGGAACATTTCCATAATTTTTATTGTGTTCCGTGAATACAACCGTTTGACAAAAACCTAACCTTTGTATTGTATTTGGCTTATGTCGTAACCTTAGAGTAACAACTGAACATAGAGGTAGTAAACAAACCACTTCAGCATGGCGTGCTCAAAGCCATCATCTTTTGACACTTCAGCCTCCAAACATTGCCAACTAACCTGAAAATTCTTCCAACGCAACCCATGTTACAAACACTGCTCTGGACTGTCCCATCTCGAAAAACTGTTGAACTACACTCGAATATAGCAGAGCAAGTCCGTAAAGCTTCACTACAGTTACCAACAAATAGAGAATTCGATTTTACTGACCAAGCATAAAAGTCGCACAAACAAAACAAACGTTTGACAGTCGGGGTTTACCGTAAACAAATCGCAGGAAAATTATATAGGCGTTGTCAGCTCCTCAAAATTTATGTAAGACAGAATTTGCGTTTATGATGAAGAAACATGTAGTAACGCAGTAGAGGTCAACATATCTATTGATTTTGCTGTAATCATTCCTGAACTATCAAAACACCGTCTTTTTTAACTTAGAATGGAATATTTCTGGATACTATACAATTAAGACGATAGTAGACAATTATGATTGCCGTATCTGGTGGTCAATATGACAACGTAAGAAAAGATGTTGGCCTATTAGAATTAGTTGTTTACTACCTCTATGTTCAGTTGTTACTCTGAGGTCGTAACAGACTATAAAATCAAAATCCATCGACGTCTAATACGTCAATGTCAAAATCCATGTATTTATAACCTCCAAAGCAAGCTTATCTGTCATCGGTTGACCACAACAAACGGCAAGATAATCCATACTTTATCCTTGGCTTTTGACGTAAACCGCCGATTATGAAATGGATTGTTTTCGCTAACCAGTAGTTTTTTAACCACTAGTTAATTAACGGTTGTGAAACTGTGCCTTAGATGTATACTATTATAGTAACACGTAAATATTGTATGTTTTAACTGGAGCAAATCAATACAAATCCAAGCATTTCTTTTAATTCAAACTTCGAAAAGGGAGCAAAAATAGCTCCCTTATATAGCTTAAATGTTGTATAGGCGTACCATTATTTGACATCTTTTCCTCCATCATCTTCGATAGATCTTCTCCCGCCGAATCTCCACTTGCATTCGAATTATCTTCTTGCTGCTGTCCATTTCCTCCAGATCCTGATGTTACCTTGATTCTTCTTGGCGTTTGTTTATCTGGAGAAATGCCTGCAGGAATATTCAAAATTTAAAGAGATCATATCACAACCAAGAAAACTTAATCCAAAGTTTCAAAAATATTCACTGCGTAGGTTGCATCACAAAACTAATAATTGATTCACCAATTAAATATGAGGACACTTCAGTTTTGATTTAAATCTTTGTTTAAAATGGCTTGTTATTGTTTATTTTTGAAAATATGTAGCAAGCTGCATAAACATTCAAACTATTTAATCAGAATATCTATGAAATATTTTATTACAGCAATAATAATAGTGTAATGGCGAGGCGAAGCGAACCAACACTAAAATCCTCATGGCCTACTGGAGAACTCCTTTTTCTCGTCACTACCAGATCTCATAGTGACTGTCACTTTACTGGGTATTATATTATTAACTACCGTTTCCTTTTTGGAAAACATTGTTACATTATAGTTAGATTTCTCCAATCGAGTAATGACAGTGACTTCAATTCTATATAATTTTTAAAAAGCTCTGGTAGTAAATGATTATTTAATTTAAATAAAATTTATTTTTGTTATTCAACCATTGAAGATCTAGCATATATTTTTTATTCGTATGTATTTATTTTTATTTAAATTTACAGTCACAATTTTATTTTGTAATTTTGAAAGCAGTTTCTTTGCAGTGAATGCCATACAATATAACATATGAAAAACAGGTCAGATATCAGTCAATTTTGCAATTTAACTCTTGAATCTTTCCTAAAATAATGAAAAACAATATATACCCAAATATTTGAGTGATTCACCTACTGAGATTTTTTCATCGGTATTTGTAAGTATTTTTAACCAAATATATTCCTATTAAAAGTACTCACTACTACGTCTAATTTTATTATTTTTGTTTGATCAAATTATCAACGTATCGCCTGTAAATATTCGAAATTTACATTACTCCAGGATATTAAAAATATCATGAGTTTATGAAATTAACAGTAAAGAATCCAATTTACTGATTTGTTGTACTCCAACGAAACGATCAGATACTTCCAATTTTGTTAAAATTTGCATACTGCTCTTGAATCTATTAACAATTCCTCTTTGTCTAGAGGCTCAAATGCCCTCAAGAAGTCTAAAAACCGAGTTACGGTATTTTCTTCATCCATACATCGCCATCCACAGATCTAAACCATTTAAAATGCCGCTACTGTAATAAGAATAATAATAATGTCTTTACAATAGTACAAACAGCGAAATCTAGCCTTAACGGCTACTCTACTTAACCGGTACTGTAGAATAAAAAATTATTTTTTCAATATGTGGTGCCCTTCAATAATAAAAAGAAATAGATAAATGTAATATATTCTAAGGCGACACTGGCAATAGGTGTTGTATGTGGGTGTGAATTAACTTTATGCAGTTTATTGGTTATCTCTGTTGTTATACCTTATTTCACTTTATTTTGCTGTTAATGGACCTTAATTTTTAAGCTTCGTTTACATTGATTATTTCTTACTATCTTTGCATAGCACTTGATCAACCCAAGTTAAATAATAATGATAAAAATTAACGAAACGTGACGGAGGGTATATTCCTATAGGGCATTAATTATTTCTGAGAGTCACGGCACACCGATCGGAAAAACGTTAGAAAGTTTTGCGGTGATTTTAAGAGTACAATCCTTTTTCCAACTATTTTAAAAGCGATATAGCAATACCATTTAAAATTTTCGTAGTGATGTCAAGTAGCACCCTCTACAAACCACAGCATAATCAACTCGGATAATGTTTATGCAACAAATCATTAGGCAAGAACAGGTCTTTTAAACGAGACCTAGCTAATTCAGAATTGCGGACGGAATTCAGTATTTTCTCAAAAAATGGTACTTTTTTGGCCTGCAGTGTTTACATTCCACAATTTTCTGGCGTTGCCGCCATTTTGTTATATATGTAGTTCGCCTTTGCCTCCTTTATTTTGTAGTAAAGGAGGAAATAGAAATATTAATCGTCGGTGGAAAAAAAAAACAGTTGTTTCGTATCCTACTTTCAATTGCATGTTTCTTACCTATCTGAATTAAAATCTCGGCTATTTGCTTCGTGTTCGTGCCGCAATTGTTTGCGACATTTTTCTGACATCTTTTGTGCACATTCATGGAACATGCCTCGCACTGGAGCCCTTGACGAAACAGACCGTACAACATTGAGCCGCAGTGGTCGCAGAACGTGAATCGCCTGAAGTTGTGGACCACAAACCGATGCGGCACATTGACGTTGAATCCAGTGTTCGGCTGGCACGCCTAAAAATGAGAAATGTCTAGATAAGGAAATATTCATGCGGTATCATCTGAGGAAAAATCTGATTTGCCGAAGGTAGTGTCATTTGCGTAGCTAAAGAGTTTTCTTGTCGGAAACAGCTACCATGCATTTTTACTTAATCGAGTTACAGCACCGATTTATTATTATCTACTATTATCTCACATCGTATTACAGCCGAAATTTCGTCAAAACCGGTGCAGCAGTTAGTGAGGTTACGTTACTGCAAGTCCATAGGCGCATTCGTATTGCAAGTGAAGCGAGATATTTCAAACTAAAGTGAGACTGTCAAATCAGTAAATATCAGTTCTATTAGGCTTTCAAAAAGAACAGCTGAGCACAGTAGTGATGTAATGAATATTATTCGCATATTCGCATTCACGAAATTTCTTGAATTTTTTAATGTAAAAAGTAACTTAATCTCGTAATCAAATTTGTCTTCTGTTCATCACTTGGTATCATTTATTTATTTAACGTTGGGCAATGAAGCTTATATTTAGTCCTTTAAAAAGATCCCGAGGCATCCCATTGGGTCTAATTTTGTTTTCATCTACACTTTAGCGGAACTAATAATGTTTTCAAAAAGCCGCCCTTATGCAGATACACAACTATATGTTTCATTTGACAATAATAATAATCGTCTTTATTCAATTTGTATTAAGGTATACAGGAAGTCTAGCAGAAAGTGGCGAAGTTTAGCAACATGTTATTCTTACACTTAACCACCCCTGCATCAGATTAAGTTATTCAGTAGCAGATTCAATTGTCAAAATATGAAATTATACACATTCAAGACAAAAATAAAAGAACAAAATCTTACAAGAAACTAGTGCATAAACAAATTATTAAAGGCTATAATGGGTTATAATAGGTTAACATTTTAACTGCTTTTTGAGATAGGGATAATATTAGTAGACTGTTATGACTACTCGGATGAACGGTTTTATCTACAGGAATAAGAATGAGCATTTTCGAGCGTTTGAACCATTTGGGACGTAAAGGAACAGAGCGATTTAGGAAAGGATGCTTTATATTCATAGTCGATACTTAAGAGTTACTTACTACTCAAATAACGAAATGTCAACATGACAATGGAGTAAGGGAACCTTAAGTATTACTCAAGTGTGTCCTTGTGCATCTGTTTTCTAGACAACACCTACGAGACGGAGGAAATACATTTGGCGACGTTGTCGTATTTCAAATATAAGTCAACTTGTTATGCCTTATGCCTATTCCTAGGCATGCTGATGTTTTATGTTACCTCTTTTTGTTTTGTGTCACAGAAACTGATATGTTGACATTTCGTTACTTGAGTATTGAACGGCTATGAAACACACAGCAGTACTTGATGCATACTCAAGTATTAAGTAACCACTCAAGTAGCAACTATAAATATGACCCTAAGTCTCCAGTAGGGGCTATACAGAGTTGGACAAAAAAAGTTTCTAGTTCTTTACATAAAAATACTTACCTCATCTTGCATTCCAGGACATTTGGTTACAACACTCTGATGACAACGTTTGTGGACGACACAAGTGCAAACTGCAAAAGAACATTAAATAATTATTTATTGTCAATACCGCGAAAAGTCAACACACACCTAACCATCAATAAAAATGCAGAAATAGGAAATATTAGAGAGAAGCGTTAAAACATAAGAGACCTTACTATGTAATTGAGTGTTTTATATGTTTGAGGTTCTTCATTAAAATTAAGCTAGAACCACTGAAATATGAATACCATTTAAGACAGCATCCCTATTCGTCAAACATTTTTAAAAACGATTGATGACAGGCGCGCAAGACGTGCACACTTATATACGAGAAAGTATAAGAAAATAACAAGACTGGTGCTATAACATACCAATGAAATATTTATTTGAAAATACTTAGCTATCCTTCAAAGCGCTCTCCTTTATTTTCGATACACTTATACCATGGCTTTATCCACTTGTTATAAATTTCCGAAAAACCAATGTTTGATGGTCTGCTTAGCATACCCATCACGTGGTTGTTGAACTCTAAATCCGACTTGAAATCTATGATCTCTCAATTCTTTTTTGACTCGGGGTACAAATGGAAGTCAAGTGGAGCAAGGTCGGGAGAGAGTGAAGCGCGTTGAGTAATTCTTAATTTTTTTTGCATTAATAAATCACATTACAAAATGGCGAGTTCCAAAACCTATTGCATATACAGGGTGTTTCTAAATTGACACGAAAAATTTAAAAAGGTGATTCTTAGGCAACTTTTGAGGGGACTTTCATATAAGTTTTTGTTAATTTCCTTTTCAGGGTTGTTTCAGTTTTTCGAAGGTATGCAAAAGACTGGCAATTCAATAATTAATTTCTAACAAACGTCAAACGTTGAATCAAAGCCTACTTGAGCGAAGGTACGTTGAAGATAAGTTTTTCATGTTCAAGCGTGTTATAAAATTCTACCTTTGAAAGAAATTACAGCACCAGTGTTGTTATACGCGCATGGGAAGCAGGGATTTTTAATGCTGATATGAATGCATCGGATGCAGAAAGTCGATAGCCTTTAACAAGTTGAAGAGAGAACACAATATCCCCTACCTACCCACTTCCATTCTTTAGAATATGCGTTCCTCTGAGTTGCCAGGTGTGCCGATTTTCCGGCAAAGTAGCGATTTAAAAACAGAGTTAGCGACCAAAAACGGTGGCTGGACGATTGGCGACTTTTGGTAGCGCAAAACATACAATGGGTTGGCGACTTTTGGCTATTTCTAAGTTCAGTTTCATTGGTTTTCCCCTCAAAAATAAGGGCTAGCAACATAAAGCGGGAATATTGCCAGCTGTTTCTCAACTGACACTTTGATCATAGTGACCCTTCAAGGAGAGAGAGCAGATAAGTAAGATTGGTCGCTCTTAACGTGACCTAGTTCTTGTTACTACGCATGCTGAAAATAACGATAGCCACGAAATTCGTGATTTCTGGTGATCCAAAAACGCCAAAATGTTTCAAAATAAAAAGATGAGTTGACTCGCTATTAGCAAATGACCCTTAGAAGTTTCAAAGTAAATTAATCTCACTGGGAAGTTATTTTAATTCTAATCAGATAGACAGAGTTAATATTGAAATATTTCTTATTTTTATGTTTATGTAATGTTAACTGTACACTCATTGCTACCATTCAGCGTTGCGCGAAACTAGTAAGACGGGAGTGCTGAAAAAGTCCCATACCAGTTTTGATGTAATCTCCTCCAATAGCCCTTAGTTTCTACGTGGTTTCTACAATACAATAAATATGACATTGACCACAGGTTAATCATAGGATTATATCAGTTTGACATATTTTTGCAGTTCCGTGGGTCAGACGTCAGCCTCAGCTACAGAATGTGTCATATTAGGCGTTTCGGTTTTGACAATTCTCACATTCACAACCCCGAAGTCGCCATTTCTGGCGATCTTCATGCCAACCGCTGGCTACAAGCTTACTTATAACCTGGCGACATGCGATGCACGCTTTAAGTGAGATATCAGTTCACTCCATCGAAACTGCTTTCTTAGTGCGCCTGGTTTTGAATGTAGTGAGGATATAGGACGGGTTAGGGGTTAGGTTTCTCTTTTTGACTTATGGCTTTGCCCGTATGTACCTTCTCTATATATTATCAATACTTACACAATACACATAGTAAGGAATCTTTCGTATAATCAGTTTGAAATGTGTGAAGAAAATAATAGATAATATAAAATATAAACTTACAAAACAAGTTAAAAAGCTATATATTGTACAGCCATGCCAGTGGTGCTGCAAATTAAAAAATAAAATCAGTAATATGATAAAAACCCAACAAAAAACCTTGACGAAGCATGCAAGAAAGATAGGAGGTAGATTCAAATGTCGACACCGACACCAAGTAACATAAAAAAAGGTACATCAAAATTAGGCAGAACTAGGTGCAAGATAAATTACACGAATATTATATCAGTCATGGTAGGTATCTTTTTGATACCACCTCCATATTTTATTTTTAAGGGTATTTTTCTTTATTTGTAAAATTTTCCAGACAGTTACGGTATTCTTATCAGCTTTTGATTATATGGGCAAAGTCCTACAAGTGCTTCCCAGAAAATGCTACTGATGAAACAAAATATCTTTTTAATTTTAAACACTTTATTTTCCTTTTTATTTTTGGTCAAGCTACTTAAGACTGATTAAGTTAATGTCATCTAAGACGTGTTTTTCACTGTGGTTGTGTTACTTTCTCAATATATGTTTCCTTTATACGGGGAATAAATAAGGCACTGAAGTGTAAAGCAAACAGGGCCCATATTCACAAAACATGCTTTTTTCACCATTTCAGTAGAAATGAAACAATTTCAATGGACTAGTATCATGCATTTTTTTTGGTTGCATATGGTAGAGTACGTCATAAAAAGCGTCCCAGTTTTTTTCTCTGATTTTTTTGGGCACAGGATGCCGTGAAAATAAGGAAAATATTTGAATTCTCCTAGGGCAGTGACGCCACTGCCCTAAAGGCGAACAGCCAATTATAAGACAGATATATGTGCTGTGTTGCCGCATTCTGATGGCGCGCGAAATGCCGGAGCTGTACGCGGGCTGGCTCATCTATCTTGTCTTCTGTTCCCGTCCTCGAGTCGAAGCTGTTCCTGGCAACAATGCACTGCTGATGCTTCGCGCGGTTGGCACTGATTGGCTGAATTTGAATTCCTTTCTTTAAACTTTAGAATGGAATTACTAAAAAACAAAATGATGTAGAAAGTAACAAAATGCAGCAGTACGTTAGCGGTTATAACAATTAAATCAATTGTTCTTAACCTCGTGATACTAGTCCATTGTAGGTATATCACTCTATTTCCAAACGTCTCATGTTTGGTAGTGTTTGGTCTGATATTGGAGATTTTCACATTATTTGAATTATATTAATATTTGAATTTCAAGTGATATCAAACGGAAAAATTTTTAAATTCGCATTTGTTACCATGCATATGAGTATGCGTAGGCGACATTTTTTACAGCCCGTGTTAAAACTAGACGATATTTTTTATCTTTCAGTGTAAAAAAAATAATTTTTGATTCGTTGATTTTCCATATACAGTACGTTCATTTGGCAGCGATTTGGATATAAAATGGTTATAACTTTTGAAGTACCCTGTATAATGTTAATGTTTAAGAACGGGAATCATTAGTAGAACGTAAATATGGAATAATATATAGGTTGTCTCATTAAAAAAAATGTATGTTTAAATCACCACGTAGTTATGGATGACCCTGTATAAATAAAAATATTTTCTGAGCATGGAGAATGTCATTGGTTACAACTCTTATATACAACATGTTTTGCTATCTTTTACAGTAGTGAAGTTATTGACCAATCTGGTACTAAAAACTCACCCTGTAATTACACTGTTACATCAGATACGCACGGGATCAACAGCAAACATAGTTCGTAGTGCAGCAAACTTTGAAGCTTGTCGCAAATGAAAGCTAGAGATAGCGAAAGCGAACAATGGTTAAGGTTAAAGAAAAACGCTTTGACTTACAGTTAGACTGTAAAGCGTTTGTGGTTTTGTATTCTAACAAATAATAAATAGCATGAACAACATATTAGTATAGCACAACGAATTGGAACTAATAACAGCACCTTAATTGATGTACCTTTTATAAATATAAAAGCTAAGCGCTAATAGCATAATACAATTTATACACTAAACACCAATGCATACTCAAATTCATACCTTGACATTGATAGCCTTGCTTGCCCAAACCCCTGAAAAACAAAACCACCGTGGTGTTAGCTACGCCCTCTTTTCTCTTTGCCGATTTTTGGCAAAAATATTATTTTGCACCTGATAAAATCAGAACTGAAAAAACTTTGAGCAGTGCGCCTATTCTTTCATAGTGGTTTTATTGCTCACTATTTATGGATTATAATGTAATCAACTAACAAATCGGTATAATCAGTAACTGATAAAGAAGCTATCAGATCATAATTTCCATACTAGTTAAAGTGACACAAATATGTGCCTAAAATTACTGACAATAGATCCACTGACTAAAATGAGTGATCTCGGCGTGATTTCAGATGACAGTTAATTATCGTTATGCCACTCATTAGCACAGAAACATTTTATTATACAGGGTGTTCATTTGAAAACTTCCCACCACGTATTTATCGGAATCCATTATTCAAAGAAAAAACGTCGAGCACGTAAAAAGATTTGTCAAGGGGGACAATTTTTTAACCAAAAACGACTTCACCTCTTTGTATCCTCTGCCCCCAAAATTTTAAATGATAAGGAGGATCGAGTGATAGCTTATTTTAAAGGTATGACGAAGTTCTTTATTTTGACGTTTGATTTTTCAAATCGGTCGATTTGTTTTCGAAAATATTAGAAAAACCTTTAAGCATGTTGATTTGATCGGATATAAAATAGAAATACAGGAAAATATCACTTTTTATTGCGATAACTGTTGAAAATGTTGCCCGTTATTGGCCAAACAATGATGTAGGCGATGTTCAAATGTCTGATGGACAGTTGCAAAAACAGTGGAAACTGCCGTTAAAATTTACTCAAACTGGATTAGTTTCAAATAAAAAACAGAGATTTGGATGAAGCCGCTCAAGTTGAAGGTTTTGCTCATTTTGACACAAATCCTAATTACTTCATTACGCAAAAGTGTGAATGCGACTGTTATGTATGTCCATTAGGCTCTATACAAACAGTTCCTAAACTACATAAACTGATATGAATGATAATACCGTTCATAAAAATAATACCTGCTTCACTGATGAATGCACATTTTATCTAACTGAATTTGTTAATAAGTAAAACTGCAGCTATTGGAGCAATGATAATCCTCGTGCTTTTGTATAAGTACATACCCGGAATCCTAAAAAAATGAATGCGTGTACAGGCATTTTCGGAAGCAAAGTGCCATTCTTCATTAATAATACAAAATTTAAATGGAGACATTTATTTGGATATGTTGGAAAATACAATAAATCGGCTTACCACTGAAAACCAGATAAATGGATAGAGTGAAGAGGGCCTAGATAATGGCCTGCTAGATCTCATAATGTGGCGCAATTAGAATGTTTTCTATGGAGTCATTCAAAATCCATTGTATTTACTCCGCAACCTGTTTGGACGACCTTCGTTGATGCATCGTCGAAAGCTGCCATGATATCCCACAACATGTTTTTGCAACTGTATGTGTGGAATTTGAACATTGCCTATATCATTGTTTGTTCAATAGCGGGCAACACTTTGAACACTTATTGCAATAAAACATGATAATTTATTGTGTTTTTTGTTTATTATTTGAACAAATTAAGATACATAAATATTTTTCAAATTTTCTCGAAAACTTAAAAAGTCGAACTTTAAAATATAGGACTTCGACGTACCTTTAAAACAAGCTATTACTCGATACCCCTTGTCATTTAAAACTTTTAAGAGGATGGCCTAGGGGGCAGAGGGTAGAAAGGAAGGAAGGAGTTTTTGGTTAAAAAGTTTTTCTCCTTGAAAAATCTTTTGACGTGCCTCGGCGTTTTTTCTTTTAATTAGTGGTTTTCGATAAATCCGTGGTAAGAAGTTTCCAAACGAACACCCTGTATATTTTAATGTATAATAGTCAACAGAACTTAATGGAATTGTATTATAGGTGAACAAAGACGAGAAGAGAATGCAACATCTAACATAATACAATGGGGAGTATATGTAGTGAATCAAAAAAACATGAAAATAATCAAGGGTCAATTTTGTATGCGATAGTGGAAACACTTTCATAACTACAATTTTTTTGGGGATTCGTTGCATCTCCCCAAATTGATCTACCATTTTTTCTGAAAACGATCCGGGAGGATTGAAAGTCTTATATGAGTATTTTCTATATGTGCTGTTTTATTATTATACTGCTGTCAGTGGACCACTATTCAAAAAGGAAAAAGCTTGTTTCGTCCTCGATCAGTAGTAACCTATTGTAAATTTCATTACAGCACAAAAAGACACAACCAGATGGAAACGAGTGACGCGTTTTTGAAACATCAAACATTCCAAAAGACTTGAACTATAAAAATTTAATAAAACAAACAGTTTTTTTCAAAAAAGTTTGTTTGAAAAAAGCATGCCTACTTGGCATACAATTTTTCGAATGTGATTACAGAATTTTAACTTCGTACCAAAAATCGATTCCAACAGATATAAAAAAATTCTATCAGATGCAAAATGCTAAAAACAAACAACACGCATTGACTGGTAAGTTTTCGAAAAACAGTACATGTTCCATTGAATATGGAACTGAGCAGTAATATGTACCCTAAAGACATCACAAAATCATACAATAGCTTCTAACTTGAAAGCCCAGTACACCCCAGCAGACTAATTTACAAGGTGATTGATAATTCGATACATTAATTTTGGGGGGGGGGGGGGGTTATATTAGAGGCGGTAAGCTAATAAATTGACCATATAATTCAATGTCCAATTCCTAGTAGTTTCCGGGATAAATTGAATTTTAGAGACTTTCATTCAAATGCAGACCTCCAAACGAAAATCCTAATAAAACAAAAAATCAGCATGTGTTGAGTATTGAATTCGAGAAACATTACAAAAAAATGAATTTATCTTAAAAAAGTCGATTTACAGATACAAGATACTTTATAACGTGGCTTGCATGTTATATTTGATTACCTAGCGAGGCGAATCCATTTAAAATCACTGCTTCACGTTTTATTTCAAAATTATACAGTTTTTACACCCTATACCGAAGTTTTGGTTAACCGATCACTTTTTATGTCTAATGATGTAATAGCATTTTAATGAAAATCTCTAAAATTCAATTTATCTCGGAAACTATTACTAATTGGACATGGTTTATACGGCCAATTTATTACCTTACCACGTCTACTATATTACCTCCCCAAATTGCTGTATCGAATTACCAATCACCCTGTATGTGTAGAAAATTCGAGAGTTAGTCACAAATAGTTAATGACATTTATTGTTTATTATGTAGATACGAACGTGAATGTGAAAATAGGTATGATACATTTGTTCACATCCAACTTAAAGTTAGGAAGTCAGGAACTTGAATGGATTGTATGCAAATATTTATTCCGATTTTATAACCTGTTATTCATTCAACTTTTTTTTTCAAAGTTTAATATAATTGTGAAACACACAGTAGTAATATTAGGTCCTTTATGACATAATAGTTAATTTTTCACAGAATAGTTAATCATTTAATTTTGGACACATCGAAAACTAACATCATAACTTTTTTTTGAAGGCAGTTCCAATGATGACATTTAAAATGTACTTGTCTAAAAGAAACAACAAGAAAGGTAGCAGAAGATTGATTGTATCTCATTAATAAGTTTAAGATAACAAAATAATATCCACAAATTTTTCATGATCTACATGAGCTACAATATTTTGAAAAACATCATTTTCTTAACAATATTAAAAAAATGGTATGAGAATTCTGGATATTCCGCAAATTATTTATTCAAAACCTAACGCCTGTCACTTCTGAAGTTTTTGGTAGGAGTACGTCTTGTACCATTGTGCTCTATTACTATGCTAATATTTTTTACTTCATAAGTAAGTGTACCAAGATTTCGTTCTTTTTCATGTCTTTCATCATCAATTTCAACAAGTCATTGCATAGTAACAGGTCCTTGAACTTTACACTAAAACATACACAACAACTGATAGTTATGAATGAATGAAGTTAACTGTTAACACGTCGAAATTATGAGAAAAGCTGACAACCAATGCAAAAATGAGTTATGTCCTTATGTGAATAAAATGGTTAGGTTATTTAGTGGAATTATATTAATTAGTACGTCTATTCACAGTTTGTATGGAAAATAAAATAAAAATAGAACAAAAATAGAGAAGAGAGATTTATTCGCGGAGCAATATAACAATAAAAGTTGTTTACGACCAAAAATACCACAAAAGCCCTTAAGAGATATACAGTTCTAGTGTGCGGAGTGTTAAAAACTGCGTTAACTTTGGAATAAGCATGCGTTTTAATATGCCGACTTCCGCGTTGCACAGTGATAGTATGTAATGATTAAAATAAATCGCGAATTAGTTAATATCATTATTAATTATTTCCTCATCAATATCAAAATCAGTAATAACTTTGATGGATCATCTATGACGCTGTCTGTCACACCGTGTTCACCGATTCCAAGAGCAAATACCTCTATCGGCGTTGAAGTACACTATTGTTTCGAGTGCTTCCTTTGGGGAAACATCAAGAAAATGATTTCTACCTTACCAAAAGTAAACTCAAGGATATCACAATCCTTGATTGGAACATGTCCTGAATCGCATCAGGCCTAGGGACATCGTACCAGATGCGATTCAGGACATGTTCCAAACTAGGACTGTGACATCCTTAATCTGACTTTGGATAAAGTGGAAATTATTTTATTGAACTTTCTAATCAAGTAACCATTGCGAAAACACTATGGTGATAAACTTAAAAATGCTTTTCTGGGTACTTCAGCCCAAATAGTTTTTAAATGTTCCATCTCACAGGAACATAGTAAAGCAAACCTTTAAGTATGTTTATAAAGCATTCGTTTCTGACAAACAGCAATTCGAATCAGGGAATTAGGTAAAGCCGTTTTTTGAGTACTTCAGCGGCACTTAAATTTTGCGTTCTTCATCTCACAACATCGAAACCAGGAGAGAAAAAGAATTGATTTCCTGCTTCTTTAACGATGCATGCAAACAAAGAATCCAATAATAATTATTACAACAAAAAAAAGGCTTTTTCTATTGATTTAAGGACGTTCGTTCACGAGTTTTGTTGTTAGAAACATTTTGTTCTTTCAGTTTTGATAAGTTTGACCACTTAGGTATCTACCCACAAAAATTCAAAACTTCAGAAATCAGAATATTAACATACGCCCTTATGACATATTAGCGTGTTTTTGCATTTAAAGGTAAAATAAACATATTTTAAGGGTAGATACAAAAATGAACCACGTTTAAAAATAATCTTTGGGATATGTAGTTGATATTATTGCATTAAAAAGTAGGGTTGACGACCGTTTAAATTAGTTATCAATTAATTATTTTATACATGGTAGTTAAAATACTTTCCGAAATTAAGAAACCATATTGAAAACTGGCAACATCGCGCTGTTTTACAAACCTAGTCCTCTCTCTCTTTACAGAAAGCCAAAACGACAGTGACGTAAGTGCGCAGTGTTCGTCGGTTAGGTTAGGTTGCTTTGTTGGTTATCGTTTGTATCATCTTTTGATTTATCTGAGAACCATTGACGTTCTAAGACGTCAATGCTGAGAAACGCGCTTCTGACAAATTGATTAGGTAATTACAATGGAGTCAAAATAATAACTAATTTAGATTAACCAATATTTCAAAATAGATACCTTATAAATATAGATATATTTTATGTAAAAAGTATTTATAAATAATTGCAAGATTATTATTATAATTTGCAACTTTTCTAAAGTATCGAATCAATTTAATAGAAGGTTAGTAATCATTTGACTCTAGGATAGCAAATAAACGTCCTGCTATATATCTAAATCTGTAGATTTTAGAAAAAGGAAGTCCACATGATTTGTTTGAGTTTTCGGGCTATTATAACAGCTTTTTCAATGATGTTGCAGCCTGAAGAAGTTCTTTCGTGACGTAAAACATTTTTGAGTTTAATTCAGCGCCACCTAGTTGTTTCCGTTCACACAATTTTAACAAAAGAGCTCACTGAGTGTATTGTATAGGAGTTACTGTAAATATCAGTTGTTTACAACGTATTACCGATATGTATATGGAAAAGTTTATTGTGGGAGGACCGCCTCAAGACACCAATTTCTACGTTCACGTTCGCGAAGTTGAAGCTCACCAACACTTACCAAATAAAATCTCTACAATGGGAACAAAATGTCGGTTGCCTGAGAAAGGTGGCCATGAATTTGTGTCCGTTGACCTGATGTACTCTACGCCGCATAGCACCGCGACGTCTGTTGAAGCCTTGTTGACGCTCTTTGAACTCGCGAGGACGGGCGCCATATTCTGGAAAAGAATTCAAATCACTCACTATTTCCAACCAATGTGTGACAATGATAATCTCACTATCAATATAAATATTAGAAATAAAACTAAATGGCGCTTCAATGGCCCATCGAATGAACGAATGAAAGAAGGAGAGATGTTTCTGGTGGCAAAAGTTCCAAAGTCCAGCATACAGATTTGAACGTTTGGAAAATAACTGGAAAAATTGAAAAAAACCCGGGTTTTTTTGGTTTTTCCGAACATGGGAAAACTTGGAAAAAACGGAAAATATATATTTTGTAAACTTAAAGCCATAAATTTAAAAACAAGTTAATGTAATTGTGATATAAATGTATATTCGTGAATATAAAAAAAACAAAAATTATATATTATTATTATTATGTAATAATACTTTGTTTTGTAATATTTAAAAAAAGGAAAAAAAAAACTGGTTAACAAAATAACAAAACTTTAGATACCTATATAATAAGAAAATACATTAATAAAACTTTAAAAGAACTGCCAAAGTAAGTAAAAAACATACTTGGGTAAAACCACCGTTATTTGAAAATACATAAAAAAAGAAAAACTCTTGATTTGATTAACAAAATAACAAACTTGAGAACATGTAATATAATAAACAGAAATTAACGAAAAAAAAACTTGAAAAGAACTGGGAAAACAAGTGGACGTTGAACGAGGTAGGCGTCGTTCTAGGAACTAGGAACCCGATTCAAGTGGTCATCTTTAAGATATTTAAGACAGCCTGCGTGGGGGCAGGTTAGAATATATCACCCATCGTATATCCTGCGTGTCGTAAAAGGCGGCTAAAAGGAACCGAACTACTCGCGGTATAAACAGTAACCTCTTTTCAACCAACATCTTTGGGTGAACGAGTGGAGAAGAGTCAGGACACCTTCTTGTCCTTCGGGTGAGAAATTGCCCCTAAAGGTGGATGAACCAGTAGATACCATCTGGTCAACGGCATGAGGATGCAGAAAGCAAATGGGAAACTACTGCATTAAAGATCTTAAAGATATCCCAAAAGAAACTCGTAAAATGAGTAAATGCATTTTACGAGTTCACAACATGTCTGTTAAGACATTGTGACTATGATGATGAATATCAAACAATTCAGTGCACAAATACAGCAGTTAATGACATTTTGGTATCTCAATTTATTTAATTTTTTAGCCTACATTTCAGAGAAAATTAACATGTGATATATCATTTTAGACATAAAGACACATTCTCTTTCAACTGGTGCTATCAAATTTTTTCTTCAAACTTGATCACTATAAAATTATCATTAGAAACAAAAATCTAGTTTTCGGCCCCCCGCACCGATGATAAAAAAGGGTGGGGTGGAGGTAACTAAAAAATAATGTTATAACGTGGTATTCTAATGCTACCACAATAAAATTCAAAATGAATAAAAATTCATAAAAAGTAGCAAACTTTCGAACTGCAAAATGGCAGTAACTGTCACAAAAATTATCCAAATAATTTCAAACTTTACTGTTATTTATAAAGATGTTTCTGTTCTCTATCTTTTGGTCCACTTTTGGTGCAAATCTATGATTTAGTGGTAGGGGGTGGTGGGGGTTATTCGGAATAATAATAATGATAATATAACGTAGCATTTTCTTTTCGGAAGGAGGTGATGTTATCTTGGAAATGATACTTCACACGTTGATTTCGGCAAAATTTGCGAAAACGGGCCGATTTTAATAACTTACCCCTCCTTCGTCGGGGAAGTTAAAAACATTATTTGGCCAAAGCCAGAAGTCTTAGAGGCACATCATCGTCCAGATCTGAGTCTTTGGAGAAAAAATCTGGTTCTGATTCTGATCTTAAAGTGGAAATGGTCTAGGACTGTGGAAAAATTGTTCATTTTCATTCAAATTTAAGCTAGACTGAATTACAACAAGTATTTGCCCCTTATCTTGCGTTAGCCTGTTCCTTTTTTCAGTATAAATAACAGTCCACTTTTGGTGCAAATCTATGATTTAGTGGTAGGGGGTGGTGGGGGTTATTCGGAATAATAATAATGATAATATAACGTAGCATTTTCTTTTCGGAAGGAGGTGATGTTATCTTGGAAATGATACTTCACACGTTGATTTCGGCAAAATTTGCGAAAACGGGCCGATTTTAATAACTTACCCCTCCTTCGTCGGGGAAGTTAAAAACATTATTTGGCCAAAGCCAGAAGTCTTAGAGGCACATCATCGTCCAGATCTGAGTCTTTGGAGAAAAAATCTGGTTCTGATTCTGATCTTAAAGTGGAAATGGTCTAGGACTGTGGAAAAATTGTTCATTTTCATTCAAATTTAAGCTAGACTGAATTACAACAAGTATTTGCCCCTTATCTTGCGTTAGCCTGTTCCTTTTTTCAGTATAAATAACAGTCCACTTTTGGTGCAAATCTATGATTTAGTGGTAGGGGGTGGTGGGGGTTATTCGGAATAATAATAATGATAATATAACATAGCATTTTCTTTTCGGAAGGAGGTGATGTTATCTTGGAAATGATACTTCACACGTTGATTTCGGCAAAATTTGCGAAAACGGGCCGATTTTAATAACTTACCCCTCCTTCGTCGGGGAAGTTAAAAACATTATTTGGCCAAAGCCAGAAGTCTTAGAGGCACATCATCGTCCAGATCTGAGTCTTTGGAGAAAAAATCTGGTTCTGATTCTGATCTTAAAGTGGAAATGGTCTAGGACTGTGGAAAAATTGTTCATTTTCATTCAAATTTAAGCTAGACTGAATTACAACAAGTGTTTGCCCCTTATCTTGCGTTAGCCTGTTCCTTTTTTCAGTATAAATAACAGTCCGTGTGAGGGCGGGTAAAATATCTCCCATTGTATATTCTGCGTGTCGTAAAAGGCGACTAAAAAGAACTGAACTACTATCGGTATAAGCAGTAAACTCTTCTCAACCAACAGCTTTGGGTGGACGAGTTGAGAAGAGTCAGGACACCTTCTTGTCCTTGGGGTGAGAAATTGTTACTTAAGGCGGATGAATCAGTAGATACATCTGGTCAACGGCATGAGGATGCAGAAAGCAAATGGGAAACTACTGCATTAAAGATCTTAAAGATATCCCAAGAGAAACTCGTACATTTTACGAATTCACAACATGTGTGTTATTGTGACTAATGCTATGAAAGTTAGTGATCCTGCTCCAGAGATGACCCTTCGTCAACACGCAGAACCATTGATTCAAACAAACACGAGTGCTACTACTTGACAGTATTTATGTATTAATGTATTGTGTTATTACATGTATTATATTGACTGAATTTGAATAAAATTGGCAACATTGTATTTTGCGTGTTACCATTAACGCCGCGATAGCGGCCTTTTGCTGATAAAGCACCGGGTCTAAAACAACTACCCGGCGCATCCGGGATAAGCAGTCGATGTTCATCGTAGAAACGACTAAGTCCGAAATGAAGCAAGTGCGCATGCGTAGATCGCGTCACAATGGTTGGCGCGCTTTTCGAAGTTTGATGTATTTGCCGTTTTGCGGTGTTGTTAAGGCTAATGGTCCCGGTACGAAGGTTGTATCGTCGAGTGATGTTGGTGAAAGAGCAGTTTCTTTCCGACGAAGCAGACGACGGAGGTCTATTTAAAATTTTGGAAGCAATTGGCTTAAGTGGCTTTATTTCTAATAAAAATGCATTTAAATTTACCATTTTTCCAATTTTTCCGGGAAAAAACCTTTGCTTTTTCCGCCATCAAATTTTTCTGGAAGTTTTGAACGCTTGTCCAGCATTCATATCAAATGTGAGCATGACCTTGGGTCCTGCCCATCTTATGACTTCATATTCAAGAACTCTTGAACCTAGTATAGTCACAGCGTCACAGCGAAATAGAATGTGTGCCGAGGATTCCTCCTCCTCGCCACAGCGCAGCGGGCACACGTCGCTGTCGGGTCGCTTGCCACCCCCATCTCATATCAGTTACAAGTGACGTCTGAAGGTTTTATGGCTAGAAAGCCGGCCCACAAGTAACTTTAGCCAGTTTCTGTCAAATGAGAGGCAGAACCACCTCACCTTGGCCAGAAGTCCTAAAGTATGTTATCTAGCTTGACGGAGATGACCAGAGGTTTCTTTCCATCTCAAAAGATGTTGATTTTTCAACCACATCTCTGTTCGCTTTGTAATGGTGCCTGCTGCCAGCCCCACAGTCAGCTCAGGCCCCAGGAAATTATTTCTCGACCATCGCCTTGCGAGCGCGTCCGACGGTTCGTTACCGCAAACTCCGGCATGACTCGGCACACATACTCGTATAGGTGACACCGGATATAACATACAAGAGATGGCTGTGCTACAAGCACTCAATGCTTTCAGTACTGCCTGGCTGTCTGAGCAAACAGTTTTGTTTTTTTACAGCGGGTTTAGGAAATCGGGTTGTTCGCAAGGAGAAGCACTCGCACACCCGGAGGTGTGAAAGAGAGTCTGCCCGCCCGACGCTGAACTAGCTTGAATCCTCTGAACATAAGTCCCAAACGCGTCCATCCGACATGCAACCACGGCTCGACTAGCCATTGCCTCTTTCTTACCTCTGCTTTATCTCCATCTGCACTGAGCATCATCGTGAATGATATTCTTCGCAGTGCGAGATGAGGTAATGATTATACCATTTAGGAATATCTTCTTATCGTCATCTAGTCTTGTGATCGGGACCATAGTTTCTGAGGTTAGCTCACCCTCCAGTTTTTGACTTGCCTCTTGTCTGTATGACCCCATCTGTCGCACAAAATCAGGGCATGCTCGACCGTGTCTTCCGCCTCGCAGTGCAGGCATCTCTCGTCCACCACCCGTCCTATCTTTTTCCTAGACACTCGAGAAGGCCTATGTCCAGGCAGTGCCTGAGTTAGGGAATAGGACGTCCGCCGAGGACTGCATTCCGCCCATTCTTTTATCGACGGTATTAGTCGTTTCGTCTACTATGCGATATCAGTGGTCTCGTACATAGGCTTTGCTACTTATTTGCTGTCAGTCTTTTAGCTTCAGGCCGTCATATCGCATTGCCAGCTTGACTATGGCGGATCAGTTACCTCTCTTCGGTCAGCAAGTATAATGGTGCGAGACTTTTTGTAGATACCATGCGATAAGCACTGGCCACCCTTAGCAGACACTTTCTCTGC
The DNA here is from genome assembly GCA_951848785.1 of Callosobruchus maculatus. Lineage (NCBI taxonomy): Eukaryota > Metazoa > Arthropoda > Insecta > Coleoptera > Chrysomelidae > Callosobruchus > Callosobruchus maculatus. The sequence goes on along the minus strand of CATOUR010000026.1, from coordinate 6,972,094 downwards.
AAGCTGTCTAAGACCTTCTGAAACCTTTTCCTTTTCGTGGCTTTACACTACACAGGAGCTCCGTATAGGCCGACCGATTGTACCTGGTACAGTAGTGCCCTTTTGTTGCTACTGAACCCTCTTACATTTGGCATCAGTCGCCACAGTATTGTTACCTTCTTCTCAGCCTGGTTCGCCGTAACACCTTTCGATATCCAGTGACTCCGAGGTATACTATGGACTTGCTTGTTGGGACCTGCACTTCCTTTAGTTGGAAGACCACGTTAGCTCTCTTGCTCCTTGAGCTGCGCATTATAATTGCCTCGGTACTCAGGAGCCAACTCAAGCTTGTGATCGCACATCCACCTGTCAATCTTGCACTGCGATGCGTTGGCTTTATGAAACAGTTCGGCCTGATCATTTGTCAAGATAACAAGTTCCAGATCGTCGGCGTATGCTACCGTCTTTACGCCGGTGTGCAGCGAAATCTTCAGCACCCCATCATACCGGGTGTTTCAGAGTAACGGCCCTAAAGCAGATCCTTGAGGCACCCCTGTTCTCATAGAAATTTCGGTTCCGGCAATGCAAATTGATCTGGAGTCTAGGTAGCTGCTTATAAGATTCCTTAGGTATTTTGAAATCTTCAGAGCAGATAGTAATCCGCCTCCTCCTGAATTTCGTGAATATGAAAGGCAAAAGCTAAAATCGCATATATATCTCTGCTTGGAATACCGTGATGTACCATCGTCGGTAAGTAAACCTTCTGTACACCAGACTGGCCCTCCCCCGCGAAAGTCTGCCTGCCGTCGATATACAGGGAGTCCGAAGTTGGACGAGAAAAGTTCTAGGCAAAAATCGCCCAGTATATGGCGAACTGACACGTCGTGTCAAAATTTCGACGTAAAGATTTTATCGAGTCGCTTGCGATAAAGGTCGGATTTAATATGGAGAATGAGTTTGAGGGGTCACTGGGTGACCCCTCCAAGGCCACGAATGGAGGTAGCACGGTGGGCCGTATGGACATTGATACCAGGCTGCAAAAACCTGAAAGCACGCGGGACCATCAAGAGACGTCACCTCTGACAGCTGGGGAGGCGAAACACCAGAGCTCTGGAGCTGAACCTCAGAACTTCCAGAAGATCATAGCAGACCAAGCAGCACTAATTAAGGACACAGATCCCCAACTAGTGAAACTTCGCTAAACCAAATACCATCTGTGTCGGTTCCTTCTACCTCTGCCAGCCAGCCAATGGTTGCACAAGCTCCAAAAAAGGTTATTTCACTATCTCTTACTGCTCCATCGGCTGGCAGCAACATCGCTGCTTCGCCGTCTCAAGCTACCATTGATACACCGGCTGAACAAGCTCGCCAAGGCCGAGTAACTCCTGTTGTATTAAGGGATGCAACGAGATGGCGCACTATTAACTATTCCTTTATTAGCCTTGGCATAAAGATTACGCGTGCAGTAGCTGTTGATGCTGGGATACGTATAGTACCCAAAAGCGAGGACGATTATCGGAAGATAATCCGTCTTTTTAAAGAGAAAAATATTCCTCACCATACATTTCCTCTACCCTCCGAGAGAAATATCCACGCTGTCATCAGAGGGATCCCAGCATCAACTAAAGAGCAGGAAATCAAAGAGGAGCTCGAGCAGAAGGGTTATGCTCCCCACCACATGCCTGAAGCGCAACGGTGGCGTGCCCATGCCTTTGGTAGTGGTGATTCTGCCAAAGACAGAAAAATCTCAGCAGGTTTTTAATGAGCACGAATTTCTAGGACTGTCTGTCAGAGTTGAGGTGCAAAAGAACTCCCGATTGATAGGGCAGTGTCACCGCTGCCAGAAGTATGGACACGCTCAGTCGTACTGTACTGCTTCTCCAAAGTGTCTGAAATGTGCCCAAGACCACATGACACATCTGTGCCCTCAAAGAGGACAAGAGGTGCGCAAATGTGCGAACTGTGGTAGGGATCATCCGGCAAACAGTCCCACCTGCAGATTCACTCCTAGAAGGAATCTACAAGTCATCGCACAAAGGCGAACCAACTCATACGCGGACGCAGCCAAGGTTGCAACCTTGACTACTCCTGCTGCCTCGAGCTCACCTTCGACTGCTCAAAGCGTGGACTTGGCAACAGCGCTCAAGTCCTTACAGCAAATAATTAGTCCTCTGATAAGCGCCACACAGGCCTTGCAGGCGATTGTTCCGGTAAATGTCTAGGTACAATAGTAGACAGCCTGCATTTATCAAAATTCTTTTTTGGAATTGTTTAGGTCTAAGGGACATTCCCAAAAAACGGGAGTTTCACCAAGTTCTTTTGGATGAATGCATAGACGTAGCTCTGCTGCAGGAAACATTACTTAATCCGGGAGATCGTCTAGCTTTCTCGAATTATGATGTCATCCGCGCTGATAGACTGAATGGACGGGGTGGCGCCTTGGCGGTGCTGATCAAACGTGGTATTGACTATCACAGAAGCACAAATACTGAGTTGCAAACCATCGAGGCAGCTTTTGTGGTGGTCAATATGGCAGGAGGCATTCCGTTGAAGATCACATCGGTGTATGTCAGGTGTGGTGCCAGGTTACGTGAGGCGGACTTGGAGGTCCTCTTGGACTACTCGGGTCCGCTTCTCGTGGCAGGGGACTTCAACTGCAAAATTCTACTAGTGGAGTTCGGCTGTATAACCATGTAGTACGAAATGGGTGTCTCATACATAGCACTGACGAGCCTACACACTATCCATTCAATCATCTTCAAGCACCAGATGTAATTGATTTTGCAATATCTAGAAGCTGTAGATACAGTATTACTTCTCGTGTCATGTATGACATCTCAAGCGACCATCTTCCTGTAGTTTTGGAGGTGGGTGATGGGAATACTTTGGAGGAGGAAACTCCTCCAAAGAAACGCGTTGATTGGGAACTATACAAGTCCCTTCTCAGAGAGTTTCCAGATATCCCGATCATAGATGATGAGAATGAAATAGATGCCGCTCAAATGGAATGGACAGGGTTTGTTCAACAAGCTTTACAACGTGCAGCCGTTCTTCCTGTACGGAGACCGGGCAGACCTTTCCTCCCTGCCGACATTAGGCAAAAAATATCTGATAAAAGGTCAGCAATCAAACAGGCGAAAAGATCTTGTCATCCCAACGACATCCGTAGGGCAACAAATCTTGTCCATGAAGTGAGAAACGCTCTTCATGAATTCCGAAACGAGCAGTGGAGCGACTTTCTGGCGGGAATGCTGGACTCAAGTGTTCCTCTCTGGAAAGTAGCAAAATCGCTCAGGAATGGCAAACGGGAACAACTTCCCCGTATCCATGGTCCTGGAGGTGTTGTCTTCACGACTGAGGAAAAGGTGGAGGTTTTTGCTGATGCCATGGAAAATCAGTTCTCACCCAACTATGATCTGAATAATGACCTCGATGAGGAGCGACAAATTGTAAGATCCGTCAGGAGATATTTTAGGACCAATGGCGTCAGTGGCGATGATGCTTCTATTTGTGATTCCTCTTCTGAAGATTCTTCTTCGGAAAATTCTTCTACAGAAGCTCTACATAGCACACCCGAAGAATCACAAGTGATTCCTCATTGCACACCAGCAGAGCTTCAAGGTCATATTAAAGACCTAAAGGTGCGTAAAGCACCTGGAGAGGACCAGATCACAAATAGGGCATTGAAGTTACTTTCGCCGAAGGCTTTGACATATCTGGTGGCAATAATTAACGCAATTCTCAGAACTCAGTACTTTCCAAGGGCATGGAAGGTTGCTGATGTCATCATGATTCCAAAGAAGGTGGGTTCGATTTTTCCGCAGGATTATCGTCCCATTAGTCTACTGTCTGCGCCGTCTAAGCTTGCCGAAAAGGTGATTAAACGTCACCTTGAGAATTGCTCGTCAGATCACAACACGATTCCTGACGTTCAATTTGGATTTCGGTCTGAGCACAGCATGGAGTTGCAGGCAGTCAGGCTGGTGGAGCGTATAACCAGTGGATTCACTCAAGACAAAAGTACTGGCATCTTGCTTCTGGATGTATCAAAGGCTTTTGACAAGGTGTGGCATGAGGGCCTCCTCTATAAATTAATTCAAAAGGGTTTCCCATTTTGGCTTCTAAAACTTTTAAAATCCTTTCTCGAAGGAAGGAAATTTAGAATCAAAATTAACAATACTTTTTCGACATTACGGCCCATAAAGGCCGGTGTTCCTCAGGGTTCGGTCCTTAGACCTATCCTTTATTCACTTTTTATACATGACGTCCCTTGCCCTAGCAACTGTGAAGTCTATCTCTACGCTGACGACACTTCGATTGTAGCTCAGTCGCGGACTGGAAATCTAGTCCGCGATGAGTTGCAGCTCGCGGTGGATGAAGTGTTAGAGTGGGCGGATCGGTGGCTCATCAAAATTAATCATTCGAAAACGCAGGCTATATATTGTACCAAAAAACGTCGTGGTGCCCCGTTAGAGGTCTCAGTAGACGGTACTAGGATTCCATGGGAAAATTCTGCCAAGTACCTAGGAATTACCCTCGACAAGGGCATGACTTGGCAGAAACACACTCAAGCGTTAAAAACAAAATTCGAAATTACGTTTCGTCAACTCTACCCTATGTTATGTAGAACTTCAAAATTGAGTTTGATAAATAAAATTCGACTTTATAAAATGATTATTAGACCAGCATTACCTACGCATGTGCGGCTTGGTGTTTCCTCGCCAAGACGCACATGCGAAACCTGCAGGTTCTGCAGAGCAGGACATTGCGTACAATAACTAACGCCCCATGGTATGTTTCTAACGAAACCCTTCACATGGACCTCGACATCCCTTACTTGAGGGATTACATTAAACAACAGGCGCAACGACGTTACAGTCAAGCGGAATCGCACAGCAACCCTCTGTTGCGCTAGTCAGTGGACTACACAGTCGAGCAAGTTCGCAAGCACACAAGGCCGCGGCTCGCACTGTGATCAAAATCAAATCGTGCAAATTTGGAAACAACTAAATGTTTGCCCTTTTAGATACCAAACCTCAAAATTAACCCTTTTGGTTAAACCCAAAAATTACCGAACTCAAATAGTCTATGTCAAGCTATACCCTCCAACCGACACACTTCCTCCTCTTTGCTCTTCTCCTTCCTTCCTCTCTTTTTCTTCGCTTACTTCTCCATGACTTTGTCTGGTCTCTGGGTAACCAGACCTGACAGACCGATCGACCGACACGACTGCAACTAAGAGCAAAGGTCCTCCCGACCGCTCTGACAGACAATGACGAATAGTAGTTCTAGGCAACGGTACAGGGTCCGGCACAAAGGACGGACGTTTTTTAAACGGCTAGTACTCTAGAAAGGGTGACTTGCGTTTAGCCGGACTGTGCAACTTTTCAACCCGCAGTTCCGCATGCGCATTTGTCATGACTACCGATATGGACATTGACAGTGACAGTACTGACAGTTCTGTGTGCCGTTTGCAGAATTCACAAATGTGTATTGTTTATGTTTTGGAAGAATTTCTCTGTTTTCGTGGTATTATCATTTCTTGTATCCACCATTCAGATCCAGAAATGAATAATAAAGTGTTTTGAAAAATGTTTTCTACTTTCATGCTATGTGTAGAAAAGTCTTAAAAGTCCTTTATCCAAAATTTCCTTCTTATTGGCATTACTTGATCAGTATTGAACCCAAAAAATTTAGCTAGTGAGAGTTGAAATTCATTTTGGGGACCATCATACTTTCTGTCGCATATGTTTCACTAAAATTGAGGATTTTTTTGAGGTATTCCATTTTTTTACATTAGAATATCTAATATAAGGGAAAGTTGGTGCAAAAGGTAACGAGACGAGTTGTTTCTTCTGAACTGTGTCCACCTTTCTTATATATTATATAATTATTAGGTTAGTATTATTAGAGACAGTTTGTAACTTCGCTAATAATCCTTTACAACTAATTTAAAACACAGTGACAGGTATAATATGTACGGCATTTGCTCTTTATACATTAATTCAAAAGGACCAAAGATTTTTTTTACTTTTATCCTTAAGGACGAATTATTTTTTTTTTATTTTTCTATAATTTTCTAAACATGATAAATTTTACTATTTATTAGATGGCTCACATTTTTCTTTTGAAATTCGTTCACGAAGTATATTATTTTTTAGCTACAAATCTATCTCGAATATTGCACAAAGATAGACAACTTTTGCATTATTTATCAAAGTATCCTGCTTTGATTTTTTACATTTTGAACTGAACTGAACTGAAATTCAACGATTAAAATAATCATTTTCTGTATTCCAACCCAACACAATTATTAAAAAAAAGGGACTAACAAATACATTGCAAAAAATAGTGTGATTGCGAGCAATCGAGTTGCGGGCAAATCTGTATTATTGTCTGATGTCAAACTTTGATCAACTATTCATAAGATAAGTGAGTTCTCAAGGAACACTTGTAAGCTATTGAAGTTAAATACTAATAGCGAATAATAATATGAGAGCTAAATTTTTAAATCCTTCCTTCTGTTATTGGTTTTGCAGTATTTTTTAAATAAAAGCAAAATAAGTAAAATAGAAAACTTACCATTTGCTGCTATTAAATCTATCTTAATACGTAATCTGCCTTTTGGTTCCAAATTCACCTGAAAATAGAAACGAGTTAATTTTGACATTTGGCACCGAATGTAATTAATCCAGAATGTAGAGCAAAGGAAATCATAGGATCATGTCTGCATGAATGCAAAGCATAGGCAGCTTTGCTCTACTTTTTAAAGACATGTATCTAGAATGAATTTGTATCTTAATAGAACTTTTTACTTTGACACACCTCATACAGATTGCCTGAAATACCCTTCCTTATATGTTATGTGTAACATCTGTAATGATAACCATAACATTTTTTGTAAGAAGGTTGCTTTATGAAGTTTTTGTTTAAGCTTTTATTTAACTTGCAATGTATGCACATGTTTGTTAGGAGGGAATATTGCTACTCAATTTTGAAGCAGATATCTCAACCGAATGAGCTGAAATTTTGTATACACGATTAGTTTGGGTGACAATACACGACAAGCTGTGTGACGTCATTCTAAATCTAATATGGCGGACCATCCAAGATGGCGGAATAGTTACTTTTAGGCCCAGTTTCATAATCATTGGCAACTTCTGGTAGTCACTTAATCGACAAATGGAAGTTAACCAGCAGTTATCGGATCGGTCTGTTTGAGAAAGAAAACCAGTGGTTAAGCTTATTTATTTTCAAGTCGGCAGCGCGAATGGGTCTCAGAGCATTGCCATAATTGTATTCTGTGAATATAACCTAAGTTTGACAAATAAACCTAATCTTTGTATTCATATTTTTGACTTGTGTCACAACAAGCTGTAATCAAAATCCACGGAAGTTTTAGACATCATTGCCAAAATGAATGTTTTTATAACCTCCTAAGCAAGTTTATGTGTCATCATAGTTTATCCTTGGGTTAACATAACCAGAGCTTTTGACGTAAACAGCCGATTATGGGTTCGCTAACCACTAGTTTTCTTTTAACCTCTAGTTAGCTACCGGTTGTGAAACTGGGCCTAAATGCATTTCTATAATATGGGTATCAAATGAAAGGACTTTTTGAGAGTAACTCGAAAAATAATGTGACGTTATTATAAATCCAATATGGCGGAACATCCAAGATGGGGAATAGTTATTTTTTATGCACCTCTACAATATTGGTGTCAAATGAAATGGCTTGTTGAGAGTTAACTGGAAAAATAATGTGACGTCATTCTAAATCCAATATGGCGGACCATCCATGATGGCGGAATTTTTTGCACTTCTGCAATATGGGTATCAAATTAAAGGGCTTGTTGAAACTCGAAAAAATAATGTGACATCATTTTAAATCCAACATGGCGGACCATCCAAGATGGCGGAATAGTTATTTTTTATGAACTTCTGCAATATGAGGATCAAATGAAACGGCTTGCCAAAAATAATTAGATAAATATTCTGACATCACTCTTAATCCAATATGGCAGACTTTTGGAGTTTTTTATGCTTTCCTATAGTATAGGTATTAAATGAAAGGGTTTGCTGAGAATAAGCCAGTGATAACTAAAAAGTAAAAAATAAATTAAAAGCAAAAACCCGTCAAAAAAAAAAAAAAAGAAAATATAATTTTCCTGTAACATTTTAACCGACACCATAAAGCCTCATTATTCAAAATTTATATGATCATAAAGACTTGTCGCGAGGTTTGCGTAAGTACCTATATAAGTATTTGATTAAACTGAAATAAAAAAAAAACTTAGCTGAGGTTATAAGTCGATAGTTGCAATTTTAAAGGAAAATTTTATTTTCTTCTTTTAGGAGAATTTATATAAAAGCTCTTTTCAATCTCAATCTGTTTTGTTTTTTTTTTAATTAACGTATGTTTTGTAACTTGAATTTTGTCCCATCCTTTAAATGGATGTATGTCTGTGGATGGTGTGGATCAAATTGCTCCTTAATTGGTGTACTTGATAATTTAAAAGGTACTTTTGTGCAATACAACCAGCACTACAAAACAAAGTGTCTAGACTTTATTTCATGTACCACAATTTCCAGTTAATCTCATAATTGCCAGCATATTCAGGTTTCACGTTTAGTATATATAACACAAATAAGTTCCACTATTGACCTAGATTAGCCAGAATAACAAAAACTGAATTTCCTTGACATGTGATATTCTCGTAAAAAAAAGTTGAAACAAAAACTGAGTGGAATTTTTCAAAGTACTATCGGGTCTATCATACCATGTGTATTAAACATTTTTTTTTACTTCAACCCTTATAACTCACCCCAACTTCTTTTTTCAAACGGCATGGCACCCTATAGTTTTTCATACACAAATTAAGTCCTTATTCTTTTTAAAATATTTTTTTAGGCGTAATATTTTCGTAAGATAAACAGTTAAGGAGAAAACTAAGTGGATTTTTCAAGGGTACCAAATGGCCTATCATACCATGCTTTCGAAATCTTTTTTTTGTACTTCAACCCCTAGAACTCACCCCCAACTTATTTTTTTCTAATAGCACACCACAGATTTTCCTACATAAATGACGTCATTATTTTATTTGATCTTGTAGTGCCTTTATTTCATACAAAAACCAATTTTTTCCCAGTTTCATACGCATAACATAAATGAAATGGAATTTTTTTGATGCGTAATATTTTCGTAATGAAAAAGGAAAAAAAGAAATTTGTTTTTGAATGTATGTATCAAATACCCTTTAAACCCCACTTTGTTTTCTTTTTTAGCCGTTTTATTTATATTATGTCTATGATTTAACACAAAAAAAGTTTGTGTATAAAATCAAAGGTACCACAAGATTTTTTAAATAAAATAGGGATATCATTTATTTAGAAAAACCTATGGGGTGCTATTTGAAAAAATAAAGTTGGGGGTTGACGCTCAAAAAAAATGTTTTGAAAGCATGATATGATAGACCCAATAGCACCTTCAAAAATTCCACTCAGTTTTCGTTTGAACTTCTTTTTGTTAGGAGAATATCACGTGCCAAAGAAATTCAGGGGTATAGTAACAGGCTATAGCAACAGGCCCAAGAAATCATCAGGTCTTTAACTCACCCAAAAATCTGATTCATCTTTTTCTCTTGTTAGAAGTTCTTCAAATGGCACACAAACATTTGCTACAAAGACATCTGGTGGGATAGCTGCATCATGGAACACTGTCAATGTCAGAGTTTTGGCGTTTTCAACCTGTAAACATTAGACAATAAATTATCATGAATCAACAGTCATTTAAAAATGAAAAATCATATCCAAAGAATAATTTAAGCCACCACTATCAACTTCAATATGAGTATAGGACCTTCCGAAAATAATTTCAAAAAATGCACAATAAAATTAATTGTTTTCAGTCACTAATAGAAATACTGGAATTGCTGTACAAATTCTACATTTCATTAAAAGCGTTTGTCTATGCCCAATAATTGCTAGAAATCTATAAAGAGATAAAAATTAGGAAATTCTATAACAAATGGTAGTTTCCAATTTTTTTAGCATCTAACATTTTTTAGCCATCACAAAATGAAGATCTGATCGAGAAATGATATTTGAGATCATTAAGGAGTCATCACTTGAACCCACACATAGAACTTTTAGACATTTTTAGCCGATAAGTTTTACCCTTTTTATTACTAATCACCTGTCAAATGTCATAGGTTTGTACCTACATTACACCCACATTATTAACAAATTACACTTTTATATCAACATAGGACTAAATAAAGTTTTCCTCAGGGAATCCACAGGAGTGCAAGTTATTTCAAAATATTCAAGATCACTGAACAGTTCCTATTTACAAATTAGCATGAACAATGTAAACATTCTGATAAACACATGCTCCTATATGAATGTAAAACTGATCCAAAAATATAGCATGTTGCTCATGTCTGTGTATCTAATTACAATTTTGCTTGGCGGTTTATTTTATTAGAAGCTAATTCCCGCGAAAGTATTTCCATAACACGGTAAAATTTACAAATATAAACTGAACTGCTTACACACAAAATTGTACTGCCAGCCACAGCCTACAGATAGCTAGGTGTATTTTTATATGTTTTGCAATTAGATGTTAACCACATAATAATGAACTAAATGAAATATAGTATTTGTGTCTTAGATTCTATATAAAGGGTGAGTCAAGCTCAACGCCTTGGAGTATTGTGACCAAACGATTAAGAAAAATAACTATGTGGGTGAATGTATGGCGAGTTGGACTAGGTATTTTAAAAACTATTTTTATACAGGGTATTTAACATAAGCGTGACTTTATGTATTACACATATGGGACTTAAAACGAATCGTTTAACGTGCAAATAATCATTTTTGGTATTAGTATATAACGATTGTAAAACTTAGAAAAATGAGACTTTGCCATATTAAACTAAGCATGAATTGCGTCAGCTTAGGTTAAAAGGTAAAATTTGTATTATTTTTGTACCTGGAGAAATCTATTGTTTAATTCAAGGAACTTTAATCACGGTCTGCTGGGTTGCTTATAGGTAGGAAAACTGTAAAACGCCGATTTGATAGAAAAGTTTGAATGAAACGAAAACTACCAGAGATTGATATAGATAATCTTAAATACTACATTCAATCATGTAAAACAAAATAGGTATTCCTATTTGAAAACATCAACTCATCTGTAATTGAAGTTTCCTTGATTTTATTAATCAACTGATTGATACGAAAATAATACAAATATCACCGTCTAACTTAAGCTGACACATTTCATGCTTAGTCACATGGCAAAGTCGCAGCCTTCAAAGTTCTATAATCACTGTGTTATTCAATTTTTTTTTTCTAATAGCTACTTTGGTATAAGTAAGGTATTTTTTTCTAATATCTACTTTGGTATAAGTAGATATTAGAAAAAAATTGAAGGCTGTGATTCTGCCATGTGACTAAGCATGAAATGTGTCAGCTTAAGTGGATACGACGAAATAGTTGATAGAAAAAGCGCCACTGAACTGACAGAAAATCGCGAACGATGGCGAGCTACAGTTCTCAAAACTATTGCTGGGTTGCTTATAGGTAGGAAAACTGTAAAACGCCGATTTGATAGAAAAGTATAAATTAAACGAAAACTACCAGAGATTGGTATAGATAATCTTAAATACTACATTCAATCATATAAAACAAAATAGGTATTCCTATTTGAAAACATCAACTCATCTGTAATTGAAGTTTCCTTGATTTTATTAATCAACTGATTGATACGAAAATAATACAAATATCACCGTCTAACTTAAGCTGACACAATTCATGCTTAGTCACATGGCAAAGTTACAGCCTTCAAAGTTCTATAATCACTGTGATATTCAATTTTTTTTCTAATACCTAGCTACTTTGGTATAAGTAAGGTATTTTTTTTCTAATATCTACTTTGGTATAAGTAGATATTAGAAAAAAATTGAATATCGCAGTGATTATAGAACTTTGAAGGCTGTGATTCTGCCATGTGACTAAGCTTGAAATGTGTCAGCTTAAGTGGATACGACGAAATAGTTGATAGATATGAGCACAGAGTTAACATCTCTAGAGGGAGCCTAATTTGAATATTGGCCAGCCAACATCTATAGCGTTATTGCCACTCTTCTTCGTCCGCTTCCAGTTTCTTCAAAATCTGGCAGTTACCGCAGTTTGAACTCAAAGTATTTAACTAGGTATTTATCTATACATTCCAATATACTTGCAATGTAACTGATTTACGTGAAGATAATTTGTATTGATTTAATGAAATCTCGAAAATGGTAAATTTCATAGCGGAGTGTCGTAATAACTTCTGTCATAAATCTAGCAACCTACAATCGGCGTGCCCCACTGGCGTGCCCTTAAGCTGTCATGTGGCTGTCATTGCAGTTGTGGTTATTGCATGTGTCGAGATTTTTGTGATTTTAGTGCATATTTGACTGATTTTGTGACTACTTGTGGTGTGAATTAAATTATTTATGAACAATATTGTCATAATTGCATGATGAGACAACATAAATAGTGCATAGTTCTGTAATAGCGACGAATCGGTGAACACTTCTTATCATAGGTGAGTGTAGGTTTTGTTTTGGTTTTCAGTAGCGTAAAATATGTGGATAACTGTGAACAAAAGTAACTTCACTCCTGTTTCAGGAATAATAATGGTTGTTTAATGTATATTATGTGCATCTGTGTAGGTTTCCTCCGAATATAGTCATGAGAAACAATTGGCTTGATGCATTACAGCTGAAATTGGGGTGGTTGGGGGGTTGTGAAACTCAAAAATTAGTTGTATTCCTAAAGGCTGGCCATTCACTTGTGAAAGAAGACCTAGCGGCATAATTTCCTTTTTTAACATTGCCTTGCGTTTTAAGAAACCAAGGGATTTAGATGTATACATAACATGTATGCGAGTTTTGCTTTACATCGTTCTGTATTGTGTAACGAAAAAATTGTTAAATTCATTTTATTGAAATTTTGACATAATATTACTCCGTAGCGAGGGTGGAAAACGCGTATGGTTTTTCGAAATCGTCTTAGGGGTACCGTAACAATAATAAAAAAACTAAAAATATAAAAACAGCTCAACCTTCGTTTCTATGCGAGTTTTTATGCGTTTAAGAGAACATGAATTTTCCAAATTCCATTTTTTAAACTATTTGAGGACGTGAAATGCAAAAATTATGCCACATTTAATTACAGAAAATGTATCTATGCGAATTTTATAGAACTGGATATTACCTAATACAATTATTATATTTTGTTGCTGAAGTAAAAACACGATGCAGCCATTCCAAAAGGCTACCTTTCAAAACACTGTTAGATATCTTGTGAAAAACACTTCATGGTAATAATAAATTATCAACTGTTGCAATCAAATTACAATAAGAGTAACTCTCTAAGTATAGCTAAATACTAATACAACTTATTGTATCATTTTGTAACATCACAGTAGTAATTGAATCTATTAATGAACATCCAATTTTAATATAAGTCGTACGCCACTGGTAATGCCCTTAAGCTGTCAAAATTTCCGTTACATGTTGGCTGGTCAGCGACCTGTGCATTTTGTTGTTTACACTCCCTCTATAGATGTTAACTCTGTGGATATGAGTATCAAAAGCGCCACTGAACTGACAGAAAATCGCGAACGATGGCGAGCTACAGTTCTCAAAACTATTGATAATATTCGTGTAGGCAATACTCTAGCTCCAACTTAATGCTTTACGAGTTCACAACATGTCTGTTAAGACATTGTGACTATGATGGTGACTTATACCAAAAATGGTGATTTGCACATCTAATTGGTTCATTTTAAGTCACATGTGTGATACATAAAGTCACACTAGAATTGCCTCAGGAATCTAAATATACCATAATATATAGAATATTCCATTAAAAAAAACACAACTTTGATGTCATGCTTTTATAATAGTAAATAATAATAGTAATGACGACTTTATTGCATAAATACAGATGGCGAAGTCTGGCGTAAGGATATTCATACTTAGCCTGTATAAGTCATTATTTTTAAAATGTAGTCCAACTCCTCATACATACACCCACATACTCATTTTTCTGAAAAGAGATTCTGTTTGGTCACAATACTCAAAGGCATTGAGCGTGACTCACATAATCTATTTCAAATTTTAAGTTGTTCAAAGGTGGCAAAAAGGAATCAGGAAGGGAACCAAGCAGATTGCATCTATCTCTGATATGTTGTAATATTAAAATACATTTTTAACTGGTTCAACCAAGAAAGACGTTTTCCCTGCTTCTGAATTTGAAACCACACCATATTTGGTAAATATTAACTATTGCTTCACTCAAGCGAAGTATTTTATAAACCTGTCCCCATTTTACTTATAAAGGTGTTGTATAAGGTAGATATTTTATTAAGTAATGTTTACATTAAAAATGCTTTTACACATCAATACACAGATAAAATACAATACAAAGCTACAAGATACAATAGTCAGAGCATATAAACACACAGCGATTCGTTCACCATTACATTACATTTAAAAGTAGACACTGAGAAGATTTAAAATCCATTGAACAAAATAACAACAATTTCACAGCATTTGAATACAGTCAGAAAATATAATACATAGGGTGTAAAACAGAGACACATTATTTTATCATCACAGATAAAGGAAAGAAAGATAGGCCTAGGTAAGATCTTCAAAATTGTTGCTCGTAAATTCATCATAACTATGAAAACCCTTTATGAGGGCCAGTTTCTCAATGTCCAGTTAGTCAGATAGGTAGTTGCCAGTTGGCGTTTCTATGAATACAACTGTCAGATAAGATTTACGTGAATTCGTAAGTTTAACCCTCAATTGTTTAAACAATTTATCTACCAGTTGCCCATTAACTTCCAGATAGTAGTAGTAGTAGTAGTAGTAGTGGTGGGGAGGCGAAGCCAGGCAAGTAGGCCACCTTTGACCCTTTTTGCCGACCCCAAATAGCACACACACATACTCATTTCCCTCTCTTGGAGCCTGTGTATTTGTGTTCTGTGTAGACTTTGTTACTGTTTCCCAGCGCCACTTTAGGAACAGCACTGTTAATTAGAACCCAACAGTGAATGGTCAGGTGGGGAAACTCGCTGAGGTTATGAAAATTTACTTCTGATTGAAAAATCAGAAAATAAATTTCTGCCTCTGGCGAGATTCGAACCCGGGACCTTGCGGTCACGAGTCCTAGGCTCTACCCACTCAGCCACCCACCGGTTTTAACTTCCAGATAAATATTTAACTAGACATTGGGAAACCGACCCTAAGGAAGTAGTTTTTTATTTTGGCATAAAACAGCCCATCCGGCATAGCTCTGACATTTTCTGGCAACACACTGCTCCTACAATCTGGAGTAGTTTCTCCAGAAGATGCGGGGAGCTGAAAACGAACCGACCATGGGCGTGATAAATAAACAGGTGCGCGTTACATTAGAAAGAAATGGAAACAGTCATGTTAGCGCGTCGCCCGAAATTTGTAAAAATGAAGAGGAAGGCGATTTGCATATGTTTTTTATCCCAATTCCTGACACTTCATTTTCCAATATTTTTACATGAAATTTTCACATGATGTTTAGAAGGAAATTGCCCAGCATGATATCGAAGCACTTTCTCATTTTTGCTTCTGTGCTTTTCTTAAAAAAATTACAAAGTGACGAAGAAAATAGGCAACTTCAAGCGATCATAATTAATGTTAAATCAATTTTTTTCAAAAAATGCTTCGATAGCCCCCTGTGTAATTTCCTTTTAAACTTCTTGTAAAAATTTCATGCAAAAATATTGAAAACTAGAGCGTCAGGAATTGGGATGGAATCACTTGAAAATGACTGTTTATGCTCTCCATAGGAGCCGCTTTAAAACTTCAATTCACTAGTTGGGAAGGTATCATCAGCTGATAATTGTGAATCATAGTGGAATCATGCTACTTGTTCTAACATTTTATAATGTTATTCTAATGATGTTAGTACTTGCCTACAGGATAATAGTAGATCTAATCCTTAACCTGAGGGGGTGCCAAACGCAAAATAAGAAGTACCTACATCATTTTATTTTTTTTTTGTTTTATTAAGGGGGGGGGGGTGATATGCTACACTATATAATTTTTCATTATATATGTGACAAATCCAAAGCCTCATAGTCCTCATACTTTATATCTACTTCGATATCTACCATTTCTATAAGACTGCACTTACATTAAATAGAATTAGTCATACCATGACTAGGGTTATCAGATTACTCATTAAGGAGAAGAGTATAATTATGTTGAAAATACTTAGTCAGGGCCATGTGACAAAGAAATCCCCTAATATCATCTGCCACTTCCTATTCTGACACGCTTGTTTCTTATAATTTATAATATATTTACATTCCATGGAAAGCTACTGAATTTTATACAAAACATACTTTATTTTTCAAAACCTTTTGAGATTTTGGATTGTTGGTGTTTGCACAAGAGGTACAATTCGACCTTTGCTCTTAGTTGTGGTTTTGTCAGTCGATCGGTCTGTCAGGTCTGGTTACCAAGAGGCCAAACAAAGTTATGGAGAAGTAAGGGAAGAAAAAGAGAGGAAGGAAGGAGAAGAACAAAAAGGAGAAAGTATGTCGGTTGGAGGGTATAGCTTGACATAGTCGATTTGAGTTCGTTAATATTTGAGTTTAATCAAAAGGGTCAATTTTGAGGTTCAATATCTAAAAGGGCAAAAATTTTGTTGTTTCCAAAATTGCATGATTTGGTTTTGAACACAGTGCTTGTGAACTTGCTTGACTGTGTAGTCCACTGACTCATGCAACCAAGCATGCAACAGAGGGTTGCTATGTCATTCCGCTTGACTATCCACAAGAGGGTTCAAAATTATTTATGGAACACATTAAAATGTATTCTCCTGACACTCTTGATAAATGCCATTTCATGGTTTTATAACCTATTTTCTTGTTTGACCTATTGAAAACGCAACCAATTGACATTTCCACAATATTTTTTAAAATTTAAAAATGTTTTGTAAGCCAGTGGAAAAGTAGTAATAGGTTGGTCAAGGATTTCAAAACTGCCAGTATCAAAATGTGAATGAAGCATCCTATGATTCATTTGTTACATAGTTACATTCACAACAGCTATGAAAAGCACATAATACAAAACATTTTTTACCTGACACTCTTGATAAATGTCATTTCTTAGTTTTATAACCTATTTCATTGTTTATTATAATAGGCCTTTACGGAAACTATGATTGGGTTAACCTGATCACTTGGATCACTGATCCTGATGTTCGGAAAGTGATCTAGGATCAGTCATAAATATGGTCAGTTCTCTTTTGTATGGTAAGTGATCCTGATTGGGTTATACACATCAGTAGCTTTTTTCTTAACCATCTGTTTTTTATTCTTAAACCAAGTTTTTCCTTGTTCGATATCTGTTTAATCCACAGAATCATAAATCCCACTTGACAGCTGTTTGACAGATAACTGATTGATCCAGATCATTGTTTCCGTAAAGGCTTAATGCTTTAGTTTAAAATTTTGAATAAACTTCAACAAACTGACAACAGTGACATTAGACTGCAACACACTGCACATGGTCCATTTCTAAATAGTTTCAAAATGACAGCTGGTGTTTCCAGAACATTTGAATCTTGCTACCAAAAATTAGTGAATCAACCTTGAACAGGAAGCGTTTTGACAATGCATCCACATATGTTTCAAAGCTCAAAATGTTTTGAAAGCCAGTGGAAACATTGTAATGAATTGGTCAAGGATTTCAAAACTGCCAGTATCGAATAATGTGAATACAGCAACCTATGATATTATTTGGTCAAGGATTTCAAAACTGCCAGTATCGAATAATGTGAATACAGCATCCTATGATATTATTCAAGTTACATTCACTAATGACAATGAAAATTATACTCAGGGACAATGAAAATTTTATCACCTGCCAGTTATATAAAATTTTCATTCTAACCTGGTTATACATTGTAGAGTCTACTGTTTCATAATATTATGTAGTAGGTATAGGTACTTCCACAACTGTCATTAATTTTGCCATGCAGCATGCAGGACTAGTCATGTGCTTTTAATTATGCTATTTATGATCATAAAATCATAAATATATTTTCATGTAGTTAAAGCAGCGAGGTATGTGAAAAAATAGTTTCATTGCAAAATTAGCAACCCTCTAAACTCCAGGATGATCTAGATTCCACCGTTTTGACAGTAACACCGCCACCTTAATTTAAACGAGGTTGTGACAGCAATTTGCTTTGAAAACAAAAAGGGATACAATTTTCAATGAAATTTGTGCAGTCCAGGATTGTCAAAAATGAGTTATCAAAGACATACCCCCTCGCTCTTTGTACTCAATCAAAACAAACGCGACCTATAGTCGTATGTCTTAGCTAGAATCCTAATGGAGTTTCCAGGATAGAATAAATTGCCCTAACACACCTGATTTTCGAAATACTCATTCCAGACTGGGTCGAACGTCTTTTGTTTGGTGGTGGACTGAGCTACGTGGACGTCGTCAACGTCGATGGTGACGTAGGGGTCGAGAGGCTGCTCGTCAGCCTTGCCGAAAGCATGTCTCTTGGAGCAATCGGTAGGCCGGAGACCCTGAGCCTCTCGCAGATTGATTCGCATCGTCCCGGAAAACATGGCTCAGCGATCGGGAGCACTAGTGAGAAGTAGCCCGCGGGGGTTCGCGACAGCCCGGAGCATAGGGCCCAAGGAGCGGCCCCGAAGCACCGCGATTTTAGTAAATGGAAAAGATACCGACACTAGCACCACCACGGCCTTTGCTGCACCATCGAAACCAGCTCGATTGACAGCCGTGAAGGTCGCTCCCGTCGGACGACGGGTCGACGGGCGTCGGCGGCGCCCGATCGCGGGACGCCATTGTTGCCAGATTGTCATACAATATTAGTACAGGGCCAATAGTTATTTGTCTACCAAAGCCATAAAGTTGATCTTTTTGAAGGTATGTGTGTCCCTAATTAATTGTACACAGCAAATCTGCAGATTCTTTGGAAGTAAGAATATTGAGATTTAACCAAACTTACCTCAGTGCTAAAGTTGATAATAATCGAAATTCAGGTTGACAAAGTTGAAATATGTGATATCATTTCGTTTTTGGTCAATAATTTATCAACATGATGCCGCAATGGCACGAAATTAGGAACTCGCGGGTTTTTTGAGGCAACACATTCAAATCCGCTCTTAGTTCGGATGTCACATGTAGAGGGCGACACTTGCTATACATTAAGCCCTCAGAGTACCAACTGAACAACTGAACAGTTGTTACTCTAAGTTTAAGCCTCTTTAAAATGGTGTAACCTATTTATATCACGATATATTAGTGCAAATGTTGAAGATTATATTTTTTGAAGCATTTTTACGTGAAAAAGGTATACTTTGTAAATGTCGCTCCAAGTAACCGTTTTCCAGATATCTGCTGTTTAAACGCCGATTCACACATACGGTACTGTGCACCGACTGTGTTGATTTGAACTGAATCGGTCATATAAAGTTTTCATTGGAATGAATTGAATTACTGTTTTTAATTCAGACATATATATATATATATATATATATATATATATATATATATATATATATATATATATTTTCCTCTTTGATACTAACCTGATCCACTAATAGGAACTTGAACGTATTAACCTGAGCCACTTCGACGGATGTGAGCCATATAGACGGCTCAGGTCCGTTTGCCTTTGTTTCTCGGTACATTTGGCCTACTACAGTCAATTTCAGACAAAGCTTTGGTAGATCAAATGTCACAGATTGTAAATAACGAAAACATGTTCCGTGCTCTAATGTCAGAAAGGTAAAAAACGTCATAATGTGGTGGCTCAGGTTAATACCATTGCTAGGAAATATAGTTCACAGAATTTCCACAAATGGCGCTGCGATTTCATAATTTATATACAAGTATATACCGGAAATTGTTATAAACATGAGCCAGAGGATTTGGCAACACCGATCATCAGGTGCATGCTATTTTATCAGGGCTAGATGCTCCGCTGTCCGGTTTTTCGCCTGCTGTGCGCATGACGTCACCTCCGAGTGATTCTCATTAGGGATATATGGGTATTATAGTTATTTTCTTTTTACCGCGCTTATTTTCACATTTAGCTTTCTATTGGGTATCGAGAGATAAGTTAATAAATATCATCCAATAGCATTTTATTAATATTGGGAACAAACGTCAAAGCTGGATGTCACTTTTGATCATATCATATATGTTTTGTATCAAAACTATTTTCGTTTTCTTTTCTTCGCAATAATTAAAAAGTTGTAACAAAAAAAAATGGGCTTTTCAGTCCAGTACCGAAAACACTCCGATGGCTCCCGAACCCATGTGAAGTCAATATGTTTCGTTGAAGCGATCCGCTCAGCAGTGGTGGGTCGGGTGGCGTAGTGGTATAGTGTTACGCAGCAAATTGCTGTGTTCAAGCGGGTGTTGGCTCGAAACACACGCTTGCAACTTTTTTTTATTTTTTTTTTAACCAAAAAATATATTGATATGCTTTTCACTCATGTTACACACATTTTGTTTTGTACCATCGACATGAATATGTTTTTGAATCGAATTTTACCACTACGTCATGTGACCCTCTGCAGAACGGATCGCTTCAACGAACCATACTTGACGACACGTGGGTTCGGGAGCTTTGGGCGTGTTTTCGGTACTGGATACAAAAGCTCATTTTTATTTTGAAATAACTTTTGAATTATTGTGAAAAAAACAAAAATAGTTTTGTTATAAAACTTAAATGTTATTTCCATGTATCACTAAAAAATGTATTCAATTCAAAACCCTAATTTCTTGTCATCATTATATCATTATCAAATAATCCAGTGATTAAATGTTCCACTTCTGTGGAATCTGATTGGTTGAGATTAGCAATTGTTAAACTCTTTGTTAAACAAAAAAATGGAGTCAAGTTGATTGACTCAGTACTTCCCACACATAACAGTTGCAACCAAATCATCGCCCACCTGTCGTCAAAAAACATCCAACACAAAAACTAGTAAATAGTTTCCTAAATCTCTCCGTAGGCGACACAATTCAGCCCCAACTGGACGAAACGAAACAATCAGGAACCCCCAAATTGCTTAAAAACGAAGTTTGAGCTATTTTTATATTTTTAGTTTTTTTATTATTGCTGCGCCGCCACTGACACGATTTTTGAAAACCATACGCATTTTTCATCCTTGCCGCGGTAATAATACTGTGTCTAAATTTCATTAAAATTAATTCCATAATTTCCATGTTACTAAATTCAGAACGACCTAAATCAATACCTACCCCTACCAATACCAAATCCCTTGATTTCTGTAATAGCCAAGGCAATGTTCGGATGGACCTAACAAACGTCTATTATGCCGCTAGGTATTTCTTTCACAGGTCAATGGACACTGTTATAAATGGAATAAATTTTTGAGTTTTACAACCCCCCACCCACTAACCACCCCAATTTCACCCCCACCCAAAAAAAGTAAAAAATGATCAGAAACCCCTAAAACGCCGAAAAACAAAGTTTGAGCTATTTTTACATTTTTAGTTTTTTTATTGTTGCTGCGCCCCCACTGACACGATTTTTCCAAAACATGCGCGTTTTCCATCCTCGCCGTGGCAGTAATACTGTGTCAAAATTTAATTAAAATCCATTCGATAATTTTGGCGTTATGCAATAAAGAACGATCTAAAACTAAAACAACACTCGGATATACAGGGTGGCCAATCGGGTGACGATAATAATTTTTTTTTAGATAGCCCGTACCGAGACCTATCCAAAACACCCCCAGGTATGTGTACCGATTATTGATAGTTTTCGAGTTCTGATTTTTTTTTTTGAAAACTTAGAGATTTTCCAGTTTTTCCAAGAAGTCGTCAAAAACAAAAACAAGAATGCTTTTTGGCTTTTATTTTTTTCTGCAGTTATACTCAGTATTAAGCCTATTTTAATATTCAATAAAGAGAACCTGTACATCCGAACAATAATTAAGTACATTTTGGGGCCAAAGTTTGAAATTTCTGTTTTTAGTCAGGAGACCAAAACCAGAATAAGATTAAAAATACTTATGTCTGGTTCTGGAGCTTCAAACTAATCTTAAAAACTTTACAGGACATTGCACTTTCGAAATAATGATGAAAAAGTAGCACTTATGGGGACATTTTGCGGCGTACGTGAGTGTTAAAGGTAAAAAGGTGATAATTCACGAATTTCCAAAATGATTTAGAAAACTATTATTTTGCTTTGTTATGACAAATTAACGAAAATAAACTCGTAACAACTAATAAATCCGATAATCATTGATGTTTTGATGAGTTTTAATAAAAAAACTAATACCCAAATTGTGATTTTTGAAGTGTCTTTACTATGTACTATTAAACTTCTGCTAAATTAAGTTGTATGGAAGGTTAACAAAGGAAAGGAATAATAAACAATAATCTGACTTCTAATTTCATGGCAGAATTACCTAGGAAGCGATGTCGTAGCATACGCCATCATTTTCTTTCAGAGTAGCTTTTTGCGAGCTCATGTCGGCGCAGTTGTGTTAATTTTCGGTAATAGGTAAGGCAATGATCGGATGAACCTAAAAAGGTGATTTGTATCGCTAGGCCTTCCTTGACAGGTCAGTAGACAGCCTATCATGAATACAACAAGTTTTTCAGTTTTTCAACCCCCCACCCCCAAACACCAAAATTCCACCCCCACCCAAAAAACACAGAAAATGATCAAGAACCTGTAAAACGCCTAAAAACGAAGTTTGAGGAATATTTGAAATTACCTACCAAGACCCCACAGCATATTGCTGCCCAAATTTCATCACAGTCCATGCAGCGGTTACTGAGATTACGAGGCTAGAAAAACGCGTACAGACAGACAGACAGAACGACAGAAATGAGTGACGCGGATTTTCGTTATGTAGACATTATAAAACGCCCAAAAAACCTATTATCTCAAAATCGAAAATTTTCACGATCACAATCCTCCCCTCACCTATCGGTGAGGGAAGTAAAAGGGATGGCGTATGCTACGATAACGCTTCCCAGGTAATTTCGCCATGGAATTAAAAGTCAGATTGTTGTTTTATTATTCTTTTCCTTTGTTAACTTTCCATACAACTTAATTTAGCAGAAATTCAATAGCACACAGCAAAAAGCACAGGTATTAATTTTTTTTATTAAAAGTGATTAAAACATCAATGATTATCATGTTTATTAGTTGCTATGAGTTTTTTTTTCTTTAATTTGTCATAATAAAGTATAATAATAGTTTTTTAAATCATTTTGGAAATTCGTGAGTTATCACCTTTTTACCTTTAATAGTCACGTACGGCGCAAAATGCCCCCATAAGTGCTATTTTTTCGTTATTATTTCGAAAGTGCAATGTCTTGCAGGGTTTTTAAGATTAGATTGGAGCTCCAGAACCAGGCATAAGTATTTTTAATTTTATTTAGAAGGTTTTGGTCTCCTGACAAAAAACAGAGATTTCAAACTTTGGGCCCAAAATGTACTTAATTATTGTTCGTATGTACAGGTTCTCTTTATTGGATATTAAAATAGGCTTAATACTGAGTATAATTGCGGAAAAAAATAAAAGCCAAAAAGCATTTTTGTTTTTGTCTTTGATAATTTCTTGGAAAAACTGGAAAATCTCTAAATCTCTCTGAATTTTCAAAAAAAAAATCATAGCTCGAAAACTATCAACAATCGGTACACATACATAGAGGTGTTTTGGATAGGTCTCGGTACGGGCTATCTAAAAAAAAATTATTATCGTCACCCGATTGGCCACCCTGTATACATCACAAATTATTCCAAGTCCCTTGGTTTCTATTATAAGGAAGGCAATGTTTGGATGGACCTAAAAAATTGTATTATGGCGCTAGGTCTTTCATTTACAGGTCATTAGAGAGGCCATTGTGAATACAACAAACTTTTCAGTATTACAACCCCCCACCCCCCAATCACCCCAAATTCACCCCCACCCAAAAAAAAAGTAGAAAATGATCAGGAACCCCTAAAACGCCTAAAGGCGTATTTGAAATTTTTCGTTTTTTGCTAATTACTCCGCCCCCCGTATAACGATTTTCAAAATTATAGAAACATTACCTACTACGACCCCACAGCATAACGCTGCCCAAATTTCATCACAATCCATGTAGCGGTTACTGAGATTGGGAGGCTAGAAAAACGCCAACAGACAGACATTTCAGAGATTTCTACGTACAAATGGTTTTTTGGTACATCTCGAAAGGGCTAACCATTTTCGAGAAAAATGCAAAGCATTGAATCGATGCAGGCTATTGTAAATAAATAAATGTTCATTTATTTAATAAGTGTGCTGTGAAAAACAATTGAAATAATTGATAAACAACTTAAGAACTGTCAGTTTATTCAGTTTAGAGTTATTACAAAACATTTAGGTATTATTTTTAGTAACATTATTTAATAAGAGTTTGAACAAATAAGAAATAAAATACTAAGACAAATAGAGAATGTTTTCTTAAAGTGGAAGTGACCGCCACCAGCTGAATATCAGTACACTTCTACTTGACAACAAACTCTGAAACACCATATTCTAAAATCAAAATGTCAAAAAATTACCATTTAGAAAATGGGGTTATTTTTACCCCTAACTCCTCCCGTATGATACGCCTCTGATTAAGATTATGAAATTCTGAATTCAGAATCAGATTCAGCGTCAAAAGTTTACCCATCGTACCTAATTTCGTAATTTTTGTTATGAATGGTTTCGAGATTTCGAGAATATCGAGGGAAAACCGTCTTCAGGGTGCCCCATGCAAAGGAGCGTAGCTCCCTTAGGAAGCATTTCCGGACCCATGTTCATATGACATTTTCTTTCTATTTTTCAGAGTACTATTCGTGGTTAAAGTTTGTTAACATACTTAATTAACACCCTGAATAAAAATTAATCCCTTTTCCCTTGGTCACGGCATCACGTGAGAATGACTTGACCATATTGACCAATACAAATTACAGTATCCAAAATCCAAATTACAGTATTTTGGAAGTCGCCAAAGTGAAATAAATTCTGAATATGCCATCCACTCGTGGTGACGAAACGTCAAGACTTAACGCTAAGCGACGCCGGCTTAACAACCCAAGAACCACAAATTCACTCGACGGTGGCCGAGAAAGCCTCACACAGTACATCAGGAGTAATAATTCCACCCAGTCAAGGTCAAGTGGGCGTGTTATTTGTATATATTTGATTGCTAACTATTCTGAGCCGAAACCCAGCTGTAATCTTGGCAACATTGCTTGGCTCAGGAAGATTCGATAATTTACATAAACTTGTATATCAAAGGCTCACAATGGTATTAAATGTATGCATGGCTCATGTATGTACTATAAATATGAATATATAAGCATTTTCAAAAATATTTATTTTAAATAATTTCTTATGTATATTACGGTTTTTAGATACAACACAATATATCTGGAGATGAAAATAAAACTATTATTTATCTAGCACATCTCTAAGTAGGTGGCTCAGTATATGGTCAATTTCCAATTGGCTCAGGTTTGTTATAATGATGTATATATATATATATATATATATATATATATATATATATATATATATTTTCCTCTTTGATACTAACCTGATCCACTAATAGGAACTTGAGCGTATTAACCTGAGCCACTTTGACGGATGTGAGCCATATAGACGGCTCAGGTCCGTTTGCCTTTGTTTCTCGGTACATTTGGCCTACTACAGTCAATTTCAGACAAAGCTTTGGTAGATCAAATGTCACAGATTGTAAATAACGAAAACATGTTCCGTGCTCTAATGTCAGAAAGGTAATAAACGTCATAATGTGGTGGCTCAGGTTAATACCATTGCTAGGAAATATAGTTCACAGAATTTCCACAAATGGCGCTGCGATTTCATAATTTATATACAAGTATATACCGGAAATTGTTATAAACATGAGCCAGAGGATTTGGCAACACCGATCATCAGGTCCATGCTATTTTATCAGGGCTAGATGCTCCGCTGTCCGGTTTTTCGCCTGCTGTGCGCATGACGTCACCTCCGAGTGATTCTCATTAGGGATATATGGGTATTATAGTTATTTTCTTTTTACCGCGCTTATTTTCACATTTAGCTTTCTATTGGGTATCGAGAGATAAGTTAATAAATATGATCCAATAGCATTTTATTATTATTGGGAACAAACGTCAAAGCTGGATGTCACTTTTGATCATATCATATATAAGTTTTGTATCAAAACTATTTTCGTTTTCTTTTTTCGCAATAATTAAAAAGTTGTAACAAAACAAAAATGGGCTTTTCAGTCCAGTACCGAAAACACTCCAATGGCTCCCGAACCCATGTGAAGTCAATATGTTTCGTTAAAGCGATCCGCTCAGCAGTGGTGGGTCGGGTGGCGTAGTGGTATAGTGTTATGCAGCAAATTGCTGTGTTCAAGCGGGTGTTGGCTCGAAACACACGCTTGCAACTTTTTTTTATTTTTTTTTTAACCAAAAAATATATTGATATGCTTTTCACTCATGTTACACACATTTTGTTTTGTACCATCGACATGAATATGTTTTACTTCCCACACCGATAGGTGAGGGGAGTATTGTGATCGCGAAAATTTTCGATTTTGAGATAATACACTTTTTGGGCGTTTCATGAAGTCTACATAACGAAAATCCATGTCACTCATTTCCGTCGGTCTGTCTGTCTGTCGGTCTGTCGGTCTGTCGGTCTGTCTGTACGCGTTTTTGTGTCCTCGTAATCTCAGTAACCGCTGCATGGATTGTGATGAAATTTGGGCAGCGATATGCTGGGGGGTCGTAGTAGGTAATGTTTTTATAATTTTGAAAATCGGTGCAGGGGCGGCGGAGTAATTAGCAAAAAACAAAAAAAATTAAATATTCCTCAAACTTCGTTTTTAGGCGTTTTAGAGGTTCCTGATCATTTTTTACTTTTTTTGGGTGGGGGTGAAATTGGGGTGGTTGGGGGGTGGGGGGTAGTAAAATTGAAAAATTTGTTGCTTTCATAATAGACTGCCCACTGACCCGTGAAGGAAGACCTAGCAACATAAATAACTTTTTTAGGTCCATCCGAACATTGCCTTGCCTATTACAGAAACCAAAGAACTTAGAATTTTTTCTGGTGTAAACATACGAGAGTATTGCTTTAGATCCTTCTATATTGTGTTACAAGGAAACTGTTGAATTCATGTTAATGAAATTTTGACACAGTATTACTACCGTGGCGAGGATGGAAAACGCGTATGGTTTTTATAAATCGTGCCAGTGGCGGCGCAGAAATAATAAAAAAAAGTAAAAATATAAAAACAGCTCAAACTTCGTTTTTAAGCGTTTTAGAGGTTCCTGATCATTTTCTGCGTTTTTTTTTTGGGTGGGGTGAAATTGGGGTGGTTAGGGGGTGGGGGGTTGAAAAACTGAGAAATTTCTTGTATTCATAATAGGGTGTAGGGTAGGGGCTGTGAAGGAAGACCTAGCGACATAAATCAACTTTTTAGGTCCATCCGAACATTGCCTAGCGTATTACGGAAACTAAGGGACTTAGAATTTTCTGTATACATACATACGAGTATTTATTGCTTTAGATCTTTTTGTATTTTGTAACGTGGATACTATTACATTGATTCTAATTAAATTTTGACACAGTATTATTACCGTGGTGAGGATGGAAAACGCGTGTGTTTGTTAAATATCGTGTCAGTGGCAGCGTATATAGCAATAATCAAAAAACTAAAAGTATGAAAACAACTCAAACTTCGTTTTTAGATGTTTTAGGCTGTCCATTGACCTCTGAAGGAAATACTTAGCGGCATAAGACAATTTTAGGGGAGGGAAGGCTGCCGATGATTTGGTTGCAAGGAGATCTCAGACTAAAGCTTCATGCTATGGGAAAATAATAAACTGATATCACAGTAATGTGTGGGAAGTACTGAGTCAATCAACTTGACTCCATTTTTTGAATCGAATTTTACCACTACGTCATGTGACCCTCTGCAGAACGGATCGCTTCAATGAACCATACTTGACGACACGTGGGTTCGGGAGCTTTGGGCGTGTTTTCGGTACTGGATACAAAAGCCCATTTTTATTTTGAAATAACTTTTGAATTATTGTGAAAAAAAACAAAAATAGTTTTGTTATAAAACTTAAATGTTATTTCCATGTATCACTAAAAAATGTATTCAATTCAAAACCCTAATTTCTTGTCATCATTATATCATTATCAAATAATCCAGTGATTAAATGTTCCACTTCTGTGGAATCTGATTGATTGAGATTAGCAATTGCTAAACTCTTTGTTAAACAAAAAAAATGGAGTCAAGTTGATTGACTCAGTACTTCCCACACATAACAGTTGCAACCAAATCATCGCCCACCTGTCGTCAAAAAACATCCAGCACAAAAACTAGTAAATAGTTTCCTAAATCTCTCCGTAGGCGACACAATTCAGCCCCAACTGGACGAAACGAAACAATCAGGAACCCCCAAATTGCTTAAAAACGAAGTTTGAGCTATTTTTATATTTTTAGTTTTTTTATTATTGCTGCGCCGCCACTGACACGATTTTTGAAAACCATACGCATTTTTCATCCTTGCCGCGGTAATAATACTGTGTCTAAATTTCATTAAAATTAATTCCATAATTTCCATGTTACTAAATTCAGAACGACCTAAATCAATACCTACCCCTACCAATACCAAATCCCTTGATTTCTGTAATAGCCAAGGCAATGTTCGGATGGACCTAACAAACGTCTATTATGCCGCTAGGTATTTCTTTCACAGGTCAATGGACACTATTATAAATGGAATACATTTTTGAGTTTTACAACCCCCCACCCACTAACCACCCCAATTTCACCCCCACCCAAAAAAAGTAAAAAATGATCAGAAACCCCTAAAACGCCGAAAAACAAAGTTTGAGCTATTTTTACATTTTTAGTTTTTTTATTGTTGCTGCGCCGCCACTGACACGATTTTTCCAAAACATGCGCGTTTTCCATCCTCGCCGTGGCAGTAATACTGTGTCAAAATTTAATTAAAATCCATTCGATAATTTTGGCGTTATGCAATAAAGAACGATCTAAAACTAAAACAACACTCGGATATACAGGGTGGCCAATCGGGTGACGATAATAATTTTTTTTTAGATAGCCCGTACGGAGACCTATCCAAAACACCCCCAGGTATGTGTACCGATTATTGATAGTTTTCGAGTTATGATTTTTTTTTGAAAACTTAGAGATTTTCCAGTTTTTCCAAGAAATCGTCAAAAACGAAAACAAGAATGCTTTTTCGCTTTTATTTTTTTCTGCAGTTATACTCAGTATTAAGCCTATTTTAATATTCAATAAAGAGAACCTGTACATCCGAACAATAATTAAGTACATTTTGGGGCCAAAGTTTGAAATTTCTGTTTTTAGTCAGGAGACCAAAACCAGAATAAGATTAAAAATACTTATGTCTGGTTCTGGAGCTTCAAACTAATCTTAAAAACTTTACAGGACATTGCACTTTCGAAATAATGATGAAAAAGTAGCACTTATGGGGACATTTTGCGGCGTACGTGAGTGTTAAAGGTAAAAAGGTGATAATTCACGAATTTCCAAAAGGATTTAGAAAACTATTATTTTGCTTTGTTATGACAAATTAACGAAAATAAACTCGTAACAACTAATAAATCCGATAATCATTGATGTTTTGATGAGTTTTAATAAAAAAACTAATACCCAAATTGTGATTTTTGAAGTGTCTTTACTATGTACTATTAATCTTCTGCTAAATTAAGTTGTATGGAAGGTTAACAAAGGAAAGGAATAATAAACAATAATCTGACTTCTAATTTCATGGCAGAATTACCTAGGAAGCGATGTCGTAGCATACGCCATCATTTTCTTTCAGAGTAGCTTTTTGCGAGCTCATGTCGGCGGAGCGCAGTTGTGTTAATTTTCGGTAATAGGCAAGGCAATGATCGGATGAACCTAAAAAGGTGATTTGTATCGCTAGGTCTTCCTTGACAGGTCAGTAGACAGCCTATCATGAATACAACAAGTTTTTCAGTTTTTCAACCCCCCACCCCCCAAACACCAAAATTCCACCCCCACCCAAAAAACACAAAAAATGATCAAGAACCTGTAAAACGCCTAAAAACGAAGTTTGAGGAATATTTGAAATTACCTACCAAGACCCCACAGCATATTGCTGCCCAAATTTCATCACAGTCCATGCAGCGGTTACTGAGATTACGAGGCTAGAAAAACGCGTACAGACAGACAGACCGACAGACAGAACGACAGAAATGAGTGACGCGGATTTTCGTTATGTAGACATTATAAAACGCCCAAAAAACCTATTATCTCAAAGTCGAAAATTTTCACGATCACAATCCTCCCCTCACCTATCGGTGAGGGAAGTAAAAGGGATGGCGTATGCTAGGATAACGCTTCCCAGGTAATTTCGCCATGGAATTAAAAGTCAGATTGTTGTTTTATTATTCTTTTCCTTTGTTAACTTTCCATACAACTTAATTTAGCAGAAATTCAATAGCACACAGCAAAAAGCACAGGTGTTAATTTTTTTTATTAAAAGTGATTAAAACATCAATGATTATCATGTTTATTAGTTGTTATGAGTTTTTTTCTTTAATTTGTCATAATAAAGTATAATAATAGTTTTTTAAATCATTTTGGAAATTCGTGAGTTATCACCTTTTTACCTTTAATAGTCACGTACGGCGCAAAATGCCCCCATAAGTGCTACTTTTTCGTTATTATTTCGAAAGTGCAATGTCTTGCAGAGTTTTTAAGATTAGATTGGAGCTCCAGAACCAGGCATAAGTATTTTTAATTTTATTTAGAAGGTTTTGGTCTCCTGACAAAAAACAGAGATTTCAAGCTTTGGGCCCAAAATGTACTTAATTATTGTTCGGATGTACAGGTTCTCTTTATTGGATATTAAAATAGGCTTAATACTGAGTATAATTGCGGAAAAAAATAAAAGCCAAAAAGCATTTTTGTTTTTGTCTTTGATAATTTCTTGGAAAAACTGGAAAATCTCTAAATTTTCAAAAAAAAATCATAACTCGAAAACTATCAATAATCGGTACACATACATAGAGGTGTTTTGGATAGGTCTCGGTACGGGCTATCTAAAAAAAAATTATTATCGTCACCCGATTGGCCACCCTGTATACATCACAAATTATTCCAAGTCCCTTGGTTTCTATTATAAGGAAGGCAATGTTTGGATGGACCTAAAAAATTGTATTATGGCGCTAGGTCTTTCATTTACAGGTCATTAGAGAGCCCATTGTGAATACAACAAATTTTTCAGTATTATAACCCCCCACCCCCCAATCACCCCAAATTCACCCCACCCAAAAAAAAAGTAGAAAATGATCAGGAACCCCTAAAACGCCTAAAAACGAAGTTTGAGGCGTATTTGAAATTTTTCGTTTTTTGCTAATTACTCCGCCCCCCGTATAACGATTTTCAAAATTATAGAAACATTACCTACTACGACCCCACAGCATAACGCTGCCCAAATATCATCACAATCCATGTAGCGGTTACTGAGATTGGGAGGCTAGAAAAACGCCAACAGACAGACATTTCAGAGATTTCTACGTACAAATGGTTTTTTGGTACATCTCGAAAGGGCTAACCATTTTCGAGCAAAATGCAAAGCATTGAATCGATGCAGGCTATTGTAAATAAATAAATGTTCATTTATTTAATAAGTGTGCTGTGAAAAACAATTGAAATAATTGATAAACAACTTAAGAACTGTCAGTTTATTCAGTTTAGAGTTATTACAAAACATTTAGGTATTATTTTTAGTAACATTATTTAATAAGAGTTTGAACAAATAAGAAATAAAATACTAAGACAAATAGAGAATGTTTTCTTAAAGTGGAAGTGACCGCCACCAGCTGAATATCAGTACACTTCTACTTGACAACAAACTCTGAAACACCATATTCTAAAATCAAAATGTCAAAAAATTACCATTTAGAAAATGGGGTTATTTTTACCCCTAACTCCTCCCGTATGATACGCCTCTGATTAAAATTATGAAATTCTGAATTCAGAATCAGATTCAGCGTCAAAAGTTTACCCATCGTACCTAATTTCGTAATTTTGTTATGAATGGTTTCGAGAATATCGAGGGAAAACCGTCTTCAGGGTGCCCCATGCAAAGGAGCGTAACTCCCTTAGGAAGCATTTCCGGACCCATGTTCATATGACATTTTCTTTCTATTTTTCAGAGTACTATTCGTGGTTAAAGTTTGTTAACATACTTAATTAACACCCTGAATAAAAATGAATCCCTTTTCCCTTGGTCACGGCATCACGTGAGAATGACTTGACCATATTGACCAATACAAATTACAGTATCCAAAATCCAAATTACAGTATTTTGGAAGTCGCCAAAGTGAAATAGATTCTGAATATGCCATCCACTCGTGGTGGCGAAATGTCAAGCCTTAACGCTAAACGACGCCGGCTTAACAACCCAAGAACCACAAATTCACTCGACGGTGGCCGGGAAAGCCTCACACAGTACATCAGAGTAATAATTCCACCCAGTCAAGGTCAAGTGGGCGTGTTATTTGTATATATTTGATTGCTAACTATTCTGAGCCGAAACCCAGCTGTAATCTTGGCAACATTGCTTGGCTCAGGAAGATTCGATAATTTACATAAACTTGTATATCAAAGGCTCACAATGGTATTAAATGTATGCATGGCTCATGTATGTACTATAAATATGAATATATAAGCATTTTCAAAAATATTTATTTTAAATAATTTCTTATGTATATTACGGTTTTTAGATACAACACAATATATCTGGAGATGAAAATAAAACTATTATTTATCTAGCACATCTCTAAGTAGGTGGCTCAGTATATGGTCAATTTCCAATTGGCTCAGGTTTGTTATAATGATGTATATATATATATATATATATATATATATTTTCCTCTTTGATACTAACCTGATCCACTAATAGGAACTTGAGCGTATTAACCTGAGCCACTTTGACGGATGTGAGCCATATAGACGGCTCAGGTCCGTTTGCCTTTGTTTCTCGGTACATTTGGCCTACTACAGTCAATTTCAGACAAAGCTTTGGTAGATCAAATGTCACAGATTGTAAATAACGAAAACGTGTTCCGTGCTCTAATGTCAGAAAGGTAATAAACGTCATAATGTGGTGGCTCAGGTTAATACCATTGCTAGGAAATATAGTTCACAGAATTTCCACAAATGGCGCTGCGATTTCATAATTTATATACAAGTATATACCGGAAATTGTTATAAACATGAGCCAGAGGATTTGGCAACACCGATCACCAGGTCCATGCTATTTTATCAGGGCTAGATGCTCCGCTGTCCGGTTTTTCGCCTGCTGTGCGCATGACGTCACCTCCGAGTGATTCTCATTAGGGATATATGGGTATTATAGTTATTTTCTTTTTACCGCGCTTATTTTCACATTTAGCTTTCTATTGGGTATCGAGAGATAAGTTAATAAATATCATCCAATAGCATTTTATTAATATTGGGAACAAACGTCAAAGCTGGATGTCACTTTTGATCATATCATATATAAGTTTTGTATCAAAACACACGCTTGCAACTTTTTTTTATTTTTTTTTAACCAAAAAATATATTGATATGCTTTTCACTCATGTTACACACATTTTGTTTTGTACCATCGACATGAATATGTTTTTGAATCAAATTTTACCACTACGTCATGTGACCCTCTGCAGAACGGATCGCTTCAACGAACCATACTTGACGACACGTGGGTTCGGGAGCTTTGGGCGTATTTTCGGTACTGGATACAAAAGCCCATTTTTATTTTGAAATAACTTTTGAATTATTGTGAAAAAAACAAAAATAGTTTTGTTATAAAACTTAAATGTTATTTCCATGTATCACTAAAAAATGTATTCAATTCAAAACCCTAATTCCTTGTCATCATTATATCATTATCAAATAATCCAGTGATCAAATGTTCCGCTTCTGTGGAATTTGATTGGTTGAGATTAGCAATTGTTAAACTCTTTGTTAAACAAAAAAAATGGAGTCAAGTTGATTGACTCAGTACTTCCCACACATAACAGTTGCAACCAAATCATCGCCCGCCTGTCGTCAAAAAACATCCAACACCAAAACTAGTAAATAGTTTCCTAAATCTCTCCGTAGGCGACACAATTCAGCCCCAACTGGACGAAACGAAACAATCAGGAACCCCCAAATTGCTTAAAAACGAAGTTTGAGCTATTTTTATATTTTTAGTTTTTTTATTATTGCTGCGCCGCCACTGACACGATTTTTGAAAACCATACGCATTTTTCATCCTTGCCGCGGTAATAATACTGTGTCTAAATTCCATTAAAATTAATTCCATAATTTCCATGTTACTAAATTCAGAACGACCTAAATCAATACCTACCCCTACCAATACCAAATCCCTTGATTTCTGTAATAGCCAAGGCAATGTTCGGATGGACCTAACAAACGTCTATTATGCCGCTAGGTATTTCTTTCACAGGTCAATGGACACTGTTATAAATGGAATAAATTTTTGAGTTTTACAACCCCCCACCCACTAACCACCCCAATTTCACCCCCACCCAAAAAAAGTAAAAAATGATCAGAAACCCCTAAAACGCCGAAAAACAAAGTTTGAGCTATTTTTACATTTTCAGTTTTTTTATTGTTGCTGCGCCGCCACTGACACGATTTTTCCAAAACATGCGCGTTTTCCATCCTCGCCGTGGCAGTAATACTGTGTCAAAATTTAATTAAAATCCATTCGATAATTTTGGCGTTATGCAATAAAGAACGATCTAAAACTAAAACGACACTCGGATATACAGGGTGGCCAATCGGGTGACGATAATAATTTTTTGTTAGATAGCCCGTACCGAGACCTATCCAAAACACCCCCATGTATGTGTACCGATTATTGATAGTTTTCGAGTTATGATTTTTTTTTGAAAACTTAGAGATTTTCCAGTTTTTCCAAGAAATCGTCAAAAACAAAACCAAGAATGCTTTTTGGCTTTTATTTTTTTCTGCAATTATACTCAATATTAAGCCTATTTTAATATTCAATAAAGAGAACCTGTACATCTGAACAATAATTAAGTACATTTTGGGGCCAAAGTTTGAAATCTCTGTTTTTAGTCAGGCGACCAAAACCTTTAAAATAAGATTAAAAATACTTATGTCTGGTTCTGGAGCTTCAAACTAGTCTTAGAAACTCTGCAAGACATTGCACTTTCGAAATAATAATGAAAAAGTAGCACTTATGGGGACATTTTGCGGCGTACGTGAGTGTTAAAGGTAAAAAGGTGATAATTCACGAATTTCCAAAATTAGTTAAAAAAATATTATTTTGCTTTGTTATGACAAATTAACGAAAAAAAAAACTCGTAACAACTAATAAACCCGATAATCATTAATGTTTTGATGAGTTTTAATAAAAAAAGCTAATACCCAAATTGTGATTTTTGAAGTGTTTTTACTATGTACTATTAAACTTCTGCTAAATTAAGTTGTATGGAAAGTTAACAAAGGAAAGGAATAATAAACAATAATCTGACTTTCAATTTCATGGCAGAATTACCTGGGAAGTGATGTCGTAGCATACGCCATCCCTTTCTTTCAGAGCAGCTTTTTGCGAGCTCATATCGGCGAAGCGCAGTTGTGTTAATTTTCGGTAATAGGCAAGGGAATGTTCGGATGAACCTAAAAAGATGATTTATATCGCTAGGTCTTCTTTGACAGGTCAGTAGACAGCCTATTATGAATACAACAAGTTTTTCAACCCCCCACCCCCCAAACACCCAAATTCCACCCCCACCCAAAAAATCGCAGAAAATGATCCAGAACCTGTAAAACGCCTAAAAACGAAGTTTGAGGAATATTTGAATTTACCTACTAAGACCCCACAGCATATTGCTGCCCAAATTTCATCACAGTCCATGCAGCGGTTATTGAGATTACTAGGCTAGAAAAACGCGTACAGACAGACAGACCGACAGGCAGACCGACAGACAGAACGGCGGAAATAAGTGACGCAGATTTTCGTTATGTAGACATTATAAAACGCCCAAAAAACCTATTATCTCAAAATCGAAAATTTTCACGATCACAATCCTTCCCTCACCGATAGGGTAGTAAAAGGGATGGCATATGCTACGATAACACTTCCCAGGTAATTCCGCCATGGAATTAAAAGTCAGATTGTTGTTTTATTATTCTTTTCCTTTGTTAACTTTCCATACGACTTAATTTAGCAGAAACGCAATAGCACACAGCAAAAAGCACAGGTATTATTTTTTTTTATTAAAAGTGATTAAAACATCAATGACTATCATGTTTATTAGTTGTTATGAGTTTTTTTCTTTAATTTGTCATAATAAAGTAAAATAATAGTTTTTTAAATCATTTTGGAAATTCGTGAATTATCACCTTTTTACCTTTAATAGTCACGTACGGCGCAAGATGCCCCCATAAGTGCCATTTTTCATTATTATTTCAAAAGTGCAATATCTCGCAGAGTTTTTAAGATTAGATTGGGGCTCCAGAACCAGGCATAAGAATTTTTAATTTTATTTTGAAGGTTTTGGTCTCCTGACTAAAAACAGAGATTTCAAACTTTGGGCCCAAAATGTACTTATTTATTGTTCGGATGTACAGGTTCTCTTTATTGGATATTTCAACCCCCCACCCCCCAAACACCCAAATTCCACCCCCACCCAAAAAATCGCAGAAAATGATCCAGAACCTGTAAAACGCCTAAAAACGAAGTTTGAGGAATATTTGAATTTACCTACTAAGACCCCACAGCATATTGCTGCCCAAATTTCATCACAGTCCATGCAGCGGTTATTGAGATTACTAGGCTAGAAAAACGCGTACAGACAGACAGACCGACAGGCAGACCGACAGACAGAACGGCGGAAATAAGTGACGCAGATTTTCGTTATGTAGACATTATAAAACGCCCAAAAAACCTATTATCTCAAAATCGAAAATTTTCACGATCACAATCCTTCCCTCACCGATAGGGTAGTAAAAGGGATGGCATATGCTACGATAACACTTCCCAGGTAATTCCGCCATGGAATTAAAAGTCAGATTGTTGTTTTATTATTCTTTTCCTTTGTTAACTTTCCATACGACTTAATTTAGCAGAAACGCAATAGCACACAGCAAAAAGCACAGGTATTATTTTTTTTTATTAAAAGTGATTAAAACATCAATGACTATCATGTTTATTAGTTGTTATGAGTTTTTTTCTTTAATTTGTCATAATAAAGTAAAATAATAGTTTTTTAAATCATTTTGGAAATTCGTGAATTATCACCTTTTTACCTTTAATAGTCACGTACGGCGCAAGATGCCCCCATAAGTGCCATTTTTCATTATTATTTCAAAAGTGCAATATCTCGCAGAGATTGGGGCTCCAGAACCAGGCATAAGAATTTTTAATTTTATTTTGAAGGTTTTGGTCTCCTGACTAAAAACAGAGATTTCAAACTTTGGGCCCAAAATGTACTTATTTATTGTTCGGATGTACAGGTTCTCTTTATTGGATATTAAGATAGACTTAATACTGAGTATAATCGCGGAAAAGAATAAAAGCCAAAAAGCATTTTTGTTTTTGTTTTTGATAATTTCTTGGAAAAACTGGAAAATCTCTAAGTTTTCAAAAAAAAAATCATAACTCGAAAACTATCAATAATCGGTACACATACATGGGGGTGTTTTGGATAGGTCTCGGTACGGGCTATCTAAAAAAAAAAATATTATCGTCACCCGATTGGCCACCCTGTATACATCACAAATTATTCCAAGTCCCTTGGTTTCTATTATAAGGAAGGCAATGTTTGGATGGACCTAAAAAATTGTATTATGGCGCTAGGTCTTTCATTTACAGGTCATTAGAGAGCCCATTGTGAATACAACAAATTTTTCAGTATTACAACCCCCCACCCCCCAATCACCCCAAATTCACCCCCACCCAAAAAAAAGTAGAAAATGATCAGGAACCCTAAAAACGAAGTTTGAGGCGTATTTGAAATTTTTCGTTTTTTGCTAATTACTCCGCCCCCCGTATAACGATTTTCAAAATTATAGAAACATTACCTACTACGACCCCACAGCATAACGCTGCCCAAATTTCATCACAATCCATGTAGCGGTTACTGAGATTGGGAGGCTAGAAAAACGCCAACAGACAGACATTTCAGAGATTTCTACGTACAAATGGTTTTTTGGTACATCTCGATAGGGCTAACCATTTTCGAGAAAAATGCAAAGCATTGAATCGATGCAGGCTATTGTAAATAAATAAATGTTCATTTACTTAATAAGTGTGCTGTGAAAAACAATTGAAATAATTGACAAACAACTTAAGAACTGTCAGTGTATTCAGTTTAGAGTTATTACAAAACATTTAGGTATTATTTTTAAAGTAACATTATTTAATAAGAGTTTGAACAAATAAGAAATAAAATACTAAGACAAATAGAGAATGTTTTCTTAAAGTGGAAGTGACCGCCACCAGCTGAATATCAGTACACTTTTACTTGACAACAAACTCTGAAACACCATATTCTAAAATCAAAATGTCAAAAAATTACCATTTAGAAATTGGGGTTATTTTTACCCCTAACTCCTCCCGTATGATACGCCTCTGATTAAAATTATGACATTCTGAATTCAGAATCAGATTCAGCGTCAAAAGTTTACCCATCGTACCTAATTTCGTAATTTTGTTATGAATGGTTTCGAGAATATCGAGGGAAAACCGTCTTCAGGGTGCCCCATGCAAAGGAGCGTAGCTCCCTTAGGAAGCATTTCCGGACCCATGTTCATATGACATTTTCTTTCTATTCTTCAGAATACTATTCGTGGTTAAAGTTTGTTAACATACTGAATTAACACCCTGAATAAAAATGAATCCCTTTTCCCTTGGTCACGGCATCACGTGAGAATGACTTGACCATATTGACCAATACAAATTACAGTATCCAAAATCCAAATTACAGTATTTTGGAAGTCGCCAAAGTGAAGTAGATTCTGAATATGCCATCCACTCGTGGTGGCGAAACGTCAAGCCTTAACGCTAAACGACGCCGGCTTAACAACCCAAGAACCACAAATTCACTCGACGGTGGCCGGGAAAGCCTCACACAGTACATCAGGAGTAATAATTCCACCCAGTCAAGGTCAAGTGGGCGTGTTATTTGTATATATTTGATTGCTAACTATTCTGAGCCTAAACCCAGCTGTAATCTTGGCAACATTGCTTGGCTCAGGAAGATTCGATAATTTACATAAACTTGTATATCAAAGGCTCACAATGGTATTAAATGTATGCATGGCTCATGTATGTACTATAAATATGAATATATAAGCATTTTCAAAAATATTTATTTTAAATAATTTCTTATGTATATTACGGTTTTTAGATACAACACAATATATCTGGAGATGAAAATAAAACTATTATTTATCTAGCACATCTCTAAGTAGGTGGCTCAGTATATGGTCAATTTCCAATTGGCTCAGGTTTGTTATAATGATGTATATATATATATATATATATATATATAAGTTCCTATTAGTGGATCAGGTTAGTATCAAAGAGGAAAATATATATATATATATATATATATATATATATATATATATATATATATATATATATTACCCGTCTGGGTCCGGGTTTAGAATGTTCCCAGGGTTTAATCTGCCTGTCGTAAGAGGCGACTAAAAGATTGGTAGTCCTTGCCTTAAAAGGGCCTATGGTGGTCACCGGTTGTGAAAGCAGGCGTATGAACCACCATAGTGAGGAAGCGGCTGCACCTATGTTAAGGACGGCTTCCCGACAGCGTCTGACCCCAGGTTAGGGGCGGCTGATAGCAAACCTGGCAGTAGGTATAAAATGCGCCCCCAGGAAGCCGACCAACATCAAACAGCTATTCGGTGCGTGGCGACACTGCGGGGATAACCCAAGCCAGGGATGAAAGCCGGCCGGCAACCTGTACAGGTCATCCCTAGGAGGCAATGTGGTCGGCTGCCTCTGAAATGTCGGCTGGGGGCCCTAAGGCTAACCACCGGACGGGCCCTACCTTCTGGTTCGACCGCCCCAGAAGAAGAGCACCCACACCAGGCCGGTATCGGAAGCCGGCTCTGGGCAAGGTGGCGGTGCCTCGGATCGCCCTGACGACGACACACGCAACGACATGGACTGTTTTAGGTGGACGACGGAACTGAAGGATGACCTGCTGAGCTGCTACGAGAGCAGTAGCCCGCGCAGTAGGGGATACATGGCCCGCATGCATGGGAGGTGGTGTGAAATGCATCCAGAGCATAGCACAATTACCTCCCAGAGCTTGCGGAACCAGGTATTTTACCTTCGGGGGCAGGGATACGTTCGTGCTCCAGCTCAGCCTGCCCCTCCGGCGACTGAAAGGCCTGTTAACCAGGCTGAAAGGTCGCCGATGAGGCCCGCTGAGAGGGAAATCGACGAAGCCGTCTCACATGGAGATTTCAGTGACCGAAGGGCCTTGCATAACAACAAGAGGTCCTTCAAGCTGGCAGATTTAAAGAGAGAGGATGAGGCGCTGAGTGAACGTCTATCGGAGGTCTCTGACATTTGGAGCATCAATTGCGAAATTTACGCTGCGGCTCTGAGGCTGGCTGGACAGGGGAGAGTGAGAGACTCTCCTGTCGAGAGAGCACAGAGGCGGGTGCGCCAGATGGAAGCGAAAATCCAGTTGGCTCGCCAAGAAGCATCCCGTATCCAGTGTGTGATGGAATATAGAGCGGCCGGTAGGCCTTTTACGCGCCGCGTGCGCCAGATAGCCCGAGAGCTAAGGCGCGACCATCACACGCTCAGTCAAGCGGTACTGGTTGTTGTCAAGCAGCATTGTCTTGACAGGATACGGACGCTAATCGCTGCTAAACGATCACTGGTGACGCGGGCGAGAGGTTTGGAGGAAAACAGAATGTTTTCCGAAAAGCCTGCTCGTCTCTTCCAACAGCGACCACCAGTTATAGAGCAGCCGCCAACTGCTGATCGCGTGGAGACTTTCTGGAGGGGCATTTACGAACAGCCCAAACCTCTCCAAGCAGACACTCCGGCCTTGGCGCAGTTCGAGTCCGTTTGTAGGAGGACTCCAAACTTGAATGTACTGCGTCACCCGATAAACACGGAAGAAATTCTTGGTGCCTTACGAGGCGCAAAGAATTTCGCAGCTCCTGGCCCGGATGGCATAAACACCTACTGGTTGAAAAAGTTTCCCAGTTGCCACCGGCATTTAGCTAGAGTTTTTAACTCGTGGCTAAATCAGGAGCAGCCAATTCCGGCTTGGTTTGTCGAGGGTCGAACCGTGCTTCTCCCGAAGACCGGAGATTTGTCTGATCCTAAAAACTACAGGCCAATAACATGTCTGAACGCATGTTACAAGCTCTTCACCAGAATCTTGTACATGCGTATCCTTCAAGCTGTAAATCCCGTATTTCTCAGCGTATATGAACAAAGAGGGTCTAAGAAAAGAGTAGCTGGCTGCAGGGATAACCTGTTGATTGACCGCTGTGTCGCACAGGACTCCGTGCAGTACCTGCGAAACCTTTCTATGGCCTGGATCGACTATCGGAAGGCATTCGACACTACGTCTCATGAACTGATTGTGCGGCTGTTGGAATGTCTTTCGGTAGATGATCAAATAGTGGGATGCATCAAACAACTGATGCCGCTCTGGAAGACTCGGTTCACTATAACATCGGGTGAAACCAGGGTTCGGACAGAGTTGGTATCATTTAAAAGAGGGGTCTTCCAAGGAGACTCCTTGAGTCCCTTGCTCTTCTGCATCTCGCTACTGCCTTTGTCCATAGCGCTGAAAAATACTAAGGGATACAGCTGTGGCAAGCCCAATTACCGGAGGCACAAGGTCACCCACTTATTTTACATGGATGACCTGAAACTCTATGCCTCCGGACAACGCGATTTAGAGCAGTCGCTGAGGGTAGTGCAGGATTACAGTCAAGCTATTGGTATGGAGTTCGGGATAGACAAATGTGCCATGGTTCATCTCAAAAGAGGACGTTGCGGAGATAGTGAAGATGAGGAGCAGCTCGTTGATGGGAGCATCTTGCGACAACTGCATGCCGGAGATACTTATACCTACCTTGGAGTGGCGCAGCGTCACATCCAAGAGGCAGAATTGGTCAAAGAGTGTCTCCGCCGCAAGTATTTGCACCGACTCCGGCAGATCTGGTCGTCAGAACTGTCCGGCAAAAACAAAGTCGCTGCCACAAACATGCTTGCGGTCCCATTGTTGTTATACAGCTTTGGTGCTATCCACTGGAAAGTGGAAGAGCTGCGACAAATCGACATAAAGACCCGCAAAAGGATGAATATGGAGGGAAGTCTACATCCTAGATCCTCTGTCCCGCGAATATACCTCCCGCGACACCTGGGAGGGCGTGGACTATTGAGTTTGGAGCGTCTGCACAACAGAGTAGTACTGGCCACTGCCTGCTATGTTACGACGAGCACCGATCCCCTGATCCGCTTTGTGCGAGAGCACGATATTGCGGGTAAAGGAGCCTTCCTTTTTAGAGCAGCAACACGGGCAGCCGAAGAACTTAGTCTCACGCTCGACTTCACGCGGAGGTGTCAGCAGTCCGTTACGGAACTTGCTCCCGCACAATTAAAAACCCGGATTAAAACTGCTGAAGTCCAATTGCTTTTAAGACTTCACAAAGATAAACCAATGCACGGAATCTTCTACAAACATCTAGAAGAGCATGGTTTATCTGAGCAGTTGACCTTCTCCTTCCTAAGGTCTAATGGGTTGAAGTCGGAGACTGAGA
Source organism: Callosobruchus maculatus (assembly GCA_951848785.1). NCBI lineage: Eukaryota > Metazoa > Arthropoda > Insecta > Coleoptera > Chrysomelidae > Callosobruchus > Callosobruchus maculatus. Next base: position 6,929,105 of record CATOUR010000026.1, on the reverse strand, counting down.
GCTCTATAATGGCTTGCCAAGACGGTGTCTTCAACACCTTAGTATACCGTAGCCGGATTATGGGTATGGATGTGCCCGATATCCGCTGTAGAGCCTGCCTGCAGGCGCCAGAGACCCTTACGCACCTCTTGTCGGCGTGTAAGGTGTACGCTGGCACAGCCTACGTCTATCGGCACAACGCGGCTCTACGAGTGCTATACTACCATTTAAGGCACTCATATGGTATAGATGAGACACCGGTGCTGCCGTATGCTCCAGGGGACATTGAGTCCGTTGTGGAGAACGAGAGGTGCCGAATTTACTGGAACTACTCATTCTCCACGCTCGAGCTTATACATGCAAATAAGCCCGACATAGTCCTCCTCGACTACCAACAAAAGACGATGTTCGTTATCGAGTTCTCGGCGCCTGCCGAGGGGAACATCGTCTCTAAGGAGGAGGAAAAGCGGACCAAGTATCAGGAGCTCCTCGGACAACTTCGCAGGCTCTGGCCGGACTACACTGTGAGTCTGCTAGTAATGGTCATTGGATCCCTAGGTGGTATGAGGGATACGCTGCTCTCTGCACTGCGCAAAATGCCGGTGTGCCGTGCGGCGGCGCACATCTTAGCCGCCAGAATGCAGAAGGCAGTCATCCATGGGTCCCTTCGTCTGCTTAGGACGCACGATTCGCGGACCCAGTGATTGCTCACCTCACGGTGTGAGGAGTAGTCGCTGGGAAATGGAACAGCAGCCCGGTGTGTCGGAGCCCGGGTTGCACCCTTTTTGTTTTTGTTTTGTCTTATATATATTACGGGTACAGTTACGATACAAAATGTATTCCACTGTTGACAGCATCTTGCCGCATTCCCGTCATCCTTCGCCAACCCTCTCTATCCAAGGCATCTTCTTCCTCTAGATTTCGTTCGTTCATCGCTCTTCTTATGCTTTCATTCCACGATCTACGTGGTCTGCCCCTTTTTCTTTTCCCAGGTGGTCTCCACTGAAATATTCTTTTGGGCCACCTCTCATCAGGCATTCTTAATAAATGACCGAACCACTTTAAGGATCGTCTTTCTATTCGATCCAGCACTGTTTCCTCCGCTTTCATTCGAGCTCTTACTTCTTCGTTGGTCTTTCTTTCTAATCGCGATATTCTTGCACTTCTTCTGATGTAGTCCATTTCCACAGCTAATATCCTTCTTTTTAAATCTGCATTTAAAGTCCACACTTCTGATCCATAGCCCAAAACTGACTCCACCATTGCTTTACCCACTCGCTTCTTATTTTTGTTCGAGATATTTTGGTGGGACAAAAATATTCAGACATATATATGAACATAAATATTCAAGAAAGCAATGCTATAACAAACAGCTACTTGAACATGATGAGTACGTATGGCTTTAAATCTTATATCAATGGCTTTACCAGGGTACAGGGGCAGATTAAGTCTTGTATAGATCATATCTTCGTAAAGGATTTACAATCACGTTACGAATACAAATCACTTATATTGGAAAATGATTTAACAGACCATTATCCCATCATTGTCCAGGCAATACCATTTACAGAAGGAAAGGTTAAAATAAAAAACAAAAACATAAGGCAATTTGTGGATAACAAAAAATTAGTGACAGAAATAGAAAAAGAAACATGGCTCGATATCTACGCATGTGACTCTGCTGAACTAGCTATAAATTTTTTTACAAGTAAAATTCAAAATGCAATACGTAAAAGTACAAATCGGATCAAAATAGCTCATGAAAATCGGAAAAGAACACCGTGGATAACAGAAAAAGTAATCAAAATGGTTAACCAAAAGAATGCTGTATATATAAAAACAAAAAATAACCCCACTACCGAAAATCTTGAGGCATACAGAAAAATAAAAAATGAAATTAATAAACTGATAAAGGATACAAAAAAAAAATTATCAAATTAAGAAAAGGGGGGGTCAGATTCTAACGCAATTTGGAAAGCTATAAGCAGACTCACTGAAAAAAGGGGACAAACAAAGGAAATAGACCAGATAAAAATTAACGAAGCAACTATACTGAATGTGCCTAAGGTTATTGCCGAATACTTTTGTGACTTTTTCACAAATATAGGAAAAGATCTGGCGAAAAGTATACAGAACGAACAAACTGTAAAATCGTCCATGATTGCAACCAAGATATCTGGATCTTTTTTTCTGGGTACAACAACACCAGAAGAGGTAATTAAAACCATCTTGATTTTGAAAAATAAAAAAGCGCCAGGTGCAGATGGAATAAGAGCAGACACCTTGAAAATTATAGCTAGTCAAATATCTGCGCCATTTTCGTACATCATTAATATGATATTTGAAACAGGGGAATACCCAAGTCAGCTCAAAACTGCAGTGATCACACCTGTATACAAGAGCGGTCAAACAACAAATGTGGCAAACTATGGACCCATATCTTTAATTTCAGTTATTGCGAAGGTTTTTGAGAGAATCCTAAAAAAACGTATCACTAGCTATTTATCATCAAAAAAAATTTTATCAGAGAAACAGTTTGGGTTCATTGAGGGAAGGTCTACGCAAGATGCCATTAATTACTTGGTCACTAAGATATCGGAGTATATCGATGAGGGCTCGCCTAGTCTTTGTTTATTCATAGATTTGGCGAAGGCCTTCGACACTGTCAGCCACACGCATCTACTGAATACTTTGGAAAATATCCGCTTCCGAGGAACACAGTATCTCCTACTGGAAAACTATCTCAGTAACAGATTACAGTGCGTAAGAATCGGTGATACCAACAGCAACTACAGAATGGTTGAATATGGTGTTCCTCAGGGCACGGTACTTGGCCCAGTACTTTTTAATATTTATCTGGCCGATCTCTATAAGCAGATAGTGCAGGGAGATATAGTGAGTTTTGCAGATGACACGGCAGTTCTGTACAGGTCAAACAGTTGGAGTGAATTGAAAGAAACCGTTCAAGAAGATTTTTTAACTATTAAGAAATGGTTCGATAATAGGAAACTTACCATAAATTTCAAAAAAAACCCACTATGTCCCCTTCACTTCATATGCTAAAAACTTACCTCCTTATAACCACCTTTGTTTTACACATAATGACATAAAAATAGATGTAACTGCTCAACACAACATCAAATACCTTGGACTGTATATCGATTGCCACCTCAAGTGGGATGTACACATACAATATCTTGTGAAAAAACTCCGCACGGCGTTGTATAAAATAAAATTTTTGACAAACATTTTAGAGGAGTCACAACTAAAAACATTATACCATGCACTTGCAGAAAGCCACATAAGGTACGCTATCATCGCTTGGGGTGCTGCGAATGCAGTCCATATAAATTCTCTGGAGACTCTACAGAAAATGATCTTGATGACTACATTCAATAAGCCTATTGTATATTCCAGCTCACTACTCTATAAAGACACCAATATGTTAGATATCCGTCAATTGTACCTTTGCAACATTTTGATTACACAGCATCGTCATAAAGCGTCGTTAGTCGCGGTACAACACGAATATAATACTCGTAATAAGAATTTTGCCTGTGTTCCCAAGCCTGATAAAAATGTACTTCAGAGGTCATTTAAATATCTCGGCCCTCGAAGTTATAATCTAATCCCTAACGAACTAAAAACCATAAATTCCATAGAACTTTTCAAAAAAAAAATGTAAGCAGTAAGCAGTAATACATTTACCAAGGTTACAAGCACACGAAATGGTGAACGTTAAACAGATTCGGCATTAGACAGTAAAGCACTATGTATATGTGCATATATGATGTATGTGTGTATGTATGTATGTAGGTATGCATGCATGTATGTATGTATGTGTATGTGCATGTATGTGTATACATATTAATAAAAATAAATAAACAGGAATACTGAAAAATATCATTACCTCAGGTTAAAAATAACAGTTCTGAGATTGCACGCATATACACCAGTATATTATTTTATCTATATCTCTTTATTATGTTAGCATTTTTTTATTAATAAATTAGCTGTATTATAGTCATACTACCACGCACAAGGTTCATGACCTTCTGTGGTTCTACTATTTGTTTACCTCAAGTAGTGGTGAATAAATCATTATTATTATTATCTGACTTTCTAAGTTCCTCTCGCATAGTTGCGGTAGCAACAAGTGTTGACGGGCTGTGCCAAGTCAACACCCGGACTATTATTGATCGGAATTTAGGAAGGATCGTACAATATTACAGGTCTTTAGGATTACAGACTTTTGGAATACTTTGTGTAACTTTTCGTCCAGGCCCAACTGTTGAAGGTGTTGTGTAAACGTGCTTGGTGTAAGGCCTGAGACAGACATAATGAGGGGGACAATTGTGACTTTGTTTTGTTTCCAAAGTCGTTTTATGTCCATGGCAAGGTCCGTGTATTTAGATATCTTCCCAGCGTAGGTGTTTTGGATATTCACATCATTGGGAATGGCAATATCTATCAAATAGGTAATTTTGTCGGCCTTTGACTGGAAAACTATATCTGGTCTATTGGCTGGGATAGTCTTGTCTGTATGTATTTCAACGTCCCAGTATAGTTTGTATTGATCGTTTTCGAGTACTGATGTCGGAGTGTAATTGTAATACGGATCTGTGTTTTCTATTAGCTTGTTTGTTGTGGCTAATGCTTGGTGTATGACCTTGGCCGCAGAGTTATGTCTGGCTGTGTATTCGGTACCGGCAAGAGTTTTGCACCCGCTTGTTATGTGATCTATTGTTTCTTTTTGTTGTTGACATTTTCTGCAATTATCGTCTGTTATGGATGGATCTTTAATTATATATTTTTTGTAGTTTCGTGTTGCAATCACTTGGTCCTGGATAGCAAGCATGAAACCCTCTGTTTCTGGGAACAGCTGGCCATCCTGCAACCAGGCGTATGACTGTTTTTGGTTAATGTGGTCTTGGGTGACACGGTATCTATGTTTGCCGTGCAGTGCTTTCTGCGACCAGGTGTTTATTTTTTCTTGTTGTGATTGGATATGATTGTATGTGTCTGCTACGTGATCTGGACTAGAGAGGTTAAGTGGTGTGTAGTTTTTGTCTGCTTTTACTATTGCTTTATGTAAGTTAGTTTGTTTGGTGTGGAAGAAATGTCTTAGTGTTTGTATCTGTGTTGTGCGAAGTGACTGTATATCTATGATTCCTCTGCCACCTAGTTTTCTGTCTATGGCGAGCCTCTCTTTGCAAGCGTTCGGGTGTGACATCCTGTGTTTTGTGAGTTCTGTTCGTATAAGTATATGGATGTTTTCTATGTCCGTGTGTGACCACTTGATGATGCCAAAGGAGTATGTGAGTACCGGTATCGCAAATGTATTAATGGCTTTTGTGAGATTTTTAGAATTCAATTTTGTTTTTAATAGTTTAATGAGGCGATCTTTAAACTCTTGTGTTAGTTGTGCCTTAACTTGTGTATGGTCTATCTTAACGTTCTGATTGAAGCCCAGGTACTTGTACGTTTCGTCTTTATCCATGTTGTCCAGTGGTTGGCCAGTTACTACTTCCTTTTCGGGTTGGTTTTTCCATTGGCCTTTATTGATGTGGAGCACCTTGCATTTACTCATTCCGAATTCCATCCTGATGTCTGATGTATAAACTTCTGTTATTTTGAGTAATTCTCTCAGTTGTACTTCTGTGGCGGCATATAGTTTTATATCATCCATGTACAGGAGATGATTGATTTTGTGTTGATCTGCTTTATGGTGTCTGATGTTGAAACCATGGTTTGTGCTGTTAAGTGTGTTGGAGAGCGGATTTAGGCAGAGGCAGAACCATAGTGAACTAAGAGAGTCACCCTGGAAGATGCCGCGTCGTATATGTAGCTCATCCGTTTGAATGTGGCCATCGTGAGTTTGAAGGTGTATGTTTGTTCGCCATGTTTCCATGGTGCTCTTAAGAAACTGACGAAGTCCTGGGTTGATTTTATATATTTGAAGTGTTTTCATTAGCCAGCTATGGGGTACAGAGTCGAATGCTTTTTTGTAATCTATGAAACAGGTATGGAGATTCCTATGCTCTTTTCTAGTTTGCTCCATGATCACACTATCAATTATAAGTTGTTCCTTACAACCCTGGCTGTGTTTTCTACATCCTTTTTGTTCTTCAGTCAGGATGTTGTTTTGCATTAGGTGTTGTTCAATCCTTCTGCATATTGTTGCAGTGATAATTTTGTACAAGGTGGGGAGACAAGTGATTGGGCGGTAGTTGGCAGGGTTCTTGGTATCTGCATTTTTGGGTCTTATATACGTTATTCCTTGTGTGAGGAATTTGGGAAGCCTATTAGGTTGGAGTATGGCTTTATTGATTTGGTCTGTGAGCATTTCGTATGTTGAACTGAATTGTTTGTACCAAAAGTTTTGCACATTATCAACGCCTGGACACTTCCAATTGTGAGTATGTTTTATCGTTTCAGCTATTTCCTCAGTTGTAAGAATAACGTTTCCCTGCTCCGTTATGTGTTGATGTTTTGTCTCTTCTTGTCTGATCCATGGAGCATTTTCATTATGGGTTTTGGGTTCTGACCATAGGCTTCTCCAAAATGCAGTTAATTCTTGTCTGCTTGGAGGTTCTATTGTTGTTATCTGGTTGCTTGATATTATTTTTTGGTAGAACTGCTTTTCACTTTTCTGAAATAGACTGTTAGCATCCTTTCTGTCGTTGGATTCGTTGTATCTGCGGAGTCTAGCGGCATAAACTGCAAGTTTTTGTTTAAGTGTATCAGCTATTTCTGGTATTGACTTTTGTGGTGACTTTGATTTCAGTATATTTATTGTTCTTTGTATGTGTTTTGAAGGATGGTTGTTATTGTTGGAGTATTGCGCGAGGTGTGCCAGATCCTTTCTGAGCGTGCTGATTTTGTTTTCTATTCTTATTTGCCATTTAGGTTTAGCTCTATTGCTTCTCTGGTCTTTAGAACGTTTTTGAAGTTTTTGGCCGTTAACTATGAGTGTTGTTGCTGCGGCAGCATATATAACGGTATGGATGTCCTCTAGGTTACTGTTGTTTGTTATGAATTGTGGTATTAGGTTAGTATTTATTGTGCGTAGTATTTGCTGAGTGTTGTTTTTGAAAATTAGTCTGGGCAGGGGATCTCGCAGTGCAGGATTGGTGCCACACCATTTGTTAAATTGTGTGTTCATCACCTGTTCCGCAGTTTGTGTGATGGAAGGTGATCGAGCAATGTTTTGGTTTTGGTTCTGTGTAGTTGTGTTGCGCCGTTTGTTAAATTGAGTTGTTCGTGAGTTCGTCATTTGTTCCGGTTCGCCCGAGATGGAAGGCGGTTGAGCAGTGTTCACTGCTTCGGCAGATTGTGTGACGGAAGGTGGTTGAGAAATTTGCTGGCTTTGTGTGGTCGTGGCGGGTAAGTTAGTGAATGTTATGTCAGGTGTATTTGGTGTATGTTCATGCTCTGAATCTATTTCTGACTGTATGCTAATGTTGTTGGTTGTGGCTGTGTTTGTAGTCTGGTTATTTCGGGTATGGATGTTTTGTGTCTCCGTGATTGATTCAGTAACAAGCGAATCAATCGGATGGACAGTGTTTATTTCGTTGGCTACAAGTTTTTTTACAGCTTGTAGTTCTTGGTGTGTAAGGCGGTTGTTTTTTGTTATGACTCGTTTTTGGTCAATGAGTCTTTGTTCAGTTACACGTTCTGCGAGGTGTGGGTATTGTGCTATAAATAGCCTGTGCAGCTCATGTCTGTAGCCTGTAGAGATGGTTTCTAGTTTCGTAGCGGTATAGTAACAGCGCATTACAAATTTGTTCATTTCAGTAGTCCACTGTAAGCGCTGTCGGGGTATGCCAGCTTTGGTGGTTGCCGGCTGTGCCGGCAAAACATCTGCAGCTGGGTTATGTGCTATTGGTTGTTGTGTTCGGGTTTGAGATTCGGGTGAGTTTAATCGACGTACACTAGGCCGTCGTGGGTTATTTATGAGATTAACTTTATCCATCGTGTTCCCACGAGTAGGGACGATCTAAATGTCGCTCTCCCAGGTGACGCCCATTCCAGGAGAGAAGGGACTTATATTTACTCCGAAGTTGGCCCAAGGTGCTCCGGAGGATTTGCGACTTTACTGTCGGGTTTTGTTGAGGCTTTCTCCTCGCGGGCCAGCCGGTTAAGGCAAGCCCCCCGGTTGCGTACCTCTCACAACGTTCCCCAGCCACGCCCTGCTGAGGTCGTTGAAGTGTGGGGCGCAATAACGGTATGTGACAGAAGGACCGGCGCTCAGTCTTCTGTGGCATTTCTCCCCGGATTTGCCAAATCCCTATCTGACTGAGGTCAGGATAGCTTGGGGGAAGGAGCTTTGTGCTCGGTAGGATATATAAAGTCTACCTAGCCTAAAGCTTCCTGAGTGTGCTAGCCTTGGTTGAAATGACTTTTTGATCACGAGCCCTGTCGGCATGACAACTCCGCGGTGGTATTAAAGCCTCCGATGAACCATCAATCGACATAGCTTGCCCATCAAAAAGTCACTTTCTAAGCCCCCAAACGAGCGACAACGTTCTAGCACCTGATGGGGGGGGGGGGGTCAAGTAGTGGTGAATAAATCATTATTATTATTATTATTATTATTATTATATAGGTCTAGGCGCAGACTGTGCTCCGACTGTGCTGCTTCCGACCGCTCTGAGTGATTGCTCAAGGTTACGGTCCGACACGGTAGGAGCATGGCACGTGCACAACCGCCGTAGTGTGAACTATTGAAAGGCGACCACAGGGCGCCCGTCATGATTCGGTCAGCGCTCGTTGATTTTCGGGTGTCCCGATTCCCGATTTGTCATTATACAATTCGTACAGGAGCACCCTGTTCTTAGCATTTCAAGAAAATTCGTTTGTTGAGGTTAATAGGCGGAAAAAATGCCTGTTAAGTGGGCCCTGAACCGGCGTTGCACAGTGTTCTGCTTTTGTATGTGCGGTTTCACAAGTTTCAACAGATTGTCAAATTGCAAGAAATTCACACGAAAGTATCGAACAAATTGTTCTGGATCATCTTTGAGTCGAGCAAATGCCGTGTGAAATTCTCCTTCTTCCTCCCTAGCTCTCCACAAACGGTTGACGCAAATTTTTCTCCTGTTTTTTGTGCCTCTTCCATCAATACATAGTAGACCCCTTGCAGATAGTCATAGACCCCTGGGGGTCGATATAGACCACTTTGGGAATCGCCGTTTTAGACGTTATTTTTTGCTGATCGACGGGCGCTTAAAAATGCGATGTGTCATTTTCAACCAATTAGCATCTAAACATTTAAGCAATGGTGCTTCACTGTATTATTTCGGCAGAGTAGCCATCATAATATTCGGAGAACCGGAAAAATTGGGGCAAGTATTTATTTAAATTTGGGCATTGAGGACCAACATTTTCATCCAATTATAGCTTTGGAATAATACAAAAAATTGAAGCTGTTTGAGAAAGCCTTTTAAGAACTGTTTCCGAATTCTGAATGACGTAAACCTTTTAAAAAGATGGGATTTGCATTTATCCATATTTTATACTTTAAATAATAGTGTCTAATAGTCCTGGATTATATTGGAAATACAATGTTGCCACTGCTGCCAGGCGTCGTGATAGTGCAGTGAATGTTGGATAACAATATTTAAATTTTGATTCCCGCATTATCGTTTATAGTTATAGTAAATTTGCCCAATAATGAAAACACTGGCAGTTATGGTGAGTTAGAGTAGCGATTCCTTGATCAAGTTTGAAATATCTGTGGCCCCCGGCCCAAAAGGCACATGATAATAAAAATTCTTCTTTAGTTATTAACTTCACTGAAAACCACTTGATTAATTTTTCATGGCCTCCCCTGTCAAGTGAGCTATGACCGGCAGTGAACGAATCTAAACACGTTACACACTATGTCGTTAGTCCACGACACCGCTGTTTCGATCTTTCGGCTCTAATTAGGTGGACATGGGTAAAAGCCCGGTATCAGGCTGATATGAAAGCAGTGAACCAACAGAAACCCCTGCCGGCATTGAATTACACTATTGGTATTGTATAGAATTCTTCATTTAGGGAAACACGAAGAAAATGATTTCCACCTGACTCAATGCGAGCTCAAGGATATCACAATCACTGTTTGGACATGTCCTGAACCGCATCATCATGATGTACATATACTGTATTCAATCCCAAGACAGACTACACATAAACAGTCGCATGCAGCATTAGCTTGGTTACTGTCCGCTGCCATCGGCGAACGCGCTAGCTATAGTCCAGTGCAATTATGGAATTTTATATTACTATTTAAAAGAGTTGCCCTATTAACCCATTGCAACTTAAAAGTAGCCAGTTGCCAGTTTGAAATGATCATTTAGGCAATGAACACTTGACATCGCATATTTGGATCTGATTTCCAGTCAGTCTTGGGGGTTTTTACTTGCCGGATTATAACATACAATTCACACATAGTGTACTGGACTATTAGGGACCCTACCGACATGAGCCGATCACGCACGCTGGCTTGTTTTCATTTGGTCTGGCTTGGCTGTGAATACAGTTATAAGGTCTGTTTTTACAGAGAATCACAAACCAGTCAGAGCCAATCAGTATTCGCCAATGCAGTTGTCAAACTATTTCTGACTAGTACTGGCCAATCAAATTGACGCTGACTAGTTTGTGATTGCTCTGCGAACAGCCCTATAGTTCACAGTCCACGGCAGCGCTGCGTCAATCTTTTTGATGTCATCAGGTCGGGCTAGAAAGGAAGCTTTGGGATATTTCAGCGAGAACAAAAAAGTTAACCCCGAATGGTGGACGGAGGATATAGGAAAAATTGTAAACGAAAAGAAAATGGCTTATATGACCTGGTCAAGAACAAAAGATCCAGACGATCGGAAAACATATGTCAGACTGAACAGGGAAGCAAAAAGAACAGTGTCGAAAAAGAAAAATGAACTACGGGAAAGGAAATGCGAAGAAGTGGAGAGGTATCTGGGAGGTAGTAGAGTAGGGCAAGCATGGAAGGTTATCAACAATGTACGGAGAGAGAGGAAAGATAAGGGAAATATAAACCTGATTCAGAATAAAAAATGGAGTCAAGTTGATTGACTCAGTACTTCCCACACATTACTGTGATATCAGTTTATTATTTTCCCATAGCATGAAGCTTTAGTCTGAGATCTCCTTGCAACCAAATCATCGGCAGCCTTTCCTCCCCTAAAATTGTCTTATGCCGCTAAGTCTTTCCTTCAGAGGTCAATGGACAGACTAAACCATCTAAAAACGAAGTTTGAGTTGTTTTCAAACTTTTAGTTTTTTTATTATTGCTATATACGCTGCCACTGGCACGATATTTAACAAACATACGCGTTTTCCGAGGCGTTTTCCATCCTCACCACGGTAATAATACTGTGTCAAAATTTAATTAGAATCAATTTAATAGTGTCCACGTTACAAAGTACAAAAAGATCTAAAGCAATAAATACTCGTATGTATGTATAAAGAAAATTCTAAGTCCCTTAGTTTCCGTAATACGCTAGGCAATGTTCGGATGGACCTAAAAAGTTGATTTATGTCGCTAGTTCTTCCTTCACAGGCTAGTGGACAGCCTATTATGAATACAAGAAATTTTTCAGTTTTTCAACCCCCCACCCCCTAACCACCCCAATTTCACCCCACCAAAAAAAAAACGCAGAAAATGATCAGGAACCTTTAAAACGTTTAAAAACGAAGTTTGAGCTGTTTTTATTCCTTTACTTTTTTTATTATTTCTGCACCGCCACTGGCACGATTTATAAAAACCATACGCGTTTTCCATCCTCGCCACGGTAGTAATACTGTGTCAAAATTTCATTAACATCAATTCAACAGTTTCCTTGTAACACAATATAGAAGGATCTAAAGCAATACTCTCGTATGTTTACACCAGAAAAAATTCTAAGTCCTTTGGTTTCTGCAATAGGCAAGGCAATGTTCGCATGGACCTAAAAAAGTTATTTATGTTGCTGGGTCTTCCTTCATGGGTCAGTGGACAGTCTATTATGAAAGCAACAAATTTTTCAATTTTACAACCTGCCACCCCCCAACCACCCCAATTTCACCCCCACCCAAAAAAAAGTAAAAAATGATCAGGAACCTCTAAAACGCCTAAAAACGAAGTTTGAGGAATATTTAATTTTTTTTGTTTTTTGCTAATTACTCCGCCGCCCCTGCACCGATTTTCAAAATTATAAGAACATTACCTACTACGACCCCCCAGCATATCGCTGCCCAAATTTCATCACAATCCATGCAGCGGTTACTGAGATTACGAGGACACAAAAACGCGTACAGACAGACCGACAGTCAGACCGACAGACAGACAGACCGACGGAAATGAGTGACATGGATTTTCGTTATGTAGACATCATGAAACGCCCAAAAAGTGTATTATCTCAAAATCAAAAATTTTCGCGATCACAATACTCCCCTCACCTATCGGTCTGGGAAGTAAAAATGGGAAGAACATTATAGAATGCTACTGACAGAGAACAGGAACGAGTTTATGGGAAAAATTGACGAAGTTATTGCTAATAACGAAATAGATATTCCAGCAATAAATGAGAAGTAAAGAACGCCCTAAGGGAAATGAAAAATGGGAAAGCTCCAGGATCTGGAGACATTCTAATTGAGCTGGTGAAACATGGACCAGACATACTATAATAGAAATACTTGTAGATATTTTCAATAAATGCCTAATTGATGGACAAGAGATTCCAGCAGATTGGAATCTAGCCTACATTATTTCAATCCACAAGAAAGGAGACAGAAAAGTATGCGAAAATTACAGAGGGATAAGTATTACCATTGATTAAGGTATTAACGTTAATACCTTAATCAATGGTATTACTAGCACGGTGAATCATCTTGTCTTCATTGACCTTGAAAAAGCCTACGACACGGTACCCTTGAAAAATTTATTTAACATTTTGTCGAGAACGGACATAAATAGAGGATATATCAGAGCTGTACAGAATATCTACAAAAATCTACAGAGTATCGTCAAGACTCAAAATACTTTTTCAGATCCTTTCCCAGTAACAAAGGGTCTTAAACAGGAGTGTTGCCTTTCCCCTACTCTGTTTAAAATTTATATTCAAGAAATATTACTAAAATGTAGACAAAAATGTTCACGCATGGGAATTGAGATGGACGACTACTCTAATTTGTCAACATCATTCTTTGCTGACTATCAGGTGAAAATTGCAAACTGTAAAGAAGATATAGAATACATGCTAAAAAAACTTAAACAGGAATACGAACTGGCAGAAATGAAAATAAACATGTCCAAAACAGAGTACTTGAAAGTAGGGAAAGAAGATGAAGATCCAGATTTGCAATTAAGATAAGGAAATGTAAAGAATATAAATATCTAGGTATTATATCTAACAAGGGATCGTCTGTCCAAGATATACGATACAGAGTACAGCGAGGGCAAAAGAGCGTACGAGCTTTGAATTCTTTACTTTGGTCCAATCGAATTTCCTTGAAAACAAAGCTGACTATCTACAGAGCGATTGTAGAACCAATATTGACCAATATAATATAATAAATAACCCATGAAAATGGATTTCCCCAGAAGATCGTGCCGTATATCCAAATTACAGCACATACCAATTATTGAAATCAAGCAACGAACAAATATAATATACAGAACAAAAGAATAGAGACAAGACAGTTAATATGGTATGGACACGTGAGACGAATGGAAGAACACAGGTGGCCAAGGAAAGCTTTTGACTACACTCCACTGAATAAGAGAAAACGAGGAGGACCAGCTACCACATGGTTAAATAGGGTCATGACGACGATGAGGGACCGGGCAATCGCCGAAGATGCCTGGAGAGACTGAAACATGTTGTGATCGACATGCGGGATGCGGCAGAAGCTGTAGGGCCCTCGCTGATATCTATAGTGATAACTCGTCAAATGACGTTAGCAGACCCAAAACTGACGAAAAAATGACGTCTACTAAACGAAGTTTAACTAATTAACGTATCGAATATATCGTGATAGTGACGTTTTTTTTCCAAGTTATTTTATCATCCTAACATTGACAGTTTCATGTACCTACTCATTTAAAATATTGATATATCCCATAGCTCTAGATTCCTATATTTTTCAAAGTTTGTTTTTCAATGTATATAATATACATATCTATATTCAGCTATCACAACATTAAAAACAAATCATTTTCTCTATCTTTTTCTCCGAAGTGTCACGCCAAAAGTATGTTCTAACATAGATTTCAATTTGTTATACATTTTATATTGTGTTTCATGCGAAACAGAAAATACTCTTGTCGTAAGTTCAAATTCAAATCTTCCTCCATATGTCAGATCAAAAGCTTCTAATTGTCGCTGAAGCGGTAGCTGCTAGGTAGCGCACGCGTTCAGCATAACATTTGGTAGCTCTCCGCAACTGTTGAGTCTGCTAAATGCATACATTCGGAGGTCATTTTAAAATCATATTCACATAATTTGTAACGTCATTCTCGCCGGTCAGTGACTTGTACATATAGTACGTAGGGCCGTAGCTAGGCGTTGACCATGGAGGGGGTTCATGTTGACCTTGGGGGGGGGGGGGGTCATGTATAAAAGAAAAGACCTGACTTTTGCTTAAAAACTGTATAGATTGTATAGCTACTAATGTGTCCTGAGCGCCGAGGGATTGGTTAGTAGTAGAATAAATCACTAAGCTTGGAGAAAGCATCTTGATTATTTTTATTTTGTATTATTTTATTAGTTATTTAATTAATGGGAATACTCATGGGGGGGGGGGTTTGAACCCCCTATAAACCCCTCCCCCTTATATACGGCCCTGAATTAGTACGACATTTTCACGTTTCTTTGCTACCTGGGTGGGTAAAGCCCCCGGTATCTTTCTGATATGGAAGCAATGAACCCGCAGAAAAAACTACTCCGAGGACAAATACTCCTACCAGCATTTAATTACACTTTTGGCTCGAGTGCTTCCTTTGGAGAAATACGAAGACAGTTATTTCCACCTTTCTCAAAGCAAGTTCAAGGATGGAAGGAATGTCATCAGGTATTTTCCATGGTTAGGTTAGTTGCAAAACGGCGGGAGGGGGAGGCGGTTGGCCCCCTGCCTCTTCCCCACTTGTATCCACACCTTTTCTAGCGGATTATTAGCGATTGTAGAATTAATTTGTAGGATTTTAAGAATTATTTTCGGATTTATTTGTTAGATGAAAAATATTTAATAAATAAAAATTGCTGACATTAGGTGTATTTTGAGCTGCATCTCTTATGCACCAGCCATCAGTGGGTGCTTTTCATTCATATACAGGGTGGTCCAATAAGCGCGCGGTGCTCTCTAGCGGCCATACCGTTTAAATTAGAAAAAAAAGGTTTCGGATAAAAAACTTTTCTTTTGAAGTGGTCTACTTGTAGAAAATAATTTCAAAGTTGGCATCAATTTCCTTATTTTAAATGGAACACCCTGTATGTTATTACGTTTTTGAATTCAGCATCGATTTTTAGGTCCAGTTTGTTAACCAAAGTTTATGTCTACAAAGCCTATTTTCGAAGATATTCAGTAATCTTTAGAACATTTGACGTTTGTAGCACTCTCAAAAAATGTCAATATCTCGGAAGTTACGCAATACAAAAAGATGCGGTTTTCGGTTGTGAAAAGAGCATGAAACGTACTTGTCGACAGTGAAATAGTTGTTTCAAAAGCGCAGTAGGTCAACAGACTAGAAATTTTCAAATTTGAAAAGTTTAAAACGCAAAAAACTTTTTTTTTCAAATGGAATGGTATGATAAGTTTCAGATCAGTGGATGCGAAATTTAATTCTCCTTCACTTTTATCTAAGCATATGTGGTTCTATCTTTGATGGTTTTCAAGATATTTACGATTTTGTAATTATTTGGTAATGGCGCGTAGGAATTGGAAAAATCGTAGGTGGCGAGGCTTACAGACGAAACAATTGATATCTTACACCAAAAATTGTCTGGCCGATTTCTTGAGACTTAGTGCGTGTGGTTATAAGGGCTCTTAGTCTTAGTAATAATGCATCTTAACATCCAAGAAATGGTTGACATGATTTATATCCTTTGGAAATGTTTGAAAAATAGTTTGCTTGCATTGCGAGTGTACAAAGAGAGATTTCCTGAGAGAAGTCATCCAGATCCAAGATCTTTTCAAAGAGTGATGGACAGATTTGGCAGGACCGGAGCAGTGAAGTTCGAAAAAGATAATAGAAGGAAACCTGCAGTTAATGAAAGTAATGAGTTTGACGTTCTCGCAACTGTAGTTGAAGATCCGCATAGCAGTACAGCAGAAATTAGTCGCGATTTACGCATTGGACGAACATCTGTGAAAAGGATCTTAACGAAGAACAAATATCATCCTTATCACGTGCAGCAAAATCAAGCACTTGTAGGACAAGATTTTGAAAACAGAATAAGTTTCTGTAATTGTGGTCGTGCTCGAATCCAAGAAGATGCCCTCTTTTTTAATACTGTGTTGTTTACGGATGAAGCTACATTTCATAACAACGGCCATGTAAATCGGCATAACTTACATTTTTACGCCGACGTTAATCCTAATTTTGTGAGATTTGTTGACAACCAGCATAGAAGGAGTCTAAACGTTTGGGGTGGTACTATTGGGAATCACATAATAGGGCCCCATTTTTTTGATGAACACCTTACTGGTAATATTTTTCAAAATTTTCTAAGTGAAAATTTGGACAACCTACTGGAAAATTTACCTCTGGAGCTTTTAAGAAAAATGTGGTTCCAGTTAGATGGAGCGCCTGCACATTTTAGTATTAGAGTCCGAAGCGCTTTGGATGAAAAGTTTCCAGGCCGTTCGATTGGAAGAGGCGGACCTGTTGCCTGGCCACCTAGGTCTCCAGACCTAACAAAACTGGATTATTTTCTTTGGGGATACGTTAAGGATCAGGTTTATAAAGTACCCCCAACTACTGCAGCAGACATGTGGGAGAGAATACGAGCAGCATTCAATTCAGTGACACCCTTAATGTTAAGCAATGTAAACAGATCGCTAACAGATAGACAGAATATGTGTTTACAGCAAAAAAATGGTAGACACTTTGAATATCTTATAAAGTAAATAGGTACGTAATAATAAAAAATTGTCTATTTGGTTTTTTTTGGCTATGAATAATTTCAGCAATTTTAATACGCTTGTCATCCACACAGCCACGCCACCTACGATTTATTATTTTTCCAATTCTTACGCGCCATTACGGCATAATGACAGAATCGTAAATATCTTGATAACCATCAAAGATACAACCACATATGCTTAGATAAAAGTGAAGGAGAATTTAATTTCGCATCCACTGATCTGAAACTTATCATACCATCCCATTTGAAAAAAAAGTTTTTTACGTTTTAAACTTTTCAAATTTGAACTTTTCAAATTTGAAAATCTCTTGTCTGATTGTTTTGAAACAATCATTTTACTGTCGGTAAGTATGTTTCATGCTCTTTTCACAACCGAAATCCGCATCTTTCTGTATCGCGTAGCTTCCGAGATATTCACATTTTTGGGAGTGCTACGAACGTCAAATTTTCTAAAGATTACTGAATAACTTCGAAAATAGGCTTTGTAGACATAAACTATGGTTAACAAACTGGACCTAAAAATCGATGCTGAATTCAAAAACGTAATAATATACAGGTTGTTCCATTTAAAATAAGGAAGTTGATGGCAACTTCCGGTATATCCGGATGTCCGCCATCTTTGAAATTATTTTCTACAAGTAGACCACTTCAAAAGAAAAGTTTTTTTATCCGAAACATTTTCTTATAATTTAAACGGTATGGCCGCTAGAGAGCACCGCGCCCTTATTGGACCACCCTGTATAGTACATAAAACTAGAAGTACAGTAATATCCGCCTATAATAGCATCGAAGAGATCGTGAAAAAGGTTACTATTGCAGGATTCCCTTTTTTACGACCCCTTTGATGTTGTTATAGGCGAATTGTACTATATCACTTCTACTTTTGGTATTGGTAAAAGTACTGGTTATAGTAGGCGGTTTTGGTAACTGCACATATTTATTTTAATTCGTCATAAATTATAAATACATTATTTCCATCAACACAATGCATAAGCATAGCGGCGACCTAACTAGGAATAAATAACATATAACAGTGAAATAACAACATTCATGAACAGAAATTGACATAAAATATGCCACAAATTATCCTACAATCATCACTAAATCACAACAGTAGTCACCTGGTAAACTCTTCATAACTCCTCATGTGGGACTGTCTCAGTAACTTATTATACAAATTATAAGATTCTACGCGGTCCCAGTCAATCTCAGGACTGGCTTCACCCGATTTGTGGTCCCATCCTGGACTGGAATGCTCGGTATAGTATCCTCCAAGGGGATCTTTGTGTACATGGTAGTGAACCGTCTGTGGATGTTTGTGTTCTCCTTTCAAAGCGAAGGCTGTTGCCACTTTAGCTGCGAACGCACTAGCATTGATGAGAAGCAACAGTCCTAAAAGAGCCATGGTCTTCAAGGAGAACAATGTGAGGAATCCAAGCTTCGTCAGTATCACTCCCATTAGAAAGATCATGATCGGAAGCAGCTGTCTGATTTTTCTGGCGACTCCGATGCAGCGTCCTGGAATTAAAAAGTTGTACCGGTTAAATCTAGTTATAATAAATTTTGAGATAGAGTACGACCCCGTCACCGAACATATAGACATAACAAGAAGGGTCACTCTAGGCTTTGCCCTCAATGGGCTCGGTGTCTGGTAGCATTTTCCTCAGCAAACCTCAGAAAATTTTAGTATTCAGTATAACAGAGTCTTTGTACCACTTAAAATAACGTCGAAGATAACGAAAATCCTCGTCAACGTTATTTACGTTAGTGTTAACTACTACTAAACAAGAATGCCTTGGAACAGTAAGAATAACCACATTTTTCTTTATTTGACGTGTTAATTGTTGTGTTTGAGTATAAGCTCTAAATTATTAAACTATACTCATTATCTTATTGATTATAGATTAAATCTTCTAAAATATTACTGGAAAAGGTGACCATTCGTTTATCTTTCTCCACAAGAATAATGACTACCATATCTGCATTTGAGGTTAAATATGGGCGGAAGCATGGAAAGTGAAGCTTTAAAGCATAGGTACAATGTGGGTACAATCCTCTGTCGAGTGCAAAACATTTTCTGTTCAAAGTCAAAAATAACGGCAAAAATTGTTAGTGGACCTTCGTTATCGTATTTGAGATTTGGGAATCGTTTACCAATTCCTTATTGCTGACCAGACAGGTTACCATCAATTTTTACACGAGCCGAATTAGACTCATAGAGTTGCTGAAGTATGAGGAACACTAGGTGATAAGGAACTCCCATAAAGATGAGGATTTTCCACAGCTTAGGCCGATTTATGTTATCAAACGCCTTAGAATAGTCCACAAAGCAGATAAAAATTGGAAAATAATGCTTATGTTCATAGATTTATATTAATCCTCCTACAAGAGGAAACGTGAACATTGCTGACGTCACACTACAGTACTACAGAGTATACTCAAGTAAATACCTGTAAATCAGACCAGTTTCAACGGACCGATGCCAAATAACTCTTCTTGTTATGTTTACTTTCGGTAACCCCGTACAGTCCGAGCAAAAATTGCATATTTGCCAAATTACTTGTTAACATGTCTAATTCTTTACCTGAAGATGCGATCATAGTTGTAGCGAAACACGTCTCAGGTTTGAAAAAATTGGTGGTTAGACTTTGTTTTGGATTTTATACATACTTTGGTAAAAGTGGTCGCCGCAACATCACTAGTTTATCATTCAAGATATTTGGTTTATAGGTCAACAAAGTGCGGTGAATGAGTGACTTGGATTTTCTTGATAATAAATACTAACATCCCTATAAGAGGTAAAATAATTTGAGTGCTAGTAAATTGTTTATAATTTTGATCCCTGAGTAAACGGTATTTTACCTACTAAAGCCGGGCCCACACTGTGTAGCAATACATGTTTGTAACAAAGCTGTACAAACTTTGTACTGCGTAACTGTGTGTAACTTTGGTCGACACACAAGGGGAGGAATCGAATCTTTGTTCATAGGACCAGAACCATTCCCGGGCATTGTAAAATGCACCGCTAAGAAAACCATCTCAGATTGGGCAGAGAAGAAAGCACTCCTGCACTGGCGAGATACACCAGGGGTACTACACTCGAAGTTGTTCATGCCATACCCCTATAGTCAGGTCTCCCCGAGGATCATAGAATGCAACAGGAAAGAGTTCTGCATTCTGGTTGGTCTGTGGACGGGGCATTGCCAACTGAGAAGCTATTTGCAGAAGTTAGGTCTAGAACAAACAACCGACTGTCATTTCTGCTATGTGGAGGACGAGATAGTGCAGCGGAGCATATTTTGTGCTCCTGTCCAGTACTAGAAAGAGCCAGGTTTAAGTCTTTCGGAGTCACCCAACTGAAACCTACTGACTTCAAGGAAGTTTCACCTAACACGACCAAGAGGTGTGGATTGTACGGTGCTTAATAGGTGTGAGCGGTTAGCCAGGAAGGCCGCTGACCAAATAATTTTAGGACCATGTGACCTTTCTGGAATGTCGACAACCACAATTTCAGAAATAGCCAAAAAACACTCTCATGCCCAAATGCTAAAATGATGGGAAGAATTACAAGGATGCCGATTTGCCAAGGAGACTCTTGCAGGTTTTGACATGGCAATATCCAAGAAGTACTTGGTGATGACCATACCAAACCTACGTCTCATAGTAGGATTCCTGACAGGCCATTGTCAACTCAGGAAACACCTCCACACTATGGGGTTAAGTGACACACCGATATGTAGAATTTGTGAAAGCGAAGACGAAACTGTGGAACACGTCATATGTGAATGCCCAGAGTTATTTTCTATTAGAGAGTGTGCGTTCGGCGAGTCTTGGCCTACACCTGCCCACATAAGGGAGATGTCACCTAGCGATTTGTTCACCTTCCTACAATTGGCAGGATGGACGATGACCTAAGAAAACAACTCCCTGGGAGGATGCACAATGGGCCAGTTGTGACCTAAGTGCAGTGGAACCACTCACCCTCCCCACTCTACAGATACAGAGAATAGGTGTGAGCTACAATAGACACAATAGGGTCACAGTGGAAGGAGGCATGATTGCCCCGCTCACTATCAACCTAACCTAACCTAACCCTCAACCGTAACTTTTTATAATAAAGTAGAAGCATCCAGACTATATAGGGTGATAAACTTATACTCCTAAGTTTGATACCTCAGTTATCTTGAGAGATACAAAAAAAAAACTTTCCAATAAAAGTTGTAGGTAAAGTTAAGATGTACATTTTGAAATTATCTTACAATACACAGGGTTATTGGTTCCGCAAATATAGGGTTTTATCGGGTTATATAGGGTATTTTCAGAGATATGGCCACTTTTATGTGAAAATTTAATGAATTCATCACCGTGTATCAGTAGCTGGAGACTTGATTCTCAATGCTAAAATAATATCCTGGTTGTCTAGTTTTGTCTAAAATTATCAATTTTTTCTTCGATTTTGTATACAGGGTGAACCAAAACTCACGAACATAATTTTCTTTGTTATTTTAAATGGAATCAATGGAACCAAATGGCCATGGATGATGTGCTTGTTATATTTGTTAAATAATTGAAATTAATATTTTAGTTTTGATTCGGTTTCAATTGGCTATTACAGTTGGCAATTAACGAACTGAAAAGCAAATTTCAATCACAAAAATTATCTGATAATGAAACTACAGAATCTTACCAAGGCTATATTAGTTACTACAAGAAGGTTTATGTGTGAACGTATCAAAAACGAGAAAATAGATGTTGGCCAAGCATGCAAAAGTGATTGACTCTTGTCTTATAAACCGAACTTTTGGTTAGTTCTTTCATTCCCTTTTGAGTCCTTCCATCCTTGACTTAGTTCTTTTTTAAGAAAGGTCAAACAGTACAACAAACACGGTAGCCATGACCAACTCTGAGAAACTTTCAGTATTTGGCAAAAATTTAGTATTATTATGAATCGTTTTACTACTTCAAATCGAAATAACTCCATAACTGTTACATTTAGGTATAGGAGTGCTTATAAAAGTGGAATTATTTTGTAAGAGCTTTCTGACGATGCTATCAAATACAGGGTGTTCCATTTAAAATAACAAAGAAACTTATGGTCGCGAGTTTTGGTTCACCGGAGTTCACCCTGTATACAAAATCAAATATACAGGGTGTCCCACGACGATTAAGACAAGCAATATATCGGAACTGGGCACTAGTAGCGAATTATAATTTTGGGGGTTTAAATTAGAACAAGTATAGTATCTTTTCTTATAATTGTGTCACCCAATAAAGTATTTGTTTTTGATCACGTGACGTCCGATTCAAAATTTTAATGGGACACCCTGTATATTTGTAAATTTTTGTGTTCCTTCTGTTAAAACAATTCTAACAAA
Organism: Callosobruchus maculatus; assembly: GCA_951848785.1. Taxonomy (NCBI): domain Eukaryota; kingdom Metazoa; phylum Arthropoda; class Insecta; order Coleoptera; family Chrysomelidae; genus Callosobruchus; species Callosobruchus maculatus. The sequence goes on along the minus strand of CATOUR010000026.1, from coordinate 6,906,625 downwards.
CTAGCACACTTGGGGTCTAAAGTGATCAGTTCAAGAGCTACAGGTACAGGTACGCACCTTGAACTCTAACAAGGGATACGATTGGACTTGTGGTGGATGCAGAGCAATAGGAAAAGACATTAAGGACCTTGAGTCTCTTATTATCCAGTTGCAGAACGAGATAAAGGACTTAAAGGCTGAAAATGCAAAGAATACCAAACAACCGGATTTTGTATTTGAAGATGTAGTTGCTGAAGTGGCGGAAAGGCAGAAACGGAGAAACAACATTGTTATATTCAACATCAAAGAACCCGATCAGAATAAACCCCCTGCTAACAAAATTCAAGAAGATAAAACTGCGGTAGAAGAAATATTGCATTACATTGCTCCCGATATGGCGCTTCCTGAAATGAAATTGTTTCGCCTTGGTTCGTACTCTGGTATTCGAATGAGACCAGTCAAAGTAATATTTCAGAACAGTGACATTGTGCGCAATATCTTAAAGTAGTCTGGTAGTTTGAAAAATAGCCGAAATTTTCAAAGTGTGGTTATTTCCCAGGATCGTACTATGAGACAAATTGAGTACTACAAAACTATCAAGCAGGAGTTGGTCGAACTTAAGAATGCGGGTGAAACAAATATTCGAATCAAATATATTAACGATATCCCCAAAATAGTACCTTTAAACTGAATCAGCCCAGCAGTGTTCGTAATGATGAAATCTCCATTTATTACCAAAATGTAAGAGGACTGAATTCGAAAATTGATGAATTTTATACTTCGCAAACCGGGAGTGACTACGACTTCATAGTACTCAGTGAAACATGGCTAAAAGATTGTACGCGTAGTGAGGAATTCTTCTCAGATAATTATCAGGTATTTAGGAAGGACCGTAAGTTAGAATTGCTGAATGTATCTACTGGTGGTGGGGTTTTGATTGCGGTCAAAAATTCATTTAATGTTAGCCTTGTTGACACCACAACTTTTGATGAAAGCTTTCCATATATAGAATTTATCTGCTGTAGAATTTACATTTCTCATGTCACATTTTACATACTTGCCTTATATATACCTCCAAGCTTACCGCTGTATGACTTTGATACATTTTTTGAAGCCCTAGAAGAATGGGATATACTACATGGAACCAAGGTTATTTTACTTGGTGACTTTAATGTTCCTAACTTCAATTTGGATAATGATATGAACGTCAAAACCAGAACTGTGAATAATTTTATGTCTTTCTTTAATTTTAGTCAATATAATTGTGTCATTAATATATCTAGTGGGATCTTAGATTTAGTTATACGTAATTTTGATTGCGTAGTTGAAGAGGACTGCCTTCCTCTGGTGCAAATTGACAACTATCATCCAGCTCTTAGTATTAAACCAAATATTCAATATCAAGAAAAACCATTTAGGGCCAGTGAACATTCTAAGTTTTATAATTTCAAAAAAGCAAACTTTGAAAGACTTTAGGCTGAGATGTCTCAAACAGATTGGTCATTCTTAAAGAATTTTAACGACGTGAATTTAGCAGTTGATGACTTCTATAAAAAAATTTATGAGATACTGGATTGTCATGTACCTCTGTATAAAAACCAAAGAAGAAAGTTTCCTCACTGGTATAATTCAACAATCATAAAAAACATAAAAGAAAAAGCAAGAATTCATCGTAAGTGGAAACATACAAAAAACATTCAATATAAATATGAGTTTGATAGACTGCGAACACTTATAAAATCCCAGATCAAAATTGCCTACCAGAATTACTTACACGTAGTTGAGAACTCAGTAAAAAAAGATCCTACTACCTTTTGGTCTTTCATTAACGAGAAAAATAGAACTTCACGCATTCCAGGAAATATGTCATATCATAACTACAAGTTAGATGATCCTCAATCAATTGTCAATGCATTTGCGGATTTTTTCAAAACTGTTTACTCTCCTTTTGTATCCGATGATAATCAGAACTTTATTGAAGATTCTCAAACATACATAAATCTAACTCAGCAGTGTATCACTGGAGATGAGATATGTGCAGCTGCTAAGAAGTTAAAAAATAAGATGACTTCAGGGCCAGATAAAATTCCTTCTTTTCTAGTTAAAGACACTGTACCTTCATTACTCGATGCCTTCATAATTTTGTTTAATCTAATACTGAGGAAAGCAACCTTTCCAAATATATGGAAGAAAAGTAGAGTGTGTCCTGTATACAAAACTGGTGGTCGTGATGTAGTAATTAATTATCGCCCCATATCAATAATAAATAACTTTGCAAAACTTCTGGAAATAGTTCTTTACAATCGTATTTACCTGTCAACGTGTAGTCAAATCTCTGAATATCAGCACGGCTTTATGAGTCATAAGTCTACTGTCACCAACTTAGCCGTATTTACTCAATTTGCATCAAACATCTTAGATAACAAAGGCCAACTCGATGTGATATACACAGACTTTTCAAAGGCGTTTGATAAGGTAGATCATGAAATACTCATTGCCAAGTTAAGAGCATTCGGGCTCACTAACAGTTCGTTAAAGTTAATTGCATCTTATCTGAATAATCGTCAGCTATATGTCACTTATAATGGTTTCGAATCGCCCCACTATACTGCTTCTTCAGGAGTCCCACAGGGATCGAACCTACGCCCATTACTGTTTTTGCTATTTGTTAATGATATATGTATTACCCTTGATTGCGGTAGATTATTATACGCAGATGATTTGAAAATATTTGTTGAAATAAATAGTATTAATGACTGCGAGTACTTACAGAATCAGTTATCTAGTTTAGAAGGTTGGTGTAGAAGAAATAAATTACACTTGAATGGCGGTAAATGTAAAGTAGTTACGTAGTCACGTAAGAAACAAACGATTTTATATAACTACTCTCTTTCTGGATTCGATATCAGGCGATATGAAATTGTATGTGATTTAGGTGTAACATTTGATAGTAGGTTGAGTTTTGACTGTCACATAAATCAAATTGTATGTAGCGCGAATAAATCTCTAGGCTTTATGATACGAAATTGCAAACTAATTAATGATCCTGCAGCATTAAAGCTTCTATATTTCGCTTATGTAAGATCTAAGTTGGAGTATGCATCGCTCATATGGAATCCTCATTATAAATGCCTTATAAACGTCATTGATCATGTTCAAAAGAGATTCCTAAAATACTTAGCTTTCAAGATCGACAGGTTATATCCTGAAAGAGGATCAGAGTACAAAGCACTACTAAGCAGATTCAACGTTACATCATTAGAAAAAAGAAGAAAACATAATTCTGTTATTTTCCTCTATAAACTTTTACATGGAATTATTATCTCGTCTGATTTGCTGTCACAGCTTCAGTATTCAGTCCCTAGACTCAGCTCGAGACATAACAATTTATTCTATTGCAGCCGCGCAAACTCCAATTTAATATTGAAGTCACCTGTAAGGGTCATGTGTATGAACTTTAATCGTATATGTAATGTTTGTGATATATTTACGTGCTCTCTGGTAGAATTAAAAGGTATTTTAAGACAGTTTCTTAGGTAGGTTACTTAGGTAGCTCATTCATATTTAATTACATTTTTGTACATATTCTTCAGCATTGGCTATTTATTTTCATATTTAAATTTTGTCCTGTAAATGGAAACTTCTGTTGGGCAATAAACGCTATTATCATTAAAAGATGGTACCACTACCATTGATTGTACATGTACTCCTACAGTCAAATTATTTTGGTAATACTTCATAATGGTAGTGGTACAGTCCCTTAAATACCTGTAGCTCTTGAATTAATCATTTAGACCCCAAGTGTGCTTTTTGTTGGAATTGTTTTATCGGGAGGAACACAAAAAGTTACAAATATACAGGGTGTTCCATTAAAAATTTTAAAACGCACGTCACGTGACCAAAAACAAATATCTCATTGGGTGACACAATCATAAGAAAAGATACTATATTTGCTCTAATTTAAACCTTATAATTCGCTACTACTGCCCAGTTCCGATATATTGCTTGTCTTAATAGTCGTGGGACACCCTGTATTAAACACTTGATAACTTTAGACAAAACTAGACAACCACGGAATTATTTTAGCATTAAGAATCAAGCTTCCAGTTATTGATTTTTTAAGATACATACCTGATGAAGTCCTATCTTTCCGGAATAGGGAGAGCGAGCACAATTCAAATTTATGATAATATATTTATTTACTGAAACACAAACACGTTCCTTGCTTGTTTCAAAACCGAAAACCGCATCTTTCTGTCACGTTTAGTTTCCGAGATATTAATGTTTCTTGTTTCTTGTTTCCGGGTATACCCGGAAGTCCACCATCTTTGATATTATTTTCTAAATGTAGAGCATTTGAAAGACAACGTTTTTTATTTAAAACATTTCGGTCTAATTCAAACGGTATGGCCGCGAGAGGGCACCGCGCGCTTATTGGGCCACCCTGTATAGAGTGTTCCTGTTCCATTTGAAAAAACATAACTTTGGTATGCCGTGACTTTATTAATAACCCTGTATACTATAAAATAATTTTAAAATGTAAACCTCCGCTTTATCTACAACTTTTTTGGAAAGTTTTTTTGTATATGCCATAATAAGGGAGGTATCAGACCTCGGGAATAGTACGCATAATTTTTTCAGCATTCCAGCTGGTAATGTGGTGGTATTAAAATGGCGTCAAATGTAGAGGATGTAATCATGGCAGCCACAGCTTGTTTAATTTTATGAGAATTAAACGAATATTTTTTATATAAATTTATAAAAAGTGGTACAGCTCTTTTAACTGATCTGGAAAGAGATAACCCATCCACCGGAGACAATAAATGTGAGGGTAGTTTTAAAACTTCTTAAGACTGAAAAGTTTTGATTTTGAACAAATTCTAAATCAAACCGGCCATTAAATTCATAAACGTTGGATCCCATAGAACACGAAAACGAAAACGAAATAGCTCAATTAAATGAATGGTCATTTCTTTTGACCATTCCATCATATAAATCAGTCCACGTTGACACAACAAAACAAAATCATTCCACGACAAAAAGCTACAAAGGTAATAGGTTTGCCGTGCGACGTCGATGATTCTCGTCCTCGTACTAGGTCAAAAGACCATGCTCAATGCTTCAATGCAAGACAGTGTTTCAATAACCTGTTTTCAAATGTGAAGAACTTATATAACATCCTTCGATCTTTATCAACAACTGCGGGATAACATAAAACATGTTCATATTTTTAACATGAGTGGCGTAACTAAGGTCCTGCAGCTGCCGGGGGGCCCCGTGGTTTTGGGGGCCCCGTAGGCCTGCAACCTATGAACCCGATGATTCATACCTATCATTGAAAAAGTGGGAGAGCATTGCATTTTAATCTAAACCCTAAAAATCGGCACAGTATCCGCGGTAAATGGAAAAATACGGCAAGACAGAATACGTCAAAACCTTTTTTGGCTAATTTAAGTCCGTGTCTTCTACAACACAGGCCACACAAATAACCAACATAAAGGTGTCAAATACAAACTGAACAACGACCTTCTAAAAAAAAAATCGAAAAATGTGTTTTCAAATCACGAATTTTGTACTTTTTCGGGTGATTTCGGGTGAAAAAGGTCGTTGTTTAGTTTTTATTTTACACCGTTGTTTGTGTGACGTATTGGGGCAGACACCGAGCTAAATTAACCAAAAATTTTTTGAGATCTAATTTGTTCGAGAATTGCATTTGAAAGTCTGTGCACATTGCTTTTTTTGCGAGCAAACTTCAACGATAAAGCCTTAAAGATGGCAATAAACGTTGCCGAAAACTTGGCAGCTTCAACACCATATTTATCCAGTGACCTGTGTTGCTTTTCAAAATTTTAGCCACAGCCCCAAGATTTTCTCTTTAATATATAGAGAGTTTTAAGTCGGTACTGTCTTTAAATGTCTCGTAGAAATAAACTATTTTCAGAAAATTGAAAAATAAGGGAGATACAGAAAAAATGTAAATCTGGGATTTGTGTATCAAGACGTTCCTACTCTGTTTGTTTTAGTTTTTTGCTCAGATTTTTGTATTATTGATTTGGCATTTCACCTGTTAGACAGTGCAGTAGTCACTTTCTGTTTATATCTTTGTTAATTTTAAATTTGTAAATCCTAAAAGTGGCACATGATTATGAACGCAACTTTGATAAGACAAAAATTTGAGCAGAAAACTACCTAAACATAAAGAGAGTAGGTACGTCTTAATGCAAAAGTCTAGACTTACTTTTTTGATTCTGCATTTCGCTTATTTTTCAGTTTTTGGAAAAGAGTTATTTGAAAAAGTTGTTTATTTTAACGACTTATACAGGGTTATTCACGTTATTCGACACGGAGCATTATGGCTAAAGTATTTAATAAAAAAGAAAATAATAATTTGGGATGAATAGCGACCCATAAAGGCTACATTCTAAAAATATTTTCATGTTATACAGGGTGTCCCAAAAACACGAAATGTATCAGAGTTTTTTTAAATGGAATACCCCATATATTATTGCACATTCAGATTCCCTGGTGAATTCTAGTGTGACTTTGTGTATCATACATGGGACCTAAAGCGAACCGTTTAGGTGTAAATCACAATTTTCGGTATAAGTAGATATCAGGAAAAAATTGAATATCGCAGAGATTATAAAATATGAAAGGCTGTGACTTTGCCGTGTTACTAAGCATGAAATGCGTCAGCTTTGGTGAGACCGTGAAATTCAAATTACGTTTATGCTTGGAGAAATCGGTCGATGAATTAAGGAAACTTCGATCAGCGATAACTTGATTTTTTCAAATGGAAATGCCTAATTTTTTTTATACGGTTAAACGTAGAATTTGATAAGCCATCTAATGATATAAGGTTGTGAATATCAATCTCTGGTAGTTTTCATTTAATTTTAAATTTTCAAACAAATCGGCGATTTTCAATTTTCCTACCTATAAGCAACGTAGCAGGCCATGAAATATAAACAAAAACCTGTTCAGGTAGAAGAAAACAACTAACTTAGCTGAAAAATACACACTAACTAGACTAAAGGGACAAGATTATAAAAACTCCTTACAACAAATCAACTCTCCCAGAAACAACTGCGATAACATCTCTAAGGTCAGAGAGAAGCTGGAGTATGGCAGTAATAAATATTTTTTACAGTCTACTGGCTACCGCAATTTACTGGAGGTTAAAAATTTCCAAGGCAATTAAAAAACCCCGATATGAAACAGAAACAACCAGTGACTGTTGCTCCAGCACGCAACTATCAATCATATGTAATGGTGTAAAAAAGTACTAATTTGCGTCGAAGTCGATACCTCTGACTGGAGCCCTTCTATTTTTCAATATCTATTAGCAATATTGCAAAAAAGGAATACTGACAAATCAGATTTAAATTTTCTGCCATTTAAGTTATGTTTTATAATTTGAACAAATTTTAATTCATTCGTCATTTTCTGCGACCTTGCTAATAGGTACTGAAGAATTTGCAGAACTCCAGTCAGAGGTACGTTTGACCTGAATTTTGACAGAATTGCATACTTTTTTATATCATTAAATGTTTATTATGAAAGTTTCAACATTCTCTAGTAGTTGTTATTTTATTTCAAAATTTTTAATGGTTTTGCAAATTATCAATCTCTAGTAGATTGCAGTAGCTAGTAGGCCGTGAAAAAATCCATTTCTGCCATACTCCAGCTTCTCTTTGACCAAAGATATGTTTCCGTTGTCGTTTCTGGTTAGACTTTGTTTGTTGTGAGTAATTTTTATAATCTTGTCCCTTGTCTAGTGTGTATTTTTCAGCTAAGTTAGTTGTTTTAAATGAAAACTACCAGAGATTGATATTCACAACCTTATATTATTAGAAAGGTTATCAAATTCTACTTCTAACCGTATAAAAAAATTGGGCATTTCTATTTGAAAAAATCAAGTTATCGCTGATCGAAGTTCCCTTAATTCATCGACCGATTTCTCCAAGCATAAACGTAATTTTAATTTGACAGTCTCATCAAAGCTGACGCATTTTATGCTTAGTAATACGGCAAAGTCACAGCCTTCCAAATTTTATAATCTCTGCGATATTCAATTTTTTCCTGATATCTACTTATACGGAAAATGGTGATTTACACCTAAACGGTTCGCTTTAAGGCCCATGTATGATACATAAAGTCACAATAGAAATCATCAAGGAATCTGAATATACGGGGTGTTCCATTTAAAAAAACATAACTTTGATACATTTCGTACTTGTGGGACACCCTGTATAACATGAAAATATTTTTAAAATATAGCCTTTATGGGTCTCTATCCATCCCAAATTATTATTTTCTTTTTTATCAAATACTTTAGCCATAATGCTCCGTGTCGAATAACGTGAATAACCCTGTATATGTTACGGCTAAAGTGTTTACTTTGATAGTTTATATACTAGCTGGATAGTATACAAACTATCCAAATCTCTCGTTATTTTGATGGAAACTCATATTTCAACTAAAATAGCTATGAACATTGGTTGGTTTGTATACTAGCCAGCTAGTTTATAAACTATGCAAGATATGCCTCTGAAGTATATACCACAAAGATGTCACACATATTAACCAGTGTTTCTGGTTAGTTTACAAACTATCCACATCATTTGGATAAGGTATGCACCTAATATCTCTAGTAATACATAATAACCAACTCGTTGGTTAGTATGTAAACTAACCAATCTTCTTTGGTTAGTATGTAAACTAACTAATTTTCTTTGGTCAATTTAACAGAAAAGTGAGGTTATGTTTATGATAAGTGCGTTAGAATGTCAATGGGCAAGTCCAAGTGTGACGTCTTGGTACTGTTTACTGTCGTGCCTTGTGAAATTTGTTTAAGAACAGGTATCTAGTTACCAAAAATGGATCAGCAACAGCAATTTGAAAAGTTACTATTAGAATGTTACGAGAAAAGGTACCAAAATTCAAAATTAATGAACGACAGTGATTATAATGTACTTCTGCAACTTATAAAAAGAATACCCGAACAAGGACCTAACATTAATAACAAGATTGATTATCATGAAATAAATACTTATGATTTACAGAAAAATGAATCATCTTATGTAATCTAATATAAAAGATCTGGAAAGATTATTTTACATTTGAGTGAAACCTATGATGCCATTAAAGCTGCCCAGGGTCTAGAGATTTATTTTATATGAATATTTTGTTACACAAATAGTATTTCCGTTTGATTTACTTATTTTTAGGTAATTATAGCAACTGTATGTTGTATTTATGAATAAACTTGACTTTTGATTAAAAATTGTTTTTTTAAACTAAAGTAACCAAAGAGGACTGGTTAGTTTACATACTAACCAACTAGTTGGATATTACGTAGTACTAGAGATATTAGGTGCATACATTATCCAAATGATCTGGATAGTTTGTAAACTAACCAGAAACACTGGTTAATATGTGTGATATCTTTGTGGTATAATACTTTAGCGGCTTATCTTGTATAGTTTATAAACTAGCTGGATAGTATACAAACCAACCAATATTCATAGCTATTTTAGTAGAAATGTGATTTTCCATTAAAATAGCGAGACATTTGGATGGTTTATATACTAGCTGGATAGTATATAAACTATCAAAGTAAACACTAACCGTAACATATACAAAGTTAAAAGAAAGAATCAACTTAGGACTCACCCTGTATATATAGGTACATAATATGATAAGAGAAGCCTAGGAAATTTCCTGAAGGGGGGTGTGTCTTGCGACGAATTTGAAGTTACGCCACTGTTTAACATTATCTAACAAGTTGTAAAGTTTTGTTATTTAATCATTTAATGTGTTGCTGTATTGTAGACCCAGCTTAACATTGGTATCAGCGATACAGGATCTGTCAACATTTACTCTTTTCGGTCGAAATTGAAAGTAGGAAGCTTGCATATAATATGCAACTACCAGTTAGTTTGACTCTCGTGAGAGCCGTTGAAAGTGAATATAACAATACAAACACATATTTGCATTTATGTATGTTGTGTTTTAGTATATCCAATGAATAGGTAATAGGTGATCAACTAATCAAATAAATTACGCGGAGCAAATTTTTAAACAGGGTGCCTACTATATGTATAGTATATTGTATATATCTCAGTAAATAATGATTGTATATTTTTTTATATAATGGCTGTTTTATATTATATTCCTGATAATATGCCAGCATTCAGTTGTTTTTAATTCAGAAAACAAATGAGTAACGAATAACAATAGATAGATAAAGGTGTTTTGTCCCTTTTCAATGACATAACTGGTCAGTTCCCAAATACAAGAAAATGTTTAAAAAAATTGAAAACATAAGTTTATTATATCAATAACATTAATCTAGATATCCGAGAGTTGCCAGTAGGCCAGTAAATATGACAAAAACAATACATCAATCTGGATGAACTAGAACAACAAATACAAATTGAAGCTGCAGCAATTTCTCCCAGAATGCTAATGAATTCTTTTCAAGTTTTTCGTGATAGGTTAGCCTACTGCCTTGAAATTAATGGTTAACATTTTGAAAATCTATTGTGAAGATAACCTCATTGCTAATTTTGGTTAGTCTTAAAGCTTAATAAGAAGCGTACATAGCGTATTTTTTTTATTTTCATCTCATACCAAATGCAATAAACATAAAAAAGTTTTCATTTTTCTTAAACATTTTCTTGTATTTGGGTAATGACATGTTACGTCATTGAAAAGATAGAAAAAACCTATATCAAATGATTCTAACGATAGGGTACGTTTGCTACTCAAAAAATCAATTGTTTTTCGTTAGTCATTTATTTTCTGAAATATTAAACAACTTTTGTATGAGAAAATGTGTAAAATCATCATTTACTGACATATATACAACATTAGATAAATAATGGGCACCCTATATAGCTATGAGTGATGACGCGGCAAAATTGCACGGCACTAGAAAGACATTCTATGACCTAACAATAAAATGTTGTGGAAATAAATGTTAATATTATTTGTAAAACTAATACTGGGTCTCAAAAAAACTGAGCTACACTTTATTGACGTTTTGGGCACCTCTATGGTCGTTAAATACAAAACTTACAAGAATTATTTTGAACAAGCGCAAAACTTGACAAACATTTCTGTCAATTTTTTCCATTGATAAATGGTACAGGGGGTCGAAATTCCAGTAAACTTTTTACTGGAGAACCAATAAAGCACGGTGTAACAGAAGCGTATTTCAGTTACTCTTTGCAGGAACGGTCATTCAAACAGACACTCCTTATTTTTCTGCGACTATGTGCGACGTTTCGTCACCCTCAGGCAACATAAAATCTAAGTTTTCATCGTTGGTACGAAAACAATCATAAGAATTTAACTAGATAAACATAACTGGATTAAGGAAACACTGCCAACGACGGTATTAAAATATAACGTCACAAAACACGTAAAATAAAAATGAATTAAAATAAAAACAAAGAATAACAGAATGGAACCAGCAATGTGCCAACACACCAAAGACGGGTAGGTGGTTCGGTGCCAACTTATCTAGTCAGATTCTTGTGACCATTTTCGTACCAACAATGATTTTCTGTTGCCTTAGGATGAGCCTACAAAAAATATCGCGAGACCATAACGTCACTAAAGCTACCAAAATGTCGCTGATTCAGTCTCTTGTGTTCTCCATATTTTTGTATGCCTCGGAAACTTGGACTGTTAAAAAGGCAGATTGAGCCATTGAGCTCGCATAGACGCTTTTGAAATGCGGACGTGAAGGAGAATGCTGCGAGTTCCTTATACCGCCTATCGAACTAACGTTTCTATACTGGATGAGTTCGGTAAATCAAAGAGACTGTCGAATGTCGACGAGAATGCTTACATTCTTCGGACATATACACACAAAAGCGATAATATGGAGTAGATCACGGCCACGCCCCGAGTGGGCGGCGCAGTTGCTGGATATGAGTATCAAGAGCGCCACTGAACTGGCAGTAAATGGCGAAAGATGGCGACCTACAGTTCTCAAAAGTATTGATAATATTCGTGTCGGCAATACTCTAACTCCGACTTAATGCATCTTACGAGTTCACAACATGTCTGTTAAGACATTGTGACTATGATGATGAGGATGACATAAGTCCAAACGTCGCGCATAGAAAAATAATGAGTTTTTGTTTGAATGACCTTATTCTAAAAAAAGTAACTGAAGTTCATCACAGTAGGTCAAAATCGTTTACAAACAGAAGCGTATGTTGTTTCCTTCATCCGTAAAATAGCACCTCTTAAACTCACCAACAAACGTATGCTCGTCTGATCTTCCATAATAATTTTCCCACAAATCGTGCAACTTTTTTGCTACGACCTTCACGAATGTTAGCTTCGTGGTCGTGGTGGCCATTGGTAACTGATTCGTTGAAACTGCGTTGGTGTTGCTTGTTGCATATGCCGACTGGAGTAAAATCAACACCACTACCCCCAGAAGTAGATAGATCTTCATTTCTCGTCATGGAAAGTCGTCATTCTGAAAATTAAATACAAAAAGGTTTTGTTTTTAATTGGTTCCGCAATTTCAATTATTATATTTGATTAGCTACGTTGCACCAAACTAGAACAATCATTCGTTGGTTTGGTTAAAAAACGTATTCTTCATAGTCTAGATAGCACGAGTGTAAAATAAATTAGTTTGTTGAATTTATGGTGCCTGACAATTTGTTACACTCTCGCCCATCAAATGTTTAAATATGTTTAGAAAAAATGGTGAAAATCGGGAAATCTCATTAAAACGGATGGTGCCATAGTATCATTTAAAGGTGTCCGCTGAAAGTTAGAAAGCATGTAAATCAGAATATTAGTATAATACCAGATCAATGTTAAATAAGTGCCAGATTATTCTTGCAATATAAATCTCACTTGACATTTAAAGCACATCAAAGAAACGATATCTATTAGCCCAATCAAATTGAGTCTAAAAAAGCCGGATTCTGGAATTAATTTCCAGCAGGCTGGAAATTGTCTTAATATTTTTTTATCATTTTTAGTATCAGATTTCGGCTATACCACTGGACCAAATTTGATGTTTTATATACCATTTATTAAAGACTTGATGGTAATACAATACATTAATAAACTTAATCATCTTAGTCAGGATGTGCTGTTTTGGTACGAAACTTTGATATGATTTCACCTTAAATGATTCGAAACGACGAAAAAAACGATTTTAAATTAATTCCAAATTTGAAATTATAAATGACTAAATTTTATAACTAAGGTATCTATTTAACGTGAAATTTCATTCCCTATAACTTTAATTTTATGTATCTTTTGATGGGAATATCTCTTTTCAAGATATGTGGCCTTGGAAAGCCGCAAAATGTAAGTTTGCACTAAAATAAGATTTTTTTATCATTTTTAGCATTAGATTTCGGCTATACCACTGAACCATATTTGATGTTTTATATACCGTTTGACGCAGAAAGATAGGGATTCATCAAACCAAGTAGCTTGAGTTTTTTCTTAAATACTTGACTTGACTTGAAAGCTCAAGCTTCTGAAAATTTGATATTTGACTTGACTTGATTTTCGATCTGAACTACTTGACTTGATATCAAGTAAAATCAAACTACTTGATATTATTACTTGATATCGATCTGTAAAATGCGAATCTAAGCGTTAAAATAGGGGAATCACCGAGGTTTCGACAGCAAAAGCAGGCACCCGATGACTCTAAAACTTTAAAGCCAACCGACACAGAATGGTCGTTAATTGAACGAATTTGCCAGTACCTTAGTGTTTTTAAGAGTATTTCCATCATTTTTGCATTAATATGCTGCTCGATAGACTAGATTCGTGGGCTATGGAGCTTGAAAATCAACCTGATCGAGATGAAACTGATGAACAGACTATAAATAGTATTCAAGCGGCAAGGGACAGTACTGAAGATATTTTAGAATGGTGGAAAAGACACGAATGTATTTTTCCAAACCTTGCCGCAATGGCCAAAGATCTCCTGGCAACGCCAGCTTCTTCAGCGCCAGTTGAAAGGCAGTTCTCTAGAGCTGCCTTAACTCTTACCAAAACAAGAAATCGATTAGGTGATAACTCCGTTAGAAGTCTTATGTGTCTCAAATCATGGATGGCAAATGAGAATATTAATTTTTTTTTACTTCTGTGTCATCGGATCTATTGCTCTAGTCATTAGCCTCGTGTATTGTGTATTCTTTGTTACTGTTTTACTGTTTCCCGGCGCCACCCTAGGAACAGCACTGTTAATTGGAAGTCAACAGTGAAGGCGCAGGTGAGGATTCTTCGCTGAGCTTTTTTTATGGATATTTATTTTTGATTGAAAAAACCAGAACTAATTTCCGCCTCTAACGAAAATCGAACCAGGGACCTTCCAGTCATGAGCCCTCGACTCTAACCACTGAGCCAACCCACCCCCATTTGAGTTTGTTGTTCTTCTATGTATTATTGTCAGAATTCAGAATATTTCGTATTTTTATTTCATATTATTACATTCATTATTTAACTAAGTTTGTTGGAGTTTTCGTTTTCGGATGTTTTTTTTTTAAATAAAAGATTAAATCTTTATATATGTTACGGTTAAAGTGTTTACTTGGATAGTTTATATACTATCCAGCTAGTATATAAACCATCCAAATGTCTGGTTATTTTAATGGAAAATCATATTTCAACTAAAATAGCTATGAATATTGGTTGGTTTGTATACTAGCCAGCTAGTTTATAAACTATCCAAGATATGCCGCTAAAGTATAATACCACAAAGATATCACACATATTAACCAGTGTTTCTGGTTAGTTTACAAACTATCCACTTCATTTGGATAAAGTATGCACCTAATATCTCTAGTAATACATAATAACCAACTCGCTGGTTAGTATGTAAACTAACCAGTCCTTTTTGGTTAGTATGTAAACCAACCAATCCTCTTTGGTTAGTATGTAAACTAACTAATTTTCTTTGGTCAATTTAACAGAAAAGTGAGGATATGTTTATGACAAGTGCAAGTGTGACGTGTTGGTATTGTTTACTGACGTGCCTTGTAAAATTTGTTTAAGAAAAGGTATCTGGTTACCAAAAATGGATCAGCAACAGCAATTTAAAAAGTTACTATTAGAATGTTACGAGAAAAAGTCCCAAAATTTCAAATTAATGTATGTGATCAATGCAGTAATAAAAAAATATCAAAGCGAGATAATTTTATTTTTTTTTGCGGTTTTAGGGTCTAGAGATTTATTTTATATGAATATTTTGTTACACAAATAGTATTTCCGTTTGTCTTACTTACGTTTAGGTAGTGATAGCAATTGTATGTTGCATCTATGAATAAACTTTACCTTTAATTAAAAATTGTTTTTCTAAACTAAAGTAACCAAAGAGGATTGGTTAGTTTACATACTAACCAAAAAGGACTGGTTAGTTTACATACTAAACCAGCGAGTTGGTTATTATGTATTACTAGAGATATTAGGTGCATACTTTATCCAAATGATGTGGATAGTTTGTAAACTAACCAGAAACACTGGTTAATATGTATGATATCTTTGTGGTATTATACTTTAGCGACATATCTTGGATAGTTTATAAACTAGCTGGCTAGTATACAAACCAACCAATATTCATAGCTATTTTAGTAGAAATATGATTTTCCATCAAAATAGCGAGACATTTGGATAGTTTGTATACTATCCAGCTAGTATATAAACTATCCAAGTAAACACTTTAGCCGTAACATATACATAGACTTTTACTGTTACTGCATTTTGGCAGTTAATCAGATTAATATCAAAAAAGAATTATTTTTTCAAGAAAAATCAAGTAGTTAGCTTGAAAAAATTGATTTCCAAGTTGCTTGATGTGTAACTACATACTTGACTTGAATTTATAAAACAAATACTTGACTTGATCTTGACTTGATATCAAGTCAAGTCAAGTCAAGTAGGTTGAAGATCAAGTCAAGTCGTGAATCTCTACTTAAAGACTATCGACATGGACACATGCATAGATAATATCAAAAGAATAACACCTATCATAAAGGATCAGCTTAGTTCATTCAGCTAGAACTGCAACTGCCGTTAGAACTCATTTACAAGTTCTGCAACATCGCTCCAACTACCGGTCTGAGTCTCCAGATTTTTGGAAGCAATCGGTTTTTTTTCTTTGTTTAGATTGTCTTATATCCACACTGAAGCAGCGTTTTGCTGATAAATATTTGCCTGCTTTTGGTTTGATGTCACTACATCTCAATGTAATGTTGAATATGTCACTGTTTGATAATAAATGGAAATCACAATATTTTTGCCAATACCACCTTTTGGAAGCTTTCAGTGATGAAGCCCAACCTGTGGCGCGTGTACACAGAAAGTTGGTACACAAAAATTGAGATAAAACATTGCAGGTGAACTATTTTGCAAAGACCCTCAAAATTTTCTGCTAATGTAAAAAATTACCGTTTTCCATAATAAACGTTTTTGCACCGAGCAACCTTTGAAATAAAGTGTCAACACTTTAAAGAGCAAACAAAAAAGGCCTTTCAAATACAAATAACGTCTCCTTCTAACTCGTGTCATTATCAAGTAATACTGACACTAACTTACACACTTATTTAAAAAAGTGTCAAAAAAATCTTCATGTGGGGAGGGGTTAACCACTCAAACCCCTCCCTCGCTACGCCCTTGATGTTATTAATACCCCTGTCTGCCCCCCCTAAATGAAATCCTAGCTACGCCCCTGTCCATTTTGACAGTATAATGATTTGGAAGACGTATAGTATTGAATGTGCCATTTCAGCAACAGAATCATGCTTAAATGAGGATAAATGCTATAATAGTGAAATATTTCGAACCAGAGATAATGATGTATAGTCCATTTCACGTAAGAAGGTAACAGTGACGTCACACAATTGATGACGTACCGGTATCGACAAGATGGCAGATGACATTGCTTACAGTCAGAGGCGTAACAATTGTTTTCTCAAATCGAATTTGAATAATAGTATAATGCAAAAAGTAAGTGCGTTACTTCACAATGTATGTCTTCGGAGACAATGGATTGAGGTAAATATTAAAACCATACAAACTCAAAAACAAACCGCACAAGATAACTTGCTCACAAACGACTACCAAGGGATGCTCCGCAAATCAATCTAACCCACGCTACTGCATGGCAGCCGACCACTGCGCATCTACTTAACTACGACGTCGCTATTATCTTTATAGTTGAAACGGACCGTACAGATTATGAAAATACTCCTAATTACTACTTAATTTTTTATATAAAATATCACATGCATTGCTATATTGTCTATACATATCTTGGCACTATATTCAGCAGTACTTAAAAAATGCGAATGTTACTAAATTGTAATCATTTGGTTGACAGAAAAATCTTAAAAAATGAAGGGCACCGGCTGGATTCGAACCAGCGTCTCCGGCATTCTAGGCCGACGCGATACCAATTACACCACGGTTCCCCGTGATGCAGCCGATATGCAACGCCGACGACATGGTACCACCACTCCCCCGCATCTCTCTGCGAATCATGTATTTCAATCATTCAGAGAGATCTAGTCGACTGTTGGGTGAGTGTGAATCTCCCACCGCTATTTGCACGACAGCTCCCTTTCTTACTGGAGTACGACTCCTCAGTCGGCCAGGATTTCATGGAATGAAATCGGTTTCGGTGTAGTCGATACCATTTCGTCGGCGCTATATATCGGCTGCATCAAGGGGAACCGTGGTGTAGTTGGTATCGCGTCGGCCTAGAATGCCGGAGACGCTGGTTCGAATCCAGCCGGTACCCTCCATTTTTCCGATTTTTCTGTGAACCAAATGATTGGCTTTATCTCCCTCTTGCGGAGTAAGCAAGCACGTTTCATTACTAAATTGTGTAGTGCATCCAGTACTAATTGCCTCTTCCCGTAATGTCAAATGATAATCACCTGATACGTCAACACTGACTAGAAGCTAATTATAATTTCCCGTCGCGTCATGGTCGCGTCTCGGAGGTCACTCCCACGAATATTAGAAAATAATGTACGCCACTGATCTTCAAAAATTAAATATTGTTTTTCAGATGAAATAGAAGAAAACACAACTTCTTTGTCTCTTGATGTCTCTTCGTATCCCACTTTTCTTTGGTAGAAAAAATTAAAACAAATATAATTATAAAGGTTTCTGAACAGATCAGTCTACAGCTTGCAGGTGCCTAAGAATCACATTAGGTGAATAGATTTCCGTTATTCAACAGCGCAAAATTAGCTACTATTTAATTCAAATGTTAAGCTCTGGGTGATTGCTTTTAAGTGTTTGCGATGAGTTCTTCAAACCTGCGTCACACGTACACCTGTCCCAGCTGTCCCAATTAAATAGCCATTACAAATTCACGACGTACTAGATTCGACAGTTATTCCAGTATAATGCGGACACGAAACCACAATTTATATGCAGTTGTTCATTCTACACGGGCATGTAATTGGTGTTATTAGGGGGAAAACGAAAAGTTACCTGTATGAAAGGTGACTGCGAGTCTGCGACTAAGATTGAAGTAAATTATAAGGAACAAAGCACGATGACAGATAGATAGATATATGTTTACTATCATTCAAAAAAAGTATTCAGTCAATCGCAGCCAAAGTGAACAGCAGAAGTAACATCCTGCAAAAATTAGCTATATGTGGAAGCCTCTGCTTCTCTGCGGATGAGATTTGCTCGCCAGTGTGGCTAAACACCTCACTTACTAGACTGATAGATGCCCAGTTAGACACTTCTATGAGAACTATTACTGGATGCATAAAGCACCCCAACTTACTGGCTACCAACACTCAGCCAAATAGCTCCATCACCCATCCGTCGAGAAAATGCCCTTCTGAAAGAATAAAATAAAATCAACAAATCCCCCACTGCCAATCCACCAAGATAACCTGATCTCACTTTGCGCAGATAACGGTCCAGACAACCATCCATTACAGCAGCTCTCGAACTCGAGTCTGATGGTTTTAACCCTGCAGTTGAATGGACAGAAATTTGGGCGACCAAAGCACCCGAAGAAGTGAACAATACAATAATCTAACTGTTGGTCAAGAACCCCCTGGTTTTGAGCTCCACCGAAAGGAATGGTCAAGCACGTCGCATGAAGTGTGCGGTGATTCGTTCATTCGTTGTTTAAATGGAACAAGCGCGAAACCTCTCGATGCGACTGTGGAGCGAAACGCCCAACTATCAGGCATATAGTGCACGAATGTGGCCTTAGAGCATATCCAGGCAACAACAAGGACTTCCTCCAAACCGTACCATCAGCCGTAGAATGGATTACTAGGATCGATATTAACGTACAGCCTAGATACTATTTTAGATCGCAAAGAAACAAAAAAAAAATTAAAAACACAAAAAAACAAAAAAAAGTTTTACTTTTTCATAACTTTTTTTCATGTGTACTATAACCATACGCTGAATAAAAATGTTCATTATCAACAGGTTAACACTTAACAACAAATAATCATACAAAACAAAATAAGAAACTAAAACAAAATAAAACAGCATAAATGTCAGAATTAACCAGCGCACGCGTCCTTATAAACATTCAAAAGTGACCAAAGACTGTCAACATTGATTTCACAAAATTGACAGACTTTATTATGTATTAAACACATACAAATTACAGGTGATTTTGATAATACGTTTGTTCTACAGGAATCAGTTGAGAAAGAAACTCATTACGGGGCTCAATCCTCGGAACAGAGAAATTTAGTTTTGTTATTAGGTATAGACATTCGACTATGTTGTTCACCAACTTATACAGGAAGAAAGGCGATGTTAAGATCCATCTGTCTACCAGCAGCTCCATATCATAATATGCTTTAAGTAAAACCGATTGACTAAATCCTCTATCTGGGTAATGACCGTGACTTTTGTAATATAAATATTTGAGGAATTTCCTTTGAACAGCTTACACAGCTTGTATGGAATTTTGGTAGTCTGCACTGTTACAATACTCTAACAAACTTCTAACGAAACTAATATATAATAATTTTAAAGTTTCAACGTCGCTCGGCTAAACTCGACCAGTTCTATACACAATATCACAATATCCCAACAATCTGGACGCTGCAGAAGTGATGTCATCAACATGTTCCTTAAAAGTGAATTTAAAGTCAAAGTGTACACCTAGATCTTTTTGAAATCCTTTTGAAATATACAGAAGGACAAGGTAGTCATATTCAATAATCAATTCCATGTTTCATAATTCTTGCTTTTCAATTATAATTTTAGATCAACCATGCTGTGGATGTTATACATAACGTAATGCAGCATTAGTAGTAAAATCTACAGATTTTTGAATAAATTTTTTCGAAAATTACATTTCTAAGCCACTCGTAATTCAAGATGATAATTTTTTGAAAAAAAGACTTGGCGGTGAATAACGCAGAAAATGTAATTTATTTGAGTATATTCTTAAAATAGTTTTGAAAGTATCTAGAAAGACCGCCGGGTACATTTGGCAGACACTCGGTTTTTTGGAGAAATAATACTCTAAAACCAATGATATTACCATAATGAATAATACTAAACAAAATAACTCTACAATTATTGAATTTATTTCACTATTAATATTGAATAACGTATTGTCAATACATTTGAAAAAGCTTCTATCTACAAGTGGTTTCATAATAACCGCTAAATATTTGTAATATCCTTCACTTTTCACCATACCTACATCAAAACATCCCGTTTTATAGTTTTTTGAGTGTGAGTATTGACTTTTGGGGTTTGATCTTATTAAACTTTTAGTTGAGATGTCAAACACTACAGTATCTCAGAGTATAAAGGTACTTCTACGGAAATGCATTCCTGTAAGGTTACTACGGGGTCCTTTGAAATGGACGAATAATTTTTGAAACTTTACAAGCATTTTCTTGATATGCAAATACGGTTTGTGTAATTTTACTGAAAACATATTTTGCAGAAAATCTAAAATAGATAATTTTTCGAATTCCTAGTTTTTTTGTGCTTGAGAGTATTTAGTAAACAGTGCTTTTTAAAGCATACCTCTTAAAAGAGTAAGTGTAATTTTAGCAAAGCTTTTCTAATAGAGGGACACTGCATCCCTTAGAGGAACTGCATCTCTTAGCGCACTAACAAACACTACCTACACAATCTAACTACTCACTTAAACAATTTGTCCAAACCCGATACGTGTTTCGCTTGTATCATTAGCATCTTCAGGGTAAGATGTGGAATGAATCTGAAAAAGCTAAGAGTGGTTATATTGTGTTTATTATAGATTTTTGCGATGTAGACTTGCAAATGTCAAAAAAACGAATTATTTATGATAGGGGAAGTAGGTACTTAATTATCTGAAACTACATCCCAAGTTTCTGAGATTGTACCAATTTTTGAAGACGGTGTCAATCCAACATTATCATAATAAACTGTGAGTGTCGAGTGCAATTAACTGGTGACTAATAGTCAGATGTCTGTAGGTGTTTGCTGATTATACTTTCTCATCTTTTGTTTACGTTATCCGTATGATGAGAAAGGAATGCGGTGAAATGAGTTATGTGCGAACACATTATATTATACAGTATGCTTTCACATTGTCTCTTACACTTGCTCAAGAGTCAATTCCAAATTGCCGAAATATGATTTTCACACAAACTGTGTCAAGATTCATGCTGCGCATGTGAGAAGTCAGTGTACTTTGTATTGAGTTAAGATTGGTTCCAAGATTATGTGTCAAATTTTAAATGAAACTTGAAGTAGGTACTTGGAAGCTAGTATCATTTAGTTTACAAATTAAGTCTGTCCAGTTCATGTTAAATTGATCGTTAGCTCCACAGCATTACGTTTTTTGTGGTCTTGGAATAGAACAGAGCTGTTTGTATGTTTGGTTATGTATGCAAAGAAGTAGGTATCATTTTCCAGGGGATATCACCTTTGAGGCTAAAGTATTTCTACATGCTTTCTCTTTCTACCAGTTTCTGCAAACAATGTTGACTTGATCAGTAGCAGTTTAGGTTTTGTGCTGAAATATGGCCCTGGCTTCTGCTTGACCTAGTGTTCATACTATAATAATAAAAAAAAATGAAGTCAAGTTGATTGACTCAGTACTTCCCACACATTACGCTGATACCAGTTTATTATTTTCCCATAGCATGAAGCTTTAGTCTAAGATCCCCTGCAACCAAATAATTGCCACCCCCCCCCTAAAATTGTCTTATGCCGCTAGGTCTTTCCTTCACAGGTCAATGGACAGCTTATTATCGATACTACAAACTTCTCAGTTTTACAACCCCCACCCCCCCAACCACCTTACTTTCACCCCCACCCAAAAAACTGGTAGGAAATGATCAGGAACTCTTAAAACATCTAAAAACCGAATTTGAGTTGCTTTCATACTTGTCGCGTTCTTTGATTATTGCTACGCTGCCACTTACAAGATTTCTAACAAACATACGCGTTTTCCATTCTCACCACGGTAACAATATACTGTGTCAAAATTTCATTAGAATCAATTTAATAGTGTCCACGTTACAAAATACAAAACGATTTAGACCATTCTCGTATAGTATACAGAAAATTCTAAGTCCTTTAGTTTCTGTAACAGGCTAGGCAATGTTCGGATGCACCTAAAAAGGTGATTTGTGTCGCTAGATCTTCCTTCACAGGTTAGTGGACAGCCTATTATGAGTACAAGAATTTTTTTAATTTTTCAACCCCCAACCCCCCAACCACCCCAATTTCCCCCCACCCAAAAAAAACGCAGAAAATGATCAGGAACCTCTAAAACGCTTAAAAACGAAGTTTGAGCTGTTTTTTATTGTTTTGGTTTTTTATTATTTCTGCGCCGCCACTGGCACGATTTATCAAAACCATACGCGTTTTCCATCTTCGCCATGGTAGTAATGCTGTTTCAAAATTTCATTAAAATCAATTCAACAGTTTCCTCGTTACAACGATCTGACGCAATACTCTCGTATGTTTACATCAAAAAAAAAATTCTAAGCCCTTTGCTTTCTGTAATAGGCAAAGGCAATGTTCGGATGGACCTAAAAAAGTTATTTATGTCGCCAGGTCTTCCTTCACAGGTCAGTGGACAGTCTATTATGAAAGCAACAAATTTTTCAATTTTACAACCCCCCACCCCCCAACCACCCCAATTTCACCCCCACCCAAAAAAAGTAGAAAATGATCAGGGACCCCTAAAATGCCTAAAAACTAAGTTTCAGCAATATTTAATTTTTTTCGTTTTTTGCTAATTACTCCGCCGCCTATGCACCGATTTTCAAAATTATAGGAACATTACCTACTACGACCTCACAGCATACCGCTGCCCAAATTTCATCACAATCCATGCAGCGGTTACTGAGATTACGAGGGTAGAAAAACGCGACAGATAGACAGACCGACAGACCGACAGACCGACAGACCGACAGACCGACAGACCGACAGACCGACAGACCGACAGACCGACAGACCGACAGACCGACAGACCGACAGACCGACAGACCGACAGACCGACAGACCGACAGACCGACAGACCGACAGACCGACAGACCGACAGACCGACAGACCGACAGACCGACAGACCGACAGACCGACAGACCGACAGACCGACAGACCGACAGACCGACAGACCGACAGACCGACAGACCGACAGACCGACAGACCGACAGACCGACAGACCGACAGACAGACCGACAGACAGACCGACAGACAGACCGACGGAAATGAGTGACGTGGATTTTCGTTATGTACACATCATAAAACGCCCAAAAAACGTATTATCTCAAAATCGAAAATTTTCGCGATCACAATACTCCCCTCACCTATCGGTGTGGGAAGTAAAATTGAAATTATATTTTTTACAATAAATGATAGCATGTTTTTCTTGTTGTGGTGTTAAATTAATGTTCTATATTTCAAGGTTACGATTATCTATAGTTATTCTAAGACTGTAACTATAGAAGTTCAACTTGTTGAATAACAACAGATTTTAGAGCGAATTGATAAATTATAACAACCTGCAACATTTGTTATTTGAATAACAATAAATCCTGCAAAGATCATTGATTCGATTGTGACAGTAATAGCTTCGATCGAAACTAACGAACGAGCTGAATATATAACAATATAATTTTGATTAAGTATATACATGGTGTCCCACGACGATTAAGACAAGCAATATATCGGAACTCGGCAGTAGTAGGGAATCCTAATTTTGGGGGTGTAAATTATAGCAAATGTTGTACCTTTTCTTGTCATTGTCTTACCCAATGAGGTATTTGCTTTTGATCACGTGACGTCCGATTCAAAATTATTAATAGGACTCCCTATATATTTGTACCTTTATGGGTTCCTCCCGATAAAACAATTACAACAAACTAGCACACTTAGAGTCTAAAGTGATTAATTCAAGAGCTACAGGTTTTTAAAGGATTGTACCACTACCATTATGAAACACTAGCGAATATTTAACTTATCTTTTAAGTACCTGTAGACCTTGAATTAATCAATTTAGACCCCAAGTGTGTTAGCTTGTTGGAATTGCTTTATTGGGAGGAACACAGAAAGGCACAAATATACAGGGTGTCCCATTAATAATTTTGAATCGGACGTTACGTGGCCAAAACCAAATATCTCATTGGGTAACACAATAACAAGAAAAGACACAACATTTGCTCTAATTTACACCCCCAAAATTATAATTCTCTACTATACCGCCCAGTTCCGATATATTGCTTGTCTTAATCGTGTCGTGGGACACCCAGTATTTACCATCCACCACATTTCTATTTTTAGAGTGATCCAATTTTTTTTAGTTTCTCTTAGAATTGAATACATGCTCTTATTCAGAATAAGTCGATACTCTGGCGTGCCCCGATTATATTACATTACTTTGTAAGATTATTATTAATTGCAGAAAGGTGGTGTAGGCGACTGATGCTTAAAGTTGTGTTTTCGAGGCAGAAAAAAATAATAACTGTTAGTACCATTATCATGAAGTGAGCAGCGGTCACTTTCTCGCGATTTAGGCCACCCACCAAGAGCTTACGACATTCACAAGAAATTAAATTTTCAACAGCTTATAAGCCACATTACTTATTACTTCAAATTAAACATATCTGAACATTTTAAAGATTAACATATTTTTCATATTTCAACTGAAGAGCGGTAGCTTGCTAAGTCGATAACAAGTACATTATTTTCAGAAAAGATGATATATTCACCAAATATATATCATATATGGAAACAAATGATGTTGAGATGAAAAAGCAAATCTACTACAATATTTAAAATGGAATAAGGACTTTATTTGCATGAAAAGTCTGTAGGGTAGGTACAACTTGAAAATAAGTGGTGAGGGAGTTTTTGGTTTTAGGAGGTGAAGCATAGAAAAATGTTTGCAATTATTGTCATAGGAGATTCTGTAATATTAAAAAATATGTTTTTACTCCATTATATTCCAAATATAGGTGGTTCACTTTTTAGTAGCAGATAGTAAAGCTAATTTTAAGTTCAAATTTCATATAACGTGAATGCGCAAGGGCTACGTTTTTAAGATAATACAGGATGTTAGAGTTTGGAAAAAACTAATTCTTAATAATTTCTTAAACATAGTTCATCCGATTTTTTTTTGTAATTTGACAGAGTGTTGTTCACTGCAATAAGACACTAACTCAGCACTAACTAAAAGATAATTATCATTTCCAGTGGCATCTCGGGGGGCTGTCCCATAATCAATTTTAGCAAAAACATGTTCGGCACCCAAAAAATTAAATAACATAATTTTTCAAATTAACCAGTTAACAACACAAATTTTTTGTATCCTGATGTCTGGCCTAAAGAGTCTGATCTTCAAGATACAGAGTGTTAAAGTTTGGAAAAAAATTACTTTTTGAGACCCTCTATCTTGAAAACCACTCTTTAGAACATACGTTTATTTGAACTTTACTACTTGAATTTAGGTCAGAAATACACCCTAGGAATTACAACTTCTTAACAAGAAGAACAAAATTACCTTGTTTTGTTTTAACATTCCTTTTCGACAGGCTCTGAAGTGGGTTTTATTTCTTCCTCGAAAACAAAGTGCGATACAAAGAGACAAATAAGTTGTGTTTTTACCTGTTCAATATGAAAAACAACATTTAATTTCTTTAAGGTCATTTTTCTGCTAATACTACGAAGCTGTTTATAGAAAATTTCCACCTTAAAATCAGTTTTTTAACGAGTGTTGAAGTCTGCTATGAAAAAGTGGACTGCCTTGAATAAACTGAATTCTGGAACACTACTATAGGTCAATAATTATTAGCTTTTTTATAAATCGTCTACCCACAATGGATTGCTTTTCAAAACATAACTTTATTTTGAGTTACTTTGGGGGCGTGAAAAGTGTTAAACTTTCGACGATTGTATAAACTTTATTTAAGTATCAACCTTAGATTTAATAAAAACAAAAACAACATACGCAAGTGAGTAGATACTTCACATTTACCTTAAATTAACCATTACAAAGGAACTGATCTCTAAACAAATCTATCATAAACTTAGGGTTATCTTGGCTTAAGACTCTTTTAGCCCAGATGGATCATTTACGTATCATTCGACAGAAATAAAATTGCCGATAATATGAATGGAGTTTTCTTTAGAGATTGAAAGTTTTGCAGCTTTATTGAGTTTTTTTCAACAGTGTAAACCTAAGATTGGGCAAAAAGGTGCCCCCTTCAGGACCTAAGGATAAAAATATTAGATAATATGGTAAAGCAAGAATGAAGTCAGTATTAAAACTCATGATATGATAAGAAAGAAATACTAATTGGATTGAATGCTGCACTTATAGGCGCATGCATTCTTAACTGCTTCATACGAGGCATACCACATAAAAACAAAATATATAGACGAACAGATGACCACAAATAACGCTTGTTTGAATGCTGCAGTTATAGGCATCGGCATTCCATGAAGCATAACTTTCGAGGTGGTGTTACTTGTATTCCTATTGTACATAAAAAAATAAATAGACAAACAAATTATATATAAGTAGGAAGATTAGTTACTCATCATACATCCCGTGATACCGCAAATAACGCTTCCGTGTAACGATGATTCTTTGATTGGTTTAGTAGACCGTATCGTACGTTTGCAAGTACCGTTAGAAAAATATGCACTTTTGTGTGTAGTATTTTATTTGTCAAACTGAAGGAATTTCGTACTTTCGCTGAACTTTCTACTGTCGTTCTGCCCAATGAATTTTTATTCACTTTTCGTCAGCTGACAGCATGACCAATGAATGTATTCAAACTACCTAACACAATGAAAAAAAAAAACAGATGACAACGCAGCTGTAACAAAAGGAGTGATATCAAAATTTAAACTCGCATGGCAAAAGGGATGAAGTCAAGATAAGAAATAAGATTGTAAATAACCGTTTGAGTAACAAGCGCAAGAGAAGTATGAAATGTGCCTAAATTTGATCGATAAGTAGATTATTATTAAAATTTCTTGACTGTTGAAGCTTCAAACAATGTTTTATGATAAATTTCATTGTTTTCTATCGCACTGCTCCTAGAAGTAACTGTTTTGTTACCATTCCAGCTATACTTGTTAGAAAGGATCTCCTGACTCTAAATTTGAAATCTGTCCTGCCCCTATTATCTACTTTCTTCTGGATTTTTAATACTCCAGGATAACCACAAGAAGAGTTCTATAGTATTGAATAGAATCTTTATGTATTGCAATGCAGTAAAAGTTAAAAGTTCAATTACGATTCTATGTTTAATTCATCTGCTGCCTGCAGTAGTAGTAGTAGTGATGGGAGGCGAGACCAGGTAGGTAAGCCCTTTTTGCCAACCCCACTGAACCAACATTAAAGCCACTAAAGCCTACGTCCTAGAAAGCTCCTTATCTGAATAAAGTCACTCCTCCGCATACTCCATCGTGCAAAATATCTAAACTCTGAAGTTGCCATACACAGCACTACTGCCCAGGAAGTGGAACGCTTTGTCGTCCTCCTCTCATCATCTAAAGCAAGTGGAATCACCTACCAGGCGCGACGGGTTTTGATTTACAATGGAGTGCAAATGGTGAATTCGAATATTGCTGATATGAGCAGAAAGAACAAAGAAAAACGTCCATAATTATTGAGAAAACCACAAAGTAAGCTAGTAATATAGCATTAATATGATATTAATTTGGAACTTAAAAAACTATAGAGTTATTACTCATTTTCAGTAAATGTATTACGCCTGAAAGATGTTAAAAAACTTTTCAGCGGTGTCATCCCTGTTTGAAATATCTTTCTCTTCGGCAATTATCTAAGCATGTTTCCTCGACATGATATCTTTCCAATGATACCCTTCAGAGGAACCTTGACATCCCTTACTTAAGGGATTACATTGAACAGCAAGCACAATGATGTTATAATCAAGCACAATCGCACAGTAACCCTCTGTTTTGCCATTTAAGGTATCGAACCTCAAAATTAACCCCTTTGGTTTAACCCAAATATTACCGAAGAAAATCGTCTGTCAAGTTATAGCTTCCAACCGTCGAACCTCATCATTACGAGGAGGCTCTTCTCTTTCTCCCTTTTCTTTTTCTTCTCTTACTTCTCTCTGACTTTGTCTGGCCTCTGGGTAACCAGAAAAACCTACTGACAAAGAGCAAAGGCTCACCGAACCGACCGCTCTGAGAAGCAATGAAGAATTGAACTCTATTATTTGAATCAACTGATTCGAATCATCAAATTACTTTACTGTCTCGAATCAGCTATCAGTGATTCATGATTCGAGCAGTAAGCCAGTATGATTTAAACATTGAAGTAAGTCAAAGTTCCCATTACTTGGTCTTATGAGACTAAAAGCTAACACTGGTGTTGTGCTGCATGATGGGTGGGGATAAATGCCTATTCAGCCGACAATGGCCAATGAGAATCCTCACCAAAACAGGCTTTCGCCAGTTGCTTGTAGGCCTAGTCGTTCAGGTCAACATTGGCCTGATGCCTGCCAATTTCAAGCATTGGTTCTGGGCCGATG
This sequence comes from Callosobruchus maculatus, assembly GCA_951848785.1. Lineage (NCBI taxonomy): Eukaryota > Metazoa > Arthropoda > Insecta > Coleoptera > Chrysomelidae > Callosobruchus > Callosobruchus maculatus. Next base: position 6,877,616 of record CATOUR010000026.1, on the reverse strand, counting down.
CAGGGGCTGCCGATCCCTATACTAGCTACACCAATGCCCTCAGTACACCAATGAGTCCAAGGCCCCACAGCTAGGGTGACCATTCGTCCGGAAAATCACATGTCCAGAATTTTGCACCTAAATTTCGTGTCCTTGGTAAAATGTCCGCAATTGGAGCTCTAACGGAAAATAGTTGGCATAATATACAGTAAAATAAACTCATACAGTTAATGGACTGGCAAAAAACAGGCACTGCTGTCACTTGATGCTATCTCTCTCCACTTTCTCACAGTGTCCTGTCACCCTACCACCCTACCTACTCCAGGGTCACCGTCTAAAGCTAAATTCAGATGCATACGACATCCCACGATACGACGGTACGAAACTGTTACTATTGGTTGAAATATTTTGATTTGACATCATTTTGAATATTTCAACCAATAGGAACAGTTTCGTACCGTCGTATCGTCGGATGTCGTATGCATCTGAATGTAGCTTTATGGGCGACAGACCGACGGAAATGAGTAACGCGGATTTTCGTTACCTATGCCCAAAACGCCCAAAAAGAGTATTGTACTATTGTCTCGAAAGTAAAAAAAACTTTTTTATGTGGCCTAAAATCAGGTAATGTGAAATTGACAGGCAAATGAATGTTGGCAGCCAGACAAATTTAGTTTTCTTTTAACTGTCGGATATTCCAAAAATTCGTCACGCTGACATTTAGTATTGAACTAGTTCTGAGATTCATACAGCATGACAGAAAATGATATTCCATGTGCATGTGCATGATATATCTTTGCGAAATATGAAATGCTCTCCTAACACGTAACTGTAATAATGCTCTCGTAATTATTATAAATAGAAAATGGAACATGATCTTCGGATAATCCATAATTCATGAGAACCGATTGCATATCGTTTGTGATCTCACACTCGCTAGTGGATTTGATAATATGTAGGTAGGTATGTAAGCAGCAATAATGTATGTCTGTTCGGTGTAGTTGTGTGTTCTAATAAGAAGTTATCTAGTCGGAAACAGAGCTAATGATAATAGTAATGATGGTAAAGTTGGTCCACATGATAATCCATAATATCAGTATTGTTTGTGCTGGCTACTCTCTAACCTAACCAGTTGAAGTTTAAACAGAGCTTGGCACAGTTCTCAGGTGAAAAGGTTTGAGGACTAAGCTTGAGATATTATCAAAGTATTCTCATACACAGAATATATTATACTTTTCAAGCACGAAAGAGTGCTTTATGACTTCCAAGCTCAAAGTATTGAAAATAATTTATTCTTGACAGGCCCGCAGACAGGATTTCACTTCGTCCTACTGAAGGACGTGTTGCGTTCACGAATAGGACGTAGTTGAGTTTGACTATCACCATTTTAGCGAGCAAGGTTGGGTTATGTTATTTAAAGCCTGTTTTTATCTACAACCGCCCAAGCACGTGGGGGGGCTTTAGCTCGATATATTTTTTTCTGGCTATTATTCATTCTTCTTCTTTGATATCCAAAAATAAACTATATCAAATATAGAATAACCAAACGATATTAATATAATGTTGCATTTTCTAATGGTGTTCATATTTTACGATATGAAGAAACTAAACTTAAGAAAATATTTATTATACCCTACTTGGGTGTAAAGGTGAAAGGTGAAATATGAAACTGATTTCTTCTCTGAGCAAAAACTGTATGCAACATAATACCCGCATGTGTACATAAATTCAAATGTCTCAGAATTTTCTTATTTTCATCAACACCAAAACAACGAAATTTGGCATAAACTGCAAATTGATACGTCTAGCTTTCCAACTACGTATCACTAGTTAATAGTGCTGTCAGAAATAATTGTTAATATTGTTTATTTGTCAACAATTTTATGAGCAACGCTTGGAACTTAGATAGTGGATACCTAGAAACCCTAAAATTTTTGTTTAAATTTATTTCGATCCCTTGAATATTTTGCCTAATAATTGACCCTCTCCAAACTTTATTGAGACGGTTTCTTCTAATGTTATTTTAAAAACAAATGAAAAATGCTTGAAAGCTTAAAGCACTTTAAGGAAATACCCCCATAACCATAACCTTTTTTCCTCATCCTCTTGGTTCCCATCCAATCTCTTGTCTAATAAAAAAAAAACAACAATGTTCTCTCTAGATTTTTTATATGACGTTACAATGTTACATTGTTACATTGAAGCGTCGCCGTCGGTGTAAGTGCCGCTTTTCTACAAGACGTTAAATTGAAGTGTCGCCCACGCGTTTTGCGTTTTATACCCAAAACATTCGAAAGAAATTCCTGACATGAGAGAAATGATATGCCAACTGCCAACATCATCAGAAACTCATCCGATTGTGATTTGGTAATGATTCATAACATGATTCATAACCACTTATTTCACTGTCATGTCGCTGTAAGTGACGATTTTCTACAAGACGCCAAATTTAAGTGTGTGTAGTGATGATGCAAAAAAGGGTCTGGACTTTAGTGATGACAAATAATGATCAATGAGCGATTTTACGCTCATGCAGATGCTTCGTCATGTCGTCGCCTTAGAACCAAACTATTCTATGTCCAAATTATTTTAAAATCAAGGCCTTTTTTCCAATTTAGTCTAAGTCCGATGCCCTTCACGCCAATATATTCTAAGTGCATATATCACATGTAGTTTCATAGATACACTGTGACCATTTTATTCCATGTCCATTTAAGCTCATAAATATGCGGACTGAAATATACTATGTACTCTTGTGCAATAAGAATGAGGGATTTCCGTCACGTGGGGACATAGAATAAAATGGCGCAAATAGTCTGCATGATTTGTTTTCATAGCTATTGTGTCAGTTGTGTGACACTGTGGTACATTTAGTGCTTTTTGCGGATATAATAGTGTAATCAACATGAGTGACATAGAAGAAGAGCATTCTGAGCCTTTTCAAGACTCGGGTTCAGAATATTCAGCCCCTACCTCAATGTCTTCCAGAAGACAAAATCGTACATACCAGGTCATTAGCAAAGCATTTTTCAGCAGTGGAATTTCTGGAAATGTATCATTAAAGATTTTTGACCCTTTTTAGTAATTTAAGCTGAATATTTATTTCAGTTTCGGCGGCTACTTTTCCCACGTCAGTCATCCAATTTACAGTTTAGAATATTGTTAGTCATAGTATGATTAGTTTTTCTTTAAATAAAAATTGTAACTATAAGGTACTGAAACAACAGAATAAATTTAGAATTATTTTTTGCCAATAATGACAATGATTTTTTTATGTTATTTTCTATCAATATGTACATATATTATATCATAAGCTTGCTTTATTTTTAATTTCTTCCGTAATAGTTAGGTATTATCGTAATCTTTAGTCGAAATTATTCTATGTCCAAAGAAAATTGGCTTTGTTATTTTTTATCGAAAAATTTGTTGACACTACTTAATGCAAACCGCATTTCTTTAAAAGTAAATAGCATAGAATTACTACCAAAAATAAAATTACACCAGAATCCATTTACTATTATGATAGCGGAGCTCTCAAACTTTAAAATCGTTCCCCTGTAAAATTTGCAAAATTGGTTCTAAGGCAACGATGTATAGAAAAGCTTTAGCACACTAAAGAGTGAATATTGTAGTTCTTTTATTCGACAGGATATTGGATGGTGATCAATGGTATGAGACCAACGACGTCCTTCTGATGAGACAAAAAAATTGAGGCCATGGGAGAGTATTTTATTGAAAATCAAAATTTAGTTCAAAAGAAGGTCTGACAAAAAACAATTTTTTTTAAGCAGCATCTATTATTATTGTGCATTATTCATGTTTTTATTTCAACGAAATACACGAAATGCTACAAACGTGATGACGATGTCAAATACAAAAGACAACAAAAAAAAAAACAGTAAATATGAGGCAAACACATTTTTTAAGACTCTTTTAAATCCTTTTTTGTTGATAAATTGTTACCTAGCTTTACCTAGTTTGTGCACTTTATGCTGGGACAACCTGTACACATCCTTGTGGATGATTGTGACTTACCGTTCATGAAACCAATTTTCTGTGTCTTCATCCAGCCGCAGCATAATCCTCAGTGCGATGCACGTATTGCCACAGCAAACTGCAACGTCTGTTGTAATATGCACACCGCACAATAAAAGGCACAATCACCTTCGGGTGATAGCGAACTTCACCTTGGCATCCGAGCGGATCGACTGCCTCTGCTTGCCATGAAGCGTCTTCCGCGTCCAAGAAACTGAAGACAATCGGCAGCGACGTAATCACACCGCTATTCGGTTGTACTACTCCAGGATAACCTCAATTCGGAGCCGCGAAGACCTCGCCGTTTTCACTCGTTGCTCCTTTTTCGTTCCATTACTCTCTCACATTGTTTGGTATTCTGTTAGACAGGGCAAATTAAACTATTTACGTTCTATCTCGAGCTAGTCAAAGCTCTTTGTGGAAGAGCTTAAAACCGGGCCTTGTCTAGAGATTCTGGCGCCCCGGACAAACGGATCATTTTGCGCCCCTCTCTTCTCTATAATTTTTCTCAATATTTTTTTCTCTCTACTGATCAAAAAAATACAAGTTATACTCATAAAACGTCACTTTATTCTTTTAAATAAAAACCACGTACGATCAACCTCAAAAATAACATGTCCTGGCAGGACCACGTCGTCAGTATTGCAAAAACGGTATTCCAGAAGCTTGGAGTTTTGTTCCGCTGTAGGAAGCTGTACACACCAGAGCAACTACTGCTGCTCTACAAGGCACAGATCCGACCATCGCATCGCTGGAGTATTGCTCCCATGTGTGGAGATGCGCTCCAAAGCACTCTCTAAAGCTTCTGGACACTGTCCAGAAGAGAGCAATTAGATTAATCGGTATGCCTAACCTCACAAAGGACCTCCATAGCCTGGAACATCGAAGAAGGGTGGCTGACCTATCCCTGTTCTACAGATTCTATCACAGAAGATTTTCGAGTGAGCTCTCCCAGACAATAACACCAAAGGCTTTCCGAATGAGGAACACTAGAGAGGTTCTGCGAGCTCATCCTCACCAGGTCGAGGTCTCTACTTCCCGAACCAGTCTCCTCCAGCATTCCTTCTTTTGGAGAATTTCGGCGCTGTGGAATGAGCTACCGGGGAATTTGTTTCCCGACGGCTACAACATGCAGCGTTTCAAATCTAAAGTGCACCGACACTTATCCTCTCGCAGCGCTTCTACAGCGCCATAGGCTTTCAGCCTTTGCTGAATAAAAAAAAGGTAATGGAAAAATAAACTTGAAAAACAAACTAACGACAAACGACAATTGAAAATTAACTAGGTACTAGACCTATACGTACTACGTAACTATGTAGCTACCCATAAACAATGGCATGAAACATGCCTGCGACTAGGAAAATCAAAAATGATTTTTTGCGCATCTTTATTTTAAAAATTCGCGAATAGCCCTCTTCAGGCTCATGTTGTTACTTATCTCATGCTCAATGGCCAACAATGCATGAAAATAATAATTTTTCTCCTATGCTTTTTGGCGTAAAAGTTGTAGATATTAAAAAAGTTTATAATTTTGTTACAAAGCACTTTTCAAGATAACCTCATCATTACCGAGAGAATGGCAGAAAACCGATGGAAAAATATAATTTTTCTGCAATCGTCTGTAAAGTGTGACAGAAGTATCTGTGAAGCATGACACATAAACAATACTACTTTTCGAGACAGCAGTTTCATATGCAAACAATCCAGAGTACTCCTAATTTTAAATTAACGTTGTAAGTTTTGATACTGAAGTGATTTCTGTGTCAAATCGAATTAAACACCAATTCAAACGTCAATATTCTCAAAAGCTTGACATCCACATTTATTCTATCTGCCTGTTAATGCAACAGGTAATAAAATCCCAAGAAAAAATCCTAATATTACCATACTACGTTAACAGGTGTGCACAAGTAAAAGGTACCAATTTCTTTTTGGATGATGCTGTGACGCAAGTACCGTTTTTGATGGCATCAATCTTCGTACGTACCATACGTTGATTAGAGACACACGTTCGCCTTCTATAGGTACAATTCGAATAGTCTGGAAGTACATAAGCATAACTAATAAATGAACAAAAACAAATGGTGACAATTGAAGCACATTTAATCAAGTAAAAACCATATGTAATGCTTAAAACGTCGAGACCATGTCAAAGGTATTTGTCAGTTTGAAGCCTATTTGCTTTTTACGTAATAAAAAATGGAGTGAAGTCGATTGACTCAGTACTTCCCACACATAATGATGTTACCATTTTATTATTTCCCATTGCATGAAGCTTTAGTCTAAAATCCCCTTGCAACTAAATTATCGCCCATCTGCCCGCAAAAACAACATCCAACAACCCTCGTAAATAGTTTCTTGTGTCTCCCTCCTTAAGAACTAGGGCGCCACAGTTTTTTTTCTGCATGCTTGAACTGGACGATGCAAAACGATCAAGAGCCTCCAACCCGCCTAAAAACGAAGTTTGAGCTGATTTTATGTTTTTGGTTTTTTGATTATTGCTGCGCCGCCACTGAAACGGTTTTTCAGAAACAGAGTCGTTTTCCATTCTCGCAGCGGTAATAAAGTCTGTGTCAAAATTTTATTAACATCAATTCAATAATTTTCGCTTTACGCAATATACATAGAACGAAATAAAGCAAAACTTGTATGTACAGATCACAAAATTGGTTTCTGTGATAGGCAAGCCAATGTTTGGATGGATCTAAAAATGTAATATGCCGCTAGGTATTTCTTCTACAGGTCAATAGACGGACTATTATGAATGTAACAAATTTTTCGGTTTTACTACCTCCCATCCCCCAACCGCCCCGATTTCACCCCACCCAAAAAAAAAAAAAAATTAAAATAGTCAGGAACCCCTAAAACGTCTAAAAACAAAGTTTGAGCTGTTTTCATATTTTTAGTTTTTGTATTAATGCTGCGCCGCCACTGACACTATTTTTCCAAAACATACGCGTTTTCCATCCTCGCTGTGGTAGTAATACTGTGTCAAAATTTCATTAAAATCAATTCAATGATTTTCGCGTTACGCAATATAGAACAATCTAAAACAATACTCGTATCTATACATCACAAATTCTAAGTCCCTTGGTTTTTATAATAAGCAAGGCAATGTTCGGATGTACGTAAAAAGTGTATTATGCTGCTAGGTTTTTCATTCAAAAATCAATGGACAATCCATTATGAGTACAACAAATTTTTCAGTTTTACAACCCCCCACTCTCCAACCACCCCAAATTCACCATCACCCAAAAAAACATAGAAAATGATCAGAAACCCCTAAAATGCGTAAAAACAAAGTTTGAGCTGTTTTTATATTTTTAGTTTTTTTATTATTGCCGCGCCGCCACAGACCCGGCTTATCCAAAACATACGCGTTTTCCATCCTCACCTTGAGAGTAGTACTATGTCAAAATTTGATTAAAATCAATTGAACAATTTTCACGTTACGCGATATCGGACGATCTAAAACAGTACTCGTATGTATACATCACAAATCACAAGTCCCGTGGTTTCTATAATAAGCATGCAACGTTCGGATGGACCTAAAAAAGTGTATCATGCCGCTAGGTTTTTCATTCACATATCAATGGACAGCCCATTACGAATACAACAAATTTTTCAGTATTACAACTCCCCACTCCTCAACCTCCCCAAATTCACCCCCACCCAAGAAAAATGAAGTCAAGTTGATTGACTCAGTACTTCCCACACATTACGCTGATACCAGTTTATTATTTTCCCATAGCATAAAGCTTTAGTCTAAGATCCCTTGCAACCAAATAATTGTCACCCCCCCCCTAAAATTGTCTTATGCCGCTAGGTCTTTCCTTCACAGGTCAATGGACAGCCTATTATCGATACTAAAAACTCAGTCTTACAACCCCCACCCCCCCAACCACCTCACTTTCACCCCCACCCAAAAAACTGGTAGGAAATGATCAGGAACCCCTAAAACATCTAAAAACCGAATTTGAGTTGCTTTCATACTTGTCGCGTTCTTTGATTATTGCTACGCTGCCACTGACAAGATTTTTAACAAACATACGCGTTTTCCATTCTCACCACGGTAACAATATACTGTGTCAAAATTTCATTAGAATCAATTTAATAGTGTCCACGTTACAAAATACAAAACGATTTAGACCAATAAATTCTCGTATAGTATACAGAAAATTCTAAGTCCCTTAGTTTCTGCAATGTTCGGATGCACCTAAAAAGGTGATTTGTGTCGCTAGATCTTCCTTCACAGGTTAGTGGACAGCCTGTTATGAGAACAACATTTTTTTTAATTTTTCAACCCCCAACCCCTCAACCACCCCAATTTCACCCCCACCCAAAAAAAACGCAGAAAATGATCAGGAACCTCTAAAACGCTTAAAAACGAAGTTTGAGCTGCTTTTATATTTTTAGTTTTTTTATTATTTCTGCGCCGCCACTGGCACGATTTATCAAAACCATACGCGTTTTCTATCTTCGCCATGGTAGTAATGCCGTTTCAAAATTTGATTAAAATCAATTCAACAGTTTCCTCGTTACAACGATCTGACGCAATACTCTCGTATGTTTACATCAAAAAAAAATTCTGTCCTTTGCTTTCTGTAATAGGCAAAGGCAATGTTCGGATGGACCTAAAAAAGTTATTTATGTCGCCAGGTCTTTCTTCACAGGTCAGTGGATAGTCTATTATGAAAGCAACAAATTTTTCAATTTTACAACCCCCCACCCCCCAACCACCCCAATTTCACCCCCACCCAAAAAAAAATTAGAAAACGACCAGGGACCCCTAAAACGCCTAAAAAAGAAGTTTCAGCAATATTTAATTTTTTTTCTTTTTTGCTAATTACTCCGCCGCCTATGCACCGATTTTCAAAATTATAGGAACATTGCCTACTACGACCCCACAGCATACAGCTGCCCAAATTTCATCACAATCCATGCAGCGGTTACTGAGATTACGAGGGTAGAAAAACGCGACAGACAGACAGACAGACAGACAGACAGACAGACAGACAGACCGACAGACAGACAGACAGACCGACAGACAGACCGACGGAAATGAGTGACGTGGATTTTCGTTATGTACACATCATAAAACGCCCAAAAAACGTATTATCTCAAAATCGAAAATTTTCGCGATCACAATACTCCCCTCACCTATCGGTGTGGGAAGTATTGTGATCGATTTCCAAAATTATAGGAACATTACCTACTACGACCCCACAGCATAACGCTGCCCAAATTTCATCACAATCCGTGCAGCGGTTACTGAGATTACGAGGGTAGAAAAACGCAACAGATAGACAGACAGACAGACCGACAGACAGACAGACCGACAGACAGGCAGACCGACAGACAGACAGACCGACAGACAGACAGACAGACCGAAGGAAATGAGTGACGTGGATTTTCGTTATGTACACATCATAAAACGCCCAAAAAGCGTATTATCTCATAATCGAAATTTTCGCGATCACAATACTCCCCTCACCTATCGGTGTGGGAAGTAAAAAGGATATCAGTGGTGAGGCCTGGACTTACGACCTTATTTATACAGGGTATTTCAAAGTTCAGACGTTCCTTTTTAGAAACAACTGCCTTTGGAATGACAAAGCTAATATGCGATGAATGAGCATCGGACGAATAGAAAAAATTGCCAGAAAATACTTACTATTTGTTCGCAGCGAAGTTTTAAGTGCGGTCCTGTGACATGAGTTTTATAGATAGAGTACGAAATTCGCGACGCAAACCTGTAAAGCACAAGTAGTATTTCATCTTCACTTTGGACTATTCGACTACTGTCTAGGTCTCCCAGCGTGTCTGCGATGATGTGATTGATACAAACATCTCAATAAGCATGTATTGTGTCTCTAGCTCTTTGCACGAGATAGACAAATCGACAAGGTGCAGGGTAAATACGGACAGGGAAACGATCAGCATACACTCGCGAAATCTGTGAGGCATTTTCACCACATCCACCGTACACTAAAATCATGTCTACCAGTTCATTATTAATTACACCGGTTGCAAAGTATTTGTTGTTAAAGTCCGATATGTACATCTATGTTCCGCTCCGTTGTAGGAAGGGTTTTTCGTTTTTTGCCACTGTCTTGATGTACTCGCACAGGGACGGAATTAGAAATAAGGATTTCATTATCGGCAATACCTTGATACCCCTAAATATTTCGGTTATATAATAATAATAATAATGAGTTTATTTGCAGTCTTACAAACATAAGTACAAATGGCATAGCAAAAACAAAACTTACTGCAAATAGGACTGCTCGGCAACATGGCCCTCGGGCCTGCTGATAGTGTGAACATATGTTACCAGGAAAAATCATTCCCTTTGGCTAGTACTATGTGCCCTTTGAAGAAAAGTCTCAACTTAGGAAACACCCTGTATATATGGGATAAGCAGGAACGGAATTTATACTGTGCTCCCCTTTCCGATTTCTCGCACTTTACTGGTCAATAATAACAGCCGACAATGAGAAGTGCTCATCCACGGTGAAATAAATCACCACGGAACATACCTAGATATAGCAAGTTCATTTGAAGTGTGTCCTATACCACATTGGTTGGTAGCCAATGAAAGCAGCTAACCCTGTTAATTTCCATAAAAAATGGAAGACAGTGAGTTAGTGTGCTGATGAAACATAACTTTTTGATAAATACTGTGTCTCACCGTCGATTCGAATGGTTGAAAAATGGTTTAATAAGTTGCTTTGTTGCCGTATTAATACAAGGAATCGTGGATAAAATCTATGTATCTTTTACTAGTTCAGTTGGCCTAATAGTTGCAGCTCAGCCTTAATTCAGCTCAAAGGACTTTGAGATACATTAGACTATGGTCTCATGTCTTCCCTCCTAGTCTACATTCAGATAGGAGTTCCTGCTTTCACTCAAAGTAGAACAGTAGAAGACAACCTGCTAGCTATTTCCTCTGCCTCACCGCACTTCCTGTATAGGTCATTTAACATAAATGCCCAACCTTTGGAGGTCTGCACTGAACGTCCAATGGGCAGTTATAAATCCAACCATCTTTCGTAGTTCCTTATTGCTTTATCTGAGATTATCTGAGGTATTAAAACTTAACTTAAGGATCCTCTCAACATCCTCTTATACTGAACATTCTCTACTACTCTGTCCCAGAGCTTCTGGTACTCATTTGAATGCTCATTTGACACCGATCTGGTGACAGCTGTCATTTTGTATAATATACCACAATACCTGCTGGTTCTGGCCCGATGAGAAGGAGTTCAGCGCCTTCCTTGGCACACATGTCGGTCCTATCATTACCGCCCACTCCTATGTGACTAGGCACCCAAGATAATGTTACCTTGTTGATCTCCGTCAGTGACTTTAGGGTATTATTTGAAGTATTGTGGTTACTTGCATTCTTACTTTCAAAGGCCATCAGAGCCGCCTGGCTGGCTGCGTTTACATAGATAGGCTTTTTACTCCTTCCTTTATCTATGCATATTCTGCCGCATCCCATAATTGCGGGTATTTCTGCTTGGAGAACGGTAGTCACCTTACTGAAGCGGATACTTATGTTCCGCCAGGTCTACCACCGAATATGCCTCCTCCGGTACCTGGTGAATTTTTGGAGCCATCAGTGTACCAGGATACCATTCAACATATATGTCGAGGTTCTCCTATACACACCATTCCGATCTTTCACTTAAGCTGACCTTGTATGGGATTTCAGTGGCCACTATTGTATGTCGCACCGCAATTTGTCAAGTGTCATGGTGTGTTTCATGTTTCATGACTAGGTGGTAAAACCAATTGCCATGGCACTGCATTCTGGATGCCCACGTTTTCATCTCCCATTATGTAAATATCAAGAGGTTCAGTAGTATCTCCAATGCTGAAGATGGTGTACCCTTCAAAGCGCCCACTATGCTCACACCGAGCCCGCTGCACTTTTGTAAGTGCTTTAAGTGCTGTGCTCTGATAAGCCTTTGGCTACCACACAATAATACTGCACAACATCTGAGATCGGCTTGTGGTATTTTCCATGTGACTGTTCCAAAATAGTTTATCATCTAACTTGATCCCCAGGTACTTCGCTTCTCTGGCAACTTCCATCTGCTTGCCGAAGACCAATGGTGCCCTGGTTATCTTTACATTCTTTTGCTTCGTGAACAGTGCCATGATGGTTTTCGAGGGATTTATACAGGGTGTCCAGTTAGTGTGTAATTCTTCGATATCTTGCAAGGTATACCTGATAGAAGAAAATGTCGAATACAAAAGTTATTAGGTTACTTAAGACGCATATTCTAAAAATATTTTGAAATATACATGCTGCTGCAGGAAAATAGGATAGTGATCAACTTGATTTTTTTATATGGAACAATACCTTTTTCTTAAATTCCTCTAGTTTCCATCATCGATCTCTATTCAACCCTAAAACATTTTTGGGATCGGTTGCGACGTTGCCAAGTTATAATTTATTTTCTATTAATTTCCGGATTTGCAAGGTCGCAAGTAATACGTCCAAATTGATATATTCCTTCAGCTTTTCTCAATAATATTATACATCGAGTTACTTGAATATTAAGTGGATATTATTTTGGATGTTACCAGCAATTTGTATCTACAGGGTGTTTTTGGTAGAATTTTAAATTACGGCAATTTGAAGGTCATTTTACTTTGTTTTTTAAATGTAACACCCTGTATGTTTTATTTTAAATCGAAATATCTACTAATACCCTATCTCGCCTTGTAATATTTTTTTTCGCGTTTGCGGCGTTGCCAAGTTATAAATTATTTTTCCAAATTTAAAAAAAAATATCCCCGATTTTAATTTATTGTAAATAGAATCCTCTACTTATTTTTATTGCAATGAATTGCACATGTCAAAGATCTCACAATTTGAAAATTTTGTTTCTGTTAATTATTGAGATACGACAACAGCGCTTTTTCTGTAAACAGTACCGGAACGCTTAAATATTTCCAAAACTGCCACAGCTGGAGAGGTGAAATTCAATACTTGCGGGTTTTTGAACATATAGAATTCAAAAACGCTAACATCAGTGTTGTCAGATTCACCACTTTTACGTTAGACATCATAAATAGGGCATTCCATTCAAAATTATGACGATGATAGTTTGCATAACATGCTCACAGAAATTAATTTCTGTCTTGTCAAACAAGGTGATTATATAAAAAACCACTGTGACTGTAAAGTTGTACACATCAGCAGGTAAGTATTATCACTTGAACAAAAACTACTGGTTGAATTCTCTTATATTTTTATTATATATAATTATTTTCTTTCGATATATCAGGGCTTGTCCTGAATAGTAGAAAATTCAGTAATTAGGATAGGGTGATAGAGTAACAACTGAACATAGAGGTAGTAAACTAACCACTTCAGCATGGCGTGCTCAAAGCCATCATCTTTTGACACTTCAGACCCAAACATTGCTAACTAACCTGAACATTCTTCCAATGCAACCCACGTTACAAACACTGCTCTGCACTGTCCCTTCTCGAAAAACTGTTAAACTACACTCGAATACAGCACAGCAAGTCCGTAAAGCTTCACTACAGTTACCAACAAATAACGAACTCGATTTTACTGAACAAACATAAAAGACGCACAAACAAAACAAACGTTTGACAGTCGGAGGTTACCGTAAACAAATCGCAGGAAAATTACGTAGGCGTTGTCAACTCCTCAAAATTTATGTAAGACAGAATTTGCGTTAATGATGAAGAAACATGCAGTAACGCAGTAGAGGTCAACATGTCTATTGATTTTGCTGTAATCATTTCTGAACCATCAAAATACCGTCTTTTTTAACGTAGAATGGAATATTTCTGGATACTATACAATTAAGACGATAGTAAACAATTATCATTGCCGTATCTGGTGGTCGATATGACAACGTAAGAAAAGATGTTGGCCTATTAGAATTAGTTGTTTACTACCTCTATGTTCAGTTGTTACTCTGAGGGTGGAACACACAACAGTGATGTGCTGCCGCAGTCCTCAATAATACAGTATGGGTCAATATTATTCAAATTACTCAGTTTTTGTTAATAAAGAGGCTCCAGTTTTTCACTAGTCCGTTAAAGTATTCATTATCATCTGTCGTCCTAAAATAATATTTTTATTTAAAATAGGAGGAAATTAACTAGGGTAATGAAAATGAATTAAATGAAGTCCAAGTAAGAATGGGAGGACACTTGCATTCTAATTTTTACAGTAATAACTACTACTGTGATAGCTATACACATAATAATACTGCATCTTGCTGCAAACAAAATAATTCAAACAGATCAATTTATTTTCTTTATATGGTAAACATTGGGCGACTAATATGCAGTATCAAACAACTGTCCCCTAGTGAATGTGATAACTGTAATTTACAAATAAATGGTTTATTTATGCTGTTTTCAAAATCCATCCAAGTTTTGATCGCCCGTTATCTCATAAATTACAGCATTTTAAATAACTGATTTGCTTACCTGCTAAGATAGACTCCTTAACAACAATGACCAGAAAGCTGTTGAAAACACAAAAAACTCTCATAAACCATAGTACCGTGTCCATGCCTGGATTAACCATGGGGCTAAAGGGGCTGGAGCCCCGGGCCCCGCGGTTCAGAGGGGCCCTGCAGGGGCCCTACTTTTATATAATGTGACAGAGCAAATATTAGTAAATCAGTAAATCTACTAAAAACTTAATTTCGAGATTTCAATCAAAACGGTGTTTTTCAATTTCCCTACCTATAAACAAACCAGCAGGCCATGAAATATAAACAAAAACGTGTTCAGATAGAAGCAAATAACATAGCAGAAAGATAAATATAAACTAAAGTAAAGGGGCAAGGTTATAAAAATTACCTACAACCAATGAACTCTAACAAGAAACAACGCCGGTAAGATGTCTAAGGTCAAAGGGAAGCTGAAATACGTCAGAAATGAATAATTTTTACAGCTTACTAGCTACTGCAATGTATTATAGATTAAAAATTTCCAAAACCATTAAACTTTTAGCGATAGTTACTAGCAGTCTAATATCAGCACAAAATTTCACATTTAATGATATAAAACAATAGTCATTTCAGTCAAAATCAAAAGTAACGATACCTCTGACTGTCCCACTGTAGCCCTTCTAGTTTTTCAGTATCTATTAGCAAGATCGCAAAAAAAAGAATACTGACAAATCAGATTTTAATTTTTTTTAGACTCAATTTGTTGTAAGTCATTTTTATGATTTTAACCGTTTACTCTAATTTGTCTGTATCTTTCTGCTAAGTTAGTTGTTTTCCTCCACCTAAATAGTTTTTTGTTTGTATTTCATGGCCTGCTAAGTGGCTTATAGGTAGGAAAACTGAAAAACACCGGTTTGGTCGTAAATTTGAAATTAAATAAAAACCACCAGAGATTGATACCAAATTTTAAATTCGACTGTATAAAAATAATTAGGCATTTCCATTTGAAAAAATCAAGTTAATTTTGATTGAAGTTTCCTTAGTTAGTCTACCGATTTCTCCAAGTACAAATGTAATTCAAACTTGAACCTCAAACCTAAGTTGACCAGTTTCAAGCTTAGTCACACGGCAAACTCACAGTCGTCTAAGTTTTATAATCGCTGCGATATTCAATTTTTTTTCTTATATCTACTTATATCAAAAATTGTGATTTGCACCTAAACGGCTCACTTCAAGTCGCATGTGTGATACATAAAGTCACACTAGAATTGACCTGGTAATCTAAATATTCAATAATATATACAGGGTGTTCCATTTAAAAAATCATAACTTTGATATGGCACGCTTTTATTAGAAACCCTGTATAAAAGTCATTATTTTTAAAATGTAGTAGAACTCGACCTACATATATTCGCAAATTTTCTAAAAAGTGTTATGGTTTGGTCACAAGAGTCCGAGGCGTTGAGCTTGACCCAACCTGTATAAAAAGAAAATAGAAAATACCTATACCTACCCATTGGATACTGTCGGCACCTGTGGCCCGTGCCAACATAATGAATAAATCGAAGTTGAACCGATATAAAGGCGACGCTCAAAAAAGAAAAGTAAGTGATATTTGTCCAATTCCAGAATCAGCTTTGTATAGTTGTAGATTGAGGTTATGGTCGTATCCTCACTTTCTCACGACTTGATATTGAATTCAAGTAATCTATTTTGATTCATAATTGCTTATAGAATATAGAAATCATTTTTATAAAATATATTTCACAAACTAACCAAACTTATTTCTGTAGTGGTCTGTCAGAATATGTTAAACCCACAAATGTCAAAAGTTAAGCCAACAAACGTCAAAGTTAAACCCTACTTTGCCTTTGGCATAAGTTTGACGCTAACTACGACCGGTGCAAAGCAATTCGCTCTTTAATTAAGGCTTAACTTTAATTACAACTTTAACTATGACTGGTGCAAACCACTGTATATCGGTACTTTGCTAAATAGTATAGCCGAAAAAATTCGGTCATATCACAGCTCTATATGTGATTGCTGATTTGACACAAACCCAATCCTCTTGAGAAGCTCGTTACTAAACTTCTTTCTCTCTTCATGTACCATTTGCTCGAAAGTAGGGTGCAACATATTTCAATCCAAGCTTTATCCCTGCCTATTTTGTCCCTATATTATTGAGTCTAATGCAATTATCTAAATTGGTTCAACATTGAAATTTCATTTCGACATATTGTTGAACTTTAGATAACAGTAGTAGTAGCTGTGGGAAGGCCTCGCGTAGCAAGTAGGCCTCAGTGGGCCCTTTTTGCCATCCCCGAATACAACCCCTCAACTACCACTACCTGCGTCCCCCTTGCCAAACCTTCCCGACCTTTTAACAAAGGCCAATATCTCAGATCAGCTTAGGAAGGGTAATTCATCTGGCTGGAGACTATCAGGTCCAAAGATCTCATATCTCAGCCCGCTTAGCAACTCACTTTCCGCAAGGAAGTGGTATGGTGTTTGATCGGCCTCTCCACAGCCCATACATAGAAAGTCTTCTTCAATTCCTAATAGTGATAGGTGGCGCCTGAGCCTACAGTGCGCCGTCAGAACACTTCCCAGGTTTCTGATGACCTATCGGCTTTGGCTTGTTTAAATCCCTCACTTTGCCTCCACTAT
Organism: Callosobruchus maculatus; assembly: GCA_951848785.1. Lineage (NCBI taxonomy): Eukaryota > Metazoa > Arthropoda > Insecta > Coleoptera > Chrysomelidae > Callosobruchus > Callosobruchus maculatus. The sequence goes on along the minus strand of CATOUR010000026.1, from coordinate 6,860,478 downwards.
TCATCTATGTTATCGTTTACCCACTTTTTGAGGGCCGACGTTACCTGCTACCTACTTAACCTTATAGCGAGTTCCGGGCCAACAAACGGTATCCTGGTGCCGACTCTGGCCAGTCTACCGGCTTCCTCATTACCAAGAACGCCCTTATGACTCGAAACCCACATAAAGGTGACTTCGTTGAGTCTCATCAGATCTTCTAGTGTCTCTGTGTACTACTGAACCAGGGGTGGCCTAGTCCTGGGCCCGCAGATATCTTTTAGAGCCGCCATTACTGTCAGAGTAGATGTAGACCATCTGCTCTGTGGCCTTTCTCACCTCGTCATTGCATGCAGCAGAGAGTACCTAGACGAGAGCTGCCCGTATAGCATCTTCGGGAAACTGAGTCTCCCCACTTTTTCACTCCTCCATACGGGAAATGGTAAGAGTGGAAGATTCATCGAACCTTGGTAGACGGTTCGCCTCGACAACCCTGTATCCTGTAGGCAGACATAGGCAATACTATCTTTGCGTGGACCACCGCCTCTTTCTTTATCTGCCAGTGACCAGAGTGCCGCATTCTCAGATGCGCTGCCACCGCTGTCATCCTAATTCAGGATCTCACCGTCGGCAGTCCGAGCAGGACCTCCAGTGCTGCAGTTGGGTCGTCCTTATTGCACCTGTGACACCCACACAGGCAAGCCATTATATCCATCCTAGATTTCGTGCCACTCTGGATTTCTGCACATAAGGCCACCAGACCACCGAGCCGTATTGTATTCGGGGTCTTATGAGTTCAGTCTATATACACTACAGGATGTTGGAGTTCAATCCCCATGTCCTTCCTACTGCCCGCCGCAGCTGCCAGACGGTCGCCGTCGATCCGCCCCCCGACTATTTCCTGTTTCCAAACCTAAAGAAATGGCTATGTGGTAGGCGATTCGCTTATTTGCGGTGCCTTGGAGAATCTTATTATTTAGAAGGAATCAAAAAAATGTAGTCAAGTTGATTGACTCAGTACTTCCAACACATTCCGATGATACCAGTTTTATTATTTTCCTGTAGCATAAAGCTATAGTCCAGATACCCCTGCAACCAAATAATCGCTCGCCCGACCGCAAAAAAAAGTGTTTTACTCTACTAGGTACTTCTTTCACAGGTCAATGGACAATCTATCAAAACGAAGTTTGAGCAGTTTTCATATTTTTTGGTTTTTTTATTATTGCTGCGCCGCCACTGAGACGATTTCTAAAAATCAGACGCATTTTCCATCCTCGCCAAAGTAGTAATACTGTGCCGAAATTTCATGAACATCAATTGAGTAGTTTCCACATTATAAAATATAGAACGATCTAAAGCAATACTATTGTAGGATGTATACATCGGAAAATACTCTAAGTCCCTTGGTTCCTGTAATAGACAAGGCAATGTTCGGATGGACCTAAAATTATATCGCTAGGTCTTTCCCTCTCAGGTCAGTGGACGGCCTATAATGATTACAACAAATTTTTCAGCTTTACAACCCCCCACCCCCCAACCACCCCAAATTCATCCCCACCCGAAAAAAAGTAGAAAATGATCAGGAACCCCTAAAACGCCTAAAAACTATGCTTAAGGAATATTTGAAATTTTTCATTTTTTTGCTAACTACTTCGCCGACCATGCACCGATTTTCAAAATTGTAGCAAATTACCTACTACGACCCCACGCCATATCGCTACCCAAATTTCATCAAAATCCATGCAGCGGTTACTGAGATTAGGAGGCTAGAAAAACGCCAAAAGACAGACAGACCGACAGACAGACAGACCGACCGACAGACAGACAGACCGACGGAAATGAGTGACGTGGATTTTCGTTATGTAGGCATCATGAAACGCCCAAAAAGTATATTATCTCAAAATCGAAAATTTTCGTGATCACAATACTCCCCTCACCTATCGGTATGGGAAGTAAAATCCTTGGACCTAATGTATCGAGCAAAAAAGAGATTGTGTATTAAAACTGTCAGAAAGCCAGAATACGGGAAATTGTCAGTGAGAGGGAAATGTAGAGTTTATCATGTTACGAGTGACCCAGTGCGTGGGAGACTCCATAAACCAAATGTTTGGATACCACTATAACCAAGTAGATGAAGGTAACACCGACGTTGAAGACACTGGTTGAAGAGATGAGCCATACCCTTATACAAGGTGTAACCTACAAGGGTGGTCTTTATTTGTACTCGTATGAATAAAAAAGTACCTTCAGCTGCTTGAGTCACAGACTTATCATACACCCTCGAATCAAGCAAATAGGATGGTTGTGTGTATGTTAATTTTCTTGTGGTACCTTCTGAATTATTAGGTCAATAATTTTTCCATGCTTTTACCAAAACTTCTAACTGTTCTTCTCATGCTGAGTGCCAAGCATGTGATTAAAGGTAACTTGGATAATGACCATTAAAAATACAAATCCAAAAAAAAACATAATGAGTAGACATATAATAATTTTTAGTATACTTTATTAATATATTCAGATAACATAGTCTTTGTAGTGATTTAGTGAGTGGCGGAACGTGAAGTCCGTTGAAGTCGTTTCATCTGAAACAAAAAATATGTATAGTGATCATGACAGAATATATGGTAGGTGCTGTAGAAGAGAATGGTCGAATTGCCTAAACATTCATTCAATTAACTTATAATCTAAAATTTTAACAAATGCTGGTAAAGCAAGCTTCGCATCATTTATATTAAAACAGAACAGATTCAAGAAGAATTCTACATGATACAAATATGATAATGATGATGATTCGTATGCAGGATTTGATCGACACAATTGCTCGAAAGATCAACAATTCAAATATTTTTCACGATTGCCATCATAATACTAAGTAGGTACGCTGTTTGACATAGTACCCTGATTACCTGTACCACATTCAAATTTTTGTCCGGTTTGATGAATGATGGTACCACATTACATTGGATAACATGGTAGGGAGGTGGCTTATTAAGTAAAATTCACAGATTTGTGGCGAATCAAAGTTGTTTTTAAAACGGAACCTTAAATTTTAAGCAAAAACTGTATGTAATCTAATATGACGTACCTGTGACCTGTGTAAATGTGGTTTAAAACTGAGAGCGTGTCATTATTTTATTCATTATCACTTTACGTGATGTTCAAACTTCATTTTAGTAACTCGATATATCCAAAACGGTTAATCTTAGGTACAGTATATTACATACAGTTTGGGCTTATAATTTAAAAAGGAATCTTATTATTCAATAATGTACAGTGTTCTATTGAAAAAAAAACAATGAAATACTATAACCAACCCTGTAGAAATAAAATTGTCAGTGGTTCGTCGACCTTGAAAACTTTAAGACTATTGTTAAAACTCTTTTCGATACATTGAACATCCCACCTAAAAAACCTTGTACCCTAACTAGGTGCAGCAAAAAGGGAGTGCATGGTTATTTTTCAATAACACCCATACATTTTATTTAATTGTGTCTGAGTTACACTTGAATTATTTTTATTTACATTAGTATTACTATCTGGCGCGGAACTGGGCACTATTAAAGAATTATAATTTTGAGGGTGTAAATGATAGCAAATGTATCTTATCTTATTATTGTGTTATCCAATGAAGTATTAGTTTTTGGTCACCTAACGTCCGGTTCAAAATTATTAATGGGACACCCTATATATTTGTAGCTTTCTGTGTTCCTCCTGATAAAACAATTCCAACAGACTGGTACACTTGAGGTCTAAAGTGATTAATTCAAGGGCTACAGCTACTTAAAGGATTGTACCACTACAACGAAATGAATACTAGCAAACTAATTTAACTGTAGGGGTAGGTACATGTTATAACCAATAATTGTAGTGGTACAATCTTTTAAATACCTGTAGCTCCTGAATGAATCACATCAGACCCCAAGTGTGCTAGTTTGTCGGAATTGTTTTATCGAGAAGAACACAGAAAGGCACTAATATACATGGCGTCCCATTAATAATTTTGAATCGGACGTCACGAGACAAAAAACAAATACCTCATTGGACAACACAATAACAGAAAAGACACATTTGCTCCCCACAATTATAATCGTCTACTACTGCCCAGTTCCGATATATTGCTTGTCTTAATCGTCGTGGGACACCATGTATATATTCGGTAGCCAATGCTAAGCTTCGCTGCTTATGTCCCTCTTAGTTTCTCAAAATAAAAACGATATTATTATTACTGTTTAAGTACAGACTCAAAGCTATTCAGGGCGAGCCAAATTCAACGCCAACTAACCTAAAAATTCTTCCAATGCAACCCATGTTACAAATGCTACACTGCACTGTCCCATCTCGAAAAACTGTTAAGCTACACTCGAATATAGCACAGCAAGTCCGTAAAGCTTCACTACAGTTACCAACAAATAGCTAATTCGATTTTACTGACCAAGCATAAAAGACGCACAAATAAAACAAACGTTCGACAGTCAGGCTTCTACAGTAAACCAATCGCAGGAAAATTATATCGGCGTTGCCAGCTCCTCGAAATTTATGTAAGACTTCAGAATTTGCGTTTATGATGAAGCAATATGCAGGAACGCAGTAGAGGTCAACATATCTATTGATTTTGCTGTAATAATTCCTAAACCATCAAAATACCGTCTTTTTTAACGTAGAATGGAATATTTCTGGATACTATACAATTAAGACGATAGTAAATAACTAAGAAAGCCGTATCTGGTGGTCAATATGACAACGTAAGAAAAGATGTTGGCTATTAGAATTAGTTGTTTACTACCTCTATGTTCAGTTGTTACTGTGAGAGTGTGACTTTATGTTATCATATATGCTACTTAAAACAAATCATTCCGGTGGAAAACACCATAAATAGATATCAAGGAAAATTAAAGATCGCATCGATGATAAAACTTGGAAGGCTGTGACTGTGACCTTAATTTGGGGTATCAATCATATACTAGATTTTTATTTTTCAGTGGCTATTTTGATCGCTCCGGTTTTTGGTTGACAAGATGACAAGTTTTATAACATATCACTTTCTTAAGACCAAGTAATGGTCACTTACCAAATGGCACCCATTTAGGTTGATTGGGGTCTGCCTCTTCTCTAGCAGAAGCCATAGCTCTCCGTATTGCCAAAGGAACGGAAATAGATAGACAAGTAGGTGGTTCACCAGTAGCTGAAAAGAGTCATAATGATAAATTCAATGAAAATTTGATCGATATACAGGGTAAGGTTCAAGTATAATTCCTCTATTGCGAAAAGATGGCGAAAAAGTTGTATATAAAAGTTAGTGCCAAGGATCTTGCTCAAAAAATATTTAAATTCATCAGGGTGCTTTATAAGTACGTGGCGACAAAAGCATACGCTTTTTTAAATAAGAAATTCTATGTATGATCCCATACTTAGTTTCTACTGACGATCCATGTTCTTACAATATGAGATATATTAGCACTATATAGGGTATATCAAAAGCTATGACCATTTTATGTACAAATTGCCCTCAAATGAACGTGCTGTATACTGAAAATTAATAAATCAAACATTATATTGTTTGCATGACAAGATAACAAAATATCCTTCCTCTAGTTTTAACCCTGACTATAAAAAGGTTGACGACGCATATTTGTATTCAGGGCGAGGTAGAATGCAGAATTTTGATATTCCCTCTTTTCTCAAATGTAACTGCCCATATTTTATTTTACCAAAGCAATCGCTTTTAATATGTTCTTTCATATTTGTATAGTACTTCTTATACCTAGGTTTGCGAGTTACCGAGATATTTTGATTTCAAATTTCAATTATACATTCAATTTGTTTAATAAATTAATTTATTTTTAAAAAGTATGTATGGAATTTCATTTTTATTTAACGAATAATATTATTTGATATCACGCTCTTATGTTATAGTTGTTACTTAAATAAAAATAAAATTCAATAGGTAATACTTTTTCAAAATAAATAATTTCAGTAAACAAATAGGAGATATATAAAGAACATCCCAGAAACTGAAGGTAGGTATAACAAATGATGCAAGACCATATTAAAAGCAATTTGTGCTGTTATAAAATATGGGGGGGGGGGGGGGTAACATAAAAAAAAGAGAAAACCTAGATTTTGTATTTTACCTCACTCTGTACAAAAACATGCATTCTCGACTTTTTACAGCTGGCGTTAAAACTAGACGATATTTGTCATCCTACAATGTAAAAAATAGTTTTTCATTCATTACTTTTTGATATACAATACGTCCATTTCATAGCGATTTGGATGTAAAAATGGTAATAACTTTTGAAATACCCTGTATAATGTTGCAGTACCCTATATTGGAAGAACGGAAGTCCATTAGTAGAATCTAAATGCGGGATAATATATAGGGCATCTCATTTAAAAAATGTATCTTTGCATCACTGCGAAGTTATGGATCACCCTGTATTAATAAAAATATTTCATGAGCAAGGAGCATATCCTCGGCTACAACTTTTGAATACCACAATTTATGCTATATTTTACAGTAGTATATTATTGCAAAGAAGCTCTTGCTAGTGTGAGAAACGGTAACAGAACCCACGTAATACAGATACCAGCATATACTGATCATGAGTGACATCTACTCATAGATAAGAAAATACACCGTCACTGGAAGAGATTAGTAGGGTTAACATAAAAGCCCTAGTGGTAAGTTATTGCAGATTATCCCTTTACGGAAACTATAATCGGGTTAACCCGACCACAAGGATCACTGATCCTGACATTCGGGAAGTGACCAGGGATCAGTTAGAAATAGGGTCAGTTCACCCGTGTATAGTAAGTGATTGCGATCGAATGATTTGGATCAGTACCTGTTTTTCTTAACCATCCGTTGTACCAACTTTTTCGTTGTTCGATTTCCATTAAATCCATGGAATCATAAATCCCATTTGACAGTTGTTTGACTGATAGAACTGATCTATCCGGATCCAAATGACTGTTTCCGTAAAGGCCTAATGTCACCATTATAGGCCGTGTTTCCGTAAAGGCCTAATGTCACCATTATAGGCCTTTACGGAAACACTAATCTGGATCCGGATAGATCAGTCATATGTCAAACAGCTGTCAAGTGGCATTTATGATTCCATGAATTTAACGGACATCGAATAACGAAAAAGTTGGTTTAACAATAAAAAACAGATGGTAAAGTAAAGCAGCTACTGATCTGAATCATCCGATCGCAATCACTTACTGTACAAGAGTGAACTACCCTATTACTGACCGATCCCAGATCACTTTCTGAACGTCAGGATCAGTAATCCAACTGATCGGGTTAACCCGATCATAGTTTCCGTAAAGGCCTTATGATGTATATAACCTATTTTGGCTTAAACTTCTTGCTGATAATGTTTATTTTCATACGCGTGTTCCTAAATGTTATGTACAAACGAAGGGAGAAGGTTCTTTAGCGTTTTTTAAGACTAAAATTTCAAATGAACATAGCTCCGCAAACGCTTCGTTACCGATCTACAGGGTGTTGAAATTTCAATATTTTTTCAGTTTTTTCTTAATAACTCTCTTAACTTTGAGGTATTTATCTCAAATTTGGAATACAAAATACGCGATACGAATTATATGATTGCACGTATCAAATGATTGTAAGAAACTACAGGGTTTCACTTTTCCAGAGGCCATGGCCCCTTTTCTTACGCTGAGAAGCATTTTAAATCGTATTTGTGTCGTCAACTTTAGAGTTGCAAAGTGTAAAAGTATTTTTAGTAATAAGAAGTTCAGGGTAAGAAAGGGGGCATGACCCCTAAAAAGATATCACTCAGTAGATTATGCCAACCGTTTGTTATGTAACTCGTATTGTGTTTTTTATATCTCAAATTTGAGCTAAATATCTCAAAAAATGAGAGAGTTATCAGGAAAAACCAGAAAAAATATTAAAAATATCGAAGCTTCAACACCCTGTAGATCGGTAACAAAACGTTTCAGTTATAAGAATAACCAAAGAGTCTCATACTTACATTGTACATGATATTTAGGAACCGCCTCTATATCTAGAGAAATATTGTGCTAGATTGATATCGACACTGTTTTATAAGTCACGTAATCTGTTGATAACTTACCCTTGGATTTAAGAATTCCAACAGGATTTGGATTCTTTTGTGGAAATTTGATTCTGTAGTTGACTGGAATATCCATCATTCCCGGAACTTTGTAGTTCCAAGTTCTGTTAGATGTTAGTCGTCCTTCAGAATCGAATATACATAGTTCTAGAGTGTAATAACCAATACCTACAATTAAAACCTTTTGTAATAAAGACAGAACAGGGAATAAACTGAGGTTTGAAAATCTAAAGAGACTATTTTCATGTTCTCATGTAGATTGCATTTAGCCACGAACCAGTCCTTCATTCGGATTACACTTGGCCGAAGAACACTTTCGAAATAATTTTAGAAGTTTTTTAAGTTTACGAGAAGTTGTTCCTGTGAGCCTCCTACAACTTTTGTTTCAGATATGGTTTCCTAAAATGCAAAGGCTAATTTGCCTATAGAGGTCGATGTTTCTCAGGTTTCAGTTTTTGGGAAAATATTTTATTTAATGTTTATACTTCCCACATAACAAAAGTATATACAATGTACACACACTGGATATCGAATCAATCAATGGATATGTATATCCACAAATGGAGCAAGAATGTCTAATGGATGTCAAATAGACATCAAAAAAATATACATTTCATGTACATTTGTCGCGAACTTTCACATCCATGGCATATCCACTGAATGTACATATATGTATGTCCATTGTACATGCATAGTATATGTAACATAGACCATGTATGAACATGCATATTCATAACATATACAATGTATATACTTACACACCAAAGTATACAGGGTGGGCCAATAGTGCGTGGACGGAGGATTGTGGGCTTACTAAAAAATATTTCAAAAATCTGTCACTTGATCATGGTTAGGACCCTTAAGGGCTATAACGTAAAAATATTTTCACTTAAATTTTGACGTTTATACAGGGTGATTCATATCAAACTTACATTTTTTTGAATGGAACCCTGTATATATTATTGCATATTTGGATTCCTTCGTCAATTCTAATGTGACTTTATGTATCATACATGGACCTTTAAACGAACCATTTAGGCGCAAATCACCATTTGTGATTGAAGTTTCCTTAATTTATCCTCCGATTTCTCCAAGTATAAAAAGAATTCAAATTTAGCCGTCTGACCTAAGGTGAAGCATTTCATGCTTAGTCGTACCGCAAAGTCAAGGCCTTCTAAGTTTTATAATCGCTGCGATATTCAATTTTTTTCTGATACCTACTTATACCAAAAATGGTGATTTGCGCCTAAACGGTTCGTTTAAAGTTTCATGTATGATACATAAAGTCACAATAGAATTGACCAAGGAATCCAAATATGCAATAATATATAGGGGGTTCTATTCAAAAAAATGTAGGTTTGATATGAATCACCCTGTATAAACGTCAAAATTTAAGTGAAAATATTTTTACGTTATAGCTCTCAAGGGTTCCTACCATGATCAAGTGACAGATTTTTGAAATATTTTTTAGTAAGCCCACAATCCTCCGTCCACGCACTATTGGCCCACCCTGTATACAATGTACATACGGCTCTGTTTCACATAGGGCCGGTTTTTCAAACTGTAATTAACTATTAATTAATCTAGAATCATGAAATTACGAATTACGTCTTAATTACCAATTGAACTCCAGAAGTGTATTTCATAGCACATATAAATTGATAATTTGCTAATTTTTGATTACGTTAATGTTGGCTACACTGGGGATCACCATTCTATTAAATTGTGTGTTGTAAGTTGGGCGATATTTGTCTAATTTTGTTGTTCGGCGGTATTTTGGCCTTTGAATGGTGAAGTATGTCACAATTAGTCATCATAACGTCACTTTTGCAAATACTATTCCGCTAATTTCCCTTGAAATCTCTTTTAGTTTTACGGCATTTTGTGATTTACGCTTCCAGAAAAACAAATTAAATTTTAATGCAAACATAACTTGATCATGGACTCTCACAATAGGTAAGCATGATATTCTGAATCATATATTCTTGTCTATCAATAATTCCTCAGAAAATATAGCTGTGTAAATTTTAAATACAATTGCAGAGGTATGAATGTACATCGAAAGACGTTACCAAACTTCACAAGTCAAGAAGAAGCCCTTGTGAAATTAGTGAATGCACTATTGGACTATTGAATGTAAAAAGAGCGGGACCGCTGCATGGAAGGAAAAAGACGTGTGTTGGAGAAAATTGAGCAAGAGTTTAATGTGAATAAAAATGAATATGAAGATTGGAGAAGTTATAAAAATCAAATATAACAATTTGAAACGGAAAACCAAGCTTAAGTTTGTTCTTCATCACTTGAATGGGCATTTATGTCATAATCCATATTGAAATCCAAAGATAACAGCGATTTTAGGTTATCAGAATATCGTAACCTCTGACATTTAACTGTCAAATCTATTTTAATTAATGATTATTGCTGGTAATCATAACTAAAACCTCTGATTAGCTTAATTTGTAATTAATCCCCAGTTGCGAGCAAATTATGAATTAACTGTCAATTGAAAAACGCATATTTTGCGCTAATTTCAAGATTAACTTTAATTTATACTTAATTACACTTTGAAAAACCGGGCCATAATGGGACAATTGCATGTCCGAGGGTGCGCTACAAAAACTAATTCGAATTCCTTTTTGTTTGATTGTCCTTAACAATTGGTAAACATTCTTCTTCGCGCATTTTTTTCAATAACCCTTACATAGAGTAGAATAATAAGTTAATTAGTTGTAAAGTGAAAAAACGTCATTTCGGTAACTGTCCGTTTTATGAAATTTCGAATTCATTGCTCAATATCACGAAATATTTGCGAAGTTTATTTACCAAACCCTCAAAGCGTTGAGTATCACTCATCTAATTTTTATTTTAAATGTTTCTGTGGATATTTGTTCCTAATTGTTTCATCTATTTTCGAATTAAGCGTGTCCGGTAAGATATCCGTCATTTCGGTTTCGTTAAGTGTATAGAGCGCTATCTACTTATTATTGAGCTAAAACCGAGTGCACATTATCACAAATAGTTGGGCGGTAGTGTTTATCGTTAGATGCGTGGTAGTTTTTGCTTGAAACATACAGTTTTTTGCCAGTTACTACTTTTGTTTGGAATTTTGGATGCGTACACTTATTAGTAGTCAGTTCGGTAACACCAATAAATAAATTATAATACGGTTTTAATGAGTATATTTTTAATTATTTGCTTAGGTATATAGGTAGTTATTCTAACCTCAAATTTTGTGTTTCTAGTTTTCGATAGAGACGGCGCTGTGTGTAATTTAGCTTAATTTCGTCATTTCGGTAACGTCATTTCGGTAACCAATACAGTAGCACTATATTGTTACCGAAATGATTCGTTGGTTACCGAAATGACTAATGAGAAATTATTACTTCTTTAATAATACAGGACAGAATGGATGATCCCGAGAAGCTTAATGAACTAAAAAAGAAGCTGAAGAGGTACAGGAACAGGCATACGAGAACAAATTAGTTAAAAAACGAACCTTAAAAGAAAAAAGAAAGGCAGAACAAAAGCACAAGAATAAAACTAAGGAAGATTTTGAACAAGTTTTGAAAGGCGATTATCGAAAAAAAAAACAGCAACTAATAACAATGCTCCTTCATGTGAAGAGCAAAAAGAGATATGTTGTACCAAAATAATCATAAGAAAACCAGAGAGTAATGAGACTAAATCAAACCAAAAGCTAAAGACAACTAAGAATGGAATTGATAAAGCTACGTTCCAAAATAATAACAAAGTGGATAATAGTTTCAAGATTAAATTGAATAAAAAAGAACAGAGACGTAGCAAAGTCCAACAGAAATCTGTTAGCAAGAAAAAAACAAATTCTGAACAAACTACTAACCAAAGAAGGGAAGACTTAAGAAAAAGGGTTGCAAAATACAGATCAAAGATGACCGAAGAACAGCTGATAGAAAAAAGAAGAAAGGATAGAGAAAGGTATAAACTTAAAAAAGAAAAAGGACTAACACCAGACATTTATAAAATGTCTACAAAAAAGAAGAAACAAATACGCAAGAAATGGAGAGAAGCTAGTTCAAGTTATCGAAAAAGAAAACGGTTACAGCAAAAAACAGAAAACTTCCTTGGAGAAAATTCCCCGCCCATGAGCGACATTGAGGTAGAATCAAATCAAGACGATGCTGTCGTAAATGACAACTTACCTAAAAATGCGAATGAAACCAGAGATGTTGCAACAATCGAAGAAAAAAAATCTGATCAGAAAAGTACAGGACGAAAAAAAATTTAGAAAAGATAGAGCAAGTTGTTATAGGAAACATTCGATTATTTTTCTTTCTGACGTATGCACCGTTATTTCATATATTTTTAAATTGAAATTAATGAAATAAAATATATTTTTGGTAACATGGTTCTATTTGCTACGAAACCCCAATTTTGAGTTTCAAAAATCATTTCGGTAACATTTTATCATTTCGGTAACATTCTAAAAGAGTGGAATTTTCTTCAGTATTTAATTTTTTCTTTTACTTTAACTGTTATTTTAGCTAAAACATTACTTTCCTCTAATAAAATATTTTCATAAGGTATTGAGCTGAGCATTTATTCAACTATTAGCGAAAAATTAAAGTTTTAAAATAAGAGCTGCAGCCAAAGTTATCTAATATCATTTTAAATATCTCATTAGTAGCTGAAAAATTACACTGTTTTGACAAAAAAAAATTAGCTCTGGTTCTAAAAAACGTTTTGTAAGTATTAACCTGTTAAACGTATTCGTATTCAAGATTTTTTGTCAGTTATTCGACGTTACCGAAATGACAGTTTTTTGTCATCTATCGTGAAAAAAAGTTAATACACGCAAATATTCTAATAATTTTGCATTGCTAGTTAAATGTAAGGCAAGATGAACATTTAGCTTTCCGGAAATATTCTAAAAATTTAAATCGGATAACTTTTATTTTTTACCTTCTTTTGAGTTCGATTTGTTCCATTATATGAAACATAGCCATACAGTGGATATGTATATCCACAAATGGAGCATGAACGTCTAATGGATGACCTGGTCTTCCATAGCTCGCAATTTCCTCTTAATGTTCCTCATTAGGTTTTGGACAGATTCTAAATCAATTCCTCTGATATTTAGCATTATTATTTTTCTTAACTGCTGTTCGTTTTAAGCTTCCCAGCCATTGGTATAAACTTTGGCACTCAGTTGAGGCCAAAAAGTTTCGATAGGCTTGAGGAAGATTGAGAGGGTTGTCATTTCGTGGTACCAAAGGTATTCCGTGTTGTTCTAGCCAGTTTCTCGTTCGCAAAGCATAATGACTTGAAGCCAGATCTGGCCAAAACATTATATTGTCATTAGCGTGGTGGGTATTAATAAAATTGAATAGTTTAGGCAAACATCTTTGAGTATAGACTTCTGCGGTAACCGCTTCAGCCTTAACTCGTCTAACGGCTGTGAAATACCGTTGTCACTAACACTTTGTTTTCAAACTTTTCTTTTCGTTTAAATTTTACATTATCTGGACAGGCTTCAAAGTCTCTTGTATAAAAACCATTATTACCTTTGATTTCTGATTTCAAAAATGCGAAATATTTCATCGTCAAGAATAATTTTTATATTGCCAGCAAAATGAGTACGACGTAAATTGCGACAGCATTGGGGAATTCTCTCTAACTGACTTGGGGAATACTTTGGGCATTTTCTTGTTTTTCAGAATTTTAAGCTATTTCTCTTAATTTCTCTACAGATTATGCTAGCATTGACGTGAAAAATGCGTTCAAGTTTTCGTGTTGAACTTCCAACTGGATGTTCACTTCTGTTGACCATTCTTTGAACTGTAGCAGGATTCAACGCTCTTGCACGTCCACTTTTAGGTAAATTTATACAAGGAATAGCTTCTTTGCATTCACGGATCGCAGGCGAACTATTTCTTTTTTTCAAGTCGTCCAGCTAGATTGTAAATACTCTTCCGAATATCTAATTTGTACGACATTTTAACAACTTATAACCAAAATGGTTTTATTGTTACGTTTAGATATTGACTGGTTACCATGGTAACGATTTCTGAATAGTTTTCAATGGTGAAACTACCTCACGAGTTTTGAAAAAAAATTCTCAAAAGTTTTGCAAACGTTAGGCGTTTAAGTTCGCAAGCACAGAAGGCAGGGGCTTAATCTCTAGTCTAGTCTAGTCTCTTATTTTTAAATATCTAATACAAAATGATCAATTTCTAACCGAGTATATCAAGCTCACTCGTTCAACCGACAGCGATGTACTTTCGCGTCTTTGCTAATTTTCTTTATTCCGTTGTTATTCTTCCCTTATTTCTTCCTGACTTTTTTAATTTGTTATCTGAGTAAGGGTAACCAGGCCTTACCGACTTATCGACAAACAGGAGCAAGAGCAAAGATCGTACAGACCGCTTTGATGAACATCGACGAATTCATTGACAATATTGCTGTGCTACTTTTGGAAGTTAAACATACATAATAGAAACGTTAATACGTACCCATTACAAAAGCACCTTCGGTTTGTCCAATATCAACTAGCGGGCTCATGCTGTCTCCAACATCCTCGATGATATCTACTCGGTGAATTATTTTTTGACCTGTCAGAATGTCTACTTCCACTTCTGTAGCGCATATTCCATAAATTGGATATGTTTGCACGCTAGGCGAATTTGTTTGAAAGCTGAAAATATAGATGATAGATGCAGCAATCAAGCTGAGCTAATACGATAGAACAGGAAATGTAGCGAAATGTTGAAAAATGTGATGCTGTAATGTATTGCGTAAGGCTTTGTCGACCATAGCCCGATGAACTATTGGTTCTTGGACCGTTCGGCCGGCGTCGGCACGCTCCGCCCCCTTGGTGTCGGCGTGCTCGCTGTTTGACGTTTCGGCAACATGAGTGGTTGGCATCCTCAGAAGCTATTACCTGTACGACGTGTTCGGAGAAACTGAGACGGCCGGCGTTACGAGCTGTGCACCGCCGAAACCTGAGGATCTCTTGTGCATGACAGACTCTTTGCGTCCCTTGAGGCGGGCATTCTGTTGAGCTTGTATGCGTCTTCTTTGTTGGTGAAGTTGTTTTTATGTATATAAACCTCTATGGAGCCCCGTATAATCTGGCGTAATAAGAGGAGGGCGTAGCAAGAAACTGAGTCTCTTCCGCCGCTTTCCTGAAGTGCCTGCTTTGTACTGCAGATGTTTCTGTCTGACCTAATTGGCGATTTGATTTGTGCTCCGAAATTCTGATTTGTACCGATTTCTTTGTTGTTGTTTGTATCATGTACCTACTTCCACAAGTAGGTACCTGGTATCCGATAAATCCCTGATGCTGTCCACGGATCCCTTTTGGAGAAGCAAAATAAGTTTATGCTAACAAAATTCAGATAAATAACAAGAGTTCTATAACGACGGATATTGGTATAATACAACTCGCGAAATTTGGAATACTGTAAATATAAACCTTGGTAGAAATGGTGAGGAAATTAATAGCCTTTCAGAAATTTCTAACCACTTCTGTAAGTTTTACTTCCCACACTGATAGGTGAGGGGAGTATTGCGATCGCGAAAATTTTCGATTTTGTGATAACACGCTTTTTGGGCGCTTCATGATGTCTACATAACGTAAATCCACGTCACTCATTTCCGTCGGTCTGTCTGTCGGTCTGTGCGCGTTCTTCTAGCCTCGTAATCTCAGTAACCCCTGCATGGATTGAGATGAAATTTGGGCAGCGATATGCTGTGGGGTCGTAGTAGGTAATGTTCTTATAATTTTGAAAATCGGTCCATGGGCGGCGGACTAATTAGCAAAAAACAAAAAAAAAATTCCTCAAACTTCGTTTTTGGTGTTTTAGAGGTTCCTGATAATTTTCTACTTTTTTTGGGGTGGGGGTGAAATTGGGGTGGTTGGGAGGTTGTAAATGTGAAAAATGTTTTGTATTAATAATAGGTTATCCATTGACTTGTAAAAAAGACTTAGCGGCAAACAAAATAAAAACGCCTCAAACTTTGTTTTTAGGCATTTTAGGGGTTCTTGATCATTTTCTACTTTTTTTGGGTAGGAGAGGAATTTGGGGCGGTTGGGAGGTCGGGGGTTGGAAAAATTTTCTGAACTGCTCCAAACTGTTTCCAACAAAATAGACAAACAAAATGGAGTTATGAGAGATTCGGCCATGGATAATACCCTCCTTGATCCCGTCAGTACTGAGGAGCGCTTAGTGACTGTTCTGCAGCTTTTGGCTATCGGGTGGACATATGAAAAACTTAAAGTTACTTGTACTCTACGTACATACATTTGAAAACATGCCAACACGAATTTATCGAAAGCTGCACATCACACTGACATTGCACGCAGTGCAAAGAGCAACGTATTCCTCATTCCACCTAGGGATCTAATGAGCGTAACTAGCAGACTTACAGTGTAGTCTGGCCAGAGCCTGCGAAATGGTCCAAATTACTTTAAAGATTTTTCTGATTTTCTCGAAAACGACTCGACCGATTAAAAAAAATCAAATGTTAAAATAAAGGATTTTAACATACCTTTCAACCAAGCTGTTATTCGATACCCCTTGTCATTTAAAATTTCGAAGGGGACGACCCTGGGGGGGGGGGGGGGCGGAGGCAGAAAGTACAAAGGGGATGAAGTAGTTTTTGGTTGAGAAGTTGTCTCCCTTGACAATTCTTTTGACGTTTTTTTCTTTTCCGGTTTTCTACATCAGTGGTGGGAAGTTTTCAAACGAACACCCTGTATAGTCTTGCTACTTACAATCCACTAGCTGTTAGCTGGATATTTTGCGAAAAGCACTTAGCCACCAGTTGCTCCCACGTTGGATTGTTCATTTTCTCCCTCACTGGCTTCATTCTACCAATGAGTGTATCACAAGCCGTTATGACACTCTAGAAAAAATAAGTTTATGTTCAATTGTTCACAAGTGAGAACCACTGAATCAGTTCAAAAAATCTAGGTTATTACCGAGAAATACTTCACATATATTTACGAATTTAGATGAGAAAATCTTGGGGTTGTGGCCAAAATTTTGAAAAGAGACTGGGTCACATCATAGAAGAGACTCTGGTGCTAACAGCCAAGCTTTCGGCAATGCTTATTGCCATCTTCAGGGTTTTAACGTTGAGGTTTGCCAATTTAAAACAGCAATTGCATTGAGTGCAAACAACTTCTTAATGCAGCTAATAATCGTCAGAATTCGAGGACGGCCCTGACCGTCAATACGAAAGTAATCCTGCGTTACGCTGCGAATATTTACCTAATTTGCTAAGTAACTAGTGAAAATTAACAATTGAAAGTGTATCTACGCAAAACATAACTGCTCTGCTGTAAGTTACCCTATTCAAATTAACTAATTAGTACATAAACATCGTTGCTCTGAACATAAACAACCACCACGAAAAATCGTACCGGCAGCGATCCGCCGGGCATGCTACACACTAAGGTGGTACCGCCAGGACCGGCCTAGCCCGTCTTCAGCAGTTCGCCACTCAAAATGACCCACACAGAAACCAACGTTACGCCTATAAATCAACCCACTTACTCCAGTGCACTCACTCAAAAACCAGCGATACAAACTCCAACCAAAGAGCAAGCAATCCTGTTAACATCCATCGATGGCTTGAAAATCCGCGACTACGTCATTACTATCGGCACAATTGTAGGCCCAAAAAACATACTGTTCGCTTCCAGAATTTCCAACAACCGTATCTGCATCTACCTAAGCAACACTACGATAGTCGACTCAATCATCTCAAACCACAGCATTCTCAAAATCCAAGAACACGAAATCGAAGTAAGAAGATTGGTGACTCCATCCCAGCGGTTAGTAGTATCGAATGTATGCCCATCTATCCCAAACAGTGTTATCGAGGATTTGCTGAAGGACATGGAACTGAAACCAATCTCGCGAATGACACACCTAAGAATAGGCATGCCAGAATCCGACCGCGAATACAACCACGTCCTGAGTTTCCGCCGCCAAATTTTTATTACTCCTAGCGAAAAAGGTATTCCTGAATCAACTACCCTCACCTACGAAGGCACAACATATCGAATCTTCCTAACTGACGGAGCGACGTGCACAAGTTGTAAACAAGTAGGTCACAGCTCCATCCGTTGTCCTAACAAACAAACTGAAAAACCTGACACTCACAAGACGAATAACACAAATGACAACCAGGTGAATACCACTCAAGTAGGAAACAGCAGCAGAGAACCAACAAGAAATGTGCCCGAAATACAACAACAACAAACAATCGCAGAGCCTCAAGCCTCATCGCACCCCTCAGAACAGACCAATAGAGACACAGGACCCGAAAAATTACCCCACCCTAAAAGACAGCTATCGACTTCCCCAGAAATAATAGAACCTACGCCATTGCAAGCACCTACCAAAAAAGTAAGAACAACAGAACCGACGGAAGACCCCTTAGAACCAGCAAACGACTTTATTAAATCTCACTATGACCAGACCAAACTTAACAAAATCGAAATTATGGACATGATAGAGAACTCATACAATTCGAAAAACATACTTGCAACTATGAAACACTACACCAACGACATATCAGGAATGCTCAAGTTTTTAACAGAGCTCCACACCCATCTTAAGGACCGGAAAACTAAAATACGAATTACCAAAATAAAAAAAAAGTTAACCAAAAAATTAGACAGTGAGTCATCAGAAGACAGCGATATCTCCGAATCGCCTACTCAGACCTACTAATAATCTGAAGACTTTGTTCAAGTAAAATAAGCTCAATGTTCCTAGTTCAGTGGAATCTTAACGGCTACTTTACGCACAAAGAAATGCTGAATTTACTTATAAAGGAAAATAACCCTCTAGTTATGTGTCTCCAGGAGACCCACCTCAAAACTACGAGAATCGACTACGCTCCCAAAAACTACAAAGGATTCTACAAAAACAGAGACGACCAAGGAAAGGCCGCCGGAGGTGTAGCTATACTGACAAAAAGCAACATAAAAGCAGAAATACTACCCCTAACCACTCCACTGGAAGCCGTAGCTGTAACCGTCACACATCACACCAAAATAAACATCTGCAACGTATACATACGCCACCCTAAAGATACAAATTTCGACCTTATAGAACAACTAATTCAACAAATCCCTACTCCTAGGATAATAGTAGGTGACTTCAATTGCCACAACGTCATCTGGGGATCGGACTCTACAGATAAATATGGTACTGCATTGGAAAATATAATCAATCAGAGTAACTTAATTCTTCTGAATAACGGCAGTAATATCAGGTTTAATGCTTTTAATGGTAGATTTTCTTCCATCGACTTATCTTTCTGCGACTCTTCCATGGCACCTTTTATTTCTTGGAACACCCTATCAGACCTATATGACAGCGACCACTACCCGATAGAAATAGCTCATCGTAAAGACTACGCAACTGTCACAGAACCGTCACAAAGATGGAAAATTGATAATGCAAACTGGGACGAATTTCGGTCTCTGGTGGAGCAAAAAATACCTACGCTAGCAATTACAGATGTAGATACAATAATCCATAACTTCACCCACATCATAAAAGAGTCCGCAATCTCAGCTATAGGCAAAACCAAGACACTTACAAAAAAAACAGCCGTCCCATGGTGGACCACCAAAATATCACAAGCACTATCAAACAGCAAACACGCATTCAATAAACTTAAGAAACATAATACGAACGAGAATTTACAGAACTTTAAAAAACTGAGAGCTAAGACCAGATATCTCATCAAAAAAGGGAAGAAAGAAACGTGGCAGTCATACGTCACATCAATCAAACCATCCACTCCAGCATCACAAATATGGAGCAAGATTAGAAAGATAAGTGGTGCCCGAACACACCAAGAAATAGACAGCATAACACATAATGGAAAAACAATCACCGGGAAAGCAGAAATCTCAGAAGCTTTCGCAGATATATACCAAACAGCATCCAGCAATGACAATTTGAGCAGCTCATTCATTCAGTACAAACTCCACGAAGAAGCCGAAGATTTTATTATACCCGACGACGACAGCCCTCTGAACCAAACCATAACCATTGAAGAGCTACAGGAAGCACTATCGACCTCAAATAGTTCATCCCCTGGTCCTGACGATATCCCTTATATCTTTCTGAAAAACCTTCCACCTAACGCCAAGTTTATGCTTATAGGCATATACAACCACATTTTAATATCCAGACACTTCCCGAAAATCTGGAGTGAAGCAGTTGTAATCCCGATATTAAAACCAAACAAGCCTCAAGACGTGCCCAATTCCTACCGTCCCATATCATTAACTTGCACCATGTGTAAGTTACTCGAAAAAATGCTCAATAAACGGTTGGTGTGGTTTCTGGAGGAGAATAAGCTACTGAGTGATAATCAGAACGGATTCCGCAGCAACAGGTCCACCACAGACAACATTGTAGTCCTCGAATCTACCATCAAGGAAGCCTTCGCAAATAATCAAAAAGTGCTTGCAGTATTCTTTGATATACTGAAAGCATACGACACGACTTGGAAGCATCTAATTCTGAAGACTATGTTAAGTATAGGGATAACGGGAAACATACTAGCCTTCACCAAAAATTTTTTAAAGAACAGATGCATTAAAGTGAGAACCAACGGTTTCACATCAAGCAGAAAGAAGTTGGAGAACGGCACGCCTCAAGGATCCGTATTGAGCGCAACACTATTTCTGTTAGCTATCGATAGTGTAACATCACTCTTTAAACTGCCTGTTAAATACATGCTATATGCTGATGACCTAGTACTATACTTAACCACTAGTAACATACGCAACGGTGAAATAATCATCCAGGACACACTCCACAAAATAGAACAATGGACCTTGAAAACAGGATTCCAATTTTCAGCTGATAAAACAAAATACATAATTTTCAGTAAATCAAAGCCTCAAATTAACAGCACTTCCCTAACCTTCAACAGCACCACAATTGGGATGGTCGACAACATAAAGTACTTAGGAGTGATATTTGACTCAACTCTAAAATGGAATTTACATATAGAACATATACTATCAACTTGTAACAACAGATTAAACCTCATTAAAGTTTTAGCTAATAAGTCATGGGGAAGCGACACCACATCCTTGCTTAGATTACATCGAGCCACCATAAGGAGCAAAATAGACTATGGCAGTATCAGTTATGAAACAGCAAGCAAATCTTTGCTCAACAAACTCGAAGTTCTCCAAAACACAGCAATCAGGCTAGCGCTGGGACTCCTCAGAACAAGTCCAGTTGACAGTATGCAAGTATTGGCTAACGAACCCCCCTTGAGTCTACGAAGACAATACCTTACCCTATGCTACGCAGCAAGAATGGCAAGTACAACTAACAACCCAGCTTACAACGTCATGTTTTCCCCCAGAAATGATGCGCAGTCACTCCAAAACAGTAAACATATTCCGATAGCAGAAAGAATAAGACGCACTAACTTCAACACAGATCAATTTCAAAGTGTCATCCCATACCCCGCACACTCCCCACCTTGGACGGTCTTACCACCAGATATCGATACAACACTCGAAAAATATCCTAAAACAGAAACAAATCACACAGTCATACTTAACAAGTACCAAACCATCATCGAACAGCATCATCAGAACAGTCATCTGATCTTCACAGACGCCTCAAAGTCTTCAAGAGGTGTCGGCTATGCTGTAATATCCAACCACCAGCAAATATCTTCTGCCCTTCCACAACACAGTAGTGTTTATACCGGAGAACTGACAGCCATCAAAGAAGCACTTCACCTCGTAAGGACGCTACCAGATACCAACTACTTATTAGTCACTGACTCAATGAGTGCACTGGAAGGCATCAGACAGTTATATCCTCGCAACTGCATACTCATAGAAGTCAAAGAGATCCTGCGTCAGCTGAACGATATGGGTAAAACCATCAAGTTTCTGTGGGTGCCATCACATACCGGAATCTCGGGTAACGAAACAGCAGATAGAACAGCAGTAAGAGCAGCGACGGTACCTAATATAACAACCTATACACCTTACGAGGATATAAAGAAATTAATTAAAAACCACCTCACCAAAATCTGGCAAGAAAAATGGAATAGCAGTACTAGTAAATTAAAAGAAATTATCCCAGACGTCTCAACGAAGCTGATCCTCCCCGAGAATAGAAAAGACCAAGTCATCATGTCACGTCTACGGATAGGCCACACCCTGGTCACACATAAGCACATCTTCCAGAAAACCGAAGCTCCAGTATGCCCAGCATGTGACGAAAGAGTGACAGTGGCTCATATCCTCATGGACTGCACATTCTACTTGGATGCGAGAATTTCCAACCACCTATCCAACGACATCAAGGAAGTACTCCTCCAACAACACAAACAAGTGCTGAAATTCATCAAGGACATTAATCTTTACTTTAAAATATAACTACCGTTGTCATTGTCACTTATGTCTGTTTATGTAATGTATGTATACATGTATTCTGCCGTCTACGCCGCTAATAACCCGGCGAGGTTGATGCGGCCCTCTGTCTAAATAAAAAAAAAAAAAATCGTCAGAATTTTTCATAAAATTTTAAAGAACTATCATGGCGTCTTCCACTAACAGGTCAGGAAACAAACAACATATAATTGTAAACTACAAACACACAGAAACGATCTTTACATGTTTAAATTTTAAAACCCGTAGGTATTGCTAAATCCGTGGCTTAAAAACACATATTTTATGATCTAGAATTTCTTAAATAAAGACCTTCTTGGTCTAACAGGTGATAAAATGGCCGTTGCTTTGTGAAACGTGGAGACTATGATGTGACCCAGTCTCTTTTTTCAAAATTTTGTCCACAACCCCAAGATTTTCTCATCTAAATTAAGTTTTTTGGCCATAAGCTTCCTTCGTATATTTACGAAAATATGAAGCTATTTTAAGCAGCAGGCGCGTACATAGGATTTTCGTTCGGGGGGTGGGGCTAAAAAATGAGATATATGTTACAATTGGAAAATAAACAAAAAGCAACATAGCATATACAGGGTGGTCCAATAAGCGCGCGGTGCTCCCTAGCGGCCATACCGTTTAAATAAGAGGAAAGTGTTTTAAATAAAAAACGTTTCTTTTCAAATGCTCTACATTTAGAAAATAATTTCAAAGATGGCGGAGTTCCGGATATACCGGAAGTAGGCATCAACTTTCTTATTTTAAATGGAACACCCTGTATATTATTACGTTTTTGAATTCAGCATCGATTTTTAGGTCCAGTTCGTTAACCATTGTTTATGTCTACGAAGCGTATTTTCGGAGTTATTCAGCAATTTTTACAAAATTTGACGTTTGTAGTACGTTACAAGAAACGTTAATATCTCGGAAACTAGACGCGATAGAAACATGCGGTTTTCGGTTTTGAGAGAAGTAAGGAACGTATTTGTGTTTCAGTGAGATCGTTGTTTCAAAAAAAGGACATTAAATCAATAGACTAGAAATTTTCAAATTTGAAAAGTTAGAAACGTTAAAAACTTTTATTTTTCAAATGCGATGGTATCATAAGTTTCACATCGGTGGATGTGAAATTAAATTCTCTTTCACTTTTGTCTAGGCGCATGTGGTGCTATCTTTGATGGTTTTTAAGATATTTAAGGTTTTGTAATTATTGCGTAGGAATTGGAAAAATCGTAAGTGGCGTGGCTCGCAGACAAAACAATTGGCAGGAAACCTTTCATCCCAAGTGTTTCGCCCTCTAATACTAAAATGTGCTTTCGCTCCATCTAACTGTAACCACATTATTCTTAAAAACTCCAGTGTTGAATTTTTCAACAGGTTTTCCAAATTTTCATGTAGAAAATTTTGGAAAACGTTAGTTTATTATGCGGTTTCCAATAATACCACCCCAAATGATTAGACTTCATGCTGGGTGACAACAAACTCCTCAAAATTTGGATTTACGTGTGCGTACAATATGAGAGAAGGAAACATGTAGTAGTAATACATGAAGATAGTGAGTTCGACATTCTCGCAATTGTAGTTAAAGATCCGCATAGCAGTGCTACAGCAGAAATTAGTGGCTACTTGGGCATTGGTCAAACATCTGTGAACATGATCTTAACGGAGTACATATGGCATCTTTGTCACGTGCAGCTAAATCAAGCAGTTGAAAGACAAGACTTTGAAAACTGGAAGAATTTCTGTAACTGGAGTCGTGCTCGAGTCCAAGAAGATGCACTCCTTTCCAAAAGTGTGAGGTTTACGAATGAAGCTACATTTCTTATGAAATTCTTTCATTTTCCTTTTTATGAAATGTAGCTATAGCGTTATCATTAACGGCCATGTAAGCTGGCATAATTTACATTTCTATACCGACGTAAATCCAAATTTTGAGAGGCTTGTTGACAACCAGCATCGAGTCTAAGCATTTGGGGTGGTATTATTGGAAACCGCATATTAAACTAAGGTTTTCTAAAATTTTCTAAATGAAAATCTGGAAAACCTGTTGGTAAATTTACCACTGGGGTTTTTAAGAATAATGTGGTTATAGGTAGATGGAGCGAAAGCACATTTTAGTATTAGAGACCGAAACACTTTGGAAGAAAGGTTTGCTGTCAATTGTTTCATCTGCGAGTCACGCCACCTACGATTTCTCCAATTCCTATGCCATAATTACAAAACCGTAAATATCTTGCAAACCATGAAACATAGAACCACATGTGCCTAGATAAAAGTGAAAGAGCATTTAATTTCGCATCCACGGATGCGAAACTTATGATACCATCCCATTTGAAAAATAAAAGTTTTTAACGTGTTTAATTTTTCAAATTTGAAAATTGCTAGTCTATTGAATTAATGTTCTTTTGAAACAATGATCGTAATGAAACACAAACACGTTCCTCGCTTGTTTCAAAACCGGAAACCGCATCTTTATATCGCGTTCAGTTTCCGAGATATTAACGTTTCTTGTAAGTACTACAAACGTCAAATTTGGTAAAAATTGCTGAATAACTCCGAAAATACGCTTCGTAGACATAAATAATGGTTAACAAACTGGACCTAAAAATCGATGCTGAATTCAAAAACGTGTTAATGTACAGGGTGTTACATTTAAAATAAGGAAGTTGATGCCTACTTTCGGTATAACCGGAAGTCCGCCATCTTTGAAATTATTTTCTAAATGTAGAGCATTTGAAAAGAAACGTTTTTTATTTAAACCATTTTCGTCTAATTTAAACGGTATGACCCCTAGGGAGCACCGCGCGCTTAGTGGACCACCCTGTATACAGGGTGAGTTTTTAGTACCGGATCGGTCGATAACTTCACTATTGCAGAAGATAGCGAGAAAAGTTGTACACAAAAGTTGGAGCCAAGGATATGCTCCTTGCTCAGAAAATATTTTGATTTATACTGTGAACTTGCTTCTTATAAGTGCACTAATTGCCAACAAAGGGTTTCTGTGCGATTCTGAAAAATATACAAAATAAAATAATCTACTTACGTAGACAACTGCTTCACTTGTCAAACTTCCGCCAGTTGTAGACGAATTCACAGCCACTAGGTTCGAACTTGGCTTCACTTGAACCTTATCCAGACTAACGCCGAACTTAAAAGCTGTGACCTGAGCTACCTGTAATATATTAGACATTAGGTACTAAAATGCTAAAATGTTGTGCTTAAAATATTTGCAAAGTAGTAGTAGTAGTAGTAGCAATTTATTTAGGATTTTTCCTAATACAAATAGTGATGGCATTTCAGTCCATAATTACAATAATCTAAGTAAAAAAACTTAAGTACAATATTATGACTATGATTAGAAATCTAATATTTCTTCTTAACTACACATGAACAAAACTATACTATATACTATAAACAGTTAATTCTTATATAATTGATTAGTGTACATTTGAAATACTTCACTGAACTAGCTTTTTTCATTTGCTGGGGCAATTTATTATATGCACTGGGTCCTTTGTACATCAGTGATTTCATTGTGCTCTTCATATTAGTCTTATTTAAGTTAAAATTAGAATTAGTTCTCGTATTATAGGAGTGGACCTCACTATTTGTAATGTAATGATCAGCTAGATAACTTGGTGATATACCTTTTATAATTTTTAAAACAAAAACCATAGTTGTTAAATAAAGATATTGGTTAACAGAAAGCCATTGTAATGTTTAACATATCGTTAATTCTTGTATATCTAGAACATTGCAGTATTATTCTCATTCCTTTGTTTTGCAATTTTTGTAAACTCCCTAGTTTATTTTTATTAAGAAAATGCAATTATTTTATTGTTTTATTATTATTAAATTATGGATACTACCTTTTGATTTCATTTCACTTCTTTGTGAATCGACCTTGTATCATGTATTGACATCAAATTGAAAATGTCGTATTAAAATTTATCCATAAAGTATTTTTAAACCTTTTGCATGTCACGACTCCCCCTGGCAGCAAAAAATATTTCGGGAACCTCCCCCATTTTTTACTTCCCACATCGATAGTTGAAAAATTTGTTGTATACTTAGTGGGCTCTTTGTTGCCCTGTAAATAAACGATATAATATACTTTTCAGCTTTACGTTACCCTACCTTAGACAAAACATAATTTTTGAAATTGTTGTAGATAATTCTATAATGTGTGCAGCTTATCGCTAAAATGATAGCAATGAATTGTGACTCACACGGGTTCGGGAGCTGTCAGCGTGTCTACGGTACTGAATTCAAAATTTCAATTTTTCCAATTTATATTTTGATATAACTTTTGAATTATTGCAAAGCAAAAGAAAAAGAAAATAGTTTTGTTACAAAACCTAATAATATGATCTTTCTATGTATACAGAAAAACTTCTTTTATTAAAAACTTTAATTCTATTGTGAATTTTCCCTTGACCTTACCTTATCTTTAAGGATGTTGATTTTCTTTTGCTAATTAATATTATGAAATATACCCCATATCTACCACAAAATCATTATTCTATTATTCGATTTTCTGTCCCACTTTACCAACAGTCTCAGATGGCAATAATTACAAACCTTTGTATTTATTCCTTGCCCCATTTCAATTCCTCCATGAGAGACCATAATTCCACCATCTCCATGCACAATAGAAACCAAGACAGAGAAATTTCCAAGAAACTCCAAAGTCCACGCCATGGGAACCAAAGACATGCCCCGTTTTTTCCATCTATTTTGCTGAAAACGTAATCACATTAGAATGTACTTTATAAAAATATTATACAGGGTGATTCCTAGGTTGATACTTTTTTTTAGCTGTGTATAGAAGTCGCTAAAATAAAAAACTGATCTCGGTTAAGTAGAGCAGCAATAGCTGGACTTCGCCGAGGATATTTAAATAAAGCCGTATTATTATTATAAATAATTTTTTTTAGAATACTGAAAATTAAGCGAAATACAGTATAGAAAAAGTTAGAATCAACCTTGTGGTTCTGTATCTCACTTATTTTTTAGTTTTGGGAAAACAATAATTGTTTTTATTTTAAAAAGTTGTTTATTTTAACGACTAATACATACATTAAAAAAAGTATCAACTTAGGAATCACCCTGTATAAAAGTTGATCATCTGCTTCATCAGATAATATCTTATGTAAATATGCTGAACAATGCACTTGTTGTTTATGTTTTAGTTTTCTTTTCTATGTTTTAATAAACTTTCTCCCCTCAACTATTCTTTGTTAGAAGTACCATCAAAACTGGTCAATACCACACCTTCCTGAAGTAAATATAGTTTTTACGTGTCCTCTATTCTACTGAATAAATACCGAATCGTTTTAAGCCAACATCCTCTACCCATAAGACATAGTCGTGAAATATATAGGGTGTTCATTACGGATTTATCGAAAACCACTGATTAACAGAAAAAACGCCGAGACGGGCCAAAAGATTTGTCAAGTGGGATAACTCTTGAATCGAGTGTTTTAATTTCAAAGGTATGTTGAAGTCATTACTTTGCTATTTCGTTTTCGTGAAAATTAGAAATATCTTTATGTACTCGTATCTTAATTTGTGCAGTTAGAAAACAAAAACTCACGAAAATATAACTTTTTAATGCAATAAATTTTCAAAATGGTATTGGTCAAATGATTCTAATTTATGGTGCCAAAATGTGCTCAGTATCGCAAAATCTGCGGAAGATAACTTCGAATAGATATGTTTTGGACCTTGTATTGTGTAAAACTTTCGCGGCCATGATCCCATGAACTGTTGGTTCTTGGGCTATTCGGCCGGCGTCGACACGCTTAGCCGCTTGGCGTTCCGAGCTCACGCCTGAACACGCGGAACAGGTGACATCAGCTTCTGAGTTGGCGAAACGTCAAGCAGCGAAGCGCGCCGACGCCAAGGCGGCGGAGCGTGTCGACGCCGGCCTAACAGCCCAAGAACCAACAGTTCTTCATGTTTTGGACCTTGTTACAAAATTTACTCAAACTGAATCTGTTGCAAATTAAAAACATAATCATCGGAGGGTTTTGAATAAAGCCACACAAGTTGAAGTGTTGGGTCATTTTGGCATAATTTTTAAGAAAAATTGTGGATGAGACTGATATTTGATTGGGCTCTGTACACAGTTACTCTATTATAAGTTATAAATTTCATTCATTCAAAATGAAAATAGTGCAAGAGGTCGGATGATTTCGATCGGCGAGTTGAATCTTGTGAACAGATGACTACAGCGACTAGTGATAATACCATTCACATTTTATCTAACTGAATTGGACTGTTAATAAGAATAACTGCAGGTATTGGAGCAATCAAGAACCTTTGAACATCGCCTATATTATTGTTTGGCCAATAAAGGGCAACATTTTGAACACTTATTGCAATAAAAAGTAATATTTTCGTGTGTTTCTGTTTTCTATCAGTTCTATCCGAACAAATTAAGATACATAAGGATTTTTATAATTTGGTCGAAAACAAATAGACCGATTTTAAAAAATTAAACGTCAAAACAAAGGACTTCGACATAACTTCTAAACAAGCTATTACTTGATACCCCTTGCCATTTTTTTTTAAGGGGATGACGCTGTGGGGCAGAGGGTACAAGGGGAAATGTAGTTTTGGATTAAGTAGTTGTCCCGCTTGACAAATCTGTTGACGCGTCTTGGCGTTTTTTTCTTTCAATTAGTGGTTTTGGATAAATCCGTAGTGGGAGGTTTTCAAATGAACAACTTGCACGTATACTCGTATATACTTTTATTATGTGTTAGCACTTGATAAAAGACAACTATTTATTGTACAGGGTGTCCCATTTTGGGCACTTTTACGGGGTAGGTATCTCGGTTATTTTTGAAGATAGGTTTTTATGAAACTAAAGATGTCGTCAACAAAATGATGATGGCCCTCTTGGGTTTTGAGATACAGGGTGAAATCGAAAACTTTCGATTTTGAGGCCACCCTCGTATCTCGGTTGTCTTTAATCTTATTTAAAAGTTTAAAAAAGGGTCTCATAGAATTTTTTCTGTAGAATCCAATGATGTAGTTTGATTTTTTCTTACTCTAACCATTTTTCAGTTATGAAGCAAACATATATTGTTTTAAATGGTGCACCCTGTATATTATTACTTCAATCGGAAAAAATTCAAGCTTTTCCAAAATATAACTAAGCTCAAAATTTCATTTTTCAATTTATTTGTAGCAGTAGGCCATGACTAATCTATTAAAAACAATATCCAAGTAAACAATTATTAAGATACTCAATACTTTTAATTATTTAATTGTATTTTATACGCTTCTAACTACTATTTGTGATAATGTTCAGTAAATACATTTACAGTACATTACTTAAAACCAAACAACATTATGAAGAATATCAACACACTAGCACAAGTTTTTAACTTTTTTTTTTATTATTATTACTATCAAATTTCAATTTGAATCAAAACAAAAACTAAAAACATCGAGGAGATTTTAGAGATATTGGTTCAAGTTGGAGACTATTTTCTCAAATGCAAATCTGGCACAATTTCTTATTCTTTTAATGGCTTTTAAAAGAATTATTATTGGTCTCCTTCGTGTTATGGCGATTAAAAATTTCCAAAATTGGATCCTTAAACTTGTATGGATGGTAATTGTATTTTTTTAAAATCATTTCTGCAGTTCTACACAGCTTCTTCTTTGTGCTTACAAGATGATGCATACGTTGCTTCCATATAACTTAATAATATGTTTGTTTCCCTTTGCTCCCTATTCTCCTTGGTATAAGTTTTAAGACATTGTTGAATAAAGGATCCGTACCTAACTATATTTATTTCTAGACGAGCAAATAAATCTGAAAACGGTTGCTGTCCCTCTGGGTATCTAATAAGCTGCCATTATTATAGAAAATTGACAATAATTAAAATGAAAACACAGAAAGAACAAAGCTATATTAAATCAAAACATAATTAAAAGCTGACAGTCTCGCAAGTTTTTTACAGATTTGCTTTTTTGTTTTTAATATATGAGTCACAGCCCACTATCTACTCAATATTATAATAACACAATATTCATCATTTTAATGAGACATTATTGTTTAAAAAAATGTATTTTGATTTTGTTTTTTCGAATTTGAGTAGGAAGTCTCTTGTAGAGTAATAACTGCTTAGATACTTATTATTTATAGTTGATTAACCATGGCCTACTACTACAAATAAAGTAGAAATCGCAAAAATCAAATTTGGAGCATAATTTTCAAATAACCTGAAACTAATATATATTGTTGAAAAGCTTAAATTATTTCCGATTGGCTTCAAAAATATTATACAGGGTGTTTCATTTAAAAAATACATGTTTGCTTCATAACTGAAAAATAGTTAGAGTAAGAAAAAATTAAACTACACCGCTGGATTCTACAGAAAAAAATCTATAAACCCTTTTTTAAACTTTTCAATAAAATAAAAGACAACCGAGATACAAGGGTGGTCCCAAAATCGATAGTTTTCGATTTCACCCTGTATCTCAAAAACCAAGAGGACCATGATAATTTTGTTGACGGCATCTTTAGTTTTACAAAAAAGTAGCATATTGTTGCGAAAACAGCAACTCTCTATCTTCTAAAATAACCGAGATACCCCGTAAAAGTGCCCAAAGTGGGACACCCTGTACAGTTAATACCAACGATTTATGTTTTGAGTCCAGTATGCCACGGTAAAAATACGGTATTACCTTGAGGTCGCTACAGCATGTATGCCTCGGTGTATGCATAGTATCTGTGGATTTATTTGTTTAAAGTTATTTCGTGAACCAAGTGCTGGTTTTGTTTGTAGCGAGTCGCTTTGGGAGGCAGTAAATTAACGAACACCAAAGGATACCCATTAATAAGTGCAGTTTATCTAGTCCGCAAAAAAAAAGATCATATGTGCCCGACTCTGTGTCCCACGTTTGTTGTAACAAAATGGCAGAGACCTCGCAAAAAGAATTAAAGTGGTCTGATGATCGCGCTCTAGATCTTATTCACGAAACTAAACCTTTATTATGGAGTTAAACAGGATAAAAATAAAAACAGGAAAAAGGATGCATTTGAAAGTCTGGGAGGCAAATTCGGAGTGATTGTTGAAGAAATGGGGAAGAAATATTAACTTTATCACAAGCACACAGAAACTGCCGTCAAAAAAATAAGAACAGTAAATTGTCAGGTGCCAGAACAAACAAGTTTGACAAACCAGTTTGGTTTGCATACGAAACACTTCACAAATTTATGAAGTAGCGGAATCAATGGTAAGTATATTCTGCAAGAATTTATACATATTACAGTTAAAAACCAAGGAGTTGCTTTTATTGCAAATTTAGCATAATCTGGTGGGGTCGGATTTAGAAATACTACGAAATGCAACGAACTGGGTGAATCCCGAATCGCATATTACAAATTTCAAGCACACTCATAGTCTGTAACGACCTTTTGAATGCTACGTACACGCATCGATTTCCGTGAAATTTTAAATTTAAGCTTTGCTTACCATCCTCTTCAAAATTTACCATAGGCAGTATGTGCTAGTCTTAATGGTAGCAAATATTGCTTTGCAAAAACTCAATAAAAAAAAATTGATGAATTTGTAAGGCTGAAAAAAGTTTCAAGGATTTGAGTGAAGGTTGCTTGATGCTTTAGTGCCTTATTTATAATTTATTAACAGTTATTTTAGGTATTTTACTACTGCTATGAGAAAATTAAAAAAAAGCAGATATAGCTTTTTTATCTATCTATCTATTTATTGATATCTTCTCGTCGTACGCAAACATTTTCAACCCAACCCTCAGCCTTAAACATGATCTCGAAAAAATTAAAAAAAAAACATATTTAAGGGCGGATTTACATAACATATCTCACCGTCTATATTAAACATGTTTTCACCGTGTTCAACTTGTGGATAGTTTTCGACTTTTGAAATTAATATCTATGCATCTACACACTGCCTTTAATCCCACTAGTAGATATGCACTTGATTTATCTGAAAGAACGTTATTTTTACCGCAATGTGCACGATTAATTATTTGGTGACTTATTCAGATAAATTCAGTTTTTTGTAACGTTTATCGAATTCACTCTTCAACATATTTTTTTTACAACTGAGTAGACGGCATAGGCAGAGCTTAAATGCCAGAGTACCGCAGCTGCTGTGTAAATGTTATGTTAGGGGAAGCTTGTTAACACGAGACTTGAATGGGCCTTCACCCGCATTGTGACACTATCTCGCGACGTGATTGATACATGATTACTTCTTTTAGTCGATGCTGACGTAATAGCATATATTCTAATGACTAATACCAAAAATTCCAAAAGCCGACTATAAAACTTTGTTTTATTAGGGTTTTCATTTGAAGGTCGGCATTTTAATTTATTAGCTTACCACCTCTACTATTACCTCCCCAAATTAATATATTGAATTACTAGTTACCCCGTGACAGTGAGAATGTTGCACTACAATAGATCAGACTTCAATACCTGCTACTTACTTTATTGAAATTATTTATAGCTTGCTGTCGAGCAGGGATATCTGCCCAGGTTTGTATGTCTTTCCAGTAGTCCATAATTTTTGCATGTTTGACTTTATCCGTGTTTGCTAGCCTTACTTGTACCGGATCTAAATTCATTTCATACGAAATTTGTTCAAATATGCTTTCTATCGCGCCCATTCCTTCTAAAGTGCCTGGAATATATAATATTTATAGTTCTAATACCATGCTACATTCACCTGAATTTGATTAACACCTTGACCGCCAAAAAAGAGTTAATTCGTGATCGTACATTGGTGACGAGTTATCTCGTTTTTGGCGGAGGGAGTCGCAGCGCCCAGCACGAGTACGCTCGTGGCGTTTTCATTGAAATTTGTATCGCTGGACGTGTGCAATGCCCTATTGAAACACTCTGACGACAACGAAGATAACATTTCTTATTTATTTCAATACAAAAAAATTAATTACAAATTAGTGTCACTGATTTTAGTGTTCTTAATATTACGGATTCGTCAAGCCAAGTAGCTTGAGTTTTTTCTAAATACTTGATATTACTTGATATCGATCTGTAAAATGCGAATCAAAGCGTTAAAATAAGGGAATCACCGAGGTTACGACAGCAAGCAGGCACCCGATGACTTTAAGATTTGAAGCCAACCGACACAGAATGGTCGTTAATTGAACGAATTTGCCAGTACCCTAATGTTTTTAAGAGTATTTCCATAATTTTGCATTAATATGCTGCTCGATAGACTAGATTCGTGGATTATGGAACTTGACAATAAACCAGATAGAGATGAAACCGATGAACAGATTATAAATAGTATTCAAGCGGCAAGAGACAGTACTGAAGATATTTTAGAATGGTGGAAAAGACACGAATGTATGTCTCCAAACCTAGCCGCAATGGCCAAAGACTTTTTTTCAACGCCAGCTTCTTCAGCTACAGTTGAAAGGCAGTTTCCTAGAGCTGCCTTAACTCTTACCAAAACAAGAAATCGATTAGGTGATAACTCCGTCAGAAGTCTTATGTGTCTCAAATCATGGATGGCAAATGAGGATATTAATTTTTTTTACTTCTGTGTTATCAGCATCGACTGCTCTGGCCATTAACCTCGTGTTCGGTGTAGGCTTTGTTACTGTTTCCCAGCGCCACTCTTAATTAGAAGCCAACAGTGAAGGCTCAGGTGGGAATTCTTCGCTGAGGTTTTTTTATGGATATTTATTTTTGAATGAAAAAACCAGAAATAAATTTCCGCCTCTAACGAGAATCGAATCCGAGACCTTCTGGTCACGAACCCTCGACTCTAACCACTGAGCCAATCTACCTCAATTTAAGTTTGTTGTTTTTCTATGTATTATTGTCAGAATTCAGAATATTTCGTATTTTTATTTCATATTATTAGATTCATCATTTAACTAAGTTGGTTGGAGTTTTCGTTTTTGGATGTCTTTTTTTAAATAAAAGATTACATTGTTACTGCGTTTTGGCAGTTAATCAGACTAATGGCAAAAAAGAACTATTTTTTCAAGAAAAATCAAGAAGTTAGCTTGAAAAACTTGATTTTCAAGTTGCATGATGTGTAACTACTTGACTTGAATTTCGAAAATAAATAGTTGACTTAATATCAAGTCAAGTCAAGTCAAGTAGCTTGAAAATCAAGTCAAGTTGTGAATCTCTGTCTTAATTCGCTAATATAAGTTGCAACTATGATTTTTTTAGCCAGTTTTACGTCATCTGAAAAAAAGGATATAAAGAATTGAAAACAAAATGGTTGCAAGCTCTCAGTTAACCGCAGCGTTAGGGCCGCAAGCTGCGAACAGGTATATTACTGTTAGTTATCTGCACTCACCTGTTTTTTTATTTTAATACAAATGAAAATGCCCGCAAACAACAGTGACCATGATTCTTTATGAGCGATTCACGCTCCAGGTAAGTGCAAGCGCAAGAGAGAAAAATTGCACGAATTGTTATTGTACGTGCTGTAAAGAAGATTACAATATCGCAAAAATATAGTTCTACACCTTTTCCAGCTGGAAATCGGATAACATCATATGTAAATCAGAATAGTCAAATGAAAATCAGAACGCATAAGATTTAAGTCAGAACAGATAATTTAAAATCAGAATGCGTCATATGTAAATCAGAGTAATCAAATGAAAATCAGAACAGTCAATTGAAAATCACAAAGGATTATATTAATTTCAGTTAGTATCAATTGTATATGAGAAACCATGGATTGTAATTCAGAAGGGATCAAATGTCAATCAGAAAGTAAACCACATCCATGTACTGACTGATAATATAATATTATGTAAGAAAAACTTGGTTCATTGATTCTTACATCAAAGAAACATTGATTCTCAAACTTAAAACATAAAAAGGACATCGCAGAAAATTATGAAACAGAGGAGGAAGGAAAGAAAAAAATTGACTGATTTGGTTCTCTTCGCTGATTCTGCATCATGGTAGCCATCTAAAATTATACCTACATATATTGCCACAATTGTAGTACTTCGTAACGTAGTAATGAATTTGTGGTTCTTGTGTTTTTAGGCCGGCGTCGTTTAGCGTTAAAGCTTAACGTTTCGCCACCACGAGTGGATGGCATCTTCAGAAGCTATTTCACTTCGGCGACTTCTAAAATACTGACGGCTGGTAGATCTGCACCTGTATTTACACCTGCTAATGGTGACGTGGCCCATCCAGGTAGCGTTGGTAGCCCCGCCCTTTCGCGATATGGTAGTGTCTTCAGGTCCTTTAGGATGGGTATCCATGTCCGGTTGACTTTCTGTATTTCTTCTTTCCTATTGAAATTATTATGATGTTTTTGTATTTCGATGGCTTCTCTTTGAAGTCTGGCATGGTATGAAGACGTTGCGGCAAGAACCTGAGTTTCTTCAAACTTGATCCTGTGACTTCCCTCCTTAATCGCATGTTCGGCTACCGCTGATTTGTCCGTATGGCCTAGTCGACAGCTAGCCTTATGTTCTGCAATTCTTGTGTTTATAGATCGCTTCGTTGTTCCTATGTATACACTCCCACATGTGCATGGTATACGATATACCCCCTGTGTTGTGAGTGGGTCTCTTTTATCCTTCACCGTTCTCAAATATTCCTGTATCTTTCTTGTGGGCTTGTAGATGGTCTTGACGTTTTCCTTTCGTAACATTTTTCCTACTCTGTCTGTTATTCCAGGCACATAGGGTAGAAAAGCTTTTGCTATCGGTTTAGGTTCTGGTTTTGCCCTATTTTTTCTCATTGTTCTTGTTATTTCCTTTTCTGTGTAACCATTTGCCTTAAGAGCATTCTTTAGATGTTCCAGTTCGGTGTCGAGTTCTTCTGGTTCGCACACTTTTCTAGCTCGTTCTGTCAAAGTTCTAATAATTCCGTACTTCTGTGATGGGTGGTGGTTTGATTCTTTATGTAAGTACCGGTCAGTATCAGTTGGCTTTCTATATACCTTGTGTCCTAATCTAACTCTTTTTCTTGTTAGAAGAACATCAAGGAAGGCGAGATTTTTGTTTTCTTCTACCTCCATGGTGAACTTGATGTTTTCATGCACGCTGTTCAGGTGTTCTAGAAATTTTTCGAGCTTTTCTCTTCCGTGATTCCAAATGACAAACGTATCGTCCACGTATCTGAGCCATATCTTGGGCTTGTATTGAGCGCTCTTCAAGGCTGCCTGTTCGACCTTCTCCATTACAAAGTTCGCTACTACCGGGCTTAGAGGGCTTCCCATGGCTACACCTTCAATTTGTTCGTACATGTTGGCGTCCCAGACGAAGTAGGTCAGAATAAATCGTCGAACACAATTTTTTATTTTGCGCAATTCCCGTTTCATCTAAGAAGAAAAAGAAGTAAGACAATATACAAACGAAATAAACTTATACAAACGACAAAAATTATTAAATTATAGAACACTATAAGCCTTATTGTAATTTGCTACAGTCCAACAGGCACTCGGTTAGGAGCAAGAGCTGTACCATGAAAGGCTGTGAGATGTTGCACTGCGCGGGCACAGTCATCACCAACCACTAAATTTCTGCCCTTGTCGATTACTGACTCCAAATATAACAATTTCTTTCCTGCAACTCCTGGTGTCACTACTTCTGGTAGTTGCAAATTGGTTTTTACGTAAGAGTCTATTATTGACCACAATTTTCAGTGGTATTTGACATCCGCGAATACGGGCTAAGACGCAGGATACTTGCACCTGTACCTAAAACTTAATACATTAATATAGTTTTCTTTCTGATTTACAGTTGACCGCTTTTGAATTGTAATTAATGGTTTCTCATATAGAATTGATACCTTCTGATATTAATATGACCCTTTCTGATTTACATTTGATACGTTCTGATTTTCATTTAACAATTCTGATTTACATCCTTCACTGGACAGGAATAAGCGACTTTCAGAAATTACAGAGGGCTACAATGAATAGGGTAATCTGATGAGAGAAAGGATGGACGTCTACGCAGGATCTGCATGGCACCCTAAGAAGAATTCTGATTTACATATGAGGCTTTCTGAATTACAACTGACGATTAACAGCTGGAAAAGGTGTAGTATTTTTTATTTACAAGCGAAAGCGGTTGTGATGCCTGAGTAATAGCATTCCGCTGACCATTTGCTGCGGTTTGTTTATATTTCATATGTCCGAATTAGCCTAATCTATAATACAAATATTTACCTGGTGACCTTGTCCATGTATTGGCATGAGTGTCAGTAGTAACTTGATAGGTTGAGAAACTCCATGTGTCTGTCACGTATGTATTCTGAAAGCTATCTACCAGTATGTTGTCTATTGTATCATTACCCCCAACACCGAAATCTGAGTAGAGATCTGAAAAAATTTGGCTGTGCTTAGGTAGTCTAGGGAATATAATATGCAATTCATTGTTTAGTGTATATAGTAAAGCGTAAAGTAATGAGACTTGATAGTAACCATTGGCGTTAGACCCTCAAAAATTTCGCAAATATACTACTAGCAAGTGAAATCCGAACACAGTGAAAAGGGATATTTACAGTAAAAATGTGTGCATAGCTTGACAGTACCCTCTCTAGTACAGGGTGGGGCAAGTAAGATAACCCACTACCTTACCTCAGAAACTATATGTGTTAGGACAAAAAGTAAAATACGAAAAAGTGAAGCGGCCAAAAGAACCAATATATGACAATCTTCCAGATGAGTTAGTTAAATTAGAAAGTGGGTGGGGGGAGCCATCGGCATTTTAGCTATAGTTTTTCCAATCACAATTTTCAATTCTGCACCTCTCTCTCTCTCTCTCTCTCTGTACCCCTCATTCCGCTCTCGCATAACTTGCCCTGTCGGACAGTACTCGATTGTGTGATTTGTATTGGCGAAACCTTTGGCGGTACGCATCGTATGATTTTGAAAGAGAGAGAAAGGAGGATGAGCAGAGCAGAGAGAGCGAAATGATAAGAATAAAAGATGCCGAGTGCTGGAAATTGGGAAATACTGCAGTAGCGGGTGTAGTTATAGTCTACTTTGTAATAATAAAAAATAGGTATGTAGGTATACAATAAAATTTAATAATATATAATAATAAAGTTCAAAAATGAACACATAAAATAACAATTTCATATTAATTTTTTACACTCCTGATAAAAAGTGGGGGGGGCTTGGCCCCCCATGTCCCCCCCCTCCCCCCCTGACGCGCCACCGTTGGGAGGTCCAATAAAAGGCTCTCGCGGGGCGAGCTGAGAAGGAAGAAGAGAGAAGAGGCTCTCGCCATAGGCAAGAAGATTCTCTCCAGGAGTAACTGAAGACGTCTGTGGGAAGATAGGCATGGGGCGAGAACAAAAATTCCAGGGATTGTCGAAAGCTATCGGGCCCGATGCTGCTGCGAGTGACGTCACACAAGTTGCCGGACGTATCTGCAGGATTAATAGAGAAATTCCGGTGCTACGAGCATTTTCTAGAAATACTGTGAAAACGGTCAAACATACAAAAGTAATGTATAGAAATGAATTTATAGGAAATCAAATTTGTGATGAATGGAGCTAGTTGGTATCTATTT
This sequence comes from Callosobruchus maculatus, assembly GCA_951848785.1. Classification (NCBI taxonomy): domain Eukaryota; kingdom Metazoa; phylum Arthropoda; class Insecta; order Coleoptera; family Chrysomelidae; genus Callosobruchus; species Callosobruchus maculatus. The sequence goes on along the minus strand of CATOUR010000026.1, from coordinate 6,821,427 downwards.
AACTAGAGTCGTTTGGACGTGAGAATGTTAAAATTTGGACCTAAACGCATCCTAAATGATTCAAAAAGTTGGAGGCGAGTTTTCGGGGGTGACGTACAAAAAAATGTTTTGAATGCATTACTTTACAATAGCGGTATTTTACAAAATTTGTGAATACATAATTTAATCTTAGCTTGAGGAACTATTAAAGTTGTACCATCGGGCCATATAGCAGTATCAGTACGGATTACAAATCTCCCTTCGAAGTGTTTGGTGCATACTATAGAACAATTCTTTATCGTGAAGTTATCTATGTATATGTATAGCGCGTAACCACTGATTCCGTTTCATTACATCTTTTGGAAATTACAACACAAGTATGCGCTCTGTATCTATATAATTACTATTGCAGAAGGGTGCACAGCAACTATAGAAAGTATCGTTGGCTAGATACACGTAAAACCAAAAACCTAATAAAAAGTCCCTTTCGGGTATTCGACGATTACAAACGCGACTGGAGGGTGGCCCGGCGCTTTGCGTGACGTAAACGCTGTGATGAGGATACACCATCAGGCCCCATAGCTCTCGACGGCCCCGACATTGCCTCTAGCGGGTCTGCTCCCGAAGCGCAGGCGTCAACATCTAGATAGTAGGGTCAGGTAGGAAAGAGGTTGCACTCGCAATTGACTCCAGTGGAAGCTGCGAGGATAACCAAAAGACAGAGGCGGACGCACGAAGCCGCCAGAATCCCTTGCCGACAACGTGTCGGTAGAGAAGATGGCTATAGTTCATATAAACTGCCCTGAAACGAGTTTGAAAAAGGACCTGGCCATGAAAATCAAGATGGAACTGGGGGAGATGTTCCCTTCGAGTCAAAGACGTCCAGATATCCAGTTTTCATCCGGAAAATGGTGCCACAGTTGTGGGCTGCGCCAACTCACTTACCAAAAGTTGGCTGGAAAGCCAGTTTAAGCAGCTGCGTCTTTTTGAAGGAATTCAGCTGAGACTGGGCCCAGCCAGACGCCTGGTGAGGATGTACAAAGTCACAACTTTTGTACCACGCACCACAGGAGCGGAGACCAATGAAGATGTGATGCTTGGTCTTAAGATCCAAAGTGGGCTCGGCACGGATCACTGGACTGATGTGGGTGGCTAGTGTTGTCACCTGTTAGTGATCCATGTCGATGAAGACTCCCTGCAGGAGCTGTAGAAGCTCGGAATGCGTTCATTTCTAGGAGCAGAAAGAATTGTCTTCAAGTTGCCGGGAAAACAGAAAAAGAAGAAGCCGCAATGACCGCTGACAGCAGAGCGGCGAGCGATGCTGTGCCAAAAGATCCTAGCCGATGACATAGGCATGGTTTAATCCAGGACCCATGGACAGTGAAAGGCAAAGTGATGGGTATGAGTTCCGCAAAAGGTAAGATCATCTACGACACTAAATGTGATAGGTCTAGAGCCTGAGTCTTCGAGAAAGATAATATTAGCATTGAGGATAATGGACCTCTGTTCTAAAGACACCACCGTGGCAGAAGCACACTTGCAGACAGGTGAGGGGATCATCGCAGTTCTGATGGCATCAGTGTACTTGCCATATGACTACGTGGAAACACCTCCGACCATGGCGATGAGGAGGGTTGTGGAGCATGGACCGAACAAGGGAAAGTACCTTATTTTGGGGCTGGCGCCAATGCACACCATGAAGCCCGGGGGAGCACCAACACCAACAGTAGGGGTGAGTACTTTTTAAATTACATTATAGAGTCAAATCTATCTGCAATGAATCAAGGCCGTGAGCCAACAATCCAACATAGGATGGGAAATATACTGAGAGAAGAGGTCTTGGGCATTACCTTGGCCAGCTGTTTTGCAGGTGGAAAATAAAGGAGTGGGGGGTGCTAAATGACTATTTGGCATCGGATTATAATTATATCGCGTTCTGCATTAAGTCGATCTGTATTAAAGAGACCCACAGGACTAGGAGGACCGATTGGGTAATATTCCGGAAGGAATTAGTGAAGAACCTGGAAACCCTAGACCCGGATTCCGAGCAACGAGCAAGCCATAATAAGCTCCTTGACCGAGTCCTGTCCGGAAACGGTAATAAGAATACAACGGCATACAACAAAGCAGTGAAAGAGACTAAGAGAAGCTCATGGAGAAACTTCTGACAGGACATCGAAAGTGTCTCTGACTGGGCAAAGCTCCAACCTTTCTTTCTGGGCTCTACAGAAATTCAAGATGAGACATGAGAAAATCGTGTAGAACGGGAAACTCTCCGACCACGAGCTTCTCGAGAGGATTGCGTTTGCGCCAAAACGGTAACTACATGTGGAGCTGTGATATGGGCTATCAAATTCTTTGAACCAGTAAGGCAGAGCATGCCTACCCGGTGGTGCAGGTGGTGCAAGGCACCAGGGCGCTGGATGTTATGGGGCGCAAAACCTTTTAGAACAGAGAAAATTTAAATCTGATTTGTCAGTATTCCTTCTTTGCGATCTTGCTGATTTTTGCAGTCAGAGGTATCTTTACTTTAACGCAAATTACTACTTTTTTACACCATTACATGTTGCTGATGATGGAGCAACAATCGCTGGCAGTTTTTCTTTCATTTCAGGATTTTTAATTTTTGTGAAAATTTTTAACCTCTAGTACATTACAGTAGCCAGTAGGCTGTGAAAAATATCTATTTCTGTCATACTCCAGATTCTCCTTGACCTTAAATATGTTACCGCAGTGGTTTCAGTTAAAGGTGATTAGTTGTAAAGAATTTTTATAATCTTGTATCTTTACTCTAATTTGTCTATATATTTCTTCTAAGTTAATTATTTTCTCTCACATGAACATGTTTTTGCTTATACTTCATGGTTTGCTGGGTTGATTATAGGTAGGAACAATGAAAAACACCATTTGATTGAAAATTTGAAAATAAATGAAAACTACCAGAGACTGATATTCACACATTTATATTATTAGAAAGGTTATCAAATTTTACATTCAATCGTATAAAAAATTAGGCATTCCCTTTGAAAAAATCAAGTTAAGTATCTATGATTGAGGTCTCGTTAACTAATCGACCGATTTCTCCAAGCACAAACACAATACAAATTTGACCGTCTAACCTAACCTAACGCATTTCATGCTTAGTAATTCGGCAAAGTTACAGCCTTCTAAATTTTATAATTTCTGCAATGCTTAATTTTTTTCAGACATCTACTTGTACCGAAAATGGTGATTTACACCTAAACGGTTCACTTTAAGCCCCAGGTGTGATACTTAAAGTCACACTAGAATTCACCAAGGAATTCGGATATGTACGAGTATTTTATTAAAAAAATGTAACTTTGATACGTTTAGTGTTTTGGGGACACCCTGTATAACATGAAAATATTTTTAAAATGTAGCCTTAATGGGCCTATCCATGCAAAATTATTACTTTCTTTTTCATCAAATATTTTAGCCATAATGCTCCGTGTCGAATAACGTGAATAATAATAATAATAATAATATTTATTCACCATAACCTGGAATATAATATACAAGTACATCGATTTTACTGATTTTAGATCTAATCCATCTACACCCCATTTTATCTCGCGCTATGCAAAGGGCGGCAATTTTTGGCTTGCACCAGGGCGCGCGTATGACCCCAGGAACGACCCTGCACTCAGGAATTATTACTCTGAGGCCCTGCATTAAGGCACCTGTGGCTGACAGAATTTTTCCGGTCATGCTCCAGCAAAGCGCCTATAATATAATCGCCCCAAAGCTTACGCGTCTTTTCAGACTAGGCCTGGCCACAGGGGTCATTCTTGCGCTATGGAAGATCTGTAAGGTGGTATTCATTCCAAAATCAGGAAGACCATCTTATGATGCTGCAAAAGCTTACCGTACGATAAGCCTTGGCCTGTTCCCCTCAAGACTTGGAGAAGGTAATAGATAGACACATACGGAGTACTGCTGTAGGCAACAGACTCCTACACCCTAACCAACATGCCTATCAAAGTGGAAAATTCTGCCATACAGCCTTACACAATCTTGTGGGAAAGACCGAGCAGCCCATTACGTACAAATTAGTAGCACTGGCAGCGTTCCTGGACATCGAAGGTGTATTTGGTAACACGAGGACTGGCTCGATAATGACTTAAATTTCAGGAATCAGCAAAACACTTTTTAAAAAATATTTATTTGTTAATTGTACAAAGTTGAGCTCTAGACTGACTGAATTATATAAAATACATGATAAGGTAAACTTAGCTGATGCAGCATTTCCTGAGTTCATCTTCCACACGCGCCGTCTGGTCAGCTGGATTGATGTCCGGCTGGATACATAACTAATGTCAAAGATGGAGCCAGATGGAGCCTAGGGGTACTGAAACGTCAGTCACGAGGTGGATTGAAATCATGCTAAGCAACAGAAAGGCAAAAGCATCCCTATGTGGTGTTACACGGGAGGTAAAGACGGAAAGAGGTTGTCCGCAAGGTGGCGTGCTGTCACCCACACTGTGGAACCTGGTAGTCGATAGCCTCCTAGGAACACTAAATGAGCAGGTTGTATGCCCATTGATATGCTGATGACATTGTATTCCTAATAAGAGGTAAAGACATAAGAACTAATGCAGAGGACAATATCCCTAGTGGAGAGATGGTGCGTTACAGAGGGACTATCTGTAAATCCCCCAAAAACCATCATGGTACCATTCACCAAACAACGGAATGCAAAGCTCACCAAGCAGGCACGTATCCAGGATTTGGTTTTGGGGGGGGGTCTAGATTGTGGGTGTCACTTGGTTGACCTTTCGGGGGGGGTCCAGATTAGAGTTGCCACCTTAAATTTGCGGGGGGGGTGCAAATTTTTGGATTCCATTTTTGAACGGCATTTTGTAACCCTTCGGGGGGGGGGGGGGGGGGTCCGGACCCCCTAGACCCCCTCTAAATACGTGCCTGTCACCAAGGCACCATTTCCCTTCGGCAAGGAAATAGAAATTGCCAGAGAAGTAAAATATCTGGGAGTCAAGTTAGACGATAAACTAACTTGGAATAGCCACATAGAGGATATCACTAGCCGGTCTCAGATTGCCTTAATGATGATAACACGAGCGATCGTTTGTACCTGGGGTTTAACCCCCCCGACTGTAAACTGGCTGTACACCCACTACAGTGCTATTGTATGGTGGTCAAAGGTTAATCAAAGCACACCAACAGCAACATTGGAGGTATTGCTGTATATCCTATCTCTTGACATTTACATAGAAGGAGAGGCAAAAATGGTTGCATGTAGAATGCAGTGCTATGACAACTAGTTTTACTACCCTGCCATGAAACACCACGATACTTGTCAAATTGCGGTGCGACATACTTGAGATGCCACCCGACAGAACGTCAAGAGTCGTCGACACCGGGATCCCATATAAAATTAACCTAAGTGACAGATCGGAATGGACTCTAGAAGAACCTTGACATATGTCGATGGTATCACTTGGTACACTGATGGCTCCAAACATTCATCGGGAACAGCAGGCGGCATGCGACGACACGGCGAATGGGACGTCCACATTTGCATATTTGTGTGTACTCAAACCATGTGCGCTCAGATGTGTACGCTAAAGTGACCATTTTTTTCTGACGCCAATGCGGGAGGGCGAGGCGCTTAGAAAGATCTAGCCCGGACACTGCTTGTGTGACGTCACATCTAAAGATAGAAACACCGCCACCGACGCGTTATTGTGACGTCACATGTAAAAATTTATATGTCACTTTGGGTTATGTGACGTCAAAATGATGCGTCGGCGGTGTGGTTTCCATCTTCCGCTGTGTCAGCCGTGGAGTGGGAATGAAATTGTTTTATAAATTAAAAAAATATATACAAAAAAGAAATATATAAAATCCGGAACATTTTCCGGGACGGTGTAAATGCGGGACGGCTCGTCTGAAAACGGGACAATCCCGCAAAATCCGGGACGAATGGTCACCTTAGTGTACGCAGATGATGAGGATGCTGAAGGGACTCTCGTGTTCTAATACCGCAGACTCGCTCACACTGAGTAGGAACTACGAAAGGTGGTTGGATTTATAACTGGCCATTAGATGTTCAGTGCACACATGCAAAGGTTGGGGATTGAAGTGGCAAACTGTAGGGTATTTATAACATGACTGTTCTTAGGTTTCCCACACTCAGAGAATTTATGTTTATACCTATGTTGTCAAGTTTCCCAGACAGTATCCGGATCACTCTGCGCAGTGGGAGTAACAGTCATCATTACGGGCTCATGGATGCATGTCGCCGTCGTACGGAATGAGCATAATCGCATTGTAACTTTTAACCGCTAGTAATATAGTAATATAGTTCTAACAGAAATCATGGGTGTCTTATTGGGTACATCACACAAACCTATTATGCAGGAAGTGCGGTGAGGTAGAGGAAACAGCTAAGCATATTATTTTTGAGTGTCCTGCCTTGAGTGAAAGCAGGAACTCCTATCTGAACGTAGGCCAGAAGGGAAGACAGAAGAGAATAGCCCAGTGCATCTCAAAGTTAGCAAAGAACTTAGGATAGGACTCTGTTTCACCTCTTTGACTGGAGGGTGCACAATAATCCTTAAGTCTGAGCGGCAATTATTAGGGCAACTCAACCCTAACCAGTTCACTACAGAAACATATTGTCTGCATCTAGTGCTTCTTGTGATTCGTAGCACAATGACGATACATCATTATGTGAATGAGGTTTTTGAACAAGTTGCCGTTCCATAGGTCCGAGGCCTTGAAAAGGGTTTCTTCCAGCAAGATAATTCGCGTTCTCATATTGCAGGGGTGTCGATGAGGTTCCTACAGAAAGCTGAGATCAGGGTCCCCCTCTGACCTCTACGATCGCCCGATTTATCGCCAATTGAATAAGTATGGGATTGGATGGGTCGCTATATTGGCGATTTAACTCTAGAGTTTAAATTAAGAGCATGCCGCGCAGGGTAGATGAGTACATTCATCGACATGAAGGGGCCACCCATTAGTGACCTCTTGTATTTTTTATAGACTAATAAAAGCGAATGGGTTAGTTCACTATTGGCTTTAGTTTTGTCGCATTCCATGAACCAAATCCCTTTCTTTCTCAATGTTCGGATTTAACTTGCAAGTAGTGTACAAGCAAATTTGCCAGTCCGATAAATGAGGTGTCTTAAAATTAATTTACCTTATAGAGAGGAAGGGTAGTCTTGGCTGACTAGTTAATGAGCAGGCAACAATCTTGGGGTTGCAGCCGTAGCAAAAATGGTGAGGCTAGAAGAAAATGAAACTAATTGTTCATGCTGAGCTTTCGGAAATGTTTATTCCCATCTTCAGAGCTTGCTACAATATAAATGAGTGCTTAAGGCAACAATACATAATTGTGCAAAAAGAAAGGTAACTTACAACGGAAGATTTCGTCTTCAGGAGTCACAATCTCAAAAAACATGAAGACACGCCAAAAAACAGCAAGTTAACACACAAAACAGGTCATTAGGTTAAAAATTGATCAATGAAAAGTGAGTTTACTAATTAAAATGTTAAAAACTTGTGTAATATCACATTATGTAGGAAAATTTGATGAACGTCGCGAAAAAAGCAACATGTCCGCTGGATACGGTAACCTACATGTGGTGTATGAAGCTGGATGGCGGCAACAGGTAGAATGAGGAAAAGAGATAGATGTATCAATGACAATTGACAATCTAGAAACAATTACCAACATTATGCCAGAAAATAACTAAATCATGTGTCTCTGTATGTGCGCAAAAGCAAATATTTGGAGAGGGAACCATAGGCGGGTCGTTAATTGATAGTATAAGGTATATTGTCAAACCAGTATCGTGATTTGCATAATTTTAAACTATTAGGGAGTGGCAATGTTGATGTAGAGAAAAATGGCAATGGAGACATAAAAAGGGGGGGAAACGCATAATGGTGCGAAAAAGTCGGGAGTGTGAAGAAAGATTGAGAAATGGTCAAAAAGACCAATAAGGGAAATTGAGGCAATTTGTTAAAAAACAAAGTACTTGCAAGAATTTTATTCTTTTTTTCACATTAATTTTATAGAATTAGTTTAAGGGGGAGGAAATTTGATTGTGATAATGAATAGAAAGGGGCAAATACCATATAGGTTGATATCATCATGGGATATACCTGCAGGAAGGAGCGTCTCATACCCAACCATATTAAGAACAGCATAACAAATGTATCATCCCTTTTTCACCACACAACAGGAAGAATAGGAAGGAAGATAGACCAACACAATCACAGGTTAATGTTCAGACTATTAAATCTTGAGACTTTTGCCACAATTAGTGATTTGAAAACTTCTCAAAATCAACTCAGTTCACTTAAAAGTAATCTAACCTTGCCCCCTCATATTGTAAATGAATTTCATAGACGTCAGAAAATAAAGTTCAATTCTCATTTCCATTCAGTGAAAACCACCAATTGTAATAAAATAGCTTCTTTAAGAGCAGAATATATCAATAAAATTGCCATCAATGATAAATGGTTAAAAAAATTAACTTCAATTGAAATTCCACACAAAGTAAAATTTATACTTTCACTTGGTCCCAAGTTTTGCCTCCCCCCCTCAATTAAAGACATAAATCTCCCAAAACTTCTTTCTGATCTTGAAAATATCATCTCCTCTCAATCTGAAGATCAGAAAAACGTTTTCAGATCACAATACACTAATGTTATCACTAATTTTCTCCATCAACATAATTTCTCCAAACATTTTCTAACAGAATATGTTAAGGTGAGCAAAATATTTTTCAAAGAACATCCTGAACTCATTATTGTTCAGAGTGATAAAGGCAATGTCACTGTAGTTATGTATAGAGATGACTATTTCAATCTTTCACAGTCATTGGTAGATGATCACAAGTATTATAAAACACTTAACAGTGATCCCACATGTTCTTTACAGCAGCGTGCCAATAAGTTGGTATCTGGTCTAAAGAATGATGGTTTGATCGACACTACAGTATCCAAGACATTGACAATATATAACGCCATTTCTCCCCGTTTATATACCTTACCAAAAATTCATAAACCTACACTTGCAATGAGACCAATTGTCTCGTCTATTAATTGCCCCAATAGCAATCTAGCAGGGTTTTTAACAAATATTTTAACATTAGCTTATAATACCGACAATCAATTTTATGTCAAGGACTCTTTTGCATTTAGTAACTTTATAAATGACTACAAACTTCCAGACAATTATGTTATTGTAAGCTTTGATGTAGTCTCTCTTTTTACCAATCTTCCTCTAGAGGTAATTATTACCAGCTTACAGAAACACTGGAATGATATTGCGCAACATACTACCTTGGATATGGAGTCTTTTTTAAAAATTCTTAAATTCATCTTTGATTCAAATTACTTTTCCTTTAAGGATGGTTTTTTCAAACAGATTTTTGGAACCCCTATGGGATCAAAAATTTCTCCCATTTTAGTCAACTATGTTCTTGATGACCTGGGTAGCGATTGTCTAGCTAGCATCCCCTTCAATATACCTTTTGTGAAAAGATATGTTGATGACCTACTATTAGCCTTGCCAGAGGACAAGATTGAACAGGTGTTATCTACCTTCAATGGTTTTGATACAAACCTGCAGTTTACAGTGGAAAGGGAAACCGACCACAGTATTCCTTTTTTGGATATGGTTGTTATGAGGGATCCCACTACCAACACTCTTTGTACAAAATGGTACAGAAAGCCAATGAGTAGTGGGCGATACATTAACTTCCATTCCTTCCATCACCCATGCATGAAAAGAAATCTGGTTTTGGCTTTAAAAAACAGGGTCCTACGTGTCACCCACTTAAGACACCGTAAAGAGTCACTCAATACATTGAAGGTTTTGCTATTAGAGAATTCCTACCCAGAAAAATATATAAACTTTTTATTATACAATTTATTCCATCCTTTAAATGTGGTGTTTTCCAACCAAAACCCTCAAAATTTAATAAACCAAGTACCACCTCAAATGGGAGGTCAAAATAACACCAATAACTCCACTGCACCTCCGCAGTCTCAGCCTCCTGTAACTTTTTATAAAACTTTACCTTTTGTAGAGGACCTTACTCCAAGGCTTTTGAATATTTTCAAAAATCTACCTGTCAAAATTGCACTGTGCAATGTTTTACCAGTTTCTGTCATTTTTTCAAAATTGAAAACCCCCATAAAAACAATGGAAAAATCGAATGTGGTTTATTCCATTCCTTGTTTCAACTGCAACAGGACTTACATTGGCCAAACATCTAGAAGCTTGAAGTCACGTATTACATCACATAAAAGTGATATCAATCGTAAGGTTAACAGTTGCGCCTTGTCTCAGCATGCAATTGAAACTGGACATAAAATTAATTGGGAAAACACCAGAGTGTTGGATACTGAAACAGTTTTTGAGAAAAGACTTTTCTTAGAGATGGTCCATATCAATAACTGTGAAAATAGTTTAAATAAAAGATCAGATATTAATAATTTAAGCAGCATATATTCCTATATTTGGAGATGGGATCATGCGGGACTCGCAAATATCTCTAATTCCTCCCTTTAACACTTTACTTAAGATACCCCAGGAAGTGTATTTCTGTTGGATTCATCTGCCCTGTCCCGGTCTCATTAGCTGGGTTCTCTTTTTCTTTTTCCTTTTTAACAAAACAGGGTTGTTGATTTCATTGAAATTTTCTTCCTACAGATCTTTTAAACATTGATATATTTTTTCATATCATATCCCATGATGATATCAACCTATATGGTATTTGCCCCTTTCTATTCATTATCACAATCAAATTTCCTCCCCCTTAAACTAATTCTATAAAATTAATGTGAAAAAAAGAATAAAATTCTTGCAAGTACTTTGTTTTTTTACAAATTGCCTCAATTTCCCTTATTGGTCTTTTTGACCATTTCTCAATCTTTCTTCACACTCCCGACTTTTTCGCACCATTATGCGTTTCCCCCCCTTTTTATGTCTCCATTGCCATTTTTCTCTACATCAACATTGCCACTCCCTAATAGTTTAAAATTATGCAAATCACGATACTGGTTTGACAATATACCTTATACTATCAATTAACGACCCGCCTATGGTTCCCTCTCCAAATATTTACTTTTGCACACATACAGAGACACATGATTTAGTTATTTTCTGGCATAATGTTGGTAATTGTTTCTAGATTGTCAATTGTCATTGATACATCTATCTCTTTTCCTCATTCTACCTGTTGCCGCCATCTGGCTTCATACACCACATGTAGGTTACCGTATCCAGCGGATATGTTGCTTTTTTCGGGACGTTCATCAAATTTTCCTACATAATGTGATATTACACAAGTTTTTAACATTTTAATTAGTAAACTCACTTTTCATTGATCAATTTTTAACCTAATGACCTGTTTTGTGTGTTAACTTGCTGTTTTTTGGCGTGTCTTCATGTTTTTTGAGATTGTGACTCCTGAAGACGAAATCTTCCGTTGTAAGTTACCTTTCTTTTTGCACAATTATGTACTGTTGCCTTAAACACTTATTTATATTGTAGCAAGCTCTGAAGATGGGAATAAACATTTCCGAAAGCTCAGCATGAACAATTAGTTTCATTTTCTTCTGGCCTCACCATTTTTGCTACAGCTGCAACCCCAAGATTGTTGCCTGCTCTTTACCTTATAGTGTATGTAATATTTTTTTAGACTTAGTTATTAAGAACAGAAGCAGAATTGGATGTGTCGCCGCCTTCGAAAACACTTTTTTCGACTGTCATATGTCAGAATTGAATAAAACAAGTAGACTACTATTTATAAAGTTAGTGGAAACCTATATAGACTTTACCTGCTTTAAGATACTGGATGACACCTTGAGCATTCACCGCTACCTCGTACTTACAGAGCAGAGGATATCTTTTGCCCATTACGTTCATATTAGTGATAAATGGCAACCAAATCTTGACAGGTCTCCTCAGTTTGTATGCAGCTAATGCAGCAGCTGTTGAAAGCATTGCAGGTCTTGAGACCTTCCCTCCAAATCCTCCCCCAAGTCTTCTTACTTTTACATTTATTCTATAAATTGTTATAACCTCTAATTGGGATTTTGAAAGAATTTATTGATTTTTTTAAGCATTTTTAAAAATCATTACCTATTAATAATAGTGTTATTTAATACAAAACATTTTTTCCAGTAAATTATGAACAATTGAGACTAGATGAAATTTGAAATAATATCACGTGACTATAAACGCACCACGATCGTGTTGTGACTTCATAATGTTAAAGCATGGCCGACTCTACACTAGGCCGGAGCCTTAGATGTGGCAACGTGGCTTAGCTGTCAAATAGTGGCCCTATAGTTTCAGAATAATTATTACATTTTATATGTATTAGAGTTCATCTCGGTTAATAAATTAAGAAAAATACTTTTCAGAACTACTACTACTAATACCACTTACATCTGATGTCTGTTTCATCACAGTCAGACACTACAAAATAAAAATAAACGCAACCTGTTTCCTGCTGCCACTTCCACATTCACTTAAATGAACACTCAATTCACTTTGTAAATTGTCACTTGAGCTAGAAAAATTCACTATTAGGTCACTGTAAAGCCATTCTTGCTGGTCTTGATTTCCCTTTCACTATCAAATCCTTTCGTAGGTATGCCCCAGGCCATGCCCAGATGAGTTCTATTAACTGTATTTTTCTGTGATGTTTGGGAGGTCCAGAAAACATTATAGGTACCACATTGTGCTTTAAAACAGGTCTTATCCTTTGAAATGTTTGTAAATTATTGTCTTTATCCTTATAAATATAACCAGCCCTTCCGAGGAATACCTTTCACCCACTTCTGTCTATGTCCCTTATTGGACGCACAATTGCTGGTGCAACCTGGTACTACACACTTTGCAGGCATCTTTTTATCTTTATTGTTTCATTTGTGCAGGTAAATAAGTAGAAACACATTAAAAATCACCTTGCAACGTTCTTTTTAATCTGGAATAAGGTTATGTTGGGCCATGGATGGTAGTCCTCTACTGGGCTGCAACCTGGTACTACACGCTTTGCAGGCATCTTGTTATCTTTATAGTTTCGTTTGTGCAGGCACATAAGTAGAAACACATTAAAAATCACCTTGCAACGTTCTTTTTAATCTGGAATAAGGTTATGTTGGGCCATGGTTTGGTAGTCCTCTACTAGGCTGCAACCTGGTACTACACGCTTTGCAGGCATCTTGTTATCTTTATAGTTTCGTTTGTGCAGGTAAATAATTAGAAACACATTAATAATCACCTTCCAACCATATTTTCTGCTCCTGGAAGAATACACATGACATAACAACAAATGAAAGCTCGGCCCGCTGATTCAGTGTTGCCGTATTTCATGCTCCGGCCTAGTGAGTAAAGTCGGCCATGGTTAAAGCCATTTTATAGGACTGTTCCAACCTACGGTTCTATTACCGTCCCAGAACCGTTTACATAATGCCCCGCCCAAAATGTCAAAATGTCGAAGGTAACAGACAGACCAGTTGACAACTTGACGCAGCTCATCTACTGTTGTTCAAAGGTCGTGTCGTCGTGTGTATCTAGTGATGAAAAATGGCTCGTTAGTGTTACATCTGTGTGTTATATCAATGAACACTATGCTTTTCAAATAATTATTATTTATTGCAAATTCAAGTTGAATCTCAATATTCATAGCTAAGACGGGACAGCGTCTGTAGGGTCAGCTAGTCATCAATTCGGATTTCAGTTTTGACACATTGCTCCTCACACCACTTCTGAGGTGGGATAGGCTTTTGCCAATAAAAGACTATGCCTTAGATATCATCCCGTCTTATAACCTTTTAAAGCTTTGAAATAACTAGAAACTAAGTAGTTCTTTCTTACGTTTGGGTCGGTATAGCCAATGCTTCAGCAGCTGCCAAATGAACTAGATCCATCCATTGCGATGCAGGATATATATCCAAACCATCTTCAGTAGGAACTACTTGGCAACATTGTACCTCCATGTGGAAGTGATACTGCCAGCTAATGTAAAAATCACCCTTTATAATCTTTTTTATGTCATTACCTGAAAAACATTGTTATACAATACGTTATAGATAATTGTATGCTATTTGAATCCAAGGCAGGTAACGAGTAAAAAGGTAAAACCTCAGAGTAACAACTGAACATAGAGGTAGTAAACAACTAATTCTAATAGGCCAACATCTTTTCTTAGGTTGTCATATTGACCGCCAGATATGGCAATCATAATTGTTTACAATCATCTTAATTGTATAGTATCCAGAAATATTCCATTCTACGTTAAAAAAGACGGTATTTTGAGGGTTCAGGAATGATTACAGCAAAATGAATAGATATGTTGACCTCTACTGCGTTACTGCATGTTTCTTCATCATAAACGCAAATTCTGTCTTACATAAATTTTGAGGAGCTGGCAACGCCTATATAATTTTCCTGTGATTTGTTTACGGTAAACTCCGACTGTCAAACGTTTGTTTTGGTTGTGCGTCTTTTATGTTTGGTCAGTAAAACCGAATTCGCTATTTGTTGGTAACTGTAGTGAAGCTTTACGCCGCACTTGCCGTGCTATATTCGAGTGTAGTTTAACAGTTTTTTCAGATGGGACAGTGCAGAGCAGTGTTTGTAACATGGGTTGCATTGGAAGAATTTCCAGGTTAGTTGGCAATGTTTGGAGGCTGAAGTGTCAAAAGATGATGGCTTTGAGAACGCCATGCTGAAGTGGTTTGTTTACTACCTCTATGTTCAGTTGTTACTCTGAGGGTAAAACATTAAAAAGGCTATTTAAATTTCAAATCAACTTTTCGAAATAAGAAAAAACTGAGCATGATTAGGTGAAGTGCGGATTCAAAAATAATGTTTTAAAACATTTTTCGGTCGCTTTTTTTTAAAGGTCATGCCGATAGGGTCTGTCCACATCTCCACGTCACGACGTCATCAACGTAGAACGGTGCGGTGTCGCAGCAGGAACGTCACGTCTAACGTCGTCGCCGATGTGTGGCTAGTTCCATTGGTTACGATGCTTTCGCTCAGTTAATGTTTTATTGGCAATGTAACTTTTGTTAATAATTCTTCAAAAAATGATGTAGACATTCGAAAATAACTGAAGAATTTGTGGTCACATGTTTTCAATGCTTCGTATTTTCTAGTGAAATGATTCCCATCACTATTCGTAATTGAAAGATAGGGCCCGTCCATATCTCCACGTCACGACGTCGTCAACGTGGAACGGTGCGGTATCGTTTCACGGTGCGTTGTCATAAAGTACCAATTTACGTTACCGTATCCTAAACACGCACTTCATGACACCTCATTGTTCACGTCACGGTGCCTTGTAAAATTTCGATACATTCTTCACTAACGTTCGTGAAAAATAGCGGTCTCGTTCTAGATATGGACCGCAAAAAGACGGAGAGAGAGAGAGAGAGGGGTCGAAAAAAAATATGTAAAAAGACAATATTGGGTACCCCAATATAATCCAGTGATGAATAGTGATGGGAATCATTTCATTAGAAAATACGGAGCATTAAAAACATGTGACCACAACCTATACAGCTATTTTTGAATATCTACATCAACTCTTGAAAAATTATTAACATAAATTACAATGCCAGTAAAACATTAACTGAGCGAGTGCATCGTAACCAATAGAACTAGCCACACGTCTGCGACGACGTTCGACGTGGCGTTCCACGGCGACGTTGCCGTACCGTCACTAGCACGTCGTGGCAACGGTACCCTACTGCACCGTTCCACCACTTCCACGTTGACGACTTTGTGATGTGCAGATGTGGCCAGGCCCTTAGTGAAGAATGTATCGAAATTTTACAAGGCACGGTGACGTGAACAATGAGGTGTCATGACCTGCATTTTTAGGGTACGGTAACGTAAATTGGTACGTTATGACAACGCACCGTCAGACGATACCGCACCGTTCTACGTTGACGACGTCGTGACGTGGAGATGTGGACAGGCCCATAGAGTCTATCTAAACTGTAAAGTTCAAATTCAAGTAAAAATATTATATAACCGAAGCGACATTCACGTATCAGGGTCAGGAGCGGATCGAGCAAACTTAAGCCTAAATCACGTTTTTATTTGACGTCTGCGGACGCTTACATTAGTGTCCAGCTTCTCATGATCAAAAGTTGAATCGATTCATACATATTATATTATACAGGGTGAGTCAAGCTCAACGCATCGGACTCTTGGGAACAAACGATATACCACTTTTTAGAAAACGAAAGAGTGTATGTAAGTCGAGTTGGACTACATTTTAAAAATAATGATTTTTATACAAGGTGTCTAATAAAAGCATGACATAACAAAGTTATGTTTTTTCAATGGAAGACTCTGTATATTATTGCATATTTAGATTCCCTAGTCAATTTTAGTGCGACTTTACACATGGGACTTAAAGCGAACCGTTCAGGTGAAAATCACAATTTTTGGTATGAGTAACTGATTTTTTAAAATGTGAATGCTTAATTTTTTTATACGATCAAGTGTGCAATTTGATAAGCTTTCTAAAGATTGTTGTGAATATCAATCTCTGGTAGTTTAATTTCGAGTTGTCAAGCAAATCTGTTTTTCAATTTCCCTACCTATAAGAAAAGTAGGCCATGAAATATAAACAAAGACGTGTTCAGATGGAAGAAAACAACTTACTTAGCAGGAATATACAGACGAACTACAGTAAAGGGACAAGATAAAAATTTCCTACAACTAATCAACTCTAACCAGAAACAACGGCGGTAACATATCTAAGGTAAAAAAGAAACTGAAATACGACAGAAATGGATAATTTTCAGATTACTAGCTACTGCAATGTACTAGAGATTAAAAATTTCCAAAATCACTAAAACCTTTGAAATGAAAGGAAAACTATCAGCGATTTTTGCTAGTAGTCTAATATCTTCAGCATACAATTTCAAATTTAATGGTATAAAATAGTAGTTATTTCTGTCAAAGTCAAAGTAATGATACCTCTCACTGTCTGACTGTAGCCCTTTAAATTTTTCAGTGCCTATTAGCAAGAAAGAAGAAAAAATAATACTGATAGATCAGATTTTAATTTTCCTCCAGGTAAATTGTTTTATAATTTGAACAGATTTTTATTATTATTATTAATTATTAATTAATAGATAAGAATTGAGCCTGAAGGCTATAAACTCCGAACAAGGGAAGAACATAAAATAAGAGTACAGAAGTATAATGGTAGAATTAAAGTATCATGCATCAAGAAACTTGCCTAAATTGTTTTTAAAATTGTTCACACTAAGAGAGTTCACAACATATTTTGGTAAACTATACCAACGCTCGAAAATTCTGTTGAAGAAAATGCTGCCGTACTGTTTTCCTGAAGGCTTCTTTCTTTAATTTGAACTGGTACTCTCGAAGATTGCTGGTACTTCGTTGAAATAGCTTTGAGAGATCAACCGCGAAAATGTTATGAAGCGCACGATACGTAACTATATTATTAGGCTACCCCAAAGACGACGGTCACAAAAAGGAGTGAGACCAAACATCCTAAGCCGCCCCATGTAATCAGGTCGCACCGTGCCATAGGGAATACACGTGATTCTCCGTTGCATTGATTGCAATGCTTCTTGGTCACGAACAAGTAAAGGACACCATACCGGCCCAGCAAACTCCATCAGGGGTCTTACATAGGTTTTATAGAGGAGACAGCACGTTGAGCTATCACAACCCTCTCGAGAAGGTAGGTAGGTAATTCATTCTTCATTTTCGGCGATCTTGCTTATGGGTACTGAAGAATTTGCAGAACTTCAGTCAGAGGTATCGGTACTTTTGACTTGACGGAAATTACTACCTGTTCATTAATTTTATTCTGAAGCTATTAAACTGCCAGCAACATCCGATGGTAGATTTCCTTTCATTTCAGACTTTTTAATGGTTTTGTGAAATGTCAATCTTTAGTATATTGTAGTAGCTGGTATGCTGTGAAAAATATCCATAGCTGTCGTAGGTACTCCTGCTCTTTGACCTTATATCTTTCTGCTAAGATAGTCGTATTCTTCCTTCTGAAAGTTTTTTGTTTATATTTCATGACCTGCTAGTATAGTTTATATTTAGGAAAATGAAAAAACACCGGTTTGATTGAAAATCAAAAATTAATACATATTTATAACCGATTGGTATTTGTAACCGCATATTATTAGAAAGGCCAATTTTCACATTTGATCATAAAAAAATTAAGCATTCCAATTATAAAAAATCAAGTTGCCTCTGATTGAAGTTTCCTTATTTAACCTACCGATTTCTCGAAGTACAAATGTACTTTAAACTTGACCGTCTAACCTAAGCTGACGCATTTCATGCTTAGTGACACGGCAGTCACGGCCCTCTAAGTTTCATAATCGCTGCGATATTCAAGTTTTTTCCGATATCTACTTATACCAAAAATTGTGATTCGCACCTAAACGGTTAACTTTAAGTCCCATATGTGATGTAGAAAGTCACACTAGAATTGATCCGTGAATCTAAATACATACAGGGTGTTCTATTTAAAAAAACATAACTTTGATATGAGACGCTTTTATTAGACACCCTGTGTAAAATTCATTATTTTAATAATGTAGTCCAACTCGACCTACATACACTCGCAATTACATATATAACTTTTGCATACAAAATCTAAAAATAACACTGTAACCTTCAACTATAACTAATATAAAACAATGTTCATATTTATTAAGGAAAAATAGATGTCCATCCAAAATAGAACTGACCAGTTGATCTCAGATCAGAGCCAATAACATAAATAAAAAAAATGCACTCGCAAAGTTAATTTTCTGAAAAGTGGTATCGTTTGGCCACAAGAGTCTGAGGCGTTGAGTTTGACTCACCCTGTATACAATTTTTCTCCAGGGTTGGACCGCTGAACCGAATGACAGCCTAGAAATTAACTAGAATTAAACCATTTCCGTTCGCAATAGCGCATTTGCGATTCTACTCAATTCTAGAACTTTTACGCTAATTTTACCTTTCAAGGTAACCGAATTAATGAAAAAAATATAAATATTTTTGAGCAATACTTGCCTTTTTTCCTAGGTACAAAGTTCGTATTGTTCTTCATCCTATTTTTAGCGTTTGCTTCAACTACCTGTTTCACGTTGAGGAACGGTGCCTCGCTGGGGGCAGTATATTTAATCTTTACCATTTCTGCTGCTTTCAAAGCAGTTTCCTGACTGTCAGCGACAATAAGCCCTATCGGTTGGTAATAGTATTGGATGCGACCACTGCAAAAGAGCTCCTCTCGCACTGGAAGAGTTCCCATCATCTTCGGTTGGAAAGTGTTGTTTCCTGGTATGTCTTCGGCGGTAAATAAGGCTAGCACCCCTGGCAAATCCTGGAAGTTAATGTGTTGATTAAAGACTTAGTTGTTCACAGTGATAGACTACAATCAACTTCCTATGTATGTTGAGTGCGCTTCCACAACTGTGATGCTCAGGAAGCAATCTCGGAAGCAATTGATGATCGACTTGGGAAAAACATGTCAATATTAATAACTTCATTTATCCTTATAACCTTAGGACTAGTGGCGAGCCCATTTTGCTCATATTTGTATTTTTTATAAGTTTTAATCAACTGCACAAGCAGACCTTCCTAAACTTAACCCATCTACACATTGATGTACAGAGGGGTGCCAGAATGGTCGCCAACAGACTGCTATCAACTGGCAGACAGGACCAGACACAACGGGTATCATGAGTGAAATTACAAATCACCACATACTGTGATTGGTCTCGGACTCTATGGTTCCCCCAGCGCACACGCAAAGATCCTACAACGTCCTTTTTTCAGGAAGGGGCGAATGGAAGAGGAGTGACAGCTTCATATCACCCTCCGATCTTGTGCTATTCACGGATGGCTCCAAGTCACACCTGGAGACAGGAACGGAAGTAAGTGACACCAATACAAGAGTTGAAATCTCAGTAAATCTTGGGAGGTATACGTATACTACAATCTTCCAAGCAGAAATTATAGTCATTGAGTTGGGAGTCAGAGAGCTGAATAAAAGATCTCTGTCAAACAAATCTATAAAATGTTTTTCAGATAGCCAGGCTGCTCTGAAGACACTCCAAACGGGTCGACTGAAGACTCGGATGGTTATGGCGGCCTAGGGGCCAACTCAGTTTCTCAAAAATCCGAGAGGAGTAATTAGGTATCATCATTTTCAAAGAGCAAAATAAAAATCTGCTGCGGCCTGCCGGGACATCACGCTATGAGAAAGACCGTATAGGCAACAATCTTATCTGTTGCTTTAGAGTATTGAAATATCATAGTGAGCTTTTTCTGAGGTCATCTGGACCTCCAGGTATTTAGTAACTGCGCCTGCATAAGCCAAATTCAAGCTAAACTAACCTGATGTTGTTTATCTATATTTCTCCAGTAGATTTAACATAAACAATGGAAAATATCATACTTTTTTTTATTTTTTCACTTCCAGAAGTTGCGATTGGTGTCGTTGCTTATCTTCTCCATAGATATGTACGATGAGTGGTGTAAAGTAAATACTTAGAAATTCAAAGTAGCATAACTTTTTCATTTTCCATTTTCAGGTGTTACGCCAGGTATCATTGTACTATACTCGTAAAATGCTTTCGAAAGATATATAGCTTGACCATATACCCGGGATGAAATGAAGTCCAGCCAAAAGGGTAAAGAAATTGTTGCAAAATTGTATATGTCAATATGATTGAATTTGAAAACTGGGGTATCTATGTAACGTAAAATTCTATTTACTGCATCTCTTATTTCATTGGCTTTTTCAGAAGGAGTACCAGCTCTAAAAATATGTAGCCTTAGATAGCTGCAAAATGTTAGTTTGCACTGAAATGAAGAAGATTCAACACTCTAACTAATGATGTAGGCTCCACTGCTAAACCGACATAAACGTTTTAGATGTCATTCGACGTAAAATTTAGTCCTTTTCAATATTGCATAGAACGGCATTTTCCGTCCGACGCATCATTTTCCAGCTATAACCAAAAAACTAAAAAAAGTGCAAACAGTGCAGTTTTTGGGCTGTCAAAAGTTAAGCTCACCACCTGCGGCGGTGCAAACTTAGATTACACGTATCTAGGACCCAATAAATGTATTTAGACGATTTCCGGCCTGTTGGGAATTAATTCCAGAAAAAATCCTAATTTGATTGGCGTACAACTGGAACCTACTGACTTCGTCAAGAGGTGTGTATTGAACTCAGGTGTGAGCCACAATAGGGTCGCAGTGGAAGGAGGCATAATCGCCCCCCTCACTTTTAACCTAACTGGATAACCTTATAAATAGTTGTTAAACAAATGTTGATGTTAGAAATAGAGGACATCTTTTCATCTTGTCATGTAAGAAAATTATTTTTAATTAATTAATTTTCAATATACACTACGCTCATTTGACAGAGATTTGGATATAAAAATGGTCATAACTTTTGAAATACCCTGTATAATGTTACAATGCCTGACATTTTAAGAACGGGAATCATTACTAGAGTCTAAAATATGGAATCATATATAGGGTACCACATTTAAAAAAATGTATATTTGCATCTACACGTAGTTATGGATCACCCTGTATGAATCAAAATATTCTCTAAGCAAGGAGCATATCCTTGGATACAACTTGTATGTAGAACTTTTTTCGCTATCTTTTGCAGTGGTGGAGTTATCGACCGATCCGGTGTACTAAAAACTCACCCTGTATAACAATAATTTTTAGCGTTTACTTTATCGAGATTTGTAGACCTGAGCTATGCTATATATCACAATATCTATACGTACTAGTGCTTCTGAGGCATCTATTTGATCGATGTGGGAGTTTGCCACTGCAGCTGCTGTCACAAATGCTCCAAATGTTTGCTTGGGGAGGTTTGGAAGATCCGCACAGTACTCAGCTTGGCCTAAGAAATAATAAACAGTATTAAACATACTATCATGATAGGTTCAACAATGATTTTATGAATGTGATACCCAACGTTAGTTAAAAAAAAGTTAAATGTATATTCTAATCTTCTTAAAAATATTTACCTGAAGTTTGTGCCATTGCCTCAACCTTTGGAACAGGTTCTGACAGAGGATAATTTTGAGGATTTGTTCCAAATTCCTGAGTAGCTACAGATAATGGCCTTTGTAGCATCGTGCCACCACTTGACAGTCTACTATTTGTCAATAGTTCCCTGGGGCATTTGTTCAGAATGAACTAAAATAACAAATTAGGGTATTTTTAATAGTATATTGTTCAACGATGCGGTAATGGTGGCAATAACTCACACGGCTAGAGCGTGTGTTGTGAGCTCACGCTATTTGTTTTTAGGTAGTATTGCCTGTTCAAAAGTGGTTTGGTAATCGCTGTATAACATAATGGAAATAGATAATAGTATATTGTCCAACTCTGCGCTAATGACGCAGCACGAGCCGGAGGCGATTGCTGTAAATCATCAAGTGAGTTATTACTATTACCGCGAGTTGAATACTACACTTTATGTAATATACAGTATACTATTGTAACATACTGTATATTATAGTATTCGTGTATTGTGTATTAGTTGTCATGCATGATGTAAAGTCAAAGTGTTAGGTTAGATCTTTGAAGTGTAAACGTCATCGAATCGTCTAGAGGTTTCTAGAATGACGAATTGGCATTCTCGAATGTCATCGAAATCTCTAGATGGTTCGATGAAGTATATATAAGGCACGAGTAGCGTGGAGTAGTTCAGTTCAGTTGAGTTGAGTTGTAATTGAGATAAGGTTAAGAGATACTGTATTGAGTTGTAAAGTAAAACGGTGAAAGTTACGTCGAGTTTGATTCCCTGGGTGAAGAAAAAGAGGCCGTCGTGACAATTGGTGTCAGAAGTGTGGGATTATCCATAGGAATCAAGCCATAAAAAGGAAACAAGGAGTGAGTACAGAGTCAGTTAGTGTCAGTAACCAGAGCTATGGCATCCGAAATGAATGCGTTGATGAACATGCCACAAGAAATGAAGGCCCAGCAAGACAACTAGGCAGCTGTTACGCAAGCGGCAGTCGCAGACCTGAAGAGTTACTTGAAAGGTGGACAGGAACTGGTGATGTCTAGGCTGGAGGAGCAAAAGCAAGCCGTAAGTCAGGCATTAGAAAATCAAGAGCAGCGTATTAGTGCAATAGAGACATCTCAAAAATATGTCGAAGAACAGCTAGCGACATCACATGAGGAACAGCTGCAGCAAGTGAAAGATCAAGTTAAGCAAATCGTGAGAGACGAATTGCGAGAAATTAGTGGAGGTGAGCGTGAACAACGTCAGCAAGTGGAAGATCGTGTCAAAGAAATCGTCAGACATGAGCTGCGAGAACTTGGTGCAGGTGAGCGTTGTTTAACAGCTGTACCACCGGCTTTTCCTGATAGACACAGTGGCGTAGTAGCAAAGCCTTATCCGTACAATGAAAAAACGTCCTGGGATATTTATTATATGCAATTTGAAAACCTCGCACGTATGAATAACTGGTCAAATGAAGAAAAAGCTTGTGTGCTGTCATCCATGCTAAGAGACTCTGCCGCAGCTATTTTGGAAAATCTCTGCTCATCAGATTTACTTAATAATAATAATAATAATAATAATTTTTCCACCGCGAGGGGTTGCTAGATCCCCTCAGTGGCGCCTCCCCAAGGTGGCGGATAGGGGAACGCCTCCCAGATATGGGTGGTACCGGGGAAATCAAATACCCGGGGCGGACCAAAACTAGCACGGTGGAATAGCGTCTGCATCCAGAGGATCGGCTATTCCTCAACAATTAGGACACGACGGATCTCCATGTGAGGAGCGGTACTCCGACAGCGTCTGACTCCATGTTAGGGGCGGCTGATAATACACCCGCAGGAAGCCACCCAACATCAGTAGGCTATCCGGTGCGTGGCGACACCGCAGGGTATACCGAAGCCCAAGGATGTAATCCAGCCGGCAACCTTCGCAGGTGCATCCTCAGGAGGCAATTTGGACGGCTGCCTCCAGAAATGTCGTCTGGGGGCCCTAAGGCCAACCACCTGACGGGCCCTATCTTCGGGTTCGACCATCCCGGAAGAAAAGCACCCACACCGAGCCGGTTTTGGAAGCCGGCGTTGGGCAAGGTGGCGGTGCTTCGAATTGCCCTGTTGACGACCCCCGCAATGACATGGACCGTTTTAGGTGGACGACGGAGCTCAAGGATGACCTACTGAGCTGCTACGAGAGCAGTAGCCCGCGCCGTAGGGGATACATGTCCCGCATGTATGAGAGGTGGTGTGAAATGCACCCAGAGCATAGCACGCTTACCTCTCAGAATTTGCGAGATTATGTATCGTACCTCCGGAGGCAGGGATATGTTCGTGCTCCAGCTCAGCCTGCCCCTCCGGCGGACGGAAGGCCTGTTAACCAGGCTGAAAGTTTGCCGGTAAGGCCCGCTGAGAGGGAAATCGACCAAGTCGTCTCACCTGGGGATTTCAGAGACCGAAGGGCCTTGCATAACAACGGAAGGTCCTTGAAGCTGGCAGATTTGAAGAGAGAGGATGAGGTTGTGGGTGAACGTCTATCGGAGGCCTCTGACATTTGGAGCATTAATTGCGAAATTTACGCTGCGGCTCTGAGGCTAGCTAGACAGGGGAGAGTGAGAGACTCTCCTGTTGAGAGAGCACAGAGACGGGTGCGCCAAATGGAAGCGAAAATCCAGTTGGCTCGCCAGGAAGCATCCCGTATCCAGTGTGTGATGGAATATAGAGCGGCTGGGAAGCCTTTTACGCGCCGAGTGCACCAGATAGCCTACGGGTTGAGGCGCGACCATCATACACTCAGTCAAGCGGTACTGGTTGTTGTCAAGCAACACTGTCTTGACAGGATACGGATGCTAATCGCTGCTAAGCGATCGTTGGTGGCGCGGGCGAGAGGTCTGGAGCAGAACAGAATGTTCTACGAAAGACCTTCTCGCCTTTTCCAACAGCCGCCTCCAGCCATAGAGCAGCCGCCAACTGCTGATCGCGTGGAGGCCTTTTGGAGGGACATTTACGAACAACCCAAACCTCTCTCAGCAGACACTCCGGCCTTGGCGCAGTTTGAGTCCGTTTGTAGGAGGACTCCTAACTTGAATGTACTGCGTCACCCGATAAACACGGAAGAAATTCTTGACGCCTTACGAGGCGCAAAGAATTTCGCAGCTCCTGGCCCGGATGGCATAAACACCTACTGGTGGAAAAAATTCCCCAGTTGCCACCGGCATTTAGCTAGAGTTTTTAACTCGTGGCTAAATCAGGAGCAGCCAATTCCGGCTTGGTTTGTCGAGGGTCGAACCGTGCTTCTCCCGAAGACCGGAGATTTGTCTGATCCCAAAAACTACAGGCCAATAACATGTCTGAACGCGTGTTACAAGCTCTTCACCAGAATCTTGTACATGCGTATCCTTCAAGCTGTGAATCCTGTATTTCTCGACGTGTATGAACAGAGAGGGTCAAAGAAAGGAGTAGCTGGCTGCAAGGAGAACCTGTTGATTGACCGATGTGTCACGCAGGACTCTGTGCAGTACAAGCGAAACCTTTCTATGGCCTGGATTGACTATCGCAAGGCATTCGACAGCACGTCTCATGAGCTCATTGTGCGGCTGTTGGAATGTCTTTCGGTGGATAATCAGATAGTGGGGTGCATCAAACAACTGATGCCACTCTGGAAGACCCGGTTCACCATAACATCAGGTGAAACTCGGGTTCAGACAGAGTTGGTGTCATTGAAAAGAGGTGTCTTCCAAGGAGACTCCTTGAGTCCCTTGCTCTTTTGCATCTCACTTTTGCCTCTGTCCATAGCGCTGAGAAATACTAAAGGATACAGCTGTGGCACGCCCAATAACCGGAGGCACAAGGTCACCCATCTGTTTTATATGGATGACCTAAAACTTTATGCCTCCGGCCAACGCGAACTACAACAATCGCTGAGGGTGGTGCAGGAGTACAGTCATGCTATCGGAATGGAGTTCGGGACAGACAAATGTGCATTGGTTCATCTCAAGAAGGGACGAAGCGGAGATAGTGGAGATGAGGAACAGCTCGTTGATGGGAGCATCTTGCGACAACTGCATGCCGGAGATACTTATACCTACCTTGGAGTGGCGCAGCGTCATGTCCAAGAGGCAACATTGGTTAAAGAGTGTCTCCGCCGCAAGTATTTGCACCGACTCCGGCAGATCTGGTCGTCAGAACTGTCCGGCAAGAACAAAGTCGCTGCCACAAACATGCTTGCGGTCCCATTGTTATTATACACCTTTGGTGCTATACACTGGAAAGTGAACGAGCTGAAGGAAATCGACACGAAGACTCGCAAAAGGATCAATATGGAGAGAAGCCTGCATCCTAAGTCCTCTGTCCCGCGAATATACCTCCCGCGACACCTGGGAGGGCGTGGACTATTGAGTTTGGAGCGTCTGCACAACAGAGTAGTACTGGCCACTGCCTGCTATGTAACGAACAGCACCGATCCCCTGATCCGCTTCGTGCGAGAGCACGAGAATGCGGGAAAAGGAGCCTTTGTTTTTAGCGCAGCGAAACGAGCAGCCGAGGAGCTCAGCCTCACACTCGACTTCAAGCGGAGGTGTCAGCAGTCCATTACGGAACTTGCTCCCGCAGAATTAAAAGCCCACATTAAAACTGCCGAAGTCGACTTCCTCTTAAGACTTCATAAAGATAAGCCAATGCATGGAATCTTCTACAAACATCTAGAAGAGCATGGCTTGTCTGAGCAGTTGACCTTCTCTTTCCTAAGGTCTAGCGGGTTGAAGTCGGAGACTGAGGGCTTTATAATGGCTTGCCAAGACGGTGTCTTCAACACCTTGGTATACCGTAAAAGGGTTATGGGTGTAGATGTACCCGACACCCATTGTAGAGCTTGCCGACAGGCGCCAGAGACGCTTATGCATCTCTTGTCGGCGTGTAAGACGTACGCTGGGACGGCTTACGTCCATCGGCACAACGCGGCTCTACGAGTGCTCTACTATCATTTAAGGCACTCATACGGTATCGATGAGACACCGGTGCTGCCATACGCTCCAGGGGATATAGAGTCCGTTGTGGAGAACGAGAGATGCCGGATTTACTGGAACTACTCGTTCCCCACGCTCGAGCTTGTACAGGCAAACAAGCCCGACATAGTCCTTCTCGACCACCAACAGAAGACGATGTTCGTTATTGAGTTTTCGGCGCCTGCCGAAGTGAACATCGTCTCTAAGGAGGAGGAAAAGCGGACCAAATATCAGGAGTTGCTCGGACAACTTCGCAGGCTCTGGCCAGACTACACTGTAAGTCTGCTGGTTATGGTCATTGGATCCCTAGGTGGAATGAGGAATACACTGCTCTCTGCACTGCGCAAAATACCGGTGTGCCGTGCGGCGGCGCACATTTTAGCCGCCAGAATGCAGAAGGCAGTCATCCTTGGGTCCCTTCGTCTACTTAGGGCGCACGATTCGCGGGCCCAGTGATTGCTCACCTCACGGTGTGAGGAGTAGTCATTGGGTAATGGAACAGCAGCTCGGTGTGTCGGAGCCCGAGCTGCACTTTTTTGTTTTTAACATAATAATAATATAATATGCGAGAGGAACTTAGAAAGATGAATAATAATAATAACCCCCATCAGGTGCTAGGTGCTGTTATTATGTTATTATACACCTTTGGTGCTATACACTGGAAAGTGAACGAGCTGAAGGAAGTCGACACGAAGACCCGCAAAAGGATGAATATGGAGAGAAGCCTGCATCCTAAGTCCTCTGTCCCGCGAATATACCTCCCGCGGCACCTGGGAGGGCGTGGACTATTGAGTTTGGAGCGTCTGCACAACAGAGTAGTACTGGCCACTGCCTGCTATGTAACGAACAGCACCGATCCCCTGATCCGCTTCGTGCGAGAGCACGAGAATGCGGGAAAAGGAGCCTTTCTTTTTAGCGCAGCGAAACGAGCAGCCGAGGAGCTCAGCCTCACACTCGACTTCAAGCGGAGGTGTCAGCAGTCCATTACGGAACTTGCTCCCGCAGAATTAAAAGCCCACATTAAAACTGCCGAAGTCGACTTCCTCTTAAGACTTCATAAAGATAAGCC
Source organism: Callosobruchus maculatus (assembly GCA_951848785.1). Classification (NCBI taxonomy): domain Eukaryota; kingdom Metazoa; phylum Arthropoda; class Insecta; order Coleoptera; family Chrysomelidae; genus Callosobruchus; species Callosobruchus maculatus. Next base: position 6,793,325 of record CATOUR010000026.1, on the reverse strand, counting down.
AATGCATGGAATCTTCTACAAACATCTAGAAGAGCATGGCTTGTCTGAGCGGTTGACCTTCTCTTTCCTAAGGTCTAGTGGGTTGAAGTCGGAGACTGAGGGCTTTATAATGGCTTGCCAAGACGGTGTCTTCAACACCTTGGTATACCGTAAAAGGGTTATGGGTGTAGATGTACCCGACACCCATTGTAGAGCTTGCCGACAGGCGCCAGAGACGCTTATGCATCTCTTGTCGGCGTGTAAGACGTACGCTGGGACGGCTTACGTCCATCGGCACAACGCGGCTCTACGAGTGCTCTACTATCATTTAAGGTACTCATACGGTATCGATGAGACACCGGTGCTGCCATACGCGCCAGGGGATATAGAGTCCGTTGTGGAGAACGAGAGATGCCGGATTTACTGGAACTACTCGTTCCCCACGCTCGAGCTTGTACAGGCAAACAAGCCCGACATAGTCCTTCTCGACCACCAACAGAAGACGATGTTCGTTATTGAGTTTTCGGCGCCTGCCGAAGTGAACATCGTCTCTAAGGAGGAGGAAAAGCGGACCAAATATCAGGAGTTGCTCGGACAACTTCGCAGGCTCTGGCCAGACTACACTGTAAGTCTGCTGGTTATGGTCATTGGATCCCTAGGTGGAATGAGGAATACGCTGCTCTCTGCACTGCGCAAAATACCGGTGTGCCGTGCGGCGGCGCACATCTTAGCCGCCAGAATGCAGAAGGCAGTCATCCTTGGGTCCCTTCGTCTACTTAGGGCGCACGATTCGCGGACCCAGTGATTGCTCACCTCACGGTGTGAGGAGTAGTCATTGGGTAATGGAACAGCAGCTCGGTGTGTCGGAGCCCGAGCTGCACTTTTTTGTTTTTAACATATAATAATAACCCCCATCAGGTGCTAGAACGTTGTCGCTCGTTTGGGGGCTTAGAAAGTGACCTTTTAATGGGCAAGCTATGTCGGTTGATGGTTCATCGGAGGCTTTAATACCACCGCGGAGTTGTCATGCCGACAGGGCTCGTGATCAAAAAGTCACTTCAACCAAGGCTAGCACACTCAGGAAGCTGTGGGCTAGGTAGACTTTACACAGCCTACCGAGCACAAAGCTCCTTTCCCCAAGCTATCCTGACCTCGGTCAGATAGGGATTTGGCAAATCCGGGGAGAAATGCCACAGAAGGCTGAGCGCCGGTCCTTCTGTCACATACCGTTATTGCGCCCCACACTTCAACGACCTCAGCAGGGCGTGGCTGGGGAACGTTGTGAGGGGTACGCAACCGGGGGGCTTGCCTTAACCGGCCGGCCTGCGAGGAGAAAGCCTCAACAAAACCCGACAGTAAAGTCGCTAATCCTCCGGAGCACCTTGGGCCAACTTCGGAGTAAATATAAGTCCCTTCTCTCCTGGAATGGGCGTCACCCGGGAGAGCGACTTTTAAATCGTCCCTACTCGTGGGAACACGATGCATAGAGTTAATACTAAAAACAACCAACGACGGCCTAGGGTACGTCGATTAAACTCACCCGAACCCCAAACCCAAACAGAACAACCCATAGAACGCAACCCAGCTGCGGATGTTCTGCCGGCACAGCCGGCAACCACCAAAGCTGGTAAACCCAGACAGCGCTTACAGTGGACCACTGAAATCAACAAATCTGTAATGCACTGTTACTACACCGCCACTAAACTGGAAACCATATCTACAGGCTACAGACATGAGCTGCACAGGTTATTTATAGCACAATACCCACACCTCGCAGAACGTGTAACGGAACAGAGACTCATTGACCAAAAACGAGTCATAACAAAAAACAACCGCCTGACACCCGAAGAACTACAAGCTATAAAGATTTTTGTATCCAATGAACTAAATACTCCCAATCAGAATGACCCGCAGACCTCAAACACAGCCACAAGCAACAACACTACCATAGCCACAGAGATAGATCCAGCACATGAGCATACACAGGATAGACCAGACAACGCTGTCCAACCTAATGATTCGTTAGCTATCGAATCAATCACAGAAGGACATACCATTCATGCTCGAAATAACCAACGTCCAAACAAAGACACAACCAATAACACCAGCATACACTTCGAAATAGATCCAGAACATAATCATGCACCACATACACCGGAAACAACATGCACAAACTTACCTTCCACAGCCACACAAAGCCAAAACATCACCCTACCACCTGCCATCACACAATCTGCCAAACAAGTGATGAACACACAATACAACAAATGGTGTGGCATCAATCCTGTACTGCGAGATCCCCTGCCGAGACTAATTTTTAAAAACAACACCCGACAAATATTACACACAATAAATACCAACATAATACCACAATTCTTAACCAACGACAGTGACCTAGAGGACATCCACACTGTTATATACGCTGCTGCAGCAACCACACTCATAGTTAGCGGCCAAAAACTTCCACAGCGATCTAAAACCCACTCAAGCAAAAGATCTAAACCTAAATGGCAAATTAGAATCGAAAATAAAATTAGCACACTCAGAAAGGATCTCGCGCACCTCACACAATACACCAACAATAACAACCTCTCAAAACGCATACAGACAACAATAAACAGACTCAAATCTAAATCACCACAACAAACAATATCCGAAATAGCCGATACACTGAAACAGAAACTTGCCGTCTATGCAGCTAGACTCCGCAGATACAACGAATCCAACGACAGAAAAGATACCAACAATCTTTTTCAGAAAAGTGAAAAACAGTTTTACCAAAAGATGACATCAAATAATCAGATAACAACAACAGAACCTCCAAGTAGACAAGAGTTAACCGAGTTCTGGGGAAGCCTATGGTCGGACCAAAAACACATAACGAAAACGCTGCATGGATCAGACAAGAAGAAGAAAAACATCAACACATAGCGGAACAGGGAGACATTGTTCTTACACCAGAGGAAATAGCCGAGACAATAAAACACACTCACAACTGGAAGTGCCCAGGCGTAGATAACGTGCAAAACTTCTGGTACAAGCAGTTCAGTGCGACGTACGAAATGCTAACAGAGCAAATCAATAAAGCCATACTACAACCTAATAGGCTTCCCAAATTCCTCACACAAGGAATAACTTATATAAAACCAAAAAACGCAGATACCAGAAACCCTGCCAATTACCGCCCGATCACTTGTCTCCCAACCTTGTACAAGATCATCACCGCAACAATAGGCAAAAGGATTGAACAACACCTCACCCAAAACAATATCCTGACTGAAGAGCAAAAAGGATGTAGAAAACAAAGCCAAGGTTGCAAAGAACAACCCATAATCGATTGTGTCATCATGGAGCAAACCAGAAAAGAACACAGAAATCTTCATACCTGCTTCAACGATTATAAAAAAGCTTTTGACTCTGTACCCCATAGCTGGCTAAAGAAAACTCTTCAAATATACAAAATTAACCCAGTCCTTTGCCAGTTCCTTACAAGAACCATGGAGACATGGCGGACCAACATACATCTTAAAACTCAGGACGGCCATATCCAAACAGAGGAGCTACTCATACGACGCGGTATCTTCCAGGGTGATTCGCTTAGTTCACTGTGGTTCTGCCTTTGCTTAAATCCACTCTCTAACGCACTTAACAACACAAATTATGGTTACAACATCAGACACCAGAAAGTCAATCAGCACAGGATAAATCATCTTCTCTACATGGATGATATAAAACTATATGCAGCCACTGAAGTGCAACTAAAAGAATTACTTAGAATAACAGAAGTTTGTACGTCAGACGTCCGGATGGAATTCGGTATGAGCAAATGCAAGGTGCTCCACATCAATAAAGGCCAATGGAAGAACCAATCCGAACAGGAAATATTAACTGGCCAAACGCTGGATAACATGGACAAGGACGAAACGTACAAGTATCTGGGCTTCAATCAGAACATTAAGATCGACCACACACAAGTCAAAGCTCAACTAACACAAGAGTTCAGAGACCGCCTCGTTAAGCTTCTAAAATCAAAATTGAATTCCAAAAATCTTACAAAAGCAATTAACACATTTGCGATACCGGTCCTCACATACTCCTTCGGCATCATCAAGTGGTCACACACTGATATAGAAAACATCCATATCCTCATACGGACAGAACTTACGAAGCACCGAATGTCACATCCAAACGCATGCAAAGAAACGCTCACCATAGACAGGAAACAGGGAGGCAGAGGGATCATAGATATACAGTCACTCCGCGCAAGACAGATAAAAACACTCAGGCATTTCTTCCAAAGCAAACAAACAAATTTACATCGAGCAATAACAAAAGCAGACAAAAGCTATACACCACTCAACCTATCATCTCCAGACCACGCCGCAGACACACACAATCCCATACAATCACAACAGGAAAAAATAAACACCTGGTCGCAGAAACTCCATGGCAAACGTAGATACCGTATTACGCAAGATCAGATAAATGAAAAACAGTCATATACCTGGCTGCAGGATGGCCAACTCTTTCCAGAAACTGAGGGATTTATGCTTGCTATCCAGGATCAAGTTATTGCGACGAGAAACTACAAGAAATACGCAATTAAGGATCCATCCATTACCAACGATAATTGCAGAAAATGTCACCAACAGAAGGAAACAATAGACCACATAACCAGCGCATGCAAAACTCTCGCTGGAACTGAGTACACGGCTAGACATAACTCGGCAGCCAAAATCATACATCAAGCATTAGCCACAAAAAACAAACTAATCGACAACTCAGATCCATATTACAAGTATACACCAACATCAGTACTCGATAATGATCACTACAAACTATACTGGGACGTTGAGATACACACAGACAAAACCATCAATGCAAACAGACCAGATATAGTATTTCAGACAAAGGCAGACAAAGTTACCTACTTAATAGATATTGCTATTCCCAATGATGTGATGTTCAAAACACCTACGCTGGGAAAATATCTAAATACACTGACCTTGCCATAGAAGTGAAGCGACTCTGGAAACAAGATAAAGTTATTATTATCCCCCTCATTATGTCGGTCTCAGGCCTCACGCCGAACACATTTACACAACATCTACAACAGTTGGGCCTGGACGAAGGGTTACATAAAATATTCCAAAAGTCTGTAATCCTTAAAACCTGTAATATAGTACGATCTTTCCTAAATTCCGATCAGTAATAGTTCAGGTGTTAACTTGGCCTAGCCCGTCAACATTTGTCGTCACCGCAGTCATGCGAGAGAAGTTTGAAAAACATGATAATAATAATAATAATAATAATAACATAGGAGGGACATTTACGAACAACCCAAACCTCTCTCAGCAGACACTCCGGCCTTGGCGCAGTTCGAGTCCGTTTGTAGGAGGACTCCTAACTTGAATGTACTGCGTCACCCGATAAACACGGAAGAAATTCTTGACGCCTTACGAGGCGCAAAGAATTTCGCAGCTCCTGGCCCGGATGGCATAAACACCTACTGGTGGAAAAAATTCCCCAGTTGCCACCGGCATTTAGCTAGAGTTTTTAACTCGTGGCTAAATCAGGAGCAGCCAATTCCGGCTTGGTTTGTCGAGGGTCGAACCGTGCTTCTCCCGAAGACCGGAGATTTGTCTGATCCCAAAAACTACAGGCCAATAACATGTCTGAACGCGTGTTACAAGCTCTTCACCAGAATCTTGTACATGCGTATCCTTCAAGCTGTGAATCCTGTATTTCTCGACGTGTATGAACAGAGAGGGTCAAAGAAAGGAGTAGCTGGCTGCAAGGAGAACCTGTTGATTGACCGATGTGTCACGCAGGACTCTGTGCAGTACAAGCGAAACCTTTCTATGGCCTGGATTGACTATCGCAAGGCATTCGACAGCACGTCTCATGACCTCATTGTGCGGCTGTTGGAATGTCTTTCGGTGGATAATCAGATAGTGGGATGCATCAAACAACTGATGCCGCTCTGGAAGACCCGGTTTACCATAACATCAGGTGAAACTCGGGTTCAGACAGAGTTGGTGTCATTGAAAAGAGGTGTCTTCCAAGGAGACTCCTTGAGTCCCTTGCTCTTTTGCATCTCACTTTTGCCTCTGTCCATAGCGCTGAGAAATACTAAAGGATACAGCTGTGGCACGCCCAATAACCGGAGGCACAAGGTCACCCATCTGTTTTATATGGATGACCTAAAACTCTATGCCTCCGGCCAACGCGAACTACAAGAATCGCTGAGGGTGGTGCAGGAGTACAGTCATGCTATCGGAATGGAGTTCGGGACAGACAAATGTGCATTGGTTCATCTCAAGAAAGGACGAAGCGGAGATAGTGGAGATGAGGAACAGCTCGTTGATGGGAGCATCTTGCGACAACTGCATGCCGGAGATACTTATACCTACCTTGGAGTGGCGCAGCGTCATGTCCAAGAGGCAGCATTGGTTAAAGAGTGTCTCCGCCGCAAGTATTTGCACCGACTCCGGCAGATCTGGTCGTCAGAACTGTCCGGCAAGAACAAAGTCGCTGCCACAAACATGCTTGCGGTCCCATTGTTATTATACACCTTTGGTGCTATACACTGGAAAGTGAACGAGCTGAAGGAAATCGACACGAAGACCCGCAAAAGGATGAATATGGAGAGAAGCCTGCATCCTAAGTCCTCTGTCCCGCGAATATACCTCCCGCGACACCTGGGAGGGCGTGGACTATTGAGTTTGGAGCGTCTGCACAACAGGGTAGTACTGGCCACTGCCTGCTATGTAACGAACAGCACCGATCCCCTGATCCGCTTTGTGCGAGAGCACGAGAATGCGGGAAAAGGAGCCTTTCTTTTTAGCGCAGCGAAACGAGCAGCCGAGGAGCTCAGCCTCACACTCGACTTCAAGCGGAGGTGTCAGCAGTCCATTACGGAACTTGCTCCCGCAGACTTAAAATCCCACCTTAAAACTGCCGAAGTCGAATTCCTTTTAAGACTTCATAAAGATAAGCCAATGCATGGAATCTTCTACAAACATCTGGAAGAGCATGGCTTGTCTGAGCAGTTGACCTTCTCTTTCCTAAGGTCTAGTGGGTTGAAGTCGGAGACTGAGGGCTTTATAATGGCTTGCCAAGACGGTGTCTTCAACACCTTGGTGTACCGTAAAAGGGTTATGGGTGTAGATGTACCCGACACCCTTTGTAGAGCTTGCCGACAGGCGCCAGAGACGCTTATGCATCTCTTGTCGGCGTGTAAGACGTACGCTGGGACGGCTTACGTCCATCGGCACAACGCGGCTCTACGAGTGCTCTACTATCATTTGAGGCACTCATACGGTATCGATGAGACACCGGTGCTGCCATACGCTCCAGGGGATATAGAGTCCGTTGTGGAGAACGAGAGATGCCGGATTTACTGGAACTACTCGTTCCCCACGCTCGAGCTTGTACAGGCAAACAAGCCCGACATAGTCCTTCTCGACCGCCAACAGAAGACGATGTTCGTTATTGAGTTTTCGGCGCCTGCCGAGGTGAACATCGTCTCTAAGGAGGAGGAAAAGCGGACCAAATATCAGGAGTTGCTCGGACAACTTCGCAGGCTCTGGCCAGACTACACTGTAAGTCTGCTGGTTATGGTCATTGGATCCCTAGGTGGAATGAGGAATGCGCTGCTCTCTGCACTGCGCAAAATACCGGTGTGCCGTGCGGCGGCGCACATCTTAGCCGCCAGAATGCAGAAGGCAGTCATCCTTGGGTCCCTTCGTCTACTTAGGGCGCACGATTCGCGGACCCAGTGATTGCTCACCTCACGGTGTGAGGAGCAGTCACTGGGTAATGGAACAGCAGCCCGGTGTGTCGGAGCCCGGGCTGCACTTTTTTGTTTTTTTAAAAATATATATAATAAGTACTCGAAAACGATCAATACAAACTATACTGGGACGTTCAAATACATACAGACAAGACTATCCCAGCCAATAGACCAGATATAGTTTTCCAGTCAAAGCTCGACAAAGTTACATACCTGATAGACATTGCTATTCCCAATGATGTGAATATACAAAACACCTACGCTGGGAAAATATCTAAGTACACGGACCTTGCTATGGAAATAAAACGCCTTTGGAAGCAGGACAAAGTTACTATTGTTCCCCTCATTATGTCAGTCTCAGGCCTCACACCAAACACATTTACACCACACCTACAACAGTTAGGCCTGGACGAAAAGTTACACAAAACATTCCAAAAGTCTGTAATTCTGAAGACCTGTAACATCGTACGATCCTTCCTAAATTCCGATCAATAATAGTCCGGGTGTTGACTTGGCTCAGCCCGTCAACACTTGTTGCTACCGCAATTATGCGAGAGGAACTTAGAAAGATGAATAATAATAATAATCGTCTTTATTGTTAAGTAATTACAGATGATACACCTTGTATATGTCAGGTGTCTAAATGACTGGCAGCAGAATGGCGAGATTTAGCTAAAAAGCTACTCTTACACCTAACCATTTGCCGCTGTCGATGGAAAACGAAAGAGCATTGGTATATATAAGAATGAAAAAAAAATATATAGTTATAGATTCCAGAAACTATCGCTTATACATGTATACAAACAGACACAATTATAGGAAAATAAAAATAAAGACAAAGACAAAGATCGGAAGTACGAGTGAGAGCGAGAGAGAGAGAGAGGAGTTTAGTGCAGAAACATGATATGTTTAATATATTTCCTAAAATTAAAAAGTGACATATCTTTTGAAAAAGAATCAATACTATTATACAAAGAAACAGCATTATAGCTAAAGCTTCTTGTAAAGAGCGACGTTGTGTGTCGAGGCATTGTAAGGGTAGAAGCTTTACGAATTGCCCTATCATGCACGTTAAACCGGAAAATCAATTTTTCTCTGAGGTATATGGGTATTCCAGATTTTACCAGTTTATGAATGAAAATTAGATAGTGGGATTTAACCAAGTATGGCATCCGAAGCCAGCGGATCATTTTATAGTAGTTTGATACATGGCCAAACTTCCTTAAATTGAAAATGAACCGGATACAGTGATTTTGAACTATTGATATTCTCTCTCTTGTAGCATAGTCCAAACAAGGGTAGTACACTATGTTACAATATGCAAAGACTGATATGACAAGGGATTCGCACAGCTTCTTCCTTACCTTGAAGTTCAACAATGATTTATTCGCATACAGCAATCTTAACCGTACATAGCTTTTCTGTAAGAGACTAGAAACATGTCTGCGGAACCTTAGCTTATCATCTATGAATACCCCAAGGCACTTTATATTCTCAGAATAAGGTAATTGTTCGTTATTCACTTTAAGTGTCAAATTTTTTGTGATGCCTGCCTATTGTTAACACTGCAGAACAACATCGCCGTAGATTTTTCGCTGTTTATGAGCAGGTTATGTCGCTTAGAATATGAGCATAAGCTTTCAATATCACCATTTATCTCTAGCGTAGCCTCATTTACGTTATCATGGTCAAAAAAGTAAAGAAGCTGCGTATCGTCAGCATAAGACTGAATCACCGAAAATTTGACAGTAGAGTTCAGGTCGGCAACATAAATCAAAAATAATAGTGGGCCCAAAATAGAACCCTGAGGTACCCCTGAAATAATAGATAGTTTATTCGATGTCTTGTTCTCAATCGAAACACACTGGTATCTACCAAAAACATAAGACTGAAAAAAGCTAAGAGCAATGTTGTCCATGCCATAATATTTCAACTTAGTACATAACAGTCGATGGTCTATCCTATCAAAAGCCTTAGAGAAATCCAGTGAAACTAATATGACGCTCATTTTTTTATCTATAGCTCTAATGATGTCATCGGTCATGTTTAAAAGCGCCGTGGTGGTGCTGTGATATTTTCGGAAGTCAGATTGCGTGATAGGCAAAACTCCATTGTTATTTAAAAATTCACTAATTTGAATGTAAGCTGCTTTCTCCAAGACTTTAGACAGGACAGACAAAAGGCTAATTGGTCGCAAATCTGAGAATTCCAAAGGATTCTTGACTTTGGGAATACGATTAATCATAGCCAGCTTCCAAGGCGTTGGAAAGTAGCCCTTTTCCAAACAAATATTAACGATATGCGTTAGAAATGGAGTTACTATTGGCAAACACAATATCGGCATGGATAATGTAATACCGTCAGCGCCTGCAGCATTTGATTTGAGAGATCTGACTACAGATTCTATCGTAAGTGACTCGACAGGATGAAATGTAAATTTGCTATTACTGAATGTATTGTTTTCGTAGAAATCATAATCAGATTCACTTAGAACTGACGACTCAAAAACAGATGCAAAGTAATCGTTCACCTCAGATGGCTTACATAGATGATCAGGCAGCTGCGATGACTTTTTTGTAGATGTAGTAACGCCTAAGTTTTTTAGTTCAAACCAAAGTTTTTTTGGCAAATTTTACTTCTGTAAGAAGGACAAATAGGCAGCCTTTTCGCGTCGAATAGAGGCAAGTGCAAAATTGCGCTTCACCTTGTAATCGGCCCAATTCTCCTGCGTCTTATCCGACTTGAATTTCCTAAGTGCCTCATCCCTTGCCTTGAATATCAATCTCAGAGGGTAGGTCAACCACGGTGCGCGCGGTTTACTTACCCTGACAGTTTTTATTGGAGCGTGACTGTTGAAAGTATTAATGATACTATCTGTGAAAAATTTCACTTTATTGTCGATGTCATGAATGTGTATAACTTTGTGCCAGTCAATTTTGGCAAGATCATGCTGAAAGGCAGCCTCATTAAAGCATTTAAAATCTCGAAACTTTACAAATTTTTGTAAGCTCTCCTTAGTAGGAATGGACAATTCGCAACACACAAGCTGATGATCCGTGATGCCATTGGCGTCAACTACTGAAATATCGGTAAAGAGTTCTGCTGTATTTGTGATGACTACGTCCAATAAGGTGGAGGAACTCTCAGTTATTCTTGTTGGTTCCCTGACTAACTGAGCAAATCCATGACAGTCAAGACAAGAAGATAAAGCATAACCATTATTAAGGAAATTTATGTTGAAATCTCCCAAGATTATGATATTTTCAAAATTTACCAGACATCTTGGCAGTATATCATCAAAGATCGACACGAACTCACTCAAACTCTGAGCAGGCGGACGATATACGACTCCTATACAAAAAATAGTTTTATGTATGCTCACTTTTAGCCACAGGTCCTCCATAGCACAGCTATCTACTCCAAAGTCAAGAAGTTCAACGTGAAATGCCGATTTGACATAAGCTCCTACTCCTCCCCCTCTTCCCTCACGACCTTTGCGATAAAAGTCGTAATTATTGATGCTGACATGATCAGAAGGCATACTACAGGACAGCAACGTTTCCGTCACTGCGAGAAGGTCAAAACCTTCATCAAGAATATCGACAAAACTAGAAAAATTTGATAACAGAGAACGTACATTTAAATGCCCAAATTTAGCATTCTTGGGATTGCTACTCATTTTTCCTAAACTAACCATAATTAATATTTTGTTTCAATTTATCTAAATAATTTTTGTAAAGAGGACAGTCAAAAGAAGTTGCCTTGTGATCAGTGGGTACATTCTGTTTAAAAGACTTATTATAATTAGTACAGTTTGAGCATTTGATACAATCAGACTTGCACTCTTTTAGCTTATGATCACCACAACATTTGGGGCAACAAACTTGCGCTGTACAGTCTTTATCAAGGTGCCCCAGGCCGCAACACTTAAAACACCTTTTAACTCGGACGTAGTCTGTAATGTAACATTTTTTCCAACCAACATATAGAAAGCCTCTTTGCATAAGTAAATTGTAAAGATATGGAGCAACTTCTATAACTACATCTGTATCTTGAAGGCGATTAAGTTTGGTAATGAATTTGATATCATCTTCTGACTTCAATACGTTAGCTAAATCGTTCAGCAAAACGATGTTATTCACAAGAACTTCTGGACTATCACCACACTTTGAAGGCACATCTGATATCAAGAACCGCGGATTCAACTTCTGGGGTTCGTTGATAGAGTACTTCTTACCTAGGGACGCACTGAGGTTTGATTTGAGAACGTCAAAAGATTTCGTTTCGCAATGAATAGCGATGCCATTCTTTATTTTCCTAGTGGCACTGATGCATACATTGCGATCAGCTGGGTTTATGGATTGAATAACATCTTTCATCACATCGTCATTAGAGGTACGATCATTTTTTGACTTAACAAGCAAAACTGGTGTACTTTCACGTTTTTTAACTGACATTTGAGTAGCGGATTTAACTGCTTCATTATACTTCAAATGTTTGGTGTTTTCCAAAGAAGCTATTTTATCCTCTGTTTTAATAAAGCTTTTTGAAGCTCATTTGTATATTGAACTTCTGAAAGTAGTTTGTCTGTAAGGGTTTTTTCTCTATTGACACATTCAATTTCCTTCTTTAAGATTTCAACGGCTGCTCGATTTTCATTACCTCCAACAGAAAAGCTATTCTTGCAGGGATCACACATCCAGAATATATTCTTGCAATCAGTTAACACTTTTTGCCAAGAATCTTTGAGGGATGCGCAACTTGTATGAAGTTTAACATTACAAACTTTGCACTGTACGAATTTGCTGGAGACGACAAAGTTATCTGCACATTTCTTACAGACATCAACATCAGGTGCCATTATGTGTCTAGTATGCCTGGGCTATTTATTGTATGAAAGGAAAATATTGTGAATAAATCCTGTCTTGTTTTTTGCCGGTAGCAAACACTAATGAGATGTAGATTCACAGGAAAATCGACCTTAACTCACCCGAGCATAGGAGGAAAGGCCCATAGTTCATCCAAAAGTTGTCATATCACGAAACCCTTGTCCTTGCTGGTAACAAATGCACTACACTTTACGTTTTTCAGCAACTGAGTATTGTAACATGTATAAAACCCTTCCGAAAATGATATAATGCAGGACCGGCCAGGCACACGTCTGTCCACGTCCACGACCAGGTATCCTATGATACTTGACTTGACTATGATAAAATGACATCTGCACTAAAGTTATGTTTTGGAGATGCACACTTAACAGAGCTGTTGCATGGCCAGTTGCATAACCGAACACAACAAGCCAAGGAAGATTTAACCACATTTGCATACGAAGTCCAAAGCTTGGCTAAACGAGCATTCGTCAGCAGTCCCATCGAGACACAGGAATACGTCGCTGCTCGTCAGTTTGTCGAAGGCATTGCGGATCTGTACGTTCAGCAAATCGTGAGACTATCCTGTCCCAGAACCTTACAGGATGCTTTGGTCAAGGCTCTAGAAATTGAAGCCGCCACGAAAGCCACGCGAATGACACGGAGGGTGCGCTCTGTAGAACAAGATGGTGAAGCAGAAGTCAGGACGACAGCGTTCGTTCCAAGAAGAAGAGGTGGTACCTTTCAAAGAAACCCTGCTCGCACAAATCTAGAAGGACCTGAGAAGTTTACGTGCTGGAGATGTGGGCATAAGGGACACTTTAGAGTAGGCTGCCGGATATAGGTCGATAAGATGCAGGTGGATGTAGAAAAAGCAGATGAATATGCAGTTTGACAGAGACACGAAGAATTTGCTGAAGAAGAACAAGGAAACTATCGCTGAGCTTCAAGGACAACAGAGAGTAGCCATGAGGGAACTTACAGCAGACCAGGATAGGCTAAAGCAGTTGCTTGACTCTTAGAAACGAGAATGCATGGGCATTAAGAGCAAGTTTGAAAGGGACAAAAAGAATCTGTTGAAGAAGAATGACCAACACGAGGCAGCCTTGAGAAAGCTCAACGAAAAACACGACAAAGAAGTTTCTGCTTTGAAAAATGAAATCAAGAGATTGAAGGATTTGGATCAGCTGAAGAAAGCGGAGGATAGATGTGACCAAGTTAAGGACGAAAATGCAATGCTGAAACTGAAGATCACCCAGCTGGAGGCTGAGAACGCATCCTTAAAAAAATACCTGGACCACGCGAGTGTGCAAGCCTAAAAGACCGGGGTCAAGGAAGACGAGTCAAGGTTGGTGCATCATGAAGCAGAAATGAAGAAAAAAATCAGATATGTCAGATGCGCTTGATAGTGTGAGAAAGGTCATGGAAGACTTGTATAAAGCAAGAGACGTTGACAATAAGATGAAAGAGCAACTGGCGAATTTGGAAGAAGAGAACGTTCTACTGAAAGAGGAGCTGGAAGACGCTTTGGCTGCAACACAGGCCGATAGTTCTGGGATGAAACAATTGAAGTACGGGCATAATAAGATAAAGCAAAAGATTGCGCAAATGGAAAGCGAGGGCAATAGCGATAGGCTAAAGAAGAATTCGAACAAAGTCATTGAAAATGCAAGCAAAGGCGTGTACGAAGTATCAGCGATGCAAAATGGCGATGTAGATTTGAAGCAAATATTGACGCAGCTGGAGAGGGAAAACGCGAAGATAGGAACAGAGCTTAACATTGCGCTCAAAGACGTGTCATGGGGCTCTGATCAAGCCGCGCAACTAAGAAGCGAGAATGGTAAGCAAAACAACAGGATTGCGGAACAGGAAGGCAAACTGAGCAGACTCACAGAGGAACTGGAGAGCAACCTGCGTGACGAGAAGGGAGTGTCGAGAGTTAACAGCCGACAAGACGAAGAGGCCCAACTGAAAGGGATGATAGCGGAGTTAGTTAAAGAGAACGCTGCTGGAGCTGAAAATGAGAATCACAAGTTGAGCAAAGGGTATCGCAGTTACAAGTTGATCTGGTATGGTCTTACAACACACGACAGAAAGAAGGGTAGATGTCCGAAGCTTCAACATCATTTGGAGGGACCCTACTTGGAGACGAACCGCCTCAATGACTTGGTCTACAGGTTATGTACGGGAAGTGGAAAACCCAAGGTCGACAATACTGATATCTGTGGTGTCAAGCTTGTATGATCATATAAATTGTAGATAATGAGTTCTTAGTTAAAATTTCAAAGGCACATTTTCTTTTCTTCTTTTTAGAGCTTTTAAATAAAAGCTTTTTTTAAAAAAAGTTCTTAGCTTTTAATTTATTATACTATATCCCAATATTCCAGTTACTTTATTGACATGGTAAACAATTATTAAATAATGTAAATTCTAAAAATTATCATGGGCGGTCTCTTTGATTCACATGTGCTTCTCTGACCCATTCACCACATTAAATGCTTTTTCTAACGTTTAGGCTGCCTCTGTAGTCTTTCGCCAAGTATAAAATCTGCCTACCATTGCGTTAGATAGATGTCAGGGAATAAATACTAAACTTTTGTACTTTGAGGGACGCTGCCGAGGTAGTCAGAATGTTGGTACACTGTCGATTTCAACGGATGTAGTTCCATGTGTGGCCCAGAGCGCAATGAATGAAACGTGTTGCAATGTATTTATTATTAATGTTTGTCATGGCTGAGACATGGTAAGAAAATACTTGTATGACCCTGTACAAGTTATAGATATATTATGCTTATTTTTCCATGCAGAAGATATGTCTATCGATACACGTGTGCTGAGTAAGCATATGAGCGAACGACCTATGTATTGATGTAAGTACTATCTTTGAAAAGAAATAAGAAAGAGAATAAAGTTGTACTTCTAACTGATGGGATGGTTTAATTTGAGGGTGCTCGAACCAACTGATCTGATAAAATTCAACACTTGGATTGCGCTAGTATAACAACCCCTTTTAATAAAGTTTTTTACTATAGCAGTTCAATATACTTATTTGATAAATTAGAAAAAAAAATTAATAGGACGTCGTGATTTAGAAAAAAAAAGTCGAAATTTGAAGTACGATGCGCTACCTATGGCATACGTGAAAATTTTTTGTTGGTGTGCTTTTTACTTATTCATCCTAGAGGCAAGTTTTTCATGGTATAGCGTTTCGAAATAAAAAATAGAAAAAAAGTTTTTTCGGCTCACCCTAATGAACAGGTCTTGGATCAAAGAGTGTAATGGTTCATACAGCCGAGACAACCACATGATATTACAAACATGCTTTATTTTAGAATCACGCAATTAACTATCAACTAGTAACTTGTAATCATACCTTATAAAATAACGCAATAGCGAGATTTTTCCTATAGGTAGGCGTTGCCTCAGGGGGTTCCCAAGTAGGCTGTATTTCTGCATCTAAAGACTGAAACACCTGTTTTAAGGTCCTGTTGTGAAAAAGTGTTTTGCCCACAAGTAATTCTTCTGTGTTACGGGCATGAAGGAATGTTTTATTGATGCCCCCAAAAATGATGTTTGGTTTTTCCATCGTTTTGCCGCCATCCAGTCTGAACAAGAAACCGGCATTAACATCTGCATGGGCATTTTGTGCGCGAGGCATTATCTACAAAAGTTAAAAGTAAATCATTAGGCGAAACCAGTAGCGTAACTTCAAATTCGGCCCCCCTTCCCCGCAAGATACTACCTCTTTGTTTTCATAATATTTTATGTATATATACAGGGTGAGTCCTAGGTTGATTCTTTTTTTAAACTGTGCATAGAAATCACTAAAATAAACAACTTTTTCAAATAACTTTTATCCGAAAACTGCAAAATAAGCGAGATACAGAATCAAAAAAAGTAAGTCTAAACCCTGGTCTGGACTTGTGTATTAAGACATACATACCTAGTTTCTATATGTGTCTTTTGCCCGAATTTTTGTTTCATCATCAGGCATTGTACCTGTCAATTAGTGCACCAGCCACATTCAGTTTATTGTAGTTAGTTTCAAATTGGTAAATCCTAAAATTTGCGTTTATAATAATTTGTCGCTTTAAGGAGTTGCCAACTTAAAATTAACAAATTTAAACAGAAAGTGACTACTGCACTATCTGACAGGTGCAAAGCCTAATAGATAAGACAAAAATCCGAACAAAAAACTGAACATAAACAGACTAGAGTAGGTACATCTTGATTCACAAGCCTATATTTTTATTTATTCTGGATCATGCTTATTTTTCAGTTTCCTGAAAAAAAGTATATGGTAAAACTAGTTTATTTCAACGGCTTCTATATGCAGTTAAAAAGAGTATCATCTTAGGGCTCACCCTGTAGATATTAAAGAGAAAATCTTGGTGTTGTGGCCAAAATTTTGAAAAGGAACACGGGTCACTGCATAAACTGCCAAGTTTTAGGCAATGTCTATTGCCACCTTCAGGGCGTTAACATTGAGGTTTGTTCGAAAAAAAAAAAACAGAAATGTGCATTGAGTCACAAATGCAATTCTCAAACAAAAAAAAGTCAAACATTTTTTGGCTACTTTAATTCGGTGTCTTCCACAGCACAGGTCACAGAAGCAACCAACACATAGCTGTAAAATACAAACGAAACAACGACCTTTAGATGTTTAATGCCCATATGCACCGTAAGTCAGGTGCGCGATTAATTACGTAAACGTGGATTATAGCGTTTTCGACTTACTGCACTGATTTTAACAACGATTGCACTACAGTGCAGATTGAAAACTCGTCTGGTGCCCAGAAGTGCAATAAATCTGAACTGGTAAGTCGAACATACACCAAATTTCAGTGCAATTCAAGTAACTGTTCTGTCAGCCAATTGATGACAGTTTGATGTCATTTTGCATCTTGAGAGCTCAATTTCATTCTGTGGTGGTTTTGGAATTTGAATAGTTTAAATCCGCCTTATTCAATCATTTATTCTATTTATCGACATAAAAACTAACAGCATTTTGTGTAATATGGCTTTTGCACTAAAAATGAACATCTATCTATGTCGGTAAATACTTATGTATATCTTGTTGTATATCTTCTTCCGTCAGTTTATGAACAACATCTACAACAAATACTCATATTTTTGGGACACCCACAGCCATTATTTGCAATTTAACTAGATATGCTTCAATTTCCTCATCATCCGAAGATGACGATATTCGTAGCATCCATGCTACCCCACTACCCAGTTCTTAATTTAAAAAATTATTTTGTCTGACAAATAAAATAGATTATAATTAATATTTTATAGCGCTTTTGACTTACTGCCCTATCACTGCACTCGTAGGAACTGAGTGTCAAAATTATGTTCGTCTTACATTTGAGTGCAAAGCTAGTGTGGTTTTTTTATTCTCGACTTATCCGCTTAATTGCACTTGAGTGCAAATTATCGCCACGGACTCTCTGAGCTCGTGGCGATTTTAGTGCATTTTTGACATCTATAAAAATATTAATTATAACATATTTTACTTGTCAAAGGAAATAACTTTTTGAATCAAGAACTGGGTAGTGGGATAGTATACATAGTAGTATGGATGCTAGGATAGGTTACGGAAGCTACGGGAAGCGTAGTTTAAAGAACTGCGAACATCGTCATTCCTTGGATGATGAGGAAATTAAAGCATACCTAGTTAAATTGCAAATAACGGCTGCGTGTGTCCCAAAAATACGAATGTTTGTTGAAGATGTTGTTCATACACTGACGGAAGAAGAGATATAAAAAGATATACATAAGTATTTACCGACATAGAAAGATATTCATTTTTAGTGGTCAAACCCTAGGCTGGTGCAAAAGCCATATTGCAGAAAATGCTGTTAGGTTTTATGTCGATAAATCAATAAATAATTGAACAAGGCGGATTCAAACTACTCAAATTCCAAGACCACCACAGAATGAAATTGAGCTCACGGGGTGCAAAACGACATCAATGTGCACTGTAGTGCAATCGTGGTTAAAATCAGTGCAGTAAGTTGAAAACGCTATTATAGACGTCAAAAATGCACTGAAAACTCCACGAGCTCAGAGATTCCGTGGCGATAATTTGCACTCAAGTGCAATTAAGCGGATAAGTCGAAAACAAAAACCACACTAGTTTAATAAGTCGGAAACGCTATTAGTTTATTTGTTCACTATGCACTGCAAACTGACAATTCTGACACTGTCACTGTCAAAACCATCTTACGAACACAACCTTGTCGTATCTCCAATCTGGATTAGTTAATCTCTTGACGGTGTATGGCTGGATGCCAAAGATTAGCAAAACATGATTAGGGAACTAGGATTAGAATCGCCAAACGGTGCATACGGGTGTTAATCAGCCGAAAAATTACAAAATTAGTAGTTTGAAAACAGACATAGTTTCACACATTTCGATTTAATTTTTTTTAGATGGTTGTTTAATTTGTAATTTACACCTATGTGTTGGTTTTTTGTGTGACCTATATTGTGAAAGACATCGCGTTAAATTAGCCAAAAAAATTTGACGTATGGTGTCTTGCCGTATTTTTCCATTTACTGCAGACAACTGCGCCAACTTTTAGGGTTTAGCTTAAAACGCAATACTGTCCCACTTTTTCAATGATGGTATGTATGTATCATGGGGTTTATGGGGTTTATGTAAAATATACTAATAACAAGGAAGCGACCTTTTAATTTAGTATCGACAAAGTAGTCGACAAAGGACGACGCGTGAGGACCCTGGGCCTCCAAGACTATACGGGGTCCCCAAAACGACAGGACCCTCCCGCAGCTGCTGGCCCTGCGGGCCCTTAGTTACGCCGCTGGGCGAAACATAATACGCTAATCGCCAAATCCATTGAAATTTAACTCTCATATACCGGGTGTCCCAGAGTTTCCTTGACCCGTGATATTTTCGTAACGAAAACTGTTCTGAGTGGTATTTTTGAAAGTACTATAGGCTGTAGGGTCTGTCATACTATGCATTCAAAAAATTTTTTGTGTACTACGTCATCCCCAAAAACTTACCCGAACTTTTTATTTTTAAATAGCGCCCTAAAATATTGTGGTACCTTTGATGTTAAACGCAAACTTTTTTTCGTAAAATCATGAGCATAATATAAATAAAATTAGAATTTGCTTGAGCCTAATATTTTACAAAAAAAGAAAAAAACGAAAAGAAAGAAAACTACGTAGGTTTTTAAGAGGTTTTTAATGTTCTATCATACCACGCTAAAAAAACTCTTTCATCATTTTTTATTATGAAAATATTAGGCCTCAAACAAGTTAATATTTTATCATTTTATGACGACTTTACGGAAAAAAATAGTTTTTGTATGAAATCAAAGGTACTACACAATTTTAAATAAAACAAATTTAACTTATTTACACATAACGATGATACCATTTTATTATTTCCCATTGCATAAAGCTATAGCCTGAAATCCCCTTGCAACTAAATCATCGCCCACCCGCCCGCAAAAAAAAACATCCAACACAAAAACCCTCGTAAATAGTTTATTGCGTCTCCCTCCTTAGGAACTAGGACGCCACAGTTTTTTTGTGCTTACTTCAACTGAACGTTGCGAAACCATCAAGAGCCTCCAACCCGTGTAAAAACGAAGTTTGAGCTGATTTTATATTTTTGGTTTTTTGATGATTGCTTCGCCGCCACTAGCACGGTTTTTCAAAAACAGATTCGTTTTCCATTCTCGCCGCGGTAGTAAATTCTGTGTCAAAATTTCATTAAAATCAATTCAATAATTTTCGCTTTAGGCAATATACATAGAACGAAATAAAGCAAAACTCGTATGTACACATCACAAAATTGGTTTCTGTAATAGGCAAGCCAATGTTCAGCTGGACCTAAAAAAATGTAATATGCCGGTAGGTATTTCTTCTTCAGGTCAATAGACAGACTATTATGAATACAACAATTTTTTCAGTTTTACCACCCCCACACCCAACCACCCCAATTTCATCCCACCCAAAAAAAAATTGAAAATGATCAGTAACCCCTAAAACGCCTAAAAACAAAGTTTGAGCTGTGTTTATATTTTTAGTTTTTTATTATTTCTGCGCCGCTACTGACATTTTTGAAAACCATTCGCATTTTTTATCCTCGCCACGGTAATAATACTGTGTCTAAATTTCATTAAAATCAATTCGATAATATTCGCGTTACGCAATATAGAACGATTTAAAACAGCACTCGGATGTATACATCACAAATTCCCTTGTCCCTTGGTTTCTATTATAAGCAAGGCAATGTTCGGATGGACCTAAAAAAGTGTATTATGCCGCTAGGTCTTTTATTCACAGGTCATTGGACAGCCCATCATGAATACAACAAATTTTTCAGTTTTACAACCCCCCCCCCAACCACCCCAAATTCACCCCCATCCAAAAAAGTAGAAAACGATCAGGAACCCCTAAAACGCCTAAAAACGAAGTTTTTTTTGTATGGTCGGCCTCTCGCAAAGGCTGAAAGCCTATCGCGCTGTAGAAGCGCTGCGAGAGGATAAGTATCGGTTCACGTTAGATTTGAAACGCTGCAGGTTGTAGCCATCAGGAAACAAATTCCCCGGCAGCTGATTCCACAGCGTCGAAGTTCTCCAAAAGAAGGAATGCTGGAGGAGACTGGTTCGGGGAGTAAGGACCTCGACCTGGTAAGGGTGAGCTCGCAGAGCTTCTCTAGTGTTCCTGGTTCGGACGGCCTGTGGTGTTATTATCTGAGAGAGCTCACTCGAACATCTTCCGTGATAGAATCTGTAAAACAGGGATAGGTCAGCCACCCTCCTTCAATGTTCCAGGCTGTGGAGGTCCTTTGTGAGGTTAGGCGTATCGATTAGTCTAATCGCTCTTTCCTGGATAGTGTCCAGAAGCTTTAGAGAGTGCTTCGGAGCGCATCCTCACACATGGGAACAATACTCCAGCGGTGGCCGGATCTGTGCCTTGTAGAGCAGCAGCAGTTGCTCTGGTGTATACAACTTCCTACAGCGGAACAAAACTCCAAGCTTCTGGGATTCGGTTTTAGCAATACTGACGACGTGGTCGTGCCAGGACATGTTATTGTTGATGTTGATTCTCAAAAGCTTGGTAAGCCGTCGTGAGACTTCTTTGTAAGTGTTGTTGCCTGAGTGTTTTGTATGTTAACAACGAAGTTTGAGGAATATTTGAAATTTTTCGTTTTTTGTTAATTACTCTACCTCGCGTACAACGATTTCCAAAATTATCGGAACATTACCTACTACCACACCACAACATATCGCTACCCAAATTTCATCACAATCCGTGCAGCGGTTACTGAGATTACGACGTTAGAAGAACGCCAACAGATAGACAGACAGACCGACAGACAGATAGACCTATAGACAGACAGACCGACGGAAATGAGCGACGTGGATTTTCGTTATGTAGACATCATAACACGCCCAAAAAGCGTATTATCTCAAAATCGAAAATTTTCGCGATCACAGTACTCCTCTCACCTATCGGTGTGGGAAGTAAAAAGTAGGGGATGAGTTTTAGGGGTTGAAGTACAAAAAAATGTATGGTATAATAGGTAATTCAGTATCCTTGAAACTTAGTATTTTTTTTATTTGTTTTTGTTACGAAAACATTACGCGTCAAACAAATCCTTACGTTATTTAACTTGTGCTAATGACTTTACGGAAATAAGAGGTTTGTGTATAAAATCAAATGTACTACAAGATTTTAAATAAAATAAGGACTTAGTTTGTGTAGGAAAAAATACTGGGAGGTTTAAAAAAATCAAAATTGGCAGTGTTGTATCTACATGAACTGCATCACCAAGGTATGAGATATATATGTACCTTATAAGTGATCCATTGGTGAGTTCCGTCAATTGGTTTCAGAATAATATGTTTAATAACTTTTTTGGACATATTGAGTCGTAAAAAATCTTCTGGCGAACACAAAATCTCCTCATCGCTGGTATCAACTGGAAATAAACATGGTTGTGATCAAAGGGTAAAAAAAACTTACTACTAGTGCAAATACCTATTGATAATGTTGCCTTGAAGGTTTCCATAATCAAAAATATATCTGAAGAAAACTCGTTGTGTTTATGCTTAATCATCAGATTACCGGCTATTGTTCCAATCTACAAATAAATAAAATACATTTTCTACTGCTCGTAATCATGACGTAGGTGACAATATCGCAAAAAGGTACAAAATGCCCACATGCAAATGGCCATCGAAAGTTAAATTATATTACTTAATTAGTGGAAAATGTGTCAAAATCTTAATGAGTAAATTAAATAAATTAAATAGCGTTTATTGTAAATATTATTCCAGAGTAGATAATAACAATAGACAAATACCCAAAAAAAGTTAAAAACTTGTGCTTGGGGTAGGACAATTATTATTATGACATAGAAGCAACAAAAAAGGTCAAATCCAGAAATATTTTTATGTTCCATAAACATTAGTAATAATAGATATTAAATATGTCAACAAGTTAACGAATTTTAATGCGATTATTATTTACTATCCATTTTTTTAAACTATACAGGGTGGGCCAATAGTGCGTGGACGGAAGATTGTGGGCTTACTAAAGAATATTTCAAAAATCTGTCACTTGATTATGGTAGGGACCCTTGAGGGCTATAACGTAAAAATATTTTCACTTAAATTTTGACGTTTATACAGGGTGATTCATATCAAACTTACATTTTTTTTAATGGAACTCCCTATATATTATTGCACATTTGGATTCCTTAGTCAGTTCTTGTGTGACTTTACATGGAACTTTAAACGAACGGTTTAGGCGCAAATCCCCATTGTTGGTATAAGTAGGGATCAGAAAAAAATTGAATATCGCAGCGATTATAAAACTTAGAAGGCCGTTACTTTGCCGTACGATTAAGCATAGAATGCCTCGCCTTAGGTCAGACGGCTAAATTTGGATTCTTTTTGTACTTGGAGAAATCAGTAGATTAATTAAGGAAACTTCAATCACAGACAACTTGATGTTTTCGAACAGGAATGCCTATTTTGGTTTAAAGAATCAAATGTAAAATTTGATTACTTTTCTAACGATATAGCACACTCGATATCGATCTTTTTTGGTTTTCATTTTATTTCAAATTTTTAGTAAAATTGGTGTTTTTCGATTTTCCTGCGTGCAAGCGACCTAGCAGGCCATGAAAAATAAACAAAAGCCCGTTAATATGGAAGTTTTGCAGACAATACCGCTGTTATATTTTCTGCTGGAAGTTGGGAAATATTAAAATCAAATGCTGAAACTGGTTTTAAAAGAATATTCAACTGGTTCAGTAGTTGACTTTTAACAGTCAACTTCAACAAAACTCACTTTGTTCCATTCGCGTCGTATGCAAACGGCTTACCAAAATACGCCACCTTACAAATCAGTTGTAGACAGGTATTCAGGTTGTATTCTTGTATAATGTTGTTATAATGTATGCTTGAATAGTGTTTATTGTACATTTGACAATGTCTATTAAAAATCTACTAGGCAACCACGTTTATTTTTCGTCTTTAACGATACTGCGGCCTTGGATGGTTCTGTCCTCAACATCTGGCGACTGCGCGTTGTATAATAAATGATTAGTGTCTTAAAGTTTATTGTCGGATATATCTTGAACGTTTTTTCAATTCCAGAAAATGTCCTCATTGTATCAAAATCAGGGTGTATACATCATACCCATCAGCCAATTACCATACGCTCTTGGTTTGGATATACGCATCAAGTTTCTCTTTAGTGTGACTTAGTAAAGACGTTAATTTTAAGAATATGTGATTACATTTCTCACTGGAACGGTTGCAACCATCTCTATGTGCTGAGCCATGTCCCTCAAATATTGAAAGTCTTGGTATTCATTCGCTGCATTGTTGAATATTTCTATAGCTTTATTCAAAGTAATGTTTGCTCCAAGAATCAATGATCTGGCGTCTACATAAAAAGTGGTTAGTTCGTTCACACTTGTTATGTCTACGTAAAGTTGTGGAGGATTTGTAATGTAATAAACACCTGAAAAGATATTGGTTAGGTAGATTCGTGATATCTAATCAACGATATAGTATATCATGCTTGCAGTTTGAGTAAAAGTGTAATCGGATCATTGGCACAATCATGCAGAGTAAAACATCTATGGTCGCTGACTGGAGTTTTGGATTATGAATTTGTACCTCTTCAGAGGGCCATAATTTAAGGCAAAAATGGAATATCTAGCGATGCGAAAGAAAAATCACCAAGTAATATGGAATCAATAAAAGAATGGAGACGCGAAGTGGGCCCTTCTGTATCTCTTCTTAGTCTAGTACCCAAGTCTAGCCCCCATAGCAATAGTAAAGATGGCCTTGGATCATCTTTACGAACAAGAACCCTTGAACCTACTATAGTCGGCCTATTATACTCAAGGGTCATGGAGGTATAGAATGTGTGCTGAAGATATCTCTTTCTTGTTGTAATCAGTGGCGTAACTTCAAATTCGGAGCCCCTCCGCAAGGTAGTTCTCGGGGCCTCCCCGCAAGAAATGTTCCGTGGCTTCTCTTTTCATAATATATTATGTGTATACACATAGAGGGTGTGTGCTAAGTTGGTTCTTTTTTTTAAACTGTGAAACTGTGTATAGAAGTCGTAAAATAAACAACTTTTTCAAGTAATAACTACTTTTTTTCGAAAACTGAAAAATAAGCGAGATACAGAATCAAAAAAATAAGTCTGGACTTGTGTATTAAGACGTACCTACCTAGTCTGTTTATGTTTAGTTTTTTGCTCAAATGTTTGTCTTATCATGAGGCATTGTACCTGTCAATTAGTGCGCTAGTCTGTTTGAGTTTATCTTAGTTAATTCTAAATCGATAACTCCTAAAAGTTGCATTCATAATAATGTGCCGCTTTTAGGATTAACCAATTCAAAATTAACAAAGATATACAGAAAGCGGCTACTGCACTATCTGACAGGTGCAATTCCTAATCGATAAGACAAAAATCTGAGCAAAAAACTAAACATAAACAGGCTACATACGTCTTGATACGCAAGCCCAGATTTAGATTTTTTATTTTGTATCTCTATTTTTCAATTTTGTGAAAAAGGATAATTAAAAGGTTGTTTATTTCAACGATATCTATACACATTTAAAAAAGTATCAACTCAGGACTCACCTTGTATATATTAAAGAGAAAATCTTGGGTTGTGGCCAAAATTTTAAAAAGAAACACGGGTTACTGCATAAAGGAGATTATGGTGTTAACTGACAAGCTTTCTGCAATGTTTATTGCCATCTTGAGGGCTTTAATGTTTAACGACACTTAGATGCAATTCTCGAACAGAAACCGTCAAAAAATTATTGGTTAATTTAACTTGGTGTCTTCCTCAACACAGGTCACACAAACAACCAACACATAGGTGGAAAATACAAACTAAACAACGACCTTTATATGTTTATATCTCCCGAAAAATGACAAAATTCGTGGTTTGAAAACATACATTTTCGAATAAAAGATCGTTGGTTAGTTTGTATTTTACACCTAGGTGTTGGTTGTTTGTGTGACCTGTGTTTGTCCATTTACTGCGGATACTGCGCCGATTTTTAGAGTTCAGGTCAAAATGCGATACTGTCTCACTTTTTCAATGATACATACAGGGTGTTTACGATCTTAGTGCATTAATTTGGAGGAACGATAGATCATGATATTTCGAACCTGAAACCCCGGTACCATTTCACCAGTTAACGCATAGTTAAACAGAAAAAGATTAAAAAAGTATGACTGCAAAATCACATTCCGACAAAATTGCCCAGTATTCGCCCTAGTTTCTGTCAGCTGTTTTTGGAGATATTCACGTAAACAAATGCTATTATGTCTAGACTTGTTGCCGCATATTTTGTGTTATCAGAAAATGTTGCGATTCTTTTGAAACTTCAAATTTGGGATATTCGTATTAAATTTGTGGTACAAGCATTACAATGATGTGTAATATTCGTACTTTACATAACGGCATTAAGATCGTAAACATTCTGTATGTCGTGGTGTTTATAGGTTGAAGTAGTATTTGTAAAATATACAAGAAAAGCGACCTTTTGTTACACAAACGATTTTGAGGGCCATGGGCCTCCAAGACCACGGGGCCCTCAAAATCACGGGGCCCCCCGCGACTGCGGGCATGCGGGCCCTTATAGTTACACCACTGGTTGTAATTAGTTGAATTATCAGGGAAAACACCAGAAAAGTGTAAAATAAACTGCTAATTTGATATCGCGTTTGACAGTTCATATAAAATTCGGACAAGACTTCACTATTTACATAGATAGTATACAAGTATATATCTTAGCACTAATACATCATATTCTCTGATATTAATTTCAACACCCCCACATAGCAAACAGTATCCGACAAGAAGTCAGATACTTAAGGCTAATCCTTTAATAAACCTTGCAATTTTAGTAACGTGCAACTATTTTGTTAAAATATCAGCTATCATGCCATGTGAGCCACTAGCCCAGCTCTATGACTCACTTTATTGTTAGCGTCACACTTCTTTTTGAATACCCACTTGCACGAAACCACATGTTCACTTTCAGAAGCATCAACTAAGTCCCATGTACAGTTTTCTTCAAAGGACCTCTTGTCCTCTTCCATGGCTCGTTCCCAACAGTCAGTATTTGGTCTTCCAAGAGCTTCTTCTACGGACATTGGTACATCCTTCAAATCTAGGTGGTCACCAACACATAAATATGTGACATACTCCTCGGATATCTTAGGCTTTTTCTCTGACTGACCTTATTACTGGTGTTTCTGAAATCTCGAAGTCGCCTTTAGAATCAGATACATCTGATTGAAGCAGCAAATCTCCCACTTGAATCAGATGCCCCTGATTGAACCAGATTTGATCTTCTTTTTTTTATCACTATAATATCTCTACTTGTGATTACCTTCTTTGTTTCTGTATTATAAAGCCTATATAGCATTTTACATTCTCTTTTACAAAAAATCCTAATATGGCTTATATTAGGTTTTTTCTGATGCCAAGCTTCAAAAAGGGTCATATTCAAACCTAAAACAATTGATCTATTGAACAGGTAGACAGCTGTGATCACAGCTTCAGCCCAAAAAGATTTATCCAAATTGGCGTCAAACAACGAACAATAGTTCTCTTTAAACTTTTCAGCATGCCATTCTGCTTTGGAGTATGTGGGAGTTTTCTAATGAAGGATACCTTGTTTCTTTGACAAATTTTCAAATTCCACTACTACAAAATTTCACAATCTGTTCTTAAGCATTTAAACTTTAGATGTGCTTGATCTTCAAACATCTGCTTAAAATCCTTAAAATACCCTACGGTCCGACCTTTGTGCTTTAATAAATAATATACAAAACATATTCGGGTTGAATCATCTTCAAACTGCCACTGCGTGCACATGTCGGGACGCTTGCAATCCCCGTCACACACAAAGGTGTGATGGCCAGATATCAGACTTCTTTCCAGTGAGAGATGAGAGACAGAACCGCGCCACCTTGATCTGAGGCTCTAAAATCGGTCCTCTAGTTTCATTACTGCAAACTCCAGTACGACTCGGCACACACATAAGTAACACTTGATATCTTGCCGAAATGATGTCCAAGATCATTCTATATTGCAGAACGAGTCTTGATCTAAACCTGAAAGTGCAGCAGGCACGTATTTAGGGGGGGCCCAGGGGGTCCGTTATAAAACGTTATAAAAATGCCGCCTAAAAAATGGAATCCACAAATATGCACCCCCCCCTCCCGCAAATTTAAGGATTTGAGGTGGCAACTCTAATCTGGACCCCCCCCTGAAAATTCAACCAAGTGACACCCATAATCTGGACCCCTCAAAACCAAATCCTGGATACGTGCCTGAAAAGCAGATAGTAATCCACCTGCTAGGCCCCGAATTTCGTGAACCCGAGAGGCACAAGCTAAAATCTTGTATATTTCTTAGAACACTGTGGTGCACTGGCGGATCTACGGGGGGCTTTTGGGCTGAAGCCCCCCAAAACCTCTGAACTGTTTTTTGTAAGAATGTATATGTATATGCCCAATATAATTTTTTTTGAAGCTGGTAAATTATATTAATTAGCAAGAATGGCCTAATTTCACTACTACGGCTTCAATTATTGTATGATATTCGTTGACGTATAGTGTCTCAGTTACATTGCTTACAATCAATCAACATAAATTATTTGATTTTTGCGCCGGCTCCGTTCGCTCCTTTTCAAATTTTTAATCTTCCTTATGAACTTTGGGCTCCATTCTTCTTAGGGTGCCATCTCTCTTCGGAGGTTGGCAATCATCTAGGCGATTCTAATTTTTGATGTAGCTGCTTTGAACAGGTCTATTGAACTACAATGGAACCAGTCTCGGACATTCCTTAACCATGATATGCGTCTCTCCCAACCGATCTTTTTCCGTCAATTTTTCCCTGCCCCCATAAAACAACGTTAAACTACTGTTTTGGTCGCTTTATTTTATAAAAGACCTTTCACAAGAGTCAGCAATTCTATTGAGTGAGGAAAAGGTCGAAGAGGCAATTAAAACCTTGAAAAAATACTCCAGTCCTGGTCCAGATGATTTACCTACAATTGCTCTTTAGAACTGCAGTAAATCAATTAGTGCTCGCCTATCAGATGCTATGCAGGAGTGTCTATCGCTTGATAGAATCCCACTGAAATGGAAGGAATCAACAGTTATCCCAATATTCAAAAGAGGCGATCGCCATAGATCAGATAACTACAGACCTATTAGTGTAACCTGCCAGCCACTAAAATGTATGGAGAAGATAATAGTCAAAGAGCTGACAGTCTTTTTCTTTGAAAACAAGCTAATACCGCCCTCACAACATGGATTGTTCTACAGCAACAAACCTACTAGAATGTCTTCAAAACTAGACATACAACCACGACAATTCTCAGCCTACAGACGTGATTTATCTCGACTATGAAAAGGCATTCGACAAGGTCCCACACAATCTGCTCTTAGAAAAGTTGGAGCACTTTGGAGTGAGAGGACAACTATTATTGCTGCAATATTTTATTGCATGAGAGATTCTATTGTCTGAAAGTGAATGGTGAGCTCTCAAAACAACATCGGGTGCGTAGTGGAGTTGTCCAAGGATCGGTTTTAGGCCCACTACTTTTCATAACGTACTTTACTTGTTTGATCTGGTCAGTCTCACCGAAACCAACATGCAGAACTTTGCAGATGATGCAAAACTCTTTGCAAATCCATTGCTAGAAGCAACACAGCTAAAGGCCTATCTAAAGACAGTTGAGCAGTGGTCAATAAATTGGGGAATGAACGAATCTAAACGCAAGGTATTAACAATTGGTCCAAACAACCCTATAATGAAGAATACACACTAAACAAAATAACTTTGGCTACTGTTTAAGAGCAAAATGACCTGGGGGTCATAATAACCTCCGACCTGAAATGGGAAAACCATATACTGAAGATCGCCAAGAAAGCTAACTTGTTTGTATACCTTACTAAACATGCATTCAAAGATCACTAAGTAGAAATGATTCACAAGATATACGACCCAAGCTTGAGTATGCCTTCACAGTGTGGAACCCTTATTATTTTAAGGACATAAAAGTGTTAGAAAGGGTACAAAGACGAGTTACAAAAATACCAGTTGAGCTACGTGACCTTCCTTATACCGAGCGACTAAAGAGACTAAAATTAACAACCTTAAGGGAAAGAAGACATAGAGGAGACCTAATTGAAATATTTAAGATCATTGGTAACTACTACAATTGCAACATTAGGCATATCTTCAGACAAAACCAAAACCATCTTCGGGGGCACCCCAAGAAGCTCGAAAAGGAAAAGTCATCAAAACTACCCAGGAAAAACTTTCTGTGCAACAGAGTTGTGCATTCGTGGAACGCGCTAGAAGATCGGACAGTTACAGCGCCCAGTGTTAATTCATTTAAAAACAGACCTGACAATGAACTTGCAAGTAATAGCGTTAGAATGATACACTACAGTGCATAATTTCACGGAAACATGGTTAAAGGCAACAATAGATTCATCGGTTTTTCCGCCTGCTATTGGAAAATTTACAAGATTACAAGATATATTACAAGATTACAAAACTTGTCCCTACCAGGCCCCTCCCCCAAAATAAAATTCTATATTCTCCACTGCCGTGGTGTATACTCCAAGAGAAAGGGGCAGCTTCATTTTTCGTCCGTAGACCCCAGCGCCGGAGCCTTCATCGACAAGTAAAGGTGGATACAGATTGCTGTGACGTGACGTGGTAACACATCATCTCAACCTCCGTAGGTTCGCATCAGCCATGTAGCGTTGTCCACCTTCGCCTGACGTACAGCACATTACGTGTAGTACACTGCATGATCCCGACAGTTAGCTGTGAGCCTCCAACCATTAATGTGCTCCGTGTTTTTGATATGCTAGAAGAAGAGGAAGAACAAATGGCTGCTCTGTTGATTGCATCCACAGAATGGATGCATTCCTATTAACATGGAGCGAGAGAAATTCGGGGAGTTCCAAAATTTAATGCCTCAACAGGTAGAAGATGAATAGGGATTTAAATGGCATTTCCGAATGACAAAAACGTAATTCTACTATATCTTCTAAGCTTGGTTGGTCTTAATATCGAAAAGCGCTCCCCTTAACTCATGGAAAGCATTCCTACTAAGATACAACAAAGCAAAACCATCTCAATCCTCTCACACCTTTACACGACTGACAAAAAATCTAGATTATTTGATTTGGCTCTAACGCGTCAGAAGGCGTGTGGCGTCAGATTGCATCATCCTCTACGTTCCCATGTCACGTCAGCACAATGGATGCATTCAGCAGAAAGATCGGGAGCCGCTACTTTTGTAGCAGCTACATCTCAACAGTTGGCGTTCTGCGGCGTTATTTATGCGCTCTGAGATATCACGATAGTTTGTGTTTGTGTGGATGTCAGTCTTCAGTGTAATGTCAAATGAGTGGTCACATTTGAGGTTAGGGTGGGCGTGTTTATTAAAAATAAAAAACATGTAAGATTGTATCAAAGTTCTGGACTGTGTAAAGTTGTGTGGACAACGACTTTTGATCATACATCATTCCGTTGTCTTTTTTTAAATGTGACAACATAACCTATAAGATAAGTATCATAACATGTAACACTCACAAGGTCAGAAGTAGCTTATTCCGCTCCGCTCCAAGTGCTCTCCAAGCATACTTTTCCATCGCTACAAAAAATGGCAACCGCTGGAGCCACAGCATAGAAAACAACCAGCACAATAACTCAAGATGGCGGAAATTACACGCGCATCCCCACTTTTGGATGGGTTTTTTGTAGGAATGGTAACGGTACTTCGATACTTCTGCACTAATATCGAGTTTTTTGTCATTGATACTTTTTGAGGCATTCCAAGCTGGTATCGATAATTTTGTATCGGTATCGAAAATAATTATATAATTATTGAGGGGTGTAATCAGGTGCCCAGAATGCTCTCTACGAACCAAATGCGCCTATTTGGATAAAAAATATCGAGTTGGTACCAGTATCGATATTTTCATTTTTGCATCTCTACCCAAACTTGACAGCCGTAAAATCATCCAAAAACCCTCTCAAGGTCAAATTTTGTGGAGACCATTTTTATATAGGAAATCCTGAGATATTATGCTCGTTGTTTTCTATGCTGTGGCTGGAGCTGTAGCTGCTAGGTAGCGCACGCGTTCAGCTGAAAATTTGGTAGCTGCTCCGCAACTGTTGAGTCTGCAGAGTCTGCTGAGTGCAACCAATGTGAACGTAAATATACAAAACCCAATGCTGGAATTTTATACGACACGCATTACCACGTCATTCCACGTGTTAACACGTCACGTCATATCAATCTGTATCCACCTTAAGCCGTTTGTATGACAGAAGCCCGCCTGCCGCTTGACCCTGAAGGATGCCTCGCCGTAAATTTGCAACAGAAGCAATGTAATCAGGTGGGTATCGAGTGTATTCATATTCCACTCATATTCCAGTATCGCTATTGAGTCACTACAGGGATGCAGTTTGTTAAGCAAAAAGTCAGTAGCTTTTAGCTAACAAGAGGGCGGATCATCTGACTAGGGTAGAGGTAAACCACTTCTAACTGGGCCTGAACCAATGCTAGGACTTGGCAGGCACTAAGCTTTGGACTTAAAACGGACTGGCGAAAGCTTGGTTAGAGAGACTTGACCACAGTATATCCATGTTATACACATACACAGTTGCCCAACTCTTCAGAATTATGGAGATTCGCGCATCGTTCGTGAGATGTGGTGCATGGCGATCGCTTCAGTCGCGTTCAGGCTATGAGAGTCAGAGAGTCTTCACTCTATGTTCATAGTGTCTTTGACAGAACCGGATTAAGCAAATTTTCTGATACGCAGATATGGATAAAGGGATGCGTGAAGTCACTTTTATATAATAATAATATAATATCAAAACTGAATAAATTACGATGGCTTTCTATATCCAACTAATACAAATAGAATCTTTGGGTTTATTACTTTTTACACAAAATTATTATCTCAATCTTTTCTTACCTCAAAGATAAATTAAATTTTAAGCGTAATATACAGCCACTTATTATTAGCTTTCCTAATAATTTCTCACTGTTTCCTCACAGCACACAGCACCACAACGTTCTGAAGATCTTTCACGATATGTAACAAAATTAATGTGATTATGTATTCCAACATTATGCAATGTTTAAGCAGTCCAGTTTAATGGATGCTAAAATGGAGAGCTCACAATAAAAAGAACTAGCGTGCTAGTTTCAAAAATATCAACATGGATTCGTATCTTCAATATACCTATACGTATGTAATATACGTATAGGTAGTCTTGGTAAACTAGATAGAAAACAGTTTTGCACTTTTTTTATGAATAACTACCAGTTTAGTATATTTTATCGTTGTTATAAACACGTTGATCATTATTTTTATGTACACCCTACAAGTCTCATCAGTTTTGCTGATTGCTACGTTTTCGTACCTTAAACGTTTTTCGTTGATGATTGGTGAAGGTTAATTTGAAGGCCGTGGGTCAACTACACATAAATGTTATTTTCGACGCAACGCCGATACAATTACCCATATTTGAATCATATAAGATAAAATAAAGTTTTTACATTTATTTAAATGTCTAAGATTAAAAGTAAGATGAGGTAAAATAAAGTTGAATAAATTTCACATTTTTGTAATTTACTTACAAATAAGTCACCTATTTTCTCGGAAATAAAAATTTTCTTTCATACACTGATTATCTCTTGTTTTGCTTCTAAACAACTGTTTACACCCCAATATTATATGCAGAGAATTCGTGATGAATTAGAAAAATCAGTACAAAGCACTTTCACGTACAATAAAATCGAATGAATGGATCCAACTTACAAACTGTAATTTAGAATACCAAAGACAACTGCCTAAACTCGATGAAGAATATCACAACATTATTACACTGCTCTCAAAATTTTCTCTATTTACGAGATATATCGCGTTATTAAAGTTATTGCAACCAATTACGCTTCTTCATTCGATTACTCATCAGTATTGCTAAACCGACCCTGTGCTCCAAACGTGAACGGCAATACTCGCGGCTAGTGCTGAGGAGCCGACGTGGAGTTATGAGAGGTAATTTTTTCGGAGACAAATTATAGTCTGCATAATTTCTACAAGGTTGCACTACTGTATAACATGGATATACTGTGACTTGACTGCAGGCAACCAAACAGGTTTATAGCAGGTATGCTTTAGCCTTTGATTGAGCCATTGTCAGGAGAAGATGTTTATGATTCACGAAAGAGGTAAAATACTCCATTTACTACTGAGGTTGCGAAGAAGACGAAACTTCGCTTCAGTTTATCCTTGCCAATTATTCCTCCCTGCGTGCTTGCGCCAATACTTTTTAATACTTACCTCTAGCAGTATTTCCACCCACAAGCTGATAGCTCGCATCTTCAGCGGAAATAAGAATATCCAACAAATCATTGAGATTGTGAACTTTCACCCACTTTGATTGCTGGAATGCATGGTAGTAGCTTTCTGGCTTGCATTTCTGTTTGCAGACTGTTCTACATTCGCCATCAATTTTACATGGCTGCATATCTTCGATATCTTTTATGATTCCTGAAATTAAAATTTGTATCAGACTACAGGTGTGGATTAAACCAGGGTTCGGCAACCTTTTTCGGATGGCGGGCAATTTCCAAAATAAATTTTTTTATGCGGGCCGCACATTCAAATGTAACCTAAATAGTGCTTTCATATCATATACGAGCATTAATACTATTAAAAATTAATATAGATTACAATACAATATAAAAGGATTTTTTAAACTTTTAAATCAGATTAAGGACAACCGAAATACGAGGGTGGTCCCGAAAATCGATAGTTATCGATTCCACCCTGTATCTCAAAAACCAAGAGGGCCATGATAATTTTGTTGACCGCATCTTTGGCTTCACGAAAAATAGCACAATATCGCGAAAACCGCAACTCTCTATCTTCAAAAAATTATCGAGATACCCCGTAAATACCCAAAATGGGATACCCTGTACAGTATTTATTTTAGTGTCAGAAGTGAGATTAAGCTGTCAGTAGTTCGAAATGATTATACATTTAAGTCGTACTATCAGTTGCTTCGGTCATAGATAAAGTATATTATTCCACTTGTTAATTTAGAGCACTCGCTCGTGCTGCGAACTTCAACTGTGTCAATTATTACCATCATTACCGCTCGTTGAACAAAACACTATTACCTTGTTCCTTTTTTACGAGACTTCTAAATGAATGCACAATCGGCCTATAGCCAGTGCATCTGCAGAGTACTCCTCCGAATGAATTTTCGACAGTGCTTTCTGACAGCTGCTTTCCATCTCCTTCCATCAACGCAAACATGTTCATCACCATCCCTGGAGAGCAGAAACCACATTGGGTGCCATTTCCCCGTGCCAAGGTTGTTTGTACCGGATGGAAGCCTTGAACTGGACCTCCGATTCCTTCTATCGTATGAATCTTCCAGCCGTGACATGACAGAATGGAAACCAGACACTATTGAGACAATAATACAGTTTGAATTTGTAGAACACAAAAAGCGTACATGTGTGGTTTACAGCGGAAACGAGGGAAGATTTAACATCTGAGTATATTGAGTACCTACTGATGTTAACACCACATCCATTGTCCGTAAAAACCCGTTTAGCGTACTTTGCATCCAGAAATATCCGCATAGTAATTCCTGAAGTAATAAATAGTCATTATTTTTGGGAGACTTTGGAAGATGTGAAAATGGGCATAAAGCTACCGATGAGAAAGAACTACAGTACAGGGTGTCCCATTTTGGGCACTTTTACGAAGGTCTCGGTTATTTTTGAAGATAGAGAGCTGCGGTTTTCGCGACAGTCCGCTACTTTTTTTAAAATAAGGATGCTGTTAACAAAATTATCATGGCGCTCTTAGTTTTTGAGATACAGGGTGAAATCGAAAACTGTCGATTTTGGCACCACCCTCGTATCTCGGTTGTCTTTTATCTTATTGAAAAGTTTAAAAAAGGGTCTTATAGAATTTTTTCCTTAGAACCCAATGATGTAGTTTGATTTTTTCTCGCTTTAACCATTTTTCAGTTATGAAGCAAACATATATTTTTTTAAATGGAACACCCTGTACATTATTTTTGAGATCAATCGTAAATAATTCAAGGTTTTCAAAAATATATATTAGTATTAAGTTATTTTGATAGTTGCGCTCAAAATTTGATTTTGTTTTTTTTACTTTATTTTTAGCAGTAAGCCATGGTTAATAAATGATAAGCATCTAAGCAGTTATTACTCTACATGAGAGTTCCTACTCAAATTCGAAAAAACAGAATCAAAATACCTTTTTTTTAATCATAATGTCTCTTTAGAATAATGATTGTGTTATTGTAATATTGAGTAGGTAGTGGGCTATGACTCATTTATTAAAAGCAAAAAAGCAAATCTGTAAAAAAAATTGCGAGACTGTCAGTTTTTATTTATACTTTTATTAAATATAACTTTGTTCTTTCTGTGTTTTTATTTTAATTATTGTCAATTTTCTATAATAAGAGCAGCTTAGACACCTAGAGAGACAGCAACAGTTTCCAGAGATATTTGGTCGTCTAAAAATAAATATAGTTAGTAACGGATAATTTATTCAACCACGTCCTAAAACTTAATTTCAAGGAGAATAGGTAACAAAGGGAAACATACATACATATTAGGTTACGTAGAAGCAACGCCTTAATCATCTTGTAAGCACATAGAAGAAGCTGTAGTATCAACTGCAGAAAGAATTCTAAAGAAATTACAATTACCATCCATACAAGTTTAAGATACTTCAATATTTGCACAGGATCCAAGTTTGGGAATATTTAATCGCCATAACACGAAGGAGACCAATAATTATTTTAAATGTCATTAAAAGAATAAGAAATTGTGCCAGATTTGCATTCGAGAAAATAGTCTCCAACTTGAACCAACATCTCTAAAAGCTCCTCGATGTTTTCAGTTTTTATTTTGATTTAAATTCAAATTTAATAATGTGTTGATATTCTTCAGATATCATGTTGTTTGGTTTTAAGTAATGTAATAATGGACTAATAAGTAATATTCATTGAACATTATCGTAAATAGTAGTTAATAGCGAATAAAATACAATTAAATAATTGAGTTTAGAAGTATTGAATATCTTGTATCTTAATAATTGTTTACTTGGATATTGTTTTTAATAGATTAGTCATGGCCTACTGCTACAAATAAAGTAAAAGATGAAAAAATCAAATTTTGAGCATAATTTTGTTAATACATATATATAGTTTTGAAAAGCTTGAATTATTTCCGATTAACTTCAAAAATAATATTCAGGGTGTTGCTACACAACTGAAAAATGATTAGAGTAAGAAAAAATCAAACTACAGCACTGGATTCTACAGAAATAATTCTACAAGACTCTTTTTAAACTGTTCAATAATATAAAAGACAACCGAGTTACGCGGGTGGTCTCAAAAACCAAGAGGGCCATGATAATTTTGTTGACGACATCTTCAGTTTCACAAAAAAGTGGCACACTGTCGCGAAAACCGCAACTCTCTATCTTCAAAAATAACCGAGATACCCCGTAAAAGTGCCCAAAACGTGACACCCTGTACATGGCGGAAAGAGCCAATAATGTTAGTCGAAGTTGTGGTCTCAAAATAAACATAAAGAAAACAAAATTTCTATTCATTACATGATTAAATATTAATAATATCAGAGTAAAGTAGTAGTAGAGTAAGGCGATTTAAATATTCGGATCCAAATGAAAACGATACTAATTTTACTGAATCATTATTATACGGAGTTGAGGGATGGACGTTAACGTGGTTCATCACGTTGTCTAGTAAGCTAAATCCGCGAGAGGGCAGCATCTGTACACAACTATTATTTATTTCGAAGCTCCTCCTAGTTTCGGCTAGAAATACAGAAAAGAGCCATGGCCGCGACAGCAACGTTGCCAAGGATGCTCAAAGAAGCACCCGACGGGATCCCCTTGTCCGATAACCTTTGTGGACACCCATCCGACACCCGTACCGGCAACAAAAAATCTGCCGGCTTGTCCCTCAAAGGCAGCAGTAACAGCACACGTGGCCGTCCGTATTCCATCATTTGGGATATGACCATATGAGTAATCTGTAAACTTTGAATTGGGGAAGGGCTAGGCTTAGGAACTGTTGTATTATTTCGCAAGTGGGCATTATACAGGAGGGTTTGTGTATCTTATTTTCGGATAATTGGTATTTTGTTAATATTGATAAATTTTTTCGATGTATGCATGTATGTCTTTGCTGGAAGTTTGAAAATTTCATCAGATATAAGGTTGACGGTTATTTTGGTTATGTACGATAGCTATTTGAAAACATTTTACAGGGTGTGACATGTGGTTAAAAATGAAATTGAATATTAGTACCTAGTATTTTTAAGAATTTATAAAATGCAAATTCTGGCTGTTTGGCTGATGGGTCAAAGAAGATGAGGAATACCTAATTCGAAAATATGTACCTATGTAGCCAGGTAAAAAAGAGCTAAAATGAATTGAGATGCTTGGTGATGGGCCGTAGGAGCAAAATACATTTGCATATTAGCATAACATATTTATTGTATACCTACCTACTACTTATTACTTCCACACAATCACACAGGTGAGATGAGTAAGTATTGTAATTGCGAAACATTTTTCGTATCGAGATAATTATGTTTTTTGACGTTTTGTGGAGTCATCTCAGTAACCGCTGCGCTGCTACAATTTTCTGTTGGAAAATGAAATTACCAGAACAGCTCCTAATTTCTTTTTTTAGCGTTTTAGGGGTTTCTAATAGTATTTAGTTTTTTTCGGTAAGGAGCATATTAATAATTAGGATCGCGGATCGCCGGGAGAGTTGCTTGAGGGGCGAGTTGCAACCATTTTTGTATTCATATAGAACTTATGATAAAAAAACAGGCCCACTCGACCATTGTATTTGAAGATATACCTGTGGACGTGGATGTGGACAAACATCAGCGGACTATTATAATGCATTATGATTATCGTAATTTCAGTACCTAGCTACTGGACCGATTTTGATAGCGTTTAGTACCCCCACCCTTACCGGCATGTATACTTGCAAATAATGCGAGTCTATAGAAATTTACATTATTTGGAAATTGAATGATAATATAAATATATATTCGAAAAGCGAATCAGTCATTTTACTTTAGGTATACCTACGTTTTATTCGTTTATTATTTATTATTTTTTTTCTTCGGAGTTTAATCAACTATAAAGATATTTGCGATACGGTGCGCAAAATTCGTTTAGCCCGTCGTTATGCTCGATCCCATTTATGATGCATGTGGCGTTTAGAAAAATGCATCGGGCACTACAACTTCTGGTGGCCCGAGCAACAATGACATCAGATTTATTAATTTCAGCAGTACATTTATGTTCCTGAAAAAAGTAAAACCTGAAATAGTTAGCTAGAATTTAAAGATTACAACCCTTCAATTCATGATGATACCTATATCAAAATGTAACAAAAGTTAAAACAACGTTTCGTAAAGTAAGGACACATAAAGATTATCAACAACTGAGGTGCCAAAAAATTCAAGCTTTCAGCACTCGAATATGAACAAATAGAGAAACAAATGAAAAATCTGAACAGTGACCTGAGAATATTCAGGAGAACATCTAAAGTGATCAATAAATGAAGCAACAATGAAACAATGAAGGCGAACTACGGGTAATGCAGACAAACCACTAATACCAACACTCTGAAGAACAGTCTCCAGAAAACTAAATAAATATTCGGGAGAGGAATAGAAGAAAATGTATATATGTCTCAGCATTTACAAATTGCAAGCAAAAAATCAAATTATCTCTGTGGTATACAGCACTACCTCTACATATAAAAAAGGGGTCCGCGGCGGCAGCTTTGTAACCACCACGGTTACGTACGGGCGGGTCGCTCTTGGCGGCGCGGCGTCACCTCAAACGCTTTGCGAAAGCCGCCGCGCCGGCCGCTACGCGCTATCACTGCTCATGCCGCTCCACGCCATACGTCTGCCGACGCCGCGCGGCGGCAATGCGACGCGAGACATCCCTCAAACAAGAACTCGCCTGGAAGTATGCTATGATTTCTTATTATTTGACCCATGGGGCACCGCTCAACTTGCTAGGAAGCCACAATAATATTCTAAAACTAATTCATGTATCATTTTTTGAATCGATATATCATTTGCTTTACCTGTTCATCTAAGATACCGTGATGGCACGCGGATAGTTGCACAGGTATAAGTGCTTTCCAGTTTTCAGATAGAATGAAAAAAAAAACAATCGTACATTGCTATGTGAATATATTATGTAGACAATAATGTACCTATATATGGTAACATCACTAACATCGCTTATCACATAATATCGGCACATAACACATAAACACGTTTCCACTAACTATTTCCTGGAATATCCTTCTCTTTGACAGTTTGGCAACAAGGCCGGTTATTTCTTGTTATCGGCCGGCCTAAAGTTATCTGTCTCACTCTAAGTAGGACGGATCAGTGGGAGGCGTGTCGGAACCGATTTTTTGATAGTTTTTCATCAATCTTTCCGTTATTATTAGAGATATCGAAAAAAAGTTTTTTTTATTTGATTGAATATCTAGGATTGCGTTGTACTACGCTCAGAAATTTCGTAAAAAGAAATAAATTAAAAAACTAAGCAAAGTATCTTTTTGAAAAATCAAGTTTTTTAAAAAAGCTTTGCGTCAGTCGAGACATATTGTGTCACTAATTATAAGAACAAAATTAGAAAGTTCTAGTATCGGTACATTTTGAAATATTATTGAAATAAAATTCAAGAAATCTAGTACAAAAAATACCCACAATCCTCGAAAAAACTATATACATTCAACGAAATACACCCTCTTAGAATGCATGACAATATAACATCAATAAAAAATAGCTATTACTGGAAATATAAACCGTTTATAAAACGTGACGAAAACGTGACGAACCACCTTAAAAGCACAGATCATTTCACGTTTAGATTCTGTTGTGATGTGACTATACAGACGCATATAAAGGATATCATGATCGATTATTTTGGCAATATTTTTTGAAATAGCAGGTACGACTTTTCACAGCTGCTCGCTGAGGGAAAGATCAAAAGGAGACGAGGGATCTGGTGTAAAAGGTTCTCCTGTCGTCGGAGCCGTCGGAACTTACGTCATTGGTTCAATATAAGAGATAAGAGCACAAGATAGAGAAGGATTCCGTATGATATACGCCAATCTCCGCTGAGGAGGAGATACTAAAGGAAGAAGAAGAAGATTTGTAACGATGCACGTAAAGATGTTCGAATACCAATATACAGGGTTACTTGAATATTGGGGGATGCTATTATTTAGGTCATTTCTGATGGATTTGGTCATATAATATCCGAACTGTAACCATTATAAAGATATGGAATTTTGAAGATTTTTACTAAAAATCCTTTATTTGTTGGCTTTCTATACAATATTTTGCGATTAGGGCTCCTAGGGTCTGTTTTTTCGGCGTATCTAGTTGGAAGGCATGTCAGTCAATAAAAATGATTAATCAAAACAGAACCTATCACTAACAGCAAATGTCAGAATCACGGCCAGAATACTACGCTTATGCAATATTCAAAATGGCATAGGATACATAAATAAACAAATAAATAAAGACAACAATAAGTGAATAAATAGCGACATGAGGAACATAGTTAGTGCGCTAGGCTCTGTAGAGCACTTCGAACATTTGAGAAAACGTTGGATAATTAAGACTGATGGCTTACAGAAATAAGAAGATTGGAAAAATCTCTAAACAGCCATCCGTCTATCGCAGCCTAAAGAATAATAAATTACAAAATTTTTCTGGATTTCTTCTGGATGGAAGAATAAGAAGGATGTTATGGGCCGCTATATACTAGTTAAACTGCCAATAATTTATGAGATGCCCTTCTTGCTTTTCAAATTCTAACCACCCCTCACTCGCTGCATAAAACATTACAAATATACTCTCTCTGAATTTCCTTGACACGTGATATTCACGTAACAAAAAAAAAGTGCAAACGAAAACTGAATAGATGTTTTGAAAGCACTATCGGGTCTATCACACCATGCGTACAAAACATTTTTTTGTGTACTTCAACATTTATAACTCACACCCAATTTTTTTTTCAAGTAGCACCCAATAGTTTTCCTACACAAATTAAGTCCTTATTTTATTTAAAATCTTGTAGTACCTTTGCTTTTATACACAAACCTATTTTTTTGTTATAAGCATCAGGTAAATAAAATAAAGAGTTGTTTGAGGCATAACATTTTCGTAAGAAAATCAGTTGAAAAGAAAACTAAGTGGATGTTTCAAGGGTACCTACTGAATGACATATACTTACCATGCTTTCGAAATATTTTTTTGTACTTCAACTCTAAAACTCACCCTCAACCTTTTTTTAAATAGTGCCCACAGATTTTCCTACATGAATGAGGTCATTATTTTATTTAAAATCTTGTAGTGTCTGTATTTCATACGCAAACCAATTTTGGTCCCAATTTCATAAGCATAAGATGGATAAAATAAGGATTTTTTGAAGCGTATTATTTTCGTAATTAAAAAAAAGCGCAAAAAGACATTTGTTTTCGAAAGTATGTATTAAACACCCTTTAAAACCCACTTAGTTTTCTTTTTTAATCGGTCTTTTGCGTCAAACAAATTTTATTTTAAATATATTATGCTCATGATTTCACGTAAATAAATAAGTTTGCGTATAAATTCAGAGGTAGCACAATATTTTAAATAAAATAGGGATAGATATCAATTATGTCAGGGGCGTATCCAGACCTCAATCTTGGGGGGGGGGATAGAGGGGCATGAAGTGGTGTGTGCTTTCACCATTTTTTGTAATACCTTCGTGAAGGATGTTGGTGCAAGAGAAAAGGAAAATGCTCGGGAAAATGTTAATAGTATTAAAATAAAAAAGAAGATATAAACAGCAAGTGAAACAGTGGCGTATCAGGTATTTTAGGGAGATGAAATAAAAAATCTATTGATGCATTAATCAATTTTAGTTTTACGGAATAAAAATAATATGTACCTAATACCTATCATCCGTGAACATTTTATTGGCACAGCATACAAAATTAAACGATCATGAACACTCAACAGCCACGTACCCAAGTAGCCACAATACGTACTCCATATTTTTTTATTAGTGTTTCAACTTTTCCAGTCGGTGCAATTTTCAAAACAGGTAAAATTAATGAGTTAGGTAAATTTTTGTGAGAAGCTACCACATTCAACTGATTATGTAGCAATGGGTGTATATTTGATATGCATCACTGTAATAATGCAAAACAAACCCTTTTATAATTTAGTTACTGCAAAAAAGATTTTTCTCAGTGCGACAATTGCTTAAATAAATAAATCAAATAAAATAAGTCAAAGTTGAATCGAGTTCTTTTTTTCGAACATCTTGTATACGCCTGTGAATTATGTAGGAAAACCTATGGGGTGTTATTTAAAAAAAAAGTTGTGGGTGAGTTTTTAGGGTTGACGTACAAAAAAAGATGTTTTGAAGGCATAAGGTGATAGGCCGTTTGACCTTTCTTTTGTTACGAGAATATCACGTGTCAAGGCAATTCAAGGACATCCTGTATAGTAAATCAGAACATTATTATACAAACCGAATTAACAGCAAAGACGTTGCG
Source organism: Callosobruchus maculatus (assembly GCA_951848785.1). Lineage (NCBI taxonomy): Eukaryota > Metazoa > Arthropoda > Insecta > Coleoptera > Chrysomelidae > Callosobruchus > Callosobruchus maculatus. The sequence goes on along the minus strand of CATOUR010000026.1, from coordinate 6,749,404 downwards.
TTTTCCGTTGACATTTTCTTCGACCGCTACTATGCAAGTTCCACAGCCTCCTTCTAAGCACATGCGTTTCGTTCCAGTTAGATTCGATTTTTCTCTGAGGTAGCTATTCAACGTCGTTTCAGGAGATACATCAGCGGTATTTACTATGAAATATACAACATATAGTATTTATATTTAATAAATAACAATGTGAATATATACAAATGATGTCAGGGCCGTAGCTAGGCCTTGACCATGGGGGGGTTCATGTATAAAAGAAAAGACTTTACTTTGTAATGTCTTAGTTCCATATTCATAGTTGTTCCTCAAGTATTACTCAAGGGATACTTGGGGGTTACTCAAGGGACCCTCAAGTGTGGCTTTCCTTGTGTATCTGTTTCCTAGACAACATCTACATTACGGCGGGTTTCATTTGGCGACGTTGTCATATTTCAAATACAAGTCAATTTGTTATGCCCATGCCTACGCATTTTGACGTTTTCTGTTATCTTTGTTTGTTTTGGGCCAGTATTTCGTATTTTGTGCTGGACATTTTTCCGGATGTGACAGAAACTGACAGCACCGTATTCCAAAATTAACCTACAAAATCGCCTTGAATGCAACGAAATGTCATGTTGACATCGAGGTCACTGATACATAATATCTTTGCCTCTCAAAGAAAGTCAAATTACTAGCTATAGTCAGTGTTCTTGTAAATATAAAGAATAATGAATCTCAATCTTGGTAACACTGCCAACAGATTCGTGAAATCTGTTGGTTACTCAAGGATCCTCAAGTGTGGCTTTTCTTGTGTATGTTTCCTAGACAACATCTGCGGCTTTCTGTTACCTCTTTTTGTATTTCGTGTTCGGTGGCGGACATTTTTCCGGATGTGACAGAAACTGACAACACCGTACTCCAAAATTTACCCACAAAATCGACGAGATGTCATGTTGACATCTCGTTACTTGAGTATTACTCAAAGGAGCCTTACTTAAGAGACCCTCAAGTAAGGTTTCGAAACATAAAACCTTACTTAAGGGACCCGAAGTATCGACTATGATTACGACCATAAATTTGCTTAGAACTGTATAGATTGTATCGCTGCTAATGTGTCATGAGCGCCGAGCGATTGGTTAGCAGTAGAATAAATCACTAAGCTTGGAGAAAGCGTTCTGATTATTCTTATTTTGTATTATTTTAGTAGTTATTTCATTCATGGGAGTACGCATGGGGGGTTGCACCCCCAAAACCCCCGTTATATACGGCCCTGAATGTTATGGGTTGAAACTCCTCCATCGTAATAGTAGTTAAAGAATCATCAAATTATGACTGACTTCTATGGTTTCCTTATGCCGGTTTTCCATTAAACGGCCTAAACAATAACAAAACACAAGCTTCGAGGAGAACAAAACTGCGACATTTCGAAAACTTTTTGAAGACTGGCGTGTTTTGCGACAGTTCCAGTTTTGTTTCTCTGGTCCCGCTTAGAAGCGGTACATCAAAGGGTTTTGACGTGTTTTGAAACTAGAGCTTGTCTGATGGAAGTGGTTGGGTTGTGTTTCTTGAGAGTTTTAGACTTATATTTTGTTTTGTATAAGTAAATTGAGCTTTGATAACTGTCCCCAATGGCAATAAAGAAACCACAATATGACTGCTAATCCATCTTTTACATAAATTAAATCATTAAAGATTTTTAATGTTTGTGTTTTTTGCAACTTTTTTGTCAATTAATATTATTTGCTCTTCAAATCAGAGATAGACATATCAAAAAAATCATAAAATGAGAAACGTAGCTCTTCATGCTCTCCGGTTTTCTCCTAAAATAATAGTACATACTTATACTTCCCACACCGATAGGTGAAGGGATTGTTATCGCGAAAATTTTCGATTTTGAGATAATACGCTTTTTGTGCGCTTTATGATATCTAAACAAGGGAAATCCACGTCACTCATTTTCGTCGGTATGCCTGTCTAGCTGTCGGTCTGTCTGTCTGTTTGTCTGTTTACCTGTCTGTCTGTTGGCGTTTTTATAGCTTCGTAATCTCAGTTACCGCTGCATCGATTGTGATAAAATTTGGGTAGCGATATACTGTGAGATCTCAGTACCATAAAAACAGCTCAAACTTCGTTTTTATGCATTTTGGGGATTTTAGGGGTTAGGTTAAGGTGATCGTTTTCTACTCTTTTTGGTTGGGGTGGTTTGGGGGTGGGGCGTTGTAGAACTGAAACATTGGTTGTATTCATAATATGATGTCCATTATATAACCAGTGAAATTAAGACCTAGCGGCATAACAAACACTTTTTTTGCGGGGGCAATGATTTGATTGCAAGGGGATCTCAGACTATAGCCATTCTTAAAAAATATGTGATTTTGACCAATGGAAAAGAGCGGAAAACAAAAAACGAAATTCGAACATAACATGGTAAGCTTGATGGAAGTTTTGTTTTTGTTTCTCAGGGTCCAGAAAACACAAACAAAACATAAACTCAACTGTCCGTTCAGTGGCAAACCGGCATTACATTACTAAATTTCTACTAACTGATATCATACGTGGTTATTTATATTTTTCTACATTATAAGGGATGAATATAAAAGTTTTTGTCGGGAAGGTAAAAGGAAAGGGAGTAAAACCAAATTTACGTTAGAACCGGAAGATATTAACGGGTAGAACCCTTCCTTTTTTTATAACTGAGCAGACTGCGTAGGCAGAGCCTAAATACCAGAGTACGCCAGCTGTTGTGAAAAGGCTAGGGGAAGTTTGTTAACGCGGGTTTTGAATGGGCCAATACCCGCAGGCCCAATAAATACATCTCCTGGCAGTCCACTTCAAGTCTTGGACACCTTGTGAATAAATGTGCTGTTGTACTACTCGGTTCTTGATGTATGAAAAACTACCGCCTTAGGATGAGGTGCAGCAGTCACGCGGGTGCATCTGACAGGAGCGGTGGGTGGCGGAGTGATAGAGGATATCTCAGAGGAGCAGATTCCGTTTGAATATTGGTATAAGAGTGAGAGGTCACCAACAACACGCCGATGAGAAAGTGGCTGGAGGTGGCGCGTTAAGGTCGGGTCGCCAGTTAGCCGAATTGCCCTCCTCTGGACGGCATCTATTATAGATGACAGGGGCAGCAGCTCACCAGACATGAGAGAAATAAATACTCTAAGCTAGGTCTTATTTGGGCTTTATATAGCATGAGGAGGTTACATGGTGAGAAATACGTTCTGGCTCTAAATAGGTACCAGCAGCTGTCGCAATTGATGCAACGTGTTTGTGCCAGATCAGATTTTCTGAAATGTTGACCCCTAACAGCTCGAATGAGTGACTCCTTGGCAGAGCCCGGTTGTTCATTAGGACCTGGTATTGGCTTGGGCACTTCTTTTTGATAGCGTACAAGACTGGGTCTTGGAAGCATTAAATATCACCATATTCTTGAGCGCCCAAGCGGTAATGGTATCGAGATCTTTTGAAAGTGAAGCTGCCACTGCCAGTCTTCTGCGTTCCAGCTCGACCACAGAGATCGGTATATTGCTCATGATGCCTGGACGCAACGTACTGTCATCCGTAAAACTGTAGATTGGGTTTGCAGTGCTAGAGAGTAGATCATTAACGTGAAGCAGAAACAATGTCAGAGCCAATACCGATCCCTGCGGAACCCCAGCATTGATGCTATGGAAAGAAGAGGAAAAGTCGTCTATCACGACAGAGATATTCCGAACCTGAGGAGGAAGTCTGTGAGCTAACCTCAAAGCTTAACAGGGAGCCCATAAGCTTGTTTGGCAGAGCTGCATGCCCCAGTTGACCGAATGCCTTTGAAATATCGAGAGCAACGACGTGAGCCTCGCCAAATGACTAGATAGTTTGCTCCACAAATGTATGACGTAAGCCAGGAGATCTCCAGTTGATCTTTGATGTCAGAATCCGTATTGTCTGTCATTGATTAAGTGATGGAGCTCTAAGTATTTCATGAGCTCTTGGTTGACGCATTTCTCCATCACTTTACTGATTACAGGTCTGTAGTTGGTCGGATCTGTTTTGGATCCTTTTTTGCCACCGGCTGGATGCAAGCTGTTTTTCAGTCTTTTAGGAAAATGCCGGAATCGTTAGACATCCGAAAGAGGCGGGTAAATATGAGGGCGAGCTCCGGTGCGCACTTCTTCACAACAATGGAGGGGATCATGTCGGGTCCATTCGCCTTATTAATGTCAAGTGACTGCAGCACCTTGATGGAACTTTTATAGTGGAGTTTGCTGCAAATATCTGGGCAAATATTTCGGACTTGTCCTTGGGAGCAGTTGCGACTGTTCCATCCGCACATATGATCGGTAGAAAGCTGTTCTTCGAGAAGTTACCCTCTATTTGTTTGCCCAGAGTCCATCAGGAGCGGCTGCCATTGGGGTGTGACATAACCTTCTTTATTACTTTATCATCGTACTGGCTTTTTGCACGTCGGATGGTTTCATTGTATCTGTTCCTGGACTCAATATCAGCCTGTCGGTTTTCGACGGTGAGGTTCTGTAAGTAATTTCGGTTGGCCAGAACTTTTTGCAGGACAGATGAACCAGCCGTTGGAATCAAATTTGTATGGTTTGGTTGTGTGCGGGATGTGTGCTTCCATGCCGACATGAATAACCTCTGTGATTTCCGAGCAGACAGTTGATACGTCATGCTTTGCAAAGCAAAGCAAAAATCTGTCGCAGAAAGGAATTAAGTTTGATGATCGGAGTTGCCTAAAGTAGAATGTGTGTCGATCTGGTAGGGGCCAGGGGGAGTCGTCAGAAAAAGATCCAGGAGGCTAGTGAAGTGAGAGGAGACACGAGGGAAAAAAGTGGGTTTTTTTCACTAGCTGTGTCAGACATTGGTTTATGGTGAATGCTTCGACGGCGCGCACCGCTGCGTCAGTTTTGTTGGAGCCCAACCACGCTTCATTGTGAACGTTGAAATCCCCAAGAGAACTTGAAGACAGATAATTATTGTTCATAAAGTCGATATTTTCGGACAGGTAATCAAGAAGGTCTGTACAGTTGTTGTCCGAGAGGGTGAACGGTAGAGGCAGCAAATTACATTGGGGAATGGTTTGAGGTTAAAATTGAGCCACAAGATATCCTTTCTACTGAATTCTAGTGCAGGAGCTCTTGAGCAGGACAGGACACAAAGGCAAGTACTCCTCAATTTTTCCTCAGACAGGAGTGACATTCGAGATTTCAGGTGGTTTGTTGACGCCGAGCAGGAAATTTTTGTTTCCACCAGAAATAGTATAGCCGGTCTATTAGACTGCAGGTAGTGGTGGAAAGCATTGACATTGCTGTTGATCCCGCATATGTTCGTGAATGATAGTTTCATATCGATAATGTTCCCCCGAGAACACCCTCCTCGCGGACATTCCGAATGAGAAGGGGCTTTACGTCCGGCCAAAATTTTTGCACTCGAAGGGTTCATCATCACTGTTAGTAATCTAAACAAAAGGGGTTAGGTAAGGAAGGTGATGTCTGCCCCGCAGCTGAGGTGAGGAAACATGCGGGCATTTCACCTCACCAGTAGTGCAGTGTGGTACTTCCTAGTGCGACGATCAGCGGAGATACTGTCTAATCGTCTACCATCTATGGTTTTTTTCGGGTATCTTTCCCTAGACTGGCTCCTTCCACTGCAGCTCCAGAGCCCAGTCCGCCCCTTGCTTCCTTCTTTGGGTCCGCATCCTTAGGCCCGTTGCCTTCTCTACGGTCCACCCCTTTGAAAGCCGCCGCTGTTATCGTCTCTCCGTGGTGATTCCCGCCACCGGGGTTGGTTACCCGATCTTGTTCAGTCACCTTGGAGAAGCTGGCTGATTGCAGACAATTGTTGCAAAACAATCGCCTGGGCGGTGGAGTCGCCACATATCTACGCCTCTAACACCTTTCTAAGGCATTCATACCTTTTTTATGGTCAGCTTGCCGCGAGGGCTCAAAGCCTATGACGCTGTAGAAGCGCTGCGAGAGAATAAGTGTCGGTGCACGTTAGATTCGAAGCGCTGCATGTTGTAGCTGTCGGGAAACAAATTCCCCGGCAGCTCATTCCACAGCGTCGAAGTTCTCCAAAAAAAAAAAATGAACACCGAATGAGACTTGTTCGGGAAGTAGGGACCTTGACCTAGTAAGAATGAGCCTGTAGAGCCTCTCTAGTGTTCCTCGTTCGGACGGCCTTTGGTATTATTATCTGGGAGAGCTCACTCGAACATCTTCTGTCTCTGATAGAGTATGTAAAACAGGGACAGGTCATCGAGCTTTCTTCTATGTTCCAGGCTGTGGAGGTCCCCTGAGGGACTAGGGGTACCGATCAATCTAATTGCTCTCTTCTGAATAGTGTCCAGAAGCTTTAGAGAGTGCGTCCGAGCGCGTCCCCATACATGGGAGGAGCAAGCAATACTCCAGCGATGGTCGGATCTGTGCCTTGTAGAGCAGCAGTAGTTGCTCTGGTCTGTACAGCTTCCTACAGCGGAACAAAACTCCAAGCTTCTGGGTATGCCATTTTAGTAATACTGACGACATGGTCGTGCCAGGACATGTTATTGTTGATATTGATCCCCAAAAGCTTGACGAAAGGTGACTCGACTATGGCGTGGACCTCCATTTCCACAGTTAGTAAGCCAACGTGATTCTTCTTTGTAAGTGTTGTTGCCTGAGTTTTTTGTACGTTGAACTGTACTTTATTTGCTAATCCCCACTCGACAATTGTTCTGATATCTACATTGATCTGTGTGGCATGCTGCTGTCGCCGACGTACCGTCTCCTGGGATGATAGTGGCTTGCATGGTTCCATGCACGATGTTAATGTACTGTCGGCTGCGAAGCTGTAGATAGGATTGGATGTTATTTCCAGCAGCTCGTTGATGTACAGCAGAAACAGTGCAGGGGATAGGACAGATCCCTGTAGGAACACCGGCGTTTATTGAAAACAAAACAGAGATCGGTCGTTCAAAAAGCTATTCAGCCACTGGCGCAGCCCAGGTGGTAGTCTATAAGCAGCAAGCTCTACCAGAAATCGCTCATGCTCTGTCGCTCTGTCGAACGCTTTCGATATGTCAAGTGATTGGTGATTGATTTGATGATTTTCTATTGCTCTGTTCCACAAGTAACGTAGGCGAGGAGGTCTCCCGTAGACCTGTGCTCACGGAAAACATACTGGCGATTATTTATGATGTTATTGTTTTCCAAATATTTCAGGTTCTGTGTGTTAACGAAAGTCTCCATAACGTTAGACATGATGCTGAGAAGAGTCACAGGTCTATATTTGGTGGGATCGGTTTTCTTGCTTTTCTTAGGGATGGGTTGTAAGCATTCAATTTTTCATGAAGCGGGATGATCTGAAATATGCCTCCTCTAATGAGTTAGTTGGCTTCCTTAAAAAGGTTTTGGAGCAAATGCGAATAGATGTGAGCGACAATATACCAAAGAATTACGGGGAACGAGGGACGGTCACCTGAAGCCAGACTAACGTCATAAAAGTATCTTATCGGTTAGCTTAAATAGTGAGAATATTTTTGAATAATAATAAAATATTTTATATGGCGAATCGTTAGTCCATACAGTAACAAAATAAAATCTCACGCATGGCTAAACCTAAACTAATTACATTGTTACAGTGATTACTTTATAGTTAATCAGTATTTATATTGAACACTTGTTTTTATTTCATCTTGATGATTTCATCCAAATATTTACATTCTGCAGTGCGTGCAGTTAAGTGGAATTTGTAAATTACTGATAACATTTCGACATGTGTACTATGTGTACTATGTAAGACTTATTTTTCTTATTAGTTGGGCAAGTTAGTTTCCAATAAATCAAAGTAAAAAGATACTCCATAATGCAAGAAGAATATCATGAACACTGATAAATGTCATAATATCAACACTATTCACAGAAAACCAACTTAAATAAATCTGTGTAATTTCTGAAAAGTATCTTGTAGTTGTTGCTACCCTTACTCTTCGTTTCTTTACTCCCCTATCATTAAAACACAAGAAGGATAATAGTTATGAGAATAAGAGAAAAGTAAAGGAATTTGTCAGATAAAGTTCTGCCAGTTCTAACTACGACCTTGTCGAAAATTGACTGACAATCCCGTTGAAGAGATTTTCAAAGCCACCTTTTTTTATTTGTTTATTGTATGCTCAGATTCAAAAAGCAAATTTCTGGTGATGTTCTTTTCGTTATTTGTTGTCTATTTCGTCTAAGAATTAATTGATCCAAAAGTATGTGGTCATAGAGAAAATACGTCTTTAAAAAACCGCCAATGCACTAATGGCCTAACTGCGTCATTAGTCCGTATTTATAAAAATGAGGTCAAGTTGATTGACTCAGTACTTCCCACACATTACTGTGATACCAGTTTATTATGCTCCAATAGCATGAAGCTTTAGTCTGAGATCCCCTTGCAACCAAATCATCGGCCGCCCTTCCCCTAAAATTGTCTTATGCCTTACGTCTTGCCTTCACAGGTCACTGGACAGCCTATTGTCAATACTACAGACCTTTCAGTTTTACAACCCCCCACCCCCAACCCCAATTTCGTCCCCACCCAAAAAAGGTAGAAAATGATCGGGAACCCCTAAAACATCTAAAAACGATGTTTGACCTGTCTTGATATATATAGTTTTTGGATTATTGCTACGCTGCCACTGACACGATTTCTAACAACCATACGCGTTTTGCATCCTCACCACGTTCATCATTTCATTAGAATCAATTTAATAGTTTCCACGTTACAAAATACAAAACGATCTGAAGCAATAAATACTCGTATGTTCACAGAAAATCTAAGTCCCTTAGTTTCGGTAATATGCTAGGCTATGTTCGGATGGAGCGAAAAGTGTGATTTATGTCGCTAGGTCTTCCTTCACAGGTAAGTGGACAGCCTATTACAAAAACAACACATTTTTCAGTTTTCCCACTCCCCACCCCCCAACCACCCCAATTTTACGCCACCCAAAAAAGCGCAGAAACTGATCAGGAACCTCTAAAACGCTTAAAAACGAAGTTTGAGCTGTTTTTATATTTTTAGTTTTTTTATTATTTTTGTGCCGGCACTGGCGCGATTCATAAAAACCATACGCGTTTTCCATCCTCGCCATGGTGGTAATACTGTGTCAAAATTCCATTAAAATCAATTCAACAGTTTCCTCTTTTCACAACATAGAACGACCTAAAGCAATACTCGTGTATACTCCAGAAGAAATTCCAGAAAGTCCTTTGGTTTCTCTGATAGGCAAGACAATGTTCGGATGGACCTAAAAATTTATTTATGTCACTAGGTCTTCCATCACAGGTCAGTGGACAGTCTATTATGGAAGCAACAAATTTTTCAATTTTAGAGCCACCCCACCCTCCCACTACCCCAATTTCTCCCCTACCCCAAAAAGTAGAAAATTATCAAGAACCCCTGAAACGCCCAAAGACGAAGTTTGAGCAATATTTATTTTTTTGTTTTTTGTTAATTACTCCGCCGCCCATGCGCCGATTTTCAAAATTATAGGAACATTACCTACTACGACCCCACAGCATATCGCTGCCCAAATTTCATCACAATCCATGTAGCGGTTGTTGAGATTACGTGGCTAGAAAAACCCGTACAGACGTACAGACAGACCGACAGACCGACAGACAGACAGACAGACCGACAGACCGACAGACCGACAGACCGACAGACCGACAGACCGACAGACCGACAGACCGACAGACCGACAGACCGACAGACCGACAGACCGACAGACCGACAGACCGACAGACCGACAGACCGACAGACCGACAGACCGACAGACCGACAGACCGACAGACCGACAGACCGACAGACCGACAGACCGACAGACCGACAGACCGACAGACCGACAGACCGACAGACCGACAGACCGACAGACCGACAGACCGACAGACCGACAGACCGACAGACCGACAGACCGACAGACCGACAGACCGACAGACCGACAGACCGACAGACCGACAGACCGACAGACCGACAGACCGACAGACCGACAGACCGACAGACCGACAGACCGACAGACCGACAGACCGACAGACCGACAGACCGACAGACCGACAGACCGACAGACCGACAGACCGACAGACCGACAGACCGACAGACCGACAGACCGACAGACCGACAGACCGACAGACCGACAGACCGACAGACCGACAGACCGACAGACCGACAGACCGACAGACCGACAGACCGACAGACCGACAGACCGACAGACAGACAGACCGACAGAAAGACCGACGGAAATGAGTGACGTGGTTTTTCGTTATGTAGACATCATAAAACGCCCAAAAGTGTGTTATCTCGAAATCGAAAATTTTCGCGATCACAATACTGCCCTCACCTATCGGTCTGGGAAGTAAAATGAAGGGTTTTTGCTTCATTTCGTATTCATAATCATAACCTTTTCCTTTGCTTTGCAAGGAAGGCTCGCCGAAAAAAATGGTGTCAGGTGTCTTGACTCAGTACTTCCCACACATTATCTGTGTATCTAAAATTTCGAGTTCCTCTATCCCATACCATTCTTATCAAAAAAGTAGACAATTATTACAGATCTTTAAAACATCTAAAAACGAGCCTTAAGCGATTTTAAAATCATTCACCATCAGAGGAACCCCTGAAACGCCCGAAAACGAAGTTTGGATGAGTTCTGATAATTTTTTGTAATTTAACATTTTTTTCGCCGCCAATACACCGGTTTTCAAAACCTACCAGGACCACACAGCATACCACTACCCAAATTTCATCCAAGCAGCGGTTACTGAGATTACGTGGCTAGAAAAACGTCAATAGACAGGCAGACCGACGGAAACGACTGACGTAGATTTTCGTTATGTAGATATAAGACGCCCAAGAAGCGCAGTATATCAAAATTGGAACTTTTTGCGGCTACAATACTCCCATATTCCCTATTTGTGTGGGAAGTAAAATGTCGAAAGTGATCGGGTACTTCCGAATCGCCTAAAAACAAAGTTTCAGCTGTTTTTATATTTTTTTTAATAAAAAAAGTATGCAAATTATTGCTGCACTGCCACTGACACGATTTCTAAAAGCATACGCGTTTTCCATCCTCGTCACTGTAGTAATACTGTGTCAAAACTTCATCAAAATCAATCCGATAATTTCCACGTTACACAATACAGAACGGTCTAAAGCAATACACGTATGAATACAACAAAAAAATCAATGTTCCTTGGTTTCTGTAGTGGGCAATGCAATGTTCGGATGGTCCTAAAAAAGTGCATTATGTCGCTAGATGTTTTTCCACAGGTCAATGGACAGCCTATTATGAATACAACAAATTTTTCAGTTTTATAACAGTTTTCAACATGTTCCAGAAATGTCTTGCTCCATATTGAACTTAGTGTTCCTCCCATTTGTGGAAAATATATAGATGTGAGGCATATGTCCATTGACTTCATCACACCTTTTTGTTTTAACTAAACTTGTCAGCTTAATTCAAATTGATTTTTGATTAACCAAGTTGTACAGACCTTGATAAGGGCTGAACAGTCCAATCGTTACGTCTGCCGTAAAAAAAATGAAATCAAGTTGACTGACTCAGTACCTCCTATACATTACGCAGATACCAGTTTATTATTTTCCCATAGCATGAGGCTTTAGTCTGAGATCCCTTGCAACCAAACAATCGCCCCCCCCCCCTTCCAATAAAATTGTCTTATGCCGCTAGGTCTTTCCTTCACAGGTCAATGGACAGCCTATTATCGATACTAAAACTTTTCACTTTTACAAGCACCCACCCCCCAATCACCCCAATTTTACCGTCACTCAAAAAAAGGTAGGAAATTATTAGGAGCCCCGAAAACATCAAAAAACCAGGTTTGAGTTGTTTTCATACTTTTAGTTTTTTTATTATTTCTACGCTGCCACTGACACGTTTTTTAACAATTTTAAGCGTTTTCCATCTTCACTACGGTAATAATACTGTGCCAAAATTCGATTAGAATCAATTTAGTAGTGTCCACGCTACAAAAAACAAAACGATTTAAACCAATAAATTCTCGTATCTATACAGAAAATTCTAAGTCCCTTAGTTTCCGTAATAGGCTAGGCAATATTCGGATGGATATTGGGGGGGTGACAGAAAAAGGTCGGAAAGAAACGAAATTTGGTAGGATGGTAGACAAGAGAGTCTCCCACACCTAATGTAGTGACCTCGGGGGGTTGCCGCTCGAGGGGGGGGGGGGGGTGAAAACTCTGTTCGCGACGATTTTCGAAAATCATCGCGGATTAAGACGAAGAACTTTGTCAAAAAGTCGTGTAACATTTTTTTCCCTGAAACAATGATATCTTCTCATTTGTTTGTCATCTGCAGCAGCACGTATTTGGACATTTACGAACACACCGCTACGTACTACCGATATGTGTTGTTGCAAAAAATATCTTCTTTGTGCATACTTTTAGTGGAAATGAAACCACTTCGGTGTGGCTTAGTCAAGATAAGATTCAATTTGTGACCTCTCGAGGTTGCCACTGGAGGGTGGGGGAGGGATGAAAACTGTTTCGTGACGCTCTCCGACAAATAGCGCCGTTGTGGTAAGTACTATCGAAAAATAGTTCAACTAATATATGGAGAGAACAATATTCTTCACAATTTGGGTCTTTACATTTTTCGTGTGCGACCAATTCTTTCCATTCTACAGTACCCCAAAGTTGGGGGTGGTTTGTGATTCTTACTAAAATCAGAATTTTATAGCATATTAAGTCGAATAACGCCAGCAAGAAGTTCTGTAATACTTTTTCTCCTAGAAGAATAACATTTCTCACATCTTTATTATCTGGAACTGCCTAAATTACACAGTTGGTCTCAAAAAAAGTACGACGGGAAGAACGATTTTCGAAAAATGACTTCATTTTGATAAGTGCCGTCGAAAAAAGGTGGTCCGAGTGATTTATGGAGAGAGCAAAATTCACCCCCCTGCCCCCAAATTTTCGAGCGGCAACCACCATAGGTCGCAAACTTAGGTGTAGGTGTAAGGGACCAATGTCTACCATCCCAACAAATTTAATTTCTTTCTGACCTTTTGCTGCAAAAAAAACCCTACCGCCTGGACTGGAAGAGGTCCTTGAAATCTTAGCAAAGGAGTCATCATTGAACAAAATAAATTCAAATTGCATAGATTGCTTTTTTTTGACCAGAAAAAAACGATGTATCAGAATGACAGTCATACGATAAGTTTCGAAGAATTGAAATTAAATATGTTTTAAAATCTTTATATAGGTACCTACATTATAGGGATGTAGATGAGCCAAAAATGAGAGTCATAGTTTTTTATATTTTCTTGGTTTCGGTGGCCATTAATCGATAGTAAAATGGAAAGTATAATTTCGACTCACCTGTATGTTCCACGCCACTTATATGTAGCTGAATTTTATCCAATATTTTAAACTTTTTTTCTACACTGCACATTTCCATATTTTGCAAAATAATTGGGATATACGATACGTGGTTAATGAAGTCATCTATACTTGACCTCTGGAAATAAATAGGCAAGAATGCGTCGGTCAGTTTAGAAACACTGTAGCAAAATCAGGCGATAACGCTTTCCAGCGTGCGGTAGAAATTTGCGTTATCACAAACTGTGGAGCTTCTGTCGACGCACTCGGAAATGGAGTTGACTTTTATACCAGCACAGCTGGGAGTATTTTAAGGAAAAATTAACTATCTTGCATCTTTTAGTACCTAAAGGCACATAATGGAGAAATGAATGAATGGTGATAATTTTATAGTACCTTCCCATATACAGGATGTTTGTCAGAGGGTTAGACAAACTTCGTGGGCGTATAGATAACTTCATTTCAAAGATATTTTACCAATAGAATTGCGCCGTGAGCCCCTGATTTTTTTATATCATTGCTTCTGTGATATTTACAAGAATTCATAAAAATAGACATTTTCACTTCTGTAATATTTTTTTAAAATGCTTCTTCGCTTATTTTTGCGTTTTTACTTCCCACACCAATAGGTGAGGGCAGGGTTACCAGGTTGCCAAACCTAATAGTCGGTCAGATCAAACAGTTATTTGGCCGAACATTTGCGTAGAAAGGCCGGATACCCTACGTTACTGAGGTTTTTGTCTCAGTATTGATTGGTACAAAAAAATTGAGTCAAGTTGATTCACTCAGTACTTCCCACACATTACGGTGATACCACTTTATTATTTTCTCATAGCATGAAGCTATAGTCTGAGATCCCCTTGCAACCAAATCATCATCCGCCCGACCAAAAAAAATGTGTTACGCCGCTAGGTCTTCCTTTCACAGGTCTAAGGATAGCCTATTATGAATGCAAAAAAAATTGAGTTTTATGACACCCTGTATAAAGGTCAAAATTTGAGTAAACATATTTTTACGTTATAGCCCTCAAGGATTCCTACCATGATCACAGATTTCTAAAATATTGTTTAGTAAATCCACAATCTCTCGTCCACTCACTATTGGCCCACCCTGTATAGCTTGATGTGGTTAAAAATTTATTATGATAATGCTCAATCACAACGCAGAACGGATTGAGGAAAAACAAATTATTTTGTGTTGATATGCTTTATTAATATATTTAGATAGACATAGTGTAATATGATGATTCAGCGATTGGCGTAAAGTCCGTCGATGTCGTTTCGTCTAAAACAAAACAAAATAATGACAACCATAGGCAATAATCAAAAGTTAGACAACATGTGTGAATTTTTTACAAAATTGGTTAAATGGTTTTTTAAACATTTGAAAACTTGCCACCAAGGATTTGTCGAAAACCTCTGATTAAAAGAAAAAACGCCAAGAGACGTCAAAAGATTTGTCAAAGGGGATGATTTTTTGAACGAAAACTACGAACAAACTAAAATTCAAAACATTATTACTTTGCATTGTTTAAAAGCTTTTAACTGTTGGTATTTATATAAATATAATATGCTTCCTTGTTTCTTTCAGAGTCTAGGGGGGCGCAAGCCTCTAAATTCGCCACTGGGGGACTGCAATACAGAGAGTGAAGACTGTTGAAAGAATTTATTTTGAAGCAAAGAAAAGGGTAAAGCTATCAACACCGAAACCGAATACTTCTTATGCCTCAGCAACTGCTCTTGCACAGTCCACGCTATCAACCATCCCACATCCCGCAATAGAATCACCTATAGTTCCCCAAATAGTTAAAGCGATTAGAGAAACTTTGACCAAGTTTCTGCCGTTAACGGCTTTCAAAACTCCTGAAATTCCCACTGCCTCCCATGGCAGGGATAGATCGGACTCTGTCTCCACAAACGTATCTGCCGTATCTGATTAGTGGAAGCAGCAAAGAAAATACATCGAAATCGAAAGCACTTCTGAAGAAGATGTCACTCAAAACGAATACGCCTTAGTCTCTAAGAAGAAAGGATGGCCTAAAGGCAAACCGAGGAAGTATCCAGAAATCATACTGTCAATTTTATTTCATAATGTATTTAATAACGTTTTCTTAAATAAGTGATTATCATATATGCATTCACTAACATACACTTCCCATAAATGGTAGATAAACTTATCCACTGGAATTCTAATGCACTTGTTTTGCATTACTGTGAGCTAAAGTTACCCATCATTAAACACAAGCCTATGAGCATATGTTTGCATGAAACACATCTACGCAACGATAGGCCGTATTCCTTGAGGGGATACACTGTAATCAGGAAGGATGTGCTAACAGGTGGAAGAGCACATGGAGGAGTTGCTGCTACCAAACGTGGAGTGGACCCGTCAAGACCTTAACAGTATTTTGACTCAGCTGCCTAACCCATACTTGATCGTCGGTGACTTCAACTCGCACAGATACGCGCGGTAGAACGCTGGAAAATCTCCTTGAAAATCAGAGCTTATCTCTGCTGAATACCGGTTATCCAACACATTTTAGTGCTGGACCAGGGAGCCTATCTGCCATAGATCTAGCCATGTGCTCGTCAGCAATTTATGACAAATTGAGATGGTACGTTGCAGAGGAACTATATAATAGCGATAATTTTCCTTGTATTATAGATCTACTCGATATCAGAGGAGCCTGCAATACAATACCTCAACACTTGTTAATTTCCAGAGCAGACTGGCTTAAGTTTGAACAAACGTTGTCATCTGTAGAAGACGCAATACTAGATGCGGCATCCGTCGAGGGTTTAACGGACATAATTACAAACGCCGCTCTATCCAGCATGCCACTTAGTCATGGTAGTCTAAGGACAAAGACAGTGCCATGGCGGAACGATGAGGTAGCAGATGCCACTCGTATCAAAAGAAGAGATTTCAATATCTTTCGCAGACATCCGGATATTAACAATCTCATAAAATTTAAACGTTCCCGTGCCAAAGCTCGCTGTATGATTCTAGAAAGTCAAAGACGGTCCTGGAAGCAATACGTCACCTCTATCACTTCCAGTACTAATCCTAGTGAGGTATGGAATAAAATAAGAGCCGTTTGAGGAAGCAGATCCTTTAGAAATATCACTTGGGTCAGGGGAACAGACGAATCCTTAATCACTGACTCTATTAGCTATAACGGAAGCCTTTGCTGACCACTTTGCAAATGTCAGCAGCTCATTCAACTACACCCACGATTTTCGGGAGAGAAGACGAGCACTTGAAGCCACAGTAATTTCAGTCGAAGGTAATTCAGCATCATATAATACTCCGTTTCAATTGCAAAAGTTAGAATCGGCATTGAATGGCTCGAAAAAATCAGCAGCTGGGCCTGAGATGGGGGACCTGAAATGCTATGTAATTTACCTTATAATCTAAAGAAGGCTCTTCTCGATCTGTATAATAAAATCTAGAGAACAGGCTCATACCCAAGTAGCTGGAAAGAGGCACTGATCATACCTATATACTTAAGGATGGTAGCAGTCCTTTAAATGTGACAAGCTATAGGCCCATAAGTCTCACGTGCTGCTTGGGTAAACTTCCTGAGAAGATGATGGAAGAAAGACTCGTGGTCTCTTGAATTTGTGATGAGACAGGTATTAGACAACTGGAATGGCGGTGTAACTATTGGCGGAAGCAAAATATCCAACTTAAGATTTGCTGACGATACAACCCTTATTGCAGCTTCTCAGGAAGAACTAGTAGCTCTATTAAATATCTTAGAACAACGTAGTGCAGCGTATGGTCTTGGTATTAACTACAATAAGACCAAGGTTATGATCGTAGATAGAGAGCATGATAATTATCGAGAAATATAGGTAACAGCGGGAAACAATAAAAAACAGCTAAAAAACAAGAGAAAGCAAGCAGATAACAGATGCAAACGATAGAAAACGACCAAGTACAACCAAATAGAGCATAAAAAGCCCATAACAACAGAAAGCAAGCAGATAACAGCGATAAACAATAGAAAGCGACTAAACACAGCCAAATACAACAGAAAAGAGCAGAAAACAACTCAAAACAACAGAAAGCAAGCATATAACAACTGTAAACGGTAGAAAACGACCAAATACAACCCAATAGAGTCAAAACTAGCTCAAAACAACAGAAAGCAAGCAGATAACAGCGGGAAACAATGGAAAATAACTAAACATAGCTGAATACAACAGAAAAGAACAGAAAACAGCTAAAAACAACAGAAAGCAGAAAACAGCGATAAACAATAGAAAAGGATGAAATACAACCGAATAGAACAGAAAAGAACAGAAAACAGCTGAAAACAACAGAAAGCAAGCAGATAACAGCGCTTACCAATAGAAAACGACTGAACACAGCCGAATACAACAGAAAAGAGCAGAAAACATCTAAAATCAACACAAAGTTAGCAGATAACAGCTGTAAACGGTAGAAAACGACCAAATACAACCGAATAGAGTCAAAACTAGCTCAAAACGACAGAAAGCAGGCGGATAACAGCGGGAAACTATAGAAAACGACTAAACACAGCCGAATACAACAGAAAGGCGCAGAAAGCAGCTCAAAACAACAGAAAGCAAGCAGATAACAACTGTAAACGATAGAAAACGACCAAATACAACCGAATAGAACAGAAAACAGCGCATAACAGCAGAAGGCAAGCAGACAACAGCGCTAAACAACAGAAAACGACTAAACACAGCCGAATACAACAGAAGAGAACAGAAATAGCTAAAAACAAAAGAGAGCAAGCAGATAGTAACTGTAAGCGATAGAAAACGACCAAATACAACCGAATAGAGTCAAAACTAGCTCGAAACGACAGAAAGCAAGCAGATAATAGCGGGAAACTATAGAAAACGGCTAAACACAGCCGAATACAACAGAAAAGAGCAGAAAACAGCTAAAAACAAGAGAAAGCAAGCAGATAATAACCGTAAACGGAAGGAAACGACCAAATACAACCGAATAGAACAGAAAACAGCCCATAACAACAGAAAGCAAGCAGATAACAGCGCTAACCAATAGAAAACGACTAACCACAGCCGAATACAACAGAAAGGAGCAGAAAACAGCTCAAAACAACAGAAAGGAGGCAGATAACAACTGTAAACGGTAGAAAACGACCAAATACAACCGAATAGAGTCAAAGCTAACTCAAAACGACAGAAAGCAGGCAGACAACAGCGGGAAACTATATAAAACGACTAAACACAGCCGAATACGACAGAAAAGAACAGAAAACAGCGAAAAACAACGAGAAGCAAGCATATAACAGCGATAAACAATAGAAAAGGTCGAAGTATAACCGAATAGAACAGAAAAGAGAAGTCAATAGGCCGTTGTGAAGTAGTTCAAAGTTTTGTATACCTCGGTTCTTTGATCGACAATTCGGGTAGCTGTGAAAATCAGATTCGACGGTGCATTCAACAGGCACGTGTGGCCATGACAAAGCTTACTAAGATTTGGCGTGACCATAACATCACTAAAGCTACAAAAATGTCGCTGGTTCAGTCTCTTGTGTTCTCCATATTTTTGTATGCCTCGGAAAATTGGACTGTTAAAAAGGCAGATCGAGCTCGCATCGATGCTTTTGAAATGTGGAATGGAGGAGAATGCTGAGAGTTTCTTATACCGCCCATCAAACGAACGTTTCCATACTGGATGAGGTCGGTAATCCAAAGAGACTATCCTCCATTGTGTCGACGAGAGTGCTTACATTCTTCGGACATATACACAGAAGCGATAATATGGAGAAATTTGTAGTTCAGGGTCATGCCTCAAGTGGGCGACGCCGTGGCCGTCCCTCTACACGCTGGGTGGATACGATGAAACAGTTGCTGGATATGAGTGTCAAGAGCGCCACTAAACTGACAGTAAATCGCGAACGATGGCGAGCTACAGTGCTCAAAACTATTGATAATATTCGTGTCTGCAATACTCTAGCTCCGACTTAATGCATTTTACGAGTTCACAACATGTCTGTTAAGACATTGTGACTATGATGATGACCTTATATTGTGAGAAGAGAAGTTATTAGTAGAATCTAAAAATGGAATAATATATTTAAAAAAATATATGTTTGCATCACCACGTAGTTATGGATCACCCTGTATAACATTGTGACTATAT
The DNA here is from genome assembly GCA_951848785.1 of Callosobruchus maculatus. Lineage (NCBI taxonomy): Eukaryota > Metazoa > Arthropoda > Insecta > Coleoptera > Chrysomelidae > Callosobruchus > Callosobruchus maculatus. The sequence continues at coordinate 6,729,904 of CATOUR010000026.1, read as the reverse complement.
GATGATGATGATGAAGAAGGTAAATTTCCGGCCGAGCATCAAACTGGATTTAGAAGAGATAGATCTACGATCGACGAATTGGTGTACATTGAAAACCTCATCCAGGATGGCTTTTTAAACAGATATGATATGGCTTGGTGTCAGGATGTCTGGCTGCAGCTATACGATTCGGGCTTCAGAGGTAACCCTATGAAATTTATTTCATATTTCTCGAAGATAGGTACTTCAAAGTCAAAATCGGAAACAATGTCTCCTCATCTCGAGTATTAGAGAACGGAATTTCTCAAGGATCATCATTGAGTTGTACGTTATTCATCTGTGCATGTGCAACATTTTTGTATACATAATGTTTGTCGTAATTGTTATATTACCTTTGTTGTGTCATCTTTGGTGATATATTCAGTAATAGAAACGTTTCTGTCCCCGTTATGTGCCCCTTAAAGAGCTTAAATGTGGCATTCATAAAGGTTGCCTAAACCATTGACCGGATATGTTTTGGTAACCAGTACATAACGTTCTATGTAACCTTCTGTTCTAACTGTTCTTCTCATGCTGAGTGCGAAGCATATGTGATTAAATAGTAATTTGGATAATGCCCATTGAAATTACAAATCGAAAAAAACATAATGCGGGACATAATGAGTAGACATAATTAGTATACTTTATTAATATATTCAGATAACATAGTCTTTGTAGTGATTCAGTGAGTGGCGGAACGTGAAGTCCGTTGAAGTCGTTTCATCTGAAACAAAAAATATAATATATAATATGGTGATCTTGATAGAAATATGGTAGGTGTTGTAGGACAGAATCCAATAGGATTCAATTAACTTATAATCTAAAATTTTAACAAAATGCTGGTCAAGCAAGCTTCGCATCACCTTATATTAAAACAAGCCCCACGTTAAATCCGAGAGAAATACTACATGATACAAACATAATAATGATGATGTTTTGTATGCAGAATTTGATCGACACAATTGCTTGAAAGATCAACATTTTAAATCTTTTTCACGATTGTCATCGTAATACATACGCTGTTTGACATGGTATCCTGATTACCTGAACTACATTCAAATTTTGCTCGGTTTGATGAATGATGGTACACATTACATTGGATATCATGGTACCTACCCAAAATACAGGAGGTCGCTTATTAAGAGTAAAAGTTCAAGGTATAAAAACGATTTTGAAGATAAGTAGTGACAATGTTAGGGCGGTCACAGAGTTGTGGAGAATCAAAGTTGTTTTTAAAACGGAACACTCTGCATATTGTTAGATATTCCCACTAACCCTTAAATTTCAAGCAAAGACTGTATGTAAAAAATGAAGTCAAGTTGATTGACTCAATACTTCCCACACATTACGCTGACACCAGTTTATTATTTTCCCATAGGACGAAGCTTTAGTCTAAGATCCCTTGCAAACAAATAATTGCAAACCCTCCCTAAAATTGTCTTATGCCGCTAGGTTTTTCCTTCACAGGTCAATGGACAGCCTATTATCGATACTACAAACTTTTCAGTTTTACAACCCTCCACGTTACAAAATACAAAACGATTTAGACCAATAAATTCTCGTATAGTGTACAGAAAATTCTAAGTCCCTTAGTTTCTGTAATAGGCTAGGCAATGTTTGGATGCACCTAAAAAGGTGATTTGTGTCGCTAGATCTTCCTTCACAGGTAGGTTGAAAAACGCAGAAAATGATCAGGAACCTCTGAAACGCTTAAAAACGAAGTTTGAGCTGTTTTTATATTTTTAGTTTTTTTATTATTTCTGCGCCGCCACTGGCACGATTTATCAAAGCCATACGCGTTTTCCATCTTCGCCATGGTAGTAATGCCGTTTCAAAATTTCATTAAAATCAATTCAACAGTTTCCTCGTTACAACGATCTGACGCAATACTTTCGTATATTTACATCAAAAAAATTCTAAGTCCTTTGCTTTCTGTAATAGGCAAAGGCAATGTTCGGATGAACCTAAAAAAGTTATTTATGTCGCCAGGCCTTCCTTCACAGGTCAGTGGACAGTCTATTATGAAAGCAACAAATTTTTCAATTTTACAACCCCCCACCCCCCAACCACCCCAATTTCACCCCCACCCAAAAAAAAGTAGAAAATGATCAGGGACCCCTAAAACGCCTAAAAACGAAGTTTCAGCAATATTTATTTTTTTTGTTTTTTGCTAATTACTCCGCCGCCTATGCACCGATTTTCAAAATTATAGGAACATTACCTACTACGACCCCACAGCATACCGCTGCCCAAATTTCATCACAATCCATGCAGCGGTTACTGAGATTACGAGGGTAGAAAAACGCGACAGACAGACAGACAGACAGACAGACAGACAGACAGACAGACCGACAGACCGACAGACAGACCGACAGACAGACCGACAGACAGACCGACGGAAATGAGTGACGTGGATTTTCGTTATGTACACATCATAAAACGCCCAAAAAACGTATTATCTCAAAATCGAAAATTTTCGCGATCACAATACTCCCCTCACCTATCGGTGTGGGAAGTAAAATTATAACGTACCTGTGTAATTCATTTAATCGTGTCTAAACTGGATTTAAAATTATTTGGTTGGTTTTATATGATTTTTTTTAATTTTATTATATTTTTTACCTTTTACTTCCCACACCGATAGGTGAGGGGAGTATTGTGATCGCGAAAATTTTCGATTTTGAGATAATACGTTTTTTGGGCGTTTTATGATGTGTACATAACGAAAATCCACGTCACTCATTTCCGTCGGTCTGTCTGTCGGTCTGTCTGTCGGTCTGTCTGTCGGTCTGTCTGTCGGTCTGTCTGTCGGTCTGTCGGTCTGTCGGTCTGTCGGTCTGTCGGTCTGTCGGTCTGTCGGTCTGTCGGTCTGTCGGTCTGTCTGTCTGTCTGTCTGTCGCGTTTTTCTACCCTCGTAATCTCAGTAACCGCTGCATGGATTGTGATGAAATTTGGGCAGCGGTATGCTGTGGGGTCGTAGTAGGTAATGTTCCTATAATTTTGAAAATCGGTGCATAGGCGGCGGAGTAATTAGCAAAAAACAAAAAAAATAAATATTGCTGAAACTTCGTTTTTAGGCGTTTTAGGGGTCCCTGATCATTTTCTACTTTTTTTTGGGTGGGGGTGAAATTGGGGTGGTTGGGGGGGTGGGGGGTTGTAAAATTGAAAAGTTTGTTGCTTTCATAATAGACTGTCCACTGACCTGTGAAGGAAGGCCTGGCGACATAAATAACTTTTTTAGGTTCATCCGAACATTGCCTTTGCCTATTACAGAAAGCAAAGGACTTAGAATTTTTTTGATGTAAATATACGAAAGTATTGCGTCAGATCGTTGTAACGAGGAAACTGTTGAATTGATTTTAATGAAATTTTGAAACGGCATTACTACCATGGCGAAGATGGAAAACGCGTATGGCTTTGATAAATCGTGCCAGTGGCGGCGCAGAAATAATAAAAAAACTAAAAATATAAAAACAGCTCAAACTTCGTTTTTAAGCGTTTTAGAGGTTCCTGATCATTTTCTGCGTTTTTCAACCTACCTGTGAAGGAAGATCTAGCGACACAAATCACCTTTTTAGGTGCATCCAAACATTGCCTAGCCTATTACAGAAACTAAGGGACTTAGAATTTTCTGTACACTATACGAGAATTTATTGGTCTAAATCGTTTTGTATTTTGTAACGTGGAGGGTTGTAAAACTGAGAAGTTTGTAGTATCGATAATAGGCTGTCCATTGACCTGTGAAGGAAAAACCTAGCGGCATAAGACAATTTTAGGGAGGGTTGGCAATTATTTGTTTGCAAGGGATCTTAGACTAAAGCTTCGTCCTATGGGAAAATAATAAACTGGTGTCAGCGTAATGTGTGGGAAGTATTGAGTCAATCAACTTGACTTCATTTTTTTATTTTTATATACCTATATATTCCTATTAGTTAATTAGTAATCAGAGAACGGAAAAACATATATATTGGACGATTACAGACACACACAAGTCAGATATGATTGTCTGTATTTCTCATGTCTCTTTCCAGTGTCTGGCACACAAGAAAGAGATATGAGCTATTTGTACTATTTGTAAAAGGGCCGACATGTTGATTATTCGTGTATAAATTGAATAAAAGAGGCGCCAGCATGCTACCCTGGGAGAGACCATAATTTTGGTTAATCCATCGACTCTTCTCTCACCGGAACTCCACGTAGAATATCCTGTTGCACAGCAGTCATCTCAGGACCTCTGTCAGATGGTAATTTTCTGTCATCCTGACGATTTTTTCGAGGAGGATTTTGTGATGAATGGTGTCAGATGCCGTCGAAAGAGCCACGAACAACGCCCTCGTTTTTTCTCTCCTTTGGAAACCATCCTCTATATATGTTGTGTGAGATTTAGCACCTGGCAGTGCAGGATTTACCGGATCTGAATCCGGCTTGTTGAGGAATTAGCTGGTTTTCTAGGTGTGTGCTTATTTTATTCAGAGGAGGGATATTGGTCGATAACTCTTAGCTTCTTCGCGAGGCTTCCCCGGCTTAGGGAGAGTGACGACCTTGGCTTCCAGCCATAGTTTTGGTACTTGTTTCGCACTCCACCAAGTGTTATACAGTTAGAGGACTTCGCCTGTGGTCCTAGTTGTTGCAGGAATTCGTTGACTATATCATCTGGACCAGGGGTCTTCCTAGGTTTCAGTGAATTAATGACCAGTTCTAACTTTCCTGGAGTGAAATAAGGTTCCTTCTGGTCGTTCTCCAATGTGTGGGCTCTTTCGTAAGTAGTGCTTTTTTTAACATTTTGGTCTGGCTTTCCATTCAAGAGAAGTTGGTGGACAATTTGGTAAGAAGTTACACTATGTCTTTAGGGCCTGCTGGTCGTTGGAAAGCTTTTGATGAGGCTCCAAGTTTTTTTGCAGCTGTGCTTCATGTTTAGACTCTCTATGGTGTTCCTCCAAGTCTCCATTCTCTCCTTGCTTAAGGATTCCAGCAGTTTGTTGCCCAGTTGAGTAGTTTCATCGGCAAAAGGGTCACGACCGAATGGTGTCAAATATTCGTTATAAATGTCTTTGTTCTCGTCAGACAGACCAGGAATATAAAAGGTTCGGCAGCCCCTAGGAATGGACTGTCTTGCTGAGCTCTTAGCGACAGATATGAGTTCCTCATAGTTTGTAGGAATCGGTGGAAGGGCCTGGATTTCAGCAAATTTTTCCCAGTCAGCCTTGGTAAAGTTAAAGCGTGTCTTGAACGGAATTTTCTGAGGCATTATATCACTGGTCTAAACCTCAGTCTATGTTGGGTGTGTGGAATAGGATCAACGGCCGTCTTGTTGCGGATTCCGCCCAGAGAGGTAAAGTTAAAGATGAGGTTCGGGTTGCAGCCTCTCTTCCATCTACCGCTGTTGAAAGAGGCAGGTTGCTTCTGGTCATGGATAAGGCTCAGTTCATTACCCTCGGACCATTTTTCCAACATATCTCCGTCTGCGTTAGTCTCCTAAGCCCCACGCTTTGCCATGGCAAATGAAGTCTCCTGAGATTACGAGTGGGTGGGCGACCTGATGGTTGAAGGTGAAGTCCTCACCCGGGACATAATATAGGCGACGGCTAGTTGCTCCTTTATACAGGGTGTCCAGTTAGTGTGTAATTCTTCGATATCTCGCAAGGTATACCTGATAGAAGAAAATGTCAAATACAAAAGTTATTTGGTTACTTGAGACGCATATTTTAAAAATATTTAAAAATATACAGGGTGTTGCGGTAAAGTAGGATAGTGATCAACTTGATTTTTTTATAAGGAACTATAACTTTTTCTTAAATTTTTCTAGTGTCCATCATTGATCTCTACTCAACCCTAAAATATTTTTGAGATCGTTGTAGACGTTGCTAAGTTATAATTTATTTTCTATTAATTTCCGGATTTGCAAGGTCGCAAGTAATACGTCCAAAATGATATATTCCTTTAACTTTTCTCAATAATATTATACAGCGGGTTACTTGAATACTAAGTGGATATTATCTTGTGTGTTGCCAGCAGTTTGTATTTACAGGGTGTTTTTGGCAGAATTTTAAATTACGGCAACTTGAAGGTCATTTTACTTTGTTTTTTTTAAACGTAACACCCTATATTTTTTATTTTAAATCAAAATATCTACTAATACCCTATATCGCCTTGTAATATTTTTTTTCAATTTGGACGTATTACTTGCGGCCTTGCAAATCCGGAAATTCATAGAAAATAAATTATAACTTGGCAACGTCGCAATCGATCCCAAAAATATTTTAGGGTGGAATAGAGATCAATGATGGACACTAGAAAAATTTAAGAAAAAGTTATAGTTCCTTATAAAAAAATCAAGTTGATCACTATCCTACTTTACCGCAGCACCCTGTATATTTCGAATTATTTTTTAAAGTATGCGTCTCAAGTAACAAGTAACAAGTGCAAACTTTTGTATTTGACATTTTCTTCTATCAGGTATTCCTTGCGAGATATCGAAGAATTACACACTAACTGGATACCCTGTATATTCCTTGAAGGCACAAGACATCGTCGGAGTGAATTTTACAGGCGTGAGAGATACATTGCTGTTTCTCTGTAGAGATAACTTCCAGGTTAAGAGATATGATTGTCAGGTTCTGGTAAGAGCCTATGAACTTTAGTGGGATGGTAGACATTGGTCCCCTAAACCTAAACTTAAGTTTGCGACCTCAGGAGGTTGCCGTTAGGGGGGTTGGGGGATTAAAAATCTGCTTCGCGACTATTTTCGAAAATAAAAACGCCATTTTGGTAAGTGGTATCAAAAAAGCTTCAAATGATTTATGGACATAACAAACTTCTGCATTATTTTGGTTTTGAATTTGTCATACATGACCAATAGTTTCCGTTCTACAGTGCACCAAAGTTAGGGGTTGGCTTGTGATTTTCACTAAAATCAGAATTTCATCGCGGATCAAGCAAAGAACTATTACATGTCACGCTTTTATTAAACACCCTGTGTGCAAGTCACTATTTTTAAAATGTAGTCCATCTCAACCTGCATATAGTGGAATGTGGAATAGTTATTTTCCTGAAAAGGAACATAGTTTGGTCACAAGGCCAAGAGTAGGAGGCGTTTTGCTGGACTCACCCTGTACATCTAAATTAATTTGGGATTAATCACATACCTACTAGCTTTTTATTTTTCAGCTGCTATTCTGATCGGTAAAGTTTTTGGATCACAAGTTTTATAACATATCACTTTCTTCAGACCAAGTACAAATAGCAACTTACCAAATGGCACCCATTTAGGTTGATTGGGATCTGCCTCTTCTCTAGCAGAAGCCATAGCTCTCCGGATTGCCAAAGGAACAGAAATTGATAGACAAGCAGGTGGTTCACCAGTAGCTGAAAAGAGTTATAAGGTCTGTTTTTACAGCAATCACAAACTAGTCAGCGTCAATTTGATTGGCCAGTACTAGTCAGAAATAGTTTGACAACTGCAATGGGGAATACTGATTGGCTCTGACTGGTTTGTGATTCTCTGTAAAAACAGACCTATAATGATAATATAATGACAATATGGCCGATATACAGGGTGGTCCAATAAGCGCACGGTGCTCTCTAGCGGCCATACCGTTTAAACGAGACGAAAATGTTTGAAATAAAAAACGTTTCTTTTCAAATGCTCTACATTTAGAAAATAGTTTCAAAGATGACGGACTTCCCGATATACCGGAAGTAGGCATCAGCTTCTTTATTTTAAATGGAACACCCTGAATATTATTACGATTTTGAATTCAGCATCGATTTTTAGGTCCAGTTTGTTAACCATTGTTTATGTCTACGAAGCCTATTTTCGGAGTTATTCAGCAATTTTCACAAAATTTGACGTTTGTAGTACTTTACAAAAAATGGTAATATCTCTGAAACTAAACGCTAGAAAGATGCTATTTTCGGTTTTGAAACAAACAAGGATCGTGTGTGTGTTTCAGTAAGATCGTTGTTTCAAAATAATATTAAATCAATAAACTAGCAATTCTCAAATTTGAAAAGTTAGAAACGATAAAAACTTTTTTTCTTCAAATGGGATGGTATGATGAGTTTCACATCGGTGGATGCGAAATTAAATTCTCTTTCACTTTTATCTAGGCACATGTGATTTTATCCTTAATGGTTTTCAAGAAATTTACGGTTTTGTACTCGTTGCGAAGGAATTTAAAAAATTGTAGGCGGCGGCGTGGCTCGTAGACGAAGCAATTGGCAGCCAAACTGTTTCGGTCTCTAATACTAAAATGCGCTTCCGCTCCATCTACCTGTAACCACATTACTCTTAAAAGCTCAAGTGGTTTTTCAACGGGTTTTCCAAATTTTCATTTAGAAAATTTTGGAAAAAATTAGTTTATTATGCGGTTTCCAATAATACCACCCCAAATGCTTAGACTCCATGCTGGTTGGCTGGCGTTCTATGTAGAACGTCATCTGAAAGTCTCGAATTCTCTAGATGGTTCAATGAAGTTATATTTGTATAAGGCGCCACGAGTAGCATGGTGGTAGTTTTTGTTGAGAGAAGTTGAGATGAGGTTTCTGTATTCAGTCGTGAAGTAAAAGAAAGTGAAAAGTGCGTGCAGTTTGATTCCCTGGAGCAAAAAAAAGCGGCCATCGTGACAATATATTTCTAATTCAACGCTTGGCTTGTGTTAGTATAACAAGTGCAGTATACTGAGCACGCCAGAAGCACTGCTAAACCTTCCTCCACTCGACTTGGTAGTTCAAGGGGAGACAAGGGTGTCTGCGTTCCAACTGTGGAGCCAAGGCAGTTGGTCCTTTGTGAATGGGCAGGAGACACTGTGCCATTCTCCTAGAACCACAAAGGGATGACTTTATCCCGCATATAAGGAGTGATATAATTTCTGCTACATATAGCTTTGACTGCAAGTTTACGGTGAAATGTCCTACAAGGGAAGAGTAGAGGACAAGCGGCAGACGGCCTTTTGAGGGATCACGGCCAGTCATGTACACGGACGGCTCACTCATCGACGCAAGCTTCGGCGCTGGGGTCTATTGGCCAAAAATAAAGCTCTTCTCTCTTGGGGAATACACCACAGTATTCCAAGCAGAGATATATGCGACTTTAGCTTGTGCCTTTCGTATTCATGAAATTCAGGGGCCTACCAGGCGGATTACTATCTGCTCTGACAGCTAGGCAGCATTAAAAACATTAAGGTTCACATCAAGGCTCGTTGTGTAATGTAGCAGCAGGTACCATTAGAAGGAGAACGGAGGTGTAGTTCCAAGTTAAAGAACTTACTTTAGGACCTCTGGCCAAGGTGGGGCGGTTCTGTCTCTCACTGGTCAGAAGCCGGATAAGGTTACTTGTCGGCCTGCTATCTGACCATAACACCTTCAGAAGTCACTTGTATGTGATGGAAGTGGCAAGTGACCCGACGTGCACACGCTGTGGAAAGGAGAAAGAGTCCTCGGCCCTCATTCTATGCCGTTGTGAAGCCCTTGGGTATCGCAGGCAGACCATACTAAGTTCAAGTGTTCTTGAATCTGAGGATATAAGATGGGCGGGACCTAAGGCCATCCTTACCTTTGTGATGAGGCCTGGACTTGGGAACTAGGATAAGGAGAGGTACATACGGACCCGCTCGTAGGCCTATGCACTGATGGTTCTTTCACCAGAAAGCCTTTCTTCCTCATTCATCCAATTATTAGTAATAGCATCTTCAGAGAAAGATAACTCCAAATTATTGCTTTATTTAGGTACTGTAAGGTTTTGTTTAAGTCAAAAAACCTAAAATGGAGGACATGCCCATTTTAAACTACTTAAGTCTAATTTATGTTTACTGTCCAACAAGTGGTCAGCTACGCTGGTCTTATCTGTTCTATTATATTGTAACATCCTGTATATTACATTGCTTATTTGGATTTGAATGTTTCTTTCACAATGATTAGGTTAGATTTTTTTGATGTGTAAACGTCATCGAATCATCTGGAATTTTCTAGACTGACAGATCGGCATTCTCGAATGTCATCTGGGTGTCTCGAATCTTCTAGATGGTTCGATGAAGTATATAAGGCACCACAAGTAGCGTGGCAGCAGTATCATGCGTGGCAGCAGTCAGTTGAGTTGAGATCTAGTTGAGATAAGGTAAAGAGATATTGTATTAAGTTCTGAAGTAAAACGGTGAAAGTTACGCCGAGTTTGATTCCCTGGGTGAAGAAAAAGAGGCCGTCGTGACAATTGGTGTCGGAAGTGTGGGATTATCCATCGAATCAAACCAAGAAAAGGAATGAAGAAGTGAGTACAGCGTCACTCAATGCCAGTAACCAGAGCTATGGCGTCCGACATGAGTGCATTGATGACTATGCTACAAGAAATGAAGGCCCAGCAAGACAACCAAGCAGCTGTTATGCAAGCAACAGTCGTGAACCTTGAAGAAAGGCTAAAGAACCACCAGGACGATGCAGTCGTGAACCTTGAAGAAAAGCTAAAGAACCACCAGGACGAGGCGGTCGTGAACCTTGAAGAAAAGCTAAGGCTCCACCAAGACGAGGCAGTCGCAGGTTTGAAGAGTGGGCAGGAGCTAGTAATGACTCGGGTGGACGAGCAGAAGCGCCATCAAGACGAGGCAGTCGCAGACTTGAAGAGTGGACAGGAACTGGTGATGACTCGGTTGGAGGAGCAGAAGCAAGCCGTAAGTCAAGCATTAGAGAATCAAGACCACCGTATTAGTGCAATTGAGGAGCAGCTAGCAGCATCAGAAAAACACGTTGAGGAACAGCTTCAGCAAGTGAAAGATCAGGTCAAAGAAATGGCCAGAGAGGAGCTGCGAGAATTAAGTGCAGGTGAGCGTAGTTTAACAGCTGCAGCACCTGCTTTTACTGATAGACACAGTGGCGTAGTAGCAAAGCCCTATCCATACAATGGAAAAACGTCATGGGACATTTATCATATGCAATTTGAAAACATCGCACGTATGAATAACTGGTCGAATGAGGAAAAGGCTTGTGTGCTGACATCCATGCTTAGAGACTCTGCCTAAGCTATTTTGGAACATCTCTGCTCATCAGATCTACGTGACTATGATAAGATAACATCTGCACTAAAGTTACGCTTTGGAGATGCACACTTAACAGAGCTGTTGCATGGCCAGTTGCATAACCGGACACAACAAGCTAAGGAAGATCTAACCACATTTGCATACGAAGTCCAAAGCCTAGCTAAACGAGCATTCGTCAGCAGTCCCATCGAGACACAGGAATACGTCGCTGCTCGTCAGTTTGTCGAAGGAATTGCCGACCTGGACGTTCAGAGAATCGTAAGACTATCTCGTCCCAGAACCTTACAAGATGCTTTGGTCAAAGCTCTAGAAATTGAAGCTGCCACAAAAGCCACGCGAATGACACGGAGGGTGCGCTCTGTGGAGCAAGATGATGAAGTAGATGTCAGGGCCACTTCGTTCGTTCCAAGAAGAAGAAGTGGTACCTTCCAAAGAAACCAAGTTGTCAGAAATCTTGAAGGACCTGAGAAGTTTACTTGCTGGAGATGTGGGCGGAAGGGGCACCTTAGAGTAGGCTGTCGCATGCAGGTGACAGAGGAGTCAAGAGAGGCTAGTACTAATACTGACAATGAGTCGGAAAACTAAAGCCGGCCAGTTTTAGGGGGCAAAAACTGGCTGGCCATCATGATGAAAGCCCCATGGTCATCGAAATTGAAGTTAATAAAATTGAGAAGAGTCCAGTAGTTGAAGGTTACATAGAAAATATACCATGCAAGATGTTAGTCGATACCGGAGCAAATGTGACTATAATAAGCCCTAACATATACCAAGGAATTCGAAGGAAGTTGCCAAGCAGAACCACTCAAACGGATAGAATGTTGCTGAATACCGCTAATGGAGACCACATACCAGTACTGGGTGTTGAAGAATTAGAGATACGGATTGGCAGTTTTGGTAAGAAGCATCCCATTTTAGTCGCTTCAGTCACGAATGATTGCATCCTTGGTGCTGAGTTTCTGCAGAGTTCTGGCTGCGTAATAAACTTCACCGGTGATACCTTAAGCATTGGGGATTCAGAAGAGATTTCATTTAGCTGCCGAACTGTTCAGCTAGAGGAAATGAACGTTATGTGACCAAGGAATTTTACAATACCACCACAGAAAGAGATTGTTATACCTATATATGCGCATAAGGCACTTGAACATAACCCTACCCCATGCGTTTTTGAACCAGATCCTACGCTAGGTTGGAATAAACCTATTTTATTAGCCAGAACAATAACGGATTCTTCAAATATGTTAATAAGGGCCGTGAATGTATCCAGGAATTCAATACAAATCAAGAAAGGTACGCCACTGGGTAGACTAGAACCAGTAGCATGGATACGAAGGCTAGATGGCGCGGAAGAAGAAGATGATAGTGACTTCACCCAAATCTCAGATAGTCTTCAAGATTTGTATGATAGAAGCTGTGAGCATTTGCGACCCGAACAGCAGCGGAAGGTCCTGAAGCTACTAAGAGAATTTCATTCGATTTTCGCTAAAAATAATGATGACCTAGGGCGAACCCATCTGGTACGTCATAAAATTAATGTAGGAGATGCCCAGCCAGTCAAGCAGCCCCCAAGAAGAACTCCATTATCTAGGATTGATGAAGTACAGAATATGGTAAAAGATATGCAGAAACGAGGAGTAATCGAGCCATCATCTAGCCCTTGGGCCTCTCCGATAGTCCTTGTTAGGAAGAAGGACGGATCAACGAGGTTTTGTGTGGATTACAGGCGGCTCAACGATTTGACCAAAAAGGATTCTTACCTTTTACCAAGAATTGACGACACTTTGGATGCAGTTGGAAATTCTTCATGGTTCTCCACCTTGGACCTGCAAAGTGGGTACTGGCAGGTTGAAATGGATGAAAAAGATAGAGAGAAAACGGCATTTACATCGTGTGCTGGGCTATGGCAGTTTACAGTAATGCCTTTCGGTCTATGCAATGCACCCAGTACCTTCGAAAGATTAATGGATGTTGTACTACAAGGTTTATCTTGGAAGACAGCACTGATATATCTCGATGACGTTATTGTGTTTGGAAAGGATTTTGAAGAAGAGCTACTCCGACTAAGACAAGTTTTCCAGCGGCTTAAAGAAGCGAACTTGAAGCTAAACCCTAAGAAATGCCATCTTTTCAAAAGGGAAGTAAAATACTTCGGACATCTGTTAACCAAAGACGGAATCCGGACGGATCCAGAGAAGGTGCAGGCTGTGAAGGAATGGAAAGTACCGTCCAACACTCATGAGGTACGAAGCTTTTTGGGACTGTGTAGTTATTATCGCAGATTTGTGAAAGATTTCTCTACCATCGCCAAACCATTATTTGCCTTAACTGAAAATGGTAATAAGTTTTGTTGGGACTCCATCTGCCAAGAAGCCTTCGACGCATTGAAAACGGCTTTGACCTCCTCACCGATACTAGCTCATCCTACAAGGGAAGGAACTTTCTACTTGGACACAGATGCTAGCCATTATGCTGTTGGAGCTGTCTTATCTCAAGAACAAGACGGCATCGAAAAGGTAATTGGATACTACAGTAAAACTTTGCACAAAGCGCAGAAAAACTGGTGTGTGACACGAAAAGAGTTGTACAGTGTGGTGAAAGGGATCGGAAATTTCCACCACTTATTGTACGGAAGAAGATTTGTCGTGAGAACCGATCATTCAGCTTTGCAGTGGTTAATGAAGTTCAAGAATCCAGAAGGCCAGCTTGCTCGATGGATTGAATACCTCCAAAGCTATGACTTTGAAATTCGTCATCGTCCAGGAAAGCAACACGGAAATGCCGATTCTATGTCACGCAGGCCCTGTGATGAAGACTGTAAGCACTGCTCGAAAGAAGAGAAACAACGAGAATTCGACATAAATACATTAAGAATAGAAGAATTTGAATTGGAAGGAACCAAGATTTCACTAGAAACCTTCAAGCAAGCTCAGTCACAAGACGCTGAGCTAGGGTTAGTTATTCATTCGCTACACAAGCCTAATCAACAGGAAATAAGTGCTATGAGTCCCATCACTAAAGCCTACCTAGCACAATGGGACTCACTAAAGGTAAGGGGTAACCTCCTGTATCGAATCTGGGAGGATACTGATGGCAGACATGCTAAAGAAAAACTTGTAGTACCAAGGAAATTACGGAAAGCAATTATGGAACAACTACATGATAGTAGCAGTGGGGGTCACTTTGGCATGAGGAAGACCCTGGAAAGAATCAAAGAGAGATTTTACTGGGTTGGCTGACGCGAAGATGTTGAAAATTACTGTTCCACATGCGATGTCTGCAACTCAAGAAAAGGTCCAAGTATGCGTCAACGATCACGCATGCAGCAGTACAACGTTGGATCGCCGTTTGAGAGAATCGCCATAGACATTTTGGGTCCTTTGCCGGAAACCAGCCTTGGGAACAAGTATCTGCTTGTTGTAATGGATTATTTCTCTAAATGGCCAGAAGCAATTCCTGTGCCCAATCAAGAAGCAGGCACAGTGGCACAGGCTCTTTTAGAACACGTGGTGTCCAGATTCGGAGTTCCTAATGAACTACATTCAGACCAGGGACGAAGCTTTGAATCGGAAGTCTTCATACAGCTGATGAGAAAACTAGGAATTCGGAAGACTAGAACAACTGCTCTTCATCCGCAGTCCGACGGTATGGTGGAACGCTTCAACAAGACGATCCTGGATTACCTATCAAAATTCGTTAACGAACATCAGTCTGATTGGGATACGAAGATTCCTCTGGGAATGTTGGCCTACAGATCAGCGGTGAACGAGTCAACTCGGTTGAGCCCAGCGAAGATAATTTTTGGTCGAGAACTGCGGCTGCCTCTGGACTTAGCTCTTGGTCCACCCCCAGAAACGGAACGCCGTCTTCCATGCGAATGGGTGAGCGAGCTTCAGGCAACGCTCTGGGATATCCATGAGTCTGCTAGAGGAAACATCCAGTCTGCCAGCGACAGAATGAAAGCCAGATACGATCTGAAAGCAAATAGCCCAAAGTTCGTCGAAGGTGATCTGGTATGGTTCTGCAATCCACGACGGAGAAGGGGTAGATGTCCGAAGCTACAACGCCATTGGGAAGGACCTTACGTGGTGATGAAGCGCCTCAACGACGTAGTCTACAGGATACGTATGGGTAGTGGAAAACCGAAGGTCGTCCATAGCGATCGCCTGTGGCCATACAAGGATCGAAGCGAACTGTTCGTCGAGGACGCCGAACGCTAAGGGGGGAAGAGTGTGACATCCTGTATATTACATTGCTTATTTGGATTTGTTAATGTTTCTTTCACAATGATTAGGTTAGATTTTTTTGATGTGTAAACGTCATCGAATCATCTGGAATTTTCTAGACTGACAGATCGGCATTCTCGAATGTCATCTGGGTGTCTCGAATCTTCTAGATGGTTCGATGAAGTATATACTCTGTTACCTGATACTTTAAACTGGCCTGACGTCTATTTGATAGGTATCAGCTGACGAAGAAGTGTATCTCAAATTTAATTTTTTACTGGTGGTGTTGATTGGCAATTCTGCGATCAGGACTGTATTAGTAATATTCTTATCGAATATTTGCCAAAAAGTAACGACTATTGTGGTAAAAAAGAAATTGCTTCAATATACAGAAATTCGCAGCAAAAATGGTTAGTTAAAAGAAATAGATTATTTTATTGCTTTGTATATTGTTTGAGACTATCACAATACTCCTATATTTATCAATAAGGACGAATGAATGGATAGCTCGCATCACTAGTGGGATATTTATTGGTTGAAACGTACAAGGTACAATTGGAGAAAAGTATAATGTAAGTACATGGTGTAAGATTAATATAATAGGGTAGTTTAACTGAAGCTTAAGCTAAAAATGCTTTTATCTTCATTCTTACCTCATTTAAAGTGTACCTAATCATTATCATTCAGACCAGCCATACTGATATACTGAAAGACACGCCGAGAAAATGTAAAATAAGCATAGACCTCAGAGCATAGATGAAAACGTCACCAAGTGTCAATTACTTGTTATTAGTAATGCTTCCACTCAATACAGCCCTGCATTCCTTCAAAGTCATGACTCAATCTGGAGTATTTTTAGTTATCACTAGCCGAACAGCTGTTCGCTGTTGACACGGCTGACAGTTTAAAGTATCGGGTAACAGGGTATATAAGGCACCACAAGTAGCGTGACGGCAGTCAGTTGAGTTGAGATCTAGTTGAGATAAGGTAAAGAGATATTGTATTAAGTTCTGAAGTAAAACGGTGAAAGTTACGCCGAGTTTGATTCCCTGGGTGAAGAAAAAGAGGCCGTCGTGACAATATCTTTAATTATCCTGAAATAACTGGAATGTCTGTCAACTTGCAAAAATGATGATGTTCGTTTGAGAGTACATAGGTATACATATATTTAGATACGTTAGGTATTTGGATAACTTCATTATCTAGAGAAATGCTGTGTTAGATTCATATTGACATTGTTTTAGTCACGTTACCTGTTGATAACTTACCCTTGGATTTAAGAATTCCAACAGGATTTGGATTCTTTTGTGGAAACTTGATTCTGTAGTTGACTGGAATATCCATCATTCCTGGAACTTTGTAGTTCCAAGTTCTGTTAGATCTTAGTCGTCCTTGAGAATCGAATATACATTGTTCTAGAGTGTAATAACCAATACCTACAATTAAAACTTTTGTAATAAAGACAGAATAGGGAATAAACCATGGTTTGAAAATCTATAGCCCATTTTACTTCCTACACCGATAGGTGAGGGGAGTATTGTGATCGCGAACATTCGATTTTGAGATTATACGCATTTTGGGCGTTTTATCATGTCTACATAACGAAAATCCACGTCACTCATTTTCCTCGCCTGTCTGTCTGTCCGTCTGTCTGTCGGTCTGTCTGTCTGTACGCGTTTTTCTAGCCACGTAATCTCAGTAACCGCTACACGGATTGTGATGAAATTTGGGCAGCGATATGCTGTGGGGCCGTAGTAGGCAATGTTCCTATAATTTTGGAAATCGTTATACGGGGGGCGGAGTAATTAGCAAAAAACAAAAAATTTCAAATGTGCCTCAAACTTCGTTTTTAGGCATTTTAGGGGTTCCTGATCATTTTCTACTTTTTCTTGGGTGGGGGTGAATTTGGGTTGGTTGGGGGGTGGGGGGTTGTAAAACTGAAAAATTTGTTGTATTCGTAAAGGGCTGTCCATTGATATGTGAACGAAAAACCTAGCGGCATGATACACTTTTTTAGGTCCATCCGAACGTTGCATGCTTATTATAGAAACCACGGGACTTGGAATTTGGAGATGTATACCTACATACGAGTATTGTGATCGTTCGGATATCGCGTAACGCGAAAATTGTTCAATTGATTTCAATGAAATTTTGACACAGTATTACTACCGCGGCGAGGATGGAAAACGCGTATGTTTTGGAAAAATCGGGTCAGTGGCGGCGCGGTAATAATAAAAAAACCAAAAATATAGAAACAGCTCAAACTCTGTTTTCAGGCACTTTAGGGGTTTCTATTTATTTTCTATGTTTTTTGGGTGAGGGAGAATTTGGGGTAGTTGGAGAGTGGGGGGTTGAAAAACTGAAAAATTTGTTCTACTCATAATGGGTTGTCCATTGCTCTTTGAATGAAAAACCTAGCGGAATAATACACTTCTTACGTACTTCCGAACATTGCCTTGATTATTATAAAACCAAGGGACTTCGAATTTGTGATGTATAGATACGAGTATTGTTTTAGATCGTTCTGTACTGCGTAACGCGAAAATTATTGAATTGATTTTAATGGATTTTTGACACAGTATTACTACCGCAGCGAGGATGGAAGACGCGTATGTTTTGGAAAAATAGTGTCAGCGGCGGCGCAGCAATAATAGAAAAACTAAAAATATAAGAACAGCTCAAATTTTGTTTTTAGGCGTTTTACGGGTTCCTGATAATTTTCAATTTTTTTTTTTTTTTTGGTGGGGTGAGAGGTTGTAAAACTGAAAAATTTGTTGTATTCATAATAGTCTGTCCATTGACCTGTAGAAGAAATACTTAGCGGCGTATTACACTTTTTTAGGTCCATCCGAACATTGGCTTGCCTATTACAGAAACCAATTTTGTGATAGAATTTGGTGATGTATACATATACGAGTATTGCTGAATTTCGTTCTATGTATATTGCGCAAAACAAAAATTATTGAATTGATTTTAATGGAAATTCGACATAGAATTGATTATCGCGGCGAGAGTGGAAAACGAGCCAGTGTCTGAAAAATCATGTCTGTGGCTCCGCAACAATAATTAAAAAACTAAAAATATAAAAACAGCTCATACTTTGTTTTTAGATCGTTTAGAGGCTCCTGATCGTTTCACATCGGTCAGTTGAAGCATGCAGAAAAAAACTGTGGCGTTCCTCAGGAGGGAGAGGCAAGAAACTATTTACGAGGGTTTTTGTGTTGTGTAATGTATGATGTAACTAGGTAAGGCAGTATATATTTGTGCGTGTGCTTCGTGAGTGTTGAGCAGTGTATAAGTAAGTAGTTAAGTAAGCATTAATTGCAATAAACAATAAACATTGGAATTAGGATAGGTAGTGATGTAAAAATAGGAAATAAACGGGGTATTCACGATGAGAACATCGATAAGATTGTTTGATTAAAATGAACCTTCAATCCCAAGAGCTGAGTTTACCACATGGCGACCCTGCCAAAAAAGCTCAAGGTCTTCTGTGCAGAATGAACGTGTTATTGTGAGGTACGATAAAAATCATGGGTAAAGGCCAATCAAAGGAAGAAGTGATCGTCAATAATGCCGGCAATGCAGCAGCATCCTCACGTGGCTTCCTAGACAGAACAGCCCACGAGTCCCTCACGATCGTCGTAGTCGTCCTACTAGCTATATCCGTAGCAACTTATTTATATAGACGGTTAAAGAGCAGACTAGAGAAAATAATAAGGACTGAACTAAGGAGGAGCCAAGAACAAGTCTAGCGTAATACCAATATGACCACACAGGTACCAGTGTTGTCGGAACAAGGGTTATGGAATGGACTGGAAGGAATTTAGGCATATCCTGGAGGAGCTAAGGGTGTTCCATAGAAATCTACAGAAAGACGGAGAGCCCAGGCGAAGAAATGAGAAAGTAGTGCATAGGAAACTTAAAAGGTTGGACAAAGTGAAGAATGGGTTTATGGACTTAAGAAAGGTATTTAATGAATCTAATGTTGAACTTGCAATTAAAGATGAGGTTAGGCCGATTGTTGAAGCTATTTGTAAATATATAGATAATATAGAATTAATCCTAAACAATAGGTTGAGAGATATAGGTAACACCAGTGCTGAATCAGTAACATTAACAGATTCACATTCAGACTCTTCAGAATCAGAGCATACAATTGTCAGGATGGGGGAAAAATTTGATTTGAGAACCGCTGCAGGTTTACTTCCCGTTATGGATGGAACTGAATCAGTCACTAAACAGTTAATCGATGGCATTGAGTTTTATGATGAATTGTTGGATGCTCAAGGTAAGAAATTGCTTACTAGCTATGTTTTGAAAACACGTCTGTCACCAGGTGCTAAAGTCAGGCTCAAACCGAGTTACACTACTAATGATGCCTTGATTTTCGATATGAAGAATCATTTTATTAGCAAGAAATCTATTCCATCTTTATCCTCTCAGTTGCATAATGCCAAACAGAACAACGAGTCTATTGATAAATTCGGGAAATCAATAGAGGAATTGCTTGTAAGTTTAACTATATCCCAGGCAGAGGGTGATAATAATGTTGTCCCTGCCCTACAAAAAATTAATGAAAAAATTGCAGTAAGTACTTTTGCTAGTGGGTTGAGAGATCAAGAATTAAGAACTATAGTAAAAGCAAGAAATTATGAAAAACTGAGCGATGCAATACAAGGGGCTAAAGATGAAGAGATCAAATCAGGAGCCACATTTTTCAGTATGCGTGGCTCAAGAGACATTGTTAGAGGTCGCGGATCACCTAGGAATCATTCAGTCAATAGAACTTTCAATCAGTCCAGTCGTCAGTTCAATCAACGTAGAGGCCAAAGATATAGGTTCCACCAAAATTCATACAGAGGCAACATTCGTAGCAATAGCTCTCGCGGTAGATTCAACACCTATAACCCTCCCAGGAATTATCTTGCGACCAATCCAGAGGCTGGAACTGGATCGGTGCGTGATCAAGGTCTACCGGAATCATCTCAGTCTATACATGGCAATCAGTTTTTTCGTTCCTCAGTATAGCGAAACATCACTTTTTAGCAATAATTCGTTGAACTCTGTAACATTTGGATATAATGGTAAAAATTTATCATTTTTAATTGACACAGGAAGTACCGTCAGCATTTTATTTCGGAAATACTTAAAGGAAGGTGAAAATGTTGATTTTTCAAAACACGTAAAAATAAAAGGTATATCTGGGTCAACGATTTCAGACGGTGAAGCAAATATTATATTACAGGTGAATGGATTAAAATTGTGTCATTCATTTTTGCTGATGCCAGAATTCGACGACTCGGTACATGGTGTGTTGGGCTCGGATTTCTTTACTAAGTTTCATGCAAATATAGACTATGAACGTTTCGTATTTTCCTTTTGGTTGAGTAACGCACAAAAGATTTGTTTAAACATGCATTCTCAGCAAAACACGTACACCATTGTACCTGCTAGATGTGAAACGATAAAGTATATTAGAACAAATATTAATGATGATTGTGTAATTTTACCTAAGCAGCTATGTGAAGGCGTCTTCGTCTCCGGTTCCATAGCAACGCCTCGGAATAAAATGATTCCCGTAAAAATTTTAAACGTACGTGACGTAGATGTAACTATAAAAAACTTCGATCCACTAGTTGAAAGATTAACTGACTATCAATCATTTGAGTTTGAACAAAATCTTAATATCACAGTTGATCGCATAGATACACTGTTGAATTCTATACAAACGAAACATCTCAGTCAAGAAGAGAAGCTTTCTATTGACAAGATCTGCGCGAAATATTCAGATGTCTTTTATCTAGAAAATGATCGATTGACTTTCACAAATATTTACAAAGAAAACATTGTTCTGAAAAAAGATGCAAAGCCGGTGTATGTTAGACCTTATCGCCAGCCACATGCCTTAAAAGGTGAAATAAACAAACTTGTCAATGAAATGTTGAATAATGATATTATAGAGCCAATCAGATCTGCGTGGTCTTCTCCTGTTCTCATAGTACCTAAGAAACCAGATTGTAATGGCAATAAGCGGTACCGATTAGTAATAGATTATAGACAACTAAATAAACAAATAGAAGATCACAAATTCCCTCTTCCCAATATCAATGAAATACTAGACTCTTTGTCTGGGGCTATGTACTTTAGCCATCTCGATTTGGCACAGGGTTACCATCAAATAGAACTGGAGCCTTCCAGTAGACCTTATACTGCATTCACCACCGACCAAGGCCAGATGTGTATGAAGCGCCTTCCACAAGGCCTTCGGACTAGCAGCAGTAGCTTTTCACAAGCAATGACGGTAGCTATGTCTGGATTAAACTACGTAAGTTGTCTCACTTACCTTGACGATCTGATCGTCTTTGGGGAAACCCTAATGATTCATAACAAAAACCTAGTCAAGGTATTCCAGAGACTAAGGGAAGTAAACCTAAAGCTTAACCCTCATAAATGCCAATTCTTGAAAAAGGAAGTCTTGTTTCTTGGTCATATAGTAACATCAGAAGGAATTTCTCCCGATCCATCAAAGATTGAAGTCGTCAAGAACTTCCCTGTACCGAAAGATTCATCCGAAACAAAAAGATTTGTTGCATTTGCCAATTATTATAGGAAATTCATAAAAAATTTTGCAGAAATAGCATCACCCTTAAATAACTTGACTAAAAAAGGTACAATATTTAATTGGACTCCACAGTGTCAGCATGCTTTTGAAACATTAAAGGAACGGTTAGTGAGCCCACCCGTGATACAATATCCAAATTTTTCACCCGACAATACATTCATTCTGACAGTTGACGCATCTAAAAAGTCATTAGGTGCCGTACTTGCAAATTCAGATAATAGACCCGTAGCTTTTGCAAGCAGAGCTTTGAACAAGGCGGAACAAAATTATCCCTCTGTTCATCGAGAGATGCTCGCAATCGTGTGGGGAGTTAAACATTTCAGACCGTACCTTCACTCAAAAAAATTCATTATTAACACAGACTGCAGACCATTAATGTATCTCTTTGGAATGTCAAATCCCTCTAGCAGACTTTTGAAATTCAAACTTGTACACTATGTATATTATGACAAGAAGTCGTTCCAAACAACAGGAGAACGCAGTTCCTTCTACAGGAAGTTTCTCTATTTCAGACGAAAGGACTGATCACCCTGGAGTCGTAGAATTATTGAAACGGTCCAAACAAGGCTATCAGCTTTGTCCTGTAACGGGAGAACAATTTCAAAAGTTATTTGAAAGTGAGAATTGCGATTATACGACAGATAATTTACTGTGCCTTAGTGAAGCACAGATTGTTTATATACGTCAAGATTCCTTATCATCGTTCAACTTAGGTAAAACGTTGAAGGACTTGAAAATAATATGTAATCGTTATAATATTCCGGAACTAACAATATTTAAAAATAAAACTGGTGCACCAGTCATAAACGCAATTCTCAGCAATATAGGTAGAGTAAGAAAGTTAGGAATTAAATTGTCAGTAATAAAAGACGTGACCGAAATTACCGATCCCGAAATTAGGCATCTTATTCTAAATGACTATCACATATTACCAACAGGAGGTCATGCAGGTATAAATCGTATGTACAATAACATTAGAAAGAATTATTCCTGGCCTGGTTTAAGGAAACATATTGAACGCTTTGTTAAACATTGTGACGACTGTCAGTATAAGCACAGCAAAACAAACTTCGAACCCATGACTATAACTACTACTGCTTCTGCAGCATTCGAAAAAATATTTTTAGACATTGTTGGACCACTAGAAGCAGATATAGACGAAAACCATTACATTTTAACCCTTCAATGTGAACTAACGAAATACGTTGAAGCTTATCCTCTTAAAAATAAAGAAGCACCTACAATTGCTAGATCATTTGTTGACAATTTCATCTTGAGATATGGAGTCCCTAGTACAGTAGTTACAGATAAAGGCGCCGAATTTCTTTCTAAAGTATTCAAGGAGACATGTAATCTTCTTGATATCAAACAACTAAACTCAACGGCGTATCATCATCAAACACTGGGCTCCCTAGAAAATACCCACAAATGTTTAGGTGATTATTTGCGAATCCAAGTGTCACATTTCCCAAACTCTTGGAGCTCCTGGGTGAGCTACTGGTGCTTTGCTTATAACACTACAGTCCACACAGAAACAAAGTATTCACCATTTGAACTCATATTTGGGAGGCAAGCAAGACTCCCTAATAACCTTGCTACTCAACTGGAGCCTATATACAATTTTGACCAATATCCCTTGGAATTGAAGTATCGATTACAAAGGGCATGTAACGATGCAAGAAACAATTTACTAGAATCAAAAGAAGTTCGTAAACGCATATACGATGCTAGAGTACATTCTCAAAGCTATAACAAAAACGACTTAGTTTTGATTAAGTCAGAAGTAGGCAATAAGTTAGAACCAATTTATAAGGGCCCATATAGAGTAGAAAGCGAAATATCGCCAAACATATTAGTAGATTTAGGTAATGGATGTTTAAGTGAAATTCATAAGAATAGAGTTAAGCCATATAACAAATAGAAAAAAATATTTATGAGCTCAAATATTTTTTTCTCACATCCCCCTGGGAAGTGTAATGTATGATGTAACTAGGTAAGGCAGTATATATTTGTGCGTGTGCTTCGTGAGTGTTGAGCAGTGTATAAGTAAGTAGTTAAGTAAGCATTAATTGCAATAAACAATAAACATTGGAATTAGGATAGGTCACTACCTATACATCACTGATGTAAAAATAGGAAATAAACGGGGTATTCACGATGAGAACATCGATAAGATTGTTTGATTAAAATGAACCTTCAATCCCAAGAGCTGAGTTTACCACAGTTGGATGTTGTTTTTGCGGGCGGGTGGGCGATAATTTAGTTGCAAGATTATTTCAGACTATAGCTTCATGCAATGGGAAATATTAAAATGGTATCATCATTATGTGTGGGAAGTACTGAGTCAATCAACTTGACTCCATTTTTTAATTTCTCATGAAGGTTGCATTTAGCCACGAATCAGTCCTTCATAAGGATTACACTTGCCTTGACACTTGGAATTTAAAAGTACAGAAAATAGGAACGTTAATGCGTACCCATTACAAAAGCTCCTTCGGTTTGTCCAATATCAACTAGTGGGCTCATGCTGTCTCCAACATCCTCGATGATATCTACTCGGTGAATTATTTTTTGACCTGTCAGAATGTCTACTTCCACTTCTGTAGCGCATATTCCATAAATTAGATATGTTTGCACGCCAGGCGAATGTGGTTGAAAGCTGAAAATATAGAAGATAGAGGTAGCAGTAGCAATTAAACTGAACTAATAGTATAAAACAGGAAATGCAGCGAAATGTTGAAAAATGCGATGACGTAACGTATTGTGTAAGACTTTCGCGGCCATGGCCCGATGAACTGTTCGTTCTTGGGTTGTTCGGCCGGCGTTGACACGATCCTCCGCCTTGGTGTCCGCGCGCTTCGATTCGCTGTTTGAACCTTGTGGATCTCTCGCGCATCTTAGAATCTTTGCGTCTCTAAGGGCGAGTATTCTGTTGAGTTTCTGTGCTTGTTCTTTGCTGTTGAAGTTATTTTTATGTTTATAAATCTTTATAGACCCCTGTATAATCTGGCTCAATAAGAGGAGAGCGTAGTAAGAAACTGTGAACTAATCGGCAATTTGATTTGTTTTCAGAAATTCTGATTTGTACCGATCTCTTTGTTGTTCCGATGTATACAATTCCAAAGTACATGGTATCCAATAAATCCCTGATGCTGTACATAGATTCCTTATGTTCTTTGCCGATCTTATGCTTAGTTCAGATGACGCGCGTACGACGTGCGTCGACGTGGCGCACGTTTGTTGCGTCTGTCTTCAGATGACGCGCGTAGGACTTCGTACAACTTTTATATAGAGTGACACTAGGCAATCGAGTGTCAGTGTATTTGTTGTTATTAACGAGAATGGATGTAGGAGAAGCTGTTTGTGTTTGGTTAGCATATAGAAGAAGGAAACGACGTAGGAGGGAAAGGGCACACTGGGTTCACCCAATTTTAAGGAATAGACTTCTACAAGTTTATACGTTACACTGTATCCCAGCCTGCGAAATCACGAACCTAAATTTTTTAACTACTTCAGGAGTAAAGTTGAAAAAGTACTTTGTGGAAGAAGGAAAACTAGAATGGCAGGATAGAATGATTTGAATTGCTGTATTAACCGTAAGCACCTATTATAAATGAAGCAGTACCAAAAACCTACCTAATATTTTCTTTTTTTCTTCGGTATCATCGGATTTGCAAAACATTAGGACCGGTTCCTCCCAGGCGCTCTTTTTTGCCGTCTTATTTGAATATAATTTGGAATGCATGTCCCAAAACGTAGAGATCTTCTCAATTTCATCAATGAAAACATCTGTGTTTCTGTTTCCATTTCAATAACATACGTGAAAAATATATTTTTGCAGAGAGAGTATGTCGACTGAACGCTAGAAAAGACGCGTGCCCACTGAACAGGCAATGGGAGCGTCTAGTATTTCATTACGCGCGTCGCCGCTGACCGACGCTCATATTGAGATTCTCTGTGTCTGGTGGCGTCGTACGCGCGTACAATTTGTCGTGCTTCCTGCTATGAGAAAATAATAAACTGGTATCACCGTAATGTGTGGGAAGTACTAAGTCAATCCACTTGACTTAATTTTTTTACTTTCCTCTACTTCCATCATGAACTGGATGTTGCCATGTACACTGTCAATGTGTTGTATGAATTTCATTAGCTTGTCTTGTCCGTGGCTCCATACAAACAGACGTATCTGAGCCATATTTTTAGCTTATACTGGGCGCTGTTCAAGGCCGTCTGCTCAATCTTCTCCATGATAAAGTTAGCCACCGCTGGACTCAGAGTGCTTCCCATCGCCACGCCTTCCATCTGTTCATACATTTTGTTGTTCCATGCAAAGTATGTTGTAGAACATCGGATTCTTCGAGTTGTACTTTCTGGATTTATATAATGCTGTACTTATAGTCAGGCCAAGAAAGAAAGTCAACGTCAAAACCCTCTTTTTGGCTCGAGAAAAATTACGTTGAACCTAACTTCGAGCCCAGCGCCGGTACTCTGTAACTTAAAAACGAAGCCACCCGATCCTATAATGTATAGGATCGGGTGGCTTCGTAAATATGTCAGCTTAGTAGACACTTTGTGGTAGGCACCCTAAACTGCCCGATCGTCGTGGTCGTCATGGTGATAGAGGTGATAGAAACACGTTTCTATCTCTTGAGTAACGGCGCTGCATTCTCGTGGTCCTTTAACACGTACGTATCCTACCGCCAACAGTTCCAATTTCACCACAAGGCTCACTCTGCTGTGATGAATTTTGAAACTAGAATTGCGATTGCGGGTGGACTTTACTAATTTAACGATATTCCAAGACCAAAATTGGAAAAACAAAGCCGTATACTATCTAAAAAATAGCTCAAAGAACGAAATAAATGTAGTAACATTTCTTTAGCGGGAGAAGTTGCTGTAAATAAGCGCCAAGATTAAAAAAACAATTTTACGAAGTAGTGAATCCAAACTATCTGAACTGCTCCAGATTGTCTCCAGCAAAATAGACAAACAAAATAGAGTTATGAGAGATTCGGCCATAGATATTACCTCCAACCCCTTTATTCGGTCTGTACTGAGGAGCGCTTAGTGGCTATTCTGTAGTTTTTGGCTATCGGGTGGACATATGAAAAACTTAAAGTTAATTGTACTATACGTACATACATTTGAAAATTTGCCAACGCGAATTTATCGAAAACCACTAATTAAAAAAAAACCCGAGACACGGCGAAAGATTTACCAAGGGGAACAAATTTTCGACCAAAATCTACTCCACTCCTTTCTACCCTCTCCCCTCCAGGGTCATCCCCTTCTTAAATGAGAAGGGGTATCGAGTACTAGCTTACTAGCTTGTTTCAAAGGCGTGTCGAAGTCTTTGATTTTGAATTTCAATTTTTTTAAATCTTTCGATTCGTTTTAGAGAAAACTAAAAAAACCTTCATGTATCTCAATTTGTTCAGATAGAAAACAAAAGCCCAAAAATATCACTTTTTATAGCAATAAGTGTTCAAAATTTTGTCCCTTGTTGGCCATATAATGATATAGGCGATGTTCAAATTCCTGACGGACAGTTGCAAAAACATGTTGCGGTATATCATGGCAGTTTTCGATGATTCGTTGACGGAGGTCGTCCAAACTTTTAGATTGGGGAGTAAACACAATATGTTTTAAATAGCCCCATAGAACAAAGTCTATAGCCTCGTGCCCACTTGCAAGTAACTTGTGATAGTTCTTGCAGCAAGTACTTGCTTGTTTGTCTACACTATCCTTTAACTGTTCGCAAATTTAATCTAGGAAATTGCTTTCGCAATTTCACTTGGGCTTCTTTGTTCTGATTCCGTATACAGTATAGATCAGATGTCGTATGCAAAATCTGTAGCTGCTGCGGTAGTTGTATCAATTTAATTAAAAAAAAAGAAAACAAGAGAAAGATAGTAAAAGGCGGAGAAAATGTTGGTTAGGAAAGTGGATTCAGCGTAGAACTACTCTAGGGATACATGAACTTTAATGAGCCAAAGAACTCCCAAGTACTCTTAGATATTTCATTAGTCCCTTGTCCACTTTAATTATTTTGAATTTTTCTCCACTCTTGGTTAACTTGCGTTCTCAAATTATGCAGCTTCCTTTGAATTTCCGCTGTAGAAGTATTGAACAAGTCGGCCAATTTTTATAATGCATTCTGCTTTTTGAATCTGTCCTTAAATTCTGGAGGATATAATTCAAAACTTTCAATCAAAAGACATGTGTCTTCTCTCGCCTAGTTGAACTTCCCCATATTTGATTTACAACACTCCTTGCTACAAGAGTTTGGAAACACGCTCGAAATTTTTGTGGCAAACTAATTTTTTGACAGTAACCGTGTACACACAAGCTCTCAGCAAGTCGCAGGTCCTTTATGTGCAAGTAAATTTGCTGCAATATTTCTCTAATGACGTCATGCACACACTACGCAAGTGACTTGTTAGAGTAACTCTAGCAATTTTATTTGCTAGTGGACACGAGGCTTATGGTCAAATCAGATCTAGCAAGCCTCTGTAGGCCCTCTTCGCCCGGATTTCGCCGTGCCCATTCATCTGGATATCGTCGGTGATCTGGATACACGTAGTCTAACCATTGCCGAACCCGAAAAGCAGTCAGGAGGAGCGCCGTCTTGCTGGAAAAACTTTGAGCCTCATGAAGTATAAGGCTTCCATCCTGTTCAATTTGATTTTCAGTGGTTTCAGTGATAAGCGGATTGATGGAATTTTCATACAAATAAATGTCTCCGTTTAAATTTCCATTAATAAACAATGACCCAATCCTCCTGTTTCCCAAAATTCTTGCCGATACATTAATTTTTTGGGGGTACTGGGTATGCCCTTCGACAAAAGCACGAGGGTTTTTATTGCACCAATATCTGCAGTTACGCTTAATAACAAATTCAGTTAGATAAAAATGTGCATACATCAGTGAAGCAGATATTCTTCTCCTCCGTGTAAATTTGTTGTCCCTTCATACATTGTCCAGTGCATTATTTTTTTAACAGGTGTAGCCCAGGTTCCGACACACCGAGCTGTTGTTCCATTACCCACTGACATCACTCCTCACAGCGTAAGGTGAGCAATCACTAGGTCCACGAATCTTTCGCTTTAAGGCTTTGGACACAACGAGGATCATTGATCCAAGACCCTCGACCATCGACCAGTGACCATCGACCATAGCATCCGTTGTGTCCATCTACTAACTTCGAATTTACCCTGGTATGATGGGCGCTCCGTTGTGACCACACATTTCTGTCTGCACCGAGTACCCAGATTGGGCGGTTCCCTCGCGCTTCGGTCAAGATCGAAGGTGAATGATTGCATTCGCTAGTCGGGTATTCGGGATCCGACTGACCCGTGAACCGGATCACTGTTCCGGATCTTTGAGGTGTTCTGGATCTGCTGATCCGCATCTTAAAAATGACCCGATATGGCCGTCAAATCAAATGTCTGACATATCTTGAAAACAAGCTATTACTCGATACCCCTTGTTATTCAAAATTTTTATGAGGATGACCTGTGGGGCAGAAAGGGGTGAAGTAGTTTTTGGTTAAAAAGTAGTCACTTTTGACAAATCTTTTGATATGTCTCGGCGTTTTTTCTTTTAATCATTGGTTTTCTATAAATCCGTAGTGGGAAGTTTTCAAACGAACACCCTGTAGATTCTTGCAACTTACAATCCACTAGCTGTTAGCTGGATATTTTGCGAGTAACACTTAGCCACCAGTTGTTCCCACGTTGGATTGTTCATTTTCTCTCTCACCGGCTTCATTCTACTAATGAGTGTATCACAAGCCGTTATGACACCCTAGAAAAAATAAGTTTATGTTCACAAGTGAGAAAAACTAAATTAAAGAATCGGTTGAAAAAATCTAGGTTATTGCCGAGAAGTACTTCTCATATATTTATGAACATAAAAAGCTTTTTTAAGTAGATATTATTTTCTGCTAAATAAACTCTTTTGCCGCCCTCGTAAACTAGAAATACGCACGCTGAAGAAATATTCCAGCTTGAGCCCGATTACACGAAATGTCTTCATGGCCTTAGAGGTAGTGCACGGTGCATGGTATCACGACCTCGGAGTCGTAGTATCATGGATCAGGATAGAAGCACACCCAGAAGTGTGAGAGTGAGTCTGCCCGCCCGACGTTGAACCAGCTTGAGGCCATACTGTTTCTTACCTCTGCTCAATCTCCACATGCACCGGAGATAATCGTGAACGATATTCTTTGCAATGCAAGATGAGTCAAGTATGCTCTTCTTCGCCTTCTTTTTCTTGCTACATGTCCCTAAATTTCTCTGTATCTTTCGATTTCAAAAAGCCTTGAACCGTCTTATGTAATACCTTCCACGGTATTCGCTCCATATCATCATAAGCACCATGTTTTTTGGGGTCAGGTCCTCAGACAGGTTCGCTCTCGCTTCCTGTTTGTAATAGGATCTTCTGTCGTACTAAACCAGGGTGTGCTCGACTGTGTCGCTTTGGCCGTCGACAACGATCGTCCGTCGCTCGCCCTACCTTGTATCTACATTTATATGTTAGGAGCAAACACCGATTTCGGCCAGTGGACGGAAAATATGGTCAAGACGCGTTTTGGCTGCTACCGTTTTGCCAATGTCCGAATTATCGCTTTCCGGCTGTTCAATGTAGCCCAGAACGCGTTTTGGGCCAACTACGATTGCCAGAACACGTTCTATATTCTACTACGAATAAATAACTCTCAATTATTTGCCGTGTTGTGTTTCAGTATTTCCTCTGAGCTTAGAATCCATAACAAAATGAATAAAAGCACAGATCTTAGGTCCGTGCAAAAAACTGAAAGAATCATACCTCTCATGTCCAGCTCCCACATGAGCGGAATGAATAATGTCAAATAACTCGTGGGTCATGCAAAAATAACGCAGTTCGGCTGTTTCGTCTGTCCTTCTTTCAATTAGCTTCTCGATATAGCCAATTTTTAAAATACCATATCTTTTCAATCGTCATCTTTGTTTAGAAGATATTGTGTCACCGTTACTTTTACAAGCTTTTGCCGCCTTACCTCTGTAAGTGTTTGGTAGTATCTTTCTCTTGTACAAATATTACTACGATCATTGCTACCACTTATGACTCTTTGCAGTTCGTCATTAAAACATAACCTTAGGTCTTCCATGGCACTCTCTACCTACTGTATAACCTGCACAAAGATCAAATACTGAATGAATACACTAGCTCCAGAAGTATCGTTTACAAGCTAAGACACTCACAAAATCCACCACGCGTTATAGGAATCGCAGTAGAACGGGAC
This sequence comes from Callosobruchus maculatus, assembly GCA_951848785.1. NCBI lineage: Eukaryota > Metazoa > Arthropoda > Insecta > Coleoptera > Chrysomelidae > Callosobruchus > Callosobruchus maculatus. Next base: position 6,698,728 of record CATOUR010000026.1, on the reverse strand, counting down.
GCGCTTTGGCAATCGTAGTCGACCCAAAACACGTTCTGGGCTACATTAAACAGTCGGAAAGCGATAATTCGGACATTGGCAAAATGGTAGCAGCCAAAACGCGTTTTGGCCATATTTTCCGCCCATTGGCCGAAATCGGTGTTTGCTCTTAACATATATACCAGAGACAGACCGTGGCTCGACAACGCATGCGTTAGGTAATAGCAGGTTGTGCTGTGTTTACGCTCTGCCCACTCTTGTACGTTTGGAATTAGGCGCTTAGTCCACTGCGTTACCTCCGGTGTACTCCTCAGCGCCTCGTTTGTCGTTTGCACCAAAGTTTTCTCATATTTGGTGGAGGCTACCAGAGTAAGATTATTCACGAACGCCAGTCTTTGTATTTCGAGGAAGAGCTATCCTTAAAATTCCATTAAAACCCCATCAAACAGGACATTCCAGAGATGAGGACCCAAAGTTGATTCATGTGGAACTCCTGTAGACATCTCTAGTTCTACGTTTGCTATTTTTATGGCTCTGTCACTAAAATAGCTCCTGATCAGATTCCATAAATATTTCGGAATGCCACCATTTTGAAGTCATCCATTATGGTTTGTCCTGGTCCCTTGCTCCTACTCTCCTAGCTATATGCGTCTCGCATTTCAGGTACGAGAATCCTTCTACTTCTCCCGCTTCGTCATCCAGATTGTCTACCTCAGGGTATCTCAGCAGGAATGACTTATTTATCCCTTTGTCATGGAGGTAGTGGTAGACGAAGAATGATTGTACTAGCCCGAAAGGTATAGGAAATAAAATGGAACGTCTGGTCAACAGTAGCCAAGCTGGTGAACAAGTTATTTTGATGTCGTTACACAAAGTAAAAATAAGGATAAGATAAATGAAGAAGGAGAGAGTGTTGGGTTCAAGATCTGGGTGATAGTTATTGTTGTGACAATATATCTGTCCAAAAAAGACATTAATATACGTTAAAGGTATTTTTAATGTCGTCTACACTTTTTTATTCAGAAAATATTCAATTTGCTGAACTCATCCATAACGGTACACTATTCTAGAAGAGCTTCACAAAAATCAATATAAAACTGAATCTTCCTTTCAAGTTGTTACTTTTTTCAGTTAACTTTCAGAAAGAGTATATTTCATTAGTTATTAATATAGTACCCACATAACAAAAGTATATACAGTGTACATCATACATTGGATATCGAATCACACAAATGGAGCAAGAATGTCCAGTCGATGTCATAAGACATCAAAAAAATATACATTTCATGTACGTTTGTTGCAAACTTTTACATCCATGGCATATCCATTATTGAATGTATATATGTACGTCTAATGTACATGCATGGTACATATATGTAACATAGATCAGGTATGAACATGTATATTCATAAAATATACCATGTGTATACTTGCATACCAAAGTATATACATTGTACATACAATGGATATGTATATCCACAAATGGAGCATGAACGTCTAATGAATGTAAAAAAGACATAAAAAAAATTACATTTCATGTACTTTTGTCGCGAAATTCCATATCCATGACATATCCATTAATGGTATACCCAATCAAACCATACTTTTATTACGTATTGTTATTAACTCTTTGTAGTTACAGGGAGTTATTGAAGATGCGCTGCAACAAGGCACTAATAATTCCTGGATGTATTTGACATCTAAGCATGCGCACTAAGACAAATATACTGCTTGGCAGTAATAAAGTTAGTACTTGCCACTATTTATGGACGCCTTGTGTCGCGGCACTGCCAAGGCACTATTTTGACATATAACCTTGGCACTTCTCGTTGTTTTGAGATACGGGATTTAATATTTTATAGACGTGACTGGTAAACATAACCATAAATAGGATAAGCTTTCTGACAACTAGAACTAATATTTATTTGTATAATTGACAAATAAGATGATTGATGATGATGATAGGATCAAAAACATACCATCTAAAAGTGTTTATTGTTGCTGTGTGATTGTAATGCAAGTGAAAATCATGGACTTCTGTGTACAAAACACAGTACAAAAAATGAAACCGAAGTTCCGTCTCTTTTTAGGTTAGAATTAAATCCGCGCTTAACAGAACGCATCAATAACTCTCTTTCAGAGACAATTTTAAGGTCAGGCAGTGCCCATCACTATTAATGTAAGGACGGCACTATTAGTGGAAGGCACTATTTCAATAACTTCCTGTTATTAGTATTATTAGTAGCCAGAAGATAAGTAACATTGCACAATATTTCACTCGATCAGGTAATCAGGTACAACCAGCACCAGCACACACATTAACTACGACTAAGGACGCGAACGGCGGGATGGCCAGAAATCAGCAATGGCGGCACTAGTTGTTCTTCGCGCAGGCGTAAACTACTAGATGTATATATGATACTTAGACCAACATCTTAGGTATATTCACATATGAATACGTGAATATACATAGAATATTACACTTTTAATATGTACATTCAACGTCCTAAGAATATTCAAAATACACATGTTCAAACTGGAATATCTAATGTATATTCTGTGGATGTACATATACATATAGTGTTATGCGGGTATGGTATGATCGAGAGTTTAATTTTGATTCAGTTTTAGTAAAATGCTTCAATTATGACCGCACTAAATTCCCGAGCTAATTTTTGTTCAAAGTGAGAGCCGCGCCCTTCTGTGCTTGTGAACTTGCTCGACTGAGTTGAATGTCACATCAGATATACAGTATGAAATAATTTACTTACGTAGACAACTGCTTCACTTGTGAAACTTCCACCAGTTGTAGAGGAATTCACAGCCACCAGGTTCGAACTTGGCTTCACTTGAACCTTATCCAGGCTAACGCCGAACTTAAAAGCTGTGACCTGAGCTACCTGTAATATATTAGAGATTACTAAAATGTAGTGCCTAAAATATTTGTAACTTATGGGTCACTTATTTGTACAGAAACGGACTTGTATGAGGTATTGGCCTCAAGTTGAAAATGTCATATTAAAATTTATCTAACTCAGTGTTTTCAACCTTTGTCATGACACAAGCCCTCTAGTATCAAAAATTTTAATTGCGGTGTAGTTTTACCTAACTATGTGCAGACAATCAAGGGAAATCCTGAAAATAATATATACCTCATATCTACCACAAAATCATTATTCAATTAGTGACATATTATTATTCCACTTTCTGCCTCACTAGCATTAATTACAAACCTTTGTATTTATTCCCTGTCCCATTTCAATTCCTCCATGGGAGACCATAATTCCACCATCTCCATGCACAATAGAAACCAAGACCGAGAAATTTGCAGAAAACTCTAAGGTCCACGCCATGGGAATCAAGGACATGCCACGTTTTTTCCATCTATTTTGCTGAAAATTCCATTATATTAGAAGATAATATAGAAATTGCGTATGCACTCTTGAGGTATATTCCATGTCAGTATCCTGAACGACGCAGTTCTTGTTCATTTTTCTATTCTGTATTAATAAACTTTCGCCTCTGAATCTTTATTAGAAGTACCACCAAAACTGGCTAATACCACACCTTTGTAAAGTGAACAGAATTTATGTGTCTTCTATTCTAGTGTAAATACAAACGCCTCTTAAGTAAATTCAAATACGCAATAGTTATACTCGTACATCAACATCTCTCACCCATAATAAACATTCCTGAACATGTGTGTATTATTTGTATACTTTTACTATGCCTTAATACTAGGTGAAAGCCAATTTTTGTCGTACATTTGGTGAAAGGTAATGGTAAAAGTATGGTAGTATCTCAGAATTGAACACCCATCGATTTCTGTGAAATTTTGAAATTAAGCTTTACTTTCCCTTCTCTTCAAAACTTACCCTGTCAATATGTGTAACTAAAATTTCAAAAATTCAGTAAAATAAAAATGAATGCATACAAAAAGTTGAATAACTCTCACTGGGTTTGAACGAAGGTTGCTTGATGCTTTAAGGCCCTATTTATGATTTGTTAACACTTATTTCATCTATTTTACTCTTGTTATGATAAAATTGAAAAGAAATAGTTATAGTACTCAATACTTAGGACCTGATTACTTAATTTATATTGAATGTGTATCTTCTTGCTGTTCTCAACACTAACATTTTTTCATTCCAACCCTGGATCCTTAACCATGATCTTGAAAAGAGCATCTATGGGCGCATTTACTGAATATCGTATCGTCCATATTGAACATGTTTTCATCGTGTTCAACTTGTGAATCGTTTTTAACTATTTAAATTGATAAACACTCCTTGTAAAATATATTCAACTATACTCGTCATACCTACCCTAATTTTTAAGCTAGTATATCGATCAAAAAAAATCATTTTATACATAAGGTAATGTTACCATCATACTTGCTGGCTGAAGAGGGGCCACTGATATACCATGATCAAGCAGGTGATGCGATATGCTGCCTTAAAGCTAAAAGACTGACAGAAAGTAAATGACAAAGCCTATGGAACGAGACCACTGATGTCGCACAGTGGACGAAACGAATAATACCGTCGATAAAATAATAGGCAGAATGCAGTCAACGACAGACGCCTTATTTCCTAATGCAGACACTGGTGTTGACCCATTCAAGTCCCGCGTTAAGCAACTTCCCCTAACATAACCCTTTCACAGCAGCCGTGGTACCCGGATATTTAGGCTCTGCCTACGGGGTCTGCTCAGTTATACATATAAAAAACTGGCATTGTTTGGACATAGGACTTTTCGACTGTATAGGAAAAGGATAGGACGGATGATGGACGAGAGATGCCTGCACTGCGAGGCGAAAGACACGGCCCAGCATGATGCTTTCTTTCTGTGCGGCAGATGGGGGCTATACAGACAGAAGTCAAGTCAAAGGAGGGTGAGGTAACCCCAGAGACTATGGTCCCATTTATGTTCTCCAGTGTAGAGAACACCATACATGGGATGGTCAACAAAATACTCTTTACAAAGGAGAAGGAGGAACGACTACAAGATTAGATGAAGATAATGAGACGATATTCCGAAATTGTATGATCCTCATCACCTCATCTCGCACTGCGAAGAATATCGTTCACGATGATGCCTGGTGCAAATGGAGATTGAGCAGAGGTAACAAAAAGGAAAGGGGTTCGAGCCGGTCGTGGCGGCATGTCGGATGGACGCGTTTGCGTCATGTGATCAGAGAACTCAGAACTCAAGCTGGTTCAACGTCGGGCGAGCCGATTTCCTGAAGTGTCTATAATAAAAAAAACCCTAATTGAAACTAGCCAAACTACCGGGACAGTTGGATAAATCGTAATATGCTATGTATCAGGGTATCATCCATCTTGAAAACCACTAAATCACACCTCGTAATTCTGCATGGAGCAGCTACAATTGACCACCTGGATGGATACTGATAGTGTAAAACCACGAAATTCGATATTTAGATGAGTTACTATGTCTAGTAAGACGAGATCTTATACCACCACAGAAGGAACAAGAAATGTAGCATTGAGAGCGGAGCTTGCAGTGGGTCTTCTTGTTGGGCCTAGGGTCGGTATCCAGATATACTCAAAAGCGGTACTTTCAATATATACCAGTATTCGTGGAATACGATGATAACAGATTTCTTGGTAGACGTTATTTCGCGAATATGTTTCTATATGTATATGTATACAGTGAAATTGTAACACTATAAATATCGCACTATGATGAATCAGGCCTTAATGACTGCTACTTACTGCATTGAAATTTTTTATAGCTTGCTGTCGAGCAGGGATATCTGCCCAGGTTTGTATGTCTTTCCAGTAGTCCATGATTTTTGCATGTTTGACTTTGTCCGTGTTTGCTAGCCTTACTTGTACTGGATCTAAATTCATTTCGTACGAAATTTGCTCAAATATGCTTTCTATCGAACCCATTCCTTCTAAAGTGCCTGAAATATATTTTATTAATAAAAAATGTTCTAGTAACATGTTACATGCACCTGAATTTGATTAAAACCTTGACTACCAAGAACGAGTTAAATCGTAGTCGTAAATTGGTGGGCACTCGCCCATCAGTTATCTCGTTTTTGGCGGAGAGATTTGCAGTGCCCAGCACGACTACGCTCGTGACGTTTCTATTGAAATTTGTATCGCTGGGCGTCTGCTACGCCCTTAATGCAATACACTGTAGTGACAAAGAAAATATTTTATTAATACAATCAAAAACTAAAATGTTTTGAAATTTACTTTTTATCGTGGAGCCCGGCAGCCTTACCGCCTACCTTGCAGACGACTAACAACGGGGAAAAATCGCGCAATATCTACTGTCAATCGTAAATTTCATATTATGCAACGACGTCATCGTGACGGACAACAACTTATAACCTACAATTTTGACGGTCCTGTAGACTCCTGTTGCTGTCGTGTCGCTGTTGCTTGGTATCTGCTGAGCGACCACTATCACTAACTTTTACATAATAAGGCTGCGGGAAAGGTCTTTGTACACATACGGGCACAGTAGTTAGAGAGGCTAGCAGGACTCCTATTCTCGTAATTCACTTTCAAAACGACACGTTTTAAAAGTGTTAGGCGAAATGTATCGCATGGCAGATGCGCTCAGCGATTCGTCTTGGTATTCTTGTTGCCGTACGTTACGATTTTATCCAGTACGTGTGGCACATTCTGGCAACACTGTGCTTTACTATAAAGTTTTGCGTTTTGTATCATCAAATTAATGTGTTTGCGGTTCTGCGCAGCGGTGTCCGCTATTTTGCGCTTCTTTGAAATGTCAAGTGTTTAAACCCCAAGCTCTGTTGTGTCATTTGTAATCCGTCTGTGATCCCATGCTCCCAAGCTAACCCTGTTGTAGGGGTTGTAGTAGCAAACCATTTTCCAATAATATGCACTTTCGGTGAACATGGATAGAAAAATGATCTCTTCTCAACAGAAAGCAGCCCCAGTTGAATTCACAGAACAACATCCTGAATTTATTACTCAAAAGCCATGTAATGTTTTCATTCCCTAAATAATTTATCAAAATTGTAATCTGTAAATACAAATTGACCTTCTAGTGCGAAACGTTGTGTTGAAACTTCATTAATCAATATTCCTCCTATATAATTATACAGGGTGTTCTATGACGAATGGAAAATATTTTGGGAGACCACTGTACAGCTTATTTCCAACAAAAAAAGTCATAAAGTAGGGTCCGATTTTGAACTGTTTCAGAGATAAATTGATTATTACAGATTTTCATTAAAATGTGCACCTCCATCAAACGAAAACCCTAAAAAAACAAAATTTTATTTCCGAATTTAGGAATTTTTGGTATTAGTCCTTAGAAATATCACGTCATTATCGAATAAAAGAAAGTGTTCATGTATCAAGTACTCCGCGAGATAGTGTCAAAATCAGCATGTTTTGAAAGGTGACTTCGAGAAACGTTACAAAAAAAAGGAATTTATCTTAAAAAATCACCAAATAATTGACCGTAAACACATGCCCATCTTTCTAATTGTCCATTGGTACCACAAACTTGTTATAAATGTGGTAATAAGATCATATTGGATCTCCGAGAGTGCAAAATTTCGACAGACCGTTTGCATAACTTGTCATCGGATTTTTAATTTTTGTTATGCGTACTTGAGTAATGTGCTATTACATCATGATTAGTCATGATGGTATTTCCCAACTTGCTTGCCTATACATTATTTTTTTGAGGGAACTGGGTATGCCCTTTTACAAAAGCATCGAGATTTTTATTGCTCCAATACCTGCAGTTATGTTTATTAACAAATCAGATATTCTTTACATGAATGGTCTTATCATTAATCGCTGTAGTCAATTGTTCACAAAACTCAACTCGCCAATAGAAATCGTCTTCGGTTAACTCTTGCACTATTTCCATTTTGAATAAATAAAATTCGTGAAGTTTAGTAACTGTGTGTATAGAGCCAAATGGAAATATCATATGCGAAGTTATCTTCCCCGGATGTCTGGCGTTAAATGGAACGGCAGTTTCCACTGTCCGTCAGAAATTTGAACATCGCCTATATCATTGTATGGCCAATAACATCCACCATTTTGAATACTTATTGCAATAAAAAGTGATATTTTCGTGTATTTTGTTTTCTGTTTGAACAAATTAAGCTCACATTATTCTAATTTTCTCGAAAAGGAATCGACCAATTTGAAACAATCAAAAGGCAAAATAAAGGACTTGGACATACTTTTAAAACAAGGTACCCTTGTCATTTAAAATGTTTAAGATGACCCTAGAGGGCAGAGGGTACAAGAGAGGGAAGTAATTTTTGGTTAAAAAGTTGTCTCCCTTGACAAACCTTTTATGTGTCTCGGTTTTTTCTTTTAATCAGTGGTTTTTGATAAATCCATGGAAGGAAGGTTTCAAATGAATACCCTGTATATTTGAATTAGCCTAATCTGTAATACAAATATTTACCAGGTGCCCTTGCCCATGTATTGGCATGAGTATCAGTAGTAACTTGATAGGTTGAGAAACTCCATGTATCTGTGACGTATGTATTTTGGAAGCTATCTACCAGTAAAGTGTCCATTGTATCGTTACCTCCAACACCAAAATCTGAGTAGAGATCTGAAAATAGCTGAATTATAATGGTAATCTTAGCTGTGGTTGTGTGAACTAAGGAATATCTGCAACTCATCATTTAGTGTATCGTAGAAATATTTATATTGGAGCGTAAATAAACTAATATGACTTATGATGGTAACAATTGACGTTAGGCTCTCAAATATTTCGCAAACATACTACTTGCAAGTAAAATCCAAACATATTATAGAAGAATATGGACGTTGAACGAGGTAGACCTCGTTCTAGGAACTTCTCCGACTGAAGTGGTTGTTGTTCATGTTCTTGTTTTACCATAACCTTGTGATAATATTAACTAGTAGAATTCAGTAATATTTTTGAATCGTATTTTTGAATGATATATGACATTGTATAGTTTGGAACATTTTTCGTTCAAATTTATTGACTGCACTACAAGTCACATTAGTGCTTTTTCGAGCAACTCCCCACCTCTGTAAGCCCCAAATCCCGCTTGACATTCTTTGAAGATAGAGAGTGCTGAAACACTTATCTGCATAGTCCAATCGAATAGTAACAATAATAAATAATAACAACCGTTCGAAGCGCGTACAGAGAACAATTAATACGAAGGGAGCTTATGGCCAAAAAACTTAATTTAGATGAGGAAATCTTGGGGTTGTGGCCAAAATTTTGAAAAAAGACTGTGTCACTGCATAAAGGAGGCTCTGGTGTTAACAGCCAAGCTTTCGGCAATGCTAATTGCCAACTTCAGGGCTTTCTACATAGTTAGAAGAAAAAAAATAAATTTGGGTTTCAAAATATTATAATGAATTTTTTAAAATATATTCACAACGTTGAGGTTTGCCAATGTGAAAAAACAGCAACTACATTGAGTGCAACGACTTTTTAATGCCAGCTACAATAATAATATTTTGAAACCTAAATTTATTTTTTTTCTTCTAACTATGTAGAAAGCCCTGAAGATGGCAATTAGCACTGCCGAAAGCTAGGCTGTTAACACCAGTCTCCTTTATGCAGTGACCCAGTCTTTTTTCAAAATTTTGGCCACAATCCCAAGATTTTCTCATCTAAGATAACAATTAATATACTCAAATTCAAGTCACCACAACAGACAGCACCAGAAATAGGTGATACCCTTAAACAGAAGCTTGCAGTCGATGTAGCTAGACTCCGCAGATTCAACAAGTCCAATGCCAGAAAGGATGCTAAAAATCTTTTTCAGAAAAGCGAACAGTTCTACCAAGAGATAACAGCTGACAACCAGATAACATCAATAGAACCTCTTAGTAAACAGGAGTTAACTGAGTGTTGGGGTAGCCTATGGTCAGAACCCAAAACACATAATGAAAACGCTCCATGGATCAGACAAGAAGAGGAAAAACATCAACATATAGCGGAGCAGGGAGACGTTATCCTTACATTAAAGGATATAGCTGAAACCATAAAGCATACCCACAATTGCAAGTGCCCAGGCGTGGATAATGTGCAAAATTTCTGGTACAAGTAATTCAATGCAACATACGAAATGCTTACGGTCCAAATCAATAGAGCCATACTCCAACCGAATAGGCTTCCCAAATTCCTCACGCAAGGAATCATCATCATAGTCACAATGTCTTAACAGACATGTTGTGAACTCGTAAAATGTATTTACTCATTTTAGGAGTTTCTCTTGGGATATCTTATATCTTTAATGCAGTAGTTTCCCATTTGCTTTCTGCATCCTCATGCCGTTGACCAGATGGTACCTACCGGTTCATCCGCCTTTAGGGGCAATTTCTCACTCCAAGGACAAAAAGGTGTCCTGACTCTTCTCAACCGTCCACCAAAAGCTGTTGGTTGAGAAGACGTTACTGTTTATACCGACAGTAGTTCGGTGTTCCTTTTAGTCGCCTTTTAGGACACGCATGATATACGATGGGAGATATTCTAACCCGCCCCCACACGGGTGACGCAAGGAATAACGTATATAAAATCCAAAAACACAGACACCAAGAACCCTGCCAACTATCGCCCAATCACTTGTCTTCCCACCTTGTACAAGATCTGCATTCCAACAATATGCAGAAGAATTGAACAACACCTCACGCAAAACGATATCCTGACTAAAGAACAAAAAGGATGCCTAAAGCAAAGCCAATGTTGCAAGGAACAACTTATAATTGATAGTGTGATCATGGTGCAAACCAGAAAAGAACATACTTGTTTCATCGACTATAAAAAAACTTTCGACTCTGTACCCCATAGCTGGCCTAACGAAAACTCCCCAAATATACTGACAGAACTCGCGAAACACCGAATGTCACATGCAAACGCATGCAAAGAAAGGCTCACCATAGACAGGGAACAAGGAGGCAGAGGGATTATAGATATACAGTCGCTCCGCACAAGACAGATAAAGACACTCAGACATTTCTTCCAAAACAAACAAACAAATTGATATCGAGCAATAGTGAAAGCCGGGGTGAAAGCAGACAAAAACTACAGGGTGTCCAGTTTGTGTGTAATTCTTCGATATCTCGCAAGGTATATCTGATAGAAGAAAATGTCAAATACAAAACTTATTTGGTTACTTAAGACGCATATTCTAAAAATATTTTGAAATATACAGGGTGTTGCGGGAAAGTAGGCGAGTGATCAACTTGATTTTTTTATATAGAACTATAACTTTTTCTTAAATTCTTCTAGCTTCCATCATTGATCTCTATTCAACCCTAAAATATTTTTGGGATCGGTTGCGACGTTGCCAAGTTATAATTTATTTTCTATTAATTTCTGGATTTGCAAGGTCGCAAGTAATACGTCCAAATTGATATATTCCTTTAACTTTTCTCAATAATATTATTTAGCGAGTTACTTGAATATAAAGTGGATATTATTTTGGATGTTACCAGCAACTTGTATCTACAGGGTGTTTTTGGCAGAATTTTAAATTACGGCAATTTGAATGTCATTTTACTTTGTTTTTTAAATGTAACACCCTGTATTTTTTATTTTAAATCGAAATATCTACTAATACCCTATCTCGCCTTGTAATATTTTATTTTCGCGTTTGCGACGTTGCCAAGCTATAAATTATTTTTCCAAATTTTTAAACAAATATCCTCGATTTTAATTTATTTTAAATATAATCCTCTACTTATTTTTATTGCAATGAATTGTGCATGTCGAACTTAGTCAGATCTCACAATTTCAAAATTTAGTTTCTATTAATTACTGAGATACGGCAACACCGCTTTTCCAGTAAACGGTACCGGAACGCTTGAATATTTCCAAAACTGCCACAGCTGGAGAGGTGAAATTCAATACTTGGGGGTTTCTGAACATACAGAATTCAAAAACGCTAAAATCAGTGTTGTGAAACCAAATCAGAGAACAGTATTCAAGTTTTGACCTAACTAATGAGAAGTAAAGTGTACGGATAACTTTCACACTGCTGAAGTGCTGAAGTTACGACAATTTCTGATGACAAAACCAAGCATTTTAGAAGCAGATGCAATTAATTGATCTATGTGCTGACGAAAAGAGAGAGATTCATCAAACAATACTCCTAGATCTTTGACTGTCGTCTCTTTGAGAAGAACTGTACTATTGATAGTATGATTGAACAACATCTTTTAATGCTTTAGTGTAAATGAACATATCTTACACATGTCGGCGTTCAGGTATCAGGTATAGTTTATCGTCATTACACCAGGCTTCGATGATTGAAATTTGTAATTGCAAGAAGTGACAATCCTCTACGTTTGATATATTTAAAAATATTTTTAAGTCGTCTGCAAATAGCAGGCTATGACAAGAGAGTGAGGTCGTCAGGTCATTGATAAAAATGAGAAACAGCAAAGGACCCAGATTTGATCCCTGAGGAACACTTGAGAAGCTTTTGTACTTATGGGAAATAAATCCATTATAGTGTACGAAGCTCTGGTGATGTTCAAGATACGAAGATAGTCAATTTAAAAGACAATTATTAAAGCCGAAACATGATGTTTTCTGAAGCAATTCATCTGATGAACAGCCTTCGACTACAACAAACAGGGATCGGTCGTTCAAAAAGAGATTCAGCCACTGGCGCAGGCCAGGTGGTAGTCCATAAGCAGCAAGCTTGACTAGAAGTCCCTCATGCCACACTCTGTCGAAGGCTTTCGACATTTCAAGTGTAACAACACGGGATTCGCCGTGGTTTTCAATCGCTCTGTTCCACAAGTGAGTGACATAGGCCAGGAGGTCATCCGTAGACCTGTGCTTACGGAAGCCATACTGGCGATCATTTATGATGTTATTCAACCCTATCGAAGGCCTTGGAAGAGTCCGTGTAGACCGTGTATACAACATCAACCTGCCCCTTCTTATCCATAACGTCCGAGATAAATTCCAGAACCATCATCTAGAAAGCAAAGATAATATAAAATTTTTAGGGCTTATCTGGGATTCAAAACTGAGATGGTCTCACCATATTGCGGATCTGAAGCAACGGTGCAAAAGATCTATGAATATCATCCAAGCTCTTTCTAGTATTCGTTAGGGAAGTGATCGCGAAGTACTACTTTATTTATATAAAACACTTGTAATGTCTAAGATGGATTATGGATGCGTCGCGACGCGTCGTATACTCATCAGATCGACCATCGAGATTGAAAGCCCTAAATCTAATCCACTCTTGTGGTTTAAGAGTATCATTGGGTGCATTCCGTACAATTCCTGTTCTCTCGCTATGTAGTGAAGCAGGAATCCCCCCACTCCATTATCGTAAAGAACAGCTGATGATGAACTACGCATTAAAAATATGGTCACAACCAAACCATCCAAACCATCAGATTTTGTTTAATAATCAGGAACAAGAAATGGATTCAGAAAGAACCACAATCACAAGACCAATGGCAGTTCGTTTGCACAAGACACTAAGTGACCTTGATACTCCACTCCCAAGAATTATACTGTAGTTCCCAGGGATATCTCTTCGTGGAAAATAGTTCCGATTGGCGTTCGGCTAGACTGCTTGCAGCACAACAAATCCTCCACAAATCCTGCCATATTAAAAGCTATATTTCACTCTGTAGTAGATGCATACCCAAACGCCTTATGCGTTTTCACAGACGGTTCGAAAACGGATTCTGGAGTAGGAAGTGCTATATGTCATTATGGCAACGGTCACTCATGGACGTTACCAATCCAAGCCTTAATTCACACTGCCGAATTATATGCAATCCTGCAAGCACTAAATTTTGCGACGGAAGATGATCACAAAGAATTTTTGATATGTACTGCCTCACTCAGCTCCATCCAAGCACTCAGCAATGTTTTCAGTGGAGATCCGCTCATCCTCTCTAATCTTAATGACTTTGAATCACCTAGACCGTATAGAAAAGAAAATTACTTTCGTTTAGACACCAAGTCACGTCGGAATTATAAGTAATGAAGCAGCAGATCTAGCTGCTAGGAATGCTGTACAACAACTATATGCAGATAATATCCCGGTACGCACAGAAGACGCTAAGAAATGGTTTAAGGAAAAAATATTGGCTAAATGGCAATACCGCTATAGTAGGTCCCAAGTAAAGCTACTTGAAGTGAAGGACAACGTCTACCCGTAGCCTTTTCAGCTCAACATGAAAAGACGTGAGCAAGTAGTAATAACTCGACTCGACTCGAGAATAGGTCATACCAACATCACCTCAATGCACCTTCTAAGAGGCGAGTCACCACCCCTGTGTCCGTCATGCCAAGAAACCATTACAACTAAGCATATTCTGTTAGACTATCCTCAATATGAACATTACCGCATGCAGCTTAATTTGCCAAATAATCTCCGTTGTTGTCTCAATCCTGTGGAATCCATTAAAAATGTTTTGAAAAACTGACTAACATGTTCACCAGAATCTAATGTGATTAAAACTAGAATTAAGCAGTCACTACAATAATGTGTCAACTCGAAACCAAGTATGCGGCTAATAACCATGTAGTTGATGCCGCTTAACAAAAAAAAAATTGCTTGAGTACCACCAAGTCACCTTTACACGTGTGATTCTTGGCAAAACGACGGACGCCCCAACGTTTTGTGATTGAGGTGTTAGAACCAGTTGCCGTTCCATATGCTTGAGGCTCGAAGAGGGTTTGTCCCAACAAGATAATGCGCCGCGTATGCTAGAGGAGTGCATTCATCGACTTGGAGGGCCCACCATTATCGACCTGTTGTATCTTCTTATAAACTAATTATGAAAAATGGGTTCGTTTATTATTGTCTTTGGCTTTGTCGCATTTCATGAACCACATCCCTTCCCTTTTCGGTGCTTGGATTTCATTTGCGAGTAGTATACAAGCAAATTTGCCTCTCCTATAAAAAGAGTATCTTTAAAGTACTTTACTTTATAGTGTATGTGTTTGTTGTCATTGATATTGCAGCTCTATATAGATTTAGTTATTACGAAAAGAAGCAGAAATGGATGTGACGCTGTGTTAGAAAAAACATTTTTCAACTGGTAAATGAAACAACTGTACTACATTAAAACATTTATAAACTTTACCTGCTTTAAGATACTGGATGACACCTTGAGCATTTACCGCTACCTCATACCTACAGAGCAGAGGATACCTTTTGCCCATTAGGTTCATATTAGTAATAAATGGCAGCCAAATCTTGACAGGTCTCCTCAGTTTGTATGCAGCTAACGCTGCAGCTGTAGAAAGCATTGCAGATCTTGAAATCTTCGCTCCGAATCCTCCACCAAGTCTTCTAACTTTCACGTTTATTCTATAAATGGTTATTTGTATTAAATTGATTAAGTCGTATTCATAAAGAACAGCATTTGCTTTTACTTATAGAAATCGAAGCATCTACTTTACATTCTATTCATAGCAGAAAGAAGGAAAATAATGGAACTTGGATCGAAAAAGTTTAAAAAATTGTAGAAAAAGGATTCACTTTTTTGGTATTTATAAACAGGAGAATTTGCTTCATAATTGAAGGATTTGCTTCAGGAAATATGCATCCCAGGAGAACGCAACATGCCTCACAGATCAACGTAGATATCAAAACAATTAACGAGTGGGGATTAGTAAATAAAGTACAGTTTAACGTACAGAAAACTCGGGCAACAACAGTGACAAAGAAGTCGCACTTTGGCTTACCAAGAGTGGAAATGGAGAGTCACCCAATAGTCAAGTCACCTTCCGTCAAGCCTTTGATGGGGAACCACGTCATCAGTATGGCTAAATGGCATCGCAGAAACTTGTAGTTTTGTTGCGCTGTAGGAAACTGTATACAACAGAGCAACTACTTCTGCCCTACAAGGCACAGATCAGACCATCTTTGGCGTATTACCTAACCTCACAAAGGACCCCCACAGTCTGGAACATCGAAGAAGGTTGGCTGACCTGCCCTTGTTGTATAGATTCTATCACGGAAGATGTTCGGGTGAGCTCTCCCAGATAACAACAGCAAAGGCAGTCCGAATGAGGAACACTAGAGAGGCTCTGCGAGCTCATCTCACCACCCTACTCTCCGAACCGGTCTCCTCCAGCATTCCTTCTTTTGGAGAACTTCGACGCTGTGTAATGAGCTGCCGGGAAATTTATTTCCCGACGGCTACAACCTGCAGCGTTTCAAATCTAACATGCATTGATACTTATCCTCGCGCAGCGCTTCTACAGCGCCATAGGATTTCAGCCTTTGCGGGAGGCTGGCCATAAAAATCTAATCCGGAGCAGCTTTTACCATTTACTTCATTCATGTCTATACACTGGAAGGCGATTTTCAGTTGGAGAGTGAGCGCATGATTTTTTGAATTTAAAGTTACCACGTGCATGTAGGGTTGCCATCCGTCCGGGTTTCCCCGGATTTGTCCTAGTTTAAAGCGCATCTGGGGAGCGTCCGGGCGGGACTTCATTTTTGTAGTCCGGGTTTGAAGATTTTAAGTGTTGGGCCTATAAATGGGTACATTATAATTTTTGGTTATTTTATGGTTCAATAATGTAATTTACATTACTGTAAGTCTAAACTTTAAAAAGGCTCAGATTTGTTGCTTAAGATTTAAGAAGACTGAATTTAGTTACATATTCTGAGATACCTTGTTGGGCAAATTGCTGCTGATTAAAACAGAGGTACATCAAAAATTGCAAGACTGAATACTAAAATGGTCTTCCAAGATTTTTAAGTTAGGTTTAATATTGTAATAAGGTTTTGCTTTCATAACAGGGTAAATTAATGATTAGTGTTTTATTTTATCAATAAAAATTCTAACTGACTATTGAAAAAATTTGTAACAAACTATAATAAGTTTCTGTTTTGTTATGTACATTTTAAATCATGATGAAAAAAGAAATTCAATTTTGGTCTACATAAATAAATAGAAAGGTGATTTATTACATTTTCAACTGTTTTTTCATTACACTGACTGTGTCTGTTGACATGTCCGGGCCTGGACTCTAAAATACGGGTTTTTCAGGCGTCTTGTCCTGGTTGCCAAATTTTAGAAATGGCAACCCTAGGTGCATGTAATGCACGTACGCCCATGAAAAGTTTATAGAGAGAGACGAAATCTACGTGAGGGTGATTTTCGAACCCTCTTCCGGTTTGAGGAAATAAACGTGCAGTGATTAGCCGACTACTTCATCGGCGAAAATCAGGAAACCAGGGAGGGCGCTTTCGCCAGTACACAAAATGGCTGTAATTTAGTGTTTTTACGGTACATGGCTGATTCGGGTTTCCAGAGCGGTAGCGGTGTGGAACTCGGACGTTACACAGTCTACAGCCTCCAGGATTGCCCATATCACTCTCCGTCGCATTGTGGACAAGGCGGCTGACTGGATCAAGTTCCCATCGACTAAAAATGAGGGTGGCGGAAGCCAAAGTGAAATGGTCAGCAAAAAAATTATTTCTTTGATTTTTTGCTGGAGTTTGAGCTTTTTTTCAATATTTCAGGATATTGTTTTACCCTTTTGGCAATGAAGTTGCACTCAGATTGCTCTTCGGCTGTGTCTTGTACCACTACTTGGTCGTCTGAGGTCCGTATGCATAGTCCTTTCTCAAGTATCCCTTGAGTAAATTACTCTTACTATTACTTGAGTATTACTCAAGGGATACTTGAGGGTTACTCAAGTGACCCTCAAGTGTAGGTTTCCTTGTGTATCTGTTTCCTAGACAACATCTACGAGATGGCAGGGTTCATTTGACGAGGTTGTCATATTTCATACATACAGGGTGAGTTTTTAGTACCGGCTCGGTCGATAACACCACTACTCTAGATAGCCAACCAATTCTTTGGTATGATAAAATGTTGGAGGTTACATTTAAAAAAAAAAAGAGAAAATTGGATTTTGCATTCTACATCACCCTGTATACAAATATGCGTCGTGGGCTTTTTTTACAGCCGATTTTAAAACTAGATATTTTCTATCCATCCATGTAAAAAAATGATTTTTGATTCATCACTTTTTGATATACAATACGTCCATTTGACAGCTATTTGGAGACAAAAATGGCCATAACTTTTGAAATACCCTGTATAATGTAATAATACCCTTTTGGAACAACGGAAATCAAAAGTAGAATTTGATTATGGAATAATATGTAGGGTGTCTCATTTAAAAAAATGCATGTTTGCATCACCACGTAATTATGGATCACGCTGTATAAATCAAAATATTTTCTGAGCAAGGAGCATATCTGTGGCTACAACTTTTATATACCACTTTTTTTGCTATCTCTACAGTAGTGGAGTTATCGACCAAGCTGGTACTAAAAACTCAAACTGTATAAGTCAATTTGTTATGCCCATGCCTACGCATTTTGACGTTCTCTGTTATAATTTTTTATTTTATAGCAGTACCTATTTTGTGTTTTGCGCCGGAAATTTTCCCGTATGTGACAGAAACTGATAGCACCGTACTCCAAAATTTACCTACAGAATTGCCTTGACTGCAACGAAATGTCATGTTGACATGTTCTGTTGACATTTCGTTACTTGAGTATTACTCAAGAGGGCCTTACCTAAGGGATCCTCAAGTAAGGTTTTGAAACACAAAACCCTCAAGTATTAAGTGACCCTTAAGCATCGACTATGAATACGACCCACAGTCGTTTCTTAAGTATCCCTTAAGTATTACGCAAGGGACACGTGAGGGTTACTTGAAGGTTACTCAAGTGTGGCTTTTCTTGTGTATCTGTTTCCTAGACGACATCCACCAGACGGCGGGGTTCGTTCAGCGACGTTGTCATATTTCAAATATAAGTCAATTTGTTATGCCAATGCTTACGCATTTTAATGTTTCCTGTTATCTCCTTTTGTTTTGTGCCAATATTTTGTGTTTTGTGCCAGACATTTTTCCGGATGTGACAGAAACTGACAGTACCGTACTCCAAAATCAACCTACAAAATCGCATTGATTGCAGCGAAATATCATGTTGACATGGCATGTTGACATTTCGTTACTTGAGGGAGCCTTACATCATCATCATAGTCACAATGTCTTAACAGACATGTTGTGAACTCGTAAAATGCATTAAGTCGGAGCTAGAGTATTGCCGACACGAATATTATCAATAGTTTTGAGCATTGTAGCTCGCCATCGTTCGCGATTTGTTGTCAGTTTAGTGGCGCTCTTGACACTCATATCCAGCAACTGTTTCGTCGTATCCACCCAGCGTGTAGGAGGACGGCCACGGCGCCGCCCACTCGGGGCATGACCCTGAACTACAAGTTTCTCCATATTATCGCTTCTGTGTATATGTCCGAAGAATGTAAGCATTCTCGTCGACACAATGGAGGATAGTCTCTTTGGATTACCGACCTCATCCAGTATGGAGACGTTAGTTCGATGGGCGGTATAAGGAACACTCAGCATTCTCCTCCATGTCCACATTTCAAAAGCGTCTATGCGAGCTCGATCTGCCTTTTTAACAGTCCAAGTTTCCGAGGCATACAAAAATATGGAGAACACAAGAGACTGAACCAGCGACATTTTTGTAGCTTTAGTGATGTTATGGTCACGCCATATTTTAGTAAGCTTTGTCATGGCCACACGTGCCTGTTGAATGCGCCGTCGATTCTCATTTTCACAGCTACCCGAATTATCGATCAAAGAACCGAGGTATATAAAACTTTGAACTACTTCACAACGGCCTATTGACTTTATTTCTCGATAATTATCATGCTCTCTATCTACGATCATAACCTTGGTCTTATTGTAGTTAATACCAAGACCATACTCTGCACTACGTTGTTCTAAGATGTTTAATAGAGCTACTAGTCCTTCCTGAGAAGCTGCAATAAGGGTTGTATCGTCAGCAAATCTTAAGTTGGATATTTTGCTTCCGCCAATAGTTACACCGCCATTCCAGTTGTCTAATACCTCTCTCATCACAAATTCAGAGTAAATGTTAAACAACATCGGAGATAATACACATCCTTGACGAACTCCTTTTCTGGTTGCAGTTTGACTAGACAGGTTACTCAATTCTTACGCAAGCCGAATTAGACTCATAGAGTTGCTGTATGAGAAACACTAGGTGATAGGGAACTCCCATAGAGATGAGGATTTCCCACAGTTTAGGCCACTTTACGTTATCAAACGCCTTAGAATAGTCCACAAAGCAGATAAAAACAGGAAAATAATGCTCTCTGGCTTTTTCAATAATTTGTCTTAAGTTCAGTAGAACCTTACTTGCATGAGAGATTAACGAAAGTAGGCGATAATTGTCTGGATTTGTTGGAGATCCTTTTTATGAAGTGGAACAAAAATTGATGTGCGCCATTCATCTGGCCAAATATCGGACGACCAGACACTCTTACAAATATTATGTAAAAGGGAGATGCCGTCGTCACCCAAGCATTTCAACGTTTCAGCAGAAATAACATCAATGCCTGTAGCTTTGTTATTTTTTAGCTTGTTGAGGGCATGTTCCACTTCAAAAAAAGAATGTCCGGTTCGTGTTCAAAATCCAATGAGAGGGCGTGAAGGCCATCCTCATGGTACAGATTTTCGCAATAATTTCGCCATACCTCAATAACCTCATGCAGGTTGGTAATTAGCTCTCCCTCAGGAATTTTTAACAGCCCAAGATTTGGGTTTAAAATCCCGACTGAGGCATCTGACCTTAACAAACATCTCTTTCGGATGGTTAGTATTGGCATGCATCTCTATTTCCCTGCACAATTGCTGTAGATAAGAGTTTTTATCTTTCCGGCATAATCTTTGAATCTCGCGTGAGAGCTGTCTATATGTGTTTTGCTCTGTATCTGAATTCAGACCTGAAATCTTAAGGCTTTTACGTGCCTCAATAACGGACAGTGTGTGGCTACTAATCCATTATTGTCTTGGTTGAGTGCTAACCTTTGGTTGGCTTATCTGGGCAGCATGTAAAAGCACATTTTTTAATGATAGCCACATATCATTTGAACTTGACATATCTGTTATAGAGGCATCCCGAAAAAGCTCTGAACATTTTGACCGAAAAGAAGAAGGGTCAGCGATCTCCATCCGTACTATCCGCTTAGAACGTCGACATACCTTCAGTTTTAACTGAAGTTCGCACAGGAGTAATTGATGGTCTGAGCCGCAGTCTGAGCCTGGTAGAGTCTTACAAAGGCTAATGGATGACTTCCACCGTGTACGAACTAAAATGTAATCAATTTGATTACGAAATCGTCCGTCGGGAGAGGTCCAAGTATACAGGCGCCGTGGATGTTGTGAAAACATAGTGTTGGCAATTGAGAAATTATGGTCAATACAGAATTGAAGCAGACGTTGACCCCTTTCATTTCTGACACCAAGACCGAATTTACCATGTTCATCATCAATGGTTTGACCAACCTTTGAGTTAAAATCGCCTAAAATGAGGACCATTTCCCGATTCGAAAGAGATTCAAGTGTAGACTCAAGATCGTTGTAAAAAGATTCGATCGGTTCCTCATCCGAATTTGACGTAAGTGCATAGATTTGCACAATGTTGATCGGTGTAGGGTTCGCATTGATACGTATTGTTATAATTCTGTCACTAATACACTTGTAACCAAGAATGATGTTTCCTGTTATCTCTTTTTGTTTTGTGCCAATATTTTGTGTTTTGTGCCAGACATTTTTCCGGATGTGACAGAAACTGACAGTACCGTACTCCAAAATCAACCTACAAAATCGCATTGATTGCAGCGAAATGTCATGTTGACATGGCATGTTGACATTTCGTTACTTGAGGGAGCCTTACGCACCGATATTTTTAAAATGAAGAAAAAAAGAATCGCGACGAAACCGGTCGGGACTTGATAGCAAGTTCTTTGTTTTTGTAGATAACAAAAAATACTGTTATTCGCTTCTGCTGGGTAGTTTATTTAGAAATATAAGATGAAGTTCGATTTTTCACCTCACTTTCGTTAGAAATAGTTAAACAATTGTTCATATTGTTTAAAAGGAATGACGTTTTTTATACATGTTCTTGGGAGGTCCACCTATGACATGTATCAATATCCATTTTTATCGTGTTTAACCCCATTTTTCAACCCCTACAGGGGGTAAGAGGATACGGAAGGCGTTGGCGGAAGGGATGGTGTTTTAGCGAACATTTTTGATTTTCAGATGACACTCTTTCGGGCATTTTATGATATCTACAAAACGAAAATCCACGTCACTCATTTACGTCGGCCTATCTGTCTGCCATCTTTCTTTCACCTGCATGTCAGTTGGATCTGCTTGACATGTTTAAGCTTTGTAAGAGGTAATAAAACCAAGAGCTGTGAAAATAAACAACATTAGAGACTCAACGGATGCATTCTGAACAACATTTTAAACGAACCTTTTCCACCTTTTTACAGCTTTTTCAATTTGATATCATCAATAGATTTCAGTTTTAACACCTTTTTCCTCGCACCAATTGTGAGGTATGATAGGTTTTTGCTAAGAAAAACACTTTGCCTTAAATATCATCCCATCTTCTGAAGTTTTGAAATACCTAGAAAATAAGAAGTTTATTCTTACGTTTGGGTCGGTATTTCCAATGCTTCAGCAGCTGCCAATTGAGCTAGATCCATCCATTGCGATGCAGGATACATATCCAAACCATCTTCAGTAGGAACTACTTGGCAACATTGTACCTCCATGTGGAAATGGTACTGCCAGCTCATGTAATAATCACTCTTTATAATCTTTTTTATGTCATTCCCTGAAAAAAATATTGTTATATACGTTATAGCTTATTCTAAGGTTTTTCAATCGAAGGCAGGTAAAAGGTAAAAAAGTAGAAAGCACACGGCTATTTAAATTTTCAAATAAACTTTTCGAAGTGGAAAAACTGTATGTTTGTAACCGTCTCCTTTGGACTTAATTTTGACCCATTTAAAACGAACAGATTTTATTTAAAACATTGTACACTTACCAAAAACAGGTGACAATACAATAATTTCATGGGTTGCCAAAACTGAAGTTCTGAGACCTTTCAAAGCTCAAAAAATGGTGAATGTGATAGATATCAGTCTTTCATTTTTTAGAAATGGTAACATATTAAACCCTTAATCATGATGTTTGTGGTCTAGATACTGAAACATATACAGGGTGGGTCAACAGTGAGTGGACGGAAGATTGTGGGCTTACTAAAACATACTCAAAAAATCTGTCACTTGATCGTGGTAGGTCTTGAGGACTATAACGCTAAAATATTTTTACTTAAATTTTGACGTTTATACAGGATGATTCATATCAAACTTCCACTTTTTTTAAATAGAACCCCCTGTTTATTATTATTATTGTTATTAAATAACAGAGTTTAGTAGAGCACTAAGTGCTATAAACACAAACATATAAAAGTTGTAAGTGTACAGACGTAGAGGTCAAAATTAGCGCGTTTCGATGATAGGAGAAAAAAGAAATTAAGTATAAGATAATACCATTGATTAAAGTTAATACTTTCTAACTAATCAATGATAATACATAAAAAAATAAGACACATTAATGATATAAATGTCACTGAACACAACGCCACATATCGTAATTGTTTCTAAAGCAGTTTATGCTGTTGGAATTCACCACGCACATAGGAAAACTGTTCAATGCTTCAAAGATACGATTGGGTAAGGAGTGCTGTCGGATCGAGGTTCGAAAGGGTTCTTTCTGGAGTTTTTAGTTGTGGCTTCTAAGGTTGCTCAACGACAGCCTATATAGTGTTGATAAATCGACTCCAAACAGGTTATGCAGGGCCC
Source organism: Callosobruchus maculatus (assembly GCA_951848785.1). NCBI lineage: Eukaryota > Metazoa > Arthropoda > Insecta > Coleoptera > Chrysomelidae > Callosobruchus > Callosobruchus maculatus. Next base: position 6,674,993 of record CATOUR010000026.1, on the reverse strand, counting down.
TATATGTGACTATAAGATCACCACGCAGTCTTTTGGCAGCAAAAGTACTAAGCCTGAATAATGGAAGACGTGCTTCGTAACTTGGTCGTTGTGTGTGGGAAGCATGTGGCACGGCGCAGCACTGCTTCCAAAAGGTTCTTGTCTCGCACGAGCACTGAGTCCCAGACAGGACCAGTGAATTCAAGCAAAGGTCTGACGAAACTTACATACAAGGAGGAACAGGTACTGATGTGACATCCCTTGAACGATCTCTCCATCATATATAATAACCCCTTTGCTTTAAAGGTAACGTGTTGTATATGTTCAGACCAGGTTAAGCGGTCATTAATTATGACTCCAAGATCTGTGTGACTAGGTACCGCCTCGAGTTTCTGATCGGTGATCTTGTAATGCAGCCCGGGATTATTCCTGCCAAGGTGGAGAACACAGCATTTGGATATGTTTAGTGGAAGCAACCAGCGTTCCGACCAAAAGTTAACCAATTCTAGATCCTCTTGAAGCTTTTTAAAGTTGGTGACAGTATTAAAGATCTTGGTGACATCAGCATACATTGAACACATAGATGAAATTTGCCTGGGTAGGTCGCTCGTGTACAAGAGAAAAAGTATCGGACCTAGAACTGTTCCTTGTGGAACTCCGCTTGCGACTTGGTGAGTAGTTGAATAGCTATTTTCAACACGCACGGCGAAAGTTCTTCCTGTAAGGAATGCTTCTATCCACAATAACAGGTTGCCTCTAATCCCGAAGTGTTCTAGTTTGTGAAGAAGTATTTTATGCGGTACGCGGTCGAAGGCTCTGGAGAAGTCTAGATAAGTTACATCGACGGGAGTGTTTGTATCTAAAGAACGAGTCCAGTGGTCGAGACACTGCAGCGGGTTAGTAATTTATTGCATATTTGGTTTCCCTGGTGAGTTCTAGTGTGACTTTGTGTGTCATATATGTGACTTTAGACAAACCGCTTAGGCGCAAATCACCATATTTGGTATAAGCAGATATCAGAAAAAAATTGAATATCGCAGCAATTGTAAAACATAGAAGACTGTGTTAAACAATTTGTCTACTGAACGCTAGAAAAGAACCGTGTCAACTGAACAGGCAATGGGAACGTCTAGTATTTCAATACGCGCGTCGCCACTGACCGACGCGCGTATTGAGATTCTCTGAATCTAGTGGCGTACGTACAATTTGTCGTGCCCGCGTTCATGTGAACAGCTTGACTCAATTATGTATATTTTCAAAACGAGCGTCAAGCGAACGCGCGTCGGACGCGGGTCATCTGAACTAAGCCTTAGGCTTACCTTTTTTCCTAGGTACAAAGTTCGTATTGTGCTTCATCCTATTTTTAGCGTTTGCTTCAACTACCTGTTTCACGTTGAGGAACGGTGCCTCGGTGGGGGCAGTATACTTAACCTTTACCATTTCTGCTGCTTTCAAAGCAGTTTCCTGACTATCAGCGACAATAAGCCCTATCGGTTGGTAATAGTATTGGACGCGACCACTGCAAAAGAGCTCCTCTTGTACTGGAAGAGTTCCCATCATTTTCGGTTGGAAAGTGTTGTTTCCTGGTATGTCTTCGGCTGTAAATAAGGCTTGCACCCCTGGCAAATCCTGGAAGTTAATGTGTTTATTAAAGACTTAGTTGTTCACAGTGATAGAATACAATAAAGTAGAAAGGGTTTTGGCGTCTATTTTACGCGCTCTTTAGGGCTAAAATTCATACGAAGACGAAAAATATATAAGTAAGAAATATAAAGTGCCAAAACGGTGAGTATAAGCTTTGCCAATTCAGTCTAACAAACACATTTAAAAAATGTTTACACTTAAAGTTCACAATTAAAGTTTAAAAGATTTTAACATTTTTAAAAAAAGTAACTCGGCAGAACAATCAAAAATGGAAAACCGGTACATTGCATAAAAATATAAAAAATTTAAAAATATAATACAATGTTCCATTCAAATTTTTAAAATACATTAAAATGTGGAGCATACGTCCTTACCTATCGAGCACACCCCTATAGAAACAATCCCCAATCCCTTTGGGTCAAAAAACAACAAAAAGTGATCCAGAAGATGGATAAAAAGAATCGTAAATGCCGTTAGTCAATACACCTGTTTATTGGTATATGTTGCTGTATTATTTAATAGATATACCAGGTTTAGTCATAACGTCAAACAATTATTTGATTATGTTGATTTGAGTTTAATGTAATGGGTAATCAATAACTTATAATCTGACTCACATCAAGAGTGTCAGTTTTCTTATTGACAGCCTTATCATGCTTGTAGATGTAAATCATTTCGCTGATCAGTCGTCTTTTATAATTAATCTCGTTGTCAAGTATACTGACAGAATCGAATTTAAAATGGTGATTATACTCGAAATACAATAAACTTCCTATGTATGATAAATGCGCTCCCACAGCTCTGACGTTTAGGAAGCAATTGATGATCGACTTGGCAAAAACATGTCAATATTAATAACTTCATTTATCTTTATAACCTTAGGGCTAGTGACGAGCATGTTTTGCTCACATTTGTATTTTTATAAGTTTTAATCAACCGTACAAGCAGACCTTCCTAAACTTAACCCCTCTAGACACTGAGGTAGAGAGAGATGCCAGAATTGTCATCTACAGACTGCTAGTAACTGGCAGATAGGACAGAAAGGAACTAGGACCAGACACAACGGGTCTCGGACTCGGACCATGGTTCCCTCAGCGCACACGGAGAGATCGTACAACGTTCTCTTCCCAGAAAGGGACGAATGGAAGAGGAGTGATTGTCTCATATATCATCCTTCGATCTAGGGCTATTCACGGATAGCTCCAAGTCATAACTGTCCAAGTCATATGGTTGGGAGTCAGGGAGACCCCTGACAAACGAATGTATAAAAGCTTTTCCAGATAGTCAGGCTGCCCTCAAAGCACTGAGCTCCAAACTGGTTGACTCAAGACTCGTATGAAACTGCATACATCTCCTCAACGAACTTGGAACAAGGGACAAAGTAACTTTGGTTTGGGTTCCAGGTCATAGCGGAGTGAAAGTCAATGTATTGGCCGACACACTTGTAAGAGGAGGTACCAAATCTGGGTTCATAGGACCAGAACCATTCGCTGAAATTGCGAAAAGCACTGCTGAGAGAGCTATCTCAGATTGAGCTGTACTGGCGTGGTACGTCAGGGTTACTACACTCGGAGGCGTTCATACGACGATACCTCCCTAGTATCAGGCCCCCCAAGGATCATAGAATGGAACAGGAGTGATCTCCGCATTCTGGTTAGTCTGTTGACGTGACATTGTCGTCTGAGGAACCGCTTGTGGAAGTTAGGTCTAGAACAAACAACGGACTGTCGTTTTTGCTATGTGAAAGATGAAACAGCAGAACACAAAATGTGCTCCTGCCCAGAGTACTGGAAAGAGCTAGGTTTCATCCTTTTGGATTCACCCAACTGGAACCTACTGACTTCAAGGAAGTTTCACCTATCACGACTATCGCCTTCGTCAAGAGGTGTGTATTGAACTCAGGTGTGAGCCACAATAGGGCCGCCCCGCTCACTTTTAACCTAAACTAACCTAACTGGATAACCTTATAAACTGTTTATGCTGTTAAACAAATGTTTATTATACCGTTATGCATACATTAAATCTGTGGGAATGTTCCCCATACACACTACGACCTTGCAAAATTCCTTTCCATCTCAATTTCACACCCCGCACCTACGGGCAGTAACTTTAATAGTGTTCGCCTTGCAGTCTAAAATGATATGTCGAGCAGCTCTTGAGATTGATGGCAAAGTCCACACTATTGTTCTCGGTTGGTGATTCCAAGAGTGTGTTGATATTGTCCGAAGTGGCCATATTCAGTAATAAGAGCAATAACCTGTCTAAGGTCATTCCTCTTGAACTTTACAAAGGGCCGTATTCAAAGTCGTCTGTTGAGTAATACTTAAGATTGCCTTAAGTAACTTCCTGGGCCCTGAGCCAGCTTTGGGGCTGGCAGTAGGTACCATTAGAAGGAAAACAGAGGTGTGCTATCCGGCCATTGTACCTTCAAACGTCACTTGTATGTGGTGGGGGTGACAAGTGATTCGACGTGTACACGCTGTGGCGAGGTGGAAGAATCCTCGGCACACATTCTATGTCGCTGTGGAGCCCTTGGGTATCAGTGACAGACTATACTCGGTTCAAGGGTTCTTGAACCTTAGGATATAAGATGGACAGCACCCAAGACCATCCTCACCTTTGCGATGAGGGCTGGACTTGGGAACTGGGGTAAGGTGAGGTACAAAAGAGCTCGTTTGTAGGCCTATGCACTGGTGGTTCTGGTCACCAGAAAGCCTCTCTCCCTCTTTAATTCACTCATTCCCTTAAGTAATACTTAAAGGACACTTAAAGAAGGACCCGCAAGTGTGGCTTTCCTTGTGGATCTGTTTCCTAGACAAGATCTACTAGACGGTGGGATTCATTTAGTGACGTTGTCATATTTCAAATATAAGTCAATTTGTTATGTCTATGCCTACGTATTTTGATGTTTTCTATTGTTTCTTTTTGTATTGTGCCAGTATTTCATGTTTTGTGTCAGACATTTTTCCGGATGTGACAGACACTGACAACATCGTACTCCAAAATTAACCTATAAAATTGCCTTGACTGCAACGAAATCTCATGTTGACATTTGAGTATTACTCAGTTATGTGTGAGAAGAGTTAATCAACTTGATTCCAATTTTTTTTAACGATTTTGATTAATTTTTTAATTTTTTCCCTCAAATGAAAATATATTTTAATATTTTTATAGTATATCCATAACTATGTGAAAACTGATATTAAGCGTCATCTTCTACAAATTTTTAATTCCAAAAATATGTATATAAGCAGGTGAGAGTAGAAAAAATGGAGGAGAGGGGGACCGCCAGATGTTAGACCTTGATGAGAATATGAAGTATTAAAACGCGTCTGAAGAATAAATTAAGAAGATGAAATAAACTGAGAATCAAACTTTAAAACAACTCAAATTATTATACACAAATAACGTAACCTATTAATTGATGAAATATGAGATTAAAGTAAACGATGATTTTGTTGCGGTTGATATTTCTACCGTATTTCTGTTTTGAAAAAAGCTAATGGAGAAGTGGAAGATTATATGAATTATTAGGTATCGTGCACAGGCGTATACAATGAGGGGTTACAGAGGTAATTAACCTCCCCCCTCCTAACATTTTCGACCAAAAGTTTATTTCATTGGTTCATATTTAAACCTGAGTTACGTAATATACCTTACGTTTCTAATAAAAATCACAGATCAATGTATATACAGGGTTACTGGTAACTCGACCACTTTCCTGCAAGAGGTGATAGAGGGACTCAAATGTAATAGATTTAACCCCCTATATGTAATTCCGAAAACCGATAGTTTTAGAGATAATTAACATTTAATGTTTTTCATCCAAATGTCCAAATTTCCACACCAGATCCTAAATTAAGAAAAAAACCTGTTGTTGATTGATGATAATTTTTATTTTAGTATTTAACTAACACGTACACAAAGCTAACTTAGTACTAAAATGTTTCAAAATACTAAACAGTACCAAACTAGACACAAATATTTAAAAAATACTCAACAAAATTTTTACATTCACCGTGTAGGAAAATTATCTAGCCCAAAAAAAAATGATACAAACTTTTGAGCAAATCACTAAAAAAACTTTCCTACCTAATAACCTTTTCTGAAAGATTATAAACAGCAATGAATAAAAATCACCTATTCGAAAAGAACGAATGACAGTACAATCATTATTGATAACTCAGTTACATACTAGAATGTTTGCAAATGCGGTCGATGATTTTATCCAAGTAAAACAAATTAAATCCACTCAAAGTTTCTTCTCTCTTGCTCAATGTGTTGCCCTTGATTTCGGATGCAAGTACGCTTCCTCACTTCGGTTTTTGTAACTCGTGTTGAAAAAGTTCGTTTCATTTCCTCAGCCGCATTGATAATTTTTTGCCTTAGTTCGTCAGCAGTATTCTCGTAAGCCAATGCCTTCATGTGATCCCAGACGTAAAAATCAAGAGGTGTCAGATCTGGGCTCCGCGCAGGCCATGGGATGGGTTCACCCCTTCCTATCCTTTTGTTCGGGTATGTGTTGTCCAACAACTGCCGAATAGTGATACGGTAATGTGCTGGACAACCATCATGCTGGAATATCAGGTTGTTGATAATTCTGTATTATGTTGATACATTTTGTTAAATACAGCACAACCACAAGTAACTACTTGGCCATCAGATAAGGAAGTTTTTAAAATAATTTGTTTGGCCGGTTGCCTTTTTTGAGCTAGACAATTCTCTTTCGGCGGTGAATGTAAAAATTTTGTTCTTTACTTTTTAAATAATTGTATGTAGTTTGAAACTGTTTAGTATTTTTACACATTGAAATACTAAATTAGATTTGCGTATGTGTCAGTAAAAAACTAAATTGGAAATTACTTAAATCGACAGCAGGGTTTTTTCTAAATTTGGAATGTAGTGTGGAAATCTGGACATATTGTTGAAAAACATTAAATGTTAATTATCTCGAAAACTATCGGTTTTCGGAATTACATATGGAGGGTTAAATCTATTGCATTTGAGTCCCTCTATCACTTCCTGCAGAAAAGTGGTCGAGTTACCAGTAACCCTGTATACTGGATATTGTATTTCTATTTTCGCATCTTTTATACACTACAGTTTCCATTTTCCTTGTATTTTTGAACAAATCTGATTTTCTAAATAAATTATATGAATCAGGTATCACTCAATTGAAAATAAAGTTCTGCAAAACTTGCGATAACTTAAAATTTGTTGCAAATTTCTTGTACGATTCTTCTTGTATTAACTCATTGTTTCACATGTAGCGGCATATCTTGTATAGTTTATAAGCTAGCTGGATAGTATACAAACCAACCAATATTCGTAGCTATTTTAGTAGAAATATGATTTTCCATCAAAATAACCAGACATTTGGATAGTTTGTATAATATCCAGCTAGTGTATAAACTATCAAAGTAAACACTTTAACCGTAACATATATACAACTTTTTTCGCTATCTTCTGCAGTGGTGGAGTTATCGACCGATCCGGTGTACTAAAAGCTCACCCTGTATAATAATAATTTTTTGCATTTACTTTATCGAGATTTGTAGACCTGAGCTATGCTATCCTATATCACAACATCTATACTTACTAGTGCTTCTGAGGCATCTATTTGATCGATGTGGGAGTTTGCCACTGCAGCTGCTGTCACAAACGCCCCAAATGTTTGGTTGGGGAGGTTTGCAAGATCCGCACAGTACTCAGCTTGGCCTAAGAAATAATAAACATTATTAAACATACCATCATGATAGGTTCGACAATGATGTTGTGAATGTGACGCCAACAGCTTTAGTTACAAAAAAGTGGAATGTAGATTCTAATGTTCTTACAAATATTTACCTGAAGTTTGTGCCACTGCCTCAACCTTTGGAACAGGTTCTGACAGAGGAAAATTCTGAGGATTTGTTCCAAATTCCTGAGTAGCTACAGATAATGGCCTTTGTAGCATCGTGCCACCACTTGACAGTCTACTATTTGTCAATAATTCCCTGGGGCATTTGTTCAGAATGAACTAAAATAACAAATTAGGGCATTTTTAATAGCATATTGTTCAACGATGCGGTAATGACGGCAATAACTCACACGGCTAGAGCGTGTGTTATGAACTCACGCTATTTGTTTATAGGTAGTATAGCCTGTTCAAAAGTAGTTTGGTAATCGCTGTATAACTTAATGGAAGTAGATAATAAGATAATAGATATATGGAGCAAGGGTTATCAACCAGTCACAGGGAAATTGAGGCTACGGCCTAGGGTGACACTGACCGAAGAGGCTATCTTAAAAGAGGTAGAGAAGCTCTTTCCGACAAAGCCAATTGCCACATGGGCAATTTTTCCTCTAGCAGAAGAAAACATAAGAGATTTTGATCAGGGGGACGCATGAAGGCAGTAGAGCGATTAAAAGACAATAAGGCCCCAGGACCAAATGGCATTCCATCTGAAGCCCCGAAAATTCTGGCAAATAAAAACCCTCTAGCCAATAGTGAAATAAGCAAATGCAGTGATCAAAAGTGGTATTTTTCCCACGGAATGAAAAGTGGCGAGGTTAGTGCTGATAGAAAAGTCAGAGAAAAACAAATATAGATCTATATGACTTCTAAAGAGTGAAGCCAAGATGCTGGAAATGTTGATCAAGATGCGAGAGGAAGAAGAACTTGAACAGAATGACTCACTATATGAACACCAATATGGTTTTCGCGCTGAAAACTCACACTTGACGCACTTGCTAGAGTTAAAGAAACACAAGCAGAAAGTAAAAGGAAAAGAGAAAACTGTATTATGATTACTTTGGACATAGATAATGCATTTAACACTGCTCCATGGGATAACATTATAAAGAGCTTACATAGGCATAATATCAGCTTATATTTGATACGAGTAATCCAGTCATACCTTACGGATCGCTTTATTTTGACAGGTGGAAATACAAAAATACGAACTACGTGTGGAGTCCCTCGGGGATCAGTGCTGGGGCCTATACTTTGGAACCTGTTCTATGACGACATATTAAAGTCCAACATTTATAGAGGCGTAACATTAGTGGCATATGCAGATGACCTGGCAGTACTCATTACAGCCAAATCAAGGGTGCAGTTAGAAGAGATAGCTCAGTATATGCGTACTCATTCATAGAAAACAAAACACTAGAGCGGGGCATAAAACTAGCGCCGAAGATAACTGAAGTCTTAACGCTCAGAGGAGCTAAAAGGATTAAAAATATAGAACTGAAGCTTAGCAACGTAATAGTTAGCAATACAAAAAGAATAAAATATATCGGAGTATAAAACAAAATTAGCTATAGCTGGGAAGCGGCAAAAGATATATTAAAGCGAAGTGTACTCTTTCAACTGAATTCCAAGCTTTCGGAGAACTATGCCTCCATCATCAGGGCTGAAATATTGGAGTATATCTAGATGCAGGATTGAAAATGACGGTCTATGTCAGGGAAACGGCTAGCAAAGCGAAAAGAACGTACATGAGCTTGGCGGGGACAATGCCCAATATGGGAGGACCTAGAGCCAGAACGCGTAAAAAACTAGCTACAGTCATAAAGTCAAGTATATTATATGCAGCTCCAATATGGGAAGAAACACTGAGATATAAATACTAAATACTAAGGGCCGATTTTATCAACAGGCGCATTTTAACAAAGGCTTTGACCAATCAGAGCAGCCCGTTCAAGAACATGCATCTGTCAAAGTTCTCTGAAAACTATTGATTTCTCTTGAAGTTTATCTCAAAAAGGTTAAAAATGACATGTTTTATATACAAATCGACCATTATGAACCATCTAGTATCTTTTCCAGTCTGATTTTCCATCCTAAATGGGTGAAAAATTGTATTTTCTTGTTTAATTAAAAGTTTAGCAATTGCTAATTTCAACCAATCAGATGCCGCCATAACTGTACATTTGATTGCTGGTTTTTTCTTCTGCTAAATGATAATGATGACAAAAAATTAGGGTTTTGAATAATTTTTTTGTGAAAAATGGAGAGATCAAATATAAGTTTTACAACAAAACTGTTTTTGTTTTGTTTCTTTTCGCAATAATCCAAAAGTTATATGAAAATAAAAATGAGCTTTTGAATCCAGAACCGAAAACACGCCGACGGCTCCCGACCCGTGTGACGTACTTCATGAAAATACTTGTAACAGTTGTAACTAAAATGTATATTTGTTGCAACATAGGCGATGAATGAAGTTTCGAGCTTGAGACGAAGTCAACGATCGAAATGAATATCTCTGAATGGTCGAAATTAGATCACAAATCCCGGTAAAAAGGTACCGAATCCCAAATCAAATATGTACCGTTGAGGCGATCCGTTCGCCGAGATGGCGGGTGGCCGAGTGGTTACGGTGGCCGACCACGCGTGCCTGTTTTGTGGGATGTGCTGATGGCTGTTGGTTCGAGACCCTGCCCGTACTACTACTTTTTTTCATTTTTTTTTAACCAAAATATTTATTGATATACGTTTTACTCATATTACACACATTTTTTTTGTACCATCGACGTGAATGTGTTTTTGAATCAAATTTTATTACATGTTTTACTAGCACAAAATTTCCGAATAATTATACTTTTTTGGAATAATTTCATTTTAATACCGCTATCAGACCAATGACTGGCGATTGATATTGACGAATAAACTTCACTTCCACTGACTGAATTCTCCACCACCTCCGGTACTTAGCTTTTGCAATATGTCAAGTAAAATGTCTAATAAAATTTGATTCAAAAACATTTATGTCGATCGTACAAAAAAATTTGTCGAATATGAGTAAAACGTATATCAATAAATATTTTGGTTAAAAAGTAATGAAAAAAAGTAATTGCACGGGCAGGGTCTCGAACCAACAGCCATCAGCACATCCCACAAAACAGGCACGCGTGGTCGGCCACCGTACCGCTCGGCCACCCGCCATCTCGGCGAAGGGATCGCCTCAACGGTAGATATTTCATTTGGGATTCGGTACTTTTTTACTGGGATTTGTGATCTAATTTCAACCATTCAAAAAGATATTTCGATCGTTGACTTCGTCTCAAGCTCCAAACTTCATTCATCGCCTTTGTTACAACAATAGTTTGATTAAAAGTGTCATCCAGCTTTGACGTTTTGCTTTCAATATTGATAAAATACTATTGGACGATATTTATTAACCTAGCCCGCAATACCCAATAGAAAGCTTTTGCTAAATAACAACCAATAGAAAAGCTTTGTTAAATTCTTTGTTAAATATGCATGTTGATAAAATCGGGCCTTAATATGCTAGAGAGTGTGAGCAGAAGTATGGTCTCAGGTTATAAAACCGTGTCAACCGAAGCAGCATTAGTTATAGCAGAAATACCACCTATAAAGCTTAACGTAGAAGAAAGATGTAATATATACAGAAATGGAAACAACTATATGAGATCCGCGAGAGAAGTTCTAATGAACAAATGGCAATATAGATGGGATTAGTACAATGGCTGGGCAAAGCCGTTCATCACAGATGTAAAAAACGGACAAACAGAGAATGGGGAGCAGTTAACTTCTACATAACGCAAGCACTGCATGCTTCTACTGCGAGGAAGAGGACTCAGCAGAGCGCACTCTTTTCCATTGCCCAAGGTGGCAAAGTTATAGGCTACAGATGCACAGAGATTGTGGCACCGAAGTAACAATAGAAAATGCAGTTCAGCTATTATTAGAAAGTCAGATAAAGTACAAATATGCTTTATTTTAGAATCACGCAATTAACTATCAAGTAGTAACTTGTAATCATACCTTATAAAATAACGCAATAGCGAGATTTTTCCTATAGGTAGGTGTTGCCTCAGGGGGTTTCCAAGTAGGCTGTATTTCTGCATCTAAAGACTGAAACACCTGTTTTAAGGTCTTGTTGTCAAAAAGTGTTTTACCCACAAGTAATTCTTCTGTGTTGCGGGCATGGAGGAATGTTTTATTGATGCCCCCAAAAATGATGTTTGGTTTTTCCATCGTTTTGCCGCCATCCAGTCTGAACAAGAAACCAGCATTTACATCTGCATGGGCATTTTGTGCGCGAGGCATTATCTACAAAAGTTAAAAGTAAATCATATCAAATTAAACTGAGTGATATATTTGAAAGTACTAGAGGGTCTGTCATAGTATGCATTCAAAACATTTTTTGTGTACTACGTCATCCACAAAAACTCACCCCAACTTTTTATTTTCCAATAGCACCCTATGAGTTTTCCTACATAAATTATATCCCTAATTTTATGTAAAATATTGTGGTACCTTTGATGTTATACGCTTATACGCAAACTTATTTTTTTTTTTCGTAAAATTATGAACATAATATAAATAAAATTAGAATTCGCTTGAGCCTAATATTTTACAAAAAAAACAATGAAAAATATACTACGTGGGTTTTCAAGGGGTTTTTAATGTTCTATCATACCACACTAAAAAAAATCTTTCATCATTTTTTATTATGAAAATATTACACCTCAAACAAGTTCTTATTTTATTATTTTATGATGACTTTACGGAAAAGAATTGTTAATGTATGAAATCAAAGGAACTTGAAATCAAAGGAACTACGTCATTTTAAAGAAAATAATAACTTTATTTATGTAGCAAAAGCTGTGGGGTGCTATTTGAAAAAAATAGAGGATGAGTTTTAGGGGTCGAAGTACAAAAAAATGATTCAAAACCATGGTATAACAGGTAATTCGGTATCCTTGAAACTTAGTATTTTTTTTATCTGTTTGTGTTTCGAAAACATTACGCCTCAAAGAAATCCTTACGTTATTTAACTTGTTAGGTTTGTGTATAAAATCAAAGGTACTACAATATTTTAAATAAAATGAGGACTTAATATGTGTAGGAAAAATTATAGAAATCAAAATTGGCAGTGTTTTATCTACATGACCAAGGTATTCTATGCGATATATATGTACCTTATAAGTTTTCCATTGATGAGTTCCGTCAATTGGTTTCAGAATAATATGTTTAATAACTTTTTTGGACATATTTAGTCGTAAAAAATTTTGTGGCGAACACAAAATTTCCTCATCGCTTGTATCAACTGGAAATAAACATGGTTGTGATCAAAGGGTATAATAAACTTACTGTTACTACTAGTGCAAATACCTATTGATAAAGTTGCCTTGAAGGTTTCCATAATCAAAAATATATCTGAAGGAAACTCGTTGTGTGTATGCTTAATCATCAGATTACCGGCTATTGTTCCAATCTACAAATAAATAAAATAAATTTTCTAATGCTCGTAATCATGATGTAGGTAGAGATGTAGGTGACAATATCGCAAAAAAGTACAAAATGCCCACGTGCAAATGCCCAACGAAAAATAAGTTAAATTATATTACTCGATTAGTGGAAAATATGTCAAACTTTTAATAGGTTAATTACACAAACCAAATAGCGTTTATTGTAAATATAAGTCCAGAATAAATAATAACAATAGACAAATACCCAAAAAAAGTTAAATACTTGGGGTAGGGCAATAATTATTATGACATAGAAGCAACAAATAGGGTCAAATTCAGGGATATTTATGTGTTAGCATAAGCATTAGTAACAATAGGTATTAAATTAATATGTCAACAAGTTAATGAATTTTCATGCGATTATTATTTACTATCCATTTTTTAAACTCTGCTTGAATGAATTTAAAGGTACCAGGAATTTTGTGCTATCTGGTATCTCATTGTATAGTCTTGAATGACTTCGTAATAAACTATTTTTTCTTGCTTTAGCTACAACATTAAGCCGCGTACACGCTTCTGATTTGAGAACACACACATATTATGCGTGCGTTCTCAAGTTATGTGTTGGTTTTAGTTTTTACGTCGCTTGCGTGTGTTCTCAGCTCGCTCCATGTTCACAGTCGGGTATAAGCAGGTATCACGGATTTCACGGCACAGACAACGCATAAACTGAGCACGCATACGCTGAACGTTTTCTTTGCAGTGACCGAAAACCCACAAGATTTGGCTCGACCTCAGAGTAACAACTGAACATAGAGGTAGTAAACAAACCACTTCAGCATGGCGTGCTCAAAGCCATCATCTTTGACACTTCAGCCTCCAAACATTGATCCGCTGTGACCTCGCAGTGATAGTTCAAATTGTAAACAATGTTGTGTAACGCCAACTAACCTTAAAATTCTTCCAATGTAACCCATGTTACAAACACTGCACTTTTTGAGTTCCATCTCGAAAAACTGTTAAACTACACTCGAATATAGCACAGCAAGTCCGTAAAGCTTCACTACAGTTACCAACAAATAGCAAATTCGAATTTACTGACCAAGCATAAAAGACGCACAAACAAAACAAACGTTTGACAATCGAGCTTCTACCGTAAATAAGTCGCATGAAAATTATGTCAGTGTTGCCAGCTCCTCAAAATTTATGTAAGACTTCAGAATTTGCGTTTATGATGAAGAAATATGCAGTAACGCAGTAGAGGTCAACATATCTATTGATTTTGCTGTAATCATTCCTGAACCATCAACATACCGTCTTTTTTAACGTAGAATGGAATATTTCTGAATACTATACAATTAATACGATAGTAAACAATTATGATTGCCGTATCTGGTGGTCAGTATGACAATGTAAGAAAAGATGCCTATCAGAATTAGTTGTTTACCACCTCTATGTTCAGTTGTTACTCTAAGGGCTCGACCAGTGCGTGCTCAAGGTCGCGCGCAAGTCAGCCCACATGCCATGAGACACGGCGAATGAGACGTATACATTTGCAAATTCGTGTGTATTCAAACCATGTGCGCTCAGATGTGTACGAGGCTTTAGATTTATATCTCAGGTAATATTTATGTTTATGTTCTCTATAGATTTTGATTTAATTTTATATTGGTAAATACCTAAAGACATTAAAATCGTTTGGCGAAAATTAAAATTTTTGTTTGAGAAAATGATAATTCATTAGGATATGTAAATTTCACGTCATATAATATTTTTATTATACATTTTTGTATAAAATTTTTATCGTGTTTATAGTACGTTTACATGCCGCGCCCCAAGCCACAATACAATAACGTATGTGACTATGAACAAGTGCATTATAGACAGGGTGACCGATGGGAACATGATGCATTTCAAATGGCTAGTATGAGGCCGCTAGTGGTGGTAGGGAGGAGATTCAGGTGCCAGTCCCCTTGCCATTTCAGTTAGGCATGGGACATCGACAGAAAACATTGATATTGAACATCGATATCGACATCAACGGTGTGCCATTGATAACTACGATGTATCGTATTCAAAACATCGATGTTTGAAGATCGGAAGAACATCAATTTTCGGGTATTGGTGTTCTTCAGTTTTACTGTTATAAATAAATAATGATATGTATTTTACTATTAAGTATTTCAAATTTCGAAAAACAGCATAGTAAACAGGAAATAATAAAGACCAGAAACATTCCAACATTAAGTGTCTTTGTGGACCTAGCAAAAGCATTTGACACAGTTGATCATATGATACTCATGAAAACATTACATAATTATGGTATACGGGGACAAATGCATCATCTAATTAAAAGTTACTTAAGTAACAGAACACAAACAGTTGTGATAAACAAATGTTCTAGTACTCTATTGCCTATATAATATGTGGTGTTCCTTAAGGAACGGTACTGGGACCATTGTTTTTCAGTATATATAAAAATGACCTATTTGAGGTTGATGTGAGAGGAGATGCGGTGAGTTTTGCAGATAATACAGCTGTTATATTTTCTGCCGAAAGCTGGAAAATATTAAAATCAAAGGCTGAAACTGGTTATAAAAGAATATTCAACTGGTTCAGTAGTTGACTTTTGACAGTAAATTTCAACAAAACTCACTTTGTTCCATTCGAGTCGTATGCAAACGGTTTACCAAAGTACATCACCTTACAAATCAGTTGCAGACAGGTAGCTCCTGTATCAACGATCACCAGTATCAAGTACTTAGGAATATATCTAGATTGCCGTATCAAATTGAAGAAGCATACAGAATATGCTGTCAAAAAGATACGTTGCGTTATAAGCAAATTTTAACTCCTTTTCAATATATTTACGTATGAACAGATGATTATTGTATACAATGCACTTGTTCACAGTCATATACGTTATTGTATTGTAGCATGGTGCGCAGTATGTAAAAATAATATAATCGAAATAGAAATTTTGCAAAAACGTATAATAAAAATATTATACAGGGTGTCCATTTAGTGCGTAATTCTTCGATATCTCGCAAGGTATACCAGATAGAAGAAAATGTCAAATACAAAAGTTATTTGGTTACTAAGACGCATATCCTAAAAATATTTTGAAATATACAGAGTGTTGCGGGAAAGAAGAATAGTGATCAACTTGATTTTTTATATGGAACTATAACTTTTTTTTAAATTCTTCTAGTTTCCATCTCTATTTAACCCTAAAATATTTTTGGGATCGATTGCGACGTTGCCAAGTTATAATTTATTTTCTATTAATTTTTGGATTTGCAAGGTCGCAAGTAATACGTCCAAATAGATATATTCCTTCAACTTTTCTCAATAATATTATACAGCGAGTTATTTCAATATTAAGTGAATATTATTTTAGATGTTCTCAGTAATGTGGATCTACGGAGTGTTTTTGGCAGAATTTTAAATTACGGCAATTTGAAAGCCATTTTACTTTGCTTTTTTTATGTAACACCCTATGTGTTTTATTTTAAATCGAAATCGGGTTCGAACCAACACCCGCTCGAACTCAGGATTCACGGTCTGACACTCTATAACACTGCGCCACCCGACGTTCTGTGAAGGGATCGCTTCAACGAACATACTTGGATAGGTAGGTACTTTATTACTGGAATTTGTAATCTAATTTCAAACATTCAAAAAGTATGTATTCCGATCGTAGACTTCGTCACGAGCTGCAAACCTCATTCATCGTCTATGTTGCAACAAATATACACTAGTTACAAGTAAGTATTTTCACGACGAAACCGCCCCGAGTGTGGAGTATGCAATGTATATCTCACAATTGAACATATATTGTTTGAATGTCCACTCTACAGCCAACGAACTAATTTCAACCTACCTAACTCACTTAAACTATGCCTAGAATCTACAGTATTTATACGCAAATTAATCAGATGACTCAAAGACACGCATTTATTTAAAAAGTTGTAATTGAGATAGCTCATTGTTTCACCAGAGATAACGGCTAATGACCATAGAAGTCGATGCCGTAAACAAACAAAAAAAAAAGTATTTTCACGATTGGCTGGGATGCTATCATCTACTATCGGAGTAAGACGTCGTTGGTGAAAGAAGCATCGTCACCACCGTAGTGACGTCACACTGGTTTGGGAGCTGTCGGCGTGTTTTTGGTACTGGATTCAAAAACCCATTTTTATTTTATATAACTTTTGAATTATTGCGAAAAAAGAAAAGAAAAAATGGTTTTGTTATAAAACTTACATATGATCCTTCCATTTATCACAAAAAAGATGTTTTATTCAAAACCCCAGTTTCACCTTCACCAGAAGTTAAAACAAAAAATCAGTTATTGGAATTAGTAAAAAGTTACAATGTTGATAAAAAGTATATCGTTGATGAAATGAAATTGAAATTTTTAGTCCGATTTAATCCATATGGACCAACGAATATGAATTAACATGGAGCGATTTAAAAAGGAATATCAGAAAATACAATAATCACAATAATCACAATACATTTGATAACACAAGAAAAATGGCGAAACAGCATTGAAAGTGTAATAAAAGTAGAATCATCGTTTTTAAATATACAACCGAGTGAAATTATTATCAACCTAAATGATAGCGACTCGGCTGGATTTTATTATGACTACTGTTAATTTCCTTTTATTTCCTCATTTTTGATTTGTATTCTTAAATAATATTGTTAGAATGTATGTTTGAATGATATTACATTTGATAATGACCATTAAAAATGTACTAGGGAACCCCGTTTGGTTTTCGTCTTTAATGTTACTGCAACCCTGGATGGTTCTGTCCTCAACATCTGGCACGCGACACTATGCGTTGTATAATAATTTATTGTCGGATATATGTTGAAGGTTTTTGCAATTCCAGAAAATATCCTCATTGTATCAAATTCAATGTATACATAATACCCATCAGCCAATCAGCATACGCTCTTGGTTCTCTTTTGTATGACTTAGGAAAGACGTTAGTTTTAAGAATTTGTGATTACATTTCTCACTGGAACGGTTGCAACCATCTCTATGTGCTGAGCCATGTCCCTCAAATATTGAAAGTTTTGGTATTCATTCGCTACATTGTTGAATATTTCTATAGCTTTATTCAAAGTAATGTTTGCTCCAAGAATCAATGATCTGGCATCTACATAAAAAGTGGTTAGTTCGTTCACACTTGTTATGTCTACGTAAAGTTGTGGAGGATTTGTAATGTAATAAACACCTGAAAAGACATTGGTTAGGTAAATTCGTGATATGTAATCAACGATATAATATATCATGCTTGCAGTTTGAGTAAAAGTGTAATCGGATCATTGGTACAATCACCCTGCGTGCTTGCGCCAATACTAACTTTTTAATACTTACCTCTAGCAGTATTTCCACCTACGAGCTGATAGCTCGCGTCTTCAGCGGAAATAAGAATATCCAATAAATCATTGAGATTGTGAACTTTCACCCACTTTGATTGCTGGAATGCATGGTAGTAGCTTTCTTGCTTGCATTTCTGTTTGCAGTCTGTTCTACATTCGCCGTCAATTTTACATGGCTTCATATCTTCGATATCTTTTATGACTCCTGAAATTAAAATTCGTATCAGACTATAGATGTGAGTTAAACCAGGGGTTGGCAATCTTTTTCGGAATGAGAGTCATTTCCAAAATAAATTTTGGCACATTCATATGTAAAAAAAAAAAATAGTGCTTTTATATCATATACGAGCATAAATATTATTAAAAATTAATATAGATTAGATTAATTTAATTTTTATTGACTTGCTATAATTACAATAATGTCAGAGAAGAAGTATTTTACATTATTAAAAGGGGAATAGAGAAAATACAATTCCAGTTACATATTATGTGTAAATATGTAAATATATAAAATACTAAGGATAAAAGTTTATCTTTCATTTTATTCATTCATTAAAATTCAATGCACCTTTTGTTCTTTAATATTGTTTGATAATCCATTGAAGTCTGGTTGTGTTTGGGATACTAGGATCCTCAACAAGTTTTTGCAAATTTTCGTCCGTCAACCTTGTTCCACATTTTCAATCTATAAAATTAATCTTCAAAAATATCTGCTCGCATAAATAGGTGCTTGTAAAAATACTCACGCTCTATGTTTGTTGATTTTTCCTAAAATTATATTGGTGCTTTGGCCAAAAAGTGGCAAACGGTCGCAGGTTGCCGACCCCTGGGTTAAACCGGCCAGTCAATTGTATGATTTAACCGATACTGAATACGACTCTAACGACAATGTTGTCGAATATGGTAAAATTCAATTGCTTCCATTGCTTATAAAACAAGTAATCGCTTGAAATGAACAGTTAGAATCTGTCAAGAAGTCATTCATTCATTGCGCGCCAGCTCCAGCTGCTTTCTCGCCACGTGCGATCGGTGTCCTCTCACTTTTTACTGGTGCATTTGATTAAATACACGTAACGATAAATGAAAAAACCGGCTATGAGACTAATTCGAACTGTGTACAGTATTTACATAGCACAGTAAACAATCAGCAGAATATTTCTGAGGATTTTCTATATAATAATGGTTCCTACAGTATTTGACCTTGACGGCGTCATTCAGGGCCGCCGTAAGCGGGCGTGCAAAGCGTGCACCGCACGAGGGCGGTACGCCCAGGGGGCGGCAGATCGAGCGACTCATCACATTCTACCTAATTCAGGTCATTGTCATAATACCCACTTTAAGAAAATACATACATTCATAGTTTGGAAAAAAACTCCGACCGAATGTCGTTAACACCGCCATGTATATTGGCATCCGTTTAAACTAAGATGCAATACCAAACGCTGTCTTTCTTTGACAAATAATTTGGTTCGATATTTTAAACAAAATCAATGCTCAACGCAATAAATACAATTCGTCCAAGAAAAAAAGAATGTTCGCCCGCCTGCCCGCAAAAAACATTCAACACAAAAGCTCTCGTAAATAGTTTCTTTCATCTCTCCCCATAAGAAGAAAGGCGACACAGTTTTTATTCTGCAAGCTTCAACTGGACGAATCGAAGCGATCAGTAACTTCCAACTTGCCTAAAAACGAGGGTTGAGCTTGAGTTTTATATTTTTGGTTGTTTTATTATTGCTGGGCCGCAACTGACATGATTTCTAAAAACCATACGCGTATTCCATTCTCGCCACGGTAATAATACTGTGTCAAAATTTACACAATACAGAAAGATCAAAAGCAATACTCGTATGTATACATCAGAAAATTATAAGTCCTTTGGTTTCTGTAATGGGCAAGGCAATCTTCGGATGGAGCTAAAAAAGTACATTATGCCCTTACAGGTCAATGGACAGCCTATTTTATGAGTACAAAAAATTTTACAACCCCCCACCCTCCAATCACCCCAATTTCAGATGATCAGAAACCCCTAAAACGCATAAAAACGAGGTTTCAGGAATATTTGAAATTCTTCGTTTTTTGCTAATTACTGCGCCGCCCATGTACCGGTTTTCAAAATTATAGCAGCATTACCTACTACCGCCCCAAACTATCTACCCAAACTTCATCACAATCCATACAGCGACTATTGAGATCACGAGACTAGAAAAACGCCAACAGACAGACCGACAGACAGACAGACATCATACAACGCCCAAAAATCGAAAATTTTTGCGACAACAATACTTCCCTCACCTATCGCCGTGGGAAGTAAAAACAAAACAATTTCACTACGAACACACTGATAAGGTTTTCATCATCATAATGACAACAGACATGTTGTGAACTCGTAAAATGTACTCATTTTACGAGTTTCTCTTGGGATATCTTTAAAATCTCTAGTGCAGTAGTTTCCGTTGACCAGATGTATCTACTGGTTCACCCGCCTTTAGGGACAATTTCTCACCCCAAGGACAAGGTGTCCTGACTCCTCTCAACTCGTCCACCCAAAGCTGTTGGTTGAGGAGAGGTTACTGCTTTATACCGACTGTAGTTCGGTTCCTTTTAGTCGCCTTTTACGACACGCAGGATATACGATGGGAGATATTCTAACCCGCCCCTACACGGGGGTTTTAGTAGACCCCAAAATCAAATATAGAGTAGAGTTTTATTCTAGAATCTTAGATCTGACAATAACGTCTTTAAAGTATAGATTCGACGAATTTAAAACATTTACCGACGTATTTAGCTTTTTCACCAATACCAAGAACTTATTTAATTATTCCAATGATGAGTTGACGAAACACTGTAAAAAATTAAATCTGAAACTTAAAAAGTAGTCAATCAAACATTAACGGTATTGATTTATTTAATGAAATCATTGCATTAAAGTTGAATTTTGTAGAAAACTGGTTTAATGACCCACAAACCCTGTTACAATATCTTTTTACCAATGACTTACTACTACTTCATTTTTGAAACACATATCTTATCTTCGTTAAGTTGTTTTTCTTTTTCCCCACCATAATGAGAAAAGATTAATTACCTTCTTTTGACAAAACTCAGAGTAGTCAAGTAATTTCAGGGCGGCATAATCGGTATTGCACGCGGGCGACGAAACAGCTAGCGGCGGGCCTGGCGTCATTACGGGTGTGAAGTCTGGCTAGAGATTCGAAAATAAAAAGTATCGATACCGGTACCAATAGGATATTTTTTGGCCAAGTATAGAGCTGTACACGCCAATGAAGGCGAGTTTGAATGTTATGCAATTGATTACACTCTTCAATAATTATATAATTATCTTCGATACCGATAGCCCCACAAAAGTATCGATACCAGCTTGGAATGCCTCAGAAGTATCGATGACAAAAATACTCGATACAGTAATGTAAATATTAAACGTTTGTTTATTATTTTTATGTTGTTATTCAAATAATATGAAACATATAGGTACTTGCTTTTTTTCAAAAAAATGAAAAACCTCTTTCAATTGTGATTAAGGGTCGTATTCATAGTCGATAATTAAGGATCCCTTAAAATACTTCAGGGTCCCTTAAGTAAGGTTTTGTGTTTCGAAACCTTACTTGAGGGTCCCTTACCTAAGGTACCCTTGAGGCCTTGAGTAATACTCATGTAAATAAATGTCAACATGACATTTCATTACAGTCAAGGTGATTTTGTAGGTTTATTTTGGAGTACGGTGTTGTCAGTTTCTGTCACATTCGGAAAAATGTCCGGCAAAAAAGTACTGGCACAAAACAAATATTTGAAATATGACAACGTCGCCAAAGGAATCCTGCCGTCTCGTAGATTATGTCTAGGAAACATATACACAAGGAAAACCACACATGAGGGTCCCTTGAGAAACCCTCAAGTAACCCTCAAATATCCATTGAGTAACACACTCAAGGGATACTTGAGAAACGACTATGAATACGGACCTAAGAAACTTTATTTATAAAAATATAGGGAAGAATATCAGTAGGTATGTGTTTGTTCATGCACAGCTTTATCGTGTTTTAAAATGTACTGAAATTGATCCAAAAGATGTATTGAATTCCAGAAAAACGTTCTGAAAAGCAGTTTAAAATGGCATAAAATATCATCACGGTATAATTTAGGTTAGGCTAAGGGGCTATCCTTAGACAAGGAAAGAGAGAGGACGGAACGCGCGACTGACATTTTTGTTACCAATGGCACCAAAAAACTACCAAAAGTTACCTGTGGTAAGTGATTCCTGGCTCTTTCCTGCTGTTGTGGCTTTTACGACCGTAAGCTGCACACCCTACCATTATGCACACCACAATATTTTACAATGATTAGTCTTAAAAACGCTAAATATCATAACATATTTTGGTGGCTATTCATTTTCGGTTACAGCTAATTCATATAGCATCAAATGGGCGTGCGGTATCCCCTCTCTTTCCTTATATAAGGGGATATCAAATCCGTTTTCTGGATTTTGATATATATAAAAATAGTTGAGTATTTGCTGTACCTGCGTACTGAATGAGTACATTTGTACCGAATCAGCAGCGCTATATACGCACAGGTGTACATAGTACAGAAACTCATAAATCAACAAAAAAATTTATTATTATATTTGAAATTTTTATTGATCGTTTTTAGGGTGTTGTAAATTATAACTCTGAAGTATAATTTTACTACAACGTTTTTTGGAAAGTAAGGACTGGAATGAGTATAGAGCAGAACATTGCATATTTCTAAAAAATTGTTGCAAATATTTGGTCTCACCAAGAAAGATTAAAATTTTGAAGAAATGTGGTTTCTAAATCATCGGCAACAAAATCAACGAAACCATTATGGGGCATTTTTAAATTCCCAAATAAATCTCTTTGGGTATTCTCATATGCAAACAGTATAAGGTGGTATCATCTAATTCAGTATGTGAATACTCAAGGCATATGTCACAACTGTGAATTTTTAAAGATCTTTGGAGTAAATAACCACATATATATCTAATCGGTATCAAATCGGCTAAGTCATCTCAATCGATCCGTAAAAATACTGTCCGTAGATTTTTGAGAACATATTTTATTTGTACTTATCTTGTACTTATCTTCGAACATCCAAAAAAAAACTTTTTTGCAATTATTATAGTACATACTTATTTCGGCAATGTTTTGCAGCACACACATTTCCAGCATGTTATTTATCCATTTTACAGATCATACACTTACACCGTGTATACAAAATCTCACAGTGTACGCCTGTATGTAGAATCCAGTGGACTGTATTTTTTGTGTTTGGTAAATAGAGAATCCATGCAAAGTCAAGGACACCTACCTTAGAATCGGTCTCGCTGATGCCCGTGCCTGCCTCCGCTGGGGGCCCCCTGGTCTTGTTTTGCACTTATCTTCAAAACCGTTTTTCCGGACGGAAAATGGTCTAACGAATTTTCTTGTATCACGTATGAAGATCGAAGAAGTAGTCTGCCACGTTTCTAAGGAATCTACTCGAACTCGCTTTTTTTGTAACTTTTTTGTCGGTCAGATAAAAAACGTAACCGTTGCCTTGGCGGGTAAATGTGTACCTTTGAATTTGCATAGTATATTAGGCAACACAAATAGCAAGCGAAGGATTAATAATGAAAATTGCACGTACAACGCCTATGAATTTTATCTCAGCAATGGGTAAATATAAGCGCCGACCTTGCGTCAATGGTGTCCACCGACGCATATGCCTCTATGACAGATACACACCCAAAATAGCGAATGCGCGTGTGATTACTGCCAACCTGAGATATAGTGCTGATTGTTTGGTATGCTGTGCTATTTATTTTAGTGACAGAAGTGAAGTTAAGGTGTCAATAGTTCGAAATGATTATGTCTTAGATAAGGAAAGACAGAGGACGGAACGTACGACTGACATTTCTGTTTCCAAAAAGTACCAAAATGTACAAAAAGCGCTAGTAATTTACTTGTGGTAAGTGATTCCTGGCTCCTTCCTGCTGCTGTGGGTTTTGCAACCTTAAGCTCCACACCCTGCCATTGTGCACACCACAATATTTTACAACGTTTGGTCTTAAAAACGCTAAATCATAAACAAATATTTTGACAGCTATTCATTTTCGGTAACAAGTAATTCATATAGCATCAAAGGGCGTGCGGTATCCCCTCTCTTTCCTTATCTAAGATTTAAGTCGTAATATTAATTGCTTCGGTCGTAGATAAAGTATATTATTCCACTTGTTGATTTGGAGCACTCGCTCGTGCTGCGAACTTCAACTGCGCTAATTGTTACTATCATTACCGCTCGTTGAACAAAACACTATTACCTTGTTCCTTTCTTACGAGACTTCTAAATGAATGCACAATCGGCCTATAGCCAGTGCATCTGCAGAGTACTCCTCCGAATGAATTTTCGACGGTGCTTTCTGACAGCTGCTTTCCATCTCCTTCCATCAACGCAAACATGTTCATCACCATCCCTGGAGAGCAGAAACCACATTGGGTGCCATTTCCCCGTGCCAAAGTGGTTTGCACTGGATGGAAGCCTTGAACTGGACCTCCGATTCCTTCTACCGTATGAATCTTCCAGCCGTGACATGAGAGGATGGAAACCAGACACTATACAGACATTAATACAGTTGGAATTTGTAGAACACAAAAAGCGTATGTGGTTTACAGCGGAAATGAAGGAAGGTTTAGCACATCATCTGAGATATTGAGTACCGATGTTAATACCACATCCATTGTCCGTAAAAAATCGTATAGTAATTCCTGAATCCTGAAGCATACTACTCGCAAGTAAATCCGACAGAGAAAAAAAGGGTTGCGGTTGATGACATGTGGTAGGACTAAATACAATAATAAACGAACTCATTTGCCATAATTAATTTATAAAAAAAATACAAAAGATCAATAATGGGTGGGCCCTCCATGTTGACGAATGCACTCCTCTACCTTACGCGGCAGACTCGTAATCTGGTTGTTGATAAACTCGAGAACTACAGCCACCCAAGCTGCCGTCACAGCATGTTCCAGGACGTTCAGCGTGGTCGGAGGATTGAGTAAATCGCCTAGGTATCGACCCATCCAATCCCATACTTTTAGAATTGGCGATAAATCGGGTGATCGTGGAGGCCAGGGGAGTACCCTAACCTTAGCTTCATGTAGGAAGCTCATCGATACCCTTGCAGTATGAGGACATGCATCATCTTGCTGTAAGGAACCCTCTTGACGCCTCAGACATATGGAAAGGCAATTGGTTATAACACCTCATTCCCACAACGTTGCGCGTCATTGTGCCACGAATCACACGTAAAGGTGACTTGCTGTTGAATGTAATGGCACCCCAAACCATCAAACCAATAGGACGAAGTACACGGCGCTCAACAGCAAACTGGAGATCACGTCGTTCACCCCCTCGTCGTCTTACGTGTCGTTGGTGGATTTTTTGAAAGTATTATCGGGTCTATCACATCATGCGTACAAAACATTTTTTGTACATCAACCCTTATATCTGACCTCCAGCTTTTTTTCAAATAGTATCCAATAGTTTTCCTACTCAAACTAAGTCCTTATTTTATTTAAAATCTTGTATACCCTGTTACGTGATACTTCAAACTGGCATCCGTGTCAAAAGCGAACAGATGTTTTGGGCTAGTGATATAAAAAAAATCCCCCAGAATCGTTGTACATCAACCCTTATATCTCATCCCCAGCTTTTTTTCAAATAGTATCCAATAGTTTTCCTACTCAAACTAAGTCCTTATTTTATTTAAAATCTTGTAGTATACCCTGTTACGGTATCTCATTTGCCATCATTACGTGATACTTCAAACTGGCATCCGTGTCAAAAGCGAACAGATGTTTTGGGCTAGTGATATAAAAAAAATCCCCCAGAATCGTTGTACATCAACCCTTATATCTCACCTCCAGCTTTTTTTCAAATAGTATCCAATAGTTTTCCTACTCAAACTAAGTCCTTATTTTATTTAAAATCTTGTAGTATACCCTGTTACGGTATCTCATTTGCCATCATTACGTGATACTTCAAACTGGCATCCGTGTCAAATGCGAACAGATGTTTTGGGCTAGTGATATAAAAAAAATCCCCCAGAATGAATCTTGACACATGCTTTGACGGCATACGTAAAGGGCTGCACTCTGTGCTCGTACAGCTACTGACGAGTAATTGACCTTTAATAATATATAAGCGAAAAAATGTATTTGTGTCAGTCAAGCGTTTTTGATGTGAATTTTTAGATAGTGAATCAATTTCTTTATCACAAAAATAGGCATTATTTTATGGCAATAAGATATTCAGTAAAAATATTACTAAGACAGTCCTGACTTCCAGGATTGCCAATACAGACCACTACTAAAAAATTCAACCTAAGCACTTCTTCGTCAGCTGATATCTATCAAAAAAACGTCAAGCCAGTTTAAAGTATCAGGTAACCTTGATTTTATACACAAACCTATTTTTTTCGTAAAATCATAAGCATGAGGCAAATTAAATAAGGATTTGTTTGAAGCATAATATTTTTGTAAGAAAATCAGTCAAAAAGAAAACTAAGTGGGTTTTTCAAGGGTACGGAAGGGCATATCATTCCATGCTTTCAAAATATTTTTTTTTGTACTTCAACCCTTAAAACGCACCCCCAACTTTTTTTTAAATGAGGTCATTATTTTATTTAAAATAATGTAGTGCCTTTATTTCATACGCAAACCAATTTTGGTCCCAATTTCATAAGGATAAGATGAATAAAATAAGGATTTTTTTTGAAGCGTATTATTTTCGTAATAAAAAGGGCAAAAAAGATATTTGTTTTCTAAATTTATTTATTTGGCGTATGACTTACATGGTACAAAAATAAAATACAGACATAACAAACAGGCTAAATTTTAAAAGTATGTATCAAACAGCCTTAAAACCCACTTAGTTTTCTTTTTTGTCAGTCTTTGGCATCAAACAAATTTTATTTTATTTATATTATGCCTAAATAAATAAGTTTGCGTATAAATTCAAAGGTAGCACAAAATTTTAAACAAAATAGGGATAGATATCAGTTATGTAGGAAAACCTATAGGTTGTTATTTGGAAAAAAGTTGGGGGTGAGTTTTTAGGGTTGACATACAAAAAAGATGTTTTAAAGGTATGAGGTGATAGGCCCTATGGTACCTTCAAAAATTCCACTGTTTTCGTATGACCTTTCTTTTGTTACGAGAATATCACGTGTCAAGGATATTCAGGGACATCCTGTATAGTAAATCAGAACATTATTATACAAACCGAATTAACAGCAAAGACGTTGCGCTTTCCGTTGACATTTTCTTCGACCGCTACTATGCAAGTTCCACAGCCTCCTTCTAAGCACATGCGTTTTGTTCCAGTCAGATTCGATTTTTCTCTGAGGTAGCTATTCAACGTCGTTTCAGGAGATACATCAGCGGTATTTACTATGAAATACACAACATAGAGTATTCATATTTAATAAATAACAATGTGAATATATATATATAAATGATGTTATGGGTTGAAACTCCTCCATCGTAATGGTAGTTAAAGAATCATCAAACTATGACTGACTTCTATGGTTTCCTTTTGCCGGTTTTCCATTAAAAGGACAAAACAATAATAAAACACAAAATCCTGTCGAGGAGAACAAAACTGTGATATTTCGGAAACTTTTTGAAGACTGGCGTGTTTTGCGACAGTTCGAGTTTTGTTTCTCTGGTCCCGCTCGGAAGCGGTACATCAAAGGGTTTCGCGTGTTTTGAAACTCGAGTTTGTCTGATGGAAGTGGTTGGGTTGTGTTTCTTGATAGTTATAGACTTATATTCTGCTATGTATAAGTAAATTGAGCTTTGATAACTGTCAGTTATTTTTTGTAGGAGAAGGTCATTCAAACAAATACTCCTTAGTTTTCTTATGCGACGTTTCTCCTTATATTAAGTCATCCTCAGGCAACAGAAAAACTTTTCATCTGTTTCCAAGTTTTTTTCATGAAAGCTATCATTAGCGGAAAATATATGGATATGAGGCATATGTTCATTGACTTCAACACACCTTCTTGTTTTAACTTGTCAGCTTATTTCAAATTGATGTTTTGTGAACAATGTTTGGTAAAGGTTGAACAGTTCAATCGTTACGTCCGCGTCCGTCGTAAAAAAGGCTTTTGAAAGCAAAAGATCGGAAAGAAATGAAATCTGGTAGGATGGTAGACATTAGTCCCCTGAACCTACACCTAGGTTTACGACCCGGGGGGTTGCCGCTCGAGAGGTGGGGGGTGAAAACTCTGCTTCGCGACGATTTTCGAAAAATAGCGTCGTTCTGGTAAGTGATATCGAAAAAAGTTTTAAATGATTTATGGAGAGAACAAAATTCTGTATAATTTTGGTCTGTATATTTTGCGCGTGCGACCCATAGTTTCGGTCCTACAGTGCGTCACAGTTAAGGGTTGGTTCTGATTTTTACTAAAATTAGGATTTCATCGCGGATTAAGGCGAAGAACTTTATCAAAAAGTCGTGTAACATTTTTGTTTCCCTGAAAGAATGATATCTTCTTATTATTTATTATCTAGCTACACGTATTTGGATTAAAAAAATACGACAATTAGGAAAACACCGCTACGTACTAACGATATGTGAGATTGCAAAAGATATCTTATTTATGCATACTTTTAGTGGAAATGTAACTACTTCGGCGTTGCTTAATCAAGATAAGATTCAATTTGCAACCTCTGAAGGTTGCCACTGGAGGGTGGGAGAGGGGGGTGAAAACGTTCTGCCGTTCTGGTAAGTACTATCGAAAAAAAGTTCATTAATACATGGAGACAACAATATTCTTCACAGTTTTCGTCTTTACATATTTCGTGTGCGACCAATAATTTCACAGTACCCCAAGGTTAGGGGGTGGTTTGTGATTCTTACTAAAATCAGAACTTTATAGCGTATCAAGTCGAAGAACGCTTATTTGCAGCTACCTCAATAACACATTTGGTTTTATAGAAAAGTACGACATTTAGGAACATATCGCTACCTACTACCGATATTAGCCAATCGTTAAGTCCTACAAAAGTGTTTTTGGCGCAAAAGGTCGGAAATAAATGAAATTTGGTGGGTTGCCGCCCGAGGGGGGGGGGAAGCTCTATTTCGCAACGTTTTTCGAATAATGACGTCATTGTCAGTGCTGTCGAAAAAAGGGTTTTAATGATTTATAAAGAGAACAAAATTAACTCCACTGCCCCCACACCTTCGAGCGTCCATCGCCAGAGGTCGCAAACTTAAGTGTAGGTTTAAAAGGCCAATATTACCATTCCACCAAATTTTATTTCTCTCCGACCTTTTGCTGTCAAAAAACCCCTACCGCCTGGACTAGAAGAGGTCTTTGAAATGTTAGCAAGGAGTCATGATTGAACAAAATAAATTAAAATTGCGTAGATTGCTTATTAGAAAAACGCAATGTATCATAATAAGAGTCACACGATAAGTTTCGAATAATTGAAATTAAATATGTTTAAAAATCTTCATATACTCACATTGTACATGAACTACATGAGCAAAAATGCAATTTCTACTCACCTGTATATTCCACACCACTAATATGTAACTGAATTTTATCTAAAATTTTAAACTTTTTATCTACACTGCACTTTTCCATATTTCGCAAAATACTTGGGATGTATCATACGTGGTTAATCAAGTCATCTATACTTGACCTCTGGACATAAATAGGCAAGAATGCGTCGGTCAGTTTAGAAACACTAGCAAAATCAGGCGGCAACGCTTTCCAGCGTGCTGCAGAAATTTGCGTTATCAGAAACCGTGGAGCTTCTGCCAAAGCACTCGGAAATGCAGTTGACTTCTATTACCAGCAGGACTGGGAAGGAAAAATCTACTTTAAAAAATCTTTATGTTGGATCAAAAGTATCTTGGATCAGATACACAATGGAAATCAGAAAAAAAACTACATACTGTACTGAGTCATAATATATGTAAAAACTTTAATCATTGATTTTTTTACCTCAAAGAAGCTTTGGTTCTCGAATGTAAAGCATAGAAAGGACAACGAACTGAAAGAAGAAACTGTGCAAACGCGGTGAGGATTGGCTTGCCCAAAAAATTGACTGATTTGGTACTCTTCTCTGACGACGCATCATGGTAGCCATCAAAAATTATACATGTACTGGCATAAATTATTATTGTAGTATTTTGTAATGTAGTCCACGTAATGTAAAGAGGATGGTTGAAACATTTTCCTTAGATTGCCATCAATTACAATGATACTATCTGCAAGGTTAGGTGGATCATACACTGGTGAAGATACCTAAATCGTAGAACACAATTTTTTTTATTTTGCGTAATGCCTGCTTCATCAAAGATGAAAAAGAAATAGGACACGGACCCAAAAGTTAAAAAAAAACAGACATCAAGATACAAAATGTGGTATAAAATAATTAATATGTGAATAGAAAACAACATACAAACTTACATAAATGACAAAAAATATTAAATTATGGACCATTATAATCCTTTTTGTAAGATGTTACAGTTCAACAGGCATTGATTATAAGCAGCGGATGTACCATGAAAAGTTGTTGTAGAATGTTGCACTGTGCGGCACAGTGACCACCGACCACTTAATTTCTGCCGTCGTTGATTACTTTGACTCCAAATATAACAATCTCTGTTCAGCAACACCTGACGCCACTACTTCTGGTACTTGCAAATTGGTTTTTACATACGAGACTATTTTTGATCGCACATTTTCAATCCGCGAATATGGGCTAAGACGCAGGATATTTGCTCCTGTACCTAAAACTTCTGTAGCTTTTATTCTGATTTACTTTTGACCCCTTCTGGAATTGCAGTTGAAGATTTATCTTATACAATTAATACCTTCTGAAATTAATACGATCCTTTCTGATTTATTTGATACGTACCGATCTTCATTTTACTATTATGATTTACTTATGACGCATTCTGATTTTCAATTGACTGTTCTGATTTACATTTGATACATTCTGATTTTCCTTTGACTATTCACATTTCATGTGATGCTATCTGAATTACAACTCTTTCCGATTAACAGCTCGAAAAGGTGTAGAAGCAACGCCCCCTTGAGTCATAATTTAAATAATTAGTTTTGCGCAAAGTGAACTTAACCAGTTATTGCTGTCGTTATTTCGCACACCTAATATTTGCTTACCTATATACTATACTTTATAGTATACGAGTATTAGACACTATGAGGTATCTTGAATAAGTACATCCAAAGGATACCTCCTCGGAGTCTATTTTAGGATGTACCTTTCTATAAAAGTGTCTATGGTAGTTCTCTCTCAACTTAAATCTCATACGTTCAGAAAATAAACAAAACATCATAAAGGAGTCTTGCATATCAGGGTGGCTTTGGAAAGAATATGGGGGGAGCTAAGACACATTTACTTTGGAATGGTTTATCGGGTTTAATTTTCAAGAAAGGGGACCCAACTTACGCTAACGTCAGTGTCCAGTTTGCATAGATAAATCATTTTAGAACAATGGTGAAGATGCTTACTGCAGGAAATTAGAACTACATGAAGTATCATAGAAAATATGATATATGTGTTAATACGTATTACATTTTGGAATGTTTCACACCTCAGTGAAGCGATTAATGCAAAACTGGGACTCATACCTGTTTGCCCAAAGATCGCTGTGTGTATCATCTGTCAGCAAAAGTTGTTGAATCAACGGAACTTTTCAGTCGTGTAAATGCAAGTACCTATTTAGTGAGAATGCGCTGTTTGTCTAATGTTCAGTTGTGAAGGATGACGAACGAGCTTGCCTTTCTCATCACTAACTGAATCAATATTTTCGATTATTCTTTTCACAATAGATTAATTAGGAACATTATTTCTACCGAATATGGTGACAATAAAGCTTTCGCCTTTATTGTTAATTATGTTTTAAGCAGTGGCGTAACTAAGGGCCCGCATCTGCGGGTGGCGGCCCGTCGTTTTGGGTGCCCCGTTGTCTTGGAGGTCCAGGGTCCTCACGTGCCATCTTTTGTGCAACAATAAATTAAAGGTCGCTTTCATTGTATGTTAGTATTTTTCACAAATAATACCTATGAACTCCATGATACATACCTATCATCGAAAAAAGTGGGACAGTATTTCGTTTTAAACAAACCCTAAAAATCGGCGCAGTATCCGCAGTAACTGGAAACATACGGCAAGACAGCATACGTCAAGCACTTTTTGGCTAATTTAACTCTGTGTTTTTTACAATACAGGTCACACGAACAACCAACACATAGGTAGGTGTAAGATAAAAACTAAACAACGACCTTCTAAAAAAATTATTTCGAAGAATGTGTGTTTTCAAACCACGAATTTTGTAATTTTTCGGGTGATTTAAACATGCAAAGGTCATTGTTTAGCTTGTATTTTACACCTGTGTATTGGTTGTTTGTGTGACCTGTGTTGTTAAATTAGCCAAATATTTTTTGACGTTTTGTGTTTGAGATTTGCATTTGAAAGTCTCTGACTCAATGAGCGTTGTCGCTTTTGCGAGCAAATCTCAACCGTAAAGCCCTGAAGATAGCAATAATCATTGGCGAATGCTTGGCAGTCTCCTTTATACATTAACCCGTGTTTCTTTTCAAAATTCTGGCTACAGCCCCAAGATTTTCTCTTTAATATATACAGGGCAAGTCTTAAGTTGATACTTTTTTAGCTGTGTATAGAAGTCGTTAAAGAAACTAGTTTTTCAAATAACTTTTTTCAGAAAGTTGAAGAATAAGTGAGATCCAAAATGAAAAATTTAAATCTAGGCTTATGTATCAAGACGTATAGCTACCTAATCTATTTATGTTTAGTTTTTTACTCGGATTTTAGTCTTATCTATTAGGCATTGCTCCTGTCACTTTCTGTTTGTCATTGTTAATTTTAAATTGGTAATTCCTGAAAGAGGCACATTGTTATGAACGCAACCTGTAGGATTTACCAATTTAGAATCGACTACGATAAACTGAAATTAACCACTAATTTAGGTACAATGCCTGATTATAGGACAAAAATTTGAGTAAAAAACTAAACATAAAGAGACTAGGTACGTCTTAATACACAAGTCCAGACGAGGGCCAGACTTACTTTATTTGATTCTGATTTCGCTTACTTTTCAGCTTTCTCATAAAATTTATTTGGAAAAGTTATTTATTTTAACGACTTCTATATACACATTTCAAAAAAGAATCAACTTAGGACCCACCCTGTATATATTATGAAAAAAGAAGCCACAGAAAATTTCTTGCGGGGGGCCCCGGGAAATATCTTGCGGGGGGGGGGGGGCGAATTTGAAGTTACGCTACTGGTTTTAAGGAACTATCGTGTAATGCTTAATGGTTACTCCCATACGTCAACTCTCGATCTATCATGATATAAATATGTTACCATCTCTCAAAAATTGTGGAAATTGAAATATTGTCCTCTTGTTGAAACACCTCTTATATTTATATACAGGGTGAGTCACGCTCAATGTCTCGGGCTATCGTGACCAAACGATATCTCTTTTCAAAGAAATGACTATGTGAGGGTATGTATGTCGAGTTGGACTACATTTTAAAAATAATTACTTTTATGGGTGTCTAATAAAAGCGTGACGTAACAAAGTTCTCGTTTTTAAATAGAACACCTAATATATCATTGGATATTTATATTTCTGGATCAATTCTAGTGTGACTTATGTATCACACATGGGACTTAAAACGAACCGTTTAGGTGCAAATCACCATATTTGGTATTAGTAGATATCAGGGTAAAAAATGAATATCGCCGCTATTATAAAACTTAGAAGGCTGTGACTCTGCCATGTGGCTAAGCATGAAATGCGTCCGCTTATAGGTTAGACGATACAATTTGTTTTACTTTTGTACTTGGGGAAATCGGTTGATTAGTTAAGGAACATTCAATCACAGATAGGTTGATTATTTTCAGATAGGAATGCCTATTTTTTATACGTTCGAATGTAAATTTTGATAGCATCTCTTATGATATAAGGTTGTAGCTCTGGTAGCTTTCATTTCATTTGAAATTTTTTATCAAACCCGGTGTTTCTCGATTTTAGTACCTATAAACAACCTACCAGGCCTTGATAAATACAGGGTGTTAAAAGTTAGGACTTTTCTTGATGGGGCATATAGTACTTGCCAAAAGGAGTGATTCTTCTCAGTAACATACAACCGAACCGTTTAGGGATACTATCAAGATATTGACCGATGATGGAATCCTCATTTCTAGTTCCGTCCCTGTGCGATTAGATCGAAACAGAAGCATAAAACGAAAAGACCCAGTTTACCTAGATGTAGGCAGCTGCGTGCATTTGACGTCTCTCTAGTTGTTGACGGCCTACATCGAACTTTAAAAACAACAAAAATGATGCAACCAGTATAACTATAATGAACTGGTGGATATGAGTTTAGTATACGGTGAATGTGGTCAAAATGCCTCTCGGACTTCACGAGTGTATCCTGATCATTTTCCTGACCATATTCGCCCTGGACTTCGTCGATTTGTCTATCTCGTGCGAAGAGGTAAAGTCACAGACGATATTAATATTCACATCATAGTGGACACGCTGGACGACCGAGACAACCTTGAATGGTCCAAATTGAAGAAGAACATCTATACCTCTATAAGACTCATGTGACAGGACCGCACTTGAAACTTTTAAGTATTTTCTTACATTTTTTTATTCTTCTGCTAATTCACCGTACATTAGCTTTGTCATTTCAAAGGCAGGTGCTTCTGAAAAGGAAAATCCCTACTTTGAAAATCCCTACTTTGAAAACACCCGTATAAACAAACAGCTATTCAGATGGAAGAAAACAACTAACAGAAAACAACTAACAGATAGAAACGAAATGGAGTAAGCAGAAAAGATACCAAAAAATCAACTCTAATCAACAACTAGAAACAACAGCGGTAACATATCTAAGGTCAAAGAGAAGCTGGAGTATGACAGAAATGGATATTTTTCGCAGCCTACTAGCTACTGCAATGTACTAGAGATATGTATAGGTTCCATGTGTGATACATAAAGTTACACTAGAATTAACCCAGGAATGTGAATACGCAATAATATACAGGGTGTCACACGACGATTAAGACAAGCAATATATTGGAACTGGATAGTAGTAGAGAATTATAATTTTGGAGGTGTCAATCAGAGCAAATGTTGTGTTTTTTCTTATTATTGTGTTACCCAATAAGCCATTCGTTTTTGATCACGTGACGTCCGATTAAAAAGTATTGATGGGACACCCTGTATATTTGTACCTTTGTGTATTCCTCCCGCTAAAACAATTCCAATAAACTAGCACAACTGGGGTTCTAAAGTAATTCATTCAAGAGCTACAGGTATTTAAAGGATTGCATACCACTATACGATTGATTATAACATGTACCCCTACATTAGACCCCAACTGTGCTAGTTTGTTGGAATTGCTTCATCGGAAGGAACATAGAAGGACACAAATATACAGGGTGTTCCATTAATAATTTTGAATCCGACGTCACGTGACCAAAAACGAGCACCTCATTGGTTAACACAATAATAAGAAAAGACACAACATTTGCTCTAATTTACACCCCCAAAATTATAATTCTCTACTACTGCCCAATTCCGACATATTGCTTGTCTTAGTCGTCGTGGGACACCCTGTATGATCATAATTTTAAGAAAACAACCTCGATATTTCACGCTTTTATTAGACACCCTGTTTAAAACTCGTTATTTTTAAAATGTAGTTTGACTCAATCTATACATACACTCGCACAGTTAATTTCTTTGACGTATCATGTATAATACGTCCACTTCTGTATAGCTTGAAGTGGTTAAAAATTAATTATGATAATGCTCACTCACAGCGCAGAACGAATTGAGGAAAAACAAATTATTTTGTGTAAATATACTTTATTAACATATTTAGATAACATATTGTTTATGATGGTTCAGCGATTGGCGGAAAGTAAAGTCCGTCGAAGTCGTTTCGTCTGAAACAGAACAAAATAATAAGCAATAATCAAAAGAGGGGATAACATGTGTGAAATTTTTACAAGATTGGTTAAATGGTTTTTTACATATACAGGGTGTTCATTTGAAAACTTCGAACCAAGGATTTGTTGAAAACCTCCGATTAAAAGAAAGAACGCCGAGAAACGTCAAAAGATTTGTCAATGGGGACAACTTTTTCAACGAAAACTACTTTCCCTCTTTGTATCCTCTGCTCCCCCCTCTCGGTAACGCTTAAAAAATTTTAAATGGCAAGGGGGTATTGAGTTATAGCTTGTTTCAAAGGCATGTCTAAGACGTTTATTTTGACGTTGGATTATTTAAAATCAGTCGGTTCGTTTATAAATATCCTTTGCAAACTGCCGTTCTGTTTAACGCCAGATCTGGGGAAGAGAACTTGGCATAGGTATGTTTTGGACATTGCTCAGAGTAACAACTGAACATAGGAGTAGTAAACAACTAATTCTAATAGGCCAACATCTTTTCTTACGTTGTCATATTGACCACCAGATACGGCAATCATAATTGTTTACTATCGTCTTAATTGTATAGTATCCAGAAATATTCCATTCTACGTTAAAAAATGGAGTCAAGTTGATAGACTCAATACTTCCCACACATTACTGTGATATCAGTTTATTATTTTCCCATAGCATGAAGCTTTCCATCAGAGGTCAAAGGACAGCCTAAAACATCTAAAAATGAAGTTTGAGTTGCTTTCATACTTGTAGCTTTTTGATTATTGCTATATACGCTGCCACTGACACGATTTTTAACAAACATACGCGTTTTCCATCCTCACCACGGTAATAATATTGTGTCAGAATTTAATTAGAATCAATTTAATAGTGTCCACGTTACAAAATACAAAAAGATCTAAAGCAATAAATACTCGTATGTATACAGAAAATTCTAAGTCCCTCAATTTCCGTAATAGGTTAGGCAATGTCGTCGAATGGACCTAAAGAGTTGATTTATGTCGCTAGGTCTTCCTTCACAGGTTATTGTACAGCCTATTATGAATACAAGAAATTTTTCAGTTTTTCAACCCCCACCCCCTAACCACCCCAATTTCACCCCACCCAAAAAAAATGCAGAAAATGATCAGGAACCTCTAAAACGCTTAAAAACGAAGTTTGAGCTGTTTTTATATTTTTACTTTTTTTATTATTTCTGCGCCGCCACTGGCACGATTTATAAAAACCATACGCGTTTTCCATCCTCGCCACGGTAGTAATACTATGTCAAAATTTCATTAACATCAATTCAGCAGTTTCCTTGTAACACAATATAGAAGGATCTAAAGCAATACTCTCGTATGTTTACACCAGAAAAAAATTCCTTTGGTTTCTATAATAGGCAAGGCAATGTTCGGATAGACCTAAACAAGTTATTTATGTTGCTAGGTCTTCCTTCATGGGTCAGTGGACAGTCTATTATGAAAGCAACAAATTTTTCAATTTTACAACCCCCCACCCCCAACCACCCCAATTTCACCCCCACCCAAAAAAAAGTAAAAAATGATCAGGAACCCCTAAAACGCCTAAAAACGAAGTTTAAGCAATATTTAATTTTTTTTGTTTTTTGCTAATTACTCCGCCGCCCCTGCACCGATTTTCAAAATTATAGGAACATTACCTACTACGACCCCACAGCATATCGCTGCCCAAATTTCGTCACAATCCATGCAGCGGTTGCTGAGATTACGAGGCTAGAAAAAAGCGACAGACAGACAGACCGACAGACAGACAGACAGACCGACGGAAATGAGTGACGTCGATTTTCGTTATGTAGACATCATAAAACGCCCAAAAAACGTATTATCTCAAAATCGAAAATTTTCGCGATCACAATACTCCCCTCACCTATCGGTGTAGGAAG
Source organism: Callosobruchus maculatus (assembly GCA_951848785.1). Classification (NCBI taxonomy): domain Eukaryota; kingdom Metazoa; phylum Arthropoda; class Insecta; order Coleoptera; family Chrysomelidae; genus Callosobruchus; species Callosobruchus maculatus. The sequence goes on along the minus strand of CATOUR010000026.1, from coordinate 6,636,824 downwards.
TAAAAAGACGGTATTTTGATGGGTCAGGAATGATTACAGCAAAATCAATAGATATGTTGACCTTTACTGCGTTACTGCATGTTTCTTCATCATAAAAGCAAACTCCGTCTTACATAAATTTTGAGGAGCTGGCAACGCCTACATAATTTTCCTGCGATTTGTTTACGGTAAACCCCGACTGTCAAACGTTTGTTTTGTTTGTGCGTCTTTTATGCTTGGACAGTAAAATCGAATTCGCTATTTGTTGGTAACTGTAGTGAAGCTTTACGGACCTGCTGTGCTATATTCGAGTGTAGTTTTAACAGTTTTTCGAGATGGGACAGTGCAGAGCAGTGTTTGTAACATGGGTTGCATTGGAAAAACTTTCAGGTTAGTTGGCAATGTTTGGAGGCTGAAGTGTCAAAAGATGGTGCCTTTGAGTACGCTATGCTGAAGTGGTTTGTTTACTACCTCTATGTTAAGTTGTTACTCTGAGGGACATTGTAATGAAATTGACTCAAACTGGATCTGTTGCAAATAAAAAACGGAAAGTTCTGGATGAAGCCGCTCAAGTTGAAGTTTTGGGTCATTTTGACATAAATCCTAATACTTCATTACGCAAAATTGTGGATCGTATTGACATTTCATTTGGTTCTGTTCACACAGTTACTAATCTCCATAAATTTTATCCATTCAAAATGAACACATTGTATGAGTTAACCAAAGATGATTTCGATCGACGAGTTAAGTTTTGTAAACAAATGATTAGAGCGATTAATGGTAATACCGTTCATGTAAAGAATATCTGCCTCATTGACGAATGTACATTTCATCTAACTTGATGTGTTAATAAGCATAACTGGAGCAATGAAAATCTTCATGCTTTTGTAGATGGGCATACCCAGTACCCCCAGAGAATGAATGTATGGGCAGGTATTTTAAGAAACAAAGTGATTGGGTCATTGTTCGTTAATGGAAATTTAAATGCGGTTATGTATTTGGATATGATGGAAAATACTACCAATCATCAATGTCATTGAAAGCACTGAAAACCAAATCGAAGAAATGGAAACCCTGTACTTTATGAGGCTGAAATCTATTTCCAACACTTTCTCACTATGTTCTTCCAGTTCGGCAATGGCTAGACGACGCATTTCCAGATAAATAGATAGAGCGAGGAGGGCCTATAGCATTGCCTGGTAGATCTAGAATGGCCCGGTAGATCTAGAATAACCTAATAGATCTCCTGATTTGACATCATTAGACTTTTTCCTATGGGGCCATTTAAAATCTACTGTGCTAGTCCCCAACCTGAAAGTTTGGATGACCTTCGTCAATGCATCATCGAAAGCCGCCATGACATCCCACATGTTTTTGCAACTGTCCGTCAGGAATATGAACATCGCCTATATCATTGTTTGGCCAATAACGCGCAACATTTAAACACTTATTGCAATAAGAAATGATATTTTCGTGTGTTTTTGATTTCTATTTGGACAAATTAATGTACATTAAGATTTTTCTAATTTTCACGAAAACGAATCGATAAACCAAACGCCAAAATAAAGTACTACGACATGACTTTGAATTTTAAGGCGAGGGGGAGTTTTTGGTTGAAAAATGTCTACCTTGACAAATCTTTTGACGCGCTTCGGCGTTCTTTCTTTTAATCAGTGGTTTTCGATTAATCCGTGGTGGGGAGTTTTCAAATGAACACCTTGTATATAGCCCGATTAAGGGGAGAACTTCTTATGCCACCATTACTCGCGAGCGATTTGTCAACACCATACATGTTTAAGCGATCGCAATCCCTCTGCTAGTAGGCTTCCATAAAATTAACTTTGTCCCTGTTTTTATGCATTAGAGAGCTAATTATCTAAAGACATTTGTAAAATATAAACAAAGTAGTGCTTAATAATTATGCAACAATAACAAAGAGTTCCTTTAGAATCCGGTAGAAATGACATTCTATGGAATAAGCTGAATCTCAAATCATCTCCCAAATTCATATGTTGGTGTACAGGACAGATCTCTTGAATTATCGGTCCCAGAAGATTGACTTTTTAAACAGCAACTACCCATCTTCGGTAATCCAAAGAGACTATTCTTGCTCTTGCTTACATTCTTCGGACATATTCACAGAAGCGATAATATGGAGAAACTTGTGGATCAGAGTCATGCCCCGAGTGGGTGGCGCCGTGGCCGTTCCCCTACACGCTGGGTGGATGCGACGAAACAGTTGCTGGATATGAGTATTAAGAGCGCCACTGAACTGACAGTAAATCGCAAACGATGGCGAGCTACAGTTCTCAAAACTATTAATAATACTCGTGTCGGCAATACTCTAGCTTCGACTTAATATATTTTACGACATCTCAAGACATCGTGACTATGATGGTGATGACCCATCTTCAGATGTGGTTTTCCTCTATGCCGTACAAATAGGGCTTGGTTGGGTTCTAACAAAACCTTTTTAAAGCGTGGCCAAATATTTGCCATAAAACTGAGTCGCCACTAACCCATTGAGTGGATTCACTTGTTTTCTTCGTAACTGCCTCCCCATCCCCACCCCTCATCGACGCCTTTGCATAAACGGTCCCTGGAATTGTGCCCCTCCCCCCCAACCAAGCTCTGCGTGACTTCTCTTTGTTTCCTGAAGTTAAAAAGTAATTGAGAAGTCGAACATTGCGGTCGGGAGCTGCGCTTGATACACTAAACAGACTATGAAAAAAATTGTTCCTCAGAACAGTTGTACAAGAGAATTTTTTTAATACCTCCTCCGAAAAATCGACGGATATTATGTTCGAACTCTTCTATAGTTGTTAGAATGTATGTTCCTAATCTTTTTTCTTCTATATTTTCTTCTGCTTAGCCTTAGCTGACTATAAACAAATAATGGACACTTACCAAATGGCACCCATTTAGGTTGAGTGGGGTCTGCCTCTTCTCTAGCAGAAGCCATAGCTTTCCGTATCGCCAAAGGCACTGAGATTGATAGGCAACAAGGTGGCTCACCAACAGCTGAAACATTCAGTGATGCATTATTATGTATGGAATGTATATCCCAGTAGTAAATAATGATTTTATAAATAAAATATTTCCGACAACGACAACATAACGAAAATCCACGACACCCATTTCCGTCTGTCGGTCGGTCTGTCTGTATGTCTGCCTGCTGGAGTTTTTCTAGCTTCGTAATCTCAGTAACCGCTGCATGGATGGTGTTGAAATTTGGGTAGCGAAATGTTGTGGGGTCTTAGTAGGTTATGGCTGCTATAACAATAAATCGGTTCATGGGCGGCAGGGTGATGAGCAGAAAACAAAAAAATTCAGATATGTATTCCTCAAACGTTTTTAGGCTTTTTAAGGATTCTGATCATTTTCTACTTTTTTGTGTGGGGGTGAAATTTGGGGTGGTCCCCTTTTCGTTTACTGACCATATCTGCACATTTCTCTTTATTACTATCTGACATATCATTAAGCAATAAAAGATACATTCATCAATAAAAAATACATTTAGCAGAATAAAAAAGGAACTGATGAACATTTATTCAAGGATGTAAAAACCAGTTTAGTAAATAAGCTTATCTTATCTTTTCTATCCAATAATGCGAATACAGCAACGTGACTGGATAGTATGCAGGTAGTGCAGTAATAGTAGTTGAATATTTTAACTCTCACTATGCTGATTTGGTTATACAACAAAATCTTAAAAAAATCAACAAACCATAATTTGTTATAGGGGGTTGTAAACCTGAAAAATTTGTTGTATTTGTAATAGGCTCTTCATTGACTTGTGAAAAAAAGATCTACCGGCCTAATACACTTTTTTAGGTCCATCCTAACATTACCTTGCCTATGACAAAAGCCAATGGAATTTTCTGATGTATGTACATACATACGAGTATAACTAGCTTTAGATCGTTTTGTATTGTATAACGTGGAAACTACTGAATTGATTGAGATGAAATTTTGACACAGTATTATTATTGTGGTGAGGATGGAAAACGCATATAATTTTTAGAAATCGTGTCGCTAGTGGCGTAGCAATAATCAAAGCAAATAATACACGCATAAGAACAGCCTAAGCTTCATTTTTAGGCGTTTTAGGGGCTCCTAATCAGTTTCTATTTTTTTTTCGGTGGGGTGTATTGGGGTGCTTGGGGGTGGGGGGTTGTAAAACTGAAATTATTGTTGTATTCATAGTAGCTGTCCATTGACCTGTGAAATAGAGACCCAGCGGCATAACACACTCTTTGTTGCGGGCGGGTGGGCTATAAATTGGTTGTAAGGGGACCTCAGACTATAACTTCATGTTATGGGAGAATAATAAACTGGTATCAGCGTAATATGTGGGAAGTACTGAGTCAATCAACTTGACTGCATTTTTTAAATAGCAATATAACCCTTCATTAGGCTCATTTCATAGATATTTTTTTTCTTTTCTCAATGACATAACAAGTCCATACTCTAATACAAAAAATGTTCAAAATATATTAAAAACTTTATTAAGTTATTACATAAATGACATTAATCTAGATATCTAAGATCTATCTAAAATTAGAAATGGTTGATTTAACAGAATCTAAATGTATAGAAATTTTGATAATAGTCGGTTATAGGCTGAAAGATGAGCACAAGTAAGCATGTGAAATTTTCAATGAATTTAATCCAAATCGAGAACTTATCACCCAGTTAGTAGTCAGCAAGGCTTTGCAAAACGGTTTAAGGACACATAATCTACCGAAAACGGGTAGATAGATGCTACATGAAGATTATTGATGTAATAAACTTAACAAAGTCTTAATCTTTTGTAACATTTTCTTGTATTTGTGTACAAACATGTCTCATTGAAAAGATAAAAGATAATATAAAAGTCTCTATCCAATCAACTTCATGTATAAGTATATTTTATTGTCTTCTGAAACAAACAAAAACAACAGAATACTGTCGTATTATGGGAAATACAATATTGAACAATTTTTATAAAAAACGTTGTTTATACAGTCATTATTCACTAAGATATATACTATAATTATCGCACGGACATTTTACGATTTTATTAAGATTTTAACTTTTAACAGTAAACTGTGTAATGTTTTTCGTAAATTTCTGTGTCTGTATAACGTGCTTCATGCAAGATATGTGTTGTTACTTGCTCTTTTGGCTTGTTTAATAACATCTTCCAGCAACATCCTCACAAACTTTTGTAAGTAAAAACTTTTCAATCTTAATTTTTCTAATGTTACTGATTGCTAAATTGTCTTTGTAGCCCTGAAGAAGGGATCAAATGATCCCGAAAGCTGGAAATAGAGTTTTAAGAGTACACTTCGCTGTTTATTTGCCGCTACCCAGCCATCTAGCTTGAATTTTGTTTCCTAACAAATCGGCAACGATTACCCGCTTCCTAATATACTATATTCTATACACAATGGGCATCGTTTATCAAGTTTATGAAAAAAAATCTGGGTCCTGTTCCTACTGCTTCTTATAAAAAGCATCCTCCTAATTTCTAATGTGCAGGAGTAATACTAACCTTTGGACTTAAGTATTCCCACAGGATTAGGATTATTTTGCGGAAATTTAATTCTATAGTTAACTGGAATATCCATCATTCCCGGGACCCGGTAGTTCCAAGTTCGGTTCGATCTTAAGCGGCCTTGGGGATCGAATATACATTGTTCTATGGTATAATATCCGATACCTGTAATCAAGAATTCAATATAATAATCAGGCCCGGATTAGCATCAATTTACGCCCTGGGCCACAGTCCTAAATTACGCCCCTTTCGGGTGTTGTCAAATTTTTGGCTGTAGGACACTAGCGCGCCGCGGTCAGATTGGTCCTAATCCCACTGGTCCAAAGCGTGCAAAATATTTCTGAAAAGAGGCAGGTATGTGGACACAAGCACGCGAGACGCCACTCGTTTACTTTTACAGCGTTATATTTGCATTGAACTGCACCACGTGGTTTTTTTGCTTGTCAAATGCTGGTAATATTCAATGTATTTAAATAGATAATAGATGTTTTGGATTCAGTGGATCCAGTGAAATAATGGTATAAAAGTATTTTACAAAGCATTAAACAACCTGTCATGTTCTAGAAATAATAAACCGAAAGTCTATCTCAACTAACGCCCAACTTCAGTATTAGCGTCGTTATATGCTACAATTAAACTTGTATTAGATGAAATCTACACTCATTATTGTACAGTTAGGCGAAACTTGCTTTATTCCTAAATGGGTGACGATTTCAAAATCACAAATTATTTGTGAAGGGTTAAAAGACAAATAATTTTCTCCACAATAATCGACTAACAATTTAAAACCTGAAAAATTTAGAACTTAACTTGTTAGGTAGCAATATAAACACTACTGGTATATAATGACCATTTTTGAAAGCGTGGATTATAAATAATTCATAAACATTTTTGTACAATAATCAAAAGTGTCATCTACGTATATCTTATTGCAGGAGCACAGAAATTTTGAATTTGTTTCGCAAGAAAATACAACTATGTAGGTTAAGGTGGTAATTATTAATTATTATAAAGGATAAAAGGTATGTTGTCGTTAAAGACAATCAAGCTTAATTTTCTTCCGGCGCGCAAGTGATCGGTGCCGACTGAGGCACCCCTTTCGAAAACAGGTGAAAATCAAACCGTGCGCGCTTGTGACCGATCACCAAATTTTTGTGCTATATTATCTGTATAACTCGTTTCGTTTTATAGTTTCCTTTGAACTATTTATGCTACTAAAACGTTTTTTTTTTAGCTTTTTCCAAAAGGATAGTTAATGTCGTTCTAGCACACTACTAGACAATGACATTTCAAAATATGTATGTAAAATCCCAATATGTACTTGCAATTTTGCAGTGAGCAGATATTGAGTAAAAAAAAAATTGAACATTACATAGTTTCAAAATTTCTTCTTTCTTGCTTTGACCCACGTAAATGATTGGATCGTGCTGGTGGACTTTTCTCATTTTCAATGCTTGTAAGAACGGGGGCGATGAGCTTTGCTTGAATCATAATTATGTGTTATGGTTATGCTTGATCTTTTTTAAATAGGAAAATGGCCTTAAACGATACGATTGAGTTGGACACTAACAAACAAATAATACGGTAGTAAAGTAGTAATAAAAAAAGAAGACTATTAATGCATATGACGTAATTATAGACTGATAATACATTGAGTGGGTTGACTTGATCTTTTTGTTTTGGATTCATTGCTTTTTATAGCTAATTATGTAACGTGTGGATTAGAAGTAAAAAAGATTGTCGTTTTTCATCATCTGCGCCCCCGTAAGATTGCGCCCTAGGCCATGGCCTAGGTTGGCCTTATGGGTAATCCGGGCCTGATAATAATATACAAATATGTCTTCAACAAAAAATTAATTATTTAATTAAGAAAAAATAACCTGAAACCTGTAGCTAAAAGTAGAGATAAATCATCATATAATTCACTTAAACAGCTTTTCGAATGGATAAAACGAGTTTCATGGGGAATTTTTCATAATTTTGAGAGTGTATGGAGGACCATTTTTAAATTGTTAACTATTATGTATAGCTGAATTTCGTATGAGGCACGATTCACATTTTAATTAAGTGATGTAACTTTTTTGTCCTTACATTGTAATCCACAGTTGTTATAATGACTCATTTCCAGAAATCAATTGAACAATTTTTATAATTGACAATGTTACTAAATTGTGCTCTAAGAATACAATCCTGCGACCTTCAAGAAATTCTACGTGACTTCTGGCAAGATATCTAATTATACATTTTCATAATACCAGCTCAGTTGATACTATAGTTTTTCTTTTTTTTACTAATACTCATTATATGTATTTATATGTATTATATGTCAAATGTAGTTTAAACTGTATTTGTCCTAGGTAAACTTAATTATTACCTATAATTGGGTGATTAAGCCTGTTGGAAATAAACTATCTGTCGATCTATCTATTGATCCATCTATCTATCTATCCAACTAACTAACTTGTTTCAGAACCCACACCTCAGAAGAGAACGCCCTATATTCAAGTCAACCCTCGGACAGTGCAAAATATGTAGCAACTTTTTTCTAAGATTTATCAGGATTCAGTTGATCTTACCCATTACAAATGCACCTTCGGTTTGTCCAATATCAACTAGTGGGCTCATGCTGTCACCGACATCCTCGATGATATCTACTCGGTGAATAACTTTTTGACCTGTCAGAATGTCTACTTCTACTTCTGTAGCACATATCCCATAAATTGGATATGTTTGAACGCCAGGCGAGTTTTGTTGAAAGCTAAAAACATAGTCGTATCAATACAACCAAACTGCAGTAATACAATGAAATAAGCAATGTAGAAAGTATGGTACTCCTTCATATACAGGGTGGCTCATCTAAGCCATTGCGTGGGTTAGAATCCTTTATACACGTAATAGGATGCTGTTGTAGATCATAAAGAGAATAAGGCACGTAATTCATTGCTCTATATTATAATCGTAAGACCTTCCTTCTTGTACGAATCACTAGTGTGGTGGCCATGAGTAAGTATAGAAACAATCAAGGCAAAACTAAATAAAATTCAACGCTTGGCTTGTGTTAGTATACAAGAGCAGTACGCACGACTCCATTGAGCGCGCTAGAAGCACTGCTGAATTCCCTCTTCTCGACTTGGTAGGACTTCAAATGGAGGCAAGAGCGTCTGCGTTCCGATTGTGGAGCCAGGGCAGTTGTGGTCCTTTGTGAATCCTGACAGGGAACACTCCGTCATCCTCTCTTAACGGCGAAGGGATGACCCCATCCTACATATAATGAGAAGTGATATTATTTCTCCTACATATTGCTTTGACTGCAAATATACGATGAAGTATCCTACAAGGGAAGTGTGGGGTCAAGCGGCAAGCGACCTTTTGAGGATAGAGGTACAGTCTGGTACACAAGCAGAAATATATGCGATTTTAGCATTTGTTCCTCGTATTCACGAAATTCAGGGAACTAGGAGGTGAATTGTTATCTGCGTCTGACAGCCGAGACATCACGTATTACTATTATGTAGGTGCCGAGTCATGATGGAGTTTGCGGTAATGAAACTGCGGACGCACTCGGAAGGATCGAGAAATAATTTTCTGGGTCCTGAGCCGGCTGTGGGGCTGACAGCAGGTACCATTAGAAAAAAAACAGAAGTGTGGCTGCAAAGTCAACATCTTATAAGATGGAGAGGAATCTCTGGACGTCTCGGTGAAGCTTGAGAACTTATTACAGGACCTCTGACTAAGGTGGGGCGGTTCTATCTCTCACTGGACAGAAGCCGGCAAAGGTTACTAGTGGGCCTGCTATCTGACCATAACACCTTCAAACTTTAAACGTCAGTTGTGTGTGAGGTGCATGCTGTGGCGGAAATAAAGAGTCCTCGGCACACATTCTATGTCGCTGTGAAGCTCTTGGATATCACAGGCAGACCATACTAGGTTCGAACCTGAGAATATAAGATGGGCAGGACCCAAGATCATCCTCACCTTGGCGATGAGGGCTGTACTTAGGAATTAGGGTAAGGAGATTCTAATCATTTGGTTCACAGAGAAATCGGATAAATGAAGGGTACCGGCTGGAATCGAACCAGCGTCTCCGGCATTCTAGGCTAGCGCCCTACCAACTGTCGATATACAGCGCCTATGACCCGGTGTCGACTCCACCGACACCCACCACTCCCCCTTATCTCTCTGCGAACCATGCATTTCAGTCACCAAGAGACATCTAGTCGGCAGTTGGGTGAATGTGAATCTCTCACCACTATTTGCACGACAGCTCTCTAGGCTACTGAACTACGATTCCTCAGACGGCCGGGATTTCATGTGATGAAAGGTGCTTGCTTACTCCGCAAGAGGGAGATGATTCTAATCATTTGGTTGACAGAGAAATTGGAATAATTAAGGGTACCGGCTGGATTCGAACCAGCATCTCCGGCATTCTAGGTCAGCGCCCTACCAACTGTGCTAGATGATTGGAATCATCTCCCTCTTGCGGAGTAAGCAAGCACCTTTCATCACATGAAATCCTGGCCGACTGAGAAGTCGTAGTTCAGTAGCATAGAAAGCTGTCGTGCAAATAGTGGTGAGAGATTCACACTCACCCAACTGCCGACTAGATGTCTCTTGATGACTGAAATGCATGGTTCGCAGGGAGATACGGGGGAGTGGTGGGTGTCGGTGGAGTCGACACCGGGTCATAGGCGCTGTATATCGGCTGTGGTGTGGGGCACCGTAGCACAGTAGGTAGGGCGCTGGCCTAGAATGCCGGAGACGTTGGTTCGAATCCAGCCGGTACCTTTTATTTTTCCGATTTCTCTGTGAACCAAATGATTGGAATAATCTCCCTCTTGCGGAGTAAGCAAGCACCTTTCATCACGTAGGCCTATCCACTCTTAGTTCTAGTCACCAGAAAGCCTCTCTCCTTTATTCATTCATCCATTCATCCATTTATTCATTCATTCATTCATTCATTCATTCGTTCGTTCCTTCATTCATTCATTCATTCATTCATTCATTCATTCGTTCGTTCATTCATTCATTCATTCATTCATTCATTCATTCATTCCTTCCTTCCTTCATTCATTCACTCATTCGTCATTCATTCGGTAGAAATGTCGTATAGAAGAAATATCGAGATAGGCCTGATTAACGTTGATTTTTCATTCCTACGGTGCGAGAAGTAAAAAATAATAATAAATGCTTACTATCCATTAGATGTTAGCTGGATGTTTTGTTGGTAACATTGAGCCACCAGTTGTTCCCACGTTGGATTTGTCATTCGGTCCCTCACTGGCTTCATTCGAGCAATGAGAGTATCACATGCAGTTATGATACCCTAGAAGAAAAGCACGTTCAGTATATATTCATTTTTTCGTAGTCAAGAAACATAAAATTAAATGAGCTCTGACCGTAAATCGGTTATTATCATTTTCTCACAAGGCGAGCTCTCAACTGAGCGACTAAAAGAGGCGACGAAGCCCCATGGGATGCCGACAGAAAAGCAAAAATGGCGGCGAGTGTCTTGACTCCAGTACTTCCCACACATTATTGGTGTTAAAAAAAATTGGAGTCCCTCTATTCATACACCGTAATCATCCAAAAGGTAAACAAAAATTAGGAACCTTTGAAACATCTAAAAAGGTTCGAACGATTTTGCATTTTTCGTTCTTTGTTGATAGCTCCTCTGCCACTGACAAGAATTCCAAGAACGGTGAACTGTTACCAGTTCCTCTATGATAGTAATACGGTGTCACAATTTCATCAGAATCAAGTGCGTAGTTTGGAAGTTACACGTTATAGGATTATAATCTGTATGTATCAAATTACTCCACATTTATTAAATTCAAAGCCAACATTACAATACTTACAACAAATTTTTGAATTTTTAAACCCCCCAGCCGCCCCACCACCTCAACTTTACCTCCTCCAAAAAAAAAACTGAAAAGGGTCAACAACCCCTGAAACACTTAAAAATGAAGTTTAGAGGGGTTCTGATAATTTTTTTATTTTTTAGTAGCTTCTTCGCTAATGCACCGATTTTCAAAATTAACAGCATTACCTATTACGACCCCACAATATATCGCTACCCAAATTTCACCCAAGCAGCGGTTACTGAGATTACGCGGCTAGAAAAACGCCAATAGACAGACAGACAGACCGGCAGGCAGACCAACGGAAATGAGTGACGTGGATTTTTGTTATCTAGATATCATAAAACGCCCAAAAGCGTATTATCTCAAAGTCGAAAATATTCGCAGTCAAAATACTCCCCTCTCCTATCGGTGTGGGAAGTAAAAAGTAGTTTTTTTCATTATTGCTGTGCCGCCACTGACACGATTTCTAAAAATAAAATAATACGCGTTTTCCATTCTATCCACAATAATAATACTACAAAATTTCATTAAGATCAATTCAATAATTTCCACAATACAGGCTCTGAGATTATGATTCAACGTGTAGTTGGTAGGAGCTGGGAATTCAAGCCCATGGCTGGTTCTAAGGCAAAAAGGTTCAAAGGTAGCCCATTTGTCTGACTTGGCCTCCCAGTCACTAATACTACTACTACTACGACAACACTAAATTAAACGGACCAATTTGATTCATGCATCTCATTTGTTGGTGAACTGTCCCATTCTTTTCTCACCTTTATTCACTATATACTAACTTTGAACTATCAGTCTGATGATAGCTGATTCACTCATGTTTAAATAATGCTACTTTAGGAGAATATATTTACCTACAGACATTCAGCACATAACAATCTACTTACATAGACAACCGCTTCACTTGTAAGACTTCCACCAGTTGTAGATGAGTTCACAGCGACCAGGTTTAAACTTGGCTTCACTTGTACTTTATCCAGACGAACTCCAAATTTGAAAGCTGTTACCTGAGCTACCTGCACACGTAAAGCAATTCTCAATTCAAGAATGACGAAAGTCAAATTATGCATAGGACAGGAATATGTGTTCTCGCTCTAAGGAGTCTAAGGTCTAAAAGAATTTACTTAAAGAGAAAACGAACCCATAGAGATATATGAATGACTTCAATAACCATTCTAATGAGATATGCTCTGAACAACAATATAATTTTCTTCGAAAAAAGAATTTCAATATACTTCTACTAAGTATTTCCTAAATTATTAGTAAGGCTGTCATTACATTCTACAATGAATCCTCGTATACTTCGACTAAGCATACAAAGAACTTGCATTAACAATATCACAGTTTTTTTTTTATTATAGAGGGTTTAGGAAATCGTCTTGATTGCAAGGACAGAAGTACTCACACACCTGGAGGTGTGAGAGAGCGTCTGCCCGCCCGACGTTGAACCAGCTTCTGCTGCCTCTGATGTCATGTCCAACGGACGCAAACGCGTCCATCCGACATGTCACCACGGCCTGACCGGCTAAAAACCATTCCCTCTTTTCCTACCTCTGCTCGATCTCCATCTGCACTGGGCATCATCGTAAACGATATTCTTCGCAGTGCAAGATGAGTTAAGTATGATTTTCTTCTCCTTTTGCTTCTTCTTGTTACATGTCCCCGCGTTCCTTTGTCTTTTTCACATTTAGGGTGCCTTGAACTATCTTCCAGTGTATATCGTTCGATATCATTATAGGCACCATGTTCTCTGGGGTCATGTCTTCAGGCAGGTTCGCTCTGGCTTCCTGCTTGTAATAGGATCTTCTGTCGCACTCAAACCGGGTATGCTCGACTGTGTCACTCTGGCTGCAATGTCGAAAACGATCGTCCAAGGCTCGTCCTATTTTGTTTCTATATACCCGAAAAGGACTGTGGAATACCATCAATATCACAGTCTTGGTTTACAAATGTAGGCTGCTTTCCACGCACTGTCAGGTGACTCAGTTCTTTCCACGTTCTGCGTTCGGTCGAGATCAGCTTACGACATTTCCGTTTTGGCACAGTTTCCTGTATCTTGGACATCGCCTCATTTTCAAATTCTATGTTAAGGGTCTAGGGACGCGAGATTGTGAGTCCAAGAAAACACGTATTCCCGTGTTAACAAGGAGGCGTGGCCGCCTGTTCCTTTTCTCCAGTGTGTGTTTCTAAGATGAGGAGAGGTAAGTCCAAAAATCTAAAGGTGAGGTCAAAAGGTCCAAAGGTAAGGTCCAAAGATCGATATAAAAATGAATTTCGCATTTCCAAGCTCCTGACGTTACCTTTAAGCTTACAGTAATGATTTAAAAAACAAATTGAAGAAGAAAGCTTGCGCTTTGTCACCTATTTGGCCTTTTTTGATATCGTGTTTGTTTGTTGAATTACAGACATTTGAAGAATGTATGATTTTACATTGCGAGTTTTTTTCCACACTAAAAAACTTTTTTGAGAAAATCTCAAATGGCTGTCATTCATTACGGTCTTAACTATCACCTTCTGAAATACTGTGTATGTATTTTGAAAAACAAGTGAGTTCAGTTCGAAATGGGAATCCATGTTTTAACCATGGCAAATACATATGCATAACTGTGTATACCCAGGCCCCTTAATAGCTTATTTCACCTACATATGTACCATATTTTGTCAATTCTAATTAAGCATGGTTGAACTGCGAAGTTGAAATTCTAAGGACCACGCAAATGTGGCTTTAGTTTTGTTGTAAAAATCTACACGGTTGTTGGTAATTCGATACAGATATTTGGGGAGGTGATGGTAGAGGTGGTAAGCTATAAAATTTACCAATTCGTAATAGTTTCCAAGATAAATTGAATTTTAGAGATTGTCATAAACGAAAACGCTAATAAAATAAAATTTTAATATCGGATTTTGGATTTTTTGGTAGGTATTACTCCTTAGAAAATATGCTATTACGTCATTATCCACTAGAAGAAAGTGATCATGTATGAAACACTTCGCGAGATAGTGTCAAAATCAGCATGTGTTGAAATGTGACTTGAAGAGGCGTTACAAAAAAATGAATGTATCTTAAAAAGTCACGTAGTAATTAACGCGTGCTCTTTACGGTAAAAACATGCCCACCTATCTAGTAATAGCATATTTTCTAAAGAAAAATACCAGAAATTCCAGAATCGTACAATAATGTTTTGTTTTATTAGAGTTTTGTTTGGAGGTCTGCATTTTAATGAAAATCTATAAAATTAAATTTATCTCGGAAACTATTAGAAATTAGACTTGGTGTTATATGGTCAATTTTATAGCTTACCGCCTATACTATCACCTCCCCAAATATCTGTATCGAATTACCAATCACCCTGTATACCTATATGTATACGCTCAGGTTTGTAGTTGGTGTACCGGGCAACGAGAGTGCCCGAGAGTCTAGCTAGAATACATGCTTGGAATTGGCAGGCGAGAAGGAACTGGCGAAAGCCTGATTAGAGGATGACTGCAGGCAAGTTGAAGGGTTCATAACGGACTTTGACAAGGACTGTATGCTATGGCTTCTGAATAAAGGCAGAGACGCCTAACCTTATAGTGGGGATTGTCATAGGTCATTGCCTGCTGAACGAAGACCGTTACTCATGAAAGTAATAGGAGATCCCATCTTCTCCAGATACTGAGAGGACGAAACAGCGTTTCACTTTCTAGGCAGATATGCTGTATAGCGCAACCTCTTAAGTTCAAATATTCGACACGACGGAGTTCGGGAAAGAGTCACTATACTCAGTGAGAAGGTCGGACATACTGACTTTCGACAAGGGGTAGCTTCGACAACGAGGAGCATTCTAGGCCGTAAGGTTTTTAGTGTTTTCAGTATTGGTTCCGTGAGGGTGGCAAAAAGGTCCAAATCTAGCCTCTGTTTTTTTTAAATTATTCGTAATTCAAATTTATCTTTAAGATAATACAGTCTTGCATAAAACTGCCTTAAAGTAAGTAAGTATTCTGGGTGATAAATTACGAAACATAGGATGTAAAAGTGCCTCTCCAAACAGAAATGCAACTTGTCAATTGTATATCATTCGTAAGTTTTTTATAGAAATAAGAAACATCACAAGTCGCAATTCTACTTTTAAACGGGCATTTTTAACAAATCCGCTTCTGTACTTTCTATGCCCTTAGCGAAGTATGTTAACTAACCTTCGTATTTATGCCTTGTCCCATTTCAATTCCTCCATGAGAAACCATAATTCCACCATCTCCATGAACAATGGAAACAATAACAGAGAAGTTGCCAGAAAATTCTAGAATCCACGCCATTGGAACTATGGACATCCCTCGTTTCCTCCATCGGTTTTGCTAAAAATGTAATTCATTCACAAAAGTTAAAATCTTGTTGTATGAATAATGCTCGGATTGCGTCTCAGTTTTCTAACCATATTAGCGTAACAGTATTTGCACTGATTTGTTTTTACTATTAATATACCCTTGTTTGCTCCAAGTGTCCATATACAATATGAAGGGTGAGTCAATCTAAACATCGCTGACTATTGTGACTAAACGATATCTTTTAACAAAAAAATGACTATGTGAAATTATGAATCGCTAGTACATTGCAGTAGATAGTAGGCTGTAAAAAATATCAATTTCTGTCGTACTCCAGCTTCTGTTTTTTAATAATTTTGTCCCTTTACTCAAGTTTGTCTATATTTTTATGCAAAGTTAGTTGTTCCGTTCCATATGAATAGGTTTTTGTTTATATTTCATGACCTACTGGGTTGTGTATAGGTGGGAAAATTGAAATACGCCGATTTTCGTTCACTATTGTTTTAAGGTTATTTTAAAAATTATTTTTAACTTTCTAGTTCGATGTTCTTCAAAAGCGTGTTTTTTACTTTTTTTGAACTATATTTATCATTTATATAATTATCTGCCTTGTAAGACTGTATCAACATTTGAGGCTCATAGTTCCACATACTTACTTGATTAAACTGTTCTATGGCCTGTTTTCGAGCAGGGATATCTGCCCATGTTTCTAGATCTTTCCAGTAGTCCATAATTTTTGCATGTCTGGTTCTGTCGGTGTTTGCTAGTCTTATCTGCACTGGATCTAAGTTCATTTCATAAGCAATATGATCGAAAATGCTTTCTATTGCACCCATGCCCTCTAAAGTGCCTGAAATATACTTCGTACTTAAGAACTGGAAATTAAATACGCAGCCTAAACTATTGTATTTATTGAATGAGGGAGAGTCATTTGGTCGCATGAATTTTCGATTTTGAGTTAATGCGCTTTTTGGGCGTTTTATATCTGCATAACGTAAATCACATCACTCATTTCCGTCTGTCTGTCTATCTGTCTGTCTGTTATCTGTTAGCGTTTTTCTAGCCTCATAATTTTAGTAACCGCAGCATGAATTGTGATGAAATTTGGATAGCGATATGCTGTTGGATCAATGCGGCGGAGTAATTACCAAAAAAAATATCAAATATTCCTCAGACTTCGATTTTAGGCGTTTTAGGGGCTTCTGATTATTTTCTGCTTTTTTTATGGTGGTGAAATTGGGCTGGTTGAGAGATGGAAGGTTGTGGATGAAATAGTTGTTGTATTCATAATAGGCATGTGAACGAAAGACCTAACGGCATAATATACTATTTTAGGTCCATTCGAACATTGCCATGCTTATAACAGAAACAAATTTTCCGATTATACATACTAGATCGCTCTGTATTGTCTATAATGTCTATCCTGGAAATTATTGAATTTGGTGAAATTTACTACTGGTACTGTTATCTTGATGAGAATGGAAAACTCGTATATATAAACGGTTCTTAGTAATCGTGTCATTGATAGCGCAGCAATAATAAAAAAGGAAAAATCATGAAAAAACAGCTCAGTCTTCGTTTTTAGACATTTTACTTCCCACGCCGATAAAGGACCGGTGAGTATTGTGATCGTGAACATTTTTGATTTTGAAAATACGCTTTTTGGGCATTTTATGATCTCTACATAACGAAAATCCACGTCACTTATTACCTTCGCTCGGTCTGTCTGTCGGTCTGTCTACTGGAGTTTTTCTGGTCGCAGAATCGCGGTAACCGCTGCCTGGGTTGTGATGAAATTTTCGGTGGCGATCTGCTATAGGATCGTAGTAGGTAATGCCTCTATAATTTTGGAAATCGGTGCATTGACGGCGGTAAAAAACAAAAAAATTATTAAAACGACTCGACTACGTTTTAGGTGTTTCATTTTCCAGTTATTTTTGGGATAGGTGAAAAAAAATGACTGGTAGTGTCGTGTGCTTAGACCTATCTGAATATTGCATTTAAATGCAATATCTGTGGAACAATTTGGTGCACACATATAATCATAGAACGAGTAACTTGAAAACTAAGAATTTGATTGTGATGAAATTGTGACACTTACTACCTTGGAGGAAATGGCAACAGTGTATCGTTAAACCCTTGCCAGTGGCGGAGGAAAAATCAACAAAAAACGAAAAATCTCAAATTTGCCTTAACTTCGTCATAGATGTTGCGAAAGTACAAACTCCAAATTTTTTGTTAGCACCGACGATTTGTGGGAAGTACCTACTGAGTCAAGACACTAGACGCTATTTTTTGAAGCGGATTGTGTACTTGTTTAGGGCTTAATACAGTATTTACCAGGAGCTCTTGCCCAAGTATTGGCATGCGTGTCAGTATTTACTTGGTAGGTTGAGAAGCTCCATGTGTCCGTCAGGTACGTATTTTGGAAGCTATCTATCAGCAGAGTGTCCATTGGTTCGTTTCCTCCAACACCAAAATCTGAGTAGAGATCTGAAAATATCCAAATTATTATGTTATTTTGAACATGTGGTCAATGTCAGGCGTAATGTTTAATAATGGGAATATTTGGATTCACTTGTTAAACATGAAAACCATTTGAAATTATTGTTTAAGTCCAGAAAATAGCGTAATCGCTAAAATCATGTATGTACCAAATTGGAGCAATCCTATGTTTTCTGTTACTTGAGGACTAGTCCGCCTCAACTGCCACAATTTGAAGGAACAATATGTTTTCACATTTAAAAATAATAATAAATGCCTTTATGCAGTTAAAAACATCAAAAAAATACAAAGTCCATAATTATGTAAATAACAGCCTGGTCGGAAGTCTCAAGGGGCGCCAAAGGTACTCTTCCACTCAGTTCATGGATGTACATTAATCATTTGGAATAAATTCTAACGTTTGACAACACAAAATATACATGCATTTAAATACTCGTATATACATATGTACGACATATTTTATATGTATGACCGATATTATGAACTTTAAATTAAATATATTAATAAGAATTATAAAAGCCATAGAATAAAACTAAAATAGAAACATTTCATTAGAAATAACACCATCTTGAATGAAACAACCATTCTAAACCTATTAACTGGAAGACTTCTGACACGCGGGGGAATGGAGTTGCAGAATTTATATTGTAATGTAACTTTTTTATTTCAAATTTTGTGTGCCCCCTTTCAAAAATTCAGAGGTCGTCACTGGTCTTTATAACAACAAATGGTAGTTAAGGACGTTTACACGTTACGTTAGAGCTAAATGAGTAATAACTTTCTATGAAATATATTCGGTACTTCAGAGAAGTTGCAAAATATAAAAATAATCTTGCATAATTTATAAATTATTTTTACATAAACTAGATATTTATAAGATGTCCATTTTAAAATATCAGTCAATCTCATTTTGACTCCATTGTAATTGCTTAAATAATTTCAACAGCGCGTTTCTCAGCATACATGTCTTAGACGTCAATTGTTCTCATATATGTATATCAGAAGATAACATACAAACGATAATCAACAAAGTAACCTAACCAAAACGACGAATACTACCAACTTACGTCACTGTGACCATGGTTTTTTTAAGAGAGACAGGGGGATGTGCGTTTGTAAAACAGCGCGCTATTGTCAATTTTCAATCATCATCATAGTCACAATGTCTTAACAGACATATTGTGAACTCGTAAAATGCATTAAGTCGGAGCAAGAGTATTGCCGACACGAATATTATCAATAGCTTTGAGCACTGTAGCTCGTCATCGTTCGCGATTCGTTGTTAGTTTAGTGGCGCTCTTGACATCATACCCAGCAACTATATCATCGTATCCACCCAGCGTGTAGGGGGACGGCCACGGCGCCGCCCACTCGGGGCATGACCCTGTACTACAAGTTTCTCCATATTATCGCTTCTGTGTATATGTCCGAAGAATGTAAGCATTCTCGTCGACACAATGGAGGATAGTCTCTTTGGATTACCGACCTCATCCAGTATGGAAACGTTAGTTCGATGGACGGTATAAGGAACTCTCAGCATTCTCCTCCATGTCCACATTTCAAAAGCATCTATGCGAGCTTGATCTGCCTTTTTAACAGTCCAAGTTTCGGAGGCATACAAAAATATGGAGAACACAAGAGACTGAACCAGCGACTTGTAGCTTTAGTTATGTTATGGTCACGCCATATTTTAGTAAGCCTTGTCATGGCCACACGTGCCTGTTGAATGCGCGTCGAATCTCATTTTCACAGCTACCCAAATTGTCGATCAAAGAACCAAGGTATACAAAACTTTGAATTACTTCACAACGGCCTATTGACTTTATTTCTCGATAATTATCATGCTCTCTATCCACGATCATAACCTTGGTCTTATTGTAGTTAATACCAAGACCATACGCTGCACTATGTTGTTCTAAGATGTTTAATAGAGCTACTAGTTCTTCCTGAGAAGCTGCAATAAGGGTTGTATCGTCAGCAAATATTAAGTTGGATATTTTGCTTCCGCCAATAGTTACACCGCCATTCCAGTTGTCTAATACCTGTCTCATCACAAATTAAGATTAAATGTTAAACAACATCGGAGATAATACACATCCCTGACGAACTCCTTTTCTGGTTGCAGTTTGACTAGACAGGTTACCATCAATTCTTACACGAGCCGAATTAGACGCGTAGAGTTGCTGTATGAGAAACACTGGATGATAAGGAACTTCCATAGAGATGAGGATTTCCCACAGTTTAGGCCACCTTACGTTATCAAACGACTTAGAATAGTCCACAAAGCAGATAAAAACTGGAAAATAATGCTCTCTGGCTTTTTCAATAATTTGTCTTAAGTCTAAGATCTGTTCACGCGTACCGCGTCCTTTCACGAAACCTGCCTGCGCCTGAGAAATTTGCCAGCCAATAAAACCCTCCAAACGAGATTGTAAAATATACAGTAGAACCTTACTTGCATGAGAGATTAATAAAGGTAGGCGATAATTGTCTGGATTTGTTGGAGATCCCTTTTTATGAAGTGGAACAAAAATTGATGTGCACCATTCATCTGGCCAAACACCGGAGGACCAGACACTCTTACAAATATTATGTAAAAAAGAGATGCCGTCGTCACCCAAGCATTTCAACGTTTCAGCAGAAATAGCATCAATACCTGTAGCTTTGTTAGTTTTTAACTTGTTGAGAGCATGTTCCACTTCAGACAAAAGAATATCCTGTTCGTGTTCAAAATTCAATGAGAGGGCGTGAAGGCCATCCTCATGGTACAGATTTTCGCAATAATTTCGTGATACCTCAATAACCTGATGCAAGTTGGTAATTAGCTCTCCCTCTGGATTTTTAACAGCCCAAGATTTGGGTTTAATATCCCGGCTGAGGCATTTGACCTTAAAAAACATCTCTTTCGGATGGTTAGTATTGGCATGCATCTCTATTTCCCTGCACAATTGTTGTAGATAAGAGTTCTTAACTTTTCGGCATAATCTTTGAATCTCACGTGAGAGCTGTCTATATGTGTTTTGCTCTGCATATGAATGCAGACCTGAAATATTAAGGCTTCTACGTGCCTCAATAACGGACAGTGTGTGGCTACTAATCAATTGTTGTCTTGGTTGAGTGCTACCCTTTGGTTGGCTTATCTGGGCAATTTTCAATATGGTCTCTTAATTTCTGAAACAGTTTAGCTACCATGACTAAAATAATTAATAACGAATATCAACCCTATTTTAGTAATGCAGTAATTTAAACTACGTATTCCAAAGAATATAACGTTATTCATTTTTGCATCTACTCTTAAAATATGTTTATTCTACCTTTAAATAAAAACACTAATCCATGTTAAAATTCTGATTTTCAATCGATAATAATTTTCTGAAATGATCGATGATAAGTTTTGAATTTTTGATGGTAGATACCTGTCTGATTTTACTCATCAAATCTATAAAAAAATAATTTAATCTACCAACAGCTCCCGTGAACGTACGTCCTAAACAGGAACAGTGTTGCCACTAAAGTTACTGCGCGGAAAATTCAAAAAGCCATGAACTTATCTAACCACCCGAATATTTCAGTACTTTAGTAAAATGTCATATTTCTGCAATGCATTGTGTGACAAGATGTTCTACAAAATGATGATTCAGTGCCAGCTAACTTACCTGCTTTGAGATATTGGATGACACCTTGGGCATTTACTGCAACCTCATACCTGCAGAGCAGAGGGTATCTTTTGCCGATTACGTTCATGTTTGTGATATATGGCATCCAAATCTTCACAGGCCTCCTCAGTTTGAATGCTGCTAAAGATGCAGCTGTAGAAAGTATCGAAAATCTTGAGATCTTTGCCCCGAAGGCTCCTCCAAGTCTCCTAACTTTTACGTTTATTCTACAAATTGTATTTCGTATTAAATTTTACTTGAATTAGTTTATCTTAAGGAACGATGACAGAAAAATAAGGTTTACATTATTCTAAAATCCCATAAATAATTAAATTACTATTGTTAGAAGTTAATCGACGACGGTGCAAACACCTGGAGTTAGAAGTGAACAGCGAAAAAACAGTATTGCCGTGTGTACCCCGCTTTATTCTTCTCCTCACTCCCGATTTAGAATCCAATATTACAGATAAGTATGAAAGCTTTTTTTGTTTTTGAAGGTAGTTGTTGCAATTGTGGTTCAGATTATGTGAGTTTTACAAAATTTCTAGGATCTCTAGGTGTAGGGGTCTTAGAAATTATAGTCCTTAGGTGAATCGTTAGGTCCAAAAAAACGGCTTTTGTTTGCAAAAGTCAGAAAGATTTTAAATTTGGTGAGATAGTAGACATTTCTCCCCTGAAACTACATCTAAGTTTGCTACCTCGTCGGGTGGGATGGGGGTTAAAAAGTCTGCTTCGTTTTGAAAAAATTGCGCTGTTGGCGTTGTGGGAAGTGCAATCGAAAAAAGTTCAAATAACATATGGAGAGAATACAATTCTGTACTAGTTTAGCACTTGTTATGTGCGACCAATAGTTTCCGTCCTACAGCGCGTCAAAGTTGAGGGTCGGTTTTATGATTTAAAAAAGTTCTGAATGTTATCACGTATTAAGGTGAACATCATTACCAAAAAATTATGGAGTCGCTTGTCTTCTCAAAAAACTATATTTTATGAGTCCACAGATGCCAGATTTTATATGCATTTAGAATAATACAATATTAGAGGTACAATGTTTTTAAACGTATCGCCACAAACTATCTGCGGTCAATAATTCTTCATAAATTTACCTAGGCGCCACATTTAGTTTTTAATCAAATATACAAACAGCACAAAAATGGTGCTTCACGTGATTTCCAGAAGGATCTGGTATCGGCAATCCTTTAATGAATTTCTGAGGGATACTGCCTGTAAGTAACGTATCAAATGAATATACAGGGTGTCCCACGACGATTAAGACAAGCAATATATCGAAACTGGGCAGTAGTAACGAATTATAATTTTGGGGATGTACATTAGAACAAATACATATAGTATCTTTTCTTATTATTGTGTCACCCAATGAGGTATTTGTTTTTGATCACGTGACGTCCGATCCAAAAATTTTAATGGGACACCCTGTATATTTTTTCAACAAATCTATTTATTTTTTTCAATATTCAATTAATTATTTCTCTGTGACTTTTTGTGTTCCTTCCGATAAATCAATTCCAACAAACCAGCACACTTGGGGTCTAAAGTGATTAATTCAGGAGCTACAGGTACTTAAAGGATGGTACCACTACCATTGATTAAAACATGTACTCCTTTAGTTAAATTATTTTGGTAGTGTCTCATAATGGTAGAAGTACAGTCCTTTAAGTACCTGTAGCTCGTTAATTAATCACTTTAGACCCAAAGTGTGCTAGTTTGTTGGAATTGTTTTATCGGGAGGAACAAATATCCAGGGTGTCCCATTAAAAACTTTGAATCGGACGTCACGTGACCAAAAACTAATACCTCATAGGATGACACAGTAATAAGAAAAGATACTATATTTGCTCTAATTTACACCCCCAAAATTATAATTCGCTACTACTGTCCAGTTCCGATATATTGCTTGTCTTAATCGTCGTGGGACACCCTGTGTGTTAAATAAATTTGAAACAACATCATGTTGTTGATCTGGCAGACCTAAACTTCGAGCATCATGACGGGATGGACCACGAACTTGAGGGTTTACAGGTAAATTAAAAAAAAAACCTTCTTTTAAAGGAATACTAGTAGTATTCATAGCATTGAATCTTAAGTATACGTTGAATGACTTCTCCAAATTCTATGGAACTACAGTCTACTTTAGCATAAGCGTTATGGCCATTATATGATCATTCATCAATATTTTCTCCTGGATACAATAATTTGACATTAACGTTGTCTTGTGAAAATTCGGTAAAGTAAACATCTTTTAATTCATCTAAAGTAAGTGACTGCGCAGTTTCATCAGCGATAGTATGAGAACCAATAGGTGTGGATTCTGAGCTACTATTAATTAAATGTTTTGGATTGTGTGGATCCATTCCATACACTTGTCTAAGCCGTATGGAATTTTAAATTTTTTTTTTTAATAAAATATTATTTTTAGGTAAAGTGACTCACGAACTGTCTTTATAACTAGCACCATCAAATATACGAAAAAAAGGCTTTAGCTGATGTAGTGTTTTCACATCTGTATCTTTTGAACTATAAATAGTATTGTTGAAACTTTATTGTGTGGAATTTGTTGTTCCTGGATATGTAGCAAGAGGTACGGTATAACTGATTCTGACTTTAATTGGAGACGGTTCGAAAGCATCCGAGTCTTCATACAAAGATACAAACCCGTTAAAAGATAAACACAAACCATAACTATTAGTAGGAACTTTGTGCCAATGATGAAAGTCTCCTGGTAGGTTTGCGACCAGAAACGTATTATTGGCATTCAATTCTTTCGTACCGTAATTAAGTGTGGCTTTTGAACTTAAATTTCCTTCAGTTAAAATGCTAGGTTCGTTATCAGAGTATATTAAACGACTTTTTGAAAAAGTCACTTCATGCGTTTCAGACATTTAAACACTGAGTAAGGTTCAGTAAAATTTATTGTATTATACAAGCTGGTCCAATAAGCGCGCGGTGCTCTCTAGCGGCCATACCGTTTAAATTAGACAAAAATGCTTTGAACAAAAAACGTTTCTTTTCAAGTGCTCTACATTTAGAAAATTATTTCGGAGATGGCGGACTTCCGGATATACTGAGAGTAGGCATCAACTTCCTTATTTTAGCATCGATTTTTAGGTTCAGTTTGTTAACCACAGTTTATATCTACGAATCTTATTTTCAGAGTTATTCAGCAATTTTTATATAATTTGACGTTTGTCAGAAAGATGCAGTTTTCGGTTTTGAAAAAAGCAAGAAACGTGCTTGTGTTTCAGTAAGATTTTTGTTTCAAAAGCACATTAAACCAGTAGACTAGCAATTTTCAAATTTGAAAAGTTTAAAACGTGAAAAGCTTTTGTTTTCTCAAATAGGATGGTATCATAAGTTTCACATCAGTGGATGCGAAATTAAATTCTCTTTCACTTTTATCTAGGCACATGTGACTATCTTTGATGGTTTGCAAGATATTTACGGTTTTGTAATTCTTCTGTAGGAATTGGAAAAATCGCAGGTTGCGTGGCTCGCAGACTAAATAATTGGCAGAAGACCTTTGATCCAAATTATTTCGGTTTCTAATACCAAAATGTGCATTCGCTCCATCTAACTGTAACCACATCATTCCTAAAAGCTCCAGTGGCAAATTTTCCAACAGGTTTTCCAAATTGTCGTTTAGAAAATTTTAGAAAACATTAGTTTTTTTTGCGGTTTCCAATATTACCACCCCAAATGTTTAGACTCCATTCTGATTGTCAGCAAACCTATAAAAATTTGAATTTACGTCAGTAAGAAATGTAAATTATGCCAGTTTACATGGCCGTTGAGGATAACGCTGAAGCTATTTCATAAGAAAGAAAAAGAAATAATTTCATAAGAACTGTAGCTTATTCGTAAACAACACACTGTTAAAAAGGATTGCATCTTCTTGGACTCGAGCACGACCCCAGTTACAAAAATTCATTCAGTTTTCAAAATCTTGTCTTTCAACTGCTTGTTTTAGCTGCACGTGATAAGGATGCTATATGTTCTCCGTTAGAATCATGTTCACAGATGTTTGGCCAATGCCCAAATAGCGACTAATTTCTGCTGTAGTACTGCTATGCGGATCTTCCAACTACAATTATTGCGAGAACGTCAAACTCACTATCTTCATTAACTCCATATTTCCTTCTCTCATCTTTTACGCCGAAGTACCTAAATCTAAGTTTTGAGAGGTTTGTCGACAACCAGCATGTATTATTGGAAACCGCATAATAAACTAATGTTTTTCAAAATTATCTAAATGAAAATTTAGAAAACCTGTTGAAAAATTTACCACTGGAGTTTTAAAAAATAATATGGTTACAGTTAGAAGGAGCGAAAACACATTTTAGTATCAAAGGCCGAAACACTTTGGATGAAAGATTTCCTGCCAATTGTTTCGTCCGCGAGCCACGCCACCTACGATTTTTCCAATTCCTACGGCATAATTACAAAACCGTAAATATCTTGAAAACCATCAAAAATAAAACCACATGTGCCTAAATAAAAGCAAAAGAGAATTTTATTTCGCATCCACTGATGTGAAACTTATCATACCATACCATTTGAAAAAAAGCTTTTAACGTTTTTAACTCTTCAAATTTGAAAATTGCTAGTCTATTGTTCTTCTTTGTGTTCTTGCTTGTTTCAAAACCGAAAACTGCATCTTTCTGCCGTATTTAGTGTCCGAGATATTGATATTTTCTGTAAAGTACTACAAACGTCAAATTTTTTAAAGATTGCTGAATAACTCCGAAAAGAGGCTTCGTAGACATAAACTATAGCTAACAAACTGAACCTAAAAATCGATGCTGAATACAAAAATGTAATAATATACAGGGTAACCTATTTAAAATAAGGAAGTTGATAACTTCTTCCGGTATATCCGAAAGTCCGCCATATTTTAAATTATTTTCTAAATGTATGGCATTTGAAAAGAAAAGTTTTTGTCTAAATAAAACAATATGGCCACTAAAGCGCACCGCGCGCTTATTTAACCACCCTGTATATATATAAAGATTACAAACAAAATTGATTACCAATATCACTATGATTTCTAAAATCAACGCTATTACTACAGAAATCTTCAACTGAATACGGCAGCTATGAAGTCTTGAAGGCGGTACTTGGCAAGTTGAGTGCAGTGACTGTGTTGTACCACCAGAAAGGCTATGGAGCTCATAATGCCCGTCGCACGTCTCTGTCGCTTTGCCGCTTACCAAGTACCGAACTTGAAGGCCTGATAGTTGTTGTATCGGTACTATCGGTGGAGTCTAGAATAAAGTTACAATAATGTAGATTAGACTTGCATAAATCAGAATATGGGACTAGTTTTTCAGTTTTTACAGTCGATAGAGAACATGCGAGCAACACGTGCTGAAGAGCAAAAAGTGTAAATATTTCTATTGGTTGTGATTACAATTGAATTTTTTTACCTAATGTTTGTGAGTCTTTGTTTTTAACAGCAATTCGAACATCGCTGCATCCCTCTAAAATCAATTTTGCCGTATCAGCCAGATCTTGAGCAATAAAGGGTTCTTCGCACAAACCATAACCTGAATCTATTAAATTAGCAAATGTAAAAATACCATCTTGCACATTTCGTGCTGGCAAAGAAGTCAACTTCCTGATTAAACGTGCTATGTGAGATTTACCTGAATTTTATAGCTATACCTATAAATTGTGATGTAATTCTTTTTGTTGCAGTGAATAACCAGTCAAATAAGTTCTGCCCAATCTCATTAACTCCTATCGACTGTAACTCTAACCACTCCAATAATGGACAGAAACATCTACATGTATTAGGAGTTTCGACAACTTTTAATAAAATATTACGAATATTGTTCTACGGTTACATGTAGCTGAGAATTGTGCAAAACAATTTTGATAAATTCAATGTAAATTTGGAATGTGTTTACTATCTCGCATAATAGCATTATAATCAGTGATTCTCTCATGCATCTTATTCAAGAAAAACAATACAGTTTCATTACTGGTATTCAATTGTTGCTGATTGCTTTTGTTTTTTGGTCTCGTGTTCTTATCAAAAAAGTGTGTGCGTTGAAGCATAAAATACATTGCAATTCATTTTTTAGAAATCGTAATCAATGCAAATGGATTTTTCTTAAAATAGTTAATGTATTAAGCAACAGACTCTATTTTTTTGAGTTGAAATCACTGGGCTCTTACGTCGTTATACTGAAAGTTGTCGAAATTCTCATTCATTAAACTTTCTAAGTCTTAAAAATAATAAATGTACATGTCTACCTCTAATAGGCGCTTTCTCCACTACTCCTAAGAATTTCCAATCATTAGTAAATCATTTTGATCTAGACAACAATTAAGTCGCAGAATAAATTATCTTTATTGGCCCAAATATTATCAAGAGACACATGTGTAACGGATATCACAAAACATGTACAAAATATAATATTATAGTTTCTGCTTAAATCTTGCCAAAAGAATTAATTGCTTGGAAACTCACTCTCAAAGGGCGCAACGTAAAAAATTTGTTGATAATTTTGAACAATAGTAGGATGATCAGTGGAAAAAGCGCTTTGATTTTGAAATGTAATTGATTTGAAGTAATTCGCAGGAGTAGAGGAGATACCGCACTCAGTGATATATGCCACTGTAACAAAAGCAATTATTATTGAAAACGCCTGTTTTTTAGACGAGGTAACATTAGAAGTTGATTGTGAATATATGGCTCGTGTTTCTTCATTTTCAATTCACTCCTTCACTTACCTATATTCAAACCAAGATCACCATTTTTAATTAAAATATTTAAAGATTTTTTTAATGCAACTTTAACTTTCTCGTCATCATCGATAGGTATCTTGTACAGAGTCCAAACGCTGTAAAATGTTAAAATAGTATGCTGCTGCATATCGATCAGGTGAGCTAATTTATGTTTATTTGTCAACGTACTGAATTTGACGTTCAAATTGAACGTTGGAAGACAAACATATAATGTTTCTTATTTTGAGCCAATTGCTGAAATAGGTGCATCTTCTTTGTTCAGTTCGGCAGCAGAATTATGATATATTAAATCTACCATTTCACAGTAGTCGTTAGCGTGTTCTTTGGAGAAACACAGCCATATAAATGATATTTGGTGTGGATTGAGAACCATGCTTACTTTTATCTCTCCAAAGTGGACTCCTTGAGGTTTCTGACTTTTCTACTCCCGGCTTCACCTGACACGCTGCCCTTAGTATTTGCTGCGTTACCGCTTTCGGTATCCTGTCGCGGGTTGAACCTGGTGGGCCAGCTGCTCCTGTAGCTTTGGATCAGATAATCCACGTAGATGGCCGTAGAGCAGGTCGTTTAATCTGACTCTCTTCTTGCTTCCAATCAGCAGGGCGGCCAGTATGCGATGTACTTGGAGATTTGGTCGTAGGGTCGGTCTCGTAACTTGTTTGGATATCAGTGTGGTTGATCTGAAACGAAATCGTTTGAAAGTTCATTGCATATTATATGTATATTAATTTGTATTATTACCAAGACTATTCTTATTAAGTTGACTTTCACGAGTCCACGCTTGATGATCGTTTGATAATGCTTGATTATAAGTATGTTGAACATCCACTACAGCTTGACGATATGCATTGTCCAAATATATCCGATTGTCCCACCATGTATTGGACTTTGACAATTTTCATTTTTAGAAAACCAATGATTACGAAACCCTTGATCCCGTATTACTAAGATATACGGATTTTTTAAACTCATCCTATGATCTATTGTAGAATTTCGAAGTTTTAGACAATTTAGAATAAGCAGATTTACCAGACATAGCTGAACATTGGCAGCGTCAGCTAGTAGATGGTGTCACAAAGACATTTAAAGTGCAAGAGTTTATTGATATGCACACATTATTTATAGTAACTGATAAAGATTACTTACGTTCGTGATCAAGCTTAGGGTAAATATTTGTCTCTATTGCGCCTTCGACGGTGTGCTTGATTTTTAAACCATAATATCCAGCATAGGCGTGCCAATTTCCTGTGCGTGTTAACTCATCATGACAACGATCAATTGCGTGTTGGTCGATTTTTTGTATTCTTTTATAAAATTCTTGTTGACTCACAGTCTTTGTTCCTGCTTCATTTAATAGTTGATCATATGCGATGTCATGGTCTTTAGCTACCTGGTCACTTCCAGATCTCGTAGGAGCGGTATGCTTTATTAATTCTACTATTCTACTATTGTCTTTCGAGTCAAATGTCTTTTTTGCCAATATAGCGGCGCTGGTAGTACCGCCGGCCAATATTGCTCCTTCTGCATATGTCCCTACGGTACCTAATGCTCCTCCAGCAGTAGTTGCTAAGGCGCCTGTGCAAGATGCAGTTAGTTCGATAGATAATGGTGTCAGCGATATACTTGGACTTAAGGGCTCCATTTCAATTACTGTATCTTCCGTGGGCAGTCGTTCATAGTTAAAGCCTTTTCGTCGTGTCAAAACTTCGGTACCTATTGCAGGAACAGCTACAGCTGCTGTTCCAGCTATTGCGATTTTGCTTTTGTTGTTTGTTTCTGCTTGCGGTTTTGGCCTTGTTACATCTTCTCTTATAACGCCTTGTTTTTCTGGCGTAGTTGTTTTTGGTGGCTGCTTTGGACTATAACTTGGATCTCCTAAATCGCTTCGGATTTTTTGTTTGTTTTTATATAATCGTCCATCTTCATGTTTTTCGACGTTCTGAGGTTTCAATTTAGGAAATTTAACTAATGTATTTAATTTTCTAACTTCTTCCCAAATCGCATCGTCATCGAAACCTTGTGCTTCGTAATGTAATGCCCACTCTGATAGCCGATCATGTCGTTCTTTATCCCAAGATAACAGTTCGTCGCGGCAATTTTCTCGCTGCATCTTATCACAATCACTCACAAACACGTACTGCGTTGCCGTTAAGACGACTAGCCAGCCGTCGCGCAATCTGCCTACCCCTCGAGGTAGTCAATCTTGCCTTGATCAAATAACACTGACGTAGTATCACCTCGACTGAAAGCATGCATATACAGGGTTATTCACGTTATCCGACATGGAGCATTATGGCTAAAGTATTTGATAAAAAAGAAAATAATAATTTCGGATGGATAGAGACCCATAAAGACTACATTTTGAAAATATTTTCATGTTATACAGGGTGTCTCAAAAACACGAAATGTATCAAAGTTGTTTTTTTAAACGGAACACCCCGTTTATTATTGCATATTCAGATTCTTTGATGAATTCTAGTGTGACTTTATGTATCATACATGGGACTTAAAGCGAACCGTTTAGGTGTAAATTACCATTTTTGGTGTAAGTACATATCAGGAAAAAATTGAATATCGCAGAGATTATAAAATTTGGAAGGCTGTGACTTTGCCGTATTACTAAGCATAAAATGTGTCAGCTTTGATGAGACTGTCAAATTCAAATTACGTTTATGCTTGGACAAATCGGTCGATTAATTAAGGAAACTTCGATCAGCGATAACTTGATTTTTTCAAATGGGAATGCCTAATTTTTTTTTATATGGTTAAACGTAGAATTTGATAACCTTTCTAATGATATCAGGTTATGAATATCAGTCTCC
This sequence comes from Callosobruchus maculatus, assembly GCA_951848785.1. Lineage (NCBI taxonomy): Eukaryota > Metazoa > Arthropoda > Insecta > Coleoptera > Chrysomelidae > Callosobruchus > Callosobruchus maculatus. The sequence continues at coordinate 6,605,386 of CATOUR010000026.1, read as the reverse complement.
GATAGTTTCCATTTAATTTTGAATTTTCAAACAAATCGGCGTTTTTCAATTTTCCTACCTATAGGCAACGTAGCAGGCATGAAATATAAACAAACACCTGTTCAGGTAGAAGAAAACAATTAACTTAGCTGAAAAATATACACGAACTAGACTAAAGGGACAAGATTATAAAAATTCCTTTCAACAAATCAACTCTCCCAGAAACAACTACGTTAACATCTCTAAGGTCAAAGAGAAGTTGGAGTATGACAGTAATAGATATTTTTTACAGTCTACTGGCTATCTCAATTTACTAGAGGTTAAAAATTTCCAAGACAATTGAAAACCCTGGTATGAAACAAAAACAACCAGCGACTGTTGCGCCACCACGCAATTATCAATCATATGTAATGGTGTAAAAAAGTAGTAATTTGCGTCGAAGTCGATACCTCTGACTGCGGCCCTTCTATTTTTCAATATCTATTAGCCAGATTGCAAAAAAGGAATACTGACAAATCAGATTTAAATTTTCTGCCATCTAAGTTATGAACAAATTTTAATTCATTCTTCATTTTCTGGGATCTTGCTAATAGGTAATGAAGAATTTTCAGAACTCCAGTTATAGGTACCTTTGACTTGAGTTTTGACAGAATTGCATAGTTTTTTATATCATTAAATGTGAAATTTTATTATGAAACTAATAAACTGCCTACAAAATTGTCTAGTAGTTTTCGTTTCATTTCAAAATGTGTAATGGCTTTGGAAATTGCCAATCTGTAGTACATTGCAGTAGGTAATAGGCCGTGAAAAAATCCATTTCTGCCATACTCCAGCTTCTCTTTGACCAAAGTTATGTTACCGCCGTTGTTTCTGGTTAGACTTTGTTTGTTGTAATTTTTATAATCTTGTCCCTTTAGTCTAGTTCATGTGTATTTTTCAGCTAAGTTAGTTGTTTTCTTCTACCTGAACAAGTTTTTGTTTATATGTCATGGCCTGCTACCTTGCTTATAGGTAGGAAAATTGAAAAACACCGATTTAAAATTAAATGAAAACTGCCAGAGATTTATATTCACAACATATCATTTGAAAGGTTATCAAATTCTACGTTTAACCGTATAAAAAAAATTAGGCATTCCCATTTGAAAAAATCAAGTTATCGCTGATCGAGGTTTCCTTAATTAATCGACCGATTTCTCCAAGCATAAACGTAATTTAAATTTGACAGTCTCATCAAAGCTGATGCATTTTATGCTTAGTAATACAACAAAGTCACAGCCTTCCAAATTTTATAATCTCTGCGATATTCAATTTTTTCCTGATATCTACTTATACCAAAAATGGTGATTTACACCCAAATGGTTCGTTTTAAGTCCCATGTATGATACATAAAGTCACACTAGAATTCATCAAGCAATCTGAATATGAAATAATATATGGGGTGTTCCATTCAAAAAAAACATAACTTTGATACATTTCGTGTTTTTGGGACACCCTGTATAACATGAAAATATTTTTAGAATGTAGTCTTCATGCGTCTCTATCCATCCGAAATTATTATTTTCTTTTTTATCAAATACTTTAGCCATAATGCTCCGTGTCGAATAACGTGAATAACCCTGTATAAAATATTTCTCGCAACAGTAAATATCGGAGTATGTAGGGACGCGCTCCTAAAACATTTTTTTTATGTCATGCGTTGAGTTTAGACAGCTGCAGATAATAGATTTTTTTATATAACTGAGCAGACCGCGCAGGCAGAGCCTAAATACCAGAGTACCGCGGCTGCTGTGAAAGGGTTATGTTAGGGGAAGTTTGTTAACGCGAGATTTGAATGGGCCAATACCCGCAGGCCCAATAAATACATCTTCTGGCAGTCCATTCCAAGCCTTGGACACCCTGGGAATAAATGTGCGGTTGTACCGCTCAGCTCTTGATGTATGAAGCAGGACCGTCTTAGGATGAGATACAGCGGTCGCACATCTGATAGGAGCAGTGAGCGGCGGAACGATAGAAGATAGCTCAGAGGAGCAGATTCCGTTGCAATATCGGTAGAAGAGTGAGAGATCACCAACAACACGCCGGTGAGAAAGTGACTGAAGGTGGCGCGTTAAGGCCGGATCGTCAATTAGTCGAATTGCCCTTCTCTGGACGGCATCTAGTATAGACAGGGTAGTAGGGGCAGCAGCTCCCCAGACATGAGAGCAATACTACAGGCAAGGTCTTATCTGGGCTTATATAGCGTGAGGAGGTTACATTGTGAGAAATACTTTCTGGCTCTAAATAGGTACTCAAGCTTTATCAGCAGCTGTTGCAGTTGACGCGACGTGTTCGTGCCAGATCAGATTTTCTGTAATATTGACTCCTAACAGCTTGAATGAGTGACTGCTTGGGAGAAATGAGAAATATTATTATTTCAGGAGAAAATGTGTTACAGAACACAGAACTACTTTATAGTGTTCTTCGACTTAATACTCAATCGGTGGAAAAATTCTGACTTTAGTAAAAATAACAAAGCAACCCCTAACATTGGCGGACTGTAGAGTAGAAATTACTGGTCATACACGAATGACTAAATTTTGTGAATAATTTTTTTCTCTCCATATGATATTTGAACTTATTGAAAAGCGTCACGAAGCAATTTCCACACCCTTCCCCCTGCCCTTGAGTGACAACCCCCAAAGGTCGCAAATCGAATTTTATCTTGATTAAACAACGCCGAGGTAGTGTCACCTCCACGAAAAGCAGGCACAAATAAGGCATTCTCCGCAACGGCACATATCGGAATATGTAGCGATGCGTTCCTAAAATGTCCCACTTTTTCATAATCTTATGAGTTTAGGCAGCTGCAGATAATTTAGAAGTGAGAAAATATAATTGTTTCATGAAAGTATTGTTACATGATTGTATTAGAACGAAAACTATTGGTCGCACAAGAAAACTTTAAAGACCAAAATTGTGAAGAATTTTTTTCTCTCCATATGTTACTTAAATTTTTTTTTTCGAGCGGCAACACCACGAGTTTCCAAGCTCAGGTGTAGTTTTAGGAGACCTATTAAATAAAATATTTTTTTAATTATGGTATTGCCTCTGATCTGAGAAAATAAAGTAATAACAGCATTCTAAAACCTGAATGCAGATTCCAAGTGTGAAGTCATCATCTTATTTAGCGCCATAATAAACATATGTGGTGCAAACTTACACATATTGGAACCAGTGTACTTTATAAACGAAAACGTAGGAATTTTTCAGAATATCCGGTAGTCCGGAAAATAGGACTTTCTAGAATTTTGGAAGCTTTGGGTGTCCAAACCCGGTAGACCTCATAAATACGTCACTGGCTTAACAAAGCTCCTCCATAAGTACCAGTGAAAACTGCGACGCACCATGGATTGCACAATGTACAATGACCTAAATGCCACTTCATGACTAATTCTATCTCTACCATAATGCAAGAGGATGAACAGCAAATAGACAGAATTATTTGTTCTTACGTCTGGGTTGGTATGGCCAATGCTTCGGCAGCTGCCAGCTGACACAGATCCATCCATTGTGCCGAAGGAAAAATATCCAAACCATCTTCAGTAGGAACTACTTGGCAGCATTGAACTTCCATGTGAAAATGGTACTGCCAGCCTACGTAAAATTCTCCCTTGATGACCTTTTGTACGTCATTTCCTGCAATACATTTTTTTATATACATATGGTGCTCCGTTGTTAACGTAAAAAACAAGATATAATTTACAGTCGAACCAACCATATATAAGTCATTATCCAATTGTTTAGCTCAAAATTTATTTCCATTATCATAAAAGGAGTGCTTTCGATAAAAAACAATTGGAGCAAGTACAATAACTTTTACTTCCCACACCGTCGAGAGACGCAAAGATTTTGGGACGCGTAGGAGTTCCACAGGCACAGGCACCGGGGGAATATAAATGCCAAACCTGTGACGCGGTCTAAGTCTCTCGGGACACGCCGAACAGGTGAAATCAGCCTCTGAGGATGCGGATCACTCGTGTTGGCGACACGTTTAGATAATTTTTTGACTTTAAATTGTCACCTAGTTTCACACAGTTTTGTTTATGCACTTTATGCTGAGATACCCTGCATAATCGAGTTTATAGTCGTTCCGGTAATGTTGGATTTGTAGCTACATTTTAACCTGAAAGATCATCCTTGAGTTGGTTTATTTTCAAACCATAACGCCGATATAAGTACAAAATATTCTAGCTAACGATTTCGGTGTATACAGGGTGGGCCAATAGTGCGCGGACGGAAGATTGTGGGCTTACTGAAAATTATTTCAAAAATCTGTTACTTGATCATTGTAGGGAAACTTGAGGGCTATAACGTAAAAATATTTTCACTTAAATTTTGACGTTTATACAGAGCGATCAAACTTACATTTTTTTGAATTGAACCCCCTATATATTATTGCATATTTGGATTCGTTGAAGTATTCTAGTGTGACTTTATGTATCATACATGGTACTTTAAACGAACCGTTTAGGTGCAAATCACCGTTTTTGTATAAGTAGGTATCAGAAAAAAATTGAATATCGCAGCGATTATAAAACTTAGAAGGCCGTGACTTTGTGGTACGACTAAGCATGAAATGCGTCACCTTAGGCCTGACGGCTATATTTGAATTCTTTTTGTACTAGGAGAAATAAGTAGATTAATTAAGGAAACTTCAATCACAGATAACTTGATTGTTTCAAATGCGAATGCCTATTTTGGTTTATAGAATCAAATGTTAAATTTGATTGCCTTTCTAACGATATAGCATTCTGGATATCCATTTTTTTGGTTTTCGTTTTATTTCAAATTTTCAGTCAAATCAGTGTCTTTCAATTTTCCTGCCTACAAGCAACCTAGCAGGCCATGAAAAATAAACAAAAGCTTGTTAATATGGACGAAAGCAAATAACTTAGTAGAAAGATGCTAACTAACTAGAGTAATGAGGCAAGATTATGAAAATCCCTTACAACACATTAGCTCTAACCAGAAACAATAGCGGTAACAAGAACGCTCATTTTTCACAGCCTACTAGCTATTTAAGCTATTAGCCAATTTCCAGTCAGTTAAAAAAATATTTAATCAAAGGAAAACTAGTTATTGTTGCTGGCAGTAGAATATCTATGTCTTCTGAATAAATTTTCACATTTAATGCCATAAAAATTAGCCATTTCAATAAGTCAAAAGTAATGGTACTTCTGTCTGGAACCCTTCAAATTCTTCAGTAGGTACTTCTACTTATTAGCAAAATCGAGGAAAATGAAACTTGAATTGCAGTCTGTTTGAATTGTAAAGCATAATTTAGTTTTTAGAAAACTACATGAAATAAACACAAATACAACATAGCGTAATTAAAACATTCTAGCAATCATTTCAATAGATGTTCAGAACGCTCCAGTTAGAGATAACCTCACTTTTGACTTAACTAAATGGTAAAGACTATTTTTTTGTCCCATTGAATGTGAAATTTCATTCTAAAGATGTTAGACTGTAAATAGCTGGTAGTTTTCCTTTTGTTTCAAAAGTTTTAACCGTTTTGGAATGTTGTCAAGCTCTAGTAGACCTCAATAGTGAAAAACAAACACTTCTGTCATACCCCAGCTTGACATTGAGATTAGATATCTTGCCGCTGTTGTATCCGGTTAGAGCTGATGTGTTGTAAGGAATTTTCATGATCTTGCCTCACTACTCTAGTTCGTTTGCATCTTTCTACTAAGTTAGTTGGTTTATTCGATATTAACGGGCTTTTGTTTATTTTTCATGGCCTGCTAGGTTGTTTGCACGCAGGAAAATTGAAAAACACCGATTTGACTGAAAATTTGAAATAAAATGAAAACCAAAAAAGATCGATATCGAGAATCCTATATCGTTAGAAAGGTAATCAAATTTTACATTTGATTCTGTAAACCAAAATGGGCATTCGCATTTGAAACAATCAAGTTATCTGTGATTAATTAATCTACTGATTTTTCCAAGTACAAAAATAATCCAAATATAGCCGTCTGGCCTAAGATAACGCATTTCATGCTTAGTCGTACCATAAAGTCACGGCCTTCTAAGTTTTATAATCGCTGCGATATTCAATTTTTTTCTGATACCTACTTATACCAACAATGGTGATTTGCGGCTAAACGGTTGGTTTAAAGTTCCATGTATGATACATAAAGTCACACTAGAATTGACCAAGGAATCCAAATATGCAATAATATATAGGGGGTTCCATTCTAAAAAATATAAGTTTGATATGAATCACCCTGTATAAACGTCAGAATTTAAGTGTAATTACCTCAGCCCTCAAGGTTCCCTACTATGATCAAGTGACAGGTTTCTAAAATATATTTTAGTAAGCCCACAATCCTCCGCCCACGCACTATTGGCCCACCCTGTATTTCTCGCTAAAACATACCTTTTCTTCTAGGCACAACATTTGTATTGTTCCTAATCCTGTTTCTAGCATTCGCTTCGACCACTTGTCTCACATTAAGGAATGGCGTCGCCGTAGGTGCAGTATATTCAACTTTGACCATTTCCGCAGCCTGCAACGCTGTGTCATGACTGTCAGCCACGATCAGTCCTATTGGTTGGTAGTAGTATTGGACGCGACCACTACAAAACAGCTCTTCTTGAATAGGAAAACTTCCCATCATCCTTGGCATGAAGGTGTTGTTTCCCGGTATATCTTTAGCGGTGTAGAATGCTATCACCCCAGGCACTTTCTGGAAGTTGATGAGTAGTAAAACAATGAGTTTGAAATATTTTTCATCTTTAGGTCCTAAATCATGTTTGATGTATGACAATAAAAATAATATATACATTGAATGTTGGTTTTGAAACGATCTGTTGTTAGTTAACATAGTCAAGATTTCAAAAATATGTAAACAAGGGCTTCGTGTTTTTAAGTGTTTACTAAACAGTGAACATTTTACCATTTCATCGTTGTTAAATCATAGACCCCATATACTCGGAACGTTATAGGACTCTATGGTCCCTAAACGCAAAATCCTACAACGTCCTTTTCCCAGGAAGAGACAAATGAAAGAGGAGTGATAGTTTCATATCACCCAAGTCAGACTGAGAACGGGAGCGAAAGTAGCTGGTACTAATTCAAGAGTTCAAATTCCAGGGAGCTGAACAAAAGACCAGTAACAAACAAATCTACAAAAACCTTTTCAGACAGCCAGGCTGCCCTGAAAGTAATGAGTTCCAAACGGGTTGAATCAAGACTCATATGGAATTGCATACATCTGCTCAACGAACTTGGAACAAGGAACGAAGTAACTCTGGTTTGGGTTCCAGGTCATAGCGGAGTGGAAGGCAATGCATCGGCTGACAAACTCGCAAGAGGAGGAACCGAATCTGTGTTCATAGCACCACACCAAAACCGTTTGTGGGCATTGAAAAGACCACTGAAAAGAAAACCATCTCAGACTGGGCAGAGAGGAAAGCTCTCCTGCATTGGCGATATCTATACATCAGTTCACCTACACTTGGAGGTGTTCATACCATACCGCTCTAGTCAGGTCCCCCCTCGAGGGTCATAAAATGGAGCAGGAATTATCTGCGCATTTTGGTTGGTCTGTTGACGGGACGTTGTCGTCTGCGGAAGTTAGGTCTAAAACAAACAACGGACTGTTGTTTCTGCTATGTGGAGGACGAAATAGCAGAGCACATATTGTGCTCCTGTCCAGTACTGGAAAGAGCTAGATTTCAGACTTTCGGATGCACCCAACTAAAATCTACTGACTTCAAGTACACGACCATCGCCTACGTCAAGAGGTGTGGATTGTACGGTGAACTCGCAGTGAAAGGAGAGATAATCGCCCCGCTATCTAACCTAACCAAGCATTTCATCGTTGTAAAAGCTAGAAAATTTGGCGTAAATTGAATATGGATAAACCTAGCTCTTCAACGATGTATTGCTGGGTATTAGAAATAACTGCTCATTATCAATATTATTCATTTGTCATCTAGAAACTCGATGACTCATATTTATTTATAGCAGTGCAAGTAGACATAAGAACAAAGGTCACTCTAAGCCCCTCCTACAATGCTGCCTTTCTTGCTGGATCTGATGACCTCTTCTAAAGTTTCGTGAAGCTTTGTATATTAAATATACTGCTCGCAAATGAAATCCAAACACTGAGAAGAAAGGGCATGCGGTTCATGAAATGAGGAAGAAATAAAGACTAATACTAAACAAACTCATTTGCCATAATTAGTTTATGAAAGAATACAACAGGTTAATACTGTATGCTCGTAATCTGGTTGTTAATGACTTCTAGAGGTACAACCCACCAAGCACGTTCCAGTTCAATCCTTTAAATCGGTTATAAATCGAGTGATCGAGGAGGCCAGGGCAGAACCCTAACGTCAACTTTCTATAGGAACCTCATTGACCGCCTTGCAATACAAGTACACGCATTGCCTTGCTGGAAGAAACCTTCGTCGACATATTGAACGGCAAATGGTTCTAACACCTTATTTACATAACGCTGGGCCATCCTTGTGCCACGAATTATAAAGTAAAGGAGACGTGCTGTTAAATACAGTGACATCCCAAACGATCAAACCAATAGTTTAGTGAACACGGCGCTCAACAGCAAACTGGAGATCACGATTTTCACCCGGTCGCGTCGTCTAACTTGTTTGTGTCCGTCGCGTGCCCCCTTTCAAAACCTCGACTCTTCGGAGAAGGCCTCGGAGAAGGCCGACTACTGCCACTGAGCATGCCATTGTCGATGTTCCTGTCACAAATCTAACCGTTGGCGACGATGTTTTGCAGCATTTAGGAGCAGTAGATGCTGACGATATGCTCTGAAGCCAATTTCAAGCAGCAATCTGCGGTACACCGTGCGGATTCGAAGGGGCCTCCCTATAAGTGCATACTAAGCGTCAGCAACCGCTAGAATGAATCGCATTTTGTCTCGAAGGGCAACTAGTCGTAGATGACCATCTTGCCATCTAGTTCGCCTTCGTGCTTTAGAACCTCTCGCTTGCTGCATTCGCCCTTCTTCGATCTATGTGCGTCATGCTGCTATAACTTTAGCCCCATGGTTACAGCAATTGCTCCGAAATAAGCCCCTCTCGTTGGCCTACAAGCCGACCCCCTTCAAAGAAGTTCTGGGGGGCATTTTTATATAACCAACTAGACTCTCGCCACTTTTTCAACAGATATAATAATTTTTGGATCCTCTTTCAAACTTAATATGTTACAAAACCTTTTATCATTATAATAGCATACACAAATAACAATTTCATGATCTCAGCCATGCATTGATCTAAAAGCTACTTACTAGTGCTTCCGAGGGATCAATTTGACCAAGTTGTGAGTTTGCTACTGCGGTTGCAGTTACAAACGCACCAAATGTTTGGTTGGGGAGGTTTGGAAGATCCGCACAGTACTCAGCTTGACCTAAGGCAAATTAGTAAATTAATTTTAGTGTGTCATCAGTCCAAACAATAATTTGTAAATATGGCAGTACGTCTAGGGTTGCCAAATGACAAAGGGCTAAAGAAGGACACGCATAAGGTTTTTAGAGCCTTTTTTGAGAATATTTTTGTGGGGAAGGGTAAAACCCTGTCTGGGGAAGCAAAGGGCCAATAGTCCGTATCTATAGAAATGAAGTATTTCTTTGAATGGTAAGGGTAGGAGGAAAAGATAGAGCTCATAAGGAAATCATCATCATCATAGTCACAATGTCTTAAGAGACATGTTGTCAGCTCGTCGTAGCTCGCCATCGTTCGCGATTTCGCGTTCAGTGGCGCTCTTGATAGTCATATCCAGCAACTGTTTAGTCGTATCACCTCAGCGTGTAGGGGAACGGCTACGGCGCCGCCCACTCGGGGCGCGACCCTGAACTACAAGTTTCTCCATAATTATCACTTCTGTGAATATGTCCGAAGAATGTAAGCATTCTCGTCGACACAATGGAGGATAGTCTCTTTGGATTACCGATCTCATCCAGTATGGAAACATTAGTTCGATGGGCGGTATAAGGAACTCTCAGCATTCTTCTCCACGTCCTCATTTCAAAAGCATCTACGCCGCTTCGATCTGCCTTTTTAACAGTCCAAGTTTCCGAGGCATACAAAAATATGGAGAACACAAGAGACTGAACTAGCGACATTTTGGTTGCTTTAGTGATGTTATGGTCACGCCATATTTTAGTAAGCTTTGTCATGGCCACACGTGCCTGTTGAATGCGCCGTCGAATCTCATTTTCACAGCTACCCGAATTGTCGACCAAAGAACCGAGGTACACAAAACTTTGAACTACTTCACTACGGTCTATTGACTTTATTTCTCGATGATTATCATGCTCTCTATCTACGATAATAACCTTGGCCTTGTTGTAGTTAATACCAAGACCACATGCTACACTGTGTTGTTCTAAGATGTTTAATAGAGGTACTAGTTCTTCCTGAGAAGCGGCAATAAGGGTTGTATCGTGAGCGAATCTTAAGTTGGATATTTTGCTTCCGCCAATAGTTATATCACCATTCCAGTTGTACAATACATGTCTCATCACAAAGTCAGAGTAAATGTTAAATAACGTCGGAGATAATACACATTCTAGACGAACTCCTTTTCTGGTTGCTGTTTGACCACACAAGTTACCATCAAGTCTTACACGAGCAGAGCTAGACTCATAGAGTTGCTGTATGAGAAACACTAAATGGTAAGGGACTCCCATAGAGATAAGGATTTTCCACAGTTTAGGCCACATTACATTATCAAACGCCTTAGAATAGTCCACAAAGCAGACAAAAACTGGAAAATAATGCTCCCTGGCTTTTTGAATAATCTGTCTTAAGTTTAAGATCTATTCACGCGTACCGCGTCCTTTTAGGAAACCTCATAAGGAAAAGGTAGAAGGAAAATGTTGCTTTATGTCGTGTTCATACTCTTTTCCTCCTCGTTGCAAGCAAATCCCCGCAGAAAAAAGGACAAGAAGGACAAGAACCTGGCTAGAGGACGGTTGACAACCCTATCTGGCATCTGCATCTGGACATGTCAAGAAACAAATCTTTATAAAGTGTAATTCTAAAATATTTACCTGAAGTTTGCGCCAGTGCTTCTACCTTCGGAATGGGTTCCGATAAAGGATAATTCTGGGTAATTGTTCCATATTCCTGAATAGCCACTGATAGTGGCCTCTGTAGTAGCGTACCACCGCTCGAAAGTCTACTACTGCTCAAAACTTCCTTGGGGCATTTGTTCAAAATAAACTAGGACAAAAAGTCACAAGCATGTAAGCACTGTCACATATGAATCTCAGTAGTAGAAAAATATTTTTTCACACAAAGGTCCTGAATTTTTCCTGAACTGGCATAAAAATATGTTTGTACCTATTGTACTACTTTAAGTTGGATTCCCAATAGCAGAGAGTTATAAGGCCGGCCCAAGACTTTTTTTTATGGTCAGCCTCCTAGCTGGCTGAAAGCCTATGGTGCTGTAGAACATGCTCAATTTTAACTGACAGTTTGAACTGCAAAGTTAAAAGTGTATAGCTACAATTTTACCCTGAGAAGCAGATGCACATACTGTTCAATCTTCCAGTTTTTACAATGGATTCGAGAGAGGCGGACGACGATTTTTTCTTATCACACACTTCTTGTCAGCACCAGGATAAATTTCGGCTGACTTCTTAGATAATTTGGCATATGGAGGATCTCTCTTTGTCCGATCATCATAGTTATTAATATATTTTACTTGCAATAGTCAAGGTTTTTCACTTTTTATGGTGACACTTGGACCTTACCTTTGGACCTTTGGACTTACCTCCCCTCATTTTAGACAAACATACTGGAGAAAGGGAAAAGGCGGCCACACCTCCTTGGTAACACAGGAATACATATTTTCTTGGAATCTCAAGTTCGCGCGCTATACCCTAGACCCTTCTGACAAACTGCTCAAAAACGCTAAATAGGACTCGCTGTTCAATCGGTCTGGTAGTTCAAACGGACGGATCAGTTTTCCGTTTAATATCCCAGACCACAACTTTGCTGTGCCATTATGCGCATTTTCGATACTCCAAGCGTGGTGGTTACGGATAGTAAATAATCCTTTAAAGTAGGATCCGTCTGTCCACAAACCTCTGTCAAAAAAAGTTCCATTGTTGTTTTGTCGTCGCAGTATTTCCTGGCAAATCGCTACCCTTTTTGGAAAGGCATAAGATTTAGTTCAGTGCAACAAGAAGCAAAAACAACATTACTATGAATCATCGGGAATTTGTCCAAACCTGCGACTATTGATTCAACATTTCAAAGATGTCATTATTCGACTTGTTATGAATTAATTGGACTAAATTTTGATCGATACCATGAAGATAGCTTATTTTAATTTACAGAATAAAGCGTTGACAAAATCAAAAAGTTTTTCAAAATGGTTTGGGTGGAATTTGTTTTGTTTCTTTTTCTAGTACACACGCAAAAAGATGTTCTGTTTTGGAACCACCTCTGGACATCACGTAATTTTCTATGATGCAATAGTATCAAATTTGAGGACAAATGTTTGTGCGTTTGCAAGCCATACTATTCACCTAATTGGGCAAAAAAAAATCAAGTAGGTATCTCAATAATGTCTGCCTCTGTGACTCATAATTCCTTCGAAAAATAAAAAATCATAATTCGAAAACTACAAAGAATTGCATAACGCACATGTAGTTTATTCAGATATATTTATGGGTGCTCTATCTCTGGACCTCCTACTGTCCTACTATTTTTTGGGACACCCTGTATTTTGGAACTATCTAATAAGTAGTATTATTTTCTTCGAATCTGATGTTTTATGCCGAGCTTTGCACTTTAAGGTTCAAGCAATAAAAAATAGGCAAAAATTTGTGATGATGGACAATACCTTATAAAATAAAGCAATAGCGAGATGTTTCCTATAAGTAGGTGTTGCATCTGGAAGCTCCCACGTAGGCTCAATTTCTTTATTTAAAGACTCAAAAGCTTGTGCTAAGACCTTGTTATCAAAGAGTCGTTTTCCCTTGAGCAATTCTTCTGTTTTCGAGGCATGAACAAATGTTGCACTGATGCCTCCGTAAACTATCCTTGGTGATTCTACTACTTGGTTGGGTGACAGCTTGAACAAGAAGCCGGCATTCACATCTGCATGTGCGTTTTGAGCTCGTGGCATTATCTGTAAGTTACAAAAATAAGAACAAGCATTCACAAATCCAATAAAAACAATAAATGCGCCTTCCCTTCATCTATTTGCAGAAATGCTATTGAAAATTTAACAACTATTATTAGTCAATGTTTGTCATAGCGGTACGTAGTACCTATATTTGCTATTGGTTGCAGTCGTGTCGGTCGATCAATCTGTCAGTCAGGTCAGTGTAAGTGAATAATAAGAAAAGAAAGGAAGAAAAACAGAAATATAGTTAAAAAACAAAAAAGACACGCTTTTATAGCTCCAAACAGTAAAAATAATTCTTAATATAGGGTGAAAATAATATTGAACGAAAAATACTAGTATTGTTGTGAAAAAACCGTAGGGCGATTTGTGCTCCAAAAAACGCTCTTTTAAACTATATTTATAATTTAGTTTTTAGATCAGTATAATGAGACAAACTTATTAAATTGTTGTATTATTGGTTTTTCATAAGTCGACAAAGTTTGAATCAAATCAGTTTGTTCAAAATGTGTCAAACTCCAGTCCAAAGGAGTCGGTTACAAACATACAAACAAACATACAGATGAAGCTAATATAAAAGCATGTTAAAAATCGTGACGTATGATATCGCATTATATTAAAGCTGGAATGAGATTGCTATGGCTGAAACCTAAACACTTTTAGAATGTTTAATCCTAAGGCAATGAAAGATGTTGGACAAGGCAATATCATAACTCAGTATACAGGGTTACTGGTAACTCGACCACTTTCCTGCAAGAGGTGATAGAGGGACTCAAATGTAATGGATTTAACCCCCATACGTATTTCCGAAAACCGATAGTTTTCGAGATAATTAACATTTAATGTTTTTCAACCAAATGTCCAAATTTCCACACTAGATACTAAACTAAGAAAAAAACCTTTTGTTGATTCTGATAATTTTCACTTTAGTATTTAACTAACACATACACAAAGCTAACTTAGTATTAAAATACTAAACAGTTCTAAACTAAATACAAATATAAAAATAATCAACAAAATTTTTACATTCACCGTGAAAGAAAATTATCTAGCTCAAAAAAATTATACAAACGATTGAACAAATCGCTAAAAAAACTTTCCTACCTAATAATAATAACCTTTTCAGGAAGATCAATGAATAAAAATCACCTATTCAAAAAGAACGAATGACAGTACAATCATTATTGATAACTCAGTTACATACTAGAATGTTTGCAAATGCGGTCGATGATTTTATCCAAGTAAAACAAATTAAATCCACTCAAAGTTTCTAGAGATCTTGCTCAATGTGTTGCCCTTGATTTCGGATACAAGTACGGATCCGCTTCCTCACTTCGGTTTTTGTAACTCGTGTTGAAAAAGTTCATTTCATCTCCTCCGCCGCATTGATAATTTTTTGCCTTAGTTCGTCAGCAGTATTAACTGGAGTCTCGTAAACCAATGCCTTCATGTGACCGCAGACGTAAAAATCAAGAGGTGTCAGATCTGGGCTCCGCGCAGGCCATGGGATGGGTTCACCCCTCCCTATCCATTTGTTCGGGTATGTGTTGTCCAACAACTCCTAATTGTGATACGGTAATGTGCTGGACAACCATCATGCTGGAATATCATGTTGTTGATGATTCTGTATTATGTTGATAAATTTTGTTAAATAGTTACTTGTGGTTATACTGTCATTCTTATCCTTGGAATAGGCCATCAGATAAGGAAGTTTTTAAAATAATTTGCTTGACTGGGTGTGTTTTTTTTTGAGCTAGACAATTTTCTTTCACGGTGAATGTAAAAATTTTGTTCTTTATTTTTTAAATAATTGTATGTAGTTTGAAACTGTTTAGAATTTTTACACATTTAAATACTAAATTAGATTTGCGTATGTGTCAGTAAAAAACTAAATTGGAAATTACTAAAATCGACAGCAGGGTTTTTTCTAATTTGGGATGTAGTGTGGAAATTTGGACATTTGGTTGAAAAACATTAAATGTTAATTATCTCGAAAACTATCGGTTTTCTGAATTACGTATGGGGGGTTAAATCTATTGCATTTGAGTCCCTCTATCACTTCCTGCAGGACAGTGGTTGAGCTACCAGTAACCCTGTATATGTTTCAATATTTACACCAGAAACATCATGATTAAGCTTCAATTTGTTAAGCTTTTTAGAAATAATTGCCGGTATCACATTTTACCGGACTATCCTGTTCTGGCTAACCTTCCCCTACTATTCATTCGAATTATTTGATGGTACTTCAGTATTCATTTGTTTTAGGCAATCGAATGAAAATTAATAATTTTCTTTCTTCTACAATCAATGCTGAAGTCTGAGCAATAAACATCAAATGAATAAAGGAAGTTAGGCAATCGGCATCAGGTCATTGATTATTTCTCCACTGTTAGTGGTAGTTCTAAATAAGGTTTCACTACACGAACTGATTTTAAAGCTACTTGACGTATTTGGACTTGAAATCAAGTCATGTTCATGTCAAGTAGTTATAGTTTCAAGGCTGGTCATACTTATTCGAATTATAATCCAAATGTTCAATTATGTACATATGTTTTCATCTGTAAAGCTAGGTCATTCAAAATAAGCCTTTAAAATTAATATTGTCACTTGTTATTCAGGATAAAGCTTCGAATAGGATTGCCGCCTATTAGGTTTTGGGTTTTTGTAACAGTAAGGACTGCTCTGAACAACTGCCTTTCAACAAGAGCTGAATACGCTGGCTATAAAATATCTGGCCATTGCTGCTAATTTTGGAGAAACGTTCTCGTGACTGCTTCACCACTACAAAATGTTCTCAGAACTGTCAGCTCATGGATAAGTGTTTCTGAATTTCATAACGCCGTCGAGACATTCCCTCTTTCTGAGTGATGAAAGATTTGGATTTTGTTTTTACAATTTTGGGTCCTCCTCGACCATTAAGTAGTCAATAATCCTTTTGTTTTGCTCACTCCTATCTTTTTTTTGGAATCGGTTCTTTGTCTGGTATTAGTTTTATATTATCATTGAGTGTACTTTTATGGATTTTCCATAACACGTATCCTTACCCACTATAGTGAAATATTAGGAAAATTAATCATTACTTTTTACAGCTCAGATTTGACAGTTGGCAAAAACACTTTTATCAGAAGACTAGTCCGACGCACTACACCAAAAATACTATTTGAAATTTTCTAGCTTATTGGTTATTCACTATTCACATTCAAGTAATGTCAGGTAGCTCTAAACTACTTGATACAAAGTCGATTGAAAGTCATGTCAAGTCAAGCAGCGAGTTTCTAATACTTGGTTTTTAAGACAAGTCAGGTAATTTAAATAAATCAAGCTACTTGATTTGATGAATCGCTAGTTCTAAATATTGTACATCTACCAATCTAGCTGTTACAACTAGTGTTGTAGTAGTGTCTCAGTTTTTATTTTGAGACTTTCTCATCAAATAGCAGCCTCGTTAAATTCATTCAATAGTTGCAAACATCCATTTAGTAGTTATTCGATGCCCAGCTCCCATCACTAATTTTGAGGTTCGGCATTACTCAAAGCACTATATCTTACCTTATATGTTATCCATTCGTATGTCTCGTTAATCGGTTTCAAGATAATATGTTTTATAACTTTTTTAAACATATTTATTCGTAAAAAATCTTGCGGTGAACACAGAATTTCCTCATTGCTTGTATCAACTAAAAAAGATTATGGATGAAGACAACAGACGTAAACAAAATAATTACAAATACCTATTGACAATGTTGCTTTGAAGGTTTCCAGGAGCAAAAATATATCTGAAGGAAAGTCATTATGCGTATGCTTGATCATCAAGTTACCGGCCATTGTTCCAATCTGTAAAGTAAATTAAAATCAATTTGCTACATTAAACGAAATTTTTGATTGTTTGATTGGCGAAAAATTCCAACAGTGGATGAGCCACGTTTGTAGTATCGAGAATATCTGATCACATTAATGTAAATGGAAAAAATGACACGAATTCACAGTGGTAGAGTAAGTTTACTAGCATGGTTTCATAAAATTTGGAAAAAACAAAGTATGATATGTACGTAAGTGATGATCATGTACCTGAAATATGCAGTTTTGCATCGCTGCAACTTTGAAGGATCGGCACTCATCGACCAATCGGAATGAAAACTCAATACAGAGAAAATACCAGTATCATCTGCAGATTTAATAATTTTGGTATAAAAGATTATTCCAGTGGTTCTCAAAAGTCATTCCGCGAAACACCAATCTTCGGTCAAAGTTCTTCAAGTTAAGTGTTTCGCGAAATATTTAATTAGTTATTCTCAATTTATTGAAAAATATTCAAATACCTCAAATAGTAAAAAGCATATTTCGGGAATATGACCCCTTACTATTCCACACTCAAGTAAGATGGTTGTTCAAATAATATAAAATGTCGGGCTTATGCACTTAAATAACAGCTGTTAGCGATAAACTGCTACATCAAGTATTTAGGGGAAACGAAAATATTTTAACATTTTCTGATAAATTGTCAGCGTTTCAAGGATAAATGTCTTATTGTAAACACCTTATCACGGAACAAAATAGAATCGATACGTTTCCATTTTTTCAAAATCTTTATGCCAACCACAAGACTCCTATGTAGTAACAGAAATTGCAAGAAAAATAGTTAAATACTCTCCACCACTTAATATAGAAAAGTATGACTGGATACGAAATTTACTTTGTGGAGCTGTGATATCGAATTCTCTCTACGAGAAAAATATTTTCGCACTTTAAATGATATTTGAAAATTTTGAATTCTTCTACAAAAAGAGTATGCAGTCCTTTACAAAAAATGCTACGTTTTGATACTTCTTTCACTTCTTCTGAGCATGGGTTTTCAATGTTGCCTAAAATAAACACTAAAAAAAAAAAGAAAGACAAAGTAATTTAGAGAATGAAATTGGAGCATGTTTATCTCATATTAGACCAGATATTGCGAATGAAGCTCAAAAATATAACGTTAATTCTGTAAATAGTTTCTGTAAATAATATATTATATATTATTCTTTAATTAATCTAGAATCGGTTTTTAGCACAAAACTGATTGTAGTATATGGCACAAACATTGTTATTGTTGTCTTGTATTTTTTTATTCGTGGGTTTTTCAGTAAAAATGGGTCGACATTGAAATTAAATAAAACAAGCTGTAAATAAGGTACCAAAAAAAATTTGTTTTTATTTGGAATGCCGATCTATGCTAACATTACACAGTCCTAATATCCGCCGCGACTTCTTACAGCTCGTTCACACGATGCGGTCAAATCACCGCTTCCGTAATTTTAACTAGTCGGCTCAAACCAGATGATATGTTCATACATGAAACATATTTTTAGCCGATCCTAGGATCTCGGTCCATCTTTGAATAGTTTTTTTGCAAGATGGACGTAAATATGTTCATAATTTTGTATTAGTATCATGGTATCGTTGAACGAGACGTAGACTGGTTAATAAACGATTTTGGATTCACCTTATTGTAAGTCAAAGATCTCACTTGGGAGCTTACCATCGATTAGGTTTTATTCTCAAATCAACTATTCGGTTTTCGGTGACAACACGCGACCAAAACCACGAAATTGCCGTTGGCCATTCGTAGACTCACCGTGTGAATACGTCCGTTTAGATGTACGCGCCCTGCAGTACACAGTAAAAAAGACGATTCGGTAAAATAGCCGAATCGGTGTCGTGTGAACGGGCTCCTAAGGCGCGGCGGTGTAGTCCAATTTTCAGTGATTGCCGCATAAATCTGGATTATGTTAATTTTAAGGACTTCGGTATTTGTCCGGTGTGAAGGCATAAACCTGTGACTCCAGAAAACCGAGAAGAAAAAGTCTAGTACTGGCTAAGCGGGCTAAGCCCACCTTTACATCGGACGCGCCTAGCTTGGAGCATCGCGCTTTACTTTAACACCAAGCGAAGCGCCACGCTATCGAACCGTTCACATCAGATGCGTCTTGCTGCTCGTTCAGTCCACGTCTCATCAAGGCTCCGTCATAACTTGTCCGCAAAATGTTGTTATTGGAAAATTCGATTTAGCTTGAAAGAATTAGGAGGAGGCGTGAAAATTGTATGTAGTTGCATGGAATCAATATGTGCACCGAGATGCCTGAACCTACCCGCGAAAACTTGAATATTTTTAAGAATTTCAAAAGAAACATTCGACCTGCTTCTTCACCATTTGGAACGCTACTTAACTGGTTATGGGACCAAAATTTGAGACGGAATTTCAGCAAAGCAGCGAATAATGATATCATTGAGGTAATTTAATCAATGAAATCTTTCAAAAGTGAAGGCAAGCGTCCAAGAACCGACACTGCGCGTTACCTAGCGCTTCGCATGGCATAGCGCTACGCATACTGGTAAGCGCTATGCGTCCGATGTGAACGGCTGCATCTAAAGCCGCTTTCTGATTTGTCGGTGCGGGACCGGCGCGGGATCTGTTAGCTCGGCACCGAAACGATTCCACACTGCCTTCAGTTACTCACCTACCTGTATATTCTCGGTAAAAAATCCTGCAGTATCGCTTTGAGCGTCCTACGAAAATGTCGTCTTCAAGCGATGAAGATATTTTAGTGTGCTATTTATATCGTCTCCGTAAAAAAAGAAAACGTTATTGGCGTCATCCTTACATCAAGAAGAACATTAATTGTCGACTTTTTGTTGCGGCTCAAGAACTTTCCCAAGACGACCAAAAATTTTTATCGATGTATAGAATGTCAAAAAAAACGTACGAAGAGCTTTTGAATTTGTTATCACCAGTGTTAACAAAGCAACATACAAGATTTAGAGAATGCGTGACTGCTGATGAAAGATTATTTATTACTTTTTAAGGTAAATGGTAATTAAAAGGTCTCATTTTAGTTCGAAGTTATTTACAGTTATTTATATATCACAATCATTTAAAACCAATACCGTCACCACACGAAATTCTAGGATTGCGTGCAGCAAAATGCCGACCGGCTCCTGGACACGCGTCCCGACTGACGGTAAAACGAAACGATCCCTCTCCGCGCCCGCACTTTCCGCTTCAATCAGAAAACGCGCATTGAAATATAGGTGCTCGGCAAGCTTTCGGTACCGCGTATACCGAGCGAACCGAATCCGCGCCGCTCCCGCACCGACAAATCAGAAAGCGGCCTAAGCGTATTGGTTTGTTTCTCTTCATTTGACGCTAGGCTGTAAGCAAAGCGCGATGCTCCAAGCGAGGCGCGTCCGATGTGAACGCGAGCTAAGGGTGCAAGCCTCGGAACCATATAGCTGAGTCGAAAAAAAAACACCTCAGCATATGTACTCTTTAAATTTATTTCTCTGCTGCAAAAAACATTCTTTAGTTTTGCAAATGCATTTCTTCCATTTTCTGTTCGACCTCTTATTTCCTGACATTGATCTGCAATTTCGGTTAGCCAAGTTCCTAAATATCTATATTTTCTTTCCAGCTCAGTTGGCGCGTTGCTTATTGTAAGTTTTCCGATTATGTTGTGACTTTTTGTGAGAACCATGTATTTGGTTTTCTTTATACTCATGTTGAGCCCATAATTTTTCCAGCTGTTGTTCTGAAGGTCCGTTTGGAAATATTTTATTTTATTATCAATATTATTATACTAGGAGAGTTGGCTAAAGTATTATGTTGTATGTTTGGTACGAACCATTTATCTATTTTTATAAGAATAGATATTATTTCATATTTAAGGCCATTTATTTTGAATCAAAAATCAAACTTATATACCTGTGTATGTTTTTGACTGTTTAAAAACTGAAAACTGTCTTAGACTGAAAATTCCCCACCACTCTGTTGTGGTATGATATAACCACATGCTGGTGGTTCTGACCCGATGAGTTCTGCACCTTCTTTGGCACACCTGTCGGCCCTCTCATCACCACCCACTCCTGTGTGACTAGGCAACCAATATAATGTTACCTTGTTGGTCTCCGTCAGTGTCTTTAGGATATTATGATGGTCCCACACTATTTTTGAAGTGTGGAGGTTACTTTTCAAGGAAATCAGAGCAACCCGGCTGTCTTTATTTAGACAGATAGTATTTTTCTCAGACAATGAAAGAAAGAGGACGGAACGCGCGACTGACATTTCTTTTACCAAATGGCACCAAAAAACTACCAAAATTTCTCTGTGATAGATGAATCCTGGCTCCTTCCTGCTGCTGTGGCTTTTACAATCGTAAGCTGCACAGCCTACCATTATGCACACCACAATATTTTACAACGATTGGTCTTAAAAACGCTAAATATCTTAAAAAAATATTTTGGTGGCAAATCAAACGGGCGTGCGGTATCTCCTAAGGTATTTTTGCTGTATCCTATATTGATATACTATTTGGTTTTTTGGAGGCCGATTTGTTTTTTTTTAGTTAACATTTTGCTCTTGTGAAATAAATTAATAGTAAAACCTCAGAGTAACAACTGAACATAGAGGTAGTAAACAACTAATTCTAATTCTAAGCCAACATCTTTTCTTACGTTGTCATATCGACCTCCAGATACGGCAATCATAATTGTTTACTATCGTCTTAATTGTATAGTATTCAGAAATATTCCATTCTACGTTAAAAAAGACGGTATTTTGATGGTTTAGACATGATTACAGCAAAATCAATAGATATGTAGATATACTGCGTTACTGTATGTTTCTTCATCATTAACGCAAATTCTGTCCTACATAAATTTTGAGGAGTTGGCATTGCCTATGTAATTTTCCTGCGATTTGTTTACGGTAACCTCCGACTGTCAAACGTTTGTTTTGTTTATGCATCTTTTATGCTTGGTCAGTAAAATCGAATTCGCTATTTGTTGGTAACTGTATAGTGAAGCTTTACGGCCTTGCTGTGCTATATTCGAGTGTAGTTTAACAGTTTTTCGAGATGGGACAGTGCAGAGCAGTGTTTGTAACATGGGTTGCACTGGAAGAATTTTCAGGTTAGTTGGCAATGTTTGCGTCTGAAGTGTCAAAGGATGATGGCTTTGAGCACGCCATGCTGAAATGGTTTGTTTACTACCTCTATGTTCAGTTGTTACTCTGAGAGTAAAACTTAGTTTATCTTTGAAAATATAAAGTGTAATATCCCCTATCCATTTATCATGCTTTACTGGCCCATCAATGAAACCACGTATGCTGGGAAATAAACGTTTTGGCCATCTCTGTGGCATTTACCAAAATACAATATATTTGACAGAATATTGGTTTCCTCCAGCATATGCGGTTTTATTGAAAGGCCAATAAAGCACATTGAATCAGAGAAGCAACGATTAGCAGCCACAAGATAACATACATACATTTCTAACTGGAACGTGTGCAACCAAAACTATGTGCTCAGCCATGGTTCTCAAGTATCTGAAGCCTGGGTATTCGTTTGCTGCATTATTGAATATCTCCACAGTCCGAGTTAACGTGGTGTTGGCTCCAAGGATCAATGACGAAGAGTCCACGTAAGTGCTGATTAATTCTTTCACACTTGTTATGTCTATGTACAGTTGTGGAGGATTTGTAATATAATAAACACCTGAAATTTTGTTAAATAACTAGCTATATACAATGTGTGCCAGTAGAGAGTGGACGTAGGATTGTGGGCTTACTAAATCGAACTTTGAAAATCTGTTACATGATCATGGTAGGGAGCCTTGAAGGCTATAACCCTAAAATATTTGCACTCAAATTTTGACATCTATACAGGGTAATTCATATCAAACTTATTTTTTTTTTTATAAAACCCCCTATGTATAATTGCATATTCCGTGGTCAATTTCAGTGTGACTTTATGAATCATATATGGAACTTTGGACGATCCGTTTGGGCGCAAATCACTATCTTTGGTATAAGTAGGTATCGGAAAAGAATTGAATATCTCCGCGATTATAAAACTGAGAAGGCCGTAACTTTGCGACACGACTAAGCATGAAATGAGTCATCTTACGTCAGACGGTCAAATTTGAATTCTTTTTGTACTTAGAGAAATCAGTAAATTAATTAAGGAAGTTTCAAACACAGATAACTTGATTATTTCAAATGGGAAAGCCTAATTTTTTCATACCATCAAATGTAGAATCTAATAACCTTTCCAAAAATGTAGGATCCTCAATATCAATCTTTTTTAGTTTTCATTCTATTTCATATTGTCAGTCAAATCGGTGATTCTCAATTTTCCAACCTATAAGCAACCTAGAATGCCATGAAAAATAAACAAAAACCTGTTCAGATAGAAACCAACTAACTTAGTAGAAAGATGCAAACAAACTAGAGTAACGAGGCAATATTATAAAACTTCCTTACCACATATCAGTCGTCTAAATGCAAAACCCGACAAGTCCACGGTAACAAATTTGACAGAAATCGAAAAAAAAGATCAAAGTAATACTAAATCGAGAGTATGATAATATACGATGTTTTAGGATGTTAAGTCTCAACTACCCAAAATCTAGGACATATAGTTTTTCTAAAATCTGACTTTTAAGTTTGGACACGTCGGGTTTTGCAAGTTAGGAACTGTGACATGTCGTGTTTTGACTGTTATTTTTGTGGAATCGGATCAAAATAAATGAAACACTTATCAGTTTGGATGATTTTACTGAATATAAAGGAATCTAATTAAAAACTATGCTCAACGACAGAAACTATAAACATAAAGCCAGATGTTAGAAAGGATGCATTTCAAGGGTTACAAGGTTTAAACGTCAAAATCTAAATTTTCTGACAAACAAAATTCTTCAGAACTAGCAAATGCATTTTCACAACTAGCTTCGATCCTCTGCATTAATGTGGACCTAGCTTCCGTTGAAGTAGGCTCTCCAAAATCCGCATCCAAAGCATTTTTCAAAAAACATGGTTATTTTTATCAATAATTTATCAATACAGCATAAATTAATCTCATTCTCTCAGTAAACTGAAAAACACATGAATTCACCACAACGTATTTTCAGCGACTGGATAAAACAAAAACACACAATGGTCAGAATACCTCGTGTGATCGACATGTGACTTGCTCCCGTGGTCCGTATTGGCTCCTGTGGACATGTCGGTGTTTGAAATAAAACACCGCTTGGACTTATCGGTGCTTGCACCTAAGTCTAGTTTTCTTAGCCAAATATCTGATGTCTAATGTCGGGTTTTGTAAGCGAAAAATATAAAAAATGGTAGCGCTTCAAATAATGAACAAAATGGTATATAAAACTCTATTTTGAAAAATTTGTGACTTGTCGGGTTTTGCATTTAGACGACTGATATCAGCTCTAACCAGAAACAACAGCGGCAACAAGAATGCTTATTTTTCACAGCCTACTAGCTATTGGCAAGTTTTCAAAATCAGTAAAAAATTGTAAATGGAAGGTGAACTACCAGCGATTTTTGCTGGCAGTAGAATATCTATATCCTCAGAATAAGTTTTCACATTTAGTGTCAGAAAAAAGTAATCATTTCCTTAAGACAAAAGTAACGATACCTCTGACTAAGGGCCTTCAAATTCGTCAGTAGGTACTTCTACTCATTAACAAAATCGCATAAAATCAAAAATGGATTGCAGTATGTTTAAATTATAAAACATTTGGCATGAAAATACATGTAATAAAAGCATTTGATAAAAAATTCTTACATTTGACATCTTTACCTTTGACTTCACGGAAATGACTACTTTTTCATCCCATTAAATGTCAGCAACAATAGCTGGTAGTTTTCATTTTGTTCCAAAATTTTCAATCGTTTTTTTTTTTTTTTTGGAGAGTTGTCAAGCTCTAGTACATCTCAATAGCTAGTAGATTGTGAAAAATAAAAACTCTGCCTTACTACTACTGTTGGAGATAATGTGTTGTAAGGAATTTTCATAATCTTGCCTCCTTGCTCTAGTTCGCTTGTATCTTTCTACTAAGTTAGTTGGTTAGCTTAATGGGGTTTTGTTTATTTTTCATGGCCTGCTAGGTTGCAATAGTATTAAAAAAATGTAAGTTTGATATGAATCGCCCTGAATAAACGTCAACATTTAAGTGAAAATGTACGTTTGATATGAATCGCCCTGTATAAACGTCAAAATTTAAGTGAACTTATTTTATGGTTATATCCCCTTACCATGACCGACAGATTTCTGAAATTCGTTTTGGTAAGCCCACAATCCTCCGTCAGTAGATGAACAAGGTCGGTTCTGGAACCAAAATACGGCCATATTACCCGCCGGCGCCGTCGGGTTTGTGGCAAGAATGACGAAACTAGCACTGTGCATTCACATGACTGAAACTAAACTGTTTGTTTAAACCAATAGAGCAGTCTTTAGTACTAATAGAATGTGGTAATAATAAATAATTTTTTTTTCATTTTATTGAGTAATAACTTATAACCTATTATACATGCTGATGTATTCATGTAAAGCACCAAACTTAACAAACATATTCTTTTTATTTTCATAGTTTATAATAAGCTTTTTTAAGGAATGAAGGTGCTTGCTTACTCCGCAAGAGGGAGATAAATTCAGTCATTTGGTTCACAGAAAAATCGGAAAAATGAAGGGTACCGGCTGGATTCGAACCAGCGCAGCCCGGTACTTCCACTGGTCCTGCGGTGTAGCGGGTTCAAAAGTCTCTACCTCGTGATTATCTGACCCCGAAGCGGTTGATGAGTCTGGATTCCGTATTTCCACTGGTTTCCACTGGTTCTGCGGTGTAGCGGATTCGACAGCCTCTACCTCTTGGTGATCTAGCTGCGAAGTAGTTGATGCTTCTGCAAATAAAGAAAAAGTATTGTAGAAAAAAAATTGTGTATTCTGGTATAAACTAGTTGTCCCTTCATAGCTTGTCCGTGTGAGGATATACAGTCAAATGAAAAAACTTACCTTTCCTCAGATATTCCTCAATATACAGGGTGAGTTTTTAGTACCGGCTCGGTCAATAACTCCACTACTGTAGAAGATAGCGAAAAAAAGTGTATATAAAAATTGTAGCTCCGGATATGCTCCTTGCTCAGAAAATATTTTTATTTATACAGGGTGATCCATAACTACGTGGTGATGCAAACATGCATTTTTTTAAAGAAGACACCCTATATATTATTCCATATTCAGATTCTACTAATGATTTCCGTTCTTACAATATAGGGTATTGTTACATTATACAGGGTATTTCGAAAGTTATGACCATTTTTGTATCCAAATCACGGTCAAATGAACGTACTGTATATCAAAAAGTAATGAATCAAAAATTATTTTTTTTACATGAGAAGATTAGAAATATCCTCTAGTTTTAAAATACGCTATAAAAAAATCCCGCGACGCATATTCGTATACAGGGTGATGTAGAATGCAAAATCTAGATTTTCTCTCTTTTTTTAAATGTAACCCCCAATATTTTATTATACCAAAGAATTGCTTTTAACATGCTCTTTCATCTTTGTATAGTACTTATTATGGCTGCATTCATTAGTTTCTGAGATATTTCGATTTTTCTACAAATTTTAAATATACCTTCTATTTGTTTAATAAAATTTATTTATTTTGAGAAAATACTACCAAATTTTGTTTTTGCTTAACAAACAACTAAAATATAAGGCGATAATAATACTTGATCAAGTCAAAACACTGAACTAACGAGATAATATAGGTCAAGTGTGCTGAGGAAACAATTTTATAGACGTCATGCATAATTATCAAGGAGATGTATCAGGTAGGCTATGAAATGTGAAACGACACAGTCCAAATAAAACGATTCTTCAATCTTTCAAACGCATTAGTTTTAAAGCGCCTCCGTTCTGGATATTGCTATTCATAGTTGATACATTCTAGAGGCAAGTAGACAATTTCTCAAAGATTCTCCTAAATACTCTCAATGGAAAAATTAATTTTCAAAGCTGTTTTTTCACACAGCACGGAATTATTGAGTAGGTTATGAAAACTGTCAATTTTTCAAAGCCTACCTGATAAAACTACTTGATAATTATGCATGACGCCTACAAAATTGTTTCCTCAGCATACTTGACTTTATTATCTCGATGATTTAGGGTTTTGACTTCATCAAATACTATCAAGACGTTATAATTTAGTTGTTCGTTAAATAAAAAACAAATCAGATAGTACTTTCTCAAAATAAATAAATTTCAGTACACAAATAGAGGCTATATTTTAAATTTACCGAAAAATCGAAATATCTCGGAAACTGATGGACGTAGGTACAACAAGTGCTATACAAAGATGAAAGAGCATATTAAAAGCAATTCTTTGGGATAATAAAATATTGGGGGTTACATTTGAAAAAAAAGAGAAAATTTGGATTTTGCATTCCACATCACCCTGTATACGAATATGCGTCTCGCGCTTCTTTTATAGCCGATTTTAAAACAAGAGGATATTTTTAATCTCCTCATGTAAAAAAAATAATTTTTGATTCATTACTTTTTGATATACAGTACGTTCATTTGTCCGCGATTTGGATATAAAAATGGTCATAACTTTTGAAACACCCTGTATAATGTAACAATGCCCTATATTGGAAGAACGGAAATCATTAGTAGAATCTGAATATGGAATAATATATTGGGTGTCTCATTTAAAAAAATGCATGTTTGCATCACCACGTAGTTATGGATCACCCTGTATAAATCAAAATATTTTCTGAGCAAGGAGCATATCCGTCGCTACAACTTTTATATACAACTTTTTTCGCTATCTTCTATAGTAGTGGAGTTATCGACCGAGCCGGTACTAAAAACTCACCCTGTATATCTAAGCGCCAATTGACCGGGCCACAACCACGAAAAGCTGTTCTTGACATTATGTAGGTTGGTCTTGGGCCCCTTGGTTCTGAAACCAAAAGTGAGGGTATCTTTATTTATATATACCTTACATCCAACTATCAGTAAATACAGAGCATCTATTTTATTTTATTTTTTATTTGTTGGTGTTGGTTGTTTGTTGGTTGTCGTTGGCCTGAGTTTGGTAATCTATTGCTTGTCGGTGTTTCTAGTGGCATTTGTTCATAGCAATAGGGTAATTTATAGTTGTGAGTCTTACTTGAGTAGTTGCAGAAACAAAAGTACTTTTTA
Organism: Callosobruchus maculatus; assembly: GCA_951848785.1. Classification (NCBI taxonomy): domain Eukaryota; kingdom Metazoa; phylum Arthropoda; class Insecta; order Coleoptera; family Chrysomelidae; genus Callosobruchus; species Callosobruchus maculatus. Next base: position 6,577,208 of record CATOUR010000026.1, on the reverse strand, counting down.
CAGGTTAAACAGTATGCTGTTAACTGTGGTGTTCTGGACATTATGTTAGATTGGTCTTGGGCTCTTTGGTTCTAAAACCAAAAGTGAGGGTATATAAGTATATAAGAAAAATGCATATTACTTATTAGTTATTATGTGCACTGCTAATCATCACAGTGATAGTGGTGTTCCAAATACTCTTCTTAGCAAGCTACCATTTGAATTACATCTATTAAACTAGACACAAATGCCGGTGAAGGCAGTCATTGGGTAGCATTTATAAAAAAATTAAGTCAAGTTGATTGACTCAGTACTTCCCACACATTACGGTGATACCAGTTTGTTCCCATAGCATGAAGCTTTAGTCTGAGATCCCTTGCAACCAAATAATCGCCAGCCCCTCCCCCCCTAAAATTGTCTGATGCAGCTAGGTCTTTCCTTCACAGGTCAATGAACAGCCTATTATCAATACTACAAACTTTTCAGTTTTACACCTCCCCCCCCCCCCCAACCACCCCAATTTAACCTCCACCCAAAAAAAAGGTAGGAAATGATCAGAGATCCCTAAAACATCCAAAAACCAAGTTTGAGTTGTTTTCATACTTTCAGTTATTTGATTATTGCCACGCTGCCACTGCCACTATTTTTAGCAAACATACGCGTTTTCCATCCTCACCACGGTAAAACACTGTGTCAAAATTTCATTAGAATCAATTTAATAGTGTCCACGTTACAAAACACGGAACGATTTAAAGCAATAAATACTCGTATGTATAAAAAAAATTCTAAGTCCCTTAGTTTCCATAATTAGGCTAGACAATGATCGGATGGATCTAAAAAGGTCATTTATGTCGCTAGGTCTTCCTTCACAGGTTACTGGACAGCCTATTATGAATACAAGAAATTTTTCAGTGTTTCAACCCCCCGCCCCCGGCCACCCCCATTTCAGCCTCACCCAAAGAAACGCAGAAAATGACCAGGAACCTCTAAAACGCTTAAAAACGAAGTTTGAGATGTCTTTATATTTTTAGTTTTTTTATTATTTCTGCGCCGCCACTGGCACGATATATAAAAACCATACGCGTTTTCCATCCTCGCCACGGTAGTAATACTCTGTCAAAATTTCATTGAAATCAATTCAACAGTTTCCTCGTTACACAATATAGAACGATCTAAAGCAATACTCTCGTTTGTTTACACCAGAGAAAATTCAGAAGTCCTTCGATTTCTATAAAATGCAAGGCAATGTTTGGATGAACCTAAAAAAGTTATTTATGTCGCTAGGTTTTCCTTCATAGGTCAGTGGACAGTCTATTATGAAATCAACACATTTTTCAATTTTACAACCCCCCACCCCCCAACCACCCCAACCACCCCAATTTCACCCCCACCCAAAAAAAAGTAGAAAATGATCAGGAACCCCTAAAACGCCTAAAAACGAGGTTTGAGCAATATTTAATTTTTTTGTTTTTTGCTAATTACTCCGCCGCCCATGTATCGATTTTCAAAATTATAGGAACATTACCTACTACGACACCACAGCATATCGCTGCCCAAATTTCATCACAATCCATGCTGTGGTTTCTGAAATTGCGAGGCTAGAAAAAAGCGACAGACAGACAGACAGACAGACAGACAGACAGACAGACAGACAGACAGACAGACAGACAGACAGACAGACAGACAGACAGACAGACAGACAGACAGACAGACAGACAGACAGACAGACCGACCGACCGACAGACAGACCGACCGACAGACAGACCGACAGACAGACAGACCGACGGAAATGAGTGACGTGGATTTTCATTATGTAGACATCATAAAACGCCCAAAAAGCATATTATCTCAAAATCGAAAATTTTCGCGATCACAATACTCCCCTCATCTATCAATCGGTGTGGGAAGTAAAAGGGTAACACCGTTCACTCTTTTGGCAGTTTTGGTGATATGAAGCCACCCACAGAATTGGTGAAGTATCTTTGAAAAAATATCACATTTCTCTACAATAATGATCGTTAACAAGAATTTCATGAAACAAACTGTGGACAGTGACAGTAAAAAACTGCCATTATGGCTCAGTTGTTCACACTTAAAGGTTGCTCATAATAATTATTGCTCTCTATTTCCATGACGCTTACACGTCCAACATATCTAACCTATGTTCTTGACAGCAACGTCACACATGGCAACAATAACAAACAAACCACTATTACTATCCAGCATTTTCTAAAATTTTCTAATTTTATGTTTTATTCTCCTTAGCTTTTTCCGTAAGTATTAAAAAACTTTAAAAACGGTGGACTAAATTGGCAAAGTCATTCTCAAGTTATGACGTGACTAAGAGAAGAGAAAATTTTTGATCAAAAGCAAAAGTCTGATTCAGTTTAGGATAATTGTAAATATATGCTATTTAGACGGTAGGTATCTTTGCTAACAATCTATAGTTCTTTATCTACAGTACAGGAGCAGTATAGTATTTTCGTTAAATGATGTAAAAGTAACTGTTTTTGGTTTACCCCGCAACGATTATCTTAAGCTTAAATATGTTCTAACTAAACCTTTCGTAATGTTTATATTTCCCTTTGGAGGGTAATGTTACTTTGAAGTAATATCTAATAACGAGAAACAAATAGGACGATTGTAAATATTTAGATTTAGTACTTCAACAGAAAGTTATACCATTAATTGTACAGGGTTATTCACGTTATTCGACATGGAGCATTATAGCTAAAGTATTCGATAAAAAAGAAAATAATAATTTCGGATGGATAGAGACCCATAAAGGCTGCATTCTAAAATTATTTTCATGTTATACAGGGTGTCCCAAAAACACAAAATGTATCAAAGTTATGTTTTTTTAAATGGAACACCCCATATATTATTGCATATTCAGATTGCTTGGTGAATTCTAGTGTGACTTTATGTATCATACATGGGACCGAAAGCAAACCGTTTAGGTGCAAATCACCATTTTCGGTTTAAGTAGATATCAGGAAAAAATTGAATATCGCAGGGATTATAAAATATAGAAGGCTGTGACTTTGCTGTATTACTAAGCATAAAATGCGTCAGCTTTGATGAGACTGTCAAATTTAAATAACGTTTATGCTTGGAGAAATCGGTCGATCAATTAAGGAAACTTCGATCAGCGATAACTTGATTTTTTCAAATGGGAATGCCTATTTTTTTTATACGGTTAAACGTAGAATTTGATAACCTTTCTAATGATATAAGGTTGTGAATATCAATCTCTGGTAGTTTTTATTTAATTTCAAATTTTCAAACAAATCGGCGATTTTCTGTTTTCCTACCTATAAGCAACGTTGCAGGCCATGAAATATAAACAAAAACCTGCTCAGGTAGAAGAATACAACTAACTTAGCTGAAAAATACACACTAACTAGACTAAACGTACAAAATTATAAAAATTCCTTACAACAAATCAACTCTCCCAGAAACAACTGCGGTAACATCTCTAAGATCAAAGAGAAGCTGGGATATGGCAGAAATAGATATTTTTTACAGTCTACTGGCTACCGCAATTTACTAGAGGTTAAAAATTTCCAAGAAAATTAAAAACCTTGATATGATACAAAAACAACCAGCGACTGTTGCTCCAGCATGCAACTATCAATCATATTATGTGATGGTGTATTGTTTATATTTCATGGCCTTCTACGTTGCTTATAGGTAGGAAAATTGAAAAAAGCCGATTTGTTTGAAAATTTAAAATTAAATGAAAACTACCAGAGATTGATATTCACAACCTTATATCATTAGAAAGGTTATCAAATTCTACGTTTAATCGTATAAAAAAATTTAGGCATTCCCATTTGAAAAAATCAAGTTATCGCTGATCGAGGTTTCCTTAATTAATCGACCGATTTCTCCAAGCATAGACGTAATTTAACAGTCTCATCAAAGCTGACGAATTATGCTTAGTAATAAAGCAAAGTCACAGCCTTCCAAATTTTATAATCTCTGCGATATTCATTTTTTTCCTGATATCTACTTATACCGAAAATGGTGATTTACACCTAAACGGTTCCCATGTATGATACATAAAGTCACACTAGAATTCACCAAGGAATCTGAATATGCAATAATATACGGTATGCCGTTTAAAAAAACAACTTTGATACATTTCGTGCTTTTAGGACACCCTGTATAACATGAAAATATTTTTAAAATGTAGCCTTTATGGGTCCATCCGAAATTATTATTTTCTTTTTTATCAAATACTTTAGCAATAATGCACCGTGTCGAATAACGTGAATAACCCTGTATAAATTAATTATTATTTTTGTGTATTTAATGTAACAAAGTTACTTTCATCTGGTTGTATATTTATCTTGTTTAGTTCATAAGGCAGGTCGTACCAATGGGTAATCAAGTATAAGAGGTAGCACTGATTAGAATAAAAACAATAATTCAAACATTTTACTGATCTTACCTACAATTCGTAATTAATATCTGGGTGGAACAGAGGTAAGATACGTATGCGTACTTTATTTAAGTATTGTTGCATTAATATTGACGACGATACATCGTAATAATGACAATCTGTTAACCTGTTAATAGAGTTAACAGAAAAGCGCTTCTTACATACGCCGTTAATCTAACAAAGTGACGTATCTCAAAAAATGAATTTTTTAGTTAAGATCAAAAATAGACTCCATATAGGATGAACATTCATCCCAGTATCCAACATAACTGAGAGTGGTCTAGTTTTCTAGATCTGGGACCACGACATAACATCGTATCTCATAATGTGTAAGATTTTGTTCACACAAAGAGACGTAAGTCGAGATACGACGTTTTGTGAGAAGAGATTCGAAACAATCGCGAATAGTTGAGCGACGTATCTCATTTCATGTCTGTTTGGACCTGCATATTTCTACTATAGACACATTATGAACACTTGTTTCGACAGCAGTTAATCGCTAGTGCTAGCGCGCATGGGTGACTTTTGCCACCTTGTAAATTTCGTTTTGTCACCAGTGCGTGTGCGGCTATAGAAGCCTATTAGCCTTGTAATAGTTTCGTCATCGGCATGACACAAACATCATCATGGAGTAAAAAATAAAGAGACTACGATCAGGAAACTTAGCTCTGCAAACAAAAACTTGCAACCTGAACAGCATGCAGTTGAAGGTGCTGCACCATTTCCTGCACCAGCAGGGATATTTATACTGGCACTGTGATCTTTCTGTTCAAAAATGTATTTTCTGTATTTACCAGAATTACCAGAAGGTCAGTCCAAGCCCAGATTGTCTACGTACCAGAGGGTTTTTAAATCCAAGAAACTATCATTTCACGTTCCAAAAAAAGACCAGTGCTCTTTATGTGTAACATTCAAAAACGGCATTCTGCACCAGTTAAGCTTTCCCAAGAAAAGTACGATGACTTACAAGCCTTATTTATTGGAGATGAGCCGGCAATAAAACTTGAAGAGCACAGGATTTTCTATCGTTTGTTACCACATTAGAAAAACGGTAGAATTTAGTTATACAGGGTATCCCACGACGATTAAGACAAGCAATATATCGGAACTGGGCAGCAGTAGCGCATTATAGTTTTGGGGGTTTAAATTATAGCAAATATAGTATCTTTTCTTGTTATTGTGTCACCTAGTGAAGTATTTGTTTTTGATCACGTGACGTCCGATTTAAAATTCTTAATGGGACACCCTGTATATTTGCGACTTTTTGTGTTCCACCCGACAAAACAATTCCAAAAAACTAGCACACTTAGGGTCTAAAGTGATTAATTGAAGAGCTATAGGTACTTACAGGATGGTACAACCACCATTTACTATAACATGTACCCCTACAGTTAATTATTTTGATAGTGTTTCATAATTGTAGGGGTACAGTCCTTTAGGTATCTGTAGCTCCTGAATTAATCACTTTAAACCCCAAGTGTGCAGTTTGTTGGAATTGTTTTATCCAGAGGGGCACAAAAAGTCACAAATATACAGGATGTCTCATTAAAATGTTTTAATCGGAAGTCACGTGACCAAAAACAAATATCTCATTGGGTGACACAATAATAAGAAAAGATACTTTGCTCTAATTTACACCCCCAGAATTATAATTCGCTACTACTGCACAGTTCCGATATATTGCTTGTCTTAATCGTCGTGGGACACCCTGTATGTTTATTACTTGGTTTCAATATTTATACATCAGGGTGTCCCACGACGATTAAGTAAGCAATATATCGAAACTGGGCAGTAGTAGAGAATTATAATTTTGGAAGTGTAAATTTGAGCAAATGTATCATTTCTCATTATTACGTAACCGAATGAGGTATTTTTGTCTTTGGTCACGTCCGATTCAAAATTTGTAATGAGACACCCTATATATTAGCGACTTTCTGTGTTCCTCCCGATAAAACAATTACCACAAACTAGCACACTTGGGGCCTAAAGTGATTAAATCAAGAGCTACGGGTACTTTTAAAGGGTTGTACCACTACGATGGTTATAACATGTACATCTACAGTTAAATTATTTTGCTAGTGGTCGTTTCATTTTTTGCCTTAATGGTAGTGGCACAATCCTTTAAGTACCTGTAGCTCTTGAACTAATGACTTTAGACTCCAAGTGTGCTAGTTTGTTGAAATTGTTTTATCGGGAGGAACACAGAAAGTCACAAATTTACAGAGTGTCTCATTGAAAATTTTGAATCGGGCGTCACGTGACCAAAAACAAGTACCTAACTCATTGGGTAACGCAATAATAAGAAATAATACAACATTTGCTCTACTTTAAACCCCCAAAATTATAATTCTCTACTACCGATATATTGCTTATTTTTATCGTCATGGGACACCCTGTATAATGTTACTTTGTTTGTTGTTGTGTTGATTAAAATAAAATTAAAGGAAATGGGTATAGTTTTGGCAGCATAATCACCATTTCCACTCAAATAGAAAAGACGTATACCGCTATAATGGAAACTGATCCTATCTCACAAATGGTCGTAACTGATGTTTCTCAAAAAAATCTCAAAAACGGCTATTCTCAATGCTTCTTAATTTCAAGCAACTGAAAGTGAACCTCTTTTCCAAATCAATGTTTGTACGAAAAAAATATTATTTGTATCGTTAATACTTTTATACTGCAGTGAATAATGTAAAAATCTTTAACACGCTCTCCTGAAAAATGAGCATAAATGAGTTACGCCGGTTTGTGAGATTAACGACGAATCAGGATGTACCCAAAGCCCAAAGGGGTCTGTCGTAGCTATTAGATAACAAATATCATGAGTCCTGTTTCACTGTTCTACGCTGCAAACTTCATGTGCCTAGGATAGTATAGAACGTTGTGTGGTAGATTTTTGTTTGTACTCCTTTAAACAGTTAACATAATGTTTAGACGTTATTTCAATTACCTAACTGCTACACTACAGCTGAAACCATGCAGTCAACTAAACCAGAATAAGATTAGTCGTGATGCACTAAAAGGAGCAACTCTACATATAAACCAACTGTCTATGCACTGTGACAAGCAATGTATGTAAGCATTTAGAAAAATGCACCTAAGATGTGTGAACAAAAAGTAATAAATTAATAACGAACATAATTTGTGGCTTCAGTAGTTAAACAGATTATTATTTAGGCAAAAAAGTCAAATAACGTTAAGAAGACAACTGACAGATATAATTAATTAACCTGTTAAATCTATACTTGTTTAATAAATATTGAACAACAAATACCACCACTGAACCAGTGGGCACGATTTTTATATAAACTCCTTTTTCAATTGCGTTCACTTCAAATTCATATATGTTTTCTAGAACAATAACAAAAGCACCATGCTCATACTTATTGAATCGAAAACAATTTTAAAAACATATATGTGAGGGGAAATTTATATGTAACATGAAATATATGTTGTGATTTCCAATTCTCAAGAAACCTCACGTTTACCAATTACTTTACTGTGGCCTTTTTCGTACCTGCTGTCCCTGTGTCTTGTTAATGCCGGGTTACTGGTTGTAAACTAGGTAATTTGAACTTCAATCCGTATTTCATTCAAAAACAGAAAATTACGTATTCATAAAAGTTTGCCGTGAGACATATTAGGCTGCCGTGAAGGTACTCCACATGGGTCTTATTTTGAACGTCTGCGAATTTATGAATTGTTAGCCGGCGTCTATTTTCAATCATGTTTTAGAGACATTCTGGATGATGTTCGGTATATAATATAATAATAATTAAAAATAATCATTCTTTTGACTTTTCAAAATGTTGGCAAACAATTGTCCTATTCACTTTTTGAGCTCTAGTCAGATTAATAAACTAGAAATTTCAGGATGCCTTTTCAAGAACAGTTTCAGCCAATCTTTGCCAGCAGGACCAGATTCATTGTTAAATCTAAATTAAATCTTTCACAAAAACAAAAGCTTGGCTCCTAATCATTTTGGGTGTTAATGGCATTCCAATATTTGGAAATATTACTATTCTTTTCACAAGATCTGTTTCTCGACTTTTGTTCCTGATTGAATTGTTCTCTAAACGTTTCTTACGGTAATCCCGGTTTTTAAATGATTCCTTATCATGCGTGTTGGAATATTATAACGATTTGATGCAGCACGTTGTCAACCGTTTTTGTTCTACAGCTGCCGTGGCCGTTCGCAGGCTTTTTTCGCTCCATTTAAGGCATAGTAAATCAATCGGGTTAATAAGGCCCACAAGCTATCTGTACGAGCCTTATTAAGCCACTGGTTTAAAAAAAGTTTGCCGTGAGGGATATTAGGTTGCCGTGAAGGTACTCCACGTGTTTTGAAAGCAAGGATATATCATATATTGTAGAATCAACAAAATTTATATTGCACAAATCACAATCAACATGAATATAATGTAATCTAAAATGTTTTCTTCTCAGTGTGAATGTGGAACCAATAACCAAACAATCCACCATAATTCTAAAATAGTATTTACTGATGAGCTATGTAATACTACTTCATATACACAACTTCTGCGCGGTTATTGATTGGATACTGAGTCTATCTGGTTAAAATTACCACAAGGTTTTCTGGTTAGTATTTAGCAACAACTGAATAAATTTTAAAAAAAATGAAGTACCCAAATATCTCACAAAAATTTTATAAGATTAAAAATCCTTATTTCATATTATTTTAGGCCAAATAACTACGTACTTAAATAACAGTATTGTTTAAACAAGAGTAAAATGTGTGTGCGTGTGGGTGGATTGATGTGGGGGTGCGGATGTGTGAGTGTACATAATTATTCTAACTGTTATATAAAAAATAGTTTACAATTTACAATCAACTTACTTGTTTTTGGGTAGGTTTGTCCCTGATACCATACTTGCGTTCACTCCTGTCTATTTATATAAAGCCAACTTACCGTTTCTATACCATACCGTACAGTATAATCAAACACCAAGGGCTACTCCGGGCCTGTGTAATATATGGGCATTCAGTCGGCGACGGCGACCACATTAGATTTTTTAAAACACTATGCAATGGAAAGTGAATGTTATGCAATCACCCTCACCCTCATTATGTGCTATGCGGTGGCGATTGCAGGAGCGCATCCGACTTCAGCAACTGGAGGTGGCCAAAGAGCCGGAGCCAAAGCAGGAACATCTCAAAGAGCCGGAGCCGGTTTTTCACAAAGATACATTTTGTCGAGTTAAAAAGAATAAATAAAGAAACAAACTTACCCTTTGCTTACTATTAACGGCAGACTATTTCATGCCTGTCGATGAACCAAACCTCATAGCACCTGTTTCAGTGTTTCTATGACATCAAATGCTTGGAAGGGATATGGTATCATGACTTTCTCACAGATCAGTTGCGCTATTCTTTCGTCACTTCCACAATAAAATCAATGTTTGAATAATAGGAATAATTTTATGATTCCCCGATGACAGATGTTTTATTGTACCCAATAAACCAATGTACGTCATAAAGACGTATTATGTACGTAGACGTCTGACGTAGCGTACGTCTTATGTACGTACGGTAGTTCCGTTTGGATATCTTTAAGACGTACATAGTACGTACTTTGTCCACCCTTTTTAACATCTTATGTACGTACTTTTTCGACGTATTTCTGACATAGATATGACATATATAGGACGTAATTTTACTTCATATGGTATTTGGATTAATAGAGGTATATATTTTTTAACACTTTATTTTTTCATATAACAAACTGGTATAATATATTTAAAAAATAATAATAACTCTAGCTCAAAAAAAAATAGGAACCATTCTGGTTTAAATAATAGTATTTTAAATATTTAAATAATATACTATCTAAAGTTTATCTATTCTTTGCTTTTAGGCGGTCAGTGGCTCTGCGATGCCATGTGGCTATTGCTTCTTCACTTTCCTTTTTGTTTTTTGGAATTCTGGACTCCTCCGCAACAGCTAAAATTTATTTCATTTTTAGGTACATTTCATCTAAAGGGATTTGTATGGCTTAGGTGAAATCAAATTAAAAGTTTTGACCTGTAGAATTATTCATTAATAAGTTACTTCTAAACTTAAGACTGCAATAGGTATGTCTTATCTGGTTTACGACATACCTAGGACAAGCTTAGCAAATAAAGTATCGCAAAACTTATTTTTCTGTCTGCGACCCAGTCAGCTCTATGTGCTGGCAAGGGAGTCAGTCATTATTTTACGCAGACATCATGAAACTAGTAGCTTTTTTTCCTTGACTTCAAGATTACGTTCAAAACATTCCAGGTGTCTCTTGGCAGTTCTATAATGTTTATTTAATTTTGACTTATTGTTATTCATTATCTAAAATTATGTGCAAAAATAAAAAGCTAATAAACGCTTTATTGGTTACACTAGCTAGTTAACATACAGTGATAATGTGTTTTAGTTTTAAATTTCTTTAGTTCGTTTTTGTTTCTAGTAGTAATTTTCTTAGGTTATCAAGAATTCGTTGGCCACTGGTACTTTCTGAGATTCTATGCATGCACCCCTCTTATTAAAGAGTTAAAATAATGTTCAAATTATCCTACGTTTTATACTATGCATTTAATCCACTTACCTGTATACTCGTTAATAGAATTTTCTTTTTTTTATAACCAACGCCACACCAGCACCATAAATTCGGATTTCGGAGAAAGAGAACGAAAATTGCTACTACTGTCAGTACTCAGTTGTCACCTTTCACAGCTGTCAATCCAATGCTGCCAGATTTCAATTTTTTTACCTACTTTTGTTAGTATTCCCCAAGCGTAGGATAAAAAATTTAAAACTTTGCTACTTATTTAACTATCACGTCAAGGCAATTACCCCAATATTCAACGGTAAACAAAATTACCTCAATAACGATTAAAATTCATCAAAGATTAATATCTATTTCGTTTTGATTTCGTTTCCGAAGTGGACCGTTTCGGGACAGTCAAACCAACTGACAACACTGCTTAAACATTACTTTTGCAAAGCCTTCTGTTTTCTACAATGTTACTCTGAAGTCTGAGGTTTTGTGATTTGTAAAATAAGCCAAATTCTGCTGAATGGCTGAATTTTTTTAACTATCCATAATAATCCATAATTTTTCCCACACTTTTTGGAAGCTCAACAGTAATGAATGACATAACCTATAACGTTCGGGCAGCAAACGGTTAAAAAACATTAATTTTTTGAATGACAGTTTCACGTCCAATTTAAATAGTTTTCATAGTTTTTAGAAGTACCTATGGATTACGCTGCACGCTGCGGCTCTAAGGGGGTGTTGGCTCTTCGCTCTTACCCTCTTGGCCCTTTTTGCAGCAATGACTAAACGTACCTATTCAAAGAAATCTACAGTATTTATCAAAGATATCCGTCAATAATTTAATATATTTGATATAAGCTTATAAATGAACATTTTTAACAACGTCCATGATCATGACAGTTACCTCAGAAAAGGTATAACTATATAGTAAGTTCTTTACGTAGTAGTAACTACGTCTTATGTACGTATATTATGTACGTACCATGTACATCCCAAAATTTACGTACATAATACGTACATTTTATGTCCATGGACGTACGGACGTAAATATGACATAAAATGTACGTCTTATGTATGTACTGTGTTTACTGGGTAATATGCTTCACGGCAAACCAAATTTGTTGTAGACACCGGGCACATCTACTACGTAACATTTTTCTGTTTGTAAAAAGGGTTGCATAGTAATGTGGTTACTACATGTGAGAAAAATCTTATTTGTTCGAATCTATTAAGTATAAAATTGTTGTTCTGTATGGGATACTATTTCGAAAGTCAATCTACTTGATTCCATTTTCTCTTATATACAAGAAACAGAAAAACCAGGTACCCGTGTAATGCCATTTGTCTAGCTGCAATACTTTAAAAACTGTGACAGACTAGTGATGGCGGGACAACAGGTATAAAACGGCGTAGAAATATTTGAATGCACAGGAAATTATTTCATTCAAAAATAATAATCGTCTACAATTACTATTACACTTCTGTTGTGTTGTTTCATTGTAATATGCTACACGGCAAACCAAATTTATTGTGAATACCGAGTACATTTACTACGCAACATTTTTCTGTTTGTAAAAAGGTTGTTGCAACATGTGAAAAATCTTATTCATTCGAATCTATCAATTATAAAATTGCTGTACTGTATGCTTTTTACGATTTCGAAAGTCAATCTACTTGACGACATTTCGCTTATACACAAGAAAAAGAAAAATCGGGTACCCGTATAGTGCTATTTGTTTTAAAGTTTAATTAAAATCAACACACTACCAAGAGTGAATTAATCTAAATTTCTGTGTGTGTACATTTTCACTTATACTAGAAAAGAAAGAATCAGGCACCCGTATAAGACCTTTGATTTAAAGCTTAATTAAAGAACAATAAACTACAGATAGGGCAAGGGCTCCGAGTAACGACATACTAACGACTATCCGGTCCCAGTACCACATTAGATTTTCTAAAACAGCATGTGTCGGAAAGTGAATACATCATAGAATTTCAGAACGCGGAGCAATTGAGGTTTTGAATTGAGAAAAAAAATATTTTTTTGTGATAAATGGAGAGATCATATATAAGTTTTATAACAAAACTGTTTTTGTTTTCTTTTTTTCGCAATAATTCAAAAGTTATATCAGAATAAAAATGGGTTTTTGAATCGAGTACCGAAAACACGCCGACGGCTCCCGAACCCGTGTGACGTCACCATGGCGGTCAAGATGCTCCTTTGACCAACGACGTCCTACTCCGATACTAGATACTGTTGAACGGCATGTCTAAAACCACAAAGAAATCAAGGTTATAAAATTTTGTAGGTGGTTTGTTCCGCTTACGACTTATCATCAAACGCTGGATGTGAGTGTTATTAGTAGCCAGAAGATAATTAACATTGCACAATATTTCACTTGATCAGGTAATCAGGCACAACCAGCACCAACCCACATACACGCTAACTACGACGAATGGCTAAAAATCAGCGATGGCGGCACTATAGCTGTCCTTCGCGCAGGCATAAACTACCGGATGTATATATGATACATAGACCAACATATATTGTATATTCACATATGTATATACCTGCGTGAATATACATAGTATATTACACTAGTGTATATCATTTTTCATATGTACATTTAACGTCCTATGAATCCAAAATATACATGTTCAAATTGGAATATCTAATGTACATTCTATAGATGTACATAGTGTTATTTGGGTACTACTATAACTTCCAGGTCGTCCATATAGCAAGGCAAAGCTCGACTGCGAATGTGAAAATACGTTGTTCGCTTTTCAAGTACGATGTGCGAATGCGTTCGCGAGTGAGGAGGCGAAATACGAGAGCGAATGTGTAAATGCAGTGTAAAAATGGGTGCCAACGCCAAAATCTGGCGTACAAAATGGAATGTCAAAGTTACATAATATTTAATTACCAGCGGAAGCGTTTCATATGTACCAGCCATAGGCGACGAGTGGGCCATCAAACCCGACGGGGGTTATATGGCCGTATTTTGGTTCCAGAACCGGCCTTGTTTATCTACTTCCATCCACTCATAATTGGCTCACCCTGTATATAGAAATCACTTCAAAAGTCAAAAGCGAGACGGCAACTGTAACTTTCCAGTGTTTTCCGTACCCATTGAAAGAATGTTAATGCAGAAAGCGATTAATTAACAATTACAATAACACTAAAAATATACAGACGAATAAAATCGAAGCTAGCAGAAATTATATAGGATTGACCAGGCTATTTCATTATAATGCTACTGGAGTAGCCATATATTCTTATTTACAAATCTCAATAGTAATATAACAAATAAATCGGTTTTACAAAAAGTACTCTATTAAATCAATCAACCAAATCGAGCACTAAAGTCCCAAAGGAACTAAAAATAGTATATAATGTATATTCCGGACTCCGAATATATGTAATTTTATGTAAAATTATAAGATCATCGGAAAAGGTATTATAAACTACTCAAAATTACTATAGAATTACGTTTAATAATACAGACTTTTAATAAACTTTACTTATTCTAGTAGTGTTTGGAGCAATCTATATTTACCTCTAGCGGTATTTCCACCAACGAGCTGATAGGTGGCATCTTCAGCGGAAATAAGAATATCCAACAAATCGTTGAGATTGTGAACTTTCATCCACTTTGATTGCTGGAATGTATGATAGTAATTTTCTTGCTTGCATTTCTGCTCGCAGTTTGCTTTACATTTGCCTTCGATTTTACAGAGCTTCAGATCTTCAATGTCTTTTATGCCATCTGAAATTCAAGTTTGTATTAGGCAATTAGTAAACTTTAAAGTGAGAAAAAAGCTTTGCGAATCATTGGTGTTGTCTATGTTCAGTTATGTTCAATTACTGTGATGAGTGGATGAAAAGCAGAACTCAAATTATTCAAAATCCAAATTAGCTGTGTCCAATTTTTATTTGGGCTAAGGAAATATGATCATGTCAATCAAAAATATAAAGACTGCAAGTCGCTTTGGTTGGGCAATTTTGAAAAATATAAGTATTTAATTTCAATTCGTAAAATTTTGTCTTCATTAAAACCAGAATATGTATGGATCTAAGAAAATATGCTCATGTCAATCAAAAATATAAAGACTTCAAGTCGCTTAGGTTGGGACATTTTAAAGAATACCTATAAGTATTTAATTTCAATTCATAAAATTGTGTTTTCATTAAAACCAGAATCTCTAAGACAGAAGCTGATTTTTAGTTATGAGGTTCATAACAAAACTGTTCAAGAAGCCTACCGACGTTGATGCATGCTGCGATTCCTGAATCGACTCAAGATTTAATGAAACTTGCATCAGTTGCATAAGTTCCTACTCAAATCGAAACCAGTTCCGATGACTGAATCAACTTGATATTTAATGCATGTTTCATGCAACACAAGAATGAGTGAAGTTATTCTTAGAACTATTTGCATTTGGAAATTATCCTTGCGTTTTTCCACAAGTTCTTCATATGTTCATATGTTCTTCGTATTATGTTTTTATCTGAATACCTTTTAGCCTTTGTATTTGAAAGCCACGTGTGCAGATGATAAATGTTTATGAAATCTCCCCAAAATAGTCGATCACGCTCCATCATGTAATTTACAAACACACAAATAAATAACTAAAATAATGCGACTAGATCTAGATACACGTTGAAACCTGCATCAGCGTCAATGATTCGGCGTCATGGCTCACCGACTAAAGCGGCCTACAACAGACGTTGATTCATGCTGCGATTTCTGAATCGACCCAAGATTTCATGAAACTTGCATCAGTTGCATAAATTCCTACTCAAATTAAAACCTGTTGCGATGCCTGAGGCGCCTGATATTTTATGCGCGTTTCATGCAACACAAGAATAGTAGGCTGAAACGCTTGAAATCTGTATCAGCGTCACCGACTCCTACGTGATTCAGTACTACACACGCTATTACTTGAATCATGAAGCGTAGAATTCGATGCCTGCATCGCAGCATGCATCAACGTCTGTAGGCCGCTTTAAAATGGGATTCCAGATTCTGCATCGCTGAAAGCCGCAACTGATGCCAAATACGTGATTCAGTACTACACACGCTGCTAATTGCATCATGAAGCGTAGGAGTGAGCTCTCCCAGATAATATCACCGAAGGCTGTCCGAACGAGGAACACAGAGAGGCTCTGCGAGCGCATCTTTACCAGATAGAGGTCCCTACTCCTCTAACCAATCTCCTCCAGCATTCCTTGTTCTGGAGAACTTCGACGCTGTGGAATGAGCTGCCGGGGAATTTATTTCCCGGCGGCTACAACCTGCAGCGTTTCAAATGTAATGTGCACAGACACTTCCACAGTGACGTAGGCTTTCAGCCTTTGCGGGAGGCTGACCATAAAAAAATATTCTTCTGAAATACAGACGCTGTCATGTTTTCTGTTAAAAACATGCTACTTGTGACTGATTAACTAAAGCTAGATTTTCAATAAGTAGCTTGTTATTACAGCTTACTTTTAGTATCTTTTTACTAAATTAATAAACATTTTTCCTTTATTTTTACTTTTTAACTTTATGTAATCGTTTTTTTTTCTTTTTATTATGTTATTGGCTCTGATCTGAGATCAACTGGCCAGTTGTATTACATCACCGTATTAATCTTTTATGTAATTTTTTATACATTTATAGTTGTGTATATCGTATTGAACGTCCTTCTTCTAACCGACATGAGCAGTTAAACATAAGAGTAGCCAAGAGCCAAGGCTAAACTTCGCTGCTCATGTCCATCTTGGTTTTTTGAGATCAAGACGATATTATTATTATTGTCATTATGGCATTAATATACCAGAAATTATGTAACTGTATCTGACTTACCTACTGTAATTAAGTTGCATGGTCTACCAAGCGTTCTCTTGTACTATTCTACTGTATGGTTTAACGTTTAGGGAAGAAAGATGGAGTGAAATATCATCCTGACCTTAAAGGCATCTATTTAGAGATGTATAGTGAGGGGGAGGATATATTATGCAGTAGGGCTAAATGCAATGCAATTTTTATTTATTTATTAGTGCACAAATGGCAGAACATTTTGATGATCAAGTTCTGATCACTCGAAGGCATTGAAGCGCGTAATGCTGAAGGGTCAAAAATCACAAAGTTGATCAAATATAATTGTTGAACATTTATCAGCATTCGTGTACCTAAACCAAGCTCTCGTTGACATACAACATGATTTCACACGGGTATTAATCATGAACAAGACAAGGAGGGTCATTGGCATCGATGGGACCCATACAGACGTACCGCTTGAATTTCCAATAAACAAGCCATCGCTTTCGATCGGGTGCCGTTGTGCCATCGAGATTATTTGCAGGAGAATTACGTTGTGTGACGTCGACGATGTTCACAACGCATAAGATTCCTGTTATTTTTCAAGAACCCAGGTTTAACCGACCGCCGCCGATGGTTTTGCGTGATTCGTAAACCTATCCTTCTATGTACCTCGACCCTGTATACTGAATGGGAATTGCAGTTTATCAACATTTGCTGTACCATCAGAGAGCGAACGAGAAAGTCAACATTGAGGGAGTAACGAGTAACCGTTCTTGTTGTGGCTTGTGGTTTGTGACTGTGCAAAAAAACTAACTCCGAATACTTTATTTTACTTCCCACACCGATAGGTGAGGGGAGTATTGTAATCGCGAAAATTTTCGATTTTGAGATAATACACTTTTTGGGCGTTTCATGGTGTCTACATAACGAAAATCCACGTCACTCATTTCCGTCGGTCTGTCTGTCTGTCTGTCGGTCTGTCTGTCTGTCTGTCGGTCTGTCTGTCGGTCTGTCTGTACGCGTTTTTCTGTCCTCGTGATCTCAGAAACCGCTGCATGGATTGTGATGAAATTTGAGCAGCGATATGCTGTGGGGTCGTAGTAGGTAATGCTGCTATAATTTTGAAAATCGGTGCATTGGCGGCGGAGTAACTAGCAAAAAACGAAAAATTTCAAATATTGCCCAAACTTCGTTTTTAGGCGTTTTAGGTGTTCCTGATCATTTTCTATTTTTTTTGGGTGGGGGTGGAAATTGGGGTGGTTGGGGGTTGGGGGGGTTGTAAAATTGAAAAATTTGTTGTATTCATAATAGACTACCCACTGACCTGTGAAGGAACACCTAGCGACATAAATAACTTTTTTAGGTCTATCCAAACATTGCCTTATGCCTATTACAGAAACTAAAGGTAGAATTTTTTCCGATGTATACATATGAGTATTGCTTTAGATCGTTCTATATTATGTAACGAAGAAACTGTTCAATTGATTTTAATGAAATTTTGACACAGTATTACTACCGTGGCGAGGATGGAAAATGCGTATGGATTTTATAAATCGTGCCAGTGGCGGCGCAGAAACAATAAAAAAACTAAAAATATAAAAACAGCTCAAACTTCGTTTTTAAGTGTTTTAGAGGTTCCTCATCATTTACCGAGTTTTTTTGGGTGGGGGTGAAATTCGGGTGGTTGGGGGGTGGGGGTTGAAAAACTGAAAAATTTGCTGTATTAATAATAGGCTGTCCGTTGACCTGTGAAGGAAGACCTAGCGACATAAATCACTTTTTTAGGTCCATCTGAACATTGCCTTGCCTATTACCGAAACTAAGGGACTTAGAATTTTCTGTATACATACGAGTACGTATTGCTTTAGACCGTTTTGTATTTTGTAACGTGGAAACTATTGAATTGATTCTAATGAAATTTTTACACATTATTACTACTGTGGTGAGGATGGAAAACGCGTATGCTTGTTATAAATCGTGTCAGTGGCAGCGTAGCAATAATCAAAAAACTAAAAATATGAAGACAGCTCAAACTTCGTTTTTAGATGTTTTAGGGGTTCCTGACCGTTTTGTACCTTTTTTGGATGGGGGTGAAATTGGGGTGGTTGGGGGGGGGGCGAGGGGTTGTAAAACTGAAAAGTTTGTATTATTGATAATAGGCTGTTCACTAACTTGTGCAGGAAAGACCTAGCGGCATATGACAATTTGGGGGGGGGGGGGGTACTGGCGATGATTTTGTTGCAAGGGGATCTCAAACTAAATCTTTATGCTATGGGACAGTAATAAACTGGTATCACCGTAATGTGTGGGAAGTACTGCGTCAATCAACTTGACTCCATTTTTTTTCCTATCTCCCATCGACTTTTGGGGACTCCCTGTTGTTTACTTATAATATCAAGAAAAACAATAAATGTACATATTGTTAAGTATTTTGACGCTCTGAAGCCAAACAAAGACTTAATTTAGTTTAATTTAATTAAATTTAACTTTATTGGATATATCAGTCACCAGTTTTGCAAGACCAAAAGTTGTATAATGTTACCAAAGTCAGAGTAGCGACCACGAGGAAATCTATTTTTAGATACAGAGATACAAACACCCTCACTACAACCTCAATTGCCACCTACCCGGGAAAACAAAAAGTGATCAGGAACTCCTAAAACACATACAAGACGAGTTCTGGAAATCTCAACTATTACACCTAATTATTCAGACGCGACTACTCCGATTTAAAAAAAAATACTTCGCGGTAGAAGAATTGCGACAAATAGATAAACCGACTGACAGACAACAAACCGACCGACGAAAATGAGTGACATAGATTTTCGTGATATAGAGAAGTTCGCAAATTTAAATCTATATAACTTTCTAGTTTAGCTCTCATAGAAATATAGGGTAACCTGAATTTCCTTGACACGTGATATTTTCGTAACAAAAAAAAAGTTTAAAGGGAAACTGAGTGGAATTTTTGAAAGTACTACAGGGTCTATCATATCATGCTTTTAAAATATTTTTTTATACTTCAGCTCTTAATACTCACCCTCAGCTTTTATTTTTCAAATAGCACCAAATAGTTTTTTCTACAAAAATTAAGTTCTTATACATATTATTTAAAATCTTGCAGTTCCTTTGATTTTATAAACAAACCTATTCTTTTCGTGAAATCATTAGCATAACATAAACAGAATAAGAATTTTCTTGACGCAAAAAACTGATAACAATAAAAAACGGAAAAAATAAAACTAACTGGAATCCCCGTTACTAACCGGGTACTAAACGACTGGGTACCGATGCTTTCGAGAAAAAAAAGGCCTTTTAAAAGCTTTTTTATGCTTTTTTATTACGAAAGTATTACGCCTCAAACAAATGCTCATTTTATTTATTTTATGTTAATGTTTTTACGAAAAAATTGGTTTTTGTATGAAGTCAAAGGCACTACAAGTTATTAACTAAAATAATGACCTCATTAATGTAGGAAAAGCTGTGGAAAAAGGAGTAGGGGGTAAGTTTTAGGGGTTGAAGTAAAAAAATGTTTCGAAAGTATGGTATGATAGATCATTCGGTACCACTGAAAGTCCCACTTAGTTTTGTTTTTCATCTGTTTTTTTTACCAAAATATTACGCCTCAAATAAATCCTTACTTTATTAGTTTTAATTATTTTATGCTTAAGACTTTATGAAAAAAATAGCTTTGTGTTGAAAAAACTATTACGTGCTATTTGAAAGAACAAAGTTGGGGGTGAGTTCTAATGGTTGAAGCAGAAAAAAATGTTTTGAAAGCATGCTATGATAGGCCGTGTAGTAACGTATGTTGCAAAAGTTTTGAGAAGTTTTTCAAAAAATTAAAAAAATATCTCACAATAATATATTTGAACTGTAACAACAACTACAAAAAATAATATTTCTTTACATAAAAATGATATTAAGGTACTGCTAGTAGGCCATGATCTTCCACGGCTCGCAATTTTCTCTTAATATTCCTCATTAGGTTTTGGACAGATTCTAAATCAATTTCTCTGATCTTTAGCATTGTTTTTCTTCTTAAGTGCTGTTCATTTTGAGCTTCCCAGCCATTTGGGCCCAAAAAGTCTTGCTTGAGGAAGATTGAGATGGTTATCGTTTCGTGGTACAAAAGGTATTCCGTGTTGTTTTAGCCAGTTTATCGTACGCAAAGCATAACGACTTGAAGCCAAATCTGGCCAAAACATTATATTGTCATTAGCATGGTGGGTATTAATTAAATTTAGTAGTATAGGCAAACATCTCTGAGTATATACTTTTGCGGTAACCGCTTCGGCCCTAACTCGTCCAACGTACGGCTGTGAAATACCGTTGTCGGATAT
This sequence comes from Callosobruchus maculatus, assembly GCA_951848785.1. Lineage (NCBI taxonomy): Eukaryota > Metazoa > Arthropoda > Insecta > Coleoptera > Chrysomelidae > Callosobruchus > Callosobruchus maculatus. The sequence continues at coordinate 6,556,078 of CATOUR010000026.1, read as the reverse complement.
AGCGCACCACACTAACACTTTGTTTTCAAACTTTTCTTTTCGTTTAAATTTTACATTATATGGACAGGCTTCAAAGTCTCTTGTATAAAACCATCCTTACCTTTGATTTCTGAGTTCGAAAATGTGAAATACTTTTCATCGTCAATAATAATTTTTATGTTGCCAGCAAAACGAGTACGACGTAAATTGCGACAGCATTGAGGAATTCTTTCTACCTGATTTCGGGAATGCCTTGGGCATTTTCTTCTTTTTCGGAATTTTAAGTTATTTCTCTTCATTTCTCTACAGATTGTGCTAGTATTGACGTGAAAAATGCGTCCAAGTTTTCGTGTTGAAGTTCCAACTCGCTGTTCACTTCTGCTGACCATTCTTTGAACTGTAGCAGCATTCAACGCTCTTGGACGTCCACTTTTTGGTAAATTTATACAAGGAATACCTTCTTCACATTTACGGATCGCTCGATAAATTGTGGCAACAGAAATATTTTGATCATGGTATAGGCGAACTATTTCTTTTTTGTTTAAGTCGTTCAACTAGACTGTAAATACTCTTCCGAATATCTAATTTGTACGACATTTTGACAACTTAGATCATAAGCAAAATGGTTCTATCTCCCGAGTTTTGAAAAAAATTCTCAAAACTTTTGCAACATACGTTGCAAAAAACTTGAGTATGTTTTTTACAAGTGTGTAATGAGAATTTACCTTTTTCTTTCCTAATGAGACTCCTAAACGACTGCACAATCGGTCTGTAGCCAGTGCATCTGCAAAGAACTCCTCCGAACGAGTTTTCCACGGTACTTTCTGTCAGCTGACCTCCAGATCCTTCCATTAGCGCAAACATGTTCATCACCATGCCTGGAGAACAGAAACCACATTGGGTTCCGTTTCCGTTTGCTAAAGAAGTTTGTACCGGATGGAAGCCTTGAAGTGGGCCTCCTATTCCCTCTACCGTGTGAATCTTCCAGCCGTGACATGAGAGTATTGAAACCAAACACTAATAACAGAAAGAAGGTATTAGCTTCTGAAATTCAGTTATACGTAAAATATATCGTATCTCAATATACAAGGTGAGTTTTTAGTACCGGCTCGGTCGATAACTCCAGTATTGTAGAAGAAATTTGTATATAAAAGTTGTAGCCACGGATACGCTCCTTGCTCAGAAAATATTAAAATTTATACAGGGTGATCCATAACTACGTGGTGATGCAAACTTGGATTTTTTAAGTGAGACATCCTATATACTATTCCATATTCAAATTCTACTAATGATTTCTGTTCTTTCAATATAGGGTATTGTTACATTATACAGGGTTTTTCAGAAGTTATGACCATTTTTATATCCAAATCGCGGTCAAATGAACGTACTGTATATCAAAAAAATGGAGTCAAGTTGATTGACTCAGTACTTCCCACACATTACTGTGATATCAGTTTATTATTTTCCCATAGCATGAAGCTTTAGTCTGAGATCCCCTTGCAACCAAATCATCGGCAGCCTTCCCTCCCTTAAAATTGTCTTACGCCGCTAAGTCTTTCCTTCAGAGGTCAATGGACAGCCTAAAACATCTAAAAACGAAGTTTGAGTTGTTTTCATACTTTTAGTTTTTTTATTATTGCTATATACGCTGCCACTGACACGATATTTAACAAATATACGCGTTTTCCATCCTCACCACGGTAATAATACTGTGTCAAAATGTAATTAGAATCAATTTAATAGTGTCCACGTTACAAAATACAAAAAGATCTAAAGCAATAAATACTCGTATGTTAGTGGACAGCCTATTATGAATACAAAAAATTTCTCAGTTCTTCAACCCCCCACCCCCTAACCACCCCAATTTCACCCCACCCAAAAAAACGCAGAAAATGATCAGGAACCTCTAAAACGCTTAAAAACGAAGTTTGAGCTGTTTTTATATTTTTAGTTTTTTTATTACTTCTGCGCCGCCACTGGCACGATTTATAAAAACCATACGTGTTTTCCATCCTCGCCACGGTAGTAATACTGTGTCACAATTTCATTAACATCAATTCAACAGTTTCCTTGTAACACAATATAGAAGGATCTAAAGCAATACTCTCGTATGTTTACACCAGAAAAAATTCTAAGTCCCTTGGTTTCTGTAATAGGCAAGGCAAAGTTCGGATGGACCTAAAAAAGTTATTTATGTTGCTAGATCTTCCTTCATGGGTCAGTGGACAGTCTATTATGAAAGCAACAAGTTTTTCAATCTTACAACCCCCCACCCCCCAACCACCCCAATTTCACCCCCACCCAAAAAAAGTAAAAAATGATCAGGAACCTCTAAAACGCCTAAAAACGAAGTTTGAGGAATATCTAATTTTTTTTGTTCTTTGCTAATTACTCCGCCGCCCCTGCACCGATTTTCAAAATTATAAGAACATTACCTACTACGACCCCCCAGCATATCGCTGCCCAAATTTCATCACAATCCATGCAGCGGTTACTGAGATTACGAGGACAGAAAAACGCGTACAGACAGACCGACAGACAGACAGACCGACAGACAGACAGACCGACAGACAGACAGACCGACAGACAGACCGACGGAAATGAGTGACGTGGATTTTCGTTATGTAGACATCATCAAACGCCCAAAAAGTGTATTATTTCAAAATCGAAAATTTTCGCGATCACAATACTCCCCTCACCTATCGGTGTGGGAAGTAAAATAATGGATCAAAAATTATTTTTTTTTACATTAAAAGATTAAAAATATCCTTTAGTTTTAAAATCGGCTATAAAAAAGTCCGTGGCACATATTCGTATACAGGGTAATGTAGAATGCAAAATCTTATTATACCAATATTATATAATATGCTCTTTCATCTTTATATAGCACTTGTTATGGCTGCATTCATTAGTTTCTGAGATATTTCGATTTTTCTACAAATTTTAAATATACCTTCTATTTGTTTACTAAAATTTATTTATTTTGAGATAATACTGTCAAATTTTATTTTTGCTTGACAAACAACTAAAATGTAAGGCCTTGATCAAGTCAAAATACTGAATTAACGAGATAATAGTCAATAGGTCAAGTGTGCTGAGAAAACAATTTTATAGACGTCATGCATACTTATCAAGCAGATGTATCAGGTAGACTGTGAAATATTAAATAACACAGTCCAAATAAAACGATTCTTCAGTCGTTCAAACGCATTAGTTTTAGAGTGCCTCCGTTCTGGATATTGCTGTTCATAGTTGATATATTCTAGAGGCAAGTAGACAATTTCTCAAAGATTCCCCTGAATACCCTCAATGGAAACATTATTTTTTAAAGCTGGTTATTCACACAGTACGGAATTGTTGAGCAGGTTATGAAAACTGTCAATTTTTCAAAGCCTACCTGATAAATCTGCTTGCATAACGCCTACAAAATTGTTTCCTCAGCATACTTGACTTTATTATCTCGATGATTTAGGGTTTTAACTTCATTAAATAGCATAGTGACCTTATAATTTAGTTGTTCGTTAAATAAAAACAAATTAGATAGTACTTTCCCAACATAAATGAATTTCAGTACACAAATAGAAGCTATATTTTAAATTTACCGAAAAATCTAAATATCTCTGAAACTGATGGACGTAGGTAAGACAAGTGCTATAAAAAGATGACAGAGCATATTAAAAGCAATTTTTTGGGATAATAAAATATTGGGTGTTACATTAAAAAAAACAGAAAATCTGGATTTTGCATTCTTCATCACCCTAAAAAAACAGAAAATCTGGATTTTGCATTCTACATCACCCTGTATACGAATATGCGTCATGCGTAAAAAAAATAATTTTTGATTCATTACTTTTTGATATACAGTACGTTCATTTGACCGCGATTTGGATATAAAGATGGGTCAGAACTCTTGAAATGCCCTGAAAGAACGGAAATCATTAGTAGAATTTGAACATGGAATAATATATAGGGTGTCTCATTTAAAATAATGCATGTTTGCATCACCACGTAGTTATGGATCACCCTGTATAAATCAAAATATTTTCTGACCAAGGAGCGTATCTGTGCCTACAACTTTTATAAACAACTTTTTTCGCTATCTTCTACAGTAGCGGAGTTATCGCCCGAGCCGGTACTAAAAACTCACCCTGTATCTGCCTAACAGCTCGTTCACACGATGCGGTAAAATCCATCCACACGGTGAGCCTACGAAACGCCTACGGCGATTTCGTCGTTTCGGTCGGGTGTTATCACCGAAAATTGAATAACTGATGCGGGATTAAAGCTTAATCGGTAGTAGGCACCCAGATGAGACCTTTGACTTAAAATAGGGTGAATCCAAAGTTTCCAGTTTAGTAATCTACGCCTCCTTCGATGATACTCGTACCAATAGGTACAAAATTATAAACATATTTACGTCCATTTGCTAGAAAACTATTCAAAAATCAACCAAAAACCCGGGATTGGCTGAAAATCTGTTTACAACCGTTTTTTGTGTGAACCCTATTGTTTTAACGTCCTTCGTGTGAACATACCATTCGGTTTGCGCCGGTTCGTTAAAATTATCAAAACGGTGGTTTGACCGCATCGTGTGAACGGGCTGTTACACTTCTAACTGTTTGCCAAACAAGTTTTAACTTCCATAAAAATGTATGTGGCAAACATCGCCAAGTTGAACCATTTCCACTATCGAGGAGTCCAAAAAGTGGGGAGATTCAGAAGTATATTCAATACTATCTGCTGCATACAATGAGAAGGTAAGAAAGGACAGGGAGCAAAAGGTTTACATCTGCTCTGACAGTCAGATGGCACTGAAAGCCATCTGCGGGCCCGGAGTCAGGGCACCCCTGGTTCAGGAGTGCGTGGAGAGACTAAAAGAGCTGTCGAGGTTCTAGGAAGTTACCTTGATGTGGGTTCTGGGTCATACGGGGGTTCCTGGTAATGAGGAAACCAATATGCTGGCCAGAATTGGCTCCGGAGCAGTGGCGTAACTAAGGATCCGCAGGGCCGGCAGCTGCGGGGGGCACCGTGGTTTTGGGGGCCCCGTGGTCTTGGAAGCCCAGGCTCCTCAAGCGCCATGGTTTGTGCAACAAGAAAGTACTAAATTAAAAAGTCGCTTTCCTTGTATGTTAGTATTTTTTACAAATAATACCTATGAACCCCATGATACATACGTATCATTGAAAAAGTGTGACGGTATTGCATTTTAAGCTAAACCTCAAAAATCGGTGCAGTATCCACAGTGAATGGAAAAATACGGCAAGACAGCATAGGTCAAAAATGTTTTGGCTAATTTAGCTTGGTGTCTTACACAACACAGGTCTCACAGACAACCAACGCATAGGTGTAAAATATAAACTAAACAGCGACCTTCTAAAAAAAAATTTGAATCGAAAAATGTGTTTTCAAACCACGAATTTTGTAACTTTTTGGGTTATTTAAACATGTAAAAGTCATTGTACAGTTTGTATTTTACAGCTATGTGTTGGTTGTTTGTGTGATCTGTGTTGTGGAAGATGCCATGTTAAATTAGTCAAATATTTTTTGACGTTTTTTGTTTAAGAACTGCATTTGAAAGTCTGTGACTCACAGCACATTGCTGTTTTTTGCGAAAGCTTGGCAGTCTTCTTTATGCAGTGACCCGTGTTTCTTTCCAAAATTTTGGCCACAACCCCAGGATTTTCTCTTTATAATATATACAGGGTGAGTCCTAAGTTGATACTTTTTTTTTACCTGTGTATAGATGTCGTTGAATTAAACTAGTTTTTCAAAAAAATTTTTTAGAAAACTGAAAAATAAGGCAAATTCAAAATAAAAAATATAAATCTAGGCTTTAGTATCAAGACGTATCTACCTAGTCTGTTTATGTTTAGTTTTTGCTCGATTAGGCATTGTACCTGTCAGATAGTGCAGTAGTCACTTTCTGTTTAACTTTGTTAAATTTAAATTGGTAGTTCCTAAAAGTGGCACATTATTATAAACGCAACTTTTAGTATTTATCAATTTAGGATTAGCTACAATAAACTGAATGTGACTTGTGCACTAATTGACAGGTACAATGCCTGATGATAAGATGAAAATTAGAGCAAAAAACTAAAATTAAAGAGACTAGGTACGCCTTTATACACAACTCCAGACCAGGGCCAGACATACCTTTTTGATTCTGTATGTCGCTTATTTTTCAGTTTTTGAATAAAAGTTATTTGAAAAAGTTGTTCATTTTAACGACTTCTACACACAGTTTAAAAAAATATCAACTTAGGACTCACCCTGTATATTTTACATAAATAATATATTATGGAAAAAGAAGCCTAGGAGAATTTCTTGCAGGGGGGGGGGGCGGTAAGTATCTTACGGGGGGGCGCAAATTTGAAGTTACGCCACTGCACTGGAAGACAGTTTACTGGCCCAGAGCCTGTTATAGCATTAAGTATGCAGCAGGTAACGTCAGCCCTCAAAAAGTGAGTGAACGATATCATACATAAATAGTGGAGGTAAGTGAAGAATGCAAACAAGCCAAGGATTTTACAACTGGGCTGCACATCTAGAGCAGCATGGCTAGGAACCAAGGTAGATGGGCAAGCAGAAACCTCGTGGGTGTTCTGATAGACGGATAGCTCATTACGTAAAAAAAGGTCACTCGGTGAAGTAAAAATTTTGTCATTAACAGATTCGGTAGGTATCAACATATCGATAGGAGTGTCGTTAGAACGCGCCGTAGACGGATAAAGTAAGGGTGGGGGGTTAAATATTTAAATACACATTTTTTTTCGCATAATAAATGATGAAGTACAGCTCCGAAAATTTGCAATACAAACAGAAATATGAGAAAGTAGGAAAACATTGTCAGAAATGTAGCCGAAAGGTAAAGAGTCGTCAGAAAGCCCTGAAGTCGCGAAAAATGTTCCAACAATTATGTCACTCGGTATATTTCTGACAATTTACATAGGTACTCATTCTATGAGTCAAAATGAACCCAATCACAAATCGTCAGAAGGCTAGATGGAAGAATATCGGGGATATTATCTATAGTAACAACGTCGGTTCCACTCAATTTATCATTATATCTCGACATTCTTACTATAGATAATATATCCGATATTCTCCCATCTAGCCTTCTGGTGATTTGTAATTAGGTTCATTTTGACTCATAGAACGAGTATGTAAATTGTCAGAAGTGTACTGAGTGAGATGATTGTTGCAAATTTTTTCGCAACTTTAGCGCCCTCTGACGGCTCTTTACCTTTTGCCTACACTTCTGCACTTCTTACAATTTTTCCCCAACTTTCTTATAATATTTCTGTTTGTATCGCAAATTTTCAGAGCTGTACTTCATCATTTATTATGCGAAAAAAATTGCATACTTTCAACCCCCCACCCTTACTTTATCCGTCCTCGGCACGTTCTGACGACTCACCTATCCCTATACCCTGTTACCCAATACCTTAAACTGTCATCCGTGTCAAAAGCGAACAGATGTTCGGCTAGTGATATAAAAAAATCCCCGAGAATGAATCTTGACACAACCCTTGACGGAATACATACAGGGCTGCACTCGGTGCTTGTACCACTACTAATGAGTAATTGACTCTTAACAATGTATAAATGAAAAATTGTATTTGTTTCGGTCAAGCATTTTTGCTGTCAATTTTTAGATAATGAATCAATTTCTTGTTCACAAAAATAGTCATTATTTTTTGGCAATGAGATATTCCGTAAGAATATTACTAAGACAGTCGTGACTTGCAGGTTTGCCAATTCTGACCACTGGTAAAAAATTAAATCTGAGATGCACTTCTTCATCAGCTGATACATATCAAATAGACGTCAAGCCAGTTTAAAGATCAGGTAACAGAGAGTAAGTTGATACCTACCGAATCTGTAAATAGTGTAAATGACAAAATTTTTACCTAAGCGATCGACCTTTTTTTAAGTAGCGAGCTCTTAAACTATGACAGGGCTCAGGCGGCATCTATCACTATTATGTACGGAATAATTAAAAAAATCATAAATATCTTTAAAACCATCAAAGATAGAACCACACATGCCCAGAGAAAAGTGTAAGAGAATTTAATTTCGCATCCACTGATGTGAAACTTATCATACCATCCCATTTGAAAAAAAAAGTTTTTAACGTTTTAACTTTTTCAAATTTGAAAATTGCTATTCTATTGATTTAATGTACAAGGATCTCACTGAAACACAAGTAACACTACAAATAATTTAAATAATTTAGCATATTCTGCGGCTTTCAAATTTCCCAGTCCCCAGTCTTGTCCTTTGGGTTGGCTAGTAGCTGTATATGTGTTTTAGACTTAGCTGTAAATTGGAAACCATTTGTCTGAAATATGTTATTTACCTCACCTGTTGGATTTTTGTATGTAAAAATTGTGTGTCATTGAGTGGTTCAACTAGCAATATACATGATTATTTTACAAACCGAATTAACAGCAAAGACGTTGCGCTTTCCGTTGACATTTTCTTCGACTGCTACTATGCATGTTCCACAGCCTCCTTCTAAGCACATGCGTTTTGTTCCAGTTAGATTGGATTTCTCTCTAAGGTAGCTGTTCAACGTCATTTCGGGGGTTACGTCATTGGTATGGACTAGAGGATAAGAGAAAAAAAAAATACGTCTAATGAATATTCTTACCCAGGTAGCCTGTGAGTGACAAAACAAATGCATTATGTGTTTAAGGGCCGGTTTCTCAATGTCCAGTTAAAAGTGTCAGATAGGTAGCTGCCAGTTAGCGTTTCTATGGATACAACTGTCAGATAAGATTTACGTGAATTCGTAAGTTTAACCTTCAATTGTTTAACCAATTTGTCTAATAGTTGTCCGTTAAATTCTACATAAATGTTTAACTGAACATTGAAAAACCGGCCCTAAGTCATTCAGTCACACGACAAAATTTTGTAGACGAAGTTACAAAGTTTCAGTTTCTGTAAGCATTTTTGCGAGTTTTTAAACTTTCTCCGGAAATTTGTATAGTATACAGGTTGAGTCAAGCTCAACGCCTCGGACTCTTGTGACCAAACGCTATCTCTCTTTAGGAAAATAACGGTGTGGATGTATGTATGCGGAGTTAAACTAGATTTAAAAATAATGCTTTTTATACCGGACGTCTAACAAAAGCGTATATCAAAGTTGTTTTTTTAGTATAACACCCTGTATATTATTCCACATTCGGATTCCTTGGTCATATCTAGTGTAACTTTAAGTATCACATGCTGAATTTGAAACGAACGGTTTAGATACAAAAAACTATTTTTGGTATAAGTAGATATATCAAAAAAGAAATTTAATATTGGTTATAAAACTTAGGAGGCTCTGACTTTACAGTATGACAAAGCATGAAATGCGTCAGCTTAGGTTAACCTGTCAAATTTAAATTACTTTTGTACTTACAGAAATTGGTAGATTCATTAAGGAAACTTCAATCAGAAATAACCTGATTTTTTCGGCATTAAATATGTATAACAATAACTTGTTTAGATGCAAAAAACAATTAGCTTAGCGGGAAGATACAGACAGAGATGCAGAGTAAAAAGACAAGATTATAAAAAGTACTTACAACAAATCAACTCTAACCAGAAACAACATATCTAAGGTCGAAGTGAAGCTCGAGTACGACAGAAATGGGTATTTTTCACAGCCTACTAGCTACTGTACTGTACTGTACTAGAGGCTGGAAATTTACAAAATGATTGAAAATTTTGAAAGGAAAGGGAAGCTACCACAGAATTTTGCTGGCAGTTTAATACCTTCATAATAAAATTTCACATTCAATGATATAAAAAAGTATTCATTTTCGTCAAGTCAAAAGTAACGATACCACTGTCTGAGTTCTTCAAATTCTTCTTTTTATGTTTTTAATAATCCTAAATGCCTAAAAGATGAAGCTTGAGCATTTCAATTTCGTTAATATAGGATCAATCCTTTCGAATTTATAAAGTCAAAGAAGAAAGTATAATTATGTATTAAGTATACAGGGTGTAACTAAATAAGCGTAAAACATTTAAGGGGGTGATTCCTCATCGAAAAAAGGATAGGATTTTTCATATCAAGAAACTTCATTGGAGCATCTCTTGTTAAGATACAGCTCCTTAGAAGATGTGCATAAAATTTGTTAAACAATTTTTCACAAGCACAAAAAAGTTACCATATTGAAGTTAACCTGACATTTTCTACCAAAAAGACACTTAGCCAGTAATTTATTTGGTTTACCCCATGGTTTTAAGGGTTGTCTTATCATTTGTTTACCAGTTGCATTGGAAGTAAGTGTTAGGGGTTGCGTTTTCCACCCCTTACAACCATGGGGCAAACCAAATAAATTACTGGCTAAGTGTCTTTTTGATAGTAGAAAATGTCAGGTTAATTTCAATACTGTAACTTTTTTAGTGCTCGTGAAAAAAATGGTTAAACCAATTTTATGTATTTTCCTTTAAGGGGCTGTATCTTAACAAAGGATGCTCCAATGAAGTTTCTTTATATGAAAGATTCTATCTTTTTTCCGATGAAAAACCACCCTCTTAAATGTTTTACACTTATTTAGTTACACCATTTATATTAACTCTCTGTGAAAATTTAATCAATATTGCCTGGGTATTCTCCGAATTTTGGACTTAGCCCCCGTTCACATCGGACGCGCCTCGCATGGAGCATCGCGCTTTGCTTACCGCCTAGCGTAAAGCGAGGGGAAACCAACCCATACATTTAGATGCAGCCGTTCACATCGAGCGCATAGCGCTACGCTTACCGGCTAGCGTAAAGCGAGGGGAACCAACCCATACGTTTAGATGCAGCCGTTCACATCGGGCGCATAGCGTAGCGCTAAGCAAAGCGCGATGCTCCAAGCGAGGCGCGTCCGATGTGAACACGGGCTTACCGAGGATTACCAGACGTACACTAGACAGACAGACATACACAATAGATGTCTTGAAACGTCCAAAAAAATACCTCACCTCTCTCAGTTTTTTTTTTCGCGATCTGCCTACTTGGGTGGATAGTCGATGCTTAGCGTTAGAAAATATTATTATAAAAAGCCGGTCATTTTTTGCATTGGTAATCACACATTATTTCATGTAGTTCTACACTACCTAATTTATTCCAACTCTATTAATACGATCAGTCAACAGTCAATATCGCCATTAAATGATCGGCATAATCGGCATAACAAAATGAGACACTCTGGAACTAGGTTTCATTAAATTTATTCGTCTTATAAGACAACAATAACAATATATTGTTTTTCCATAAGCTGACATACAGTGTGTCCCAGCTAAAACTTGCCACCCCCCTTATCTCTGAAATGATAAAAGAAAATGCAAATCCGAATACGTCATCATTGCGCCATCAACCCCGTCACCCCCAGCAACCCCTACTTCAAAATCCTAAATGAGACTACCATACTTGTGATACATCATTTTAAAGGAAATTCATTGACAAATACAGTGTAATCGGATTGATGATTGATTCGCTATTATGGACGTTAATAAAAAATATGGTAATTATCAAAATTAAATATTATTTTCATTACCTGACATATTATTGTAAGAAGGTTCCAAATGGGAGCCATTTTGTTCCATATAAACGTATGGATGATATTCAAAATGTCTTCGCACATTTATCAGCACTGACCTTCACGTAAATTATCATCCTCTTCAAGTAGGTAAGTGATGGAATGAAAGGTGCTTGCTTACTCCGCAAGAGGAAGATGATTCCAATTATTTGGTTCACAAAAAAATCGGAAAACTGAAGGGTACTGGCTGGATTCAAACCAGCGCCTCCGGCATTCTAGGTCAGCGCGTTACCAACTACGGTACAGGGCACGGGGCACCGTAGCATAGTTGGTAACGCGCTGGTCTAGAATGCCGGAGACGCTGGTTCGAATCCACCCGGTACCCTTCAATTTTCGATTTTTCTGTGAAACAAATGATTAGGTGAGTGATTATCGGGTTTACGATTATTTTGAGATGATCAAGATACCTAGTTTTGTTATTGCGAAGGCCTTTTGAATATCGCCTAACGTTTGTATGGAACAAAATGATTCCAATTTGGAACCTTTCAAATGATATTTTACATAATGAAAATAATACTTCATTTCATTATTTTTTTATTAACATCTATAATAATGACTCAATCTTCAATTCGATTACAATGTTGTAACAATGAATTTCCTTAAAAATGATGTATCACAAGTATAGTGGTCTCATTTCAGATATTGAAGTAGGGTTGTTGGGGGTGAGGGGGTTGATGGTACAATGATAACGTATTCAAAGGAAGAGCTACCCCTCGAAATGGAAATCGACGTGCCACGGCGATTTTTATTTTCTTCCATCATTTCAGAGATAAGAGGGTTGTCAAATTTTAGCTGGGACACACTGTATATTTCTATGGAAATGCAGTACCATTTTAAAAAAATACGTTTTCTCTCATAGCGAATGTCATAAAACGTAATTGATAACAGCAAAACGTGTAGTGAAAGTAATGGAACGCTTTGGAAATAATGAACAGTATATGTATAAAGGTCGAAAGCACACAAAAAATAAGTTTATGAAACATTAGAAAGATGCAGGAGTAAAAATGCCCATTTTTGAGAATTTTTCGAAAATATTACAAAACCAATGAAAAAAAGCCAGGGATGTTTAGGGCACATGTCCATGAATAGAATATCTTCGAAATTGACTTGTCTGTACACCTACGTGTACGTGTTTGTCTAAGCCTCTCCCAAACACTCTGTATAATTTAGGTACATCTTGCTATACGCAGTTTTTGCTTAGAAATCAAAAAAATTACACAATAATGTATAATTTATGACCGATTCCGTGTAATTAATTTTTCAACCGCTCAAAATTTAAGATTTAGGAGTCCTAAAACATGCATTTCAACTTATTCGATAACGTTCAATTATCATCCTCAAAACTCTGTAACTCGGTAAAATTGAACAAAATGTGCTTATAGCTCAAAGAAAAATTGAACTACTTATTAAAAAACAAGGTGTTCCGTGTAAAAAATACAACTTTGATATGCCACGACGTACGACCGATCTTGTTTAATTTTCTTCTTCTCTTCCTTAAAACTTTTTTTTTACATTTTGAACAATTTACTCAATCGACGGCTTTCAAATATATCTTGAACCTAGTCTAAAGCAAAGTTTACGGAATAAATATAAGTTGGATCACTCTCCGTCGGCACTTTGAAGATCTCACATCAAAGCGATGCCGCGGCCGCACGCGCTAGTTAGTTTTTGCGTTGGTTTTTTCCCAAGTACGAGGGTCTTTTAGCGGGGACTTGCTAACGCCAGGGTTTTACGTATATACGAGGGTCATTGAAAGACTATGTATGGACAGCCGATTTAGACATACAAATACAAATATTTCGTTTATTTTGCTAATACACTAGGTAACTAAAGTAAAGTAAAACTATTACTAATGAATCTCAAATGATTTCACATATTGTGCTATTTCGTAGATACGTAAAAATTGGTTCAAAGGTGCTGAAGTATTTTTACCTTAATGTTTTGTTTATTTGGCATATTTTTGAGACCACAGCTTATAAAATTTATGGTATAATATATAGGAACTCGTATGTACAATTTTAAAAGATAATGATGTGGAAATGCTTTACATGGATGTGAATAAATATTATTGACATTTTGCTTTTCAGTGTCATTCCAATTGCTACTGTAGAAACTAAATTGTTAAAGTTATCAATAAAAATATTTCCGGGCTCTATTATATATACTTCAGAATGTCTCTAGGTGGTATGGTAAGACCACCGAATGAATATCTTGTCTCACTATACGCTTTTAGCGTGATACAATCCTTTAAGTACCTGTAGGCCTGTAGCCTCGAATTAATCACTTTAGACGTGTGCTAGTTTGTTGGAATTGTTTTATCGGGTGGAACACAGAAAGGCACAAATGTACAGGGTGTCCCATTAATAATTTTGAATTGGACGTCACGTGACCAAAAACAAATACCTCATTGGATATATAATTCTCTACTACTGCCCAGTTCCGACCTATTGCGTGTCCTAATCGTCGTGAAACATGTATTAATATCCTTTATATTTCAAGGTTTACCACAAAATAAGGATGGATATGATTGTCATTTTCCATCCGTTAATAAATTTAATTGATAAAATCAAACTTCTGAAAATATTATCCATTTCCTGCAAACAAATCCGAGATAACAAAATCCGATATTTTTGAGACACTGTATACACTTCGCGTTACACACGTTCAACCACTACTTTTCGCCGCCCCATATCTCCCGGCTGACGTCGGTACACTGCTACCGGTGGACCGGGGAGACGGGGCAAGGGGCAGGCTGTTTTGATATTTTTGCGGAGTGATCCAACTTATATGTATTCCGTAAACTTTGTCTAAAGTGACTGTTTGACTGTGACTGTGAGGCGGAAGTTTGGGTGTCCAAGAAAAATCTTCCTGGAAAGGGATGACAACCCTAGTTGAAACTGTTTAGTAATAATGTGTCTTCCGATACATCCCCCAACTCCCTGTTGCATTATGTTCCCGATAATTGCAATTTGCTTTAAAGGCAACACGGTAGATATGTCAAAGGAAATTTACCAACTTTATTGTGGGAATAATATAATTGGATGAGCGAAAAAGTATGCATAATATCGACTCACCTGTATGTTCCACTCCACTAACATGAAACTGAATTTTGTCTAAACTTTTTAACTTTTCCTGTACGTTGCACTTTTCCATTTTTCCGGAATATCAGAGATAGTCGCTGTAAGCTACAAGAGTGGTCAATAAACTCATCAATAAGTGCTTGACCCTCCTCACGAGTGGCGAAGGAAGGACTAACCAAGAGATGCGACCTGTTTGACTTGTTAACTGAACAGTTTCTACGTGCATTCGGCCACCAGTACTGGTTTCAGATTGAATCCAGATCAGGTTGTAACTAGAGAGTGCAAGCTCATTATACATTTTACCATTAGAATGTAGAAATTGTATCAGGTGCAATTAGTCGGCACATGCTACTTGAATTTCAGTTAATAGAATTCGTACAAAACTTGCTGCAGTGTTACTTTCGTTACAGAAAATTCATGTCCCCGAATTAGTTAAGAATCATCTATAGGTGCAACAAATCATACAAATGGTGCTGCATAAAAACAATGTCTCCACGACCATTAGCAATTTTGTAACTTATCAAAATCAACTGAATAATTTCTCACATTGACAATAACGGACTGCAGCCGTTGAATACATAAATCTTACAAAAGGTACCCTCTCACGTTAGTAGTTAAAAATAACAAGAAATACAAAGAGTTTACTTTATTTAGCGTGTGAATTTCTCACAATACAAATCACACTTACAGATGCCCATTCAATGTTTACAGACATACAGGGTGTTCGTTTGAAATAATTTTCCTACCACGGTTTTATCGAAATGTACTGATTAAAAGAAAAAACGCCGAGACACGTCAAAAGATTTATCAAGGGGGACACAATTTTAAAGAAAAACTTCTTTCTCCCTTTTGTATCCTCTAGCCCCCAGGGTCATCCCCTTGAAAACTCTAAATGACAAGGGGTATCGAGTAGTTGCATGTTTGCAAGATATGTCGATGTCCTTTTATTCTGACGTTTGATATTTCAAAATAGTTTTCGATAAAAGTCATAAAAACCTATATGCATCTTATTTTCTTTCAAATAGAAGAATAATCAAACACAGTTTTAGAAAATTTTTGAAACGATCCATTATTATATATATCCAATGTACCGGAAAAAGTTTTAAGTAGAAGGTTTGGTGATTATAAATGTCTACTAAGCAGCAAGGACGTATCGAGCTCAAAACAGAAAAGGGGACACTGGATAGCTTCCTTTTTTGAAAAATCTTTGGAATAATAGTTTATCTGTTCTTCAACTAATTGCTACTATAGCTGTGGCCTGAACGATGTCTTGATCCTTCGAAGTAAACGGAATGAACGCTTGAAAGTGCTGGGAAACTTTCTTCTTCTTAAGGTACCATCTTCTTACAGAAGGTAGGTTACGACTTCAGCAAATCGTTCCTTGTCTTTTGCAATTCTGAGCAGTGTATTTGTATTTAGATCAGTAAAGTCTCTCACATTCGTTAGCCATGAACATTGTCTTCTCTCCGGACCCCTTTTACCCTCGACTTTGCTATCCATTATTAAGTCTTAAGAACTCATATTTAGGACCTTTGTACCTATATGTGTCCCAAATAGCTTGCCCTTCTTTTTTCTATCATTTCCAGTAGTTCTCTATTCGAATTCATTTTTTTAAGTTTGTTTCGTTGGAGATATGTTCTGTTCATGATATTTTAAGCATCTCCACTACATCTCGAATGCTTCTAGTCGCCTCATCGTATAGATTCCAAGTGTCCAGGCTTCAGTTCCTTACAAAAGTATTGAGTATATGTATATGGAGGTTTTCACGGATCTGTATCTAATCTGCAGTGATAGATAGGATAGGATTCGTTAGTAGCCTGTCCATTCTAAGAAATGCACTTCTTGCATTTTCTAGCGTATTCTGCATTCAGGGTCTTTTGTTATCCAGCATCCTAGATATTTAAGTTTGTTTACTTATTCCATTCTTTTGTTGTATATAGTTATGTTAGTAGTTTCATTTGGGTTTTTGGAGACAACAATTAATTGCTTTTTATTTTTTTCTGTGTTTATTTTAAGGCCAAAAGCATCTCCCACTTCTGTTATAACGTTAACAGGTTTTTTTTATCTCTTTCTGGTTGTTAGCTACTATAACGATATCATCTCCATACCTTACCTTTCTAATTGTCAAAAAAAATTTACTATTTCAAAATCTCAGTAATATCTGATGTTTTTTATACCTTGTTCCACATTTTGAATCATAATTCACATTCTCCTTTGATCTCGTCCAAATTGTAGAAACTTACAAGGTGAAGTACTTTCCTTCCAGTCCTCCAATGAAACATGTTTCATTTACCCGGATAAAAATGGGTTAGTGAAAAAGCAGACGACTTGCGTACGAGTCTCTTACGGTAGAGATCAAATTATTGAATCTAAATAAGAAATTATCAGAGTTCGACTACAAAATTCATCTGAACTTTCAACTGGGGAATTGCTTCTGTGTCAACCGATAATACGTGCGACAGTTGTTACATTCAAAGCGTTTACTATGGTAGCATGCCGATTGAAATTTCAGGTGTTACGATCTTCTCATTTTGCCGATGATCCCTCAACATTTCAGTCATAGTTTGAATGTGTCTGGACTATATCATAACCTACATTGATATCATCTATCGCACCATAAATTTCATTAAAATCAGCGCAGCGGTTGCTGAGATCAGGCGGTGGCTTAAATGGCGATAAAGTGGAGGATTATGAGGAACCCTGTAACGTCTAAAAACGAGGTTTGAAACGGTTGTGAGAATTTTTGTCTTTCGCTAACTATAGCACACCGGTTTTCATAAAGATATGCACAGCATATCGCATACCAAATAGGCTTTTTACACGCTTTTATTAGCTTCACCTGTGAGTTTGTTTGTTTTTTTTTGTTTGTGAGCTTGTAACTAATTCTCCTTTATGTCGGCTACGCACGTTCCGGCAGGCCTGTCAGTTCGAACTGAATGGTCCGCCGACCTCCGGTCGCCTGAGCGTGTGCCTGTATGGTCCGGTCGACCTGTCAGTTAAGACTGTTCAGGCGGCCGGAAAAGAATCACATATATGTTCGTCCCTCCGTCCGGCCTGACGTCCGGTCGCCTGAGCGTGTGTATGGTCCGGTCGACCTGTCAGTCACGACTGTTCAGGCGACCGGAGAATAATCACATATATGTTCGCCCATCCGTCCGACCTGACGTACTACGGTTGGTCCATTCAAAAAGAAAGGGACAGACTGCTGGTGTTTCCACGACATTTGGATCTCGATACGATCCCAAAAAATAGCGAATCGACCTTGAACAGGAAACGTTTTGAAAACGTATACAATTGATGTTTCCACTATATAGTGAGTAATTCTTCGATATCTCGCAATATACACCTAATAGAAGAAAATATCAAATACAAAAGTTATTTGGTTAAGACGAACATAAAAAAACATAAAAATATTTTGAAATATACAGGGTGTTGCGGGAAAGTAGGGTAGTGATCAAATTAATTTTGTTATATGGAACCATAACTTTTTTAAATTTTTCTAGTTTCCATCATCGATCTCTATTTAACCCTAAAATATTTTTGGGATTGGCCGCGATGTTGCCAAGTTATAATTTATTTTCTAATAATTTCCGGATTTGCAAGGCCGCAAGTAATGCGTCCAAATTGATATATTTCTTGAACTTTTCTCAATAATATCATACAGCGCGTTACTTGAATATTGAGTGAATATTATTTTGGCTGTTATCAGCAATGCGCATCTACAGGGTGTTTTTGGCAGAATTTTAAATTAAGGCAATTTGAAGGTCATTTTACTCTGTTTTTTTAAATGTATGTTTTATTCTAAATCGAAATATCTACTAATACCCTATCTCGCTTTGTAATATTTTTCTTCGCGTTTGCGACGTTGCCAAGTTATACATTATTTTACCAAATTTTCAAACAAATATCTATGATTTTTATTAATAGAACCCACTGTATATTTTATTTAACATAGAAGTACTCCCTAGTAATGGTTTACGGCGTGAACAAGTTTTAACTGGTGTTCCTAAAGTAATAAAACCGTTTTCCTTACACATACTGCCTATTTCGAATACCAGGTCAGTAAAAGGTACACGAACGCTTAAATATCTCCAAAGCTTGCTCAGCTAGAACGAGAAAATCTATATCCGCAGGTTTTCTAACATGCAGAATTCAAAAATTACAACAGCAGCGTTGCCAGATTTACCACTTTTACGTTACACGTCATAATTTTGTTATTTTCAATAAAGTCCTCTACTTATCTTTATTGCAATTAATTGCGTATGTCGAATTTAGTAAAGTCTCACAATTTCAAAATTTTGTTTCTATTAATTACTGAGATACGGCAACACCACTTTTTCAGTAAAAAGTACCGGAACGCTTGAATATCCAAAACTGCCACCTTAGGATGAGATAGAGCGGTCGCACGGATACATCTGATAGGAGCAGTGAGCGGCGGAACGATAAAGGATAGCTCAGAGGAGCAGATTCCGTTGGAATATCGGTAGAAGAGTAAGAGGTCACCAACAACACGCCGCGCCGGTGAGAAAGTGACTGAAGGTGGCGCGTTAAGGTCGGATCGCCAATTAGTCGAATTGCCCTTCTCTGGATGGCATCCAGTATAGACACGGTAGTAGGGGCAGCAGCTCCCCAGACATGAGAGCAATACCCCAGGCAAGGTCTTATCTGGGCTTTATATAGTGTGAGGAGGTTACATGGTGAGAAATACTTTCTGGCTCTAAATAGGTACCCAAGCTAAAAGCAGCTGTTGCAATTGACGCGACGTGTTCGTGCCAGATCAGATTTTCTGTAATGTTGACACCTAACAGTTTGAATGAGTGACTCCTTGGCAGAGCCTGGTTGTTCATTAGAACCTGATGTTGGCTTGGGCACTTCTTGTTTGATAGGGTACAATACTGGGTCTTGGAGGCATTCAATTCAACCATATTCTTAAGCCCCAAGCGGTAATGCTATCGAGATCCTTTGAAAGTGAAGCTGCCACTGCCAGTCTTCTGCGTTCAGGCTCGACCACAGAGATCGGTCTATTGCTCATAACGCCTGCATGCAGCGTCCTGTCATCCGCAAAACTGTGGATTGGATTTGTAGTGCTAGAGAGTAGATCATTAATGTGAAGCAGAAACAATGTCGGAGCCAATACCGATCCCTGCGGAACCCCGGCATTGATGCTATGGAAAGAAGAGGAAAAGCCGTCTACCACGACAGAGATTTTCCGACCTGAGAGGGAGTCTGCGAGCCAACCGCAAAGCTTAACAGGGAGCCCATAAGACGGGAGCTTGTTTAGGAGAGCTGCACGCCATAGTTGATCGAATGCCTTTGAAATATCGAGAGCAACGACGTGAGCCTCGCCAAATAACTGAATGAGTTTGCTCCACACATGTGTGACGTAAGCCAGGAGATCTCCAGTTGATCTTTGGTGTTGGAATCCATATTGTCCGTCGTTGATTAAGTGATGGAGCGAGTGGGTGATGCATCTCTCTATCACTTTACTCATCACAGAAAGCAGAGCTATAGGTCTGTAGTTGGTCGGATCAGTTTTGGATCCCTTTTTTGGCACCGGCTGGATGCAAGCTGTTTTCCAGTCTTTTGGGAAAATGCCGGAATCGTAAGACATCCGAAAGAGGCAGGTAAATATGGGAGCGAGCTCCGGTGCGCACTTCTTGACAACAATGGAGGGGATCATGTTGGGCCCATTCGCCTTATTAATGTCAAGTGACTGCAGCACCTTCCGAACTATTTTTGGTTCTGAACGTGATTTCGCTCATGGCTTGGGGTACTCTCTGTATGGATGGTAACTGGGCACTAGATGGGACTTTTACAGTGGAGTTTGCTGCAAATGTCTTGGCAAATATTTCGGCCTTGTCCTTGGAAGCAGTTGCTACTGTTCCATCCGCACATGTGATCGGTGGGAAGCTACTCCTCGAGAATTTACCCTCTATTTGTTTGACCAGAGTCCAGAAGGAGCGGCTGCCATTGGGGTGTAACATAACCTTCTTTTTTATTTTGGCATCGTATTGGCTTTTTGCATGTCGGATGGTTTCATTGTATCTGTTCCTGGACTCAATATCAGCCCGTCTGTTTTCGACGGTGGGGTTCTGTAAGTAAGTTCGGTGGGCCAGAACTTTTTGCGGACGAGCTGTATCAGTAGTATGGATATGCCGGTTCTGATCCTCCCTGAAGGTCATTCAAATGGGGTGGGGATGACCTTGGTTTCCATATTTCATGAGATGTATTGACGTGGGTTTTTCTTATAGGTGCCGGTTCTGATCCTCCCTGAAGGTCATTTTGTAACGTTGTCTTTCCAAAAGTGATCGTATCTTAATGGGGCTTTTTAAATGGGGTGTTGGGTAACCTTGAGAGTTCCAGTTCACATTGTGCTTATAGACACTGATTTTGAAATATTTGTCATTAGTGTTTGTATTGGTTATTTGCGTAACCTTGAGGTTTTTTTGTGTTATTGTATAGCTGCTTATTTTGAACGTCCTTGAATGTCATTATTGAGACTGATATTTCTTTGCGGTTTTGAGAAGAATGCACGGTGACGTATCTTCACCTTGATGGTATCTGTATAAATAGTGTACTAACGGTGCTAGTGATCAGTAAAAGTCGAGAGACGATCGGAGTATATTCCCGAAGTATATTGTGTACAGATATAAATTGGTGAGCACCCTTTTATATTATTTATCCAACAGTAACATTATTTGTTTTTCTTTAAACAATGTCTGTCACTACCTCTGAATTGCATGAAATTAACAATAAAATCAACTGTGAACTAAATAACAAAATACCGTTCAGAACTTTATCTTCATTAACTGTAAACAAAGCCCATACAATTAAGAATCTGTCACCAGTCAAATCAAAATTTGGTGAATGTCTAGTAGCAACACTATTAGAAGATAATGCTGATGAGTTCAAAGTATGGTTACCGAAAAGAGTAACGGAACATATGTCTGAAGCGGTGATCAAAGAGATAAATGAATCACAAAATAAATATTCACTATCATATATAGGTCAAAGTTCACCTAAAACACCAGGCACTCGCTCCAAATGTTTGATGAAATTTGATTATATTCAACAATAATATATTTGGTGATGAGGTAGTACAGATTGTGTTGGGTATAAATAATATAATGGTTACTCCCATGTATTGGACCCCGATATATGGAAGGTAAATTCGAGATAAAAAAAACATTTGTTTGTAGCTGATATTAGACGTTCCGTTTGTTTCAGAAGCAGACTAACTCTCCATTCCCATTATATAATGTGGATGCAGTATTCGGCAATGGGGTGGCCTGAAGCAAAAGATCTACGTAGTGCCATCCAGAGAATTGCATGCCAGTTGGTGGATTTGATTTTCGATGAGGAACATTCCACAGCGTATGACTTAAGTATCTGCTGGGATGATGAAGAGGTCGAACGAAAGAGGATACTAATAAGGAAATATGAAGCAGGGGAAAAGTTATGCAGACAGTATTTACGTGAAGAATGTACCGTCGACCAACTATGTGATGGAATGATTAATAATCAACTCAAACCATTTTTGTACGAAATAGTTAAATACTTACCTCAAGATATTATTATCAAATATCGCCTTCTAGATAAGGAATGATAACTGTATACACCGTGTGTCGTTTTATATGTATAAATAAAAAACTAAATGTACTAAAAAGCTGTTTTATTTCTGCGAGTTAGATATAATAAAAAATCAGAGACACTTAGTAGGAATGAATAAGTCCATTTTGAATAGATCCATCAAAGGCGTTGTAACTAATGCACGAATCATGAATTATCAATGCATACACCTTCGTATTCGCTGGGAAAGAAGATCTGGTTTCAAATTCCAATGATATATCCACAGTTGAGAGCTGAAGGTTATCAGGTTGATGACTGCAGTCAATCACAAATAGAGGATTGTCACTAAACTAATTTATGTTAAGAATTGGTTCTGGAATGTCCTTGTTATAAAATGTTCTTTGGAAGCTCTCAAATGCATAGTAAGCTGCAGTATTTAGCTTTCTGTTGAAATCTAGGTTCCATCGTTCATACGGATATACCTGATTATTCAACTTTAATCGAATTGAATTTATGTTGGCATGAATGAACTTAGTGATATCCTCTTTAGGATTTTCTGCTAATTTTGAGTCTTGAAATCCAACGATAACAAACAAAGGCCTCTCCAGTTTGTTGGTTGTTCGAATTGCCCAGACGTCTGATGATGTTGAGCGAAGTGATGGCAGTTCATACAAATCCCAAGAGCGAAATGCTACCTTAATCCTTGAATTGAGACTGTTTTTATTCAATCGCTGTAGAAGTTTTACCTTGTATCGATCTTCAGGAACAATATGTTGAACCTTCCATTCAATCTTCGATATTGTTAACTGAGCGTCACATTCACCAACAAAGCAGTTTTTGAAAGATCTTGCAATTACCAAGACGAGCTCTTGTTTTATATTCAGAATTCCTTTTTTGTAGTCCTCTGCGAATCCCATTATATGCTTTAGAGGTATCCTACCACTGAATACTTTGCTGTTTAAATCCCATATCGCTAAATTATCAGCATTCAGGCCCCATCCGGTACATAAAAGTGTATGGGCTGCACTTTTACCATGTGAAATCATTGTTTTCATTGTTGAAGTTATTCCAGGATTCCGCACAACAACAACTTTTTCACCACCCATATGCAGAGAAATTTCATCAAATAAAAAGGATAGAGCATTATTAGATAGGTAGCACGTCTTCGTTGCATCTGCTGGGGTAAACGTTCCTTCAATGTAAATGTAACTGTCAGCAATATTTAAAATGAGATCTTGGAAATTTATCGGTATATGAACAATATCGGAGTTCTTGAAATACGGCGAACCGTACGGCTTGTATGTGTATTCATGAAGGCTGGCTAAGGAACGGTCCATGATAGGTTCCTCAAAAACATCCAACGTCTCACTTGATACGTGCAGAACCATTTTTTTTGGTAAGTTGCAGTCCTATAGATTCGAGGAACTTACGATTCAGTAGAGAAATTTTCGATGCTGTATCCTTGGCGGCAGACGAACGACGAATAACGTCAATTCTCTGATTTCGTCGTATTTTATGTCTACTTGTGTGAACTTTCTTGACATTTTTCAATTGGTATGAACCTACGTTGTACAAAAAACCCATCTTGCTGAATTATGAAGCTTGTTTTAAGTTAAACGTCGCAATTCCAATTTAACGATTACTTTTTCACCACGGAAGTTGATTAGATTCCCATCGTCATCCAAAATTTTAAGTGTGATGTTGTCGATAAACTGACGTCCGCTTGGCTTTACGCTCATATATATTACATTCTGTGGCTCCTTTGTTAGTTTGAATCCTGGCTCGACGTCTATGTCAAACTCGTAAAGAGTGTGCATTTCATTTCCATTGTGGTACGCGCCAGATATCAGTCCACAGTCGATTCTTATCAATCTAACTGTAGTTATATTAACCGGTAAAGTTGACACATGTATTTCGTCATGTCCAAAAATCTTCGGTTCAAACCCAATCAAAGATGCGATTGAGTTAGGAAAAGATAAGTCAACATCATACGCTGAGTATAGCTCACACTTTAATGTATTGTTGTTAGCTTTGAGAGAGAACAACTCATCAGTTGTGGGCTTAGGTGGGTGTATACTGATGGGCTTTATTGTCCTTTGTAAATATTTATTTAGTTCATCGATTTCGTAGGTACCTGGCGGAATATATATAATTTTGAATTTGGTGTTATCTGTTGGATACCTCAAAGCGATTAGATTATTTTCTTCGTGTACGTTGAATATTGAGTTGTAGGAGTAAAAACCTATTAGACCCAAACCATACTGGGCGCTAGTATCTAGCTCAATTGGTGGATAGAAATTAGCCGACAACTCGCTGTCATAACCCGTCAACGTAAGTGTGTAAGACATGACTGATGGGGTGCAAAAAAAGGTAACACTTTATATATCCAAACAGCAACATTTATTGAAAACAGCAATTGTTTTTTTGATTATTATTCTTTAAAGTAATATCATGTAAATTACAATAACAACAAAATATTTTTCTTGGCGGCGGCCCATCTGCTTGATCGCCACTCTGATGTGTATCATAATGCTCCCAGCAGAATTGGAATCGCTGCATGTCCGGGTCTTCCTTCAAGTGTAATGGTAGTTTGTACCATACATGTGCTATTTCATTAGGTGCGCATGCTATGAGTACTTCTTTTGGTATGTGAGCAAGTTCCTCTTCTGTCATGTTCAACAGACTTCTTTCCTTTGAGAATGCTTTCAGGGAATAACTCATTTTTCTAATTGTTTCACGATCCATTTTTATTAGCTTTCTGCTTTTCCTCGGAAAGGAATCGTAGACACAAATGTCCACACCAAAAAGTATTGAAGTTCTGCTGTCGTCTGAGATTATACAAGATCTTAATTTTCCTTGATTGATCGAATAAATACTTCACTAGCTCGTTCGTTGGTGGTAGGTTGCCGAAACTATCATAATACAACACCACCATTCCCCGTTTTATATATGATACCCAATGTGACCCACCCCCACTCTTGCTATCTAAGTTGATAATGGCTGACTCATTCCAGAATGGACCTTGTTTAGGTAGATCATCACGCATAAAAACTCCTCTGAAATACGGTATTTTTAGCTGTTTGGCATAATAAACAAGGTCGTTGTCTGTCAGCGGTCGTTGGGGTAGGGTTTTTAAAAGTTTTTTGAAGTCCGAGCTTTGATAAACAAACCCAATCCTTTGCGGTATGGTTTCAAATATAAACCACTGCCAATTTTATTCATACCGGAGATAGATGTAGAATTTTTTTCTCGTGCTGAATTTATTGCCTTAGAGGTCCTAACAATATTTGCAATACCCCCAGCGAGACTGCCTAATGCTGAGAGACCTGCAAAAATTGGTATCAAGGGTAGAATTCCACCTACTTTTGGAATAGGTATAACTCGCGGAAGGCGAATACGTCGTTTCCCTCCCAGAGACTTGATATGCTTCCGGGCGGCTAATAATGCTGCAGAAGTTGCTTTTCGTAGCACGTTATTATCTTGCTTATGGTTCGAAAATCTCTTCATATTTTTGCGAACTCTGTTTAGTATCCCTGAACCAAAATGCACCTTCTTTGTAGCCTTCCTCATTTTCCTACGCACACATTTTTTCTTATTCCTTCTACGTCGTGATCCATAACCCATTCCCGCATGATGTTTTACACGTAATGCATTCCACAATTTTTTACGCATGCATTTTTTCCTACTGCGCCCACATCGTGATGCAAGACCCATTCCAGTGTGACGTTTTACTTTCATAATATTTGTAACTAACCAGGCAGCTGCTTTTTCTCCGAAGTTTGCATCAGCTGATTTGA
The DNA here is from genome assembly GCA_951848785.1 of Callosobruchus maculatus. NCBI lineage: Eukaryota > Metazoa > Arthropoda > Insecta > Coleoptera > Chrysomelidae > Callosobruchus > Callosobruchus maculatus. Next base: position 6,530,071 of record CATOUR010000026.1, on the reverse strand, counting down.
CTCGTTTCCAGGCTTCTTGTTGAAGCAGGTAGTCAGCCGAGTGTCTTGTAGCCAAGTCAGATTTGCGGTATGCAAGGTCGTGCTGTAAGCAAGCCGCGTCTAATTTATTGATTCCTTTTTGGCCAAGAGCTAGCCTTTCCTCCACGCGCGTGCCCGGCCCACAAAACTGATAAAAGGGTAAATGTGCTTCGAATGGCAACTTATCTATCAACTTGTTAACAATTCCACCACCAGTTTTGGAAATGCTGCTACACCTTCTCCCAAGAAGTATCGGCATTTAAATAAAACATATATAAACAACTGCGGCTTATATACGGTTAAGTCGTTGCACGATGAAGGTGACAAAACAAGATCAGGAATTAAGTATTAGCAATATTGATGTAAAGGTCACGGATTTGGAAAATAATACTTCTCATCATCGACATGGTATACTACTACCATCCACGATTCGTTGTATTATTGTTGGCCCATCAAACTGCGGAAAAACCAATGTGCTGATATCTTTGTTGTTGCATCCTGATGGGCTTTTCTTCGAAAATATCTATATATTTTCAAAATCGCTTAATCAACCCAAGTATACATTCATAGAAAAAGTAATGAAGTCGATTGATGGATTGGGATATCATGCATTTACCAATAACTCTGATATTCTACCACCATCAGAAGCCAAACCAAATTCAGTTTTCATTTTCGATGACGTTATATGTGAAAATCAAAATGTTATCCGAGAATACTTCAGTATGGGTCGACACAAAGGTGTGGATTGCTTTTATTGTGTGCAAAGCTACAGTTGGATACCAAAAAGGGTGATTAGAGATAACGCAAATCTGATTGTGTTGTTCAAAGTTGACAACACTAACCTCTCACATGTTTTTTCAGATCATGTGGCACCCGACGTAACCTTTAAGCAGTTCCAAGATATGTGTGCAATGTGCTGGAGGGAGAAATATGGGTTTCTAGTAATTGATAAAGATAGAGAACTAAAAGATGGTCGGTACAGGAAAGGATTCGATAGTTTCATAAATCCACTGGTGGACTAGGAATATCATCAATTGAATGTGAGACTGCAATCAATGTACATCGCAGCTGTAGCATTACCATAACAAGTATGAAGCAGCAACAGAGCAGCATTGAGATTGCTCTCAAAAAAGAATTAGTGGAAGCAACAGAGTCTGTCCAAAAAAAATTTAATGCTGTAAAGAAAGGTCGCGACATCGATAACACAGCATTGGAACGGATATATGAACCTATTACGAAACAGCTGAAGACAATAGCGAATGCATCAGTTCACACACAATCGAAACAACCAATGCAAAACGTTGGTCATACAAGCACTCCTAAAAGACCACAATCTACATATCCAAATCAAACCCTTCCCTCTACTAGTACACCAAAAGGGGCGAGATTCGAAGAATTGACTTCCGCTGCTTTTTCCGGTATAACACCAATAAAGGAGTTACCTGATACACCATCATCAATTAATGAGAGGGAAAGAGATTCAGTTACTCAGTATGTATCTACAGCTAATTCAAGTGTGGACAGAGAGGCAGTTGCTGAGGTGCTGAAAAGTCATATAGATAATTTGAGAGCAGGACATCCGGCCTATGGAAGTGTTTATAATGTGAGGATCAACCCACAATCACAGAAGCTGTTAATGGGTGTACATGAAGTGGAATTTGATGATAAGGCGGTTTATTTATCGTCGGGTGATAAGACTACTAAATTCAAACTATCCCCAGACTTACTAGATATGATGTTTGTAGGAGATACACGAAACTCCAACTCAAAAACTCTACACACATTCAGGTCCATATTGAATCTAACTAATGTACTTCGCAAAGATTACACACCTCTTAATATTTACAATGTCGACGGATCTGAGTATTTCAATAAATTATTTAATATCCTATCTACATCATCCCCCATGCATTTGAGAGCCAGAGTTGGTAGGGGACATACACAAATGAAGATACCTAAGTATAAGATATTTAACACTAATAAACGCGACTTTGTGTACTGGAACGACATCAACGAGCTGATTGATCGATTGAAATTGCTATACAGCTCAAAATCAGCTGGTCATACAAACCACGACAACGAAATTTTATCTATAATAGAAGAATTGCGTGAAGAGGGCGTAATACGCTAATTTGGGGTATATATATTTGCGAGTTGAAAGATCCCACTAATAGTATAACGCTTTCGTAGCGATGCACAATACGATAGATAAGTTTGGTCGTCGCAGTTCTAAGCATACAACTGTACGTGGTATTCCAGGTATTGGTTTTAAACTTACACAAACTGGAAATTATGATATCAATGGAAAGCAGTTAAAGAATGTTGGTGATCCTACAGATGAAAATGACTCTGTTCATATAAAGTATGTTGAAAAAAAACTAAAAAGTACCGCTGATATGCTTGAAAGTATAGTGAATAGCAAAACGCTAGAATTGAGTGATGGCCTTGAGAAAAAGATTGATGTATTAACAACCAATTTGATATCCATTTTAGAGCAACTAGAGGTTCTATATAATTTTTGCCAGAAATTAGCTAGTGGAGTCAACAGGGAATTCGATGCTGAAGGTGGCCCTGTTTTACCAGCGTGGCTTGCAGGCTACACTTTAAATCAACTCAGACCATAGATCGGTTGATTTTTCATGATTAATGATCAGTTTCTTTTCTACAATCACCTGAGTCAGACCTCTACATGTAGATATGTCAGTTAACAGCGCAACAAAACGTGGCATAGCAGAAGAATTACACAAGGCAGTTCGGAAGAACTTTCGCCGTCGAAAAACTATCATAAAAGGTTTCGCTGACTTATGGCAAGCCGATTTAGCGGAAATGCAACCTTTTCATAAGGAAAATAATGGCTATAGATACATATTGGTAGTCATTGACTGCTACTCTAAGTTCTTATGGTGTAGAGCAATTAAGAATAAAGATATGCAAAACGTGACGGCTGCAATGCATGATATCCTGCAGGACGCTAGCTATCATCCAACCAATCTGCAAACAGATAACGGATCTGAGTTTTACAATCGCAAATTTTTTGATCTGATGCAAAGGTATGGAATTAACCATTACTCCACGTTCTCTACGAAAAAAGCAGCAATTGCCGAAAGAGCTATTCGTTCACTGAAACACTTGTTGTACAAGGAATTTTCTGCAAGAGGTAGTTACAAATGGATTACAATTCTGCAAAATGTCACTAACTTCTATAACAACAGGAAACATCGAACAACAGGATTGGCCCCCATCGAAGTCGATTTTCATACACGATTGAATGTGTATCGCAATCCAAAGGTAGCAGGCAGAAGTAAGCTTAAACTTGGGGACATTGTGAGAGTAAGCAGATATAAAGGTGTATTTGAAAAAGGTTACACCCCCAACTATTCTACGGAATTGTTTAAAATACGCAACGTTAACATTACAAATCCAGTCACATATATGTTAGATGATATGGATGGGCAACCGATAAGCGGCTGTTTCTACGAAGCTGAGCTAAAAAAGACGCAGTTTCCAGATGAGTATCTGATTGAAAGGGTCTTGAAGAAAAGAGGAACCAAGCTCTTCGTTAAGTGGTTAGGTTTCCCGAAAGAAAAAAATTCGTGGATAGACGTAAAAGATGTATTGTAATGATTCAATAATATGTTTGAATGGTTTCTCGATAACTGTGTAAACTTATTTTATTAATTTTTTTGTTTGGATGATTTTTAGATTCGTTTATAAATAAAACAGTTGTTTGGACTAACTGTAGTTTTATTTTGTCGCATATATATATATTTACATTAATAATCATTGATTAATTTATTAGATTATTAAATCGGGCGACCTCGCTCGCTCTCCACCTGCGTCTCTCCTTCTTGGACAGGAACGGTGGGGGCATCCGCAGGACCGCCCTGTTTTCTAGGTTTGGTTTATAGGTGGGATAGTCATCGCTATCCCAGTTTTCTGAAACAAAAAGAGTGTTGTTTTGTAATGCGTGCGAAGATTGCAAGATGCAAAAGGTGAAAGGTGTATAAGGATATATTGCTAAATCTTACGAGGTTTCATTAAATTTAGATTTTTCAGGAATGATGGGTACACACGTTGAAAGTATCAATATCATATGATCAATACAAAACAAAAAATAATAAAAAATTGCTATGTTGGCGCATGTTGAAAGTATCAATATCATAGGATTGGTACAAAACAAAAAAAAGATGCTAAGTTGGTGGTGGTTTGATTTTTTCGCATTTAATGAACACATTTTATACCTTCAATCTGCACCTCTACACTGGTGGTGGCGACTTCATCGTTCTTGTCTGTTCGTTTCCCCCCACGGTTGTCAGAAGCTGTAAAAAGAAAGAATTATCGATGAGTATATGGTTAGTTTGTAATAGAATACGTTTGCTTCGCAAAAAAGTAAAAACATGGAAAGATAAACTGTTTTTGATAAATTTTTTAGTGTCATCAATAAAGGTAGCATTTCATAAACTCGGAAATAATTACTCATAAACAAACTACATAGGTACCTTCAGATGGTGCATGACCCTGTGCCAATCTTCGCCGACACCGCACCAGGTGATTCGCCATCGACGACGGCTTCACTAGATGGTCCGCGATCAGCGGACATTGCCGCAGACCAAATGTCCGGTGATCTGTGGTCGCTGCTGCCACACCACCCTGACATGCTCTCTCCCGCAGCCGCCTCGCCACCTCTGTGAAGCCGCTGTATCGGCTGTCACCCGGAATGACCTCTGGTGCTGAAAAGAAAAGAAGAGTACATTGTAGAAATACATATGAGTGGATACTAGCGAAAACAGACTTGCTGTATTTTGACTTGTTACTTGTACGCAATGTATACAATGGCAGAATAATGTTTACCTTGACTCAGGTGCTCCAGGTCCAAGATGTTGAATCCTATGGCTTCCATTCTCGTTCTTCCTCTTGATTATCTTGCTGTAATCTTGCTATAACTGAAGAACTGAATCACGAACTTCACTAAATAATTCTCGTTCAGCCACCGTATTTATACGATATTAGGGGACTAACGCTTCCCCTCCTCCGCTTCAATCCTCTCTTAGGGTACGTCGTTTCAGGAATATAGAAAGACCAACCCACCAGCCAATCGGCGTATAGACCATTAAGTACGTTATATGCCTTGTCAACGCATTCGCACGTCATCAACTGCTATTGAAACGGGAATATAGAAAGATCAACCCACCAGCCAATCGGCGTATAGACCATAAATCCCTATTGGTGGAAATGTTATATGCTTTGGCAACGCATTCGTACATCATCAACTGCTATTGAAACGGGAATATAGAACGACCAACCCACCAGCCAATCGGCGTATAGACCATAAATCCCTATTGGTGGAAATGTTATATGCTTTGGCAACACATTCGCACGTCATCACCTGCTCCTGAAATACTTTGTCGCCCAACCCCAACCATGCTAATTTAGATCTGTGTACCACTATATCGATATCTGAAACCAACAAGAATTGTGGATGCTCCCACCAATATAACCTTATTGGATGCGATAGTTTCACCCAACCCACCCATCTAAAGCTTATTGGTTGTGATTGTTTCGCCCATCCTCCCCATCCAAGTATTCGTCCCCTCCGCTCTGATTTTACAACTGAATTATGTTGTGAATTTTTGGGTATAAATACAGCTTCATTCTGTAAGGCTTTTCAGTTCTACGTTCTTCAGAAAATCGTACCGTTCCGCAGAAAAATATTGTGTATCATACCTATATCACCAACATTATGGCCGCAACCAATAATCAAGATGTTATAGTCGTCGGGGACGACTTACGGGCCATCCTGCAGGAGTTCGAAGATGAGGGGTTGCCTTTTACGCAGCTGGCTGCAGATGTCCAAGAAGAACTTGAAGAATTCGTCCATGTGAACCCACCAGCTGAAAACAACACCAGTGTGAACACCCCTGCAGCAATAGGAGCTGGCGTGGATGCAACGGAAGCAGCCGCAAGTGCAGTGCCTGTCCTGGCAACCAGTGTGAATACTCCTGTAGCTATAGGAGCTGGCGTGGATGCGATGCAAGCGTCTACAAGTACAGTGCCTGCGATAACGAGTAGAAAAATAAAAAAGGCACCTTCCAAGCCTTTTGGAGCATTATTGCGGCAGACATTGGAAAAATCAAATAAACCTCCAAAAACAGAGATCGAAGACCAGACGGAAGCGTTGAGGAGTACTGTTCAACGCATCAAGGATGAAATAGCAAATAATGAGCGGCAACTGGTAGAGGAGCTGGCACTGAACGATAGTCTCCAAGCAGCACAAGTTATCGATGAGCAAAAGTTGAAACAGCTAGACGATGAAAGGAAGCGTGTAAAAGAAACCAAGACGAGGAGAAAGCGACAGTTGGATGATTGCAAGAAGAGAATCGACACCCTACGAGTGACATCAACTCAAAAAAGATGCAAGCTGACTGAAGAGAAGGAACGTATTATATCTTTCTTTGAGTTGTAAAATAAACAGCAAAATATTATATATATATTTATATACATTATATGTATCGATTTGCCTCATATTACGAATATTGAATAAAAATAAAAAAAAGGTATGATCTTTTATTTGATGATGGTATATTGTGTAAGTACCAGCGGGCTAACAGAAACGGTAAATATACCTTGTGGATTAGGGTGTGGCTTTACAGTACCCACCACCCAACGCCACCGATGTTCCACAAATAAAATGAAGAGGTGGGGAGGTATGGAGGGGGCTTTAGTGTGGGGAGCTTAGAACATAAAAGGCAGAGTTCTTGTCAATGAAAAACATAGTGCAGAGTCAAGTGGTACAGTAATACAACTAGCAGCGAAATGGACTTCACTACAGAGTCAAACGGACCTTGCGACTCCACGTCTTGGATGCAGGATCAAGAGGACAGTTCCAGCATATGGAGTATGGAGACTGCGGTACCGGATGATGAGACACCCGACCAATCTCATTGGGCGGTGGCGAGACCACCGATGGACCATGGACCATGCGACTCCACAGTACAGCCGCTGGGGTTCCTGTTGTCTACTATAGACAGCTCATCAGATAACAGCGATGATGATGATGATGCTGATCCTTATCGTCCAGATGGTCCATCAAACCTTAGAGGTGCGCGGATAGAACTGCCTTTTCTCATAGATAGCGAGGAGGAGACATGAGGTGCTATTATTAAATTATAAAGAGATTTTTTTTTGTATTAACCAATAAACTTGTTTTTTTAAATCGTACCTTTTTTCAAAAAACCTTACCATCGTGACAGAAAAAAAATTCATCGAGCGTGGGCGGCTTTGCCAACAAACGATCTTTTCTAAAAATTTTATTCAGTGGTGTACTTTATTTTCTCATTTTTTATCAGTCTTCCAATTTTGTCTATCTCGATTTTTTCATGCTTCTAAAGTTTTTTTTTCACTCTTTTTTTCTGAAAAACCACCGTTTTGAAGGACCGTTGAAGATCACATTTGGCCCTCAAAATGCGTCAAAATGGGCCTCCGCCGAGCCTTTGTATGCGCGGCTCGGCGGCTTCGCCGCAGCATGTGCCGCCGGCTCTATGGGCCGGCACGGCGGCGGCACATGCTACGGCGAAGCCGCCGAGCCGCGCATACAAAGGCTCGGCGCCGCCTCGCCTTTGCATGCGCGGCGACCCACCGCCCGTGTCGATGTTAGTCGACGGCGCAGCAGTCGACCTAACCTCCACCTTTACCGAAACTTAGCACGACCCAGTAAGCACTATGTGTAATTGGAGACTATGCACTATCCTGTTGTCTTAGAAACCAACCTATAATTTTTTTCACCCGGGGTTTCGGGCAGTCGGGTAGTCGACGGCGCAGCCGTCGACCTAGTCTCTGCCTTTACCGATACTTATCACGAACCAGTAAGCACTATGTGTAGTTGGACACTATGCACTATCCTGTTGTCTTGGAGACCAACCTATAGTTTTTTTTCGCAGATATTTTTTTATAGACTAAACTTTTTTTTCATATTTTTTTTATTTCTCATTTTATTAACCAGAAAAGAACTAGATTTCAAAATCGATATATATATATATATTTGAATTTATTTATTTTTAATTATAAGACATACATAAAAAATATTGTAATAAAAAAACACATTTGTACATTACTACTATCTTAGAAAATTTTACACAAATATCTAACACCTGCATACAAATAAATACAAAATTAAAAGTTTTTTGTTCACATATTTTTTTTGTTACTCATTTATTAAATAATCTCATAATCGATATATTTATATATTTTTTTTCAATTATAAGATATACATAAAATTACATTTGTACATTGCTACTATTCTATAAAAATATTATTAACTGAAACACTAAATTTGAGAACAAGTATAATTTATTTTCTGTAATTATTATACATGAAAAGTTATTAATTATAAAATATATATTTTAACAATAATATTTTTATACATACATGAAATTTTATTAAAATTGAGTAATACATTTTTTGTAATTATTGTACATGAAGATTTATAAAAAATAAAATATACATTTAAACAGTAATATTTTTATATACACATGAAATTTTATTAAAATTAAAAAATACATTTATATAATAAGATTTTTATATATTCAATGAAAATTTGTTAAAATTAAAAAATATATATTTAATAACAATTATATATACATGAAAAATTTATTAGTTAAAATATACATTTATACAATACTATAATTATAAAATAAAGATGCTATACAAATATCTAACTCTAAATATATACATATAAAACCCTAATTCTAACTATAAGGGAAAGTGTAGTATATATCTATATATATACTATATATATATATACTACACACCCTTCTGGTTTTGGGACAGACAGATCGGATGGTAATCCACGGATTCGATCGTCGCTATCTGTCCCTCCAGCTTTGCTATCTTCGCCTCATAATTTTCTATCTTGGAGGCTCTCTCCTCCAGGCCTTCAAGCTTACCGCCGGCTTGCCGCAACTTCACGTCCTGCTGCTGAGCTTCTTTCCGACGTTGCTGCAACTTCGATTCCCTCGACAGTACTTCCTCCCGAAGTTGCTGCAACTCCACCTCCTGCAGCAGAACGTCGCCCCAAAGTTGCCGGCTCGACTCTTCGGCGGTTCGCTTCTCCTCCCTGGCGGCCGATAAGATCTGCGGGAACTGGTCCTCCTTCAGTTCCTGCACCCTCACCCTTGCGTCCTGCAGTTCCTTTCTCATCTTAGCAGTCGCCTTGGCAAGCAGCGAGCCAGGATCCTCCTCCACAGTCTGGCTGCTCCCACTACTGGTCTGACTGCTGCTGCCGCTACTGCTTCCGCTACTGCTTCCGCCACTGCTTCCGCTACCGCTGCTACGTTGACTGGCCTCGTGCGATGTCAGCGACTCGAGGGACGATTGAGTCGCTGATATCCGCGGTGTCCTGGGCGTACGCGGCAAGGCCTCCAGGATGTCAGCCGGTGCCGGTGAAAATGATGACTGGGCATCATTAACCGCAAGAGGTTCCGGGCTTCGACTTGCCTGATGAAGCTCCGAAGATGTCGTCGTCGATGACTCCACTGGAGCAGTAACAAGCACATTCTGATGCACTATAATTTTGTGTGCTTGATTCTGATCCGGTGGAGTAATCGACAACGGCAATGTCGGGGTAGCTTCCTCAACAACCGCCGAAGTCCGGACGGGTGACTCTCGCAAAAAAGGTGGTTCCGTTACAGTCGGAGCCTCGTGCAATACGGAGAAGTCTACCGTCGACTCCGGTACAGCAGCGGAAGTGGCAAACTGGGGTACAGGTTGCCGAAATCGAGCTGTGTAAGTCTTGCATGCCGACTTACACAGCTTAAATTTGGCACCCTCATTTCGCTTCCGCTGCGTTGCCGAACTCGACGGTACTCTTACAACCTTCTTTCGCGGCTCTTTTTGCATCGCAACCACTTTTTTTTGCGATTCATCACCATCTACCTTCTTGGGGCGTTTGGTACCCGTCATCATCTTCATAGGCGCCGTCCTTTTCCTGGTGGTAGGACTTGCGCGTACTTGCGAGGGACCAGCCTTGGCAACAGGCGATCGCGATAGCAGTGTCGATCGCTTGGGTGAGCTTTGAAACTCATCTTCTGAGTCGTATTCGATGGGCATCTGTAACAATAAAGAGAAAACCATATTTAGAAACATATCCATGAGGGTAGTTGGTAGAGCGGTCTCCCAAGTTAGGATAAAATTATTTTTACTTACACTTCTCTTCAGAGACATGGTTCGTAGCTGGTTAGTTGGTGGCTGGTAGAGAGATGTATTCTGGCGGCAAAAGCTGGACAGAATGATTTCTACCTGTCCTCGCCTGCACTTTTAAGACCTCAATCCACCAATCAGATAGTTCGAGAGTAGGGGTAGAGGCAGAGGTGTACGCCCACTCCTCCAATGGGGATGAAAGACAGCCCACATCCCTACCCTATCAACTCCAATGTCGCCATGTTTTTTTTTGTCTCTTTCTACATCAATGTGTATTTAGAACTTATGAAATATTTCATGAGTTTGAATACCTGGAGCGGTAATGATTTTTTAAGTATGTATTAATAGACGTGTATGCCTTAAAGAGGGTAGCCATGGGGCACCATTAAATTTTAAATGGGTATTTATAGAGGCTTACCTTTCTTCATGGAATAACCTAATCTTAAAGATGGGGTGGCAATAACAAATTTTGTTAATGGCTTAGGGATTATATAGAGGCTTACCTCTCTTCGTGGAATAATCTAATCTTAAAGATGAGGTGGCAATAAAAAATTTTGTTAATGGCTTAGGGATTATATAGAGGCTTACCTCTCTTCGTAGAATAACCTAATCTTAAACATGGGGTGGTAATAAAGTTTGTTATGGACTTAGGGATTAAAGAAATAAACTGTATTATGAGTTTACGAGACCCAAAGGGTCTCATTCCCCGAAACACTCCGACTGCTAGGGACAGCTCGCCTTTTCTATAATTATACTCGTTTAAATAAATATCTCAAAGCTTTCTTGTGGATATATTTATTGATTAATACAATTTGAAATTTTCTTATGTATATATTAACATACCAAATAAAAGTAACTGCAATACACAAAGATTTAAATATCAATTCTAAAACTACAAATATAATACGTTGAAAGCAACTTAAAATTCCAAGACTCCACTAACAACTATTCAAGATATTAAATTCTGCAACAACCAAAAAATTATGAACAGACAACTTGAATCTAAAACTATGAATCTAAAAGAAAGACACTCTATGTATTAATGAAAATTATGATCTGCTCTTTCGGCTAACGACTCGTCTTTCAGAACTTTCATATGTGGTTGCGGATGTGACGGAGGCGGTGTCCTAATCCACGAATCAATAGCCTCACAAACTCTCAATGCACATCTCCCATTCGTGTTTTCGGAATGGTAGTCACACTTTTTGCTATGAACACTCTGCTCTGCTCTGCTCATGCTCACGTTAAGACAGATACTATGATCTATAGCCTCAATGTTCACTATCTGTATGTTTTTCAAGTTTAACATAGCTACAGCTCTCACTACATACTCATACTTCTGATGGCCCTTAAGAAAGATTTTATCGCTGTTCCTGATATGTTGTTTCATTATTTTCATGATTTGTTGCGCATTTGTATTTCCACTACTGTATCTGATGCCATGATTATATTTTTCCAAAAACTTGACGCTTCTTTGATCTTTTACGCTCAGTTCATTGAATTTAATGACGGGTTTAAGCACATAATGAAATAAACTTCCACTTTTCTTAAACCCTATCTCTTTTGGAACAAACGTAGACTGGATATTATATCCTTGGATATCTAGAACAACTATAGTCATTTTTGAAGTCTCACAATGAATCTGATGTAGATTGCGGGTAGTCTGAGTTTAGGTTAAATAAAATGTGCCAACTTTATTCTGCAAACATATATTTAATACTATCACACTTTACAAGCTTACAGTAACTTAAATCTAATATTTAGAAACTTCGGCTAACATTAATTGTATAAGTAGATCTAAATTACCATCTTCAGGAGCCTCATCTCGCGCGGTGATCTGATTAATGGCATCGATAGCATATTTTACATTCGATGCGGGGTCTGTTTGGTAAAATTGAATGTCAGAGTGCCCCCAGGGTAAAGTTTTTGTTGTATTTGGAATTATAAACCTTTTATCATCGTTGTGTGCTAAAGCTACTTTATTTTTGACTTCTGTATATACATCATGCAACCTGCTTTTGAATGTATTCATTTTTCTTAAAATCAGACCACCATTCTCTAGTATATGCTTATAATCATTACCACATAACTGATTTTGTATTACTGCTTTTTTAACACCCTTTGCTTTTTTCATTTCTCCCTTAACTGACTTGATATAGTATGCCTTCGCACCTGTTCCGTAAAAACTTATTATAGGATCTTCTGGAAATTCGTCTTTCATTTTACCCAGAATAGAGTCATTGACTGGAATGTTGAACTCATTGTTTTGTTTATAATTTGAAGTATCAAACTCGCTAATATTATTTCTCATAAATTCATAGAAGTCATCCGTATGAGTTTTCAAAATTTGCGAATCTGTATCACAGTAAAGCATAGATACTTTATCGTTGAACTGCTTTTTAAGAAACCCATAAAAAAAATCATACATTACTATTTTAGATATGTCCAGTATACAGAATCCCACGTATATTGGCTTAAAATAATGTACTCTAACTTTTCCTAAATGGATAGCTGCAAGATTTTCGTTGAATATGGAACAACTCTTGAAATTTGGACGAGCTACTAGTGCTCCGACACCGATGCTATTACGAAGATTTTCCCAATGTGTGACCAACTTTATATCTCTTCTATTATCTACATTTTCCATAGTTTTTCCAAAAATTGCATTATTTAGAAGCTTATAAAAGTCCCTTTCAAATTTATTGTTTGCTTTATTACGCATTGCCGTATTGAGATCGATATATTCCTTCAACCAGAACGATTGTTTGAACTTAAGGATCCTGTGAACCTTGGTTACTTGCAAACCATACCGTACAGCTTGTTGTAGTACGCGATAATGTACAATATATTTTTTCTTGTCGTACAGATTTGGGATTAATTTCGGAATCTTTGTCTTGGCATTTGGTGGGATCATACTTTCCACCAAAAACGGAAGGTCGCTATGTGAATCGTGTAACCCTTCAGGATATCGCACATCAACTTCCAAGACATAGCCATTCTCACCGTCTGTTTTGGCATTTTCTAAATCGAATGTAGATATTTCTGAATCCCCCATCCATTCAAAACCTCCCGTAGGAAGAGGTGACGACATAGCATGCCCGTAAAGATTCGTGGCATCGAGATATGATATAAATGTCGATTCTTTAGATGGATCATAATTTGGTAAATATTTATTATTTGCTTCGTGCATTCTATCGCTGCATTGACTTATCCCCCCGCGAATACCATTCTTAAAGAACCCAATCATATCTATGTCCGTAAGGAGCTGGAGATTAACTTTGGTATACTTTAACATGGCATCCCAAGACAATCCAGGAGATGTAAAATAGTGTGCTGGATCCAATTTGTAAATATTCATACTATTTCTCCTAAACCTTTCAAAGACATCACACAAGAGAAGCACGTCTGTCCGTAAATAAATATCAGAATATTCACCTAGATTCCTACAGTTGAACGTTCTCCATACAGTTATTGCCCTCGAATATTCCTCCTCAGATATATCTTTCTCATTCAACTTATCATAAAACTCTGCCTTTGACGGTAAATATTCTTGATCCAATTTCTTTACATCATCCACATAATTGTAAGGAAATACACCTTTCTGTCTAATTAAATTAAAGACTCTAGGGTCTGAAAAATACTTTTTACTCTCCAGAAAATCCCTACTAGTCAAACTGTCTGATAATGCTTGTAAAGATCCAGGTAGAAAACGACAACTATCGATAAATCTCATTTGTAAAAACTTCCTCCTTATTCTACCGGTTCGGTCCACATAGTCATGCATATACAGACTTTTTGTAAATGAAATGTATTTTTCCTTATTCTGGGCTACCACGTCTATCTTATCTCCATGAGAAGATAGTTGTTTGATAAATAGGTGACAATCGTACCCACTTAAATTGTGCGTTATAATTGGTATAAAATTTGGTAATTTGAAATTTAAATTACATTTCGAATGTGCAGCCCCGAATCTAACTTTACCAGTTATGTGGCAATGATCGCGAACTTTAATATCGGATCCTGAAAATGGTTTCTCACAGATGTTACATTTCGTTGAAGTATCAAATTCAATCTGCTCTTCCGGCGTTAAAGGGATCATGGGAGTTACATCTTTCAAATATTTGAAATATAGTTCTTTAAGATCAGCTTCTAGCCTTGTCACGAATTCTTTCGCCGCGTCTTTACCTCGATACAAGACAAATTTGGATAAGTCAGAATCAAATGAAGATTTAATAAAATATGAAAATGAATATGGTTCATGTGTGTGGGTTTCGTTTGTATACGAATATTCTGGGTTGGGTTCACAGTTATCGATTGGTTTCAATAATGACTCAAAATCCGCATACACAACAAAGGGGACCGGCATTTGCTTTTCAAAATTCTCGAATTTAAGTATGTTTTCTGGAACCTGATTACCAAACTTATCAATTCGTAATTTTTCTGTGGGTGTTATCGTGAATATATGATTGCAATCGTTCCTTTGGTGAATATCTAGATACGCCTTAGTTGAAAAATATAACAAACAACCGTCACAAAAGTACCGCTTATGCTCGTTTGAACTTAACTGATGTGCAACTAACCGTGAAAGATCTCTTATCCAACAATAGTGACCATTCCCCTTATCATCCGTTAAATAGAGCAGATTGACATGTAAAGCTAATTTCTTCTGAGCATATCTCAATGGACCAACTATTTCGTATGTGATATTACCATCTTTGATTATTTTTTCAATTCCGTACACGTTTATAGATATATTATTGTTTCTCTCGAACAATGAGATATCTTTAAAAGTAATAGGAAAGTTCATACCGTGGACATTCAATATGGTTGAAAAATGCGGGTAGGATGACACTTCCGCTACTCGGGTGCTTGCTGGTAGTAGCGCTGATGTGACGGCCCAAGCAAAGCAACACTGGTCTTGATTTCGCACATTTACCACTGCCTTCTTTTTCTCTATAAAGTATGGTAACTTTATATAAGACGATCCACCCAATGGTGAAAACTTGTTAATGTTCACTTCAGCATAAAGGATACATTCGATCGCCCACCCTGAAAATAAAACAACAAAGGTTACTATCTCAATTTATGCACTTCTCTAAATATCTAACATACCAGAATCCTTCTCCTCAAACTCAGATGATTGGGATGTAATTTCATCAGCAAACCGTTGATAAACATCAGATAGGTCTGTGCTCTCGTCTATTACTTTATTAACCGTATTGAAGGATTTGACGTCTGCCACATCACTCGTTTGTAATACATACTTCCCGAATACTTCCATGTTCACTTTCAGGGCTCTGTGCACTCGAAGTTTCTCTTCTATTACATCTAGAGTATTTTGCTTGATGTTATCGAAAAACTCTTTAAAGTCGGTATACAATTCTGATGGGCTAAATCTATAGCTGGCAATTCTACATTTGAATGCACTTTTTATAAGTCTCACACCATCAGTGATCGGGATCGATGAATTTGTTCTATGTTGTAATGTCCTTGCGTGGGCAGTCATTCGATTTTTCGGAAGTGAAACATTGCAGCAAGGACATATCATATTCGGAGGTGTACTATCCAATTTAATTTTTTTAGCTTGTGGTCCACTTGTGGAACTGCCACTGCAAACATTTCTCTGATGTCGACGCAAATTGTCCGAACGCGTAAAATTATCACCGCAATCACTACATGTATGCATCTTATTAGACTATATCTTGATCACTGTCTGTCAAGCAACTGTAGCATCGATGATCGAGCCTCCTCGATTTATAGCTAGATACTCAAGGGCATCGTACCCCCACCTCCACTCATTCGCTTATCATGCAAGGCCCGACGTTAGCAAAACACGTTCTTTTGTAAGGCCAAGCTCAAGGCTATCCCCACCCCATTCTAATAACATTCAGGGAGGATCACTATCGATCCTCATAGGAAAATCATACAACTAATTTCAAGGTTATACAAACAACCAATACAAACACTAATAACAAATATTTCACAATCAGTCAATGTGAACTGGAACTCTCAAGGTTACCCAACACCCCATTTAAAAAGCCCCATTAAGATACGATCACTTTTGGAAAGACAACGTTACAAAATGACCTTCAGGGAGGATCAGAACCGGCACCTATAAGAAAAACCCACGTCAATACACCTCATGAAATATGGAAACCAAGGTCATCCCCACCCCATTTGAATGACCTTCAGGGAGGATCAGAACCGGCATATCCATACTACTTGTATCACAGGACTTGTTGCACCAGCCGCAGCCGTTGGAATCTGGTTTGTATGATTTGGTTGTATGCGGGATGTATGCTTCCATGCCGACATGAATAACCTCTGTGATTTCCGAGCAGACAGTTGATACATCATGTTTTGCAAAGAACCTCTCTCCAGGGATAACTGGAAAGAAAGTCTCTCAGACCATCCCAGTCAGCATGGCCATAGTGCCAGATTTTGCGGCTTGGGCGGATTTCCGAGGACACATCTGTCGCAGAGGAGAACGTAACTTCAACTAATCCATGATCGGAGTTGCCTAAAGGAGACTGACTGTATGTCGATTTTGTAGGGGACAGGGTGAGTAGTCAGAAAAAGATCCAGCAGGCTAGTAGAGTGAGAGGACACACGAGGAAAAAAATGTGTTCTTTCACTAGCTGTGTCAGACCTTGGCTTATGAACATTGAAATCTCCCAAGAGAACTACCCCTGAAGACGGATAATTAGTGTTCAGAAAGTAGATCTTTTCGGACAGGTAATCAAGAAAGTCAGTACAGTTGTTGTCCGAGGGTGAGCGGTAGAGGCAGCAAATGAACTTAGGGAATGGTTTGAGGCTAAGCTTGAGCCACAAGATATCCTTTCGGAGTGCGGGAGCTCTGGAGCAGGACAAGTTGCTTCGCGCAAACGCAAGTACTCCTCCATTTTTCCTCAGACAGGGGTGATACTCGTAGTTAGGAAATTTCAGGTGGTTTGTTGACGCCGAGCCGGAAATTTTCGTTTCCACCAGAAATAGTATGGCGGGTCTATTAGACTACAGGTAGTGGTGGACAGCATTGATATTGCTGTTGATCCCGCAGATGTTCGTGAATGATAGTTTCATATCGATAATGTTCCCCCGAGAACACCCTCCTCCCGGACTTTCCGAATGAGAAGGGGCTTTACGTCCGGTCAAAATTTTTGCACTCGAAGGGTTCATCATCATTGCTATAAATCTAAAGAAAAGCGGTGGGGTAAAGGGTAAAGGGGGTGTCTGCCCCGCAACTAAGGTGAGGAAACATGCGGACATTTCACCTCACCAGTAGTGCAGTGTGGTACTTCCCAGTGCGACGATCAACGGGGATACCGTCTAACCGTCTACCATCTATGGTTTGTTCGGGTATCCTTCCCTAGACTGGCTGCTTCCACTACAGCTCCAGAGCCCAGTCTGCCCCTTGCTTCCTTCTTCGGGTTCGCATCCCTAGGCCGGTTGCCTTCACTACGGCTTCAGGAGTCCGGTTCACCCCTAATACACATACGTTATTCTGTTGTACTTCGTCCATAAACAATCAGCAATTCCAGCTTTCTTGGATTCACCTCGCTGGGTCTTGATCTGGTGTCTAGTCCACAAGGAGGAGAATTGTTATAAGAGAAATGTAAACGGATCAGCCTAAATGAAGGTGAACCAAAATTGCTTTTCTAATTCATAAGTGGCCTGTAGAAAGCTAGAGAGAAACCATAGCAGAAAAGGCAATAGGAGGAACGGTGTTATTCGCAAGCTAGTGAACTTTCAATGGAGAGCCCACCCTGGCGTTTGCGAATGACATCTCTTGTGTGGTCCAGATCGTTCATGTTAACGAACTGGGCCCTATCTTGAACCACGCCCTGTACGGTTGTCTAAAACCGACCAACCTGGAGCATCCATACATGTTTAAGGGAATAGCCCCTAAAAAATCTTATGTATGGCAGAACGAAGTCGACACTCATTGGATAAAAAACATCACCTCCTACATGTGCACAAGCCTCCAGCATCCAAACTTAAATCCAGGAAGAACTACATTATGTCAAAAAACCCATTGAAAAATCAGTAACCAAAGTGGTACTGTGAAGGCTGCGACTAACCGAGAACCACATATCTACTTTTTTTTGTTTAATTAATTATTTATTTATTAACCTACTCATACAATAATTATATAGAAATAAACAGGTTTACATATATATATCTCCTAACTTAACTTTACTTACAAGCTAGGTTTATCGCCTGTCGTTTCAATTATCGAAATTATTTCATTTGTATTGATAACAATAACATAGTAACAGTAGAATCTATATAAAATGAATAATACAAATTAGATAGTTTGTACAAGAAAAACCTCAATTACATGTTGATTTGGTCGAATTATTAACACCTAAGCTGAAAGCTTGTGTGTGTTAATGTAAATTGTATTTACTATTAGCGTTACTGATATTTGCTAAAATTCCGTTTATTCTTCTTACCTAAAATAAGTGACAGTTTTGTATGCAGAGGAGTCAATTATTTAGTAGTGTGCAGCAGAAATGATACCAGAGATCATCGTATTTTCCATTCAATGAGTGAGATTAAAGAGGAATGAAAATAAAAACTCATAATGAATCAAATGATATAGGAAGATAACCTGTTGAAATTTTTGTTTATGTACTTAGTACCTAATATTCTTTTTAAAATCATATTTCGTCATAGTCTTAAACTCATTAGGAATACTGTTATATAATCTTAAACCATTGAATCCGATACATTTTTGACAAACTGATCTATCCACTTTTGTGTAGGTAAAAAATAATTTTTTCCTTGCTCTAATATCATATTTGTGATTTACAGTATTAAGACTATCACAAGAATGAACAAATTTCAATGCAACTAATATATACAATCCTTTTAAATTCAGCAATTCGTTTTCCACATTTTTACAGCTTGCCCTAGAAGAAATCCGGAAGATCACTCTTAAAATGTAATTTTGTGTAATCTGTAAAGGTTTCAAAACATTATTATATGCAGCAACCCATGCACTAATTCCATATGTGAGCAAAGGCACCACCAATGCCGTATAAACCATGAGAAGGCTTTTTTGTTCAACACACTTCGCAGTACAAAAAACCTATGTACGAGTATAATTCTTCTTAGTTTTGTGTTTAACATTTCCGCGTGACACTGCCACTTCAAGAAACAGTCAATCATGGCACCTAAGTATTTGATGGATTCAACTCTTTCTACGGTACTAGCGCTTCCATTTATAACCAGTGGCCGAGTGTTCACAGGCATACCAACTCTAGTGGGTGAAAACGTTATGTATTTAGTTTTGGAAATATTAAGCTTTAACAAATTGCAGTGCAACCAAGACTTGACTTTATTCAAAGTTAATTCCACTTTCTGAATTGCGTCATCCCATGTCCTACCAGAGCAGATTAGGACAGTATCATCTGCATACGAGATTATTTGGCAATTAAAGTTACACCTGAGTAATTCGTTCATGCATATAAGAAAAAGTTTGGGTCCTAACACAGTACCTTGAGGTACCCCAATTGTTGGGATCATAGGATTGCTTAAAATGGATTCTACTCTCACCTGTTGTCTTCTATCTTTTAAATAGTTTTTAAATAAGTTCAGAACATCGCCTCTAATCCCAATCCTATCAAGCTTCTTCAATAATACCTTATGGGACACCGTGTTAAATGCTTTTTGTTGGTCTAAAAATACCGCTATAGTTTTCGTTTCATTTTGTTTTCTTTAAATACAATTTTTAAAATAAGCTTAAACCAATACTGAACGAAAAATCCTGGTATCATTGTGAAAAGAGCATCGGGCGCTCGATTTACTAATAATATGGAATAAAGCGCCCACGCTTTTTTCACAACAATACTAGGTAGTATTTTTCGTTCACTATTAAGTTTATATCAAAAATTTTAGTCAAGTGTTCTTTAAAGCGTGTTTTTCAGTTTTCTTAAACTATATTTAGTTGTTAGCTTTTTTCAGATATATCTCTCACGAAAATGCTCTATAAAGCAGAAGAGGTCTCATAGAAAAATATTGGATGGGTTTTATTTTCTGGTTGGAAAATATATAGCTTTTGATAGTTTGAAAATCGGTTTGCCTAAGCAAATTAATGATCTGATATCAACACGTCACGGAATAATGTAATTTCCGAAATTTTAGACAAGATTTAAAATAGTTGCAATATAGGTACCTATGAAATTCTTGCATGACGCACGTAAATGAATAAGCTTACACCTAAGCTACTTGTATGTAATTATTGAAATATTGATTATAGTTTTCAATTGTATGTAAAAGCAAAATGACAATTCATCATTTATTTATTTTGTAATGAAAATTTAGCCTATGGTTTGGTTCAAGTGCCTTCCTCTTTAGAAAGCCTGAGTCCAGTCCTGTATTGCGTCGACGCATTTTATGAATGAGCCATATGCACTGTTGCCGGAAATTTTCTGTAACAATGGAATTTAGGAATTTATAGAATCATAATTTCATGTGCGGTAACGTTAATTGAAATTTAAGTACTATCCAATGCCAAACATGGGTTTCCGTTTAAAATAAATTATAGACAAATCATATATTATAATAAATATGAATTACACCTGTATTGTTTGTTCTCTAAGTGACCCCATTTGTCAATGAACAAATACATTTGCATTCGACATTAACTAAAATTATATTAAAAATCAATTTATATGCTTTGCACAGTTTGTCAAATCTTAATTTTGAATAAGTAACTTCCAAACGAACTATATGGTAATACTGAAATTGCACAGTGTTGCAATCGCACTGTTGACAAATCCAAAATGAGAGCGAATTATAAATAAATCAGCATCAGGATCACGATAGTGTCTAGTCAGTGTAGTCTGTCTTATGTGTGATTAAGGTGACATAAACACAGTGCAAATTGAACAGGTTCCGCACTGGACTTGGCCGTTGCGCGGACTCACTTCACAAATGCGCTGCCACGGAGTCTCCGGCCCCTTGCGTTCCTATCGGGGAAGTTGGAGCGACCTTATGAAAGCTGACGATGCAGCTCTTGACTGGATTAGGGACTTAGATATTGATATTGAGTTAGGTTCATGTGTAATTTGTTTTCTGTGATTTTTGTTTCTTTCTTTGTGCTATCACCTATTGTTTGTTATGTACCTGTATCTATGTTATGTACACTGCATGTAAGCCATACGAAAATAAATAAATAAATAAATAGTGCAAAGCGAAGCCCAGCCAGTAAAGTAAATAAGTATGGTTGGATATACCTGAACGAAAAACTGATCATTGTTCTCGAAAACAAAGAGTGGACCCAGGCTGTTGCCTATGTGTCTGCGTCATATTATTCACTCATCAGACATGCAGTATCGTGATCCTAAAACACTGTTGTATTATTGAATCTCATTGATAAATCATTATAATATTAGGGTAAATTCAGCTATTCTCATTTTTTTAACTTCCCGACAAAGGACAGCTCATACTTTACGTTACTACATGATAGTCAAAATTCTTATTTCGAAATTTTTAATTTATATTTTTCCTATAACCTGTATGCAACTGTGGTCATAGGCAATATACAATTCATGCTATAGCTATAGTATACATAGTTGATTGATTTTCCATGCTCCCCAGTCAAGTAAGCTAAGACCGCTAGTGGAAGCAACTGAAACCATTCAACTTGCTTTTTAATAAATGAGGAACTAGTGACAACTTATCTTTAATTTTGTAAAATCAGAAAAAAAAAATTATCACAAAAAATATCATTTAGTCATACCTTATTATTTTTTAAGTTAGTTCGGTACCTGTTTACTTAATTTAATAAACTCACATGGGCACAGCATATCGACTATGTGTATAAAAAGTCTATAGCTACCATGTGGCAGTTGCGTCGGGTAGTCGGCGGAACCTGGGGCCTCAAACCCAAGGTTCTAAACTGGCTATATACGGCAGTAGTCAGATCTAGGATCCAGTATGGCTGCTCGGTCTGGTGGCCGAGCGTAGAGAAGGTCTCTGTTAGGCTCAAGCTCGCAAAGATTCAGAGGCTTGCAGCAGTGAGCATAACAGGTGCCATGAGGACAACACCCACTGCTGCCCTGGAGGTACTCTTGGGCTTGCCGCCTCTGCACCTCTGGATAAAGAGATAGGCGATGTCGGCCTGCCTGAGAATGCGTGACGGGCGAACACACCAGAATAGAGCGATTCGCGGAGAGTAATATCCCGATATCGTCATTCAGGGTAGAAAAAGCTAAAGACATCTTAAATTTAGATAATGGATTCTCACTAGTCATCCCGGACAGAGACGACTGGATGAGAGGGAAAGTCAAGTTTCCGCCTAATAGTCTCGTATGCTTCACTGACGGATCGCTCTTAAAGGAGTCCGGATCCGGGGGAGTGGGCTTCTGTCTGGAGGGTAAAGAAGTGCGGCGGAGCTTCGCTCTGGGAACCTGCACGACTGTCTTCCAGGCGGAAGTGTATGCGATATTGATGGCGGCATACTCGACGGAAGTCGAAAAGTGTTCTGAACAGAGCATATATATATATATATGCTCCGACAGCCAATCAACTCTGAAAGCGGTGGCAGCTTCGAGGGCCAGATCAGCTCTGGCACAAGAATGCTCTGCCGCCCTTCAGAAGTTGGCAAGACATAAGAAGGTGTCCCTACTGTGGGTCCCCGGACATATTGGTATACCGGGTAACGAGAGAGCGGACCGATTAGCTAGGATAGGGGCCAACAGCCCCTGCATTGGCCCAGAACCTATGCTGGGAATTAGTAGACGCCAGGTCAATGTGGCCCTAGATAACTGGGCCTACAAGGAACTGGCGAAAGCCTGGTTAGAGAGAGACGACTGCAGGCAAGCCAAAAGACTCATAGCAGGCCCTGATAGGGGCCGAACGCAATGGCTTTTGAGTAAAGGCAGAGAGACGCTCAACCTTCTGGTGGGGGTTCTCACTGGCCATTGCCGGCTGAATAGACATCTGTCACTTATGAGAGTGGCAGGGGACCCCATTTGCTCCAGATGCTGGGAGGAGGACGAGACAGCGTTCCACTTCCTGGGCAGATGTGCAGTTTATCGCAACCTTAGGGTTCAGATATTCGGCACGACGGAGTTTGGGGAGGAGCCTCTATATTCAGCGAAATGGTCGGACATACTGACTTTCGTCAGGAGGTCTGGTAGGTTCGACAAGGAGCTTTCTAGGATGTAGAATTTTAGTGTTTTCAGTGATTGGTTCAGTGGGGTTGGCAAAAAGGGCCAAAGGTGGCCTACTTGCCTGGCTTCGCCTCCCCATCACTACTACTACTACTACTAATTTAAGGCATCTTGGCTATGTAGTTCAGTCTCAAAAAACGATAGTTTTCTAATTGGTGATTAGTACTAATATTCCAAGTTAGTGAGGGACTTATTTATTAATTTGATGCTTTTTTACTTTGTAGTTTAGTTTTTTAATACAATATGATTGTATGTAATTAAAAAATAGTTTTGGAATACCTACAAGTGTAACTGGAATTCTCTCTAACTCAAACTTTTTTGGATGTCCCTTAAAGCTGAATGTCTTCTAATTTCCACCCTAAGTATTGGACAAACATTTTTACAAATAATATAAAGATTTGGCATATTGGAGGGAAAACTGCGCTTAGGATTACTACGCATCAGAATATTTTAGCTGGTGACAGTTGAAACCTGACGTTACGAAAATTTATATTTTTTTAGTTTGCTGGTTTTTGTATTTTGTCGAATAACAATCTTCTCTGCAAAAAAATCAACCAAAACAAGCACCAATCCTTGAAATAAAAAACAACCACAAATTTTAGGTTTAAGATCACAAACTTCACAGTTTAGAGATTATCATGTACAGCTATGATGTACAGTTAGTTAAAAAGAGAACCATGTATTGGAGTATCTTATAGCCTAAGTCAGATGCACACGACATCCGACGATTCGACGGCGACGGTACGAAACTGTTCCTATTGGTTGAAATATTCAAAATGATGACAAATCATATTAGGTCTGTTTTTACAGCAATCACAAACTAGTCAGCATCAATTTGATTGGCCAGTACTAGTCAGAAATAGTTTGACAACTGCAATGGGGAATACTGATTGGCTCTGACTGGTTTGTGATTCTCTGTAAAAACAGACCTAATATTTCAACCAATAGGAACAGTTTCGTACCGTCATATCGTCGGATGTCGTGTGCATTTGAATTAAGCTTAAATTGACAGCACACCAATGACTTTGACAGAAATGATAACTATCAATAGGCAAATGACATGGGTGTGGTACTAATGCTGCTTGTTGCGTACTTGTAACAAAATATTTGGTAGTTGCATACAAGGATAACGTATTTCCATTTTTACGATTTTACATCAAATTTTTTGTCCATTTTTTAGGATGGAAAAAAATGATCGTGACACGTGACATCAGCCTTTAGAAGTGAGATTTCAACCGTAAAATTTAATCTTTAATGTTCGAGTCATTGACCAATATAAAAAACCAGTGTTATTTGCATTTGCCGTCATTAGTATAAGTCGTTATAGTTAATACCAATTTCTGCTACTTTTCCCACATCAGAGCGGCAACATCGCAGCGGGCTCCTCCAGTCATCCACAGTCTGGTTCACTTCAGCTGGATTGTCGCTCTACCGTCAAACGAACTGTATGCGATCATCGCCGCCCCTTCCAGCATTCAGTGTTGTTATGTGAAGTCTTGTGTGAAATAGTGATTGCTTTGTGATATCTAGTTTGTGATATTACCCTTGACCGCCTTATCGAACAACGTAAGTCCCATTTGTCTATCTACACTGACAATAACAACGGTTCAGTATCGTGTAGACTAACTAGACTGCTCTGTATACCGTCCAGTGACTTTGGATTTTGGTGTTGAATTTGTTGAGTGAATGCCAGATTGAGTGTGTCAGATGTAAACGTGTATTCTGTAAAGAATTTAACTAACGTTTTTGGTGCTAAGTACGCGCCCGCACATTCTATTGATTTTCCTCTGAAATAGTACAGTGACATTAGTCAAATATACCGGCTTGTCGGCTGTAGTAAATGTAATAATCTTCTATAATCTGTCAGTTGTTATTGACATAACTATGTGTCTATCGTGTCTTCTAGTTTCGGAAATGCTTTAAAACGATGTTAATTTGACCAGATAAAAGCTGATTAACCAGTGACATATTTTGGCTTTCATTTCGGTTACATTTTTTTCACAAGTCAATATCTTTTCAATAATTCAATAAATTTTGAATAAAGCTTGAAAGCTTGCATAAAACTCCGAGCTTTTTTTTCTTATTTTGTTAATGGTTTTTTCCGTCAAAATTAAATCTTTCACTGACTAATCATCAGCTGTTGACGCTATCATCCAGTGTCGGACTAAGGGCCGGTTTCTCAATGTCCAGTTAAAAGTGTCAGATAGGCATCTGCCAGTTAGCGTTTCTATGGATACAACTGTCAGATTGTCAGATAAGATTTACGTGAATTCGTAAGCTTAACCTTCAATTGTTTAAACAATTTATTTGACAGTTGCCTGCTAACTTCTAGATAAATATTTAACTGGACATTGAGTAACCGGCCCTGAGCCTGCTAAGGACTTAAGGCAACGGGCCAAAAAAATATTTTTTTATACGTTGTGCTAACCGAGATATATCCATACACGAATGTGTACTGTAGATTTGTAGAACAGGCCCCAATACAAATGATGACCCCTTCTGGAAATTTGACGAGCAAAAAAAAAACGGACTGGACCGACTAGGCTCCGTGAAGGTGCAGTCTTCCAGAACTCTGCCTTTCTAAACCAATACCGTCAAGTATACAGGGTGAGTCCTAAGTTGATACTTTTTTAAACTGTGTATAGACGTCGTTAAAATAAATAACTTTTTCAATTTTTTTTTAATACTGCAAAGTAAACGAGACCACAGAATCAAAAAAAGTAAATCTGGGCTTGTGTCAGTTTATGTTTAGTTTTCGATCGGATTTTTGTCTTGTCGATCAGTCATTGTACCTGTCAATCAGTGCATTAGTCACTTTCAGGTTATCAGAGTTAATTTGAAATTCCTAAA
The DNA here is from genome assembly GCA_951848785.1 of Callosobruchus maculatus. Taxonomy (NCBI): domain Eukaryota; kingdom Metazoa; phylum Arthropoda; class Insecta; order Coleoptera; family Chrysomelidae; genus Callosobruchus; species Callosobruchus maculatus. The sequence continues at coordinate 6,503,828 of CATOUR010000026.1, read as the reverse complement.
TCCCAGGGTAAATTCTAATAGTTGTTTCACAATAATGTGCCACTGTTGTTATATGTATGACAATTTAAAATTAACAACGATAAAGAAAAAGTGACTACTGCACTGACTGACAGGTACAATGCCTAACCGATTTGATAAAAAATCCGAGCAAAAAACTAAACATAAACAGGCTAGGTACGTCTTGACAAGCCCAGATATACTTTTTTATTCTATCTCGCTTATTTTTCAGTTTTCTAAAAAAACCTATTTGAAAAAGTCGTTTCTTTTAACGAATTCTATGCCTATGCACAGTTTTAAAACAGTAGCAACTTAGGATTCACCCTATATATTGACTTAGTACCACAAAATGTAGATGTCACATTTTCATCAATTATAGACTATCAGTGCCATCTATGCGAACTTTTTGTTTGTTTTCTGATAGTATATCCAAAATTGTTGTAAGATGCACCTAAGAGCCGTATTCATAGTCGTCCCTTGAGTAATACTTAAGATTCCCTTGAGTTACACTTAAGGGACCCTCAAGTGTGGCTTTCCTTGTGTATCTGTTTCCTAGACAACATCTACGATACGGCGGGATCCATTTGGCGACGTTGTCATATTTCAAATATAAGTCAATTTGTTATGCCTATGCCTACGCATTTTGGTGTTTTCTGTTATCTCTTTATGTTTTGTGCCAGTATTTCGTGTTTTGTGCCGGACATTTTTTCGAGTGTGACAGAAAATGACAACACCATACTCCAAATTTAACCTTCAAAATCGCCCTAACTGCTAGGAAATGTCATGTTGACATGTCGTGTAGACATTTCGTTACTTGAGTATTACTCAAGCGAGCCTTACGTAAGGGACCCTCAAGTAGCTGTCGAAACATAAAACCTTACTTCTTAAGGGACCCTCAAGTATTAAGGGACCCTTCAATGTCGAATACGACCTTGAGCGATTAGGTATCCATGAGCATATGAGGTTTTTTTAAATAGTTCTCAGTTCAGTGCAAGATGTGCTTAAGTCCAGCCAAATATATTCAGTGGAAGATGAGCCTAAGTACACAGTCTGTTAGTCACTATGAATAACCACTCCAACGCAGAAATTGCCTGGTCCAGGATAAGTTGCGTCATCTCAGTAACTGCTGCTTGGATTGTGATGAAATTCAGATAGCGATATGCTGTGGGATCGTAGTAAGTAATGCTGCTTGATAATCTTGAAAATCGGTGTATTTTGGCGGCGCCGGCGGAGAAATTGGTAAAAAAACAAAAAACTTATCAGAACCTCTCCAAATTTAGTTTTTAGGCATTTTAGGAGTTCCTGATAGGGTTCCTGATCATTTTCCATTTGTTTTTGGGAGGGGGTGAAATTGGGATAGTGAGGGGTTTGACAAACTCAAAAATTTGTTGTACTGCGAAAGTACTCTATATTGCGCTGAAAAAATTGACTTTGTTGATATCCTGTGCTTTTTAAACCTATTTGAATGTTGTCCTTGAATTTTATACCTGTGAAATAATCTGATACACACATAATAATCCTAAAGTGTATGTTGGAAACAACCGACTTGATTGTGATGAAATTTTGACACTGTATACCTTCCGTCAAGGAAATGATATGTGTATTGTTTCCACAACTATTTCCAGTGGCGGTGGAGGAATCAACAAAAAACGCAAAATTTCAAAGTCGCGCAAACATCGTTTTCAGATGTTTGTCTATTTTTTTAATGAGGACGGTGTAGGATAAGAGGTACTCCAAATTTTTTGTTAACACCGATAATGTGTGGGAAGTGCTCAGTCGAAACACTTGACGCCATTTTTTTCTTGAATTGAGAATTCTGTTTGTAGATCAGTGTATCGTTTGCAGATTGTTTCAATAAAAATTGATTACAATATAATACAGATCTAAGTCAGTATAGGGTGGTGAAATTGCCGTGGAGGGGTTAGTTGTGGATGGAGTGGCTCCAAAAATTTTGTTAGATGTGAGAATGTGTGGGAAGTACTAAGTCAACCAACTTGACGCCATTTTTGTAGATTATGGATGTGGGTACGTTTACATGGTGTACCGCCTCTATTTGGATGATTAAAATAGTATATACGAGAGTATTAATAATAATAAGTTTATTCGCTTTTACCCAATACAAAATTAATACAGTTAGTTTCATACCGTATAGATGCAAACAAACTATGAATAATATGATAAATCTCTAATTAGTTACAAAATGTTAATTTCAGCCCGTTGAAACCATACAAGGTTTATATATATATATTATATTAATAAGTATCCTTTTCCATGCTCCTGGAAAGATAGTTGTTGAATGTTGTCAGGCGTGTGATAATAACTGCAAAACAGCGCCATGTGTTGTCTTAAATTGTATATAACTCTTCAGCTGGCTTCGTATTATAAGCCACCTACAACTGGCGGTGCGGAATTTTGGCGCCACCTTTCGCTTGAGTTGGGATTTGCATTAACAATTCACACTGTAAATGACATAACAGACTATGTGTTCTCGACATTCGGGTTAGTTTTCAATTTGCAGAGTCTATAGATTATAAACTTGTTTTAAAAAATTACCTTATACCAGGAGAGGGTATTGAATGTGCAAATGTTAAATGCCTGAATATGTTACTGCTTACCATCAGGCACCTCCAGAGTAGCAACAAGTAACATTGTACTTGTTTCCCTGGAGGAGATAGTGCTACAAATATTATTTGCACATACACAATAAAAACTCCATAAGGCATACATTTTGTACAAATATTTCTTAATAAAATTGTCTAAAGCTAAAGCTAAAGCTCTCGTCAATCGCCGGAACTAAGCAGCGTGAAGCGCGGTTAGTAGTTGTTTGGGTGACCGCTTCTAAGTACGTGTCATTAGCTTTCTTGTAATATTATTTTTTTAGATGTTGGTTTTTATAATCCTAAATGCCTTTTTAATTAAATTTAAAGTTAATAAGTAGTTGTTAATCGGACAATGTTTTACATGAGGTCTGGCAGGTAGCGCTACAATCAGGATAACGTCTGTCGGGTCCGCTAGTTTATAACTATAAAATTAATGAAATAATATACAGCTTAAAGATAATGAAAAAAAGATTTAATGATAAAGTTCACTAAAAAATAAAAAAAAATATAGTTAAAAAAACAAGCTTTTAAAGAACATCGATCCAAAAAGTTAGAAATAATTTTTAAAATAAGCTTGAAACAACAAAGCATGAAAAATACTTTTAGTATGCTTGTGCAAAAAGCGTCGGGCGCTCGATTTATGAATAATTGTCCATGCTTTTTTCACAGTCATACTAGTATTTTTCGTTCATTGTTGTTTTAAGATAATTTTAAAAATTAGTTTTGTTTTAAATTCAATGTTCTTCAAACGCGTGTTTTTTTTTAGTTTTTTAAACTATATTCTATTATCAATATGCCTCTACACCAAGCTTCAGACTGTCAAAATTAACTTCTTTGGCTTCCTACATCCGTACCTTTGATATTTCATGCGTTAAGATACCATATTAGCTAGATGGGTTAACCGAAAGCCTCAAGGATAATATTAGTAGTAGTAATAGTAGTGATGGGGAGGCGAAGCCAGGCAAGTAGGCCACCTTTGGTCTTTTTTGCCCAACCCACTGAACAAATCACTGAAAACACTAAAATTCTATGTCCTAGAAAGCTCCTTGTCGAACCCACCAGACCTCCTGATAGAAGTCAGTAGGTCTGACCTATACCGCTGAATATAGTGACTCCTCCCCAAACTCCGTCATGCCGAATATCTGAACTCTGAACCCTAAGGTTGCGATACTGCACATCTGCCCAGGAAGTGGAACGCTGTCTCGTCCTCCCAGGATCTGACAGAATATTAGTTGCATTTCATTCAGGCTATGGTTTAACTCAGGGTTTAACTAGGTTAACGTAAAGGTTAACATGTAATCGGGCATGTAATCCAGTAAGACATAGCAGTCCATAAGTCACGCGATGTCTTTAAAATTTAAAATATAAGGGTGAAACGCTTCATCGAAATAATGTTTTTTTATTGTTGAAAACTGTTTGAACATGTTTTTTAAATCCTTATTAATGAGGTTGTTAACTCGTTTTTAATTTTTAAAGCAGATTTGCTTATTATTTGCATATAATAGATTCTTAGTAATTTCTGGTCCGTTCACAAATGACTCCGATTTATGTCTAAACGCAAATTGATTAGAGAGCTGATTTGTGCAATACTCGGAGCAATATTTATGTATTTTTCATTTATTTATACAAGGTGATCTACTTTTTAGTACACATCACATGAAAAAACTGAAATCAGTTTTATTATTTAATATGGAAATTTCATATAAACATAGTAGCGACTCCGTTGTTAAGATACAGGGTGTCAAAGTTTGGAAAAAATTGATTTTTTATTAATTTCTTGAAGATCATGAGGCCAATTTTTTTGTAATTTGACAGTGTTGATTTGATTTCATTTCATTTATTTGTAATACCTATTACAAATATTGCCACCCTCATCACTGACTAGGAGATAATTATCATTTCCAGTGACGTCTCTGGGAGCAGTCCCACGATTAAAATTGACAAAAAAATGATGATCTTTAAAAAATGTTTTGGTGTTTTCAGATTAAACAGATGAAAACACAATTTTTTTGTCTCTTGATGTCTCTTCGTATCGGACTTTGTTTTCGAAAAAACAAAAACCACTTCATAGTCTGCCGAAAAAACAAAATGCTAAGACAAAACAAGTTAATTTTGTTTCTCTTACTGATATGGCCTAATTAAAAGCTCGTATTTCGGATCAAAATTAAATAGAAAAATTCAAATAAAGCATGTGTTCGAAAGGCTGGTTTTTCCAAACATTCTGTATCTTGAAAACCAGACTGTTTAGGACATATTTTATATTTATATCAATTTTTCTACTACAGCACTGCCAAATTACAAAAAAAATCGGCTCAATAATGTTTAATAAATTAATAAAAAATACATTTTTTTCCAAACTTTGACACCCTCTTAAAAATGAAGCTGTTGCGCAAACCATGTTTATATGAAATTTCTCTATCGAGTGTTAAAGTTCTGCTACTAAAAAGTGGACCACCCTGTTTTGTTATTCCCTGGATTGAACGAACGCCCTTTTCATTCTTTATGGCTTTTAACGGCTTCATTTGACCGTGCAGTCCAGTCTGGCATTCACTCCGTTTGAGCAACCTCTCTAAAGTTAGCGGAATAAAGTAAGCAGATCAAAAAGGTAGTAACGTCATAGTAGGAAATTAAATGACACACTTACAAAACAAACCGCTCTGCTAACTTGAAAAAAGTTGCAAAGCATACGTTAATACAATTGGTAGCACAGAAAAATGAGTGACATCATAAATACCTGTCTAAAGGCTAAAATCAAATGCCTTGCCAAGATCCCGCTTTTAAAAAAAGATCAGATAACGTCTTAACACAAAGGTAGCGAAGCAAATATATAAATACAATGTGCAGAACAGAAAAATTGTAATGCCATGATGAAGACCTAATTAAAGACCAAATAAATACCTTCTTAAGATTTTAAACGTTATGGTTTAAAAAGGACATGTTTCCATAACTTAAAATAAAGTTATAAGTTAATTTTATTTTGTTCAGTCCATTAGGCAGTTCGTCTTACAAAAAAGTGGAACATTTAAGTCCTAAATATCTCTTCTTATTAGCATTATAATTGGTTTTGATTTGCTCATTGTATTTATGTTTGTTCTGCTAACTTTATTTTCAAAACTCAAATTCTCATTAGAACATTAAATTAGCATATAACTACATTTTCAATATGGCATTGTCATTTGTTTGTTCTGCTCGTTATATTTATGTTTGGTCTGCTAATTTTGTCACAAGCGATTGAAAAAAGTGTAGCATTATTTGCTTAATAAGGAATCCAATAAGCTTCTTCATTATGGCATTTTTTGTCCACTCGTATTAATACTGGCAGTTTCTTAGAACATGCTTATTAAAAAAATTAAAAAGTGGTGAACTCAAATTCTTAACAGAGCAATTAATTAGTCTTCAAGGGTTTCTCAATTTCCAGTTAAAGTGTCAGATATGTATCTGCCAGATAGCGTTGCTATGGATACAACTGTCACATAAGACTTACGTGACTTCGTAAGTTTAGCCTTCAATTGTTTAAACAATTTATCTGACAGTTGCTGTTATCTTGCAGATAAATATTTAACTGGACATTGTGAAACCGGTCCTAAATGTGGCGCTACTCTCTTTAGCTCTCACTGAAGAGAGCTTATGCAGAGCCTCTGTCTGTCCGCCCGTCTCACAGTGCGATGAGCTGTGATAAAAATTCAAAAATGCAAGTAGGGTTTGGACGATTTCTGTCAGTGCAATTGACAACTGGTAAGCGGAGCAATAAGTAAAAACATATTTTATTTAGTCAGAACGATTTGATGTTGAAGTGTGGAGCATAAAGTTGATGCCTCTATAGGTACACAAAACAAAACAATTGTATTTACCTCGAATTTAGCTAACTTTACTTAGTTCTTATTTAAATTTTGCGTAGCGGTTCATCAAACTTTATGATGGAAGTTGAACACGAAGGTAAATGGGTATTTAGCTTCACCATATTTTTGTTTTTGTATGCAAGAGGATCCGTATGTAGCATTTTTAAGTAAAAAAGTGTAAGTAGCAAATCATAATTTGTGATATCACCATTTATGCAGATTCTTCTTAAATACATCGAAAACCATAGCTGAGGTTTTCCGACTAAATTAAAGCATCATTATTCAAGTAACTGCTAGTACACTTCGTTTTTGCAGAAACCTGCAGATCTGAGTGATATATATGTTTTTATCAGATTTGGTCACCATTACGAATGCCGATCTTTTTAAGACATGGGTATCTATTGGCAAGCAAAATAACGAAGTAGTTGCAAATAAAATTACTTTTTTGCTATGGATAGATACTAACGAATGTTCAGCGTCTATTGAAACATAAATCAATAGAATAACTCAATTTTTTGCCTCACGGTTAAAAACAAATGGGAAAAATGTGCCAGAATGCGATCGAACTTCCTCAAGAAAAATGAAGCCCAATAGGAAATCTGTGTTTATAGTTTATTTTATAAATTGTGTTTAATCCGTTATAAGTACGTTTACCAAAATACTTAGAAATATAAATGTATGAAATAGAATAATTTATCGAACATTGCTCTGTTTAGAAAAAAAAATATCTATCGATGACGATATTCTGTCTATAGTATGAATTCATTGATTGTGTTTTTACACGTATATCATGTTTATGAACTGTTTATATTTGCGAATTGTATATTATTTATGTTTGACAACCAAAAACCTTTTTTATTTGTTAATTTCTTTACTTTTTGACTTGTGAAAGTACAGCATGTACATAATCATCAATAAATTATCTATCTATCTATCTATCTATCTATCTATCTATCTATCTATCTATCTATCTATCTACCTATCTACCTGTCTGAAGAAGCCTTAGAGGCAAGACATAAAGAAATAAGGCAAAACCGTTTAACTCATGCTAGAAAAACATCAAGAGTTAACTGTAAAATTTAAAAAGTGTTTTATTGTTAACTTCAGACCCATTAACATCAAGCTTACGCAAAACTACCTCAAAAAAAAACTCGAAGGTCAGATGATATAGCGCTTTATTTAGATAACCCTGAAATACCCAGAAAACACTCATTGGAGCATATAGAGGTATCTTATGGATTGTTTTATAGATTAATAATTAATAGTATTACTGTAAGAAACTTCTTCAATTTTGTTGTTGTCGTTTTGTTGTATCTTGTTTCACCCTGTAGCCTGAATAGTTGAGAATAATAAATAATTTGTGTCTGAAACTAAAGGTAATACTTTCTTATGTATATCTACCATTTGTTAACATTAAAATTTATTTACACGATAGTTTTGAATAAAACCTAGTGAAACAGTAACTTATTATTTAGATGATACTGTTTCACCCTGTATACTAAATATACGTAGCTATGTATATATAGGATCAAGTTGTGCTTTACACTAATATATAGACATAGAAAACAAAAAAAAGGTTCTAAAACATTTAGTTACAAAGTTATTATTTTTTATTGCAATGTCCATATGCTCATCGCACTGTGCGTCTGTCCGTTTACAAAAGATAGCCAAAACTATAGGTGCTAGAAAAAACTAAATACATATTCGGAATCAGCATAAAAAACTAGTTCGGGAAAAATCCGGTTTTGTCAATATCGCTTCCGGTTTAAAAAACCTAAATTTTTATACCAACAAATTCCACAGTGAGAGTGCCGTTCGATTTTACTCAAGTAAATTGTTTCTTGCTTTTTTGTTCTGTTGATTCTGTTCTGCTAACTTTAGAAGGATGTCTTTTAACAGCATTCTAGCAGCATATTTTGACATCTTATACGTAGAGGTTGAAATGTATTAATTATTACTTTTTTGTTTTGCCAGCAAAAGAAACATGCCTGCTCCAGCACCCGCCGAAAATGGTGTCCCCAGGACCGAGCTGCAGGAACTGCAGCTCAAATCCCAACAAGTTACAGATGAGGTGAGTAAATGTTCTGTACGATTCTATATTCTTATTTTTATGTTCAATTTATCTTCATTTAGAATTTAAAAATGTATATTTCTGTAATACAGTAAAGGGTGTTTCAATAGCGCAAGAGTGCAATAAAACGGTTTTTTGTAGCAAAATATAGAAATATTGATTGATATATAAACTTAGCAATTTTGCCGACACTCTTTTGACAATATTTGCAATATTATTGTATACATCGTATCCCAGGATGAATCCCGAAAACTTTAAGGGATGCTTTCTGGCTCCGACTTATGTTATAATATGTTTGAATTATATGTTTATGTTCAATAGCTAAAAAGTTAAAATGTCCTTAATTAGATCGCGAAATGGTTAGTGTGTGGCCACCCTTATCATATTCGTTCGTCACTAGGTCACCAGCTGATGTAAACAATCAACAAAAACATCAAAAAAGATACAGATACACATGCTCAAATGGAGCACATAAGCATGCTATTAATGAGCAACTGCTACTTCGTAGCATGTGTATAAGTATCTTGCTTGAAATAAGCCTGCTAATTTCGAGCGTGCTCAAAAACCGACGGTCATGCGATTAAATAGAACTGTGTCAATTTCAATAATCATGCTTAATACACAGAAAAAAATACTGTTGCGTTTCCAATTAATTGGTTGTATTTGGATGTTTTTCTATCGCTTTAAATATATTTACAGTTGTTTCAAATCCATGTCATTGAAAGAATTCAATTCTTATATTCGAAGTAATCACAGGTATGCCAATAAATTCAAAATAATTTTATATTCGTTCTAACGATATGTATAATCCTAATACCAGTATTGACATAGTATAATGCAATCAAAACATCCTTTTGTTTTCGAAATTTACCCTATGATGCAAAGCATACAATGTATTCGATGTACAAAAATTATTACTTCAACAGCAGTTCGTGATAATTCATCTGATAAAAATTAATTTTGTTTCAAAAGGTAATTGTTACGCGAACAGTAACCCATGCTTTCAAAACATTGTCTATGCTGTTAAAGAAATTGGTAAGTAGTATTCGTAACAACAACATCTTATATCGAATTCAATGGCCCTTGTTGTTCGCTGAACTATAATCAGTATTCGGCGGGACTGATGTCCCCATTCAATGAACGTAAAAAGAAAGAACATGGGATCATCTTAGTGTTATTATCGGCGTCACCCTCCAACATGGACGAGGTTGTTTCGTTGTGTTTCATTATGTTGTTTCGGTGTCAGACATGTGTCATCTCGTGTTTTTGCTTTTTGCATCAGCAATTGTGTGATTTAAATGTGTCCAGTTATATTTTAAATACTGAGAAATTGGGGCTTAGAAGAGCTAACACCCACATTTGAATGTGGGTAAAAATGCAACAACTGGTGCAGGCTTATGTCTAATTGTCATATCATGCTCCGTATAACTTCATACAAAATCACATCATTCAACATCCAAACGAATCGATCTGCTGTCCTCGCAATAAAATCTGTTAGTCCAAGGAAAAGAAAATAGTTTAGAATCAATTACCAAACACATATTCGATTCAACGACAGGCTGCGATTGAATTATCCATTGGAATCCAATGACGTCTTGTAGTTGAATCGACAATACGATATAATTCGTTGCCAACTATACACTTCCCATTGGATGAAACAACGCTGTATTTGAGGAATGCTGAGTGTAACGTCCCATTGAATCCAAGCGTAAGTCATTGACAGAACGAAAGATTTTTCTGTGCGTAAGCGTATCTCTACCTTCTGTACCTTTAGCGTAACCGTACTAAACGACCTTCGCCCTTTTTTGCTGTAAAAATAGGGTGGGCCACACACGTTTCAATCATCTTTACAACAAAACTTCAAACGTTGATTTCTGTGTAACAAATGCGAATTTAAAAATAATTCCTTTTGATATCTGCTTCAAATTCCGAAACCTAAGTGCGATTTCTTTTTTCGGGATTCGTCCTGGGACACGGTGTATATGTAAGCGGCATTTCATTGATACAGCGCTTGAATGATGAATGAATTAGATGATTGAAAGCGGAGAGGCTTTCTGGTGACAAAAGCCATCAGCGTGTAGGCCTACAAGCGGGCCCTTCTGCACCTCTGCTTATTTTAGTTCCCAAGGTCAGCCCTAATCGCAAAGGTGAGGATGGCCTTGGGTCCTGCCCAGGCCCACCTTCACCATCACGCACAAATGACGATGACGTCTGACGGTGTTATAGCCAGATAGCAGGCCAAGAAGTTACCTTTAGCCAGCTTCTTGTCCAGTGATACAGAACCGCCCCACTTCGGCCAGAGGTTCCAAAATGAGCTTTCTAGCTTGACGGAGATACCCAGAGATTTCTCTCCATCTCATAAGATGTTGGCTTTGCAACCATCTATCGAATGGTACCTGTTGTTAGCCCCACACTGTTCGCCATTTTATCGCATTTGTTTTACTTTCATAGCTGCCTGGACTGATTCATATTGAAATACGTTTATGGCCTATGACTTCTTTGAAATTGTTTAGTTCACTTAGCACTTAGTGAATGATTCATACGTATTCTTGTTTGTATTCCACCTGCTTTCGTTGAAGATTCGCAGCTGCCCTTCTTCATCCACATTGGAATAAGTTTAAAAGCTTTGATTTTTCTGGAAATAAGTGTTTGAAGTGAAAATAGGTTGATTTCTAATTTGCATTTACTTGCGGCATACACCGCCAGTGTACTGTAGCAAAAATAACGTGCCTTGCTGGACTACAATTTCTTCATATTTTCCCAACTCACTTAAAAAAACCGATTATAAATGAGAATATATTTTGACAATTTTCCTCTCTAGTCGTAAAATCTCTGTCGCACATTTATCACAAATTTTTTTTTATTCAAAACCCCAATTCAAAGCCTGCCTTGTGATTGAAACACCCTCTATTTAATTAACTAATTACTAAGGTATGATTTGGTTTATTTCGTCTCACGTTTATCCGAGCATTTATCATTAATTTGTACGTAATTATATAGAAGCTTTTAGATTTTGAGTCTAATTATATTTTGTTTGATTTAAATCTAAAATAAACATTTTTAAAAACACACTGGTGAAGGCGATTGAGACTTTTTTTACGATACCCATTATTTCTATTTCAGTCTTTGGAGAGCACGCGACGAATGCTGGCGTTATGCGAAGAGGTATGTATCCGTATCTGTCTCTTTCTCAATCCTCATAAATCTTCTTGGTGTTTTACTTGATGTACTAACTTTCTTCAGATCATTTTATAGGTACCCGTAACTATAGGGACATCCCACTTCCGAAAATAAAGAAGATAACGACCTGTTTATTAAAGCACGAAATGTAAAAAACTCACTCACCTACTTATTTCAGAGACAAATTTTCGATATTTTGGTGCCAACAAATTGCACAAATTAAAAATTCACCGCAGTAAGTCTCCTGCTTTAGAAAAATAAAGTCAATTTGGCGAAATGACAGCTCCCTAGATATATAGTAAAGCAGTGGTGAATTTGCCGACTTGTATGGTCAGTTACTTGAATCGATCAAAATATTCTTTTTGTTTAAAAAATGCTAGACAAATTTTCGAGATGGCTTTTCTTGATATTTTGTTCGATATACGCTTGAGGCGATTAAAAGTGGCAAATTCCTGATCGTTTTATTTGTGCTTATTATCAGGAACTGAATGCTGTTGTTTCGTCAGTATGACACGCACACGACGTGCTTTTAAAAGTAGAGGAAAATTGCCATGTTTGAAGTTTTTTTTGTTATTGTCTGATGATTTTTCATGCATTTCGTGTTTGACGAATGATCGTTATCTTTAAATTTTCCATGTCTCGAAATCTGTCCATATCTGTTTAATTTTAGGGGGATCAGGAAGAGGATAACCATATTTACCCAATTCTTTATACTTTTTAGTTGGCTATTTTTCTCTCTAATTTCTTTTGTAAAAGTTTCTTCTATTCGCGCTCAATGTTCCGGCCTTTAGGCAGTTATTAGTTATCGGAAAACAATTGCGTGTTATCTGGTGCAATTGGGCGAAATTTGCTGCGAAGGACGGAGAAAAACTTACGTAGAATTGTTCTCCTAATTGGTCATAATCAATATAGACCAGTGAGCTGGAACTAAGTAAAGTTTCGTTTTATCCTCTGTCAAGAGATATGATCAGTCAAAATTAACTCTACAAAAAAAGGAATGTACGATTCTAAATGTAGCACAGCCAACAGGCAAGCCTCTATATCGATTTTTTTCCGTTGCAAAACCGGCTTTTTAATGGAAATACGTAGCTTATTGCGGTTTGTGTTTCAGTATAGTAAAAAACAGCTGTATTTTTGCAGCAGATGCATCTGCTTTTGAGTTTTTGGTCGTATTGGTCCCAGAGGTGGTGTCAAATTTCACCAGACCATTATACTGAGGCTGGATTTCCTAGTGTAGACATTCGTGATGTTGATGAAAAAAATATCTATGTTAGCTGGTCCAGATCCGTGACCTAAGATTTTGGGAGTCTCCGTAACTCGCAAAATACATTTTTTTCGGGGTATTTTACTGAAGTTGAAAATTTGCAGATAGCTGATGAAATTTTCATCACGAAAAAATATGTTAGCTGCAAAATTTGTGTTATTTAACATGTTACCTGCGCACATGATCATGTAGAGAGTGAATCAACGATGTTTGGGTGGACGATAGCGGAAAAAATGTCTGGAATAAAAAATGTAGAGGGCAATATAAAGGCTATATTACAGAAGTATCTATCAATATACAGGGTCCAATACAAAATATCAATACATGTATATTATTGCATATTTGGATTCCTTGGTCGATTGTAGTGTGACTTTATATAATTTATATATCACACATGATACTTAAAATGAACCATTGAGCGTAAATCACCATTTTTGATATCACCTGAGCCTTCACTGTTGGCTTCTAATTAACAGTGCTGTTCCTAGAGTGGCGCCGGGCAACAGTAACAAAGCCTACACAGAACACGACGCTAATAACCAGAGCAGTCGATGCCGATGACACGGAAGAATAAAAGGTATAAATGAAAAAATCTAATATCGCAGCCTGTATAAAACTTAGAAGGCTGTGACTTTGCGGTGTGACTAAGATGAAATGTTTGATCTTACGTAGTTCTGTCAAAATTGAATTCTTTTTGTACTTGGTGAAATAGGTAGTAGATTAATTAAGGAAACTTCAAATCGCAGGTTGATAGTTGATGAAATTTTCATCACGAAAGATATGTTAGCTGCAAATTTTGTGTGACTTAACATGTTACCTGGTAGCTGCGTGCATGATCATGTATGGGCAGTGAAAAACACTAATTTCTCTAAAATTTTGAATAGACGGAAATTACAAGAGATCAATATCAACATTCCTATATCCTTAGAAAAGCTATCAAATTTTACACTTAACCGTATATAAACAATTAGGCATTCGCATTTAAAAAAAGATATGTTACGTGTGACTGAAGTTTCCTTAATTAATCTACCTATTTCACCAAGTACAAAAGGAATTAAAATTTTACATTACTACGTAAGCTGAGACATTCATGCTTACCCACACCGCAAAGTCACATCCTTTTAAGTTTTATACAGGCTGCGATGTTCAATTTTTTTTTAACGTCTACTTATCATATCAAAAATTGTGATTTGCGCTTAACGGTTCGTTTTAAGCATTATGTGTGATACATAGACTAACATTATAATCGACCAACGAATCCAAATATCCAATAATTACAAGGGATTCTATTTAAAACAGATAACTTTGATAAGTCACACATTTATTGGTATAATGGTAAATATTTTTGTAACATAGTCATCTGCATTTTTTATTTATGACATTTTTTCCTATCTCAAATGAGAAAGCAGCCATCGTCCACCTACACATCGTTGATACATCAGCCTCTACATGACCATGCGCACAGCTAACAAGTTAAGTCTCACACATTTTGTTGCTAACATATTTTTTCGTGAAAAATAACTATCCACGAATTTTCATCTTCAGCGACATACCTCGAAAGCTTTTTTGCGAGTTACGCATCTCAAAATCTTAGGTCACGGAGTCGCGTCATTTTCTTCATGTTTGTACGGAAAACTAATCGACAAGAAACTGTAAATTCTCAGTATAATCACCCGCGGAAGTTTGACGCTACCTCCCTGACTATAAGCTTCTTCGATTCATCAAATTAATAAGTAACCAGGGCATGCTTGCACTATAATAAACAAGTCAAGATTCATCTTTCGTCTTCCGCTAAATCCACTAAGTAATGATAGTTAATAGTAAAAAGCGAGGTAAAAAGCCTTACTAAACAAAAGGGGGGGGAGACGAGTATAGTTGGTTCTTTAAATCCGGTAGCTATCTAAAACACTGAGAGATATCCCGACACTATCATTTTTTATTTAACATTACCATAGCCATAGCCGGTTACCCATTATCATGCTTCATATTATGACTAATTCAGCAACTTCTCAAGCAAACAAGGCGGGGTTCAAAAATCTTCTTTAATAATGATTGGTAATTCGATACATTAATTTGGGGGGGGGTGATAGTAGAGGTGGTAAGCTAATAAAGTAACCATATAATACCATGTACAATTCCTAATGGCTTCCTAGATGAATTAAATTTTAGAGATTTTCATTAAAACTAAGACCTCGAAACGAAAACCCTAATAAAAAACATTATTCTCGCATTTCGGAATTTTTGGTATTGGTTCTTAGAAAATATGCGATTACCTCATTATCGACTAAAAGAAAGTAATTATGAAACACTTCGCGAGACAATGTTAAAATCAGCATGTTTTGAAAAGTGAATTCAAGAAACGTTCAAAATAATGAATTCAACTTAAAAAGGCGCCAAATAATTAACCGTGCATCTTGCAGTAAAAACATGCCCATCTTTCTAGTTATCCATTGGTACCATAAACTTTTGGCAAAAACTTGTCATCAGATTTCGAATTTTTGTTATGGGTATGTATTTAAATAATGTGCTATTACATCATGATTAGTTATAAAAAGTGATCGGTTAACCAAAACTGCGATGTAGGGTCTGATTGTTAGATTAAAAAAATCAAGTCTTAATTTAAACTGGATTCGTCTTAAAAAATAGCTAGGTAGCTAATCAAGCATAACATGTAAGCTACGTTATAAAGTATCTTGTATCCGTAGATTTTCACTCGTGTACAAATGGGAGATGCCTTGAAGACTTGAAAATATAGCATTTGCCACAGATATAGTCTGTTTTCTGAAACGTAAAAGTGGTAACAATATTCGTGAGAGCATTTTTAAATTCTACATGTTTTGGTATTGAATTTTATCGTTCCAGCTTTGGCATTTTTGAATCGTTCCTTTACTTTTTAGTAACCCGGTATATCTTTAATGAAGTATTTCTTTTAGTAGGGTATATTATTATAGATTAATTAAAACGTTGAATTTAAGGAATAATATTCAGTTTCGTATCCAGGACGCCACTTAACAAATTAGCCTTTGCAAGTAACCTGGGTTTGAAAACATATTACAGATTAATTAAAACGTTAAATCTAAAGAATAATATTCAGTTTCGTATCCAGGACGGCACTTAACAAACTCGCATTTGGAAGTCACCTGGGTTTGAAAACATATTTTCGCCCAATTGCACTTATCTGAAGATTAGTTTATTCTGTCGTTCAATATGGTTGATATGCCTAAAGGTCGTGTCTAGATGTTTATCTGTGCTGCATGCATTGCACTGTCTTTCTGTCCTGTGTCCGAACCGACAAGACTATTAGCCGCAAACAAGCGCTAATAAATTGGTGATGATAATGAGCAGGGCTTCCGAAACATCGACAGCGGGCCAAGCTTTTGGTATTTTTCTCTGACAAATGACACTGTTGGTACAAGGTATCTCAAAACGATTATTTGCTATTCAGAAACCTAATATTCTAAGCGTTGATGTGTCATTGGATGAATAATTAATAATGTAGCTATTCAGACCATAATTATGTGCAACTTGTTCGTCGTTTATTGAAGCTAATACCCCTAAGAAATGCGTTGCTGTTGGAGTAGCTTTATTTACGTATCAGTATTCAGATATGTGTTAGTCTTAGTAAATTATACACAGGGTGGTCCAATAAAAAACGATTCTTTTCAAATGGTCTACTTGTAGAAAATAATTTCAAAGATGGCGGAGATCCGATTATATCGGACGCAGGAATTAACTTCCTTATTTTAAATATAACACCCTGTATATTATTCCCTTTTTTAAATCAGCATCGATTTTTAGGTCCATTTTATTTAGCCTAGTTTAGGTGGGGATAAATTCTCAATTTCATTTTGCAAAAAATCTTTTTTCTTCGTTAGTCCCGCTCGAAAAATAATTGGCCCAATCCTTCGACTATTAAGAGTTCCACACCAAACATGGATCGCTTGCCGTCTCTGTTTTTTTATTTCTGCTAGACCCCGAGAATTCTGGGTGTCCCAGAGATGTGTATTGTGCCTATTAAATATCCCAGCAGTTGTAAAAGTGACCTCATCAATCTACAAAATCCTTTTAAAAATATCAAGCTCTTCAAATCGTCCTATCATATCCTCGCAAAATCGCAATCTTCTAATCTCATGTTCATCAGGCAAGTCTTGAACGGGTAAAATTTTATAACGGTGGTATCCGTATTTCTTAAGAGTTTCCAAAATATTTTCCAGCAGTGGAGGTTCCAGGATACATTCAATCAAATCCTAAAATTTTTAAAACAAATTTATAATAAATGAACAGTTACAATCACCTTCAAAGAAAAGTAAAATATCCAACTTTTCATCTTCATCGAGTGGAACTATCCGTAGTTTTGTTTTTAAGATTTTCTTTCCCTAAAGTTATTTTCTTTATATCTGAACGTGCTTCTGGACGGCACATGTTGGCCAAATAAGGCTTTGTTTTCTCTTCTTGCTTGAAATATATTGTTATTATTTTTATGAAATAAACGTATAATTTCAAGTTTTGGATTTTGCATTTATAATAATTTAACGGCATTTTTTACAATAAAACTAGAATTTTTTTGCACTAAGCCAATCGATGCTTTTTACCTTGGCAAAATGTCAGAATGACACAAAATATTTACAGCATTCAATTGTTTTTCGGCCGCCATGGCTATAGTGGATTGAGGTTTACTTCCACATTTTAGAAACTTTGATGTTAAATATTTTAAAAACCTTTCAAAAGGAGAACGAATCCTAAATTTTTGAAAACAAGATTTCCGTGATATAATATACAGGGTGTCCCATTTAGAAAAATACAACTTTATACGAAACAGGATTTTCTATTATTTTTTCTTTTTGTTCGTATCAAATTCTAAATGACAAGAGAAAACTATAAAACTTTCATGTACAAACTTTTTTCTATCTCTTTAAATAAAAAAGATAAGAGGGGTGGCTGAGTATGAAGAAACACGCGGTACATCGGCAACCAGTTTTACGCGATATAAAAATACTATCTGTACAGATGTGATGCCAGTAGCATCCAAATTCGTTGCATCGAACGGTTTGGGGGCAAATTAAAATTACCGGACAAGGTCACTCCATAAAAGTGAACACCCCATGCGCATGATGACGCCTAGTGGATTGCTTAATTGCCGTATTGATATTAATGTGATAGCATTTGTATGTACATGGAGGTCAAACGCGTGTTGTGTGAGAGCGTGTAGGGGTTGATATTGTGAGCGATGAATAGACTAGGAAAACATATTTTTTCAGGAAGTTTTTGCTGTAAACAGTGTTTTAATCTAAGCTTTAACAGTATTTGACCAGCTGTCCATACAGAATGTCCGATATTTAATAGTAAGTAGCACAGTTGCAGATTTTTTTTATGGTCAGCCTCCCGCAAAGGCTAAAAGCTTATGGCGCTGTAGAAGCGCTGCGAGAGGACAAGTGTCGGTGCACGTTAGATTTGAAACGCTGCAGGTTGTAGCCGGCGGGAAAATAATTCCCCGGCAGATCGTTCCACAGCGTCTAAGTTCTCCAAAAGAAGGAATGCTGGAGGAGACTGGTTCGTGGAGTAGGGACCTCGACCTGGTAAGGATGAGCTCGCAGAGCATCTCTAGTGTTCCTCGCTCGGACGGCCTTTGCAATTACTACCTGGGAGAGCTCACTCGAACATCTTTCGTGATAGAATCTGTAGAACAGGTAACCCTTCTTCGATGTTCCAGGCTGTGGAGGTCCTTTGTGAGGTTAGGCGTATCGATTAGTCTAATTGCTCTTTTCTGAATAGTGCCCAGAAGCTTTAGAGAGTGCTTCGGAGCGCATTCTCACACATGGGAGTAATACTCCAGCGATGGTCGGATCTGGGCCTTGTAGAGCAGCAGTAGTTGCTCTGGTGTGTACAGCTTCCTACAGCGGAACAAAACGCCAAGCTTCTGGGAAGTCGTTTTAGCAATACTGACGACGTGGTCGTGCCAGGACATGTTGTTGTTGATGCTGATCCCCAAAATCTTGACTGAAGGTGACTCGTCTATGGGGTGACCCTCCATTTCCACTGTTGGTAAGCCAACGTGCGACTTCTTTGTAATGGTTGTTGCCTGAGTTTTCTGCACGTTGAACTGTACTTTATTTACTAATCCCCACTCGACAAGTGTTTTGATATCTGCGTTGATCTGTACAGCAGGAACGGTGTAGGGGATAGGACAGATCCCTGAGAAACACCGGCGTTTATTGAAAATACGTCTGATGAACAGCCTTCGACTAAAACAGAGATCGCTCGTTCAAAAAGCTATTCAGTCATTAGCGCAGGCCAGGTGGTAGTCCATAAGCAGCAAGCTTGACTAGCAGTGGATAACTGTATTAAGATTTAATCAAACTTACCTATGGGCAAGCACATCAGAGAATGCAGGACTCGGGTAGATAAGAGGAGAGGCGGTTGGCCATGCAGAGATAGCCAAGCTGTTGGAGTAAGCATTGCCTATCTCTGCCTACAGGGTTGTCGAGGCAAACCGTCTATCAAGGTTTGACAAATTTTTCACTCTTATCATGCCCAGATCGAGGAGGGGAGATTCGGTTTCCCGAAGAGGCATTGATTGTACGCTACTCCGACGGCTCCGGTCTAGCTAGTGTAGGCCTCTGGAACAGTGTTATATGAGGAAAATAGAGGAGTACGGGAGAGTTACTGTCTAGGCATGAACACCACGATTTTAGAAACAGAAGTGGATGCAATACTCTATGCTGGCCAGACTCGGCACCGGAGGACAGTTTGTTGGCCCGGAGCCCGCTATAGGATTAAGTAGTGGAGGTAAAGTGAGGGATGCAAACAAGCCAAGGATTTTGTAGCCGGGCTGTACACATCTAGGTCAGCATGGCTACGGAACCAAGGCCGATGGCAATCACTGTTACGAATTGAAGAAGACTCCCTATGTACGGGCAGTGGAATGACCGATGAAACGGCCTACCACTTCCTTGCGGCATGTGAGTTGCTAGGCGGGCTGAGATACGAGATCTTTGGATCCGATAGACGCCAGCCACGCCACCCTCCCTAAGCTGGGCCGACATACTGGCCTTTTTTAAAAGGTCTGGAAGGTTTGGCAAGGAGGGGAAGGCAGGTAGTGGGGTGATATTCGGGAACGCAAAAAGGGCCTACTGTGGCCTACTTGCCAGGCGCGGCTGCCCCACAACTACTAATACTACTACCTCTGTGCAAAAGTTGATAAAAAACTACTGATACCCGATCTACATAGAATTTTCAGCCGAAACCGAACTCCAATTTACAGCCTCAGTCTCAGTTTGGGCCGAAACCGAAACTCATTTAAGTGTTTTCTTTCAGTGCCCCATAGCTTTGCAGCGTATAGGCGGTCATCTCCTCTCGTGGCCGACTATGTTTAGAGTGCCGTCTTCTGCTCTTCTCACTGTTGTTGAGATGTCGTTGACGTAACACCGATTTCTAATATATATCAGAGCCATGAGTGTTGTTTGCGACATGGACCTTTCCTTACTTCAATTTTACCCATTAAATTTTCTTTTAGTATAAATAGCCTATATTTCGAGCCTTTAAGCATGTAACCTAAGTAAGTTACTTTACGTTTTGTGGTTTCTAGTAACTCTTTAGGTGAGGCTCTAGTCATTACATCCTGTTTCAGCGCTGCGCTTGGTCATATACCGTGTTTCCCGGAATTTCCTTGACACGTGATATTCTCGTAACAAAAAAAAGTTCAAAAGCACCATGCCTTGAAAAAGTTTTTTTATCATACTTCAGCCCTTAAAACTCACCCCCAATTTTTGTTTTTCAAATAACACCCTATAGTTTTCCTACAGAAATTAAGTCCTTATTTTATTCGAAATCTTGTAGTACCTTTGAAGGGTAATAATTTCTAACAAAAATAGATAAAAAAGAAAACTAAGTGGGCCATTGCTAGTAATGAATGACCTAGTGTACTATGGTTTCGAAAAATGTTTTTGTACTTCATCCCCCTAAAACTCACCCCCTACTTTCATTTTCAAATAACACCCTACAGCTTTTCCTATGCAGGCTTATTCGCGTTATTCGACACGGAGCATTATGGCTAAAGTATTTGATAAAAAAGAAAATAATAATTTCGGATGGATAGGGACCCATTAAGGCTACATTCTAAAAATATTTTCATGTTATACAGGGGTGTCCCCAAAACACGAAACGTATCAAAGTTGTATTTTTTTAAATGGAACACCCCGTTATTATTGCATATTCAGATTCCTTATTGAATTCTAGCGTGACTTTATGTATCATACATGGGGTCTAAAGCGAACGGTTTAGGTGTAAATCACCATTTTCTGTATAAGTAGATGTCAGAAAAAGATTGAATATCAGAGATTATAAAACTTAGAAGGCTGTGACAAAGCATGAAATGCGTCAGCCTAGGTCAGACGGTCAAATTTGAACTATGTTTATGCTTGGAGAAATCGGTCGATTAATTAAGGAAACTTCGATCAGAGATAACTTGATTTTTTCAAATGGGAATGCCTAATTTTTTTACACGTTTAAATGTAGAATTTTATAACCCTTCTAATGATATAAGATTGTGAATGTCAATCTCTGGTAGTTTTCATTTAATTTCAAATTTTTAAAACAAGTTGGTGTTTTTCAATTTTCCTACCTATAAACAACCTAGCAGGCCATGAAATATAAACAAAAATATGTTCAGATGGATGAAATCAAGTATCTTAGAAAAAAAGATACAGACTACTTAGAATAAAGAGACAGGTTTATAAAAATTCCTTACAACAAATCAACTCTCCCAGAAACAACGGCGATAACATCCCTAAGGTCAAAGAGAAGCTGGAGTATGACAGTAATAGATATTTTTGACAGTCTACCGTTCACCGCAATTTATTAGAGGTTAAAAAATTCCAAGACAATTAAAAACCCTGAAATGAAACAAAAACAACCAGCGATTGTTGCTCCAGCACGCAATTATCAATCTCATGTAATGCTGTTGTTTAAAGTAGTAATTTGCATCGAAGGAACGATACCTCTGACTGGAACCCTTCTATTTATTCAATATCTATTAGCAGTATTGCAAAAAAAGGAATACTGACAAATCAGTTTTAAATTTTCTGCCATTTAAGTTATGTTTTATAAATTGAAAAAATTTTAATTCATTCTTCATTTTCTGCGATCTTGCTGAAGAATTTTCAGAACTCCAGTCAGACCAGTGACGTGACTTTTGACAGAGTTGCATATTTTTTTAATCATTAAATGTGGAATTTTATTATGAAAATAATAAACTGCCTACAACATTCTCTAGTAGTTTTCGTTTCATTTCAAAATGTTTAATGGTTTTGGAAATTGCTAATCTCTAGTACATTGCAGTAGCTAGTAGGCCGTGAAAAAGATCCATTTCTGTCGTACTCCAGCTTTTCTTCGACCAAAGATATGTATTTCTGGTTAGAGTTTGTTTGTTGTGAGTAATTTTTATATTCTTGTATAGTTCGTGTGTATTTTTCTGCAAAGCTAGTTGTTTTGTTCTACCTGAATAGGTTTTCCTTTATATTTCATGGCCTGCTAGGTTGTTTATTTATGGTAGGAAAATTGAAAAACACCGATTTGTTTGCAAATTTAAAATTAAATGAAAACTACCAGAGATTGACATTCACATGTCATATCGTTAGAAAGGTTATAAAATTCTACATTTAACCGTGTAAAAAAATTAGGCATTCCTATTTGAAAAAATAAAGTTATCTCTGATCGAAGTTTCCTTAATTATTCGACCGATTTCTCCAAGCATAAACGTAGTTCAAATTTGGCCGTCTGACCTAGGCTGATGCATTTTATGCTTAGTAATACGGCAAAGTCACAGCCTTCTAAGTTTTATAATCTCTATGATATTCAATTTTTTCTGACATCTACTTATACCGAAAATGGTGATTTACACAAACGGTTCGCTTTAGACCACATATATGATGCATAAAGTCACATTGGAATTTACTAGGGAATCTGAATATGCAATAATATACGGGGTGTTCCATTTAAAAAAACATAACTTTGATATGTTTCGTGTTTTGGGGACACCCTGTATAACATGAAAATATTTTTAAAATGTAACCCTAATGGGTCCCTATCCATCCGATATTGTTATTTTCATTTTCATTGGATACTTTAGCCATAATGCTCCGTGTCGAATAATGTGAATAACCTTGTATAAATGAAGTGACTATTTTATTCAAAGTCTTGTAGTGCCTTTGATTTCATACACAAACCAATTTTTTGTGATTTTTTCGTAATAAAAAGCTTAAAAGGGATAGAGCATTCAGAGTACTCTTGAAAACCCACTTAGATCTCTTTTTTATCCGTTTTTTTGCAAAAATATTAGGCGTCATACACATTCTTATTTTATTTATTCAGTGTTAGTCCTAGGCTGATACTACTACTGTAACTAATTTTTCAGTTTTCTGACAAAAGTTATTTGAAAAAGTTGTTTATTTCAACGACTTGTATGCATAGTTAAAAAAAGTATCAACTTAGGATTCAACATATGATTCTACTAACAAAATAATTTTGCGTATATCTTCAAAGGTACCGGGAGATTTTAAATAAAATGGGAATCATTTATGTAGGAAAACTAATGGAGCTATTTGAAAACAAAAACTTGTGGTAAGATTAGGGATATGACGTCCAGAATTGCAACTCAATTTTTGCTTGAACTGTTTCTTCTTTACGATATCACGTGTGAAGGAAATTTTGGGTCACCCGATATAGCATTTTACCGCTCGGAGTCTGAGGTTTAGTGGTGTTTCTCGGCGTAGAAGGAGCTGTTAAACTTTATAAAAGTATTTCTGGACATCGCAATACGTATTTTGGTTTCTTCGTCACAGTTCCATCTTGCAATTATTAGTGTTGAACCCAGATATTTGAATTTATCTACTCGTTCGATGACTCGTCTGTGAAAAGTTGACCGTTGGCATTTTGTTTTGAGTTAGATATGTTAAAATTTAACATCTCTATTGCAAACTGAAATCCAGTGGTAGAAAATTCTTCAATTCCGGAGGATGGGACTTCCGTTTGATTTGCGTTAAACGCCAAGCTTTCGTCCTTGATTGCACGGGACATCCTCAGGGCACTAGTACGAGACTACGACTGAGACTATCAGTTTGCTTTTATTTCATATATTTTTAGTCAGATAAAATATGTAATGTAGTGTGCAAAGAGGTCGGAAGATACTAGAATCGGAAAGTACAAAAATATAGCTGCTGAAGGCTCACGTGAATAGCGTGCAAAGTATCGCCTGATTAGCTCGAATGTCCGTAACCTCTACCTCCAACCGGTGAAAAGCATAAAAGGAAATTATACATACCCTTGGAAAGGTGCCATGAATGAACCAATCGATATCAGAATGCTTTTGCTGGTTTTAGGATTTTCAACAACAAAGCCAGTACGATGAACTAGGTATCTTCAACACCCATAAAGGGTTTTAACGTTGAATGCATAGGGTAATTAGCATCACTATCTCTTAAAGCTTGTAGTAGTTTGTTTCAAAATATTGTCAGATTATTTATGGATTATATGTTATATTTGCTTATTATCATAAACGAAAAACATAAATATAGTAATCATATAAACTGGTAAAATAAATACATATCTAAATTATAAGTGTCAAAAAAGGTGGTTAACAAAAATAAAGTTTCTGAGCCCAAAAATCAATGCATCTTTTAATAATCTTTTTTGATAAAGATTTTCTTTCGTTAGACTAAAATTATTTTCATTTAGTGAAAGATTTGTGCTGCGAGTTTTATTATAGAAACGAATTGAAAAGCTTAGATACAGGTTACGTCTGCACGTTTCACGTTAACATCCTCACCTTAACCCAAGGTACAAGTTCAATAAGTTTTGTCATTGGGCCCATTTAATATTAAATTTTGGTAAGATTATATTAAATGAACTCAACAGCTTGAGGAAGCTAAAAATTCCCTAGATATTGGCTGAAATTCCCCTTTTTCCTATTGCATCAAAAACTCCCTAGAACTATGGAAAAATTCCCTACGTTGGCATCACTGCTTCCCACACTGATTGGTGAAGGGAGTATTATGATCGTAAAAATTTTCGATTTTGAGATAATACGCTTTTTGAACCTTTTATGATATTTTCACAACGAAAATCCACGTCACGTTTTAGGGGTTCCTAATTATTTTCCTTAGATGAGGGTGAAATTTGAGGTGGTGTTGGGTGGGGGGGGGGGGGAGAGTTGTAAGTTAGAAAATTTTGTTATATTCATAATAGGCTATCCATTGACTTGTGAAAGAAGGACCTAGCGGCATAACACACTTTTGTAGGTCCATCCGAACGATGCCTTGCTTATTACAGAAACCAAGGGACTGATGTATAGATACATACGAGTATTGCTTTAGATTTAGATCGTTCTGTGTTGTCTAACGTAGAACTATCGAATTGATTTTAATAAAATTTTGATACAGGATTACGGCGTATGGTTTTTAGAAACCGTGTCAGCGGCAGTAATATAATAAAAAAATAAGAATATAAAAACAACTCATACTTCGTTTTTAGGCGTTTTAAGGGTTCCTGGTCGTTTTCTACTTTTTTGGGTGAGGGCTGACATTGGGGTGGTTACGTGGTGGGAGGTTGTTAAACTGAATAATTTTTTTTTTGGCGATGATTTGGTTGCAAGGGGATCTCAGACGTTGTTGGAAGATAAACTGGTATCACCGTTATTTGTGGGAAGTACTGAATCAATCAACCTGGCTTCATTTTTTTATTACAACAAACAACTAACTTAAGAAATGAACAAAGGTGTCGCCTTCTTAATTTGCGAGAATATTATGATTCAGAGGAAATTAGCGTATAGACAAACTTTTGATAATAATTTTTTAAATTAAGCTCCTAGTCATATACTCTGGATACTCCAAATACTGTTTAAACAAGAAATCAGCTAATCATAGTTCGCTATTGGAGTGCACAGTGTTCTAATTGTGCATTATAATGAAAAACAACAGAAACTCAAAAATAACTCCAAAATAGTGGTAGACAGGTAGACGCATAGGTAGAATATGTTATATAGGGTAATAATTTGGAGTAAGAAATCAATCTAAATATGATGAACAATTTTATTTGCTAACAAACAACAAACTCATGCCCTTGTCGGGAGCTTGAGAGCTGTTGCAGTGCCAAAGGATCCAATGTCACATTATACAGAGTGAGTCTTAAGTACATGAAACGCCTCAATTATCTCGGAAACTTTTTGCATGATTATCATGAATTCTGGCTTATGGGGGATTTACAATACGGGCGACTTTATGGCAGCATTTACATTGTCATATCTTCCGGTTTTTTGAAGATATAATGTCATAAATTAATGAACTTTGTTATTTCAAATGGAGCACCCTGTACATATATTCTTTTATTTTTAAAATCCTTGAAAAATACTCATTAGTTTTTCTCAAATATTCTTAATACCCAAAATCATAATTTCCGAGCCAATTTTACATTATATGCAACCAGGTTAAAATAAGACATTACTTATTATCTGCTGTCTTATAATTATTTTAACTTGGGGGATCGAACGTAAATTTAGTTGTAAGTCCGAAATTATGACGTTTAGGTATGGGAAATATATAAAAAATAATCAGTATTTTTCAAAACATTTCAAAAAGATATAAATATACAGGGTGATCCATTTAAAATAACAAAGTTTATAATATTTCCGGGAAAACGGTAGATATGACAACATTGTAAATACCATCGTAAGATCGGCTGTATCGCCAAACCCCTATACCCCAAAATTCACGAAAATAGTGCAATCCGTTTTCGAGATAATTGAAACGTTCCATACATTTCGAACAGAACTCACTTGTTTTCCAAACTACATAGTATTTCAAAAGGTGGTAGTTAAGACCTTAATAAATGACAACTATTTGCGATTTTCTCACAAAAGTTTTTTAGTGTGCAAAAAACTCACAATGCGATATCATACATTCTTCAAATGTCTGTAATTTAACTACCAAACAAGATATCAAAAAAGGCCAAATAGGTGACAAAGCGCAAGCTTTCTTCTTTGATTTGCTTTTCGAATCATTACTCTGAGTTTAAAGGTAACGTCACGAGCTTGGAAGTGCGAAATTCATTTTTATGGTGACCTTTGGACCTGACCTTTAGGCCTTTTGACTTTACCTTTCGATTTTTGGACTTATCTCCCCTCATCTTAGACACACACATTGGAGAAAGGGAACAGGCGGCCACGCCTCCCCGCTAACACGGGAATACGTATTTTCTTGGATTCTCATTTTCGCGCGCTATACCCTAGACCCTTAAGACTTACTCCGTATTTATTGAATCGGAAACCATTTCTTCGGTGGTATTAGCTTCAAAATGTAATTAAGCGACCTAGGATGTAAACCAAATGAAGCTTCCTTTTAAAGGTATCAGTTGACAACGCTCTGAACCGAAATGACATTTTGTTGGTACCGTAGTTGCTGGTCTGAGTTTATAATAGAAATTTAAATGAAATCCGCAGAGCCGGATATAATCCAGTACATAAAACGCCGTCTGTCTGTCTATCCATTCCAACGTAATAAGAGCCTCTCTAATTCTATTCCATCCGGATGAGTTGGAGCTCGCTCTGGAGAAATTCATTTATTGGCAGACTCCCTGAAGGGCTATGCAGGCAGAATGTGGAACGGAAGCCAAATCAATAACAGAAAATACTGTCTCGTAGTGACCTCAGGTCATCAAAATGGTGCCGCTATTTTCCTCCATTTTATCCTATTTCAAGGGTGAACCATAGGCAGGACATTTTTCATGCGTATCGTACCTCCAGATCAGTCAGACCACGCGCCCAGTAAATGAGTTTTTCAATTCCAGTTAAATTGGTTAAAACCAATTTTTTTCGTTAGTATTTTTTTCTAATTAAATGTAAAATATGCAGTGGGCCAAATCCTAAAAGTATCCTAAAGAGTGTCAAAAATCTAGGGAGATTGAATATACAGGGTGAGTCAAGCTCAACGCCTCGGACTCTTGTGAGCAAACGAAATGTCTTTTCAGAAAAATAACTATTCGATTGTATGTAAGTCGAGTAGGACTGCATTTTAAAAATAACGACTTTTATACTGGGTGCCTAATAAAACCGTGACTTTAAAAGTTATGTTTTTTAAACGGTACGCCCTGAATATTATTGCATATTCAGATTCCTAGGTCAATTCTAGTGTGATTTCGTGGCACATTGGGCTTAAAACGAACCGTTTAGGTGCAAAACGCCATTTTTAGTGTATGTAGATGTTAGAAAAAAGTGAATATCGTAGCGATTATAAAACTTCTATCAGAGATATCCTGATTTTTTTTAAACGGGAATGCAAGATTTGATAGCCTTTGTAATGATATAAGGCTGTGAATATCAATCTCTGGTAGTTTTCATTTAATTTCAAGTATAAACAGGCCATTAAATATAAACAAAAACGGTCTCAGATGGAAGAAAACAACTAACTTAGCAGAAAAATACAGACAAACTAGACAAAAATTACTTACAACAAATCAACTTCTAACTAGGACTTCTAAGAACAGTGGTAATATATTTGAGGTTAAGAGAAGCTAGAGTACGACAGAAATGGCTATTTTTCACAGCCTACTAACTACTACAATGCACTAGACAATGACAAATTTCCAAAACTATTAAAATTTTTTCTAAATGAAAGGAAAACTACCAGCGAATGTTGCTGGCAGTCTAATATGTTCAGTACGCAATTTCACATTGAATGGTATAAAAATTAGTAACTTCCAATAGGTACTGAAGAATTTAGAGTACTCCCGTCAGACGTATCGTTGCTTTTGACGTGACGGAAGTCAATACTTTTTTATATCATTAAATGTGAAATTTTATTCTGGTAAAATTCGCTGGTGGTTTTCCTTTCACTTCAAAATTCTTAATGGTTACGGAAATTTTCAATCTCATTGTCATTGCAGGAGCTAGTATAGGGTGTAAAAAATATCCATCCTGTACTACTCCAGATTCTCTTTGACCTTACATATTTTAGCGCTGGTGTTTCTGGCTAGAGTTGATTTGCTGTAAGTAATTTTTATAATGTTGTCTCTTTACCCTAGTTCGTCTGTATCTTTCTGATAAGTCAAATGTTTTCTTCTATCTGAACAGGTTGTTATTTAAAGTTCATCGCCTGCTAAGTTGCTTGCAGCTAAGAAAATTGAATAACGCTGATTGAAAATTTGACATTAAATGAAAACTGCGAGATACTCATATTCATAATCTTATATCATTCGAAAGCAATCAAATTTTACATTTGATTGTATGAAAAAAATAGGCATTTCCATTTGAAAAAGTCAAGTTATGCCTGATAGAAAAATATTTTAAATTTGACCGTCTAACCTAAGTTTGCGCAGTATATTCATAAACATATGGCAAGGTCACAGCCTTCTAAGTTTTATACCCGCTGCCATATTAATTGTTTTTTCTGATATCTATACATATATATATACCAAAAATGGTGTTTTCCATCTAAATGGTTCATTTTAGGTCCCATATGTGATACATAAAATCACACTGGAATTGACCAAAGAATCTAAATATGCAATAATATACAAGATATTAAAAACGTAACTTTGATGTAACGCTTTTATTAGACAGATTTATAGATAGATTTATAAAAGACATTATTTTTAAAATGATATCTTTAGATCATGAGTCCAAGGTGTTGAGCTTTACTCACCTTGTATCTTAGAAGATACGCTCATACAAGGGATAACCTTCGAGGGTGGCAATATTTGTAATACAGTTTTACAAATAAATGAATGAAATGAATATTCGTATATTCTGGGTGGGAGATCCTTTGTGACTCATAAGTCTGGTTTACTAAAAGGGCACGACAAATACGTGTTGAAAACATGTACCTTTATAATACCACGTTCAAAGTCAGACTTTCAAAAAGCCTATAGAAAATATGAAGCAGTAGACGTATAGGTTTTTGAAGCCACTTAATCCGAATATGTGGTTCTTCAAGCCCACAAGGTCAGTTAGAGTCAAGTCATGTCAAGGTTAAATAGAGAACATCTATAAAGGCATACGAAACGGAGATCATCTGTTGGAATTTTCTAACGGGTTTTTAAGTTTGATTTTGAAATAATCTTGATCCTGATGTGATTGAGTTTAGTTACCTGACCTTGAATTTGTATTCAGCAACCTCAGAAACCCTTGTATAGTCTTATCAAGTATGGTGATCTACATATATGGTAAAATTATGGTTTCGTGTGATATTAAAAATCGTTGCCTTGTACCATCCTATGTATAGTGTCATTTATCGGAAAAAAAGATTGCAGTACTAACGCATTTTATACATGAAATGTATTCAGTGGATACTACTTAAATGTATATCAGTATCAGCTATCAGAATTACTTCGATGCGTAAAA
The DNA here is from genome assembly GCA_951848785.1 of Callosobruchus maculatus. Taxonomy (NCBI): domain Eukaryota; kingdom Metazoa; phylum Arthropoda; class Insecta; order Coleoptera; family Chrysomelidae; genus Callosobruchus; species Callosobruchus maculatus. The sequence goes on along the minus strand of CATOUR010000026.1, from coordinate 6,473,491 downwards.
TGTCAGATTAATTGCTCATCATAATAAAATATAATTGGAGCTCTAATCCTGGTAAGACTTCGTTTTAGCGGAAACCGAAATTGGGGTCGAGAGTGGTGTCAAACGACTCGGTTTGACGTCCTGAGTCGAACGAGACCACTCCCAGACCGAGGAAACGCTCCGGTGGAAAACTACAGTTTTGAAGTTTCATTACCTAACCTAACTTAACCAAACTGGTTGATTTGTTGGGGTCAAAGTGAGTGTTAATCGACTCGGCTGGATGTCTTGGGTCGAAATTGATCACTCTCAGACTGAGGAAATATTCCGGTGAAAGTGTGTGCCACTTTGAAATTTAACAATTTCAACACAATCAACTCTGTTTGATTTCCTGATTCGAATTTTAACGATCAAGAGAGAGAGATCAATAGGAAATTAAGCCAAAAAAGGTCTTTGAGAACCTGGGGCCTACCCTGAAACGTTATGAAAAAACTGAAACCGGTGAAAACCCTACCTGGGGGTATGTTCTTAAACAGTTCAAAATATTCAAAGTCAATAACATCTGGGGGGTCGCGGCACCCCAGCCCCCCCCCCCCTCCCTGTTTTCGCAACGGCACAAACTAACCTACTTTTTAGGTAGCAATATTTCCCCAATAGCTTTAACATTAAGAATTCAAAGCATATCATAACTTTTATATTTTCCATTAGGTACTGGAGGTTGAGTTTGGTGTCGTCGTACCCTACTCGTCGAGTACTTTCGAATTGGCCATATATTTCATGAAAAAGTATCGAAATTTCGATTTCGGTTTTAGGTTAGCTTTCAAAGTGGCGCAGATTTTCATCGAAGCGTTTACTTAGTCTGGGAATGGTCTAATTCGACTCAGGACGTCAAGCCGAGTCGATTAACATCTGTTGGAATCCCATTTAACCCATTTTGACCTCAACAACTTGAGCGAATGAAAGTTAGGTTAAGTACAGTACCTTAAAGGTACAGTAGTTTTTCACCGGAGCGTTTCGTCGGTCTGGGAGTGGTCTCGTTTTACTTAAGACGTCAAATCGCGTCAATTGATACTACCCTTAACCCCCATTTCGGTTTCCGCCAAAACGAAGTCTAGCCCTAATTCTCCTCTGTAATTTTGTTGCTTTAAATCACACATCCGTTGTCACTTCCGTGGTCATATTTTGACTACATCCTAAGTTATTAGAAGAGAATTTCTTTTTATAGTACTCTATTCACTATCACTTAATTACTTCGGAATATCTAGAAGATTCCTGAAATACTTCAAGGTGATGGTATAACTATATCAGTAAAATAATTATTTGTTTTTACAAAAGGCCTAGATTACTCACTTCTCAGCCACCGTTAATCGTTCCAAAATGTATGTTTGATAATAGTAAAGAAAGAAGTAGGCATTCTAGGCGTTCTAACGCTATGGTCAGAATATTATTTATTCTAACACACCTTCTTCTTTTGAGTTGGTCGTGCAGTTGAATGAGAATGATATTCTCTTACTGGTTTTAACAGAGACATTACCATGTATATCAGTTGTTTTGAACTATACCTTCTCCATCAGGATTTTCAAAAAGATCAAATTTAATTTCTAAAGCACAAGTGTAAAAACAAACTGTTAGTTGTTAACACCAGTTAGTTAATGGTTGCCTAATTTCGAAATTTCGCTTTTGACATATTTGCCATACCGAAATCGATCCAAAATTGGATTTAGAGATTATGTAAACCACCCAAGTGATGCCTAAACAACATCCTTCTATATGTTTTTATAGCTTTCCAGTTGTGGCTTTAATTAGTACTTTCTTCTCATCAGTCTTTGACTTACAGGAATTGCGCAAGAATAGCAGTGATCAGATCTCATGCCCCATATGAATAATTTTAAATTTCTGAAGCACGACTAAAGAACGCCCCTGAAAAATACCCTTTCAAGCTTTTTTAAAAACGTGAGAATATATACAGGGTGTTCTATGACGAGTGGAAGATACTTTAGAAGACTGTACACCTTATATCCAACAAAAAAAAGTCATATAAAGTAGGTTCCGATTTTCAACTGTTTCAGAGATATTTAGTTTTTATTTATTACTACTACTAACTACTACTAGCTAAATTTACGGCCCTCAGAAAAATACCAACTACACATTGAGGAAGTGTATGGAATTGCCTATAAGGAGGTGATTTTATAGTATTGTGTCGTCGATTACAAGAGATTAAAAGGACGAATAAATATTTCGCATGGTTTATTGCAGATGCTTTGAGTGAACATATGTATGTCCGTAATCTTAAATCCAACCTTTAGCAAATAACAGACAAGTCAAAGTTATTCAGTCCTACACTTTACTGCTCTTTAATAGTGTAGATATTTAAAGCTATACAATATTCACCATTATAACACAAGCAATTTAATGTCTAAAAATTCAGACAGTGATAGATTATTTATATTCATTATTAAATCTTTACATCAAATTTTATGGCTTTCCCACTGCGTAAGTAGTGTTTTGCTACATTACATAGGCGGTCGTAAATTTACCAACCATGCGCCGAAGTCGCTGGGAATGAAAGAAAATTAAATATCTCTGAAACAGTTGAAAATCGGACCCTACTTTTATGACTTTTTTGTTGGAAATGAGCTGTACGGTCTTCTCTTCAAGTATTTTCCACTCGTCGTACAACACCCTATATATACCCTTTTTGTTCATATGAATGAAATTTTTCCTACGACTGTGGTAGGACAAGGGGTGCGGGTTTCAAATTTGTTAGCCAAATCGGCTAAATACTAATTTTCACTGCATGTAATTGTTAGAATGTTAATAATTATTCTTAGTACAAATAATTCATCTTCTCAACTAGTATTTTTTTCCAATAGTTTGTACGTCTGTCTATTGTTTTCCACGAATTCTGCTATCCCACTCAACCGATTCCATGGAACCTATTTTAGCTGCTCAGGCAGAAAATAACAGTTCTTCGAATGTTTAAATGCCATTTTAGACATATTATTATGCTTTGGATAAAATTTGAAGTATATAAAGTCGCAGGGTAAATTGGTTACAAAATTGGCAAATTTCATTAGAAAAGGCCTGTCACTGCGCTCAGAAGAATTGAAATATCGTGAATTTCATCAATCTTGGTTTTCATTTCTTGGTATAATGCTTCTTCTTAACCAAAACTCGAAAGTATCATCATAATTACATGAAAAGATGAATACCGCGTATTACACTGTATCGCCGATTTAAGAATGTATATCAAATCTCACGATTAGCAAATATTAGAAATTGAAAATACTGAAATGCACGTGCGATAACGGCCCTAACCTAAAATGGACTCGGCTGGCTGAAAGCCGCCATGAGACTCCCCATTTCGTGATCTATTTTAGGTAAATTAGATACCGTAACAGTCGTGACACAAGAGGGAGATTATCTATGCGTGACACCAGTGAAAGACCTATAAAGACCATTCCATTCTGGAATAATCGAGCAATTATCAGTAGCAATATCCCTTGGACATTGAAAATGACAAGATAATTTCATGAAAATCGAGAGCCGCAGGCTTCGGGCTGTTACCAAGTAACGAGCTTGAAAAATGTTTCAGTAAATTATAAGGCAAACGTTCCACATTGTCTTCAACGTTGCTTTATTTTTTATTGCAAAAGTAACACAAAACTTGAAACTAATCTAATCACCAATTGGTTTTTCTTTTTTCTTTGGATGCCCTTCGTCGTCTTCAAAAATTTTTTCATAGAACCATATTTATACTCTTTCTTGCCTTGACTCCTTTATACAAAGGTAAAAAGTACTGTACATAACACCTTTATCGCCTAAATATCGATGTTATTTATGAAAATAACATAACAAAGGAACTTAAGAATGAAATGGAAGCATATTTTAGGCTTATTGAATGAAAAATACACATTTTTGAAAGAATGTTACATGACACCTTTATCCACTTGTCTTGAACTGTGTAATCATAGCGACAGATAATTGCACGGAATGAATTATCAAGTGTAATTTGGATTTGAGTGGATTAAAGGCAATCATATCATACAAAATGAGGAACTTTTAATGGTTGTTAGAAGTGTCAAACATTTTTCTCAATATCGCTATCTCTGCGACTAATAATAACTTGTAAGTCAAAGAAGAAAATGCAAAAATAATAAATGGAAAGGTACAAGATGTAAAGCAATCAATTAGGGATACAATTTTAGCAAATTATTGACTGATTTTGTTTAAAATATGTTAACGGTATATCGCCACATAGTGGTACTGCATGTTTTATCTAGTATCCACTGGATATTCAAATTCCATATTTAGCCAAAGGTGTGCTTTTTAATTTAGGGGAACATGATGTGTTTGTTGATGAACAGGAAAATGCTCCACGCTGAAACCGTTGCTGAACTGTCAGCCGTATCTTGTCACTCCTACGTGATATCACGATGGAGTATTTTCCGTGTTAAGCGAGTAAAACAATTGACAATCTATGTTGTGGTAGCGGTAGCCCTGCAGTGTGGCTGTGTTTGTGCTGTTGTGTTTCATGATATATATAAATATAGTTTATAATACTTCACACACATATGCACTATTTTCGCACTACACTCGCATACTGCAGATATATACCTAGAAAACAATTGACCACTACCATAACATATAAATACAAAGATTGGAAGAATCCTATAACTCCATACTATGAGGCATATATGCTGAATTTTCTTCAGATCGACATTTCTAGGAGATCAAGCTGTATATCATGGGCTGGCTACATTTTCCATAAGGAAATCGACACTTGATACTGCACTAGTACTAAAAGTGATTCGAGGGTTAAAGTTATTGTGTCAAGAAAAGAAACATACTCATGATCGTAATGTTTAAATTACAACTTTTTATACTTAGATAAGCAAGAAGTGCAAAAAATTGGTTTGAGTCTCTTAGCTATGACCTAAATACATGAAAATAATTATTTTTCTGTAAAAAGATGAAAAGTAATTTTCTACCAGTTTGACGATTTTTAAAGTTTTGAACTTTTTATCAGATTATGGATGAAAAAGTAATCTAAAGGCTTTCAGAATAATACAACTTCTATTATTTTATCCTAGGATAACTTGACATGTAATTTTTTAATACACCTACTAATGTTCTATTGTCTTTCACCGGCCCATCAATAAAAAAACCACATATGCTGGAATATAAACTTTATAGACATTTCGGCTACCTCTGTGTTGTGACCTTTATCAAAGTGCAAAACTTGACAAATCAGTAACTTAATCATCGTCTTAGTGATCAGGTATATCAGGATACAGGCCTTCCGTCCAAACAAAAGTGTTTGATATTGTTAAAACCGTGTCCAAAACCGCCAAAGGATAACATGCTTTTGAAATAATAGTCTCACAATTAGTTTGTTTTTAAAAACGTATAAGGAAAGCAGGAGACGATGTAATAAAGTGTGCATTTCTAAATATAAAATTAACATTTTGGCGTGATAAGTTAAATATTTGTGTTAGGCTAAATTGTTATTAACAGCAAAGATTTTCCGTCACACATTTATGTAAACACTATAGGACTGGAATGTTCTGAAAACACAGGGCGATTATAGGACGAATATTATGTGAAGATATATTGCATGTGTTGATCATTTAATTTGAAAGTAGATTTGAGGAAAAATTGAAACTCAATAGGTATTTATATAGACTATACAATTTAATACATGTCAGCAAATAAGTCATATAACATAGCTGCACGACAAGGACGCTAATTATCTTCCGATACAGTGTTTACAGGAAACAATAAAATTTATAATTTAAGTGTTTGTATTAAAATGTAAACTATTACATACGTTTATTAGTTCGTCCTATAGGTCTGTCTTGCCCAGTTCTGCAAGTAATATTATGCCTCACTTAAGCATTGTGTGGTGATTTATCCGATTTACTATTATCAATATCATACACTCATACATGACAAACCTATCTTTCCCAATTTTTTGAGTAATGTGTCTGTGTTAATCGCTGAAAAATTTCATCGTTTTCCACAAATAAGATTGAAACAAAGTAATTCCAACGTTTTGTCTGTTATCGATCTTTGAAGTGAGCGATTAACCCTTAACTTCTAACTAAGCATTTCTGTTACATACCTGTTAACGTGCCGTCTGAGAGCCTCCATTGGTATTCTCGCATTTTTTTAAGAACTTCATTTTTACAATGTATTTATCAAATACTTACATAATATAACAAAACCAGTTTTATAGATAAGACAAACCTGTTTCGAGTTAAAGAAGTCAGAAAAATTAATTTTAATTCATATACTAACTCGAAAAATTGCTTTTGCGAATACCTCTAGAGGGAATAGAATAAAAATACTAAAAACAAAACCTTACCCTCAATTTCCACTTATACAGGGTGGTCCAATAAGCGTGCGGTGCTCTCTAGCGGTCATACCGTTTAAATTAGACGAAAATGTTTTAAATAAAAAACGTTTCTTTTCAAATGCTCTACATTCAGAAAATAATTTCAAATATGGCGGACTGCCGGATATACCGGAAGTAGGTATCAACTTCCTTATTTTAGACGGAACACCCTATATATTATTACGTTTTTGAATTCAGCATCGATTTTTGGGTCCAGTTTGTTAACCATTGTTTATGTCTATGAAGCCTATTTTCGGAGTTATTCAGCAATTTTTACAAAATTTGACGTTTGTAGTACTTTACAAGAAACGTTAATATCTCGGAAACTAAACGCGATAGGAAGATGCGGTTTTCGGTTTTGAAACAAGCTTGTGCTTCAGGAAGATTGTTGTTTCAAAAGAACATTAAATCAATAGATTAGCAATTTTCAAATTTGAGAAGTTAGAAACGCTGAAAACTTTTTTTTTCAAATAGGATGGTATGATAAGTTTCAAATCGGTGTATGCGAAATTAAATTCTCTCTCACTTTTATCTAGGCACATGTGATTCTATCTTTTACGGTTTTTAAGATATTTACGGTTTTGCAGTTATTGCATAGGAATTGGAAAAATCGTAGGTTCAAATACGAATACTAAAATGTGCTTTCGCTCCATCTAACTGTAACCACATTATTCTTAAAAACTCCAGTGGTGTATTTTTCAACAGCTTTTCCACTTTTTCGTTTAGAAAATTTTGGAAAACGTTAGTTTATTATGTGGTTTCCAATAATACTACCCCAAATGCTTAGACTCCATGCTGGTTGTCAACAAACTTCTCAAAATTTGGATTCACGTCGGCGTAAAACATGAGAGAAGGAATCATGTAGTAGTAATACATGAAGATAGTGAGTTTGACATTCTCGCAATTGTAGTTGAAGATCCGCATAGCAGTGCTCCAGCAGAAATTAGTTGCTATTTGGGCATTGGTCAAACATCTGTGAACATGATCTTCACGGAGTACATACAGCCTTATCACGTGCAGCTAAATCAAGCAATTGAAAGACAATACTTTAAAAACTGAATGAATTTATGTAACTGGAGTCGTGCTCGAGTCCAAGAAGATGCACTCCTTTTCAACAGTGTGTTTACGAATGAAGCTATATTTCTTATGAAATTCATTCATTTTCTTTTTTATGAAATGTAGCTACAGCTACATCATTAACGGCCATATAAACTGGCATAATTTACATTTTTATACCGACGTAAATCTAAATTTTGAGAGGTTTGTTGACAACCAGCATGGAGTCTAAGAATTTGGGGTGGTATTATTGGAAATCACATATTATAAATAATGTTTTCTAAAATTCTCTAAATGAAAATTTGGGTAACCTGTTGGAAAATTTACCACTGGAGTTTTTAAGAATAATGTGGTTACAGGTAGATGGAGCGAAAGCACATTTTAGTATTAGAGGTCGAAACACTTTTGATGAAAGGTTTCCTGCCAATTATTGTTTCGTCTGCGAGCCACGCCACCTACGATTTTTCCAATTCCTGCGCCATAATTACAAAATCGTAAATATCTTGAAAACCATCAAAGATAGAACCACATGTGCCTAAGTAAAAGTGAAAGAATTTAATTTCACATCCACCGATGTGAAACTTATCATACCATCCCGTTTGAAAAAAAGTTTTTAAAGTTTTTAAGTTTTCATATTTGAAAATTGCTAGTCTATTGATTTAATATTCTTTTGAAACAACAATCTTACTGAAACACAAGTACATTCCTTGCTAGTTTCAAAATCGTAAACCGCATCTTTCTATCACGTTTAGTTGCCGAGATATCAACGTTTCTTGTAAAGTACTACAAACGTTAAATTTTGTAAAAATTGCTGAAAAACTCCGAAAATAGGCTTCGTAGATATAAATAATGGTTAACAAACTGGACTTAAAAATAGATGCTGAATTCAAAAACGTAATAACATACAGGGTGTTCCATTTAAAATAGGGAAGTTGATGGAAGTTCCGGTATATCCGGAAGTACGCCATCTTTGAAATTATTTTGTAAATGTAGACCATTTGAAAATAAACGTCTTTTATTTCAAACATTTCCGTCTAATTTAAACGGTATGGCCGCTAGGAAGCACCGCGCACTTATTGGACCACCCTATATACAATAATCAAGTTCATTTTTGTGCGTAATTTTAACAATTATTATTGGGTGCATTCTAAACCACCAGATTTTTGGCACATATTATAACACAAAATTCCAGTTCTTCTTTTCTTTATTGGGGGCATATATAGCAATTCTTGCGTTTTTCATACTGTTAAGCGTCTCACGGTTAGTAGTTGAGGGTTAACTAGCCAAGACAATCTGTGTAAAGTCTTAACTGAATAGATTACAGACGGGACATTTTTTGCGCAAAAAAATTCCTTGTAGCAATATTTTATACCTTTGCCCATTTTTCTTTATTTTATAGAAATAATGCTTGCTTGATATCCTAGTTTGGTGAAATACCGAAAAGCGAACCGGTATGGGGGAACAGATATGTGTCAAAAGACATATCATTATTTACAATTGAAAGAGTCCTAACAAGCAGGTTTTGTAATTTTTTTGAAACATTCTAATTTCTTCCAATATTTATTATTTTATTTTCATTATTGTATTACTACTACTATTATATTTCAGAAAAAGATAGTGACAGTGTATAACATTCACAACGCACATTTATATGAATAGTACACGATATTGAAAAAATAGGGGAGAACAGTATATTAAATAATAATACCTGAATAGCCAGTCCATCGAAATACAATCTCATGATATATTATTCCCAACAGTGTCGATAAAATGGAACAGGATTATTTTTTATTTATGTTCCAATTTATTTATTCCAGGTGTTTTAATGGGATTCTTCCAATCAAGAACCACTTTATATAATACTCGGTGTAGGGGCCCTCTAACAAAACATCTCAACAACTAATCGCTTAGCCTAATGGACATATTTGATACAATGCTTCACGCGCCTTACTCTTTTTAGGTCAGTCAACATTTCGTGATTTCGATCAAATTTTCAGCGTTATATCAACATTTCCTTTCGATATGTTGACAGTCATGGTGAAGGTTCGGTTTTCAAGAGAGTTTGAACTACGCTGTTTTCTCAACAGCGCTTTTCCATGCGCAGTGTTACTACAAGATAGTCGTCAGGTTTTAAACATAACGTGGCACTAAAAATCAAAAATGTTCAAATAAAACGCGCAATTGCAAATGTCATTTTATACTATCAGGTAATTCCACGACATAAGTATGTAAAATGGTGACAGTGCAGCATAAACCAATTTGTGTTTTAGGGTACAGGTATCTCGGCGCTCTACGGTGATATCGCAAATCAGTAACACAGGTTTCATTTCCAAGCGAAGAATGAGACTGTTGATGACTTCTTGATACCATCGAAAAATGCTTTGATAACCAAAATAGCTCTATCTACAACTGTTATAAGCCATCAGCAAGAACGGCTTGGACAGTTGTATACTGCGTGCGTGTTTTCGGCGCCAGTCAATCAGTGTTGCCAGGTCAAAATTGAATTACATATGTAAAAATCAACTCAAACTGGATAATATACAGCATAGGAATAGTAAAGGTGGTGAGCTAATAAATTGACCATGTCCAATTCCTGATAGTTTCCAGTTTAAATTGAATTTTAGGGATTTTCATTAAAATGCAGACGTCCAAACGAAAACTCTAATAAAACAAAATTTTATTGCAAGATTTTGGAACTTTTGGTATTAGTCCTTAAAAAATATACTATTACGTCATTATCGACTAATAGGGAGTGATCATGTATCAAACACTTTGTGTCAAAATCAGCACATGTCGAATAGTGAATTCAAGAAACATTACAAAAAAATTAATTTATCTTAAAATATCACCAAATAATTAACCGTGCGCTTTGCGGTAAAAACATGCCCATCTTTTTAGTTATCCATTGTTACTATAAACGCGTTGTAAATATGAAAGAAGCCCATAAGATTGCATTTAAGCTCTAGAAGCATAATGGATCTCAGAGAGTAAAAAGTTTCAACAGAGCATTCAAAAATTTGTTATCGAATTTCTAAGTTTTGTTATGGGTGCTTGAATAGACTGCTGAGTACATCATGATTAGTTATAAAAGTGATCGGTTAACCAAAACTTCGGTATAGGGTCTCAAAGTAGTATAATTTTAAAAGAAAAAATCAAGTTTTAATTTTAAACGGATTCGTGAGATAATCAAGCAATCATGCATGCCATGTTATGAAATCAAATTACTAAAAATAATAAAATGTGTTACGCAAAATTCCAATATGGAAAAACTTACTAAAATATGATATTTTCATAAAAGTGTTTACTAAATCTCTAAATTACAGAAAAATCACTAGATCTAGTGAAATTTCACAAGATCTGGCAACACTGCACTCAATCGACGACGCTCGCTACTCTGAATCACTGACGTCTTACCAAATACACCTAGAATGTTTACATTAAAAGTTATTCGCAAAACACTCGGGCCTTGTTTACACTAATTGCTAAACGTATCCCAGCCCCCAGGTATATTGTAATATTGCCCTACTGTAGCCGCCATTTTATTCAGGAGTAGGTATTCTCATTTTGAAGCAATTCAAATAATATTTTACAGTCGAATGACGTTTTGTTCTTCAAATACAGTATACATTATTTTATTATAACTAGCGGCATTGTTAATAGAACGAAACGATAATTATCGTAACGTTTGCTCCATACGGCACGAAACGGCAACGCTGTTTATTGATTGCTTGATGATTGATGTTGTTTGTTAGTCATTGTCGTGGCGCTAACATTTTTCTGTTTTTTTTTCTTGACATATTTAAATATTGGAAACTACAATTTATCTTGTTTTTTTTTAAACATCTGTACTACTTTTCTAATGACTCAAATTCGTAAATTTATATTTGTTACTCTCAAACTGTGCCTATCATATATCCTCTATAATGTTTGAAAACATATATCAAAAAATGTATTTTTTTCTGTAATTTTAGAACATGCGTCTGTTTTAATTTTTCAAAGTAGAATGAATTTAAGGAAAATTCGCAGTACTTGGAAATGAATCTAGTTGAGTATTTTTAGGAGAATGACGATGATATGTTTGATATTAGGCAATACCTATCACAAACCTTGTTGTTAGCTGTAAATATATTCTTACGCTATTTTCACCTATGCCCAAAGACGATTTGAGAGACGACTGCATCAATAGCTGACGGCTTTGACTTAAATTTGAGAGAAGCTTTTTTTTCAATGATCATTTAACAAAATTTGGTTACTAGCCGAATGAACATTTTAATTTCACTTTTTCTAGACAAAATAAGCGCTTTCACTGAAGGTTATGAGTGTCTTACAATCCCTTCAGCATTTTTTCTGTGTATTTAACAAACACTGTACGCTGTACAATCCGACTACTCATCAAACCGATTTTTTTCAAATTTGACATGTGTTTCGCTATGTTAGTTTCTTTAGGAGAAGATTTAATCTAAATCTTCAGTGTTTATTAGTGCTACACCAAGCAATCAAGAGTCGAATTATTATTCATGGGTATTTATTATTTTTATGTCATGTTTTTCAATGTTTCGCTTAACAATTATATGTTCGGTGTATTTCCAATGAAACCCTAATTCGCGTACTTCATGATACGCCTTTGTCATTTGAAATCTATTTTTCGACCTTCAATACGCGTCACAGAAATGTGTGAAAAGAACAAATCAGTGATCTATGAATGGCTTGCCAGGTCTATGGAGGTAAGACATAAATGTTCTGGATTGCAGCGGGAGATCGGATGTTCACGTGTCCAACTGTCCAATCCGTTCTTGCTGATGACTCATAACAGTTATAAAAATTCGCAGATATAGTTTCTATTACCGCTGGAACGCGCTTTACACCGTTAGAACCTACTATCTAGTCTTGATAACAGAAAATGCTTTAATCTAATTTCTAAAATTTCAGTGGCCATTAATATAGCGTCATATATGCTGACGTTTCGGCCAGATCTGTAGGCTTTATTTGGCAATAGTATATTAATGTACAAGTGGATAAAAGGCTCTTCAAAGCACGTGTGTTTTCGGTAGCAAACAACTGATGCCACTCTGGAAAAACCGGTTCCCTATAGCATCAGGTGAAACTCGGATTTAGACACAGTTGGTATCATTTAATGACACTCCTTGAATCCTTTGCCCTTTTGCATCTCACTTTTGCCTTTGTCCATAGCTCTGAGAAATACTATAATAACATAGTTCTCATTGACTTCCAACACAAGACGATGTTTGTCATTGAGCTTTCGGCACCTGCTGAGATGAACATCGTCTCTAAGGTGAAGGAAAAGCGGACGAAATATCAGAAGCTACTCGGACAGCTTCGCGGGCTCTGGCTAGACTACACTGTTAGTCTGCTGGTAATGGTCATTAGATTCCTAGGTGGAAGAGGAATACGCTGCCCTCTGCACTGCGAGCAATACCGGTATGCCGTGCGGCGGGGCATATCTTAGTCACCAGAATGCAGACGCCAGTGATTGCTCACCTCATGGTGTGAGGTGTAGTCACTGGGTAATGGAATAGCAGCTCGGTATGTCAAAGTCAGGCATGGACCCTTTTGTCTAACAAAAAATAATAATTTAGCAGAAAAGGTTCTTCGGATTATGGGATAATAAAGTACTGCAGAGGTTTTTTTTACTCAAAAAGCCGACGATTCGGCGTCTATTTTACAGCTTCTTCAAGGCTAAAATTCATATGACGATGAATAATTATATAACTAAAAATATAAATTAGAAAAAAGTTGAGTATTAGCTTTAACAATTGAGTATTACCAACGAGTTTGAAAAAAAATTACACTTAAAATTCACAAGTTGCATTTTGCAATGTTGTTCAAATCGTTTTAAATTTTATGTGTAAACATTTTTTAAATCTGTTAGTAAGACTCAATTGTTAAAGCTAATACTCAACTTTTTTCAATTTATATTTTACTTCCCACACCGATAGGTGAGTGGAGTATTGTGATCGCGAAAATTTTCGATTTTGAGATAATACGCTTTTTGGGCGTTTTATGATGTCTACATAACGAAAATTCACGTCACTCATTTTCGTCGGTCTGTCTGTCTGTCGCTTTTTTTAACCTCGTAATCTCAGCAACCGCTGGATGGATTATGATGAAATTTGGGCAGCGATATGCGGTGGGGTCGTAGTAGGTAATGTTCCTATAATTTTGAAAATTAGCAAAAAACAAAAAAAAAATAAAATATTGCTCAAACTTCATTTTTGGGCATTTTAGGGGTTCCTGATCATTTCCTACTTTTTTTTGGGTGGAGGTGAAATTGGGTGGTTCTAAAATTGAAAAATTTGTTGCTTTCATAATAGACTGTCCACTGACTTGTGAAGGAAGACCTGGCGATATGAATAACTTTTCTAGGTCAATCCGAACATTGCCTTGCCTATTACAGAAAGCAAAGGACTGAATAATGTCTTGTATTCATAATAAGCTGTCCACTAACCCGTGAAGGAAGACCTACCGACATAAATCACCTTTTTAGGTCCATCCGAACATTGCCTAGCCTATTACGGAAACTAAGGGAATTTCTGCATACATACGAGTATTTATTGCTTTAGATCGTTTTGTATTTTGTAACGTCGACATTATCAAATTGATTCTAAGGAAATTTTGACACATTATTATTACCGTGAGGATGAAAATGCGTATGTTTGTAAAAAATCGTGTCAGTGGCAGCGTAGCAATAATAAAAAAACTAAAAGTATGAAAACAACTCAAACTTCGTTTTTAGATGTTTTAGGGGCTTCTGATCATTTTCTACCTTTTTTTTGGTTTGGAGTGAAATTGGGGTGGTTGGAGGGTGGGGGGGGTGTTGTAAAACTGAAAAGTCTGTAGTATTGATAATAGGCTCTCCATTGACCTGTGAAGGAAAGACCTAGCGGTATAAGACAATTTTAGGGCGAGGGGGGGGGGCAAGGGATCTCAGACGAAAGCTTCATGCTATAGGGTAATAATAAACTGGTATCACCTTAATGTGTGGGAAGTACTGAGTCAATCAACTTGACTCCATTTTTGACTTATATAATAATTGTTCATCTTCATATGAATTTTAACCCTGAAGAAGGCGTAAAATAAACGCTGGCTTTTTGAGTAAAAAACCTCTGCAGTACTTTATTATCCCAAAATCCGAAGAACCTTTTCTACTAAATAGTACAAAAGCTGGGATATAATAATAATAATAATTAATAATAATAATAAACGTCTTTTATTAGGGCGAAATTTAGCCACAGGCTATTCTTACATTTATTCTTACAATATGATTTACTTTCTACTGTAAAAATAATAATAATCGGATCGCAGTGACGACGATCCTCGCTATGACATGGACCGTTTTAGGTCGACGACGAAACTCTAGGATGACCTGCTGAGCTGCTACGAGAGCAGTAGTCCGCGCCATAGGAGATACATGTCCCACATGCATGAGAGGTGGTGTGAAGCACCTAGAGCATACCACGCTTGCCTTTCAGATTTGCGAGATTATGTATCGTACCTTCGGACCCAGGGATATGTTCGTGATCTGGCTCAGCCTGCCCGGCGGACGGAAAGCCTGTTAACCAGGCTGAATAGCGATAACGCCCGCCGAGAGGGAAATCGACGAAGTCGTCTGGGGGATTTCAGTGACCGAAGGGTCTTGCATAACAAGGAGAGGTCCTTCAAGCTGGCGTAGCCGGAGTGCTCCAAATGGAGCAAGTGCTTTGAAGAACAGTTATCCACCGCTATATAGGGTAGGCCAATAGTGGGTGGACGGATGATTGTGAGCTTACTAAAACTAATTTCAAAAATCTGTAATCTGGTCATGGTAGGGGGCCTTAAGGGCTATAACCTTAAAATATTTTCGCTTAAATTTTCAGGTTTATACAGGGTGATTCGTATCAGACTTATTATTATATTATCGCACATTTGGATTCTTGGTAAATTTCAGTGCAACTTTATGTATCATATATGGAACTTTAAATGCACCGTTTAGGCGCAAATCACTATTTGTAGTATATGTAGGTATTAGAAAAAATGCAATATCGTAGCGATTATAAAACTTAGAAGGCCATGACTTTGCGGTGCAACTAAGCATGAAATGCGTCAAATTTGAATTTGAATTCTTTTTGTACTTTGAGAAATCAGTAGATTAATTAAGGAGATTTCAATCACTGGTAACTTGATTATTTCAAATGGGAATGCCTAATTTTTTTATACCATCAAATATAAAATCTGACAACCTTTCCAACAATCTAGGATTGTCCATATCAATCTTTTTTAATTTCCATTTTATTTAAAATTTTCAATCAAATCGAGTGTCAATTTTCCTACGTATGAGCAACCTAGCAGATTTTTGAAATTCGTTTCAGTAAGCACACAATCATCCGTCCACTCAGTATTGGCCCACCCTGTATTTTTATTGGTACACTTTGAAATCACAAGTTATATTACAAAAGATGGAAATAACGAGGTACTATTAATGTAAAATGTCTACATTCGCGATGTGACATTGAATACTTTTCGTTGCCATGGTAATGACAAATTTAAGGAGCAACACACTGTTCTATTATTGGCTCTCGTTTTGGAACAGAAGGCGTTCTAGAACGCGGCGTTCCGGCGTTCTCTAACGCCGCGTTACAGCGTTCCGTTGTATTGGTAGAGAACGCCGGAACGCCGCGTTCTAGAACGCCCTCTGTTTGACTGGACCTTTATTAGAATCACCGACTTAGTTAGGATGTTTGTTAGTCAAAAACAAAAACTGTTTATGGAATGTGAGGCGCTCTGCTACATAGTCAGTATTTTACATACTGTGATCGTGGCACGACCTGATATTTATTGTAAAACGATATTCGCAACCACGTGTTTTGAGCTATTTTCCTGCTAATGAAGTGACATTTGTGATACTTTTTGGAACACATATTTTTGAAGCTAGATGAATATTTTGTAGTAACCCTGTATATGTAATATTATCTAATCATGGCTAATAGGTCTACCTAAGTCTACCACTAAAAGGGGTGATACACGTACGAGCAAGTAGGCGTACTTATGGCTCGACGACCTTTTTCGCCTGTGTGTCACCGTAAGTACGCGTACTTTAAAATCGTCGCGCAAACCGCCGGCGATCCAACTGGTTTGAAATCTTGCTCGTAGCTTGTCTCGGCTCGTACTGCGAGCCGCGAGCCACCACTTTGGTTCGGCAGGCCATCGATGCGCAACGTTTGTTGTGTTTGGCGTTTGTTAAAGGTTTCGTTTATTTAGGAAAATCATCAAAATGAATGATTTCAGCTTCACGTGTGTCACCGACGTCGAGCCGAGTAAGTTCGCGAACTTAAAAACCGCGTACTTAAAGTTCGTACGTGTGTCACCCCTTTAAGGCCAAAATCAGTGCCAATAACTATAGCAACCAAACAGTATTTTTCAGGAATGTTTATACTGTAAACAAATAGCAAAGATATAAAAAATTATGGAATAGTAGGGAATTTGCGGGGAATCAGTAAAAGTATTAGTCTTAGCAGAACATCCGCAAAATTAAATGGTATTTAGGTAACTGAATGAAAAACGTAAATCTGAGAAGGTGGGCCTTCAGATGCTGTAAAATGATGTTTAACATACAAAAGGGAATTTTTTAAGAACTATTATATCATAAAATTCTGACACTGAGCGGTTGGCAGTTTTTTACTATTTTCAAAAAAATATGAATTAGACTTTTTTTCCTTCGCATAATCGAGTTGCCTATATACAGGGTGTTTGGCAGTGTTAGCCTGACTTCGTGAGCGTATAGATATTAAGCTTATTTTGAAGATATTTTATTGATAGACTTGTGCCCTAAACGTCCCTGATTTTTTTATGTAATTGCTTTTGTATTATTTTCAAGAATCTAAAAAAATGGCATTTTCACTTCTGTATTTTTTTAATGTTTCTAATTATCCTTTTTCAACTGAAGTGATAATTAGTTACAAATACTACCGAAATAAGTAGTTGTGATCTAGTATTGCTATCAGATACGTAAAAAAATTATGGAGGCCAATTTCATCTTGATGTAAAAAAAATAAATAAATGCGATAAAGTCGTTCATGTGCTTTTAAAAACTTCTCTACTCATTACTGCTTACAATGACAGGCATAATATCACCAAGCTCAAGTAACTTGTCAAATATAATGACATTAAGGATAAATGCCGTCAAGATAAGAATTTATTATTTTATTTTTGTAATCATAAAATAATAATTTTTTTTCAATGTGCATGGTCTTCAGATTTCGAACGTTCACAGGTGTGTACAAGAGTGGGGGTAAAAGGAGTAATTACCCCCCCCCCCCTCCAAGATTTTTGACCAAAAAAATGATCCCGGAACTACTAGCCATTGTATCAATTAAAGGCGATAGTTCAGTCGTCTTCCATCATGACGAGAGTCACCTATGTGGTCACAGTCAGGGAGGACAACACCTTCCCCCATTAGTGGATCGGAAAATTAGGTCCCATCGCATGGCCCTCCACGATCTATCGACTTGAGAGCACTCGATGGGGGCGTACAAAAGAACTTACGAGTAGAAATGAGTTAACGACCTGGTTTAGAGAATTGATGCAACTTTTGTGACAATAAGGGACAATAATAGGGCACATACTAGAAGCTGAGAGCGCATACATAATATTTGTTCGAAAACTACAGCTTTGTAATGACAAAACTAACATGATAAATTCTAGCTTGAAGGCATTTATTCTTACTGTCCCTAATTTTGACAAGTTACTTATGCTTGGTGATACACGTAGCATATCATTGTGAACATTGATAAGTAGAGCAGTTATTAAAAACAACTTTATCGCATTTGTTTATTTTTTGCATCAAGTTGAAATTAACCTCTGCAATTTTTTTTACATAATTATTTAATAGCAATGTCAGCTCACAACTAATATTTCGGTAGTATTTGTGACGAATTGTTTCTGCACCTGAAAAATTAAATCTGTATATCAAAAACAACTAAAAATAAGTTTAAGAAAAATTTAAAAAATAAATAATAAATAAATTAACTCTTAAAAGTATTACAAAATCAATGATATAAAAAAATCACGGATGTTTAGGTAAAATATCTTTGAAATGGGCTTGGCTATGAGCCTCTGCATATTTTTGGGGGTCTTTCTAAGTAAACTATTATAGGTTTTGTTTCAGTTACAAGAGCCTGTTCTGTATTTTCGATTGAATTTTTTCACTATATTTTGTATTTGCCTTCTTCGGGGCCATATTTGTTCAAATATTAAAATCGTCTCTCAACTGTTGTACATATTAAATATCATATTACTGTTATGCAGAATATGTGTATCAGGTCTGTTATAAGTTATAAGTACATTATGTTTCTTCGCATGAATAACTACCATACTAAATATATGACTCAGATCAGGTAAAAATAAAATGGTGATATTTACATCGACACCTTAGTGATGCAACAATATTATATATCATTTTCTCTTTGTCAGCCACTTTAACAAGTGAGATTGCTAACTTTAATCATGGTAATTTTCATTAGTAGGGCGCTTTAATCTTACGAGAGGCAACAATAACATATTTTGATAAAATGTAACTAAAAGTGTAGACATATTGTCTGCATAAACGCGATTACACAATTGATTCCAACTCAAAGGTTGATTGAAACAAAATGCTCTTTTGAAAACCGCGTATTTTTATTCACAAAGCATTAATAATTTTGACTGACCTACAAATCTCTCTATATCTTTATCTCCCTCTCTCTCTCTCTCTCAATCTGAAATCGGTCGTATACCACTAACATCAGTTTAACAAATACATTTTACACTTTTGTGCTGCCACCTATAGAGTAAGGAGGCTGGAATCCGTACCTTGGTCGCATTAGATGACCAGGGAGGTGAGTCTCTAAAGCTCCACTTATTCTTTTATATATAACCTACCTGTACCTGTTATCATTCATATAAATACCTATCGCATCACCTCTATGTCCGTCATTTTAACTCTTTATTCCATCCTGATGTTCATACATATCACTTGCAGAATCATATGCAGAAATATTAATGCACAACTTCAACAGGATAAATGTGTTAAGCCAACGTTAGAATGGATTTTTGTCCTACAAATCAACGAGAATATCATCTAAGATGCATACAAAATTTCTACCTGTAGGTGACCCCAAATCTGAGCAGGAACTTGACTTTCATTTCAAGGTCAATCCTGCAAATTCAAATGGAATTTCCCATTTTTAACGTATATCCGGGAATATGTAGATAGAATATATACTCAGAGGTATATGAATAGCATCCGAATCGGACGTCACGTGACTAAAAAAAATATCTCGTTGGGTAACATAATAACAAGAAAAGATAAAATATTTGCTCTTATTTACACCCCCTAAAGTTATAATTCTTCACTGCTGCCCAGTTGCGTTATATTGCTTGTCTTAATCGTCGTCATTGGACATTCTGTATATCAATATTTTGTAAAAAAAAGTTATTCATACTAAACGTAATAAATCCTACTGTTAATCAAACAAACTGTAATAAATCTGTCCGACTCAATCAAAACGCAATAAATCCATTCTTTTTACACATATGTATAGCTCGTCATACATAATTAAAAAAATATATCAAATTATCAGTACATAAATGTCTCTTCTGACCTATATAAAATAACACAAAGCCATTTCATTAAATATTTCAGACATTTCTAGTAAAACATTTTCGTGGTTTACTCAAAACTGTTAATACTGGATTTATTGCTTTTTGTATGATCGCTCCGCAATTATAGTTTTTAGTGTGGGAGCGATTAATAACTGCGTTGCGATGGTAGATATAAAACAAATTATTCGTTAAAATTGTTTACATAGTTGAGGTACCCAATATACAATAAAATTATTTTGAATTAAACTGGTAGTAAATTATATTATGCTTTGTATACAGTTTAATTCAGAACCCTGAAAATAATATTTATATCTTATTTTAAAATTGAACATTCTGCATCTTATATGTGAAATAATATGCAACACTTCTTAAGTTTTTGTTAAGCATTGCGTACACCTGTATTGAATAGTTGTTGATATATTTGAGGCATATTTGACGAACTTTTGGTTTTTCTTGATAAACTTAATATTATTGCGGCGAAATATTCTATTTCCGGAACAGCATTAAAAAATAGGGGTTTCCAAGTCATTTTGTAAACTACACTTTGAAATGTTCACTAACTTCAAAGTTAATTTCTCATTGTGTTTTACTAAACTATAAGAATCTTCTTTAGTAGCCGAATTATTACAGAAAAAATAATGAAGTTGTAGTTAATGTGGTTTTTGTTCAATAGCGCGATGCATCAAGTTGTGAGAAATTTCAAATGTTCTGCTTATAAATTGCCTGCGATATAATAAAGTTGAGAACCTTATTACAGATGCAATTACAATATGCATTTGCGGAACTCTGCTACTGGAATAAATAACTTTTAATAATCGTAATCATGCTACAAACTCGGAACTGTTCGTCAATGCCATTGTGATAAAATTTGAACAAGCTTTGAAAAAAAATTAAAATTAGATGCCTATCTTTAAATTTTTAATTTTGAGTGCAGACATTGTAAGGGTGTCCTCTAATTGCTGTTTGAAATTTGTAGACAAGGTAGATATTTCAAAAGATCTGTTTCGAATTTCCATTGTCTATATCTTCAATCGGCTTCAGCTGTCACCTGGAACTTCCGTCCTTGATACTGCACGGGAATTGTAATAGCCAAGATTGTTTGAGGAAGGCTACAATCAGCGAGCGAGATAGGTGTCACAGCGTCGAAGTTATCCAAAAGAAGGAATGCTGGAGGAAACTGGTTCGGGGAGTAGGGACCTCGACCTGGAAAGAATGAGTTCGCAGGGTCTCTCTAGTGTTCCTCGTTTGGTCGGCCTTTGGTGTTATATTATCTCTGGGAGAGCTCTATTGAACATCTATCATGATATAATCTGTAAAACAGAGACTGGTCAGCCACCCTACTTTGATGTTCCAGGCTGTGGAAGTCCTTACTGAGCTTAGGCGTATCGATTAGTCTAATTGCTCTTTTATGGATAGTGTCCAGAAGCTTTAGAAGGTGCTTCGGAGTGCATCCCCACACATGGGAGCAATACTCTAACGATGGTCGGATCTGTGCCTTGTAAAGCAGCAGTAGTTGCTCTGGTGTATATAGCTTCCTACAGCGGAAAGAAACTCCAAGCTTCTGGGTTGCCGTTTTAGCAATACTGACGACGTGGTCGTGCCAGGACATGTTATTGTTGATGTTGATCCCCAAAAGCCTGACGGTAAGCCAACGTGAGACTTCTTTGTCAGTGAAGCATAGAGTGACTCTTCTTGTTATGTCCAGAGTTTAGTCAGGTGCGGCATTATACTTAGCATTATTTGTCACACCCTGTACCGTGATCAATCGCGCATATCTTGTTTTTTTGTTTCTTACTGGCTCGACTGTTTTCTCCTTCAGCCAGAGTACTACTCACGGGGACGCTAACCTAAAAACACTCCTTTTGGGAGAACGGCTCACTCAACGTCCAGGGTTATATCTGGGCAGACATAAACAAGGAGGTATATGATAGGAAGAACTGGAATAGTACTATAGGGTAGGGTTGTTCTGCACAAAACAAAAATATAGTAATTCTAAATTCAAAGGATCATATCAGCAAGGCGTGTTTCCCGCTGCATGGACGATTGGCTGCGTACAACCCGTTCCTAAGAAAGGCAAAAAAGCGATCCAACCAACCATTGACCTGTGGCTCTTCTCAGCATTATGTCTAAGGTTATATCATTAACACACAGCTCCTGGCAGAATACCTGGACAAAAATAACATCATAAATGATCGCCAGTATGGTTTCCGTTAGCATAGGTCTATGGTTGACCTCCTGGCCTACGCCATTCACTTGTGGAACAGAGCAATTGAAAATCATGGTTAATCCCGTGTTGTTGCACTTGACATATCGAAAGCCTTCGACAGAGTGTGTCATGAGGGACTTCTGGTCAAGCTTGCTGCTTACGGACTGCCACCTGACCTGCGCTAGTGGCTTCTTGAACGACCGATCTCTGTTTGCTGCAGTCTGCTGCAGCAGTATTTTCAATAAACGCGCGATGTTTCTCAGGGATCTGTCCTATCCCCTACACTATTTCTCCTGTAAACAACGGACTGCTGGAGATAACATCCAGTCCAATCTACAGCTTCGTAGACGACAGTAGATTAATATTGTGCATGGAACCAGACAAGCCACTATCATCCCAGGAGTCGGTACGTCGCTGCAGAAAGCTAAATACACCAGAGCAACTACTGTTGTTCTACAAGACACGGATCCGACCATCGTTGAAGTATCGCTCCCACGTGTGGGGATGCGCTCCGAAGCACTCTCTAACGCTTCTGGACACTATCTAGAAGAGGGCAATTAGACTAGTCGATACGCCTAACCTCCCAAAGCACCTCCACAGCCTGGAACATCGAAGAAGGGTGGCTAACTTGTCCCTGTTCTACAGATTCTATCACGGAAGATGTTCGAGTGAGCTCTCCCAGGTAATAACAGCAAAGGCCGTTCGAACGAGGAAAACTAGAGAGGCTCTGCAAGTTAATCCGTACCAGGTCGAGGTCCCTACTCTCCGAACCAGTCTCCTCTAGCATTCCTTCTTTTGGAGAACTTCGACGCTGTGGAATTGGCTGCCGGGGAATTTGTTTCCTGACAGCTCAACCTTCAGCGTGCACCCGATATTTATCCTCTTGCAGCGCTTCTATAGTGCCATAGGCCTTTAGCCTTTGCGGGAAGCTGACCATAAAAAAAATAAATATTTCCAAAACACTTTTCTTTCAACGATGGGCTTATTCATCCTAAGCCTCCTTTCAAGAAATCAATGAGTTGAACTGGATAGTAAAGAGAAACGGTATGATAACCGCTCTAAAAGTTTTCTTGTTCTGTTGTCAAGAAAAGTTAATTCAAAGTCCAAGTGCACTTGGAAGTTCGAAATATCCTATCCTCCATCCGTTTTCGACGGTTTGTCGATATGCGTCGCAGTTCCGGATTGTAAATTCTCTTTGTATCCTTCTTCTGCTTTTTAATTACATCTGGAATGTATATTCTATACAAAAAGAGCTGTGGAATATAACTATAGGATAATGTACGTGTGTCAAAAATTGTAATGTTCTAGTCTAGCTTAAATCCAAATAAATATCATGTGGATCAGAATGGCCAAAATACCCCTGGTTATTACTTCCCACACCGATAGGTGAGGGGAGTATTGTGATCGCGAAAATTTTCAATTTTGAGATGATACGCTTTTTGGGCGTTCCATGATGTCTACATAACGAAAATCCACGTCACTCGTTTCCGTCGGTCTGTCTGTCCGTCTTTCAAAACTAGCTCAAAACGACAGAAAGCAAGCAGATAACAGCGCTAAACACTAGAAAACGACTAAACACAGCCGAATACAACAGAAAAGAGCAGAAAACAGCTAAAAACAACAGAAAGCAAGCAGATAACAGTCTGTCGGTCTATCGCTTTTTTCTAGCCTCGTAATCTCAGTAACCGCTGCATGGATTGTGATGAAATTTGGACAGCGATATGCGGTGGGGTCGTAGTAGGTAATGCTTCTATAATTTTGGAAACTGGTCCATAGGCGACGAAGTAATAAGCAAAAAATAAAAAAAATCATATATGCCCCAAACTTCATTTTTAGGCATTTTAGGGGTTCCTGATAATTTTCTAATTTTTTTGGTTGGGGTGAAATCAGGGGTGGTTGAGGGGTGGGGGGTTGTAAAACTGAAAAATTTATTGAATTCACAATAGGCTGTCTAGTGACCTGTAAAGGAAGACCTAGCGACATAAATCACCTTTTTAGGTCCATCCGAACATTGCCTAGCCTATTGCGGGAACAAAGGGACTTAGAATTTTCTGTATACATACGAGTATTTATTGCTTTAGATTGTTTGTATTTTGTAACGTGGACGCTATTAAATTGATTCTAATGAAATTTGGACAAAGTATTATTACCGTGGTGAGGATGAAAAAAGCGTATGTTTGTTAAAAATCGTGTCAGTGGCAGCGTAGCAATAATTAAAAAACTAAAAGTATGAAAACAACTGAAACTTCGTTTTTAGATGTTTTTGGGGTTCCTGATCATTTCCTACATTTTTTTGGGTGAGGGTGAAATTGGGGTGGTTGGGGGGTGGGGCGTTGTAAAACTGAAAATTTTATAGTATTGATAATTGGCTGTCCATTGACCTGTGAAGGACAGACCTAGCGGCATAAGACAATTTTAGGGGGGCGGGCTGGCGATTATTTGGTTGCAAGGGATCTCAGACTAACACTTCATGCTATGGGAAAATAATAAACTGGTATCACCGTAATGTGTGGGAAGTCAATCAACTTGACTTCATTTTTTATTAAAGCGGAAACTCGCCAAATAGACTACCGGCTAAATATTTTAAATTTATGGCGAGAGAGTATTTGTAAAAAAGGCCACTGCTCTATCAGGAGAGTGTGCCCCGTGCTTGACATGACCTCGGATGTCGAAGTGGTGGTCTTCCACAGGAATTAACGTGACTAATACGTCATTTAAGCAAGACTGCTGTTTTAATATATAGAACATACTGGCAGATGCTACAATGGTTGCATTCAGCAGAAAGATCGGGAGCCGCTACTTTTGTAGCCGCTACATCTCAACGGTTGGCATTCTGTTGAAAAGCGTTATTTGTGCGCTCTGAGATATCACGATAAATAGTTTGTGTCGACCGTCAGTTATCAGTGATATGTCAAATCAGTGGTCATGTGGTTAGGGTGGCCGTGTTTATTAAAAATAAAAAAAAAAACATGTAAGATTGTATCAAAGTTTTGGACTGTGTAAGGTTGTGAGCGGTATCTGTTAGGTAGCGCACGCGTTCAGTAGAAAATTTGGTAGCTGCTCCGCAACCGTTGGGTCTGCTGAATGCACCCAATGTCTCTCTGGCGTGCTAATTAAACAGCGTCAAAAGTTACTCCCAAAACGTAATTTAAAGCACGACTGCCGTTTTAACATAAGTATGTACCTAGCTTTTTTTATTCAAAAACTCAGTAACAGACACTCATTACGGTTCCTAATGTTTTAGAAGCCACTTTTGACGCTGTTTAATTAGCACTTAGTTTCGTAGGAGCAAGCGGTTGCTAGCGGGGAAACCGCGGCGTTTTACCTGCCCGTGAAGCACAAGCCTTAGGAACCGGATTAGATGTCTACCATTGGGTTTTTGTATAAGAAAAGGTATATACTACAATATATTAAAACGGCAGACTTGCTAAAATAACTTTTTCGGACCCATTTTTTCGCTCTTTTGGACTCTCGCCCACGTCCAAAGGAACCGTCGCCGGGAATAATAATAGTGAATCCCCATTTCACCTACGGCATGTCTACCTATCTATCCGTATTCTTACAAAAGCAGTAGAAACTGTAACAAAAAAATCAGAGAGATTCATCTGAGATAACCGGTTAAGGTCGAGTTGTTTTGCTTAATGGAAGGTATTTTTTCACTAGACACTCCGTCCTGAATCCGACCCAGGCTGTTGCTGCCAGACAGTGTGCACTATCGATCCAAAGGGAACTTTGTAGGTTCCGGTGGAGCGTGGAATGATGTTCCATGTTCCATCCTTCAGCTAGGGAGCTAGGCTCCCATGCGGTGCTCAAAGAGGTCGCGAGGGCCATGAATGGTTCTCCAGATCCTCAAATATTTAGATTTGCCGACGATTCCGAGATGACGATTATTCCTTGTTTGCTTGAAATTGTTCCCAGGCTTGTAATGGAAAACATTAGTATGGTGAATGTAGCAAGGCTTCTTTCGCTTAAATCTAAATCACGAATATAATTTTACTTCCCACGCCGATAGGTCAGGGGGGGATTGTGATCGCGAACATTCTCGATTTTGATTCAATACGCTTTTTGGGCGTTTTATGGTATCTACATAGCGAAAATCCACGTCAGTAATTTTCGTCGGTCTGTCTGTCGGTCCGTATATCTATTAGGGTTCTTCTAGCCGCGTAATCTCAGTAATCGCTGCTTTAATTGTGATGAAATTTGGGTAGCGATATGTTGTAGGGTCGTAAAAGGTAGTGCTGCTAGAACTTTGATAATCGGTGCATTGGCGGCGGAGTAATTGATAAAAAACAAAAAATTATCAGAACCATTCCAAACTTCGTTTTTAGACGATTCAGGAGTTTCTGATCATTTTCCATTCGTTTTTGAGGGAAAGGTGAAGTTTTCAAAACTGAAACATATGTTGTGTTCATAAAATACTCTATATTGCACTGAAAAGATTAGCTATGGTGATATCTTGTCTTTTTTAGACCTATCCAATTGTTTCCTTGGAATTTTATATATGTGAAATAATTTGATACATACGTATTAACGTCTAACTTGGAAACTACTAACTTAATTGTGATGAAATTTTGACACCGTATTACTACTGTGGAGGAAATGCTAACAGTGCATGGATTCTGAAACCCTTGCCAGTGGTGGAGGAGAAATCAGCAAAACAGTGAATTTCAAAATCGCTCAAATTTTGTTTTTACATGTTTCAAAAGTCCCTAATCAGGATGACAAAGGTATAGAGGAACTCCAAAGTTTTGTTAGCACCGATAATGTGTTGGAAGGGGAGTCAAGACACATGACACCATTATTTTTAATGAGTATTTCACTACCACCGAAACGGGCGTATCCAGACCTCAGTCTTGGGTGGGTGTAGAGGGGCATGAAGTTGTGTGCGCTTTCACCATTTTTTGTAATACCTTCGTGAAGGACGTTGATGCAAAAGGAAAATGTTAATAGCATTAAAATAAAAAAGAAGATATAAACAGTAAGTGAAACAGTGGAGTATGAGGTATTTTAGGGAGATGAAATAAAAAATCTATTGATGTATTAATAAATTTTAATTTTACTGAAATAATATATGTAATACGTATCATCCGTGAACATTTTATTGGCACAGCATACAAAATTAAACAATCAGGAACACTCAACCGTCAGGTACCCTAGTAGCCACAACATACTGCATTTTTTTAATTTGTGTTTTAACTTTTCTAATCGGTGCAATTTTCAAAACAGGTATGTAATTAATGAGTTAGGTAAATTTTTGTGACAAGCTATCACGTTCTCTAGGACATTCAACGGATTATGTAACAATGGGAATATATTAGATCTGCAATCTGCATCAATGTAATAATGCAAAACACACCCTTTTGTAATTTAGTTACTGCAAAAAAGATTTTTTTCAGTGCAACAATTATTGTTTAAATAAATAAGTCAAAGTTGAATTAAATTTTTTTTCGAAAATCTTGGGAGGGGTAATTACCCCTATTACCTCCCCTTGTATACGCCTGTGCACCGAAATGGCCAAATTCAGAAAAAATATTATATTCTATCGTTTCCAACAATATATTCTAACTTGAAAAGTTGGGATTAACCTTCGAACATTATAATATTCGGAGGGATTAGTAGTGTTTATGTTACGAGGAACAAAATAATACCGATGTGGTGACAGACCGCCGAAAATGAGTGACATGGTTTTTCGCGATGTAGTATCCATATTATGTCCAAAAATTATATTACAATTAGAAAGATTCCACTGTTGTCGTAGAAAGCAAAATGCATATTACTGGTACTTTCAACTAATCAAAAACCAACGAGACATGCATACATCCAATTACTGTGATAGGCAAATATTTGCGGTTAAGCTCATAAACGGATTATAAATATTTTATCACCCCTTCCGTGTTGGCTGCTACAATTTTTATTATGGATTGCCGTACCAGAACGCTGTGTTTACCGTTTGAACACGAGCCTTAATTATTTTGATGGTAATCATGCGATCTAAGGGGTGAATAAGAATAAATTAGTTACAATTTACTAGCTGGAGGTATTTAATTTATTAATTTATTAGTATGACACAAAATGACGCTGTTAATTCAACTCCGTATTATGTTGAATACATCGCTTTATCTACTTTCCATGAACTTCTTATAAACCATCGTTGTAGATCCGACTCAAATCTTTGACCTCTCAATTCTTATTTCTTTACTTCAGTGAACAAATGAAGTTACTGTTGGTCCTCTAGGTACAATGTTATCGTACCAAACTCCGCATTTATGTATATACATGTTACGGTTAAAGTGTTTACTTTGATAGTTTATACACTAGCTGGATATTATACAAACTATCCAAATGTCTCTTTTTTTTATGGAAAATCATATTTCAACTAAAATAACTATGAATATTGGTTGCTTTGTATACTATCCAGCTAGCTTACAAACTATACAAGATATACCGCCAAAGTATAGACCACAAAGGTATCACACATATTAACCAGTGTTTCTGGTCAGTTTACAAGATCTACATCATTTGCATAAGGTATGCTCCTAATATACATTAATACATAATAACCAACTCGTTGGTTAGTATGTAAATTAACCAACTTCTTCGTTAGTATGTAAACTAACTTATTTTCTTTGGTTAATTTAACAGAAAAGTGAGGTTATGTTTATTGCAAGTGCAAGTGTGACGTGTTGGTATTGTTTACCGTCGTGTCTTGTAAAATTTGTTTAAGAACAGCTATATCTAGTCACCAAAAATAGATCTGCAACAGCAATTTGAAAAGATACTATTAGAATGTTACGAGAAAAAGTCCCAAAATTCAAAATTAATGAATAACAGTGATTACTATGTACTTCTGCAACATATAAAGAGAATACGCGAACAAGGACCTAACAGTAATAACAAGAATGATTATCATGTGATGAATACTTATAATTGACAGAGAATCGAATCAAATAGCAATTGTATGTTTTGTCTATGAATAAACTTTACTTTTGACTAAAAGTTATTGTTCTAAACTCAAGTAAATAAATAGGATTGGTTAGTTTACATACTAACCAACAAGTTGGTTATTATGTACGTAGTACTAGAGATATTAGGTGCATAATTTATCCAAATGATGTGGATAGTTTGTAAACTGACTAGAAACACTGGTTAATATGTATGATATCTGTGTGTACTTTAGCGGCATATCTTGTATAGTTTGTAAGCTAGCTGGATAGTATACAAACCAACAATATGCATAGCTATTTTGGTAGAAATATGATTTTCCTTCAAAATAACCAGATATTTGGATAGTTTGTATAATATCCAGCTAGTGTATAAACTATCAAAGTAAATACTTTAACCGTAACATATAAAAAAAATAAGGTCATGACTTTACCAGCGTTTTTAACAGTTTTGGTTTTCTGCTGTCCTGAGCGGCCTTTATGATTCCATTGTAAACTTTGAGACTTCAACTCAGCATCGTAATGATAAAAACATCTTTCGCCACATTTAGCCGCATGGAGTACGTTGCAGGTTTCTTTTTCACTGCTGAAAAATTGTCACTTGGTCCGTTTTTTGTTCATCGGTAATGACTTTTGGAAGCCATCTTGCCGTGAAATAATTTTTTGAGTAGAACCGGAACACATATTACCATTATCAGAAATTAGTTTTATGCCAATATGACTATAATTTTGTACCATTAACTTCTGCAATTTTTGTGACAGTTCGGGCGGTTTGTGATCGACCGGGACACACGCTCTTATGATGTAGCGTATACAGATCTTCAGGATATCACAATCGGAAGAAGCCGAAGTGCAACTTGTATTCTAAAAGACGTATTATAACTAAAATTGCTAACACGTCTCCTGTATACGTAACGCTTAGCTAGCCCTTAAATTGATCAGTAAAACAAAGCATCAATTTCATTCGAGAATATATTTGCTATTTGTCAACGAGATAATAACACTTTTTTCATAAATCTACGTTTAAAATTATAATAAGTGTGAGTAAAATAAGTGAGAACTGGTTTCCAGAGCAGTACGATTAGAAGGTGGTGGATGAAAACACATGTAAATTAGAAATAAAAGCAAAAGAGCAAGTATAGTGGTATATATTCCAAATTTGCGTAGAGAAAAACGTGGGGCTTGAAGGCATAAATAATGTAAATGTTAATAACTCAGTATTTCTTTTCAAAAAACCATGCACTATTATACTATACTATACTGCAAGAAACGTGTATAATTTATAATTATTATTCAAGTAAATTTTAATAAACCACTATTTTTGATGAAAAACAATGTGTTGTTATGATCACAAAACTTTTTTAAGCACGTCGGTACCTAATAACATGCAAAGCATTGTGTATGTAGGAGACGTGTTAGCAATTTTGGTTATAATACGAATCTTACATCCGAGCTGCGCTTCGACTATTCCCGATCGTGAAAATCTGCGTCCGTTACATACGACTATGTTACCGGGACGAGGTTCATTCTGATTCACAAACGTCTTTAAACTTATTATGCCACTCAAATAACCCACATCATGACAAGCTCTATATATGCACTTTTAATCATTTCAGAAGTTTAAGTTGGTGTTTTACCCAACCTAACATAAGACGTTATTGCCCAGCTTTGCTCCACTTTGTTACGTGTGATGCACAACTTTCAAGAGCCGTTGGAGATGAGCAACCGCGAAGCGAACTACACTTGACTGGCAGTATTTTCCATCATTAATTTAAAACTGCATCTTTAATATAAAAAATGTTATGCTTACGTAAAAAACATGCGTTCCTTCTGCGCGACCCTGTAGTTGACTGCTCCCGACGGGCATAGTAGTTGATCCCAATTGAATCAAGATCCTAACCTAGGAAAATACCTAGAACATCTTTTTGGCGAACGTGTATTTGAGATATTATGACATTCAGAAAGAATAGTTTACCTGTTTTCGATCTTCACCTACGCTAACGATATCCTAATACATAACTCATAATTCGACTTCGAGTAAGAACAATAACTGATATTTATGCCAGAGCTACATCAGCCTAGTCTGCTTGCTGATGTACTGGGAATAGAACTGGCGTTGCTGCTGTTTTTCCGAGTTTACTTGGTTGCGTTCTCGTCATTTTCTATGTTAACCACTGTACAGTAAATATCTAATTTCCATTTTTTAATTTTATATCTTTTTGACAATTTTGACTTTGTAAGATAATTTTCAAAAAGAATCAAATCTCGGTGCCTCAAACGTATAACTGGCGCAGCCAGTAGGATGCGAACCTACGCTCTGAAAACCCAAAAACTTCCAAAAAGTTATACAGGGTGTACCATAATTAATGGTAAACAGCAAAACTGTAGATGCTTTGGGTAAAAATATTGAGATTTAAGTAAACTTACCTCAGTGCAAAAGTTTAATAACTGAAATACAGGGTATGGTGTCAAATTTTAATTATAGTTTCGTTTTTGCTTAATAATCATCAACAGGGTGAAGTAACGGCACCAAATTAATAACTCGGGAGTTTTTTGAGGCAAGAAAATCAATTCTGTTCTTAGTTCGGATACCACTTGTACAGGGCGTTACTTATAATACATTAAGCCTCTTCAAAATGATATAACTTTATGTCACGGTATATTAGTGTACATGTGTTATGTTGTCTCAAGCATTTTTGCGTGAAAAAGCTATCCTTCGTAAATGTCGCTCCGAGTAACCATTCTCCAGATATCTGCGCTTATCAATAATTTACTTAGTACATAGTCAAATTTCCAAATAACATTTTTGTTTTTTAATCTAAGTAGGCTGTGAGTAAATCTGATGTCAGTCGAACAACAAACACTACTCACTCAGTTACTGTCAAAATTTGCTAGTGCTTGTTGACGTTTTACGTGTTACTCGTGGTTCTTTTACATATTAAAAAATCTTTCAACAATCATGAGTAACAAGTAAAATTTCAACAACAACTAGCAAATTTTGACAGTAACTAAGTGTGTAGCGTTTGTTGTTACAACTGACATCCAATTTACCCACAGCCTAACTCGATTAAAAAATCATTTGAAAAATTGTCTGTGTAGTTGCTGAATAATTGATTAGCAGATATATGTAAAACGGTTACTCGGAGCGACATCTACAAAATATATCTTTTTAACGTAAAAATGCTTAAAAATACACAATATTCAACATTTACATGCAATATAAAATAGTTACATTATTTTAAATTAAAGAGGTTTACTGTATGTATAGTAAGTGTGTGTAGTAAGAATTTGAATTTCTTGCCTCAAAAAATCCCCTAGTTCCTAATTTTGTGCCGTTACGCTATCCTGTTGATTTTATTAAATGATAATTACAACTTTGACACCCTGTATTCCAGTTGTTATCAACTTTTTGAGGTATGTTTAGTTAAATCTCCATATTGTTATCCAAAGGATATGT
Organism: Callosobruchus maculatus; assembly: GCA_951848785.1. Lineage (NCBI taxonomy): Eukaryota > Metazoa > Arthropoda > Insecta > Coleoptera > Chrysomelidae > Callosobruchus > Callosobruchus maculatus. The sequence continues at coordinate 6,440,822 of CATOUR010000026.1, read as the reverse complement.
AGTTCTGTAGCAGATCTGTATAATTCAGAAATAAATTAGATGTTGGGGTACAATGGATGCTGTCTTAGAAAAAATAAATAGATATTTGCAAAGATTTTGCTATTACTTGTGTTGTAGACTGACGAAAACTACTCTTGGAATCAAATAATTCTACTTGGCTTTCAGACTAGAAGTTTCACTAATTTTTTATGTATTTTGTGACTTCATGCGAGTGATGATTTCATGATTTCACAGTTTATTCCCTATTATATCTGATAAATACAAGGAAACGTAGTGGCTGCAGTGCAAGAAAATATTTCTGTATATGATCACACATTCATTCAAAAACTGCATCTGTTACTGTATAAAATCTCTTCCAGATACCGTAAGTTACATATTATATATATAGTTATGAACATATAAATATATGAACATTGGCAGTTGACACTAGCATATGAACACTAGCATGCTGAAGCTTATGCTTAGTAACATTCTCTCTTGAGGCTTTTAGTGTCTTTATCTTGATAGTATCTGTAGAATATCTATTGTTGTTTGTTACTCTTACTGAATCCTTACTATTTTGTATTTATGGATAAAAAGCACCTATTTCTTCGCTTATGACACCACTGTATATATGAGCTATAAACGGCAGACTTGGAAGACATTCTGGGAAGATGGTTTATTTTCGTCAGCTTAATATTTTGCTGTTTTGATCGGAATTATTATGTTCCTTGTACTTCAGGATTTGGTAATATAAAATTGTAAACTATTTACCACAGATCATCCTTTATAGCAGCGAACTGACAATGCAAAAGGGTAATCGTTTTTGGCGAAACTCGAAATGTTGGTCAATAAGGGTGTCACTCGATGCGGATTCACTTCCTGAGTCGAATTGCACCACTCCCAGTCTGAAGAAACTAAATGGTGAAAAACTACAGCATTTTGAAATTTCATTACCTAACCTAACTTAATCAAACCGGTTGAGTTGTTGAGGCCAGAATGTGTGTGAATCGACTCTGATTGACGTCCTGAATCGAACCAGAACACTCCCAGACCGACGAAACAATCGTTGAAAATCTACAGCACTTTGAAATTTACCTACCTTACCAAACATAACCTAACCAAAGTTTTACACCTAACCAAATTGGTCGACGTTGATCCACTTGGCTTGATGTCGACTTGAATTGTATCAAACGCAAGCTGAAGAAAAGTTTATTTTGATTCTCAATAGGAAATTAACCAAAAAAAAGTCTTTTGGTACCTATACCGGCTATGAATAAAGCCGAACAGGTGACATGGGAGGGGGGTCTTGCTTATAGTACTCAAAATATTCAATCAGTTTTCCGCCAAGCTTCCCAAGTTACATGCCTCCCAGAAGCTTATCGTGCCTTGGCGGGCCCCGTTTAAAAATTTTCGAAAAATTTTACAATTCATATTAAATATACACTCTTTGCCTTTCTTTCGACAAACTGATTTATTAAATCATTTATAGCTGATGATGACTTTAGTTTTTCTAAGGGCAATACTGACAGGTCTGACAGGCGTTCTTGTCTAATCGAAGTTCTCAGATAATTTTTTATCAGTGCTGATTTTGAAAAACTGAAAAATTTGTTGTATTCATAATAGGCGGTCCACTAACCTGTGAAGGAAGACCTAGCGACATAAATCACCTTTTTAGATCCATCCGAACATTGCCTAGCCTATTGCCGAAACAAAGGGACTTAGAATTTTCTATATACATACGAGTATTTATTGCTTCAGATCTTTTTGTATTTTGTAACGTGGAAACTATGAAATTGATTCTAATGAAATTTTAACACAGTATTACTACTGTGGTGAGGATGGAAAACGCGTATGGTTGTCACAAATCGTGTCAGTGGCAGCGTAGCAATAATCAAAAAACTAAAAATATGAAAACAGCTCATATTTCTTTTTTAGATGTTTTAGGGGTTCCCCGTTTTTTACTTTTTTGGGTGGGGATGAAATTGGGATGCTTGGGGGGTGGGGGGTTGTAAAACTAAAAAGCCTGTAGTATTGATAATAGGCTGTCCATTAACTTGCGAAGGAAAGACATAAGGCATAGGACAATTTTAGGGGTGGGGGGGGGGCTGTCGATGATTGGGTTGCAAGGGGATCTCAGACTATAGCTTCATGCTATGGGAAAATAATAAAATGAAATCACCGTTATGCGTGGAAAGTACTGAGTCAATCAACTTGACTTCATTTTTTTATTTTCCATTCCGGATGGTGCGACTGGTGTCGTTGTACTCTACTCGTCGAGTATTTTCGAATGATATATAGCTTGACCACACGGCTTGGATTTTCACCGGACTGTTTTCTCAATCTGAAAATGATCTAATTCGACTTCAGATATCAAGCCGAGTGGATGAACACTTGGTCACCCGCCAACCGGTCGAGGGATAAAGTTAGGTTAGCTACTGAAATTTCGATGTGCCGTAGAATTTCACCGCGGATTTTCCTCAGTCTGAGAGTGGTGTCGTTCGACTCAGGACATCAATTCGCATCGATTGATACCCTCTCGACCCCCATTACGAGTTTCGCTAAAACAAACTCAATCCTGCATTTGTTTTCTGCTCTTCTGTATGCAACCGAAATGATACCGTTCGGCTACTTGGCTCATGCAATCACCAGTAGGAGACAGATACCCATAACATCCGGATAGGCCTGATAAGGCAGGGATGCCGTCGTGAATGGTTTGTGGCTTCAGTCGAGGAGCCTCGATTTCCTAGAACGGTGCCACGGAGGCTCGTTATAGGTTAAGTCTTGCCTAGAAAGGCGAAACTCCTTGACAGAAGCTAGTACCGTCGTGATTGGCCCATGCTTGTTTAGGTTTTTTCCATTTAACCTTGTTCCATCAGGCAACAAGTCACCATGGAGGCCAGGTTAGCTGTTGTCTCTAAAGGCGAAGACACTTAAGTGGGGATACATGAAGAAAGTGATTTCCACCTTGCCTCAAGTATATCACAATTCTTGTTTGGAACATGTCCTGAATCGCATCAGGCACGATGTCCTCAGTCCACGACAGCGTTGATTCGATTTTTCAGATCTAATCAGGTGTATCTGGGTAAAGCCCGGTATAATACAGGGTGGACCAATAGTGCGTGGACCGAAGATTGTGAGCTTACTAAAATATATTTTAGAAACCTGTCACTTGATCTTGGTGGGGAACCTTGAGGGATATAACAAAAAAATAATTTCACTCAAATTTTGACGTCTATACAGGGTGATTCATATCAAACTTACATTTTTTAGAATGGAACCCCCTATATATTATTGCATATTTGGATTCCTTGGTCAATTCTAGTGTGACTTTATGTATCATACATGGAACTTTAAACGAACCGTTTAGGCGCAAATCACCATTTTTGGTATAAGTAGGTATCAGAAAAAAATTGAATATCGCAGGGATTATAAATCCTAGAAGGTCGTGACTTTGCGGTATGATCAAGCATGGAACGCGTCACCTTAGACTAGACGGAACAACTTAAATTCTTTTTATAGTTAGAGAAGTCGGTAGATTAATTAAGGAAACTTCATTCGCAGATAACTTGATTTTTCCAAAAGGGAATGCCTATTTTGGTTTATAGAATCAAATGTAAAGTTTGATTACCTTTCTAACGATATAGGATTCTCAATATCAATCTTTTTTGGTTCTCATTTTATTTCAAATTTTCAGTCAAATCGGTGTTTTTCAATTTTTCTGCGTGCAAGTAACCTAGCAGGCCATGAAAAATGAACAAAAGCCCGTTAATGTGGAAGAAATCAACTAACTTAGTAGAAAGATGCAAACGAACTAGAGTAGCGAGGTAAAATCATGAAATTTCCTTACAACGCATCAGCTCTAACCGGATACAACAGCTGCAAGATATCTAATGTCAATGATGACAGAAGTGTTTGTTTTTCACAGCCTACTAGCTATTGAGGTCTACTAGAGCTTGATAACTTTCCAAAACGATTAAAAATTTTGAAACAAAAGGAAAACTAGCAGCGACTTTTGCTTACAGTCTAACGTCTTTGGAATAAAATTTCACATTTAATGGGATAAAAAATTAGTCATTTCTGTTTAGTTAAGTCAAAAGTGAAGATATGTCTAACTGAAGCATTCTGAGCATTCTGTTGAAATGATTGCTAGAATCTTTTAATTACACTATGTTGTAATTGTGTTTATTTCACTTAGTTTTCTACAAACTAAATTATGCTTATAATTCAAACAGACTGCAGTTCAAGTTCCATTTTCCGGGATTTTGCTAATAAGTAGAAGTACCTACTGAAAAATTTGAAGGGTTCCAGTCAGAGGCATCATTATTTTTGACTTACGGAAATGGCTACTTTCTTATGGCATTAAATGCTACTTTCTTATGGCATTAAATATGAAAATTTATTCAGAAGACATAGACATTCTACTGCCAGCAACAGTCACTCGTAGTTTTCCTTTGATTAAATATTTTTTTACTGACTTTGGAGATTGGACAATAGCTAGTAGGCTGTGAAAAATGAGCCTTCTTACCGCTACTGTTTCTGGTTAGAACTAATTGTAGTAAGGAATTTTCATAATCTTGCCTCGTTACTCTAGTTAGTTTGCATCTTTCTACTAAGTTAGTTGGTTTCTTCCATATTAACGGGCTTTTGTTTTTTTTTTCATGGCCTGCTAGGTTGCTTGCACGCAGGAAAATTGAAAAACACCGATTTGACTGAAAATTTTAAATAAAATGAAAACCAAAAAAGATTGATATCGATAATGCGAAATCGTTAGAATGGTAATCAAATTTTGCATTTGATTCTTTAAACTGAAATAGGCATTCCCATTTGGAAAAATCAAGTTATCTGTGATTGAAGTTTCCTTAATTAGTCTACTGGTTCCTCCAAACACAACAAGAATTCAAATTTAGCCGTCTGACCTAAGGTGACGCATTTCATGCTTAGTTGTATCGCAAAGTCACGGCCTTCTAAGTTTTATAATCGCTGCGATATTCAATTTTTTTCTGATACCTACTTATACCAACAATGGTGATTTGCGCCTTAGCGGTTCGATTAAAGTTCCATGTACATAAAGTCACACTAGAATTCACCAAAGAATCCAAATATTTAATAATATATAGGGGGTTCCATTCAAAAAAATGTAAGTTTGATACGAATCTCCCCGTATAAACCTCAAAATTTAAGTGAACATATTTTTACGTTATAGCCCTCAAGGGTCCCTACCATGATCAAGTGACATATTTTTGAAATATTCTTTAGTAAGCTCACAATGTTCCGTCCACGCACTATGGGCCCACCCTTGCCACCCGCCTTATCTCTGAAATGATGACAAAAAAAAACCGTGACACGTCGATTTGTATTTCGAGGGGGAACTCTTTTGCCGAATCATCATTGTGCCATCAACCCCTCACCCCCAGCAACCCAACTTTAAAATCTTAAATAAGAGACCACCATACTTGTCATACATCATTTTGGGTAATATTCCCATGTTGGGCGATATCGAAGTAGTTAAGAGTGTTGACAGTGACAGCAATGCTTAATCTGCGACATCTCCATCCTCATGCTCCTACACATTGAAGTCGGTAGCAGAATCGGATTAAATATAGTACCGTTAGAAGATTTGCAATAAAAAGTGGAATCTGTTTTTAGTTTCGTATTTTATTCTTTGTTATTTTTTCTTTGCTTATATTACGTATGTTTCTTTTCCTACATATAATAAATGTTTCTTTGTTAGATTAATTTCTTGTGTTTTTCTTTAACTCAACAATTTATGCATAACATTTAAGTGAATTGGAGGCTTATATCTTAAGTTACCGCTTATTGGCAATATTGCACTGTACTTAAATTGCCAGCAACCGCACATTGCTAGTTCCAAATGGAAGCCATTTGTTCCATACAGACATGCAGGCGGTATTCTTCAAAATGATGTATCCCAAATATGGTGGTCTCATTTAAGAGTTTGAAGTAGGGGTTGCTGGCACAATGATGACGTATTCGGCGGAACAGTTCCGGCGATTTTTATTTATCATTTTATAGATAAGGTAGATGCAAATTTTAGCTAGGACATACCGTATGATATGAAAGCAGTGAACAAACAGAAACAACTATTCCGAGAGCAAATACCCCTACCGGCATTGAATTACACTATTGGATCGAGTGCTTCCTTTGGGAAAACATGAAGAAAATGATTTGCATATTACCCAAAGTTAGCTAAGGATATCACAATCCAGGCTTTTTATCCAGGTTTACCTGATGAGATCGTGCTTGATGCGATTAAGGACGTGTTCCATACAAGGATTTTGATAACTTTGTGCACACTTTGGGTAAGGTTGTAATAATTTTCTTGATGTTTCCCCAAAGGCAACATTCGAACCAATAGTGTAATTCAATTCCTGTAGGGGTATTTGCTGGGAGTAGTTATTTCTATTGGAAATATCGAAACAGCGCTGCTGTGGATTAGGGACATCGTGCCTGATGCGATTCAGGACATGTTCCAAACAAGAATTGTGATATCATTGAGCTCACATTGGTTAGGGTGGAAACAGTGTTCTTCGTGCTGCTTAGATTTTGCTGATGGCTTATTATTAAGGGGCCTGGGTACACACATTTGTTTATTTGCCATTTGCCATGTAAAGCACGGATTCCCATTTCCAACAGAACTCACTTGTTTTTCAAAATACATACACAGTATTTCAGAAGGTAATAAATAGTTAAGACCTTAATGAATGACAACTATGAGCGATTTTCTCAAAAAAGTTTTTTAGTGTGCAAAAAACCCGCAATGCAAAATCATAGATTCAACAAATCTCTGTAATTTAACAACCAAACATGATATCAAAACAAGGCGAATTATGAGAAATAACGCAAGCTTTTTTCTTCAATTTGCTCTTTGAGTCATTACTGTAAGTTTAAAGGTAACGTCAGGATCTCAGAAATACGAAATGCATTTTTATGGCGACCTTTGGACCTTATCTTTGGACCATTTGACCTTACATTTCGACTTTTGGACTTACCTCCCCTCATCTTAGACACACATACTGGAGAAAGGGAACAGGCGGTCACGCCTCCTCGCTAACACGGGGATACGTATTTTCTTGGATTCTCAATTTCACGCGCTATATACCCTAGGCCTTTAACGTTGCTACTCAACTCAGTATCCGGATGTTATAGGTACGTGTGCTGACTTTAGTGAGTGCAGATAAACACACATTCTTTGGCGTCACATGGAGCCAAGCAGCAGAAACGTGTCAGTCGGCAGAATATTAAGAAAATATAGAATTTATGTTTCAATAAAAATCTTTCTTCTCATCTTATAAACTCGACTTATTCTCTTCTAAATATAGTTTGCGTATTGCGTATTATAATATAATCATCAATCAGATCATTATTATTAACAGGAAATTAATCAAAAGTCAAATTATGAGCCTCGTTCTATTACGTACCGATTTTCATGAGTCCTTTAGTTACGTACCTTGTAAACTGTTTGACCTTCCCTATCTATGATACGGGGTCCCAGAATAAAGTCCACAAAGGAAGCTGGGTGAAACTAGAATACCATTATTTTATCGGCAGAAAAGAATATTAAAAAAATCTCGAATAATTTGTTTGCTTTATATTGACAGTTTTTTGCCCTTTTTTTTTGAAATTATCATAATTTTTTGAATCATTTCATGCATTTCTTTGAAATAAAGACATTAATAATAACTAATAATATAACCTGCTTAGCGCTTAGTAAATAATCCATTGAAGCGTCGGTGTGAGCAAGACATTAAATTTAAGTGTCTGTGCAAACAATGATGATGCAAAAAAGGTCTGTGCTTAAGCGATGACAAATAATGATCAATGAGCGATGCTACGCTCACGCAAATGCTTCGACGTGACGTCATGTAGAACCAACGAATTCGAATAGGTGTAGAACAGCTTATGCTGAAGATAGAACGCTGTAGTTTTTTTTTATTAGACAGTGGATCAGTGAGACGAAACAGAAAGTATTTTCATGGGGGTACTTCCTTGAAAATCCATTTTTTCCAAAAAAAGTTCTGACATTTTAAAAAAAAATTTTTTTGAAGTTCATTTACTCTTTTTTTTGACGTTGGTTTATTTGCTAAGCAGCATTTATTATTAGGCATTATTACTGTTCTTATTTCAATGAAATGCACTCAATGCTTCAAAAGTTATGATGATTTCAAATAAAAAAAAATAAACTGTCAATATAAGGCAAACAAATTTTTTTAGATTTTTTAATCCTCAATTTTTTCAAATATTTTTTTTTGTTCGATAATTGTAGTCTAGTTTCAGCCAGCTTCGTTTGAGCACTTCATGCTGGAACATCATGTATAAAAAATGGATCATCATATTTCATGAAACACAAAAACGTGCCAAGTCTGCTGTGAATGAGAGTAGCTGAATCCCTAATAGCGCAAAAGTCTCTTATCACCGCCCAGTTCTTTCTATGTGTTTCTTGTATGTGTTGTTCGGCACTGTGCTGTGTTGTAGAGTACGGACGCTGGAACCAAGACCCTGGAGATGCTCAACCAGCAAGGCGGTAAGCTGATAAACGATTCTGCGTGTCTCTTATTGGTGTTACGGATGAGGATATTATATACTAATCTTCTTATATATTACTACAATATGGTTTATTGGTGTGTTTCTATTACTAGGCCAGGAAAGTCCAGATTCATCAGATACTGTTCCATAAACAGCGTCATATCCGTATCTTCATAGAAGCATTGAAAGGAGTATTTCCTCATTAAAGTATAACGTCAGTTAAAGAGCCTCCGATTTGTAAAATCTAACCTGTGTTTTGTGAAAATGTTGCTTTGCAGTCTATGTATTTTTTGAGCCACAGTCGACAACATAAGTACCACAAATGCATCGTCAAAATAATACTAAGGCCGGTTTCACCATTCGGTTAGCCTATTTGTCAGATAATGCCATATAAATAATATAGGTTCTGTAACAAATAGGCTATGCGAAATTCATCAGGAACCGGTGAAACCGGCCCTTAGCTTTTATATCTTATTGACTCTCCATATCATTGGAACAAGAAGACTATCGCCAGAAAGCTTTTGTTTGAAAGTGTCAAATTCGATCAACCTGTGCGGTATGATTGATGTAAGACAGTGATAGTAATAGTGGCAGTGATGGAGAGGCGAAGCCAGGCAAGTAGACCACCTTTGGCCCTTTTTAACAATCCCATGACACCGACATTGAAAACTCTCCTCCTACCCAAACTCCGTCGTGCGGAATATCTGAACTCTAAAGTTGCGATATACAGCATATTTGCCCAAGAAGTGGAACGCTTGTCCTCCTCCCAGCATCTCACTCTCATGAGTGACTAATGTCTATTCAGCCAGCAATGGCCTGTAAGAACCCTACCAAAAGGTTGTGCGTCTCTATGTCTTTATTCAGAAGCCATAGCAGACGGCCCTTGTCAGGGCCCGCTATGAATCTTTTGGCTTGCCTGAAGTAATCCCTCTCTATAACCAGGCTTTCGCCAGTTCCTTGTAAGCCCACTCGTCCAGGACAACATTGACCTGGCGCCTGCTAATTCCAGTTCATGGCCAATGCAGGGGCTGCCGGCAAGTAGGTCACCTTTAGCCCGCTTTGCCAACCCTACGGAACCGACATTCTTCTTCTTCACATGCCATCTCCATCAGCGAAGGTTGGATATCACAGCGGCAAATTCTTCTCTGCTTTCAGCGGTTCTTATCAATTCTTCGAATTCCGTCCCAGCCCCCGCTTGCTTTCGATCTTTCCTTTTACGATGAGTTGTGCATATCGATATTTATCATTTCTCAGGATGCGGCCCAGGTATGCTGTTTTACTGATTTTTACGAGTTTAAATAGTTCTCGTTCTGTTCCCAGCCTGCGCAAAACTTCTTCGCTCGTAGTACGCGATGTTCATGGCATTTTGAGTATTCTGCGGTATGTCCACATCTCGAAAGCTTCCAATTTATTGATGGTCCGTTTTTTGAGTGTTCATGTTTCGTCTCCTTACAAGAGAGTAGACCATACCACAGCCTACTCCCGAATTCCGTCGTGCCGAATATCTAAACCCTGAGGCTGCGATATAGATCACATCTGCCCAGAAAGTGGGACGCTTTTTTTTCCCAGCATTTGGGGCAGATGGAGTGTCCCCTATCACTCGCATTAGTGACAAATGTCAGCCGGTAATGGCCTGTGAGAAGCCTCACCAAAGGTTTGAGCATCTTTCTGCCTTTATTCAGAAGTCATAGCGTACGGCCCTTGTCAGTGCCCGCTATCACCATTTAGCTTGCCTGCAGTAATCCCTCTCTCTCTCTCTCTCTCTAACCAGGATTTCGCCAGTTCTTTATAAGCCCAGTCTTCCATGGCAACACTCACCTGGTGCCTGCTAATTCCAAGCATCGAGCCCTATCCTAGTGTAGCTACACGGTCCGCTTTCTCGTTGCCTAGTACACCACTGTGTCCCAGAACCCATAGCAGGGCCACCTTCTTGTGGATCCCTAGTTTCTGAAGGGCGTCATGACATGTAAGACAAGATGGATGAATTTTTGTGCGGCTGGTGCTAGTAGTAGCCATCGGGAGGAGGGGAGCGAAGTCAGGCAGGAAGGCGCCCCTTGACGATAGGAACCACCAAAGAATGAATGAAAGGAGGGGCGAGGCTTTCTGGTGACCAGTACCACCAGAACATATGGGTACTGCCCTAATCAGGTTCAAGCACCCTTGAACCTAGTACGGTCTGCCTGTGACAGCCAATGGATTCACAGCTACGTAGAATGTGTGCCGAGGAATTCTCCACCTCGCCACAACGTGTACACGTCGGAGGATCACTTGTCTTAGAGAGGTTATCAAGAGCGTTACCTATACAGTGACATCTTGATAAAGTGTATTACCTTAGAATCTTTAATTTGGATTTCATAGCTTTAAAATTTAAAACCAAATATTCAACGGAAGACAGTAGGGACTCGGCGTGTATCAACTTTTTGGAAGAATTATTTGATTGATTGATTGATTGAAATACATCACATAATTCATTCATTTCAGTTATAATGTTACCAATAATGTCTAGTTCCACATAATTTAATTTTGTCATAATATATCATACTACCTTAGGGACAACTCCTTTCAGTTATCTTGCAAAGATACTGATCTTGTTACAGCCGTGCTTTTCTGGCCTATTGTACTGTGATATGGTTTTATTTGTCTGTACTGTTATTACCTTACTTGGTCATGGGAGCTCTGTTGTTTTCTCATACTTCTAATTGATCGTTACTCTTGTAGTCTGTTGTTTTATTGCATATTTACCAACAGATACTTACAAGATCGTTTTCAAATTTACTACTAGTCACTTTATAACACTTACCTAGATCATAAAACTTAGCGGGATGACCGGTAAAGAATTCTTATTTCGAGAAGATTTTGTATTTAAATATGATGTATAGTTGTTGAGTAATACAAAATGTCTGTTCGCGATGGCCTCTGTTTTAGTGTTTTATCGATCATTATTGTACTCATGACTGCATCAAAAGTTCTGATGGTGTGACGATATGTGGTGTGAAGCATTAATTATATGACGTTTTAACTAGCTGAAGTTTACGTGTCATCTGAAATTAGTGACACATCTTTGAACACCTGAAACGGACCATACTTATGGAATGTATCGCTTGTGTAGACAAGTAAAAAGGAACATTTTTGTCCTTGTCCTAAATAGGTACATGTATGAAATAGAATAAATGGTAAAATATACTAATAACTACTTGTCAGTGTAAACTTGCCGTAACTAAATTTAATGGGGGTTTGCGAAAAAATATTCTGCAATACCCAAACTTTCAAGTATATTAGGTCTTTGAAGGTAAGTGACCTTCAGGTCTTGAAAAAATACAAATTTCACCTTAACGCTTCTTAAACTTTTAAGTAGCAACTGTTTTATCAAAAATATTTTCCAAATACATAGCCATATTTCAAACTTCGGTTTTTTTTAAATACAAGATGTTAAAAACCGTTTTCATATAACTACTCTGCGCTTTGAATGGGACTTGTAAGCTTTATTTGGTAAAATTAGATTTTGGTAATTCTAAACCTTTTTGTGCATTATTTATTTGTTTACGTCTAGATGAAAATTGTTGGTTTCGCCTTTCTTCCGTGAAACTTCCATTTCCAGCTAATATTATACCCGTAATAAGACATAATGTATTATCCTCTACCGATTTTATTGAAACCTGGCATATTTTTCAGTACTTGACAAAATTAATTTTTTTTTTATTGAAACATAGGTTTCTCATTATTTTTGGTCCATGTATGTATACGACGAAGTTTTATACCATACAAGCATCAGAACTTTTAATGTACAAATTGAGGACCGTAATCATTACTAGCAAGCAAAGTTCAGTTTGTACTTTTACCTGAAATTTTTCCAAATACTACCGAGGAAAAGATATTTGAAGATATTTTTACATTTAGAATGTATTATACATATGACAAAGTATATTTGTTAGATTCATTAAAAACTACTCATGTGATATTATACTATATTTTTGAGGCCGAATTTAACACATATTTGAAGCTATATGTTTTCTAAATAACTATACATAAAGTACTCTTCTGGTAAATTCTAATAAATTAATATTTTCTCAATCTTTGTCAATATCTTTCTTAATAACGTTACTTTCTTGTATTTCAACCAAATCAATGTAACCACATTACAGATGTCCACAAATAAATATCAAAAATTCAAGACTACAAGACATAACCTAACCTTGCTACAAACTTGACCTATTTGTTGTCTGGATTTCAAAATTTCTAATTTAAATAATTAACAAAATATCTACATACTTCTAAAAAGGCAATTACTGTGAAAGTCTATGACGTAGTTGTATTTAAATATTGCATATCTAATGTGTGCGAAATTACAATAAAGGACTGTATTACATTACGATATATAATATTTCCAAGTATTTGTGTTCATAAAAACATTTGGTTCCCATAGTGCGACGATACAGGAAGCGGCCATCTTGCAAGTTAAGGGTGGTGGCAGTTTGTGCAGTTTTATGCCAACAAATGAATAATTATGTCATTATAATGCTGTTAACTAAAGTGTCAGTGAGTTTGATGACTGTACGTTTGGAGCTACATGAACACAGAAAAAAGTTTAATTGTGATCTTTTTACATTGAGACCCTATCTGATACTATTCTCATTAAATTACTTTCTATTTGTTGAACATAAACTGCCAACAACCGTTGCCATCACCGTTAATTACTAAGATGCCAGCCACAATGAAATAATAGATGTTTTCGCGGATCACGTCCCAAACTGGTTCGGGACTAGTTCGGATAAAATGCGCATACACAGTATGAATACGGGCGTGCGCGGTATGTAAATGCTTATGTGAACTGATTCTGTGATATAAACAGTGTCAGTTTACATACAAGACTTACAAACCGCAAACGGTCTTAATCATACTGCGGATGCCCATTTCGTCTGAACCACTGATCCGCTAAAACCTCTTATACTACTTCATATCATGTCATGTTGGTTTTTTTGTTTTGAACGTTAGATTCCAGATGTTGATGAAAATAGTCGATTAGCTCTTTTGAAATTCAGTCAGCAATATCAACCAGAGGCTCAATCAGTTCAGCAAAAGGGTGCGATCCTAGATGTAGAATCTGAGATATGATGGAGATAAACTGTAGCATGATGTACAGCCTGGCTATTTCACACAGGCCCAAAAGCCATAAATTATGGAGCGGTATGGACGGGTCGAGCAAGCATTGGCTTGTGCACTCCGTGAGGTGTGGTTGTGGCTCCCAGTGGTCATGAGCCACGCCTACAACGCCCGTCGGTAGTTGGGTATCTGGACGGCCATCATGAACTGTCATAGTTAATGTATTTCTGGGCCTCGGTGAAATAAACAAATAATAGTAAAATCAATATTACCGCCGGGTTAGATAATAATACTATATTTTAAGTATTTTTGGTCTTTGATATATTTGAAGTATTTTTGCTCTTTGATCGCCAGTCCGTGCCCAAAATTGCTCAATAGCCCTATATGTTTCAGCAAGCCAGCCCATTTTGCATATTTCTGAACTCAAGCGTTTTGATGAAGATTCTATGTAGATGGAGCATATATTGTACATATGATAGATTTAAACTTGTTATTTTTTACTTCGCTTGCGGTATGTATGGAAGTGTCTGAACCATACATGTGCCAAATGGTCTGCGAGGTATTTTTAACTGCTAGTAACGAAGCTCCCGTTAGAATTGCTACGTAATATTTCAGCAAAACAGCTATTAACTTGGAATTCTTAATTTTTCTGGACTGCCAGAAATGATGGAGATTAACTCTCCTATGACGCTATGACCGTGTCATCCTTTTTTTTTTTTTAGTAGTGAGGTGGGTTAGGGTCCAGTTACCCTAGTGGTTGCCGCTCAGCCTTAAGGATTATTGTGCACCCCCCAAAGGGATCAGATAGAGTCTTATATTAAGGTCTTTGCGAAACTTGAGATGTGTTGAACTATGCGCTCCTGGCCTACATTCAGATAGGAGTTCCTGTTTTCACTCAAGGCAGGACAGTCGAAGATAACGTTCTTAACTTAAGGGTATGATGGCAGTCCCGCACTATTTTTGAAGTAAAGTAGAGCCACCCGGCTGCCTGTGTCTACATAAATATTTTTACTGCATCGTTTCCTGTACCATCTTACATGCCAGTGCCTACGGTACTAGGGGTCATTACTTTTCTTATGAACCCAGTAAAAGGCCAAAATATTGATTCTACGGTACTGTGTGGCCATAGTAAATTGGAATGAGATAAGGTGAGCGGGAGTTTCTCTCAGGTACCGATTGTCATTGTCATTTCGAGTCTAAAAAGGATAGAGAAAATAAGTAAAACAGGGACATTAAATATTGTCTGCATCGATTATCCTATCACGATGCTGCATCGTCTTTAAGGTGGGGAAGAATACCTGCTGTTCCCGATTTAATTATGTTTTATAAACAATATGAGTAGGATATTAAATGGTATCAATTATTATTTGCCGTTTGCTTTATAAATAAAATAAAACAAAACATAAAGAGGGGAGTAGTAAAATTGAGTATATCATTGGAACATTTTAATTGGCGACATATAATTTTTTAACTTTTTATATCTAAAATGAGTTAAAAGTTATGGGAACCTCCTTACTTTTTTTACCGAATTCTTTTCGCTGTTCAATTTACGATAGCCATACTTTTTTTAGTAGCAACTTTTACCGGACATAGGTAAGCTTTATCTTGCGGATGTTCAAGTCCATTAATGTTCGGTCACTGTGACAATACTTTGGATATAATATAAAGTATTTAAGGTCCAGGCAATAAGGCTGTAATGCTTTTATGGTTGACTTAAACCAAGAATTCGATAGGCAATTGGGGGGGGGGGTTAATCATATTTACGTTCATTTACAAAACTAATAAATTATAGTTTTCAATATTTGTATTGGTGTATTAAAATAATAACGTAAATTATGAATTGTATGTTCAGTCTTTGGTTTACACCATGCTACAGACGCTTTTCACTGGGACTATTTGGTCCATTTCTGGATAATGTACTGATTGAGCCCAATCTGGTATATCTACTCAGCGCATTAACCACAGCTTCACAGTATTGATCTTTGGTATACAAAAAACTAACCAACGAATCATAGAACACGCCACCATTGACTAGACACCAATGCCGTTGGGGCACAAGGGAAACTGTTAACATGATTGTTGGGTGCCAAACCGTTAATCCGTTTGATGTTTGTAGAGCCATGAAGTTGGTATGAAGACCCTGGTCATGCTGGATGAACAGGGCGGTAAGCATCTGTTTCACAATCTACCTAATCAATCAGGTTCTTAAAAGAGAATTACTAGCCTGGTCGTCAGATTAAAAGATTCTCACCTGGATACAAAGCAAAGAGAAATTGAAATCACGTTAAAAAAAATTGCTTAAATTATAGTAGTAGTCTGAGGATGGATTATTTTGGCAAGGAAACAACTCTTATATTTTGAATCACACCACTAATACTGTGGTTCTCTGTAATTCCTTTTTTTTATCAAATAAGTAACTACTGACTATGGTACCAAATAGTACACCTCGTGAATTTGTGTTACGAGAGTATTTTAATGTAAAGACAAGCACTCTTTATCTACAAAAAATCATTTTATTTTTCTATTTAGTCTCCTGTTAGCTCGATACAATTAGTTTCTGAAGCTTATATTTTTTTTTAAGCACTCAAATAACACTATTTAATCTATGGCCTCTTCAATCGACCCAAATCTTCTGCCATCTATACATTTCTTCACGTTTAGAAAGGGGAAGTAGAAGGAGCTAAATTTGGAGAACATAGTGGAACGTGTAGCAGTTCGTAGTCTAAATAAAGGATGTTTGCCATGGTAACTACAGATGTATGCTCCTATAGATACATTGTCCTGATGAAACAATAGTTTTTCCCAGACATGATCAGTCATACTTATGGTACGCGCACATAAATTGGCATCGGACGGACGGTACGGATCGGAGAAAATTACTTTCTATTAAATTTAATGGACCATCGCACATAAGTGCGGAAGGTAGGCATCGAATTTTCAAAATCCGGCGAAAATATAGCAACTAGAAATAAAGCCGGCCGACGCGTGCCGTGCGTGCCGATACCGACGTATGTGCGACGCTGATCGGCGATTGCCGAGGCACCGTCGGCATTTTCCAAGTTTCTACCTGTACTGCCTGCAGACAGTGTTGCCACTCATAGCAAATTGTCGTAAAAATAGCCACATTTAGATTACGTTAAGACGTAGCGGCGATTTAACAAAATAAACCGATTTGTAGCGAATTTTTGAAAACTTCTGTTACTTTTTTTCGCCACTGATTACTGCTTGTCTATTCTTCTTTTCGGTTTTGCCCAGACTGTCTTGTATTGGTGTCGAGACCACAGCACAGTAAACAATAAGTACAATATCTCAGGTTGGCGGCAATTACACACGCATCTCCCCTTTTGGATGATTATTTGTAGGAATGCTAACGATACTTCTATACTTTAAATGTATCAATACTTCTGCACTAATATCGAGTATTTTTGTGTTAGATACTTTTTGAGCGATTCCAAGCTGGTATCGCTACTTTTGTAGCGGTAGCGGTATCGAAAATAATTACGAGTCAAACGCGCCTCCGTTGGTGTGTACAGCTCTATACGATATTTTTATTTTCGCATGTCTACCCAGATTTCATACCCGTAAAATCATCCGAAGGTCAAATTCTGTGGGAACCATTTTTATATAGGAAATCCTCAGAGATATTCTGCTGGTTGTTTACTATGCTGTGTCGAGACTATGTATCAGATAATCCACTATTTTTGAATGAAAGGTTATATTATATTATACATATGTATACCTAACATTAATTGCACCCCCCCCCCCCCACGAATAAAGTTATACACAGGCTGAAATATACGTTATTTTTGTGGAGCGACAACGTAGCGACATTCAAGGCGGCTCAGTAGTGAATTTCAATCTGATCTGCCTGCAGATCATTTGCATATTTGCAATTGATTTCCAATTCTTCCACCAATTCCGATCAGATATGTGCGATACCCTAATGAAAAATCCGTACCGTACCGCCCGATGCCGATTTATGTGCGCGTACCATTAGTCTGAAAGATTTACTTTTCAAATAATTAGTTATAGTCTCTAGCTCAGACAATGCTTGTATTAACACAAAAGCGTTTAGCTTTCTTTTACAATAAACTGATATACTTACATTGTTAGTTTCTATTTCAAACTTCACCACAGGAAAATTTAATATGTCATAATTATTTAAAGCTTCGTGAACTTTAGGTTGCGGCACCGGCTTAGTAGCTCGTTTACCGTCAACCTCGTCTGTTTGTAATTCCGATTTAGACCTTGTTGTCGCCAAAACTTGCGATGTCCTTCAAGTCTTTAGAACTCATCCTTGACAACGCATCAGCACCCACGTTTTCGCTACCCTTTCGTATTTCGGGGTCAAAATCCTGCAAATCTAGCCTCATTCGAATCAGTTTAGATGAGAGATCTCGCAGTGAAAATAAGTAAACCAGTTATTTCATCATCATAGTCACAAGGTCTTAAGAGACATGTTGTGAACTCCTAAAATGCATTTACTCATTTTACGAGTTTCTCTTGGGATATCTTTAAGATCTTTAATGCAGTAGTTTCCCATTTGCTTCCTGCATCCTAATGCCGTTGACCAGATGGTATCTACTGGTTCGTCCGCCTTTAGGGTCAATTTCTCACCCCAAGGACAACAAGTGTCCTGACTCTTCTCAACTCGTCTACCCATAGCTGTTTGTTGAGAAGAGGTTACTGTTTATACCGACAGTAGTTCGGTTCCTTTTAGTCGCCTTTTACGACACGCAGGATATACGATGGGAGATATTCTAACCCGCCCCCACACGGGGGGGGGGTAACACCAGTTATTTATGACCTGCCTTTTACCTTGACCTTTACTAGATAGCAAGGAAACTGCTTTATCGCTCAATGTTTGGTAATATCTGCGTCATTTTCGCAGTCCTCTGACCAAACAAACGTAGCATTCTTTTTAGTCAGCTGATTTATTGAATACGTCGTGTTTCTCGATAATAATTATTGTACACGTCAGAAATATAAGAGCAGTTTACATTTTTCGTCCTCATACCGAGTACGGACACTACAAAGGATCCCTTAATCCTTCAAAAGAAGCCCGACAAGTGGGATGACCGTTTGCCTTTCGGCATGTTTTATTATCCTGGCGATAAAGCTGGCACGTTCATTAGTGTAGTTAAAATTTTATATGTCTGTTATCAGAAGTTAATATACAATAAAGAGATCAATTTATTTTGTTTTCATCTATTACAAATTGGTATTTTCGATTATTTTGATCTCCTATCAGTTTCTGAATTGTTATAATATATATTTTGTATAGATAATTATGGTTTTATCATTACTCAGGTCTACATAATATTGTAACTGCACTATAGAAGTGTCGACATTGATTGAGACCTGAAAAAAAATGTAAACAGCTCATATATATCTGACTTCTACAATACCAAATGCTACGAATCTCATGACTTTAACAGCAGACTAGATAGTTGTTTATAATCATATTTAGATCCGTCAGATAAAGTTCCTTTGTCTGTTATTTTATGCCTTAAGTGGTGACCTCGATATGGAAAAATCGAATTTCTGCGAATTTGTATTGTTATCCTCTGGAAGCTACTGGGACTTACTGAAAGATCAAAGGTGTGTCTAGTGAAGATAACGGTGCGTATATGGTAAATGAGGTAGCATCCGTTGATGATTCATCATGAAATATTTGGTCAAATAACGCATCAGAGCCTTCCTAGCTGGTCCAAGATGTCGTCCATTCCATTAAAGAGAAAGCTAATCCAATACAAGGGCCTTATTGACGGATCTAAAATCTACACAAGGCCTCCAAGCTTTCTGAAAATTTTCGACACCAGCAACAAGGGGCTATTCGATTCTGAAAAAGATGGCTATATTATTTTGTTATCTAGGATTTCGTGTACCATACCTGCTTCAAAACCAGAGTTTCTAATTCAATTCTGGGATCCCGGAGATTCTTTGGTCCCAAAATCCCTGAAATAATAAAACGAGATTTCGATAATCTCGATTTCGTATTATTTTAGCTTTGCTCCGGTAGTGGAGTATCTTCAAATTCGCCCCCCACCTCGCAAGAAATTTTCCGGGGTCCCCTCTACAGTGGCGTTGATGTTTCTATTTTTGTTTTTAGTTCCTGTTCTATGTTTTATAACCAAAGTTGATTTGGTTTGATATTTACTTTTCAAAACTGTGCAAGTAGTTAATACATCCTGAAACTAAGGCGGTCGGAATTCCATCAATGTTTGACCCTACATTCTGCATAATCCAAAATTTTTTCCTCAGACTGGTTTTGTGGTATTAATTTAAAAAAAATAATAAAATGACAATCTGAAAATTATTGAACGAGATTCAATTCCTTTTTGAATCGGTGGTGAATCTACTTGACGTCTGGGTTAGAATTTGGGAGCTAAGATGGGAAAAGCGATAAATTTGAAAACCTTATGCGAAGTTCGGCGTGATTTTACTTATGTGACGGAATTTGAAATTGCAGTAGCATCCTAAGCGATAGTTGACTGAAATGTACTCGATACTATATACCAATATATAAACAGAATACAAACCGGCAAAGATATATTTACAGAAATTTGGAAGCATCACAAATATATTCATGAAATGAATGATGGACTAGTTATAGCCATGTACTGTTTAACTTGAAATACTGCTTAGTATTTCGTTGGGGTTAGTGGTGTGTGAAGTGGGGCTACTTTCATGTGCAAATAGAATTAATGATTAGCACACCATATCAAGGAAGTTGTCCTGTGGCTGTAACTACGACGAAACTTTGAAAAGACCGTTTCCACTATATCTTTTATACAGTTGAGTCAGCTATCGCTATGTGGATTGCATCCGTTTACTACCTTTTACCTTTACATGTCACTACCCGTTAAAAAAATTGTAAATAAATGAAAGTAAAGTAGAATATCCCACAGCTCTTTTAAAATACTACAAAAGTTTAATCATACCAGGACTTTTAATACCAACCTCTATATTGAAAATAACATCGCCAAATCAAATTAAAAGTCCTGTATAACTTGTAAAGCCCCTGTGTATTTTATCCACTCACCATTTTCGTTTGAAGATAGTTCACCCTTAGTTTTCAATGAAAACAACACAGAAACAACAAAATATTCGTTCATATGGACTAAAGAGTAGACATTTCTGGAGTAGCAACCTACATAAAAGTGCTAACAAATTGTTATAACTTGAAATGAAGTATAAGCATTTCTTAAAATTACTTGCATTTGCAAGTTGCCTGAAATGGTAGCTATTTTGAAGTCTAGACCCGGTATTAAAAAGTATGTAGTCCCTTGAATCTAAATACCAAAGCACGACATAAGCTTTTAGTTTTTTTAAAAAACGTAGAATGAAAATTCGACTTGATTAAATCGACGGTTCATACTATCCAAGTAACAGTCTGTATTTTCTCTATAACCAACACTAACACTGATAATGGCAATTTTTAAATACATGGTAGGCTATACAGGGTGGGCCAATGGTGCGTGAACGGAAGATTGTGGGCTTACTAAAAAATATTTCAAAAATCTGTTACTTGATCATGGTAGGGACGCTTGAGGGCTATAACGTAAAAATAGTTTCACTTGAATTTTGACGTTTATACAGGGTGATTCATAGCAAAACTTACATTTTTTGGAATGGAACCCCCTATATATTATTGCATATTTGGATTCCTTGGTCAATTCTAGTGTGACTTTACGTATCACACATGGAACTTTAAACGCACCGCACATCTCTGTTGGAAACGCAACCTAAATCGCGAATGTAGCAACCTATCCAATCCCATACTTTTTCAATTGGCGATATATCAGGTGATCGTAGAGGTCAGGGGAGCACCCAGCGCATTATCTTGCTGGAAGAAACCCTCTTCGGGGCCTCGGAATATGGAACGGCCACTGATTCCCATCCCATTCACATAACGTGGGGGCGTCATTGCACCACGAATCACAAGTAAAGGTGACTTGCACGTAAATGCAATGGCACGCCAAACCAATAGGGAGGTGACAAGGCGCTCAACAGCAAACTGGAGAACACGTCGCTCACCCAGTCGTCGACTTAGGGGCTGTACACATCTCCACGTCACGACGTCGTCAACGTGGAACGGTGCGCTATCGTCTCATGGTGCGTTGTCATAACGTACCAATTTACGTTACCGTATCTTAAAAATGCACTGCACGACACCTCATTGCTCACGTCACGATGCCTTGTAAAATTTCGATACATTCTTCACTAACGTACGTGAGATATGGACCGCACAATACGTATTCTGCTTTTGCTATTGTTAAAAAGACGGAGAGAGAGGTTGAAAAAAAATATGTGAAAAGACAATATTGGGTGCACCGTGCACCCCTATCTTTCAGTGATGAATAGTGCTGGGAATCATTTCACTAGAAAATACGAAGCATTGAAAACGTGTGATCACAACCTCTACAGTTGTTTTCGAATGTCTACATCAACTTTTGAAGAATTATTAACAAAAATTACAATGCCAATAAAACATGAACTGAGCGAGTGCATCGTAACCAATAGAACTAGCCACACTTCGGCGACGACGTTAGACATGGCGTTCCACGGCGATGTTGCCGTACCGTCACTAGCACGTCGTGTCAACGTACCTTGCTGCGACACCGCACCGTTCTACGTTGACGACGTCGTGACGTGGGATGTGGACAGGCCCTTACGCGTTGGCGTTGGTAGTGTGCCCCCTAACTAAACCTTGACTAGTCAGAGGCCGTCCGATGCCACTCAACATGCTATTGTCGGTTTTCTTAGCACCAGTCTAACCATTGGCGACAATGATTTGCAGTGAGTTGAAGCACTAGATGCGAACGAGATGATCTGAAGCCTATTTCACGCAATCTGTGGTACACCGAGCAGATTCGGAGGCTCCCTATAGCTGCATATCAAGCGTCAGCAACAGCTCGAGTGAATGCTGTCTCCAAGATGACGATCTTGCCGGTCTGTAGTTCTCCTACGTGCTTCAGAACCTCTAGCTCGCTGTATTCGTCCTTCGATCCATGCGTGCCATGATGCTATTAAATGTAGCCACGCTACGTCCCATGGTTACAGCAATTGCCCTGAAAGAAGTACCACAACAGAGTCACTTTCCTGTGGTTTGCTAGTTTCTGGGGAGCGTTAGAACATCCTTGACCCAGATCTGATCTGTACCTTGGAGCTGCCACCGCTTTTGAGCTGTCTAGCTGTTAGACCATATTATGTATACATATTGTATGCTTTGTTGTTCTAAATAAACACTGTTAGGCTTATCTATTCATAAGTTGAGCAAAGTTTTTTTTGCACAGTAATGCATAATTTGCACACTTTTTAACGAGGTGAGGTGGTTTGAATTGCTATTAAATAACGCAGCTTACTTAAATGTTATACAGTAGATGGCCGTTAACGGAAACATTTTCGCCATTAAAGTTACTGAGTGGGAAATTACAAAATGCAATTGATCTATTAACTACCCTTATATTCAAACATCCCAGTCCCTCATTAAAAATTAAAAAAAATCTGAGGGAAATACATAAAATTTTGCCAGTTTTAAAGATAACCAAGAAATGATGTTTAAGTGTCATAAACTAGAATAAAATTTCGTATGAAATTTGAATACTACATAAATTTTCTCAATAATCAAAGAAATCATGTGATCCTCTAGACGGTAAAGATTTTCGCTTGTGATGCTGTCGTTCATTTTTCTGTTAGTAACGTTTTTATGTAGGTTGCAAGTAGTCTTTTGGCCAAACTGTTTGCACAAATACCACTAACATGTGTCATTTTTACGTTAACACTTAGATATCACAGATTCACAATATGTCACGCTGCATGTGATGTTCCGAATATAAAAATGTAAATATGCAATAAGATATCTGACGATGATATTTCTGATGTTGTAGCTGTACACGATTTTATACACGGGTTTATACGTAACAGAAAAGCTTTTTCATCTAACAAACGGTCCATTTCTCATGTCTGTTCAGTCGAGGAATGAATAATATTGAGGCCATTTAGATTCATATCTATGGAAAACTTTGTTTTTCTGTTATGGAAACTCCAATACAGAGATAAATATGAACAAATGATACATCGTTGTGAAGATACAATTTTTAAATGTCAAAAGACTCAACTATACTGGATTGTGCCTCTTTTTTCCATACAACTACTACCGAAATGTAACCTACAAGGACGTACTAAAAAGGGGAAACAAATGAAGAAAGCACGTATATGAGTGGTTCTCTATATAAAGCCAAAATTGCAAATTGTGAGCACTTTTCATATATTCGTTCAGTGCTCAAGTTTATTGATTGTTTTAACACAAAATTTCACAAATCAGTTCGGTTACTCCTGAATGTCATCCTCAAGCTTGCAGTTCTATTTACTTTCAATGATTGATGTTATAGTCTATGAATATATCATATTAAAGTGCGAAAATTCTATCAAGTATATATTAAAAGAATAGTTAAAAGTTACCACATCAATAATAGATTGCATAATAAATCTGCATTTTAACTGCTAAACTTCGTGTTTAGCCTTTTTGTATGATTTATTTTCTGACTTATTGAAAGAGCTTGGCAACACAGTTAACAAAGGTTGTACTTTCTTCATTTGTAACTAAACTGCAAACTCTCCAATTTACACTTATTCAAATGTTTCTGAATTATTTGCGCCCTGTGATGGCTGCCCAAATAATTTGGATATCGCATTTTACAACCATATGTATTTTTGATAAATTATACCTACATTATTCAAAGACCACATTGACGGATAAAACACTACAAAAGTAAGTTTTGCAAAGAAGACTCTATACTCACAACCTTTAAACGTTCTATTCAACACTGTAACTTCTTCCTTTAAAGCAAACCAGCAGAACATTTTCCAACTCTAGCATGTTTGTTAACCAACTTATGGATTTAGATGCTTCTTTAACATATCTGGTGCATGGGGATGCGAATATTTTAGCTCATTGGTATGTAGAATTATTATTGTCACATCTCTGATGCTCTTAAATGAACAACCCACCTAAGGATGCAAAAGGCTAGTTAAAATAAACTTCGACGCAAATTGAACAAACATGATTGACCTAAACGTTATGAAATTGTTGATTTTCAAAGGCTAAAAGTAAATAAGTTGCAACAGCGACGCAAACTGTGTGGTAAGATACTTCCTTTTATCCTCAAGGCCTGCCTAGAGATGACCAACGAACCGACGGATTGCTGACAGCCTGGCCTGTCCATTGATCATTTTACTGATTCATAAATTCCCACCACTAGTCATGCTAATATTAATTTAGATTATAATACATCATTCTATTCAACACTAGTTTGAATTTCTAGCGGATCCTTTAATTCACGAAAATTCCTCTCATCTTCTGGCACACCCTTAGCAAAGTTTACAATGTTAAAAAAATTAAAATATGCAAAATTTCAAAAAATACCTGACTTCAAATAGCTGTATAGATATTTGAACACGTATTTGGCAGTCAAATCTGCTGTATAATTTCGCCGAAATACAATACTTCCCACACCAATAAGTGAGGGGAATATTGTCATCACAAAAAGTTTCCAGTTTGACATAACACGCCTTTTGGGGCGTTGTATGATATCTGCATAACGAAAATTCACGTTACTCATCTCCGTCGGCGTTTTTCTAGTTTCGCAATCTCAGTAACCGCTGTATGGATTGTGATGAAAGTAGGTAATAATTTTGAAAATGGGTGCATGACCGGCGGAGTAATTAGCAAGATACAAATAATTTCAAATGTTCCTCAAACTTTGTTTACAGGCATTTTAGGGATTCCTTCTCTAAGTTTTTTTTTTGTGGGGATAAAATTGGGGTGATTGGGGGCTTTGTTGTATTCATAATTGGCTGTCGTTTTAACCTGTGAAAGAAAGATCTAGCGATATAATACACTTTTTCAGGTACATCCCAATATTGTCTTTCCTATTGCAGAAACCAAGCGACTTAAATTTTCTGATGTATACCTACTAGTTTAGTTAGTTGTTCGTAGTAGTTCGTTCTGTAATGTGTAACCTGGAAATTATTGAATTGGTTTTAATGAAATTTTGACACAGTATTATTACCGAGGCCAGGATGGAAAACGCGTATGGTTTTTAGAAATCATCTCAGTAGCGACGCAGCAATAATAAAAAACTAAATATACAAAAAAAAAAACAGCTGAAACTTCGTTTTTAGGCGTTTCAGGGATTCTGTCCATTTTTTTTTTTTTGAAGGGGTGAAATCGGGGTGGTGGGCCGGGTGGCTTAAAAAACTCAAGTATTTGTTATATTCATAAAATACTTTACATTGCGCTGTAAAAAAATGACTTTAGTGATATCTTGTGCTTTTTAGACCTATTCGATTGTTTTCTTTGTAATTTGATACATGCGTATTAGATATAATCCTAACGTGTAACTTGGAAACTACTAACTTAATTGCGGTGAAATTTTGACACCATACTACTACCGTGGAGGAACAGTGTATCGTTTCTGGAATTCTTGCCAGTGGCGGAGGAGAAATCAACAAAAAAACCGAAAAACATCAAAATCGCTCAAACTCCATTTTTAGCTGTTTCAGAGGTCTGTGATCATTGTCTACTTTTTCTATGAGGATGTAGGGATAGAGGATCTCCAAATTTTTTGTTAGCACCGACTTTGTCAAGACATTTGACGCCATTTTTCAAAATCGTATTGCTTTCGCTTTGTCATTAGAATAAAAATAACTTACCCAAAATATTTCAGAAATCTATCCTGCGAATGAAAAATACGTTTTTATTTTTTGTACTAATTCCAATGTTTGTTTGTGGCTGACCGACAGCCGAGATCTATCATTTGAATTTTGAATGTGTACACAATCAAATTAAAACTATGAATTTTTGAGCTATAGCATTTTCGAATTATGTTTGTTCAAAAACTACAGGTATTGAATTTTATCGTTTCCTCTGTGGTAATTTTAGAGATATTTAAGAAATGCGATAGTTTTTACTGAAAAATCGGTGTTGCAGTATGTTAGTAAGTAATAGAAACAAAATTTTGAAATTATGAGACCTTAGTAAATTCGACATGCCTAATTTATGCAACAAAAATAAATAGGGAATTCCATTTGAAATAACTTAATTATGAGCATAATTTTGGTAAACCTAGCATTTTTGAATTCTGCTTTTCGAAAACCTCGGTATTCTTACTTATTTATATATACTTAATTTTACCCTTCTAACTTTGGGAGTTTTGGATTTAAGCTTTCCGGTACTATTAACCTACGTAGGCTGTGCTACAAATCTGCATCATGTCCATTCACAGATTTCATCAAATCGATACAGCGTTTACTGATATTACGGTTACGAGGTGACAAAAACGTCAACAGACGGACGGAAATTAGTGATATGGATTTTCCTGCTGCATGCATTAGCACCGGACGTAGCTGACATAACGAGAAGGGTCACTTGGCGTCCGTCGGAACTGAGCATACCGCTTGAATTCCCAAAGGGGAAACTGTCACTGCCTATCGGCTGCCGTCGTCTCGTTTATTTACAGGGACATGCTGTTGATCAACGCCTGCGACGTTTTTGTTCTTGGATTAGTATGTCCTGTGCCATCACATCTCATGTACGAAGTTCGCACACAATGCTTAGTATAACTGTATTCTGGACGGTGATACGTCAAGATTACAGCGCTTAGGTCTCATTGGACCCTTTGTACAGGGTGGGGCACGTAAGATAGATAACCCACTACCTTATCTCGGAAACTATATGAGATACGACAAAAGGTTATATATAAAAGTTGTTTGAAGTGAGCTAAACTTTTTTATTATAATTCTGTGTATACAGGGTGGTCTATTGTGCTTGAATTATACTAATAATAGTAATAATAAAACGTCTTTATTTAATTAATTTACAGTAGCGGGCGAAGTTTAGCTGAAAGCTATTGTTCCACTGAACCCTAAATTTATTTTACAATATGGTATTCCAACCTATTATATGTCTTCAACATATACAGGTTGCTTACCTAGTACCGGGATATCGCAAGAGCACAGTGCACAAAAAATATATATAAAATACATTGCGCAATTGAAGTTTTTTATCTTAATGATGAGGACTAAATACTAAAATCTAGATGATAGCAAAAGTTGTTTTACAGAATTTTTAAACTTATTCAGGGACATGTCTTTATATAAATCTGGCAGCAAGAATTAGTGTCAACTTTTTTATTTCAAATGGAATACCCTATATATTTTTCGATTTTCACTTAATTCCAAATATTGCTGCGACTAAGTCTTTTTCAAAGTCTGTCTGGTTTTTTGTGCAAATCGAAATTACACTTTTTTCGAAAAATTAGTGATTCTAAAAATCACATTTAAGCAGCTCCATAAGACACCTGCCACTACTGCTATGATCCAAAAGATCTTCTAAGAAATGAAATTTAACATTTTTTGTATATTTATTGAGAAGTAATATACAGGATGTTTGCTGCACTCATTGGAAAAAGCAATTTTTCACACACATATATTTAACTATTTCAAATGGAACCCCCTCTAATTTTGGTTTGGTCGAATTCACTGCTTAATTCTGTGTCTTTTCATCTAAGTATGTCCTTTATCTAAAGCTGACAGATTCCAAATAGTTTGGAGTTTTTTAATTCAACTCCATGTTAATCTTAATTAAATTTGAAATGGAGCGGACCCTTACATATTTTAGTACTGTCAGATTGTCTGGTTAATTCTCTGTTATCATATCAATATGTGTTATGCGTAATCAGACAATCCGACAATACTAAAATATACAGGGGTCTGTTCCATTTACAGTATTTCGAATTTAATTAAGTTTAAAATGAAGTTGAATTAAAAAGTTCATATTATTTGGAATCTGTCAGCTTTAGGTGTAGGCTATAGTTATATGAAAAATTGCTTCTTCCAATGAATGTAGCGAAAGTCCTGTATATTACTTCTCAATAAATATACGAAAACGTTAAATTCCATTTCCTAGTATATCTTTTGGATCATATAGCAGTCTCTTACAGCGGCTAAAATGTAATTTTTAGAAACACTAATTTTTTGAAAAAAAGTGTAATTTCGATTTGCACAAAAATCATACAGAATTAAAAAAACTTAACCGTAGCAATATTTGTAATTAAAAGCGTAATCTGAAAATTGAAAGATATATATGGTATTCCATTTGAAATAAAAAAGTTTGACCCTGATCAGGCACAACGGACCACCCTGTATATACAAAATTATAATAAAAGTAAAGTCTAATTCACATAAAACAACTTTCATGTTTAGCTTTTTGTCCTATCACATAATTATAGTTTCTGAGATAAGGTAGTTATCTTACGTGCCCCACCCTGTATATCGTCCCAAGGGTCCCTCAGAACTAAGTGCCCAGCCATCCCACTCGGTGATGCAGCTTAGCACGATTCCTCTTAATTTGGCCATGAAAGGCCAGCATTCCCCCAGAATGGATTCGCGCATTGATAAGACAGCTAGACAATCGCGCAGTAGGTCCTCTGCAGCCTCACCTTCATGTTCACATCCCCTGTAGAAGGGTGTGTCACTTAACCTCATATTGTAGAGGTGTTTCCGTTGCAGACAGTGCCCAGTAGTAGACAGATAATGTTTAGCTACCTCCTCACTAAGGTGGGTAAGAAGTTCTTTGGCAGTTGAGCAGCCAGAAGTGTCATCCCACACAACCAAGGCTAAGGCATTGGGACACAAGACACAAAGAAGCTCTGGCTCCAGGATCTGGTCTCTTCAGCACTTTTTGCCAGCCGTTGCGCTAAAATATTGCCTTAAGACTGTGCGTGCCCTTTTACCCAGCCATTCCATTTGAAATAACAACATTTTGACGTGAAACGTAAAATTGGTGAATCTGACAACATTGCTGTTAGTATTTTTGAATTCTGCAATTTTCAAAAACCTCCCCAGGTATTGAATTTGCTCGATCCAGTTTTGGCAGTTTTGGGGATATTTAAGCGTTCCGGTACTTTGGCAGTGGCAGTGATGTCAGTAGGTAGTTAATAGAAAAAAAATTTTGAAATTATGTGACCTTACTAAATTCGACATGCGCAATTTATTGCAGCCAAAATAAACAAAGCATTTCATTTAAAATAACAAAATTATGTCGTGTTACGTAAAAGTGATAAATTTGGCAGCATTGATGTTGGCATTTTTGAATTCTGCATAATCAAATCCACCGGGTATTGAATTTTGTCGTTCCAACTTTGGCAGTTTCGGAAATATTTAAGCGTTACAGTACTTTTCACTAACCCGGTATATCTAAAGCCCAATTTACATCCGACAAGGTGTCATTAGGAAGTTTTTGGACCACCAGAAATAACGAATTTCGTGTTTTTCGTTTTTCTGCTCATGCGCAGTAATAAGAAGTAGGCAACGGATTCCCAATAACGGCAACGAAGGTCCGCTATTTACGGAGAATGAGGATAATAATTTATGTCGTTATTTTTGACATGAAACAGAAAATGTTTTGCACTCTGTAGAGGACTGTTCAATTATTTGCTTTGAAATCTTACCTTTCACGCTTCCACCCAAATTTAACCTCAAATGTATGGTGGTCAATATACTTTTGGAAAAAGAAAAACGAATAAGTGACCTGTTCCAAAATATTTTTGAAGATTTTATCCATAATCAATGAGATAATGAGGATAGTTTAAAGGTTGTACCAGCGAACATATAACTAATAGTTGTATCCGAACTTAACAATTAAAACGCCAAATAACAAAAATTTTAATTATTTATACTGTTCCAAAAAGTCATTCTTGGCTAGCACTGTCTTAAATAGAATAGAAATTAAAAGGATTTTCGTTATTTTGGACGTTATTTTAAGTGGTCCAAAACCTCCCTATTGACACTTGAATTATACCCATATTAGTTGAAGTCATCCTGAAAAAATCCTTTAATGCTGAAGGTAAAGCAAAACAGAAAAAATTAGCTTAGATACCAATCGAAATCATTCTAAGCGAACGGAATGGTTAGGGTGACCATTCGTCCGGAAAATCTCGGACATTCGTGTCCGGGCGGAATTACAAAAATCGGTAAAAAGTCCGGAATTTGAGCCCCGATCAAAAATAGTTGGCACAACATACAGCAAAATGAACAAATACAGCTAGTGGGCAGCCAAAAAATCACAAAAATTGGCAAAATGTCCGGAATTTGTACCCCAATCGAAAATAGTTGGCACAGCATACAGCAAAATAAACAAATACAGTTAACGGACAGGCAAAAAAGTACTACTGTCGCTTGGTGGCCCATCTCTCTTCATTCACAGAACAAACCCCCCCCCCCCCCCGGCATTTTCTGGTAGCACCTTGATTTGAGAGCTAGACATGCGGGCATTAGCATGAAATAGAGATGGGACATCGATATCGACATCGACGGTCTGCCATCGATAACTACGATATATCGTATTCAAAACATCGATGTTTGAACATCGCAAAAACATCGATATCCGGGTATTGATGTTTTCAAAAAACAGCATAGTAAACACGAAATAATAAGTCTAGAAACTAGCTAAACTAACAAATTTATGAATTTGAACAAAGATTTAAAAAAATGGAATTAACAACATACTTTCTACTAGAACAAATGCACACAATATAAAAACTTAATGTGGACATTTGTGCGAATCGGTCTCTGACATCTATCCGTGTTAGTCCCCAACTATGCTGGTTGTAACTGTTGTATTATTAGTTACTCAATGCTCCTAATCAGACTATACTCGCAAGCTTTAAAATTTGACCGATCGATGAAGCTAACTTGTTTTCGGTTCGGTTTTGATTGTCTATTTCCTTTTTCAAATTCTTTTCCAACTTTAGCGAATTTGAATTTCATCTAAAATCAATCAATGTCAAATGTCCATCTCAAATTAATTTAAAACAGAACAAACAAAAAACAATTCACATAGAAAACGAGTTAACTCTATTGTGAGGACGTGAGCCGTGGCTTTATCACAGTTTTATCAATCGGACAAATCTAGTAGCTTGTGATTAACCCCCCTCCCATAAATTCCTATTGACGTCAATCGGTCACCATTGCGTCGCTGTTGCTTTCATACAGAATAGTAGTGCGTTTATGAACTAGTGCACTGAAAGGAAGTAGAATGCACACCTCTACAAAGGAACCCAAAGCGCGTTCGATTGGTATTTTAAATCATGCGGCAAAACCGAGTCACTAAGTTTACTTTTTTGTATATTTTCAAATTGTAATTGAAATTTTTAGCAAAACATCGATGCAAATTTTTCAAAACATCGATGTTTTCAACGATGGTTCAGGGTAACAACATCGATGGTAGAAACATCGATCATCGAACGTGAAATATCGGTGTTTTCCAAACATCTATAAGTATCGCCCACCCCTAGCATGAAACATGGTATAACTATAAAAACATGTATAGATGTATACCATCGATCAGGGAAAATTACACTCATAACAACAATGAGCATAAACGTTGGGAATTTCTCATAAAATAAAACAATTAGGTATTCATTAGTGTGCATGTTCTGGCATGTTATTCATTATTTATATCACAGTTAACTGGGTGCCATGATGTGAGTCGTGGGTTCTTCAACCGACGTCGATTCACTCCGCTTCCTCACTGTCGTTGAGCTTCGTGGCTCTACGTTTCGGTAACCCGAGTGGATGACATCTTCAGGAGCTGACACCATCATCTGGCGAATCAAATTGCGCAGATGCCAAAGCTACGGAGCATAAATATGACGTCGGCCGAATAGTCCAAGAACTATCAGATTATGGTCGCGAAAGCCTTAACCTTGTCCTTTTGTAATTATTGTTGTCATGTAATTGGTATTATCCAGACTATGTTCACAATACATATCCAAGCTTGGTAAACACTGTCAGACACCTTCTCTAATCACATTTGACCTGTTGTTAAAATTGCCTTACCTCTGAGCTAGACTTTTCACATACCCCAAGTAGTAGAGTAATTAGTAGTTAGATCTTGCATGTGCATGCCGAGCAGTTTAGATTAAAACAACACCAACACTTTAAATTGTTGTACGTTATTTGTATTACCGTCTCGTAAGGGGTAGTAGAATATCTGGTATAATCTATTCGCATGTGTTGTACAGAACAACTGGATAGAATCGAAGATGGCATGGACCAGATCAACACCGATATGCGAGAGGCCGAAAAGAATCTCACAGGAATGGAGAAGTGTTGCGGGCTGTGCGTACTACCATGTCAAAAGTAAGTTGTGTGTTTTGGGTATACTTAAATAAATATACATTCAGGGTGAGTTTTCAATATCGGATCGGTCGATAACGCCTCTACTGCACAAGATAGCGAAAAAGGTTGTATATAAAAGTTGTAGCCAAGGATGTGCTCCTTGCTCAGAAAATACTTTGATTTATACAGGGTGGTCCATAACTAACTGGTGATGGAAACATACATTTTTTAAATGAGACACCTTATATACTATTCCATATTTAGATTCTACTAATAATTTCGATTCTCAAAATATAAATTATTGCAACATTATACAGAGTATAAAGTTATGACCAGTTCTATATCCAAATCGCTGCCAAATGACCGTACTGGATATTGAAAATTAATTATTCAAAAATTATTTTTATTTCCTGCAAAGATAAAAAATATTCTCTAGTTTTAACACGGGCTGTAAAAAAGTCGCCAACCCATGTTTATATACAGGGTGAGGACGGTGAGGTAGATTGCAAAAACTAGATTTTCTCTTTTTTTATTACCACCCTCCCATATTTTATTATACGAAAAAATTGATTTTAATATGCTCTTTCATATTTGTATAGCATTTTATAAACCTACATTCATCAGTTTCCGAGATATTTTGTTTTTGCTGCAAATTTTAAATATACTTTCTATTTGTATACTGAAATTTATTTTGAGAAAGTACCATCGAATTTTATTTTTATTTAACGAACAACTAAATTATAAGGCCATAATAGTATTTGATGAAGTCAAAACATTGAATTATCGAGATGATATAGGTCAAGTATGCTGAGTATGTTGTACTTAATTATCAAGCAGATTTATTAGGTAGGCTTTGAAATATTGAGAGTTTTCATAATCTACTCAATAATTTTGTACTGTGTGAAAACCAAGCTTTAAAAGTGAATTTTTCTATGGAAGAACAATTGAGGGTATTTAGGAGAATCTTTGAGAAATTGCCTACTTGCCTCCAGACTATATCAACTATCAACAGTGATATCCAGAGCGGAGACACTCTAAAACTGATGCATTTGAAAGACTGAAAAATAATTTTATTCGGACTGGGTCAGTTAATATTTCATAGCATATTAATAGTTCTGCTTAATAATTATGAGTCACGTCGATTATTATATATTGTTTCCTCAGCATACATGACTTAAATTATCTCGATAATTCAGGGTTTTGACTTCATCAAATACCATTATTGCCTTATATTTTAGTTGTTTATTAAGTACAAATAAAATTCGGTAGCACTTTTTCAAAATACATAAATTTCAGTACACAAATAGAAGGTACCTATAGGTATTTAAAATTTGCAGAAAAATCGAAATACATCAGAAAATGATAAATGTAAGTATATGAAATGCTGTACAAATATGAAAGAGCATATTGAGAGCAATTTTTTGGTATAATAAAATATGGATGGTTACATTTTAAAAAAATAGAAAATCTAGTTTTTGCATCCTGCCTCACTGTGTATATAAAAATGGATTGGCGACTTTTTTTACTGCTTGTGTTAAAACGATAGGATATTTTTGATTTTTCCGTGTAAAAAAATAATTTTTGATTAATTAACTTTCAATATAAAGTATAAGTTCATTTAATAATAATAATAATATAACTTTATTTATCCTGGCGGGGTGTCTGACAGCGATTTGGATATAAAAATGGACATAACTTTTGAAATACCCTGTATAATGTTACAATAACTTACATTTTGAGAATGATAATTGTTAGTAGAATCTAAACATGGAATAATATGTAGGATGTTTCATTTAAAAAAATGTACGTTTGCATTACCACGCAGTTATGGATCACGTTGTATAAATCAAAATATGCACTGAGCAAGGAGCATATATGGTTAGCTGCAACTTTTATATACAACTTTTTTCACTATCTTCTGCAGTAGTGGAGTTATCGAGCGATCCGGTACTAAAAACTCGGCCCATATTTTATTTTTATGTGAATAATCAAAGTTTATGCTTTTTTTTGTAGTGGTGCGTGGCTTAAGGTTGAGTAGCCCTAATAGTTGCCGCTCGGCCGTAAGGCTTATTGTGCACCCCCGATATAGTGGATCAGACAGAGTCCCATCCTATGTTCCTTGCGAAGTTACCTCCTGGCCTACATTCAGATAGAAGTACCTGCTTGTGCTCAGGGCCTCACCGCACTTCCTGCGTGAAGGATTTGCCACGTCAATCCTCAACTTTGCAGGTGTGCATTGAACGTCCAATGGCCAGTTATAAGGCCAACTACCTTCCGTAGCTCCTTCCTGTGGCATTAGAACACAAGAGTTCTCTCAACATCCTCCAAGAGTGAACGTTCCCCACCACAGCTGGTGACAGTTGTTCGTACTATGTTGTATGAAATACCACATACTGTTTTGGCCCGATGAAAGAAAGTTTTGCACCTTCCTTGGCACACCTGTTGGCCCTCTTATTCCCACTTACACCTATGTGACTAGGCACCCAAGATAATGTTACCTTGTTGGTCTTCGCCAGTATCTTTAAAGTATTATGGCAGTCCCACACTATTTTTGAAGCATAGTGATTACTTGCCAAAGGTATCATCAGAGCCACCCAGTTGTCTGTGTTTACATAGGTAATCTTTATGCCGTATCCTTTCCCTATTGATGCATATTCTGCCACATTCCATAATTGGAAAACGATAGTCAGTTTCCCTAGGCTCACCACCTTATTTGCCTCTTCCTATACCTGATAAATTTTTGGAGGGATCATTGTACCAGGTGATACCATTCCACTTATGTCGAGGTTCTCCTAGTCACTTAAGTTGCCCTTGTATGGGATCTCACTTTCCACGACTCTTGCCGTTATGTCTGGTGCCATCTCAAGTAGGTATGTTCCATTGCAGGGTGTGAAGTATCGGACGTGTCTTTCATGGCAGGGTGGTAAAACCAATTGCCATGGCACTGCATTCTGTGTGCAGGCATTTTTGACTCGCCCTTTATATTATGTAAATATCAAGACGTGGGCTATTCACCGGTACCACCAATGCATTGCAGTTGCACTTTTAATGCGGCTGGTTTAGATGCTGTGCTTTGATGGCCACCTACAATAGCTCATGGGTCTGGTTACCCTTGTATACAGACAGTTTGCCATGGAGAGGGTTAAACCTCAGGTACATCCGATCGCTCGGCTCATCATCGCTGAGATAATCTGAGATCGGCTCATGATGTTCTCTATGTGACTGTTCCAAGTTACTTTATCGTCTAACTTGATCTGCAGGTTTTTCGCTTCTCCTGCAAGTCCTATTTGCTTGCCGAAGAAAAATGGTGCTCTGGTAATATTTGTCTTGCCATGATAGTTTTCGAGGGATTTGCAGATAGTTCCTCTGTAAGCACCATCTCCTCACTAGGGATATTGCCCTCTGCATTAGTTTCAGATAGGTTTCCATGTGTTTACCTTTTATTAGGATTACAATGTCCTCAACGTCTCCCTGGACATACATCCTCTTCCCATTCACTTTTATCAATTTGAGAATAGTGTAACAATGACTTTTGCCACTGTAGGGTAGAAAATTAAACAGAATTCTTGAATTCAGTGAAAATGAACGGTCATTAAGCCCGTGTTATCAATATGGAAATATAATTATGTATCAGTTTTTTGAGGCACCGACTGTATTATGTGGGTTACCCGTGTAAGTTAAATCGTTGTTCCGTAGCACGCCTCACTGTTTATTATTACTGAAAGCCGTTTAGGCCGAATACATTTTTTAACAACCTAGAAAACGTTTTAACTCGTATTATAAAAGTGATGTCAAGTTGGTTCACCCATCTAGCATCAGAAATAAAAAGGCGCTGCAACCCAGGTGAAAACTTCTGTTAAATAGTTTTTACGCAAGTTTCTCCGCCCAAGTAGAGGAAGAATGTAATCGTCCCTTGAGAGCAGAATATACTATGTCCAAATTGTCATATTTAGTGATTTAAACGCCTATACATTAAATATCACCGAAATCGCTGCAAAAGTATACCAGGTCCATACTGAAGGGGGGATAATAAACTCGCAAAATCCAAACTAGCATTTTCTGTGTTGGAGATAGACTGACGTGCCGTTTAGGAGATAGTATAACATTGATAATGGACTTCACTAGTTCTACTTTCGTATGTTTGGAGATAGTACAGTGCATGGGAGGACATAGATTTATTCTGATCTGTACTATGTAAGTTAGTATACCACCAGTGGCGATGGACTTGTGCTAATATGTACTATGTTAACCATTTTCTATAACTTAAAGAATGTCCTAATTCTAAATAGTGCACAAGTTTTTTTATGTTCAGCCTTCCGCAAAGGCTGAAGGTCTATGGCGATTTAAATGTCTGTGCTCGTTAGATTTGAAATACTGCAGGGTGTATCCGTCGGGAAACAAATTCCCCGGCAGCTCATTCCACAGCGTCAAAGTTCTCCAAAAGAAGGAATGCTGGAGGGCACTGGTTCGGGGAGTAGAGACCTCGACCTGGTAAGGATGAGCTCGCAGAGCCTCTTTAGTGATCTCGTTTCGGTGTTATTATCTGGGCGAGCTCACTCGAACGTCTTCCGTGACAGAATCTATAAAACAGGGACAGTTCAGCCACCCTTCTTCGGGCTGTGGATGTCCTTTGTGAGGTTGGGCGAAACAATTAGTCTAATTACTCTCTTCTGGATAGTGTCCAGAAGCTCTAGAGAGTGCTTCGGAGCGCATCCCCACACATGGGAACAATACTCCAACAATGGTCGGATCTGTGCGTTGTAGAGCAGCAGTAGTTGCTCTGGTATATACAGTTTCTTACAGCGGAACAAAACTCCAAGCTTCTGGGATGCCGTTTCATCAATACTTGACGACGTGGTCGTGCCAGGACATGTTATTGTTGATGTTGATCCCCAAAAGCTTGACAGAAGGTGCTAAAAGACATGATATTTGAGTATTGTTGCTTCTATCTTAAATAATCGTATTTATGATTGAACTAATTATACATTGCATCCCTACGTCGCCCAGGAATCTTATAAAGTATGTTTTTAAGGGGTTCGTCGTTTAAAGAAGACGAGGGCACTTGGAAGGGGAATGACGACGGCAAAGTCGTGAACAACCAGCCTCAGCGTATGATGATGGACAATGGAATGGGACCACAAGGTACTATCTAACTACTATACACCGTGTCCTAGGACGAATCCCGAATCCTTTAAGGAATGATATCTGGCACCGACTTGTTATGTTTAAATTATATTTCTATCCGTAATAGTTAAAAATTTGATATTTATTTAATTAGATCGTTAATTTGCTCGAAATAGTAGTGTGTGGCCGCTTTAACGACATATGTATCATGTTTGTACGTAATGCCGGCCACCGACGCTATGGTCACCTGTACAGATCAGCTGCGTGTGTGGGACAATCCGGTTTGCCGTATCCATTTTTTGCTATAACGCAGATAGATTCAAATTCATTAAGGCGAATTCGAGAATATTTTTTTTATATCAACATCACATTCCGAAACCAAACTGGAATTTCTTTTTTTTTTCGGGATTCGTCCTGGGACACTGTATACAGCGTATTTCCGTTAAAAAAGTTGTAGTCTGATAATATTTGAGAATGTGGCCCTCAGGTCGCAACATCCTATATTTTGAAAAGTAAGCGACTTTCGAAAAAAATGTATTCCACATTTTCGTTTTAAAATTAAGTAACCATTCACCTCCTTTATTTTGTCAGTATATGTTAGTATATTTTTTATAGGCCAACTCATTCACAACCACCTCTTCTTGACCAGCTGACTCACGTTATTTATCACAAAATCTCAGCTTTACAAACTTGTACTGCGCAAGGGGGGATAAGAAGTTTTAAGTTTTTACACTTTCCTGTTTCCACAATGATCATAATATTTCAGGTATACCTAAGGAGTAGGATGATTTTGTTCGTATTTTTGGTTCTGTAACTAGTGCTACTCTTGCTACTGGATAATTCAGAATTTGTAGCTTTTTGGCCTTCTAATATAATCAGTGATTATACTCCAACTCGTGAATAAAAATCACTCATAAAAATCATGGAATACAAGTTCATAGTTTTTACTAAGAAATTGGATTTTTGAAAAAACAATGTTTTTTCTTTCTTTTCGCAATAACTCAAAAGTTATATCAAAATAAAAATTTTTGAATCCGAAGACACGCCGACAGCTGCCGAATAAAACCGAGCACAGATAATAAATACAGTGTTTTGCCCTAATGACGGATGTATCAGGTGCAAAATATCTGGAATATAATCTAGTGTCTTTGGACAACACATAATCTTCCAAACGTCCAAACGCTGTAACTGATATTTCAAGTACCACTATCAGTGGGGATTCTAAAAAACTACACTAGTTCACACAACAATAAAATATACCAAAGCGGCAGCATATAACTAAGCCAATGAACAAAATTTCTATATCGAAAAAAATTAAAGAATGCAACCTTTTCAATTAAAAAAATAGTACTGAATTATGGTTGAAGTAGCTAACTCACTTCTGTTTTTCACTGTTTGTTACAGGAAAGACAAGATTCCTTGACAATCGTCCAAAATAATGAAATAAATTAAACAAAATACAAAAATAATGAGATAACAGTTTCCAGAACAGTAAATATAATAGATATTTTTTTAAACTTACATGTGACAGGAAAAACCAGCATGCTTACGAGAATATATCTTAGGGCCGGTTGTACAATGCAAGCTTAAGCTTCGGCTTAAGGTAAGCCGACGTTAAACCACGTCAGTAGCAAAATGTCCGTTGTACAATGCTGGCTTAACCCCCCACTCCAAGCTTAACACGAGCTTACGTAAGCCGATGCTCAACGCGAGCTTAGCTGAGGTTTAAACCTAACCTGATATAAAAATGACATGATTTGTCAAGGATGAACCTTCAAATTGCTTGTCACTTTATTAGGTCAAATTTTTTGGAAGATTTGTGTCTAATTTAACAAAGAGGGTGAACGAAAGAACAGAGACAAAAACGGTCGTTGCCAAAATTTGACACAATACGTCATAAGTGCCTAACCAAAAAAAGTAATTTTTCAGATCATTATGTCAGTACGTATTGCTTCATTGATGCCAACTGTAGTGAATTTCATTATCAACCAGGTTTAACTAAGCCGACGATTGTACAACGGGTGTCGACTTTAAGCCTGAGCTTAGCTAAGCTTAGGCTTAACAAAGCTCGTGCTAAACCCGCATTTGTACAACCGGCCCTAACAGATATAACACTGGTGAACCATTTTTCACCACTTTTCATCGCCAAATACATACACACGATTTCTGAACAAAAGTGAGATGCTGGTATCTGTCTGTCACCCACCTTTGACCACTTTGGAATGAGGTGCGTACCTATCGTCGGAGGGCGTACCATATCGTACCAGTGCTGCTGAATGTCTCAGAGTTGTATTGAAATTTGGGGATTTTTGTGGAGTATGCAAAAATGTTTTTCTTCTGTTATCGTGACCTCAAACCAGTAAAGTCAACATCGGAAACCTATGTATGCAATGGGCTGAAAAGTAAACAGATACGTCAACATTCATAAACGCTATACTGTTATAAAATAGCTTTAACATTTATGACGTCACAACTATGGTGACCAATCGTGGCGCGTTCATAGTCATGTGATTTTGTTTCAAATTTTATCAACTTTTAATTCTTTATAATTAATTGAAAAAAAATATTTTCCAGTTTCTCGCATTAAATATCAATATTGTTTATATTTTTTTAAATACAGAAAAATCATTTTTTTTTTCAAAATCCCAATTCCAACTTTTGCTCCACAATGGAAGCAAAAAAACACAGCAGCTTACCACTCGTATGGTACTTTATTATTATTATGTGTCTTTATTATTTCTTCTCGCCACAAAATTGTGTACAAATTTTAGAAGAAGGGGGTATTCAACTAGGTTGCTTGCTCTTCCATACAACGCCCAAACAAAATAAAGTTAATATACAAAAACCAGATCAAATCAACGTAAGTTGTGAATTAAAATTAAGAACGCAAAGAAAACCCTTTTTCGGAGTACGTGGGACGTGGTAGTATGCTTAACATAGACAGGTAAAGAATTTAAAAGTAGCCGCGGTGTAGGAGAATGATTTTTCAAATAGTGCAGTTGAATATGTTGGAACACAGTAATTTTCGGAATGCCGGGTATTTCGATCATACACATCAAACCCTTTCACAAGCTTTATAAAGAGATATCTGGGTATCTGAGTATTGTTGATTTTGAAACCAGATCTCTTCACTCTTCACTAAAGTGATCGTATTTTCTCAAGCCTTAAGAAAACTTAACGTATTGTAAACTATGTAGCTTTGTCCCTTTGGCCAACAAACTGTCAGGATATGCTAATGAAGAGAGAATCAAAGTCAGTTTTACTCAGGTTGTAAGAGCATCTTTGTGAATGTAAAGAGTTCTGAGTTTTGCATATGATTTTCGTAGGAGCATTTTAATATGTGGTGTAAACCTAAACTCATTATCTATAAAAAGATTTTTGCAGTTTTCCTTCGGGATTAATAATTTTTTCCCCTTAACCTTGATCACAAAGTGTTCACTCTTACTAAGCACATCCGCGTCGCTTCCGAAATTTAATAACTCTGTCTTTCACTCTATATTAAATCGTGAGTTTCCGAGAATTTAGCTATGTAGGTAATAAAAGGGTTGATTCTCATACTGGCTGTCCTTAGATCATTTTTTCTGAATGAGTAGTGAATTTGAGTATCATCAGCATTTTGATGTACCTTACAAAATTCAAGATGTTCGTTCAAATCGGCTGTATACAGTATGAATAGTAAGAGCTTCCGCACACAGCGGACATTTTGTCGGCCGACTGTTTAGTCGTTGTCGGCATGGTGGTTTGTAGATTAGGCGACAAAACAGTGTAGTCGTATATTCAGCGCACACGTTCAAACTAGTTTGTCTGTGACGCCGGCGCCGTGAGCATGATGGACGACGAACAAATTGAGAAATTAATTGACGCAATGCAAAAGCGTCCTGCATTGTATAATAAAAATTTAGCAGATTACAGCAATGTAAATATTAAAAAAAATCTGTGGGAAGAAATATGTTTAGAGGTGATACCAGATTGGTCGGAATTGGAGGCAAAAGAAAAAACTCAAAAAGGTAAGTACAGTAGTTATATTTTACAGTTGCTTACAAATGAATACTTACTTTCATCTACAATGAATATGCCTACAAATATTTTTCAAAAATGTACATTCCTAAGAACGATTATTATATTTTGTCATACTGTTGGGGAGTTGCTCCTTGTGGAGAAGTAAAGTAATTTGCCAAGAGATTTCTGTAATCTGATCCACTATTACGTTGAATAGTTCGTGAAGTACTAACTAAGGGACACTCATAGAGGGTATCATCAAAATCTATACCGTCTTTGCAACGTACAAAGTTATGAAGGATGCAAGCAGCCTTGATGATTGTATCACAAAACTGAAGGTTGACATCTAAAGGTCTGTGGAAAATTCTCCATTTATTGGCTAAAATGCCGAATGTACACTCTACCATCCTACGGGCGCGTGTATGGCGATAATTGTAAATTCTCTTCAGCACTGTCAAATTTTTTTTCACATATGGCACTAATACGTTTTTTGATAATGCAAAAGCGTCATCGGCGACAACATGAAAGGGTACTGGTGGTGCATTGTCATAGTTCGGTAGACGTCTTGCAGGAGGTATATGTAACCTATTTTGCTCTAAGTGTGTACCCATAGCACTGTTCTTAAAAACTGCAGAATCTGCGCTTGACCCAAATGATCCCACCTCGATAAATATGAATTTATAATCAGCGTCTGCCCATGCCATCAAAACTACAGAGAAGTATTTTTTGTAATTAAAAAAATTTGATCCGCTATGTGAAGGTTTAATAACGCGAATATGTTTTCCATCCACGGCTCCTATGGCATTTGGAAACTTTGTTCTGGCAAAAAATTGATCGGCAATCCGCAGCCACTCATCTTCTGTTCGTTTGCCGGGCATATAAAGCGGTTGTAATTTATTCCAGATAACTTGGCATGTATCAAATACTATTTTTCGCAAAGTAGAAGGTGCGACTAAGTATTCATAAGAAAGTGCGGTGAAACTTATTCCAGTTGCTAGGTACCTGCAATGAAATTAGTACAGGTGTATTATTTTCAGGTAGGGATGTGCAAAGTAAGTGGCAGAATCTGCGATCTTGTTTCTCGCGTGAACTTTGGAACCAAAAGATGACGAAGTCTGGACAGGCACCATCCCGTAGACGAAAATACATCTATTTCGACAAAATGCTATTTTTACTACCCTGCATGGAGCATAGGGACACTGAAACTAATGTCAATGTGGGCGATGACAATGAAAATGAATTACCTGCATCAGAAGACCTTACAGGAGATACAACTGCACAAACAGCTACCACTTCAAAACGATGCTCCTCAACAGCAACATCCAAAACTAAACCGGCCAAATCTCCACGTTATGAAGAGGAATTATTGAATATACTCCGAAATAAACAGAGAGATGAAACAGATGACGCTGATGTACACTTTGCCCTGTCGTTGGTTCGACGCTTAAAACTTTTGAGCCCAGCAGATAA
This sequence comes from Callosobruchus maculatus, assembly GCA_951848785.1. Taxonomy (NCBI): domain Eukaryota; kingdom Metazoa; phylum Arthropoda; class Insecta; order Coleoptera; family Chrysomelidae; genus Callosobruchus; species Callosobruchus maculatus. Next base: position 6,397,415 of record CATOUR010000026.1, on the reverse strand, counting down.
ACTAGATGCTCAAATCGAGATTCTAAATATATTTAAGACAATAATGAATAAGAGTATTTCAGGAACTCAGCAATATTCATTTCAATCTCATGGATCAAACCTCATGGATCAACCTCATCGATCAAACATCCGACAAAATAGACAACCCCAGCAAACTTATATCCCTCGGCAACACTCTAATCATCCTGCTGTTGCACCACAAGTAAGCAGCTATTATACCAATGTGTCCACACCATCCACTAGTACCATGCAACGGTACGACGAACAAACACATTTTTCAGGGGTACACTCCAGTGGGCACGCAAATGTATTACAACATACACAAAACTCTGACGAGCAGGAATCACACGATTCTCAAGACACTGCAGCAAGTTACCTTTCAGCATATTCTCCACATTCGCCGGCTTCAGAGTTATATGACCTATAACGGGGGTGACATGCTGAAATCTGTTTCGCCGCAATTTATGTTTTGCTTTACTGGAAAAAATTCTCTTTTTTACCACTTATTTCACACATAAGATTAATGTTATAATCAAGGCAGAAAAATAAAGGAATTGAATACTTTACCTTAAAGTTACACATCTTTCTTCTGGTGGAACGCTTAGGCGCATGTTTGTATTTTGGTATGAAATATCATCCTTGATATATGACAACAGTTCATCAAAACTCTCCTTACTCATACGGAAGTAATTGAAAAACTTATCACGATAATTCCTTAAGGAGTGGAATAATGTGTAAAATTTGCCTTTCAACAATCTATCATAATAAATTGGATGGACCCAATATTTTCTTCTCAGTCTTTTTTTCTTTCTTCTGAAAATTTCAAGAGCACACACAATAGCCGACGTTTCAAAATTCATTCTGCACTCACACAATGACTTTAAGTCTGCAAATGTGCGCTAGTTCATATAAAACATTCACCCTACGACTAGTTGGCTGACATAAATGTCGAAAGCTGTCGGCATGGCCCGACGACAGCTTGTCGTGTCGTTGTCCAGTCGTCCCCGTGTGCGTATTTCCATATAATCTTCTATCCCTCAATGAAGCGACAAAACCGTTGGCCAACAGCTTGTCTACTGTGTGCGGGAGCTCTAAAGGACCAAGTACACTGCCTTGGGGAACCCCACTATTAAGAGCACTGAGCTGTAAAAACTTACCGTTCACAGCTGTGAGTTGAAACCTTTTAGATAGATACTGTTAAAAGAAAGAAACAACATCAACACTCAGTCCAAAATATTTTAGCTTAGCGTAAAGAATTTGGTGGTCAAGTGTATCGAATGCCTTGCTGTAGTCAAGTATTTTTTTTATAGTATCAGGCTAGTGTTTTTATCATAGGCCCGTAGTATGTCGTCAGTGACATTGACAAGTGCAGTTGTGGTACTGTGACCAGAACGAAATCCTGACTGAGTTGATGGGAGTATTCTCTGTTCTGTCCTCTCTTTAACATTACAAACTTTTCAAGCTATGTATGGATTTACACACGATACATGGGTGGACTGGACTAATCATTCGAATTTTTCATACGTCAAGGTGGTTACATCGGTCGTATTACGAACGACGCTCGCGAGGACGAAATGGAAGAAAACGTGGGCCAAGTGAACACGATGATCGGCAACCTGCGAAATATGGCCATCGACATGGGCAGCGAACTGGAGAACCAGAACAGGCAGATCGACAGGATCAACCTCAAGGTAAGACTCCTGAATGATTGCGACGGACGAGTACTGATGATAATTGCGATACTGTTTCGGTTTATTTTTACAGCACAACCTCAGATAAAATTCGGGGTGGACGTATGACGTCGAATGTCAGTTGAAAAACTGCTTCTTCTTCTTCAATCTTTATGGCTTCTGCGTTTTTCACACAATCAGCTAGCCCATGTTGTAATATCCAGAAGAGTCTGGCGCTTAGCCATACATACATACAAAGATAAATACCGCGTAGTATCAAAAATGTAAAAATATATATCAAATAGATATCACGATTAAAACAAAGAATGAAAATACTGAAATGCACGTGTTATAACGGCCCTAACCTAAAATGGAATCTGCGGGCTCACAGCCGCCACAAGACTCAGGGAACTCAGTTGAGAAACTTCATTATATTTTTCGATTTGGTCTTTACAAAAGCGCTTCAAAAACTTCAATATCTTAAATAGGTTATATAAGCGTTTAGAAATATTTGCAGCGGACTGCATCATCAAACCTTCCATATGATTCCGTTTTTCTCTTCAATCTTCAGTCGGGACTTTATGTATAAAGCTACTTATTAATTTAATAATACGTTAAATGAGGAATTACACAAATCGATATTGTGACACATGTCACATCCAAATTATAAATTCAAAACAAAGATGTCACCAATATTTTTAAACAACTAAAGGCCTTTACGGAAGCAGTGATCTGGATCCGGATAAATCTGTTATATGTCAAACAGCTGTCAAGTGGGATTTATGATTCCATGAATTTAACGGACATCGAACAACAAAAAAGTTGGTTTCGCAATAAAAAACAGATGGTAAAGTAAAGCAGCTACTGATCTGAATCATCCAATTGCAATCACTTACTGTACAAGAGTGAACTACCCTACTTCTGACCGATCCCAGATCACTTTCCGAACGTCAGGATCAGTGATCCAACTGATCGGGTTAACCCGATCATAGTTTCCGTAAAGGCCTAAAGAGTAATAGAGAACTGGATAAACGTAACAGTTTAAAGAGGGGCAGCAAAATAGGTTAGCTAAATTTCACGTATATTTTCAAAATTTTAATGCCAATACCTCATACAAGACGTAGCCTTCGAGGTAACAGTATTTGTATTGTCTCATAATAGTTCAAATAAATAAAAAAAGTAACGATGCGATTACTCCATCAAAACACTTTCACCACCTCCTGATAGTGGGAGAGGGAGAAGGGTTTAGTCCGTAGGCACCTTTATGGTGAAATGGATCCCGCTCTGAGGTATTAGACGTTCAAAGCCAACCCCGAGTGTCTATGAAGATTCCTAATCCCCTCTGTAAAAAAAACACCTTCTGATAAGTACCAGATAGCTTATCTACATATTTTGTCTTTGTCAGTTGACATAAGTGAGAAAGTGACAGAAACTTACGGTTAGGCTATCTGACACTTATCAAGGTGGTGAAACTGGCCCTAACTCTTCTCAATGAATAGGCCGAATTACCAATCCAGCATAGCACGCTATAGCAGTTTAAATTAAAAAGGAAATTAACGTTTAACAGCTTTTGTACTGACTAACTTGCCTTGACGCCTTATGGTATAACACAGTTTTAATACAATCATTCAGGTTACACAGGAAATAAAACACCGATGGCATACCGTATTACATGACGTCACGACCAATGACGACGCGTTTAAGGCCGCTCGGGATAATTTCAATTTCGCTCCATATTTAAACATTTCTAGGAGGCGTTTGGAATGAGGCAGGTAGTTTTTGTTGGTGACATGTGTATGAATATTATATAAACATATGATATTAGATACATTTTGTCGAATTTAAATCTTTGGTCCTTACTGCATACAACAAAATCGTACTGCGATGTTAGAATGTGATTGGCGGACTTAAACTTAACAAAATTTAATGTCCAGTTGTGTTATTAGCTCAGTCCCTATGGCTCTTCTGTATTCACTCGAATTGCGAAATGGTTATTATACATACGTCTATCCCATTATTATTTACTTTTATCTGAGGTCAGCTATTATGTAAATTGTATGTATTTAAAAAGAATCATTTTCTGTTAAATACATACGTTTTTGAGTCTGTGTGAGACGTGTGTGCCTATTTGCGTTTTGAGTATTTGATTGCAGAGTTCGTTGTTTTTGGAACGTGTGGAACTTTATAAAAATCTACCACACAGGGAGATTCTAATGATCGATATTGGAAACTTCAAGCATATGTTACGTGACCAATTCCACTCTCATAGTGTTTTTGCTGAAACATTGAAATAAAGACCAATAAAAAAGAGCCCATGGCTCCCAAAAGGGAGTTAGCTCAGAATCAAAATTAACAACGTCATGTCGACATTACGTCCAAAAAAGTCTGGTTACCTCAGGGTTCAGTTGTTCAAAATATCATTTCTTTTTAACTTCCCCGATAAAGGAGGGATTGGTTACTAGAGTCGGCCCGTTTTCGCAAATAAATCTTACCGAAATCACCTCCTGATTCCTGATTCATTTTCTGAACAGAAAAAGCTATGTTATATTATTATTTTTCCGAGTAACCCCCACCACCCCCCCACCATCAAATGATAGATTTGTTGTCCAAAAGATAGAGAACAAAAGCCAATAAAATTTGAAATTATTTGGATCATTTTTATGACAGTTAATACCATTTTGAAGTTCGTAAATTTGCTTATATTTTATTCCGCCATTTTGAAAATTTTGCGGTATGCGCGGTAGCCTTTTCGACATAAGAACACATGCTGTTTATTGTGGTAGTATTAGAATTTCACGTTATGATATTATTTTTTGAGTTACCCCCACCCCTTTTTTATCATCGCAGTGGAACCAAAAACTAGATTTTTGTTTCTAATGATATCATCTTTATAGTGGCCGAGTTTGAAGAACATCGGAAAACTTTGGTTTTTTATGTCCGTCTGTGTGAGTATGTGTTCGCGATTTCGTTCTCCAACGGTTACGCAAAAACGCCTCAAGCGATTGCTTCCAAATTTGGCCAACTTGAATTAATAAAGGTCCTTTCGAGTTTTGGTGCCGATCGGACAATGGGGGGTGGAAAAGGGTGCACAAAAAAAATTTAATACGACATATAAATTTGGTAGCACCAGTTGAAAGAAAATGTGTCTTTGTGTCTAAAACGATATATCACATGTTAATTTCTTCTGAATGGAGGCTAAAAAAAATAAATAAATAAATTGAAATTCTCAAATAACAACAGCACTTGAGTCCGGGAAGTTCCTAGAACGAGGTCTACCTCGTTCAATGTCCAAATTTTTTACACATAACATCCCTTTGGAAAACTCTGTCAAGTACCTTGGTATTACACTTGCCAGAAAGACACTGAACCGTTAAAAGCAAAATTCGAAATTACGTTTTGGCAAATCTACGCTATGTTAGTAGAACTTCAGAATTAAGTGAATAAAATTGGTATATCCAAGATGATTATTAGACCAGCAGTTACCCACGCTTATGCGGCTTGTTGTTGTCTCAACAAAACGCATATGAGTGTCCTGCAGAGCAGACCATTCCGCACTATTACTAACGGCTCATGGTATGTTTCTAACAGAGACCTCAATCCCGCATTAAACAACGGATGTAACGACGTTACAGTCAATTGGAATTGCTCAGCAACCTAGTGGCCTACACAGTCGAGCATGTTTGCAAGAACACAAGGCCGCGACTCGCACTGTGATCAACATCAAATCCTCTAATTTGTAAAATAACAATTTTTTCATATCGAATCCCAAAATTAATAGTTTGGATAAACCCAAAATTTACAAATCCATATCAATAATGTCAAGCTCTACCCTCCAACCGACGGCGACGCCTTTCTCCTGTTTGGCCTTCCTTCATTTAATATTTCCTTACGTATCTCTGACTTTTTCTGGTCTCTGGATAACTGTCAAACATTGACCAATTAATGAATCGAAAAAAGATATTGAAAATTGATCGAACCTCAAAATTAACAACTTGGATAAACCCAAAATTTACAAATCCATATATCAGTAATGTCAATATATACCCTCCAAACGACGCCTTCCTCCTGTTTGTTCTACTCCTTCCTTCTTTTTTATCCTTTCCTTACTTCTCTCTGACTTTTTCTGGTCTCTTGTAAGCAGATCTGACAGACTGGTCCACGAACAGAGATCCGTTCTGTCAAACATTGACCATTTGCTGGAGGATCGAAAGAAAGATATTGAAAATTGATCGAACCTCAAAATTAACATCTTGGATAAACCCGAAATTTACAAATCCATATCAATAATATCAAGCTATACCCTCCAACAGACGCCTTCCCCCTGTTTGTTCTATTCCTCCCTTCCTTTTTATATTCTTTCCTTACTTCTCACCGAGTTTTTCTGGTCTCTTGTAATCAGACCTGCCAGTCTGATTCACATTCAGATGTTCGTTCTGTCAAGCATTGACAGAAAGAAAGATATTAAAAACTGATCGATACAAGTAAGTAACAACGTTCTATCCGGGGTTACTTCTAGAATCATAACGAAGTATATTGGAAGCTCCTGGTGATAATAGGTCACGCAACAGGTCCTGGAAGTTTCCATTGTTCTACCCTGTATACCAGAGAAGAATGCTGGATCTCTGTATATTATAAAAGTCTTTAGAAACTATAATTTAGCCAACGCAGGAAACTAATGTTTAAAACATAGTTCTAAATCACAATATGCAAAAGTTCCAGCACTCTTGCAACACATAAATACATATGGCTATAATTTTGCACGATAGATGCATTCAACGTCAATAACAGTTACATGCATCACTTATACAAATTTCCAATTACAAATGTCAAACTTCTATTAGAAGTCTATATAACAGGAGGATACAAATGGCATAATTAATCATGAACGTGTTTTCATAGTTGTTGTTTTCAATTTAGATTTATGTAATAACAGCCATAGGGTAAACAAACATAGTTTTTCTGTTGAACTCTCCTAGAATGATTTTGGAGTTTTCACTGAATCTCGATTCACATTCTGGTCATTTGCCGTCTTTTATGAAAAACATTTAAATTTTGTAAATATAGGACACATATCAATTTAGAAATTCATGTAACGCATGTCTTTAACTGAGATTTCTAACAAAAAAACATTGCGACGCCATGAAAACATTTTTTTTCATGGCAATCATCAATGGTGATTTTTCTTAAATCTATCGTGGAAAAATATACAATTTTTTGGGTGTACACATGAAATGTTAACTGTATTTCTCAAGCTTTTTGAATGTACATACTATAATATCAGTGTTCTTTTAGCGATGGCACACTTTCAAGCCAACTATAGCACATTTCAATTTTTAATCTGTGTGCTTGTTTAACTTTATTTCACACAAAACTTTACAGTATTATTATGTCATTTAATTTACATACCAGATAATTGTAATATGTTATAGGTCTCAAATTAAATATGTCGGCTTAACGACGTGGACATAATAATGAAACACACAGTTCTCTTCGTATCGCTCAATATTTCAAAAAGCTTTTCGGTATGCTCGTCTATAAATATTATTATCCAATATCAAAAATTCACCATGATAAATCAATAAATATTTTGTAAACATTAGGTATAAGACAGTCGTGAATCAAAGAAATATTACTTTTTCGGGAACTACATGTCATAGGCAATGTTTTTACCGCAAACGTTAAAGGTAAAAAGTAATAAATGAGCCACTGAAATAACAAGTAATATCTCTGACCCCACAACTTACCCACCACCCTAACCAAAATTATCAGAAGCCTTAAAATGCCTAAAATTGAAATTGAGGTGGTTTAATACTGTTTTATTTTTTGATAATAACCCCACCACCTATGCGACGACTTTCAAAACAAGAAGACCCCCACGGCATGTCACTTTCCAAATTCCATCATAACTGGCGGGATCACAGTCCTCGCTCCATATCTAGCATGAGACAGAAAAAGGACAACATTCCTCTTTCTGGACTGTCAATATTTTTCGAAAAATCAAGATTTTCTCTATTGACGACCTTTGTTACCATTTATGATTTGGCAACGACTTCCTACGCCCGCTATCTCTTGTTGAATTTATTTTGCTGCACATTACATATTCTCAGTAATGCTTGGGGTATATTGCTAAGTACTATTTAAACATTGCGTATGACAAAACATTCCTGAAATCAGTCTTTTTTCATTAATTTCCCTGGTGCTGTATGAATTAAGGTGTAGTATCCTATGGTATTCATTGATTTTTTTTTCTTTGGATTTATCTCTTCGTCTCGTCGATTTTAGTACTTTGTAATACTCGTAGAATAATTCGGTTTCAATGCGGTTGCAAATTTGTGATTTATATTTTATGCTTCTCTGCTGCATAATGCGGAAACCCATTTGATTGGAATATCCTATTCTAAGCGACGTACATTGACAATGCTACCCATACACAGCAATTTTGACAGTTTTGCGGATTGTTAAGTATTATATTAAAGTTGATTTAATTTATTGGTAATTGCTCTGCATACAGAATCTTAGGATTTCTTGCGGTTTCGTTCTCCCGACAAAAGCTCAGTTCACATACACACGATTTCCGACGGTACGACGGCGACGGTACGAAGCTGTTCCTATTGGTTGAAATCGAGGTTGAAATATTCAAAATGGATTGGCGCCAAACTTGTCTCCGATAATTTTAACTTTTATGAGACAATCTGACGAGTTGAAAATATTTTAACTTTTTATCCTATATCGTATGTAATTTGACGGCTGACAATTTCCATGAACTTGTATTTGAAAATGGTAATTTAGCGAGTGCTATACGTGAATTCGATAAATATTTTACTTTTTATTCCTCTTATGGGGGAAAATGAAGAAAAGAGGAATAAAAGATTTTGGATTCGTGGCATTTTTTTTTTTTTTTGAAAAAAAAGGAAGAAGTGATAAGCGTACGATAATCTGTTGCAGAAGGTGAAGCAAACTGACACGGAAAAATAATTTAATTGTTTACGAATGCCAAGTAATGCATTTCAATCGTTGCATGAAATTTTTAGTTCATGGCTCAGTACAACTTATTATATTCGCGAACCTATTTCTTCTGGAGAAAGACTTGCTTATTGACTTTGAGGTATTTAAATACAGTAATCTAACTACTTAATAAATTACTTTAATCACCAAATCATCAACAACCATCAAATATATTCTCCATTGCTTAACTATTAATAATATTCTTAAGTGGTAAATATTGGAAAGAAGTCGAGGTATTTGGTGGATTGAGTTTGATCTCAAACAACCTCAAATCACATACCTAATAATTTAAATTAACTTGACTTGACAGCACCTTGGCAATTGGCATAGGTACGAACTATGAAGATACAAATTCCTCAAATTTGTAATCAAATTTCATACGAAGAAATAGGATTCATGTGAATGGATAATAAATACTTCTCAAAATAATTAACCAAACGCTTTTCAAAATATCTGTAAAATGTTACGTTGGTGATTTATAGAGGTGAAGATGATATTTTCATAATAGTTGCACCTTTTATTCGAGCGAACTTCAAGAAATAATCCATATCTGTGCTCGCTATTTAAGATATGTACGTTTACGATTTCAAACCCAGTTTGACAGTTTTATATTTACTACGTTTTCACGGGCATACAAAATTGTTTTCAAAACGTTTTGGCGATTTTGGATTGTCGGTCCACGATGGTTTTCGAAATGATTTTCGAAACACATTCAAAACGTTTTCAACTGACACTCTTGATAAATGTCATTTCCTAGTTTTATAACCTATGTTGTTGATTATCATTGTTTCGAATTTCGAGTAACCTTCAATGAACTGGGCACGGTCCATTGTAAAACGTTTTCAAAGTGACAGCAGGTGATCCCACGACATACGTATCTCGATACGATCCCAAAAAATAGCGAAGCGACCTTGAACAGGAAATGTTTTGAAAAAGTTTTGAAGTTTCCACGATATATTTTGAAACTCCAAATATTTTTAAAAACTTTTTGAAAGTTTATGGAACTTAGTAATTGTTGAATTCATTGTGTCTTCAAGTGCCGTCTTTATATGCGGTTGCTTTAAAAAGTTGGTTAAAATCCGAACTACTCCCTCAGATTCCGTAGCCATGAAATTTTTCTTCTGCCTATTCTATGTTTGCCCCGAATTTTGCCTTGAAGTTCATATTTCTTCCCTCTCATAATATGACCTTGATATTCTAAGTTTCGCTTTTTATATCCACAATTTCCTTTTCTCTGCCAATGCGTCCCTGGACCTCAGCATTTGTTACTTTATCCATCCACGATATTCTGAGGAACCTTCTGAACACCCATATTTCAAGTAGCTCGTAGTGTAGCTTCAATTGGAAATGATGCTAACACCCGCAAGAAATTCGTGTCGCAGCCCTTCAGTGATCAGGCGTGTGTACTCGTATGATCGCTATAGGGTGACTGAAAAATATGAAAGATTAGCTGGACAAGGTCGGAAGCGGAAAACCACACGAGGTCAAACCAGTATTTAGTAGTTTCTTCTTTGCGTAAACGAACATCTACAGCCAAAGACCTCCAAAATGGTATTATGGCGGCTCATCAAGTAATGATTTGTGACCAAACATTTAGAAACAGGTTACGGGAGGCTGATATAAGACCAAGACGACCAGTATGACAACCTGAGGAAATGTATTTATTTTCGAATATGTATGCTCCATCTGAATGTAACTATGTATAACTTTGAAAGTTACAAGTGCACGAAGGATAGAATCACTACGAATACGAATCGTATATCGGAAATCATGTGCACGTGAATTAAGCTTAAGGGCCGGTTTTTCAAACTGTAATTAACTAGTAATTAATCTCGAATCATGAAATTACGAATTACGTCTTAATTACCAATTGAACTCCAGAAGTGTATTTCATAGCACATATAAATTGATAATTTGCTAATTTTTGATTACGTAATGTTGGCTACACTGGGGATCACCATTCTATTAAATTGTGTGTTGTAAGTTGGGCGATATTTGTCTAATTTTGTTGTTCCCTGGTATTTTGGCCCTTGTAATGGTGATATATGTCACAAGTAGTCATCATAGTGTCACTTTTGGAAATACTATTTTTTGATTTACGCTTCTGGAAAAACAAACTAAATTTTGATGAAAACATAACTTGGTCATGGACTCTGACAATAGGTAAGCATGATATTCTGAATCATAATATATTCTTGTCTTTCAATAATTCCTCAGAAAATATAGCTGTGTAAATTTTAAATACAATTGCAGAGGTAAGAATGTACATCAACAGAGGTTACTAAACTTCACGAGTCAAGAAGAAGCCCTTGTAAAATTAGTGAATAAATATAAATGCACTATTGGACTATTGAATGTAAAAAGAGCAGAACCACTACATGGAAGGAAAAAGACGTGTGTTGGAGAAAAATTGAGCAAGAGTTTAATGTGAATGAAAATGAATTTAAAGGTTGAAGAAGTTATAAAAATCAAATATAACAATTTGAAACGAAAAACCAAGCTTATGTTTGTTCTTCATCACTTGAGTGGGCATTTATGTCATAATTCATATTGAAATCGAAAGATAACAGCGATTATAGGTTATCAGAATATCTTCTGACATGTGTAACTGTCAAATCTATTTTAATTAATAATTATTCCTGGTAATCATAACTAAAACCTCTGATTAGCTTAATTTGTAATTAATCCCCAGTTGCGAGCAAATTATGAATTAACTGCCAATTGAAAAACGCATATTTTGCGCTAATTTCAAGATTAACTTTAATTTATACTTAATTACACTTTGAAAAACCGGGCCTAAGTCTTTTGATACACGGTTGCATCACGTTTTGATAAAAAATAGTATACTTGATAAGTTTAATGTCGCAGAAATGTTTACAAAAGTTTAATTGTTTTTATAATATTTATTAAATAGTTGGCATTGCCTCAGGCAGAAAGTAGTTCAGAATTTGAGTTGAGAGGTCAAGACATCACATTTATTGTAGCAATAGCTATAATCTTCAATGAACGGTCAATGTTTAATTTCCAAAGCAAAAATAATGAACTAAAAAGGTAATTTTTTTTTCTTTGAATGAGGTCAACTGACTACCGTGAAACTACCTCAAAATATCAAAAATAATCTTCAATGGACGGTCCCTGTTTAATATCCAAAGCAAAAATAATTAACTAAAAAGGTAATCGTTTTTTTTTTCTTTGAACGTGATTAACTGGCTACTGTGAAACTACCTCAAAATATCAAAAATAAGTCTAGTTTAGAAATACAAACTCAGTATCATCCTTTACTCTAGACTTTTTACTTTTCCTTGGTAGATTTCGCCGTAAAGACTGGATATTAAGAGCAGCTCTCCGTGAAAGTGAAAATGTATTTTATATACTCATTTCATAGTTTTATACTCACTGTTATTTTGCAGCACCAGGTATATTTCAGATTTATTCAAACTAAAAATATTTATGGACGAGATGACTACTCGATTATTGGATAGGCTGATAAACAGAATGATATCAAATATGTAGAAGCTACTTATCTCTTCAGTTGAAGTATACAAGTATAGGGTGTTTCCTAATTGAATGTCAATATTTATGGGGGGGATTTTTGGGTCCATTTTAAGAAGAAAGCTTCATATGAACGTATGTCCTAAACGTCTTATCTTTTGACATACAGGGTGGTGAAGTTTTCATAAATTAATAATTTATTATGAATATCTATCATATTCTATCTATTCGTCATACATGTACTATGAATCAAGAGTCATTTTTTAATGTATCACTTTTTCTTGAATTTCCACCAGTACATAATTTGACCTGCCTATTTTGGCAGACATTGATTTCTCCTAAAGAAAAGATTATTTTTGAAATCCCCACTCATTTCTAAGCAAAGTTGAACACTTGATTTTTTTCTTCTTCTAATTCCCGAAACAGTTTTAACTACCATGACTAAAATAATTAATAACTAATTCAAACGGTCGTCGACTATTTAATGAAGTAATGTTAATCTACATATTCCAAAGAATATTTTCAAACATCACTTATTTTTTGTATCTATACATAAAATATATTCATTCGACCTTTAAATACAAAAACACGCCGATCTGTCATAAGGGCCAATGTTAAAATTCTGATTTTTAATCTTTAATAATTATCTGAAATGATCAATGAGAAGTTTTGCATTTTTGAGGGTAGATACGTATTTGTGATTAAACTTATCAAAACTGAAAAAAAAATTTCATCTACCAACAACAAGGGTACCTAAAATTGAAAATCGTCAAGATCAAACTACACTTCATAGAATGAATACAACAATGTCAACATGGAAAACAAACAAAATCTACAATTTTACAAAACACATTAGAATTTAAAATGAAAAAATAATAAAATCACAAAAGATAAGTAGCTTTACTCATTATACAATTGTGGTCTGTGTATTTAGAAGCTTGCTAAGTAATCGAGTAGTCGCCTATAAACATGATATAAACTCTTAACGTGTGCGCTTATGTATTTTATTAATCTGATTGTTTGTTTGTTTTTTACATCGCCACCTCTTCCACCCAACAACAAATACAACAACATCGACAACAACCAAAACAACAATAACAAACAGGGCGACTCGAACGCGCAAAGAATAGCGTCTGCCAACGAAAGGGCGCACGTGCTCCTCAAGTAGACACTTCAACCACACATTAAAAATTATTTGAGAAAACACCCCTTCTTCTTCTTTTTAACTACAGACTATGTATGTTTTTTGGTTTTTAACCTGTTTTTCCTGCATTTCGGCGCGCTCTCAGTAGTTTAGCGCTCGCTTAAAGTCTCTGCATGGTAGCCTCTAGTCTCTTAATGTACAGCGTGTGACATGAACGGAGTATAGGCTGTGAAATCTTATCAATTTCACCATTAGGATGAATTAATTATTTGCAATTCTTATCTAATATCACAACAGGATAAAGACGTCGTACCTCAATTCTAACTGACTAATACTTTCTTTCAATGTTCATACGAATGAGTTAGAAAATCTAGTTTGACTATAATGGTTTTAACATTTTTGTTTAACACCTTTTTATCAGTTCTGTAATATTATGAGATATTAAAGTGCCATATTGGAGGGACATTATTGGTTGCAATTTAATTGGCACCCATTGATAGACCATTAACGGTAGGCAAGGGTGAACGACAGCCGGCCATAGATAACTCCACCAACAGTTGAAGTAAAGAAATAAACTAACAAAAATAATAATTTTAGATAGCGCACCAAGCAGTACCTTCCGGAAGCTTATATTATCATCAACAATTCAAACTGTTCGCGAATCAAAGTACATCGCCCGAGTTGCTCTCTGGGCACTCCGGATGATCTGCGGCAAATCTTGGGGCGTTAGTCCTAAACTGATATACTGGTTATATCAGACGGTGGTAACACCAATGGTAGTAGTAGTATATGGTGGTGTTGTCTACACCAGCTGTAGTTTCTAAAGCGTCAAATGATAATTCAAAACGGTCAAGTTAATTTTCTAACTCGTCACTTGTAATTTCAAACTGTCAGGTTTAATTTATACTTGTCAGTTTGAATTTACCATTGACGAGTTGGAAAATTACCTTGACCGTTTTGAATTATCACTGGGCGCTTTAGAAACTACAACTAGAAAATGTGTAGTGGCAGAAATGTTAGCAAAGGACAATCAGAATCAACCTGGCGACTGTGCAACGCATCCCCAGCCTGAGACTCTTCTAAACTTAACCTCTCTATACATTGAGGTAGAGAGAAGTGCTAGAATGGTCACCTACAGACTGCTGTCAACTGGCAGACAGGACAAAAAGGAACTAAGACTGAACACAACTGGTATTATGAGTGAAATTATAAACCAACATATACTAGGAATCGTCTCGGACTCTGTGGTTCCCCAAGCGCACACGGAAAGATCCTACAACGTCCTTTTCCCAGAAAGAGACGAATGGAAGAGGAGTGACAGTTTCATATCATCCCTCAATCTTCAGCTATTCACGGACGGCTCCAAGTTAGAACTGTGGACAAGAGCGGGAGTGGTTGGCACTAAACCATGAGTTTAAATTTCAGTAAACGTTGTAAGATATACCACACTCGTCCAAGCAGAAATGATTGCCATCGAGTCAGGGAGCTGAACAAAAACCCCTGACAAGCATCTATAAAAATCTTTGCAGTCACGCTGCCCTGAAGCCGCTAAGCACCAAACGGCAGCCTTATTGTGTAAAAATTCGCGACAGTGGTTGCTGAGCAGATGCCGATTCACAGCAACATAACAGCAACAGAACCGTCAAAATTGTAGGTTATATGTTGTTGTCCGTCACGATGACGTCCTTGCATAATACGAAATTTATGTTTGACAGCAGATGTTGCTCGATTTTCGCCCGCCGCTTGACGTCTGCAAGATACGTGATAAGGCTGCCGGTTGACTAAAGACTCGTATGGGACTGCATACATTTCCTCAATGACCCCCCCCCCTCCCCCCAAGGATCATAAAACGGCGCAGGAATGATCTGTTGACAGAACATTGTCGTCTGAGAAACCACTTGCGGAAGATAGGTCTCAAAGAAAACAGACTGCCGTATCTGCGATGTGGAGGACGAAACAGTGCAGCACATATTGTGCACTTGCCCAGTACTGAAAAGAGCTAGGTTTCAGACTTTCGGATTCACCCATCTAAAACCTACTGACTTCAAGGAAGTTTCATCCAACACGACCATCGCCTTCGTCAAGAGGTGTGGGTTGTAGGGTGAACTCTAAACAGGTGTGAGCCACAATAGACAGAGTATGGTCGTAGTGGAAGGAGGCATAATCGCTGCGCCCCGTTCTCTTTCAACCTTCCCTAAAGTCCGTCGCAAGGACCCATACACAGAAGAACAGATCTAAATAAATAAGGTTCAAAATGCAGGTCGGCTGTCGGGATAAAAGGACTGGAAATTGCCACATTTGCTCATGAATGGAAAAATAACTTTATACACAATTTTGATAGTATAACATCTGACCAATGGCTTGCCAATGCTGTCAAATTACCAGCAAAGGCATAAATAGTCAATAACGTATCTATAATACTTGTATTTGCTGGGCTTAAATCTGTTATTTGCCCTGTGAAACGTTTTGAAAAATAAACTTACAATAACAAAATTTAGAGATAGAAAGAAAGCTTTGAATGATACTTGATTTACATGTATTTGTAACAATCTTTTTTGCAAATAATAAAAATATTTAGAAAAAGGAAGCATAAAACACAATTATTTTAATTAGTATTTGATACCAAATGTTTCCGAATTTCAAATCGAACAGATGTATCTAAATTATTACTGATAAATATTTACTGTTATCCTGTTAATATCAGTTTTGAAGTGATAAACGAATTTCCAGTTTATACTCCCGATTTTCAGTATCTATGGATAGTAAGATCATTCATATAAATCTAAAGGGTTGTGCATTGTATAGATTTCCGTCAATAAATAATTTTAATAAACTGTATCACATCTGATCGTTTAATGAATCTAGTTGATAGAAACGCCATTTTTGGTTGATAAAGAAGAGAGTCACCCATCAGATCCTCTTTAACCTCAACACTCTGATATTTGCGCTAGAACATAAACATATGTACACTTTTACCAAGACATTTCACAGTTCAACTATTGAGTCAGGTAATGTAAACCATAAGTGGTGTGTTCATATATAATTCAAAACCTAGTTTAGTATTCGTTCTACAGCCATATTAACTACTGTGATTATTGAGATTGCGTTTCGTATAATTTTTGGTAGACAAGTTTCTCGTTTCATCCCAAACACTATGAGTAGATTTGATCGATTGGTATTTGCACCTGTGTTATTAAACCAGAGTTGTCTAAGGTATGTTTTGGTTCTTTAAGTTATTCGGCTTGCTGCCAAACTCATCATGAAATGGAATGGGAAGACATAAGTTTTTTAAGCTCATAGATTAACTGTTATACAACAAAAACATTGCAGTGTACAGTGTGTTGCCAGAACTATTGTTAATTCTCATATTGTTTTAGAAATAAAGCGAAACTCTTAAATATGAAAATTCGAAATAAAACAAACAGAAAATGAATGGGCATCCGATGTCATATGAATTAATATCATTAAGAACTGGTTTCTCAATGTCCAGTTAAATATTTATCTGCAAGATAACAGAAACTGTCAGATAAATTGTTTAAACAATTGAAGGCTAAACTTACGAACTCACGTAAATCTTATCTGACAGTTGTATCCATAGCAATGCTATCTGGCAGATACCATCTGACACTTTAACTGGACATTGAGAAACCGGCCCTAAGAGGTTAACCTTGTGTTTACCGTTTCTACTACCTTACCCTATAGTTTTCAGTAATTAATACTTTCAGCCCGAAACAGAAGAAAATATAGATTATGGAAAGCGCTCGTATTATATGTGTTCGAGTGGATACCGGATAATGTATCTTTATTAAAAATAATGAGAAATATATGATCGATTCTTGGAAAATTGAGACGTCATTGCCCAAATCGTCATGATGAATAGCCTCTACTGAAATTAAGTCGTCCTTGATAACAGCTTATAAAAACTCTAAACCAGGTTAGGTGTAATATACATACATATGTATAATAAAAATGAAACGTATTTATTGGCAAGAATTCTCATCAGAACTCACGTTAGCCTGGGAGATATTCTTCCACCGCTTATCCATAACCATGAATCAGAGAGAAAATCGCCAAAATAGGATTTAAAACAGAAATCAACAGTGGATAACAGCTGTTTTTTACGGGATTGTTTGAAAGATAGCGCATTGTTTAGTAGAACAACTGAAAGCGTTGTACAGTCTTAACACCATGGTAAACTGAAAGATGTTTGATAGAGTGAGATATGGTGAACAGCAACATTAAACTGATTCTTTCGTCTTAGGCTCCTTGGTCAGGAAGTAATTTTCTCACAAGATACATCGCCTTTTTTGAGTGATTGTTTCATACATGAATTTTTAAAAAGATTCAGCAATCCTAATTCAGTAGTATAAGATGTGTATATTTGGTGACGCAATACAACTTTTTGTGGTCTTGGTGTTGTCAGACAATCAAGGCATAAATGCAGAATAAAACTAATAACTAATAGTTCAAAAATGACCAAGCGTCGGATCTTGAAATTGAATCTTTGATTTATGTCTAGTGTAACGCCTCGATTCTTACCATGCGTAACTAGTGGGTTGTTGATATTATCTACTATCATTGTCAATAATTCGTTTCATAAGAACCATTTAGGACAGAATAGCATTGCGAACATCTTAGCTGCTGTAGTTATAAACAAAAATCCATACAAAACAGTGAACAGCAACCAACAACATATAAATTTAAACACCTCACTAGTAAAGCAATAAAATGATATTCATAACAGTTAAATGGACAAAAGGATGATAACCAAAATATTTTCATCAGAGAGGAACTCTTTAACAGAGTACGTAATGAGCCTTTTTCAGGAATAAAGATTTTATGTCTCTTTTGAATTCATGCAGACTTGCTTGTTTCTTGTGCTTTGGAAGCTTATTAAAGAATCTGATTCCCATATATTTTCAGTTATAGACAGTATATATACCGGGATTTGCAAAATTGAAGAATAAATTGCTTGTATTGTAACACTTGTGTGAATTAGGTACATCAAAGCAACTGCAATTTTCCTTGACATAATAGCAACAGCTGGTACATATAGATGCAGTGCAGAGTGAGTATGTTGTAATTAATGAAAATATGTTTGCAGTGAGTTGTGATATTAATTGAAGCTATTATTCTTGAAACCTTTTTTTGGATCACAGAGATTCTGTGGGCGCAGTGAGATGCTCTCCAGGCCATTATTCCTTAAGACAAATCTCAGCTTCTTTATAGTGTAGGCAGAAAACTGAAAAATTGAGCGAGATACAGAATAAAAATAGTATATCTGGGCTTGTGCATTAAGACTGCTGATGTTTAGCTTTTTGCTCAGATTTTTGTCAGATCGATTAGGAATTTTACCTTTCAAATAGTTGTTAATTTTAAAGTAGTAAATTCTAAAAGTGGTATCATGAAACAACTTTTAGGATTTACCAATTTAAAATCAAGGATGATAAACTGAAAGTGACTAGTGCAGTAATTTACAGGTAAGTACAAGCCGTGAATTGCTTTTTTTATTATGTATCTCGCTTATTTTTCATTAAAGTATCAAG
The DNA here is from genome assembly GCA_951848785.1 of Callosobruchus maculatus. NCBI lineage: Eukaryota > Metazoa > Arthropoda > Insecta > Coleoptera > Chrysomelidae > Callosobruchus > Callosobruchus maculatus. The sequence goes on along the minus strand of CATOUR010000026.1, from coordinate 6,378,558 downwards.
TCCTCTTGCAATCTTAATTACCTATATACCCTAAATCGATGTTGATTTTGTACGACAACGATATCTTGTGTAACTGTGTATCATCTATCGATCAAATCTACGTCATACAACCACCCACCCGCATGATGCCTGTCGTATCTTAGAGAGTGCGTCGATCGGCTTTTTCGTCATATCTGGTGTGAGTAACGTGACGTTTGGCGGGTCACAAATAGCTGCCACTTTGATGTGTATATGTTGGTTAGGGCGAGAGCAACGAAACGCGCATTGCGGTGGCCAATCAACGCGCCAACAAGCTACTCAAATCCTAAAGAGGGCAGAGGCCGGCCCACCAGGGCAGCCACCGTACTGTGTACTCTATTTTTTCTCTTTCTATCTCGATGTTATCGGCTTTAGCGTTATGTACGAGTATAGTTTATTGTTTCGTAACTCGTTGGCGAAATAGGATGAACAGGTAGGCCTTATGTTGCCATAGATACCTCTATAGCAAAAAATGTAAATTGTATTTCGATCTATGGTATGTAAATTTACGAAAACCCTGACCTGCCACGTACATCAAAAATTTAGTGCAATTTCTATTTCACTAAGAAGCCATTTCTAGATGCTATGTGGAAATGTCTACTTAGTAACTAGAAATTTCAAGATACTAAGTGGAAATATCTAATAGTAAGTCGAAATTTCTATATACTAAGTAGAAATTTCTAGTTAGTAAGTGAAAATTCCTATTTAGAAAGTAAATATTTCTAGTTAGTAAGTAGAAATTTCTCGATATTAAGTGGAGATTTCTACACAGCATAGTAAACAACCAGCATAATATCTCTGAGGATTTCCTATATAAAAATGGTTCCAGAATGTAACCTTGGGATGATTTTACGGGTGTGAAGTCTGGGTAGAGGTGCGAAAATGAAAATATAGATACCGGTACCAATTCGATATTTTTTAGCCAAATAGGCACGTTTGCCTCGAACAGAGAATTTTGTGCAATTGATTACACCCTTCAATAATTATATAACTATTTTTGATACCGATACCGCTACAAAAGTAGCGATACCAGTTTGGAGTCGCTCAAAAAGTATCTAATATAAAAATACTCGATATTAGCGCAGAAATAAAAGTATCGAAAAGGGGAGATGCGCGTGTAAATGCCGCCAACCTGAGATATTGTGCTGATTGTTTACTAAGCTGTGGTAAAGCCTTGCTGGCGACACATTACGTGCATCTACTTATATCCATGAAGTTGGCTAGATATTTTAACTTCTTCTTAAATGAAACATAAATATAGATCGTACACTTGTGAGGTTTTTCCTTCTATACTAGCCATAACTTTTTAAACGTCGTTTCAAATTCTTGCGGCTTAATGCATTATGTCATTTCCAACAAAGGATTGCTCTAAATTTCTTTTTGACTTGATCCGAGGCGAAAATAGTGCTCAATAGCTGTTATTAATGACATAGGGAAGAACTTTTTGTTCCAATAAAACTGGTGAAGGGAGAAACAAAGGTTATCAGAGACGCCGGACAAATATGGTATATATGTATACGTGTACATAACCTCAAATACATGTATCTTTTATGTGCATCTTTTATCTGTCAAATAGAAATATCTAGTTATTTTAAATAGCAATTTCTAATTACTTAGTATCTACCAAGTATCTAGAAATTTCTTCTTAACTATATAGAAATTGGCGCTCATTCTTTAATGTACGTGACCCCTCCGGACTTTCGTATAAATTAGCAAAGTAACTACTGAAGTGAATTGTTTATTATACACCCCGTGTCGAATCCCGAACAAGAAATCGTAAGTAGGTTTCAGAATCGTAAGTACATCCTGACAAGTATAACAAGAGCCGTGAGACATATGAAATAGACATGGATAGCAAGAGACGAGAGGACATGAAATAACGTGTGCGTGTGAGACAGCGGCGAAATTCCCAAGTCTCTTGCTACACTTATCAGGCTGTAGGTTTCATCCATATCAAAAGGAATTGTTCTTAAATTCGCATTTGTTACAGAGAAATCGACTTTTGATGTTTCTTTGTAAAGATAATTGAAACCTCTGTGGCCCACCTACTCATTCTGAATTTATAGCAAAACACGGAGCTTATAGCAAAACACGGAGAGGGTCATTTAGTAGGGTTACGCTCGTTCACAGACCTTTTTAATGCTTTTATCGATAGCTTGCTCGTAAAAATGCAGAAGAAAGTTTTAAATTCATCAACTTTTCACAGGTGAAGCGCCATGTGCCGGTGCTAGCAATCATTGCTCAAAGTTCCAGGATTCGCCCTGGGTGGTTACAATTATAATTGTCTTTTTTTGAGGCAGAATTTCAAATCCATCCTCAGTTTTGTTCACACTTCCAATTTAAGATCCTGTTCTTACGGGTGTTATCAGCTTTTGAATTAATGTAAGTTTAGTTGAATCTCAGTATTTTAACTAAATACAACTGACATATAATTCAATCACAGCCTCCTTGAAAACAAAAAATGTAGGATGAGGTCGCCCACATTGAACCAAATTTTGAAAGTGTTCATGAATGTATGACATAAAAAAATTAAATAAATAGATAACGCAAAACAAATCTCTCAACTTTGAGGAATATGTTGAGTAGCATAAATTTTTCTTATATTTGTAAACAAAAAGAGAAAGGCAAAGCTAAGATGGAGTTGCAAATGATTCATTTTAGGCAACCAGGTGTTCAAATTGAACTCATGGTTTCTTGAGCATTGACCATACCATTGAACCTCCTGCCGTGATATCTGAAGAGACTATTTCAGTAGACGACTCATATTAGGGCGTAAAACAAAGATTAGTCAGCTAGAAACATCAAAATACCGATGATCAAACTGACAAACCAAAGGAAAAAGATATTGTTGGTGGTTAATTATGTGTGACGCCATTGTTTATAATAATGTTCAAGGAAAATTTGGTGGATATCAATGGAATTGGTTTGTATTATAATTGAAGCAAGGAAAAACCATTTTTTGTATGTGCGGCTAATAATAATCGTAAAAATTTATAATGTGATGGGAAACTTTTGATGCCTCTATACAAAGTGGATGCCAACTGACAGTAAACGCAAGCTATCATTTCTGTATATTGACATAAAAGTATGTATTTTTCTTAAATTAACTAAGGTCAGAGGAGTGTGCATCAAAGACATAACTCAATGGTATATTTAGCTTCTAAGAAGTCTACCTGTTCAACCTTTTATTTATCTCTATATTTATTGTAGCTATATCTCTTACTATATTTAGTGTTCTATAGGCGTAAAGGGTTCTATTTTAACGTTTCTACTAAGATGATTGATACTCAAAGAACGATGTAATCCGTAAAAATGAAATATTACTCTTTACTGTACGTACATAGGATAATGTCTACGCATAGTTTTTACTTTTTTCTCTATTGGTCAACTTCATTTCAACATTCCATGTAGTTAAAAATAGAATAAACAACACAGGTATATATAATGCTGTTGCTTTTTGCGTTTAGACTATATTTTTTCAATAACTGAAAAAAATAAATGTTGTACCTATCATATAAATATTGTGCAGAAAATAAACTACATAATATAGTCATATGTATCATAGTTGGCCAATACTACTTGAAACCCTTGGCTTGTTAATTTATTTTTCTATCTGGATAGATATTTTACAAGTTGCTATAATGTAGATAATAATTTTATAAAATACGGTTGATAGTTGATAAGGATACACTGGATGGGTCAAAGTGATAACGAAAAAAATAACCCAGTATTAAGCAATAATGTCTATTTTCGATAACCCTCTTATACCTCAGTCTATTAAGCATTTTATTCATTTCCTTAAGCTTCCAGAACCGTTCTTGTTCTGGTCTCATTTTTATTTTTATGTTGCCTTATATGAATAACAACATGGGCACACAAAAAATGTATTATTCATTTATCCTTATTGAAAACCATCGTTTTATAAATATTGCGTGATTTAAATGAATGCATTTAGATCGTAAGCTTCCCATGTTGAGTGTTTCGTCGTCTAAAATTCAAAGTATGGTATCAAATAAAAAACACTAAACAATATAATGCATTTCACCATTTGTATACTGTCGTCGTTTTATAAACATTGCGTGGTTTAAATGTAAGCATTTGGATCGTAAGCATCCCAGGTTGAGAGTTTCGTCGTCTAAAATTCAAAGTATGGTTTCGAATAAAAAATACTAAACCAAATAATGCATTTAACCTTTCGTATAATATGTATGTAGTGCGAATGTAAACAGTCTCCCCTCTAAACGGAGGAATATATCCATTTGAACTCCTTATCAAACGAAATGGTGTCACATCAACTACTTTTTGCCATGAGGAGTAGTAGTAGTTATAAGGAGGCGAAACCAGGCAAGTACGCCAGCTTAGGCCCTTTTTGCAAACCCCACTGAACCAACACTGAAAATTCTAAAAGCCTACGTCCTAGAAAGTTCCTTGTCGAAACTACCAGATCTCTTGACGAATGTCAGTATGTCCGACCATCTCATTGAACTCCTGGTGCCGAATATCTGAGGTTGCGATACACGGCACATCTTCCCAGGAAGTGGAACGCTGTTTCGTCCTCCTTCTAGTCCCCTACCATTCTCGTAAGTGACAAATGTCTCTTCAGCAGCAATGGCCTGTGAGAACCCCTACCAAACTGTTGGTCGTCTCTGCCTTTATACAAAGCCATAGTGTACGGCCCTTATTAGAGCGCGAGGCTTTCACCAGTTCCTTGTAGGTTTAGTCGTCCAGGGCAACATTGATCTGGCGCCTGGTAATTCCAAGCATCGGCCGATGTAGGAGCTGCCGGCCCCTATTTTTGCTAGACGGTCCGCTCTCTCGCTGGCCGGTATACCAATGTGTCCGGAGACCCACAACAGGGTCACCTTCTTGTGGCTTGCTAGTTTCTGAAGAGCTATAGAACATTCTTGACTGAGAGCTGCCACCGCTCTCAGAGCCGCCTGGCTGCCTGAGCATGTACATAAGCTTTGTTCTGAAGACTGTTCGACTTCCATCAATGTGGCATACACTTCCGCCTGGAAGACAGTCCCTCCAGGCAGAAGCATGCTCCCCGGATCCCGAATCCGCGATTGGTCAGTGAAGCACACCAGACTATGGAGCGGATATTTCACTTTTCCACTCATCCAATCGTCCCTTTCCGAGATGCTTAGTGAGAATCTATTGTCTAGGCTTAAAGTATCTTTGGCTGTTTCCACTCTAAATGATGATATCTGGACTGCTCTACATGAATCGCTCTATTCTGGTGTGACCAACTACTGGTTCTCCTGTCACGCATTCTTAGGCAGGTCGACATCGCCTTGGAGGGTGTTATTTACAACATATTTTCAATGAACGAGGGGTCTATTTGATGTATGAAAGGTATTTTGAGTTTTGATAATCCATTCAACGCAGTTTCGTTCCTTTAAATTGGTGCACTGGTTGCTTGGAAATTACAGCCCCCTCCGGGTGGTGAAATTTTTTATGCCAGAAACTGGTAAATGTGCCTCAATTTCGTTCAGTAAATGACAGTTGGATGTCTTGCTTCTTACAAGAGTTGTTATTATTTATTTTGGTTATTTCTAAGCGAGCATAGAGACGATTGGAAAAACAAAACTCATTTTATTTCATGAATTGCTGCACTATAACTTCTCAATTTTTTTTAAATCTGCTGCATCTTGTAATGGACTGAGGTATTCAGACGACTTATGTATAACGTTGCGTTGACCCTACGTGTGCAAGCGAGGTACTTTGATTGCACAAATCCGCACATTTTTTGACATATTCCACTGATCTTCAATACTATTATGCCTCGTTGAAGATAAAATGTTACTAGTCCACTTCTCTCGTCAGCGAATGAGATTAGATTTGAAACGATTCTAAGCTTTAAAGTTATTCGTAGAAGAATCCTCGCGGGATTCGTCTTGTTGGTGTAAATAAGAATTGTGTATCATGTAAATAAATGTAGGTTGTGTACTAGTAATGTTTTACAAGGTTCAGGGAAAGTTGTATTTTTTCCCAAAAAATATTGTCGTAATGAGCAAAGCATTGATATTGACGTCCGGGCGCTGTTGTGTTCCGTTCCGGGCGATGGTATCAGTCTTGTTGTTTTTGTTAATGTTTGGAACAGTTTATAATCAAGGGACCTATGGAAACAACTTTTTGTATCCTCAAATATGGTATTGCAATTTTAAGCTCATTAGAATATTTAAGAGCTTTTGTTAAAAATACTTGATATCAGGTATCATGGACACATTTGCATTATGACCCCCGTAACGAATAACCATAGCCTTCATTTGATAAGTTTATAACAGGTTTATTTTTGCTATCAAGAAATATTAAGTAATATTTTATCTTTTGGATTGTATATGTAAATTCTGGCACTTATCCTCTGCTTATATTTCTGTTCCATCGCGCTCCACGGCTCATCAATAAAAAACCACATATACTGGAAGATAAATCTTACTTAAGTTTTATGGTGCTTTTAACAAAAACATTATTTTGAATAAGTGACATTTTCTGACAGCTGCGGCAAGAAACAGCTTTTGTTTTTTGTGAACTAATTTCCTAGCTAACTAACGGTGATTCTGAAGTATTAAAGAGCGTTCGGATTTGTTAATGAATCTAGAATGGATCACAATGTTGTGCACAGTGTGGCTGCAACCCTGGATGAGATATTACAGCACCTCATTTGGGTCCCAAAAACAAACCATAAGTAAACCGAAATAAACTTATACCCTACTTTGGCTTGGCTTATAAATTCAACAATCTTTCGTAGTTCCTTTCTGCTCAATCTGAGAGCGTCTGCGATATTAGGACACAAGGGAGCATTCTCTTAGACTGACATGCCCTATCACTCTGTCCAAGCGTCTCTAGGGCTCATTGGACACCCAACTGGTGACCGCTGTCCCTACCATGTTGTATGATGTACCACATGCTGGTTCTGGCCCGATAAGAGGGAGTTCTGAACCTCATTGCAAACTTGTCTGCCCCCTCATTACCACCTACTCCTTACGTGAGTAGGCACCCAAGATAATGTTAGCTTATTGGTCTTCGCCAGTGGATTTAGGGTAGTCTCACACTATTTTTGAAGTATAGTGGTTACTTACCAAAGCGATCAGAGCCGCCTGGCTGCCTGTGTTTACGTAAATAGCCTTTTTACTGTACCCTTTATCTATGCATATTCTGCCGCACTGCATAATTGCGGTTGTTTCTCCTTGAAACACGGTAGTCAGTTTACCTAGGCGTATGTTTGTTTCGCCCAGGCCTACCACCGTATATGCCTCCTCCTGTACCTGATGAGTTTTTATTTTTGGTGCTATCACTGTGCCAGGTGATACCATCCATCATATGTCGAGGTTCTTCTAGAGCCCATTCCATTTGTCACTCAAGTTGACTTGTTGTCACTGCACTCTGTACGCAGCCATTTTTACTCTCCCTCTATGTTTGCTTGAATAAAAAATCCGATCAATGTTCTACAATTTAAGGAATGGGCCATAAGTTTTTCCCAGTCTTCCTATAGTTTGTTTTTGGTTCCCAAATGAGATGCGGTGAGCCTCATCTTTGGGTTACCTTATTCACACATAAGACAAACAGTATCGTGTTCCTAAAAAGCTGGTGTACTATTGGTTCTTATTTTTGTTCGAAAAACTGGTACAAATGACAAACAATGTAACGTATTCAAAATTGATCTTTGTCAAGTTTTGCACTTTGATGGCTACAGAAGTGGCAGTAACGTTAGTAAAGTTTATCGACCTGTACATGTGGTTTTTAACATTAGACAGTGAAGCGGGATGGAATAATATAATATATATTTACCTATCACGTGATCTCCTCTACTTGAATTTCAATACATATTATTTTTGATTTAGCTTGATATACGAACTAAATAAAAATAGAGAGTGCATACATACACATCTAAAGCAATGACAATTTAAACATGCTATGTCTAGGGCATATTCTAAACGATAAATTCTATATGAATGCACAGAGAAAAACGTTGAAACACACAGGAACTTATATGCATGCATCTTCAATATACGTATAAAAACCTAAATATTGGCATGTTGCGTTCGAATTGTTATTTTGAGCACAGATTGGAATATGTGGTTGCCACATGCCGGGCCATGACCCCCTGGTGTCTCTCTGTTTTTTGCTCGTTTAGTTACACTTTTGGGTGACCTTGTCAAATGTTTCTGTGGTGCCTTCTAGCCAAAAAAATATGCAGCAGCTCATAAGGCAAAAAGTTCGCATTCTGTAGTCCTAAAAGTTGTTGAGGGAACAGGAAGAAAGGGCTTATCCCAATTTTTAACTATAGTAATATATATTCACTGTGATTAGTCATATCCAATTGAAAAAAAATTGTTCCCGCCTTCTTTAAGGGCGTGACGACGTCTTCTTCCATTGATAACGGCTAGTTTTTTTTAATGTACAGTGTTTAGTTGTAGACCCTCGACTACATAGTATTAAGAGTTGAGTGATATTTAAATATATAAGGAAAATGGCTGTTGCATTTCGAAGTATGTACAAAATATCGAATTTTTTAAGAAACCTAACAGGTTTACCTTTGTCAACTAGGCAAATACATTTCGTTTTTTAGTTGCTTATCAGTATATGATGGCGTTTTTTTTTTCTTCTTGCTTATCTTTTTTAATTTGTCGCTAGATAATAGTTTGCTAGGAAATCAAGTTGGTGCGAATAAACTTAATGAGTATTGGCAAACGGTAGTCATATCGTCCACGAAGTAGGAAGTACTTAGTCAAGCATATTTTTAGATTCATAAAATAGCCTTAAATTAATTCATAAATGGCTTAGTTTTATCCAATTTTTTATTTGGACATACATATTGTAATAAAATTAGTATGACGTCTGGTAGTGTACTTTTTATGATTTTAAGATATAATGCTTTTTGTAATGTGTTGTCAGTATTTGCCTAGACATACACAGGTCCTGGTTCTAGACCAAATCGGGATTGAATATATCGAACGACGTGTGCAATCAGTTATTTTTCCAGCGATTATTACCGATAAAGAAACTTTGGTAATGTATGACTAGAGAATGACGATAAGCTTCAATATTTTGTACGTCCATATTGATGAAAGGTGCAAGTGACTTTTATTTAAATTTTAGTAGGCTACAAAACAGCTTTTAATAGTTAGGGTCAAACAAAATGGCCGACAATATGGTAAAAGAAATTATTTATATTACATTAACTAAACATATTCAAATGTATAGAGTAGAGATTTCAGATTATGTAATTAATAAACTGTATTACTGAAAGCGTTCACCGGATGTTTTTATTATACCTACCCTATTTGCATTTCAAAGCTCTATTTCGGACATTGTCCATACAATTTTTAGTATCGCGGCGTTTTAGGATTTACTATCTTTAGTCGTCATCTAGTGAGAACTGGTGAATATTTTTCCTGGGACTGTCGGAACTGAAGCCTTAAGGCTTATTGTTCACCAACTCCCAGAGGCGAGACTATGCAGGAAAAGCACCGTTGGTCGTTGAGTGATGCTTAAAGTTCTCTTAAGTAACACTCAAGGGATCCTTGAGGGACCCTCAAGTGTGGCTTTCCTTGTGTATCTGTTTCCTAGACAACATGTGCGATATGGCGGAATTCATTTGGCGACGTTGTCGTATTTCAAATATAATGAATGAATAAGAACCAGAGGCTATCCAGCACGGAATGTGGCTGGTGCATAGGCCACACGATGGGCCCTTTTGCGCCTCTATCCGCGCTAGTTCCTAAGACCTGCCCTTTTGGCAAAGGCAAGTACATTCTTAGGTCCTATCCGTTTTATCTCTATTGGTCCCAAGGTTCTTGAGCCCAGCATAGTCTGCCTGTGATAACCCAGGGTTTCACAGCGACACAGGATGTGTGCCGAGGATTCTTCCTCTTCACCACACCACGTGCACGTTGGGTCGTTGACCACCCTCATCACAAACAAGTGACGCCTGAAGGTATTGTGACCCGTTAATAAGCCTGCTAACAATCTCAAGTTACTCCTATCCAGAGAGAGACAGAATCGTCCTATTCTCTCTCTCTCCTATTTCAAATATAAGTCAATTTGTTATGTCTATGCCTACGCATTTTGATGTTTTCTGTTATCTCTTTTTGTTTTGTGCCAGTATTTCGTGTCTTTCCGGATGTGATACAAACTGACAACACCGTACTCCAAAAGTAACCTACAAAATCGACTTGACTGCAACGAAATGTCATATTGACATGTCATGTTGACATGTCGTTACTTGGGTATTACTCAAGGGAGCCTTCCGTAAGGGACCCTCAATTAAGCTTTCGAAACACAAAACCTTACTTAAGGGACCCTCAAGTATTAAGGGACTCTTAAGTATCGAGTATCGACTATGAATACGACCCTTAATCATCGAACGTCCACGATAGCAGGAACCGGTGCCACTATTCTGGAACACAACGACCACCAATAGAAAAGAATGACAAGTCAGCAAAACGAGAATACTTATTCTAGTAATTTTCATATGGATGATGTTCGCCAGTCCCCATCTGGAGATATCAAATCAATCGAAACGTCGCCGTCGTGATACTTAGAACTTTTATGGACAATAGAAGTTCAAAATAGTACTTTGAAAAATCTGCCTGGTCTATAAATTTGAAACAGTACCTACCTATTCAGATGATTTAGTACATCTCTTAGATCGGTTATGTAAGGTGAGTATCCTAAGAAAAGTGAATAAGGGATATGGATTTCCTGCAGAAGCAAGAAATCCAATGAACAGTGATGCCTTTTCTACATGATGCTAAAGTGCTCAGTTCAGATCTTGAGTTAGTTTCACCTCTTAATCTACCTGATGGTTCAAATCAAGAGATCTCAGCCTGTCACAAATCAATGAAAACAATACGAATTGCTTCCGCATCCCCCGTATTTTACAGACCAGGCCCCCAATAACTTTTCTTTTTGCCGAAACTGAGGCCTATTTTGAGGCTAAAGAAAAATCGTAGTATAAAGCTAAATGACATCGTAAAACTGAGTGACCGCTATAATCGAAGAGTATATTAACTTGAATAATAAAATTGAATTGAAAAATTTGTGTAGAAGGTACTCGGTCAGGCCACTTAAAATAAATAAAAAATAAACACATTTATTTCCATTAGACTTGAAAAAGTATCGGAATATAGTCACATTGGTATAGAAAATATAGAACAAACAGATAATAAGATAGATATGTACAAACAAAAGAGATAAACACAAAGATGTAGAAATCAAAAATAGCTAATCGAGGAAACAGCTGTCAACACTTTCAGGTGTCTTAAAAATTGCAATTAAAATATTTATCCAAGGAATGGAATGGACGTTAATTCTTACTGCACTATAAATGGGCGTTTAAGGCCTTTATAGTTACTGCTTTACTTTATTTTTAAAAACAGATGGAACCTTAATGCTTTTTGGCGAGGTTGGTAGATTGTTGTATAACTTTACAGCAGTAAAATCTGGACCCCTAGATGGCGATGTCAGCCTGTGACCAGGTATGGTGTAATTTGAAGTGTGGCTCCTGTAGATGTACACTGAATAAACCGTCATAATGTTGAGCTCAGTAAATATCGTCCTACAGGATGTTAGACGACTTTTAAAGGTCATGGTACGTAATATTTTTTTATGCCGTAAAAGGACGTCGTTCACCCTCGAACAGTTTCCCCAACATAGCAAACAAGAACTTAATTAGCGATTGAACGTAAGCAAAGTAGTATATTCTTAGAACTGTGATAAGTACTGTGCAATTGCGATGGAATGACAATTTTTTACAAGCATGATCAACTTGATAGTTCCATGAAAGCTGTTGATCTATATACAGGGTGAGTTTTTAGTACCGGCTCGGTCGATAACTCCACTACTGTAGAAGATAGCAAAAAAAGTTCTATATAAAAGCTGTAGCCACGGATATGCTCCTTGCTTAGAAAATATTAAGATTTATACAGAGTGATCCATAACTACGTGGTAATGCAAACGTGCATTCTTTCAAATGAGACACCCTATATATTATTCCTTATTCAAATTCTTCTAATGATTTCCGTTCTTCCAATATAGGGTATTGTTACATTACACAGGGTATTTCAAAAGTTATGACCATTTTTATATCCAAATCGCTGTCAAACGAACTGTATATCAAAAAGTAATGAACCAAAAAATAACTTTTTTTACATGATAAGATTAAAAATATCCTCTAGTTTTAAAATCGGCTATAAAAAAGCCCGCGACGCATATTCGTATACAGGGTGATGTAGAATGCCAAATCCAGATTTTCTCTTTTTTTTTAAATGTAACCCCCAATATTTTATTATACCAAAGAATTGCTTTTAATATTCTCTTTCATCTTTGTATAGCACGTGTTGTACGTACGTCCATCAGTATTCGAGATATTTCGATTTTTTTGTAAATTTAGAATATAGCTTCTGTTTCTGTACTGAAATTTAGTTATTTTGAGGAAGTACTGTCGTATTTGTTTTTTATTTAACGAACAACTAAATTATAAAATCATGTATTTGATGAAGTCAAAACCCAAAATCATCGAGATAATAGAGTCAAGTATGCTGAGGAAACAATTTTGTAGGCGTGATACATAAAATGTCAAGCATATTTATCAGGTAGGCTTTGAAGAATTGACAGTTTTTATAACCTGCTCAATAATTCCGTACTGTGTGAAAAACCAGCTTTAAAAATTAATTTTTCCATTGAGGGTATTTAGGAGAGTCTTTGAGAAATTGCCTACTTGCCTCTAGAATATATGACCTATGAACAGCAATATCCAGAACGTAGGCACTCTAAAACTAATGCGTTTGAAAGATTGAAGAATCATCTTATTTGAACTGTGTCGTTTAATATTTCATAGCCTACCTGATTGCATGACGTCTATAAAACTGTTTCCTTAGCACACTTGACCTATATTATCTCGTTAATGTAGTGTTGTGACTTGATCAAGTACTATTATGGCCTTATATTTTAGTTGCAAAAATAAAATTTGATGGTATTTTCTCAAAATAAATAAATTTTAGTAACCAAATGGTATATTTAAAATTTGTAGAAAAGTCGAAATATCTCAGAAACGTATGAATGCAGGCATAACAAGTGCTATACAAAGATGAAAGAGCATATTAAAAGCAATTCTTTGGTATAATACATTATTGGGGGTTACATTTAAAAAAAGAGAGAAAATCTAGATTTTTCATTCTACATCACCCTGTATACGAATATGCGTAGCGGGCTTTTTTATAGCCGATTTTAGAACTAGAGGATATTTTTTATCCATCCGTGTTAAAAAAATGATTTTTGATTCATCACTTTTTGATATACGGTACGTTTGTTTGTTAGCGATTTGGATATATAAATGGTCATAAGTATTGAAATACCCTGTATAATGTAACAATACCCTATATTGGAAGGACGGAAATCATTAGTAGAATTTGAATAAGGAATAATATATAGGGTATCTCATTTAAAAAAATGCATGTTTGCATCATCACATTGTTTACCCTGTATAAATCTTAATATTTTATGAGCAAGGAGCATATTCGTGTCTACAATATTTATATACAACTTTTTTCGCTATCTTCTCCAGTAGTGGAGTTATCAACCGAGCCGGTACTAAATACTCACCCTGTATCATCCAAGATATTTAATTACGTTACTTGACTCGAGTTTTTAGCCAAAATCATGACCTCTTAGCTAACGCTAATTACACTTGCTGCCAAGGAAATGCACTGCCAAGCATTTCAACCCCTCAAGTCGCTCCAGTAAAAAGTGGACTTCTAACAATATAATTTTTATAAAAAATTCATCATAACATTTCATGATACGGAGTTTCTCATCTTTTCGAGAATCGACCCATCATTCTTGCCAATCGTGGGTGCCACTTGCTCCTCGTACTGCTTGAGAATTAACTCACCCTCCCTTGTATAGGAAGGATCAAACATTCGTCCTTCTGGATTCTCTCGAAACAGGTATTCGGCTAAGTAGTCTAAAGGGTCGTCTGGCCTAATTTTTGCAACTTCTATTAGCCCTTTCGATAAAACAGGAAATACGTATTTCATCAGATAATAACGGAGTGGCTCGCTCTGAGCAACCAGTACCTTTTCCTCTTCCATCTGAAGTTTTTCTAACGTTTCTACCCATTTCTCCATTTTATCTTGATACTCTTTCCTAGCCTTTTCTTCTAACAACTGTTGAAAAAATTTTATTTAGATTGTGTAAAGTTAGACCTTTTTTCTAATACTATATACAGGGTGGTCCAATAAGTGCGGTGCTGTCTTACCGTTTAAATTAGAAGAAAATGGCTTAGATAAAAAAGTTTCTTTTCAAATGGTCTACTTGTAAAAAATAACTTCAAAGATGGCGGACATCCGGATATACCAGAAGTAGGTATCAACCACAGCATAGTAAACAAGCAGCACAATATCTCTGAGGATTTCCTATATAAAAATGGTTCCCACAGAATTTGACCTTGGGATGATTTTACGGCTGTGAAGTTTGGATAGAGATTCGAAAATAAAAATATCGATACCGGTACCAACTCGATATTTTTTAGCCAAATAGGCGCGTTTGTTTCATACAGAGAATGGGCCTATACCGTGATCTCAAATTGATCAATTTATTTACTGCGGTATTATTTTTGATGATACATAGGACCGTTTACTGTAAAAAGTCAGCAGAAAACTTGATCCAAATGAGAATAACACTAAAAAGAAAATTGTACTGTAATTTGAAATAGCCGATGATGACGTCACCTGTAGGAAACCAATGAGAAGCGTCCTTTCTGTAGGGAACCAATGAGAAGCGTCCTTTTGTGGTCCGATAACTACGAGCGGATGCTATTGTTTTGTACCAGTGAGCTCTTATTGGTTCCCTACACGTGACGTCACGACCTGGGCGGGAAGTGTATGGATTCGAAAAATTCAATATTTAGAGCAATTTTTTTCGGTTATAAATACGATAGAAAAATTTTGTAAAATTATTTATGGCATCTACGTGGTGTCAGGGTTCGTTTAAGCCAATAAACCAAAAATGTGGTATAGGCCGATTTCGTGCAATTGATTACACCCCTCAATAATTATATAATTATTTTCGATACCGATACCCCAGCAAAAGTATCGATACCAGCTTGGAATCGCTCAAAAAGTATCTAAGACAAAAATACTCGATATTAGTGCAGAAGTACGAGTATCGAAGTATCGTTAGCAACCCTACAAAAAATCATCCAAAAGTGGGGATGCGCGTGTAATTTCCGCCAACCTGAGATATTGTGCTGGTTGTTTACTATGCTGCAACTTCCTTATTTTAAATAGAACACCCTGTATATTATTAGATTTTTTAATTCAGCATTGATTTTTAGGTCCAGCTTGTTAACTATACTTTATGTCTACAAAGCTTATTTTCGAAGTTATTCAGCAATCTTTAGAAAATTTGACGTTTGTAGTACTTTACAAAAAATGTTAATATTTCGGAAACGAAGTACGACAGAAAGATCCAGGTTTCGGTTTTAAGACGAGCAAGAAACATACTTGTGATTCAGTAAGATCGTTGTTTCAAAAGCATATTAAATCAATAGTCTGGCAATTTTCAAATTTGAAAAGTTTAAACGTCAATTTTTTTTCAAACGGGATGGTATAATAAGATTCACATCAATGGATGCAAAATTAAATTTTCTTTCACTTCTATCTCTCTTTATCTTTTATCATCTGTGGTTCTGTCTTCAATGGTTTTCAAGATATTTACGGTTCTGTAATTATTACGTATTGATGCGTAGGAATTGGAAAAATCGCAGAAGTCGCAGACGAAACAATTTGCTGGAAACTTTCAATCGAAAGTGTTTCGGCCTCTAATACTAAAATGTTCAGGCGCTCTAGCTCCACCTAACTGTAACCACATCATTCTTAAACACTCCAGTGGTAAATTTTCCAGCAGGTTTTCCAAATTTTCATTTAGAAAACATTAGTTTATTATGCAGTTTCCATTAATACCGCACCGAATGTTTAGACTCCATGCTGGTGGTTGTCAACAAGCCTCTCAAAATTTCTATTTACGTCGGCATAAAATGTGAGAAGGAAACATGTACTTAATGAAGATAATCAGTTTTACGTTCTCGCAATTGTATTGAAGATCCGCATAGCAGTACTACAGCAGAAATTAGTCGCTTTTTGGACAATGGTCAAACATCTGTGAAAATGATCTTAACGAAGAACAAATGCAGCTAAATCAAGTACTTGAAAGACAAGACGTTGAAAACAAAATGAATTTCTGTAATTGAGGTTTTGAATTAAGAAAAAAGTACCTTTTTGTGATAAATGGAAAGATCATATATAAGTTTTATAACAAAACTGTTTTTGTTTTCTTTTTTTCGCAATAATTCAAAAGTTATATCAAAATAAAAATGGGTTTTTGAATCGAGTACCGAAAACACGCCGACGGCTCCCGAACCCGTGTGACGTCACCATGGCGGTAAGGATGCTCCTTTGACCAATGACGTCCTACTCCGATACTAGATTCTAGATTCCCAGCCAATCACGAAAATACGTACTGCTGAACTGGTAACTAGTGTATATTTGTTGCAACACAGCCGATAAATGAAGTTTGCAACTCGAGACGAAGTCTTCGATCGAAATAAATATGTTTTTGTACGTTTGAAGTTGAAGTCAGATTACAGATTGCAGTAAGTAAGTTACCTAATCAAATATGTTTCGTTGAAAAGATCTCCTCAATCAAAGGATGGATGGTTAGAGAGTCCGATAGTGGATCTCAGGATCTTTGGGGTCTTTGGATCGAAACCCGGGCCTTCCAACTTTTTTTTTATTTTTTTTATATCACAAATTTTATTGATGTGCTTTTTGCACTTGTTACGCACATTTTTTCTACGATCAACATTAATATGTGCTTGAATCAAATTTTGTTAGACATATTACTTGCAATGCACAGTGCAAAAACTAAGTACAGGAGGCGGTGGACAATTCAAAAAATCAGGAAATGAGGTTTGTCCGTCAATATCAATCGCCATTAATTTTTTTTTCAAATGTAATAGTTGGTTAATAAAACAAAATCCCTTCATTCATTCAATTCATTCATTTTTAAGTATTTTAATGTAAAAAAAGTAACTCAAACTCGTAATCACATTCTGTTTATCACTTGGTATTATTATTTATTTAACTTTGGGCAATGAAGCTTAACAATATTAAATTTTCATAAAAATTTAATAAGCACTGTGCAGTGTAACAAAATTTGATTCAAACACATATTTATGTTGATCATAGAAAAAGTGTGCGTAGCAAGTGCAAAAATTTTTTGAGAAAAAAAATAAAAAAAGTAGGAAGGCCTGCGTTTCGATCCAAAGACCCCAATATCGGACTCTCTAACCACTGGGCCATCCTCGATTGAGGAGATCTTTTCAACGAAACATATTTGATTAGGTACTTACTTACTGGAATCTGTAATCTGACTTCAACTTCAAACATTCAAAAATATATTTATTTCGATCGTAGACTTCGTCTCGAGCTGCAAACTTCATTCATCGACTGTGTTGCAACAAATATACACTAGTTACCAGTTTAGCAGTACGTATTTTCGCGATTGGTTGGAAATCCAGAATCTAGTACCGGAGTAGGACGTCGTTGGTCAAAGGAGCATCCTTACCGCCATGGTGACGTCACACGGGTTCGGGAGCCGTCGGCGTGTTTTCGGTACTCGATTAAAAAACCCATTTTTATTTTGATGTGACTTTTGAATTATTGCGAAAAAAAAAAGAAAACAAAAACAGTTTTGTTATAAAACTTATGTATGATCTTTCCATTTATGACAAAAAAAAATTTATTCAAAACCTCAATTGAGGTCATGCTCGAGCCTAAGAAGATGCATTCCTGCATTTCATAATAATGACCATGTGAACTGGCATAATTTTCATTTTACGCCCACGTAAATCCAAATTTTCGGAGGTTTGTTGACAACCAGCATGAAGTCTAAAAATTTGGGGTGATATCATTGGAATCTGCATAATAAAGTAATGTTATTTAAAATTTTCTGAATGAAAATTCGGAAAACGTGCTGGAAAATGTACCACTGGAGTGGCAGCATGTAGGTTAGGGACACAAACTACAGTTACAATACATAAATTCGCCAATACTCTACACAAGGTATAGCCTTCAGAGTGGCACTGTTTGTCTCACTAATACTACGTTCCAAAATCCCATCTATCCAGTGAGCAGATGAATTTTCGAGGATAGTCACGTGATTCCAGATGTTAGGGATGTTGGAATATTTATGAAACGGCAAAGATCTTTTTTTGACAATTTTGACATATCACATATGCTGTGCTGTTTTCTCAGAGTCAGAGTGTCAGGGTAGTCGTACCCGTTAGAATGTCAATGCATACAAATAAAGCAGAATAGGTTATGTTAAGTTGTTAGCTGTCAAGTGAAAAATATCTCTTGACAGTCTTGACACAAAGGTCGCTAAAATCTCAATTTGATTTCCGAGCAAAACGATGCCATCCATGGCCTCGGAAATGCAATACTGGAACACAGATTTTTGTTGACAGTTTGATGTTGAGTGAATACTGAAACGCTACAGAGCAAATCGAGGTCTTTGATGGGATTTTGGAACGTAGTATAAGTACAAATAAAGTAATAATAATGTGGTTAAAGTTAGCTAAAACGCCTGAATATTTTATTATGAGAGGCCGAAACACTTTGGATAAAAAGCTTCCAGCAAATTGTTTCGTCTGCGAGCCACGGCACCTATGATTTTTCCGTTTTCTACCGACCAAAACTATCGAACATAGAACCACAGATGCCCAAATAAAAGTGAAAGAGAATTTAATTCTGCATCCACCGATTTGAAACTTCCCATCCCATTTGAAAAGAAAGTTTTTAACTTTTAAACTTTTCAAATTTGTATGTTTCCTGTTCGTTTTAGAGCCGAAAACCACATCTTTCTGTCATACTTAGTTCTCAAGATATTAAAATTTTTTATAAAGTATTACAAACGTCAAATTTTCTAAAGACTGCCAAGTAACTTCGAAAGTAGGCTTCGTAGACATAACGTAGTCAACAAACTGGACCTAAAATTCAATGCTGAATTCAAAAACATAATAATATACAGGGTATTCTATTTAAAATAAGGAAGTTGATAGCTATTTCCGGTATATCCAGATGTCCTTCATCTTTGAAACTATTTTCTACAAGTAGACCATTTGACAAGAGACTTTTTTATCTAAGCCATTTTCTTCTAATTTTAAACGGTAAGGACGCTAGATGGCACCCCGCGCTTATTGGACTACTCGCAGGTAAAAGGTAAAATCCAAACACTGAAAAAAAGGATGCGATTCATGAAATGCGACAAGAGAATAATAGCCGAACCCATTTTCATTTATCACTTTATAAAAAAAAATACAAATCAATAATAGGTAGTCCCTCTATGTTGATGAATGCAGTCCTCTAGCCTACGCAGTATGCTCGTAATCTGGTTGAACTGATTGTTAATAAACACTAGAGGTAGAACAGTGTCCCAAGCTACCCTCACACAATGTTCTAGTTTATCTATCGTTGTTCTAGTTCGTCCATCGTGATCGGAGGATTGGATAAATCGCGAATGTAGCGACTTATCCAATCCCATACTTTTTCAATTGGCGTTAAATCAGGTGATTGTGAGAGCACCCTGTCAGCTGCCTATGGGAACCTCATTGGGAAGGACGCCCATTATGTTGCTCGAAGAAACCCTCTTCGAGGTCTGGGAAAATTCCTAATTCCTCATTCACATAATGTTGGGCCGTCATTGTGAATAACAAGAAGCTCTAAGTTATAAATAATGATGTTCCTTGTGATACGTTTAGCGGCAGTCATTGCTAAGTACAGTGAAGGTCGACCTTACTTGGGATCCTCTACTATTGGTATATCCTCTGTAACCTCCAGTAATTTATGTATATGAGGTACACAGCACGCAATGATCAGCATATCCAACTTTTTGGTGTTAGATTTGTACTAGAGAGGGTACCACTAAGGTACACAGCACGTATCCTTTCAGAAGGCGTTCAATAATATCACCCCCCACAGGGGTTGAAAAATGACATTGATACATGTTATAGTTGGACCTCCCAATAACATGTATAGAAAACGTTATCCGTTTTAAACAATTTTTTAACGATATGACGAAAATGGCGTGAAAAATCGGACTTTGAGCTGAAATTTCTGATAAACTGTTCAGCAGAAACGGATGGCAGTATTTTTTGTGTTGTCTAAAAAAACAAAGACTTTTCCAGTTCCGACCGGTTTCATCGCGATTCTTTTCAACAAAATCGGTATGCGCAAACAGCCCGTAGATTTCGGATGACGATTTTTTGGAACATTAGTTGGTAGGTAGCTACCGCATTTTCATTCGGTTACTTAACGATTTTTTTCACGTTTTAGCACCCCCCCCCCCTCTATCTCCGATCCCTCCCATTTTGGAGTTATGGTGCAATGACAAAAAAGTTTCCAAACTGCCTCTAGAATTCAAATACCAAGCGTCATTCGGTTTCTTTCTGGACACTAAAATTACGCGTCATTGCCAACTATAAGCTAATTGACATTGAGGAGGCGAACCTATTGGAAGAAATAAGAATAGCTGTGCGCGACAATAGGTCAAAGAGTCGCCGTGGCACTGACGACCTATCTCACTCTAATCCGATACCCATACCTCAATAGAATAAACGGATAGTGAATAATACAATGGGCCTATACCGTGATCTCAAATTGATCGATTTATTCACTGCGGTATTATTTTTGATGATACACAGGACCGTTCACTGTAAAAAGTCAGCAGAAAACTTGATCCAAACGAGAATAACACTAAAAAGATAACTGTACTGTAATTTGAAATAGCCGATGATGACGTCACCTGTAGGGAACCAATGAGAAGCGTCCTTTCTGTAGGGAACCAATGAGAAGCGTCCTTTCGTGGTCCGATGACTACGAGCGGATGCTATTGTTTTGTACCAGTGAGATCTTATTGGTTCCCTACAGGTGACGTCACGACCTGGGCGGGAAGTGTATATGGATTAAAAAAATTCAATATTTAGAGCAATTTTTTGCGGTTATAAATACGATAGAAAATTTTTGTAAAATTATTTATGGCATCTACGTGGTGTCAGGGTTCGTTTAAGCCAATAAACCAAAAATGTGGTATAGGCCCATTGTCATGATTTACTAAGATAATAACTTACTTGCTTCTCAAGTCTTTCCTCCTCCTCTCTGAGCCGACGTTGTTCCCTCTCCAGCTTCCGCAGTCGCTCCATCTCCTCGGCACTGAGCCCAAAACCGGGAATAGGCTCTCCAAATATATCCGACACGTAGTCATAGATGCAATCAAGATCTCTCTCTTTTTCCGTCTCTTCATCTATTAGAGAGATTACGATCGGATGGATACCAATCTCGTCAAAGAAGTTCAGCATGGTGTTGCGTTCAGTGTTGTTTTCTCGAAACTCAAGAAGGCGGTGTAGCATCGACTCTTCTTCGTAATGAGTTCCCTAAATAGAAGAAAATATATAGAAGAACTATAAACTATATCTTACGGTCAAGTTTTCTTAGTAGTGGGGGGAGTTAGGATTTAGTTGTTCTAATAGTTGCCGCTCAGCGTTAAGACATATTATTGTGCACCCTCAGTCAAGGGGATCAGACGGAGTCATCATGTTCTCCTGTCTTCCCTCCTGGCCTACATTCAGACAGGAGTTCCTGCTTTCGCTCAGGGCAGGACAGTCACAGCACTTTCTGCATAAACGATTTGCCACATCAATCTCCAGGTACAATTAACGTGCAATAAATCCAACCACCTTTCGTAGTCTAGGTATTAGAACACAAGGGTCCCCTCCGCATCCTCTTAAGACTCAACATTCTCCGCCACTCTGTCCCCAGCGCTTCAGGTGCTCATTTGACAACGGGTTGACGCCCTTCTGGTGACAGCTGTCCATTCCATGTTGATATGATATACGCTAATAGTTTTGTTGGTTATGGCTTGATGAGAGGAGCTTTGCACCTTCCTTGGCACACCTTTCGGGCCTCCATTTCTACCTATTCCTATGTGAATGTGACTAGTCTAGGCACCCAAGATGATGTTACCTTGTTGGTCTTCGCCAGTGTCTTTAGAGTATTATGGCAGTCCCGCCCAATTTTTGAAGTATAATGGTTACTTCGCAAGACCATCGAAGCCACCCGACTGTCCAAGTCTACATAGATCTGCATCCTTTATCTATGCATTGTAACGGTTCGATATTTCTTTATCTGAGTCAGTACGCAATTTTCATTTTAAGACGCCCTGTACAAAAGGAATGATGCCTATGTGCAAGATAATGATATCCCCATATGTTAGGAAAATATCTGAAGAGCAAAAAATAAGAAATTTTCGAGATGGCGAAAATGTAGCGGTCGTCTTCAGCACTTGCAAACCTGACGGGTTATTTTATGGGTGCGTGTGTGTGTGTGAAGCCCCATAACATCTAAGGTAATCTATTATAGAAAATCTAGTAGATCTTGAATTAATTATCATCATTTATTCCAATCTATTTAGAAATTTATTATCATTGTAGGTTTCTTTTGCCACCGGCACGTGCTCTTCTGCCGTATGCCTGTATTTTAGTCAGTCCAAATTTTCTGATGCCATCAGCCACCATCCACTGCTCCAGTCTGCTCATGCCCAGTATGTTCGTCCAGAACATACTGGTCTGTAGCTAAGGCTGTTAGTCAGAATTTTTCCTTCTTCAATACCACCCTTGACCAGAGAGGACAAGCCTATTGCTTCTACTCATAAAGAAAAAGCAGACATCTTAGGGAGGCTTTTCGAAGCCAGTTCAACTGTAGACTTCCAAGGAAGTACTCCAACCACCACCATAAACATGAAATCGAGAATGGCAGAGGTCAAATTTCAACATCAAGATGTAAAAGCATCCTCCAAAATCTAAACACTAAGAAAGCTACTGGTCCTGATAAAATTCCAGCCATTGTCCTTAAGCGCTGTGCCACTGAGCTTGCACCTCTTGTTTGTAAGCTCTTCAAACTATTGTATCAGCGATGCGTGTTTCCTGCTGCATGGAAGATTGGCTTCTTACAAACCATTCCTAAGAAAGGCAAAAAACCCCAGCAACTATAGACCTGTGGCTCTTCTCACCATCATGTCTAAGGTTATGGAGACTGTCATTAACACACAGCTCCTGAAATACCTGGACAACAATAGCATCATAAACGATCACCAGTATGGCTTCCGTAAGCACAGGTAGGTCTACGGGACCTCCCCTTGGCTTACGTCACTCACTTATGGAACGATAGAGTGTAGCATGACGGACTTCTGGTCAAGCTTGCTACCTATGGACTGCCACCTGACCTGCGCCAGTAGCTGAATAGCTTCTTGAACGACCGATCTCTGTTTGGTGTAGTCGAAACCCGTTCGACAGACGAGTTTTCAATAAACACCGGCGTTCCTCAGGGATCTGAACCTATCCCCTACAATGTTTCTGCTGGAAATAACATCCAATCCAATCTACAGCTTCGCAGACGACACATTAATATCGTGCATGGAACTAGGCAAGCCACTATCACCCCAGGAGATGGTACCTACGTTGGCGACAGCAACAGGCCTCACAGGTCAACCTAGATATCAAGCTTCTGGACAGAGAGAGCCTAACCTCACAAAGGATCTCCACAGCCTGGAACATCGAAGAAGGGTGGCTGACCTGTCCTTGTTTTACAGATTCTATCACGAAAGATGTTCGAGTGAGCTCTTCCAGATAATAACACCAAAAGCACACCAAATGCCGTCCGAACAAAGAACACTAGGGAGTCTCTACGAGAGCATCTTAACAGGTCGAGGTCCCTACTCCCTAAACCAATCTGCTCCAGCATTCCTTCTTTTGGAAAACTTCGACGCTGTGGAATGAGCTGCCGAGCAATTTGTTTCCCTACGGCTACAACCTGCGGCATTTCAAATCTAACGCGATACTTATCCTGTCGTAGCGCATCTGCAGTGCCATAGGCTTTCAGCCTTCGCGGGAAGCAGACCATAAAAAATATATAAACCATCAATAATTTATACTTTGGTCAATAAAGAATTTCGGCAAAAACTAACCAATAGGGTAAATTCGTACCTCATATCAAACAGCTGTCGAAACATAAACCATTCTTAAGGGACACTCAAGTATCTATTGAGGAACTCTTGAGTATCGACTATGAATACGGTCCGTTACTTTTACCTCAATATTGAACAAAGTGTGTTTTTTAAAGTGTATTTCAATAATCGCGGTAGACAGTATCACCCGTAGATCCTCATCGCACTGGGAAGTACCACTCCGCCCACATTAGTGAGGTGAAATATCCGCATGCTTCCCAACTTAGGTTGCGGGTCAGATTCCATATTTATCCTTTACCACACTTTTTCTTCAGATTTGATAGCAACACTGATGATGAACCCTTCGAGCGCAAAAATGTTGTCCGGACTTAAAGCCCCTTCTCATTCCGTATGTCCTGGAGGAGGGTGTCCTCAAGGAAACATTGTGAGCGACAAGCTATCTTGCACGAACATCTGCGGGATCAATAGCAATAGCACTATTTGCAGTCTACTATACCCGCTATGCTTTTTCTGATGGAAACAGAAGTTTCCTAGTGGACGCCAATAAATCATCTAAAATGTCCAAACAACGGGTGTCACCCTTTCCTGAGGAAAAATGGAGCAGTACTGGCCTTTGTACGTACCTATCCTGCTCAAGTGTGCCCACTCTAGAATTCGTCAGAGAGGCTAAAGATGAACCCGAAATCATTTCCCAGGTTCATCTGCTGCCTCTACCACTCACCTTCGGACAACAACTGAACTTCCTAAATAGTAACTATCCATCTTTGGATGTAGCTCTCTTGGGTTCACAATAAATCCTAGTTGGGCTCCAACAAAACTGATGCAGCGGGACGAGCCGTTGAAACATTCGCTATGAGCGATGGACTGACACATCCCCACTCTTTCCTCGTGTCTCCTTTACAGGCGTATACAAGGGGGGGGGGGGTAACAGGGGTAAATTACCCCCCCCCCCCCCCAAGATTTTCTAAAAAAAACTCGATTCAACTTTGACTCATTTATTTAAGCAATTGTCGCACGGATATCTAATATATTTCCATTGGTACATAATCAGTTGAATAGAGAGTTTTTCGACGTCCGTTTCCTGACGTTATTGCACGTTATCGGCCATTTGTGGCATGCGCAATTCTCCCAAAATAACCGAATCAGCGAATACCCGATAAAGTAGTACGTTAGCTACGGAAGTTTACGGTACGATATGATTACGTGCGGCATTGACAGGTCTAAACCACTATGCGGCAATGAGAAAAGAACCGTGATGATTTTGATATCAACAATACTTATTTTGTAGTTTATCATTGTACAAAAGGATCAGGTTTTCTTCCGTCAATTTTATTTGACAGTATTATCCAATAAAAGTTACAAAGTTAGGTGGTAGTGGTAGTGAAATCTGAACTGTCATGCTTCGGGGATCCTTCATAACCTATTTTTTATTTTGCTTGTGGTGTTTACTTGTTGCATGTAACATTTCTTTGACATTTCCGACCAAATCGATCATAATGTGAGGTTAAGTTAGAATCAAATAGGTCCAATAATTGTTAGTGTCGATTGTCGAATAACGCAACGATACACGTCGTTATTCGAAACACACTGCGCATGCTCAGAATAATGTTTTGCGGATAGCGTCGTCCCAATTTTTAGTCGCTCAAAACCTCTCTAATGTCCTATACAACGTGGTAGCTTGTCACAAAAATTTACCTAACTCATTAATTACCTGTTTTGAAAATTGCACCGACTAGGAAAGTTAAAACACTAATTAAAAAGATAGAGTACGTGTTGTGGCTATTAGGGTACCTGACTGGTGAGTGTTCATGATCGTTTAATTTTGTATGTTGTGCCAATAAAATGTTGACGGATGATATACGTATTACATATTATTTGTATTCCGTAAAATTAAAATTGATTAGTGCATCAATAGATTTTTCATTTCATCTCCCTAAAATACCTGATACTCCACTGTTTCGCTTGAAGTTTATATCTTCTTTTTAATTTTAACACTATTAACATTTTCCTTTTCTCTTGCATCAACATCTTTCACGAAGGTATTACAAAAAATGGTGTAAGCACACGCAACTTCATGCCCCGCTACCCCCCTAAGACTGAGGTCTGGATACGCCCCTGGTCTCCTTACACTTCACCAAGTCAAGTTCCCTTCCATGACTGATCTGTCAGAGGAAGCTCACCCAAGCCGCAAAATCTGGAATTACGGCCATGTTGGCTGGAAAGGCCTGAGAGACTTTTTGCTAGCTTTCTCTGGAACAAGGTCTGCTTTGCACTACACGATGTATCGACTGTCTATTCGGAAATCACAGAGGTTATTCATGTCGGCATGAAAGCATTCATCCCGCATACAATCAAAACACCCAAACCAGACGGTCGGTTATTCAAAGTCACACACAAGTCGCGTGGTACAGATTATCGGCAAAAAGTTCTGGCTCACCGCACTTACTTAAAGAACTCCACCGTGAACAGACAGGCTGATGTTGAGTCTAGGTACAAATACACGATGCCAAAATAAAATAGAAGGTTATGTCGAATCCCAATCCTTTTGGCGTCCTCCTATCACATGTGTGGATAGAACAATCGCAACACCTTCTAAGGACAACGCCGAAATATTTGCCAGACATTTGCAACAAAATCCACAATAAATGTCCCTCCCACTGTCCAGATTCCATCAAAGCCGACAGTTCCTCAAGCGAGATAACATTTAAAACCAGAACCAGCCCGGAAGGTGTTACAGTCACTTGACATCAATACCTAAGGCCTAAATAGTAACTATCCGTCTTTGGAGGTAGTTCTCTTGAGTGACTACAACGTTCACATTGAAGTCTGGTTGAGTTCCAACAAAACTGATGAAGTGCCCCAATCTTTCTTCGTGTCTCCTCAGACTTCACCAGCCTGCTGGATCTTGTTCTGATGACACATTCTGTCCCCGTCCCAAACCGCCCAAACCGCAAGCCTGACTTTTTTCTAGCTTTCCCTGGAGAGATATCCGCTTTGCGAAACACAATATATCAACTGACTCTTCGGAAATCACAAAGGTTATTCATGTCGGCATGGAACCGTACATCCCGCATGCAATTAAAACAGCCAAACTGGGATCCAAGGGCTAGTTTGACAAATCCTGTGACACAGATCGTCATCAAAAAGTTCTAGCTCACCGAGTTTACTTACAGAACCCCACCATCGAGAACAGACAAGATGATGTTGAGTCCAGGGAACAAATGCAACGAAACGCCAAAAGCTAACACGGTGCCAAAATAAAACAGAAGGTTACGTCGCATCTCGATGACAGCGGATCCTTCTGGACTCTGACCAAACAAATCGAGGGAACCTTTTCGAGAAGCAGCTTTGCTCCTATCACATGTGCGGATTGAATGGTTGCAACAGCTTCTAAGGACAAAGCCGAAGTATTTGCCAAGATATTTGCAATAAATTCCACTAAAATGTCCCTCCCAATATCCATGAATGATGAGATGACGTTTAAAACCAAAACAATCACTTGATACCAATAAGGTGACTGGGTCCGACATGATCCCCGCTTTAGATGTCTTAAAACTCTGGCATTTTGCGAAAAGACTGGAAGTCAGCTTGTATTAAGCCGGTGCCAGAAAAGGGACCCAAATAAGCTCATCCGACTTACTACAGACCTATATAGCTCTGCGCCCTGTGATCAGCAGAATCAACCAAGAGCTCATGAAATACCTTGAGCCCCTAAACTAGTTGTTATGTTACATAGTGTTTTGTTAAAATCCGTTTTGAATATAGTCTAAGATCCGAATATAAGACGACCTTCACCGAGCTGGTTAATGGATGAAAAGCATTTTATATTGAATTTAATATGTTAAAAAACATATAGCGAGTGGGTTGGCCGAAAAATTTCAGTCCAGGATATGATTAATTAAATATTGAAAAATTAATTTTTTTTAAACATTTCACTGGTTTGGTTAATAGACAAATCACATACCAATCGAAAGTATGAAGCCCATAGAATATGCAAACGTTAGGCTGGCTACGTTTTTTTTCCGTCCCAACTATAGGGTAGGCAGGTATAAACAGGTACATCAATAATAGTAATTTGCACCGGTGTGGTTAATGCATGAAACTTATATCAAAATGAAGATAATTTTATTGCAAACACGTCGATATAGGGTTGTCTGCAAGAAAAAGTCTGGAATTCCGGTTGTCGAATTTTAAAGATCAAAATAATGCTGCCAGTGAGTACGGGCGCCAGAGAGGTCCGAGCGAACTATCCCACGATACATATACTACTTCTACTAATATTTTAAACAAAAAAAGCTAAATACAGTCACCAAGTATTATTACTCAACAAATAATGTGATGATATAAGACAACAGACAGGTGTAGTTCACAGACAGTCGTCAGACAAAAATATAGACGAATTTTACCTGTATCTCCCTCTGTGGCAGCTTCATCACCCTCTCGCACAAAAAGTCGTCAGTTCCGACTAGGCTAACCACGTAGTCGGGCAGAATCTGGTTGACAGCGTTGCTCATCATGCCCATATCTGCATCAGTTTGTCCCTCTCCTCCCATGCCGCCCTCCCCTTCCATTGGGGGAAGTACACCACCACCTCCTTCTCCACCTTCTCCAGCCATTTCTGTCTCGGCAACTTGCCCAAAAATTTCGCGAGCCTGCAATAATATCAAATAGTACTAGTTCTTTCTCTTGCAGATTCTTCCCTCATATAAAGAAACTTTCCACACATTCTCGCTAATAACAAACATTTTGAAGTTAATAAGTTCTTTACATTCTGATGATGATACTTTCTAATTCAAGGAACACTATAACTTCTTCTCTGCAATTGTGACAATATACTACATACAATGGATTTGTGGTTCTTGGGTTTTTTGGCCGGCGTCGTTTAGCGTTAAAGCTTGACGTTTCGCCACCACGAGTGGATGGCATCTTCAGAAGCTATTTCACTTCGGCGACTTCCAAAATACTGACGGCTGGTGGATCTGCATCTGTATTTATACCTGCTAATGGTGACGTGGCCCAACCAGGTAGCGTTGGTAGCCCCGCCCCTTCGCGATATGGTAGTGTCTTTAGGTCCTTTAGGATGGGTATCCATGTCCGGTTAACTTTCTGTGTTTCTTCTTTCCTATTGAAATTATTATGATGTTTTTGTATTTCGATGGCTTCTCTTTGAAGTCTGGCATGGCATGAAGACGTTGCGGCAAGTACCTGAGTTTCTTCAAACTTGATCCTGTGACTTCCCTCCGTAATCGCATGTTCGGCTACCGCTGATTTGTCCGTATGGCCTAGTGGACAGCTAGCCTTATATTCTGCAATTCTTGTGTTTATAGATCGCTTCGTTGTTCCTATGTATACACTCCCACATGTGCATGGTATGCGATATACCCCCGGTGTTGTGAGTGGGTCTCTTTTATCCTTCACCGTGTATACATAGGAACAACGAAGCGATCTATAAACACAAGAATTGCAGAACATAAGGCTAGCTGTCGACTAGGTCATACGGACAAATCAGCGGTAGCCGAACATGCGATTAAGGAGGGAAGTCACAGGATCAAGTTTGAAGAAACTCAGGTTCTTGCCGCAACGTCTTCATGCCATGCCAGACTTCAAAGAGAAGCCATCGAAATACAAAAACGTCATAATAATTTCAATAGGAAAGAAGAATCACAGAAAGTTAACCGGACATGGATACCCATCCTAAAGGACCCGAAGACACTACCATATCGCGAAGGGGCGGGGCTACCAACGCTACCTGGTTGGGCCACGTCACCATTAGCAGGTATAAATACAAGTGCAGATCCACCAGCCGTCAGTATTTTGGAAGTCGCCGAAGTGAAATAGCTTCTGAAGATGCCATCCACTCGTGGTGGCGAAACGTCAAGCTTTAACGCTAAACGACGCCGACCTAAAAACCCAAGAACCACAAATTCATTGGACGATGGCCGCGAAAGCCTTACACAGTACACTACATACACGTTAGTTTTTTTAAATACATAAGTAATTTATTAAAAGACAGTTGTACTATATTATTTAAATTACTTGTTCTGTGGTTTTTGGATAGCCATCCAAAACGTATCCTCGACTTCTGCAAGGTTCTTTGCCAAGAAAAAGTTTCATCAACCTGGCGACGTACTGATCTGGTAGTTTATGGTTGGGGCTCTTTTCCATCAATTCTGTTATGTCTTTTATCTGTTCCTGCCAGTCTTCAATCTCGCCGCCTAGAAGTTGAAATTAATATTCCAGATTAACACCTATGTTTATTCTTAAGATTCCAAAGAATTTTCAGATGAGAATTGTTTGTTTTTTTTTTGAATGCGATATATATGCAGATTCCCTAAATCCTAATTTACCATTGAGTTTGAGAATTATCTTTTTCATTAATGGTTGTTCAGTTTGTCCTGTAATTGGAACCTTGTCTGTTGGGGAATAAAAATTATTTATTTATTTGTTTATCTCCATATAGACCTCGATATCTCTTCTGGAGAGAACTTTGTTAAATACCAAACGCAGTGACGTTATTTGTCAAGCTGAATCACACAGCAACCTTTTAATGCTTGAATCAGTGGACTACACTGTCGAGCAAGTCCGCAAGCACACATTGGCCACGTTCGGTCTGTTTTACGTCGCGAATTTTATATCCTCAACATTGAAGAGTTTTCCAAAACTAAATCAAAATTAAACCGTTGAGGATATTTACAAAAATGTCTAAACATTTAAAAAAGTCTCTCCTATTCTAAAATACGTTCTTCTCCTTTTTTGCTGTCAACCTTTTTCATTACTTTCCTGTTCTCTATTCTTTACCGTTGTCTAATTCCTGGGTTCCCAGTTCTGACAAACTGATGGACTGGTACTATGACGCAAGAGCTAAGGTCTCGCCGCTCTGACTTGACTTGAGTAGTTCGCAAATATTGGTGGTGCTATTAGGTTCTTTCCAACAGCATATTTTGTACCGTCCATTGAACCGTCACGAAACTGTTCGGATCGTTTGTGATGCGCATGCGTTGATTTTGGATAGTTTCGTGACCGTACAAACAGTAAAATCTGTTGGAGGGGTACCTTCTCTTATTTCACTGGACTCGTGTCAGTTCTGACAGCTATCAAAAAAAACTAACCTCGATTTTATTTCAAAAGCTACCGTCAAAAGCCAAGACGCCAAGAGCTTTATTAAAATTGATCGGGGCCTGAGTTCTCTGACGATGACTTGGTGTTAGTTTATCAACCACAACCGAAAAATGAGGATTATCTGGGCAATTTTAGCCATGAATAATGGTTGCCACTCACAACCAGGTATTCCTGTAGCTCTATAAATAAAGAACCTGGGTTATGTTTTCCATGAAAATGGCCGAATTTATCATAACATACCATGTATAACATTATTGTTTGAGTCCATTTCCATTTCTGGCTTTGGTGAAGTTTCGGCCAACAAACGAGCCAGTCAAACAACAAGCAACAGCAAAAACAAAAGAAGGAAAGCAGAATCAAATCATGCATAGAAATGACAAAATGAAATTGTGCGCCAAGCGGGCGATTTACTTTCTACTGCGCATGTCAGTCCTCACAGTTCTTACTCTGGACCAAGTACCGATTTGACAGTACAGAAACCGTCCCATGAACGGTAACGAAATTTGTTGGAATGCTTTGTGGACCGTTTCATGAACGGTCACAAAACGTGTTGGAACGCATCTCACTTTCTACGCATGTCCGTGACGATACATATTACGGTATTCAGGCCTGTTGGAAAGAACCTATTATCAGTATCCCAGTAGGCGCGCAAGTCCTCGATACAAGGTTCTGGCGGTACGTCTTCTCGCTGTATGCTATTACATTTTGAATTTTTGCAAAACAAAGACGTGGCCACAAGTTTTCATTGCTAAAACCTTAAAGATTCGGTTAATTGAAACTTGGGACTGTTTTTCTTGCTTCAAAGCTCCTATTCCATTCAATATCTTGCCATTTTTTCTTACCTTCATCTTCTTCCTGTTCGTCCTCTACGGGTGATTCAGCTTCATCTTCTTCTGCTGCTTTCTCTTCCTCTTTAGGTGACTGGCTCGCCCGTAACTGTGCTCTTTCCTTTTCTTTTTCAATATTGTCCCTCTATAAATTGATTTAGTTTACGTTAAGAATAAAAGTACAGATCATATAACCTCCATCCCTTTTAACGAGCTTTGACTAGATACTAAGTTTTTTACTCAAATGCTGCATTGAATCGTTAGAATAATTTTATTGAGTTGAGATCGTTAAATAAGGCTTAATCAACGTTCCGAAGCATTGTAAATTACCTCTATAACACATAGGCTTCAAATTTTTAAACAACTAGCAGACCAAATACCAGAGTTCCGCGGCAGCTGTGAAAAGGGGAAGTTTGCTAACGCGGGACTTGAATGAGTCAACACCCGCAGGCCCAATAAATACACCTCCTGGCAGTTCATTCCAAGCCTTGGACACCCTGGGAATAAATGTAAGGTCATACTGCACTATTCTTGGAGAACGACCGTCGTAGGATGAGATGCAACAGACGCGCGTGTGCATCTGGTAGGATCAGTAAGCGGCAGAACAATAGAGGCTAGCTCAGAGGAGCAGAGGAGCCGTTTGAATAAGGGTAGAAGAGTGAGAGGTCACCAACGACACGCCGGTGAGAAAGTGGCTGGAGGTGGCGTGTTAAGGCCGTGTAACCAACTAGTCCAATTTCCCTTCAGTGGACGGCATCTAGTATAGACAGGGTAGTAGGGAGTAGGAGCAGCAGCTCCTCAGACATGAGAACAATATTCCAGGTCAGGAAGACCTGGAATATTATTCTTCGCCCAGATAAGCCCAGATTCGTCTCTGGATTCTTATATGAGCTTATCTGGGCGAAGCAGCCGCTGCCAGTATTTTGCGTTTTAGTGGTAGTGCTAGAGAGTAGATGATCATTGATGTGGAGCAGACCCCAGCATTGATGTTATGGAAGGAACAGGAAAAGCCGTCTACCACGACGAAGATTTCCGACCTGAAGGGAAGCCCGCGAGCTTGGCAGGGAGGTCGTAGGACTGAAAGTTGCACAGTCTATCAAATGCCTTTGAAATATCGAGAGCAATGACGTAAACCTCGTCAAACGAATGGATGAGTTTGCTCCACACATGTGTGACATAAGCCAGGAGATCCCCAGTTGATGTTTGATGTCGGAATCCATACTGTCTGTCGTTGAATAAGTGATGGAGCTCGACGTATTTCATGATTTCTTGGTTGACGCATTTCTCCATCACTTTACTAATCACAGCTTTGGATCCCTTTTTTGGCACTGGCTAGATGCAAGCTATTTTCCAGTCTTTTGGGAAGATGCTGGAATCGTAAGACATTCGAAAGAGCCGGATAAATATGGGAGCGAGCTCTGGTACGCATGTCTTCACAACAATAAAGGGGATCATGTCAAGCCCATTCGTCTTATTAATCTCAAATGCCTGCAGCACCTTCGGGACTATTTTTGTTCTGAACTTCATTTCGTTCATAGCTTGGAGTGCTCCCGGTATTGATGGCACCTGGACACTGGATGGGATATTTATAGCGGAATTTACTGCAAATGTCTTGGCAAATATTTCGGATTTATCCTTGGAAGCAGTTGATACTGCTCCATCCGCACATGTGATAGAGAAGTTACCCTCTATTTGTTTGGCCAGAGTCCAGAAGGAACTGCTGCCATTGAGATGCGACATAACCTTCTTTTTTATTTTCAATGAATCTGAAAAATAGTGCTATTGCAATGTAGTTAGGTACTGAAGAGGCAAGTGATGGAGTGCCAAGGTCAGTTATGGTTGAGGAATTGAATTACAAGAAGTTGTTACACCAAATTTTTTTAATGAAGAAATCATTATGATCACAATGAGCTTTTGTACTGACTATAAAAAATTTCATCTCATACAGAAGTCCGTGTAGAGGATGCCATCAAGAAGGATCCATAAAGAAAGTGTTCATCTCCTTCCGCGAAGAAAGAGCTATTCAAGAAGAAATCTATCTCCTTCAGGAGTTCGCTGAGAAAGATCTATACAAGAAGGGTGACATTCCCATGATTTTTGAAAACCAGAAATTAGTCTGATCAGCAACGTATGCTTCTGACTACATTAGTAGTCAATTAAAGAAAAAGAATGGAAAAAACAGACAAGAAAAGGTGTACAAAGATTGGCCAGTCGCATCTAGACACGGTATAGGAAACATGCAACAATGGTTCAAAATATTGCCCATTATTGGAAAAACAATGAGGGATAGTTGCAAAAACACTGGAAATGATTCCCCTGAGGGGCTAGAGGGTACAATAGGGGGTGAAATAGTTTTTGGTTAAAAAGTCGTGGTGGGAAGTTGTCAAATGAACTATTAGTACATACATATGTGGACTCACATCATATACATTAGAACCGTTTAGTTGAAATTTGTCAATCAGATGAATATGTGCCAGGTACTGTACATGTTCAACGAATTCTTGTGCGCGTCTTATTAATGAAGCTATCCACTCTGGTAGAGACTGTTTGAATCGCTTTGTAAACAAGTTTTTGGTATCAAAAGGAAGAAGTGTTGTATCATTTTGGCGCTAAATTGAGATATGACCGCCGCATGACTGATTTGTTTGGTTTGGGAATTATTGTGGTACCTAGCCTACATCTAGTGTTGTGGTTATGTATAAATGTGTTATGGTCATTTGAATATATCTCTGATACTAAGTGATAGTACGTAGTAAATACAATTGCCTAACGTTATATATTTGGGTCTCGTAATATCATTGGTCGGGTACATTGTTATTTTGTTGAACATTAATATTAGAATAGCTTTTACTTCCGATACACACCGATAGGTGAGGGGAGTATTGGGATCGCGAAAATTATCGATTTTGAGATAATATGCTTTGTGGGCATTGGGAACAACATTGACATTGGACGCGCTACATAAGCAGGCTCCTGCATTTGGCAACGCATGACGAACGACCTGGGTTCGGTGGGAATTCCCGTGTCGGACAGATCCTTTGGGCTGGCCCGCCAGGTATAAGATAATTATAATATCATTAAATGCTCATTCCTTCCAACATTTTTCTATCGCAGTGCGGTTATAGTGCAGCTTGTGTCTTTTATCCCAAATAGGGGTTCTCGCAAACACTGAAGCTATAAGTAATTATTCTTTATCGCTACTCATCTTCGACCGGCACAGACGAAACCAGGTAGCAAACTAAATTTCTGTTACTATAAAGGCGTTCAAGCGGGCTTCCGACGCTGGTAAGCGGTCGAAAACTCAGTTGAGCAGGTGAGCCTGCATGCGGCACCTGCACGCCTTCGCACGCCCTTGCACGCTCACTAAAAAGCCCCACTGTGTTTGCGCGCATACGGAGAAAAATTATGAGGCATTTGTCAATGTCCGAAGGATACTGGCGGGAATTTTTTTAAGTTGCCAAACTCAATTGTGTAGTCATAGCGACCGATAATTGCACTGAATGCAATTATTATAGTGTGAATGAGAATACTTCAATGATTGTTCGAAGTGTCAGAAAATGTTTAGTATAATAACCCGTGAAAATATGGCGCTAACTTCCCGACTATTACGTGAAATAGTATTATCTACAAAATTGTTCGTAGGTATACATTTTTTCATACGACAACCGTTTTCGAGTATATAGCGTGATAAATCTGCAGCTAGGTCTGTAATATGCTGCGGAGCTGTAACTCACTCATTTCCGTCGGTCTGTCAATTTGTCTGTTAAAACTATTTTTTTTTAATCTGTTAGTCTCAAAAATAAAACTTCCATTATTCAAATTGTTGAAAATTTGCTTATTTATAAAAAATATACCTATAATAAATAATTATTAACAAAAAATACATGTGTTTCCACACCACTTTTGAAGTAGAATGCAAAGTGCATTTTTTCTGTCATGGTGGTCCCAGTAGGCCTAATCTATATTTTCGATCTTAGGAAGAGTTTCTTAACATTAACCTATCGTTTTTTTGCACCTGGCGCTACGCGCCTTGTTGCTTTGTCTTTCTCCTAGTCTTCATCGATTTCCACTAGCACCTCGATCAGCACATTGTCTTTGTCTTCGTGAGACGCTTCCTCTATATCTGTTGGTTTATTGTCTTTTGGAAGAAGCCTCTTCAGGCTCAAGGTCATTGAAGGCTTCGATGTTTTCCAAATCTGTTGACGGGTTCAGGCGTCCCTGTTCGTGGCACTCATCATAAGCTTTAGAGCTTCGCAACCCAGACGCACTGTGTAACAAACCCCTTTGTACAGCTTTTACAATAACAATTATTATATTTCATAATTCGTCTGACACAGGCAGCAGTAGTGTCGTTTTCTGCTGCAATATGGCGTTTTTTAAATCCCAACCCTATTCCTCGTGTTGAGGATTTTCTCTATTGTAGAGTTCCCAGAGAGTTTGACCCCGGACTCCGAAAACTGTCAATGTATTAATGTAAATCCTTCGGAATTATATCGAATATAATAATATACTAAAATGTTTACCCATTTTTTCTGCCGCTTTCGATTATTTACTATTTGTTTAAAGCTTTTAATTCATTTTTAATTTTTCCCCGCAAATAAAAATACAGGGTGTTTTATAAGTTGGGACTTTTTTTTATACAGCGGATAGTACTCGCCAAAATGGGTGTTTTTTCCCAGTAACATATAAACGAAATATTTAGAGAAAACAAGATACTCACCATTAAAGAAATCCTCAATTCTAAGTCCGTCATAATATCACAACAAACAAGGCAACGCTAGCGATACCGATTCCGGTGACCCGGTGAGAAAACACTAAAACGGCAGTTCGTCATACGTCGCGTTGCTGTGGCATAGTGTACGAGAGTGCCTGACTTGCTACATCTGACGATCGGACTTTAAAAACAACAACAATTGCGCACGCTTATTACAATAATGAACTGGTGGACATGATTTTAATGTACGGTGAGTGTGGTCAAAATACCGCTGCGGCTTCGCAAGTGTATGCCGATCGCTTCCCTAACCGTACTCACTCTGCACCTTGTCGATTTGTCTCGCTCGTGCAAAAAGCTAGAGACACAGGATGTCTCAGTCCACATCGTGGTGGACATGCTGGAAGACCTAGACAACCTCGTATGGTCCAAATTGAAGAAGACATCGTAAATCGTACTTTTACCTGTAAGACGCCTGAGACAGGACCACACTTACAACTTTGTAGTTCAACCAAATAGTGAGTACTTGCTTGAAATTCTTTTTACTGTTTTGCTGCTGCTTCACCGTGCATTAGCTTTGCCGTTTCAAGGGCCGTTGCTTCTAAAGAGGAAAGTCCCAACTTTTAGACCACCCCGTATATTTTTATATTTCCATCGTAGTTCCATAACTAAGTGGCATTGATATTAAGCATCCAAACTCCAAAAATATGTTGTATATAAGCACATGTGCGTAGAAGAAGATGGAAGGGAGGGGGCCGCCAGACCATCTATTCGGTATAATGAGAATATGAATTGCTAGAACGCGTCTGAAGAAGTGACTGATGAAAGAAACTGAAGGTTAGACAAAATTATTTTGATAATCACCATATTTTCCATTAACTTCCTTAATATGGAATCAATCTGCAATCCGATCAATCAATTCCCTTCAAAATGGTGTAGTACAAGTATGGTCGTCTCATTTAAAATTTTAAAGTAGGGGTTGCTGAGGGTGATGGGGTTGATGTCATAATGATGACGTATTAGGTGGAAGAGTTCCCCTCGAAATACAAATCGACGTGTCGCGACGATTTTTATTTTCTATTATCATTTCAGAGATAAGGGGGTAGCAAATTTTAGTTGGGACACACTGTATAGCTAACACTAAGATATTTGCATTTCATTATCAAAGTGGTCTGAAAATAATGCATTGTATTGTTATAAATTATTTATTGTACATTTCTTATGAATAAACAAATTTGTAATGGCTTTAATAATGAGACTTTTATGTTATAACCTAAAAGGTTAATAAAAGTGCTTTTATAGTTATCGCACAGCATAGAAAACAACCAGCAGAATATCTTCTATATAAACATGGTTCCCGCAGAATTTGACCTTGGGATGATTTTACGGGTGCGAAAATAAAAATAATGATACCGGTGCCAATTCGATATTTTTTAGCCAAGTAGGCGCGTTTGGTTCGTACAGAGAATTTTGTCCAATTGTATACACCCTCAATAATTATATAATTATTTTAGATACAAAAGTAGCTATACCAGCTTGGAATCGCTCAAAAAGTAGCTAAGATAAAAATACTCGATATTACTGCAGAAGTACAAGTATCGAAGTACCGTTAGCATCCCTACAAAAATCATCCAAAAGGGGGGATGCGCGTGTAATTGCCGCCAACCTGAGATATTGTGCTGATTGTTTACTATGCTGTGGTTATAGTTCGGTAGTTATATCTGTTACACTCAATAGCCGAATTCGGGCAATGCCCGAAAAAAATACGCAGAACTAGTTTTGAGCAAGGAATATTTCCCAAATCCGAAATATTAGTTTTATACGGCTATTGAGCATTACCAAATAGGCAGAGCTAGTTTTGCGCATCTTGAAATGCACAGAACTAGTTTTGCGCAACTTGAAATGCACTGAACCAGTTCTGTGGTACGGAATGACAACCAAAGTGAACATTCGTTATGCATTGTGTGTCAAAAACCAGAAAGAAACCTATCGTTTAGGTTAGGTTAGGTTTCTTTGCCAATGTTCCTGCAATATAAGTACGAATCGTGAAAACGCAAAAAGAGGTTAGGATTCACAAGCCAATTTGATGCTCACACAATCAAACAAACATTTAAACCAGCCTCAGTTGGCGATTTATTATTTACTGGTATTCATTAAAATATATTTAATTTCTCCAACTTTATATTTATTTGGGTTCATCGCTGGCGCTGATTTAATGGAAGAAGCATAATTTGTGCTTGTCATTCAGATAATATACAGAACTAGTCCCGAGCATTTCAAATTTCGCCAAACCATTTCAAGATGCGCAAAACTAGTTCTGCCTATTTGGTAATGCTCAATAGCCGTATAAAATTCATATTTCGGGTTTGGGAAATAATCCTTGCTCAAAACTAGTTCTGCGTATTTTTTTCGGGCATTGCCCGAATTCGGGTATTGGGCGTAACATATCCAATAAAATATCCGCGCTGCCGTTTTTCACGCTATATCCCGAAAAAGGTTAGTTGTATCGTATGTAAAAAATGTGCATACACAATTTTGCATTGTGTAAGACTTTCGGCCATGATCCGATGAACTGTTGGTGCTTGGGCTGTTCGGCCGGCGTGTTGCGAGAGACTCGAACAGGTGACATCAGCTCCTGAGCATGCCGACCACTCGTGTTACTGAAACGTCAAGCAGCGAAGCGTGCCAAAGCCAAGGCGGCGGAGAATTTCTACGCCGGCCGAACAGCCCAAGAACCAACAGTTCATCATGCACAATTTTATAAAGAATACTATTCTAGGTATGTCTTTTATGTGTTCTTGCGATGTCAGATGCACTGGACGCAAGATTTATGCGAAAAGCCGGTTTTCATGACCATTGGCCTTCGATATCTCAAGGCTCACAAGGGTTGGCATACATTATGAGCTCTTTTGTGCTTCATGGGAACATTAAAACGGAGGCCACTGCTGAAATGCAGCTTGTTCGTCTTCATTATTCCAAAGATGACTTTGTTTTTCACCTTATTTCTCTAGATTATATGAGAATTAATAACAAGCATAATTACCAGTTCTTGTAGAGTTTCTTCTATCATAGTCTTAACCGAAACATAATGCGCCCCATATCTGAGACAGAGCTTTTTCGCCA
Organism: Callosobruchus maculatus; assembly: GCA_951848785.1. Classification (NCBI taxonomy): domain Eukaryota; kingdom Metazoa; phylum Arthropoda; class Insecta; order Coleoptera; family Chrysomelidae; genus Callosobruchus; species Callosobruchus maculatus. The sequence continues at coordinate 6,338,676 of CATOUR010000026.1, read as the reverse complement.
AAGTTGTTTTGCCTGCGGCTGGTGGACCATGGATGATAGCTTTGAGAGGCTTCAGGTCATCCGTTTCCTTTTGCTCCGAAGTTGTGGAATCCATTTTTTTAAATATTTTAGATATCTGTCAAATTGACAATGTCATGACTAATGGCACCGCTTTACTTAGCGTCGCCCGTATTCTATTCGTGACGATTTTCGATACCTTCGAAAATCTCTCAAACTGTCCACGTATTTATTTGTTCATTGAACGCGTAAACAACTTTTAACAATACCACATTAACTAAAACTAGTCAGAGTCTTGAATGAATGAATGAATAAATTGGTAGTTCAAGTTCCGACTGTGGAGTCAAGGCAGCTGGCCCTTTCTGAATCCTAGCAGGGGACACTGTGCCATCCTCTTGGAACTGCAAAGGGATGACCTTATCCTACATATGAGAAGTGATATAATTTTATTAATTTCTCCTACATGTCGCTTTGACTGCAAATTTACGGTAGAGTATCCTCTAAGGGAAGAGTGGAGGCCAAGCGGCAGGCGGCCTTTTGAGGGAGCAGGGCCTGGGAGGGCCAGTCTGGTACACAGACGGCTCACTCACCGACGAAGCCTCCGACGCTGGGGTCTATGGGCCAAAAACGAAGCTCTCCCACTCTCTTCGAGGATACACCACGGTATTCCATGCGATTTTAGCTTGTGCCTTTCGTATTCACGAAATTCAGGGGCCTAGTAGGCGGAGAACCATCTGCTCTGACAGTCAGGCAGCATTAGTAGCATTAAGTGCCTATAGGTTTACATCACCGGTTTACATCAAGGTTTGTTCTGCAATGTAGGAAGGTCTTGGATGTCATTTCGGCAAGACATCAGGTGTCACTTATGTGGGTGCCGAGTCATGCTGGAATTGGTGGCAATAAATTGGCATACGCGCGAGGTCAAGGAATAATTTTCTGGGTCCTGAGCCGGCTGTTGGGCTGGCAGCAGGTACGATTAGAAGGAAAATAGCGGTGTGGTTGCAAAACCAGTAGGTATCTTACGAGATGGAGAAGAATCTCTGGACATCTCCGCCAAGGTAGTGAACTTATTTCAGGACCTCTGACCAAGGTAGGGCGGTTCTGTCTCTCACTGTACAGAAGCCGGCTAAGGCTACTTGTCGGCCTGCTATTCGGCCATAACACCTTCAACGTCAACGTGATGGGGGTGGCAAGTGACCTGACGTGCACACGCTGTGGCGAGGAGGAAGAGTCCTTGGCACACATTATATGTCGTTGTGAAGGTCTTGAGTATTACAGGCAGACCATAGGTACTAGGTTCAAGGGTCCTTGAACCTGAGGATATAAGATGGGCAGGACCCAAGGCCATCCTCACCTTTGTGATGAGGGTTGGACTTGGGAACCAGGGTGAAGAGAGATGCATAAGGGCCCGCTTGTAGGCCTGTGAAGTGGTGGTTCTGGCCACCAGAAAGCCTCTCTCCCTTCTTCATTCAGACATAGTCTTACCACTCGCCAAACTGGTTAGGATATGTTAGATAAGTATTGAAATTTCCAAATTCCAATTAAGTGATGTAAATTTTCACCGGAATGTTTTCTTGGTCTCGGAGTGGTCTAGTTAACATTTCATTTAGTTAACTTAGGTTATGTGTGATTGATATGATATTTTAAAATACTGTAGTTTTTCCATCACGCACCGATGGGAGTATTGTGATCGCGAAACTTTTCGATTTTAAGGTAGGTAACTAGGTAATACGTTTTTTGGACAATTCATGATATCCACATAACGAAAATCCAAGTCACTTGTTTCCGTCGGTCTGTCTATCTAGATGTTGGGGTTTTTCTAACCTCGGAATACCTCAGTAACGGCTGCATGGTTTGTGATGAAGTTTGGGTAGCGATATGTTGTGGGGTAGCAGGTAATGCAGCTATACTTTTGAAAATCGATGTATGGGCGACGGGCTAATTAGCAAGAGATTTAAATATTCCTTAAACCTCGTTTTTATAGGCGTTTTAGGGATTCCTAACCATTTTCCACCTTTTTGGTGGGGATGAGATTAGGGTGCTTGGGGGTGGGGGGTTGTACAACTGCAAAATTTGTCGAATACATTATAGGCTATCCATTGGTCTGTGGAAGAAAGATCTAGCGGCACAATAAATACACTTCTTTAGGTCCATCCGAACGTTGCCTTGCCTATTACTTTGATTTTCTGATGTACACCTACATATACGAGTACCTACTGTTTTAGATCGTTCTGTATTGTGTACTCTGAAATTGATTTCAATGGAATTCTGACAGTATTATTACCGTGTCAAGGATGAAAAATGCGTATGTTTTTCAGAAATCGTGCCAGTGGCGGCGCAGCAATAATGAAAAAACTCAAAATATAAAAATAGATCAAAATTCGTTTTTAGACGATTTGGGGGTTCCTGATCGTTTCGTTTCGCTCAGTTGAAGCTTGCAGAATAGAAACTGTGTCGCCCTAGTTCCCACGGAAAGAGATATAAGGAACTATTTACGAGACTTTTGTGTTGGATGTTTTCTTTGCGGGCGGGCCATAATTTGGTTGCAAGGGGAAAAAATAAAATGACCACCGTTATGTGTGGGAAATACTGAGTCATTCAACTTGACCCCATGTTTTACCAGAACGTTTCCTCCGTCTGAGAGTGGTGTTGTTCGACTCAGGCCGTCAATGCGCGCCGATTGACACTGCTCTCGACTCCCATTTGGAGTTTCGCTAAAACGAACCTGTTACCAAACCATACGAGTGTGGTAAAGAATATACGACTACGAGGTACACAGTACAGTATTTACCGAATAGGTACTAATTCGTTGGTGTCTAAACACGAAACTTTCAATATAGGTATATTTGATGAGATATAGGTATGTTATAATGATTTACAAAATGATAATACATGTATGTTCAAGGTAGAAATCGACAGAAGAAGGACTCCTATTTCCATTTCAGTCAATCATAGTCATCGTCCTGAGAAACATGGTATACGAAAACATTGTTTTGATTGCCTGCAACAAATAAATGGTCATTAAGGCGCAATGACATTGAGCGAGTTTCCTACCTACTCGCTCAGTGTCGTCATTTTCTCTAAACAATTTACAATCAGCAAAGTGCCGAAAACTTTAAGGGATAATTGCTGGTATCCCTTTATGTTATTTTTATATACTATATTTATCCATAATAGTTACATAGTTAAAAATGTCCTCAGTTGGATCGCAAAATGGTAATATGTAGCCGCTTTAATGACAGAAGTATCATATTTGTGCATGATGGACGTCCGCTAGTGGATTAAACAATTGCCAAAAATATTAAGAAGGCCTGTATGCGTAACCCAACCTTCTGCGATTTTTTTCTTGCTGTAAAATTGAAAGTGAAATACACTTTCCATAATATACACATATGCGTGCGTGCTTAAGGTGTGTGTTTTCAAGTCATTGGATCAAGTCATGTCTCGGTTTTTGGCTACAAGCCACGTTACACATCTGGGCGCACATGACTTGAGAACACACACATACCTACAGGGTGTCTCAGAAGTCAACGTCAAGCTGCAACGGGGTGACAGGATTGGTAGTTACTATCATGAGAAAAATCAGAAAAAAAATCTATCCCATGTAGTTTGAAAATTAAGGGCATCTAAAAAACCTAGAAATTTGGTCAAATTATAACAATTTTTTGGTTATTGTGGTTAACTTTTATTACTTTTATTCATTTAAACTTTGGAACCGTAACCCTAAATAACATTTCTAGAAGTACAGTCAAAAATAATGACACAATTGCCCCAAGTTTTCTAGAATGAAGACTATTTATTAAACTATGAATTTAAAATTTTGAAAGGTTGCTGACTTTGAAAGGCCCTCCTTTAAAAAAAATGTATTAAAGTGCCTTGGCAAGTGCCATTAAAAATTGGCGCATTTAACCAGGATTGTAAAATGGTACAATACTTGTTAGTTTCATACTAAAAAAACGAGTAGTAATATAAAAACCTCAAGTAACCCGATTTTTGCTAACCCGTTTCACTCAGGTCAGATCCTTTATTGGCACAAGCTTCTTGTAGGTTCTTAATTTTACGGTAAAATGATGAGAGAGACGGATAATGAACATACTTGCTATGAGTGAGCGAGACAGATAGTGACGCCACTTTTAGAAAATTCAACAAAAATAAGTAAAATAAATAAAATAATGAAAAATTTTGCCCTTAGGTTTAGGTTTAGGTTTATTGGAATAAAGGTCAGGCAATAAATATTCAAATTGTTTACCATCAGCCTCAATACACGCCCTACGAGTACATCTTCTTAAAAAAGATCTACTTATTAGCCAGGCATATCCTCGAGAGTTGATGTCCTCAGCAGCTCGAGACATTCGTTTACGCAGCTCGGCTACGCTCTCAATGGGCTTTGAATAAACTTTTTCTTTGAGAACACCCCCATAACAAAATTCCAGGGGATTTAAATCTGGGGAACAGGCTGGCCACGAGATAGTGCCTGAACGTCCACCTCCACCTTCCGGATATTTTTGGTCAAGAAAACCTATTATTTGCACTATGCGTAATGCGATGGGCAGCCATCTTGTTGATACCTCATGTGGCTACGATTTGTTAAGCGGTCTACAGTCGTTGATGCATGCTGCGGTTCAGGTATCGACTTCTACGTTTCATAACGCAAGTAGCAGCGTGTGTGGTACTGAATCACGAATTTGGTATCAGTTGCGGCTTGCGGCGATGCAGATTCTGGAATCCTATTATGGACGGTGAGCCATGTCACCGAGCCGGTGACGCTGATGCAGTGATGCAGGTTTCAACGTGTATAGTATTGCGTCGATGCAAAGAAATAAGCCCACCCTACTATTTTTGTGTTGCATGAAACGTGCATGAAACATCAAGTCGATTCAGGCATCGCAACAGGTTTCGATTTGAGTAGGAACTTATGCAACTGATGCAAGTCTCATGAAACCTTGAGTCGATTGAGGAATCGCAGATATATCAACGTCTGTAGACCGCTTTAGTGGTATGTCCTCTAACAGGGTTGGTAAATTTTATCGTAAAAAATGTAGGTAATTCGTGCCATTCAAATTCTCAGGCAGCTCAAAAGGCCCAACAATTTTGCCGTTTAAAACTCCGGTCCACAGGCTTACTTTAAAGCGATACTGGGATCCGTCTTCTCGCATTAAATGTGCCTGGCTAATAAGTACATCTTTCTTAAGAAAATGTAGGGCGTGTATTGAGGCTGATGGTACACAATTTGAACTTTTATTGTAATAAAAAATGTTATTTCCCTATCTGACTTCTAATACAATAAACCTAAACTAAGCTAGGTCAAGATTTTTCATTATTTTACTTGTTCCTGTTGACTTTGCTAAAATTGGCGTCACTATCTGTCTTGTTCACTCATGGTAAACATGTCCACTATCCACCTCTCTCATAATTTTGCCGTAAAATTAAAAATCTGTCAAAAGTTTGTGCGAATAAAGAACATCTGATCTGAGTCAAATGGGTTATCAAAAATCGGGTTACTTGAGGTTTTCCTTTTTTTACTCGTGTTTTTTAATATGAAACTAACAAGTATTGTACCATTTTACAATCCTGGTTAAATACGCCAACTTTTAACGGCACTTGCCAAGGCACTTTAGTACATTTTTTTAAAGGAGGGCCTTTCAAAGTCGGCAAACGTTGAAAATTTTAAATTCATAGTTTAATAAATAGTCTTCATTTTAGAAAACTTGGGGCAATTGTGTCATTATTTTTGACTGTGCTTCTAGAAATGTTATTTAGGGTTACGGTTCCAAAGTTTAAATGAACAAAAATAATAAAAGGTAACCACAATAACCGAAAAATTGTTATAATTTGACCAAATTTCTAGGTTTTCTTTAAATGCCCATAATTTTCAAACTGCATGGGATTTTTTTCTTATTTTTCTCATGATAGTTACAACCTGTCCAATCCTGTCACCCCGTTGCGGCTTGACGTTGACTTCTGGGGCACCCTGTATACGTGCGTTCTCAAGTCATGTGTTGGTTTTAGTTTTTATGTCGCATGCATGTGTTCTCACCTCGCTCCATAAGATCTGGATCGATCGGCCCATGCGCGCTAAACGTCGCCGTCGCGCGCGAGTCAGCCCGCATGCCCTGAGACACGACGAATGGGACGTCCACATTTGCATATTCGTGTGTACTCAAACCATGTGCGCTCAAATGTGTACGCAGCTTTACAATTCCGTTTGATATAGTCTTCACAACTTCGAAATCCAAGCGCGATTTGTTTTGTTGCGAATCGTCCTGGGATACGGAGTATCTATCCCTAAATTCTATTATTTCTTGGGTAAAAGTATAGAAAAACAGTTCACCCCACATTGCTGCTAAGGCAACATCTGAATACACAAAACTAACATCTATGAAACTTATGAAACAGACAATATTAGTGCTAGTGTCGTCTACTGGGTTTTCATACATGTCGCCCTTAGCCCATAGGCCACATATTTAAAATAAGTATGTAAATTAATTTCAGTGTAGACCTCCCTCCACTGGGTTGCCAGTTGCCACCTACCGATTTTTATCTCGGACAGTTCGGTGACCGGACATTATGCCGCGTACACATCTGAGCAAACGGATCGAATGAGCACTTCGCGCCGAATGAGCATTCGGAGGCGCTCCATCAGTTCGCCGAATTGTTTTATTGCCGCGATGGAAAATCTATAATAGATACAGCTAGTGCCACGTTTATAATTATTTATGAGTTGCTGAAGACGATGCGACGGCATACTAGATGATCGTCACAATTATTTCTTCAAAGAAGTCGAGATTGGAGCCTAACTTCTTTGATTTTGCATGATATCCTAAGTGACAGCGATGGAAGGCGATTTAAAAATTTCACCAGAATGTCGAAAACTGATTTCTGATTTCTGCTTAATGCAATTAATGATAAAATATCCAGAATATTTTGGCAAAATCCCGCCAAGCATCCTCTTTTTTAATTTTATTGAAATAACAATCGTGTTTAGCTTTCCCCAATACTGGCCTTCTTTCAGATTCCGTCATTAATAGCAAATACGTCTCTTGTGGAAAATCCATTTTAAACCCGCCCAGACCAGACTGAGCACAAATTTTCTTTGATGGACCGACAACTTTCTCATCGGCTGGCGCACCGCATGAGCCCGTTCAGCGCGGTGCCTGCATACGTCCACATCTGAATGCTCATTCGGCGCCAAGTGCTCATAGACGCGGCATTAGACATTATTATACAGAGCCGTTTTTTTTGCTCTTCAAAACTGACACTCCAGCGCCAGCCCCCAGTGGCGTAACTAAGAGCCGCAGCTGCGGGGGGACCCGTGAGTTTGAAGGCCCAGTGTCCTCAAGCGCCATCGTTTGTGCAACAAAAAAGTACTAATATAAAAGTTCGCTCACCTTGTATGTTAGTATGTTTTACAAATAATACTTCAACCTATGAACCCCATGTTACATACCTATCATTGAAAAAGTGGGACACTATTGCATTTAAACTAAACTAAAATTGGCGCAGTATCCGCATTAAATGGAAAAATGCAGTAAGACAGCATACGACAAATTTTTTTGGCTAATTTAACTCGGTATCTTCCACAACACACGTCAAATAAACAACTAACACATAGGTGTAAAATATAAACTAAACAACGACCTTCTAAAAAAAATTAAATCGAAAAGTGTGTAAAACTACGTATTATGTAATTTTTCGGGTAATTTAAACATGATGTAAAGGTCACTGATCAGTTTGTATTCTACTCCTATGTGTTGGTTGTTTGCGTGACCTGTGTTGTGGAAGTCACCGAGTTAAATTTGTCAAACAAAAATTTGACGCTCTTTGAGAACTGCATTTTGAAAGTCTGTGACTCCAAGACACATTGCTGTTTTTTGCGAGCAAACCTCAACCCTGAAGCCCTGAAGATAGCAATAAACATTGCCGAAGGCCTGGCAGTTAACACCATAGTCTCCTTTATGCAGTGACCCGTATTTATTATCAAAATTTTGGCCACAACTCCAAGATTTTCTCTTTAATATATACAGGCTGAGTCCTAAATTTATACTTTCCTTTAACTATATATAGAAGTTGTTCAATTAAACTACTTTTTCAAATAACTTTTGTCAGAAAACTGAAAAATAAGTGAGGTACAAACTAAAAAATGTAAATCTGGCTTGTGTATCAAGACGTAGGTACCTAGTCTGATTATGTTATTTGAAAAAGTTGTTTATTTTAACGACTTCGATACACAGTGTAAAAAAAAGATTCAACTTAGGACTCACCCTGTATACATAATATATGTATTATGAAAAGAGAAGCCACGGAAAGTTTTTTGCAGGGGTCCCGAATTTGAAGTAATGCCACTGCCAGCCCCTCTTTTTGGAGAAACGGAGTTGACAACCATGTCCAGTTTTTGGTACCCCCCCCCCCCCCATGGATAATTAATTCCGGCTACTCCTATGTCTATCTAGGGCCCGGGATCTCTGTATGCTAAGGGGCAGGGAATCCTGTTATCAAGCCAACTTGTTATTGCTGTGAATGAAGACAAACGCATGTATGAGAACTGCTTCACTATGTTTTTAATCAAGGAACTTCAATGTTATATTTTGAAAACTTACAGCCATTCCTGTTGGCAAGTCTAGCTTCAGAATTCCGCCGACTGTGAATATAACTTGTATCTGAGTTTTGCCAGTTAACATAAGCACATCCTTTTGATGATTTGGGTAATCATACCAGCCACTTGAATAAATGCTTTCAGATAGTTTATCAGCCTGAAACATGCAATATATAATACAGTTCAATACTTCTTCGGTCTTCTCATATATATCATGTACCTAAGTACTTAAAAAGTACTAAACATTATTTTCCAAATTGTCAATTTTTCATTTAGTTTATTCGATCAGAAAATACAACGATCAATAGAAGAAAATTCATTAACTTAGGTTTAGAGCGGCATACATTGGGGTCTACCTAAGTCTCTAGAGGTTATTTGACAAAAATGTTGCATGATCGATATTTCTTTTATATAGAAGTGTTTCGCAATATTAATGATACCCAAGAAATTGAGATAAAATACTGTATAATGAATCTTTATCTTTTATAGTCTAATACCGATGCCGGTCAGATCACCGAGCTAAATAAACATAATCAGAGCTAGTAAGACTTTAAATCTATGAGTCTATTGCACTTCAACTCACAAATAAAATGAAATATTTAAGCGATATACTTTGAGCTAATCTAGGTACTGTGTACTGTTCATTACATATACAGGGTTGGGATAAAGTATGGAACCAAGCAAATAACTTTGGAACGGAAATAATCATATTGCTGAAAATTTGCAGGCAAGTGTAGTGACGTATAATGCATCCGAAGACATTATGTTAGCTATTAATGTACTTCCGGTTTAACCGGAAGTACCGTCAACTTTTTTAATTGAAATGAGGCACCCTGTATATTTTTGTAGATTTTAATATCTTTTTTTCCCGAATACCTCCATAGTCAGTTCAGTATTAGTTTCTGTAAAAACGGGACAGATAAAGCTTCTTTATCATTTCAGATGTTTAAAATGCCGGCCATTAAAAGGCTTAATGATAATCGGTTTTGGCAATCGCGTGAGAACTCACAAAGAAGTGTGTCAATTTTTCAATGATTTGCATCCCGACAGGGGTTCTATAACACGTTCGGCGGTGACTAAAACACTAAAACTTTTTAATTTAACTGGAAATATTAAAGATTTACCTAAAACGGGAAGACCGTAGGTCGCCACGGACGAATTCGTGAGACAAATAAAAAAGGTTTATCTTTCCCATTTTTACAGAAACAAATACTAAACCCACTATGGACGTATTCGGAAAAAAAGATGTATTAAAATCTGCAGAAATATACAGGGTGTCCCATTTAAATTAAAAAAGTTGACGGTACTTCCGGTTAGACCCGAGGTATAGCTAACATAATGTCTTCGGATGCATTATGCGTCACTACATTTACCTGTAAATTTTCAGCAATATCACCCTTTCCGTTTTAAAGACATTTGCTTGGTTCCATACTTTATCTCAACCCTGTATTATGTGAGTCATTAAATCTGCATCACCTACCTACTACCTATCTACCTACAGGTATAATATCACTTGATGTCAACCACGTTAGAAGTTGTTTCAAATTTATCGGCTTATCAAAGGAGTATGTGTTGAGCAAAGTCTAAGGCAGATATGGACTAATACAAAAAATCTGTAGTTCCTTCAACCCCGCTCCAACAGTAGCTAATTTATTTTGAAGTTTTGTAGTGTACAAGTTCCCTAAGATTCAGATCGATTATTTCTGATGTCTGTCGGTCAGTCCGTATGCTCATAGCCACTTTTGCTATCGGGTATTCTCGGTAACAACTGTATCGGTTTTATAACTTTAATTTTAGCATTAACGTCCAACTATCATTTTATTAATGTTAAAAAATAAAAAAATTCAAAACATTCCGGAATCACAGGTTCAACTATCCGATCTTTTTTATGCCCAGCGAGAAAAGAGGTTTTGACATTATATTCATATCCGTGTGACTTTTGTCATTTTAATTTTTGATTTAATTGCAACCTTTAATTGACATACATTTTTAACGTTACTAGAGAACGGTTGGTTGTAATTTAGTTTTGTATATACTCAAAATAGAAAAAAGACATGAAATTTTTCGTTGAATTCACTGAATCTTATTGTGTCAAGTGTAGCTCAGCCACGATTAAATAAATAAAATAAATTGTGTCGGGAAATTTTCATGTTTTAATTACTATAGTATTATAATTATAGTTGTACCATATGTAGACTTTTAACCTAGACAGAACCTAGAAAGTTTCGGTGATAAGGAGGAGGACTCTGATGCTTAATAGTTATTTATGTATTAAGGGCGTGAAGAGGCTTTTATGGACCGAAGCCCTACTCAAAGGAAAGGCTGTGGGGGCCATAAAAGCAAATTATGCCCGTCGTACATACACTATTTAATGCACGGATAATTTTTTTCATTCTTTATATGTGAATAATTATCTAGCGCCTGTGTTGAAGTCGCGTGGATCAAAGTTAACAAGTGATTTATGTAAGTATTGTAGCGGAAAAACAGCGGTAGCCGTTTTGTCGTTTTATTACTATTAAGGTAAGTTGGTATGATATTAGGTATATGTATATTATAGATAATTGGATATTTCTTGTGTTTGACATTCCATTATAGCTTAGCCTATAGATTTGTGTACAATCGATAATTATTTATGATACCTCCGTATATAAACTGTATTTATTTCTGCTTTCTAAGATGAGATGGTCATACTTCCTTGTCGAGTTACGTCTGCGTGCATGAGGATTTGATACTAAACTACTATTCGCTATTTTCTGTTTACGTATTCGCTATAGAATAATCTACGGATTACGGAAGATTCAACAATAATAGTTTAACATAGTTAATAAAGTTACAGTGATGTGTTTAAGCTTACTTCGTCTGTTAGATCCTGTGCTGGATAACAATAACAGATGAAAAATTCGAAAAACATTAACGCTGAGTAAACTACCGTTTTCAGAATATTTCCTATGGAATCCCTGAAAAATTATAATTTTAGTCAATGTAAAGATTACAAAAACAGGTATTATTCAATATTTATATAAAGGCTGATTGATAGATTGATACATTCATTTAGCGAATTGATATAGTAGAGGTGGTAAGCTAATAAATTGATACCTACATATCCAATTCCTAATAATTTCAGAGATATAAGGAATTTTATAGATATTCAAAAAATGCATACTTACAAACGAAAACCCTGATAAAGCAAGATTTTATTGTTGGATTTTGGAATGTTTGACTTACTAAATGAATTATTAAACATAGTGATCATGTATCAAACACTTTGCGAGATAGTGTTTGAATTCAAGAAACATCACAAAATCATGTACCTATCTTAAAAAGTCTTTCTAGTTATCCATTGGTACCAAAAACTTGTTGTAAATATGGTAAACACAGACAATAAGATTGCTCTAAAAGCGTAATGGATCTCCGAGAGTACATAGTTTCAGCAGAACTTTGGCAAAAACTTGTCTTCGGAATTCTAATTTTTGTTATGAGTACTTGAGTAATGTGCTCTTACATCATGATTAGTCATAAAATGTGATCGATTAACTAGTTGGTTAACCAGAACTTTGGTATAGGGTCTCAAAATTGTGTAATCTTAGAAGAAAAATTCAAGTTGTAATTTAAAATGGATTCGTCTTCAAAAGTCTCTGGGCAAGCAAATATGCAAGCCACGTTATAACTAGGCAAGCAAGCCAAACATGCAAGTCACATTATAAAGTATCTTGTATACATAGATTTTCAGTTATGTATGGACTCATACTCACTCAAAAAAGGTGCATCTTCCGCGTCCACAAGAAGCATAAATAAAAAAAATGCATTCCTCTGACAGGGCCACCTTCCTACAAAACGTGTATTGGCGTGTAATGGTATACGGATACAGACCAGTCATGTGCGCAGTGAACCACATCTTCAATTGCAAAATACCGTATTGAGGCAATTGGCAACAGTGTAGGATCTTATTCGAAATTTCGAAGAATTTGTCCTCATCTTCGGAATTATAGAGACCGGCATCTCTGGGGCGTCATCGATAGGTTCCTATTCCTATCTCGGGTAGACATCGAAAAGTCCCAAAAAAAACTTTTTCGTTGAGTTGACTACGTTACAGCCCGTTCACACGATGCGGTCAAATCACCTTTTTGGTAATTTTAACGCATCGGTGCAAACCGAATGATATGTACGCACAGAAAACGGTTGAAAACAGATTTTCAGCCGATATCAGGTTTTCGGTTCATTTTTGAATAGTTAGATTACTTAGCAGATAACTTTGGATTCACGTCAAAGGTCTCATTTGGATGCTTACCATCGATTAGGTTTTTTTCCCGAATCAGCTATTCGGTTTTCGGTAACAACACGCGCCCGAAACGACGAAATTGCCGTAGGCGTTTCGTAGGCTCACCTTGTGAGAAATTACCGATACGGTGATTTGACCGCATCGTGTGAACAGGCTGTTAGAGTATCGCCGTCTGTACTGTATTCCACGGGAGCAGCCGCCTCCCTTGTATTGCATAAACCAATCAAATTTAGTGGCTTAAACCATATATGAACCAGTGGCGGCTCGTGGTCATTGAAGAAGGGGGTTCAGTAGCTACCCCCTCCCCTCAACCTCGGTGAGATTTTTTTTAACATCAAAATATCTTTTGGCTTTAATAATGTAGATATAAATGAGAAAGAGAATATGAAGAGAACATTTTTATTCAGAACATATTTAGATTTGAAATTAAATAAAAGCTTATTGATTTTTATTACTGTGTACATTGTTAAACGCTTAATGGTTTCAACCTTGTTTAAGTTCATTCTTCTGTTTTTATTTGAAGCAAATTTGTCAATAGAAGCTTCATTAAAGTTTGGAATCCGATTTATAAATGTGTTTTCCATTTTTTTGCTCTAAACTCATACAGCTAAAATTGTTTCGTAAATATTCCACCGTAAGCAGGCAACAGAGCACAAGAAAAGTGTGCGCCTTATCCTATTAAAATTTGCGATACCGATACCCCCTTTCCCGGCTGGTACGAATACATACCTACTACTAGTAGAATATGGGTAAACTCCGCACACAATACCGCACCTGCGACTGCCGAACGGGCGTAGATAGTCGGCTGATGTACTCGGGCTATACAGCCAGCCATTTTCGGAGAACCCTAATTCCCATTTGCGTAAAACCAAATATTATGAGAAGGTTCAGGCACGATAAAAAGTAAATATTGTTTTTTTTATTCTAAACATTTTTTGGGGGTGCACGTGCTCATGTGCTCTAATGGACGAGCCGCTTCTGATATGAACACAATGTCCGCATATTTTTCATTTGTAAACATAATACATAATACTGTAGATCAATCATGGACGTCCATCTATTACGCTTTTAAAGCTTAAATGCAATCTTATTGTCTGTGTTTACCACATTTACAATAAACTTATGGTACCAAAGTGCACGGTTAATTATTTAGTGAGTTTTTAAGATAAATTCATTTTTAGCTCTCACTGACTCGCTGAAGTCACTGAAGAGAGCTTATGCAGAGCCTCTATCTGTCCGTCCGTCCGTCCGTCCGTCCGTATACAAAAGATAGCCAAAACTACAGGTGCTAGAGAAAAACTAAATACAGATTCGGCATCACCATGAAAAAAACTAGTCCGGGAAAAATCCGGTTTTGTCAATATCGCTTCAGTATAAAAAAAATTGAATCAAATTACGACAGGTAACTGATGACGACATATTATGTACGGTGTATTGATATTCCTGAAGCACAGGCTGCGTGTGTAAATTGTTTGATTACTGGTCCGGAAAAAATCCGATTTTGTCAATATAATAAAAAAAATAAATTTTTATACCTACTAATTCCACAGTGAGAGCGCCGTTTGAATTTACTCAAGAAAATTCTTTCCTACTTTTTTACAACGCTTCTTGAAGTTCAACACATTAGGAATTGGGCATCTTAATTATTAATGTATCGACTTACCAATCACCCTGTACACTGTTTATAATTTGCGAGTAAATAATGTTATTGTTATGTTGATGTCAAAGCGTGCATGATCGTTGATTTTTTTGCAAGTATCGTACTCACATTTGGAACATGAGATATATTTCCATACATAGAATCATAACCACTACTCCAATGTAAGCCAGCATAAGCATTGAAAACGCATCGTTCAACATTGTCCTGAAACTTTAGAAATGAAGCTGTTATTGAAAGTCTCCACACAGGCGTATGCTTTTTTGCAGTAACTAAAGGGTTTGTTTTCCATTATTACAGTGATGTATATCTAATATATTCCCATTATTACATAATCAGTTGAATATCCTATACAACGTGGTAGCTTGTCACAAAAATTCACCTAACTCATTAATTACCTGTTTTGAAAATTGCACCGATTAGAAAAGTTAAAACACTATTTAAAAAAATGGCGTATGTGTTGTGGCTACTAGGGTACCTGACGATTGTTCATGATCGTTTAATTTTCTATGCTGTGCCAACAAAATGATACGTATTACATAATTGATTGAATTCCGTAAAACTAAAATTGATTAATGCATCAATAGATTTTTTATTTCATCTCCCTAAAATACCTGATACTCCGGTGTTTCACTTGCTGTTTATATCTTCTTTTTTATTTTAATACTATTAACATTTTCCTTTTCTCTTGCATCAACGTCCTTCACGAAGGTATTACAAAAAATGGTGAAAGCACACACAACTTCATGCCCCGCTACCCCCCCCCCCCCAAGACTGAGGTCTGGATACGCCCCTGAGTCTCCATATAAAAATCAACTCAAGTTGAATGACTTTCTATAACACACAGTTTTCTATAACTCTTATCCAGTAAAACGGAAATGACATAGCGGAAGTGAATTAAAATTGCAATATACTGGGCGAGTCCTACGTTGAGACTTTTTTTAAACTGTGTATAGAAGTCGTTAAAATAAACAGCTTTATCAAATAACTTTTTTCCGAAAACTGAATCGCTATATCCACTGTATTTCGGAAGTCGCTGAAGTGAAATAGCTTCTGAAGATGCCATCCACTCGTGGTGGCGGAACGACAAGCCTCAACGTCAACGACGCCAGCCTAACCCAAGAACCACAAACTCATTAGACGACGGCCGCAAAGCCTTACAGGTTACATACATTTATTTTTAAAAATAAGCTGAATTAATGATAAATTGCATGGTTATAAAGATTTTTTAGTCAATATCCAAAACATTAATTTGTAACAGATGCACAAATGAATAAGTGCTTTATTATTACATATCCGGGATACATAGAGAAATACCAGTACACATGTTGTCAAAATACCAACGGAATATACTACAGTGCGTTCCAGCTAAAATTTTCCAACCACCTTATCTCTGAAATGATAAAGAAAAATAAAAATCGCCGTAACACGTCGATTTTTATGTCTAGGGGGAGCTCTTCCATCGAGTACGTCATTATTGTGCCATCAACCCTCTCACCCCCAGCTACCCCTACTTCAAAATCTTAAATGAGACCACCATACTTGTTATACCTCAATTTAAAGGGAATTGATTGACAAATACAACAGTGTTAATCGGATTGAAGATTGATTCCATATTATGGAAGAAAAAATATGGTGATTATCAATATTAAGTGTTATTTTGATTACGAGAAATATTATCTTAAAAAAGGTTCTAAATGGGAGCCATTTTGTTCCGAACAGATGTACAGGGTGTCCCATTTGGGCACTTTTACGGGGTATCTCGGTTATTTTTGAAGATAGAGAGTTGCTGTTTTCACGACAGTGTGCTACATTTTTGTAAAACTAAAGATGCCGTCAACTGAATTATCATGGCCCTCTTGGTTTTTGACATACAGGGTGAAATCGAAAACTATCCTTTTTGTGACCCCTGTCATAACTCGGTTTTCTTTTATCTTACTGAAAAGTTTGAAAAGAATCTCATAGGATTTTTTCTGTAGAATCCAGTGGTGTAGTTTGATTTTTTCTTACACTAACCATTTTTCAGTTATGAAGCAAACATATATATTTTTTAAATGGAACACCCTGTATATTATTTTTGAAGTCAGTCGGAAGTAATTCAAGCTTTTCAAAAATATATATTAGTTTTAAGTTATTTAAGTAAAAACTGAAAAAATCAAATTTTGAGCGCAATTTTCAAAATAACTTGATACTAATATATATTTTTGAAAAGTTTGAATTATTTCCGATTGACTTCCAAAATAATATACAGGGTGTTCCATTAAAAAAAATATATGTTTGCTTCATATAACTGAGAAATGGTTAGACAAAGAAAAAATGAAACTACACCTATGGATTCGACAGAAAAAATTCTATAAGACCCTTTTTTAAACTTTTAAATAAGATAAAAGACAATCGAGATACGAGGGTGGTCCCAAAATCGATAGTTTTCGATTTCACCCTGTATCTCAAAAACCAAGGGGGCTTTGATAATTTTGTTAACGACACCTTATTTCCACAAAAAGGTAACACACTGTCGCCAAAACCGCAACTCTATCTTATAAAATAACCGAGATACCGGGTAAAAGTGCCCAAAACGGGACACCCTGTACAGGCGACATTCAAAATATCTTTGACTGTTTTTATGGTGACATTTGAAATCCAAAGTTTATATCAGTGGTTTATATCACGGAGCCAGGTTGCGAGGTCCTATAGACGATCTCCAGAGTGGCTCCGGAGATGTTGAGAAATGTGCAAAGACATTTTGAATATCGCCTGTACATCTGTATGGCTCACATTTGGAAGATTTCTTACGATAATAATGCAGGTAATGAAAAAAATACTTCATTTTGATAATCACATTGTTTTTCATTAACTTCCATAATATGTAATCAATCTTCAATCCGGTTACACTGTTGTATTTGTCAATCAATTCCTTTCAAAATGATGTATCACAAGTATGGTGGTCTCATTTAAGATTTTAAAGTAAAGGTTGCTGGGGGTGAGGGGGTTGATTGCACAATAATAACTTACCCGGTGGAAGAGTTCCCCTCGAAATGGAAATCGACTTGACACGGATTTTTATTTTCTTTTACCATTTCAGAAATAAGGGGGTGGCAAATTTTAGCTGGAACACACTGTAGTAGATACCGTTGGTATACCCGTATTCCAATACTGTGCACATGAGCACAGACGTTATACGCACAACGTCATCTGATTTTCAGTTATTACTTCCCACGCCGATAGGTGAGGGAGTATTGTGATCGCGAAAATTTACGATTTTGAGATAAGACGCTTTTTGGGCGTTTTATGATGTCTACATAACGAAAATCCACATCACTCATTTCCGTTGATCTGTCTGTCTGTCGGTCTGTCTGTCTGTCTGTCTGTCGCGTTTTTCTACCCTCGTAATCTCAGTAACCGCTGCATGGATTGTGATGAAATTTGAGTGGCGATATGCTATGGGGTCCTAGTAGGTAATTTGCTAAAATTTTGAAAATCAGTGCATTGGCAGCGGAGAAATTAGCAAAAAACAAAAAACATTTTTCTCAAACTTCGTTATTAGGCGTTTTAGGTGTTCCTGATCATTTTCTACTTTATTTGGGTAGGGGTGAATTTGGGGTGGTTGGGGGGTGAGGAATTGTAAAACTGAAAAATTGGTTGTATTCATAATAGCCTGTCCATTTACCTGTGAATGAAAAACCTAGCGGCATAATACACTTTTTTAGGTCCATCCGAACATTGTCTTGCTTATTACAGAAGCCAAGGGACTTAGAATTTGTGATGTATACATACGAGTGTTGTTTTAGATCGTTTTATATTGCGTAACGCGAAAATTATTGAATTGATTTTAACGAAATTTTGACAAGTTTTACTACCGCGGCGAGGATGGAAAACGCGTATGTTTTGGAAAAATGGCGTCAGTGGCGGCGCAGCAATGATAAAAAACCAAAAATATAAAAACAGCTCAAACTTTGTTTTTAGGCGTTTTATGGGTTCCTGATCATTTTCCAATTTTTTTTTTTGTAGGAGTGAATTTGGGGTGGTTGGGGGGTGGAGGGCTGTAAAGCTGAAGAATTGGTTTCATTCATAACGGGCTGTCCACTGACTTGTGAATTAAAAACCTAGCTACTTAATACACTTTTTTAGGTCCATCCGAACTTTGCCTTGCTTATTACAGAAGCCAAGGGACTTAGAATTTTTGCATACGAGTATTGTTTTAGGTCGTTCTATATTGCGTAACGCGAAGATTATTGAATCGTTTTTTAATGAAATTTTGACACAGTATTACTACCGCGGCGAGGATGGAAAACGATTGTGTTTTGGAAAAATCAGTGGCAGCGCAGCAATAATAAAAAAACTATAAATATGAAAACACCTCAAACTTTGTTTTTAGACGTTTTAGGGGTTCCTGATCGTTTTATACTTTTTTTGGGTGCAGGTGAAGGGGTGGTTGGGGGGTTTTAAAATTGAAAAATTTGTTTTCTTCATAATAGTTTGTCCATTGCCCTATGGAAGAAATACCTAGGTTTTAGGTTCATCTGAACATTGGCTTGCCTATTACAGAAAAGGGACTTAGTTTCGTTCTATGTATATTGCGTAAAGCGAAAATTATTGAATTGATTTTGATGAAATTTCGACAAAGAATTTACTATCGCAGCGGGAATGGAAAACGCGCCAGTTTCTGAAAAATAGTGTCAGTGGCGGTGCAACAATAGTGAAAAACCTAAAAATATAAAAACAGCTCATACTTCATTGTTAGACGGTTTGGAGGCTCCTGATCGATTCGCGTCATCCAGTTGAAGCATGCAGAATACAAACTGTGGTGTCCTAGTTCCTAAGGAGGGAGGCACAAGAAACTACGACAGTTTTGGCGTTGGATGTTTTTTACGGGCGGGTGGGCGATGATTTGGTTGCAAGGGGACTTCAGACTATAGCTTCATGCAATGGGAAAGCAATAAAACGGTATCATTATTATGTGTGGGGAGTACTGAGTCAATCAACTTGACTCCATTTTTTTTATTTTATATATTTTATAATATTTTAAATCCATTTTTATATCTAGCGATATACTTTATGTGTATTTATGAGCAAATAACTTACCTTAATAGGAAGGTATGATGCATATTACACTTCCGTATTTTCTCGGATATCTTCATAGTTTGGTCTACTGTGGTATCAAATACCCGCTCAAGCTCATATCTGAGTAATTTGAACTGCAGAGTGGTTAGAGAAAGAATTGTACAGATCAAAAAGTCGAGAGCGATTTCGAGTAACATCAGACCGTATGCTGGGATATGCTCCAGTAAGAACTCCACCCAAAAATTCATGCCATCGGGGATGTAAGATTCGAAAAGCATATTCTCAGGAACCGTTTCCATGTCTTCTACAATTTGAAAAAAAAATATTGTCAAGTACGGTGAAGAATAAGAAATGCAGTTGGTGCATGTCATTACATCTGGTCACGGTATGGTTAGCAGCTTAGAAGATATTTATCTTGACTATCGACTATATGCCAGTCAAAGCATTTTTCGATCTAATGTTACATATTACCTGGAAGCTATATTATACAGGGTTTTCTAAAAGTTGGAACTTTCCGTTTTAGAAGCAACGGCCCTTGAAACGGCAAAGCTAATTGACCGTAAACCAGCAGCAAAACAGTAAAAAAGAATTCAAGCAAGTACCCACTATTTGGTTGCTAAGAAGTTGTAAGTGCGGTCCTGTCGCAGGCGTCTTACAGGTAAAAGTACTATTTACGATGTTTTCTTCATATGAGGTTGTCTAGGTCTTCCAGCGTGTCCACCACGATGTGGATTCAGACATCCTGTGTCTCTAGCTCTTTGCACAAGCGAGACAAATCGACGAGGTGCAGGGTGAGTACGGTTAGGCAAACGATCGGCATACACTCGCGAAGCCGCAGCGGCATTTTGACCACACTCACCGTACATTAAAATCATGTCCACCAGTTCATTATTGTTATAAGCGTGTGCCACTGTTGTTGTTGTTTTTAAAGTCCGATCGTCCGATTTAGCACGTTAAGCACCCTCGAACACTATGCGACAGCAACGCGACGTATGACGAACTGCCTGTTTTCTCACAGGCACCTGCTTTGTTGTGATACGACAATACAACATGGTCATCTCATTGCTCAGGGACGGACTTAGAATTGAGGATTTCTTTAGCGGTCAGTATCTTGTTTTCTCTAAATATTTCGTTTATATGTTACTGGGTAAAAAACACTCATTTTGGCGAGTATTGTCCGCTGTACGGAAAAAAAACTTATGAAACACCCTGTATATGTATTCGTATCAGTTATGTCAAGTAACCGGAGGATACACCCGATTGAAATGGAAGAAGTATGATTTTTTGAATTACGATGGTAAAGAGATTGTCGAATGTTGTAATTACGAAAGAAGACCGTATACCGTCAAGGAAGAAGTTGCGGTAATGAAAGGGTGAACCCGCTCGCAGGCAAGGGTTTAGGAATAATTTGCTTGGACCTGTGCCGGCTGTGGGACTGATAGCAGGTACCATTAGAAGGAAAACAGAAGTGTGGTTGCCAAATCAACATCTTATGATAGACACAATTGAGTCGCAGTGGAAGGAGGCAGCTCTGCCCCACTCACTTTCAACCTAACCTAACCTAGATAACTTATTTTAGGACCACTGACCAAGGTGGGGAGGTTCTGTCTCTCACTGGATAGAAGCGGGCTGAGGTGACTTGTAGGCCTGCTATCTGGCCATAACCCCTTCAGACACCACTTTTGTATGTGATCGGGGTGGTAAGCTACCTGACATGTTCACGCTGTGGTGAGCAAGAGGATGAGTCCTTGGCACACATTTCTATGTCGCTGTCAAGCCTTTGGACATCACAGACAGACTATACTGGGTTCAAGGGTCCTTGAACCTGAAGACACAAGATGACCAGAACACAAGGCGAACCTTACATTTGCGATGAGGGCTGGACTTGGGTTCTAGAATAAGGAAAGGTGCAAAAGGGCCCGCTTGTAGGTTCATGCACAAAAGGCTAGATTGTTTTGGTATGGATGTCCTACAGTTTTCCACAGGATTCAAACTTAAAAAAGAGACAATTTATGTTTTAGAACAGATAGAGGAGCAAGTTGAAACAGTTCCATTGCCAATTTCAATTTTATTTTGTATACGAACACAAATCAGAAATCACGGGCACAAATATCGAAACTTGAACTCGAGATCTCCTTCAACAGATAAAGGTGAGTTCATTGAGAGCTTAAGCAATATTCTACATCAAACAACATCTACTGATTCGAAAAAGCTAGGCATCTTTACTGGTGATATTAATCTTAACTTGTTAGACAAAAATTGTGCTGTAACTAATGACTATCTTACAGTTATGAATAGTTTTGGATATAATAACTTAATAAATGGTGTAACAAGAAGAACTGAAGATACAGCTAGTTGCATTGATCACTTTTTTATAAAGTGCAAAGACCAAAATTATAGTAAGATAACTCCTGTAATCCTAAAGCGAGATCTTACTGAGCACTATCCCATTTTATTAAATTTGAAGCTTAAGAATGAATTGGCTGAAACAACACAAAAAAATAAGCTGTACTCAAAAATAGATTATGCTCTACTCTCCCAAATGATATCCGAGTCAAAATGGGACAGTGTGTTGGGTGAGACCAATGCAGAAACTGCTACAACAAATTTTATTCAATCTTTTACAAGCATGATAAAGAGTTGCACCAAAGTGTACCAAATTTGTAGCAAGAATGTTAGGCTAAAGCCATGGATCACTGAAGGTCTTATCCTATCCATACGGAAAAGAGATCAATTAAAAAAACTATGGTCTCAGAATCCTAATAATATCATAATGCAAAATAATTATAAGCGTTACCGTACTATTTTGTCTAATTTAATTAACAAAACAAAATATCAGTATTATAAGAATAAGTTGCAAAACAATACCGGTGATGTAAAAAAGACATAGGACATAATTAAGGAAGTTACGAACGACAAAACCAATAAAAAAGATATAAAAACTATTTTAGACACAAATAGTGAGACCATCAGTGATCCTGGCCAAATAGCCTCAGAATTCAACTCATATTTTTGTAGTATTGGACCTCAATTAGCGAGTAATATCAATCCAACAGACAAAAACTTCAAAGAAAAATCAGAGACGTGCCCAGAATCGTGTTATTTTACTCCTATCACAGCAAATGAATTAATAAATCTTATAAGCTCTTTAAAGAACAATGTAAAGTGTGGGGAAGACCAGATCACAACTGAGGTCCTCAAGCAGCATCATAAAGACCTAATAGCTCCTCTGTTACATATAATTAATTGCATATTAAGCACTGGAGTTTTTCCATCAATCCTGAAAAAAACTATAATTGTACCAGTCTTCAAAAATGGAAATGAAAAATTAACTTCAAATTACAGACCGATTGCTTTAACAAGTACAGTGAGTAAACTGGTAGAAAAGTGCATTAAGTTTAAGCTCCAATCCTTCTTTGAAAAGCAAGACGTACTGTCAAAGAATCAATATGCATTTAAAAGAAACTCTAGTGCTGAAAATTGTCTGGCAAGGGTAACAGAGATGATCCTGGGTGGCCTGGATGTTGGTAATAGAGTTGTAGGTATCTTTTTAGACCTTAAAAAGGCCTTTGATACTGTGGCACATCACTTACTACTGCAGAGACTCCATAAAATAGGTATTAGAGGTATTGGGTATAAACTTATTGAGTCATACCTAAAAGATAGAACCCAGAGAGTCAAAATTGGAAATATCATAAGTGAGTCTCAGGCAGTGGTGTGTGGTGTCCCACAGGGAACAGTTCTAGGTCCCATATTATTTAATGTTTATATAAATGACGTTTTGTCAATCTTAGATGAAGAGGGCGCTGTGTTCTGCTTTGCAGATGACACAGTAATAATTGTGCAGGGTGAATCATGGGAAATTGCAATAAAGAAATCCGAATCTGCCATCTCAAAAATAATGTGCTGGCTGGAACACAGTCTTCTCTCACTAAATGTTGAAAAAACAAAATTCCTTACTTTTGCTCACTCCTCGAGAACATTACCAACCGTTCGTAGCCTTAGGATTCATAACGTAAAATGTGATGGCTTAGAAACATGTGTATGTGGTGACAAAATAGAAAGGGTGGAATCAATTAAATATCTAGGCGTCTTGCTTGATCAAAAATTAAACTGGAAAGATCATATATATTATGTTACAAAAAAAGTAAGGAAACTTATACACAAATTTTTTGAACTTAGACATATATTGTCCTTAAAAATGTTGAAAATTGTATATGCCTCCCTAACTGAATCCATAATAACATATGGTATAATAGCCTGGGGAGGCGCTGGTAAAACCTCCATATCGCCACTCCAAGTTGCTCAAAAATATGTAATAAAAATAATGATGTTCAAAAATAGAAGATACCCAACGGAATTACTCTTCCAGGAGAGTAAATTGTTAACTGTTGAACAACTGTATATTAAAACTGTAATAAGATTTATGGTAACTAACACATATTATAGGAATAACTTGCCCCATAGTCATAACATCCGTAATGTTTCAAATCAAAACTTAACATTATCCTTTGTCAGACATTCAGCCTCTCAGAAGCATATTAGTTACACTGGTCCTAGGATATTTAACCTGTTGCCTATTTCTATTAAAACCAAGCCATTTAAAAAAGTTAAAAATCTAATAAATAGCTGGATCCTTGAAGGCAACTTTTCTTCGAAGTATATAGTGTAAGTAGTGAATAAGCCTAACACAAACAATAATACCAAGCAACTGTATAGACATAAATGCAAAATTAAACAAGTAAATAACCAGCACACACAGATTTTTAAAATCCATCGTGTTGGTAAAAATAATATTTATATTCAAGAAGAGAATTTGATTTGATGAAAGCACTTGATATTATATGACCGTACTGATTGTAATTAAAATTAAATTGTCGAATGTAGAGAACTATTAAGCATACTAATGTATGTTGCTAAGCTTGCTATTATTGTTCTGATTGATAAATAACTTGTGCAAATATTGTAACGCTTCATTAGAGCTCGATGACATGTACATAAATGGAATTATTGTCGAAAATAAATAAATAAAAATAAATAAATAAAAAAAATTATCCCTAATACTCATTTTACCTCAACAACAAATCCATAGTTTCAAAGATGGATTTAGTTCGTTGTCAAATTCGACAGGTGTCAAACAGAAATTTAACATCAAATAAGTCCATAGATTTCTTCGTGGATTTCCTCACGCATTTAGAAACAGCCTGCTCTACTTTGTGGTCAAGTTTGACGTCAAGATTTTTAGCGGTAAATTTAAACGAACAAATCAGTAACCTTTGTTTTAACAAACACTACTGCCAACCTACTGAAATACAATAGCACTTGACAGCTACGTTGGTCTCGCTACAAAATGGCATGAAAAACGGTTACGAATTTATAGGCACCATAGCTATTAATTAATTAGTTATTTATAACTATCAGCTACTTTCAGCTATACATTGAAAATCCGGAAGTGATCTCTAACCCGATCAAAACAGACCAAAACAGACCAATCGCCGCAGCCTCAATCTAGACATCTCCTGACAGTCCGTTCCATCAAGCCCTTGACATCTTGACAACAAAGGTGGTGTCGTACCGCTTGCTTCTTGATGTATGAAGAATGACCACCTTGGGATGAGATGCAACAGTCTAGCAGATGTAGATTACATACGCCATGAGCGGCAGAGTTATAGAGGCAAGCTGAGAGGAGCAGGCTCCATTTGAATACCGGCGAAGGTCGCTAACCGTACGCCTGTGGCAAAGCGTCTGGCATTGGCGCATTGAGGCCTAGTCACCGATTAGCCAAATTGCTCATCTCTTCTTCTTCTTCTTTAAGTACCGTCTCCTCTAAGAAGGTTGGCTATCATCATGGCGATTTTTGCTTTAGATGCGGCTGCTCGGAATAATTCTAGCGATGTACAGGGTGTCCCATTTTGGGTACTTTTACGGGGTATCTCGGTTATTTCTAAAGATAGAGAGTTGCTGTTTTCGCGACAGTGTGCTTTTTGTGAAACTAGAGATTCCGTCGATAAAATTATCATGGCCCTCTTGGTTTTTGAGATACAGGGTTATATCGAAAACTATCGATTTTTGGACCACCCTCGTATCTCGGTTGTCTTTTATTTTATTGAAAAGTTTGGAAAAAGATTTTATAGAATTTTTACCGTAGAATCCAGTGGCGTAGTTTCATTTTTTCTTACACTAACCATTTTTCAGTTAAAGCAAACATATATTTTTTGAAATGGAACACCCTGTATATTATTTTTCAAGTCAATCAGAAATAATTCATGCTTTTCAAAAATATATCCTGGTATTAAGTTATTTCAAAAATTACGCTCAAAATTTTATTTTTCCAATTTTTACTTTATTTGTAGCAGGAGGCCATGGTTAATCAACTATAAATAATAAGCATCTAACGTCCTTGATCTAAGCACTTATTACTCTAGAAAAGACTTCCTACTCAAACTCGAAAAAACAGAATCAAAATACATTTTTTTAAATAATAATGTCTCATTAAAATGATGAATATGTTATTATAATATTGAGTAGATAGTGGGCTATGACTCATCTATTAAAAACAAAAAAGCAAATCTGTAAAAAGCTTGTGAGAGTGTTAGCTTTTAATTATAATTTTATTAAATATAGCTTTGTTCTTTCTGTGTTTTCATTTTCATTATTGTCAATTTTCTATAATAATGGCAGCTTAGATACCCAGAGAGACAGCATCCGTTTTCAGATATATTTGCTTGTCTTAAAATGAATATAGTCAGGTACGGATCCTTTATTCAACCACGTCCTAAAACTTATTTCAAGGAGGGAGCAAAGGGAAACAAACGTATTAGCTTACATAGAAGCAAAGCATTCATCATCTTGTAAGCACAAAGATGAAGCTGTAGGGGTACAAAAATCAACTGCAGAAATAATTCTAAAAAAATAAAATTTATTATGTCGGTTTCAGGCCTTACTCCAAATATATTTACACCACACGTGCAACAATTAGGCCAGGATGAAAAGTTACATAAAACCTTCCAGAAGTCTGTAATCCTCAAGACCTGCAGCATTGTACGGTCCTTCCTGAATTCTGAATAATAATAGGTCAGGTGTTGACTTGGCACAGCCGTCAATACTTGTTACTACCCCAACCATGCGAGAAAAAATAAGGAATGCAAAATAATAATAATAATCTAATTGCCCTGTTGAGGACCCCCGCCATGACATGGGCCGTTTTAGACACGCCCTGAAACTTATTTCAAGGAGAATAGGGAGCAAAGGGAAACAAACGGTTACCTACATAGAAGCAACGCCTTCATCATCTTGTACTGCAGAAAGAATTCTAAAAAAAATACAATTACCCTCAATACAAGTTCAAGATACTTCAACATTTCCACAGGATCCAAGTTTGGGAATTTTTAATCGCCATAACACGAAGGATACCAATAATTCTTTTAAAAGCCATTAAAAGAATAAGAAATTGTGCTAGATTTGCATTCGAAAAAATAGTCTCCAACTTGAACCAACATCTCTAAAAGCTTCTCAATGTGTGTTTTTATTTTGATTCAAATTCAAATTTAATAGTGTGTTGATATTCATCAGATATAATGTTGTTTGGTTTTAAGTAATGTAATAAAATAAGTAATAATTACTAAACATTATCACAAATAATAGTTATAGCGTATAAAATACAATTAAATAATTTAAGTTAAGTTTAAAAGTATTGAGTATCTTATCTCTTAATGATTGCTTACTTCGATATTGTTTTTAATAGATTAGTGATATGGCCTACTGCTACAAGTAAAGTAAAAAATGAAATTTTGAGCTTAGTTTTCAGAAAAAATTTATAGTAATATATATTTTTGAAAAGCTTGAATTATTTCCGATTGACGTAAAAAATAATGTACAGGGTGTTTCATTTAAAAAAATATATGTTTGCTTCATAACTGAAAAATGGTTAGAGTAACAAAAAATAAAATCGCATTACACCACTGGATTCTACAGAAAAAATTCTATGAAACTCTTTTTTTAACATTTCAATACGATAAAAGACAACCGAGGTACGAGGGTGGTTTCAAAATCGATAGTTTTCGAATTCACCCTGTATCTCAAAAACCAAGAGGGCTATGATAATTTTGTTGACGGCATCTTTAGTTTAACAAAAAAGTAGCACACTGTCTCGAAAATCGCAAATCTCTATCTTCAAAAATAACCGAGATACCCCGTAAAAGTGCCCAAAATCGGACACCCTGTACAGTGATACCATTCTCGCAAGTTTTTCAGCCACAAAGTGCGTCTTCTCCCCGCACTTCTTCTTCCTTGTATTTTCCCTTGTATTATCACTTGTAGAATATAGTATCTTTCTCCACGCATAACGTGACCCAGGTAAGAGAGTTCAGTACGTCAAGTATGAACAGGGAAATAGAGACAGCGACTCCTCCGATATATGAGCAATAACTCTAGGTCAGGTCTCATCTAGGCTTTGTACAGCGCAAGAAAGTTATATGGTGAGAAGTACTCTCTAGCTGTAGCCAGATCAATGACTTTTTGACAGAGCCTGTTTTTCTTTAGAACCGTATACTTGCTGGGTACTTCTCATTTGATAATCCGCCGCAAACTTTAACTTTAGTACGGAAGCTTGTTTAGGAGAGTCGTATGCCATAGCAAATGCTCTCCAAATATCGGAAACAACTACCTGACACTCGGCAAATAAATCTTTGATGTCAGAATTCATATCACATGTGGTTGGTTACGTGAGGTTTAACGTATTTCCATAAACTCTTGATTAATGCATTTCTGAGTCATCTTAATAATCATAGAAAGTAGAGATATTTGGCTGTAGTTGGTTCGATCCGGTTTGGATCCTTTCTTTGACACACATACAAACGGACTTTCAGACTTTTTGGAAGATGCCGGAGTTGTACAACATTCGGAAAAGGCAGGTGACCAGATAGATACTTAATAGACGCGACTGTATTCTTCTTTACTTAATTCCACGCGTTTTTGACTACTTTTTTAGAAACCAATCAGAAGCATTGAGAAAAGCTACCTAAAATATTCTGCTCTATATTTCACTTTTCTATAGAATATTTTGCTGCTTCTAATCGTTTATCAAAACCCAAAACAGACATTTGTAATGAAAATCAAATTTTAGTTCGCAGTACGGTTCTTAATAAGTTAAATCATAATGTTTTACCTAATATTCTACCATAAAAGTAAGTGAGTCCACAAGAGAACACCATACAGCAGAACATGACATATTTGATCCTCAGCAGCTTGGTGGTATGATGGTGGGTTGATCTGAGGTCATCGTTAGAATAGTTCTCGATGTCCCAAAAATTAGTTTGCATATCGTTTAGCAGCTCCATAATCTTCGGACGTTGGACGTAGAGACACACATGATAAAGTAGTGCCTGTGGCATATGTGTTATTACTGTTATTAGTTATACTCACAAGCCTATACTGTTGAGATTATTTGGGTACCTACGGGTCCCCATAAAGGTGAAATTCATGGATATTAATCCTAGCACATCAAAGTAATAACGTTAGGAGGCTCGACTCACTACTTTCCACACATTCTCAACACGTCCAAATACTATCGTTAAACGGTAATAAATAAATAATCAAACATTGTTAGACAAGTGCACTACTACTACTACTACTAACTCTAATGTTAGGTTTACACGGGCTTCGTAGCTTAGTGCTTAGTACTTGTCACTATGCTAAGCCTCAATAAGATATGTGAAAAGTATCCGTTTACACGTTGGAGTCAGTAGAAGTTATTAGTGACCAGACATTGGAAATGCACGACGGCGACGGCGCCTGATTTAGTGCAGCGTGTTTAAGCAATATTCAAACATTATTATTTCAAGCATGATTGAAGAGCTTGAACGACAAATATTAAAAAGAAAACTTTTGTGGACTAGACAGTGGTTACTGTGCAGAGATGAATGGGGTCATTCTACTCTTCTATTAAAAGAGCTAGCAACCGAAGGTCCAGGAGAATATAGAGTAACAATGAGAATGTCAACGGCACAATTTGATATTTTATTAGAAAAAGTTGCAGCAGCTATTTAACGACAAGACACATATGAGGAGTGCCATACAAGCTAAAATAAGATTGTATGATGTATGTTACTTTGTCATTTTTGGCAACAGAAAGCAGCTACCGCATGCTGTCACACATGTTCAGAGTTTCTAAACTAGCGACAGACAGTGTCAGTCCACCCCCCGATCGCATTGAATTTTGATTTATTCTTTTCCTGGTAGTAGGTTGACCGGTATTATCATTTTGAATTGTTTTTGTTATCATGCTTATGTCCGCATGTGGTCTTCTCAAAAAAATTGTTATAATTTTCTTTTTCGCCTCAGGCACTCCAAAACTAGCTATATTCATCTCTTCAACGATTTTCTGATAGGGAGCACCATTTGCGATTTTATTTCTATATATAAAATCAATTTGTGCTTCCAGAAACATTCATAGCATTTGAATTCCTGAATGAACTTCATTGTTGTTTCCGAATTCCACCTTTCCGCAGCTATGATAAAAAAATACTTAAGTACATAAATAAACACGCGTTTTCACTTTCCGGTACAACTTGTCACTAACTAACTCGTCGAGCTGTTTACACATGTCTGCAAGCTACAAGTGCTTGGTAAATCGTGGTGGGGGTATCGACTTGTCACTTAGTAAATAGGATCGTTGTCTATTTACTTGCACTGTCCACAAACACCTATACTATGCACTAATCAGGGTGTTTACACATGAGGACTTAGTATTAGTGACAAGTACTAAGCGCTTAGCTACTAACTTCGTGTAAACTGGCCATTAATGCGCTTGTATGCCGATTTGTATTTTCATATTCCAGTCATTCTTACCTAAACCTAAATATTACATATCCATTGATCAAAGAAATCTGAGACTATAGCTTATTACTATGATTATTACTATGATTATTATTTATTATTTGACTTGACACCGGTAGGTGAGGGGAGTTAGTACGATGCAATTAAACCAAAAAACGGCCTGACCTCAACATACAAAGTAAAAGTTTCCCTCCAGCTCCAATTTGCTGTATACAGTCAACGTATTATTTGGTAAAAAGTTACACCATTTTCTGCGTCGGGTTTAGGAGGGAGGAAAGGGGGGTACGAAGTTGGAAATAAGTGGTTTTTATCAGTTTTTCCTAAATATTGCGAAAACTATGAGATTTTGTGCAAAAAGTGTTATATATAAAAATAATCTACCTTAAATTTACGGTTCCAGAGTTACGAGGGTATGAAAGTAGAAATTTAATTTTATTTGTCCTAATATGATATCACTAGAGAAACTACTTTTTTATACAGCATCATTACGATTTTCGTGGTCGGTGGTATGTTAGTGCCAAGCGTCAAGTAAATTAGAATGCGCTAAATGTAGCATAAATTCCACTGAGCTGGCAACACTGAGGATCAAGAACCGGGTGCACGCACATATTCCAGTTTGATTCCTGTGCTTATTTTCTATCCCTCTTCGACGAATTTGGCTTGATGAGGAAGGGAAGCAAATCTTCAGTGGTTAATGTTTTGGTTCGAGATTCAAATCAGTCATCAATCACTCCAGATTCAGAGAAAGAATCCTATTTACGTCATTGATGGGGGTCATCTCCTTCATCAAGTTGTCTGGCGACGCCCAGCTGCCTTCAAACAGGTTTGTGTGCAATACACGAAGTACATTATTACTCATTATGGGTCAGCAAAGATTGTTTTTGATGGATACGCGCAAGAAAACACGAAAGACGAGGAACACTTACGCAGATCGCGTTCTACCACTAACACTGAGGTGAAAGTAGAAGACTCAGTCCATGAAAATATCAATCAAAGTGAATTTCTAGGTAACGTTAAGAACAAAATGGGCCTTACTTCTCTCCTTACAGTGCACTTGCAAAGAGGTGGTTGCACAGTTCATCAAGCATTGGATGACGCTGACTTATTAATAGTTTTAACAGCGATTGATGAAGCTAAGAAAGACGTTGAAGCTTGTGTAATTGGTGAAGATCCGGACTTACTAGTCTTGTTAACTGACCACGCACCCTCACAGAAAAGATTGAAAATGGTGATACCAAAGAAAGGTAATCAGCAGGAAAAAGTGTATACTATATCTGACATTCAGCGAGGTATTGGGGATATGAAAGATGATTTTTTACCAATATACGCTTTCACAGGATGTGACACTATATCAGCTATCTACAAGAAGGGAAAGATTACACCATATACGAAAGTGCAAACCAACAATACTCTTCGTACAAAACTTTCAGTCTTCAATGACCGCACAGCTGATCTCAGTGCAGTGCTGGAAAGCATTTCCTTCTTACGATGTATAGAGCCAAGAATACTGAAGATATAGATTTGTTTCGTTATCAGTGTTACTTGCAGGCTATTGCAAAGCAGCCTATACACTCATTGTTCAAGTTGGCTGCACATTCCCCAACTTCCGCAACTTGCAGGCAGCATTCATTTAGAACTTACCACCAGGTGCAGCGGTGGCTAGGTGAGAAAAAATTCCGCTTGGGTGGGGGTGGAAGAGGATTGACGAACACCTGAGACCAATTCCAACAACATATCCTGCAGCTCCCCAGGAACTACTTTTGCTGATAGTGTGCGCTTGCAAAGACGAATGTGTCCATAACTTCGAGTGCAGAAAGAGTGGTCTAAACTACTCAAGAATGTGCAGTAATTCCGCAGTTCTAGGATGTAACAACAGGGATATTAACTTCATAGACGAAGATCTAGAACAGAAGGGTGCTATGCATGAAGAGGACTGAATACTAAAGGATAATAAATTTAGGTCGCATTTAAGATTTTACATTTTTGACCTGCATTAGTAATAAGCCCAGTTTACGAACTTTAAAAATTTTAATTTACACCACACAATCCTGTATAAAAAAGTAGTTTCTTTAGTGATCATATTAGAAACAAAAATTAAAATTTCTACTTTTACAACCCTCAGCTTCAGCATGGTTACGTATAGGCCACTTTTGTTCCAAATTTGATGAAAATTATTTTTGTATACAACACTTTTTGCGCTAAATTGCATAGTTCTCGAAATATCAAGAAAAAACTGATAAAACCTTCCAATTTTCAACTTCTACCCCCCCCCCCCCTCCCCCCTAAACCCGACGCATAAAGTGGTGTAACTGTTTACCAAATAATATGTGGACTGTATAGCACAAATTAGAGCTGGCGAAACACTTTTACTTTGAATGTTGAGGTTTGGCTCTAATAGCACCGTACTAAGTAATGTGATCGCGAAGTTTTTCGAATTTGGACGCTTTTGGACGTTTTTGGAAGTTTAATGTCGGTCGGTCATGGATTGTGATAAAATTTGGGTAGCGATATGCTGGTATAATTTTGAAATTCGGTGGAGTTAGCAGCAAGAATTAAAAAATCTCAAATATTCCTCAAACCTCGTTTTTAGGCGATTTGGGGGTTCCTGATCATTTTCTACTTTCTTTGGGTGAGGTGAAATTGGGGTTGACCTATACCTAGCGGCATAATACACTTTTTATTACAGAAACCAAGGAACTTGGAATTTCATGATGTAAGTATTATGTGCTTTGGATCGTTCTGTACTGTGTAACCTGGAAATTATTGAATTAATTTCAATAAAATTTTGACACGGTATTATTACCGTGTCGAGTATGGAAAACGCGTATGGTTTTAGAAATCGCGACACTGGCGGCACAGCAAAAATCAAAAAACTAAAAACATACAAACGGCTCAAACTTCGATTTTAGGCGATTTAGAGGTTCCTTATCGTTTTCTACATTTCAATTTCCATTCCGATAGGTGACACGGGAGTATTATGATCGGGAAAACCTTCGATTGTGATATAATACGCTTTTTGGGCGTTTTATAATGTCTACATAACGAAAAGCCACGTCACTCATTTCGGTCGGTCTGTCTGTCCATTGGCGTTCTTCTAGTCGCCTAGTCCCAGTAACTACTCCTTGAATTGTGATGAAATTTGGGTAGCGATATGATGCGGGGTTATAGTAGGTAATGCTGCTATAATTATGAAAATTGGCAGCGGAGAAATTCGTAAAAAACAAAAAATCGTCAAGACCTCACCAAACTTCGTTTTCAGGCGTTTCAGGATTCCTGATCCATTTTTATTTTTTGAGGAGGTGAAATAGGGGCGGTGGGCCGGTTGAGAGGTTTGAAAACTCAAAGATTTATTGTCTTCATAAAATACTCTACATTGCGGTGAAAAAAATGATTTTGGTGATATCCTGTGCTTTTTAGTGGAATAATTTGATACATACCTACGTATCATAATCCTACGAGTATAACGTGTAACTTTTCGAAACTACGAACTTGATTGTAATGAAATTATGACACCGTATTACTATCGTGAGGGATATTATTTATTGTTTATGGTTTATTGCTTTCTTGTAAGTATATTACTCAAGCATTAGAATTTTAATGCTTAATATGGCAAGACCACGACAGGAACATCTGCCTAGGCTGAAGCCTGTCTTGCTGCATGTTCATGCCGCGATCCAGCCACAGAAAGAAGCTTTACAGTTACATATACATATGTACAGTTGACAGATGAGCACACTATGACAACTATATACTATGGAAATAAGTAATGTAAGATCTTATCTTATGTGTATCTGTATGCGAGCAAAAACACCCTAGTGAAAATGGAATATTGTGAAAAATACTAACATTAGAAGGCAATACGTTCATGTATTCAATGCATTCATATCATGTATTGAAAAAGCTGACAGAATTTTCAATGATAAATTTTCGTATTTGTTTTTTAAAATGAGATAGAGTTTGTATTTGCTTTATTCGGACTGGGAGAGAATTAAAAAGTTTGGGACCATGATAAGTAAATAATTTTTGACTAAGAGTTTTATTGAACTTGGAAACCACCAATATGGTAACAGAGCTCTTGCTAGTGGTAATGGAGAAATCAACAAAATACGAAATATTTCAAAATCGCTCAAAATTCATTTTTATATGTTTCAGAGGTATCTTATCATTATCTACTTTTTTGTTGAGGATAGTGTAGGGGTAAGGATAGAGGATTACCGTCCGAAAGAGGGCCGGACAAACAGAAAGATAGGGAGATCGGCAGATAGAAATCGAGACAGAAATAGTTTATATTGGTTCACACAGTTTTGCTCTAGTAAATATGTTTTACTTACATGCACTGTGCAAAGCACATTGGCGATCAAAGTAATGAACATGATAACGTCCTTGTCGTCCTTCAGGATAAAGTACATTATCATCCAATATGTGGTGATCAAGTAGTTAATGATGAAGAATAGGAACACCACAAACTGTATTTTACTGCCCACTTTGGCTGGATGAACTCCAAAGATGTTCATTAAAAATAAAGATCTGTCTATGATTTCAAAATTGCGCATTTTCAAGTTGTATCAGTGTTATGCATATAACTTTTGGATTAAAACAATCAGTATAGCTCAAATTTTACACACAACTTTGTATTATTAATGTTATATTATGCATGTCGTTGAACATTACTACGGAATGTTCAACATTTATATCAATCTTTCAGATGACTTCAGTGATTGTGAATAATTTCCTGCAAGCAGCTACGTTTTATAAAGGATGTTCTATAGAGGATACAAGGTGGCACAATCATATCTATCTGATATTGCCGGCGCTATAGGAACACAATTTACGCATATTACTCTGAAGGGCACTCGTAATACACACCGCTAGGTTACAGTAACATAATTTATGTATGTTGTATGTTCTTTTAATTTATGATTTGCAGCATCAACTATACCTTGGTACCAAAACTGATGGCACCCAATTCGATAAGATTTGATATTTGATTTAGCTCTATATCTTGTACTTGCATAAGCTGTGTAATGATTATCTCTAATACAATACTCCATCTAGATTCAAATAATCAAATATCAAATCTTATTGATCTGGTGCCATCAATTGTGGTAACAGGGTATACGAGTTTATCAGCTGCTGACTCATTTTTATTCTCCAAAAACTCTGTAACTAGGAATTAACCTGGACAAGGGTATGAATTGGCAGAAACACACTGAAGCGTTAAAAACAAAATTCGATTCCGTCTACTCTACCCTAAGTTATGTAGAACTTGAAAATTGAGTTTGGTAAATAAAATTCGACTATATAAGATGATTATTAGACCAGCAATTACCTAGGCATGTGTGTCTTGGTGTTTTCTTGCCGAAACGCACTTACGAAATCTGCAGGTTCTGCAGCGCAGGACTTTACGCACAATAACTAACGCTCCATGGTATGTTTCCAACGATACCCTTCACAGAGACCTTGACATCTTTTACTTGGGGGATTACATTGAACAACGCATCGACATTATACTCAAGCGGAATCGCACACCAACCCTCTGTTGCGTGAATCAGTGGAATACACAGTCAAGCAAGTTGACAAGCACACAAGGCCGCGGCTCGCACTATGATCAAAATCAAGTCATGCAATTTTGGAAACAACTAAATTCTTGTATTACCATATTTTATGCTATTGGTCGAATGTCGAGCTCTGAAATTAAGGTGCTACCAGAAAATGCCGGAAAAAGGACCGCCTGCCAGTGGGACTTGAACACGCGTCCTCCGGAATTCTAGCCCGACGCTCTACCAGCCGAGCCGCACTTTTGTCCTTTTGAATATCGAATCTCAAAATTAACCCTTTTGGTAAAACCAAAAAATTGCCTTACTTCTCCATGACTCTGTCTCTGGATAATCAGACATGGCAGACCGATCGACCGACACGACCATAACTAAGACAAAAAGGTATCCTCTAATACAATCGGCTACTGTTCAAGTTAGTTAGCCTGCAGGTTGCAGTATTGTCCGCCATAAGTTGTTGAGGTGTCATTGGGAGGTTGCATCTTGTCTGAATATGCTCATGGGTTAGCCAATAAAAAGTAGAAAGAAGTCAGATGAGAATTGGCCGATTCTTATTCGTGTCAAACAAACGTGTTCTCTCCTTTATCTTTCGGGTAAGGCCATTTATTTATTGTTGGCTGTATATACGCCTCAGTTTGCCGTTTTTATAATGTTGCCATTTTTGACGACACTTTACTATTATGTTGTTCACAAGAATCGCCGTCATTACAAACGAAATTATAAAATTATTTGCATATTTTAGACCCTTACAGAAACGGTTAAATAGGAAAGGTGGATTTTACCTAAATATCAATACTCTTTTAAGTTTTGAATAAAAGTAGGACTAAAAATACCGTCAGCAATGACCAGTCAATGAGAAGCTTACCTTTGCCGACTATACAAAAGAAATCAAATTAGTGAAGATTCAACCTGATCAAACATTCGCATATGTGTACTGCGCTAATTTTAGAAAATTGTCTTATGATAAAACAGCAAAGAAATTTTCGTTTTAGTGTGAACCACTTATAACACAAAACTAGCCATCACAATGAACTACACTAAACAGTATTATGATAGAACTCGTAATAAAGGACTTGGAGGTTTGATAAGAGGTACTGAGTCATCGGAAAGTCTTACACTTCAGGCGGAATGTTTTGCACTATACTATTATTCAAATTCGAATTGAGAAAACAATTGTTACTGCTCTGACTGCAAGCATAGTGTCATCCGCCATCTTGTTTGCGCCGGTCCGTCATCAATTGTGTAACGTCACTGTTATCTTCTTACATGAAATGGACAATAGGTACTTATGATGCATAGGCTCTTTAAACTAAAATTACTAAAAGCTCCTGAGCAGGGGCTGTACTCTATGACTTTTAAACAAGGGTATATAATCGCTCAAACAGGAGTTCTAACAGGCCATTGCGAGTTGAGCTGACATTTATCACTCATAAAATTGTAATAGACCCTATCTATTCTATGTAGATGCTGGGAATAAGACGAAACTTCTTTTTGTTTAATAAGCAGATGTGCTGCGAATAGCCAGCCATCTTATCGTTATATGTTTGTCACTACGAAGTTTGAAGAAGAATCATTATAGTCGGTAAACTTGTCGGTCTACTGACCTTTTTTGGGTCTAACAAAAAGGAGATCCCCAAGAGGTCATAAGGTTTTTAGTGTTGGTTTCGAAAATTCGGCAGAAAGGGTGATCAAAGGAGGCCTACTGACTGATACTCGTATTTTTGTAAATAGCTATAATAAACATCCATCCACCTATTCAACATAACTAACCGCCAATGTCTAATAAAAAAGATTGTTGGATACATATTTCTTAAATCTTCCAGGCTTTTCCGCTCGGAATGTGAGAGTATGATAGCCACACATCATCAGAAATTGGGATTCAAAGCAATGTAGTCTAAAAGTCGTAGGTAACGCTAAGGAAGGATGACAATAAAGAATAAGGAAACTTTAGTAGCTCTCCTCTGTATAATCACTTTTCTTGGGTGGATATGTCATGAATTTTTTATTCTGGGTAACAATAAAAAATCATCTAATTAGAAAGGTGTAACTAATTATAAAGCTGCTAGTGGTTTAGTCGTATTCTTTCCTTTTTTCATTCACTGCCCATTTAAACAACGCGAATAAAATATCGATTTGAGGAACTAACATGTAATCATAACTATTGGAAGTGAAAAAATAGGAGTTTGGTTTCTCATGCACTCCAGGTCTCAGCTTGCAGTTATATAAATTTAATTATCAGGTAATTAGATCCAAAATTATATTTTTGTTGAGCCTGAGTCATAATTAGTTAAATTATTTCATGTTAGTCTAAACATCTCAACAATGTTTATAGCCCATCTATTCCATCAAATGAACCTTTGCTTATTATTCGCTGAATTGGCTCTTAATAATTCTTCCTTTCCCCATTCGCTCCACCGCTCCGATTTTATCTCCTCCAAAAAAAATCGGAAAGAATGAGCCTTAAAACGATATTTGAAGGGTTTCTGGTAATTTTATGTTTTCACCATTTTCTCCTCCGTCAGTGCACCGATTTTCAAAATTATAGCAACACTATCTACGACGACCACATGTACAGCATATCACTACTGAAATTTCATCACAATCCAAGCAGCGGTTACTAAGATTACGAGGTCAGAAAAACGCCAATAGACAAACACACCGACAGACCAACAAACAGACCGACGGTAATGAGTGACATATGTAGATTTTCGTTATGTATGTACGCCCAAAAAGCGTATTATCTCAACATGTAAAGAACGGCCATTGTTCGAATGACATTTGAGGAAATGCTACACTTGTTCAAAACTAAGCTCCAAGTATGAATATCAATCCATTTTCAAAATACTCATACATCTTTGTTTTACTAACAAAAAAATGGAGTCTCACTTCATTCCACACTTTTTATACCAAAAGAACGTTTTTGGCTCTACCGAAAAATGACTTTCGTGTTTAAAAACTTGAAAAAACTCTTTCAGATTAACTTTACCCCAAGAAAAGTTATGTTTTACTAGAAGAAGAGATCTAACACTTGAGAAATACTTCACATACATACAGTGTATCCCAGCTCAATTTGTCACCCACCTTATCTGTGGAATGATAGCAAAAAATTAAAATCGCCGTCTGTCTGTTGGTCTATCTGTCTGTTGGCATTTTTCTACCCTCGTAATCTCAGTAACCGCTGCATGGATTTTGGTGAAATTTGGGTAACGATATATTGTGGAGTCGTCTGCTATAATTTTGGCCGGCGAAGTAATTAGCAAAAAACAAAAAAAATCAAATATGTCTCATACTTCGTTTTTAGACGTTTTGAGAGTTTCCTGCTCATTTTCTACTTTTTTGGGTGGGGGGGGGGTGAAATTGATGTGGTTGGAGGGGGGTTTTAAAACTGAAAAATTTATTGTATTCATAATAGGCTGTCCATTGACCTGTGAAAGAAAGATTTAGCGATATAATACACTTTTTTAGGTCCATCCGAACATTTCCTTGCCTAGTACAGAAACCAAGGGACTTTTCTGTGTGCATACGAGTACTTATTGTTTTAGATCGTTTTGTATTGTGTAACCTAGAAGGTATTGAATTGACTTTAATGAATCTTTGACACAGTATTATTACCGTGTCCACCGACATGCCACCACGGCCCGACAGGCTTAGGCCCGTTCCCTCTTTTCTTACCTTCAAGCCCTCCTACCACTCACGGAACCTTCGTGGAACGTCTTAACAACATGAGTGTAGGGCTGGTCCGAGCTTTATGATTTTATTTATGGTTTAATCACCACTTCTACGTTTCTCGCTTTCTTTGGCGCTCAGAATTTTCTTCACCGTGCAGTGGATGGTGCTCCAATAGACTTTATGGGAGATCATCAGTCTCACCATATTATCTGCCTTCAGATCTTCAGGTAGGTTTGTACAGGCTTCTTGTCTGTATGTGAGCCACCTCTTACACTCGAGGAGCGTATGTTCCGCCATGTCTAGCTGTCCACAATGGCGGCAGTGGTCGTTGGTAACGTCGGTAACGGGTCATGTGCCATGAGAGCCTGCGTCAAGAAATAGCAGGTAGTCCTGTGCTCGCAATTTATCCATTTTCCTACTAATGGTATGAGTCTTTTTGTCCACTGCGCAACCTCAGTCGTTTGAGACCATATCTGCTGCCACCTCTTTATGGTCCATTTTCTGCAGTCTTTCCGCCTCGTCTCTGTGTCCTCTTGTGAGACGTACAGATGTATCTTCACTCTTCAGCTAGCAGATGCAAGGGTGGTGTCCCTGTCACCACTTGCAAGGCCTTGCTGGATACTGTGTGGCAGGCACTGGCCACCATCAGCAGTGGCTTCCTTGGAGCCTGTCCAGCTCCTGCTTATGTTTTTTCCTTTTGAATGTCCTATGCCAAACTCGCGCTTCATAAAGGACAATCCATTGGACGATTCCGTTCAGAAGTGCTCTTTTTCTAGTGCTGAGTTCCCCAATATTCAGCATCAGCCTGAAGAGCATTGCTATTCTAACGTCTGCCTTCTGGGTTCACTTCTTAATGAGGTCTGAGAAGCACCTCTCGTTGCCTATATAGACCTCCAAGTACCTCATGGACTTACTGGGGATTATTGCCTGAGTCTTTTCTGGAGCCAAATCTAGGTGATGATCACCTATCCTGTCGTCAATCTTTTGCAAGCGCCGGTTCACCTTGTGTGAGAGGGATACCTCGTCCTTGGCTGTCGCGACTAAAGCTAAGTCCTCTGCGAAGCCTATCGTTCTAACGCTACCGGGTAGCGGTAGCTTCAATATCCCATCGTACAGGATGTTCCAGAAGGTTGGTCCTAGTGCCGACCCTTGTGGAACCCCGATAGACATTGGCGGATCTACTTATTTGGATATAGATACAGGGTGAGTTTTTAGTACCGGCTCGGTCGATAACTCCACTACTACCGAAGATAGCGAAAAAAGGTGTATATAAAAGTTGTAGCCACGGATATGCTCCTTGCTCAGAAAATATTTTGATTTATCACCCTGTATACGTGGTGATGCAAACATGCATTTTTTTAAATGAGACACCCTATATATTATTCCATATTCAAATTCTACTAATGATTTCCGTTCTTCCAATATAGGATATTGTTACATTATACAGGGTATTTCAAAAGTTATGACCATTTTTATGTCCAAATCGCTGTCAAATGAACGTACTGTATATCAAAAAGTGATTAATCAAAAATCATATTTTTTATACAGATGGATAAAAAATATCATCTAGTTTTAAAATCGGCTATAAAAAAGGCCCGCGACGCATATTCATATACAGGGTGATATAAAATTCAAAATCCAGATTTTCTCTTTTTTTTCAAATGTAACTCCCAATATTTTATTATACCAAAGAATTGCTTTTAATATGCTCTTTTATCTTTGTATAGCACTTGTTGTACCTACGTCCATCATTTTCTGAGATATTTCGATTTTTCGGTAAATTTAAAATATAGCTCCTATTTGTGTACTGAAATTTATTTATTTTGAGAAAGTACTATAGAGTTTGTTTTTTATTCAACGAACATCTAAATTATAAGGTCATGATGGTATTTGATGAAGTCCAAACCCTGAATCATCGAGATAATAAAGTCAAGTATGCTGAGGAAACAAATTTGTGGGCGTGATGCATAATTATCAAGCAGATTTATCAGGTATGCTTTGGAAAATTGACGGTTTTCATAACCTGCTCAATAATTCCATATTAAGTGAAAAAAGAGCTTTAAAAATTAATTTTTCCATTGAGGGTATTTGGGAGAATCTTTGAGAAATTGCCTACTTGCCTCTAGAATGTATCAACTATGAACAGAAATATCCAGATCGGAGGCACTCTAAAACTAATACGTTTGAAAGAATGAAGAATCGTTTTATTGGTAGCGTGTCGTTCAATATTTCATAGCCTACCTGATGGATCTGCTTGATAATTATGCATGACGTCTATAAAATTGTTTCCTCAGCACACTTGACCTGTATTATCTAGTTAATCCAGTGTTTTGACATGATCAAGAACTATTATGGCCTTATATTTTAGTTGTTTGTTAAGCAAGAATAAAATTTGATAGTATTTTCTCAAGATAAATAAATTTTAGTAAACAAATAGAAGGTGTATTTAAAATTTGCAGAAAAATCGAAATATCTCAGAAATTAATGAATTTAGCCATAACAAGTGCTATACAAAGATGAAAGAGTATATTAAGGGCAACTCTTTGGTGTAATAAAATATTGGGGGTTACGTTTAAAAAAAGAGAGAAAATCTAGATTTTGCATTCTACATCACCCTGTATACGAATATGCGTTGCGGGCATTTTTTATAACCGATTTTAAAACTAGATGATATTTTTTATCCAACCGTGTAAAAATAGTGATTTTTGATTCATCACTTTTTGATATACAGTACGTTCATTTGACAGCGATTTGGAGATAAAAATGGTCATAACTTTTGAAATACCCTGTATAATGTAACAATACCCTATATTGGAAGAACGGAAATCATTAGTAGAATTTGAATATGGAATAATATACAGGGTTATTCACGTTATTCGACACGGAGCATTATGGCTAAACTATTTGATAAAAAAGAAAATAATAATTTCGGATGGATAGAGACCCATATAGGCTACAATTTAAAAATATTTTCATGTTATACAGGGTGTCCCAAAAACACGAAATGTATCAAAGTTATGTTTTTTTAAATGGAATACCCCATATATTATTGCAAATTCAGATTCCTTGGTAGATTCTAGTGTGACTTTATGTATCATACATGGGACCTAATGCGAACCGTTTAGGTGTAAATCACCATTTTCCGTATAAGTAGATATCAGGAAAAAATTGAATATCGCAGAGATTATAAAATATGGAAGGCTGTGACTTTGCCGTATTACTAAGCATAAAATGCGTCAGCTTTGGTGAGACTGTCAAATTTAAATTACGTTAATGCTTGAAGAAATCGGTCGATTAATTAAGGAAACTTCGATCACCGATAACTTGATTTTTTCAAATGGGAATGCCTAATTTTTTTTATACAGTCAAACGTAGAATTTGATAAAGTTTCTAATGATGCAAGGTTGTGAATATCAATCTCTGGTAGTTTTCATTTAATTTTAAATTTCCAAACAAATCGGCGTTTTTCAATTTTCCTACCTATAAGCAACGTAGCAGGCCATGAAAAATAAACAAAAACCTGTTCAGGTAGAAGCGAACAACTAACATAGCTGAAAAATACACACGAACTAGACTAAAGGGACAAGATTATAAAAATTACTCACAACAAACAAAGTCTAACCAGAAACAACGGCGGTAACATATCTTTGGTCAAAGAGAAGCCGGAGTATGGCAGAAATGGATTTTTTCACGGCCTACTAGCTACTGCAATGTACTAGAGATTGGTAATTTCGAAAATCATTGAAAATTTTGAAATAAAATAAAAACTACTAGAGAATGTTGTAAGCAGTTTATTGTTTTCATAATAAAATTTCACATTTAATGATATAGAAAAAGTATGCAATTCTGTCAAAACACAAGTCAAAAGTACGTCTGATTGGAGTTCTGAAAATTCTTCAGTACCTATTAGCAAGATCGCAGAAAATGAAGAATGAATTAAAATTTGTTCAAATTATAAAACATAACTTAAATGGCAGAAAATTTACATCTGATTTGTCAGTATTCCTTATTTGCAATATTGCTAATAGATATTGAAAAATAGAAGGGCTCCAGTCAGAGATATCGACTTCAACGCAAATTAGTACTTCTTTACACCATTACATATGATTGATAGTTGTGTGCTGAAGCAACAGTCGCTGATTGTTTTTGTTTCATATCAAGGTTTTTAATTGTCTTGGAAATTTTAAACCTCTAGTAAATTGCGGTTGCCAGTAGACTGTAAAAAATATCTATTACTGCCATACTCCAGCTTCTCTTTGACCTTAGAAATGTTATCGCACTTGTTTCTGGTAGAGTTGATTTGTTGTAAGGAATTTTTATAATTTTTATAATCTTGTCCGTTTAGTCTAGTTAGTGTGTATTTTTCAGCTAAGTTAGTTGTTTTCTTCTACCTGAACAGGTTTTTGTTTATATTTCATGGCCTGCTACGTTGCTTATAGGTAGGAAAATTGAAAATTGCCGATTTGACTGAAAATTCGAAATTAAATGAAAACTACCAGAGATTGATATTAACAACCTGATATCATTAGAAAGGTTATCAAATTCTACGTTTAACCGTATAAAAAAAATTAGGTATTGCCGTTTGAAAAAATCAAGTTATCGCTGATCGAAGTTACCTTAATTAATCGACCGATTTCTCCAAGCATAAACGTAATTTAAATTTGACAGTCTCATCAAAGCTGACGCATTTTATGCTTAGTAATACGGCAAAGTCACAGCCTTCCGAATTTTATAATCTCTGCGATATTCATTTTTTTCCTGATATCTACTTATACGGAAAATGGTGATTTACACCTAAACGGTTCGCTTTAGGTCCCATGTATGATACATAAAGTCACACTAGAATTCATCGAGGAGTCTGAATATGCAATAATATACTGGGTGTTCCATTTAAAAAAACATAACTTTGATACATTTCGTGTTTTTGAGACACCCTGTATAACATGAAAATATTTTTAAATTGTAGCCTATATGGGTCTCTATCCATCCGAAATTATTATTTTCTTTTTTATCAAATAGTTTAGCCATAATGCTCCGTGTCGAATAACGTGAATAACCCTGTATAGGGTGTCTCATTTAAAAAATGCATGTTAGCATCGCCGCGTAGTTATGGATCACCCTGTATAAATCAAAATATTTTCTGAGCAAGGAGTATATCCGTGGCTACAACTTTTATATACAACTTTTTTCGATATCTTCTATAGTAGTGGTGTTATCGACCGAGCCGGTACTAAA
Source organism: Callosobruchus maculatus (assembly GCA_951848785.1). Taxonomy (NCBI): domain Eukaryota; kingdom Metazoa; phylum Arthropoda; class Insecta; order Coleoptera; family Chrysomelidae; genus Callosobruchus; species Callosobruchus maculatus. The sequence goes on along the minus strand of CATOUR010000026.1, from coordinate 6,293,794 downwards.
AACTCACCCTGTATATGGTCCTGTGCTCGAAATAACTAGTTATTACATTACGAAGGTATTTCGAGATGTTGCGCCTTCGCAATTAACTCATTATGATGCCCCAGGAAGCAGTATTAAAAGCATTCCTGACCTTATTCCAGTATTTCCATCACTGTCTCGAGGACGTCGACGGTAGACGAAAACCGAACTGGTACTCCGACAGACCTTCTCCTTCGTCTATTTCTTTCTGTAGCCTCTGGCGGATCACTATCTCGAACAGCTTCCCTATAGTGTCTAGTAGACTTATAGGTCTGTGAGAGGATGTGAGCCCAGGAGCTTTACCGCCTTTATTGAGCAGTATCACCTTGGCTCTTTTCCAGAGCTCTGGGACGGTTTATGTTTTGAGCAGCCCGTTTAACAGATTTAGCAGGAAAATAGGAGAGGAGGCGACCAGTCCCTTTATGACCTCCGGCGGTATGTCATCCGGCTCGGGTGTCCTTCCTGCTTTCAATTTTTACGCTGCATCTTTCAATTCCTCCAAGCTGAACAAGATGACATTCTCGTCTGGGCTTTCTTTCTCCCACGTGTCTCGTCTGGCTGGAAATAGTTCACGCACGATCTCCACTTTCCTATCGTCACACAATGCATATGCCGGTGTATTTCCTAGCATCTGCTTGGTGACTATGCGGTAGCCCTCGCACCAGATGTCATTTTCTAGGCTGTCGCATAGCTTCCTCCAGTGATCCTTCTCAGCAAAGTAAATGAGTTTTGCGAGTTTTTTCTTTGTCACTTTGTAGGCATCGTGAAGCTCTGCTATGATTTGCTCTGGCCTTGGATTATTTCGCAGCATGCGCGCTAGTTTCCGTCGTACTGCAATGCAGTTGGCTCTTTCCTGTTCGATTTCAAAGTTCCACCAAAAGGGGACCCGTGCTGGCCTAGTTCCTCTTCTTTCCGTACAGTCTCTCAACGTTTGCTTCATCACAGAGGTATACAGGCTTCCTGTGATCGGCTTCGTGGAGTCTATGGATCCCAGTCGGGAAGATAGATTTTCCTTGAACTTCTCTAGGTTGACTTAGAGTTTGTCCCAACCCTTTACTAGCTTCGATATCCCTCCAGTGTTCACCTCGAAATATGTGAACCTGTGATCGGTTAAGCTTGCGGCTTCTAGGACCACCTAGTAGTGTTCGTAGTAGTACCTATAAGACAGCCTGGTCCAGTATGCTCGTATTGCACTTTTGCTTACGTCTGATACCGATGTCTGCTTTTATTTTTGTTTGGCAATGTTAGGTAATTTTGTACTAGTAATTTTGTGCTGTACTGAGATCTATGTCTTTTGTGTTTATGAAAATATATCATTGGAGGTGAAGCGAATAAAATCAGTATTAAAAAAAAGTAGAAGTCAGATATCTATGAGCAGTTTACATGTCTTTCAGGTTTCAATCAATGTCGACACCTCTATAGTGCAGTTACGATATTATGTAGTCCTGAGTAATGATAAAACCGTAATTATCTATACAAAATATATATTATAACAATTCATAAAGTGATAGGAGATCAAAATAATCGAAAATACCAATTTGCAATAGATAAAAACAAAATAAATTGATCTATTTATTGTATATTAACATCTGATTATACACAGACATATACAATTTTGACTACACTAATGACGGTGCCAGCTTTATCGCCAGGGCAATAAAACATGCCGAAAGGGATAACGGTCACCGCACCCGTCGGGCTTCATTTGAAGGATTAGAATAAAAGCGTTTCATAATCTTCTGCTGGAAGAGAAACTACTAATAATTAAGGAATTAGGACAGCTAAGAGGATGGTCAAAACCTGATTTAGAATTGAAAAACAACTGAGGGGTAGTGGGCCAAAATTGCACTGTCGTTAATTTGATAAAAATATGATGAAAGCAATTGTATAAGTGGCTGTGGAGAAGTTATCAAACTGTATAGTTTTGCAGTGCCGTAACAAGGCCGTGGCAACTGAGTTTAGGGCGCAAAACAGATATCACGCAAGGCGATGTTACCGAATAACAGTCTAACAACCACTCTCGAAAAATTGCGGATAAATGTTAACCACGAGTCATCATGGTTGTAATACGCGTATGATCTCTGATCTCGGGTAGTGGCCCGCGCTCGTATTGGTCATTCGCACGTTAGCGTTCCTATCGGTCAATCACACATCAATGGACTTTGAAAATGACCAATGAAAACGAAAGGGTTACAGGTGATATATGAACAGAAGCCTCTTCTGCTAACGCGCTTCAGTCAGATACTCTTGTTTGAGTCGCTACGCGTTGTTTACATATTAGCGATTCTAACCTAATCGCTACTAACCTATTATTTAAAATGGATAATCAGATGAACGCGTTGCTTAAGATGGACTTTGGCAAACTTTCCTTACAGGACAAAATAATAATTAAGTGAAGCAGGCACCTGCTTGGTTTCAATAGGTTCCGCTGAGGCGTTTCAAAACAGGGGTTGGAAATCCGATTTCCAAGCTAGACGATTTTTTTTCTTAATTAGTCGAGATGATAAGTGAAAAAACACATAGGAAATAACATTTTCTGATGAGCCGTAAGTAAAACACTCTTAAGAAGTGACTTTTTGTGATACTAGCTTGAAAAAAGAAATGACTGTACTTGTGGAAACTCTTATTATGTGCAGGGTGCAGCTGCAGCTTCAACAATCTCTAAAAGGATTTTCGTGTATTTATTTTAAATTTTATGCGCGCCCCCTTTCAAAAATTCAGTAACCGCCAGTGGTGGAATGAGAATTTTTAACAAAAGTAACTTTCAGGTAAAAAAAACGACCTGATGCACAGTTTAAAAAAAGTTATGGTTATGAGAAATTGAATGTATATAAAAAAATACAACTCCGATTGATAATTTTTTGAAAAATTCATCAATACGTATAAGCTATATAATCGATTATTCAAGCTCAACGACTGAACAGCCTTCTATTCATAGAAAATTTAGAACAACCAAATCTGTTTCATTAAGGATTTTTATAACAATGCCGGTAACAGCAGCTATATCATAGTATATGTATAGGGTGATGGGCCAATAGTGAGTGGATGGAACATTTTGGGCTTACTAAAACGTGTTTCAAAAAACTGTCACTTGATCATTGTCGGAAGCCTTAGGGGCTATAACGTTAAAATATTTTCACTTAAATTTTGACGTTTATACAGGGTGATCCCTATCAACCTTACATTTTTTGAATAGAACCCCCTATATATTATTGCATATTTGGATTCCTTGGTGAATTCTAGTGTTTAGGTGCAAATCACCTCTTTTGGTATAAGTAGGTATCAGAAAAAAAAATGAATTTCGCAGCGATTATAAAACTTGAAAGCCGTGACTTTGCGGTACAACTAAGCATAAAATGCGTCACCTTGGGTCAGACGGTCAAATTTGAATTCTTTTTGTACTTGTAGAAATCAGTAGATTAATTAAGGAGACTTCAAGCACAGGTCACTTGAATTCTTAAAATGGGAAAGCCTTTTTTTGTTTCTAGGATGAAATATAAGATTTGATTATATTTCCAACGATATAGGATTCTCAATATCAATATTTTATAGTTTTCGTTTTAATTCAGTTTTTCGGTCAATTGGTGCTTTTCAATTTTCTTACGCATAAGCAACCTAGCAGGCCATGAAAAATAAACAAAAACCCGTTCAGAACCTTTCTTCGATAGGCCTTACCAAAACGACGCTATTTTTCGAAGATGTCGCAAAGCACAGTTTTTACCCCCCCCCCCCCCCACGCTCCTCGAGCGAAAACCCCTTTCCATCCCTCGAGCGTCAACACCCCCTCCCCCACCCTTCGATCGTCAACCACCCGAGGTCACAGACTTAGGATTAGGTGCTCAAAAGACTTTTGTGTGTAGGACTTAACGATTGGCTGCTATCGGTAGTAGGTAGCGATGTGTTACTAAATGTCGTACTTTTAGTTAAGCCCAAATGTGTTATTTAGGCAGCTGCAGATAAAAGAGATATGAGAAATGAGAAGCATTTTGTTGTCTGTTGTCTCCATATATCATTTGAACTTTTTTTGGATAGCACTTACCACAACGGCGCTATTTGTCAAAAAGCGTCACGAAACAGTTTTCACCCCCTCCACCCGACCTTCGAGCGGCAACCCCCAGAGGTCGCAAATTGAATCTTAATTAAACAACGCCGAAGTAGTATCATTGCCTCTAAAACATGCACAAATAAGATATTTTTCGCAACAGCACATATCGGTAGTAGTTAGCGATGTGTTTCCTAAATGTCGTAGTTTTTTTAAACCAAATGCGTGAGTTTAGGCAGCTGCAAATAATAAATAAGAAGATATCATTCTTTTAGGAAAACAAAATGTTACACACTTTTTGATAAAGTTCTTCGTCTAAATCCGCGATGAAATTCTGATTTCAGTGAAAATCGCAAACCAACCCCTAACTTTGGAGCACTCTAGGATGGAAACTATTGGTCGCACACGAAAAATGTAAAGACCAAAATTACGCAGAGTTTTATTCCCTCCGTACATTAATTTGAACCATTTTTCGATATCACTTACCAAAACGACGCTATTTTTGGAAAATCATTGCGAAGCCCTCGAGCGGACACCCCCGAGGTCGCAAACTTAGGTGTAGGTAGATGGGACCAATGTCTACCACGCCACCAAATTTTATTTCTTCCCGACCTTTGGCTGTTAAAAAACCCCTACCGCCTAGTTTATACAACGAGTCGGTGATAACGATAATAAAGAAAATGTCCTTTCATCATCAATAGAATAAACTTATGAATGAATCACATTTCCTTGCGAATGCAATACGATAAAACCTGTCCATTTCTAAGTTGGACTGCATCATACACTCCTTAAATTCTGTATGGCTGAAATTTATGAGGAGCAAGCGAGATTAATTTTTACACATACACAGTTTAGATTTAGAAACATATTTTTTATTTTTATTTCTTTTAAGCCATATGCAGTGATTAAGTTCAACGAACGGTTAGGTGATATGATGAGTGTTGTACTATAGACTATAACAATGTGATAGGTGAAAATCTATAAATGGAGTTAATTATTTCGTAAAAATGTTACGATTAGAGTCAATTAGTGAATTAGTGCTGCAAAACCGTAAAACCTAAACAATAAGAGTAGTAGATAGTGCTGAAGTATATTATATATTATATTATTTTAATCAGTTCTTCATTATGGTTACGTTAGTTATTAATATTGTTCATTATTTTATTTAGGTATTAATAATGATGTTACCCTATGGAATGTACCTATAGTTGCCAAAGCCTAATGCCATAGTGTATTCCAGTGGCGGCTGGTGAGGTAGTGCCACAGTGCCATGACACTACCTTAATTTTCGTCAAAAACATGTTTATCTATCTCTTCAACTTTTCTTATTCTATGTTAGTTTCCAACGACTTTTTCTGTTTTATATGAAATGGCAATAGCGACTCAGCGCATACATGCTTACACCAGGCAACACGTGGCATCGTGGCAACTCACCCGATGAGAGCTGACGACGCGGCGCGACGGCGAGATATGACAAGAGTCTACGGTGCCGTTTCTTTTAAGGCACAGACAGAGTGAGAGAAATCTTATCACACACGCTTATGAGTGACAGAGATAACGCTATGCTGGACGTTTGGATGGATTTTAAATACGAAAATCCGAAGTAGATCGTGCCAGGTACATTACCCATATTTCCATTCGCATGGTTCACTATTTTTGTTTTGTTTCAGCAGTTAGGATTTGTTTATGTTTGATGCTGATGTCGGCTTTTCTCGTTAAAGGTTTGAAATTTAGATCTTATTAGTTTGAGTGAGTTGTGCGCTGTTTTCGGATCGCTATCTCTTTTGTGTTTAATTAAAATATATCATTCCGGGGGGAACATTAAGCGAAATTTGTTTGAAGAATTGTGCTGCCACTCCTCGTCAGGCTGACAACAGAAGCCGTCCTTCGCAGCAACTTCGCACTGACGACAGGCCCGAAGGCCAGAGAAACTTGTTCAGAGCCGACTTTACAAATATACGAGGTCTTGCCTCCAACATAAACTCTGTCCATCAACACCTTCAGGCAGAGAAGCCACACATTCTGGCTCTTACGGAAACTCAAGTCGGCTCTTCAACAATGGATAACTGCTTTAGATATCCCGGATATGACTTATACATCCGATTTAGACGTAGGTTCGGCGTATGCGTGTACGTTAAATCTGGGCTTTCTTGTCATCGAGAAGAAGAGCTCGAACTAGAAGGATTTGACATCATATGGCTCAAAATATCCTTCCAAAATCATTCCAAATGTATATGCTGCATTTATAGCACCAATCAGTAACAACTGCAAAGAGGTCTTCGAGAAGCTTTCAGCCACTGTGGACGCGCGGCGATCAGATCACAACTCATACTGGCTGAGACACTCAAACAAAACGGACGACGAGGGACGTGAAGCTGAAGCCTTCGCTATCAGCTGCGGCTTGGAGCAGATAGTCAAAGAACCAACAAGGATTCCCAGCCGTCACGGAGAGTTTGCTAGTCTGTTGGACCTATATCTCACAACTACTCCAACGGTCCACACAGTGAAAGTAACCGCCCCACTGGGATCGTCTGACCACAATACCGTCTCGACGCTATGCAGAATGCATTCTCCAGATCTCTACCATGCAAAGCCTCGTCGGGTCTGTCATTACGGATCAGCAAAGTAGGACGACCTAAGGGAAATACTACCAGTCCTTTCCCTGGAACGACGTCTGCTTCAAGTCACGAGACCCATCAGCTTGCGCCCAAGAAATAACAGAGGTATTAATATCCGGCATGGAAGCCTATATTCCTCATGTCATCAAGCATCCCTCCAAAAACAAGCCATGGTTCAATCAGCAGTTACCTCTAAAAACCAACATTACAGAGATTGGAGGAAAAATCCAAATGCTGATAGCCACCGCAGTTTTATCGACGCCAGAAATCACTGTAAACGCGTGATTGACAGCAGCAAGGAGAGAAACAACCAAAAAATTAAGAACAAGCTCCTCTCATGACCTAGTTCGTCCAGAACATTCTGGTCTGTAGCTAAGGCTGTTAGTCAGAACTTTTCCTATTCGTCAATACCACCCTTGACCAGAGAGGACAAATCCATCGCTTCTGCTCCTAAAGAAAAAGTAGACATCTTGGGGAAGCTCTTCGCAGCCAATTCTACTGTAGACTTTCAAAGAAGTACTCCGACCACCACCATAAGCGTGAACTCGAGAATGACAGAGTAAAAAGCGTCTTCCAAAAACTGAACACCAATAAAGCTACTGCTCCTGACCAAATTCCAGCCATTGTCCTGAAACGCTGTGCCGCTGAGCTTGCACCTATTCTTTGCAAGCTCTTCAAACTTTCGTATCAACGAGGCGTATTTCCCGCTTCGTGGAAGATTGGCTGCGTACAACCCATCCCTAAGAAAGGCAAAAAAACTGATCCCACCAATTATAGACCTGTGGCTCTTCTCAGCATCATGTCTAAGGTTATGGAGACTGCCATTAACACACAGCTCCTGAAATACCTGGACAACAATAACATCATAAATGATCGCCAGTATGGCTTCCGTAAGCACAGGTCTGCAGGTGACCTCCTTGCCTAAGTCACTCACTTGTGGAACAGAGCAATAGACAATCATGGCGAATCCCGTGTTGTTGCACTTGATATATCGAAAGCTTTCGACAGAGTATGGCATGACGAACTTCTGGTCAAGCTTGCTGCTTATGGACTACCACCTGGCCTGCGCCAGTGGCTGAATAGCTTTTTGAACGACCGATCTCTGTTTGTTGTAGTCGAGGGCTGTTCATCAGACGTATTTTCAATAAACGCCGGTGTTCCTCAGGGATCTGTCCTATCCCCTACACTGTTTCTGCTGTACATCAACGAGCTGCTGGAAATAACATCCAATCCAATCTACAGCTTCGCAGATGACAGTACATTAGTGTCGTGCATGGAATCAGGCAAGCCACTATCATCCCAGGAGACGGTACGTCGGCGACAGCAGCATGCCTCGCAGATCAACGCAGATATCAAAACAATTGTCGAGTGGGGATTAGCAAATAAAGTACAGTTCAACGTACAAAAAACTCAGGCAACAACACTTACAAAGAAGTCTCACAATGGCTTACCAACCGTGGAAATGGAGGGTCACCCCATAGTCGAATCACCTTCCGTCAAGCTTTTGGGAATCAACATCAATAATAACATGTCCTGGCACGACCACGTCGTCAGTATTGCTAAAACGGCATCCCAGAAGCTTGGAGTTTTGTTCCGCTGTAGGAAGTTGTATACACCAGAGCAACTGCTGCTGCTCTACAAGGCACAGATCCGACCATCGCTGGAGTATTGCTCCCATGTGTGGGGATGCGCTCCGAAGCACTCTCTAAAGCTTCTGGACACTATCCAGAAAAGAGCGATTAGACTAATCGATACGCCTAACCTCACAAAGGACCTCCACAGCCTGGAACATCGAAGGAGGGTGGCTGACCTATCCCTGTTTCACAGATTCTATCACGGAAGATGTTCGAGTGAGCTCTCTCAGATAATAACACCACAGGCCATCCGAACCAGGAATACTAGAAAAGCTCTGCGAGCTCATCCTTACCAGGTCGAGGTCCTTACTCCCCGAACTAGTCTCCTCCAGCATTCCTTCCTTTGAAGAACTTCGACGCTGTGGAATCAGCTGCCGGGGAATTTGTTTCCCGACGGCTACAGCCTGCAGCGTTTCAAATCTAACGTGAACCTCTCGCAGCGCTTCTACAGCGCCATAGGCTTCCAACCTTTGCGGGAGGCCGACCATAAAAAAAATTGGAGCGAAAATGAATAAAATTGGCGCATTAATAAACTCATTTAGTAATCTTCCGCTGGAAGAAAAACTGCAGATTAAGGAATTGGGACGCCCAACACCTGTTTTAAAAGTTGAAAAACTTATTGTAGTTTGTAGTGGATAGAAATCGCGTTGTCGTAAATTTAATAAAACTATTTATGATAAAAACAATTGGATAAGTGACTGTGAAGAAGTTAACAAATTGTTTTGCTTTGTGTGTGTTCTATTTGGAGGCGGTGACACTTGGGCCAAAAAAGGCACGGATGATCTTATTCATATATGGGAGAAAATGAAGACCCATGAAAAATCTAAAGTGCATATGAATAATGTTTTCAGTTTATCGATGCTTGGTAAGTCGAACATAAAGACTCAGTTAAATTCGGCTTATCCGCTAGTTATAAGTATTTTTTTCAATTTTATATCGGTCTGGAATTTTGGCTGTCATTCTGGCACTACCTCTTTAAGTTGGCACGAGCCGCCACTGGCGTATTCGTGTAGCGGCATCGTTGTATTTGCCCAAGTATTTGGCATATTCATTGTTTGTCGGAATGGTCGGCATCGTCGACATAAATATTCATCTTATTTGAGACCTTCGATATGTGAACGGAAACGAATATTTGCTTATTTACACGATTTGTCCTGTGCAAATAAGACGGATGGTGAATAACATAAATATACCTAGATTCCCCACACATCGTCGTTTTTTGACAAATAAAACAAACAGACGAATACGTTACGCCAAGTGGTAAGTGAAGTACCGGAATCCAAAAACTAACTTCGCTTTAACTATTAGGTATTATTTTCTCGTACACCTCAAAATGTAGAGTGACTTTTTATTTAAAACAAGTTAGGTAATCATTTCCTCAAAATAAATTAATAACAGTACAACAATGAGTTGAATGATTAACAATAGTCTTAAAATAACAAGGCAATAACAGCACCTATGAACAGCACTTATAATATATGTATATGATGAGTGAGTTATAGTCAAATTATTAACAAAAAAGCTTCATAAACCCTCTGTCTCACCTGTAATAAAATGACATACATCGTTAGTTACGTTCTTCGGGTTATTACATTTGGAATTTATTATTGCATGACATTTTTGCTTTACAAAATTAAGGTTTTTGTTTATAAAAAAATTTATGTTTCGAAGATTCTACCTCGATGGTTTCGAAGTATTTCAAGAAAATTTGCAGCATTCTGCCGCTGCGATAGCGCTGCTGCGTGGACACCAGTTGAGTGGCACAACTAAAGCTAAATTCAGATGCACACGACATCCGACAATACGACGGTACGAAACTGCTCCTATTGGTTGAAATATTCAAAATGGATTGGCGCCAAACTAAATGTCCGATGATTTTTAACTTTTATACGACGACGGTCGGAGTTGAAAATATTTTAACTCTCCGCGATGTCGTATGTAATTTGACAGCTGAAAATCTCCATTAATTTGTATTCGGAAATGATAATTCAGCGAGCGCAATACGTAAATTCGGTAAATTCAATCAATATTTTACTTTTATCCCTCTTATGGATAAAAATGAAGAAAATAGGAACAACGCGATGAATAATTTGAGTTCGAGATTTTTTTAAAAATAGAAAGAAGCAAGGAGCGTACCATAATATGTTGCAGGAGATAAAGCTAACTGACACAGAAAAATATTTTAATTATTTGCGAATGTCAAGAAATGAACTTAAATCTTTGCTTCAAATTATTGGTCCACGGCTCACAAGAATTTATTGTATGCGCGAACCTCAGAGTAACAACTGAAGCGCGAACCTATTTCTTCAGGGCAAAGCTTTAACTTTAATAGGTACCAACACTACCAACTATGAAAATACAAATTTCCCAAGTTTGTAACCAAATTTCGCACGAAAATTTCTGACTCATGTGAATGGATACATTTTAGATTATACGACAGAATCAGTTTGTCCATGGCCAACTTTACTCACTAGGCCGGAGCATTGAAATATGGCAACACTGAATCGGGGGCCGAACTTTTATTTGTTGTTAGTATTAGTCATCAGTGTAATCTTCCAGGGCAAAAAAGGAGATTGGAAGGTGATTTTTAATGTGCTTCTAATTATTTACCTGCACAAACGAAACTATAAAGATAAACAGATGCCTGCAAAGTGTGTAGTACCAGGTTGCAATAGCAATTGTGCTTCCCAATAGAGGACATACCAAATCATGGCCGAACATAACCTTCCAGAGTAAAAAGAACATTGCAAGGTGATTTTTAATGTATTTCTAATTATTTACATGCACAAACGAAACTATAAAGATAAACAGATGCCTGCAAAGTGTGTAGTACCAGGTTGCAATAGCAATTGTGCTTCCCAATAGACATACCAAACCATGGCCAGAGTAAAAAGAACATTGCAAGGTAATTTTTAATGTGTTTCTAATTATTTACCTGCACAAACGAAACTATAAAGATAAACAGATGCCTGCAAAGTGTGTAGTACGAGGTTGCACTAGCAATTGTGCTTCCAATAAAGGACATAAACAGGGTAAACGGTATTCCTCGTATGGGCTAGTTATATTTATAAGAATAAAGATAATACTTTACAAACATTTCAAAGGATAAGACCTATTTTAAAGCACATTGTGGTACCTACAATGTTTTCTGGACCTCCCAAATATCACAGAAAAATACAGTTAATAGAACTCATCTGGGCATGCATCTGGGCATACCTACGAAAAGATTTGATAGTGAAAGGGAATCAAGACCAGCAAGAATGGCTTCACAGTGACGTAATAGTGAATTTTTCTAGCTCAAGTGACAATTTACAAAGTAAATTGAGTGTTCATTAGCAATTGTGCTTCCAATAAAGGACATAAACAGAAGTAGGTGAACGGTATTCCTCGTATGGGCTGGTTATATTTATAAGAATAAAGACAATACTTTACAAACGTCTCAAAGGATAAGACCTATTTTAAAGCACAATGTGGTACCTACAATGTTTTCTGGACCTCCCAAATATCTCAAAAAAATACAGTTAATAGAACTCATCTGGGCATGCATCTGGGCATACCTACGAAAAGATTTGATAGTGAAAGGGAATCAAGACCAGCAAGAATGGCTTCACAGTGACCTAATAGTGATTTTTTCTAGCTCAAGTGACAATTTACAAAGTAAATTGAGTGTTTATTTAAGTGGAAGTGGAAGTGGCAGCAGGAAACAGGTTGCGTTTATTTTTATTTTGTAGTGTTTGACTACGATGAACCAGACATCAGATGTAAGTGGTATTAGTAGTAGTAGTTCTAAAAAGTATTTTTCTTAATTTATTAACCGAGATGAACTCTAATACATATAAAATGTAATAATTATTCTGAAACTATAGGGCCACTATTTGACAGCTAAGCCACGTTGCCACATCTAAGGCTCCGGCCTAGTGTAGAGCACAACTGTAGAGTCGGCCATGATTCGTCGTGTGTCGTATGTCGGTTTTGTCGTGTGCATCTCTGAATTTAGCTTAACCGTACCTATTTTGTGGGCCATGGCCGACTCTACACTAGGCCGGAGCCTTAGATGTAGCAACGTGGCTTAGCTGTCAAATAGTGGCCCTATAGTTTCAGAATAATTATTACATTTTGTATGTATTAGAGTTCATCTCGGTTAATAAATTAAGAAAAATACTTTTTAGAACTACTACTACTAATACCACTTACATCTGATGTCTGTTTCATCACAGTCAGACACTACAAAATAAAAATAAACGCAACCTGTTTCCTGCTGCCACTTCCACTTCCACTTAAATGAACACTCAATTTACTTTGTAAATTGTCAGTTGAGCTAGAAAAATCCACTATTAGGTCACTGTGAAGCCATTCTTGCTTGTCTTGATTTCCCTTTCACTATCAATTCCTTTCGTAGGTATGCCCCAGGCCGTGCCCAGATCAGTTCTATTAACTGTATTTTTCTGTGATATATGGGAGGTCCAGAAAACATTATAGGTACCACATTGTGCTTTAAAATAGGTATTATCCTTTGAAATGTTTGTAAATTATTGTCTTTATCCTTATAAATATAACCAGCCCTTCCGAGGAATACCTTTCACCCACTTCTGTTTATGTCCCTTATTGGACGCACAATTGCTAGTGCAACCTGGTACTACACACTTTGCAGGCATCTTTTTATCTTTATAGTTTCATTTGTGCAGGTAAATAAGTAGAAACACATTAAAAATCACCTTGCAACGTTCTTTTTAATCTGGAATAAGGTTATGTTGGGCCATGGTTTGGTAGTCCTCTACTGGGCTGCAACCAGGTACTACACGCTTTGTAGGCATCTTGTTATCTTTATAGTTTCGTTTGTGCAGGTAAATACATAATTAGAAACACATTAATATTCACCTTCCAACCATATTTTCTGCTCCTGGAAGAATACACATGACATAACAACAAATGAAAACTCGGCCCGCTGATTCAGTGTTGCCATATTTCAAGTCGGCCATGTGTGGGCACAACTATACCGCAACTCTTAACTTTTATGTCTCTGCTCTGTATGTTTGTCTTGTTCTATGCGTATATGGTTCCATGTCAAATTCAAATAGAAAGAGGTTATATTTTTTACGAGTTTTGGCGGTAAACCGTTAACGACGTTAAGTGTAAACTGAAGTAAATCAGTTAAGCTTAAGCATCACCTGTTTACATAATATTTCTTTTCATGAATTAAGAATTAAGATGGGTAGCACAAGCAGTCCTATGAAACTCCGTCGTCGATTAACTCCCGAAGAAAAACTGGAGAATGCAGTTAAGTATGCCCTAGTTACTTAAAAGTGTATATCCTCAATTTTATATCTTTTCAGAAAAAGGCGAAAATAGACAAAGAAACAGAATATAAACGTAGAGAAGCGAGACCGTTTCTGAAATATCCTGGAAAAGTCATTTACCATACAGAAATGATAGATGTAGCATGTTGCTCTGATAAACTTTTGTGAGTAGTTTATTTTCCCGCCATTTCTCAGACTTCTGATATTTATTTTTTTGCAACTTAGGACAAAAGCAAATGAATCTGCGGACCTGATGATAATAGGATTCGACCTAGAATGGCCTTTCAGTTTTCAAACAGGCCCTGGAAAGGTAGCTGTTATACAGATAAGCCCTGACCTCACAGACTGTTACATTTTTCATGTTAGTAATATGAAAAACTTGCCTAAAGCCCTGAGTGAATTTTTGGCCCATGATAAAGTGAGGCTTACAGGAAATAATATAAAAAAGTAAGTACAATCTATTAATCTTCGATATGATAAACATTTCAGAATTTACAGTTGCATTGAAATATACCTATGATCTGAAGTAGACATACTACCTGTTAGTTAGACGATAGAGGTAGTTGCTACAAATATCGGCTAGAGTTCGTTTTAGCGAAACCCGAAACGGGCGTTGAGATTGGTGTCAATCGACGCGGATTGACGCCCTGAGTCGAACGACATCACTCCTAGACTGAGGAAACGCCCCGGTAAAATTCTATAACACTTTAAAGTTTCAGTACCTAACCTCACTTCTGCCAAACAGTCAACTTATCGAGGTCAAATTCGGTTTAATCGGTCGTCAAGCAAGTGTTAATCGATTCTGCTTGATGTCCTGAGTCGAATTAGGCCTCTCCAAGGCTGAGGAAACGCTCCGATGAAAATCTGCGCACCTTTAAAATTTCAAACCTAACCTCAAAATTACTTCGATATTTCGATGATTTTTCATTAAATATGTGGTCAAACGATATATCGTGTGAAAGCACTAGATGAGTACAACACAAAGCCACCAGTCGCAACATCCTAAAATGGAAAATAAAAAAGTTATGATACTTTAAATGTTTAATGTGAAAGCTATTGAGGAAATATGAATAACCGAAAACCAGGTTAGTTTATGTTGAATTAGGTTTGTGGAAACGTATAAAGGGGGGCCTGGGGGGGCTGGCCCCCCCAGACGTCACTGTCTTTGCATATTTTGAATAGTCTAAGCAACACAAGTTTCCCAAGTAGGATTCTCACCTGTTCGGTTTTTTCCATAGCATGCGGGGGTAGGACCCAGAGGAACTTATTTTGATTAATTTCCAATTGAGAATCAAAATAAACGGTTGTACAGTCTAGATTTGGTACAATTTAAGTCAAGATATCAGGTTGAGTCGCTAGACACACCTTTTTACCTCAACCGATTTGCTTACTTTATATTAGGTAAGCTATTGGAATTTGTGAATTTCAAAGTAGCGTAGACTTTCACCAAAACGTTTTCTTGCGCTGTTAATGGTCCAGTTCGTCTCAGGACTTCAATCCGAGTCGATTAGAACCCATTTCAGCTTCAATGATTG
This sequence comes from Callosobruchus maculatus, assembly GCA_951848785.1. Lineage (NCBI taxonomy): Eukaryota > Metazoa > Arthropoda > Insecta > Coleoptera > Chrysomelidae > Callosobruchus > Callosobruchus maculatus. The sequence continues at coordinate 6,278,650 of CATOUR010000026.1, read as the reverse complement.
AACTAGTTTAGTTAAGTTAGGTTAGGTTTGGAATCTTTAAAGTGCTGTAGTTTTTCACCGGAGCGTTTCCTCAGTCTGGGAGTGGTCTCGTTCGACTCAGGGCGTCAATTCGCGTCGATTGACACCAATCTCAACGCCCGTTTCGGGTTTCGCTAAAACGAACCCTTATCATACTACCATTATTAGCTCTTCTGTAAGTGAATTATTATTAACAATTAATCTTCATTTGCCACCCAGCTAATGACCACATTAGTTGATGCTGCTAAACATGGCATGGCTTGTTTAACCAGTTGACTTTCTCTTTCCTAACGTCTAGTGGGTTGAAGTTGTAAACTGAGGGCTTTATAATGATTTGCCAAGATGGTGTCTTCAACACCTGACACCTGTTGTAGAGCTTGCCAACAGGCGCCAGAGATGCTTACACGTCTCTTGTCAGCATGTAAGACGTATGCTGGGACAGCTTACACCCATCAGCACAACATAGATCTACGAGTGCTCTGCTATCATTTAAGGCACTCACATGGTATCAATGACACACTGCCATATGCGTCAGGGTATATAGAGTCTGTTGAGGAGAATGAGAGATGCCAGATTTACTGGAACTACTTGTTCCCCATGCTCAGCTTGGAGAGGTAAACAAGCCTGACATAGTCCTTCTCGACCACTGTAAGTCTGTTAGTTATGATCATTGGATCCCTAGGTGGAATGAGGAATATGCTGCTCTCTGTACTGCGCAAAATACCGGTGTGCCGTGCGGCGGCGCACATCTTAGCTGCCAGAATCCAGAAGGCAGTCATCCTTGGGTCCCTTTGTCTGCGTAGGGCACACTATTGGCTGACCCAGTGATTGCTCACCTCACGTTGTGAACAGCAGTCACTGCGTAATGGAAGAGCAACTTGGTGTGACGGAGCCCGCGCTGCACTTTCGTTTTTTAAATATAATAATAGTCTTTAGACGATGCTCTGGAAATCAAATTGTCATCTAAAATCATCACTTATTTGTGAAGGTGACATTTTTACATCTTGGTATTTTAAAAGCTATTATAAAAATTCAGAGCAAATTCGTGTTTGTAACATTTCCGTCAATAAATGATTTTTTTTAATCTAAATATAATACAATACTAGATACAAAATAAAATTTGTTATATTCAAACATTGAATTTCTTTCAACATACAGGGTGATCAATTTATACTCCGAAGTTTAATACCTCTGTTATTATGAGAGATACAAAAAAAATTTGTAATGAAAGTTATAGGTAAAGCCAAGATCTACATTTTGAAATTATTTTACAATATACAGGGTTATTCATAAAGTCACAGCATATCAAAGTTGTGTTTTTACTTCCCACACCGATAGGTGAGGGGAATATTGTGATCGCGAAAATTTTCGATTTTGAGATAATACGTTTTTTGGGCGTTTTATGATGTGTACATAACGAAAATCCACGTCACTCATTTCCGTCGGTCTGTCTGTCTGTCTGTCTGTCTGTCTGTCTGTCGCGTTTTTCTAACCTCGTAATCTCAGTAACCGCTGCATGGATTGTGATGAAATTTGGGCAGCGGTATGCTGTGGGGTCGTAGTAGGTAATCTTCCTATAATTTTGAAAATCGGTGCATAGGCGGCGGAGTAACTAGCAAAAACCAAAAAAATTAAATATTGCTGAAACTTCGTTTTTAGGCGTTTTAGGGGTCCCTGATCATTTTCTACTTTTTTTTGGGTGGGGGTGAAATTGGGGTGGTTGGGGGGTGAGGGGTTGTAAAATTGAAAAATTTGTTGCTTTCGTAATAGACTGTCCACTGACCTGTGAAGGAAGACCTGGCGACATAAATAACTTCTTTAGGTCCATCCGAACATTGCCTTTGCCTTTTACAGAAAGCAAAGGACTTCGAATTTTTTTTTGATGTAAACATTCGAGAGTATTGCGTTAGATCGTTGTAAGAGGAAACTGTTGAATTGATTTTAATGAAATTTTGAAACGGCATTACTACCATGGCGAAGATGGAAAACGGGTATGGTTTTGGTAAATCGTGCCAGTGGCGGCGCAGAAATAATAAAAAAAATAAAAATATAAAAACAGCTCAAACTTCGTTTTTAAGCGTTTTAGAGGTTCCTGATGATTTTCTGCGTTTTTTTGGGTGGGGGTGGTTGGGGGTTGGGGGTTGAAAAATTAAAAAAATTCGTGTACTCATAATAGGCTGTCCACTAACCTGTGAAGGAAGATCTAGCGACACAAATCACCTTTTTAGGTGCATCCGAACGTTGCCTAGCCTTTTACAGAAACTAAGGGACTTAGAATTTTCTGTATACTATACGAGAATTTATTGGTCTAAATCGTTTTGTATTTTGTAACGTGGACACTATTAAATTGATTCTAATGAAATTTTGACACAGTATATTGTTACCGTGGTGAGAATGGAAAACGCGTATGTTTGTTAAAAATCTTGTCAGTGGCAGCGTAGCAATAATCAAAGAACGCGACAAGTATGAAAGCAACTCAAATTCGGTTTTTAGATGTTTTAGGGGTTCCTGATCATTTCCTACCAGTGTTTTGGGTGGGGGTGAAAGTGAGGTGGTTGGGGGGGGGGGTTGTAAAACTGAGAAGTTTGTACTATCGATAATAGGCTGTCCATTGACCTGTGAAGGAATGACCTAGCGGCATAAGACAATTTTAGGGGGAGGGGGGTTGGCAATTATTTGGTTGCAAGGGATCTTAGACTAAAGCTGCATGCTATGGGAAAATAATAAGCTGGTATCAGCGTAATGTGTGGGAAGTACTGAGTCAATCAACTTGACTTCATTTTTTCAAATGGAACACCCTATATATTATCCCGAATTTGCATTGTGCTGGCTCTCCCTATTCTGGAAATATAGGGTTTTATCAGGTTATACAGGGTAATTTCAGAGATATGGCTACTTCTTTGTGAAAATCTTAACGACAAAACTGTATCTTAAAAAATCAATAACTGGTAGCTTGATTCTCAGTGCTTGAATAATTTCGTGGTTATCTAATTTTGTCTAAAATTATCAATTTTCTGCTATCTTTGATTTTGTATATACAGGGTGAACCAAAACTCATGACCATAATTTTCTTTGTTATTTTAAATGGAACACCCTGTTTTATAGGTATATCAGAAAGTTATTAAAATGTACTCTGCTATCATTTAAGGCACTCACATGGTATCAATGACACACTGCCATATGCGTCAGGGTATATAGAGTCTGTTGAGGAGAATGAGAGATGCCAGATTTACTGGAACTACTTGTTCCCCATGCTCAGCTTGGAGAGGTAAACAAGCCTGACATAGTCCTTCTCGACCACTGTAAGTCTGTTAGTTATGATCATTGGATCCCTAGGTGGAATGAGGAATATGCTGCTCTCTGTACTGCGCAAAATACCGGTGTGCCGTGCGGCGGCGCACATCTTAGCTGCCAGAATCCAGAAGGCAGTCATCCTTGGGTCCCTTTGTCTGCGTAGGGCACACTATTGGCTGACCCAGTGATTGCTCACCTCACGTTGTGAACAGCAGTCACTGCGTAATGGAAGAGCAACTTGGTGTGACGGAGCCCGCGCTGCACTTTCGTTTTTTAAATATAATAATAGTCTTTAGACGATGCTCTGGAAATCAAATTGTCATCTAAAATCATCACTTATTTGTGAAGGTGACATTTTTACATCTTGGTATTTTAAAAGCTATTATAAAAATTCAGAGCAAATTCGTGTTTGTAACATTTCCGTCAATAAATGATTTTTTTTAATCTAAATATAATACAATACTAGATACAAAATAAAATTTGTTATATTCAAACATTGAATTTCTTTCAACATACAGGGTGATCAATTTATACTCCGAAGTTTAATACCTCTGTTATTATGAGAGATACAAAAAAAATTTGTAATGAAAGTTATAGGTAAAGCCAAGATCTACATTTTGAAATTATTTTACAATATACAGGGTTATTCATAAAGTCACAGCATATCAAAGTTGTGTTTTTACTTCCCACACCGATAGGTGAGGGGAATATTGTGATCGCGAAAATTTTCGATTTTGAGATAATACGTTTTTTGGGCGTTTTATGATGTGTACATAACGAAAATCCACGTCACTCATTTCCGTCGGTCTGTCTGTCTGTCTGTCTGTCTGTCTGTCTGTCGCGTTTTTCTAACCTCGTAATCTCAGTAACCGCTGCATGGATTGTGATGAAATTTGGGCAGCGGTATGCTGTGGGGTCGTAGTAGGTAATCTTCCTATAATTTTGAAAATCGGTGCATAGGCGGCGGAGTAACTAGCAAAAACCAAAAAAATTAAATATTGCTGAAACTTCGTTTTTAGGCGTTTTAGGGGTCCCTGATCATTTTCTACTTTTTTTTGGGTGGGGGTGAAATTGGGGTGGTTGGGGGGTGAGGGGTTGTAAAATTGAAAAATTTGTTGCTTTCGTAATAGACTGTCCACTGACCTGTGAAGGAAGACCTGGCGACATAAATAACTTCTTTAGGTCCATCCGAACATTGCCTTTGCCTTTTACAGAAAGCAAAGGACTTCGAATTTTTTTTGATGTAAACATTCGAGAGTATTGCGTTAGATCGTTGTAAGAGGAAACTGTTGAATTGATTTTAATGAAATTTTGAAACGGCATTACTACCATGGCGAAGATGGAAAACGGGTATGGTTTTGGTAAATCGTGCCAGTGGCGGCGCAGAAATAATAAAAAAAATAAAAATATAAAAACAGCTCAAACTTCGTTTTTAAGCGTTTTAGAGGTTCCTGATGATTTTCTGCGTTTTTTTGGGTGGGGGTGGTTGGGGGTTGGGGGTTGAAAAATTAAAAAAATTCGTGTACTCATAATAGGCTGTCCACTAACCTGTGAAGGAAGATCTAGCGACACAAATCACCTTTTTAGGTGCATCCGAACGTTGCCTAGCCTTTTACAGAAACTAAGGGACTTAGAATTTTCTGTATACTATACGAGAATTTATTGGTCTAAATCGTTTTGTATTTTGTAACGTGGACACTATTAAATTGATTCTAATGAAATTTTGACACAGTATATTGTTACCGTGGTGAGAATGGAAAACGCGTATGTTTGTTAAAAATCTTGTCAGTGGCAGCGTAGCAATAATCAAAGAACGCGACAAGTATGAAAGCAACTCAAATTCGGTTTTTAGATGTTTTAGGGGTTCCTGATCATTTCCTACCAGTGTTTTGGGTGGGGGTGAAAGTGAGGTGGTTGGGGGGGGGGGGTTGTAAAACTGAGAAGTTTGTACTATCGATAATAGGCTGTCCATTGACCTGTGAAGGAATGACCTAGCGGCATAAGACAATTTTAGGGGGAGGGGGGTTGGCAATTATTTGGTTGCAAGGGATCTTAGACTAAAGCTGCATGCTATGGGAAAATAATAAGCTGGTATCAGCGTAATGTGTGGGAAGTACTGAGTCAATCAACTTGACTTCATTTTTTCAAATGGAACACCCTATATATTATCCCGAATTTGCATTGTGCTGGCTCTCCCTATTCTGGAAATATAGGGTTTTATCAGGTTATACAGGGTAATTTCAGAGATATGGCTACTTCTTTGTGAAAATCTTAACGACAAAACTGTATCTTAAAAAATCAATAACTGGTAGCTTGATTCTCAGTGCTTGAATAATTTCGTGGTTATCTAATTTTGTCTAAAATTATCAATTTTCTGCTATCTTTGATTTTGTATATACAGGGTGAACCAAAACTCATGACCATAATTTTCTTTGTTATTTTAAATGGAACACCCTGTTTTATAGGTATATCAGAAAGTTATTAAAATGTACTTCCGCTTTTATAACAATTTCCTTTACCTAAATCTAACAGTTATAGAGTTATTTCGATTTGAAAGAGTAAAACAGTATTTTTGTCAAATTCTGGTTTTTGTTAGAGTTGGCCATGGATGCTATGCTTGTTATATTTGTTAAATAATTGAAATTAATATTTTCGGAGTATAAATCGATCAGTGGCCTATAGCCACGCATTTCAGTTTTGACGTCCGGGACGAGGCTGAAGTATAGTTGTCAAAAAAAAAATATAGTACTGAATAAAATTAGCAGCGTCATCAAAATGTAATCTAATAATAAAGCAAATAGGGCAACTTTTTATTCTCATTACTTTATTTTGCAACACTTGTAATTTTGTAAAATGTGGCTTCATTTACATTCATACAATAAATGAGGAAGAATAGAAGAATTATAGTGGTGTAGGTACACAATTTTTTTAGAATAAACACTGAGGTATTTTTTTATTTCCTGTGTAGTTTTAAACTTTCAAGCAAAAGCACAAAACGCATACCCCCCTTCCTCCATTATATAATACTTTGACATAATCAAACATTTGCAAAAAGAAAATTCTGAGCTTTTAAAATACATTTTTAATGCAGTCAATGAAATTTCTATGTACTGTGTCAATAAAAGTTCATAAATGTCCTAATTTTTAAATAATCATGTTTGAGTTTTAGTCAGCATTAGTAAATGTAAAATTCATGTGCCTCGATTGCTAGTCCCATATTTAAAATCAGAACATGATTTTTTTAGTGATGTTAGGAAACTGGCCAGAGATTTTAAAGGGTTCAATGTTGAAAAAATGATAGATAACTGCATAGACTTGGGCGTTATGGCGAACACAATATTGCCAACCACACAAAGATGGAGCTTGGAAAAATTGGTTGATCGTTTGGTATGTACTCACAATTCATAATATATTGATTTTCACAAATGTTTTCCTTGTCACAAAGGCTAAGGCTTCAAGTAGGCATTATGATGCAAACGCAGTTCACGGAAAATCAAAATATCCACAAATATATTTCTATAACTTGTCAAATCTCATATCATATTTGGAGTATATCGCCATGTATATATACAAGGTGGCGCAAAATAAAGTCCCCTATTTATTTTTATATAATAGTAAGCTTAATCAAGGGGGACCCACGTGGCTGCGCGGTGAACAGCGTCTGCCTTCGATAGTGGGGCAGCAGCAGCCTTGTGCGCGATTAGCGCTTGGTTGGGTGACCGAATTGCACCAGCGAGACAACAGTTTGGACTGGCTGTCGGTGTCGCCCACACGAGCGCTGATCGGAGCATGCTACGCGGCCGGCACTTTGGATTATCGACCGGATGGCCCGGACGGGGGACCCCCGTCGGACCGTCCGGGGCCTGGACCATCCGGGATGATTCCAACGGTGCTGGCCGTCCACCGTCCCCCCTCTGGGAAGTCATAGCAAGCACAATAGGCCTTAAAGGCTTAAGTGATGACGGCTCCCAGAGGAAAAAAAAAGCTTAATCAAAAAACACTCAGATTATAAATGATCAATATTTATTTAAACCCTAAAAAATTGTTTTATTGCACACTAAACATAATATCGACCAAATAGCCACTCCCAGCATTAATACAATAATGAGCTCTTTTTAAAGCATTTTCTATAACTTTCTCCAACAATTCAGGTGGTATTCTGTCAATGTATCCCCGGACGTTACCTTTTAATGCCTCTAGTGTTTAAGGATTATTTACAAACACCCTATCTTTGAGACAACCTTATAAGCAAAAGTCTGGAACAGTTAAATCGGGAGACCTTGGCGGATATGCAATATATCGGCGTCCAGGAAAAATTTTGTTCAAAATCGCTAGTCTTACTGGTGCTTTTTTTTCCGTCTTCGTATACACCCCCTCCCTGGAACCATCGTGCAGACATAACTTCAGGTCGGGGGGCTATCCATGTTTATCCCTCACTCGTTGTTAGAGCGGTCTTCCAGCAATCGGCATCTCTGCTGTCTTTTAGTCTCCAGGACTTTACGCGTGAACGCAGCTACTGCATTCCAGTTATCATTGGACGCCAGCATTAGGTCAATGACATTGTCCGGGGTCATTTTGTTCTGGAGTAGAGTCTCACATATCTGTCTTTCAGGATGCCATGCCCTACAGTGAAAGAAGGTGTGACAGGCATCATCTCTTTCACCGCAATACAGACATGCGTCCTGTTCTGCCACGTGGAAACGATGGAAGTACGCCTCAAAACATCCATGCCCAGAAAGGAGCTGGGTCAGGAAGAAGTTCACCTCTCCCCATTGCCTATTAACCCACTGCCGAATGTTTTGAATCAACCGCCAGGTCCAACGGCCTGTATCAGCGGTATCCCAGGCATTTTGCCAATGCTGTAATAGCAGTTCGCTTGCCTGGGTCTTCGGCATCCCACTCCATCTATCACAGCGTTCCAGTATCTGGAGCTCAATGGGTGGGAAATCGGCGATGACTGTGACTGCGGCATTCGACACAGTGCGATACGCACTACATACTCGTAATGCCATCTTTCTTCCAGCTGATTCCAGACGTCTACGCAGCTTACCGTTATTTAAAACGGATTGCCATGTAGGCGCTGCGTATAAGAGGCCTGAAAGGGCTGCACTACACAGCACCTTTCTCTTGCTAGCCCTAGGTCCGTCACAGTTCGGCATCAACCTAGCTAAAGCCATTATCATGCTATTTGTCTTCTGCAGCTTTATGTTAACATGGTCTGCAAAAGACAGCTTGGTGTCTAGCCAAACCCCGAGGTACTTCAAAGATCTTTTCGGAGTTACCACAGTGCCCGTTACATTGAAGCTAATGGGTAACATTTTCCTTCTAGGGGTCAACATCACCGCCTCTGTTTTCTCAGGAGCAATAGTCAACTGATTTTCTGCCAGCCAGTCGACTACTTCCTCTATGGCACAGTTGGTCTTGCTCATGAGCCCTTCCTCGGTTCTTGCCACAACCACAATGGCTAAATCATCGGCATATGCAATGCTAGTGACGCCATTGGGCAAGGTCAACCGGAGCACCCCGTCATAGAGTACATTCCACAAGGTGGGGCCTAAGACAGACCCCTGAGGGACACCACTATAGACGTCAACCTCAGCAGTCGTGTCATCCGTGTCCCGCAACAGAATCTTCCTGTTGCTCAGATAATCCACGATTAATCTAAGAGTGTCGTTCCTCACTCCTCTATCTACCAGAGAATCTATGATTCCTTGCCGGGGTGCTGTATTGAAGGCATTCCGTATATCGATGGTGACCAAAGCACAAAGTTGTAACTTCCGGTTCACCACCACGGCTGCATTCTTCGCCAAATTGCAAACGTGGTTGATAGCAGCCAGTGTCGACATGCCTCGCCTGAAGCCAAACTGCCGGGCGCAAATTGTTTGTTCGACATCCTCAAGCAGTCGTTCCAACATCATGTACTCCAGCAGCTTCCCGGTCGTATCCAGTAGGGATATTGGCCGGAAATCTGCTGAATTCATGGCAGGCTGGTTTTTCTTCCGCAGCAGTATAAGGTCTGCCCGTGTCCAAACCTCGGGGAATTTTCCAGTATAAAGTGCCTGGTTCATCACCCTCAAAAGTACCTCTGGAAAGTGGAGCGTTACCAATTTCACAATCTCAGAAGGTATATTATCAGGACCTGGTGCTCTATTTGGCTTGAGCTTATCTACAGCAGATAGAAGCTCATGGTTTGTAAATGGCTCTACCTCAACAGTTGTGGGATTCTCCCATGTGACTGGAGGCATGTCAGGAAATAATTCACCAACCAATTCGAGCCGTTTTTCCATAGGAATTGCTAGGTTTGGAGAGGCCAACTTCAACCTGGTAACCGTGATCCGATATCCGTTACCCCACACATCGTTGTTGATATCCCGAAGGAGTTTCATCCAGCATCTTCTCTTTGAGGTTTTAATAGCTTGGCGTAGAGTCTTCCTACAAGCTTTGTAGTTTTCCCTCAAAATTTCGCGCTCTTGTGTGGTAACGACTTCCCTGCAGTAAGCACGCCGTGCTCTTACGCAGCTATTGCGAAGCTTGGCGATTTGTTCAGTCCACCAGTAAACCGGCTTTCTCCTCCGAGAATCGCGCCTTACTGGCATGGAGAGATTGCAGACGTCTGTCATAGTGCTCATCAGCTCCTCTACGTTGTTCACCCTATTTCTAGAGGCCTTCTCGCCAAACAAAGTACAGAACGTACCTTTATCAAGTAACTTCAGCAGCCAGCCACGTCCAGAGACGGGGGAGATTGAATGTGAGGCACTGCTATACTGAAAATATATATAGCGGTGCAAGCTGAGACTTTCATTTTGGAGTATTTTCCAATCGTGAATGCGTGCGTAGCATCCTTCTGAGGAAATGGTCAAGTCCAGAGTGCTGGCAGACGTCCCACGGACAAAGGTTGGGGTATTGCCTGCATTCATGACGACCAATGCCAGCTCTGACAGCCATTCAGATAGTATCTCCCCTCGTCTGTCAGATAAATGAGTCCACTCTGTGGATTTGGCGTTAAAATCACCACATATGATGGCACTCTTATTAGTAGCTGTTAGTGCATCTCTAAGCTGCAATAAGCCATTTTCGAGGTCTGTGATTTCTTCATTTGGCGAGAAGTAACAACTGTATATAGTCACCGTACCGACATCTATCCACACAAATCCTGGACCCGATCCGTGCGCCAGTACGGGTATTGTTCGGTTTCGGATACCTATGGCCGCGTTTAAACGCTGATCCGTAAACCAGCTGCTTGAGGAGCTGACAATATTTTTGTTAGGTTCAGCAACCAGCAAGACGTCTGCTTTTATCTCGGTCGCCGTAGCTTCCATCACATCATGGGCTTGCCTCCCCCTGTCAACGTTGATTTGCAAAACGTTGAAGGTTAGGCATTTGTTGTCGTCCTGGGGACGGCTTTACATCCCTTTCGGCCAACCTGATGATTATCCTCTTTGCACACAGGGCAAGAAGGGCGTCCCGTACATTCACTAGCCTTGTGACCCGGTTGCGCACACCTCAGGCAAAGCTGTGACCTATCAGGACCAGAACATTCCCTTTCACTGTGGCCTACCTCCCAGCATCTGCGGCATCTACCCCATGGCTTACGGGCCTGTACTCGGCACTGGACTAGGCCGATTCTAATCTTGCCAAGTCCAACCAGCTGCTCCGCTGCTTTAGCATCCAAGATAACTGTAGCATTTTGCGTTCCACCATAGGCAGGGCGAAGCGATGTTACCCTGCAGCTGCGAATGCCCTTCACAGCCTTGCTAACTGCATCCAGTATCTCCTCCTGGGTAGTGACCTTGTCAAGTTCCCGTATATGTAGGACAGACTCTTTGGTTGTCGTAGTCACTTTTACTCCTTGGACTTGAGTATTGATTGCCGATTGAAGTTCTGACACCTTCCCTTTTTTAACCTCTAGAAGGACATCGCCGCTCCTAGTTTGCCTTACCTTGGAGAGTTCTATGTTTATTTTATCGAGGTCCAAATTATTTCTGATCCCTCTGAGCAGGTCTGCGTATGATTTTCCCTCGCCTTTAATAATAACGGCATCTCGTCTAGGGTGTTTGTCTCTCTGTACCGCAGTGCCTTTAGCCTTTTGCTTATCAGGTCGTTTTTCAGTGGGTCTATATACCAAGACCTGAATGTCAGTGTCACGGAAAACGTACTGTATTAGTTTTTCGATCAGATCCCAGTTATAGGTAGGGACGTAACGTATTGCCAGCTGTTTCTTGTCGTGTTCTAGCACGAGTTCCCTGAGCCTACAAAGACAGTTATACACGGTCTCAGTGTCGGCTAGCTGTAACGGTTCTGTTTCAGCAAGCATATGGAAAACATGCCTTGTCTTTGTTTCTAGCTTGCCTTGTAGGGGGACTGTAATTGTGTTTACCATATAGGCTACACCACCCAATTTCTGTTCTTGTGCTTTAAGAACATCTAGGCCACCATACTTGTCCCTGAAACGCCTGGCAAAGCCTTTGGACATATCAAGATCTGTAGAAGTGATATTCACAAGATCTTGCTCCCACGGTGCTTGCATAAGGTCTCCTGTTATGTCCGATATTTTTTGGAAAACTTCCCTGGGCCATCGTTTCTCCGATATTTGTTGGAAATCCGAGTAGCCAACACCTTTCGATATTTCCATTCGAATATTTCGAATCTCCTCTAGTTCAGTATCTCTAGCTGCCTGGTCTTCCGGTTGCGACATATCTACTTGTATGCCAATACTGACTGTAGATGTAGGCTCTGTCTGGGTGTCTTGGTGTGACTGCTTTACAGTTGTAGTAGCACGCAACCTGTCCCTGTTTAGCCGTTGTAGCTTCATAGCTAGGGTGAGGATGTCACCTCCCGTCTTTTTTATTTCGGACTTAGTATTCACCGTCACTTTCAGGTACTCTTCCAGACGTTTAGCTTTCTGAAGGATATCCTGGATTGTCTCTCCTAATTCGTCCTTCCCCATCTTGGCAATAGGTTCCTCCTGCTCGCTTCTTTTCCTCTTGGGGTTACTGGCCTCTGCAGGCTGTCTCATCCATTCCACATCTGGCAGAGACATGGTTCTTGATCTTGGTGGTGATCTAAGAATCACGTCCCTCCTCACAAAGGGGTCTACCGTTTGGCATGCAATTGCATCCGTACTCTCTCTCCTATCTTCTCCATCTTTTTTCAAATTTTCCATCTCTAATCCCACGAGTAGCTAGGGAAAAATTAAGGTCCGCTACCACAGAGCCCCGCGTGCGGTAGTAAGGCAAACTGCCCCGACGGGTTGCCTGGCCCGCCGGGCATCGCTCGAGACACACCTTGCCCCCTGTGCCATGCAGCTCCTCGGCACGATGGTGTTACACCTTGAGCTTGGGGGGATTTGTTCTTAGGGTTTACTCCCCAGGACAACAACACGGACACAAGAACGCATCACAGAAAACACGTAAAGGATGGGTAAGTTCGGGTGAGGAAAGGTTGTGATAGGATTACTAGGTAATTAGGGAGAAAAGTAGGTACCGAAGAGGCAGCCGGGACTTTGCTTTCCCAACCAGCAGGAACACACGGGTCTCCATCCCACCGACGCCAACCCAACGCCATACGCGTGTAGTCGGCGCCGACACGGCAGGAACCCATGCGCTCTCCGAAGACCGAGAACCTCTTTGGTTCCACATGATCCGCGAGCAACTATTTGTTATTCATTGCAACCCCAGAGCGGGGGAACTTATGCTCTGGGGGTCCCTATCAGCCATCGGGACGCGCCAGGTAGATCGTGGACCAACCTCCGACGTAACCTTCTCCACAGGATTTGGGCTGAGCCAGGTCCTGCCTCCTGTGGGGAAAGCTCCGCCGCTGGAAGTCTTACTGGTGCTAGTCTTACGGGCTGTGTGTGCTGTGGCACCATTTTTTTGATATGAAATATATTCCTGGTTAAGCTCTTGTATTTATGGAATTAAAAAATCCAACAGCATACTTCTGTAGCGATCTCCATTTAAGGCCCGGTCAAACAGAGGGCGTTCTAGAACGCGGCGTTACGGCGTTCTAGAATGCCCTTTGTTTGACCGAGCATTGAGCTCATCTATGTTTGAATCAGTAGATATCTTGACAAAAATTGGCGTAATGCTTTTGCTCAACCCCCCAAACAGGCCTGTTTGGTACAAACAACGGAATGCGGTAACGGGCGTTAGAGAACGCTGGACCGCCGCGTTCTAGAACGCCCTCTGTTTGACCGGGCCTTTACAGTAGTGGTTTTTCCCCGATTGTCCTCAAAAAAATAGGACCTAATTTTTTTCTACCACTAACGCCATACCACACGGTTACTTTTGACTCGTGTAACAGTTCATCATCATCATAGTCACAATGTCTTAACAGACATGTTGTCAACTCCTAAAATGCATTAAGTCGGAGCCGACACGAATATTATCTACATGTAACAGTTACTGGTGAATAATCTGTGGATTCTCACTACCCCAGAAGCGATGATTCTACTCTGCTTATTCACATCTCCATTCAAACAAAACTGAGTTTCGTCGCTCATTATGATTTTGTTCCAAAAATCTCCAATTTCATTTTCAAGGTTTAGCATTACAATATTGAAGTCGTTTTTCAAAGTCTAAAGGCAGAATTTTATAGTTTACCTGCATTGTGTACTTGTGTAGGGAAGTAAATGCAAATCTTTCAGCAAAATTCGTTGCTATGAACATCGGATGTTTCATTGTTAAGATCGTTTTCTTGTTGAATTGCTAGGCCTTTCCTTCACCACACTAGGTATGTGGTCTATATTATCGCTTGAACGATGTCTGCCAATATGCGGTTTATCAGATGCAGGTCCAGTTTGTTGTGAAATTTGTCGTCAATCGCCGAAATGTCTTTGCGGTTGGAACACCGCGTCTGCCGTATTTTCTACGGTATTCTCGTTGAGGTAGGATAATCGACGAATTGTTTTGATTAAAAATTTTCACGATTTCGGCACGTTCTCGAGGCGTATATCAATTCATAATGAATTTCCCAAGTATATACTTTGCAACTGACAGAAAAAGTTGAACAGATGCGAACTACAAAGGAAACCATGACAACATTCCATAGGGTAGTTGATTTTGCGCCACCCTGTACTCCCACACTTCACACTGAAAACATCCCGCAGGTTCCAAGAAGTTTAAATACGCTTTTTTTGTAATAACTCAATAAGTATCATAATGTTCTATTCAATTCACAGCTGGATCTGAAGATCAACAAAGACAAGAAGATTAGGCAAAGCAAGTGGCACATAATCCCACTGTCTAATGCTCAAAAGAAATATGCTGCAATCGACGCTTATGTAAGTTAGTATTCAGGTTTGTTTGCCATTTTATTGACCAAAAAACTGTTTTTCAGGCATCTTTATTGCTCTATCGAAAATTATTAGAGGAAAAAGAAAATTTAAAAAACGAAGAAAACTGCAGTAACAATGATTATTAGTAATAGTATGAGGTCTTAGATTTTATAGAATGAAAATGAAACAATGCCTAGCAGAGAAATCAATCAAATTACTATACTACAATGTACATTCTTTTATAGCACTGCACTACACAAAAAGCTACCTGACCATACATGCTATATATACTATCTGTGCGATTTTCACACGGTCATCACATATGCACCATCACTTTCAGTTTTCAGCAAAAGCTGAAGAATTCAGATTAATAATAATTCAGATAAATAAAGTGGACTATTGCCATATTATAAGACAATTTATTATTCGATCTTCGACAATTCGAATACTCAATAAGACAAACACCTAGTTATAGAATGTTGACAGAGCCTTTTTGTCTGTAATCATTAATCTATTATTTAGGAAATAAGCCAAATAATGGTTAAAGCATCGTCACTACTCTTATGCAAAATGTTTCTTTATGCTCCATTAAGCAAAAAAACTAATAACTTCTATATGAATTTTGACAAAAATTCATTTTTTTGGACCGATGAAAATGAGCACAATGTTAAAAACTTACTTCTGCTTTTGAATATACTGGAGGATACATTTATAGTGGTCCAAAAATTTAATATTTTAAGGAGTGCCGATTTTTGAAAAATCTCATTTTCAGTCTCATAAGTTGAACCTGTCTGAAAAACTTAACACCAACCAACCTTAAACCAACAAACCTCCCTTCTAGCGTTGTTTTGGAATACAAAATTTAATGTGACGATGTTCTTTAGCTAATTTTATTATATTGTACTCTAATATAAGGTGATTTAATCATTTCAAGAATATTCTAATTTCAGAAAGATTATATTCAGAAAGATTATATTTACATAAGTATAATATTAATTTCTAAGTTTATATTGAATATTTTAGTCAGGATATTTTTGTTTAAAACTATACACCGTGACCGTGTCCCAGGACGAATTCCGGAAACTTTAATAAGGGATGATTTCTGGCACCGATTTATGTTATAATATGTTTAAATTATATGTCTATTCTCTATAGCTGAAAAGTTAAAGTGTCCTTAATTAGATCGCGAAATGGTTAATGTAGTGGCTGCCCTCATCATATTCGTACGTTATCACCACGTTCTAGCTAAACAGTCGACAAAAACATTAAAAAACTTGTTGGTGTAACCATACTAAACGACCTTCGCCCTTTATTGCTGTAGAATCGAAAGTGTTTTTACCTGAAAGTGAAATAAGGTGGGCCACGCACGTTTCAATCATCTTCACAACAAAACTTCAAACGTTGATTTCTCTGTAACAAACAAATGCGAATTTAAGAATAATTCCTTTTGATAACGGTTTTACATTCCGAAACCTGAGTGTGATTTCTTTTTTTGGAATTCGTCGTGGGACCCGATGTATACTCTCATTGATTAATACATTTACGGATACGTTAATCAATGATACTCTAGTTCTATATAACCTCAGCATCGTATATTTCGGTCTTTATTTTTTAAGTTATATTTGTATATTGTAACTATAATTTACTCAGCGAATAACTACTGTATTACATTTTTTATACAGAAATAAATACTCGTACCTTTAAGAAATTGTTAATTTTTTTTTGACTGAATCTACGAACTTTATTGTTTCAATTCCTTTGTATTGCTGTTTTACTTCCCACACCGATAGGGCGTTTCATGATGTCTACATAACGAAAATCCACGTCACTCATTTTCGTCGGTCTGTCTGTCGGCGTTTTTCTAATGTCGTAATCTCAGTAACCGCTGCATAGACTGTGAGGGAATTTGGGTAGCGATATGTTGTAGGGTCGTAGTAGGCAATGTTCCTATAATTTTGGAAATCGTTGTACGAGGGGCGGAGTAATTAGCAAAACAACTAAAAAAACTTCGTTTTTTGGCATTTTAGGGGTCCCTGGTCATTATCTACTTTTTTTTGGGTGCGGGTCAATTAGGAGTGGTTGGGGGATGGGGGAGTTGTAAAACTAAAAAATTTGTTGTATTCATAATGTGCTGACCATTGACCTGTAAATGAAAAATCTAGCGGCATAGTACACTTGTATTTAGAAACCAAGGGACTCAGAATTTGTGTTATACAGGGTGGTCCAATAAGCGCGCGGTGCTCTTTAGCGGCCATACCGTTTAAATTAGACGGAAATGTTTTAAATAAAAAACGTTTATTTTCAAATGCTCTACGTTTAGGAAATAAATTCATAGATGGTGGACTTCTGGATAATACCGGAAGTAGGTATCAACTTCCTTATTTTAAATGGAACACCCTATATATTATTACGTTTTTGAATTCAGCATCGATTTTTAGGTCCAGTTTGTTAACCATTGTTTATGTCTACGAAGCCTATTTTCGGAGTTATTCAGCAATCTTTACAAAATTTGACGTTTGTAGTACTTTACAAGAAACGTTAATATCTCGGAAACTAAACGCGATAGAAAGATGCGGTTTTCGGTTTTGAGACAAGCAGGGAACGTACTTGTGTTTCAGTAAGATGATTGTTTCAAAAGAACATTAAATCAATAGACTAGCAATTTTCAAATTTGAAAAGTTAGAAACGTTAAACACTTTTTTTTCAAATGGGATGGTATGATAAGTTTCACATCGGTAGATGCGAAATAAAATTCTCTTTCACTTTTATCTAGGCACATGTGGTTCTATCTTTGATGGTTTTTAAGATATTTACGGTTTTGTAATTATTGCGTAGGAATTGGAAAAATCGTAGGTGGCGTGGCTCGCAAACGAAACAATTGGCAGGAAACCTTTCATCCAAAGTGTTTCGACCTCTAATACTAAAATGTGCTTTCGCTCCATCTAACTGTAAGCACATTATTCTTAAAAACTCCAGTGGTGAATTTTTGCAACAAGTTTCCCAAAATTTTCATTTAGAAAATTTTGGAGAACATTAGTTTATTATGCGGTTTCCAGTAATACCACCCCAAATGCTTACACACTTTTTCATTTATTTGTAATACTACAAATATTGCCGCCTTCGAAGGATGTACCTTGTATGAGGGGATCGGCATAATTATTATGACAAGTAGCGGTACATCACATTAATTTGATAATCAAACCTATTGCTCCCAATATTCGATCTTTCTTACTGGAGCTAATTGTGGACATTGGTTAGGTAAATTCCGAAGAAATGATGCTTTGAACAGGGATGACACCGCTGACAATTTTTTTTTAAATGGGCATCTGTCAGGCGTAATACACTTACTGAAAAGAAGCAATAACTATAGTTTTTTCTGTGCTTTTCTCAATAATTATGCAGTTTTTCTTTGTTCTTTTTGCGTATATCATCAACATTATAATTTACCATTTGCACCACATTGAAAAATCAAAACTCGCCGCGCCTGCTGCTGGGATAATGCATGAATATAAAGATAAAGAGCATTCAAGGCATTGGACTAATATGGCTAGGAATAGCATACACAATTTTCTCATACCTTTGTAGCTGCGGAAGTACCAGCTCTTTATGTATGGAGAACGACAGAGAATGAGAAGCAGCAATCCCATGAGTATGTCTTGTTAGATGGGGATTGAGGAGTTTATGTATCAATATCGATAGAACGTGTCACGTCACTATCAATCGCCATCCGATGAGATACTGGAGATGGTGAATTAGAACACTGTCACCAGTAGGTTGAGCTATTCACCTTTAATGTTCGAAGGTTGAACTACTGCTCACTGGACATAGACATAACAACAAGAAGGGAAAATGAGTCAATGGCATAGATACAGGTGGACATGCCTCCGCTTCCTTTGAACTAAAAATAAACTAATATATGGGTCATCCTCACCATAATATGAAAAGGTATGTCATCACGTGTTATGTACAAAAAAAACTAAAAGCTATGCATTATTGACAGAGATTCGTAGAGTTTTAGCCAAAAAACAATAAAGGGGGAAGGGGGTTAAATCTCCGTTGACTGTTTCCCCACCTGCTGTTTCACACAACGAAGAATTTGTTTGCTGTATTTGTTGTTATTTATTTATGAACTAACTTCTTGTTATAGTTGAAGGTTGCTATATTACTGATAAAATTTGAAATTGTTTTCGCAGTATCAAATGTATTGTCTCTCGTCAAAATTTCTCTTCCATTAACGAAATGAATAAATTAATAAAATTCGCTTATAACCTTCTGTTGAAACAACACTAGAGTTAAGCCGTCATCCATGTGAATTAGTTCTTGCAATTTTACTGCATTTGGAAGACAATTATTGGAAATTCATCTAGAAATTAAAACTATATGTGGAAAGCATACTAACGGTGTAAATTGTCTAATCAAAATAATCGCGAACAGTCATAATTGATTTATAAAGGATAATCGGGACTGTAACGTATTCAAAGTTGGTGACATGTTTTGGTTTAGTCAGAATTGGCCTCGAACGAAAAAATTCTCCCCTCTTCTCCTCTCCGTTAACGCTTAAGTTTACAGAGGGAGATACTGCTTGATTCAGGGCCGGTTTCTCAATGTCCAGTTAAATATTTATCTGGAAGTTAACGGTTATCTGTCAGATAAATTGTTTAAACAATTGAAGGTTAAACTTATGAATTCACATAAATCTTATCTGACAGTTGTATCCATAGAAACACTATCTAGCAGCTACGAGAAACCAGCCCTCAGATGGGCACGTCGCAGAATAAATCATACAATGATAAACACAAACAAAAAAAGCTGGAACTGGACTGTCTGTGAGTAGACTCCTTAAAAAAATCCAAAAATGTAATAGTTTTCGAAAAAAAATATTTTGGCGCTCGACTTTTTTTCTTAATGAATTGCATCAAGTCAAATCAGACCAAAAAATATACAACAAAAGAATAAGCATTAGTATATTTTGCTTACCATATTTGAATTTGGTGAGAATAATGACCCATATATAGCATAGCAATAATGCCTCATACTCCAGGCCATATAGAGGGTGTCCCTGAATTTCCTTAACAGGTGACATTCTCGTAACAAAAAAAAGTTCAATCGAAAACTGTGTGGAATTTTTGAAAGTACTATAGGGTCCATCATACGCATACCATACTGATTTTATTTATGATCTTAAAAAATAAATTTGCGTGTAAAATCAAAGGTGATGCAATGCATGATGGACCCTATAGTACTTTCAAACACTCCACTCAGTTATCGTTTGAACATTTTTTGTCAAGGAAATTCAGGGACACCCTATGTATATCCCCCATAATGAAACTGTATCTACGCCAGTGAAAAGTGCTACTTCTGCTTCTTCATCTTGATTGATAGCAATAATTGATCTTGATATTAGAAATATGAGTTTCCGTTAT
Organism: Callosobruchus maculatus; assembly: GCA_951848785.1. Lineage (NCBI taxonomy): Eukaryota > Metazoa > Arthropoda > Insecta > Coleoptera > Chrysomelidae > Callosobruchus > Callosobruchus maculatus. The sequence goes on along the minus strand of CATOUR010000026.1, from coordinate 6,258,640 downwards.
TATTCAAAGAAAAATAATCTTGATTTTATATTAAACTTTTTAATTATTATGAAAGTAGTTTATGTATGCCATAGGTTATAAAAAAGTAAACAAAACATGTTACGATTAAATTGTTTGAAATCAGATCTTATTCCAAATTCCAACCCTTCGATTCAAACCACACAGCTATCACAAAATTATGAAAGTAACCTATAAAAATAATGGAAATATGTATCCCATATTTCTTGTCACACAACTGAAAAAGAAAAGTAATCTTGAATTTATATTAAACCTTTTTATTATTACGAAAGTAGTTATGTATGACATTAGATTATAAAAAAGTAAATAAAACATGTTACGATTACGTTTGTTTGAAAACAGATCTTATTCCAATCACACGGCTATCACAAAATTATGAAAGTAACTATAAAAATAATGGAAATATGAATCCCCATATTTGTTGTCACACAATTGGCTGTTGCCCCAATGGTGCTGCACTTTGAAATAGAATATCACTCTTGTGGCCCTTTGGCAGCCCCTTCTCCACCTCCCGCATGTTGAGATAGGCCCCTTATTGATAAATCATAAACAACTTCCTCAATCTTTTTGACATCATACTTTAAAGCATCAAACCTTTTCCTCAGAGAGTCATTCTTGAGATTCAGTAATCTGAAACCGGCATTCAACTGTGCCACAAATTTCGATATTTGCAGTGGTCGTTCATAGTCCCCAAAGGTCACAGAATTTACTGCAAATCTTGCCTAAAAGGTTAAGTATTATTTAAATTATACATAGCTTAGGATCATATACTTATACCAATTCTGAGGCCATATTTAAGATTCCCATCAGATAATCCTCTAGATCTAAATGAATGTTGGTCTTATTGTTTACTGGAATGAACAGATCAATCATTAGCTGTTATAAAATGGAATCAATAATGAGGCGCATCACAAAACCATAAAGACTACCAATATTCTATGTACTTAAAATTTGGATTAATATCCCGGCCAATGTTAACCTTATCACTGCATATTACTCAATTTCAGATGAAATCAGGAGAAAATTGACAGCTACAAGCTTAACATAAACTCGACCTCAAGTCAAAAATAATCCATTTCAATATGAAATCTGTTTTAAAACACAGAATATAAAAGCAAACAGTAAAGACACAAATGGAAAGCACTTTTCACTCGCTAAAGTTCAAAACCATGTCAACTGAAATTTCATCAATGGTGAGAGTGCCATGACCAAAACAATACTAGCTTTTAAAGCAAAAAATGACAGACATTGAAAAACAGGTCAATTAGCACATCTAAAATAGTTATTTACGTAACAAGTCCCGAAAGAGATATTTTGCGGAATGAGTAGGAAGTCCCTAAAATCACTTTCGGGTAGCGTTACGTACAATATTTTTTCTGCAGCCATCTATTAGATGAAATATTAAAAAACAATAGGGATAGATACTATAAATTATACTTATCTACATTGAGGCCGTCCCGAAAATAGAATTTTCAGTAGGATTTATTACTTTTGGTACGATTTGTGTAAAGTTTCACTTTTGATTTAATAAATCATAAGTTCTATTTTCGGGACGGCTCGGCTGCAGAAAAAATTTCAGTGGACACTGACAGGGCAAAGTATAGAACAAAACTTTTGGCAGACAAAATTACAGGTGGATAGTGTATACAGGGCAATTCCTAAATAAGTACTTTTTTACTTCCCACACCGATAGGTGAGGGGAGTATTGTGATCGCGAAAATTTTCGATTTTGAGATAATACACTTTTTGGGCGTTTCATGATGTCTACATAACGAAGATCCACGTCACTAATTTCCGTCGGTCTGTCTGTCGGTCTGTCTGTACGCGTTTTTCTGTCCTCGTAATCTCAGTAACTGCTGCATGGATTGTGATGAAATTTGGGCAGCGATATGCTGGGGGGTCGTAGTAGGTAATGTTCTTATAATTTTGAAAATCGGTGCAGGGGCGGCGGAGTAATTAGCAAAAAACAAAAAAAAATAAATACTCCTCAAACTTCGTTTTTAGGCGTTTTAGAGGTTCCTGATCATTTTTTACTTTTTTTTGGGTGGGGGTGAAATTGGGGTGGTTGGGGGGTGGGGGGTTGTAAAATTGAAAAATTTGTTGCTTTCATAATAGACTGTCCACTGACCCATGAAGGAAGACCTAACAACATAAATAACTTTTTTAGGTCCATCCGAACATTGCCTTGCCTATTACAGAAACCAAAGGACTTAGAATTTTTTCTAGTGTAAACATACGAGAGTATTGCTTTAGATCCTTCTATATTGTGTTAAAAGGAAACTGTTGAATTGATGTTAATGAAATTTTGACACCGTATTACTACCGTGGCGAGGATGGAAAACGCATATGGTTTTTATAAATCGTGCCAGTGGCGGCGCAGAAATAATAAAAAAAAGTAAAAATATAAAAACAGCTCAAACTTCGTTTTTAAGCGTTTTAGAGGTTCCTGATCATTTTCTGCGTTTTTTTTTTGGGTGGGGTGAAATTGGGGTGGTTAGGCGGTGGGGGTTTGAAAAACTGAGAAATTTCTTGTGTTCATAATAGGCTGTCCACTAACCTGTGAAGGAAGACCTAGCGACATAAATCAACTTTTTAGGTCCATCCGAACATTGCCTAGCGTATTACGGAAACTAAGGGACTTAGAATTTTCTGTATACATACATACGAGTATTTATTGTTTTAGATCTTTTTGTATTTTGTAACGTGGACACTATTAAATTGATTCTAATTAAATTTTGACACAGTATTATTACCGTGGTGAGGATGGAAAACGCGTATGTTTGTTAAATATCGTGTCAGTGGCAGCGTATATAGCAATAATCAAAAAACTAAAGTATGAAAACAACTCGAACTTCGTCTTTAGATGTTTTAGGCTGTCCATTGACCTCTGAAGGAAAGACTTAGCGGCATAAGACAATTTTAGGGGAGGGAAGGCTGCCGATGATTTGGTTGCAAGGGGATCTCAGACTAAAGCTTCATGCTAGGGGAAAATAATAAACTGATATCACAGTAATGTGTGGGAAATACTGAGTCAATCAACTTGACTCCATTTTTAAACTGTGTATAGAAGTCGTTAAAATGAATAATTCTTTCAATCAACATTTTTCAGAAAACTGAAAAACAAGCGAGATATAAAATAAAAAAGCAAATCTGAGCTTGTGTATCAAGACATACCTAGCCTGTTTATGTTGAGTCTTTTGCTCAGATTTTTGTCTTACCAATTAGACATTGTACCTGTCATCTAGTGCAGTTGCCCTTTTCTGTATTGTTGTTAATTTTAAATTGGTAAATCCTAAAAGTGGCACATTATTATGAAACAGCTTTTAGGATTTATCAATTTAAAATTAAGATGACAAACTGAAAGTGACTAGTGCACTAAATGACAGGTACAATGCCTGATCGATGAGACTAACATCTGAGCAAAAAAACTAAACAATCACAGACTAGGTACATCTTGATACACAAGCCCAGATTTGCTTTTTTTGAATTATTTGAAAAAATTGTTTATTTTAAAGAATTCTATACAGTCAATAAGAAGTATCATTTTAGGAATCACCCTGTATATATGAGATATTTCAATAAGTCATATATTTATATTGATGTAGTGTTGCTGTTATTCATAGGACTGCCACAATTTTAGAATGAGGATTTTGATTAGCAAATTAATCAAGTGGTTATTATGCAGTCGTTATTTAATATATTCTGCACGCAATATAGGAAAAGGCAAAAATTGACTTACAGGGTCAATACCTGTAGATCTTTTTATATTTATCATTGTATTCTCAATGAGTACAGTGAGAAGTTAATTTTCTGTGGAAAGTAAACAAAAAATGTTTTCAGATCAGCTGCAGCTGTTCCATAACACTTCAAAAATATTTGAGATGATAATTATACCACAAGAATGTTTGACCGCAAGGGTGATAGTTATGAACAAACACATATTGTTTCTGCAGCATCCAGGGCCGTAGCTAGGCGTTGACCATGGGGGGGTTCATGTTGACCTTGGGGGGGGGTCATGTATAAAAGAAAAGACTTTACTTTGTAATGTCTTAGGCCCATATTCACAGTTGTTTCTCAAGTATCCCTTAGGTAATACTCAAAGGACACTTGAGGGTTACTCAAGGGACACTCAAGTGTGGCTTTCCTTGTGTATCTGTTTCTTAGACAACATCTACATTACGGCGGGATTCATTTGGCGACGTTGTCATATTTCAAATATAAGTCAATTTGTTATGACCTTGCCTACGCATTTTGACGTGTTCTGTTATCTTTTTTTGTTTTGTGCCAGTATTCCGTATTTTGTGACGGACATTTTTCTGGATGTGACAGAAACTGACAGCACTGTATTCCAAAATTAACCTACAAAATCGCCTTGAATGCAACAAAATGTCATGTTGACATCGAGGTCACTGATACATAATATCTTTGCCTTAAAAAAAAAAGTCAAACCGCTAGCTATAGTCAGTATGCTTCTAAATATAAAGAATAGTGAATCTTCAGTCTTGGTAGGACTGCCAACAGATTCATGAAGACTTGGTGTTTATCTAAATGTAGGCCTAAGGTTTTAGAATTTCATTAACTTTGTAGTTAATGATCATCTAACCATCAGCTATTGCCATTTTAATGGGGGATTTAGGTCCGTATTCATAGTCGTTTCTCAAGCATCCCTTGAGTAGGTATTACTCAAAGGATACTTGAGGGTTACTCAAGGACCCTCAAGTGTGGCTTTCCTTGCAACGTCGTCATATTGCAAATATAAGTCAATTTCTTATGCTTATGCCCACACAGTTTTCTGTTATCTCTTTTTGTATTGACAGAAACTGACAACATCATACTCCAAAATTAACATACAAAATCGACGAAATGTCATGTTGACATGTCATGTTGACATTTCCTTACCTGAGTATTACTCAAGGGAGCCTTACCACAGCATAGTAAACAACCAGCATAATATGTTTGAGGATTTCCTATATAAAAATGGTTCCCACAGAATTTGACCTTGGGATGATTTTACGGATGTGAAGTTTGGGTAGAGATACGAAAATGAATATATCGATACTTGTACCAACTCAATATTTTTTGGCCAAATAGGTGCGTTTGGTTCGTACAAAGCATTTTGTGCAATTGACTACACCTCTCAATAATTATATAATTATTTTCGATACTGATACAAACGTATCGATACCAGCTTGGAATGCCTTAAAAAGTATCGATGACAAAAATACTCGATATTAGTGCAGAAGTATCGAAGTATTGTTAGCATCCCTACAAAAAATCATCCAAAAGTGGGGATACACATGTAACTTCTGCCAACCTGAGTTATTGTGCTGGTTGTTTACTATGCTGTGGCGTTACTTAAGAGAACCTCAAGTAACATTTCGAAACACAAAACCTTACTTAAGGGAACCTTCAGTATCGACTATGAATACAACCCTAAATTTGCTTAAAACTGTATAGATTGTATTGCAGCTAATGGGTCATGAGTGTCAAGCGATTGGTTAGTACGAGGGTGGTTCAAATATGATCGAGACAAATGCTCTGACACGTTTATTTATCATCGAAAAATATGACCAAAATTTACAGTTTTTCTATGTACTCTCCCTCACTAGTTACGCATTTTGTCCACCTTTTCGGAAGCTTTTTGATGCCGGTATCGAAGAATTCCTTAGACAACCCGGACAGCCATGTGCGCACGAACCCCTCTACCTCGTCGTCGGTGTTGAATCTTTGACCTCCGACGGCTTCTTTTAGTGGTCCAAACATGTGGTAGTCACATGGTGACAAATCCGGACTGTATATTGTATCGAGCGTGAGACGCGCGGTGTGAGGGCGCGCGTTATCCTGGAGAAGAATCGCACTTCGTGCTGGAATGCTCCTGCGTTTCGAGCGATAAGCGGGCTTGACGTGCGTTTTCAGAAGATTACAATAATATTCAGCATTGATGGAACGTTGGGTGCGCAGGAAGTCGACGTACAGCACGCCCCGCCGGTCCTAGAACACAGTACACATAACCTTACCAGTGGATCTGGTTGTCTTCGCTTTGACTGGAACCCCTTCCTCCTTCTTCCTCCACTCTTTGGACGACACCTTGCTTTCGGGAGTGTGATAATGTACCCATGTCTCGTCTGTAGTGAAGATTCGCGTTCGTCCCCCTCCGCCTCGTATCGCGCCAGCAAGCGGCGACAAACCTCAAAACGCGTAAATTTTTGCTTGAAGTTTAGGAACCCATCGCGCCGTTATTTTGCGATATTGAAGGTGTTTGTGAATGATAGACTCCACACTACCAATACTGATGCCGAGTTTAGCCGAAATGTCGCGAACATGCATCCTACGGTCCTCCAAAATGAGCTGTTCTACGCGGCGAATGTTGTCTGGTGTGATGATGGTTCGCGGTCGACGATCATGGGGCTCATTTTCGACGGTTTTGCGGCCATCTTTGAATGCTTTGGCCCATTTAAACACAGCAGCTCTACTCAGGCACTCACCACTGAACTGGTTTCGCAAACGCAGAAAAATTTCCGTATTTTTGACGCCTTCCCACACTAAAAAACGAATAACAATACGTTGCGCAATGGCGGTCGGCACTTGATGTTCACTCATGGTCGTGGAACATGCATTCCCGACAAAAACTATGCCACACTGTTCGTAAGTGTCCTGCTGTCACATATTCAAGCCACAACCTCCAAACATACATGCGTGCCATCTACAGCATTTGTCTCCATCATATTTGAACCACCCTCGTAGTAGAATGAATCACTGAAAGCATTTTGATCATTTTTATTTTGTATTATTTTAATAGTTATTTCATTCATGGGAATACTCATGGGTTTGAACCCCCTAAACCCCCCCCCTTATATACGGCCCTGGCAGCATCTATTTGCTTTCATCATATGACCAAAAATTTACAAAATCACCTCATTTATGTACACTTATTTCATCATTATAATATACAGGGTGGGCCAATAGTGCGTGGATGGAGGATTGTGGGCTTACTACAAAATATTTCAAAAATCTGTCACTTGATCATGGTTGGGACCCTTGAGGGCTATAACGTAAAAATATTTTCACTTGAATTTTGACGTTTATACAGGGTGATTCATATCAAACTTACATTTTTTTGAATGGAACCCTCTATATATTATTACATATTTGGATTCCTTGGTCAATTCTAATGTGACTTTATGTATCATACATGGAACTTTAAACGAACTGTTTTGGCGCAAATCACCATTTTTGGTATATGTATGTATCAGAAAAAAATTGAATATCGCAACGATTATAAAACTTAGAAGGCCGTGACTTTGCGGTACGACTAAGCATGAAATACATCACCTAAGGTCAGACGGCTAAATTTGAATTCTTTTTGTACTTGGAGAAATCAGTAGAGTAACTAAGGAAACTTCAATCATAGATAACTTGATTTTTTCAAATAGGAATGCCTATTTTGTTTTAAAGAATCAAATGTAAAATTTGATTACCTTTCTAACGATATAGCATACTTGATATCAGTCTTTTTTGGTTTTCATTTTATTTCAAATTTTCAGTCAAATCGGTGTTTTTCAATTTTCCTGCGTGCAAGCAACCTAGCAGGCCACGAAAAATAAACAAAAGCTCGTTAATATGGAAGAAAACAACTAGCTTAGTAGAAAGATACAAACCAACCCGAGTAGCGAGGCAAGAACATGAAAATTCCTTACAACACATCAGCTCTAACCGGAAACAACAGCGGCAAGATATCTAATGTCAATGAGTAGCTGGGATATGACAGAAGTGTTTGTTTTTTCACAGCCTACTAGCTATTGAGGTTTACTAGAGCTTGACAACTTTCCAAAACGATTAAAAATTTTGAAACAAAAGGAAAACTGCCAGCGATTTTTGCTTACAGTCTAACATGTTTAGAATGAAATTTCACATTTAATGGGATAAAAAAAATTGTCATTTCCGTTTAGTTAAGTCAAAAGTAAAGATATCTCCATCTGGAGCATTCTGAACAACTATTGAAATAATTGCTAGAATTTTTTAATTACGCTATGTTGTAATTGTGATTATTTCATGTAGTTTTCTGCAAACTAATTTATGTTTTACAATTCAAACAGACTGCAATTCAAGTTTCATTTTCCGCGATTTTGCTAATAAGTAGAAGTACCTACTGAAGAATTTGAAGGGTTCCAGTCAGAGGTATCATTACTTTTTACTTACGCAAATGGCTACATTATAGCATTAAATGTGAAAATTCATTTAAATTTATTCAGAATACATAGATATTCTACTGCCAGCAACAATCACTAGTAGTTTTCCTTTGATTAGATATTTTTTTACTGACTTTGGAAATTGGCTAATAGCTATAATAGGCTGTGAAAAATGAGCGTTCTTGTTACCGCTGGTTAGAGCTAATATGTTGTAAGGAATTTTCGTAATCTTGCCTCGCTGCTCGAGTTAGTTTGCATTTTTCTACTAAGTTAGTTGCTTTCTTCCATATTAACGAGCTTTTGTTTATTTTTCATGGCCTCCTGGGTTGCTTATGCATACAGGAAAGTTGAAAAACACCGATTTGAGAGAAAATTTGAAATAAAATGAAAACCAAAAAAGATTGATATCAAGAATGCTATATCGTTAGAAAGGTAATCAAATTTTACATTTGATTCTTTAAACCAAAATAGGCATTCCCATTTAAAAAAATCAAGTTATCTATGATTGAAGTTTCCTTAATTAATCTACTGATTTCTCCAAGTACAAAAAGAATTCAAATTTAGCCGTCTGACCTTAGGTGACACATTTTGTGATTAGTTGTACCCCAAAGTCACGGCCTTCTAAGTTTTATAATCGCTGCGATATTCAATTTTTTTCTGATACCTACTTACACCAAAAATGGTGATTTGCGCCCAAACGGTTCGTTTAAAGTTCCATGTCTGATACATAAAGTCACACTAGAATTGACCAAGGAATCCAAATATGTAATAATATATAGGGGGTTCCATTCAAAAAAATGTAAGTTTGATATGAATCACCCTGTATAAACGTCAAAATTTAAGTGAAAATATTTTTACGTTATAGCACTCAAGGGTCCCTACCATGATCAAGTGACAGATTTTTGAAATATTTTTTAGTAAGCCCACAATCCTCCGTCCACGCACTATTGGCCCACCCTGTATATTGTCATTATTATAAAAAAGGATTATTTGGTTAATAATAATGCTCCAACAACTTGTTAATATAATATATATACTTTTAGCCAGTTGCCCTACATAAGAAACTGTACTTATATCTTTTTTATACAGCACACACTTACTTCCAAGTATTTCAGCAGCTGTCTCCTTACTTATTAATATTCCAGTTTCTATGAATACAACCAAAGCAGCTAAAAAACATAGTCTCTGGGTTGCAAACCTCCAGTGGTCATTATATCGATAATATTGATTGGTAGGTATGATGTTATCAAGAGCTGCATATCCTTGTCTCACTTCTTCAAATATATGTCTGGCATTTAAACAAGCTGCATTCACTTAAAAAATAAACAATAACTCAATGACAGTGCTTATAGATTAAATTTAAAATATATAGAATTTAGACATGTTAAGTTGAGCAAAAATGGTGGTGAATGTAATTTCTGAAACCCATCTTAATAGTTATCCCTTTGCTCTAACATTTTGCTCTTGCCTTCTAATAAAAAGCAAATATCATTGAGACCATAGAGGTGGTTGAATTGTAGTAAAGTTTGGTAAAGTTTATCCTAATCATGTGGTTTTTAATAGAAGGCCAATGAATCATGATGTAAACAATGGTAGATACATATTATTTCCAAAACTTATCCCATAGTTGTAATGTAACTCAGATTCATTGTGTCTTACTGGCCTAACAGTTATACTATACCACATATTTATACTTTTATCTAAGTATAAAATATATGACATACAAATTTGGAATAAGTGATATTGAGAGGTAGCCAAAATACCAGTAATTGAATGGTATGCTGGAACAATGTTATAAGCATCAAATTCGATTTTGTGAGAAATTAAGAAATTATGACTTGGTTTGACCAAACCATTAATTTGGGCGTAAAAAACTTAGAGTAGGGACAGCAAACCCAATTACACCTACTGGCGGACACAACATTGTTCCAGCATAGCATTTGATTAATCTTTCAGCATATGAGGTTTTATTGAAGAGCCAGTAAAGTACAATCTCATTTTTTTATGAAAGGAGTAGTGAGATGCAGTTATCTAGGTAATTTTGTGGTAATTGTAACCAAGTATTACATTTAAGACCAAGGATGCTTAAATACAACCTGGTTTCTACCACAGCCAAGGACTAAGGAACGTTCTTGCCTTTTGGCTGAATTTTTTTAAGATCCTCTACTTTTAATTTTAAACCTTCTATATTATATTTTTTGTTTGTAATTCATAAGTTTTGCACTTTAGATGAGGGAAAACTAAGAAGGTCCAATATATTTCCCTCACATTGTTCAACATTTGGTTCATGATGAATTACTTGTAACACAGTAGTGATTTCTCTCAATGGTTTTTCTATGTCTTTCATGATTTTCCTTATTTCCTGAAAAATATTAAAAACGCCTATTATAATAGAATGCTAGATGGGTATTATCTGCTTTACCTCTCTAATATCTTGCTCAGCATTTATGTAGTCCTGAAATGGTGTAAAGATTTCAGTAATTATTTTATTTGGCGCACACATTTTGTTTTAATTATTAAAACGATTTTTAAACACCACAAAAAAACTAACAAGCAGTTTAATTAAAATCACAAAACATAGGTGCACAAAACAGGAAGATTGATATCACATCAAAAGAGTGGGTAAAACAGCAGAAAGTATAAAGATGCGCTCAAACCGATGCGAATTCTTCACACCGTGAAATTTCCACTGCGGAATACAGTGGCGTGCCGAGAGGGCCCGTAATGCAGGGGGAGGCAGGCCCCGCTCAGCCTCGACATCGACTACCTCACGCAAGCTTCATAGTAATAACTATATACTTACAATACATGGTAATGTAATTAATCATGGCAGACTCTACACTACTCATCTTTGGACATCCATACATCAAGATAAATGGGAGAAGGATAGTTAATAATTGGATAATAATATCTATTGTTTCGTAGTTATGGGCACGCACAGAGCACGCTTTGTAAGGTTAACATTTCACAAATGCAGCCTAGCGCTGATGTGAACTTGCCATTACATGAGGTTTTTTTCCTTGACACACGAATGTCATGTTGAGTGTCATCTTGTCTTGTGCTGTCACTGCTGACATCACAAAACAAATGCAACACGTTTACCATCAACGAAATGTCATCGTTGTTTACCATCCTGTCAGAATGTTCTTTTCTTATGTTTACTTTCACCAAATTATATCAAATTCAAATAAGTTATAAAATGTAATAAATTAGTCCTGATACGTCCAAGGAATAAATGAAATTGAATTATCCAAAATGATAGAGGTGACTGCAAGACTTCCAAGAGGACATGTGTTTTTATCAGGAGAAGTGGTAGAATGTCATATAACTTTCACCCATCCTCATTCTCCAAATAGAATGGTATCCCAGAGCCACACTGATGCATTTGAAGGATTAGCTTGGGCTTCGGCTCAAATTCATTGTCTCTGTTTCACAGATTCCAAAGTAAATAAGGATAGTGAATCCAGTAATCAACTAACTAATGCTGGTACTGCACTAGGAATTATTGTGAATGAGAATGGAAAAGTCGAGATTACAACAAAGCCAAAAATACTTTTCTGTGATCTCAGGTTGTCCCCAGGACAAACAAAAACGTGTAAGTTCTATGAACATTTTCTAAATGAAGAGTCTAGAGCAAGAACTGGTTAAGTGCAATTTTAGACAATATTGTGTTATCCACCTGTTCTTGCATAGTAGAAGTACTGAACAGTATTCTTGGTTGCCTGGTTCTTTATACTGTGCAAAAATCGGCTTAGTCCTGAACTTGTAATGGGAGTTCTTGCACAGTATGAAACTAACCAAATCAACCAAACCTCTTTCATTTTTGGTATAAAATTGAATTTGTTGCTGGTAGGCAGTCTATGTAGCAAAAATGTAACAATAGTAACTAATAGTGTGTATATGTTTGGGCAATTGAACCAACACTGACATAGATTATTTGCTGAGAATATCAACCCTAGCCTCAATAATAGCTCAATACCAAAATACCGGGAAATTGATTAGAGAAAATACAAGAAATTGTCACATACAGTTTTTTTAAGGGGCTATCTTTTATAATATTCCATGAAATAAAAGGTACTTTTTCAAATCCACCTTTTACTTTGCTTCTTTTATATTGAAAGCTGAAAAAACTGTACCTCAAGTGGGATGCATAGAGAGCTGTCTTTTAAGATAATGAGCACTTGTTAGCATAGCTGTTGATATAATCATGATCAAATATTTCCAATATTGATGTTATACCCTCCTATCACTCTTTTTTTTTTTATTTCTGTGTCATTGGCATCGACTACTTTGGTCATTAGCCTCGTGTTCTGTGTAGGCTTTGTTACTGTTTCCCAGCGCCACTTAGGAACAGCACTGTTAATTAGAAGCCAACAGTGAATGCTCAGGTGGGGATTCTCGCTGAGCTTTTTTTTATGGATATTTATTTTTGATTGAATAAACCAGAAATAAATTTCCGCCTCTAACGAGAATCGAACCTGGGACCTTCCGGTCATGAGCCCTCGACCCTAACCACTGGGCCAACCTACCCCCCCCCTATCACTCTTCTTGCTAACTTTGTTTGACCTCAAAAAAGTCCAGTGAAATGTCTAATTATGCCATTTCATGAATCCTGATATTTATTTGTCAAAGTTTCATTACATCCAAGTATGGCTTGAAAGCAGTATTTTGATAAATAGTTGTGTTCCAACCCTGCAAAGAACCATAATAGTATGCCCACATGCCTGTGCATTTTGTGGATCAGTGGTCCTTATAAAATCACCAGGGTCAATTTTATTCAGTCCCACCACCCCTATTAAACTGCTCTCCCTAAAAAAAAAAAACAGACAATGATGAACCCATAAAACTTGGAGTTGGAGTTCTGAGAATTTTTGACAGGAATGAGAAATGATGGGAAAATGAACTGACAATAAATAAAAATCAGTAAAGCAGTTATTGAGATTATGCTGCTAAAAAACAACAGTATTCTCACAGACAGACCAGCAGAAATGAGTGATGAGCAATTTTGGGATGTATAAAACTTAAAAAAATCGTTTCTATATTAAAATTTTTGCTATTACAATATAATGTGTTCCACCATCATGTTGACAAACTTTGAGGTATGAAAATATGATTAAAGTTTTCGAGAAAAAATACGAAAAAAGAGGGGTCAACCTTTTAATTAATTTTTTATTACATTTTCAATTTCTGTATCACCACTCCATGGGTTCGCGCAGTTATAGCGCTTAATTATTTATCGACCGATTCACGAGATTTTGGACTCATTTTATAGGAGAATGACTGGGCATATCAACTAAAGCAAAAAAAAAATACCTGATAATTTCTAAGGCTAAAAAAATTCAACAAACTGAAACAAAATTTTTTGTAATGCACTTATTTGGGTTACTTACAAATAATTTGAAAGAAAGCCGTATTAGTGCCTATTTATTAAGACATTTTAATGTTTAGCAGGATGTTTCCTGTCTTACCACATGCAACTCTTGTATGTAGCACTAAAATTTTCGACAGAATAGGCCATTTTGTATTATGACTTCTTTATCACAGCGCCATGTGTTCACACAGTTGTAACGCCATATCTTGATTATCTATCAAGCGTTTCACGACTTTTTGGACTCATTTTATAGGGGAATGACTGTGAATATCAACTAAGGCAAAAAAAATACAATATCTGACAATTTCAAAGGCTAAAAAAATTTACCAAACTGAAAAAAAATTTTTTTTGTAATGGACTTGTTTTGGTTACTTGCAAATAATTTGAAAAAAAGCCGTATTAGTGCCTATTTGTTGAGACATTTTAATGTTTATCAGGATGTTTCCTGTCTAACGATACGCAATTTGTTTATGTAGCACTAAAATCATCGACGAAATAGGCTTTTTTATTACGACCATTTTTTAAATAAACAAGAATTTGATATGCACATTGTCTTTATTGGACTTCGGTACAGATTATTACTTAAATGTAATTTACATGAACAAATGTGATTTTTTAGTATTTAAATTAATCAACGAAATTTTCAAAATGCCCGCCATATTTATTTAGGCACGCTTGACTTCTTAAACTAACGCTCTGGGTTACTCGACGCTAAGCTACGCTCCAGTCTGTTTTCTTTGATTTCCAAGTGATTCCAACATATCTCATTTCAATTAGCTGCCTTTCAGTCATTTGGCTAAATACTAAATAAATAATACTAAAAATAAAAATAATAAAATTTGTTCATGTAAGTTGCATTTAAGTGATAATCTGTACCGAAGTCCAATAAAGACAATGTGCATACCAAATTCTCGTTTATTTCAAAATTAGTCGTAATGAAAAAGCCTATTTCGTCGATGATTTTAGAGCTACATAAACAAGTGCATTACAAAAATTTTTTTTAAGTTTGGTGGATTTTTTAGCCTTAGAAATTATCAAATATTGTATTTTACAACTGCGCGAACTCATGGAGTCCCCATGGAGTCGTGATACAGAAATTGAAAATGTAATTAAAAGGTTGACCCCTTTTTTCACATTTTTTCTCGATAACTTTAATTGTATTTTCATACCTCAAAGTTTGTCGACATGATGGTGGAACACATTGTATATGCCCCTCATCTTCAGTTTGCAAGTAAAAAGAGTTATTCAGGTTTACCAGAAAAGCTAGTTTTCAGAAAACCTATCCCTTTATTTTTTTTATGATTTACATTTTCTTTATTAGGTATCAACTTTCTGGAAGATCACTTTTTATGCATTTGTAGAATATATATTTGTGTTTGCTTTGATGCATTCATTTTTATAAATCCATCTTAAAGATCCTATTAATCGTTTTTCATTAACTTTTTTTTCAGATATTTACAAGGAAAAAATCCCTAGTGATTCACCGCCATCATATAGAGGACAGTTGGTGAAGTACTCCTATAAAATAACAATTGGTACTCAACGAGTTAATAGCCCTGTGAAGCTTCTCAGAGTTCCAATAAGAGTGTTGCCATTATGTGAAGCTTTTTTAACTGAAGCTGTTACTCTGTGCAATGATACAACAGAGGAGCTCACACCTGCAAATCCCTTTTTAGAAATCAGGCAGAAGGAGAGACCTTTAGACCTAGCTTTACAAAGTTTACAGGTAATTTCTAATAGAGAATAGCCTAAAATTACAATATAAAATTATGTAAAAATCATACGAGGGTTGCTCTATATCTCCGCCAATCCACCAGTACGCAGACAGTTGTTTCACGCTTATTAGCATCATCAGTGCGCCATAGGTCGATTGATGGAGACAAAGAGCATCAGAATTTTCATGTCCACCAGACATGTGAAGCATGTGAGAGCAGGCGACATGTAAAAATCACTTTAGTGCTGTAAATCCAGTCCATGGTTAAATTTGCAATATAATCCTTTAATTTTATATCTACATGATACAACTTTAAATATTATAGCAATACATTCTAAAACAACTTGCTTTTTAAATTGATACTAAAGAGATTTCTTCATGGTCACTTATTGGAAATTATCTATTGTAAAATAATAGTTTCCAAGTTACAGGTTATCTGGTGTATCAAAAAACTGCCCAGGTGTGTCTTTGAAAGCAGTATTCAGATATTTCTGAAAAATATAGGACATTACTTGAGTCAGTTTTCGCTGCCAATGCGCCAATTTTTTAGAATATAAAAAACTTTGCTACACCAGAGCAATATTGCATCCCAATTTCACTCATTCAATCATGCATCCGCGATTAATTCCCAATTATCACACAACTGGAAGTATTCATCACTCGCTGACAAGGTAATTCACTTTGGGCAACATTGGCCCACCTCACATCGCACCCGCGCAATACAATATGTCTTCAAAATCTCATTTTTAAGCTAATAGAAACTTCTCTATGGGTTCGCTAAATTTTATTGTTTCCCACCACCCCCACCAGGATCCCGCAAAAAAAGTTCAGAAATCTCTACATTTTACGGCTGGGGAAAATTCCTCAAATTGATAGGTTTATAGATTTCTTGGTTTGTGCCATACACTGTTCAAGCCCTTAACAATCACATTGACTGTTGACCTTTTCCCGTTTATCTAACTAATAGTTCTTGAATATCTGATTATTTATTCCAAATCATCTCTTCTTTCTTACATATCTTTCATTTTTCAGAACATAACAGCTCGCCGCAATCCAAACTTCTACATGATAACGAACATGTGGGGAAAAGTTGCCAGATTTTGTCTTTTTAAACCTGCATACAAACTTGGAGAAGATATAATAGGCACTTTTGATTTCACTGTAGCAACGGTTAATTGCATGCAAGTATCAGTATCTTTACAATGTGAAGAAGAGACAATTATAGATCAAAATGAGAATTCCAAACAAGTGAGAATTGTGACATTCAGTAAACACCATGAAGTATGTTTGGGTTACAAGTACACACAACTTATCTTGCCAATTCCATTACATGTCACACCTGCTTTCAGTACCAAACTAGGTGAGTCAACATTATTTTAACTATATTGTTTGCTCTCATTAACATGATCCCCACAGCCGATATTTCCAAATTATAGAGTATCCCCCCAAGTTGTCTGATGGGGTATTTCTTACTTAATGCACTAGCAGTAACACCCGAGAATAACAAACCTGACGAAAAGAAAATATATATTTCTGTTGTACTCCAGCTTCTCCTTGACCTTACCGCTATTGTTTCTGGTTAGATTTGATTTGTTGTAAATAATTTTTATTATCTTGTCTCCTTGCTCTGGTTCGTTTGTATCTTTCTGCTAAGTTAGTTGTTTTCTTTCATCTGAACAGGTTTATGTTTATATTTTCATGGCCTACTAGGTTCTTATTTATATGTATAAAGGGTGTCCCTGAATTTTCTTGACACGTGATATTCTCCTAACAAAAACAAGTTCAAACGAAATTGAATGGTATTTTAGAAAGTACCAAAGGGTCTATCATACCTAGCTTTCGAAACATTTTCTTTGTACTTCAACCCTACTACAAGATTTTAAATGAAATCAGGGCCTCATTTATCATTTATGCAGGAAAAGCTAGAGGATGCTATTTGGAAAAAGAAAGTTGGGATGAATTTTAAGGGTTGAAGTAGGTACAAAAAAAATGTTTTGAAAGCTAAGTATGATAGACCCTTTGATACCTTCTACAATACCACTCAATTCTCGTTTAAAACTTTTTTTGCTACTCGAATTTCATGTGTCAAGGAAATTCAGGGACACCCTGTATATACAAGGTGCAGCCTTCAGATTTGCACTATTAGTTAGTTAAATTGTGAAACACCGATTTTAAATTAACTAAAAACTACTACAGAGTGATATACACAACAACCATTAAGGAAGCTACCAAATTTTACGTTCGGTCATATAAAAAAAATGTGGCATCCCATTTGAAAAAATTGAGCTCTCATTAACTAATCACCCGATTTCTCTATGTACAAAAAGAATACAAAGTTCACCGTCCAGCCTAAGCTGCCGAGTTTCATGCTTAGTCACATGGCAAAGTCACAGCGTTCTAAGTTTTATTATTGCTGCGATATTCAATTATTTTCTGATATCTACTACTACCAGAAATGATGATTTGCATCTAAACGCCTCGTTTTGATATATGAAGCCACACTAGTATTGTCCCAGGAATCTAAATATTGGATTATATACAAGGTGTTCTAAGAAAAAAACTAATTTTGATATGTCACCCTGTATAAAAGTCATTATTTTTAAAATGTAGTCTAACTCGACTTACATACACTTGCAAAGTTAATTTCCTGCAAAGAGGTATCGTTTGGTCACCATAGTGTAAGGCGTTGAGCTTGACTCACCCCGTAATACTGAATAAGATTAAAAGCTACCTACCGATAGTTGTGACAGGATAAACATTTGGATGGAAGAAGGTGGCAGGATACTTCAGAGAAAACAGGGGTCCTGATACTTTCTGACAGGCAAAAGATGACAATCATTGAGGCTAAAGAGTTTTAACGACATCCATGCCTAGGTCAATCTCCTTGCTTATTATGATCACAATACCAGTGGCGTAACTAAGGGCGCGCAGCTGCGGGGGGGGGGGGCGTAGTCTTGGAGGCCCAGGGTGCTCAAGCGCCATCGTCTGTGCAACAAAACAGTACTAAATTAAAAGGTCGCTTTCCTTGTATGTTAGTATTTTTCACAAATGATACCTATGAACCCCCATAAACCCCATGATACATGATACCATTGATTAACTTATTCACGGAATAAGTTAATCAATGATGATACATACCTATCATTGAAAAAGTGGGACAGTATTGCATTTTAAACTAAACCCCCAAAATCGGCGCAGTATCCGCAGTAATTGGAAAAATACGGCAAGACAGCATACGTCAAAAATTTTTTGGCTAATATAACTTGGTTTTTTTCGCAACACGGTATAAAATATAAACAAAACAACGACCTTCTAAAAAAATTTAGATCGAAAAATGTGTTTTCAAACGACGAATTTTGTAATTTTTCGGATTATTTAAGCAGGTAAAGGTCGTTGTTTGTTTGTATTTTACACCTGTGTGTTTGTGTGACCTGTATTGTGGAAGACGCCGAGTTAAATTAGTCAAATACTTTTTGACGTTTTTTGTTTGAGAACTGCATTTGAAAGTCTGTGACTCAATGCACATTGCTGTTTTTTGCGAAAGCTTGGCAGTCTTCTTTATGCAGTGACCCGTGTTTCTTTCCAAAATTTTGGCCACAACCCCAAGATTTTCTCTTTAATATATACAGGGTGAGTCCTAAGTTGTTACTTTTTTTAACTGTGTATACAAGTCGTTGAAATAAACTAGTTTTTCAAATATTTTTTTCAGAAAACTGAAAAATAAGCGATAAGATCCAAAATAAAAAATGTAAATCTAGGCATGCGTATCAAGACGTATCTACCTGGTCTGTTTATGTTTAGACCAGGGTCCAAACTTACTTTTTTGGATAAAAGTTATTTTAAAAAGTTGTTTATTTTAACGACTTCTATACACAGTTTAAAAAATTAACCTAGGACTTTCACTGTATATTTTATATAATTATGATGAAAAAAGAAGCCTAGGAAAATTTCTTGCAGGGGTGTCCGGGAAGTATCTTGCGGGGGGCCCCAAATTTGAAGTTACGCCACTGACTATGACATATAGAGCTTATTGAAATGGATTAATAATTTCAAATTGTTATTGAAAAAATGTCCTATGAAGAGAGAAGTTAGCAAATTTTGTTTTGTTTCTGATTTCAGTAAGTTTGAAATGGAGATTACACTTTGAATTTGTAACGAGTACTCATAAGGGACTACTAGGACCATCTCCAGAAGATTCTGAGTGGCAAGCCCCTAGTGAAGTTCCTATAGAAACAATGGTGTGGAGCCTTCCCATAAGATTATATTCCACCACACCAATACATGTAGCTCAAGGAGTACATACAAATACTGTACAAAAGCTAACCATACGATAGCTTTTAAGCGATTACATATTATAGTAGTAATGTTTCAATTCGGTAATTGTATAAAAAAAAGGTTGAACTCGAAAAAATGAACTTCCGCGAAATTTTAGACTTCAGCCGTCGAAATAGTTTACTAATTATGGCGAAACATCGTATCTAGTGTATGATCAGGTCTGTGGTGTCATTTTATAGTTTTAACAATGCCATCTCTTTTACCCCAAATTTACCTTATTATTATTGTAACCTGCTGCTGTAATACTATATTGATATTTTCACCAGAAACCTAAATTCTTGTGGGCAGATAAAACGTGATAGTCATGATTTTCATTTTTTAAATATGTTTAGTGGTTTGTAGGCATATAAGTTTTTTACTACAATTCTATAATTAAGTATTGTTATATTATTTCTGTTATCTATTATAGGTATTTGTTTACAAAAAACTTCTATGAAATATATATGATTAAAAAATTAAAATTTAATACTATCAGTTTATTCTGTACACCCGTTTATAGACTAGTTGTTGGCAGTACGCAATCTTACAAAAATTAGAACAAGTCATAATCTTCATAAAGATTATATAGCAACCAACGACATGCGGATATCTAAATTGTATAGACACTACTAGAGGCACTCATTTACAGCGTATGCATACACCGATCTTAATACAATTTGTGAACCTGTAGTATAGACACAGCATAGTAAACAACCAGCAGAATATCTCTGAGGATTTCCTTTATAAAAATGGTTCCCACAGAATTTGACTTTGGGATGATTTTATTACGGGTGTGAAGTCTGGGTAGAGATGCTATACCGGTACCAATTCGATACTTTTTAGCCAAGTATAGAACTGTACGCGCCAATGAAGGCGCGTTTGGTTCGTACAGAGAATTTTGTGCAATTGGTTACAAAAGTAGCGATACCAGCTTGGAATCGTTCAAAAAGTAACTAGATAAAAATACTCGATATTAGTGCAGAAGCATCGATACATTTCAAGTATCGAAGTATCGTTAGCATCCCTACAAATCAAAATCATCCAAAAGGGGGGGATGCCCGTGTAATTGCCGCACAACCTGAGATATTGTGCTGTTTGTTTACTATGCTGTGGTATAGATTTGTTAGAATGGCGCGTGACCACATTTCTTTTGCTCAGCTTGCATTCCTTTGCTGCCATCTATTGTGATAACAAGGTTTAGTAAGCGTAAAAGGTGTCAGGTGTGAGAATATCTGTTTGGAGAATGGTAAGACTGTGCTACAGTGACTCTATGGAGACAGTGGTGACAATAGGAACGAAGCTCCGCCCATCCGTCATGTTGAGGCAACTTTAACATTAGCAACATACGACAAAAGCTCAATTTTTACTAATACAAGTTGAAACAAAGGAATAATTAGTAAATGATTATCAGTAGGAGCATAGTGCCCCCCCCCCCAGCAGCGAAGATAAGAAACTTGTATAAGCAAAAACCACCAAATTCGTCCCCCTGCCCTTATTTGGGCACTCAATTTAAGTAAGTCGCCCCCCCCCTGTACAATTTTCTGGTGGCGCCCTTGAACCTAGTATGTCCATGTTCTGAACACCACAGACAACTTCAACAGCATATTATTGAAATTGTCAAAGCATTTTTGTTTCAGTTAATGTTCAATTAAGGCTCATAACTCCAATCAATTACCGTATTGCTATGAAAAAATGCCTCCAGAAACACATACAAGCAGTATGCACCACCGCCATCATCACAACCTCAAACATTGGCAAAGCAAAAATTAAAATAGATGCCCTGTATTCATCGATAATTGTATGTAAAAGTATATAAATAAAAAACTAGATTGGTAGAGCTTGCTTTTTATTAACTTGTGTGACATTATAAATGACATTATGAATTACTTTATCTCATTTTCCGTCACATATATGTCGTACGACACGAATCACGTGACGTCGTTAATCACTATTTCAATCGCACGTCTCGGAACATGCACAAATATTTATTCGAAGTTGTAATAAAACCAGGGCGTGATGAAAAAGCTCACATATTGGGGATTTTTCTGAATAAATTTAAATTAATCATCATCCGCACAAAAACTTGTTCGAACTTGCATAAAAGCCAGGCGCGATTTATATATTTAATATTTGCTTAATTTTGTAATATGACTGTTTGACCAAAGACTTGACGTTAATGTGAACGTCAACGTGCTCTGTCCTCCTATCTCTCTCTCCTCCTCTCTCTCTCTGTCTCTCTCCTCCTCACTCTGTCTCTCTCTCTCCTCCTCTCTCTCTTTCCTCTCTCTCTCTCTCTTTGCTATCTCTCTCCCTCTCCTCTCTCTCTCCCTCCTCCTATCTCTCACCCCTTTTCAAATATTGAGATGTAACAGTAAGCTTTTGCTTTTTGTAAAAGATTTAGATTCAGATTGAAAAGGCATCCTGAAATTTCTAGAAGAAAGGTCCATTTTATGAATCTGACCAGAGCTCAAAAAGTGAGTAGGGCAATTGTTAGCCAACATTTTGAAGAGTTAACAAAGTTATACAAAGAATTAGGTATCGAGCATCATCCAGAACCTCTCTACAAGATGGATGAAAAGAGATGCAATTATTCATAATCAGCAGACGGTTGATAGCACAAAAAGGGGTTCGAAGAGTCCAATGGGCTGCACCAGAGCACTCGGAAAATGTAACTATCGCGATTAGTGTAAATGCAGTTGGAACTACTATTCCGCCTATGGTAGTGTTTAAATGAAAGAGGAAGGAAAACTGAGTTCAGTGATAATCTGCCAACTGGGAAACTGCATCGGCCCAGAACCTATGCTGGGAATTAGCAGACGCCAGGTCAATGTGGCCCTGGACAACTGGGCCTACAAGGAACTGGCGAAAGCCTGGTTAGAGAGAGACGACTGCAGGCAAGCCAAAAGATTCATAGCAGGCCCTGATGAGGGCCGAACGCTATGGCTTTTGAATAAAGGCAGAAAGACGCTCAACCTTCTGGTGGGGGCTCTTACTGGCCATTGCCGGCTGAACAGACATTTGTCCCTTATGAGAGTGGTAGGGGACCCCATTTGCTCCAGATGCTGGGAGGAGGACGAGACAGCGTTCCACTTCCTGGGCAGATGTGCAGTTTATCGCAACCTTAGGGTTCAGATATTCGGCACGACGGAGTTTGGGGAGGAGCCACTATATTCAGCGAAATGGTCGGACATACTGACTTTCGTCAGGAGGTCTGGTAGGTTGGACAAGGAGCTTTCTAGGGTGTAGAATTTTAGTGTTTTCAGTGATTGGTTCAGTGGGGTTGGCAAAAAGAGCCAAAGGTGGCCTACTTGCCTGGCTTCGCCTCCTCGTCACTACTACTACTACTACTACTACTACTACCAACTGGGAGAGAGAGAGAGAAAAGATAGGGGTCCAAAGATGCCTTCGGTGTCTAGACATTGGTCATGCAACGCAAAAATGTACTGGAGTCGATGCCTCGGACTGTTGCCTTAACTGTTGCCAGAAGGGACACAAAGCAAAGGCATGCACAAACCAACCCCATTGCTCTAAGTGCAATCAAAGTGGGCACAGGATCGATTCCACTAAGTGTCCGCACTTTAGAAGGTTAGTGGATGGCGCACGTAAAGCCACAACGACCCGAGGAGCGATGAAGGAACACCATCCTAGTCCTGTTACGTATTCCCGCGACACCAGCACCCTGTTGGTTCCATCAACGTCAGTATAGCGACCATTTTACAAGGTAATTTAGGGAGGTCTAGGCTAGCACAAGATCTGTTAGTACAAATGGCACATGAGCATAAGGCAGATGTTTTGATTATCTCAGAACAGTACAAAAATTTGAACGGCACAAATTGGTTCTCTGATTGGACAGGTACCGCGGCGATATGGGTAAGGAACCCAGAGAAGGTTCAGATATCAAAAACTGGCAACGGGGATGGTTTCGTCTGGGTCCGTATGGACAATATCACCTTCATCAGTTGCTATCTTTCACCAAATGAAGGAATGGATGTCTTCTTCAGGAAGATGGAATGCCTTGAAGACGCTATCAGGGACATGGATGGAGAAGTGGTAATTGCGGGAGACCTAAATGCGAAGGCACCAGACTGGGGAATGGACAGTTATTGTCCTAGAGGAACAGCAGTGGTTCAGATGGCGGCCAGATTGGATCTGACAGTCATAAACACTGGTGCATCAACCACCTTCCGTCGAAGTGGGTACAGACAAACAATAATCGACATCACCTTGTCAACCGATGCCTTAGCAGCACGTATAGGATACTGGCAAGTACTGGAAGACTTCACAGGGAGTGATCATCAGTATATTAAATTCTGTATTGAAGTATCACCATGCCCTAACCGACAACTGACGACCCCTGAAACGATTTCTGGCTGGATGGTATCCAAGTTGAATCATGGAAAGTTCATGAGAAGGTTCAGCAACCCATCGTCCTTATATAACCTAACGGGCCCGACAGAACCATCAAGAGAGGCAGTGGAGCACCTCGTGGCACAGCTCATCCAACACATAACAACTTGCTGCGACACTGCGATGCCTAAGCGAAAGAGGATAGCTAATAGGCCACCAGTATACTGGTGGACAGCTACAATCGATGCCTTGCGCAAGGAGGCGCTTAAGCTCAGACGAATCGCACAACGTTCTAGAGGACGGAACGATGCCAACAATGCAAGGGAACAGTATAAGTTGGCAAAGAAAAAGCTTAGGAGAGAAATCCGATCGAGCAAAAGGCAGTGCTGGCTGGGTTTGTGTAAGCAAATAGATGAAGACCAGTGGGGCCTTGGTTTTAAAATTGTGATGCAACGGCTGGGAAAACAGATACCAGTTGCTCCTGGCGACCCATCTTCCATGGAAGATATCGTAAACACCCTCTTTCCAACACACCCTCTAAAAGCAAAACGTGTAGTAAGCGTGGAAGGTGCTATTCCTCTGTTCACTCTTCAAGAGCTGGAATCTGCAACTGAGTCATTGAAGTCCCGTAAAGCTCCCGGGCCAGACGCAATACCGGTTGAAATAATCAAGTTGGTTGCAAAAGAGTATCCCACCATACTATTGCACGTATATAACGCATGTTTGCTAAATGGTGTTTTTCCAAAGAGATGGAAAATCCAAAGGCTGGTATTACTAGATAAAGGAAAAGGACCACCTGTTACTCCATCCTCGTTCAGACCTCTGTGCATGTTGGACGAAGCAGGAAAGCTGCTGGAGAAGCTCATCAGGTGTCGACTAAGAACAGCTGTAACGGAGGCTGGTGGGCTTTCTAATAATCAGCATGGTTTTAGGCCAGGCCACTCCACGATTGGCGCAATAGAAGAGGTAGTAAGCTACACAAACTCAGCCTGGAGAGGGAACCACAGAACACGTGACTCCTGCATACTGGTCACCTTGGATGTGAAAAATGCCTTTAACTCTGCAAGGTGGGATGATATCCTAACGGCACTGCAAGATCACTTCAGAGTACCCAATTATCTGCTAAGGATAATAACTGACTATCTCGATAACAGAGAGCTGGTTTATCATACCGCAGTAGGTCCTCAAAGAAAAAAAGTGAGAAAATTTTCTGAACCCCTCTGGGTCTCCCTAAACGATACCACTGTGGAAGCCAAATGCACTGTCAGGTATCTTGGGCAAGTCGTTGATGCTAAACTGACACACTTTGAGCACATTAGCACCGCCTCTCGTAAGGCAGCCAAAATGGTAGCATGTCTATCTAGACTGATGCCCAACATCGCGGGACCCAAGCCGAGTAAAAGACGCACGCTTATGAGCGTTGCTCACTCGATTATGCTCTACGGTGCGGAGATCTGGGCTGATGCCTTGAAGACAGAGAAGTACAGAAAGTGCCTATCCTCGGTTCAGAGAACAGCTGCTCTTAGAGTGGCATGCGCTTATCGCACAGTGTCCGAAAATGCAGTACTCGTAGTGGCAGGTATCCCTCCAATTGACCTGTTAGCTATGGAGAGGAAGATGCTATACCACAAGCGAAAACGCGGGGAGGTAATCAGCAACCTGCAGGTGCGAACCATCACGTTGGAAATATGGCAGGAGCGCTGGGAGCAACAAAGAGACGTGGCTAAGTGGACTCATACCCTTGTTCCTCTAATAGAACCATGGTACAACAGGAAACATGGAGAGATAAACTACTACCTATCTCAGTTCCTGACAGGACACGGGCTATTCAACGCCTACCTATATAGAATCAATAGACGTAACTCACCAATGTGTAGCTATTGCTCAGGTGAGGACGATGCCAGGCACACTTTCTTCGAATGCGAAAGGTGGGGCCCCAGGAGGGAACGATTGCAAATGGAACTAGGTGTAACATTGACTCCAGAAGACCTCATGTCAGAGATGCTCAGATGTGAGGAGTCCTGGGTTCAGGTAGCAACCTACGTAGAAGAACTCTTAAGAGAAAAGAAGTTTGAGCAGGTTACCTAAAGAACCTAACACCCTGCAGTATATGTATATGTGTGTTTATATATGTGTATATATGTATGTGTGTGTAATGGTGTGTGTACACGTGTGCATACTTGAATGATACTGTCAACCTTGGTAACTTCGTTTCGATGAAATGCGAAAGCGGTGCCGAAACGTCTTACCTATAAAGAACTTCCAGTGAGGGAACGGGTTTTAATCGGTCGGGCCTCTCATACTATGTCTTGCTGTTGCGTCGCCATGTGTGTCGTGACCGTAGGATATGGTATCAGGGTGCCCAAGCCGATACAGCGTCGGGCGGACGGTTCCTCTAACTCATCCTTAGGTGTGGTAGTGGCTCGGTCCAGCGATAATGCCGATTTCCTAAACCCTCATCCACAAAAAAAAAAAAAACTACCAACTGGGAAACCTCGTGAAACTAGCTCCAAAGGGTAGTGTAACAACAGATTTATTCATAGAATTAATCAAGCACTTGTCAAAATATAAGACAAGGAAAATCTTTACTAATATTCTATGGAGCTGAATCTTACTTAGATTACCAGATTGTCAATGAGGCAGAAAAACATGACATTGTTCTTTATGCCCTACCCAGTAACACAACCCTTGAACTACAGCCTCTTGATAGATCAGTGAATAAGTCATTCGAACATCATTGGGATCAAGATGAGGTTTTAAAGTACATGTACCAAAATCCTGAAAGACGTTTGACAAAAACAAGTTTCAATCCAATTTTTACTAATCT
Source organism: Callosobruchus maculatus (assembly GCA_951848785.1). Classification (NCBI taxonomy): domain Eukaryota; kingdom Metazoa; phylum Arthropoda; class Insecta; order Coleoptera; family Chrysomelidae; genus Callosobruchus; species Callosobruchus maculatus. The sequence continues at coordinate 6,231,860 of CATOUR010000026.1, read as the reverse complement.
TTGGTCAAAATGCTTAATGGGTTAAGCATGGGTGAAAATATAGAACGGATTTCGAGGTACAGGCACATGTCGACTTGATGCAGATATGTTATCAGAAGAAGCGTATGCACCATCTATCCGAACTGAAACGCTACCTCCAAAGTCGCCATCAACTGCGGAGAAGATGAGGCTTATGAAGACCCACTTAGCCATGCCAGCTCGTCATCGATCTTAGAACAAAATACCAATTTAGTTTCATAATACTATAATGATCCTCTTCGACCTGCAAATTCTAACTGTCCACCAGTTTATGCTTCTCAATAGCAACATTACATCACTCGAATGCCGTCACCAAAACCATCTACTTCTTTTGCAGCAGCTCCAGCTTCTTTTGCACTGGCAAACGCCAGTGATCTACAGCTCAAACTCAGACACGGATGCAGGTGATCTTGACAGCCACTATACGACTATACCCTATTACTCGATACTTTGGACTGTCAGCCCTGTCAACAGCCAACAGATGTTCGGCTAGTGATAACTAAAAATCCCCCAGAATGAATCTTAACGCACGCCTTGACTGCATACGTACAGAGCTGCACTTGGTGCTCGTACCTCTACTGACGAGTAATTGACGCTTAACAATATATAAACGAAAAAATGAGTTTCCGTCAAGTATGTTTGTTGTGAATTTTTAGATATTGAATAAATTTCTTGTTCACAAAAATAGTCATTATTTTTCGAAAATGAGATATTGAGTAAAAATATTACTAAGGGCCGGTTTTTCAAACTGTAATTAACTATTAATTAATCTCGAATCATGAAACTACGAATTACGTCTTAAATTACCAATTGAACTCCAGAAGTGTTTTTCATAGCACATATAAATTGATAATTTGCTAATTTTTGATTACGTAATGTTGGCTACACTGGGGATCACCATTCTATTAAATTGTGTGTTGTAAGTTGGGCGATATTTGTCTAATTTTGTTGTTCGGTGGCATTTTGGCCTTTGTAATGGTGATATATGTCACAATTAGTCATCATAACGTCACTTTTGGAAATACTATTGCGCTAATTTCACTTGAAATCTCGTTTAGTTTTACGGCTATTTTTTGATTTACGCTTCCGGAAAGACAAACTAAATTTTGATGAAAACATAACTTGGTCATGAACTCTGACAATAGGTAAGCATGATATTCTGAATCATATATTCTTGTCTTTCAATAATTCCTCAGAGAATATAGCTGTGTACATATGGACTCTGACAATAGGTAAGCATGATATTCTGAATCATATATTCTTGTCTTTCAATGATTCCTCAGAGAATATAGCTGTGTAAGTATAATAATAATAATATAAATACAGATACAGAGGTAAGAATGTACATCGAAAGAGGTTACCAAACTTCACAAGTCAAGAAGAAGCCCTTGTAAAATTAGTGAATAAATATAAATGCACTATTGGACTATTGAATGTAAAAAGAGCAGAACCACTACATGGAAGGAAAAAGATGTGTGTTGGAGAGAAATTGAGCAAGAGTTTAATGTGAATGAAAATAAATTTAAATATTGGAGAAGTTATAAAAATCAAATATAACAATTTGAAACGAAAACCAAGCTTAAGTTTGTTCTTCATCACTTGAATAGGCATTTATGTCATAATCCATATTGAAATCGAAAGATAACAGCGATTATATGTTATCAGAATATCGTAACTTCTGACAAGTGTAACTGTCAAATCTATTTTAATTAATAATTATTCCTGGTAATCATAACTAAAACCTCTGATTAGCTTAATTTGTAATTAATCCCCAGTTGCGAGCAAATTATGAATTAACTGCCAATTGAAAAACGCATATTTTGCGCTAATTTCAAGATTCACTTTAATGTATACTTAATTACACTTTGAAAAACCGGGCCTAAGACAATCCTGACTTGCAGGATTGTCAATGCAGACCAGTGCTAAAAAATTAAATCAAAGATGCGCTTCTTCGTCAGCTGATACCTATCAAATAGACGTCAACCAGTCCAAAGTATCGGGTAACAGTATAACCGAAAACCGCATCCTTCTGTCGTGCTTAGTTTACGAAATATGAACATTTTTTGTAAAATACTCCCAACGTCTAATTTTCTAAAGATTGCTGAATAAAGCTTAATTCAGATGCACACGACATCCGACGATACGACGGTATGAAACTATTCCTATTGGTTGAAATATTCAAAATGATGTCAAATCAAAATATTTTATCCAATAGGAATAGTTTCGTACCGTCGGATGTCGTGTGCATCTGAATTAAACTTAACTCCGCAAATAGGCTTCGTAGATATAAACTACGGTTAACAAACTGGACCTAAAAATCGATGCCGAATTCAAAAACGTAATATTATACAGAGTGTTCTATTTACAATAAACAAGTTGATGCATACTTCCGGTATATCCGGATATTCGCCTTCTTTGAAACTATTTTCTGCAAGTAGACGATTTGAAGAGAAACGTTTTTTTATCCAAAACATTTTCTTCTAATTTAAACGGTAATTCCGCTTAAGAGCACCGCGCGCTTATTGGACCACCCTGTATATGGGGGTGATTCAGATACTTCTAGGGGTGCTATATCTCTGGACTTTGGCTTGACACTATTTTTTGGCACACCCTGTATATCAGTTAGGATGTGTGATGGTATAAAGAAAACATCAGATAATGTTCACATAAATAATTTTATTAAAAATATTAGGTACCATTAAATAAGTAACATTAACCACAAAAAAGCAATGTGTAATAAATAATTTAACATGTATTTTAAAACAAGGTAGCAGCCGTAATGCTACAAGGCTGAGTCAAAGATACACTTAATTTTGATTAAGTGAACCATTTACAACTATCAAGTAAATGAGCAATTCTTTTGAGTTCAAATATTTTTACTCATGGCAGGCAATATTGGCAAATCCACGGACGAGATACAAGACAGTTGTAAATTGTTAGTACTTGTATTGTTTCAATATACTTTGAGGATTTAATATTAAAAAAGGGACGGGAATTTCCGTGGTCCATAGGCTCGGAAGAAGGGTAAATGAAAATCATGGACTCAGGAACCAACGGAAACTGATCATGTTAATTTTAGAGCACCATACTGGTTTTTAAACAACGCTGCCTCCTGAGGTCATCTAAATAACTACGTAGTTAACCATATCTATACTATTACGTGCTTTATATGTGGTTTATTATTAAAATGCTTTAATGTTGGATTTTTATGCTTGTATTGAAATTCAACTGATATCTGGCTAATTTTGGTCGATGGATACTCTAACATGAATTAGCTAGCTTAGTGGCATTAAATAATACACCTCTGGAGAAGCTCGTATTTTGAAACGTGGTGTAACTTGTAAATCTATAATCATTCAACAATGATAATACAGGATACATATTTTTTCATGAGTTTTCAACATTTTTTTCTTTTTACATCACCACCGCTATATTTATATATAAAAGGTAAATAAAAAGTTCTAAACATCACACTGAAATATAAAATGGATTAATTGCTACTATAAAATTGAGTTAGTTAATAGATGATCTAACAGTGTATATCTACTTGAATTAAATAACGTAGATAAATGCTAATATTGCTACTAAAATATAAATATTGAGTAATACCATAAAATAATAGAGTTTTGACACATCTATGAAGATACCTACAGACTAGCTATTATTATGATCCTGGAAGTAAAAAAAAAATGGAACGTGTAGTCCTAGGTTACCACTAAACCATTATATCAATAACATTAATGGACAGATATTCCTATAAACCTATTTTTTCTGGAAAATGCTTGATTTTCGTTTTCAGATTGCACCAATGCTTATCGCCTAAATTTTGGAATTAAGTACTTTTTATTTTAATATAATTATCACAACGTTGGACTTATAAACATCTTAACGAATTTGAGTACGTGTTTAGTACCATTTCAGTTTGGAAATGCATCATTAATAAACTCAAATTGAAAACATAGGGACTCAGATCTTCGTAAACTTGCAAAACAATATAGCCATAGAGCCACTTCTCTTTAAAACCAGTTTCAATCATCTTCGCAGATTGGAACTTCTTTCGTTTTAACCATCATATCTCCAAAATTTCATTGCAATATTGAGGAACAATTTATAATGTATTGTTTTAAATGTAAAAACGTTTTGTATGTAGTGGAAAGTAGTCTAATTTCTCATGAACTGTATGTGAAGAAATTCACCATTTCGTAAATAAAAAATTTTTATCGAACTATTTAAAAGTATAAAATAATAATAAACTTTGTGATAATTGAATAGATGAACGCAGATATATAGAATTTATACTCTATGATCCACATTTTGAAATAGACTTATGTATTGGTTGTATTTTGGATCTACCAAATATGTATGAAAAATTGAGGATGGTGCCTTCTGAACTTGTTCAAATAAACATATTACACAAAAACTAGATAACTGGAATGTACCTCTGGGAGGCGGTGACACCTGTTTTAAAAAGCATTAGCTCTATCGCTATTACAAGTGGCATTCCATAAATTATCAACATTCTAACTTCACACTACAATTACTAAGTCAATAATTAGAACTTACAGCTGCCTGATTTAGCTGCGAGATGAAACTTGACTACATAAGACTTATTGAGGCTACGTTGTGTACTTTTCGAAAGGTTATGCATCATGTAACGAATCAAATCCCTAACGAGAAGACGCTTACCCTGCGCTCTTAAAATTTGAAGAACGTGCTTATAAATGCAATGACGTAGACCAGAGGACGTCTTCTCCTACGCCGCTAAAACATGTCACGCTGGCTTCTACCTGCACGCTGGAAGTTTCTGTTGAACAAAAGTCTTTCTGTAAATTACTCATATAGCAGCTGCTGTGTACGAGCTGCAGTCACATACATTTTTGCAATTTCATGCCAGGTCGCATTTAAAGCAAAATGTACCATTACACAGGATGTTGTATGATGGGAAAATACTTTAGGAGAAGACTGTACAGCTCATTTCCAACAAAAAAAGTCATATAAAGTAGGGTCTGATTTTCAACTGTTTCAGGGATAAATTGATTTGTAGAGATTTTCATTAAAATGCAGACCTCCAAACGAAAACCCTGATAAAACAAAATTTTATTGTGGGATTGTGGAATTTTTGGTATTAATCCTTAGAAAATATGCTAACACGTCATTATAAACTAAAAGAAAGTGATCATGTATTAAACACTTAGCGAGATAAAGTCAAAATCAGCATGTGTTGAGAAGGGACTGCAAGAAACATTACTAAAAAATTAAATTATATTAAAAAAATCACCAAATATTTAACCGCGTACTTTACGGTAAAACATGCCCATCTTTCTATTTAACCACTTGTAACACTCCGGGTGTGGCATTACGCATCAGCATAGTGGGACGACCTAAGAGAATGCTACCAGTCCTTTCCCTAGAACGACGTCTGCTTCAAGCCACGAGACCCATCAGCTTGCGCCCAAGAAATAACAGAGATATTAATATCCGGCATGGAAGCCTATATCCCACATGTCGTTAAGCGTCCCTTCAAAAACAAGCCATGGTTTAATCAGCGTTGTGGAGATGCAGTTACCTCTAAAAACCAACATTACAAAGAATGGAGAAAAACTCCAAAGCCGAGAACCATAACCATCGCAGTTTTTTCGATGCCAGAAATCACTGTAAACGTGTGATTGACAACAGCAAGGAGGAATACAACCAAAAAATTAAGAACAAGCTCCTCTCATGTCCTAGTTCATCGAGAACATTCTGGTCTGGAGCTAAGGCTGTTAGTACGAACTTTTCCTATTCGTCAGTACCGCAGCCAATTCCACGGTAGGCTTCCAACGAAATACTCCAACCACCACCATAAACGTGAATTCTAGAATGGCAGAGGTCAAATTTCAATATCGAGATGCAAAAAGCATCCTCCAAGAGCTAAACACGAAGAAAGCTACTGGTCCTGACCAAATTCCAGTCAATGTCCTTAAACGCTGTTATGCTTAGCTTGCAACTATTGCAAGCTCTTCAAACTATCGTATCAGCGAGGTATGTTTCCCGCTTCATGGAAGATTGGCTGCGTACAACCCATCCCTAAGAAAGGCAAAAAAATCGATACGACCAACTATAGAGCTGTGGCTCTTCTCAGCATCATGTCTAAGGTTATGGAGACTGTCATTAATACACAGCTCTTGAAACACCTAGACAACAATAACATCATAAATGATCGCCAGTATGGCTTCCGTAAACACAGGTCTACGGGTGACCTCCTCGCCTACGTCACTCACTTGTGGAACAGAGCAACAGAAAATCATGGCGAATCCCATGTTGTTGCACTTGACATATCGAAAGCTTCGACAGAGTGTGGCATGAGGGACTTCTGCACCGGTAGTCTGTAACTTAGAAACGTGTTTCTATGCACTATGTACTATGGGATCGGGTGGCTTCGTAAATATGTCAGCGTAGTAGGCACGTTGTGGTAGGCACCCGAAACTGCCCGATCGTCATGGTCGTCATGATGATAGAAACAAATTTCTATCTCTAAGTTGCAGAGTACCGGTCAAACTTGCTTCTTATGCACTACCACCTGGCCTGCGCCAATGGCTAAATAGCTTTTTGAACGACCAATCTCTGTTTGTTGTAGTCGAAGGCTGTCCATCAGAGGTATTTTCAATAAACGCCGGTGTTTCTCAGGGATCTGTCCTATCCCCTACACTGTTTCTGCTGTACATCAACGAGCTGCTGGAAATAACATCCAATTCAATTTATAGCTTCGCAAATGACAGTCCATTAATATCGTGCATGGAACCAGGCAGGCCACTACCATCCCAGGAGACGGTACGTCGGCGACAGCAGCATGCCTCACAGATCAACGCATATATCAAAACAATTGTCGAGTGGGGATTAGTAAATAAAGTTCAGTTCAACGTACAGAAAACTCAGGCAACAACACTTACAAAGAATTCTCACGTTGGCTTACCAACTGTGGAAATGGAGGATCACCCCATAGTCGCGTCACCTTCTGTCAAGTTTTTGGGGATCAACATCGACAATAACATGTCTTGGCGCGACCATGTCGTCAGTATTGCTAAAACGGCATCCCAGAAGCTTGGGGTTTTGTTTCGCTGTAGAAAAATGTATACACCAGAGCAACTACTGCTGCTCTACAAAGCACAGATCCGACCATCGCTAGAGTATTGCTCTCATGTGTGGGGATGCGCTCCGAAGCAGTCTCTAAAGCTTCTGGACACTATCCAGAAGAGAGCAATTAGACTAATCGATACGCCTAACCTCACAAAGGACCTCCACAGCCTGGACATCTGGAAGATGTTCGAGCAAGCTCTCTTAGATAATAACACTGAAGGCCGTCCGAACGAGGAACACTAGAGACAGCCTGAGAGCTCATCCTTACCAGGTCGAGGTCCCTACTCCCCGAACCAGTCTCCTCCGGCATTCCTTCCTTTGGAGAACTTCGACGCTGTGGAATGAGCTGCCGGGGCTACAACCTGCAGCGTTTCAAATCAAACGTGCACCGACATGTATCCTCTCGCAGCGCTTCTACAGCGTCATAGGTTTTTAGCCTTTGCGGGAGGCTGACCATAAAAAAACTGTTGTCGATATGAAGAATGCAAAGCCACATATTGGCCGGACACAGATCCTTTAAACCTGTATAGCATACAGGGTGTCTCATAATGTTTTGCAGTTTTTAAACTGCAATAAAACAATCCTTTTTGCCAAAGAAATATATTATTTATGCTGTAAACATTCACAGTACATGCGGATTTTTATTTCTTAAAAATAATGTTGTCCGGATGTCTTCCGTCCTGTGCTACGCATTCATGAAGTCTGGACATTAAGTTATCAAGAACAGCGTGTATCATTTCTTCGGGAATTGCATTGATTTCACATTGAGCTCGCAATTTTAATTATCTCAGAGTGCGTGGAGCTGTCCCGTGCACCTTAGACTTTAAATAGCCCCACAAAAAAAAGTCTAGAGGAGTGAGGTCTGGACTTCTTGGGGGCCAACGGCGGTTTCCTCCCCTTGAAATGACTTGTGCCGGAAACATGCCCAAAACTGCTGCCAGAGCTTCTGGCGGTGTGAGCTGTTGCCCCATCTTGCTGAAACCAGGTATTGGCATCAAAGGCCGCGAATTTTTGAACCGCTGCGCTGGTCGGAAATAATTCTTTACCATCTGAACATAACGGTCGCTCTTCATTGTAACCGTTTGCCCCGGTCATTCTCAAAAAAATGGGCCAATAATTCCGTGCGCAGACATGGCATACCACACTGTGACTTTAGGACTGTGTAGTCCCTTTTCCTGCTTCTGTTTAGGATTCTCATCGTCCCAGTAGCGGCAGTTTTGCTTGTTGACTGCTCCATTTAAATGAAAATGGGCTTCTGCGCTAAACAACACATTATTCATCAAGCTGCTCTTAAAGAAACCATCAATTATTGTTTGTGGAAAATTACGGCGAATAGCAACTTTAGTTCGTTTGACAAAATTCTATACGCAGATCATTTCGAGAAACTCAATACTTGTGCATGTTTCCCAATAGACCTGCGTGGTTTTCGCCTGGTTGCAAATCGGACAGTAGCGACGTTTTCGGGTGTGTTTACCAACCGAGGGCGGCTTGACGGCTTCTTGTTTGCAGTCGAACTAGTCGACCTGTTCTTCTGAACTCCTGCAACCACGACTGTACTAAATTGCGACTCGGAGAATCAACCACTCGGCGAATATTCAAACGATTGCAAAATAGTCGGCGAGCCGCAACGTAAAGCCTTGTACTCACTAGTAGACCCCTCGATAAACAGTCTAGAGACACGGTCTATAAACCGTCTAGAGAAACCATTTTTTGTTTCGTCTAGCATCTACACTACAATGTACAGATTTAGACGAGACAACGAAGTTCGCATCAGTTGCATCTTCGCTGTCCACTATGGAGGACATTGCATTAAGCGGAATAAGTTCCTGCTTAGTGATAATTAATAGCGAAACAAAGCGGAAACATAAACGTTAGTGGACGCGAGAGGAAGGGACTACGTTCGGCCATACATTACTTAACAAATTAAGACTGAAAGACGCCGGCTTTCGGAATTTCACCCAGCTGATTTTGAAGAGTTGCTTCTTATGGTTGGGGGGTTGATAATGAGGCAAGAAACAAATTTTAGAGAAACAATACCAGCTTCTCTTCGACTCGCAGTCACACTTCGTGTCCTAGCACACCTTCAGAATATCTAAGCAGGCTATATAAAAAATGATACCAGAAGTTTGCAATGCGATCATCTCAGCATAAAAACAATATGTAAAGGTAGGAGTAACTAAAATAATTAATATTATTTATAGAATTTTTATATTTAATATAATTATCTTCTATTAGTTTAAAACCTTCTCGTTCGACCACATTTTCACAAAGCACTGTATAAAAACAAAAATAATGAACCACACCATGGGCCGAACACAAAAACAGTCGAACCATGCCACTGCCGTCTGCCACAGACAGACTGCGACGTCTCTTCTCTAGACTCTGGTTGACGTCCACACTGTCAAAATATTGCGCAATGTGTCTAACGTTGCATGAAGTCTCCCATTCCTGTCGGGAGACCATATACCTGCGATGTTTGGTCTCGCAACAGGTCCGTAGATGGCGATTGGTTTATAGACATGTCTACCTAGACAACCTTAGACACGTTTCTGAGACCAAATCGCGCAACATGTCTTAAGGCTTAAGAATAGTGGTTTTTAAAACAAAGCTCTAAAAAGAGCGCGCGAGGTTCTCCCGTCCACGCCACGGCTCCATGCTTTCTAAAGATGGTCTGTGTACCAGAATCAGTAAATCCGTAACATTCCCCGACCTGACAGATACCACGATGTTGCGCTCCAAAAACATCAAAACAGTGTGGGACATCCTATATAACAAACGGCGTGGACCCTGATCACGCGATACAAGGACTTGGATCTATTTTTATGGTCTGTGGAATAGATAGGCATGACAATTTTGAACCTGCACATAACCGCTTTTAACTCGCGATAAATAGTTGCCGCTCCAAATTGTCGCGAGCGCTAACTCCAGCTTCACGCGCTACTATGTGCACACATGGATGCACATCCACTTGAAATAAGGTACGAATCGCCTTGGTACCTCGCCACTTGCCTCTTACCTCGCTGCACTGCCATATTGGGACCCTCAATCGGCTTGCACATAACTGATGTCTTCAATATGCTCGGCTACCAGACCGAGCACCCACACTAAATCCTGGATCAGACAGTATATGGTACCCGAGCACTATGACAGTTCGAAATTGTAAAACTCGTTGATTTTATTTGGATTGCTGTAGAAACAAATAAGACGACCAAATAAGAATATTGTTACCTGTTGTTAGGTCTCCGTGCATTGCGGATCTCTCTGTCCACTTCAATTTCCTCCAGCCGTTGAGTGAGCGACAGCTTTTGCTGCACGGCCAACCTGAGCAATTGATTGAGCGTCTTCTTCTCATCCTCTGCCGCGGTCAGTTGCTGCTGTAACTCATCCACCTGGGTGACATACTCCTCACAACGGGCAGCAAACATTGCTCGGAGGCCTGCGTATACAAACGTTTGATGATAATTTGAGATTTTCTAATAATAGTTTGGCTGGACATTAAAAACAATATATCATTTCTGTCTCTCACGCATAATCCCAGTAACCGCTGCACCGATTTTGTTTGAGTTTAGAATGCGATATGTGGGGTCATAAGCAGATGATGGGATATTTAAAAAACAGCGGAATATTGATTTTAAGTGTACAAAAACCATGTAACAAACATTTTCCTGTGAACGAGCAGAGGTTTAAAATCGCTTCCAAAGATCAAACATAAAATTTCGCAAAAAAGCTGTGACGTAATAAGTGTTAGCCTGACATCATAAGCTTTTCGTGGAGCTATCCTTATAGTCCGGGATCCCAGGCCCATTTTCACTACTTACTACTAACAAGCTAATTTTGCGTGAGTAGCTTCATTTTGATGAGACGCCCAACTTTTTCCTCTACAAAAATTCTCGATTGTGGTAGCTAACAGGGGTAGCAGGGATGAAATATGTCAATTTGACAAGTGTCAAAAACTAATTACTAACAGTTAGTTTTTCAAATAAATCTTAAGAATGGGATCAACCTTATTAGAAAAAATGTTTGTCCTACAAAATCTATGGTTTGATCACATTGTCCCCCTCCATCCAACATGAACCAATAACAAGGTCATACAAATTTATTACTGACAGCCTGATTTTTCTCACTATTGCTTCGTTAATATTTATACAATTTGACAGCAACATTGTCCTACATATCACGTGGTATGTTATCCTGGTCCTATCAGAAGTTGCAGTACAAATGCACACATGCGGTGCCCCACAGATAAATTACCAGAAAACTTTGGGTGGACAATTATTGACGGCAGGTACCAGTTAGTACTATTGGTTTGATGGCCCCCAACTCACAAGGTAACCCAATGATACTATCGTTATTTATAAATTGATTATTCGGCAATATATATTGTTTATATTATTACAGAGCCAGATATCACGAATAATGAAAATGAGGGAGATGAAGACGATAGTGAATTCAGTAGCGGAGATAAAGACTTGTCAGATGAGTCTGATGCTGATTAAATTAATTTTTGCATATATTAAAATAAAATTTTGTACTTAATACAGTAGATAATGAAGTTATTTCTTATAGATTTCGGCAAAGGTTGCACTTTATAATTATAATACAAGTAGAAAAATGACAATTCTTGTCGGACTAACAGTAGATACCTGTTTTCTTCTGGGACATTAATTCCTTTGGACAGAGTACACAGTTAACCTATTATGTGATATTTTTTCTTACAGTTAGTAATGAAAAAATGTGGTATTGACAACTTCTGAGCATAGGACCAGGATAACATACCACGTGATTTATAGGCTCAGAGTAACAACTGAACATAGAGGTAGTAAACAAACCACTTCAGCATGACGTGCTGAAAGCCATCATCTTTGACACTTCAGCCCCCAAATATTGATCAGATGTGACCTCGCAGTGACAGTTCAAATTGTAAACAATGCTGTGTAATGACAACTAACCTGAAAATTCTTCCTATGCAAACCATGTTACAAACAATGCACTTTTTGACTTCCATCTCAAAAAACTGTTAACTACACTCGAATATAGCACAGCAAGTCCGTAAAGCTTCACTAGAGTTACCAACAAATAGCAAATTCGATTTTACTGACCAAGCATAAAAGACGCACAAACAATAAACAAAGCAAACGTTTGGCAGTTGAGGGCATGCGGCGTTGCCAGCTCCTCAAAATTATGCAAGACTTCAGAATTTGCGTTTATGATGAAGAAATATGCAGTAACGCAGTAGAGGTCAACATATCTATTGATTTTGCTGTAATCATTCCTGAACCATCAAAATACCGTCTTTCTTGAGGTAAAATGGAATCTTTCTGGATAGTATACAATTAAGACGCTAGTAAATAATTATGATTGCCGTACATGGTGGTCGATATGACAACGTACGAAAAGATGTCGGCCTATTAGAATTAGTTGTTTACTACCTCTATGTTCACTTGTTACTCTGAGTTTATAGGACAGTGTCGCTGTCAAATCTTATAAATATGAACGAAGCAATAGTGAACAAATCAGGCTGTTAGTAATAAATTTGTATGACCTTGTTATTGATACATGTTGGATGGAGGGGGACAATGTGATAAAACCATAGATTTTGTAGGACAAATATTTTTTCTAATAATGTTGATTACATTCTTAAAATTTAATTAAAAAACTAACAGTTAGTAATTAATTTTTGAAGCTCGTCAAATTGACATATTTTATCCCTGCTACCCCTCTTAGCTACCACAATCTAGAATTTTGGTAAAGGCAAAAGTTGGGCGTCCCATCTAAAGGAAGCTACTCACGCAAAATTAGCTTAGCAGTAGTAGTTATTTATTATAGATTCCGGCAAAGATTACATTTTATAATACAAGTAGAAAAATGACAATTCTTGTCGGACTAATGATACATACCTATTTTCTTGTAGGACATTGGTTGGTCAGAGAACACAGTAACCTATTATATGATATTTTGTCCTACAGTGAGTAATGAAAAAATGGTCTTGTAGTATTAACAACTTCTGGTCGTAGGACCGGGATAACATACTACGTGATTTGTAGGACAATGTTGCTGTCAAATTGTATAAATATGAACGAAGCAAATAGTGAAAAAATCAGGCTGTTAGTAATAAATTTGTATGACCTTGTTATTGGTACATGTTGGATGGAGGGGGACAATGCGATCAAACCATATATTGTGTAAGACAAATATTTTTTCTAATAAGGTTGATCACATTCTTGAAATTTAGTTGAAAAACTAACTGTTAGTAATTAATTTTTGACACTCGTCAAATTGACATATTTCATCCCTGCTACCCCCGTTAGCTACCACAATCGAGAATTTTTGTAGAGGAAAAAGTTGGGCGTCTCATCAAAATGAAGCTACTCACGCAAAATTAGCTTGTTAGTAGTAAGTAGTGAAAATGGGCTTGGGATCCCGGACTATTAGACTGCTACTCTACTTAGCCGTGTGACTCATTTTAAAAAATAACAAACCTGACCACTGATTAGAAGTCGTTATCGGCCATAATAAACCACCAATGTTAGAAGCACTATCATGATAGTAATCAAAGTAGGCTCTACTAAAGTAGCATTTAAATGATACTTATACATCTTGTGGCACAAAGTCATAAAGTGCGATTGAAGTATTTTTTAAACGTACATGTCGGAAGATATCTTACTTGAGAATGTCGCCGCGTCTTCTTTCAACAACCTCAACTCATTCCTAAGCTTCACCATGGTTTCCGAGACGATATTCTTTTCGTTTTCATATTTCCACTTCAAATTAGTGAGAGCCACCTCTGCGGTATTCTTATTGGATTTTAGGACGGTTCGTAAAGTGGCGATTTGTTCGCGTTTTGTTGATAGGAGGCTCTTCAGTCTTATGACTTGTTCCTGAAGTTCTTGAATTTCTGATTCACTATTCTCGTCGCGGAGAGCTGGAATAAATAATGCAGAATAGTTAGATCATAAATGGGGTGTTTTCAACAAAAAAATGTAAGGCAGAATATTGATGTTAATTCCCCAAAAACCGTATACCTAACCATTTTTACTTTTTCTGTGAACGCGAAGTGGCTTAAAATCCCTTCCAAACTTCAAACATAAAATTTCGCGACAAAGTTGTGACGTTATAAATCTTAGCTTGACATCATAACTCTTTCGTGGAGTCATCCTTAGACCAACTGGTCTGGTCTTGTAAAACTTTACAATCGTTAGTTAACTAGTGGTTAAAAGAAAACTAGTGGTTAGAGAAAATAATCTATTTCAGAATTGTCTGTTTACGTCAAAAGCACTGGTTAAGATAACCCAAGCACGAAGTATGGGTTACCTTGAAGTTTACCTATAACAAATAAGCTTGCTTTGGAGGTTATAAAAACATGGATTTTGTCATTGTCGACTAAGACGTCAAAGGGTTAGGTTGCATTCACTAAACACAATATAGCAGTAATCTGAGATCTATCCGTGGAACCAACTTGAAGATAAATAGCTTAACCATTGAGTGTGTGGCTACCAGTATTACTGTACCTCTTAGCACCGTACATTAACAAAGACAACTAGGGTCATTCTAAGCTCCGCCCCCAATGTTGTCTTTCTCGCTCTGCTCTCGGATACTACGCAAGCTGGCGACTTTCGGCGCACGATGAACTCGAGCAGTAGCCGAACGCTAATAGCTGTGGTTTACAGGGTCAGTTCACCTAACACGCGACACAATCGGTCGGATATACCGGGGTGCCTAAATAAGTAATGTTTGTGTATATAGTGAGCGTTTTGCGCGTATCTGCGTATTTCGTAAAAAAATGCCGGCGACATGTTCTGTATATGGCTGCAACAGCAAACAAGGAATGGGAAAATCATTTTTTCGATGTCCGAAAGAGGAAACTGGGTAAGATAGATTGTTTATTAACTTATACTGGCAGATTTGTCTCGATAAAATTTAAAAAGTAAATATTTTCTGTTCTGAAGACGTCATAAAAAATATAGAAGCATGCTGTCCAAATATGCATAGTATAGGACATGTTCATATCAAAAATACAGTAATTACCCGATATAACTCATCAGTATTCAAAGCAACCAGACACACATATTTTTAGCACATATTTTTAGGGTTTATAACCCCATGGTATTGAAACCATTCATAAATTAATAATGGCGTTGGCCAGTAACAATTTCTTCTGTACTCTTCAATGACCAGGATGAAAATGAAGGATGAAATCACTAAAGGGCACCCAGATTTTTCATTTTCCATTCAGAGCGCATGCCTATCTTAGCTTAGGTTACCCTATGAATATTTTGTATTCCTATATTATATATTAGATTGCGAATATATTTAGCAACCAAATTTACTATCGGTGACATTAAAGAATAATCAAGATAGAAAATAACACCAAATATAAAATTTATAAAAACGTGTCTGTTATGTTTCTTGCAGTATTCGTATTCTTTTTGCCTTATTGTCGTTTTCTTTGTTTTTAAGGAGGTTGCCAAGTTTTGTATATAATTTATTCGATATAGACAAAATATGTTATGTTAGAGTAGTAATTATTCCCTTTCATTATCTTATCATTTATATGTCAAGGAAGTAATGGTATATATTGTCAATTCAGTTGAATGTTTTATTGAATAATAACTTATATTCTATCTATATTATAGAATTCATTTCTATTGACCCCCGTATAAGGAGTAAAGTGAACGTCGACATTCAGATTCCCTGTAAGTAAACGATACGGCACGAACGGAACTCCTCTGAAATCGAGGCGGCTCGCGTTTGTGAGACCCACATTAAAGTCGGCACGCCGAGTGACCCTACTTGTCTTTGTTAATGTAAGGTGCTCTTAGCTAGTGCCCTCCTTTCTATTCAAAGTATCGAGTGACTTTGAAGTGGAAAAATTTCCAAAAAAATGTGCTGTTGTAGGCGATGTATCAAGTATGTAACCCAAAGTTATTTTCGCAGTGAAAAGGTCTAAAGAGTAGTTAAGCTTATAAACTAACCTCGCTATTTGCACGGGTAAACATTTGAAAAAGTGTTATGTTGGATTGATAAATTTCCTAAAGTCTTCCATACACTCTCAGAAGGTCGGAAACTATGCCAGCTACTTTAATTTGAACCTGTTGTCAGAGATCTTATGATGCTTATTTGCTTATTTCATGGTCAACTGCTCAATATGCAAAAAACTCTACAAGAACACCTGTGTAGATATTACCAACAATGAGGTTAGAATATTAAATGGAAACAAAGGATATGACGACTTGCAGCAACTGTAAGAAGTTTGGCAATGAGTTAAAGGACATGAAATTTTAAAATTACAGGACGAAATTAAATGGAGGAGGATGGAGGATGTAGTTCAGGAAATAAATGACAGAAATGAACTTACAACGAAACATTGTTATCCTTGGTGACCCTGAACCTAGCCAGGATCAAGAACCTGCCGTTCGAAA
The DNA here is from genome assembly GCA_951848785.1 of Callosobruchus maculatus. Taxonomy (NCBI): domain Eukaryota; kingdom Metazoa; phylum Arthropoda; class Insecta; order Coleoptera; family Chrysomelidae; genus Callosobruchus; species Callosobruchus maculatus. The sequence goes on along the minus strand of CATOUR010000026.1, from coordinate 6,215,307 downwards.
GTCAAAGGACAAAACTGAAGTCTGCAAAATATTTCAAGCTATCTTGCCAACATTAGCCAGTGTTGATATTGGCTCTAGGGTATAGTGCGCGAAATTGAGAATCCAAGAAAAAACGTGTGCCCATGTTAGCGAGGACGAGGAGGCGTGACCGCCTGTTGCCTTTCTCCATTGTGTGCGTCTAAAATGAGGGGAGATAAGACCAAAAATATAAGGTAAGGTCCAAAGGTCACCATAAAAATGAATTTCGCATTTCCAAGCTCCTGATATTACCTTTAAACTTACAGTAATGATCCAAAAAGCACATTGGAGAAGAAAGCTTGCTCTTTGTCACTGTCGTGGCCTTGTTTTGATATCGTGTTTGGTTGTTAAATTACACGTATACATGTATAATTTTGCATTGAGAGTTTTTTTGCATACTAAACTACTTTTTTGAAAAAATTGCTCTTAGATGTCATTCATTAAGGTCTTAACTATCATCTACTGAAATAATGTGTATGTACTTTGAAAACAAGTGGGTTCTGTTCGGAATGGGAATGGGGTTTTACATGGCAAATACATATGCATAACTGTGTGTACCCAGGCCCCTTAAACCTATTAGAATGGGAAAGCCCACTCCTGAAAGGAATAGATTAATCAAAGTTACCTTGGAGGACGAACAACAAGCAGCTGAATTACTTCGTTGCACCAAATTTGACGACTACATTTACTTTGCCAATTAAAGACAGAGTTAAAGGATATAAGGGCGATAGCTCAACCCAGTGGATTTAACTAGTTTATAGGTAAATCCTTATAATTGCATTGCATATATGTTTTTCTAAAGTATATATTGAATGGTCGATCGACTTAGTTACTTTTTACTTCTTATTTCACCATACATATTGTGATTTATTTTCAACTGCATATTTGCAACTATTGTTTTGTATCCTACATGACAGACTGTGATAACAATTCTTTTAACTTGTAATAAATTGATTTTAAGAAACACTTACGTATTATTTTCAATTTGTACGCACTTGATTTGCTGAAGGGCTTATATAGGTGGCTCCACACTACCTATTTATAGCAAAGACCACCCCTTGAGGTAGATCTTATATAGCAAATTTGGTAACATTTTACTCTCTACCAATAAACCTCTTAACACAGTGCTATTTCACAAATTATTTAATTGCGAAAAAGACGTTATCAGGTAAGATTGACAAAAATTCGTTAAAACCTCGCCAAATATTACAGATAATTTAGATTTAGTGTACTTTCTTTTAACAAAATGGTTTGTGTCTGAGCGCATACGATTGTTTCAAAAATTAAATCCTTGAACATACGCCAATAAGCCATCAATCAAATCCAAACGCCATTTCGTTAACTTACACGACTTTAGAAACCAAACGACGGGTTTCTACAAGTAAACATTTAACCAAGACGGCCATGATAGATGTCAGCCAACAAAGTCATGGCCACAGTTTTCTGGAATTGGATTACCTTCAAAAGTTTAACTGTATCACAGGCGAATATTGGATGGATCTAACAATTTTTAAACGGCATTTAACAAAGAAAAAAGTTATTTCATCAAGGTAATGTAAAGGTGCATATGTGTGTAATCATTATGTCAAAAATACATTAATTTGGCGACAAATTGTTACCTCATCCTCTATATTATGCAATTTTAGCCCCCTAGGACTACTCCAAACCTAAGTAAATGACTAGCTGGTAGGAGATTCAGGTCATCGTTAGAACAAACGCTAACTTCGAGTCGTGAAAATCATTTCTAAAACGGCTAAAAAATTAGAAACACGTTGGATTAAAATGATGTAAAAGGAGATTATGTAGAAAAACAAAATTATTTTTTACAGCGAAAATGTTTCCTTCAAAACCAAATCACGCTCGTATCTATGATATCGACGCATATCTGCAACTTACATTCATATGCTCCATCGGATTTGTCTCTCTTGTTTTTAGCTAGCTCAATCGTGCTCTCAATGGCCGATCTCAGATGTTTTATTTGATCAACGATTGTGCAAATATTTCTGGCCATAACAGCAGTGTCGTTCAACGTCTCTAGGTCATGAAGAGGAATATCACTTTTCAGTCGGCTTCTCAACAGTTCCAGTTTGGACATCTCTCCGATGGACGGCGCCGTTTCTGTCACTGAAATAGAGAATTGTTGATGGATTTAGAGTAGTAGTAGTAGTAGATTCATTTAGCATAATCGCTACACTATAACTGTTATCAAGAATACAAACTAACTTAATTCGCCGAGTACATTCATAAGATTACGTCACTATAAATTTTGTATATCCAAGAAACACTTTTTCAATCTTGTCTTGAATTCTTTCAAATTGGTACCTGATTTAATATTGTTGTCCAATTTATTAAATTCATATAACCCTTTTTGGAACACTGATTTATTTGTGATATTGCTGTTGCAAATTTGTAGATGAAAATCTATATTTCCTCTAGTTGAATAGTTATGATATTGATTGTTTCAATAAAATTTTCTAAAATGTCCGGCAATAAATGATTGTATCATCTAAATATGAAAATGAGAACTAGATACAATATAAAACTCTTTATGTTCAACCACTGAAGTTCTTTTAACATATAACTTGCCTTTGTGAACTTATTTTTATTCAAAATTATTCTCATTGCTTTATTTTGCAGCACTTGTAATTTTGAATATATGGCTTCATTTGCGGTATATAAAGTAGTTAAACAGTATAATAAATGAGGAAGAATTATAGTGTTGTACACATTTTTTTTAGAATAAACAATGAGGCTTTGGGAAATTCTATAGAAGTAATTTGTCTTTTTGGATATTTTTGAAATAATGTAATCAAAGTGGCCTTCAAACTTTAATCTACTATCTACGTATATGCCCAGATATTTGATAGATTTAACTACTTCAATTTTGTCATTATTAACCAAAAGAGTAATTGGTGTTTCGTTCAAATGTTTGTCTATTATCATACATTTTGTTTTGTTAGTATTTAGTTTCAGTTTATCGACGTTCAACCAATCGATAATTTTTCTCATATCATCATTTAGAAGTTCCAACGCAATGTCTAATTTTCTTTTCGATATGTATATTAAAGTATCGTCGGCAAATATTTGAATTTTACAATGCTCCAAAATATCTGGTAAGTCATTTATATATAAAATAAACAGTAGTGGACCCTATTACTTCCCTGTGGTACTCCAACTGAAATATAGATAGTTTATTGATCAATCTTTCACATAATTTGTATTTGCAGTATTCAAAAACGTAATATACTCCAGTACAGTGTAAAAGCTATGAGTTAACAAGAACTGTTTTACAATTTTTTTAAATATGTAAACAGACATAGACTGAAACGAGGTGTCATTGAAATAATTAATAAGATAATTGGATAAATTGACATCCAGTTTATTAACTTTAGTCATTCCGAGCCGAGACCATGGAGCAACACTGTTGTTAGAAAATCTAGTATTATAGGGGTGGGCCTTAGAATATCTGGCAAATATATCTGTATTGCGATGAGCATTTATAAGTGTCTCCATATGATATTTAAATAGGCTAAATGGAGCATCCCCATATATTCAAAATGCACTCTAGATGATGTTCCATAAAGCACAGATTTTGCATTACAAATCCTTTATTGGTAGATGATGGGTTGGCCCAAAGTACGATTCCATATAAAATTCTAATAAGAATTAGTGAGCAATAAACAGTTTTCATCGCAATCGCAACATACGATCCAAGTTGCCTGAGCACAAATATTTGCGATGATAGCTTAGCACAAAGGTAGTCCACATGAGGTGACCAAGTTAAAGAACTATCTAAAACAATTCCCAGTAACGTATCGGTGACATATTCAGCTGTTCATCTACTTGAACTGAATTTAATTTTTGCTCTCATTTAACTTAAGATATTTGCAATATCGGTTCAAAAATTTTACCTATTAACAGAACTATTGAAATTGGTCTAAAGGTTTTGATATTCACATCACCCTTTTTATGACTGGTACAACTTTAGTAACCTTTAATGCTTCAGGCCAGCAACTTTCCTCGAGACATTTTTGTAAAGAAAAGTCAGTGGTGAGACAAAATAATCCAATGATAGTCAGAACATTTAACTTTGAGAGCAGGCGACAGAAAAGATCTGCCTGTGCGCCATATGGTACCAGAAGGTAACGGCAAATCAAAGAAAGTCACTGCTAAACAGCAGCAGACTTCTTGGTGGAACGCCACGGCGCGTTCGCTTGGCCTGACCAGAAGAGCGCGCTTCTATGCCAACTGCATATGAGAGTCGACTTATGGCGCACTGATGATCGCTAATAAGCGTGAAACAGCTGTCTGCGTACTGGTGGATTGACGGAGATATAGAGCCCTCATATTTCACTGTGAATTTGTAAGACATAAAATTGCTGCTAGCCTGACGTCCTCGTCTAATATGAGGGCCATAAATAAAGATGATGATGGTTTGGATATTTGAGCTAGAATATCGGATCTATACTTTGAGAGTTATGTGAAATGACCTTTGAAAAAGATGCAAAAACAACGCATGCAGCTACCTTGAAGTTGCTGGAAAACATATATTCTCAAGTTGCAAGGAACTGAGTTTGACCCATTTTGTTTCTAATTGACCTTACTAGACACGATATTCAAAGAAATTGTACTCATTATGCAGATGATCCTACCATTTTGTTACATAATAAAGGCGTTTCAAGTATAAAAGAAACTACAGCTTGACAAATTTACATTCTAACAATACTATTTAAGAATACAAATGAAAAATGAGAAAATAAAAAGTAATTAACACTATTCTAAATCAGATTCAAATGAGTCGCTATCATTCAAGTTGATAATAATTTCATTCGGTTATGTACTTAAAAATGATGACTATTGTTATTACACGTTTAATGCCTTTTTCTTCAGCTATTAAAAGTACCTGGTCCTTGCACTTTCTGGTGTTTCTTTTTAAATCGCTCCATATTAATTCAGTCGGTTCAAAAATACAAAAATGAGGTGGCAGCCTTAAAACTGCACACCCACTACTTCGCGGCATTTCATCAACGATAAACTTTTTATCAAAGTTGTAACTGTTTACTGATTTCAATAACTGACTGACATTATGAGACTGTTACCAATTATAAGTTCAGCGAGCCTTGTTGAAAGAAATATCAATAATACAAGTACATATACTTTCTTTTTCTTAAAGCACCTGATGAGTAGCTCACGTTTCCAGATTAACCATAATTTTCTACCTGAATCGAAGATAGGGTATTCCACTGTTTCCAGAAAATGGTATTACACACAGTTTGACAATAGAACAAGTAAATATCTAAACATCTTACTGCTTACTGCAATAATTATGTATAACCACCATAACTGTGGTTTTGGGAAAACTTATTGAGAGATTAGTGCTATAGAATTCACCTCCGGGTATATCTCGAACGTTGCGTATACAAGATGTTTTGTTTCATACATAATTTCTGAGTGTTCACAAATTTATTATGAATCAATAATTATTTTGAAACTTTGCTTCCGAAAACCATACTTTATTAAACCTCACAATCTTGTGCTCTTATACAGGGTGGGCCACGAATTAGTTAACATTATAAAAAATAGTATGAAAAAAACCATCTGATATATTTTCAAACTTTTTTATTCTAAAGGAAGCTAATTAGTGGGAATTTAAGTTTTGAAAATAACATCGTCCAAATGACCACCGTTTCGACGTTTGCATTCTTCTAAGCGAGAACCGAAATTTTCGAATACTCGTCGGCAAAGAGACTGCGAAATAGCCGACATTTCTTCACTGATTTTTGATTTCAGCTGTCGTAGTGTATTTGGTTTATCGATGTATACACGACTCTTTAAATAGCCCCAAAAAGGAAATCTGCTGGGGATAGATCGGGACTCTTGGGTCGCTATGGGATGTCGCCTCGTCTAGAAGTCAACTTTTCCGGAAACATTTATTTGACCACCGGCAATGACTCGTTGAATGTGTGACAAGTGACTCCATCTTGCTGAAACCACGTGTTATTATTGTAACCAGTAAATTCCAGTAGCCTCGGTGCCTAGAACTTTCGTAACATTTTCACATACTCAGCAGAATTAACAGTGACCGAACGGCCGCGAGAATCTTCAAAAAAGTAGGCCCAATGACACCTTTCGATGAAATTGTAACCCATACAGTTACCTTAGGGGAATGAAGTGGCCTCTCATGTTTAGATTTGGGATTTTCGCTGCTCCAGTACCTGCAATTTTGTTTATTTACATGTCCATTGAGGTGGAAATGCGTTTCGTCGGAACAGGTTGTCAAAATTACTGAACCGATCTAACACTGTTTCGGCATACGACTTTCGCAAATTTAAATCATTAGGTTTCAGTTCCTGTACTAACTGGATTTTATATGAATGTAATTTCAAAACTAATTTCAAAATACGGCGTAATGATGTGCGGGATAATTTTAATTCAGCCGAACGTTTGCGCGTCGATAAATCTGGATGACGTCGAAGCGGAAACTTGCTGCACGTTCTTTTCGCTCCGAGAAGTCCGTGGGCCGCCGGTTTGCTTCACATTCAGTGTAGATCCCGTCTCTTTGAACTTCTGCACCCATTTCTTTATTAAAGGGTCACTCGGACACTGACTTAAGTCGTGTAAACCGTATTGAACGCGAAATAAGCGTCACACAGTAATGAACGAACTGTTGTTTAAATAAAATTTATTGTTTCACACAATAAGCACGCTGTGGCCTAGTAAAACGATCCATGGCGACTAAATTTCCAAGAGACGATCTAGTGACAAGATCCCTCCCCGCGCCCCGCGCGGCTTGCGTTTACGAGGGGTGTAAGATTTAAATGTTAACAAATTCCTGGCCCACCCTGTAGAAAGACCCTTTACAAAACACTTACTTGGTGTCATTCCTTCCTTCTCATGATCCAAAATGACTCTTGTAGGCGTCTGACCATTAACTGTACATACATGATGATACAGCTGAGCCAATTCTTCAGATACATTTTGTATGTTAATTTGACTTTCATCTAGGGAAGCACCAGCCTCAACAGCAAACTCTCTAAGAAGCTTCAAATCACCTGCATAGAAAGAATGTATATTTAGATGAAATGAGGATTAGATTTGACGTTATTAGACTGCAGTCGTAAGTGATAAGTAGAGGGAAAGTAACTTTTTAGGTCCAATTTGTTAACCATAGCTTATATCTACGAAGTCTACTTTCGAAGTTATTCAGCAATCTTTATCAAATTTGACGGTTGTAGTACTTACAAAAATGTTAATATCTCGGAAACTAGGTACGACAGAAAGATGCGGTTTTCGGTTTTTAAACGAGCACGAAACACTTGTGTCAAAAGTGAAAGGGAATTTAATTTTGCATCCACTGATATGAAACTTATCATACCATCCCATTTGAAAAAAAAAGTTTTTAACGTTTCAAACTTTTCAAATTGAAAATTGCTAGTTTATTTGTCTAATGTGCTTTCAAACAATGATCTTACTGAAACACAAGCATGTTTCGTGCTCGTTTAAAAACCGAAAACCGCATCTTTCCGTCGTACCTAGTTTCCGAGATATTAACATTTTTTGTAAGTACTATACAAACGTCAAATTTTATAAAGATTGCTGAATAACTTCGAAAATAAGCTTCGTAGACAAACTATGGTTAACAAAATGGACCTGCAAATTGATGCTGAATTCAAAAATGTAATAAAATACAGGGTGTTCCATTTAAAATAGGGAAGTTGACACCTACTTCCGGTACAACGGGATGTCCACCATCTTTGAAATTATTTTCTACAAGTAGACCATTTGAAAAAACATTTTTTATTCAAGTCATTTTCTTCTAATTTAAACGCTAAGGCCGCTGGAGAGCACCGCGCGCTTATTGGACCACCCTGTATTTTATTGGCATCATTATGACATCAATAAAACCTCACCCAAAGGAATGTTTTATACGTTTCGACGCACATTATGAGAGAATAGTGTAACACGAAACTGTGCTGGTCTGAGCCAACAAGACAAAAACACCACATTAGGGGTCTAAGACTCTAAGAACAAACCACAAGAAAACATCAATTTAAATTCGCAGAATAAAATTTCTGATACGAATTTAAACTAATTGGATTGTTTCTTAAAGCATAATATTATGATCCACCGTTATGTAGGAAAGTCAACTTCCTCTTATATCTGGTTTCCTCCTTCTGGCTTTTATTAATGTTACCATTTTCTAGATTTGTGTAACACAGGATTGGTGTTAATGAATATGTTGTTAAGAAAACCTTTAACAGGTATTTTTTGATATTTCAGGTAATAATATAAGGTAAGAGAACTGTTATAGGTGGAGAACTATTTTGCAGTCACAGTTGGATAGTTGTCTTAAACATTTGTGACGTTTTGGTTTTGCCATTATTAAACTATATACGTTTTCTTACATATTGAATTTTGTGTTCGAAATATACTGTGTGCTGTACTACTACCATCTATTTCAGATATCGATAATTATTTTTCAGGCAAATATCCAAAAAAGAATCAGAGTAAAAAAATATTTCGTGTATTTACCACCCCCAGCTGCCTGATTTTAGACAAAACATGATCATATATACGCAATCGAAATGCGAACCTACAACAATTGTTTTGAAGCTTTTGCAATCTGTATTTCGTCAAACAGTCTAGATAAGGATAATAAAATACCATAGAGTAGTTAAATTTACACAAAGCTAAACTCTTAACCAATTTCTTACGAATTTTGAAGTTCAAAATATGACAACATAGACTTTATTGCCCTCTACATTTTTTATTTGAAACATTTTTTCTGTCTCAAATAGGAAAGCAGCTATCATCTACCCTCACATCGCTGATACACCATATACAGGGTGAGTTTTTAGTACCGGCTCGGTCGATAACTCCACTATTGTAGAAGATAGCGAAAAAAAGTTGTATATTATAAAGGTTGTAGCCACGTATATGCTCCTTGCTCAGAAAATATTTAGATTTATACAAGGTGATCCATAACTACGTGGTGATGCAAACATGCATTTTTTTAAATGAGACACCCTATATGTTATTCCATATTCAAATTCTACTAATGATTTCCGTTCTTCCAATATAGGGTATTGTTACATTATACAGGGTATTTCAGTACACAAATAGAAGCTGTATTTTAAATTTACCGAAAAATCGAAATATCTCGGGAACTGATGGGCGTAGGTACAACAAGTGTTATACAAAGATGAAAGAGCATATCAAAAGCAATTATATGGTATAATAAAATATTGGGGGTTACATTAAAAAAAAAATAGAAAATCTGGATTTTGCATTCTACATCACCCTGTACACGAATATGCATCGCGGGCTTTTTTTATAGCCGATTTTAAAACTAGAGGATGTTTCTAATCTTTCCATGTAAATAAAATAACTTTTGACTCATTACTTTTTGATATACAGTACGTTCGTTTGACAGCGATTTGGATATAAAAATGGCCATAACTTTTGAAATACCCTGTATAATGTGATAATACCTTACATTTTGAGAAGAGAAAGTAGTAGAATCTAAAAATGTGATATTATGTAGTGTCTCATTTGAAAAAATATATGTTTGCATTACGACTTAGTTATGGATCACCCTGTATAAATGAAAATATTTTCTGTGCAAGGAGCATATCCGTGGCTACAACTTTTATATACAACTTTTTTCGCTATCTTCTACAGAGTGGAGTTATCGACCGAGCCGGTACTAAAATCTCACCCTGTATAGTTTTTTTGATTACCGACATAGCTAGCTCATTTACTAATTGTAAAATATTTTTTCTCAGGTCTTCCTGGTTACTGTATAATAAACAAGTGAAACGATTAAATTTAGCCTGATGTGTCTAACGAGCCTATTGTACAGAGGAGTTACTATTATTTCCTCCGTAGGTTCTTTTTGTAATTATGGAACCATGATTTCAAGTGAAGCTGAAACCAGTCTTATTTTGATGGTGTGAAATCTTACTGAGAATCCTCAAGGTGTGACGTTTTGGCTTTGCCATTACTGAATTAAAGTAAAAACCTCTTGTTACATATCTAATTTTGAATTTAAACAATTTTGTTTACGTTACTGCTACCATCTATATCAGAGAACGATAATTACTTTTTAGGCAAATATCCAAAAAAGAATCCGAGTAAGGAAATATTTCGTGCATTTATTTCAATTTCTTTCCTGGTTGAATAAATTATTGGTAGTTGGCGTTAGTTGGTTCATTTTTACCATTTTTATATTTACGAGTGGGTACCGGTTTTTTTGTTGAACGTTTTTGTTTTCTGGAAAGTTTTCGTCGGATAATTTTTGTGCGAGTTCACTTCACTGTCGACTAGAAAATAGTAAGTGACCTAGAAGGCAATTTTTAACTATTTGTGAGGGTGTTGAGATTTTGTTTGAGTTTGTGATACTCTACCTAGTGGAATAGGGATTAAAATCCTCACACCAGTACCAGCAGTTCCAGTTGGATTTTCTATAGTGGTTTTGGGAATTTGCAAGGACCTGCAGGCGGACTCCGATAAATAGAAAAGTAATATTAGAATCGTTTCATTTCTAAAACTGACGTCATGATGGAAAAGTTGGTACTCTGATGTAGTTTTCTATTATTCCCTCTTTCCCCGTGAACCCCCCTTAGAAACGCTTCGAAACGAGAATTGGTAGCTACCGAACTCCATTTACCTACGTGGGTTAAAGTGAATAATTCTAGTAGAGAGAGATGCCCTCTTCACTTTCTCGCCCGATAGCATCTGTCACACTGTGGTATACTTAACCTAACATTTAACGTGTACCGTAAACAAACTTTGGCGTAATACGTTCTTTTGGTGCTTTCCTTGGTTGATACCTAATCTACCTATTTTTATCAATAGACAAAAAAAATGAGAGTCAGTCAGGATCATTAGTGGGTAGTGATAGACTATGTAGAGCGCCATCCGAAGTAATAACTAACAAATTTAGCCACTCACAATAGTCACAATAGATCCACTACTGAACACTTCAACACAAAATCAATTCAAGCAACGCACAAGAAATAATAATAGCCTTTATTGAAGCATACAGATATATACTCCAAATGGCGGAGTTCACTACAATAGTGCTCTTCCACTCAACCATAATATTATAGCACATACCACCCGCACATACTATACTTGAATTTAGTTAAAACAATTCCCCATGGCTTCTGGTCCGTTGATACAGTGTCGTCGTATAAATGTGTTAATCAATGGTCGTACTCGCACTCTTGTATAACCCGCCGCTAATCTTCGTCCGTTCCACTGTTGGTTCACCTCTCAGGAATGTGCACTGGAAACTGGAAGCCAGAAAGTCCACACTCCACAGCCGTCCGTTTACCTCAACGTTTCTTAATTCTTAGAATAATTTTCACGCAGCGAATTTTGACATTTTCTTAATTTTACGAAAGCTTTTAGTATAGGTTATAATTATAAAATTATGTAAAACTGTCAAAGTTGTCATCATTTTTGAATAAGCAACAAAATATCCCTAGATATTTCCGAACTTTCACGAGCACATTTCTAAAATATAAACCGATTCATCAGAGTTCCGAAACTCGTTTATGTACAAGAATATTAGAATCGAAATGAAGCGATTCTAATATTACTTTTCTAATTATCGGAGTCCGCCTGCTGGAACGCTGAGCCGATTATTAGGCATTATTAAATTGTCCATCTTAAGGCCATATTTACATCTGCTACTAGTGAAGTCCTTTATTGAGAAGGAAATCTGATATTCTCAGAGAAATAAAACCCTCTATTGCTAATAGTGAGGTAAGATTTTTATCAAATTTCAGTATACACTTTACATCATTTGAGTTGTTCCATTCCAAAAGTCTTCTTATTCAGTTTACCCAATTTTTGGTAAATGAAGAAAATCGATTTTTCAACATACTAATTACACTATCGATGCATATAATCCTTTATGTATTGATAAGGTGATAGCAACATCAACGATGTTCTTCTTTTAATGAAAACTGATATAAATAACAACAATTTCAACTTTTTGGTTTGGATTTGGCGAGTTTTGATGTACCATCTATGGATAAAGCAAGTTTTGACGCAAACAAATCGTCACAAGAAGGCATATAAAAAGAAACAAATAATTTCATCTAAAATCAAGACTTCTTTCATTCAACAAAAGAAGTAAGGTTGTTTTTAAGTGTCAGAAAGGAAACTAATTCTAGTTATACAACATACGAGTAAAAATAAGGTTTTTCTCAAGTAACAGAAAGTAAACTAAAACCTAGGTTTTCTACTTCTATTGTGGTAAAATATGAGTCTCCATAATATTGTTAATATTATTTTCACTTTTAATATTAATGCCCACTATGCCAATTTTGTTCTAAACAAGATAATAAAACGTGATATTTATGATACAGGGGCTCATTACACACTAAAACACGCAGCACCGGCTACACGTCTGCCAACCATTCAAAGCACTGTGATTGGTCAGTGGGATAAGGGAACTTTTGGCGCGACATTCTGAATGGATTAGGCGAGTTTTGGAGCGATTCTCAATTTTCTCCTTCACTTTGCTATTGGTTAAGGCAAATTCCGGAACGATATTTTCTACTGAAAACGTAGATCTTATGACAAGGATTTCAATCGCGAGGTTCGTACACTTTTCATAAAAAGTGGATTAGACGACTTTTGAAATGGAACGACTCATTTCTTTTCTATATAGCTAAATTTTAATTAAGTAAAGGCACACTAGGATGTTCATGAATTATCATTCTAATTTCATTGTATTTTTGGTCACATGATATCGTTATATATAATAGTCCTTTCTTTGATAGCCAAAAATAGTTCGACATGGCTAGCTCACTTGGCAATTTTATATCTTTTTTTATCAGTTCTTCATGATTGCTGTATAAACGTGGGCGAAACTATAATTTAGCCTGATTTATCTAAAAGACATTTTGTATCTTTTTTTTTGTAAATCTCGCACATATGATTGTTGGGTAGCTAGCCGTTTCAGTGTTTTTTTCCTTTCTTCTTTTTTATATTGCTTTGTACAGAGGAGTTACTTGTTTCCTCCGTAGGGTTTTTATTTTTGGTGTTTCTGGGATGCACGATTTCAAGTGAAGCTGGGAATCAGTAATATTTGATGGTGCCATATAATACGGAGAATCCTTAAGGAGAAAGGCATTTTGTGCGTGGACGATTTTTCATTTTGGTGATTGGTTAGATCATACTGTACCTGTCATAGCTGCCGACTACTCTCTAGAGACGATTAGATAAGTTTAGATGATAAGTGCAACTTTCAAACTTTTATTTAATTTGTATCTGATTTGGTTAACTTTTGGTGATTCGTGATAAGACTAGTCTGACTTTGAAGCTTGCTGTTAATATTTTGATTGATAACATTTGATTTTTAGTAATTAATGATTTGAAGCTGGTTGTTACTACTTACGATACTGCTATTCTCTAATATTTTGGTTATTTTCATTTGAATTATGGTAATGATTTGGATTTACTATTCTAAGCGTCATATTTTATGTTTCTGTGAACCGAGCGTGTATACACGAGCGGATGAAAGGTATATTAACAAGACCTTACTTACAGCGCACGTATACTTCAATCAATATACGTCACGTTAAATTCTGTGAAAACGCTTTAATAAATCCTATGAAGGCTTATTTTATTTAATGTTTTAATTTATTTATCTATATTTTCTAAATACTCTATCCATACTAAATTTGTCACGACATTTATTATTATAATTTTTTTTTTAATAAACAGGCAACAGTTTTCGAGATATCTAGGAGTTTCTTTTTCGAAGACTATTTTTTTGTTTGTTTTTGATAACTCTTACCCTGGACTTTAGTCTACACTTTAGCATAGGAAATGGTATCAAGGACTTGCCAATAGTCTTCTTGGTTTTGGCTCACATATAAGCATCGTAGCGTAAAACCAAGTGGCGCTCTCTCATAAATCAGTATTTTACTCTTTCACTGTAGCTAGGGGGTCGCTACATGCTTATTTCATAAGAGGGCAAGTCAGAGGTAAGTTGTTGAAAAGATATAGGAGAATGTCACAATTTGTACTTTAATGAATGTTTGGGGAGTATGCAAAATAAATATCATCGGATTGAGACTTCTTCTTGAAAATGTAGGAACAGTTATCCTCAAAAAAACATTGTATAACTTCAAAATAGTTATCTACCAACAGTAACTTCTGCATATTGTATGCCATAATATGTAAAAGTATGATCTGAAAAATTTAACAAATATCTGTGAAACATTCAAAATGGGTACTGTTTCAAAACAAAACACACACTAAGATTGATCCCTTGTCACACAAAATTAAAAATATAAAACACCAATATAAAAAGAAGTATACAAAATAGACTGTATGTGTGACAAATGTTATATTAGTGTGTATTCATTATGCCTCCAGTGTTGTAGAATGAAAGAATATGAAAATTGCTTAGCTAAAGTAGCAATCAAAATCAGCATTCAGCAAATGTATTTCAGAAGGTGAAGAGTAACATGGGATCAAGTTGTTTCACCATTTCTATTTCTCAGTAGACTGTGACCTAGTTTTCAAAGCCAGTCAGATAGTTTCTGTGAAATATCAGGCATATAGTGCCTTTTCAAGCCAGATTGAAAATTATCTTTAAAAATACATCCTTTTACTTCTGTGAAAGGTCATAGGATCAATGCTATGGTCAGACAGCACCAGCTACTTATAGGTGGTACAACATTGTTGCAGAAAAAAAAAGGACAATTGAAGGCTAATGAGCCAAAAGAAAGAGGCCAGGAAAAGCCTTAAGCCACTGAAACGTTATGCAATGCTGTCAAAAAAGTCTCATTCTTAAATATGAAATACACTCCCCCCCAACGAGACAAAAATGAAAAGGTGGCAATCCCTAATCTGGACTCCCTCCAAAACCAAATCTGGGGTATGTGTCTGTCACCAATGTGATAGCAGGTTCCTCAAAAAGGGAGATCTAAATAGTTGGTAAACAAACGCCCATGATTGCTTTAACACCAAGGAGGTGCTCTCCCTCAGAGAAAAGTTCACCAATGCAGAGTTCTATCTTAAGAAAAGGAAAAAAAGAAGGATGGAGTGTACTGCATAACGTTCAGCCAAGCACATATTTAGGGGCAGTTCAAGGGGTCCGGTCTACCAAAATGCACACCCCCCCCCCACCCCCCCCCCCCCATGCCGAATAGATGTTTTAATAAATAAAAAATACAAGACCAAATACAAACATGTTTTTTGATCCTAAAGATAATATTTAAGGTTATTGAAACTCGATATCTACTAATACTGATTGTTCATGTTCAATGAATTTGTTTGTGGCTCTTGTTTTTTTTAGGCCAGCATCTTTGAGACTTAACATTTTGTTTTTGAAGATGCCATCTACTTATGGTAGCAAAACACCAGCCTCAAAACCTACGAGCCATACATTCTTTAGATGACAGCAGCAAATGTCTTACATAGTACAGGTTCATGTGTATTTGTACTTTTTAACATAATTGCAGAAATAATTCAAATTCTTACCTTCTAGGTCCATACTCTTCTGTTCTGTATCTAAAAGTTTATTTTTCAAGTTTGTTATTTCTGTTCTCAGCTGCAAAGTAGCATCTGAAATATTTGTTAGTTTTTCTAATTCTTTAATATCTCTTTTTAATTGTTCTATTTCTTTAGAAGATAATTTGAACCACTGATTATAGTGATCTATAGCTTTGTTAGTTTCTTCAGACTTATTAGATAGGCTTTTATCCATGTTCTGAGATAAATGTTGTAAAGAATCTACATGGGCTGCTAGTTGAGTCAAGCGAGCCACAAATACTTGCAATTCACCTTGGCTTTTCTCAACCATGCTTTGATTCTCTCTTAAGCTTTGTGTTAGGCTTAATTTTTCTTTCTCCAGCATTTCTAGCTGTTTTTCTAGTTTCTTAAGTTCATTCAAATGTACCTCAGAGAAAAGGTCAACTTGTTTACCATCAGGAGAAGCCAGTTCTCCTGAATTTTGCAAACTGGCCTCAATGTGCTTCAAACCAGGGATATCGTCTTCACAGTCGCTCCCTAGATTTGGTTCAGCCATACCCCTTATACTATATGCTAGATTATTTATATTATAGAATGATTCTCTATGTATCTGCTGATCTAACTCTTTCTTCAAAGCATACTTTGCTTCCCTTTCACTTTGAAGTGATTCCAGTGCCTCTTCCATGTGTTTCTCTGCAATTTTTTTCAAATTGGTCATCTCTTCCAATTGTATGTTTAATAAATCCATTTCTTCCTGGAGACGTCTGATTTCATGCTTTAAACTCTCAAACTCTACTTGAGAGCTCTTTAATACAGACACCTGTTTTTGTAATGCAATATTTTCTTCCTCCAATTCTGAATAATCCAAAATTAATCGATTTTCTCTGAATTTGATTTCCCTCAACTCAGTCCGAAGCTTCTTACATTCCATGTTTCTATCTTCTTTGTCTTTCCCCATATCATTATTTTCTTGCAGCATTCTATCCCGTTCAGCAGTGACTCTCTCCAGCTCATGTCTGCACTGTTTCACTTCGTTTTCTAGTTCAATGATTTGATGATGCAAAGATGTTTCTCTTATAGCAGATTCATTTAGCAAGGATTCTTCAGTTTCTATACCTGTCTTTGTTGTTACCTTATGGCTAGACTGAAATTTAGCTAATGCCTCTTGTGTAATCTGTAATTCATGCTTTGCGTTTTCGTACAACCCCTCGAATTCTTCACATTTCTGTTCCAGTTCTTTCTTTTCTTGCAGCAAAACCAAACCGTATTTAGCAGATTGTACCTTTTCACTGCTGGCCTGGTCCAATTCTCTTGTCAGCCTTTCGATCTCACTTTTCAGTATTTCCATGTCTGTCTCGGCAGCCATGTTCTCGGCTGATTTTAGATTTAAATGAAATTAGTTATATAGGTAATTTTATTTGAATATTAATTTATGAATTATTGAGCTCATAGCCAAAACATATCAAATCACTCCTTCTTGTCACCCTCAACTTGTCAACTTGACATTTGACAACTTAAGAGTTGTCAGAGTCAAGGTTAAAGATAAAGGCCAGGCTATATTTACATTAGTCAATTTTACGTAATATTTATATGTTACCGGACAGACAGTTTCTTGTTTCTTCTGTAATTAGAATAAAATTACAAAGAAAGAAACTTTTGTCGTTTGCGTCATTATCCTGCGATGAGTTAAAAACATCTAAAAATATGTTATATTTAAATACATGCGGGAACGCTTCAATTTCAATATATCGATTTACCTAGAAATATAATATACAGGGTGAGTCAAGCTCAACCCTCAACGCCTCGGTCTCTTGTGACCAAACAATACCACTTTTTAGAAAATCAACTTTACAAGCATATGTAGGTCGGATTGGGCTACATTTTAATAATAATGAATTTTATACATGGTGTCTGATAAAAAAAATATTTTTTTTAAATGGAACAGCCCGTATATCATGGCATATTTAGATTCCTGGGTCAATTCTAGTGTGACTTTATGTATCACACATAGGACTTAAAGCGAAGTGTTTAGGTGCAAATCACAATTTTTGGTATATGTAGATGTCAGAGAAAATTGAATATCGCAGCGAGTATGAAACCTAGACGGCTGTGACTTCGCCGTATTACTAAGCATGAGGTGTGTCAGCTTAGGTTAGACAGTAATGTTTGAATTACATTTGTACTTGGAGAAATCGATATAGATTAATTAATAAGGAAACTTCAATCAGAGATAACTTGATTTTGTTCAAATGGGAATGCCTAATTATTTTTATACAATCTAATGTAAAATTTGATAACCTCTCCAATGATGTACAGTTGTAAATATCAATCACTGATGGTAAATTTTTATTTTATTTCAAATTTTTAGTCAAATCGATGTTTTCCAACTTTCCTACCTATAAAAGCAACTTAACAGGCCTTGAAGGCTTGAAATATAAACAGAGAGCTGTTCAAATGGAAGAAAACAACTAATTTAGTAGAAAGATACAGATGAACTAGAATAAAGAGACAAGATTTTAAAAATTACTTACAACAAATCAAATCTAATCAGAAATAACAGAGGTAACGCATCTACGGTCAAAAAGCAGCTGGAGTACGAAAGAAATGGGTATTTTTCACAGCATACCAGCTACTACAAGGTTAGGTTAGGTTAGGTTAGGGGGGTCAAACGTACAGGCCGGGTTAGGTAGCCCCAACACTGCAGCCATTGGCTTATTGTATTGTCCTGTGCGTTTGTTAATCCGTGAAGAGTTTTGTGACCTTGATAAGATCCAAGAGTCTCTTCACGATATCTCGATTGGGGAGTGATTTGGGGTTGTTAGGCCCTATCAGTCTGAATCTCCACCAGCGTAGAGCCTCACATTCAAAGATTATGTGAGAGGCTGTTTCGTCGTCCTCGTCACATAGTCTGCATATTGGGTTTTCTTTGAAGATCCCTAATGTGTGTAGATGTTTTCTTAGGCCGCAGTGTCCGGTTAGGAGGCCGGTTATTAGCCTAGTTTCTTTCCTATTTAGTTTTAGGATCTCTTCAGCTAGTTTTGGTGTGGGTTGTTTCACCATCAGCTTGCTGTGTCTGAGCTTTGGATGTGACTGCCAGTATTTTAGGTGCTGTGAATGCACCCACTGGTTTATCGTAGTTTTTACCAAAGACCTTGAAATGCCTATCGCCGGTTCGGGGCCGGTAAAGCTGGATGCCGATCCGTTTCGTGCTAAGGTGTCTGCTTTTTCGTTCCCTTCAATTCCCTTGTGACCTGGCACCCATTTCAGGGTTACCTTGTTCATGGCACTAAGTTGTTTGAGGTTTTCTAAGCATTCCCAGACGAGTTTGGATTTGATTTGGCAGCCGTTAAGAGCTTTAATCGACGCTTGGCTATCCGAGCAGATAAGAATGTTTTTACTTTTGTATCCCCTTCTTATGTTTTCTCTCAGACAAGAGTCGATTGCATATATTTCTGCTTGGAATACAGTGGAGTAGACTCCCAGAGGTTGACTGATGTCACATCTGGGAGATTGACCGCGAATTCCTGCTCCTGTTCCATTGTCTGTTTTGGAACCGTCAGTAAACCAAACTATTTCTTGTTTGGGTGTTTCCTCGAGTTCTCCTTTCCATTCGATTTCGACGCTAAAGGGTTTCTCAAGTGATGTTGTTGGCATCCTGTGATCACTTCCCATGGTTAATATAGGGTGTGTAATTAAATCAGTGATTGCCGCGTGTCCGTTTCGGTACGGGTACCAGTTATTGTTTAACTGGAGGCGGTATGCCCCAATCCTAGCCTCTGCTTTGACAATTAAGTCAATTGGTGGGAGGTTCAGAATTGTTTCCATTGCTGCCGTCGGTGTGCTTTTTAGTGCTCCGGTCACACATATGCATGCTAATCTCTGGATTTTGGTTAGCTCCAGGGTTGCTTGCTTCTGGTTCACCTTCGGCCACCAGACAAGTGCGCCATATGTTATCATGGGTCTTATAACGGTAGTGTACAGCCAGTGTACAACTGTCGGTTTTAGTCCCCATGAGTTTCCAATAGCTCTTTTTAGTGACATTAGTGTCATTTTGCTCTTGGTGATTACCTTTTGAATGTGTTGGTTCCAGGTTAGCTTCGTATCGAGGATGATTCCTAGGTACTTAGCTTCCTTACCAAAACTCAAGGTTTGTTGGAAAAGTCTGGGGGGTATGAATTCCTCCAGTTTTCTTTTCTTTGTGAAGGGGACGAGTGTTGTTTTGGAGGGGTTTACGCGTAGTTGCTCCTCCTTGCACCAGTCCTCAACAACTTTCAATGCATCCTGCATTAGAATGGATGTTGTTCTGGGGAACCTTCCCCTGACCACAACGACTATGTCGTCTGCGTAGCCCTGGGCGAAGTATCCCAGTTCGTTTAACTTCTTTAAGAGTTCGTCAACGACAAGATTCCACAGGAGAGGTGAAAGAACGCCTCCCTGCGGGCAACCCCTGGCCGCTACCACCCTCAAGGAAGTTTCTGCCATAGTCGAGTTTATGTTCCTAAGGTTTAACATGGATTTGATCCATCTGCAGATGGTATCATTTATCGCATGTTGCCTTGCTGCTCTTAATATGGAGTTGAAGGAGGTATGGTCAAAAGCTCCTTCTATGTCAAGGAATGCTGCTAGTGCAATTTCCTTGTTATCAAGTGAGTGCTCTACTCTTGTAACCAGCTGGTGTAGAGCAGATTCACATGATTTTCCTGGTTGAAAGGCGTGCTGGTTTTGGTGAATTGGCCTCTCTTTGAGAGAGGTTTCCCTGATGTGCATCTCAACCAGCTTTTCTATCACCTTTAGCATAAAGGATGAAAGGCTAATCGGTCTGTAGGACCTGGCTTGAGATAGGTCTCTGGCAGGTTTAGGGATAAAGACCGCTTTCACTTCCCTCCAAGACTCTGGAATATAGCCTGTTGCTAGGCTGGCCCTGCACAGTCTACAGAGGAGCGGAGCTATGAGCTCCACACCCTCTTGTAGGAGTGCTGGTATTATTCCATCTGGTCCTGGTGATTTAAAACTGTCAAATGAGCTGATGGCCCATTTTATGCCGTTGTAGGTAACCACTTTCTTGGCTAGCTCCCAGTCTTCCTTACTCGCTCTATAGCAGAGCGTGTTAAGGTTTGATGGGTTACTGCTGTTTGGGGTAACTACAGTGGAATCTGGAAAGTGGGTTTGAAGAAGTAAACTTAGTGTTTCTTCCCCATTTTCCGTAAATTCGCCATCTGGTTTTTCAATTGTTCCAATCGGTTGAACCGGATTCTTAGCCAGAATTTTGTGGATTCGGGTTCCCTCCGAAGCGTTTTCAACTTCGCTGCAGAACCTTCTCCACGATTCCTGTTTTGCTTTCCGGATTTCTTTGTTGTATTCGGTTAGGGTTTGCAGATATGTTTCCCAGTTACCGGTTTTCTTCGCTTTATTGAAGAGTTTGCGAGTATTTCTTCTGAGCATTTCAAGGTTCGCGTTCCACCACTTGTTGTGATTGTTGGTGGTTTGCCTCCTCTCTACGCAATTTGAATGGTATGAGGTTTGAATGGCTTCTTGCAGTTGCAAGTTTACCTCCTCTATATCAGATGTTGTTTTTATTACTGTTTTGATGTTTCTAAGGTTAAGCTGGAGGTCTACTCGGTATTTCTCCCAGTCAGTATTCCGTGGGTTTCTGATTATTCGCTCTGGTTTGTCAATATGTTTGACTTCCATTTGAATATATCTATGATCCGAGAGGCTCGGCTCATCAGAAACCCTCCAACTGCATATTTGGGAGCTTATTTCGAGTGACGCCAAAGTTACATCTATACGCTCTTGCCTATTTTTAATTATAAAAGTAGGTTTAGTTCCCCGATTTAAAATTTCCAAGTTGTTAGAAATAATAAAGTCAAGTAAGTTCTCACCACGTTGGTTTATGTTGCTGCTATTCCACGCGGTGTGATGAGCGTTGGCATCTGCACCAATGATGATCTGTAGGTTGTTTTGCCCACAGTACGTCACTAGCCTCTCCAGTTCTTCGGATGGAGGTGGGTTAGGGGAATCATAGGGCATGTACACAGAAGTTATGATCAGCTCCTTTGTGTTACCTGCCTCTAGATATTCCAGCTTTACAGCTGTTTGGTCCCTGAAACAGAAGTGTGTCAGTTTTATTGCATCAATATTATTTCTAATAAGAATGCAACTTCTAACGTTCTCTGAGTTTGAGTTATATATTAACTTACCTCGGATGTTGCCCAGTCCCATGATTTTTTTTCCGGATATCCAAGGTTCCTGTATTAGAGCCACGTCTATTGCCTCTGCTTCAAAGATTTTGCAGAGGGCAGCTGTTGCAGCCTTCTTATGCTGAAGGTTTATTTGCATTACCCTCAGCATTTTTGGGTTTTGGCTCGAGGACCCTGAAGGTTACTATAGTAAAGCCAAGATGGAGTTTATACTCCTTCCTGGCCAGCTCCCTCAGAGATGACTCGTCCATTCCCACAATCAGAATGGCGCCTTTTGGTTCTTTCTTAATGTTGAAGACCTTCCAGTTATCGGCGTCGATGCCCTCATTTTGGGTTTTTAGCCGCCGGAGGGTTTGTGTCGGGTCATCAACATTGAGATGTTCCTTGGGGATCCCCACCGACACCCTTACCCTTGGAGCAATTTCTTTGGACGGGAGTGTCCTCAGAACTGCACCTTCCCAGGGTTTAAGTTGCGGTATGATCGTTTTCAACCACTCCACTGCATGGTTATCAGTGCAGCGTAAGTGGACCATGCCATGTTCCACTTGGCAGTGGTTGAATTTGGGTCCTTTTCCAGGTTGGCATTTCCAGATCTCCTGGAGGATAGCTTCCTGTACCAAGGCACCCTGTTCTGGGGTCATCTTCGTTTCGGGTTCGGGCCCTACGAAGACGGACATTTTGATTGCTGACGTGACCCCGCTATAGCTGGCCCCAGACGTTTTGCTGGGTTGTGCTGCAGCTGGGTCACGCTTCGCAATCTTTTTGGGGTTCTGGGAAGGGGATGGTGTTGATCCAGAAGAGAGCACTCTCTTCTTTCCCTTGTCCCGCTGGTCTGAAGGGGGCGGAGTTGCGGTTGGTGGCCCCATAGCTCCGTCCACTCCAGACTTATCAGGCTTGGGATCTTTAGCTGCCCGGGGTTTCCTATTTGTTCGCTGCTTGCGAGGTAAAATAGGTTCCCCTTTAGCTATGGCCCGCTCTCTTGCTCTCTTGCGCTTCTGAGCACCAGAGAGTTTTTCCTTGTTAAGGTGCAGCCTGTTAAGGTTAGACCCAAGGTTCCTTGTATCTTCATCCTGGGTCGAGTTATTCCCCATTGATGAATTACCTGATTCCATGAGGTTGTTGGTGGCCTCTGGTTCCGTTCGTACCGCAGAGATGGGGTTATTCGAGGTTAAGTCATCTGGACTGACCTCTACAACCGTCTCTGGGTTATTTGACTTGATGGTTTCATTTACATTTTCCATATTTGTCCCACGAGTATGGGGGAAAGGGTGGTCCGGCTCTGCGGTGCCCCCTGCACAGAGCTAAGGCTTCTTACTTTGGGATGACGCCTGGTTTCCCAAAGGCCCCGTTTGTGACGGTATCCCCTACCGCCATGCATCCTTCGACACGGGTCGCGCGACATCTTGGATTGGGTTTGAGATGTTTCTTAGATCCATCTGAGGTGACTTCGGGGCTTTGCAATGGCTTTCCCCGAAGTCACCTCATCCGGAAGCCCCCCGACCAACGACAAGGTCTTACATCTCCTACGGGGGGAGCTACTACAATATAATAGTCATTGAAAATTCACAAAACTATTTAAAATTTTTAAATGAAGGAAATCTACCACCGAAGGTTGCTGGCAGCTTAATAGCTTCAGAACAAAATTTCACATTCAATAAATTAAAAAAGCAGTCATTTCCGTCAAGTCAAAAGTAAAACATAATTTACATGGCATAAAATTAAAATCTAATTTGCCAGTATTTCTTTTTTTGTGCCTTGTTAATAGATACTGAAAAATTTGAAGGGCTACATCCAGAGGTATCGTTACTTCCCATTTTCAAGGAACTTACTGCTGTTTTATACCATTAAATGTAAAATTGCGTGCTGAAGATATTAGACTCTGCTAGCCACAATCTCTGAAAGTTTTCCTTTCATTTGTTGTTAGTGATTTTGGAAGTTTTTAATCTCTAGTACATTGCAGTAGCTAGTAGGGTGTTAAAATTGTCAATTTCTGTCGTACTTCAACTTCTGCTTGACCTCAAATATGTTACCGCAGTTGTTTCTAGTTCTATTAGAGTTGATTTGGTATAGGGAATTTTTATAATCTGGTCCCTTTACTCTAGTTCGTCTGTATCTTTCTGTTGAATTATGTCGGTTACAGACGATCACTTTTAGCTGACAGTTTTCACTGAAAACTACAAACTGTCAGTAAAAACTGACCTTCGTTCTGTCTACATACGTTCAGTTTTAACTGACGATGAATCATTTTTCAAGATGCCGTCAGATGATTCAGAAGCCCTAGCTATAGAGGTCTTTTGTTAATTTTAAATAATGAGAAGAGGAAAAATAAACGTTAAGGATGGTTAAGAAAAAGGGCTGCTTATTCATATGTTAACGTTGTTAACGTATTAACAGAATTTTAAATATTTCCAAAGCACAACTATCTCAGAATGAGTGAAGAAAATTACCTACATCTGCTATCCCTCGTAACCCCCATTATTAATAATAACAAAATACGAGAAGACCGTAGTTGACAGACCGTTGTCTTAGAACTGATACAAAACACATACACACGTACAGTTTTAACTGAACAGTTCCGTCACACAAGTTAAAATTATCGTTTCCTCTAAACCCTGGGGTTTCCACAATATAACATCAGTTTTAACTGACACTAAGAAATCTGTCAGTTTTTATGGAGCACACGGTCAGTTTTCACTGACAGTTTATAGTGTTCAGTGAAAACTGTCAGTTAAAAATGATCGTCTGTAGCCGGCATTAGTTGTTTCCTTCATCTGAACACGTTCTTGTCACGGCCAGCTAGGTTGTTTATAGCTAGGGAAATTGAAAAATACTGATTTGAATGAGAACTCGAAATTAAACGAAAACTGCCAGAGATTGATATTCACAACCTTATATCATTAGAAAGGCGAAAATTGCACATTTGATATAGTATGAAAAAAAGTAGGCATTCCCATTTGAAAAATTTAAGTTACCTCTGATTGAAGTTTCCTTAATTAATCTAACCAATTTCTCCAAGTCGTATTTCATGCGTAACGACACGGCAAAGTCACAGCCCTCTTAAGTTTTATAATTGCTTCGATATTCACTTTTTTTCTGATATCTACTTATACCAAAAATTATGTACTGTACCTAAACGGTTCGCTTTGAGGGTC
Source organism: Callosobruchus maculatus (assembly GCA_951848785.1). Classification (NCBI taxonomy): domain Eukaryota; kingdom Metazoa; phylum Arthropoda; class Insecta; order Coleoptera; family Chrysomelidae; genus Callosobruchus; species Callosobruchus maculatus. The sequence continues at coordinate 6,190,436 of CATOUR010000026.1, read as the reverse complement.
CCTCAATACTTGAGGGTTCCTTAAGTAAGGTTTTGTGTTTCGAAACCTTACTTGAGTTGAGGGTCCCTTACGTAAAGCTCCCTTGAGTAATACTCAAGTAGCGAAATGTCAACATTTCGTTGCAGTCAAAGCGATTTTGTTGGTTAACTTAACTTTGGAGTCATAGGGAGTACCAACAGGACGTCGTTGGGGAGTACGGTGTTGTCTGTCGTTGTCAGTTTCTGTCACATCGTGCATTCGTGTGCCTTGATTTACGACCATTTACCGACGAACAAATGGAAATATTTGGTGTTTGGCAAATACCGATCATTTTATTGAGAAGATGTTTGACGAATTGTAAATATTTGTTGCTGTTTCCCAAATACCACATATGTGGCACTGGCTTTACGTATTAAGCTTAATTCAGATGCACACGACATCCGACAACGAAAGGTACGAAACTGTGATACGAAAGGTACGAAACTGTTCCTGCTTGAACATGGCCGACTCTACACTAGGCCGGAGCCTTAGATGTGGCAACGTGGCTTAGCTGTCAAATAGTGGCCCTATAGTTTCAGAATAATTATTACATTTTATATGTATTAGAGTTCATCTCGGTTAATAAATTAAGAAAAATACTCTTTAGAACTACTACTACTAATACCACTTACATCTGATGTCTGGTTCTTCGTAGTCAGATACTACAAAATAAAAATAAACGCAACCTGTTTCCCGATGCCACTTTCACTTCCACTTAAATGAACACTCAATTTACTTTGTAAATTGTCACTTGAGCTAGAAAAATCCACTATTAGGTCACTGTGAAGCCATTCTTGCCGGTCTTGATTCCCTTTCACTATCAAAGCTCTTCGTAGGTATGCCCAGATACATGCCCTCGTTGGCATGCCCAGATGAGTTCTATTAACTGTCTTTTTCTGTGATATTTGGGAGGTCCAGAAAACATTGTAGGTACCACATTGTGGTTTAAAATAGGTCTTATCCTTTGAAATGTTTGTAAATTATTGTCTTTATCCTTATAAATATAACCAGCCCTTCCGAGGAATACCTTTCACCCACTTCTGTTTATGTCCCTTATTGGATGCACAATTGCAAGTGCAACCTGGTACATTTGTGCAGGTAAATCAGTAGAAACCAACGAATTCGAATAGGCTAGAAGAAGCAAAGCCCATGCGCTAACAGGCATGTGAGTGTATCCATGACCCTGGTGTTATTATTTACCACTTGTTTACAAAGACGATGTTATTGTTTACAGAAATTGACAGAAATCCGCTGGATTTAAAGAGCTTTTATTATACAGACATAGACGTACATTACATTATTTTTGAGGGAGTGATGGTCAGCGTGTGACGAAAGAGCAGCTCGGCGGGCAGTAGCCCGGGCTGCACATTTTTCTTCTTTGTTCTATGTAATAGCAATAATAGTAACAACATACGTTAAAGAGATAAGCATATAACGGTGTGGCTATAAGATAATGACGATTGCGTTGAGGATATAGAAAAGAGAAACTATTACAGAGTGATAGGAAAAAATAAAAGATGCCAGATCTTAAATACTCGTGGCATAGGATTTACGACCAATCGCAGCCAGTCCAAATTTATTGGACTATTTATGTACCATACGGGTCAACTAATTGTTTAAATATTTGAAAGGGAACTACAACACTACTAAGTACTTACATTGGGGTGCATTAAATGAAAACTTACACTGAACTTTTTCAATATATTTCAATATACATATTTCTATTACCAGATAATGTTAAAAATAAACTTAAATACAACAGACCTACAAAAAATACAACTTGAAGAACCCATCTACTTAGTGATTATGATTTGGTATTTGAAAGAATTTGGCCCTGAAAATATATAAAAGGGAGGTTTTATCACCTTTGTCAGGCTTCTCACCTTCGGAGTGTATGATTCTCACATTGGAGCAACAGGCAGTGCAGTAATAAATTTGCTGTATTACCTATTATTGCCTTAGAAACAGAGACACATTAACTATAATATATGGGAACGGGTACTTATGAGCATTATGTATCGCAATCTTCCCAGTTCCGAGACTATCATTACAGATCGAAACATTTTGAAGAAGGGAACCTGCAACAGGTAACCGTCTGGTACACAAATGAACAATAAAGTTTGAAGACAAGAAACGTATAAAATAAATTTATTTAAATTCTACTATTTTTATAAATTTAGCATATTTAGCATAAATTGTTTACGGCGCAAAATAAATTTTTTTTCAATAATTCATTTTACGTAAAACTGGAAAAACAAATTTAAAGTGACATTAACTTCGAAATGTTTCTTATTTAATCAAATATCAAATCTCAGTTTTATGAATCGCGGTTAGCTAAAAAAACTGCATGTTCATGAGAATTAGCTGGAATAGAAACGTAAACGAAATGGAAATACATGAATATAATATTCTCTCGCTCCATGAGCTACACCCCTTTTGAGACGTCACTGGCATTTCTTACCGATGAGAAGGTTTGCACCACGTTTGCACGCATCACCCAAAACAAACAATAGAACTCAGCGAGTCCGCTACCTGTCGTCTGGTAAATAAAGGGTGAAAAAAGGAAAGGGTCATGGTGGGATTTCCGTTGATGCGACGTTGTCACGTTTTTTCAGAAATATTGGCTTGACCTAATTTAGCGGAAACCGAAATGGGGGTGAGATTGGTTTGTGTGTGGACGCCACTCCCGGGCCGCTGAAAAACTACTATGGTATTTTTAAGTTTCAGTAACTAACCTCACGGGTTCAATTGTTGAGGTTAAAATGGTTTAACTGGGGTTTAGTCAATTGTTAATCGGCTCGTCTCAGTCCATGCTCTAACAGGCATCTGTATATTGGCAAGGCCCAGTTATTATTATTCACTGTGTTCACAAACACGATGCTATTTTTTACAGAAATCCGCGGGAATTAAATTTGTGGAATTGTTAAAAATAATCTTTTAATACTTTATGCACCGTTAAAACCCAAATTTTACTCTAAACTATAACAATGAACCCGAAACGATCAACCTAAAAAAGCAAAAAACTAAATACAAACAGACTAGGTAGGTACGTCTTGATACACATTACACAATCAACACTTACTTTTTTCGATTTTGTAACGAAACGATCAACCTAAAAAAGCAAAAAACTAAATACAAACAGACTAGGTAGGTACGTCTTGATACACATTACACAATCAACACTTACTTTTTTCGATTTTGTAACTCGCTTATTTTTCAGTTTTCGGGAAAGAGTTATTTGAAAAAGTTGTTTCTCTTAACGACTTCTATGTACAGTTGACAAAGAAGTATCACCCTGTATAATAACAGTAAATTGATCAGTATCTTCCTTTGGAGCAAAAGTCTATTTTGTGATTTTCCTCACACGCTTTTTTCAACTTTACTATTACTGCAATGACTGCAAAATATATATTGTCAGTTGTCAACGAAAATACAATAGGTTTACACGGAGACGATCTGGCAACGTGGCCAAGTTATCCTTTGCTATTTTTTGCCTCCGATCCTCTACCTCCCTAATTGCCTGCTACGAGCATCAAGCTGCTTGATAAACACAACGATAAACACAATATTTATAATATGCTTGACATAGTGGGTCCAAACAAAACCCTTGTTTACTGCTTCTACCTATTCGAATTCGTTGGTAGAAACCCATTAAAAATCACCTTCCACTCTTCGTTGTTACTCTGGAAGGTTATGTTGGTAAGTCCTTGTTTGGAAGCCCCAATTGCTATTGCAACCTGGTACTACACACTTTGCAGGCATCTTTTTATCTTTATAGTTTCATTTGTGCAGGTAAATCAGTAGAAACCCATTAAAAATCACCCTCCACTCTTCGTTGTTACTCTGGAAAGTTATGTTGGTATGTCCTTGTTTGGAAGCCCCAATTGCACTTTGCAGGTATCTTTTTATCTTTATAGTTTCGTTTGTTCAGGTAAATAATTAGAAATACATTACTAATCACCTTCCAACCATATTTTTTGCTCTGAAAGAATCATTGAGGTAGAATCCCAAGGAGACGCTATAAGGTTCAATTTCGCATAACAAAAACGGTAGCAGGAGGCGTGGCTAAGTGTGGTAACAATATGGACGCCCCGCCAGAGCCAGATTACTCTCTTATGTAAATAATTTTGAAAATTCATTACAATGATGATTTAAATATGAAGTATTGGGTTAATTTTTCAATCTAATGCGAAATTCACAGTTAAGTATATGAAAAAACAGGCTTTGTAGAAACGGCGTTCATCATCAATTGAATAATACAACACTGTACTATTGCTGCGATACGTTACGCCTTATTGAGATAAAGATTACAAATGCGGTCCTGTACATTGTTATTTGATATAATTCCTGTCGATTTCTTCTTATCCTGCCATCTCTGCTAGAGCAACTACGATAAGCACATGAAACCATTATTTCCTTTATGAATTCACTAGAATACCACTTAAAAATAACTAAGAATCTCGATAAAAATACTCAAAAAAAGGAAACAGGAAATTGTCAAAGAAACGTCAGCTGTTTGACATAAGTGTCGAATCCATATGGCCAACTTGCACCTGCTTTCAGCCACGTTATCGCGCCTCCATGGGATTCTACCTCGATGGAAAGAATACACTAATGACAACAACAAATAAAAGCTCGGCCCGCGAACAGTGTTGCCATATTTCAATGCTCCGGCCTAGTGAGTAAAGGCGGCCATGGCTTGAAGTATTCAAAATGATGTCAAACATGGCCGACTCTACACTAGGCCGGAGCCTTAGATGTGGCAACGTCGCTTAGCTGTCAAATAGTGGGCCAGTTATAATTTCAAAGGATAAGACCTATTTTAAACCACCATGTGGTACCTACAATGTTTTCTGGACCTCCCAAATATCACAGAAAAAGACAGTTAATAGAACTCATCTGGGCATGCCAACGAGGGCATGCATCTGGGCATACCTACGAAGAGCTTTGATAGTGAAAGGGAATCAAGACCGGCAAGAATGGCTTCACAGTGACCTGTGCATTTTTCTAGCTCAAGTGACAATTTACAAAGTAAATTGAGTGTTCATTTAAGTGGAAGTGAAAGTGGCATCAGGAAACAGGTTGCGTTTATTTTTATTTTGTAGTGTCTGACTACGAAGAACCAGACATCAGATGTAAGTGGTATTAGTAGTAGTAGTTCTAAAAAGTATTTTTTTTAATTTATTAACCGAGATGAACTCTAATACATATAAAATGTAATAATTATTCTGAAACTATAGGGCCACTATTTGACAGCTAAGCCACGTTGCCACATCTAAGGCTCCGGCCTAGTGTAGAGTCGGCCATGTGCTGCCACTTCCACTTCCACCTAAATGAACACTCAATTTACTTTGTAAATTGTCACTTGAGCTAGAAAAATTCACTACTAGGTCACTGTGAAGCCATTCTTGCTGGTCTTGATTCCCTTTCACTATCAAATCTTTTCTTAGGTATGCCCAGATGCATGCCCAGATGAGTTCTATTAACTGTATTTTTCTGTGATATTTGGGAGGTCCCGAAAACATTGTAGGTACCACATTGTGCTTTAAAATAGGCCTTATCCTTTGAAATGTTTGTAAAGTATTGCCTTTAATCTTATAAATATAACCAGCCCATACGAGGAATAACGTTCACCCACTTCTGTTTATGTCCTTTATTGGAAGCACAATTGCTAGTGCAACCTGGTACTACACACTTTGCAGGCATCTGTTTATCTTTATAGTTTCGTTCGTGCGGGTAAATAATTAGAAACACATTAAAAATCACCTTCCACTCTTCTTGTTTACTCTGGAATGTTATGGTTGGTATGTCCTTCATTGGAAGCACAATTGCTAGTGCAACCTGGTACTACATACTTTGCAGGGATCTTTTTATCTTTATAGTTTCGTTTGTGCAGGTAAATAATTAGAAACACATTAAGAATCACCTTCCACTCTTCTTGTTTACTATGGAATGTTATGGTTGGTATGTCCTTTATTGGAAGCAAAATTGCAAGTGCAACCTGATACTACACATTTTGCAGGCATCTTTTTATCTTTATAGTTTCGTTTGTGCAGGTAAATAATTAGGACCACATTAAAAATCACCTTCCAATCTCCTTTTTTGCTCTGGAAGATTACACTAATGACTTAACAACAAATAAAAGCTCGGTCCCCGATTCAGTGTTGCCATATTTCAACGCTCCGGCCTAGTGAGTAGAGTCGGCCATGATTTGATAGGTATCAGTTGACGGAGAAGTACATCTCAGATTTAATTTTTTAGAAGTGGTCTGAATTGGCAATCCTGCAAATGAGGAACGTCTTAGTAATATGTTTACTTACTACGTTTCACGGGCTTTCATAACTGTTTTCAAAACGTTTTGTGATTTTGATTGCCGGTGTTTCCATGACAGGTTCCGAAACGAATTTTAAAACGCCTTCAAAATGTTTTCAACTGACAACCTTGACAAGCGTCATAACCTATGTTTTCTTGTTTATCATAAATCCTTAGTTTGAAATTCAAATAAACTTAAATAAAACTTGAAATAAACTAACGATAGCGATATTAGACAGCTACGCACTGAGCAGTGTGCACAGTTGATTTCAAAACGTTTTGAAAGTGACAGCTGGTGTTTCCACGGCATTTGGATATCTCGATACGATATGGATTTGGATACGATCCCAAAAATTATCGAATCGACCTTGAACAGGAAACGTTTTGAACACGCATCCAATTGGCGTTTCCACGATATATTTAAAAACCAAAAACGTTTTGAGAACGTTTTCAAAGCCCGTGAAAACGTAGTATGTACGTATGCCGTCAAAGCATGTGTCAATGTTCATTCTGGGGGACTTTTAGTTATCACTAGTCGAACATCTGTTCGCTGTTGACACGGCTGACAGTCCAATGTATCGTGTTTCGGGTAACAGGGTATATATTCCACACTCTGAACCCTCTCATATGATTTCACATGTTTATTTTTGCTTGTCATACGTTACGTTTTAAGCTAAATTCAGATGCATACGACATCCGACGATACGACGGTATGAAACTGTTCCTATTGGTTGAAATATTTTGATTTGACATCATTTTGAATATTTTAACCAATAGGAACAGTTTCGTATCGTCGGATGTCGTATGCATCTGAATTTAGCTTTACGTTATGTGAGTCTGAGCACTCCTTTAGGGATAGGGTTAATCCGTAGAGAAAACAAACTGGGTTAATCCAGGTCTGTGGGTTAATTTCACCAACTGTGGTTAAGCTACTGCAAAGTAGATGGCGCAAAAACTGCAAAACAAAAACCGGTAGTTTCAAATGAACTGTTACCTGGTTACCTACCAGTTGATTTGAACTACCTTATCTATCAAACAACTAGGGAACTAGCATTTTAATGTCAGAAAAGTGACGGATTTATAATTTATATTCTGAAAGTTTATTGTAGGGTAAAAATATGACTACGATAGATTTTCGACGAGAATGGGTGAAAAACAAAGTGACAAAATATTTTGGCCTACCTAATCATTCATTTTTTGAATACATGATGGCAAATACTGATGATCTGGAGGACAATCTGGCATCTTACTTGGACGATGACTTCTTTGCGGATGGAGGTGCCAGAAGACAGTTTTTCTATGTTTTCAAGACCAAACGTGATAAAATTGTTGAACAGGAAATCATTGAAGAAGTTACAGGTTACATTTCAGTATTAATTTTATATTACCTACATATTAGGTATACTAGTTTCCTGAAAATAGTAAATTTTTCAATTTAGCTTTGTACAAGGAGGTTTGCAAAGTTATGCATATTATAAATACTAGATATTCTTTTTAAAACTGTATAGGCGTAGGAAATTTTTTTGATTCGCCTGTAAATTTCATGGCTTCTATAATTATAATTATAAAAGGAGCTGACATAGAAAATGGATTTTTCTTAAGTGCACATTTTTTAAAATGCAGTTGTTATAAAATACTGTACTTAGCAAATGTGTTATGCACATTTGAATAGACATATCCCTTTATGTTACAAACCTTGTTGTTGTATCTGTCATGGTATATGGTGTTCCTATCTCGGCTTAGAGAAGATTAGATTAGGATGTCATGATTGCTGTTATTTTAAAATAAAAAAAAATGTGTTATACATATAATGGATGGTTGCTTCCAGGAAATAAAATTATCTTAAAAATTTGACAATTTTTGCCAGAGCTGTCTGTCGGACCTAAATCTATGACATTGATAGTATTAGTCCTCTGTTGGTGGTTGACATTATCCACAAGGTTTCAGTGATTTTTAGTTTACACAAGAAATGTTGAGGTCCCCTAAACCACACTATTCTAAAAATTGAGTCGTAAAACTAAAGCTAACTCTATTGAAATCAAACTTATACAAACTTTCCAAAATCGAAGCACAATAACATCAAATTTTTTCATAAAGACGATATTAGATATTTTAATAGAGATGATTTCAAAAATATAAATATGTTCATGGTGAATCAAAAGGCAGTTGAATTATTACATATAGGGGGAGCACTCCCCAGTCTTCAGGGCTCACCCTCTACCTCAAGAACATGGTATGATATCGAAAATTGCTTTAACGAAAATTTGTAGAGAATGTAATACTCTCCAACGTCTTAAAAGTTCAAAACAAAGGTTCATTCCAATTCTTTGCTCGAATTCCAAAGTTGACACCTACTCTCGCCTTATGTGTTTGTATTAATATCCTGGAAACTAAACCACAGAGATGGCCAAAACATCAGTAAATAACTTACATTGTAGGATACCGGGTAAGTAAAAAGTACTGGAACGCCTAAATATATCTAAAACTCCCAAAACTGGAAAGAACTTCATAATACCTCTACCTGGAAGATTTTGAACTCGCAGAATTGAAAAATTCTAACAGCTATGTTGCCAGGTTTACCACCTTTACGTTACACGTCATAATTTTGTTATTTTAAATGGAATGCCAATATTGCTGTTAGCATTTTTTAATTATGCATGTGCAAAAACCCTCAGCTATTGAATTGTTTCAGCTTTAGTCCAATTATTCGTGTAAAAACAGGATTTTTGACAACAACAACAAAGTTCGTGACCTCGGGGGTTGCCATTCGAGGGGGGGGGGGGGGTGAAACTCTGCTTCGCGACGAGTTTCAAAAAGTAGTGTTTCCGCTAATAAAGTGATAAATCCCGGTGAAATATCAAATTATCTTCGGAAACATAGCGCCGATTGTGGACTGTATTAGAAAATGAACTTACCATAGGTGGTTTTCTGGATGTCTGCAAATTTTGGCTGTCGTGCTCTTACAGATGAAATAATGGAGGAACTAAGGTTGGGAAAAAAAACGAATATATTCACCTGAAATACCGACAATCTTCCAGGCTCTACTCAATGGTCGCACCACCGAACTACCACCGATGTCCACCTCATTGGGGACAATTTTTTTTTACTCTTCAAAATGCGACGCTAACCGTACCGAGGTCAAATCGTATCTCTTTCTTAAAAATTACAAAAATTAATGCTACGAGGAAATGCGACGTTGCCATAACCAGTCAACAAATATCCTTTAAACCTAAATTATAAATGGCCAAAACAAGTAGCGTCGTTTTGGTAAAAAGCCTCAAATGATGGAGATGGAAATGATGGAGAGAACAAAATTATAATTTTGGCCTTTACATTTTTCGTGTGTGAACAATAGTTTCCGTCCGCCAGGGGTTGGTTTGTGATTTTCACTGAAATTGGAATTTCATCGCGGATTAAGACGAAGAACTTCTTCAAATACAGTAATGTCCGCCTATAACGAACCCGCTTTTTGCGAACTTTCGTTTATAACGAACCAAATCTAGAGACACGAAACTTCGGTATTACTAAACGTGTGTTAATTTTTTCGCAAATAACGAACCCTTTTATAACGAACTTTAGGATAAAACGAACTTTAAAATTTGATATTGTCGAAAGTTCTGTCTTAACAAACCCTTTTATAACGAACTTTCGGATAAAACGAACTTTAAACTTTGATATTGTCGCAAGTTCTGTCTTTTATAACGAACCTAAAAAGGGATTTTATCGCTGGGGATTTACCGAATTGTTTTGATCGCAAGGCACCTGAAATGATATTTCACCGCTGGTGATTCCCCGAATTCTAAAATAATCCATCTTAGGTGGAATAAACTTCCTTCATATGGAATGGCAGAGGGTATCAAAACAAACAAGTTTTAATAATTGTTTTTAACACGGTGGTTTCCTGAAAGTGGAAAATGATTTGGATTCAGACGATGACTTGACATTAGCCGAATGACTGAAAAAAGTTGGGCAGGAAGATGATAACAATATTCTAGACAATCTTCCTTGTTCTGACAATGAGTTCAATGAATTTGTCCGTATTGATGATAATCTTGTAAGTGTTAAATACTTGGATGATGATGCCATTGTCGCTTCTGTGTTTTCTTCAGTTTATATTGATAACGATGAGGAGGCGGAAGATGAAGAACCTGTGATATACAGAATTGAGACAGTTCCAACCACATCAGAGGCACTTGAACATATTGATAAAGTTCGTTATTTTCTTCAGTCACGAAATACTCCGCAATTCTCCTCAATTCTCTCTCCTCAACTCCTCAATTAGCCGAAGTAGAATTACATGTTTTAATAATATTCATTTCACAAAAATAAAACAAACTAAAATAAAATATTTTTTAAATTATACTCTTAAGAACAGTTGTTAATACTATATTACAAAATATATTTTATGTACCCTCATATACCTGTATTAATAAAAATACCACATCCTTTTTATTTATCGTTTATAGGAAACTTCGCTTATAACGAACCGTTTTCGCCGGTCCCATGAAGTTCGTTATAACCGAACATTACTGTAGTTGTATATTTTTGTTTTCCTAAAATAATGATATCTTCTTATTTCTTTATTATCTCCAGCTGGCTAAACTCACACTTTTGGTTTAAAAAAATACATTTGGGGCCACACCGCGACTTGCCACTGATATGTGCTGTTGCGAAAAATATATTATTTGTGAATATTTTTAGTGCGCATGATACAACTTCGGCGTTGTTCAATTAAGATAAGATTCAATTTGTGACCGTTGTGATAAATGCTATCGAAAAAAAGTTCAAATGATATATGGAGATTGGAGACTACAAAATTCTTCACATTTTTAGTCTATAGGTACATTTTTCGTGTGCGACCAATAGTTTCCATTCTACACTGCCTCAAAGTTAGGGCGTGGTTTGTGATTCTTACTAAAATCATAATTTTATCCTATATAAATTCGACGACCGCTATCAAAAAGTTCTGTAACTTGTAAGAGAATGACATTTCTCATATCAATGTTATCTGCAGCTGCCTAAATAACACATTTGGGCTTATAAAAAGTACGACATTTAGGAACACATCGCTATACCTACTAGCGAAATTAGCCAATCGTTATGCCCTAAGAAAGGCTTTTGAGCGCAAAAAGTCGGAAAGAAATGAAATTTGGTGCGATGGTAGATTTTGGTTCACTCAAGTTTCCGACCGGGGGGGTTGCCGCTGAGGGTAAGTTTGGCAAGTGCTATCGAAAAAAGGTTCATATGAGAGAATTCAATTTGCTACCTCTGGGGCTTACCGCTCGAGGATGGGGGGAAGGGTTTGAATTTTGTTCTGTCCATAAATCATTTGAACCTTTTTCGATAGCACTTACCAACACGAAATCAGAGTTTTCACCTCTCCCTTCTCCGAGCGGCAACCTTAGGTGTAGGTTCAGGAGACCAATGTCCACTATCCCACCAAATTTCATTTCTTTCCGGCCTTCTGCTGTCAAAAAACCCCCACCGCCTGGATAATTTCGACAGTTTTGGAGATATATAAGCGTTAAGAGTGACAACCACAGGATAGGTTTCAGAAATTACATTGATTTTATTTATTTGTAGTGTTTCACTGGCAGACTGTTTATTGATTTTTTAGTGAAGAAGGTGCGTGCGGTGGAATCGCTACATGAAAAGAAGAAAGAAGACGTCTCAAAAAAGAAAAAGAAAGAGAAGGGCGAAAAAGGGGGTGGTAAAGGAAAAAAGGGGAAGAAAAAGAAATCACCGACTCCAGAGCCACCGGCGGAGGATCAGCCTGCTGAAGTAGGGCCAGAAGAGGAGGTAATTAGCCTCTACAGTATCAAAATTCTTTAGCCGCAGCAACACTACTCGGCAAGTTACCTAAAGTTAGTCAAGTTCGAGAGAGTGAATGATCGCTTCAGACTACTTCACTCTTCTTCGAGTTACTTCCAGTCGTTATCGGTCACTGGGCTGAGGCAAGTCGCGAGGCTAAGTCACTGTCCACACTGTCTCTGGGCTTACTCGCCGAAAGAAAATGTTCTGTAAATCTGTTTTGTGTTGAAAATGAGGCACACAATTGAAATATGTGAAAGTACACAATGCAAATGCAACTGCTTCTTGCACATCATCCATTTCCACGTTGTTGGTCAAGTACGAGAGTGTGGATGGTCGATTCGGACTGCTTCCCCGCTCCGCTTTGAGCTACTTCCAGTCGTTGTCGGTCTCTGCGCCATGGCAAAGGATTGAAGTTGCTAGGCGAACTGACAGTCCACACTGATCAGGCTTACTTGTCAAAAGAAAATGTTCTGTAAATCTGTTTTGTGTTGAAAATGAGGCACATAAAAATTAAAATATGTGAAAGTGCACAATGCAAATGCAACTGCTTCTTGCACTTTAAATTCGTACCAGAAAATGTCGGAAAAAGTCGGCGGCCGGCGGGACTCGAACTCATGACCTCCAGATAAGTACTTCGGCGCTCTCACCAGTTGAGCTACTAGCTGACTTCGTTATTATAAAACAAGGTTAGGTTCTTGTGTACTGAGCAGAGTTCCTCCTGAAGTTAACCCAGTAGTGTGGTGAGCCTCCTCGTACTTGACTTGCCTCGACGAGGTACTTCGACGAGGAAATTGACGAGCAGTATGGCTGAGTCTTTATGGTTTTGAGTTAACTGGTTCTCTCAGGCCCTTACCGGCTATACATTCATCACTCATGAAGGAGGTAAAAGAACCACATTTGACTCGGCGGATGTGCTGTGTAACCTTATCTGTCAGACATTACACCGACAGAAATTGAATTACAATCATTACCACATAAGCCAGAGCCACACTACTCGCCAAGTTACCCAAAGTTAGTCAAGTAGTAGAGTGAGGATGGTCGCTTCGGACTACTTCGATCCGCTTCAAGCTGCTTCCAGTCGTTGTCGGCTCTGCTCAGGCTTTCTCGTCGAAAGAAAATGTTCTGTAAATTCGTTTTGTGGTGAAAATGTGGCAAATAATTGAAATATGTGAAGTGCACAATGCAAGTGCAACTGCCTCTTGCACATCGTCCATTTCGCCGTGGTCAGCCGATTTCGTTATTATAAAACAAGGTTAGGTTCATGTCTGCCGAGCAGAGTTCCTCCTGAAGTTAAGCGGGTAGTGTGGTGAGGCTCCTCGTACTTGACTTACCTCGACGAGGTACTTCGACGAGGAAATTGACGAACAGTATGGCTGAGGCTTTATGGTTAGTGTTAATTGGTTCTCTCAGGCCGTTGCCAGCTATGCATTCAAGCCTCATGGTGGAGGCATATAAGAGAATCAGATTTTACTCGGCGCATGTGCTGTGTATCATAACCATAAGGTCCTGATGTGTCAGACATTACACGACAGAAGTTGAATTGGAATCATTACCACATAAGCCACAGCCATAGTGCTCGCAAAGTTACCAAAAGTTAGTCAAGTACGAGAGTGTGGATGGTCGCTTCGGACTGCTTTGCTCCACTTTGAGCCACTTCCAGTCGTTGTCGGTCTCTGCGCCGCGGCAAAGGATTGAAGTCGCGAGGCAAAGTGACCATCCAAACTGCTCAGGCTTACTCGTCGAAAGAACATGTTCTGTAAATCTGTTTTGTGTTGTTGAAGATGCAGCTGAGTATGCAGCTGCTTCTTGCACAACATCCATTTCGCCATTGACTTCGTTATCAACAACAAAAGGTTATGTTCTCGTCTGCCGAACAGATCTACTCGTGCGAGTGTGGTGATCCTCCTCGTACTCGACGAGGAACCTCGCAGTAGTGTGGCCGAGGCTTAAGGGGTCTAGTAGGCTTGAAAGAAAGGTGTTCTCCCAAGAGGCTATGAAGGTTTTTAGTATTGGTTTCGTGGAGTCGGCAAAAAGGGTCAAAAGTTGCCTACTTGCCTGGCTCCTCCTCCCTCCTCCTCCCCATCAATACTAATTCTGACAAATTGGACCTTAACACGAGTTACTTTTTTAATGTTCTCTCCACAGTATAGTTAACAACCAGCATAATATCTCTGAGGATTTCCTATATAAAAATGGTTCCCGCAGAATTTGACCTTGAGGGTTTTACGGATGTGAAGTTTGGGTAGACATGCGAAAATGAAAATATCGATACCGGTACCAACTCGATATTTTTTAGCCAAATAGGCACGTTTGGTTCGTACAGAGCATTTTGTGCAACTGATTACACCCCTCAATAATTATATAATTATTTTCGATACCGATACAAACGTATCGATACCAGCTTGGAATGCCTCAAAAAGTATCGATGACAAAAATACTCGATATTAGTGCAGAAGTATCGAGGTATCGTTAGCATCCCTATAAAAAATCATCCAAAAGTGGCGATGCGCGTGTAATTTCCGCCAACCTGAGTTATTGTTTGTTGTTTACTATGCTGTGGTCCTCTCCATTTGCTATTTTTCACATTTTGATGCAGTTTTATTTAAAAAAGGACTTTCAACATCACGAACTGATGGCCTACATGTTGCATCATGAGTCTGATGAGGATGAACACGAGGACGAATTTGAGGATGAAGAGGAAGGCGACAGAGCTTACGGCACCACGGTAGAGCAGCAAGAAGACGGTACTGTTACGACTATAACAGCTGAAGGCGGGGAAGATGTAATTGGGAACGAGGGTAATAATTTGTATCTACTCATAAGTTAAACAGCTATCACCGAACTACCTTTGAACTAGCTAACACACAGCATAACAAACAGCGTGAATTATTTTTAATAACTCACGGTCCAGCTATAGGTTATGAACACCGCCTACTGGATACCAGTACTGATCCCTTTGAGACATACATACGATTAAATAGACCCTGTAACAACTGCAAATGAGGAGCAGACTTTCAAAATGCTTTTTGTCCAATATCATATTTGAAATAGAGGTGGCGCTGTATTCCTATGATCAAATACTGACTCTTTATGAACAATAAAGACTGATTGGGATTTTATTTTCGTATATTGTATGATACGTTCGGGAGCTGAAATGATAGGTGTTTTCCTTTTACATCTGCACTAACTCAGGTCATTTAAAAATGAGACGGCTCAGCTCAGTTGGAAACCTCATAGCTCAGATTAGTTAAAGGAACGTGTTTGTGCAGTTAAATGTCATTCCTCGAAATTTTGTAAATGCTATGGTTCTATGATATGTCGATCCTTACTATAACCTAGTTTTTTACGTTTTTGGAAGAGATCGTCGCTCACTATATACTATGGATTATCCATACACCACAAAACCCGCTGAAATTCAAACTTATTAACTTACAAAAAATCCTAACCTCATTTATTTGACCTCTTAGGGCCGGTTGTACAATGCAAGCTTAAGCTTAGGCTCAAGGTAAGCCGACGTTAAACCACGTCAATTGCAAAACGTCTGTTGTACAATGCTAACTTAGCCCCTCACTCCAAGCTTAACACGAGCTTACGTAAGCCGAAGCTTAACGCGAGCTCAGCTGAGGCTTAAACCTAACCTGATACAAGTTACATAATATGTCAAGGAGGAACCTTCAAATTGCTTGTCACTTTATTAGGTCATATTTATTGAGAGATTTGTGTCTAATTTAACAAAGAGAGCAAATAAAAGAACAGAGACAGAAACGGTCGTTGCCGAAATTTGACACAAACTGTCTTAATTGCCTAACCAAAAACGTAATTTTTCGGATGCTTATGTCAGTACGTATTGCTTCATTGATGCCAACTGTAGTGAATTTCATTATCAACCAGGTTTAACTAAGCTGGCCATTGTACAACGGGTGTCGACTTTAAGCCTGAGCTTAGCTAAGCTTAGGCTTAACAAAGCTCGTGCTAAACCCGCATTTGTACAACCGGCCCTAAATGATCTGAGACAACTGATTTACCTTTCGAGCTAGTGCAGATGGGCTTAAGTGGGGGTAAAATATCTCACTTTCGACTCAGATTCAGAAAACAAAAGGAACGTACATTGAAATGGAGTCATGACGTCACAAGTGAGAATTATCAGAAAGCACCTGATAGCTACAATACGTGAGAAAACTATGGAAAACTAGTGATAACTACTAGAATGGAACTAGATTTTTTCAAAAGCGCTAAGAATGATCTACATGATTTCATTTTAAAAAAATTAATAATCGTCTACACCTACTATCATACTACTATTATATTTTGTTGTTTCATTCTAATACGCTGCAAATATTTTCTAAACTATTGTTTTCGCTACTTAACAATGAAACTCGAATCATGTTTTGCCCAGTAGTCCAGTAGTGACGAACTAATGACTGCATTTTGTCTTCTAGAGACAAACTACATTATGTCCAACAGTTTTTTTAAATTTTCTAAGTTGTTTCTTCCTTGTACCACATATTGCGATTGAGCTCCAAAAACTCTATATCATTATATTACCCCAAATCCTTTTTTTCTCTATGATTTGGTTTCTCCGTACTGGTTTTTTGCTTCTCCTGAAAATTTGTTATGATGTACAAAATACAATTTGAAAATCTCCTCCTCAAATGTGGCTATGGAACGTCAAACGATAATTCAAACGGTGAGAGTATTTATTTCAGTCACAGAAGTGAGGTTAAGCCTTGCGAGCGCGTCCACCATTTCATTGCCACCAATTCGAGCGTGACTCGACACCCACATAGGAAGTGACACCTTATGTGTTGCCGAAATGTCATCCAAGACCTTTCTACATTGCAGAACGAGCCTTGATGTGAAACTATAAGCACTTTATGCTTTGAATGCTGCCTGGCTGTCAGGACAGATGGTGATACGCTTGCTAGGCCCCTGAATTTCGTGAATACGAAAGGCACTAACTAAAATATCATATATTTTTGCTTGAAATACCATGGTGTATCTCCCAAGTGAGTTTATGTATGCGTATGGTTTTTATAAACCGTGTCAGTGGTGGCGCAGCAACAATAAAAGAACTAAAACTATAAAAACAGCTCAAACTTCGTTTTTTGGCGCCTTAGGGGTTCTTGATCGTTTTCTACTTTTTTTGGGTGGGGGTAGAATTGGGGTGGATGGAGCGTTGTAACACTAAACAAGTCTTTGTATTTATAATAGGCTCTCCATTGACCTGCTAAAGAAGGACCTAGTGGCATAATACACTTTTTTAGGTCCATCGGAACATTGCCTTGCTTATTGCAGAAACCAAGGACTTTTTTGATGTATATACATACGAGTATCCACTGTTTTAGATCATTCTGTATTATGTAGCAGTAATTATTGAATTGATTTTAATGAAAAAAGCCTATGGTTTTTAGAAATCGGTTCAGTGGCGGCGCAGCAATAATCAAAAAACCAAAAATATAAAAACAGCTTGAACTTCGTTTTAGGCGTTTTAGGGATTCCGGATCATTTTCTACTTTTTTTGGGTAGGAGTTAAATCAGGTCGTAAACCTGAAAAATTTGTTCAATTCATAATAGGCTGTTTATTGAACTGTGAACTGTGGAGGAAAGACCTGACTATAGCTTCATGCTATGGGAAAATAATAAATTGGCATCACCGTAATTTGTGTGAAGTATTGAGTCAATCAAATTGACTTCATTTTTTAGGATAGAGGAGGGGAAATTACGAGGTGGGAGAAATATTTGGATCGTGGGTGGTGCTAGAGGAGTATCCGAACTTAATTTTTATGCCTCCCGAGTCCGTAGTTCGTTTGGACGTAGCCAAAATATGTCCTTTTGCTTCATTATTTAATGACTTTCATACGTTTTCTAGTCATCAAACCCTTACTTCAAATTTTTTATTTTTAAAATTATTAAAGTCCATACCTGGGCACAGGCAAAACGTTTTCCTGGTGTTCAGATTTTTTTATGTGACTTGGAACTATAACTATAAAAAAATAATTTACCAATTTTTTTTATTGTATCAACAGATTGCCCAACAGAAGCTGAAGTGTCTGAAATAGAAGGTACTCCCAGAGATGCAGGAGAAAAGAAAAAGAAAGGAAAGAAGGGCAAAGAAAAAAAGGGGAAAAAAGGAAAAAGGAGCGTACCTGAATTGGTAGACGAAACTGCAGTCGAAGAGGAAGAAGAGTATGAAACATTGTTGGTTAAGGTATGTAACTTTATCGATGTAGATCACAAGTGGAAAATTTTATGAATTCAAGGCACAAAACACAAAGAGGCTCGGGCTCCAAGACTTTGCTCTCGCCAGCCCTTAATGCTAACTGGTCCTTTAATTATTTCCTTTGGACTGTCTATACCCTTTCACCCTAGCTGTTATGTTGTATGTATGCACAATAGGGTTTGTGAAAGAAGAATCAGATAAATGGGAAGATCATATATTTTTTTATAACTATTTTTTTTTGTTCGCAATAATTCAAAAGTTATATCAGAATAAAAATTAATTTTTGATTTTGATTTTGACATTGACAGTATTTACAATGAGACCCAAAAATCATAACCTGTAATACGTTGACGTGCATCTGGGTCCGAGTTTCCGGACGAAATATAATTTTTAGTGATTTTGGCTGAGTATTAGCTGTAGAATGATTATTAAAACGTTGTGACGGAAGCTATATCCCTATACGATACCAATAGTTTCTGAAACTCACAGCACACTTGTCATAATATATACGTTGACTTTTATAGAATTTTGTCTTCTATTCACCTATGTTAAAAAAGATATAGCATACCATTCAGAATTTTCGTAATAATGCGTAATAATTGTTGTGATGTCAAATACCGCTGTCCAGCTACTAAGTCAAGATAAATATGGATAATAGGATACTTGCAGAGGTCGTGAAATCGCCTCGGGAGTATACATAGCGTAAAGAAAACCATATCAAGAAGCAGTAGGAAATAAAACACATGATTTTACTGACGGCCAAAAAAAGATATTTGCAAAATAAAATAAGGATATATTCAAATTTTTCCACGTGACTTAAAACAAGGGCTGACGTCACAGGTATCTTATCGATATCTACAATCGATAATGCTACAGCCACCGACTGTAAAGGTTCATAGTCGGTGGCTACAGCGCATATTTTCTTTGTGGTTAGCCAACTGCGCATTCGACTAGAGATGATCTAAATTCTTTAACAATGCGACTCGATTTATTGATATTTAAACATATTTGAAACAGGCAATTAACCCACTAGCATTTTCGTTGCAATACATTTTTATATCTGATAGGCATCACAGTTCATCCTGTTTGTGATCGAGATTCGCAACTAATCGAAGCCATCATTTTATTTCGGCGCATCCCATTATGAATGAATCCAAAGATAGAATCTAATTCAAGCCCATCCCTACAAAGTGAATTAGTAATCTAGCCTAACTTTTATTCTTTTGACTTTTGTATACTCTGTTACCTGATACGTTAAACTGGTTTGACGTCTATTTGATAGGTATCAGCTGACGAAGAAGTGTATCTCAAATTTAATTTTTTACTAGTGGTGTTGATTGGCAATCCTGCGATTAGGACCGTATTAGTAATATTCTTATTGAATATCTCATTGCCAAAAAGTAATGACTATTTTTGTAAACAAGAAATTGCTTCAATATCCAGAAATACGCAGCAAAAATGGATGGCTAAAAAGAAATAGATTATTTTATTGATTTGTATATTGTTAGAGACTATCAAAATACTCCTATATTTAGCAATAAGGATTATTCAATGAATAGCTTGCATCACTAGTGGGATATTTATTGGTCATCATCATTCAGACCAGCCCTACTGATATACTGAAAGACACGCCGGATTTTTCGAGAAAATGTAAAATAAGCATAGACCTCAGAGCATAAACGATAACGTCACCAAAGGTCAAAAATTACTCGTTATTAGTAGTACTTGCACTCAGTACAGCCCTGCATTCCTTCAAAGCTTAAAACTGATACGTCAAGACTCAATCTGGAGTATTTTTAGTTATCACTAACCGAACAGCTGTTCGCTGTTGACAAGGCTGACAGTTTAAAGTTTCGGGTAACAGGGTATACTTTTGTGTGTGACAGCGTTTTGTGGTTATAATGATCAATGTCAAAATGTTAGGTTAGCACTGGCTATCGATATCGAATATCAATACTTTACATCTCATCACTATAGGATATCACTGACGTCAGAGGTTGTTTGCGCGACATTTTCCGGCATAATTTTTGGAATATCTCTCACAGCCGATTCCAAAAAACCAAACAAGTTTTGTCATGTTTACTAGGCTCTAAGGAACGCGTAAGCGACATAATATTTTTTCTGCAAGTACCCTATTTTTATGTAGCAGGTTATTTGGTAAGAGTAGCTCTTTCAAACGGTACCTAGCCTGATTAATTCGGTTAACTAGTACCAAAGTTATTGCTATTTAAATAAAAACTTCTCGGACCTTCCCTCACTACTACATATTACAAGATAACGCAAAACACGATTAACAAAAAAAAACAAAATTTGTCCACTCTACAAGGTGGTAATATTTATAACGTACCTTTATTTGCATATTTTCGAGAAAAATCCTTTTTTCTGATTGATCGTAACAGCTATGCCCCCTACCTGTCACTAGAGGAACTTGAAAACAATTTCCAGTAATTTCTCTTAGTCGATTGACCGAATAATATTTTTGGCTCGAAGTTATATGAATGATTAACGGTTACTGAGATATTGCCGGCGTCCATTCTTAATAGGCCATCCTGTACTTGTAAAATGTCATACATATTCATTTCGATATTGGAAAAAAAAATGTGTGCAATATGTGCAAAAAGCATATCAATAAATTTTTTGGTAAAAAGTAAAGAAAAATCTGTCATGCCCTGGGATTGAAACCGGACATTTTAGGGTGTAATAAGGCTGGCGCTTAGCCGTTGAGCTACCATAGTGCCGGAAAAGGTATTTCAACAAAACATATTTGATTAGATGCTTTATAACTGGAATTTATGATCTAATTACAAACATTGACAAACATATTTATTTCGATCGTAGACTTCATCTTGAGCTGCAAACTTCATTCGTGTAACAAATATTCACTAGTTACACTAGGCACTATTTTCAAGATTGGTTGGGAATCTAGAAAAAATAATGATTTTCCTTTTTGAAACGAGGAATTTTGTACCCGAACCCGTGATCACGTCAATGTATTATAGATTATGCTTTTTGTGTATCATTGCAAATACTGCCGTTTGGAATGCCGTACTTAGATGCGTAGTCTATCGGACTAAGTCGGCGTTCGTAAAAACTAACATTATGACGTCGCACGTGCTTTGTTTCGAGCTGTCCACGTGTCTTCGGTACTGGATTCAAAAATCAATTTTTTATTTTCATATAACTTTTAAAATATTGCAAAAAAAAGAAAAAAAATAGTTGAACCATAAAACTTATATACAGGGTGAGTTTTTAGTACCGGCTCGGTCGATAGCTCCACTACTGTAGAAGATGGCGAAAAAGTTGAACATAAAAGTTGTAGCCACGGATATGCTCCTTGCTCAGAAAATATTTTTTTCAATGAGACACTCTATATATTATCCCATTTTTAGATTCTACTAGTAATTTCTCTTCTCACAATATAATTATACAGGGTATTTCAAAAGTTATCACCATTTTTATATCCAAATCGCTGTGAAACGAACGTACTGTATATCAAAGGGAAATGAATCAAAAATTATTTTTTTACATGAAAAGATTAAAAATATCTTCTAGTTTTAAAATAGGCTAAAAAAAGGCCCGCGTCGCATATTCGTATACAGGGTGATGTAGAATGTAATTTTTTTTTCTGTTTTTTTTTTTAAATGTAACCCCCAATATTTTATTATCCCAAATAATTGCTTTTAATATGCTCTTTCATCTTTGTATAGCACTTGTTGTACCTACGTCCATCAGTTTCCGAGATATTTCGATTTTTCGGTAAATTTAAAATATAGGCTCGATTTGTGTACTGAAATTTATTTATTTTGAGAAAGTACTATCGAATTTGTTTGTTATTTAACAAGCAACTAAATTATAAGGTCATGATAGTATTTGATGAAGTCAAAACCCTCTATCATCGAGATAATAAAGTCAAGTATGCGGAGGAAACAATTTTGTAGACGTGATGCATAATTTTCAAGCAGATTTATCCGGTAGGCTTTGAAAAATTGACAGTTTTCATAGCCTGCTCAATATTTCCATACTGTATGAAAAACGAGCTTTAAAAATTAATTTTTCCATTGAGGGTATTTAGGAGAGTCTTTGAGAAATTGCCTACTTGCCTCTAGTATATATCAACTATGAACAGCAATATCCAGAACGGAGGCACTCTAAAACTAGTGCATTTGAAAGGTTGAAGAATCGTTTTATTTGGACTGTGTCGTTTAATATTTCATAGCCTACCTGATAGATATGCTTGACAATTATGCATGACGTCTATAAAATTGTTTCCTCAGCACACCTGACCTATAATATCTCGTTAATTTAGTAGTTTGACTTGATCAAGTACTGTTACATTTTAGTTGTTTGTTGAGCAAAAATAAAACTTGATAGTATTTTCTCAAAATAAATAAATTTTAGTAAACAAATAGGAGGTACATTTAAAATTTGTAGGAAAATCGAAATATCTCAGAAACTAATGAATGAAAAACAATTAGTAAACCCCAAAAATACGAAGAAACTTTACAGTTACATCAGATCTTCATTAAACTCCAAAGTATCGACTCCTACAGTACGTAAGGCTGATGGAATACTTTGTGCAGATCATTCTTCTTCAGCAGAAGTCCTAGCCGACAACTTCTTTTCTGACGTTAGCAATGTGGCTACTGGTACTCTACCTCAAATTAATTCTCCTCGTTCGAACGTGTCGATAACAGAGATAACCTTTACCACGAATGATGTCCTACAATGTATTGCTGATCTAAATATTTCCACTTCTCCTGGAGGAGACGGCATCACGGCAGCCATCCTAATCAAATGCTCTCAGTCATTAGCGACTCCTCTAAGTCTTATATTGACATCATCTTTTCAAAGTCATTATCTCCCTTCATGTTGGAAGCGAGCAGTTGTTACTCCTGTCTTCAAAAAGGGGGACAAACACGACGCCAAAGACTACCGTCCCATTAGCCTGACACCCTTAGTTGCCAAGTTAGCTGAAAAGATATTACGAGTAAGTTGCTTCACTTTTCTTTATCAAATAATTTATTCAACAGCAATCAGCATGGTTTCCTTCCTGTGCGTTCTATCATTACGAACCTGCTTAACTGTGTCAACGATTGGACCAAGCTCTCTGATGATGGAATACCAATTGACGTTGTTTATATTGACTTTTCGAGAGCTTTTGACAAGGTTCCCCAGGAGAAACTCCTTTTTAAATTAGACTACCTGGGCATTAGAGGTAACCTACTTTCATGGATAAGGGTTTTTCTTCATAACAGAGAATTCGTAGTGAGGGTTTCCGATTCCTTGTAGACTCTTAGACAAGTTCTAAGTGGCGTACCTCAGGGATCCGTTTTGGGTCCTATTTTGTTTCTCTTATATAGCAGCGATCTACCCAGTTCTTTACAATCTACATTGACATTGATAGACTAGTTGTTTGGTCTAAGGACTGGTCTATTCCTTTAAATTCATCGAAATGTTGTGTGTTGCATATGGGCCGAAACAATCCTATGCATGATTATGTTATCGATGGTCAAACTCTTCCCAGTTCAACTGACCATTGTGATTTAGGTGTAATAATGTCTAATTCTTTATCCTGGTCCGAGCACATACATCATGTCTGTTCCAAAGCGAAGAGACTAGTATACTTACTTGAGAAATCTTTTCATGGTTGTGACCCCACTGGCTTCTTTTCTTTACAAAACGTATGTTCGTCCAATCATTGAATTTGCCGGTCCTGTTTGGTATCCGGTCCTCCAAACGGATCGTGACCTTCTTGAGTCTCTTCAGCGTCGTTGCACCAGAGTCCCGTATGCGCAAGACGTCCAGCATACGAAGACCGGTTACACATTTTCAATCTTCAACCCTTTGGTGAGAGGCGCACCCGCGGTGATTTAATAATTACCTACCTAGCTCTGCATGGTCTTTTTGGTGTAGACCTATCTAGTTTATTTCGCCTCAATATAAACAACTTGAGAGGTCACAACTTCAAGCTCAAGAAAGAACCATTTAAAACTTCCACCAGACAACACTTTTTAAGTAACAGGGTATTTGATCAATGGAAGCAGCTGCCTGCGGATGTAGTGAACAGTCCTTCTGTGAACAGTTTCAAAATTAGGTGCTCTGTGCATACCTGACTCTGCATAAATATTATTTTTCTTTTCTCTGTATCATTGTTAGTTGTTAGAGAGGTTTTTTTAGTTTTTAGTTTGTAATCTTTATCTGTTGTTGCTATTAGAGTTTATAGCATTGTGTGCTCAACTCTTGTTGCTATGTAATAATAATAATAAAATGCAGCCATAACAAGTGCTATATAAAGATGATAGAGCATATTAGTGTATAAATAATAATAAAATACTGAGGGTTACATTTAAAGAAAGAGAGAAAATCTAGTTTTTGCATTCTACAACACCCTGTATGCGTCGCGGGCTTTTTTTTATAGCCGATTTTAAAACTAGGGAATATTTTTTATTCCTCCGTGTAAAAAAATTATTTTTGATTCATCACTTTTTGATATATAGTACGTTCATTTGACAGCGATTTGGATATAAAAATGGTCATAACTTTTGGAATACCCTGTATAATGAAACAATAGCCTATATTGGAAGAACGGAAATCATTAGTAGAATTTGAATATGGAATAATATATAGGGTGTCTCATTTAAAAAATGCATGTTTGCATCACCACGTAGTTATGGGTCACCCTCTATAAATCTAAATATTTTCTGAGCAAGGAGAATATCCGTGACTACAACTCTTATATACAAGTTTTTTCGCTATCTTCTACAGTAGTGTAGTTATCGACCGAGCCGGTACTAAAAACTCATCCTGTATGTATGATCTTTCCATTTATCACAGAACACATCAAAGCAGTCGATGACGTTGGCACTGCAGAAGTAAAATTTTTTTTCAAAAACCCTGATGGAAATTCAATGCTAAGTTCGTCGTTAAATCAAAGCACTTGAAAGCCCGTAGCGCGTGTCTGCTGTCTTTGCAGATTCTAATATTTTTGCCCGTAATATTCCTTTGGACAATTTTTTTAACTGCTATGGATATGCCGGCTAGCTCGTCATGGTGGCATTTTTGTTCATAGGCAACTTGATGTTTATGTAGAGATTTCTGGAGTATACTCCGCAGCCTGCTGCATTAATTTCCTTGGATATGTCTGTGAAGATATTGATGACACCTACCACGGCCTCACTTTCACTATTAATTTGTGAGAATAGTATAGGGCCGATCAAATACCAATTTGGGGAGAATATAGACGGTGACGCGGCAGGAATAAAAATTGGCATTTTTGTGTTTTCGGTTAGAATTAGATCTATTGTGGCTCACACCTATTTAGTACTGTACACTGTACCATTCACACTTCTTAACGAAGGTGTTGGTCATGTCTTCCACATAGCAGAAACGACAGTTCATTGTTTATTCCAGACCTATCTCATCGAGAGGTTTCTCAGATGATAACGTCGTATCAACAGACCAACCAGGGTATGGTATGAAAACCTTCGGGCTTAGTAGTCCGGGTATATCTCGCAAGTGCAGGAGTGTTTTTCTCTCTGTCCAATCTGAGATGGTTTTCTTGGCAGTGCTTTTTGCAATCCCCGCAAATGGTTCTGGTCCTATGAACACAGATTAGGTTCCTCTTCTTGCGAATGTGTTGGCCAATACCAGTGTCGGTTCCTGAATTTTTGAAAGGGGGGGGGGCGCACAAAATTTTAAATAAAAGAAGTACACGAACATTATACCAGAGATTGTTGAGGTCGCAGCTGCACCCTGCATATAATACGCAGTTTCACAAACAGTTGTTTCTTAAAAGTTTTTTCTAGCTAGTATCACAAAAGTCACTTCTTAAGCGTGTTTTGCTTATTACTCATCACAAAATGTTATTTCTTAAGAGTGTTTTACTCATCCTAACCAAGAAAAAACAGTTGTCTAGCTTGAAAATCGAACTCCCAACGCCTGACTCAATCACGTCAGCGCTATCTACTTAACCACGCAGCCGTCTGTCTCATTTTGTCAAAACATTGTATCAGTATCTACTTACTTATTTTCATCTTTTTAATATTATTTATAATTTCCTTAATTTTTGTGCTTTAAGGAAAGTCGGCCAAAGTTCATCTTAAGCTACACGTTCACCCGATTATTCATTTTAAATAATAGGTTAGTAGGTTAGAATAGTCCAAGAGAAGATGACTGAGACGCGTCATAAGGAGAGGCCTCTGTTGGTATTGGTTCCTATGTCACCCTTAGTTTTTTTTGTCTCAGCGTTGTCTGCTACTTACAAATCCGGCAACCGATTGTATCTAGCAAAAGGTACATACTAGCTCTGCATACATATCTACTAAAAATATTTTTTTCTCTTTTGCTCAGGCGGAGGGGGGGGGGGGGCATTGCGCCATAAGGAGAAACCGCCCCTGGCCAATGCATTGCCTTCTACTTCGCTATTAACTGAAATCCAAACTGAAGTTACTTTGTTTCTTGTTCCAAGTTCATATGCAATTTGATACGAGTCTTAAGTCAACCTGTTTGGTGCTCAGTGCTCTCAGGGCAGCCTGGCTATCTGAAAAGATTTTTATAGATTTGTTTGTCAGGGGCCTTTTGTTCAGCTCCCTGACTTCCAACTCTAGCCATTAGACTTAAGAGCCTGCGTACACACAGTTATACATATTATGTATTTGCCATGTAAAACACGGATTCCCATTTCGAACAGAACTCACTTGTTTTTCAAACTACATACACGGTATTTTAGAAGGTGATAGGACCTTAATGAATGATATCTGAGAGCGTTTGTTTCAAAAAAGTTTTTCAGTGTGCAAAAAACACGCATTGCAAAATCATACATTCTTCAAATATCTGTAATTTAACAACCAAACACGATATCAAAAAAGACCATCATAGTGACAATCTTCTTCAATTTACTTTTTGAATCATTATTGTAAGTTTAAAGTTTAAAGGTAACGTCAGGAGCTTGGAAATGCGAAATTCATTTTTGTGATGACCTTTGGACCTGTTGACGTTACCTTTGGATTTTTGGACCTCCCCTCATCTTAGACACACGCACTGGAGAAAGGAAACAGGCGGCCACGCTTCCTCGCTAATACGGGAATACGTATTTTCTTGGATTCTCAATTTCGCACGCTACACCCTAGACACTTAAGAGCTTTTTTTCCAGAAAATGATTCCGAAGTATGTCATCGACTACATGTTACACGGAGGCTTCCTGACACTACACGAAGAGGATGATGACTGGCGTACACTGATAGAACATCAGAGTCGTTTTCTATTCATGTATAGAAAACTAGATGAGGGAATCCCGAATTTCGATCAGTATGAGATAGCTGAAAAGGAAATGCCGGCATATCTGGCCATCGGCATGAATACAGGCAGTCTTCTCAATTTGGTCATGTCCATGTCCCAGGAGGTAATAATAGTAATATAGCCCATTTGGATAATAAACAATTTCATACATGCTTACATCCGCATGTGAATTCCACATGCGGAATGAAGCATGAAAATAAAAACAACTCAACACCCCCGTACACAGACGTATCTGTGCCAGTCCGGACGAGTAACATCTAGATCGAACGAGGTCGGAGATCAATACCGGCCCATCAGATCACTTAGGCCCGATTTTATCAACATGCATATTTAACAAAGACTGACAAAGCTTTCTATTGGTTGTTATTTAGCAAAAGCTTTCTATTGGGTATTGACGGCTAGGTTAATAAATATCATCCAATAGTATTTTATCAATATTGAAAACAAAATGTCAAAGCTGGATGACACTTTTCATCATGTCGTATATAAGTTTTATAACAAAACTATTGTTGTAAGAAGTGTATATTATTTGTTGCAACATAGGCGATGAATGAAGTTTGCAGCTCGAGACGAAGTCAACGATCGAAATAAATATCTTTTTGAATGATTGAAATTAGATCACAAATCCCAGTAATAAAACACCTAACCAAATATGTTTCGTAGAGGCGATCCGCTCCGCAAGATGCTGGATGGCCGAGCGGTATAGTGTTCGACAGCGAATCACTGTGTTCGAGGGTGGTGTTGGTAGTGTTGGTTCGAGACCCAGCCCTTACAACTACTTTTTTTTATTTTTTTTTTTAACCAAAATATTCATTTCATTTTTTTGTACCATCGACATTAATATGTATGTTTTTGAATCAAATTTTATTAGACATTTTACTTGACATAGTGCAAAAGCTAAGGACAGGAGGCGGTGGGGAATTCAAAGTCAGTGGAAGTGAAGTTTTTCCGTCAATATTCAGTGGATCTGTTATCAGTGGTCAATATCAATCGCCAACTGCTCTGATTGCGGTATCAAGATGAAATTATTCCAAAAAAGTAAAATTATTCGTAATTTTTATTGTACTTGTAAAACATCTAATAAAATTTGATTCAAAAACACATTTATGTCGATGGTACAAAAAAATGTGTGTAACATGAGCAAATAGCATATCAATGAATATTTTGGTTAAAAAAAAGTAGTTGCTAGGGCTGGGTCTCGAACCAACAGTACCAACCCCACCCTCGAACAGAGTGATTCGTTGTCGAACACTATACCGCTCGGCCACCCAGCATCTTGCGGAGCGGTTCGCCTCAACGAAACATATTTGGTTAGGTACCTTATTACTGGGATTTGCGATCTAATTTCAACCATCCAAAAAGTTATTTATTTCGATCGTTGACTTCGTCTCGAGCTGCAAACTTCATTCATCGCCTATGTTGCAACAAATATACATTTTAGTTACAACTGTTACAAGTATTTTCACGAAGTACGTCACACGGGTTCGAGAGCCATCGGCGTGTTTTCGGTTCTGGATTCAAAAACCCATTCTTATTTTGATATAACCTTTAAATTATTGCGAAAAAAAAGAAAACAAAAACAGTTTTGTTGTAAAACTTATATTTGATCTCTCCATTTATCACAAAAAATTATTTAAAACCCTAATTTTTTCATTATCATTTAGCAGAAGAAAAAACTAGCGATCAAATGTACAGTTTTTACGGAATCTGATTGGTTGAAATTAGCAATTGCTAAACTCTTTGTTAAAAAAGAAAATGCAATTTTTTCACCCATTTAGGATGGAAAATCAGACTGGAAAAGATACTAGATGGTTTATAATGGTCGATTGTATATAAAGCATGTCATTATTAACCTTTTTGAGGTAAACTTCAAGAAAAATCAATAGTTTTCAGAGAACTTTGACAGATGCACGTTCTTGAACGGGCTGCTCTGATTGGTCAAAGCCTTTGTTAAAATGCGCCTGTTGATAAAATCGGCCCTTAATCTTATAGATGCGGGCCGCTGGTGATACCAGAAGGCGGTGCGAGAGTCGTCGGCATGCGGGCCCGTTCCCGCGAAGTTCTAGACGACGCTTTCCAAGTTGAGTTGACAGGGCGACCGTAGCTCAACTGGTGAGAGCGCCGGAGTACCAATCTGGAAGTCGTGGGTTCGGGTCCTGTCGGCCGCCAACTTTTTCTGGTACAAATTTAAATCTCATACTGCTTATGAAGCTATTACCGAACATGCATTTAGGTGCCCCGCACTCTGAAGACTTTATATCAGGGGTCGATAGCTCTGACATCGTTTTTTGTATATGGATTAGTATCATGATTTTTTTTATTAACGCATATGATAGAGTTTTGGCATAAGAACCTTGTCATATTTTTCCGAGATTTTTTTGGGCATGGGTAAGCCGAGAAAATGAGGAAAACATTTGAACCCCTCTAGGACCATAACGTTATGGTCGTACATCCAATCGGAAGACGGATATGTGTGCCGTGTTGCTCTTCTACTTGACCTACGTACGTATATTGTCTTGGGTTCCCGTTTTATTGATCTATGATTCGGTGGCCGCGATCTAAGCTAATAGCGTTTTCGATTTACTGCTCTCAGGGCGAGCATAGATCAGCCGCAATCAAATTAGAGATCTGTCAAGAGTTGATAGGAGCACTTGACAGATCGAACATGATCGAACACAAAAATGAATTCTGGTTTTTGCGCAAGTGGCGGTTGATAGGGCCGCAAGTTGTCCTACGCACCGACTATAAAAATTATAAAATAGGCGGTGCCTACCCTCGAATATTAAAGGTATTAAAACCCAGTTTTCCATATTATGTATTATGTGTTTTTTACTTTTCTTGCGATCACCACAAAGGGGGGCTATTTTCTTCGAATGATCAAATGCTTTTCACCTTTTTCTACCAACCACAAAATATACTTCTCCTCACAGAACGCCAAGCCTTCAATTCTTTTTTGACATACAAGACGTCGCTCTCAAATGCTCTGACCTGGCTTCTCGGAGCAATAAAGTTCAATCTAAGAGCGTTCCGCGAGCGAACAACATACAATTTACATCAAATGCGCTCTGACAGCGTCTGAGAGCAGTAAATCGAAAATGCTATAAGATTCATGATCCGTCAATCTGTCCTGTCACTACCGTCGCTCATCAGTGACACCTTGCACGTCATTCGTTGTGGGGCGCGTTGACTGTATTTTTTTCGCCTGGAATCCTTACTTGTTGCCCTTTTACTTCCCACACCAATAGGTGAGGGGAGTATTGTGATCGCGAAAATTTTCGATTTCGAGATAATGCACTTTTTGGGCGTTTTATGATGTGTACATAACGAAAATCCACGTCACTCATTTCCGTCGGTCTGTCTGTCTGTCTGTCTGTCTGTTTGTCTGTCGGTCTGTCTGTCTGTCGGTCTGTCTGTCGGTCTGTCTGTCGGTCTGTCTGTCGGTCTGTCTGTCTGTCTGTCTGTCGGTCTGTCTGTCGGTCTGTCTGTCGGTCGGTCTGTCTGTCGGTCTGTCTGTCGGTCTGTCTGTCGGTCTGTCTGTCGGTCTGTCTGTCGGTCTGTCTGTCGGTCTGTCTGTCGGTCTGTCTGTCGGTCTGTCTGTCGGTCTGTCTGTCGGTCTGCCTGTCGGTCTATCTGTCGGTCTGTCTGTCTGTCTGTCTGTCGGTCTGTCTGTCGGTCTGTCTGTCGGTCTGTCTGTCGGTCTGTCTGTCGGTCTGTCTGTCGGTCTGTCTGTCTGTCTGTCTGTCGGTCTGTCTGTCGGTCTGTCTGTCTGTCGGTCTGTCGGTCTGTCTGTCGGTCTGTCTGTCGGTCTGTCTGTCTGTCGGTCTGTCTGTCGGTCTGTCTGTCGGTCTGTCGGTCTGTCTGTCGGTCTGTCTGTCGGTCTGTCTGTCGGTCTGTCTGTCGGTCTGTCTGTCTGTCTGTCTGTCTGTCTGTCTGTCGGTCTGTCTGTCGGTCTGTCTGTCGGTCTGTCTGTCTGTCGGTCTGTCTGTCGGTCTGTCGGTCTGTCTGTCGGTCTGTCTGTCGGTCTGTCTGTCGGTCTGTCTGTCGGTCTGTCTGTCGGTCTGTCTGTCGGTCTGTCTGTCGGTCTGTCTGTCGGTCTGTCTGTCGGTCTGTCTGTCGGTCTGTCTGTCGGTCTGTCTGTCGGTCTGTCTGTCGGTCTGTCTGTCGGTCTGTCTGTCGGTCTGTCTGTCTGTCGGTCTGTCTGTCGGTCTGTCTGTCGGTCTGTCTGTCGGTCTGTCTGTCGGTCTGTCTGTCGGTCTGTCTGTCGGTCTGTCTGTCGGTCTGTCTGTCGGTCTGTCTGTCTGTCGGTCTGTCTGTCGGTCTGTCTGACGGTCTGTCTGTCGGTCTGTCTGTCGGTCTGTCTGTCGGTCTGTCTGTCGGTCTGTCTGTCGGTCTGTCTGTCGGTCTGTCTGTCGGTCTGTCTGTCGGTCTGTCTGTCGGTCTGTCTGTCGGTCTGTCTGTCGGTCTGTCTGTCGGTCTGTCTGTCGGTCTGTCTGTCGGTCTGTCTGTCGGTCTGTCTGTCGGTCTGTCTGTCGGTCTGTCTGTCGGTCTGTCTGTCGGTCTGTCTGTCGGTCTGTCTGTCGGTCTGTCTGTCGGTCTGTCTGTCGGTCTGTCTGTCGGTCTGTCTGTCGGTCTGTCTGTCGGTCTGTCTGTCTGTCGGTCTGTCTGTCTGTCGGTCTGTCTGTCGGTCTGTCTGACGGTCTGTCTGTCGGTCTGTCTGTCGGTCTGTCTGTCGGTCTGTCTGTCGGTCTGTCTGTCGGTCTGTCTGTCGGTCTGTCTGTCGGTCTGTCTGTCGGTCTGTCTGTCGGTCTGTCTGTCGGTCTGTCTGTCGGTCTGTCTGTCGGTCTGTCTGTCGGTCTGTCTGTCGGTCTGTCTGTCGGTCTGTCTGTCGGTCTGTCTGTCGGTCTGTCTGTCGGTCTGTCTGTCGGTCTGTCTGTCGGTCTGTCTGTCGGTCTGTCTGTCGGTCTGTCTGTCGGTCTGTCTGTCGGTCTGTCTGTCGGTCTGTCTGTCGGTCTGTCTGTCGGTCTGTCTGTCGGTCTGTCTGTCGGTCTGTCTGTCGGTCTGTCTGTCGGTCTGTCTGTCGGTCTGTCTGTCGGTCTGTCTGTCGGTCTGTCTGTCGGTCTGTCTGTCGGTCTGTCTGTCGGTCTGTCTGTCGGTCTGTCTGTCGGTCTGTCTGTCGGTCTGTCGGTCTGTCTGTCTGTCACGTGTTTCTACCCTCGTAATCTCAGTAACCGTTATATGGATGGTGATGAAATTTGGGCAGCGTTATGCTGTGGGGTCGTAGTAGGTCATGTTCCTATAATTTTGAAAATCGTTATACGGGGGGCGGAGTAATTAGCAAAAAACAAAAAATTTCAAATATGCCTCAAACTTCGTTTTTAGGCGTTTTAGGGGTTCCTGATCATTTTCTAGTTTTTCTTGGGTGGGATGAATTTGGGGTGGTTGGGGGTGGGGGGTTGTTTACTTGTGTGTCATCGGCATCGACTGCTTTGGTCATTAGCCTCGTGTTCTGTGTAGGCTTTGTTACTGTTTCCCGGCGCCACTTAGGAACAGCACTGTTAAATAGAAGCCAACAGTGAAGGCTCAGGTAGGGATTCTTCGCTGAGTAATTAGCAAAAAACAAAAAATTTCAAATATGCCTCAAACTTCGTTTTTAGGCGTTTTAGGGGTTCTTGATCACTTTCTACTTTTTTAAGTAGCGGAGAATTTGGGGTGGTTGGGGGGTGGGGGATTGGAAAACTGAAAAATTTGTTGTATTCGTAATGGGCTGTCCATTGATATGTGAATGAAAAACCTAGCGGCATGATACATTTTTTTAGGTCCATCCGAACGTTGCAC
Source organism: Callosobruchus maculatus (assembly GCA_951848785.1). Taxonomy (NCBI): domain Eukaryota; kingdom Metazoa; phylum Arthropoda; class Insecta; order Coleoptera; family Chrysomelidae; genus Callosobruchus; species Callosobruchus maculatus. The sequence continues at coordinate 6,156,940 of CATOUR010000026.1, read as the reverse complement.
GCTTATTATAGAAACCAAAGGACTTAGAATTTGTGATGTGTACATACGAGTATTGTTTTAGATCGCTCTATATTGCGTAACGCGAAAATTAATGAATTGATTTTAATGAAATTTTGACATAGTATTACTCCCAAGCCGAGGATGGAAAATGCGTATGTTTTGGAAAAAGCGAGTCAGTGGCTGGGCGTCAATAATAAAAAAACTAAAAATATAAAAACAGCTCAAACTCTGTTCTTAGGCGTTTTAGGGGTTTCTGATCATTTTCTACGTTTTTTTGGGTGAGGGTGAATTAGGGGTGGTTGGAGGGTGGGGGGTTGTAAAACTGAAAAATTTGTTGTACTCATAATTAATGGGTTGTCCATTGATCTTTGAATGAAAAACCTATCAGCATAATACACTTTTTACGTACATCCTAACATTGCCTTGCTTATTATAAAAACCAAGGCGAGGATGGAAAACGCATATGTTTTCGAAAAATAGTGTCAGTGGCGGCGCAGCAATAATAAAAAAACCAAAAGCATAAAATAATCTCAAACTTCGTTTTTAGACGGGCTCTTGATCGTTTCGCATCGTCCAGTTCAAGCATGCAGAAAAAAAACTGTGGCGCCCTAGTTCCTAAGGAGGGTTTTGTGTTGTTTTGCGGGCGGATGGGCGATAATTTAGTTGCAAGGGGATTTTAGACTATAGGTTCATGCAATGGGAAATAAAATGTGTGGGAAGTACTGAGTCAATCAACTTGACTCCATTTTTTATTGTACAGTATTCTTTATCAGTATTTTCGTTACGTTATTTTTTAATTTCGTTTCTCATAACCAACAAGGATAAGTAAAGTAGATATACCTTGTTACTACAATAATTGATGACACCAACAGCATGCAGATATTTAAATGGTTTGGGCATTAGATGGACGCTTAGCTTAGCTTAAGCATACACAGACTTAATACAATTTGTGAACCTGCAGTAGATTTGTTACTTTGTTAGAAGGGTGTGTGACAACATTGTTTTTGCTCAGCTTTGGTGCCATCAATAGTGATAACAAGGTATAGTGGATCCATTTTAAGGCCGATTCAGATAATATGCCTGACATGGTGAACGACTACCTATGAAAATAATATTCAGTTCTTCAATACCGAGATGCAAAACGTGAAAACTGTGAGAAGTTTCAAAATATTTGCATTTGCGGTAATAAACAACATAGTAATTATATCTTTGTATATTAATATTCATGTGCTTTAGGTATATTTGCTTTTCCAATTACGAAGAACTACAATTTACGGTATTCAGTATCCACTAATGCAAAAATGTGTAAACTTTTCAAATTCTCGGAATCAATCATTCATCGCGCAAAAGGCAGGAAATTTATAAAATTTTACGGTTAGGTTTAACTTAACTGCATATAATTCCCTTGATGGAAGACAAATCACAAAACAGTAGCTTATTTCGTGAAAATTGGGTCAATACCGCGATTTGATAGTTGATAACGCAACAATGCTCTGTTGATGTGTGGCGCGCTTCGCACTGATTGGCTAAATTTGAATACAGGATGGGCCAATAGTGCGTGGACGGAAGATTGTGGGCTTACTAAAAAATATTTCAAAAATCTGTCATTCGATTATGGTAGGGACCCTTGACGGCTATAACGTAAAAATATTTTCACTTAAATTTTGATGTTTATACGATTCATATCAAACTTACCTTTTTTTGAATGGAAACCCCTATATATTATTGCATATTTGGATTCCTTGGTTAATTCCAGTGTGACTTTGTGTATCATACATGGAACTTTAAACGAACCGTTTAGGCGCAAATCACCATTTTTGGTGTAAGTAGGTATCAGAAAAAATTGAATATCGCAGCGATTATAAAACTTAGAAGGCCGTGACTTTGCGGTACGACAAAGCATGAAATGCATCATCTTAGGTCGGACGGCTAAATTTGAGTTCTTTTTGTACTTGGAGAAATCAGTAGATTCATTAAGGAAACTTCAATCACAGATAACTCGATTTTTTCAAATGGGAATGCCTATTTTGGTTTATAGAATCAAATGTAAAATTTGATTACCTTTCTAACGATATAGCATTCTCAATATCAATCTTTTTTGGTTTTCATTTTATTTCAAATTTTCAGTCAAATCGGTGTTTTTCGATTTTCCTGCGTGCAAGCGACCTAGCAGGCCATGAAAAATAAACAAAAGCCCGTTAATATGGAAGAAACCAACTAACTTAGTAGACAGATGCAAACGAACTAGAGTAGCGAGGCAAGATCAAGAAAATTCCTATTTGAAAAAATCAAGTTATCTGTGATTGAAGTTTCCTTAATTGATCTACTGATTTCTCCAAGTACGACAAGGATTCAAACTCAGCCGTCCGACTTAAGATGACGCACTTCATGCTTAGTGGTACCGCAAAGCCACGGCCTTCTAAGTTTTATAATCGCTGCGATATTCAATTTTTTTCTGAGGCCTACTTATACCAAAAATGGTGATTTGCGCCTAAACGGTTCATTTAAAGGTCCATGTATGATACATAAAGTCACACTAGAATTGATCAAGGAATCTAAATATGCAATAATATATAGGGGGTTCTATTCAAAAAAATGTAAGTTTGATATGAATCACCCTGTATAAACATCAAAATTTAAGTGAAAATAATTTTACGTTATAGCCGTCAAGGGTCCCTACCATAATCAAGTGACAGATTTTTGAAATATTTTTTTGTAAGCCCACAATCTTCCGTCCACGCACTATTGGCCCAGCCTGTATATTTTTTTTAACTTTAAAATGGTATTAATCGCAAACGAAATGATGCAGAGAGTAACGAAATGCATCAGTGCACCTATTTTTGTATACACTAAGGGCCGGTTGTACAATGCAAGCTTAAGCTTCTGCAAAACGTCCGTTGTACAATGCTGGCTCAGCCAAGCTTAACACGTGCTTACGTAAGCCGAAGCTTAACGCGAGCTTAGCTGAGGTTTAAACCTAACCTGATACAAGTGACATGATATGTCAAGGATGAACCTCCAAATTGCCTATCACTTTATTAGGTCATATTTTTTGAAAGATTTGTGTCTAATTTAACAAAGAGGGCAAATGAAAGAACAGAGACAGAAACGGTCGTTGCCAAAATTTGACACAAACTGTCATAAGTGCCTAACCAAAAAAGGTAATTTTTCAGATCAGTATGTCAGTACGTATTGCTTCATTGATGCCAACTGCAGTGAATTTCATCATCAACCAGGTTTAACTAAGCCGACGATTGTACGACGGGTATCGACTTTAAGCATGAGCTTAACAAAGCTCGTGTTAAACCCGCATTTGTACAACCGGCCCTAAGAGGTCAGAATGATTTAATCATTGTGTTCATACCCATGATTCCAGCCCATGAATAGATAGCGCTTTGGATAACAGATAATGTCAGTTGCCGGTATAATCATTTAGATATTCCGCTGTAATGTGTGTAACTAGAATAGTCACAGCATCCCCATCCAGCTGAACTACAGCAACAATTTTAATTCAATTTTGTTTGTAACTATTAACAAAATGCATTGGCTGACTGAATATTAATGGCACAATGTGCCAATTTTCTAGTGTGCACAATGCACATGTCATGTGCACCTTAAAAAATGTACTTGTCATCTTAGGGTAAGGTTGCGTTCACAAACTTCACCTGACCTAACCTCTTCAAAACGGCCGCGGTACTTTTTTATTTAGGCTTAGCCTTCGCTACTGCCTAGCCAAAAAAAACTAGTGATAAGTGTATACTTGTTATCAGTCGCCTGTTGTAAAGGAGGTGTAAGTTGGCAATATCTCTGTAGTTTGCTACGTCTAGTAAAAACGTTCGGGATATACCCGGCAGTAATGTTATGGTCCTAATTTCTCGAAAAGTTAATCTTCTTTTATGGCCAGGAACATGTATTATACAATGCACAATGCACAGTGTCGCGTGTCGGGTGTTAAGGATAGAACCATCCAGTACCATACTAACATTAAAGAAGAAAACCAGACGTGGTTACCTACTTTTTAATATATATCAATACCATTCAAACTTAATTCTACCTATATTACTTAAGAATACAAATGAAAAATGAGAAAAGAATTTAACACAATTCTAAATCAGATTCAGATGAGTCGCTATCATTCAGGTTGATAATAATTTCATTCGGTTGTGTATTTAAAAATTATGACTGCATTTTTATTACATGTTTAATGCAGTTCCGCCATTTGATGAGCTTTCTGGGTGATTATTGTACTTTCTGATATTTCTTTTCAAATCGCTCCATATTAATTCAGTTGGATTAAAAATACAAAACTAGGGTGGAAACTTAATCCACTACTTCACGCCATTTCATGAACGATATATTTTTGATGAAAGTTGTAAAGTTTTACTAATTCTAAGAAATGACTTGTTTGTTTGTTTTAATTTCTGGTGAAATGTTTTGCAATAATCTCGAATTTCTATTTCATATTTTTTCTATTCTTTCTATTTCTTAAAGTACCGATAACTAGCGCACGTTTCTGGATTAACCATGCTACCTTTCTACGCGATTCGAACAACAACAGTACAAGTAAACATGTAGACATTTAGATAATTCGACATTGTACGGATAGTCTCACTTGTAAGTTTTAATTTATATATAAAATTTCTTGATAGTGTTACCACAGCATAGTAAACAACCAGCACAATATCTCTGAGGGTTTCCTATATAAAAATGGTTCCCACAAAATTTGACCTTGGGATGATTTATGGATGATCTTACGGCTTTGAAGTTTGGGTAGAGATGCGAAAATGAAAATATCAATACCGGTACCAGCTCGATATTTTTTAGCCAAATAGGCGCGTTTGGTTCGTACAGAGCATTTTGTGCAATTGATTACACCCCTCAGTAATTATATAATTATTTTCGATACCGATACCCCTACAAAAGTATCTATACTAGCTTGAAATCGCTCAAAAAGTAACTAAGATAAAAATACTCGATATTAGTGCAGAAGTACAAGTTAGTATCAAAGTATCGTTAGCATCCCTACAAAAAAATCATCCAAAAGTGGGGACGCGCTTGTAATTGCAACCAACCTGAGTTATTGTGCTGGTTGTTTACTATGCTGTGGTGTTACTTTATCCAAGAAATCGCAGAAAAATACATAACATTTGTTAGATATAACCTTAAAGGCGTTCTAAATGAAATACGTTCCATACAAATGTTGATTGTGTAAACTAGATCATAATTAGAGCATGCGACAAAAAGATCTGCCTTGTCCGCCATCTGGTACCCGAAGGTAACGGCAAACGAAGGAAAATCGCTGCTAAACAGCAGCAGACTTCTTGGTGGAACGCCACGGAGCGTCCGCTTGGTCAATCAGAAGCGCGGTTCTATATGCTGCTGTATATGAGGGCCGATATACGAGGGTTGCTCTACATCTCCGTCAATCCTCCAGTACGCAGACAGCTGTTTCACGCTTATTAGCGATCATCAGTGCGGCATAGGTCGATTGACGGAGATAGAGAGCATCAGTATTTTCATGTCTACCAGACATGTCAAGCATATGAGAGCAGGCGACAGAATGATCAGCCTTGTGCGCCATCTGGTACCCGAAGGTAACGGCAAACCAAGGAAAATCGCTGTTAAACAGCAGCAGCCTTCTTGGTGGAACGCCACGGCGCGTCCGCTTGGCCGACCAGAAGCGCGGTTCTGTATGCTGCTGCATATGAGAGCCGATATACGAGGGTTGCTCTACATCTTCGGGTACCAGATGGCGCACAAGGCAGACTTTCTGTCGTCTGCTCTCACATGCTTCACATGTCTGGTAGACATGAAAATACTGATGCTCTCTATCTCTGTCAATCGACCTATGGCGCACTGATGATCGCTAATAAGCGTGAAACAGCTATCTGCGTACTGGTGGATTGACGGAGATGTAGAGCAATCCTCGTAGATCATTATTATTGTACTCTAATGGAGTGAACAGTATGCTGAAAACAAATCCAATATTGTTCTTTCCAAATCAAACTGTGATAGAAAACCCTCGACACAGGTGGGATGCAAGTACGATTTCCTTTTTTTCTACCACAATTTCGCTTCAAAAAAATCCAGCTCATAAGTAAAACATACATTCACTACAAAAAGTCCCATAAAATTTACTGGCGGGTATATCATCACGAACTTTGTTACTATACATATAGAGACATCTAGGTTCCCTCCGCTGCAATCAATCCCAAGTTGTCGACACCAGTAACTTTGGCCATAGACTACCTACATATTATATGATGATATTACTGTTGCCAACAGATTTACATCCCAATGCTAACCAAAGGATTTGTAGAGCCCACATTAAAGAGGGAGGGAAAAGCTGTGCAAACATCAAAAGGACATACTACTACCGGCGGTTCCTCCGAAGAGGAATTCGATGGGGACGACTACAGGTGCCTATGCAATTTATAGGACATCTAAGTTTGTAGTTCGCTAGGAAATACTGGTATGAAAGCAATGTAGAGGCTCCGAGACCATATCAAGAATCACTACGTTTCCACGGGCTCTGAAAACGTTTTCAAAACGTTTTGGGTTATTAAACATGTCGTGGAAACGTCAACTGGATGCGTTTTCAAAACGTTTCCTGTTCAAGGTCGATTCGCTAATTTTTGGGATCGTATCGAGATCCAAATGTCGTGGAAACACCAGCTGTCACTTTCAAAAGGTTTTAAAATAAAGTATGCACAGTTCGTAGCCGTCTAATGTTGCTATCGTTAGTTTATTGAAGTTTATTTGAATTCCAAACTAAAGATTTATGATAAACAAGAAAATATGTTATAAAACTAGGAAGTGACGTTTGCCAAGAGTGTCAGTTGAAAACGTTTTCACAAAATGTTTTGAATACAGTTTTGAAAGCCCGTGGAAACATGGTAATTAATTAATCTTTCAATACTTCATACGTTTAAAGAAATATCAGAGCTACATTGTTATTTAACCGTAATTTTAATAAGGAGGTACAACTGGAGTGAAAGTATCCAAAAGAAGTAATCGTTTAATTAAGTTTATTTTAAATATACTGTGTCCCAGGACGAATCCCTAAAACTTTATGGAATGATTCCTGACACTGACTTGAGTTATAATATGTTTAAATTTAGTTTATAATCATTAAACGATGAATGTTTAAATTTAGTTTATAATCATTAAACAATGAAATTCTTTAATTAGATCGAAAAATAGTAGTGTGTGGCCATTTTAAGAGGCAAAAGTATCATATTATTAAACATTTGATAGTTGAAGTAAACAATCAATCAAGCGTTGATTTATTGGTAACAAGTGCGTATTTATTCCTTTTGATATATACTTCACAATCCGAAACGTAAGCGCAATTTCTTTTTTCGGGATTCGTCCTGGGGTACTGTGTATATTCATACTTTAATTACTTCAAAAGAAATTTTGAAAAAAATTCAGCTTCGCGATAATTTTAATTCAATACAAAAAGTTATTCTCATATTCTTATCGACAGGTTTTGTATTTAGTCCCGGTTTCATCACAGTATTTAATTCTAGGATTCAAACATTATCCTGAATTTAATCTTATATACTTGTATAAACGTGTAAATCCGAGAATAACTTATCCGGTCATATTTGGCTGATAAAAATATTAAATCAGAAAGTACGATGGAGATGTCAATTTGTCAGTTGACGGTGACATAGACCTAACCTCTTTTCGCTTTGTTTTTGTCTGTACTTTTCGAGAATATTTTGTCAGTTGTATACAAGTCTAAACCACTATGCGGCAATGAGAAAAGAACCGTGATGATTTTGAGCAACAATACTTATTTTGAGGTTTATCATTGTACAAAAGGATCAGGTTTTCTTCCGTCAATTTTATTTGACAATATTATCCAATAACAGCTACAAAGTTAGGCGTCTCCGGCAACAGCGTGTGATCATCACGGGACTGAACCATGGTAGTGAAATCTGAAATGTCATGCTTCGGGTATCCTGCATAACCTATTTTTTATTTTACTTGTGATGTGATCTATTTTCTGCTTGTGGTGTATACTTGTTGCACGTAACATTTCTTGGACATTTCCGACCAAATCGAGCATAATGTGAGGTTAAATTACAATCAAATAGGTCCAATAATAATTGTTAATGTCAGTTGTCAAATGCTGAATAAGAATAACGCAACGATACACGTCACACGCTTATCCGTTATTCTAAACACACTGCGCATGCTCAGAACAATGTTTTAGGGATAATTTTGTTCAGAATTTTTAGTGGCTTAAAATCTCTCTAATATACATTCCGTAGGAATTCAAGGGTCAGCGACGGGACAATGAATACTCAACTTGGAAAGTCCACTACAATCGCCAAAGAAGAAGAGACTGAGCAAGCGCAACAGCCGGATAACGCCATGAGGCCTATCAGAGACGAAATTATAGACGAAATCGGTGGGCTTCGCTCGGCACTCATATGGTAAGTAAGAGCCCGTTAACACGATGTGGTCAAATCACCGTTTCGGTAATTTTTCACATGGTAAGCCTACGAAAAGCCTACGGCAATTTCGTCGTTGCGGTCGCGTGTTGTCACCGAAATGAGACTTTTGACTTAAAATAGGGTGAATCCAAAGTTATCTGTTAAGTAATCTACGCCTCCTTCGACGATACCAGTACAAAATTATAAACGCATATACGTCCATTCGCAAGAACTATTCAAAAATGAACCGAAAACCCGGGTTCGACTGAAAATCTGTTCACAACCGTTTTCTGTGTGAAAATATCATTCGGTTTGCGCCGATTCGTTAAACTTACCGAAACCGTGATTTGACAGCATTGTACGACACCGATTCGGCATTTTACTAAATCGTCTTTTTTACCGTGTACGCAGTGGGGTGTACATTTAAACAGAAGTGTTTTACACGGTGAGTCTACGAAACGCTTACGGAAATTTTTCGGTCACGTGTTGTCACCGAAAGTCGATTGGCTCATCCGGGAAAAAAAACTAATCAGTGATTAGTGGTGATGTGTATGCATGCGAAGTGTTCAGACGATACAGTGTTCATACCGATAGATGAGTGGAAGAAATCTATTCAAAAATGAACCGAGAACTCGTGAGTGGCTGACAATCTGTTTACAACAGTTTTCTGTGTGAACATATCATTCGGTTTGCACCGATTCGTTAAAATTGCCGAAACGGTGGTTTGACCGCATCATGTGAATGGGCTGTAAGATTTACATCAATCATTTTTTTAAACTCTAACGCTAGAGACAGCAATGATAAAAATGCCAAAATACAGGGTGGGCCAATGGTGCGTGGACGGAGGATTGTGGGCTTACTAAAAAATATTTCAAAACTGTTACTTGATCGTGGTAGGAACCCTTGAGGGCTATAACGTAAAAATATGTTCACTTAAATTCTGACGTTTATACAGGGTGATTCATATCAAACTTACATTTTTTGAATGGAACCCCCTATATATTATTATATTTGGATTCCTTGGTCAATTCTAGTGTGACTTTATGTATCACACATGGAACTTCAAACGAACCGTTTAGGCGCAAATCACCATTTTTGGTATAAGTAGGTATCCGAAAAAAATTGAATATCGCAGCGATTATAAAACTTAGAAGGCCGTGACTTTGCGGTGCGACTAAGCATGAAATGCGTCACCTAAGATCAGACGGCTAAATTTGAATTCTTTTTGTACTTGCAGAAATCGGTAGATTAATTAAGGAAAGTTCAATCACAGATAACTTGATTTTTCCAAATGGGAATGCCTATTTTGGTTTAAAGAATCAAATGTAAAATTTGATTACCTTTCTAACGATATAGCATTCTTGATATCAATCTTTCTTGGTTTCCATTTTATTTCAAATTTTCAGTCAAATCGGTGTTTTTCAATTTTCCTGCGTGCAAGCAACCTAGCAGGCCATGAAAAATAAATAAAAGCTCGTTAATATGGAAGAAACCAACTAACTTAGTAGAAAGATGCAATTTAACTAGAGCAACGAGGCAAGATTATGAAAATTCCTTACAACATATTAGCTATAACCGGATAGAGCTGCGGCAAGACATCCAATGTCAATGAGTGGCTGGGGTACGACAGAAGTGTTTGTTTTTCACAGCCTACTAGCTATTGAGGTCTACTAGAGCTTGGCGACTTTCCAAAACGATTAAAAATTTTGAAACAAAAGGAAAACTACCAGCGATTTTTGCTTACAGTCTAACATGTTTAAAATGAAATTTCACATTTAATGGGATAAAAAAATTAGTCAGTTCCGGTTAGTTAAGTCAAAAGTGAAGATATCTCCAACTGGAGCATTCTGAACATCTATTGAAATAATTGTTAGAATTTTTTAATTACGCTATGTTGTAATTGTGATTATTTCATGTAGTTTTCTGCAAACTAAATTATGTTTTACAATTCAAACAGACTGCAAATCAAGTTTCATTTTCCGCGATTTTGCTAATAAGTAGAAGTACCTACTGAAGAATTTGAAGGATTCCTGTCAGAGGTACCATTACTTTTGACTTACGGAAATGGCTACTTTTTTATAGCATTCAATGTGAAAATGTATTCAGAAGACAGATATTCTACTGCCAGCAATAATCACTAGTAGTTTTTCTTTGATTAAATATTTTTTTACCGACTTTAGAAATTGGATAATGGCTAGTAGGCTGTGAAAAATGAGCTTTATTGTTACCGCTATTGTTTCTGGTTAGAGCTAATATGTTGTAAGGAATTTTCATAATCTTGCCTCGTTGCTCTAATTAGTTTGCATCTTTCTACTAAGTTAGTTGCTTTCTTCCATATTACCGAGCTTTTGTTTATTTTGCATGGCCTGCTAGGTTGTTTGCATGCAGGAAAATTGAATAACACCGATTTGACTGAAAATTTGAAATAAAATGAAAACCAAAAAGATTGATATCAAGAATGCCATATCGTTAGAAAGGTAATCAAATTTTACATTTGATTCTTTAAACCAAAATAGGCATTCCCATTTGAAAAAATCAAGTTATCTGTGATTGAAATTTCCTTAATTTATCCTCTGATTTCTCCAAGTACAAAAAGAATTCAAATTTAGCCGTCTGACCTAAGATGACGCATTTCATGCTTAGTCGTACCGCAAAGTCAAGACCTTCTAGGTTTTATAATCGCTGCGATATTCAATTTTTTTCTGATACCTACTTATACCAAAAATGGTGATTTGCGCCTAAACGGTTCGTTTCCATGTGTGATACATAAAGTCACCCTAGAATTGACCAAGGAATCGAAATATGCAATAATATGTAGGGGGTTCCATTCAAAAAAATGTAGGTTTGATATGAATCACCCTGTATAAATGTCAAAATTTAAGTGAAAATATTTTTACGTTATAGCCCTCAAGGGTCCCTACCATGATCAAGTGACAGATTTTTGAAATATTTTTTAATAAACCCACAATCCTCCGTCCACGCACTATTGGCCCAACCTGTATAGTGAACAAAAGTACATTATTGAACAACACAAAAACATATTTTAAATATTTATTTTATATAACCAATCACCAATTCAACTTTTGTTATAAAACAGGAAATTAGGAATAGGAGCTGGGAACAAAAATCGAAAGAAAAATTTCATTTAAATGTGCTATTAATATAGTTTTTCAACATTTGGGATTAGCTTAGTAATAATATAATATGCCCTTAGAAAAACGAGAGTCTAGGTACTGCAGGCAAATAAGCAAAAAATAGGCATGATAGGCCTGTCTTTTTATCCAACAATCTGACAAGTTCTTTTAGGTCATATTTATCTACAGGAACAAAACCTAACTGTTTGCTGCGTGAGATTTTTGGTCAAATAAAAGTTATGAACGAATAAAGCGTAAAAATGGCAAATTTATCTTGAAGTGGTTACCACTGAACTAAATTGTTTTTTTAAGACAAACTCTTTATTCTGCCTTAAGCTATAAAGTGGCCGTTTCTAGATATTGAAAAATTTATATATTGCTTAGAAAATTGCAAAAGACAAACTAAAATTGATAAAACGCAATTTCACAATAACATTGACAAAAATGAATCTAGGACTCTGACATTGCACTAAAAGTGGGCTCTTTTGGTACAGAATATGACATCAACAATTCAATACGATTCATCAAATAGTTTGAACAATATTGAATTTGTTTATCCCACGCAGAGTTCTTTTACAATGCTATATTACAGAAAGCCATAAAGATCCAGAACCTCTATGGGCAGAATATCAAAGAAGAAGACATAAACTTTATACTTGATTTAAAAAATGGTAAAAACATTATTTCAAGCATTGCCAAATTATCTAACAATAATGCTCTAATTTTGTGCTTATAAACAAACTGAAAAACTTTCTTGCTATTAAGTTTAGGCTATTATTTTTTCATATCCGAAAAGCTGGCATTACTATACGTACTTTTAGTTAAAAAAATTGTGTTAAGTCAATTTGGGCCAAATTTAGCGGTTTATCTTTTAAAATTCACAGCTTCCCACCCCCACTCGAGACAACATCCTACCGCGGATCATTTTAACCACTCAAAAAAAAAAGAAAGAAAGAAACAGATCAGAGATCCCTAGGGTGTCCAATAGCATAGTTTGAACTGCTTCTATATCATACTGTTTCTTTTTAGTTTAGTTTGACCGCCACTAACACAATTTTCAAAAACCTTTATTGATTTCTACCACTATCCACGGTGCGGCTCAGAAATTTAATTGCTGTCTGTTTAGTAATGAGCTATTCACATCTAATTATCTACAAAAATACGAGTATAATTTCAAAAAAATTGTTGTAAGGTAGGGCAGATTTCGGATAAAGCTGAAAAGTATATTATGTGATCCTTTACAGAGCAACATGAGCCCACTACGAAACCAACAAATTTTTCACCTTCATAACCCCACACCCTCAAATTACCCCAATTTTACTTCCTCTATAAAAATGTGGAAAACGATCAGGAACCCCCAAGTTGCCCTAAAATGAATTTTGAGCTGTTTATATTTTTAGTTTTTTTTATTACTGCTGCGCCGCCACTGACACGATTCCTAAAATCCATACGAGTTTTCTATCTTCGCCACGGTAATAATACTGTGTTCATTACATTTCATTAAAATCAATTCAGTATCTAATATCTTACTCCTATGTGCATACATATACATCAGAAACTTCTATTGGATTCTGTTACCGATTATAATAGGTTTGTAGTCGTTGGTTTTTGTAATAGGCAAGTCAGCCTATTATAGAAACAAAATTTTCAGTTTTACAACCTCCCACCCCTACCACACCAATAACACCCTGCCCAAACAAAATTAGAAAATGATCAGGAACCCAAAAACGCCCGAAAACGAAGTCCATGTCCATGCACCGATTTCCAAAATTATAGCAGTAGTATGACCCCGCAGCATGTCGCTACCCATATTTCATCACAATTCATGCAGCGGTTACTGAAATTAAGAGGCTAGAAAAACGCCAACAGATAGACAGACTGACAGAAATGAGTGACTGGGGTGCTAGAACGTTGACGTTCGTTTGGGGGCTTAGGAAGTGACTCTTTGACAGGCGAGCTATTTCGGTGGATGGCTCATGGTGGGACTTTAATAACACCGCAGAGCTACGACACCAGCAGGGTTCGTGGTTAAAAAGTCACTTCAACCAAGCCTAGCACACCCAGGAAGCTGGGCGCTCGGTAGATCTTACTTACACTACCTAGCACCAAGCTCCTTTCCCCAAGCTATCCTGACTTCGGTCAGATAGGGGTTTGGCAAATCTGGGAAAATATGCCACAGAAGGCTGAGCGCCGGTCCTTCTGTCACACACCGTTATTGCGCCCCACACTTCAACGACTTCAGCAGGGCGTAGCTGGGGAACGTCGTGAGGGGTAAGCAACCGGGGGGCTTGCCTTAACCGGCCGGCCCGTGAGGAGAAAGCCTCAACAAAACCCGACAGTAAAGTCGCAAATCCTCCGGAGCACCTTGGGCCAACTTCGGAGTAAATATAAGTCCCTTCTCTCCTGGAATGGGCGTCACCCGGGAGAGCGACATTTAGATCGTCCCTACTCGTGGGAACACGATGCATAAAGTTACTTCTAAAAATAACCAACGACGGCCTAGGGTACGTCGATTAAACTCACCCGAACCCCAAACCCAAACAGAACAGCCCAGAGAACACAACCCAGCTGCGGACGTTTTGCCAGCACAGCCGGCAACCACCAAAGCTGGTAAACCCAGACAGCGCTTACAATGGACTACTGAAATCAACAAACATGTAATGCACTGTTACTACACCGCCACAAAACTAGAAACAATCTCTACAGGCTACAGACATGAGCTGCACAGGTTATTTATAGCACAATACCCACACCTCGCAGAACGTGTAACTGAACAGCGACTCATTGACCAAAAACGAGTCATAACAAAAAACAACCGCCTTAAACCCGAAGAACTACAAGCTATCAAGATTCTTGTATCCAATGAAATAAATACTGCCCATCCGAATCACCCGCAGACCTCAAACAAAACCATAATCGACAACACTAGCATACACTCAGAGACAGATCCAGAACATGAGCACACACAACATATACCAGATACCGCTGTCCAACCTAACGATTCGTTAGCTACTGAATCAATCACAGAACGACATGCCATTCGTACCCGAAATAATCAACCTCCAAACACAGGCACGACCAACAACACCAGCATACACTTAGAATTGGATCTAGAAAATGATCATACACCAGATATACCAGAAACAACATGCACTAACTTACCTTCCACAGCCACACAAAGCCAAAACGTTACTATACCACCTGCCATCACACAATCTGCCGAACAAGTGATGAACACACAGTACAACAAATGGTGTGGCACCAATCCTACATTGCGAGATCCCCTGCCCAGACTAATTTTTAAAGACAACACTGTAGAAATATTACACACAATAAATGTCAACATAATACCGCAATTTTTAACCAAAGACAGTGACCTAGAGGACATCCATACTGTTATATATGCTGCCGAAGCAACCACACTCACACTTAACGGCCAAAAACTCCCAAAACAATCTATAGCCCGCACAACTGAAAGATCTAAACCTAAATGGCAAATACGAATTGAAAATAAAATTAGCACAATCAGAAAGGATCTGGCACACCTCGCGCAATACACCAACAATAACAACAGCTCAAAGCGCGTACACAGACAACAATTAATATACTCAAATCCAAGTCACCACAACAGACAATACCAGAAATAGCTGATACCCTTAAACAGAAGCTTGCAGTCTATGCAGCTAGACTCCGCAGATACAACGAGTCCAATGCCAGAAAGGATGCTAATAATCTTTTTCAGAAAAGTGAAAAACAGTTTTACCAAAAGATAGCAGCCGACAACCAGATAACAGCAATAGAACCTCCTAGTAAACAAGAGTTAACTGAGTTTTGGGGAAGCCTATGGTCAGAACCCAAAACACATAATGAAAACGCTCCATGGATCAGACAAGAAGAGGAAAAACATCAACATATAGTGGAGCAGGGAGACGTTATCCTTACACCAGAGGAAATAGCTGAAACCATAAAGCATACCCATAATTGGAAGTGCCCAGGCGTGGATAATGTGCAAAATTTCTGGTACAAGCAATTCAGTGCAACATACGAAATGCTTACGGACCAAATCAATAAAGCCATACTCCAACCGAATAGGCTTCCCAAATTCCTCACGCAAGGAATAACGTATATAAAACCCAAAAACGCAGACAACAAGAACCCTGCCAACTATCGCCCAATCACTTGTCTTCCCACCTTGTACAAGATCATAACCGCAACAATAGGCAGAAGAATTGAACAACACCTCACCCAGAACAACATCCTGACTGAAGAACAGAAAGGGTGTCGAAAGCAAAGCCAAGGTTGCAAGGAACAACTTATAATTGATAATGTCATCATGGAGCAAACCAGAAAAGAACATAGGAACCTTCATACCTGTTTCATCGACTATAAAAAAGCTTTCTTCTCTGTACCCCATAGCTGGCTAGCGAAAACTCTTCAAATATATAAAATCAACCCGGGGCTACGTGAGTTTCTTACAAGAACCATGGAGTCATGGCGAACCAGCATACATCTCAAAACCCAGGACGGCCTTATCAAGACGGATGAGCTTCACATAAGACGCGGCATCTTCCAGGGTGACTCTCTCAGTTCACTGTGGTTTTGTCTCTGTCTGAATCCGCTCTCCAACGCACTTAACAACACAAACTGCGGTTTCAACATTAGACACGACAGATTAAACCAACACAAAATCAATCATCTCCTCTATATGGATGATATAAAACTATATGCCGCCAATGAAGTACAACTGAAAGAGTTAATCAGAACAACAGAAGCTTGCTCGTCAGACGTCAGGATGGAATTCGGAATGAGTAAATGCAAGGTTCTCCACGTCAACAAAGGCCAATGGAAGGACCACCCCCAGCAGGAAACAGTAGCTGGCCAAACACTAAACAACATGAACAAGGACGAAACTTACAAGTACCTGGGCTTCAATCAAAACGTTAAAATAGACCACACACAAGTCAAGGCACAACTAACCCAAGAGTTCAGAGATCGCCTTATTAAGCTACTAAAAACCAAATTGAATTCCAGAAACCTTACAAAAGCCATTAACACATTTGCGATACCAGTCCTCACATACTCCTTCGGCATCATCAAGTGGTCACACACTGATATAGAAAACATCCACATCCTCATACGGACGGAACTCACGAAACACCGAATGTCACATCCAAACGCAAGCAGAGAAAGGCTCACCATAGACAGGAAACAAGGAGGCAGAGGGATTACAGATATACAGTCGCTTCGCACAAGACAGATAAAGACACTCAGACATTTCTTCCAAAACAAACAAACAAATTTACATCGAGCAATAGTAAAAGCAGACAAAAACTATACACCACTCAACCTATCATGTCCAGACCACGTCGCAGACACACACAATCCCACACAATCACAACAAGAAAAAATAAGCACCTGGTCGCAGAAACCACTCCATGGCAAACATAGATACCGTATTACGCAAGACCACATAAATGAAAAACAGTCATACACCTGGCTGCAGGATGGCCAGCTCTTTCCAGAAACTGAGGGGTTTATGCTTGCTATCCAGGACCAAGTTATTGCGACGAGAAACTACAAGAAATACGTAATTAAAGATCCATCCATAACAAACGATAACTGCAGAAAATGTCAACAACAAAAGGAAACAATAGACCACATAACAAGCGCATGCAAAACTCTCGCTGGAACTGAGTACCCGGCCAGACATAACTCAGCAGCCAAAATCATACATCAAGCATTAGCCACAAAAAACAAACTAATCGAAAACTCCGATCCATATTACAAGTATACACCAACATCAGTACTCGAAAACGATCACTACAAACTATACTGGGATGTTGAAATACACACAGATAAAACCATCAATGCAAACAGACCAGATATAGTATTTCAGATAAAGGCAGACAAAGTTACCTACTTAATAGATATTGCTATTCCCAATGATGTGAATGTTCAAAACACCTACGCTGGGAAAATATCTAAATACACTGACCTTGCCATAGAAGTGAAGCGAATTTGGAAACAAGATAAAGTTATTATTGTCCCCCTCATTATGTCGGTCTCAGGCCTCACACCGAACACATTTACACAACACCTACAACAGTTAGGACGAAAGTTTACATAAAATATTCCAAAAGTCTGTAATCCTTAAGACCTGTAATATAGTACGATCTTTCCTGAATTCCGATCAGTAATAATTCAGGTGTTGACTTGGCCTAGCCCGTCAACATTTGTCGTCACCGCAGTCATGCGAGAGAAGCTTGAAAAAACATAATAATAATAATAATATCCACCCCATCGGGTGCCGGTTTCGGAAGCCGGCGTTGGGCAAGGTGGCGGTGCTTCGGATTGCTCTGTTGACGACCCCCGCAATGACATGGACCGTTTTAGGTGGACGACGGAGCTCAAGGATGACCTACTGAGCTGCTACGAGAGCAGTAGCCCGCGCCGTAGGGGATACATGTCCCGCATGTATGAGAGGTGGTGTGAAATGCACCCAGAGCATAGCACGCTTACCTCTCAGAATTTGCGAGATTATGTATCGTACCTCCGGAGGCAGGGATATGTTCGTGCTCCAGCTCAGCCTGCCGCTTCGGCGGACGGAAGGCCTGTTAACCAGGCTGAAAGTTCACCGGTAAGGCCCGCTGAGAGGGAAATCGACCAAGTCGTCTCACCTGGGGATTTCAGAGACCGAAGGGCCTTGCATAACAACGGAAGGTCCTTGAAGCTGGCAGATTTGAAGAGAGAGGATGAGGTTGTGGGTGAACGTCTATCGGAGGCCTCTGACATTTGGAGCATCAATTGCGAAATTTACGCTGCGGCTCTGAGGCTAGCTAGACAGGGGAGAGTGAGAGACTCTCCTGTTGAGAGAGCACAGAGACGGGTGCGCCAAATGGAAGCGAAAATCCAGTTGGCTCGCCAGGAAGCATCCCGTATCCAGTGTGTGATGCAATATAGAGCGGCTGGGAAGCCTTTTACGCGCCGAGTGCGCCAGATAGCCTACGGGTTGAGGCGCGACCATCATACACTCAGTCAAGCGGTACTGGTTGTTGTCAAGCAACACTGTCTTGACAGGATACGGATGCTAATCGCTGCTAAGCGATCGCTGATGGCGCGGGCGAGAGGTCTGGAGCAGAACAGAATGTTCTACGAAAGACCTTCTCGCCTTTTCCAACAGCCGCCTCCAGCCATAGAGCAGCCGCCAACTGCTGATCGCGTGGAGGCCTTTTGGAGGGACATTTACGAACAACCCAAACCTCTCTCAGCAGACACTCCGGCCTTGGCGCAGTTTGAGCCCGTTTGTAGGAGGACTCCTAACTTGAATGTACTGTGTCACCCGATAAACACGGAAGAAATTCTTGACGCCTTACGAGGCGCAAAGAATTTCGCAGCTCCTGGCCCGGATGGCATAAACACCTACTGGTGGAAAAAATTCCGCAGTTGCCACCGGCATTTAGCTAGAGCTTTTAACTCGTGGCTAAATCAGGAGCAGCCAATTCCGGCTTGGTTTGTCGAGGGTCGAACCGTGCTTCTCCCGAAGACCGGAGATTTGTCTGATCCCAAAAACTACAGGCCAATAACATGTCTGAACGCGTGTTACAAGCTCTTCACCAGAATCTTGTACATGCGCATCCTTCAAGCTGTGAATCCTGTATTTCTCGACGTGTATGAACAGAGAGGGTCAAAGAAAGGAGTAGCTGGCTGCAAGGAGAACCTGTTGATTGACCGATGTGTCACGCAGGACTCTGTGCAGTACAAGCGGAACCTTTCTATGGCCTGGATTGACTATCGCAAGGCATTCGACAGCACGTCTCATGAGCTCATTGTGCGGCTGTTGGAATGTCTTTCGGTGGATAATCAGATAGTGGGGTGCATCAAACAACTGATGCCACTCTGGAAGACCCGGTTCACCATAACATCAGGTGAAACTCGGGTTCAGACAGAGTTGGTGTCATTGAAAAGAGGTGTCTTCCAAGGAGACTCCTTGAGTCCCTTGCTCTTTTGCATGTCACTTTTGCCTCTGTCCATAGCGCTGAGAAATACTAAAGGATACAGCTGTGGCACGCCCAATAACCGGAGGCACAAGGTCACCCATCTGTTTTATATGGATGACCTAAAACTTTATGCCTCCGGCCAACGCGAACTACAACAATCGCTGAGGGTGGTGCAGGAGTACAGTCATGCTATCGGAATGGAGTTCGGGACAGACAAATGTGCATTGGTTCATCTCAAGAAAGGACGAAGCGGAGATAGTGGAGATGAGGAACAGCTCGTTGATGGGAGCATCTTGCGACAACTGCATGCCGGAGACACTTATACCTACCTTGGAGTGGCGCAGCGTCATGTCCAAGAGGCAACATTGGTTCAAGAGTGTCTCCGCCGCAAGTATTTGCACCGACTCCGGCAGATCTGGTCGTCAGAACTGTCCGGCAAGAACAAAGTCGCTGCCACAAACATGCTTGCGGTCCCATTGTTATTATACACCTTTGGTGCTATACACTGGAAAGTGAGCGAGCTGAAGGAAATCGACACGAAGACCCGCAAAAGGATGAATATGGAGAGAAGCCTGCATCCTAAGTCCTCTGTCCCGCGAATATACCTCCCGCGACACCTGGGAGGGCGTGGACTATTGAGTTTGGAGCGTCTGCACAACAGAGTAGTACTGGCCACTGCCTGCTATGTAACGAACAGCACCGATCCCCTGATCCGCTTCGTGCGAGAGCACGAGAATGCGGGAAAAGGAGCCTTTCTTTTGAGCGCAGCGAAACGAGCAGCCGAGGAGCTCAGCCTCACACTCGGAGGTGTCAGCAGTCCATTACGGAACTTGCTCCCGCAGAATTAAAAGCCCACATTAAAACTGCCGAAGTCGACTTCCTCTTAAGACTTCATAAAGATAAGCCAATGCATGGAATCTTCTACAAACATCTAGAAGAGCATGGCTTGTCTGAGCAGTTGACCTTCTCTTTCCTAAGGTCTAGTGGGTTGAAGTCGGAGACTGAGGGCTTTATAATGGCTTGCCAAGACGGTGTCTTCAACACCTTGGTATACCGTAAAAGGGTTATGGGTGTAGATGTACCCGACACCCATTGTAGAGCTTGCCGACAGGCGCCAGAGACGCTTATGCATCTCTTGTCGGCGTGTAAGACGTACGCTGGGACGGCTTACGTCCATCGGCACAACGCGGCTCTACGAGTGCTCTACTATCATTTGAGGCACTCATACGGTATCGATGAGACACCGGTGCTGCCATACGCTCCAGGGGATATAGAGTCCGTTGTGGAGAACGAGAGATGCCGGATTTACTGGAACTACTCGTTCCCCACGCTCGAGCTTGTACAGGCAAACAAGCCCGACATAGTCCTTCTCGACCACCAACAGAAGACGATGTTCGTTATTGAGTTTTCGGCGCCTGCCGAAGTGAACATCGTCTCTAAGGAGGAGGAAAAGCGGACCAAATATCAGGAGTTGCTCGGACAACTTCGCAGGCTCTGGCCAGACTACACTGTAAGTCTGCTGGTTATGGTCATTGGATCCCTAGGTGGAATGAGGAATACGCTGCTCTATGCACTGCGCAAAATACCGGTGTGCCGTGCGGCGGCGCACATCTTAGCCGCCAGAATGCAGAAGGCAGTCATCCTTGGGTCCCTTCGTCTACTTAGGGCGCACGATTCGCGGACCCAGTGATTGCTCACCTCACGGTGTGAGGAGTAGTCATTGGGTAATGGAACAGCAGCTCGGTGTGTCGGAGCCCGTGCTGCACTTTTTTGTTTATAACATATATACATCCACCCCATCGGGTGCTAGAACGTTGACGTTCGTTTGGGGGCTTAGCAAGTGACTTTTCGATAGGCGAGCTATGTCGGTGGATGGCTCATCGTGGGCTTTATTGCCACTGCAGAGCTATGACACTGGCAGGGTTCTTGGTCGAAAGGTCACTTCAACAAAGGCTAGCACACTCAGGAAGCTAGGTGTTCGGTAGATCTTACTTACCCTACCTAGCACCAAGCTCTTTTCCCCAAGCTATCCCGACTTCGATCAGATAGGGGTTTGGCAAACCCGGGGAAATATGCCACGGAGGACTGAGCGCCGGTCCTTCCGTCAAACACCGTTATTGCGCCCCACACTTCAACGACTTCAGCAGGGCGTGGCTGGGGAACGTCGTGGGGGGTAAGCAACCGGGGGGCTTGCCTTAACCGGCCGGCCCGTGAGGAGAAAGCCTCAACAAAACCCGACAGTAAAGTCGCAAATCCTCCGGAGCACCTTGGGCCAACTTCGGAGTAAATATAAGTCCCTTCTCTCCTGGAATGGGCGTCACCCGGGAGAGCGACATTTAGATCGTCCCTACTCGTGGGAACACGATGCATAGAGTTACTCCCAAAAATAACCACTGACGGCCTAGGGTACGTCGATTAAACTCACCCGAACCCCAACCCCAAACCGAACAACCCATAGAATGCAACCCAGCTGCGGATGTTTTGCCGGCACAGCCGGCAACCACCAAGGCTGGTAAACCCAGAGAGCGCTTACAGTGGACCACTGAAATCAACAAATCTGTAATGCGCTGTTACTATATTGCCACAAAACTAGAAACCATTTCTACAGGATACAGACATGAGCTGCACAGACTATTCTTAGCACAATACCCACACCATGCAGAACGTGTGACTGAACAAAGACTCATTGACCAAAAACGAGTCATAACTAAAAATAACCGCCTTACACCTCAAGAGCTTCAAGTGATAAAGATGGTTGTATCCAATGAAATAAATACAGTCCATCCGAATGACTCGCAGAGCTCAAACACAACCACAACCAACAACACTAGCGTACACTCAGAGATAGATCCAGAACGTGAGCATACACCAGATATACCAGACACCACTGTTCTACCTAATGATTCGTTAGCCACTGAATCAACAGAAGGACAGACGGTTCATACCTGCAATAACCAACCTCCAAACACAGACATAACCAATAACACCAACATACACTTGGAAATAGATCCAGAACATGACCATACAATAGATACACCAGAAACAACGTCTACTAACGTACCTTCCACAGCCACACAAAGCCAAAACATTAGTCTACCTCCTTCCATCACAGAATCTGCTGAACAAGTGATGAACATACAATATAACAAATGGTGTGGCACCAATCCTGCACTGCGAGATCCCCTGCCCAGACTAATTTTCAAGAACAACACTCGACAAATATTAAACACAATAAATTCCAATATAATACCACACTTCTTAACAAACGACAGTAACCTAGAGGACATCCATACCATTATATATGCTGCCGCAGCAACCACAATCATAGTTAATGGACAAAAACTTCTAAAACGATCTAAAGACCACATAAACAAAAGATCTAAACCTAAATGGCAAATCACGATAGAAAATAAAATTAGCACAATCAGAAAGGATCTCGCATACCTCACGCAATATACCAACAATAGCAACCTCTCAAAACGCATACAGGCAACAATAAACAGACTCAAATCTAAATCACCGCAACAAACAATACCCGAAATATCCGACACACTCAAACAGAAACTTGCAGTTTTTGCAGCTAGACTTCGCAGATACAACGAATCCAACGACAGAAAGAATGCTAACAATCTTTTTCAAAAGAGCGAAAAGCAGTTTTACCAAAAGATGACATCCAGTAATCAAATAACAGCAACAGAACCTCCAAGTAGACAAGAATTAACCGAGTTCTGGTGAAGTCTATGGTCCGAATCCAAAACCCATAATGAAAACGCTCCATGGATCAAACAAGAAGAGAAAAAACAACAACACATACCGGAACAGGGAGACGTTATCCTTACACCACAGGAAATAGCCGAGACAATAAGACACACCCATAATTGGAAGTGCCCAGACGTAGACAACGTGCAAAATTTCTGGTATAAGCAGTTTAGTGCAACATATGAAATGCTCACAGATCAAATCAATAAGGCCATACTCCAACCTGATAGGCTGCCCAAATTCCTCACACAAGTAATAACGTATATAAAACCAAAAAACGCAGATACCAAGAACCCTACCAATTACCGCCCGATCACTTGTCTCCCAACCTTGTACAAGATCATTACCGCAACAATAGGCGAAAGGATTGAACAACACCTCAATCAAAACAACATCCTGACTGAAGAGCAGAAAGGATGCAGAAAACAAAGCCAAGGTTGCAAAGAGCAACTTATAATTGATAGTGTGATAATGGAGCAAGCTAGAAAAGAACACAGAAATCTTCATACCTGTTTCATCGATTATAAAAAAGCTTTTGACTCTGTACCCCATAGTTGGCTAATGAAAACTCTTCAAATATACAAAATTAACCCAGCCCTTCGTCAGTTCCTTTCAAGAACCATGGAGACATGGCGAACCAACATACATCTTAAAACTCAGGACGGCCATATCCAAACGGAGGAGCTACACATAAGACGCGGTATCTTCCAGGGTGATTCACTCAGTTCACTGTGGTTCTGTCTTTGTTTAAATCCGCTCTCTAACGCACTTAACAACACAAATTATGGTTGCAACATCAGACACCAGAAAGTTAACCAACACAGAATAAATCATCTTCTCTACATGGATGATATAAAACTATATGCAGCCACTGAAGTGCAACTGAAGGAATTGCTCAGAATAACGGAAGTCTGTACGTCAGACGTCCGGATGGAATTCGGAATGAGCAAATGCAAGGTGCTTCACATCCAAAAAGGCCAATGGAAGAACCATTCCGAACAGGAAACATTAACTGGCCAAACGCTGGACAACATGGACAAGGACGAAACGTACAAGTACCTGGGCTTCAATCAGAACATTAAGATCGATCACTCAGAAGTCAAGGCTCAACTAACACAAGAGTTTAAAGACCTCCTCGTTAGACTACTAAAAACAAAATTGAATTCCAAAAATCTTACAAAGGCAATTAACATATTTGCGATACCGGTCCTCACATACTCCTTTTGGTATCGTCAAGTGGTCGCACACTGATATTGAAAACATTAACATCCTCATACGAACGGAACTGACAAAGCACCGAATGGCACATCCGAAAGCGTGCAAGGAAAGGCTTACCATAGTCAGAAAACAAGGGGGTAGAGGAATTATAGACATACAGTCACTGGATAGTATACAGTCACTTCACACAAGACAAATAAAAACGCTCAGAGACTTTTTCCAAAGCAAACAGACAAACTTACATAGGTCAATAGTAAAAGCAGATAAAAACTATACTCCACTCACCCTATCATCCCCAGATCACTCAGCAGACACACACAATCACATGGAATCACAACAACAAAAAATAAACACCTGGTCACAAAAAGCACTCCATGGCAAGCACAGATACCGCGTTACACAAGAGCACATTAATGAAAAACAATCATACACCTGGCTGCAGGATGGCCAACTCTTTCCAGAAACTGAGGGTTTTATGCTTGCTATCCAGGACCAAGTAATTGCGACAAGGAATTACATGAAATACATTATGAAAGATACATCCATAACCGACAACAATTGCAGAAAGTGCCACCAACAGAAAGAAACGATAGACCATATAACAAGCTCATGCAAAACTCTCGCTGGAACCGAGTACACAGCTAGACATAACTCTACAGCCAGTCATACACCAAGCACTAGCCACAACAAACAAGCTAATAGAAAACACAGATCCATATTACAATTACACACCGACATCAGTACTCGAAAATAATGAATACAAACTATACTGGGACGTTGAGATACATACAGATAAGACTATCCCGGCAAATCGGCCAGATATAGTTTTCCAGTCGAAGGCAGACAGAGTTACCTATTTGATAGATATTGCTATTCCCAACGATACGAATGTCCAAAACGCCTACGAAGATATCTAAATACACTGACCTTGCGATAGAAATAAAACGACTTTGGAAGCAAAACAAAGTTACTATTGTCCCCCTAATTATGTCTGTCACAGGCCTCACACCAAACACATTTACACCACACTTAAAACAATTGGGCCTGGACGAAAGGTTACACAAAATATTTCAAAAGTCTGTAATCCTGAAGACCTGCCATATTGTACGATCCTTCCTAAATTCCGATCCGTAATGTATCAAGTGTTGACTTGGCATAGCCCGTCAACATCTGTTGCTACCGCAGTCATGCGAGAGAAACTTGAAAAATCAGAATAATAATAATGATAACCCCCATCGGGTGCCGCGAGGGGTTGCTAGCTCCCCTCAGTGGCACCTCCCCAAGGTGGCGGATAGGGGAACGCCTCCCAGATATGGGTGGTACCGGGGAAATCAAATACCCGGGGCGGACCAAAACTAGCACGGTGGAATAGCGTCTGCATCCAGACGATCGGCTATTCCTCAACAACTAGGACACGACGGATCTCCATGTGAGGAGCGGTACTCCGACAGCGTCTGACTCCATATTAGGGGCGGCTGATAATACACCCGCAGGAAGCCACCCAACATCCGTAGGCTATCCGGTGCGTGGCGACACCGCAGTGTATACCGAAGCCCAAGGATGTAATCCAGCCGGCAACCTTCGCAGGTGCATCCTCAGGAGGCAATTTGGACGGCTGCCTCCGGAAATGTCGTCTGGGGGCCCTAAGGCCAACCACCTGACGGGCCCTATCTTCGGGTTCGACCACCCCGGAAGAAAAGCACCCACACCGAGCCGGTTTCGGAAGCCGGCGGTGGGCAAGGTGGCGGTGCTTCGAATTGCCCTGTTGACGACCCCCGCAATGACATGGACCGTTTTAGGTGGACGACGGAGCTCAGGGATGACCTACTGAGCTGCTACGAAAGCAGTAGCCCGCGCCGTAGGGGATACATGTCCCGCATGTATGAGAGGTGGTGTGAAATGCACCCAGAGCATAGCACGCTTACCTCTCAGAATTTGCGAGATTATGTATCGTACCTCCGGAGGCAGGGATATGTTCGTGCTCCAGCTCAGCCTGCCCCTTCGGTGGACAGAAGGCCTGTTAACCAGGCTGAAAGTTCACCGGTAAGGTCCGCTGAGAGGGAAATCGACCAAGTCGTCTCACCTGGGGATTTCAGAGACCGAAGGACCTTGCATAACAACGGAAGGTCCTTGAAGCTGACTGATTTGAAGAGAGAGGATGAGGTTGTGGGTGAACGTCTATCGGAGCCCTCTGACATTTGGAGCATCAATTGCGAAATTTACGCTGCGGCTCTGAGGCTAGCTAGACAGGGGAGAGTGAGAGACTCTCCTGTTGAGAGAGCACAGAGACGGGTGCGCCAAATGGAAGCGAAAATCCAGTTGGCTCGCCAGGAAGCATCCCGTATCCAGTGTGTTATGGAATATAGAGCGGCTGGGAAGCCTTTTACGCGACGAGTGCGCCAGATAGCCTACGGGTTGAGGCGCGACCATCATACACTCAGTCAAGCGGTACTGGTTGTTGTCAAGCAACACTGTCTTGACAGGATACGGATGCTAATCGCTGCTAAGCGATCGTTGGTGGCGCGGGCGAGAGGTCTGGAGCAGAACAGAATGTTCTACGAAAGGCCTTCTCGCCTTTTCCAACAGCCGCCTCCAGCCATAGAGCAGCCGCCAACTGCTGATCGCGTGGAGGCCTTTTGGAGGGACATTTACGAACAACCCAAACCTCTCTCAGCAGGCACTCCGGCCTTGGCGCAGTTCGAGTCCGTTTGTAGGAGGACTCCTAACTTGAATGTACTGCGTCACCCGATAAACACGGAAGAAATCTTGACGCCTTACGAGGCGCAAAGAATTTCGCAGCTCCTGGCCCGGATGGCATAAACACCTACTGGTGGAAAAAATTCCCCAGTTGCCACCGGCATTTAGCTAGAGTTTTTAACTCGTGGCTAAATCAGGAGCAGCCAATTCCGGCTTGGTTTGTCGAGGGTCGAACCGTGCTTCTCCCGAAGACCGGAGATTTGTCTGATCCCAAAAACTACAGGCCAATAACATGTCTGAACGCGTGTTACAAGCTCTTCACCAGAATCTTGTACATGCGTATCCTTCAAGCTGTGAATCCTGTATTTCTCGACGTGTATGAACAGAGAGGGTCAAAGAAAGGAGTAGCTGGCTGCAAGGAGAACCTGTTGATTGACCGATGTGTCACGCAGGACTCTGTGCAGTACACGCGAAACCTTTCTATGGCCTGGATTGACTATCGCAAGGCATTCGACAGTACGTCTCATGAGCTCATTGTGCGGCTGTTGGAATGTCTTTCGGTGGATAATCAGATAGTGGGATGCATCAAACAACTGATGCCACTCTGGAAGACCCGGTTCACTATAACATCATGTGAAACCCGGGTTCAGAGTTGGTGTCATTGAAAAGAGGTGTCTTCCAAGGAAACTCCTTGAGTCCCTTGCTCTTTTGCATCTCACTTTTGCCTCTGTCCATAGCGCTGAGAAATACTAAAGGATACAGCTGTGGCACGCCCAATAACCGGAGGCACAAGGTCACCCATCTGTTTTATATGGATGACCCAAAACTTTATGCCTCCGGCCAACGCGAACTGCAACAATCGCTGAGGGTGATGCAGGAGTACAGTCATGCTATCGGAATGGAGTTCGGGACAGACAAATGTGCATTGGTTCATCTCAAGAAAGGACGAAGCGGAGAGAGTGAAGATGAGGAACAGCTCGTTGATGGGAGCATCTTGCGACAACTGCATGCCGGAGATACTTATACCTACCTTGGAGTGGCGCAGCGTCATGTCCAAGAGGCAGCATTGGTTAAAGAGTGTCTCCGCCGCAAGTATTTGCACCGACTCCGGCAGATCTGGTCGTCAGAACTGTCCGGCAAGAACAAAGTCGCTGCCACAAACATGCTTGCGGTCCCATTGTTATTATACACCTTTGGTGCTATACACTGGAAAGTGAACGAGCTGAAGGAAATCGACACGAAGACCCGCAAAAGGATTAATATGGAGAGAAGCCTGCATCCTAAGTCCTCTGTCCCGCGAATATACCTCCCGCGACACCTGGGAGGGCGTGGACTATTGAGTTTGGAGCGTCTGCACAACAGAGTAGTACTGGCCACTGCCTGCTATGTAACGAACAGCACCGATCCCCTGATCCGCTTCGTGCGAGAGCACGAGAATGCGGGAAAAGGAGCCTTTCTTTTTAGCGCAGCGAAACGAGCAGCCGAGGAGCTCAGCCTCACACTCGACTTGGAGGTGTCAGCAGTCCATTACGGAACTTGCTCCCGCAGAATTAAAATCCCACATTAAAACTGCCGAAGTCGACTTCCTCTTAAGACTTCATAAAGATAAGCCAATGCATGGAATCTTCTACAAACATCTAGAAGAGCATGACTTGTCTGAGCAGTTGACCTTCTCTTTCCTAAGGTCTAGTGGGTTGAAGTTGGAGACTGAGGGCTTTATAATGGCTTGCCAAGACGGTGTCTTCAACACCTTGGTGTATCGTATAAGGGTTATGGGTGTAGATGTACCCGCCACCCATTGTAGAGCTTGCCGACAGGCGCCAGAGACGCTTATGCATCTCTTGTCGGCGTGTAAGACGTACGCTGGGACGGCTTACGTCCATCGGCACAACGCGGCTCTACGAGTGCTCTACTATCATTTAAGGCACTCATACGGTATCGATGAGACACCGGTGCTGCCATACGCTCCAGGGGATATAGAGTCCGTTGTGGAGAACGAGAGATGCCGGATTTACTGGAATTACTCGTTCCCCACGCTCGAGCTTGTACAGGCAAACAAGCCCGACATAGTCCTTCTCGACCACCAACAGAAGACGATGTTCTTCGTTATTGAGTTTTCGGCGCCTGCCGAGGTGAACATCGTCTCTAAGGAGGAGGAAAAGCGGACCAAATATCAGGAGTTGCTCGGACAACTTCGCAGGCTCTGGCCAGACTACACTGTAAGTCTGCTGGTTATGGTCATTGGATCCCTAGGTGGAATGAGGAATACGCTGCTCTCTGCACTGCGCAAAATACCGGTGTGCCGTGCGGCGGCGCAGATCTTAGCCGCCAGAATGCAGAAGGCAGTCATCCTTGGGTCCCTTCGTCTACTTAGGGCGCACGATTCGCGGACCCAGTGATTGCTCACCTCACGGTGTGAGGAGTAGTCATTGGGTAATGGAACAGCAGCTCGGTGTGTCGGAGCCCGGGCTGCACTTTTTGTTTTTTGAAATACATAATAACCCCCATCGGGTGCTAGAACGTTGACGTTCGTTTGGGGGCTTAGCAAGTGACTTTTCGATAGGCGAGCTATGTCGGTGGATGGCTCATCGTGGGCTTTATTGCCACTGCAGAGCTATGACACTGGCAGGGTTCTTGGTCGAAAGGTCACTTCAACCAAGGCTAGCACACTCAGGAAGCTAGGTGTTCGGTAGATCTTACTTACCCTACCTAGCACCAAGCTCTTTTCCCCAAGCTATCCGGACTTCGATCAGATAGGGGTTTGGCAAACCCGGGGAAATATGCCACGGAGGACTGAGCGCCGGTCCTTCCGTCAAACACCGTTATTGCGCCCCACACTCCAACGACTTCAGCAGGGCGTGGCTGAGGAACGTCGTGAGGGGTAAGCAACCGGGGGCTTGCCTTAACCGGCCGGCCCGTGAGGAGAAAGCCTCAACAAAACCCGACAGTAAAGTCGCAAATCCTCCGGAGCACCTTGGGCCAACTTCGGAGTAAATATAAGTCCCTTCTCTCCTGGAATGGGCGTCACCCGGGAGAGCGACATTTAGATCGTCCCTACTCGTGGGAACACGATGCATAGAGTTACTTCCAAAAATAACCACCGACGGCCTAGGGTACGTCGATTAAACTCACCCGAACCCCAGCCCCAAACCGAAAAACCCATAGAACGCAACCCAGCTGCGGATGTTTTGCCGGCACAGCCGGCAACCACCAAAGCCGGTAAACCCAGACAGCGCTTACAGTGGACCACTGAAATCAACAAATCTGTGATGCGCTGTTACTATATTGCCACAAAACTAGAAACCATTTCTACAGGATACAGACATGAGCTGCACAGACTAGTCTTAGCACAATACCCACACCTTGCAGAATGTGTGACTGAACAAAGACTCACTGACCAAAAACGAGTCATGACTAAAAACAACCGCCTTACACCTTAAGAGCTTCAAGTGATAAAGATGGTTGTATCCAATGAAATAAATACTGTCCATCCGAATGACTCGCAGAGCTCAAACCCAACCACAACCAACAACACTAGCGTACACTCAGAGATAGATCCAGAACGTGAGCATACACCAGATATACCAGACACCACTGTTCTACCTAATGATTCGTTAGCCACTGAATCAACAGAAGGACAGACCGTTCATACCTGCAATAACCAACCTCCAAACACAGAAATAACCAATAACACCAACATACACTTGGAAATAGATCCAGAACATGACCATACAATAGATACACCAGAAACAACGTCTACTAACGTACCTTCCACAGCCACACAAAGCCAAAACATTAGTCTACCTCCTTCCATCACAGAATCTGCTGAACAAGTGATAAACATACAATATAACAAATGGTGTGGCACCAATCCTGCACTGCGAGATCCCCTGCCCAGACTAATTTTCAAGAACAACACTCGACAAATATTAAACACAATAAATTCCAATATAATACCACACTTCTTAACAAACGACAGTAACCTAGAGGACATCCATACCGTTATATAGGCTGCCGCAGCAACCACAATCATAGTTATTGGACAAAAACTTCTAAAACGATCTAAAGACCACATAAACAAAAGATCTAAACCTAAATGGCAAATTAGGATAGAAAATAAAATTAGCACAATCAGAAAGGATCTCGCACACCTCACGCAATATACCAACAATAGCAACCTCTCAAAACGCATACAGGCAACAATAAACAGACTCAAATCTAAATCACCGCAACAAACAGTACCCGAAATATCCGACACACTCAAACAGAAACTTGCAGTTTATGCAGCTAGACTTCGCAGATACAACGAATCCAACGACAGAAAGGATGCTAACAATCTTTTTCAAAAGAGTGAAAAGCAGTTTTACCAAAAGATGACATCCAATAATCAAATAACAGCAACAGAACCTCCAGGTAGACAAGAATTAACCGAGTTCTGGGGAAGTCTATGGTCAGAACCCAAAACCCATAATGAAAACGCTCCATGGATCAAACAAGAAGAGAAAAAACAACAACACATACCGGAACAGGGAGACGTTATCCTTACACCACAGGAAATAGCCGAGACAATAAGACACACCCATAATTGGAAGTGCCCAGGCGTAGACAACGTGCAAAATTTCTGGTATAAGCAATTTAGTGCAACATATGAAATGCTCACAGATCAAATCAATAAGGCCATACTCCAACCTGATAGGCTGCCCAAATTCCTCACACAAGGAATAACGTAGGTATATAAAACCAAAAAACGCTGATACCAAGAACCCTGCCAATTACCGCCCGATCACTTGTCTCCCAACCTTGTACAAGATCATTACCGCAACAATAGGCAAAAGGATTGAACATCACCTCAATCAAAACAACATCTTGACTGAAGAGCAGAAAGGATGCAGAAAACAAAGCCAAGGTTGCAAAGAGCAACTTATAATTGATAGTGTGATAATGGAGCAAGCTAGAAAAGAACACAGAAATCTTCATACCTGTTTCATCGATTATAAAAAAGCTTTTGACTCTGTACCCCATAGTTGGCTAATGAAAACTCTTCAAATATACAAAATTAACCCAGCCCTTCGTCAGTTCCTTTCAAGAACCATGGAGACATGGCGAAGCAACATACATCTTAAAACTCAGGACGGCCATATCCAAACGGAGGAGCTACACATAAGACGCGGTATCTTCCAGGGTGATTCACTCAGTTCACTGTGGTTCTGTCTTTGTTTAAATCCGCTCTCTAACGCACTTA
Source organism: Callosobruchus maculatus (assembly GCA_951848785.1). Lineage (NCBI taxonomy): Eukaryota > Metazoa > Arthropoda > Insecta > Coleoptera > Chrysomelidae > Callosobruchus > Callosobruchus maculatus. The sequence goes on along the minus strand of CATOUR010000026.1, from coordinate 6,124,446 downwards.
ACAACACAAATTATGGTTTCAACATCAGACACCAGAAAGTTAACCAACACAGAATAAATCATCTTCTCTACATGGATGATATAAAACTATATGCAGCCACTGAAGTGCAACTGAAGGAATTGCTCAGAATAACAGAAGTCTGTACGTCAGACGTCCGGATGGAATTCGGAATGAGCAAATGCAAGGTGCTCCACATCCAAAAAGGCCAATGGAAGAACCATTCCGAACAGGAAACATTAACTGGCCAAACGCTGGACAACATGGACAAGGACGAAACGTACAAGTACCTGGGCTTCAATCAGAACATTAAGATCGATCACTCAGAAGTCAAGTTTAAAGACCGCCTCGTTAGACTACTAAAAACAAAATTGAATTCCAAAAATCTTACAAAAGCAATTAACACATTTGCGATACCGGTCCTCACATACTCCTTTGGTATCGTCAAGCGGTCGCACACTGATATTGAAAACATCAACATCCTCATACGAACGGAACTGACAAAGCACCGAATGGCACATCCGAAAGCGTGCAAGGAAAGGCTTACCATAGACAGAAAACAAGGGGGTAGAGGAATTATAGACATACAGTCACTTCACACAAGACAAATAAAAACGCTCAGAGACTTTTTCCAAAGCAAACAAACAAACTTACATAGGTCAATAGTAAAAGCATATAAAAACTATACTCCACTCACCCTATCATCCCCAGATCACTCAGCAGACACACACAATCACAAGGAATCACAACAACAAAAAATAAACACCTGGTCACAAAAAGCACTCCATGGCAAGCACAGATACTGCGTTACACAAGAGCACATTAATGAAAAACAATCATACACCTGGCTGCAGGATGGCCAACTCTTTCCAGAAACTGAGGGTTTTATGCTTGCTATCCAGGACCAAGTAATTGCGACAAGGAATTACATGAAATACATTATGAAAGATACATCCATAACCGACGACAATTGCAGAAAGTGCCACCAACAGAAAGAAACGATAGACCATATAACAAGCTCATGCAAAACTCTCGCTGGAACCGAGTACACAGCTAGACATAACTCTGCAGCCAAAGTCATACACCAAGCACTAGCCACAACAAACAAGCTAATAGAAAACACAGATCCATATTACAATTACACACCGACATCAGTACTCGAAAATAATGAATACCAACTATACTGGGACGTTGAGATACATACAGATAAGACTATCCCGGCAAATCGGCCAGATATAGTTTTCCAGTCGAAGGCAGACAGAGTTACCTATTTGATAGATATTGCTATTCCCAACGATACGAATGTCCAAAACGCCTACGCTGGGAAGATATCTAAATACACTGACCTTGCGATAGAAATAAAACGACTTTGGAAGCAAAACAAAGTTACTATTGTCCCCCTAATTATGTCTGTCACAGGCCTCACACCAAACACATTTACACCACACTTAAAACAATTGGGCCTGGTCGAAAGGTGACACACAATATTTCAAAAGTCTGTAATCCTGAAGACCTGCAATATTGTACGACCCTTCCTAAATTCCGATCCGTAATGTATCAGGTGTTGACTTGGCATAGCCCGTCAACATCTGTTGCTGCCGCAGTCATGCGAGAGAAACTTGAAAAATCAGAATAATAATAAAATATATAAAATAAACCCAGGCATTCGTCGGTTTCCTACAAGAACCATGGAGACATGGCGAACCAACATACACCTCAAAACTCAGGACGGCTATATCCAAACGGAGGAGCTAAACCTACGACGCGGCATCTTCCAGGGTGACTCTCTCAGTTCACTATGGTTCTGCCTCTGTCTAAATCCGCTTTCCAGTGCACTTAACAGCACAAACTATGGTTTCAACATCAGACACCAGAAAGCAAATTAACACAGAATCAACCATCTCCTCTACATGGACGATATAAAACTATATGCTGCCACCGATGTGCAACTGAGAGAATTACTCAGAATAACAGAGGTTTGTACGTCAGATGTCAGGATGGAGTTCGGGATGAGCAAATGCAAGGTGCTACACATAAACAAAGGCCAATGGAAGAACCATCCCGAACAGGAAGTAGTAACCGGCCAGACGTTGGATAACATGGACAAGGAAGAAACGTACAGGTACCTGGGTTTCAATCAGAGTGTTAAGATAGACCACACACAAATCAAAGCAAAACTTAGACAAGTGTTTAGAGACCGCCTCATTAAGCTTCTGAAAACAAAACTGAATTCTAGAAACCTTACAAAAGCTATTAATACATTTGCAATATCAATCCTCATGTATTCATTTGGCATCATCAAGTGGTCGCACACTGACATAGAAAACATCCATATACTCATACGAACAGAACTTACGAAACACAGAATGTCACACCCCAACGCGTGCAAGGAAAGGCTCACCATAGACAGAAAACAGGGAGGCAGAGGAATTATAGGCATACAGTCACTTCACTCAAGACAAATAAAGACACTCAGACATTTTTTCCAAAGCAAACAGACAAACCTACATAGATCAATAGTCAAAGCAGACAAAAACTATACACCACTTAACCTCTCTTGTCCAGATCACGCAACAGACACATACAATCACATCCAATCACAACAAGAAAAAATAAACACCTGGTCGCAGAAAGCACGTCACGGCAAACATAGGTACCGTGTCACACAAGACCATATTAACGAAAAACAGTCATACACCTGGCTGCATGATGGCCAGCTGTTCCCAGAAACGGAGGGCTTCATGCTTGCCATTCAAGACCAAGTGATTGCGACACAAAACTACAAAAAATATGTAATTAAAGATCCATCCATAACAGACGATAACTGCAGAAAATGTCACCAACAAAAGGAAACAATAGATCACATAACAAGCGGGTGCAAAACTCTTGCTGGTACCGAGTACACAGCCAGACATAACTCTGCAGCCAAGGTCATACACCAAGCGCTAGCCACAACGAACAAACTAATAGAAAACACAGACCCATATTATAATTACACTCCGACATCAGTACTTGAAAACGATCAATACAAACTATACTGGGACGTTGAAATACATACAGACAAGACTATCCCAGCCAATAGACCAGATATAGTTTTCCAGTCAAAGCTCGATAAAGTTATATACCTGATAGACATTGCTATTCCCCATGGTGTGAATATACAAAGCACCTACGCTGGGAAAATATCTAAGTACACGGTCCTTGCCATGGAAATAAAACGCCTTTGGAAGCAGGACAAAGTTACTATTGTTCCCCTCATTATGTCAGTCTCAGGCCTTACACCAAACCCATTTACACCACACCTACAACAGTTAGGCCTGGACGAACGGTTACACAAAACATTCCAAAAGTCTGTAATTCTGAAGACCTGTAACATCGTACGATCCTTCCTAAATTCAGATCAGTAATAGTTCAGGTGTTGACTTGGCACAGCCCGTCAACATTTGTTGCTACCGCAGTCATGCGAGAGAAACTTGGAAAAAATAATAATAATAATAAGCTTTTTTGCCCAACAGTGTAAACCATTTACAGAGCAATTTTGATTAAAAAGAAATTAATAACGCCTAAAAACAAAACCAAACAAAATTCGAGTTGCAATATTGTGCTAAATAATTGGTGCATATATATTGAAATTAGTGATTTGCTTAAATTCATAAAATTTACAAAATTTTAATGGTAAACAGTACAGATCACTCACAGTTTTTAATAAAAAGGAAATATTTAATACTAAGACATTAAAAACAAACAAAATTTAAGTTACATTATAGTGCTAAAAATTGACATATCGTAATAAAAGATTTGCCAAACTACATAAAGTTCACATAATCTTAACTATAAACCATATAAACTATTTACATTAATTTTAACTAAAAAGAAATTAATTAATCATGCCAATGATAAAAAACAAATTTGCAATGCAGTGCGCAATAACCGATGCATACAACAAAACATATTCTAATAAATAAATATTTGCCAACAAACATACAATACACAGTATCTTAAAGGTAAGCATTTGCCATATCTTTTAATTCGGTGATGCTACATGAAAATATATTGCATACTGACGACAATTTGTTAGCATTGACACACATAAAATTTATAGGTGCTTTTGACATTAAATTAGTCTGAGCTCTATTGCATAGAAATGTTACGTTATTTCTTGAATTAATTCTGGGTATCTGCAGATTTAGTTGTGATAGAAGGACAGAACAGTCAATAGCACCATTCAAAAGTTTATAGATAAATATGACTGCTGCCTGACTCCTAAGACTGCTTAGTGAACGTAGACCGAACCTACCCAGTAACTCAGAATGATCAAAGCCTCTGGGGGGATAAATACCATCAATTTTGTAGCACAGATATTTTAAAAACTTTTTTTGTACATTCTCCACAGCAATGTTGTATGCGTTATATCTAGGATTCCAAACGATGGAGCCATATTCCAACTTAGACCTGATTAGAGATAAATATAATGCCAACAATGTAGAATGGTTAAAAGTTTTACAGTTTCTGATAATAAATCCATATACTTGATATGCAGAAGTAGTAATGTGCCTTACATGACTGTTAAACGTCAGTTGATAATCGAAGTATATTCCAAGATCTTTCACTTCTTCGGTCCTTTCCAATATAGTGTTACCACTCTCATAGGGATATATTATAAAAACCTTCCTACGACAGAAAGTCATAACCTTACACTTTGAGATATTGAGAGGCAAGGAGTTATTACTGCACCAACTTTGTAAAGCATATAACTGATTTTGCAGATTTATGCAGTCGTCTTGGTTAGAGATTGACGTGTACAGTTTCAAATCATCTGCAAACATCAATTTGTTACATTTCAGTTCCTTACACAAATCGTTGACGAATAAGATAGACAGTAGTGGCCCTAGGTTTGATCCCTGCGGAACGCCACTGGTGGCAGTGTAATTGAAAGATTGGTAACCGTTCTAGTACACAAATGATGTACATATCATAAAGCACCCAAAAACGTATTATTTCAAAATTCAAAAGTTTTGCGAACACAATACTCCCCTCACCTATAGGTGTCGAAAGTAAAAAATCCAAACAGAAATCAAAATAAGGAATTGTGCTTTCTGTAAGTTTAATGAAGATCTGTTGTAGTACGTAGTAGTATTAACGTGTCTGGACTTAAAACATACAAATATCATCGTTTTATGAAAAAAATTCTTAGCATTTCTCTTTCTCAGTTTACCTGAATATAGCTTTTTAAATTATACAAAATATAAAAAAAGCATGTGCTTCTGGATATTCATCCACATATATTTCATTTAGTCTTGGTTTAAATTTAAATTTTCAGTGACATTCAAGGAATTTACGTTTCAAGATCATTTTTCAAAATGAAACCTCGCATAAGCCGCTGCTTAGTGTTCGGCGAAGATGGAAAGCGTATGGTTTTTAGAAACCGTGCCAGTGGCGGCGCAGCAATAATAAAAAAACTAAGGATATAAGAACAGTTCAAAGTTCATTTTTAGGCATTTGAGAGGTACCTGATCATTTTCCATTTTTTTTTGTGGGAGTGAAGTTGGGATGGTTGGGGGTGGAGGGTTGTAAAACTGAAAAATTTGTCGTGTGTTGTAGACTATCCATTGACCTGTGAAAGAAAGATCTAGTGGCATAATTCACTTTCTTGGGCCCATCCGAACATTGCCTTGCCTATTGCAGAAACCAAGGGAGGATTTTCTGATGTATACCTAAGTACGAGTACTGCTTTACGTCGTTCTGTATTGTGTAACGTGGAAACTATTGAATTGATTTTAATGAAATTTTGTCAGTGTTATTACCGTGGCGAGGATGGAAAACGGAAATGGTTTTTAGGAACCGTGTCAGTGGCGGCGCAGCAATTATAAAAAAAAAACTAAAAACATAAAAACAGCCCAAACTTCGATTTCAGACGTTTCAGAGGTTCGCGGTCATGTTCGATTTTGTTTTGGGTAGGCGTGAAAGTGGAGTGGTTGGGGGAGTGGGGGCTGTAAATCTAAAAACTATGTATTATTCATATTCATTTTTTTGTGGGCGGACGGGCGATGATTGGGTTGCAAACGGATCTCAAAGTATAGATTCATGCTATGGGAAAATAACTGGTATCACCGCAATGTGTGGGAAATACTGAGTTAATCTACTTGACTACATTTTTTGTATATTCCATATTACAGCCACGAGATAATAATAAACTGATATCACCGCAATGTGTGGGAAGTAGTGAGTCAATAAACTTGACTACATTGTTCGATAACTGCATAATATCTGTTTTTTAGGGTAGTAGAGCATCTGGAAGACGAACTAGATTTGCCGATGGTGGACGTTTCGGAGATACTCCATTCTGAACTACCAGACGAAGAATTGGCAAAGAATAAGAGTGTTGTTGCTGAACTTGAGGAAGTGGTGATGGGCTGGGAACGGCACATAATGAAAGTCATAGATCTATACTTGGCAAAGGTAGTAACAGTGTCTATAATCATTGATGCGACGTAATCTTTTAAGACTTTCACAGACTGGCGCGAACTATTCGTGCCTATCGCGGATTCGCCTTGGTTGCGGAAGTTTTAGCGATAGTCGCTTACCTGTTCACACTCAGGCGTCATAACGCAGACGGTGTCACAAAGAAAGTATTGTTAAAAAACATATATAAAACACAGAAATGAAACTTTTACTAGTTTTAAGGCTGATCCAAGGAGGGCAGCAAGAATTTCATTTCTCACCCGACAGAAATGTGTATGCTGTTTTAATTCCTAGACTTAAGGCGTGTTTACACATGTAAAGATTTAGTAGCGCAGGAGAAACTGGCAAGTTGAATCTTTATATATGAATAAACCGAAAAACTCTGTATCCTCCTGAAATCACGTGCGCCAGTGGTGATACAAATCCAGGGAAAAAAGTAATGTTTTTAGTTTGATGTTCATTTCGGTAGAGCTACTAATCTGTGAATTTTATTTTTGGTAAATATGGCTAGAAGGAAGTGGCCACCAGAACACGGATATAAATATTGCAGTGAAGTGGAATAATCTCCATTTGCAAGATATCCTTCCAATTTTGAATTGGGAATTTACGTTTTGTAGCATTTTTGTTACGTACATATTGCTTTTATCTATTTTTCGTTAAATATTTAGCGACTACTTTGCAGGCTTCGCAAACTTCGGTCGACATATTGCGAACTATAACAAAATGCAACAGGCGATCCCAAAAATTTTGGCACATACAGTGTAAACCTTTACTGGCACTCAAACCATACCATAATATATTTTTCTCATATATTTCATCCATTTTTCTAAATCACCACGTGAGAATTACAGGAATATTTCTGATTTAGTGTCATTTTATTCCATATTAAATTATAGGTATTTACCGCCTACACCAAGTTCTTTTGGTATTTGGTTCATATTTTATCTTTTTTGCACATTCCTATAATCTTCGTGGGATAAGTATAAAATAATATAGGATAATTTTTAACCAGTTCGATTAATTTCTCTTGTTGCCATGGCGAATCGGCAGCGGCAGCGACCAAAACGCAGTCGAATGCGAAATGGAATTCGCGGCGAAATAAACGCTGTCGCTGTCAGATCCGTAGTCGGCGCGGAAAAAACCATACAGGTCTGAACAGGCACGTATGCCGCTACGTAAACAGTATGATGCGATTTCTACCGACGCGAATTATTCGCAGTCGCCGCGAATCATTCGCGCCAGTCTGTGAAAATCTTTATCTGATTAAAGTGCCACAGATTTGAGTTGTTCTCTAAAAATTATGGGTAACATAATTTATTCACAATATTTATTAACAGAAAATATAGCATTTTACAATCCGATATCCATAGTACCTTTCTTACTGTACGAATAAGACGAAATCTACTAGACAGTGGAGCAGCATAAATTTTCAAAATGCTTAAGCATAAAAACTGTATTTACAATTTCTCCTCGCATTCCGGTATTTAGTACTTGAGTATCATAAAATGTTGTTAATCTGACACTGTCAAACATGCAGTGTTCGGTCCCAGAGTCTGAACGAGACTGAAGCAATGGCGATGGTCTGCATCATAAGAAAGGTGCGCGTGATGCGTTGGGTATAATAACAATTATAGGTATTTACCTCTATTGAAAATGATATAACTGTAATCAAAAGATTCTGTGACAGCAATTTTTTATCTTTTAATATCTCGAAAACCAAATTCATGACTTTCAAATGCTTACTTGACGTGATTTACTTGACAACGAACAATTACATCAAACATACAGCATGAAGTTCTTAGGTCTAAGTATTGATCAAAAATTGAATTTTATAAATCATATTGATAATTTAATTAATGAGTTAGCTAAAGTAACTTACATCTTAAGAACAGTTAGAAAAACTCTTGGAAGAAACACCACCAAAAGTTGCTATTTTGCAGTATTTCAAAGTAGGTTGAGTTACGGCATCCCATTTTTGGGTGCCTATTCTCGTACCTAGTTAAATTATTAGTCTTACAGAAGCGAGCAATTAGATGTATCGCCAAGAGTAGGCCTAGAACTTCATGCAAGCCACTATTTTCGGAATACAAAATTATGACCGTAATTGCACAATTCAGTTTGGAAACGACATCACTAATATTAAAAAATACAACAAAATTTGAAACCATAAATATAGAATATAATATAAGACAAAAGAATGATTTTAAATTAATCACCCCCAAATCATCACTAATTAAAGACTCAATTATATACAATGGAGTGAAGATTTATAAAAAACTTCCTCACTCTTTTAAAATTCAAAAGATTTAAAAGTTTCCGTAAAAAATTTTCTGTTACAAAAACCTTATTACACACTAGATGAGTTCTATGACGAGTTTTAGTGAATATTCCACATTTTGTTGTTATATTGCTTTGTCAATAAGAATATTGTAATTTCTTAGGCAATAAAGTATATTTATCTATTTATCTATACTAAAACCAACCAGGGTAGATAAGGCAAAATCCACCGGCCAGGAAGGATTATAACTACTCGTATCATAGCCGTCAAGTTGAAAAAATTCCCACAACTTCATGGAGGAAGACATAAATTCAGAGCTGTTACAAAATGTGAAGAAGCAAGCCGATAAATACAAAATAATGTAATCGACAAAATGGCCCTAAAGATAAACGGTATTGTTTCAAGGTTATATCAGTATCATTATGAACTAAATCTAAATGAATTGATATGGGTTCAGTTGAAGGGAAAAATAGAACGACAAAAACATAACCTTCAAGATGGAGAACCTGAAGAGGATTTTATTGAAAGGTGCATATGCAAATAAATAACTAGGTACACTTACATTAGCGTGCTTGCCGTCGGACTAGGCCCCAACAATTTAGGACGACGACTGGGCCTCAAACCATCTTTCATATACCGTGTCCCAGGACGAATCCCGAAAACTTTAAGGGATGATTTCTGGCACGGACTTATGTTATCATCATCATCATAGTCACAATGTCTTGACAGACATGTTGTGTCGGAGCTACGACAGGAATATTACCAATAGTTTTGAGAATTTTAGCTCGCCATCTTTCGCGATTTATTGTCAGTTCAGTGGCGCTCTTGATACTCATATCCAGCAACTGTTTCGTCGTATCCACCCAGCGTGTAGGGGAACGGCCACGACACCGCCCACTCGGGGCGTGACCGTGAACTACAAGTTTCTCCATATTATGTTATAATATGTTTGAATTCTATGTTTATTCTTAATAGCTATTTAAGATTAAAAAAGACCTGTTAGCGTAACCGTGCTAAACGACCTTCGACCTTTTTTTGTTTTTGATGTAAAATTGTAATGTCCTGCAGTGTCCCTGGGTAAATCCAGGGACTTAGTGGGTTCTTCTGGTGAGTAAAACACGAGTGAACATTTCAAGCGATCTGTTAGAACTGTTGCAAAAGTATATTCGAGGACAAGAGTACAGTAGTTGTTATTAATTTAGCGTCCTCGTTAGAATTAAATAAACAATAACAAATGTGTTGCTATGCAAATAAAATATCGGTTGGTCTGTAACAGTCTACAAAAGCATGCAAGTGTATTACAATTAGAACATAGTTGATAATTTGCTGGAATAGGAGAATATAAAGGTTCATTGCACTACAAAATCGAAAGTGTTACAGGAAGTGAAAATGATGAAATAAAGTGGGCCACATACGTTTCAATCATCCACAAAACTTCAAATGTTGATTTCTCTGTAACAAATGCGAGTTTAAGAGTAATTCCTTTTGGTATCGGCTTCACATTTCGAAACCTAAGTGCGATTTCTTTTTTCGGGAGTTGTCCTGGGACACGATGTATACATACAGTATATTCTGTTTATAAAGTCCAGTCCCAAGTGCACGTCAATGACCGTCAAATAAAACGAGGGTGCCTGTCTCGTGCTCTTTCTTGTGTGTGCTTTTTTGTCGAATGTTGCCATATTTACCATCTATTTATACCTGCCCTATTTATGCAACGTGACAATGGGGTATTTTCCGAACAAAATTTTATGACGGCATATTGATGTTACGTCCCCAAAAACCATGTAACAAACATGTTTACGTTTTATTGTGAACGCGAAGTGGGTTAAAATCCCCTCCAAAGTTCAAACATAAAATTTCGCGCCAAATCTGTGACGTCATAAATCTTAGCGTGAGTCCTTCGTAGTGCTATCCTTAGAATATGACTCTACTTTGTCGTCTGACCTCCTTTTCTCCATCTACAAACATAACCTCCGCTTCGTATTGACATTGACAGATGTTTGTTTACATCATTCCATCATGGTTAATTTAGATACCGTAACAGTCGTGAGACCAGGGGAGGTTATGTATGGCATGACACTAGTGACAGGCTGTTAAAGAATGACGAGTAAAATTGTGGAAAGTATAGTATAGGAAACATTCTCAGAGTAAACTGCTAATTACATAATAATGCAAAAAATGGCATTGCAGTGTAATATAACATTTATAGTCTACAAAAATGAACTTTTATTCAATTAAAAAGAGGGAAACTAAATAAACTTAATAATAAAATTATGTTTACATCCTCTATATGTAGAAAAACCAGGCAAAATGTTAACAACGTGACAACCTTGAATCTACGCATAATTCAAATTAATATAGTCACAAACATAAAAATGACTTTTGATTGGTTGAGGTTTAAGAGATTTAAATGAGCTGTTTTCAAAGGGATGATTTTCAAACTCTATCTTTACTCCAGGTGAGCAGAAAAAAATTGAGCAAACTTTGCCATCATTACAAATTAGATACAAGCAATCTATTTCAGCCATCAAACAGGCAATATTAGCAAGTTGGAAAATGCTCCATTTGTTTCACGAGCATCCTTCCGGTCGTTGTCTATACCTTAGCCTTGATAAAACATACAATGACAGCATATTTGAATTGATTGAATGACGGAAAAGGTTACATATTAGGTATACACTGTCTTTAATAATACATGGGACTTTGCACTGCCACAGTTAAGTTTAAATATTTATATAAAGGAATCTGTGTCATTATAACATTGGTGTGTCTATGACGAAGTCTTGATAAATATACTATTTTAGCCTTCCAACAGATTTGAACTGATCAAAGAAAGAAAAAGGTTAGATCTCATGTATGTACTGTCTTTGACAATATATAATTATGAGTTGTGCAAACTCATAGTGCCTATCATAATAAAGTTCAAATATTTATATAAAGGAATCTGTGTCATTATATAGTGATCTTCATTAATGCTCTTTCCCGCTTTACTTTTGAGCGGGTCCACTGAAAAAACTGAAACTTGAGATAAAGAATTTGATGCATGAATACCACATTTTGGAGTAAACTTGTCAGATTAAAATTTTATGATGGCGTCTGGGCGCATTACTTAAAGCAGAAACGTGACAACGTTGTTTTACGAAATTTCTTCGGGCCGTTGAATTTTGCGTGGTGGGTTTAGCTGTAGAGAATCACTGCGAATGTATGTCTCGCCGTCGATTACTCAAATAACTAAAAGGCCTAGTTAAGTCCCTGAATCTGAACAGAACGAATTATTTTAGGATTTTTGGGGGACTAATTTCTTCCTTGGAGGGGGGAGCTCAGCCCCCACCCCCGGGCCCCACCTAACTACGCCTATGAATCGAACCCAACGCATTTAAACTTTGAGCATGAGTAATGGTTCGCTGTCTCTAATTTTTAACACGCCTAATTTGCCAAACATTTCTTAGATACCCCAAGGTGAAGGTCCGCTACCAGAATTTGAATACTGGCATGAAAGAGAGGTAGCACTTATGTCGATTGTTGAGCAGCTGAGAAAACCGACATTAGTGAGGATCACCAATATATTAGAAAAAGCACGTTCAACCGTCATAGATGGTTTTATACACTACCAAGTCGATCTAAAGAGATATTACCTACAAGCTAAGGAAAACGTCAAGTTTTTGTCTACAATTTTAAGGCAACTTAAGGTAAGAGTTCCATAAAAATGTCTTGTATCGCCAACGATGATATATAGGGTGCCGCAATAAGAACGATAGAAAATCAAAATTAAATAAAACAACTACGGTTTGAGATATCAAATTGGTTTTGGCTTTATTTTGAAGCTACATCCATGACATTATGTATGGAATAGACCATCTTTCGAATGTCTGCCTCGGACTCCCTGACAGTGCTTCAAGCGAGCGGTCCAATTTCGGATGACATTTTGGAGCATTGCGGTGTGGTGGCGTTGATGGCTACTCGAATATTGTCTTCAAGATCATCCAAAGTGGCTAATTTGTTGGAGTAGACCAATGATTTGACGTATCCCCACAGAAAATAATCGAGAGGGTTCAAATCACGCGATCGCGGTGGCCAATCAATGAACGCTCATTTGCTGATGATCCAGTAGCCAAACTTCTGTCGAACAACTTCGAGCGTTGCGTCGCTTGTGTGGCTCGTGGATTCATCCTGTTGGAACCGCATGTCGGTAATATCGATATTGTCGAGCTCTGGCCACAAAAATTCTTCCAACATCGCTCGGTAGCGTAACCCATTGGATGTAACGGTGTCTTATTCCTCATTTCGAAAGAAATAAGGACCGATGATGTTGCCTTGCCACAGTCCGCATCACACATTCAATTTTTTCGGGTACTAGAGTACTTCTTCGGTCATTTGTGGATTGTTCACAGCCCATTAACGACAATTCTGCTTGTTAACACTGGGGTAAAAATAGGTTTCGTCTGAGAAGATGATTTTTTTGCTAAAATGAGGATCTTCGTCCAACATTTGTAGCGCCCAACTTGCGAACTCACGGCGTTGGCCATGATCGTCCGGCTTCAATTGTTACGTCATGTCAGCACGATCTTATACGGGTGCAATCCCAAATCAGACGCAAACTTTGCCGAGTTGTCTCTTGAGGAGAGGCCCAACTCCGCAGCTCGGTGTCGATACGACATATTTGGATCGTCGTGAACACTGGCCGCTACAGCGGCAATATTTTCTTCACGTCGACCAGTTCTCATTCGGGTTGGTTTCCTTAGGTCCAGTAGATTGTACTCACGCTCAAACTTTTCCACGGTGCGACGGATTGCCTGCTCACTGAAGCCATGATGAAGGCCGAGTTCACGACGAAATGCGCATTGCATATTTACAATTCAGCGAGAATTTCCGTAGTATTTTTTAATAATTTTCAAACGATCGGCAAGCGTGAAACGATCCATGATGAATTGTCAAACCTTACTGAATATTTTGACAGCTGGATGATGTTTATACCTTTCACCGCTGTCTAGATATCCCTATCAGAAAACCTATCACTTCTATTGGGGCACCCTATAGCTCACGATACGTTTAGTGTTATCCGTGCAAAATAGAAATCAAAATGACCGCATTATTTTAAACGGCAACCCAAGAGATGATATATAAATAATTATATTTTATATCTTAAAACAGTCTGAAGGAAACTAGAAAATCGTGGATGGAAGGAAGGAAGGGCTTTCTTTTTCTACAATATTGGTTTACTGCACCAACGATAAATCTAGGTAGACAGTAGACTCATTCATTTGCAAAATCTTCTGGTCGGAACATTGGAGCACTGTTGTCCGAATGCAATGAAAATGAGCCAAATCTACGAGATACATGTCTATTGCTTTGAGTATAATTAGAACTGTTGAAGATATGCCCTGCAGTGAATGTCAGGAATAAAATATTATATAAATATATTGCTTGAGCAACCTCAATAGTGAAGAACTTAACCTGAAAATTAAAAGAATGTAGTTTGTAGTACAAACGTCGAGGATTTATTTTAGACTTATCAACGTCGCTAAATGGTATACCAGTTTCATTTGCGTTTTACATCATTTTATCATTCATAATTTGCTGTTGTGGTTTTGTCGTCTATGTATTTATTATTTCGAGCGAATTTTCTGCTAATAATGATGCGTTACCAACCTGAATTAAACACCTTCATTAGCTATTTAAAATAAGGTCCAATCAAAGTTTGAGGTTATAAATATTTTGATCTACGAGGCAGCCGTTTTGGCTTACCATGCCATTCCTCTCTACCCGCTCACCTACCTTTTAATGTTCCAACGTCAACAACTAAATTGGATGAGGGGTCTAACATATTTGTCGTTGGTGGTTTACTATGATCAAAAATAACGTGAGATTGGAAAATTATAACGTGTAGGGCTTTGTCGTTTTCCTTGTTTACAAACACCAAAATTCATTCGTTATCTAGTAGATTCTTTGACATAATACGAAAAATAATAAAAATTATTACTGAGTTTGATAGACTTTACCAAACAGTATTTTATGTATGTATGTATTTTAAATACATGCAGTGAGACCAAGAACGCGCTCGCAAAATGAGGGTCGAGAAATAATTTCCTGGGTCCTGAGCCGGCTATGGGGCAGCAGGTACCAATAGAAAAAAAAACATAGGTGTCGTTGTAAAATCAACATCTTATGAGATGGAGAGGAATCTAGACGTCTTCGTTAAGCTAGAGAACCTCTGACCAAGGTGAGGTGATTATATTTCTCATTGGACAGAAGCCGGATAATGTTATTTGTGGGCCTGCCATCTGGCCATAACACCTTCAGATGTCACTTGTATGTGATGAGGGTGGCAAGCGACGCTCTGGCGAGTAGGGGGAGGAATCATGAGCACACCCTATATCGCTGTGATAATCTTGGGTATGAGATGAAGTCTATACAGGGTTCTTGAACCTGAGGACAAAAGATGGGCAGGACTCGAAATCATTCTCACCTTTGCGATGAAGGCTGGACTTGGGAACTAGATTAAGGAGAGGTGCAGAAGAGCCTCCTTGTAGGCCTATGCTCTGGTGGATCTTGTCACCAGAAAGCCTCTCTCGTTTTTTTCATTCATTAATGAATTCTCCCTTAACCCACCTCTCCCGTAATCCACGCTTTCGGAAATATCAATTTCACATTCCCCTAAAAAAATGGAGTCAAGTTGATTGACTCAGTACTTCCCACACATAATAATGATACCATTTTATTGTTTTCCCATTGCATGAAGCTATAGTCTGAAATCTCCTTGCAACCAAATCATCGCCCACCTGCCCGCAAAAAAACATCCAACACAAAAACTCTCGTAAATAGTTTCTTGCGTCTCCCTGCTTAGAAACTAGGATGCCACAGTTTTCATTCTGCATGCTTCAACTGAACGATGCGAAACGATCAGGAGCCTATAAACCGTCTAAAAGCGAAGCATGAGCTGTTTTTATATTTTTAGTTTTTTAGTTATTGTTGCGCCGCCACTGACAAGATTTTTCAGACACTGGCGGGTTTTCCACTCTCGCCGCGATAGTCAATTCTGTGTCGAAATTTCATTAAAATCAATTTAATAATTTTTGCTTTACGCAATATACATAGAACGAAATTAAGCAATACTCGTATATGTATACATCACAAAATTCCAACTCCCTTGGTTTCTACAATAGGCAAGACAATGTTCACATAGACTTAAAAAAAATACGCCGCTACGTATTTCTTCCGTCAATGGACAAACTATTATGAATACAACAAGTCTTTCAGTTTTACAACCCCCCACCCCCCCAACCACCCCAATTTCACGCCCACCAAGGAAAAAAGAAAGTGATCAGGAACCCCTGAAACGCCTAAAAACAAGGTTTGAGCTGTTTTTATATTTTTAGTTTTTCTTATTATTGCTGCGCCGCCACTGACACGACTTTTTCCAAAACATACCCGTTTTCCATCCTCGCCGCGGTAGTAATACTGTGTCAAAATTTCGTTAAAATCAATTGAATAATTTTCGCGTTACGCAATATAGAACGATCTAAAACAATACTCGTATGTATACATCATAAATTCTAAGTCCTGTTTTTATATTTTTAGTTTTTCTTATTATTGCTGCGCCGCCACTGACACGACTTTTTCCAAAACATACCCGTTTTCCATCGTCGCCGCGGTAGTAATACTGTGTCAAAATTTCGTTAAAATCAATTGAATAATTTTCGCGTTACGCAATATAGAACGATCTAAAACAATACTCGTATGTATACATCATAAATTCTAAGTCCTGTTTTTATATTTTTAGTTTTTCTTATTATTGCTGCGCCGCCACTGACACGACTTTTTCCAAAACATACCCGTTTTCCATCTTCGCCGCGGTAGTAATACTGTGTCAAAATTTCGTTAAAATCAATTGAATAATTTTCGCGTTACGCAATATAGAACGATCTAAAACAATACTCGTATGTATACATCATAAATTCTAAGTCCTGTTTTTATATTTTTAGTTTTTCTTATTATTGCTGCGCCGCCACTGACACGACTTTTTCCAAAACATACCCGTTTTCCATCCTCGCCGCGGTAGTAATACCGTGTCAAAATTTCGTTAAAATCAATTGAATAATTTTCGCGTTACGCAATATAGAACGATCTAAAACAATACTCGTATGTATGCATCATAAATTCTAAGTCCTGTTTTTATATTTTTAGTTTTTCCTATTATTGCTGCGCCGCCACTGACACGACTTTTTCCAAAACATACCCGTTTTCCATCGTCGCCGCGGTAGTAATACTGTGTCAAAATTTCGTTAAAACCAATTGAATAATTTTCGCGTTACGCAATATAGAACGATCTAAAACAATACTCGTATGTATACATCATAAATTCTAAGTCCTGTTTTTATATTTTTAGTTTTTCTTATTATTGCTGCGCCGCCACTGACACGACTTTTTCCAAAACATACCCGTTTTCCATCGTCGCCGCGGTAGTAATACTGTGTCAAAATTTCGTTAAAATCAATTGAATAATTTTCGCGTTACGCAATATAGAACGATCTAAAACAATACTCGTATGTATACATCATAAATTCTAAGTCCTGTTTTTATATTTTTAGTTTTTCTTATTATTGCTGCGCCGCCACTGACACGACTTTTTCCAAAACATACCCGTTTTCCATCCTCGCCGCGGTAGTAATACCGTGTCAAAATTTCGTTAAAATCAATTGAATAATTTTCGCGTTACGCAATATAGAACGATCTAAAACAATACTCGTATGTATACATCATAAATTCCCTTCCCTTGGTTTCTATAATGAGCAACGCAATGTTCGAATGGACCTAAAAAAGTGTATTATGCCGCTAGGTTTTCCATTCACAGGTCAATGCAGCTCATTATGAATACAACAAATTTTTCAGTTTTCCAACCCCCCACCCCCCAACTACCCCAAATTCTCCTCAAATTAAAAAAGTAGAAAACGATCAGGAACCCCTAAAACGCCTAAAAACAAAGTTTGAGGCGTTTTTATTTTTTTTTATTATTGTTGCGCCGCCACTGACACGATTTTTCCAAAATATACGCGTTTTCCATCCTCGCCGCGGTAGTAATACTATGACAAAGTTTAATAAAAACCCATTCCGTAACTTTTACGTTACCCAATACAGAACGATCTAAAGCAATATTCTTATGTCAGTATTTATCAGAAAATTCTGTCCCTTGGTTTCTGGAATAGGCAAGGCAATGATCGGATGGGCCTAAAAATGGCATTATTTCGCTAAGTCTTTCTTTTACAGGTTAACGGATAACCTATTATAAATACACACATTTTTGAGATTTACAACCCCCCCACCCTCCAACCACCCCAATTTAACCCCCACCCAAAAAAGTAGGAGATGATCAGGAATCCCTAAAACACCTAAAAACGAAGTTTGAGGAATATTAAAAATGTTTTGTGTTTTGCCAATTAGTCCGCCGCCCACGCACCGATTTTCAAAATTATAAGAACATTACCTACTACGAGCCCACAGCATATCGCTGCCCAAATTTCATAACAATCCATGCAGCGGTTACTGAGATTACGAGGTTAGAAAAACGCGCACAGACAGACAGACAAACAGACCGACAGACAGAATGGATTTTCGTCATGTAGACATCATAAAATGCCCATAAAGTATATTATCTCAAAATACAAAATTTTCTCGATCACAATACTCCCCTCACCTATCGGTGTGGGAAGTAAAAGGTTAAAAATGTAAAGCAAGACCTAAAACATCAAAAAACAAAGTTGGATTTAATTTTGAGAATTTTCGATTTTTGCTACTTACGCCGCCGACAATGTACCGATTTTCAAATATACAGCAGCATCGCCTATTGTAATCACACATAACTGTACCCCAAATTTCATCAAATGGGGTATTTTCCGAACAAAATTTTATGACGGAATGTTGATGTTACGTCCCCAAAAACCATGTAACTAACATTTTTGGAACGCGAAGTGGCTTAAAAGCACCTGCAAAGTTCAAACATAAAATTTCGCGCCAAAGCTGTGACGTAATAAATCTAAGCGTGACGTAATAAGTCTTTCGTGGAGCTATCCTCGGTGTGTTGCCGAATGACGAGTAAAATTGTGAAAAGTAATTATGAAACATTCTCAGAGTAAACTGCTAATTACATAACAATGCAAAAAATGGAATAGCTGTGCAATGTAACATTTATAGTCTACAAAAAGAGGGAAACTAAATAAACATAAAATAGTTTACATCCTTTATAGAGCAACGTGACAACCTTGAATCTACACTCAATTCAAATTAAAATAGTCACATCCTATCTACATCCGGCATAAAAATTACTTTTGATTGGTTGATTTCTTAGGCGGGAGGTTTAAGAGATTTAAATGAGCTCTTTTCAGGGCCGGTTTCTCAATGTCCAGTTAAAAGTGTCAGATAGGTAGCAGCCAGTTGGCGTTTCTATGGATACAACTGTCAGATAAGATTTACGTGAATTTGTAAGTTTAACCTTCAATTGTTTAAACAATTTATCTGACAGATAACTGTTATCGTCCAGATAAATATTTAACTGGACATTGAGAAACCGGCCCTAAAAGGGATGATTTTCAAAATCTATCTTTACTCCACGTGGGCAGAAAAAAATTGAGCAAACACTGCCATCATTACAAATCAGATACAAGCAATCCATTTCAGCCATTAAGGTGGTTGGTCACCTTTTAGAAACACTCTATATTGTGCTTAATAATTACTTTATAATGTTCTTATGTATTCGGACATACCCATATGATGTGTTTGATCAGTTATTTTTGATTTTTTTCGAAATTTTGAATCTTTTTTGTGTAGTATTTCTCCGATATTGTGTCCGCGTTTGCTGGAAATATATATATGCTAGAAGGTTGTAATTTAGCACTTATAATCAGATGCACTATATCTGTGACAAGAATGTGACACTTTTTACATAGCTCAATTTTTTCAAAAAATAATTTGGCTGGGTGGATTACTGCTCATTATTTTTCAATTTTTTTGAAGTAAAATCACGTAATCATGAATCTTTTACCCAACCGCAAAATTTGATTGCGATACTCAAAACAGTGAGGGAGAAAAGACCGGAAAACTATTGAAAAATCCCTACTGACACGCCCCACACTGATCCTGCCCATTTCTCACACCTAGATGGTTATTCGTACGCGGTGTTGCCAAATCATTAGGGACATTGCACAGCCGCCTTCACTTAGCTTAGATATTAGAGACGGCCGTGGACATTGCTAACCGTGCTACCAACTGGCGGTAGGTACGGGTTGTCTGGTCATCATAAAAAAATTGCAAAGAGCCGTGCGGCGGCTGCGGGCGGCGGCGGCGGGCGGCGGCGGCGGCGTGGCGGTGTCGGTGGCGACTTTGTAACATGCCGCTACAATAAGGGGACTAAGAAAACGAAGTTTTTGTTCGCAAAAGGAGATAGGTTCCAGTATTTTAATTTTTAAATATATATGTATTTAGTTCTCTGAAGCCTGTCTTTCAGAGTGCATGTTCTTGGCTTAATCCCAGTATTTTTTATAATAGTTCTTGTTACCATTGTTACTACGTTATCCCTTTTGTTATTCGTCGTTATTGTTTTAAGCTGCTAATTTTGCAAATCGGTACATGGGCGGCGGAGTAATTCGCAAAAAACAAAAAAAATCAAATATTCCTCAAGCTTCGTTTTTAGAGGTTTTAGGTGTTCCTGATCATTTTCTACTTTTTTTTTTTTGGTGGGGTCAGATTTGGGGTGGTTGGGGGGTTACAAATTTGAAAAATGTTGCATTCATAAAATACTGCCCACTGACTGTGAAGGAAAGCCTAGCGACATAAATAACTTTTGTAGGTCCATCCGAACATTGCCTTTTGCGTACGGTGCTTTTGCCCATTGCAGAAACCAAAGGACTTTTCTGAATTTTTTCTGGTGTACCTAGGCATGGACGAGTATTGCTTCAGATCGTATTGTGTAACGAGGAAACTGTGGAATTTATTTTTATGAAATCTTGACACAGTATCACTACCGTGGCGAGGATAGAAAATGCGTACGGTTTTTATAAATCGTGCCAGTCGCAGCGCAGAAATAATAAAAAAAAAACAAAAAATATAAAAACAGCTCAAACTTTGTTTCTAAGCGTTTTAGAGGTTCCTGATAATTTCCTACGTTTTTTTCGCGAAAATTTTCGATTTTAAGATAATCCACTTTTTGGGCGTTTCATGATGTCTACATAACGAAAATCTACGTCACTCATTTCCGTCGGTCTGTCTGTCTGTCGGTCTGTCGGTCTGTCGGTCTGTCGGTCTGTCGGTCTGTCGGTCTGTCGGTCTGTCGGTCTGTCGGTCTGTCGGTCTGTCTGTCTGTCGGTCTGTCGGTCTGTCGGTCTGTCTGTCTGTCGCGTTTTTCTACCCTCGTCATCTCAGTAACCGCTGCATGGATGGTGATGAAATTTGGGCAGCGTTATGCTGTGGGGTTGTAGTAGGTAATGTTCTTATAATTTTGAAAATCGTTATCCAGGGGGCGGAGTAATTAGCAAAAAATGAAAAATTTCAAATATGCCTCAAACTTCGTTTTTCGGCGTTTTAGGGGTTCCTGATCATTTTCTACTTTTTCTTGGGTGGGGGTGAATTTGGGGTGGTTGGGGGGTGGGGTTGTAATACTGAAAAATTTGTTGTATTCGTAATGGGCTGTCCGTTGATATGTGAATGAAAAACCTAGCGGCATGATACACTTTTTAGGTCCATCCGAACGTTGCATGCTTATTATAAAGACCACGGGACTTAGAATTTGTGATGTATACATACGAGTATTCTTTTAGATCGTTCGATATCGCGTAACGCGAAAATTGTTCAATTGATTTCAATGAAATTTTGACATAGTATTACTCCCAAGGTGAGGATGGAAAACGCGTATGTTTTGGAAAAATCGGATCAGTGGCGGCGCGGCAATAATAGAAAAACTAAAAATATGAAAACAGCCTAAATTTTGTTTTTAGGCGTTTTAGGGGTTTCTGATCATTTTCCACGTTTTTTTGGATGAAGGGTGAAATTGGGGTGATTGGGGGGTGGGGTGGGGTTGTAAAACTGAAAAATTTGTTGTATTCACCATGGGCTAGTGGCCTGTGGAAGAAGGATCCAGCAGCATAATGTACTATGTTGTCCTAGTTCGTATAGAGATGCAAGAAACTATTCACGAGAGTTGCTGTGTTGCATGTTCTTTCTTAGGGCGGGCCGGCGACAATTTGGTTGCAGGGAGGATAAGATATATAGATATATAGATATAATATCACCGTTATGTGTGGGAAGTACTAAGGCAATCAACTTGACTCCATTTTTTTACCTAGCTGCGTACATTTTGGACAGCTAGCATTTGCATTTTGTAAATTTCTGAAAATACTATTTAAAATGTTTAAAAAAAATGTTGTAATATACATATATCAGTCGTCTAAATGCAAAACCCGACAAGTCACAAATTTTTCAAAATAGAGTTTTATATACCATTTTGTTCATTATTTGAAGCGCTACCATTTTCTATATATTTCGCTTACAAAACCCGATAGGAGACATGAGATATTTGGCTAAGAAAACTAGACTTAGGTGCAAACACCGACAAGTCCAAGCGGTGTTTTATTTCAAACACCGACATGTCCACAGGAGCCAATACGGACAACGGGAGCAAGTCACATGTCGATCGCACGAGGTATTCTGACCGTTGTGCGTTTTTGTTTTATCCAGTCGCTGAAAATACGTTGTGCCCGTTGTGGTGAATTCATGTGTTTTTCAGTTTGCTGAGAGAATGAGATTAATTCATGCTGTATTGATAAATTATTGATAAAAATAACCACGTTTTTTGAAAAATGCTTTGGATGCGGATTTTGGAGAGCCTACTTCAACAGAAGCTAGGTCCACATTAATGCAGAGGATCGAAGCTAATTGTGAAAATGCATTTGCTAGTTCTGAAGAATTTTGTTTGTCAGAAAATTTAGATTTTGACGTTTAAACCTTGTAAACCTTGAAATGTATCATTTCTAATATCTAGCTTTATGTTTATAGTTCCTGTCGTTGAGCACAGTGTTTGATTAGATTCCTTTATATTCAGTAAAATAATCCAAATTGATAAGTGTTTCACTTATTTTGATCCGATCCACAAAAATAGCAGTCAAAACACGACATGTCACAGTTTCTAACATGCTAAACCCGACGTGTCCAAATTTGAAAGTCAGATTTTAGAAAAACCATATGTCCTAGATTTTGGGCGTTAGGACTTAACATCCTAAAACATCGTATATTATAATACTCTCGATTTCGTATTATTTTCGCTCATAATAAGACTTTGATCTGTTTTTCTTGATTTCTGTAAAATTTGTTACCGTGGACTTGTCGGGTTTTGCATTTAGACGACTGATATACAAACTTTAAAAGTCTTCTTCTGCTCCCTCCCCTTCCCCACCCCCTCGATTCTAAAATGACAGGAACAGGAAGATATTTGGGCATGTTTTCTGATGATAATACCATTCTTATACAGAAACCATTCGTTACACCAGAGAGTTTGATATATTGCTGACGTCCTATAATTATAAGGATCGCTTTTTCAACGAGATTATGTACTAATTTTTCATAGCATCCTATATTTATACTTTTGCACATACTCTGATAGTCCTTTTCAAATTGTAAAATTTTTCAAATGGTAATCGTTAATTGTACATAACCAATAAATAGCCGTATTTATATCAAATTCCAAACCTCCAGAAAGGACAGTACATTGAACCCATACCCTATAAATGGAATAACTCGTATAATTTTGCATTTATCAATAGTATAAAACTATACAAGAAATCATTTATCCAAAACAGACGTCACCCAAACCCTCCTTATAAGTTATACGTTATACCTAGCCAAATGGAAGATAGTATATGTATGTCGGTCAACACCTGTTTCTCCGACGTTTTTTCGGCGGCCGACACTCCGACAGAGCCTAGCGAATGACGCATATAATTTATGGGCCATAAAAAACTCGGCATTTCTTTTATCAGTGGACTACAAACCCTTGGCAACGTTGCCGGGACAGCCATACTAGTTTTGGCGGTCTCTAGGTAGAAAAAGGAGGGGCTTCCTTATAATACTGTGTTGTGTACAGATGCTGCCATCTCGCGGATTTAGCTTTCTAGACAAAGTGACGAACCACGTTAAACAGGCAATATTAGCAAGTTAGAAAATACCCCATTTGGTGGAGCCGTTTCGGAGACTAGGCTTTTGAAAGATCGCAACCGATAGGCCGATGGATGGACAGAAATGAGTGACAGAGTTTCGTTATGTAGACATCTTAATTTGTCCCTAAATAATTATTTCAAAATCGAAAAGCTTCCCTTACTCTACGGTATGGTGTGTGAAATAAAGACAAATGTGGTGGTTCTCAAAATTGTACAGTTATCGCTATTTTCAACACACCCAGAAACGATATACAAGTTTAGTATCAGCTATGCTTATTATAACGATGTTATAATCGAAAAACATGTTTTCAGGTCGTCACTTACGAAACCGATTTCTGGAAAGTGAAAGAATGTATTCCACATCTGATAGAAGGATTACACCTTATTTGGGTGTTGTCTAGCTATTACAATACGGATGAAATTATGACACCATTTTTTGAAAGGATTGTGTGGTGTCTACTCCAAAAAGTTAGAACAACACTAAATAATGAGACTTTATTCAGGTATGAAAAGAAATGGAAATACAATAACACAGAATAGGATGATGCTTATTTAGCTTTAAGACATATTACAACTTCTTTATGTACATTAATCATAAATATATCGATATTAACAAATTATTAATAAATAGCATCAGGTGCAGATTAATTTTCAACACAATACAATTAACTGTATAATTTTAGTTCTTCATCAAATACTGACTTTTCTGTTACATACCTGGATACGGTACTTTTCAATATATTTTTTTTTTCGTTATCATTTCATTTATTTGTAAAAGTGTATTACAAATATTGCCACCCTCGAATAATCCTTTCAATCATAAATTTCTTTATCGATTTTGTCGTGCAGAATTTCACATAATAAACTTTTGCTTTCTATATTATTTCTTCGAGGGTTAAAAAATTTAGAGTTCGTTTCATATCTTCCAATTACATTAAATGTTTACTCCATGGTATAAGTTCGTATTCAATTGTTTTGAAATATCCCACTTTTATAAGCAATTTTTTACACATGCAATCTATGTGTTGGTTAAAACTTAATTGCTGATAACTGCTGAAAACACCCGAATCGAATATTTCGTACTGAATACAAAAGTTATAGCAACAGTAATGTTTGTATAAATCTGTATAGTACAAAATACTGCCAAGCTCATTTTTTGAGTGATGGAAAGTCCAATATGAAAAAATTGAATTCACTCCTTAACCCGATCCTCTCCCCACCATCACAGAGATTGGGGTTGTTCTGATAATTTTCGTGTTTTTGCTGATCGTACCGATGTCACTTCAGGCGATTTTCAAAAGTATACCAGCATTACCTACTGCGACCCTATACAATATGATACAGGAAATTTCAGCAAAATCGGTACATGGTTACTGAGATTATGCGAATAGAAGGATGACGGTAGACCGACTGACAGACAGACGAACGAAAATGATTGATAGATTTTCAAGATGTAGGCATCATGAAACTTCGAAAAACATTATCTCGAAATAGAACATTTTGATTGCGATACAAAAATGTGCATTTGCAAATTTTATTGCATTTTATATGCATAGAATCCATAGAATGTTTTATTCATTATCTTTAACTGCTTTGAATTGTATTTATATTTTGAATATGAAATTTAGGAAACCAATAGCGGTGGTGCAACAAATGACACAGCAGGCAAAAGAAATGTTGGAGACATGGAAAAGCTGTTATTTGGAGACAAGGCAGAAAATCGAGGATTCTGGCAAAGGACAACGTTGGGAATTTGACAAGAAAAAACTATTTGCTGCTTCAGACTATATGGCTGTCGTATGCAAGGATCTACATTCAGTTGCAACAGTGAGCATTTTTTTTGAAGTGAATAAAATGGTTCCTAGTTGTAGTAAGCCTAACTGTTACGTCCGGTATTCTGCGGATTGATGTGGCAACGTGGCAATGGGCGGCGAGACAAATGTCTGCAGATGCGAGAACCCTCATTGGTGCGTTGGCCATAAAGATTCTATTTTTAGATTTGTAAGTGGGAATAGGTAGTTTTATTTTAGATTATTAGTTTTTCGGGCAGTCTGCGTCTGGCGACTCGGTCCGACACTTTACTTTCCGTTATTTTAAAAAGTCGTGTAACGGTTGTCCCATTCACGCATCATCATGTTATCTATAAGTTAATAGAAAATAAATCGAGTGTTTTATCCACGAGTCTGCTTCACACTTCACTTATTCCTAATATAACTGCCAACCCTGAATAGAAGGAGTTCGTTGCATAGTTAATAATTATATTCTATCTTGTATAACAGTGTCCAGCAATTCTGTTACACTACTATGTTTTTTGTATTTAACTTTCAGATAATGTTCCACTTCAAAAACATATTTGGTGCAGAGCTAAGGGCTATAGTAAGTGACCCTCAAAGTATCGACAACGTTGCAAAGAGGGTGGATAGATTGGTGCTACAGATTGAAAATACTGATTTTGATATTTTTGACTCCAATGCTAAAGAAAATTGGGAACAAATTATGCAACACTTTTCGAAGGAAGTCAGAATACTTGAATCAGAAGGAGTTAGTTTTATCGACCAATGTTTCAAACTTATAAGGTACTGTTGATGGATTGACTTTGACAATTTTTCACTTTATGTATAATCCTGAGCCATTTGGCAGTGTTGGTTTATATACACCACAGATGTGTGGTTGTAATTTTATGGAACGTGCATGTCAAGCTTCAAACATATTCTTTTTCCTAAACCGTGGGCAGGCACGTATTTAGGAATTGCCACTATTGAAAGATGACCTTGAAACCGGCCCAGAGATTACCAACGAAGAAGTTTTATACGCACTAAAAAACATGAAAGACGGAAAAAGTCCTGGATCTGACGGAATACCAATAGAACTGTTAAAGCTAATCGAAGAAGAGAACATACATATACTTACACAACTTTTTAATAGCATTTATAAATCTGGGGAAATACCTAAAGATTGGTTAGTGTCAACCTTCATTGCCATCCCTAAAAAGAACAACGCCAAAAATGTAAAGAACACAGAACTATAAGTCTAATGAGCCATACTCTGAAACTATTCCTAAAAATTATTCATAATCGAGTGTACAAGAAACTTGATTGGGAGATAACAGAAACACAATTCGGCTTCCGTAATGGGCTTGGCACTAGAGAGGCACTGTTCAGCCTGAATGTATTGACTCAGCATTGCGTGGATGTTAACAAGGACGTGTATGCCTGCTTTTTCGACTACGAAAAAGCATTCGACAGAGTTCGACATGATCTTCTAATAAAGATTCTACACCAAAAAGAAATGGACACTCGAGACATCAGAATTATTGAAAACTTGTATTACAAGCAAACAGCCCATATTAAAATAGAGACCACACAATCAGAAGAAATTAAAATCAAACGGGAAGTACGACAAGGCTGCATACTTTCTCCGTTGCTTTTCAATTTGTACTAGGAGACTATCATGAAGGAAGCGTTACAAGATGAGCCAGCTGGGATAACTGTCGGTGGAGTCCCTATCAATAACCTAAGATCGCAGACAATACAGTGTTGTTGGCAGAAAACATACTAGACCTACAAAGAATCACACAGAAAGTACATGACGTCTGCTTGCGATATGGGCTGAACATGAACATAAATAAAATAAAATTTTTAGTTTTTACCAAGAAAAATGATATTCATCCTGACTTGAGGGTATCTAACCAAGTAATAGAGAGACTATATAAATACAAATATCTCGGAATAATTTCAACTGTAATAATGACTCATATGTAGAAATAAAAACAAGGATAGAAATCGCCCGGAATGCCTTCATAAAAATGAAACAGTTTTTCTGTAATAAGTCTCTGAGCAAGGAACTCAAGATTCGTATGCTGAGATGCTATGTGTTCTCCATCATTTTATATGGTATAGAGGCAGCCACACTAACAGAAACCATGATGAAACGAATAGAAGCTTTTGAAATGTGGCTTTATAGGCGAATATTGAGAATATCGTATATAGATCATGTTACCAACGAGGAAGTTTTAAGACAGCTCTCCAAGACGAAAGAACTGGCCACAGAAATTAAAATATGAAAATTACAATACCTGGGCCATATAATGAGAGAGTGGTATAACTGCTCCACAACACAATTATTCAGAGCCACAGTTAATAATTGAAAATTGTCATGATGGTCGCCAACATCCGTAAGAAGATGGCACCATAAGAAGAAGAAGGCGGTCCGGAATCAGAAGGAGTTAGGTTTATCGACCAATGTTTCAAACGTATAAGGTACTCTGATGTTGATTGATTGACTCAGCCAATTTTTCATTTTATGTATAACCCTGATATATTTGGCAATGTTGGTTTATATACATCACGCCCAGGGGGTCCGGACCTTCTCCCCCCCTCCGATAAAATGCACACATCTAACGATTTTTGTCTCTAATTTACACCCCCCTGACGACGAATATTTTGTTTTGCTGATCAAGTCCCACTCAGCAAAATTAAAGGCTGCCAACCCTAATTTGGACTCTCAAAACCAAATCCTGGATACGTGCCTGACCGTGGCCGAGGGTAGTATCTTGATCAAGCAAATTTTCGAATTTGATATGAAGTTTTTTGTACGCTTTATTTCTACATTACGAAAATCTGCTACTATCCTTCATATTTTTGTGACCAAGCTGTTAAGCAAAACAACCTATAGCTACAGATTTTGCTGGTATTAGTGCTAATCACCTCAAAGCTTCTTTTTTGACAACATTTGCTATCTAAATTTCTTTATCGTTTCGATTTATTTTAGATTTGGATATAATTTTTGAAACCCATAGTCTCTCACAGAAATAAATACTTTTTCCTGAAAGCCATTTCAGGATTAATTCTGAACGACGCGGCGTTTCATTTTAGGTCTTCCGAAAATGCTCTTGATATGCTAATAAAGTTTCGGCATATTGAAACCAGGGAGGCAATTTTGAATAAATTGATGTTGAAATTTGACGTAATACTCGATCAGTATATGAAAGAACTGTTACAAGTGGACGATAACTTCACGGTAACTATACATGACTACTATTAATTACAACCATTATTGTTAAATTATGACTATCGATAATAACACAATACACAATTAAGAAAATGTATGTAGCATCTGGTAGGAAATCATTATGTGCATTTGTAACTGGGCCTTTGATAAAAAACCACATATACTTAAAGATCAACTTTACGCAGTGGCGGCTTGTCTGTAAGGGCTATAGGGCTACAGCCCCCATACAAGAAATCAACTTTTACAAATATATAATCATAAAACTAAAATTAACCTACGATGTTATTTACCTACCCATACGATTTTTAATAAAAAAAATTACAATATTACATCCCACATTTATTTATATAATTTATTAATGTATAACTTTCACACGATTCCTTCAGTTTTGTTTATTTCAATCGTATGGGCATGGGCGATCAATCTTAGAGCCCGCGTACACAGACGGCGGTCAGGAGTTCTGAGTTCCGCGTTCAGAGTTCTGCGTTCTTTGTAATTTATGGACTACTTGGTAACAAAGCACACAGCCGGCAGTCAAACCGTAGCGGTCACTGAGAACTCTTGCGTTCCGGAGTTCTATTCACAGAAAGACAAAGAACGCGTGAACTCCGTCATACCGGAAACAGAAAAACTAATTGAATTGGTTCGAGAAAGACGTTTGTTATATGATTTAATTGATAATGATTATAAAAATCGTGATAATGATTATGAAAATCGTCAAAATACTACCAACCCCTCTTTTGCAGGAACAGCCTTTCTCCAGTTGGTATCTTGTTTTTCTATAACATGTTTTACTAAACTGTACGATTCATTGAAGCTATTTATTGACATACGAAAATACATGTATATGGAATATGGAAGCAGTAATGTCTGTAAAAAATAGTATGGAACTGTTTAGGGACTTTACTGCAAAACATCACTACGGAACAAGAGGTACCAATAGACTGATGCCATATAACATGAGATACAGCTATCTCCAAAAAAATGTTGTTTACTCATTGACTAAGATCTGGGACAAGGTCCCCACATACTATACAGACCTCGATAGTCATATACTGAGAAAGAAGTTGAAGTAGATAGTAATAAAAAAATGTACATTTTAATATTTTATTCATATTCGTATACAAAATTGTTAGTTTCTTGTGGATATGTATTTGCAAAAGTTTGTGTATATTTGTATTATTTTTTAAAGTGTGATATACAATGATAATGTACATTCTATTATTTTAGTGTTATATTGTTATACAAAATTGTTAGTTTCTTGTACATGTGTTTTTATAAGTTTGTGTATATTTGTGATAAGTATTATACAGGGTGAGTTTTCAGTACCGGCTCGGTCGATAACACCACTACTGTAAAAGATAGCGAAAAAAGTTGTATATAAAAGTTGTAGCCACGGATATGCTCCTTGATCAGAAAATATTTTGATTTATACAGGGTGATCCATAACTACGTGGTGATGCAAACATGCATTTTTTTAAATGAGACACCCTATATATTATTCTATATTCAGATTCTAATAATATTTTCCGTTCTTTCAATATAGGGTATTGTTACATTATACTGGGTATTTCAAAAGTTATGACCATTTTTATATCCAAATCGCTGTCAGATCACCTAAAATAGTTTGGTACTTTACTGATGTTTCGACCTTTTCCATGGCGTTCATCAAAGTACGATAAATATTTAAAAAAAATTAATGTTGAATAAGTAACATTGTTTGTATCTATTCCAGGAAGACGGCTGTCGTTTTTCACTAAGTCTTCAAACTCCCCTTCCCCCCCCCCCCCCCAATCAACGAAATATTGGAGCAGGGACACATCGCTAGGAGATGACGCTGCGCTACGTGACACGACGTCACGTCAAAGGGATCTGCACTTTGGATTCTTATGTACGCGTGCAACTTCCATACGCTATGCCACACGGCGTCACATAGGCTAGTGTGCACGCTTACAGATCCTTTCGACGTGGCACCACCCCGTCTCCTAATAGTATCTGCCTTTAAAAGTAAAGGCGTAATATCAAAATTAGCACCCAGGGAAGACGTTTGGGAGTCACGACAGTGAAAAATAGAGTCAAGCCACTGATTACTGCTTGTCGGTTCTTCTTTTCGGTTTTGCTCAGATTGTCTTGTATTAGTGTCGAGACCACCGACTATTAAATCAAATAGTCGGTGGTCGAAACCACATCATAGTAAACAATCAGCACAATATCTCAGGTTGGCGGCGCGGCAATTACACGCTCATCCCCCCTTTTGGATGATTATTTGTAGGGATGCTAACGATACTTCGATACTTGAAATGTATCAATACTTCTGCACTAATATCGAGTATTTTTGTCTTAGATACTTTTTGAGCAATTCCAAGCTAGTATCGCTACTTTCGTAGCGGCATCGGTATCGAAAATAATTACGAACCAAACAGCTCTATACTTGGCTAAAAAATATCGAATTGGTACCGGTATCGATATTTTTGTTTTCGCATCTCTACCCAGATTTCACACCCGTAAAATCATCCAAAGGGCTAATTCTGTGGGAACCATTTTTATATAGGAAATCCTCAGAGATATTCTGCTGGTTGTTTACTATGCTGTGTCGAGACTATGTATCGGGTAATCCACTACTTGTGAACAAAAGGTTATATTATATTATACATATACCTAACATCAATTGCACAATTGTTATACACAGGCTGATTTATACGTTATTTTTGTGGGGCGACAACGTAGCGACATTCAAGGCGGCTCAGTAGTGAATTTCAATCTGATCTGCCTGGCAACACTGCCTGCAGATCATTTGCATATTTGCAACTGATTTCCAATTCTTCCGTCGATTCCGATCAGATATGTGCGATACCCTAATGGAAAATCCGTACCGTACCGGCCGATCCATCCGTACCGTCCGTCCGATGCCGATTTATGCGCGCGTATCATTATCAAACAATGTAACTTATGCCAAATTAATTGTTTGCCAAATAATATGCTTGATAAGGATAACAGAGGTGGCCGAAAGGTCAGTCAAGTTTATCTTCCAGTAAATGTTTTTTTTTATTGATGGGCCTATAATTTTACTTTTTATGTTTGAACTGCAATCAATATCACCCTCAAATTACTTCACCCAGACAGCTTTTCACGGCACTTACAGCTTACACTTGTGGCAGTCTCCTCCAATAATTTATAATCGTTGTTAATTTTAGAGAAATAAAAGGCATCCTGTACTATGTCGGAATACACCACCTCAAGGCGGCGCCATCTATTGGGTACGTTTGCTATACTACTCTTTGAAAAGGCCCATACTGAAATTCCAGAAAGTACCTGAACTCGTTGCTTCTCCCTTAAAGAACGAGACATTCCAGGCTTATCTCAGGTTTGCGAAAGAGTTGCAAAATTATGAAAAAGGTAAGCTCAATAAGATTTCAAATGTTTGAATGTAAATTGTCCCTAACCTGTAACCTTTCGCACCATTTTTCTTCAGATTTAGTAGCAACAATTATGACGAACCCTTCGAGTGCAAAAAGCCTGTCCGAACTTGAAGTTCCTTCTCATTCGGAATGTCTGGAAGGAGCGTGTACTCTGGGGAACATTGTCAACATCAAGCTATGTTTCACGAACATCTACAGGATCAACAGCAATATCAATGCTGTCCATCACTATTTGTAGTTTAATAGACCTGCTATCCTATTTCTGATGGAAGCAAAAATATCTGAATATATATCAAGAGATTAAAAAAAAAATACAAGAACTTAGAAGCAAGATTACATTCGATTATTTTTTATTGAGAAATATTTTTCCTTCTTGCTAAAGGCACGTTTTAAACTATTTATCGTTAAGCCATCTCATCAGAAAGTTCGTTATTAGGTTAATCTTTTTGCTACTTCCAAAAGTAATTCATAGCCATCAGCCCTTATATTTTGATAAGAAAACGCCAATGAATGATGCAACCGGATTGTTTTACTAAAGAAAAAAGGATATGTCAGTATACTACTCGCAAGTGAAATCAAAATACTGAGAAAAAAGGATTGCGATTTATGAAATGTGGTAGGACTACAGACATTAATAAGCGAACCCATTTGTCATAATTAGTTAAAGGCCCTTCATGTTGACGAACGCACTCTTCTAGCCTAAGCTCGTAATCTGATTGTTAATAAATTTTACAGGTACAGCCTCCCAAGCTGCTCTTACAGTATGTTCCAGTTCGTCCAGCGTGGTCGGAGGATTGGTAAATTGCGTATGCAGCGACCCATCCAATGCCATACTTTTTCAATTGGCGATAAATCGGTTGATGAAGGACAGGGTAGCACCATGACGTCAGCTCCTGTAGGAACCTCATCGATACCCTTGCAATATGAGGACGCTCATTATCTTGTTGGAAGTCGGACATATGGAACGGCAACTGGATCTAACACCTGACTCACATACGCTGGGCCGTCATTGTGCCATGAATGTCAAGTAAAGGTCACTTGCTGTTGAATGCAATGACACCCCAAACCACTCAAGCCAATAGGACGGTGTACATGGTACTCAGCAGCAAACTAGAGATCACGTTGTTCACTATATCGTCGTCTAACATGTTAGCATCCGCCGTGTGCCCCTAGACAAAACCCGGATTCGTCGGAGAAGGCCGTCTGATGCCACTTAGCATGCCATTGTCGGTATTCTTGGCACCATTTCAACCATTGGCGACGATAATTCACAGTGAGTGGAAGCCCACTTCACGCAATCTGTGGGACACCGTGCGGATTCGAAGGGGCGTTCCTATAGCTGCATACCAAGCATCAACCACAGCTCGCGTAGATCGCATTCTATTTCGAAGGGTCAGTACACGTAGATGATGAAGGGCGCGACTTAGTTGTATGTGCCTCATATAACAGAGATGCAAACTCTGCCTTTTGCATAGATACATCTGAGGTACTTCTTTTTTATGTTACGTTATGATTATGGTGATGTAATCTATGTAATGAAAACAATTATTATTATTATTATCTTACCGATCTGTGGTTCTTCTACGTGCTCCAGAACATCTAGATCGTTGCATTCACCGTTTTACGATCTATGCATGCCAGATTGCTACAACTGTAGCCACGCTATGCCCCATGGTTACAGCAATCGCTCTAAAAGAAGCACCACGTTCTTGTTCGCGTATAATCCGACCCCATTCAAAACTGCATCTGTCTTCTTGGCACCGATCTAACCGTTAGCGACGATGATTTGCAGAAAGTGGTCGATATGATCTAAAGCCCATTTCACACAATGTGTACCCCAGAACCTCTAGATGGTTGTATTTGCCTTTCTTCGATTCATACGTCCAATAGTCACACCAATTGCTCTGAAAAGCATTACGTTCTCGTTGGCCTACAATCCGACCCCGTTCAAAGGGAGGTCAACTGCTT
Source organism: Callosobruchus maculatus (assembly GCA_951848785.1). Classification (NCBI taxonomy): domain Eukaryota; kingdom Metazoa; phylum Arthropoda; class Insecta; order Coleoptera; family Chrysomelidae; genus Callosobruchus; species Callosobruchus maculatus. The sequence continues at coordinate 6,090,115 of CATOUR010000026.1, read as the reverse complement.
AAACTGGGGCTGTCGTCTTCTAGGGACGTCTTTACACAACCAACTAGTCTCTCGTCACATTCACAACAGATATCATAGTTTTTGGATCGACAAAAAGTCATGCTTTGTTTTTACACGTATAGAATTTTTTGGAGCTGCCGTGTAGATGGATAGCATCTCAATTAACAAGTACTAAGCCTCGTATAGATCTAAGATGTTTTCTGTTGTATTTAGTCGTCTTCTGTTGTTTCGAGCTATTTTCTGCTTGTTTTTTGTTGTGTTTGGATGTTTTCTCTGTAGTATTTCGTCATTCTCTGTTGTTTTCAGCTTGTTTTCTGCTTGCTCTCTGTTGGCTCGAGGTGTTTTCCGTTCTTTTCTGTTGTATTCGGTTGAATTTGGTTGTTTTCCTTTGCTTACAGCTGTTTTCTGTCAAGTGCAACCGCAACATTTATCGGAGAACCTTCATATTCTCTAATCCCATGCAAAAATGATGCACTGTATATTATGACTCGCTCTGCGGTAGACAACGACCGCTTCATTTGTATCGTAATAATACTGTTTTTCCAGTCTGATAATTTTTGTTAGAGGATATTTATCTACATGGGTACCTTCAGTCTGTGTGATTAATCTAAAGTAACATGGAATTCGATTAGTACTCTAAAGCAGTCTTAACAATAGTTTCGTTAAACACTGCCACTAACTTCCGGGAGCATTAAGGTGAAGAGATAAAACAAGAATTAGGTCCAAACTGTTCTCCTCTGATCAAAATCCCTATTTGATGCATATTACCTATAATTTGTACGAAACTAAGTTTTGCATAGTGTAACATCTGCTGCTAGATATTTTGCAAATGGCAATCATAATGAATATATGATGCGATCGTATTCTGCTTTATACATTAGCGTGCATGTATTGTGTAAGTCTTTCGCGGCCGTGGTCCGAAGAACTGTTGGTTCTTGTGCTATTCGGCCGGTATCGACACGCTTCGCCACCTTGGAAAAACTATAGACAATTTTGTTCTCTCCATAAATCATTTAAAACTTTTTTCAATATCATCAAAAGGACTTTATTTTTCGAGCATCGTCGCGAAGCAGAGTTTTCGCCCCCTCACCCCTCAAGTTTGAATACACACGAATATGCAAATGTAGACGTCCCATTCGTCGTATCTCGAGGCATGCAGGTTGAGTCGCGCGCGACTCTGAGTGCTTTTTACTTCTTGCGCTGTCTGTGCCGTGCAACAACGTCCGTGATACCTGCTTACACCCGACTGTGAACATGGAGCGAGTTGAGAACACACGAATGAGACGTAAGAACTAAAACTAACACATGACTTGAACACGCACGTATATGTATGTGTTGTCATGTGCGCTCAGATGAGTACGCGGCTTTAGATGTGTACTAGAGAGGGTAGTGTCAAGTAAGCACACATTTTTAATGTGAATATCCCTTTTCCTTCTAAGTGATTGGATTTCACTTGCAAATAGTATAATACAGCTTGTAATTCAATGTGTTACACATATTTTATAATATGCATTTTTGGTCATGCGTTCCTCTTTCTGAATACATGATAAATACTCGTGTATGATCAAACGAAAGAAGTATACATATAATTATGTTGCAGCTAAGCTAGATGAATGGATGGATTTATATGCGCCTACAATGGAAAAGGCTGTCGCAATGTCACTCCTGAAGGTCATAAACTGTAATGCAACAAAAGGTGCTGCATTTTTCAAGCGTGCTATTAAGGGTACTCCTACCACATCCCAACAAAGGTTGCAGACTACACAGTCTAGAAGTACGGGTGAGAAAATTTAATTAAGCTTTGAAATAACGCATTCCTGAACGATTCATCATGTTTTCACTTTTTATTTTATACTTTTTAAGACGGTCGTACACGAAAATGGTTGGTCCAGACCTCCCCTCCCCCAAAACTTTATACCGGGTTATTCACGTTATTCGACACGGAGCATTATGGCTAAAATATTTGATGAAAAATAACATAATATTCTCTAGTGGATAGGGACCCGTTAAGGCTACATTAAAAAAAAATTCATGATATACAGGGTGTCCCCAAAATACAAGATGTATCAAAATTATGTTTTTTTTAATGAAACACCCCATATATTATTGCATATTCAGATTCCTTGGTGAATTCTAGTGCAATTTTATGTATCACATATGGGACTTAAAGCGAACTGTTTAGGTGTAATCACCATTTTCGGTATAAATAGATGCCAGAAAAAAATTAAATATCACAGAGATTATAAAATTTAGAAGGATGTGACTCTGTCGTATTACTAGATATGAAATGCGTCAGCTTAAGTTAGACGGTAAAATTTGAATTACGGTTGTGCTTGGAGATATCAGTCGTTTAATTAAGGATACTTCAATCAGAGATAACTTAATTTTTTTAAATGGGAATGCCTAACTTTTTGTATACGATCAAAAGTAAAATTTGATAGCATTTCTAATGATGTAAAGTTGAGAATATCAATCTCTGGTAGTTATCATAATTTTAAATTTTCGATCAAATTACTGTTTTTCAATTTTCCTCCTATAAGCAACCTAGCAGGCCATGAATTATAAACAAAAACATGATCAGATGGGAGAAAACAAGTAGCCTAGGAAAAAGATAAAGACGGATTAGAGTAAAGAGACAAAATTATAAAAATTCCTTGCAACAAATCAACTCTAACCAGAAGCAGAGATTGCCAATTTCCAAAACCATTAAAAATTTGAAATGAAAGGCAAACTACTAACGAATGTTATACGCAGTGTGTTATCTACCCCCCCCCCTCCACTTTTTGACCAAAAATGTATTTCATTGTTTTTTTTTCAAGGAATGGATGGTTCATATCTAAATCGTAATCTTCATAAAAACGTAAGAGGGAGGGTTATAGTTCAGTTGCCCAAATAGTTGCCGCTCAGCCTTGAGGCTTAATGTGTACCTCCAGTTATAGGGGTCAAACATCCTAAGTTCTTTGCGAACTTTGAGATGCATTGGACTATGCTCTCCTGTCTTCGTTTCTGGCCTACAGTCAGATAGGAGTTCCTGCTCTCACTCGAGGCATGACAGTCGAAGATAACATGCTTAGCTATTTCCTCTACCTTACTGCACTTCTTGGTTTGCCACTTCAGTCCCCAGCTTTTGCAGGTGTGCTCAGAACGTCCAACCTGCTCAATCTGACAAATCCGACCACCTTTCGTAGTTCCAACCTGCTCAATCTGAGAGCGTTTGCGGTATTAGAACACCTGGGTCCCCTCAGCATCCTCCTAAACTGAACATTATCCACCACTCTGTCCCAGCGCTCCTGGTGCTTATTTGACACCCAATGGGTGCCAGGTCTCCGTACCATGTCGTATGATATACCACATGCTGGTTCTGGCACGATGAGAGAGGGATATCATTACCCAGTAAAAGCATGTGCTTTTTTTAAGTGTCTTAAATAGCCTTCTAGATGATATTTAAAAATGTAAGCTTAAGGGCCGGATTTACCGTTCCTTGATAGGTCCGGCTCTAAATGCCTTTAAAACTGCTTATTGTGAAAATTTTTTTATTGTGTGTCTAGCCTTGGTACGTTTCGATAAGCATAGATAAGCCTCTGCCGTTTCTCACTAAAATTCTGTTCTATATGTCACGTTAGATATGAAGTTTTTTTTCGTAACGTCAAAAAAAATATTGACCTCGTATTTACAGGTACACGGTCAACAAGAATGTCGCAAATGATGTCTTCCACCAAAACTACTAGTTCCAATCGTTCAGGCCAAGTAGTTTTGGAAAAACTATACTCTCAAAAAAACTACTCCTGGCAAGAGGTTATGGGAACTAATGTGCTGGCTGACTATGGTTTGCAGTTCGAGCTAAATTTTGAATCTGTTCTGTGGAACTGCTTTAAGTCAGTATCGACATTAGAAAGTTTGAAGTTCTTACTACCGGAGAACGTCAGGATGATCGCTATAAGAAAGGAAAATACGCAGAAGAATGTTAACGCTGTATCTGCTGTGGTGAAGCAATACAATGATATTGTTGACAAATTATCAGAACCGCAGGTATAAATAAATATTTTGATTATAGATTATACAACATTCCAAAGTATATAATATACTTACAAATTTTTTCTTAGCTAACATGCTCTACCCATGCGCGCCCATTATTTGTCGGAGGGACACGTCACATAATCCCGTTGTCTTGAAGGAACTAAAACAAATATCAACCTGTTGGCAATCGGGTCTTCCTTAGTATGCACTACATTGTTTGACCTTTACTATGACTGTATGCGTAAAACTTCCTACACTACCAAATAATTTTAAATTACTTATCTACCTTATGGTCAGTGTCGAACACATGTTCAGCTTTGCTAGTCTTATCTATGCTATCATAGTGTTTGGTGGTGATTGGTTAGACTATGTTGTTGGTGTTGCAGCGCTGAAGAGTCAAGCGTCATATTAAACATCATTTATTGATTAACATTCGATATCTGCTGCTATTATGGTACGAATTTCCACAAATAATAGTACCTTTGCCTCTATAAGCCATCTTTCAGCTAAACCGGAATTAATTTATTTTTAGCAAAGTAATAACCGATATAAAAGGTAAACGCGAAAATGCACAATTTCGTATTCCACTGCTGATGTTACTTATCGAGCACACGTTGGGCGCCAAAATGTAATACCTCCACTGCTTTTAAGGTGATTTTTTTGCCTTTCTGCTTCTCATATTTTTTGTATGGACCGAAGTCAATCCGGTTACCAAAATAGCTGATATACATATTTTCTACAGACACATGGTACAATGCGTACAAAATGTGCTTTTCTCAAATTTAGTGCTTTTTCAAACAAAAAAAATGACGTCAAATGGTTTGAATTACTCCTTCTCAATAGATATATTGGTATTACCAAATTTCCCACCCTATAAATCATCCCAATTTCACCCCAAGAACTCAGGATACCATTTGTAATAAATAATCAAATGCATACAGGCGTCATTCAAGTTGTCCCAGTGGTAAATATTAGGACATACCGTATTTGTAGAAATATTTGTGGCATCTATAGGCACATGATATAAGATGTTGATGGTTGAGTTAGATCAAAGGTGGAGGAGTGTATTATCGCAGCTCAGACCAGGAGTGGTGATAAGCGAGTTCTAACCGATACATTGTAGTGTTCAAAACTGAATACCAAATTTTGAAATATTTAACGTGATCAAGATGTCTAGTGGTGAAATTTAGAACCCAATGTGTGTGAACATAATATACCAGATTATTTTAGCATGAATGTGTACCAACTCAGAGAGAATGAAATCAAAACAGAGAAATGATTTGGTAAACGAAATATATTTGTCAAAGTCATGTGGAAATACTGTGTTCCTTATTTGCGCCAAGTTCCTCAATGAAAATGTGTGCGTCATCATTTCTAAGATTATGAAAAAAAATTGGGGCATATTTGGAAAGTTTATGATTGAGATTATAGATTGAATGGATAACTTTCCTCGGTATCTCTCTATGATAAGACAGTGGTCCCTCACCATTCGATTGAAGGATGAATGGTTCAAAGTGTTTGTCATATATATGACATTCTATTGCAGCATCAAATTGACTAACCTCTTGTTGAGTCATATGCATCGGTGTTATATGTTTTAAATATGCGTTATATAACTGATGCATCTCAGCTTGTAAACGTTTGATAAATTCCGTTGCCGCGTTCTCTCCTCGATATAATTGAAGCTTTGACACAGCAACATTATGTGAAGATTTTGAGACAATATGTCATGATGTACGATATAGCACTCCTTAATTCAAGAAAAACTGTTTTCCGAAATTGTAAATACGTTCAGATGCGATCTCAGTCAGCAAAAAAGCGAGACACCATACTGGAGAGGTAGATAAGCTTCCAAGTACAGGTTTTTATGCAGCACTGATGCAACGTTTCATGGGGAGGGTATGCAGATACTGTGCAAACAAGCTAGTCATTTCCAAGTTACAGGTTATAGGATTATGAAGTACATGCAAGCCATATATCTTCAAAACCAACGTTCGGATAGATCTGTAAAGGCTAAAATATCACCAAAATAATTATTTTTAAAGAAAGTTAGTACTACGAGGGCTGCTCTATACCTCCGTCAATCCACCAGTACGCAGACAGCTGTTTCATGCTTATTAGCGATCATCAGTGCGCCATAGGTAGATTGACGGAAATAGAGAGCATCAATTTTTCCATGTTTACTAAACATGTGAAACGTGTGAGAGCAGACAGAAAGAATTCTGCCGGTGCGCCATCTGGTACCCGAAGGTAACGGCAAACCAAGGAAATCGCTGCTTAACAGCAGTAGACTTCTTGGTGGGACGCCAAGGTGCGTCCGCTTGGCCACCTATTTCCGTCAATCGATCTATGGCGCACTGATGATCGCTAATAAGCGTGAAACAGCTGTCTGCGTACTGGTGGATTGACGGAGGTATAGAGCAGCCCTCGTATATCGGCTTTCATACGCAGCGGCGTATAGAACCCGCGCTCTCTGGTGGCCAAGCGGACTCACCTTGGCGTCCCACCAAGAAGTCTACTGCTGTTAAGCAGCGATTTCCTTGGTTTACCGTTACCTTCGGGTACCAAATGGCGCACCGGCAGAAATCTTTCTTTCTGCTCTCACATGTTTCACATGTTTAGTAAACATGGAAAAATTGATGTTCTCTATTTCCGTCAATCGACCTATGGCGCACTGATGATCGCTAATAAGCGTGAAACAGCTGTCTGCGTACTGGTGGATTGACGGAGGTATAGAGCAGCTCTCGTATATCGGCTTTCATACGCAGCGGCGTATAGAACCCACGCTCTCTGGTGGCCAAGCGGACGCACCTTGGCGTCCCACCAAGAAGTCTACTGCTGTTAAGCAGCGATTTCCTTGGTTTGCCGTTACCTTCGGGTACCAGATGGCGCACCGGCAGAATTCTTTCTGTCTGCTCTCAGAGTACTGTATGAATTATTTTTTTATTCCCTCACCCCCATCAATGCCGCCACCCCAATTTCCCCCCTTTCAGGAAAAAACTGGAGGATGAAACTAATAAAAACGTCAATTCAATACATTATTTTTAATAGTGTTGCAGCGTAACATACTATTATTCCACATTGTATCACAGCCCAAATTTCATCAAAATCGGTGCAGCAGTTACTGAGATTACAAGATTGCAAAAATACACGATGCTTTGCTCATCTTTGGCATAGGATTAAAATCACCAAGTTCATTTTTTTAGCAAAGTGACCCCTGTTTGTTCCATCCATCTCCCCAATTTTACCCTCTGCCGAAAAAGAAAATGATCAGGGACCATGGAACGCCTAAAAATGATGTTGGTAGCAGTTCTGAAAATTGTAGTATTTTGCTAATTAGTCCGACTCTACTGCTTAAAAAAGTCCACCTAGACAGACGGACCGCTAGCAGGCAAACCTACTGACCGACAGAAATGAGTGACATAGATAGAGATAGATGATAATGATCCCAAAACGTCAAGAAACTGATTATAAATCGAAAAAAATTACGACTACAATCATCCTCTCAGCGATGGTGTGAGAAAAAAAAACATTATCCATGTCTGAGTCTTATCAAATAAACGTTTAATATGTTCTACAGAACTATATAATGCATAATTCTTGAGTTGTATAAAAAATAATATTTTTACAGATGTTTCTGCTGAAAGACAATCTTAGAGAAGTCGAGTTGAACTTGCAACCAGGTCTCATGAGGATCAAGTGGTCATCTGTGGGCATAACAGAGTTTGCCGAAAACTGCATGATACTAGTAATCAATCTGAATACATTATACTTGCAAATAGAACGCATCGAAAGTGACCTTCAAAAGAGAGTGAAATTACTGTCTTCCACCAACCTTTTCGATTTCGTTACTGCCAAAGAACGCACCGAAAGGCTACCTTGTAAGGACTTCTTCACAGATATGTGCGACAACAGAACCGAGACGATGTCGAAACTAATGAAAACCTACGAATCCTTTGGACCAATTTTGATCAAAATGGAGGCTATGGTGCTGGATACTAATACGGGCAAATCTCCCAGTATGGCGCTGTACTATCAGTACTGGGAAACAGAGATATACAAAGCCCTGATTTCGATGACCTTGAAAAACCTAGACACTTTCACTGCCAAGTTCGATACCGATGATCTGCTTTTTCAAGTCGACGCAGTCGTAGTCAGTCCAGAAATTCTTTTGAGTCCAACAGCTACGGAAATATTCAACCAAGTGATAAAGAACTCTAAAGATTTTATAGAACGTTTAAAAATAATCCCTAGATGGATGGATGGCACTTGTATTCCTTGTAAACCACTCAAAACGTCCGATATGGAAGATTATTTGTATGCTTTCTACGAGGATATCATCAAGGTTCCAGATATTAACGAAAGTATGAACAAAATGAACGAACACGCACACAAAATAATTTTGAAAGTAAACGCAAAACTACAAAGGTAAGCTTTTTTGTTCTTAATAGTACTTATGGAACAATCGCTTGGTGTTACCACCGAACATCAACATCATAATAATAATAATAATGATCTTATAGAGCCTGCCGGCAGGCGCCAGGAATCTCTTGTCAACGTGCAAAACGTACGCCGCACCGGTATGGTTTACGCTCATCGGCACAACGCGGGTCTACGAGTGCTCTACTACCATTGACGGCACTCGTACGGTATCCATGTGACACCGGGTGCCGCCATACGCTCCAGGGGATAAAGAGTCCGTTGGGAAAAGGTGAGATGCCGGTTTTACTGGAACTACTAGATCCCCACGCCCGAATTTGTACATGCAAGCAAACCCGACACAGTCCTCCTCGGTCACCAACAGAAGACAATGTCCGTTATAGTTTCCGGTAACTGCCGAGGTGAACATCGTCTCTAAGGTGGAGGAAAAGTGGACCAAATATCAGGAGTTGCTCGGATAACTTCGCAGGCGCTGGCCAGACTACACCGTAGGTCTGATTACGCTGCTCTCTGCACTGCGCATAATACCAGTGTGCCATGCGGCGGCGCACATCTTAGCCGCCAGAATGCAGAGGGCAGTCATCCATGTGTCACTTCGTCTATTTAGAAGGCACGATTCGCGAACCCAGCGATTGCTCACCTCACGGTGTGAGGAGTAGTCACTGGGTATATAATAATAATACCCGTCTGGGTCTCGGGGTAGAATAGGCCCAGGGTGTAATCTGCCTGTCGTAAGAGGCGACTAAAGGATTGGTAGTCCTTGCCTTAAAAGGGTCTATGGTGGTCACCGGCTGTAAAACCAGGCGTATGAACCTACATAGTGAGGCGGCGCACAACTTAGCCGCCAGAATGCAGGAGGCAGTGACCCGGTGTGGAGGAGTAGTCATTGGGTAATGGAACAGCAGCACGGTGTGTCGGAGCCCGGGCTGCACCTTTTTTATCAATAATAATAACTCTGTAAAGCCTGCCGGCAGGCGCCAACACCGCTTATGCATCTCTTGTCGGCGTGTAAGTCATACTACGGCGACGGTACGGCTTACGTCCATCGCTACAACGCGGCACTCATACAGTACAGTTGAGAAACCGGTGTGCTGTCATACGCTCCAGGGGATATAGAGTCCGTTGTGGAGAACGAATGATGGCGGATTGGCTGAAACTACTCGTATGCCACGCTTGAGCTTGTACAGAAAAACAAGCCCGACAGTCCTCCTTGACCACTAACAGATGTTCGTTATAGAGCACCTGCCGAGGTCAATATTGTCCCTAAGGAGAGCAAAAGCGGACCAAATATCAGGAGTGGTTCAATACATTCCACTTGTAACGATATAATACTTGATTTACCCTTACAGGTGGCGAAGGTATAAAAGCCTATGGTCGCACGACAAAGTCCAAACATGTGAGAAATTTATAGCACAGAGCACCTCTCTATCTGTCTACGATGAAAAGTTCATGTTCTATAATGAAATTATGGAAAACATATATGAAGTTAAGCCACTGGTGAACGTGGGCTGCATACAGCTCAACTTAAAACCACTTTTAGATACCATTGTGTCTAACTGCAAAGAGTGGAAGGTAAATATCCGATATTGTATATTTAGTGCTTATTTGGTTATACCACTTCATTTTATTTGATTTTTTTTTAGGTACATTAAAAAAAGGATTAAAATTTCGTAAACATACATGCAGGCATATTGTCTATTTATTGAAACAGCAGATTGTTGTTGTTGTCTTAATTTTTAAATGATGCAGCAATCGGTTTAACAAATTGTTGATTTTTCGAAACTAGGCATTCAATTTATAAACCTATCCTGTTCTCCCTTTGTTTCATTGGCCCTCTACTAAAATCCACATATACTTGAAGATAAACTTTAGTGACGTTTAGACAGTCTCTGTGGTTTGTATCAAAGTAGGTATAAAATTTTATTGTGGAGAACGAATGAAGGCGGATTGGCTGGAACTACTCGTATGCCACGCTCGAGCTTATACAGAAAAACAAGCCCGACAATCCTCCTTGACCACTAACAGATGTTCGTATTGTTTGATAAAGACACTGTGTGTCGAAACAATCGTCGCAAGTTTTTTAAATAAAAGTGGTGATCACTCATTGGAAATACTTTGTGTATTATGTGTGTATTATGTGTTTTATAGATTACGATCTCAGTAGTAGAGGTGTGAAAGCAAAACCGAGCAAATAGGCGACCTTTAACACTTTTTGCATTCTACCTTTAGATCATTTTGTCACTGAGGTACTGCTGCTGCGTCGTAATGCTGGGAATTGCAAATGCAACATATTTGTGGTACTTATTTCAGAAATTTTCTGATTCTAATTTGTGTACCTATTTATTTCCAGTTTTTCTTTCCGTTTTCATCTTAGGTCACACTGGCAGCCTTGATCAATACTTCCACCAAAGAAAAAATGGACGAAATGAGAGAGAAAATAGACGAACTAAAAGTGTTAGTACGTCAAAACATCAAGGGACTCGAAAGATTCAAAGCGATTATGCAGGCAATAAGCACCATACAAAAAGGCAACGTTTCGGCAGAGCTGGATTTCATCAATTTTAAAGAAACTTATGCTATACTGCGACAACACGAAATGGATTTTCCTCCAGAAAATGAAGCAATGGCACACCAGCTGGAAAAAGATTGGAACGAACTTCTTATATCTGCTTTGTACAGAGAACAAACCTTGGAATCAACAAAAGAAAGATTTGCCCAGCTCACTCTAAATGAAATTCACACATTCTGCGATGTCCTTGCGGAATTTCTTGAAAAGTAAGGCCAAGTGTCTCACATTATTTTCAGCGTTCAGGACTATTTTGTGTAACAATTTTGATCTAATAGGATGAACTTGGTTGTGATTTTTTAGGATTAGTTCAGAATTAAAACAAAAACTTCTTATGTTTCTTTAAACGACGGCGACGTCTGGACTATTCGACATGGCTAGATATTGGTAAAACACTGCCCACACTAATGAAATTCAACGAAAATTTAACAACATGGAACATATACAATTGAAATTTGGCTTAAAAAATAAAAAAGGGGAACAGCATGTATCTGCACTCAACAGACGAAACTTGAAGAATTCCTCATCAGATGCATTATGATGACTACATATTAGTCGAGACGTCGCTTAAAGAAAAATAAGAATGTTTTGTTTTAATTCTGACCTAATCCTTAAAAAACTTACAATCAAATTCTTGATTATACCTGGATGATTTTTGGGTGAAACTAGACCACAGCTTATTCGACAAAAATGAATTATAAGAATCTAAAAAAATATATATGGTTATTGGGGGTCCTCCTTTCCTATTTCTAAACTACTTTTTGCAGACTTTTCTTATTTGCTATAGAGTATCCATTATTAGACATTGTTATTAATATTTTTATTTCAATGGAATACACGAAAAATAGTCAAATAAAAGAGTAAGACAAATTAAACTGTGAGTATAAACATTATTTAAATATTATTAACTAGTTTTACAGAATTCAGTTTATATTCATTATCCAGAGATATATAAGAGAGGTATCTATCCATTTATCACATCCACTGGACTAAAAAGGGATGAAACATTCCTCTAACTTCGCACATCGATAGTTGATGGAAGTATTATAACCGCGAAAATGTTCGATTTTGAAATGATATGCTTTTTGGGAGTTTTAACGAAAATCCACGACACTCACTTCCATCAGTCTGTGTGTTGGGGTTTTTCTAACTGCTGCCATTGTGATGAAATTAAGGTAGCTATATGCTGTGGGGTCGTAATAGGTAATGCTGCTATAATTTTTAAAATCGGTCATTGGGCGGCGGAGTAACTAGCAAAATAACAATATATTTCGAATAATCCACAGTTTTTAGGCGTTTTACGGCCGTATTCATAGTCGTGCCTTGCGTAACATATAAGGTTCCCTTAAGTAACACTCAAGGGATACTCATGTGACCCTCAAGTATGGCTTTCCTTGTGTATTGTGTAAGACTTTCACGGCCACGATCCGATGGACTGCTGGTTCTTGGGCTGTTCGGCCCGCATCGACACGCTCCGCCGCCTTGGCGTCGGCGGGCTTCGCTGCTTTGCGTTTCGCCAACACGAGTGGTCGGCATCCTCAGAAGCTGATGCCACCTGTTCGGCTCTCGGAACAATTGCTTTGACTGCTATGAAATTTCGTGTTGACATTTCGTTACTTGAGTATTACTCAAGAGAGCCTTACGTACCGTCAAGTAGCCGTCGAAACACGAAACCTTACTTAAAGGACCCTCAAATATTAAGGGGCCCTTAAGTAGTATGGGACCCTTGTATCGACTATGAACACGACCCTTAGGGATTCCTAGTCATTTTCAACTTTTTTTTGGGAAGGAGTAACATTTGGGTGGTTGGTTGGGTAGAGGGGTGTAAAACTGAAAAATTTGTTGTATTCATAATAGGCTGTCCATTGACCTGTGAAAGAAAGTCCTACCAGCATAATACACTTCTTTAAGTCCATCCGATCGTGGTCTTTCCTATTTACAGAAACCAAGGGACTTTAAAATTATGTGTGTATACATACGAGTATTGCTTTGCCACTCAAACTCAACCATATGACGACAATAAAAAAAAATCGAACAAAAACAAGATATTATACTACGATTAAAATATGCTTCTGCATCCTGAACAAGGCGTAAAATAAACGCTGAAACGTCGACTGTTTAAGTGAAAAATCTTGCAGTACTTTATCCCAAAATCCAAAGAACCTGTTCTGCCAAAATAAACTAGGATAAGGATTACTTCCTACTGCATTCGATGAACATATCTTAAATTCGAAATATTCAGTGATCTAGAAAAACTGATGATGATAGCTGTGGACTAATTTCTATTAACCATACCTCTAACTTGGTAACAATCAACTAATTGTAATTTTTTTCCATGACAGTAAGGGTAACAGTGTTAATTTGAAATTCTTTTGGGAGCGGTACTGTTAATTCAATAGTAAGAATTTTAGACATCTTTTTGACAAAATACCGATAGGAACACTTGATGATTATCAAGTAGTAATAAGTAAAGCTGGTCTTCCATGATATTAAACGACAATCAAATGGTTATATTTACTTTAAGGTTTGAACGAGAAGGACCAGGTTCTGTCGGTGAAGACTTAGACAGGGGCGTGAAGCTTATGGACGAATATAGGGAAAAATTTGTGGAACTCGAAGCAAGAAGAGTTGATTTATCTAACGCGGAAATGTTGTTCGACATACCTTTAGCTGACTACTCGCATTTCTTACAAGCTAAGCAAGACTTTGAAGGCATGGAGTTGCTCTATAAGCTTTACAAAGCACTCAGGCATGCCCGAGAAATGTGGGGAAAGACTCTATGGGCCAATCTAAATCCCCAAGCATTAGTCGATGGCATAGATGCATTTTTGAAGAACTTCAGAAAGCTAAATAAACAAGTTAGAAGTATACCAGTGGGAGTTACTTTGGAAGAACAAATGAAAAGTTTCAGAAGCTCCGTGCCTCTTATGGTATCGCTGAAAAATGAAGCTTTGAGGGAAAGGCATTGGAAGCAACTGATGGAAAAGACTGGAATAGAATTTGATATGTCACCAGATAGGTTCACTTTGGATAATATGTTTGCTATGGAGCTGCATCGCTTCCAAGACATAGCCGAAGAAATTATTAATAATGCCATCAAAGAGTTGAGCATCGAAAAGGGTGTCAAAGAGATACAAGAGACTTGGGGTAATATAAGCTTCATCGTACATAGACATTTCAAAGGTAGCGAGGATAGAGGTTTCATAATTGGCGCAACAGACGAAATCATGCAAGTGCTCGAAGACAACTCTATGAACCTTCAAAGCATGGCAGGTTCACAGTTTGTCGGACCATTTTTGCCAGTGGTACAGAAATTGGAAAAAGCACTAGCTAATATCGGGGAGGTGATAGACGAATGGTTGTCGGTGCAACGGAAATGGTTATATTTGGAAGGAATATTCGTTGGTGGTGACATACGAGCACAGTTACCAGATGAAGCGAAGAAGTTCGATGATATTGATAAGGCTTTCAGAAGGATCATGCTAGAAACGGCGAAAAGACCAAACGTACTAGAATGCTGTAGTGCTTCTGGTAGATTGTTGGAGTTCCAAGGTAAGAATTAGTACAATCATTTAAAGCGATAGGTTACATGGAAGAAACTGAGATATCAGGGCTCATGTCAAATATATTATGGGAAGGCTAGGATTATGAACTAGGTTTTGTAAGTCTTCAAATTTACAAGTAGTGATCAGTTCAAGCGACCGCGCTGTGCACCGCCGAACCCTGTGGATTTTCTGTGCGCCTTAAAATTTTTGCGTCTCTTAATGCTGGTTTAACGCCCTTAGGGTATCCATATTCAGTTGAGCTTATATGCTTTCTTTGTTGTTGAAGTGGTTTTTATGTTTATAAATCTCGATGAACTCCCTATACAGACTGGCGTAATAAGAGGAGGTCATAGCAAGAACCTGTGCCTCGTCAAACTTTATCTTGTGTCCACCGCTTTCCTGGAGTGCATGCTTAGCTTCTGCAGATTTTTCCGTTGGACTTAAAATCGGCAATTTGATTAGTGTTCCGAAATTCTAGTTTGCACCGGTCTCTTTGTTGTTCCGATGTATACACTTCCAGAAATACATGGTATCCGAAAAACCCCTCATGCTGTCCACAGAGATCCCTTTTGTCCTTTACCGATCTTAAATGCTATTGTATTTTTTCAGTTGGTTTGTATATCGTCTTGATATTTGCCTTCTACAGTAACTTCCCAATTCTGTCTGTGGCCCAGGGAACATAAGGTAGAAAAGATTTTGCTACCAGCTCGCATAGATCATATTATTTGCTCTTCTGAGAAGCCGTTTGCCTTCAAAGCATTTTTCAGATGTTTGAGCTCAGCACTGAGTTAGGTAGGTTCACACACTCTTCTGCCCCGTCCTGTCAGTGTTTTGATGATTTTAAACTTCTGGCATGGATGGTTGTTCGAGTTGTTGTGCAAATAGTGATCGGTGTGTGTTGGTTTCCTATACACTGTGTATCCCAAGGTTGATCCTTTTCTAGTTGACAGCACATCGAGAAAAGCCAGTTTTTTAATTTCCTCTATTTCCATTGTGCGTATCTGAACCATATTTTTGGCTTATACCGGGCACTGTTAAAAGCCGTCTGCTCAATCTCCTCCATGATAAAGTTTGCCACCACTGCTCTCAGAGGGCTTCCCATCGCCAAGCTATAAGCTATGTACTTCAAGTATATTATGCTGTAGCATTCCCACATGTCTAATACCTGACTCAATATCGGAGTGTATCAAACTGGTAACGCATTGTTGTAGTTCAGAATCTGTTAATGAGATTATTTTTTGATCTAGGTCCACTAGAAACATGTGGCAATCGTATTAAAAGAAACAAGATCCTTACCTTCCTATTTATTATTATATTAGTAGCCCTTATAACCGTAAAGCAAAATATAGATCATTTTACATTGAATCAGTCCATCATAAATAGCAGCGCTAATCCTCAATTTAACCTAACTACTTATAAAAAGTCCATTCTGCTTATGCATTACCTATTTAAAATGAATAACCTTCGTCAATAAAAAAAAATCGAAAGTATATGAAAGTTTAAAAAAATAACGTGAAAATGATACAAAATAGTTTTTATAATATACTACCCCAAGTGAAATCCGAACACCTAGAGAAAAAGGGATACTCGCATTAAAAGTGTGCGCCCACTTTTGACAGTACCCTCTCTAGTACAGATCTAATACTTGCTCATTCAGACGTTATTTACCTACATTGCACCTCCAAAGAAACTATATATACGTGTAAAAACAAAGCACGGCTTTTAGTCGATTCAAAAACTGTGATGCAAATATGGGGAGATACTGGTTGGTTGTGTAAGAGGCCCCCTAGAAGAGTTAACCCGCAATTGCTGTAACCATGAGGCGTAGCCTGGCTACAGTTGTAGCAGCATGGTGTACATTGATCGAAGAAGGGCAAATGCAGCGAGCTAGAATATCTGGAGCACGGAGCAGAACTACAAACCGGCAAGATCGCCATCTACAACTACTGGCACTTCGAAACAGAATGTGATCCACTCGATTCTTGGTATGCAGCTATAGGGAGGCCTTTTCGAATTCGCATGGTGTATCGGCATTATCTTGCGAGAAGCAGCCCTCTTCGAGGCCTAAGGCACATGGAATGGCAACTGGTTCTAACACCTTATTAAAAAAACGTTGGGCAGTCACTTCATTGTGCAAATCCCATGTAAGGGATTGGTGTAAAATGCAAACCGTTGGCGACGGCGACGATGATTTTAAGTAAGTGGAAGCACTAGATGCGGACGATATGATCCTAAGCCCATTTCACTCAATCTGTGGATTGCCTTCTGTCTCGAAGGGACAGTAGTCGTAGATGACATCTTGCCGGTCTGTAGTTCTTTTACGTGCTCCAGAACCTCTAGCACGCTGCAATCGCCCTTCTGCGATCCATGTGCGCCATGCTGCTACAACTGTAGTCACGCTACGCCCCATGGTTACAGCAATTGCTCTGAAAGAAGCACTACGTTCTCGTTGGCCTACAATCCGACTCCGTACAAAGGAGCTTAACTCCGTAAACTGGGGCTGTCGCCTTCTAGGGGACATCTTTACAGAACTAATTCATCTCTTTTACTCAACCAACTGGTCTCTCGCCACAGATATCATCGTTTTTGAATCGACAAAAAGCCATGCTTTGTTTTTGTACGTCTAGAGTTTTTTAGAGGTGCCATGTAGTGTGTACAAATTTTCAATGCAAATATCCCTTTTTTTCTAGGTGTTCGGATGTCACTTGCGAGTAGTATATATAGTTAAGTACCTTTTCCTTGACTTTTCATATCCCCTATTCTAACAGTGTTTATATCTAGTAAATCAAGTTCCATTGTTAGTTAGACATTATTGGCCACTTCTGGCACTTTTTAAAGGTGCCTCAGTTGCCAGTTCATACTATATATTTGCTTTCAATTATGGTCCTCACTCCAATTTGTATTCCTCTTAAATGCACTGTTTGTTAATGTATTTTATC
Source organism: Callosobruchus maculatus (assembly GCA_951848785.1). NCBI lineage: Eukaryota > Metazoa > Arthropoda > Insecta > Coleoptera > Chrysomelidae > Callosobruchus > Callosobruchus maculatus. Next base: position 6,072,608 of record CATOUR010000026.1, on the reverse strand, counting down.
TGTTATTAAAGGACTTGGATATGGTTTGGACAGATGTCAGAAATCCTTGAACGACTATTTGGATTCAAAAAGAAGAAGATTTCCAAGATTCTATTTCATATCTACCGAAGAGCTCTTATCAATTCTTGGTAGCAGTGATCATAATGTTGTCCAAGATCACATGATCAAAATGTTTGACAACATCAAATCTCTGAGATTTAGCCACGACAATCAAGATCGCGTAATATCTACTGCGATGATATCTTCGGAGGGAGAAGTGATGGAATTTAGAAATCCGGTGTCTATAGAAGGCAAAGTTGAGGAATGGATGAATGACATTCTGAAGGAGATGAGACGCTCAAACAGGTTCATAACGAAAAGCGGAATATTTTATTATGGTAAAATAAGGAAACCTAGAACAAAATGGATGCTTGAGTACCAAGGTATAATATTCTATTCATAGGTCAAGCTAGGTGATAAAAACTGGTGGCTAGCGAAATGATATAAATTAGATCAAAAGCAAAAAAATATTAAAAATATATTTTGAATTCAAATGCTTTAAAAAGAAGAATATAAAATTTCAACTATCAACTTATAGCATCATCATACAAAATTTATGTGATTATAAAAGCTTGTCGCGCGATCTACTTGTGTAAATAAACTAGTACCTATTTAATTGAATAACATAATCTGTTAAAGTTTTTTTTAAATTTCAGTTTTACTAAACACTTATAGTACAAGATTTTACGATCGTATAAAATTAATATAATGAGGCTATAAGTTGATAGTTAAGATTTTGAAGGAAAATTTTATTTTCTCCTTTTTAGAGTATTTATATAAAAACTTTTTTCAAAAAATGCTTTTAATTAATTTTTTACTTTTCAGTTATTTTAACCTGCATTTTTATTCTCAATGAACTCTTTCATTTAATAGCATAAAAAAGTCCGCCATATTGGATTAAGAATACATTACATAGCTTATTGTGTATTGTCATCCAAACTAAATGTTCATATAAAATTGCAGCTCAGTGGGCTCAAAATTGAGTAGCAAGATTCAATAATTATATTGATGAACTCGTTCTTCGGCTTAAAAATAATGAATCTGTTCATCGATTTAATGAAGTTTTTCATTGTACTTAGGGTCATTTTTGGTTCAGTGTACCTCAGTGCAATAATACAGGATGTAATTATCATTTCGTTTTTGCTTAATAATTCATCAACAAGCAGATGACGTAACGGGGCTAAATTAGGATTTTGGGGGCTTTTCGAGGCAAGAAATTCAAATCCTTCCTTAGTTCGGACGCCACTTACTATAGATTAAGCCAATTTAAGATGGTGTAACTTTTTTATGTCATGGTATATTAGTGTAGATATAAATATGTTGAATATTATGATTTTCCAAGCTTTTTATGTGAAAAACGTATACTTTGTAAATGCCACTCCAAATAACTGTTTTCAAATAATGTAAATTTTTAACGAAGTAGGCTGAGATTAAATGAGCTGTAACAACAAACGCTACATACTTACTGTCAAAATGTGCTCGTGTGTATTGACATTTTGCGCACTACTCATGGTTCTTTTACACATCATAAAATCTTTCAAGAGCAGATTTTCACCAGGTGTTGAAGGCATCTACGATCTACATACCTATTTTATTTTAAGGCATGATTTGCTTAGCGGGAAGTCAAGTTTGGTGGACTGCAGAGGTGGAAAATGTTTTCGATAAGTTCAAAAAGGGAAACAAAAGAGCTATGAAGGAATACTTGGACCAGCTAAACAGACAATTAGACGAGATTGTGGTGACAGTGCGAGCGGACCTCACGGCAAATGATCGTACAAAGTTTAGAACAGTGGCGATTATAGAAGTACACGCCAGGGACATCATAGAGAGTTTTGTCAGAGACAGCGTTACTGACATCACCGAATTCGAGTGGGAGAGCCAGTTGAGGTTCTATTGGATCAACAATTTAGATAATCTGTACGTGACGCAATGTACTGGTTCATTTGAATATGGATACGAATACATGGGGTTGAATGGAAGGCTTGTTATCACTCCTTTGACAGACAGAATTTACCTTACTATCACTCAAGCGTTGATTATGCACATGGGCGGTGCGCCTGCTGGACCTGCAGGTAATATGAGTAATTTTAAGAAAAGGCCAGTGACGTCATCTATTGGACTTCCTCTCATCATTTTACAGAAACTAAAAGTTGTGCATAAAGAGCAGTAAATATCATCGAGGATTGTTAAAACTAACAACAAAACATAATTCTCAACTACGGTACTTTGTACCGCCAGTCTTCTGACAGATCAGTTATATGACGTCACTGGCTTTGTCTTAAACTGAACAGACTAATTATGCATACTTTAAAGCTAAATGCTGTAACTGAACTTACTATACAACATTACAAAATTGCAACTTGCAGTAGTATTATTATTTCCAAGGGTTGTTTCTAAGGCCCAGTTTCACAATCGTTAGTTAACTAGTGGTCAAAAGAAAACTAGTGGTTAGCAAAAATTATCCATTTCATAATCGTCGGTATACGTCAAAAGCTCTGGTCAACCAGTAGTCATGTTAACCCAAGGATGCGGTATGGGTTATCTTGGCGTTTATTGTGGTCAATCAATGACAGCTTTGGAGGTTATAGAAACATGGATTTTGATACTGACGTCTAAGACGTCGATGGATTTTGATTATACTCTGTAATGATATAAATCAAAAATAGGAAAAGAAAGGTTAGGTTTCTTTGTCAAAGGGTTAGCTTTTATTCACGGAACACCATTATGGCAGTGCTCTTAGATCAATATGTGGTGCCAACTTAAAAATAAATAAGTTCAACCATTGGGTTTTCTTTGTGCAACAGAGCTCTCCGATAACTACTGGTTGACTTCCATCTGTCGGTCAAGTGACTACTAGGGGTTACCAGTGATTGTGAAACTGGGCCTAACTGTTCTGAGAATATGTGGGTTCATTAGTCAAATGATGAATGTGTTGGATGAAGCCCAATTTGTGATCAATTGTTAGACGAGAAGAACCTCATTAGTATGTCTTATCATTGATTAAGGTATTAACGGGAAGATGGGCCACTAGATGCTAAGATCACGCGCCTAATTTTTGTTCCTCCTGGAGTGTCGCCACCTATATGAGCACAAATGTACCTCTACTGATACAACTTTGACAATATAACAACCATCGACTTTGATACGAATAAAGTACCCTACTTCCAACGATCTATCAACGCTACTTACTATTATCTCCGCCAGGTGTCGCTGACATTGGCAATTTGACATTTGACATAGTGATGGCAGTGTCATATTTCAATTGTTTAATATTCCGATGTTATTTGGAAAATTTGGGTCAACCACGATCAAAAAATATTGATTGATTGATTTCGATTTATCATCGTTTGTATTGAATTTTTCGCGATTTCGGGAAGCAAAATGGTGTACAGATGTTATTACTATAACTGTCCAAACAACAAAACTCGTAATCCAGAGATGTTCTTTGCTTTCCCAAAAGCAACAGCTATACGTGATATTTGGATCAAGAATAGTGGCAATGTGAATTTGTTCCAATATGTTGGAAAGTCTGACCCACTGCCAAAGCAATTAGGTGTCTGCGAACAACACTTCAAACAGAACTATATCCAGAGATCAGATACAAAGAAATTCTTGGTCAGACACGCAGTACCGTACGTATGAGTATAATTCAGGTAAGTGCCTATACCATTGAAACCAAACTATTACCTTCTATTACTCATCTACATCACTAAAAACTTGAAGCAATACGCAAATTTACCATACTCTGCCATTTTCTTAAGCCTATGGGGCATTCCACCACAACAATTTCAAACATAACGCTTTTGTATCTTGACTGAACTTATATACTGCCCAGCACCAATGCATCAGCAGAAAGAGTCTTTTCTTCAATGGTCTAATGTTGAATGCCTCAAAAAACCCAGTGATTCATTCTGGTTATTAGGACGATGTTGATACCTAAAATGGATATTGAAAACACCTTCTAAAAATGTTATTCCTACTCAAAATCAGCACCAGCTGACCAACTGCATCAAAATAACTAGGTATTTTTCAATAAATAAAACAAAAACTTTGTGAACACTTTTCAATAAACCAATGCCAGTAACATTTCTCAATGCAGTAACTCCAATTTCATGTTACAATTTAAGCTTGCTAAATATTATGGCAAACTGAGCAGCAAAATGAATTTCTTTTGAGAATTACTGATCCCAAGAATTTGGCAACAAACAGACAAGAGTGGTTCCAAGGCATGGCATAATCATTATAAAGATGTACGAGTGGCTGATTAATGGTCACTTTAGGTATACTATGCTCAAGCATTGATTAAGGTATTAACGCTCAAGCTAATGTGTGGGTTTATTAGTGTGAGTAACAGCATAAATCTGCCATACTTCTGGTATTTCGTTTTGTTTTGTTGACAGTCCAAGGTATCAATGGAGCATTCCAATGATCACTAAACTAGATGCTCGCAATTACAGCTATTTAGAACATGACAAACCGTATGGTCTCACTAAATTTCAGTTTAAAAAAAGTTGGTGAGAAAAATGCAGAAAAAAATGCTTGTTGTATTCTTAATTTCAAGTGGCTGAATCACTAGTGAATACACCTTCCTTTTTTTTCTTGTCAGAAAAAGTAAAAAACATGTCTACTTCTTTATTTCACTCAAAGTTTTACTGGGTGATACAAATAATTGGCCTGAACATTTTTTTATAATTTTATTTTATGTAAAATTAATACAAAAGAACAAGCATGTGTAATGTAGAATATCCTTGTTACATGATATTTATGTCAAGTCAATTTTTCCATGTTGTTATGTGAAGCGAGAACAATCTATCAAAAAAAAATAGTTTTAGAGATTAGAAAGAACCATCCATCCTGTTTTCGCCCATAAAAGCAAACTATACCTACTAAAACAGCCCTTATTTTGTTACAGGTTATGCACTCACAAAGAAGAAATGATAAACCACTACAGGTATGGATTATCGTACTGTCAGATGGTGCTATATCATGTGCTCATTGCACTTGTATGGCAGGATTAAGTGAAGTTTGCAGCCACATAGCAGCAGTTCTTTTCTTCCTTAAAGCACGTCCTAAAAGTGTCGGCCAACAAGAAAGCTATATATACATATTCTAAAAAAAAAGTTGGCATACACAGAGTTGAAGTATCATATTGTTATACATAACAAAATGACAAGAATTTCTGAGACATTAAAAACATTGTTATAGTTTATAGCTACTTCTAATATAATTAGGGACACTATTGTATGATTTAACTACATTATATGAGAATCATCTATCAAAAACTGCATTTTTTGTTTAGGCATTGTTAGTTTCACAGGATTCCTAGTAATTGTGAGGATATAATTTACATATATCTAGTATAAACTTATGTGAACAATATAAATGCATTTGAATATGATGTACAGTTGTGTAAAAAATATTGAGACTAATCAAGGGGAATTTGAGATGGACTAACTCTAGCAATACTACGAGTGGTTTCTATCTCTACTGGGTGAAGTTGCGTCTTACCTTTTGTAAATGCTGGAATATGTAAGTGACCTCCTAGAACTTCAACTGAGTCTCTAAATAAAAAACCTCTATCTGCTAATATTATGTCACCAGGTATAATTAAATTTAAAAAGCCACAATTTTCTGTTAGATGCTTGTCACTTGTCCTTCCACCATAACCATCGAAAATGTAATTCCCCCACTTCTCCATGAAATACCTTACAATGGGCTAACATTCACCATATGTCACTCAGGTACAAATATTATTTAAAGAAGATTCTACAACTTTTTCAAAATATTGTGGATGTCTTATTAAATATTAACTTATTTATTTGTTAATTATAGTAGGATATTCCAATTTGCAATTTTTTAGTTTATCAATGTAACATGAAATCTCACGTTTTTTAAGTAAATAAGTGTAAATTTTAATAAATAGCTCAAAATTGTACATGGTGAGTAAACAAATTTTTCGAATTTGAGTTTTTTTTCAGTTTTTTGCATTTTCTGAGAAGATTTTCTATAGTAATGTATATTTTTTTACACCATCAGAAAATAGAGATTTCAACGAACGAAAGGCTCCCAAAGTTTTTGAAAAAAGCTGATATTTTGACGCGAGAATTTGTGATTGAAAAATGGGGTGCATTTTTTATCTTAAGGTCAAATAAGGCGAAAAAATAAATATTTTAAATCAAATAAATTACAGTGTATTTGGGACATAATAAGGGAAGTATTCACCAAATTTCGTAAAAAAAATATTTTTTTTGAAAAAGATAAAAATAAAGGACCAAAAACTTGGTTTTTTGAATTTTTCACCAAAATTTTGAGGTTATGTGAAAAAATTGATAACACAAGAGTTGTAGATCTTTTTATTACCTACATCTTTGCCATTCAACTTTTTTCCATAGGACTTGTAGTTTTGCCAGAAATCAAGATAAACCATTTTCTACCCTTAAAAGCTCACCCCCTCCCACTTCCCGATCTCGAATCGACCGTAATTTATTTTTCCTTTTATTCTTATCATATTCTCCTCCTTTTCTAATGAGTTTCATCCTACTGTAATTTTTTTTCACTTTTTATTATTTTTGAAGGCTTCGGCACTGGTCTAAGACAGCTTTTAAAGCAAATGTTGAACTCAGCATGTCAGTCCCGAGATGTATTATCTGTGGTTGTTAAAAATGAAACAAAAATTGTAAAGAAAGATGCAACTGTTTATCATTTAGAATAATAAAATTTTTGAAATGTATCCTGTTTCATTACCTCATCGATACGTTTATGGTTAATTATAATAATAACGTTTAAAATTATGAAGTAATGTGATTATTAAGAACATCATTTAAAATCAAATTTGTTAGCAACATCAGACATGAAATTTGTTTTGAATAAACATAACTATAATATGTAATATTTTCATTTTGATTGTGTGAGAAGCATACCCTATAATAATAAATAATTCATTTTAACTCCACCATTTATTAAAAAATATATGGATAGATAGCATGAGCATTTATTGGTGCTGTTAGTATACACAGTATGTGGAGTAAAGTCAGCACACTCTTCGCCTCCTGGTATCGGTCTGCCTCTTCTGTCTCGAATGCTTGGGAAGCTGGAGAATTTTTTCCACACCTATAATGACAAAAAGGAAGCATTTTGAAATAGTTCGCAAATTATTCGAATAGAGAAGTGAATAGTCATAATGTACCTATTCCAGAAACTCAACTTTTAGGTTATGTCAAAAAATGAATGTATTAAATGATCCATTTTTTGAACTTGCCTATATGTACATAGGTATACAACTAGCAATTATTACCTACGGATGGATGTTTTTGCTACTTTAACATAATCCACCAAAGGTTGGCCACTACAACTTCATTACTTCTATATACTTCACAGATAAAACTTCCAAGTAAGAAATGCATTATTTTGGAGTATCAAGTGATAAAAATGCAGTATGACTATAACAACTATCGCTCTAGTGAATGTGATAACTCATGGGATAACTGTAATTGGCGAATAAACGTTTTTTTTTGCTGTTTTCAATATGCATTCAAGTTTTCATCATGCATTATCTCATGAATTACATCATTTTAATTGACAGATGTGCTTACCTGACAAAAAAGGTTCCTTAAAAAACACATCACAACAACAATTATGGTGAAAATGTCCAAGAAATTGTAAAAAACAAATAAAAGTCCTCAATTTCATATGGCGGTATACCGACAACAAGGTTATCAACCGCTGTCAGCTGATCGTTTGGAATTGGAACACAAAGCATATTTTCGAATGTTAGGTTCACCGACGATCCCGACCGACCCGTCGGTGGTTAGGTATGGGTCAGCCATGGTCATTGGCACTTCAAGGTCGTATTTTTATAGCTGGATGCTCCTTTGCTCCATCTATTGGGCATATTTATTATAAAGGATTCAGGAATTTTTGAAGCTTCTGAGATTGGCCAAGAGGGCGCCAGGTGACGGTGTCGTGGTTTCTATGAGAGTGAGTGAGATAGACTAGAGTGAGTGAGATAGACTGCGAGCGCGCGATTTTACTGTGTGGTTGTTCATCTTCCCCTAAATACTTTAATCAATGGTCTTATGTAATGCTTCCTTATATTTTTTAAGTACGATATCAATCGAGCATCTGAATATTAAGCATTTTCCTGTATGGTATGTTGCTAGAAGTAAACGGTTAGTCTCTCATTTAATTCACCACATTGCAAGCTTCTTTAGTTTTATTTTCAGTACTGTTGATTTTCTGCTAATAATAATATTTCTTAGCAGTTCACTATAGGTTTTTAATATACTTTATGGTAATATGAAAGAAATCATTAAATTCTCTGTTAATGATGAATTTTGTAAAGTAAAACTGAGTGACTGTTAAATTTGGAACTCCTCAATTGTCTCATAAACGGTTTCCACGATTTTCATGTACTTTTCGTTGGCCGCGATTTTCACGAATTTGGAGGTATTTGCAATGTTGCCATATCTACCATTTTTTTATTTCAAATGGATTACCCTTCATATTTCTTTCTTTTTAAAATCCCTGAAAAATACTGATCATGTCTGTATAATATTTCCTATACCTAAACGTCATAATTTCGGAGTTACAGCTAAATTTGCATTGCATCCGCCTAAGTTAAAATAATATTGTAAGAGAGATAAGAGTTGAGCATTCGGGCATGTTGCAAAATGTACTGAGAAGTTTCAAGGATCGCATGGCTTGTTGTATTGAAGTAAACGGACAACATTTTGAGAATCTACTGTAACCGCCTTCATATTATACGTTTTCAAGGTTAACTTGGGTAGATATAATGTAAATTTAGCTGTAACTCGGAAATTTAGGTATTCAAAATATTTGATAAAAAATATAATGAGTCTTTTCCAAGGATTTCAAAAATAAATGAATATACAGGGTGATCCATTTGAAATAACAAAGTTCATATTTTCAGAAAACCGAAAGATATGACAGCAATGTAAATGCTGCAGTAAGTTTGACCGTATTGTTAAAACCTCCAAACCCCAAAATTCAAAATCGTGCAAACTGTTTCCCAGATTATTGAGGCGTTGCATACTTAAGACTCACTTCGTATGAAGATTTACAAATTCCTGGAAGATACATTGACATCTTTGGTGAGTCAAGCGAAAAATAAAAAGGTTTTATCTTATTTTTTGCTGTTCCGCTACAATACTTTCAATATCGTTTGATTTTTTGTCTCGTATCCCTTATAGGTACAGGAAAAACTGAAACCACCAAAGACCTGGCAAAAGCTATGGCCCTACTGTGTATCGTAACCAACTGCGGGGAAGGCATGGACTACAAAGCTATAGGAACAACACTCGCAGGACTGGCTCAGTGTGGTGCTTGGGGATGTTTCGACGAATTCAATAGAATTGATATATCCGTATTATCTGTAATTTCCACTCAACTGCAAACCATTCGCAGCGCGTTGATGATGAAACTTGAAAGATTCACCTTCGAGGGTGTAGAAATCGCACTAGATTCCAAAGTGGGGATATTTATAACAATGAATCCCGGCTATGCTGGAAGAACTGAATTGCCCGAGTCTGTGAAAGCTTTATTCAGACCAGTAGTGTGTATCGTACCAGACTTGGAGATGATTTGCTTAATCTCATTGTTCTCAGATGGATTCTTGGAGGCGAAGGTACAAAAAATAATTTTTAATGATTCGAACCATTATGTTGTGATCCCCAAATGAATCATTATAATATAATAGTCAGGACTCCTCGTAGATGGCAAATGAAATAGTCTTTTCAATCCTTTACAATCTAAAACTGCTCAGCCCTCACCTTAGATTTGATGAACTAACATCGCTACAGTCGTTTAGTTATTTGATAATAAGTTTCAAAATAAAGTTCGGTACTTCGAATAATATAATACAAGTACATTTACTTCGTCATTAGAATAGAAACAAAGTTTAAAATAGCTCTTAGCAAAAAATAATAATTTAGAAACAGCAATAACGTTTTGTTCTTGACAACTGATCCTATAAATAGGGTGTTTCTAAATATCATGAACAAACGAGTTGAGAAGATTCTTTAGTGTTCTTAAGGACTAAGGTTTCAAATAAACATAGGTCCGCAAACGCTTCGTTGCCAATGTACAGGGTGTTGAAATTTCAATGTTTTTTTCAAAATTTTATTTATAACTCTGTCAATTTTTACTATTTATCTCATTTGGTATCTGAAATACTCAGTGGAAGTTACTTAGTTGCACTTGTCAAACCGTTGCCAAAATCTATAGGGTATTATTTTACTTCCCACACCGATAGGTGAGGGGAGTATAGTGATCGCGGAAATTTTCGATTTTGAGATGATACACTTTTTGGGCGTCTTTCTGTCTGTCTGCCTGTCCGTTGGCGTTTTTCTAACGTTGTAATCACAGTAACCGCTGCTTGGATTGTGATGAAATTTGGGTAGCGATATGTCGTGGGGTCGTAGTAGGTAATATCCCTATAATTTTGGAAATCGTTGTACGGGGGCGCAGCAATTAGCAAGAAACAAAAAATTCTTCAAACTTCGTTTCTAGGCGTTTTAGGGGTTCCTGATCATTTTCTAGTTTGTTTTTGGTTGGGGGTGAATTTGAGGTGGTTGGGGAGTAGGGGATATGTGAAACTGAAAAATTTGTTGTATTCATAATAGTTTGTCGATTGATCTATGGAAGAAATACCTAGCGGCATATCATTTTTCAAGTCCATCTAAACGTTGGCTTGCCTATTACAGAAACCAAGGGACTTAGAATTATTTGTGATGTATACTATATACATACGAGTATTGTTTTAGATCGTTCTATATTGCGTAACGCGAAAATTATTGAATTGATTTTAATGAAATTTTATTACTATCGCGGCGAGGATGGAAAACGCGTATGTTTTGGAAAAATTGTGTCACTGGCGCCGCAGCAATAATAAAAAACTAAAAATATAAAAACAGCTCAAACTTTGTTTTCAGGCGTTTTAGGCGTTCCTGATCATTTTCTATTTTTTTGGGTGGGGGTGATTTTGGGGTGGTTTGGGGGGGGGGGTGAGGGGTTGTAAAAGTGAAAATTTGTTGTATGCATAATGGGCTGTCTATTGACCTGTGAATGAAAAACCTAGCGGCATAATACACTTTTTAGGTCCATCCGAACATTGCCTTGCCTAGTACAGAAACCAAGGAACTTAGAATTTGTGATGTATACATACGGGTATTGTTTCAGATCGTTCTGTATTGCGTAATGTGAAAATTATTGAATTGGCTTCAATGAAATTTTGACACAGTATTACTACCGCGGCGAGGATGGAAAACGCGTATGTTTTGGAAAAATCGTACCAGAGGCGGTGCAGCAATAATAAAAAAAACTAAAAATATAGAAGAGCTCTAATTTCGTTTTAGACGGTTTGGAGGCTACTGATCGTTCAGCATCATCCAGTTGAAGCATGCAGAAAAAAAACTGTGACGTCCTACTTTCTAAGGAGAGAGACGCAAGAAACTATTTACGAGAGTTTTTGTGAGGGATGTTTTTTTCCGTGCGGGGGGCGATGAATTGGCTGCAAGGGAATTTCAGACTATAGCTTCAAGCAATGGTAAAATAATAAAATGGTATCATCATTATGTGTGGGAAGTACTGACTCAGTCAACTTGACTCCATTTTTTTCAAGGGTCATGCACCCTTTTCTTGCCCTGAACCTCTTTGTGGTGCGCCTCAGGTAGATTTAAAAAACATAATAATTCTTCTAATCTTGTTTAAAAACTTTTTGTCCCCTTGTTATTTTTAATTATCTCCGATCCTTACCAAGAAAAAAACAAATGAGGATTCTTTGTTATTAGGTAGATGAAAATAATGTATTTGAAATATGGTCTAGTGGGCTATGGCTTTATTTGGATAACTGTTTTGTTTTATTTATTTTGACATATAGCATTTTAAATCGTAAGATGTGTGTGTGTGTGTGATATTGTGATGGTGTGTGTGTGTGTGTGTGTGTGTGTGTGTGTGTGTGTGTGTGTGTGTGTGTGTGTGTGTGTGTAATTTTAGAGTTGCAAAGTGTAAAGGTAACAAGTTCAGGGTAAGAAAAGGGGGCATGACCCCTGAAAAAATATCACCCTGTAGATTCTGCCTACCGTTTGACGTGTGCAATTATGTAACCCGTATTGTGTTGCTTATATCCCAAATTTGAGCTATAAACCTCAAAAATTGAGAGTTATTAACAAAAAACTGAAGAAAATATTAAATATCAAGACCCGTAAATGGGTAACGAAGCGTTTGTGGACCTATGTTTATTTGAAATTTCAGTCATAAAAAACCAAAGAATCTCCTCCTATCATTTCTACATGATATTTAGGAACACCCTGTATAATATTGTGGTATGGATTTTGAGCTTGACTTAGTTTTAGCGGCAACCGAAATGGGGATTGACCAACGACTCGGTTTCACGTCCTGAGACAAATGAGATCATTCCCAGATCGAAGAAACGCTCCGATGAAAAATTTCCGCACTTTGAAATTTCAATACCTAACCCAATTTTCACCTGACCGATCTAGTTATTGGAATCAAAATGGTTTGAACGGGGTTTAAACAACCGTGAATCGCCTTCGAATTAGATCTTTCCCAGACTGTCGAAACGCTCCAATGAAAATCTACGTCACTTTGAAATTCCAAACCTAACCCAAAAACAACTTCGATATTTCGATAGGTACTTTTTCGTGAAATAAGCGGTCAGTTTGAAAGTACTTTACGAATAGAGTATAACGACACCAGACCATGGGCGCCAGCAGAGGGGGGCAGGAGGGGCCGTGGCCGTGCCCCCCCCTCTGGAGCAGCGAAGATAAAAGACTTGTATAATCAAAAACCGAATTTGTCTTCTCTGCCCCCGATTTCAGCACTCAATTTAAGTAAGTCGCCCCCCCCCTGTACATTTTTCTGGCGGCGGCAGACGCAACATCAAGAAATGGAAAATAAAAAAGATTATTATGTTGGTTGGTTGGTTCCGTTGTAATTACTTAATCAATTTGTCAATAGGGCGTTTCTCAGCATTGACGTTTAGGCGCCAATGGTTCTCAAATAAATCTAAGATAATACACAAACGATAATCAACAAAGCAACCCAACCTAACCGACGAACACTGCGCACTTTTACGACACTCTGCCACTATGGCTTTCTGTGGAGAGAGAGACCATGAATAAAATAATTAATGACTAATTCAAATGGCGACAACCCTATTTTTTAATACATACCTATTCCAAAGGATATTTTTAAACATTATTTAATTTTTATCTATAATATATAATATGTTTATTCTACCTTTGCATGCGAAAAACGCTTATCTGTTTTGAAAGGGCCAATAATAAAATTCTTATTTTTTCTTCAATCGTAATTAACTTTCTGAAATGATCGATAAGTGGTTTTAAATTTTTGGGGTTGATACCAACCAGCAACACTCGTGAACGAATTTGTTTAAACTAAAGGCGCGGGAAATTCAAAATTTGACGTAGTTATATAAAATCACCCTCGTACTAAAGCAAGGTTTCACTTCTTCAGGTGCTGGCCAAAAAGATGACAGTATTATACAAACTAGCTAGAGAACAGCTATCTAAGCAATTTCACTATGACTGGGGTTTGAGAGCTCTAAATGCTGTGCTTAGAATGGCTGGTGTCTTGAAGAGGGCCTCGCCAGACTTAAAGGAAGCATTAGTACTGATGCGAGCTTTAAGAGACATGAATCATCCGAAGTTTGTCTATGAAGATGTCCCTCTATTCCTGGGATTGATCAGAGATCTCTTCCCTGGCATCGACTGTCCAAGGGTTAGTACTACAATAGCTCTAATGAATACATAAATATAGAATAAAAGATAATATATGTAAAAAGTGAAAAAACCCTAAACTGATAAAACATTTTATCAAAGCTTATCAGTGACACAACATTTTTGATATTTGAAGGAATGTGGTTAAATTCACTCACAGATTTATGAAATGATATTGTGGTGCTCTATTAGTTTTGCAGCTGTTAAAATCATTGACATTTCAATTTATAAACAAAAACCATAGTAAGTTAGTATAGTCTCTCTTTTACTGAAAACCACCCCAAGGTAGTCTGCGTTAATCCTATAGGAGCGTAACGATAACATCTAAGGATTGTTATCATGTCTCTATTAAATAAAATTTGCAGAGATCGAATTGAGCCTAAATCACCTAAATATAAAACACTCGAACAGTAATGAAAGTGGGGTCGTATTATACTTCTAAATACAGTGATTCTCGAAAGTAATGAATAATGCTTACTAATTGAAAAAAAATAACTTTTTCTAAATTTTCTTATGAATATACTCAAAATGCAGCTTCAGAAAAAGTGTATGATCCATAATAAATTTAGATATTTGATTTACCCGTTCTATATCTTCTTTATTCAATTTTAATTTAATATGTTCGATATCCAAAGCCTTTATTTTCTGACAACTCTAAATTACCATTGATTTCGTTTTGGTAGTAATCAGTTTCAATTTTCAACTTGTCACGTTAAAATTTAGAGTTTCAACCGGTCAAATTGTCGAATAATATTGAAAAAACAAACCTATTATCAGCCTCGTTATGCATCAAGAAAGAAAAACAAGAACGAATGATAACCGGCACCAATGCCCATAGTAAGAATGACCAAATATATAGCTGGATTAATAGGCTATATTGTCAAAATGTCATTTGAACGTCATAATTGTGCCAATCCCCTCATACAAGGTATAACTTTTGAGAGTGGCAAAATTTGAAATACGCTTTTAGAAATGAATAAAATGAGTATTAGCTCGCTCTATATCGTACCTGAACATATTCAAAATAATCAGTTTTCCTGAGCCTCATTAATTCCCTGCTGTTGCTGCAAGTGTTCCTGAGGTTTTCCTGGAGTTGTCTACCTGTAGGTGTGCCAGTGTTACAAGGAAGAGCGACGTTCGGCCATATTTTATTTAAAATTTTGACACTTTTGTGTGACTTGTACGTCATAGCAAGGACTTAGGACATAGGACATAAATACTGAATGTTTGAAGATTTCAATGAGCAAAAAGAAAAAGAAAATTACCAGTGACTCTTTATCTGAAGAAACGAACGTAAGTACATCTCAAGAAGAAAATGAATATCTTAGATTAAATAACGAACGACTACAACGAGAACTGACACAAAAAAATGAGGAGCTTGAACTTCATCGTTCAATACTTCTTGAGAAGGACAAATTAATTTATCAATTAACGAACGAAAATCGTAGGCTTCAAGAACAATATGACCTCATAAGCTCAAACATTGTAGAAAAAGACTCCGTTGTTACAACGCTCCAAAAATTAAATGCAAGGATAGAAACAATAGAAAAAAGAAACATAACAAATCAATCATATTCAGAAATTGTCATGACCAACCCTCCAGTGAAAAATAAACCAAAATCATTAAAAACTATAATAATCACCCCTGAAAAGCAGCAGTCCGACTACCTTACTAGAAGAGATCTGAGCAGAAATGTAAATTTGTCAAAACTTAATATAAAAGTCGAAAATGTTAAAACCTTGAAGAATGGTGGAATAGAGTTGAACGTAGAAGATAGCTGCCATACCAAATTGAAAGAAGAAATAAAAAAGAAATTGCCACAGCAATACAAATTATCAGAGCCCAAGATGTTCAAACCAAGAATTAAAATTGTTGGCTACCGCTCCGATGACAAGATCACCGAAAAGGAAGTAGAAGAAGACATTATTCGCCAAAATCACTTTGTAACCGAAGAAGATTTGCACGTCACCTATATTATGTACATAAGTCATAAAAAATTTTATATAATATACGCAGAAATTTCAGGTAAATTATATAGTCAAATTTTTGATAATAATAATAGCAAAATTTTAGCTGGTTTTCAAAATTTGTCGGTCTACTCTAACAACGAAATTTCTCAATGTAAAAATTGTTTAAAGTTCAATCATTCAGAAAAAAAATGCACCAACCAAAAAGTATGCATGAAATGTGGACAGAACCACGACAGTACGACATGCAACATGATTACGCATACATGTTGTAATTGTTTATATTCTAATGAAAAATATCACAAGAATTATGATATTAACCACTCTCCAACAGATAGAACTTGTCCGGTGTTTACGTTTTTTCAACAAAAACACATATCAAGAATATTATTCTAAAACTTAGTATATTTATTTTTATGTTTATTTATGGATCTGTATATCAAGGAATTAGAACAAACTTGTATTGAAACATTAGTTATAAATAGTGTTCAAGAATATAAGAATGTCAGTTCATCTTCTCAAAATAGCTTTAAAATCTTTCATAATAACATAAGAAGTATCTCGAAAAATTTTGATGAAATGCTGATGTTTATTGATGAGTTAAAGGAAAAATTTGACATGTTGATTTTCACAGAAACTTGGCAAATAAAATATCCTGAGTTATACAGAATTTCAGGATATGCACAAATTTATAATAATGGAGATATTAATCAAAACGATGGTGTTGTAGTTTTTATAAAGAATAATTATAATTACAGTCATGAGATAATTACATTTGAACGACTCAAAATTATAAGCGTCAAAATTATACTTGCCAATTTAAAGATACTAAATATTTTAGCTATTTATAGGTCACCATCAACATCTCCATATGCGTTCAACAGGCAACTTGAGGATTTTTTACACAAAAGTAAATATGCAGCAAATCAAACATCTATCATCATTGGCGACATAAATATTGACATTCTTGCAGATTCTGATTATGCACATGACTATTTAAATATATTATATAGCAATGGTTTTAGGTCTTTTGTCAATCAATACACAAGACAGTTCAAGAATCAGAACTCTTGCATTGACCACATATTCATCAAAAGCTCAGTAAATACGTATGCATTTAAGCCTATTATTTACAAGCATAACGTAACTGACCACTATCCGATCATATTGCAAACCAATTTTGATACTAATAGAGAGGAAGATCATCCAGCAAAATTTAAGACATACATCAACTATGCCAAACTATATAAACATTTTTCCAGTGAACTTTGGAATGATTTTTTTAAACTAGATCACCCCAATGATATTGCATATAATTTAATAGAAAAAATTCGAAATAGCATAACAAAAAGCACCATCAAAGTTAAAACAACAAAAAAACATAGGAAAAGAAAGGACTGGATAACAACAGCTGTTCTCAATTCAATTAATAAGAAAAATGAGATGTACAGACTATTATCCAAAGACTGGAACAACGAACAGCTACAAAATGATTACAAAAAATATAAAAACAGACTTACAACGATCATACATGAGGCAAAAAAGAACTATTTCAAAAATGAAATTAATAAGAACAGGAGTTCACCTAGGAAATTATGGAATTGTATTAAAAATTTGTGTAATGAAAATAAAGATAAAAATACGATAAATCACATAATGACGGCAAGTGGTACAATAGAAGATGATAAAAATAACATATCAAACATGTTTGTAGATTACTACTCAAACGTTGGCAGTAAATTGGCATCTAAATTTTCACGTAATAATAGTTACAAATTTTTCTCACCTAGAAGTTTGAATTCATTTTTTATTGAAGACACTGATCCCAAGGAAGTTGAGTTTATAATAAGTAATCTTAAAACGCATAAATCGCCAGGAACTGATGGAATAACAACTGAAGTTTTAAAAACAATAGTCACTATAGTTTCAACACCTATAACCTATTTAGTAAATAAAATTTTTGAGTCAGGAATATACCCATCTGCTTTTAAAATAGGGGTAATCAAACCTATCTACAAATCTGGCAAAAAAACAGAAATGACAAATTATAGACCTATTACACTTATATCAAGTTTAGCTAAGGTATTTGAAAAAGTATTAAAAAGTAGGATTGAATCCTTCCTAGAAAAAAATAAAATTTTGTCTGAGAACCAATTTGGATTTAAAAAAGGAGTTTCCACTCAAGATGCCATCTTATATCTTACTAATCATATATATGAATCGTTAGATAAAAAAATCCCTACCGTATCTGTATTTATTGATCTAGCTAAAGCATTTGACACTGTCAGCCATAAGATTCTATTGAATAAATTAGAGCATATCGGCTTTCGTGGAGTATCATTCAGGCTAATGGAAAGCTATCTAAACAATCGCACAAATTATGTCGAAATAAATAATATCTTGAGTGAGTGCAAAATATTTGAGTACGGCGTACCACAAGGCACCGTCTTAGGACCGCTCTTATTCAATATTTATATAAACGACCTACTTAATATTGCCACAAAATCAATGATACACTGCTTTGCAGATGATACAGTGATAACCTATCAAGCATCAAGCTGGAAAGAAATCCAAGAAATAATCAGGTATGATATAACAATTATTAAAAATTGGTTTGATACCAATCTTCTTACGATAAATTTTGATAAATCTTACTATTTACCTTTTTCGTCATATAAAAATACGTTACCAAATTTTGGACCTATTGAAATAGACAAAAGACAAATTTTTGAGGCTGATAGTGTCAAATACTTAGGTATAATAATTGATAAACATTTAAAATGGGATTTACAAATAAAATTTCTTTCGCGAAAAGTCAGACAACTATTACCTAAATTCAAATATCTTAGACAATTTCTAAGCACACGTTGTTTAGAAACATTATATTATTCTCTTGTGCAGTCCCAACTAAATTATGGCATCTTAGGTTGGGGAGGAGTGCATCAAACTCATTTGAAGAGTATCAGTTCCTTGCAAAAATGTGTTTTAAAGATTGTTTATTATAAAGAACCCACTTACCCCTCAAATAATTTATTTAAAGAATCCCAGAAATTTGACATCCGACAACTATACAGCTACAACATATTGAATTTCGTCCACAAACATCAAAATTACATCAATTTCAATAGCCATGAACATAATACACGAACCAAGAATAGGACCTTAAGACCTCCTATATTTAAGTCAATAGGCCAAAAAAGTTTAATATATCTATGTTGCTGCATATACGATTTACTTCCTGCTTCACTGAAATCCATAAAATCTCATACTGTATACAAAAAAAAAGTCAAAAATTGGATAATGGACACACCCAGAGATATTTTTTCAAATGTTTTTAACACGATTTTGAACTGACACACTTACAAATTTTTAATATAGTTAGTATTAGTTTTAATATACGTATTGTTAAATATATGTATGTATTTTAACCCACGCACAAGGTCAGCACCTTCTGTGGGTCAAACAATTTATTTGCCCTGTATTGTTGGTGAATAAATTATTATTATTATATTAAGCAACCGTTGTACCCTTTGAATTAGCTCAAGGAGGTTACCTCCAGTGCATGCAGTTAATCCGTCATGTGTAAATAAATTTATATATATTCCAGCCCTACAATATAATTATTGATATCATTTATAAAAAATTATAAACAGCAATGCTCCAAGCATACTACCCTTTGATACGCCATATTTGCTTTTTTTGTTTGAAGGATTTACTCTCACCCACTCGGACATGTTGAAATATGTTTGTTAAATATCCCATAAACTATTTTATAAAATTTTTCCAAAACCATAATACATATTTTTGTTTTTTAACAATTAATCTCTATTTATTACTTCAAAGGTTCTTCTCAAGTCTAAACAAACAGCAACTACAAATTTATTATTGTCTGCACTCTTCTGTTTTAAAACATACAGGGAATCCCAAAAGTATCAGAACTGCAGAATAAAACAAATATGAAGCCCAATCAAAAAGCATCCATACAGGGTGTTCGTTTAATCTGTAATTCTTCAATGTCTCGCAAGGTACACCTAAAAGAAATGATCAAACACACAAGCGATTCCGTTATCTGAGATGCGTATGATACAATTTTTTGGAATATACAGGGTGTTGCGGAACTGCAGGATAATGGTCAACTTGATTTTTATATGGAACTATTAACTTTTTGAACCTCGTTTAGTTACCATCATTACTATTTAATAATAAGATATTCTTGGTATCGGTTACGACGTTGATTGATGTATTGTTTTAAATTTTCTCAATATTATTATACATATAGTTGAATGAAAGAGGAAGAGAGGCTTCCTGGTGACCAGAAGCACTAGTGCATAGGCCTGCAAACGGGCCATTATTCATCTCTCCTCACTCTAGTTCCCAAGTCCAGCCCTCATAGCAAAGGTGAGGATGGCCTTGGGTCCTGTCCATCTTATATCCTCATCTTCAAGGACTTTTGCAACTTAGTAGAGTCTGTCCGTGATACCCGAGGGCTTCACAGTGACATAGAATGTGTGCCGAGGACTCTTCTTCTTCGCCACATCGCGCACACGTCGCACAGATCGCTTGCCATAAACATCACATACAAGTGACGTTTGAAGGTGTTATGGTCAGACAGCAGGCCCACAAGTAACCTTAGCCGGCATTTTTTTATTGTCAGCCTCCCCCAAAGGCTGAAAGCCTATGGCGCTGTAGAAGCGCTGCGAGAGGATAAGTGTCGGTGTACGTTAGATTTAAAACGCTGCATGTTGTAGCCGTCGGGAAACAAATTCCAGACAGCTCATTCCACAGCGTCGAAGTTCTCCAAATGAAGGAATGCTGAAGGAGACTGGTTCAGGAAGCAGGGATCTCGATCTGGTAAGGATGAGCTTGCAAAGCCCCTCTAGTGTTCCTGGTTCGGACGGCCTCTGCGGTTGTTATCTCCAAGGAAGAGCTCACTCGAATATCTTCCGTGATAGACCCTGTAAAACAGGGTCAGGTCAGCCACCCTTCTTCGATGTTCCAGGCTGTGGAGGTCCTCTGTGAGGTTAGCCGTATTGATTAATCTAATTGCTCTCTTCTGAATAGTGGCCAGAAGCTTTAGAGACTGCTTCGAAGCGTATCCCCACACATGGAGCAATACTTCAGTGATGGTCGGATCTGCGCGTTGTACAACAGCAGTAGTTGCTCTGGTGTATACAGCTTCCTACAGCGGAACAAAACTCCAAGCCTCTGGGATGCCGTTTTAGCAATACTAACGACGTTATCGTGCCAGGACGTGTTATTGTTGATGTTGATCCCCAAAAGCTTGACGGAAGGTGACTCGACTATGGGGTGACCCTCCATTTGTACATGCAGCATGACCGGCACCTACATAAACCTATAAGCACTCAATGCTTTTAATGCTGCTTGGCTGTCAAAGCCTTCTAGGACCCTGACATAAAATAAAAAACTGTGAATATTAAGGAAGACCTTAATAACCTCCTAAAAAGCTCTGATTTAATGTGATATTTGATTACAGATTCTTTATAATTATAGGTAGGGTATCCAGACTTCAATGCAGCTGTGGAACATGTGTTGAGAGAAGACAAGTATATAGTATTACCTTATCAAGTAGACAAAGTAGTTCAGATGTACGAAACCATGATGACAAGGCACTCGACCATGATGGTGGGTCCAACGGGAGGTGGTAAAACGGTTGTCATACAGACGTTAGCAAAGGCGCAAACTTATATGAATCTACCTACCAAGATATTTACGCTGAATCCAAAGGCTTGCTCCGTTATCGAGCTGTACGGAATATTAGATCCACTTACTAGAGATTGGACTGATGGCCTGTTATCCAACATATTCAGAGAAATGAATAAACCAACTGAGAAACAGGAAAGAAGGTATTGACTAATTTAGTTTCTAAAAATTAACCTGTTGTGATTGTATATTTGATCTATCATGCTTTATAGGTCCGAAAATAGAACCACATATTGTCGGTTTGACAGAAAACTGTCAGAAGTAAAAAAAAATGGCTTGACTCAGTACTGCCCACACATAGTGCTAATCAAAAAAATTGAGTTGCTCTATCCTTACACCATCCTCATCAAAAAAGTAGACTATGATCAGGGATCTTTGAAACATCTGAAAACGAAGTTTGAGCGGCTTTGAAATTTGCTCGTTTTTTGTTGATTTCTCTCCGCACTGGCAAGAGTTCTGTTACCATTTCCTCCACGGTAGTAATACGACGTTAGAATTTCATCACAACGAATTTCGTAGTTACCAAGACACACATTATATGATTATAAAATGTATCAATCAGAGAAATGAATAAACCATAAAATAAAAAACTACACAACTTACTCTTTCTGTCGCTCCAGTTTCTGCTGAATTCTACAAGTTACCGGTTCCCAAAAATCTTGCGAGTCGTCCCAGAGGTTCTGGAGGTCAAGAGCTTACGCAGGCGTCGTTGGTGTGGCCATCCAGGTATTTTTGAGAATTTGCGGCCATTTTAACTAAATTGACAAGTTGTTACGCCTGTCAGGTTTGACAAGGTTTCAGATATAATTTTATATAAAGGGTGTTCTCTTAGTTCTCTATGAATCATGAGCAGAAAGAAAAGGAATAAAAATGATGAAAACTTGGAATCGACGAGTCAAAATATTTTGAGCGATACTAACAATTACTATGATCCAGATGCGGTAAAAGAAATATCCTACTTAAAACAAATAATAGAAGAGAAAGAAAGAATAATATACCATTTAACGAACGAAAATAGAAAACTACAGGAACAATATGATTTAATAACATCAAATATCGTGGAAAAAGATTCAATAGTAACAACTTTAGAAAAGATTACCAATAGACTAGATGCAATAGGAACAAGATCAAATGAAACCAGAAGTTATTCACAAATTTTGAAACAAAACAACTATGAACCCAAAATTAACAGAGAACCACTGAAAAGCATTGTTGTACTACCTGCAACAACACAAAGTTCCAGTGATACCAGGAAAGACCTTTGTAAGAACATCAATTTATCAAATATAGGCGTGAAGGTTGAAAAAGTGCAAAATTCGAGAAATGGAGGAGTTGAAATTAAAGTAACCGAAAATTATTACAATAAACTGAAAAATGAATTAGAACAAAAAATGGCGAACAAATACAATATATCAGGAACAAAACAAATTAAACCAAAAATCAAAATTACTGGTTATAAAAGCAAAGAAAAGCCCACAGAAAAGGAAGTAGAAAACGAACTAATATCCGAGAACCATTTAATCAACAAACATGACATCGAAATTACCTTTATAAGATACATTCAAGACCGACACAGCTACACAATTTTTGCAGAAGTATCCGGTGAGCTATATAGGAATATCTTTCAAAAGATGAACTCTAGGGTACTCCTGGATTGGCAAAATTTAATAGTATATGAAAATAATGAGGTCATGCAGTGCAGAAGATGTTTTAAATTTGGACACACGGAAAGAAGATGCCGAGGTATTGAAACATGTGCTAAGTGCGGCCACGGACATGCCGCTGAAGCATGTGAACTTAACTGTTTTAAATGTGTTAATTGTACAAACGCTAATAGTAAGTACAAAACAAATTATGATATAAATCATTCGCCTACAGACAAAAATTGCCCTACTTATAAGTACTTTCAGGAGCAGTATTTGTCTAAGATAATCTTTTGAGCACATACTGCTCTTGTTACTCATTTTACAATAGTTCTTTTTTACATAATGAATAGTTATATAAACACTTTTCAAAATCATTCTGTTAAAACAAATATCGTTCAAGACGCGAATAAATTTAATGAGTGGTTAGATGTTTCTAATGTAAAGCTTAGCATGTGTAACATGAATATCAGAAGCTTAAAGCATAATTTCGATTATCTTATGATATTTTTAAGGCGCATAAAACGTGATTTTGATGTTATAGTATTAACTGAGACATGGAACATTTCAGATATGTCACTATTTAATTTAAGGGGGTACAATATGATTTATAATAATGCTTCATACAACCAGAATGATGGGATTGTTGTATATATTAGCGATAAATTCAACTATCAATATGATATCATCACGTTGAGTAATAGTGTTACAGCTTTAGATTTAACCGTAACAGTGGATAACAAATCTCTCAAAATTACATGTATATATCGATCACCATCAACGGACTCATATATGTTTGTTCACAGTTTAGAAAAATTTTTACAAAGTAAGAAAATTGCAATCCACAAACACCACATTATTCTAGGTGATATAAACATTAATATATCACGAAATACCAAATTGTCCAATGAATACTTAAATTTAATGGCGAGTATGGGTTTTCTGTCCCATATTAACGAACCAACAAGAATTAGTAATAGTGTAAGTACTTGTATTGATCATTGCTTTATAAAAGATTCTTCAAATAACTTCAAACATATACCTTTTATTATCAAAACTGATATAACCGACCATTTTCCTACAGCCATTCTTCTATGTGCAACACAACTTGATCAAAATCAGTTTTACTCAAGTAATTCTGAAAGGTATAAATATTTTGTAGATAACAAAAAATTAATGTTAAACGTTCTGTTGGAAACATGGACGGAAGTATACTCAACTAATGATATAGACGATGCTACGAATTTACTCATAAAGAAAATTCAGTGTTTGATAGCAGCTAGTACAAACAAAGTCAAAATTAAACGGCATGAAAAAGCTAGAAATCCTTGGATAACAACAGGGCTAATAAAATCTGCGAACAAAAAGGATCACCTCTATAAAATTATGAAAACGTCTCGACTAACTCTGATGCCTACAATCAATACAAGAATGTTTTTATTAAGTTAACAAGAGAAGCAAAACGGAATTATTATTTAAAAAAAATACATAACAATAAATCAGATCCAAGAAAACTTTGGTCAGTGGTGAATGATTTGACGAAACAAACTGATAAGAGAAATAACATTTCTGAAATCAGAAACGTTAATGGAACATTAACAAAGGATATGCAAGAAATATCTGATGAGTTTGTTAGTTTTTTTACTAGTGTAGGTGAAAACTTGGCGGATGATATTATAAAAAAGGGAGTCAGGGAAAAGTTTCCACAAAAACGGGTAATGAGCTCCTTTTTTTTAGAAAACGTCAGTACTTCAGAAGTACAACATGCTATATTTTCTCTAAAAAATAAGAAAAGCCCTGGTTTAGATGGGATTAGAGCTGAACATCTAAAACTAATTGCACAGCATTTGGCAGACCCACTTACATATTTAATAAATCGTTGCTTCCAGCTAGGTAAATGTCCAATAGCATTTAAAACATCAGTCATAACACCTGTATATAAAAATGGAGATAAATTAGACGTATCTAACTACAGACCGATATCTCTGTTATCAAATCTAGGAAAAATTTTTGAAAAACTAATTCATTATAGAATATTACAATTCTTAAATAAAAACAACATTATGAGTTCAAACCAGTATGGATTTACAAGAGGCAAATCAACAACAGACGCAATTTTGTTAGCTACGAATGAAATTATCGCTAATATTGATAGAAAAATGCCTACTATTGGTATCTTTGTTGACTTAAAAAATGCGTTCGATACGGTGAGCCACAGTGAACTTTTAAAGGTGATGGAAAGATTGGGATTTAGAGGAACATCACAATTATTATTAAAACTATCTCTCAAACCGTACTCAAATGGTAAGAATCTCGAACAGTTATAGCAAGGAAATGTTGATTAAATATGGTGTCCCACAGGGAACAGTACTGGGCCCGCTTCTATTTAACTTGTACCTGAATGATTTATTTGAAATTGACAGTGTTGGAAAAATAATATGTTTTGCGGATGACACCCTCATACTATATAAAGCTGACGACTGGACAATATTAAAAGAAATTATTGAAAAAGATTTTGTTAAGATTATTCAATGGTTTGATACCAAAATTTTAACAGTAAATTTCAAAAAAACCAATTTCGTTGCCTTCACTTCCTATGCTAGATTTTTACCTTGCTATGAACACCTCTCCATTAAATACCATGCAAAAAAGACTGACATTAGTAGGGTAGATAGTATGAAATATCTTGGAGTATATCTAGATTCACATTTAAAGTGGGATAAGCAAATTTTACATGTGATGAAAAAAATAAGATGTGTAGCATATAAACTAAAAATTCTATCCAATATTCTAACAGATAATTTCCTTAAATTATTATATCATGCTTTAATTGAAACACATCTAACATATGGATTGCCAGCTTGGGGATCTGCCTGCAAGACATATATTTCTGAATTAGATATATTACAAAAATATGTGCTGAAATCTATATTTCATAAATCTAAGCTCTATCCGTCAAACGATTTATACCAAGAAACAAAGATACTCGATACTAGACAACTTTATTTCTTACATATCAGCAATTTATTCCACAAAATCTGTGTTGATGAAATGAAACATAAGCATATACATGTATATAGCACGAGACACAAAATATCGTCATCAAACTTAGTTCGACCACACAAAACAATATTCCAACGATCATTTATGTACCTAGCTCCGAAATTGTATTGTGCAGTACCATCAACCATAAAGTCCCTCAAATTTGGCAAACATTTTAAACAAAAACTAAAGGAATGGATTTACTCTGTAGAGCGAATGATTATACATAATATTATTAATCAATAAAAATTGTCCTAGTAATATTGTGATATGTATATTTGAAAACATTTAATTTTTTTTATATCATATTGTATATCCACGCACAGGCAACGCCTACTGTGGATTTATTTATATTTATTTACTACACTGTAATTATGGTGAATAAATATTATTATTATTATTATTATTATTATCAAATTATTTCACAGATATAAAATTCAAAGGGAACATCTGGATAGGTCTAAGAAGCACACGATATTACCAAAGTCAATTTTGTCAGCGCAATGTATTTTTGGTTTTACATCTCCCTACCCCCAACCATCCCAATTTCACTCCCACCCAAAAAAAAGAAAATGATCAGAAACCCCTAAAACGCCTAAAAATGAAGTTTGAGCTGTTTTTATTTTTTAGTTTTTTTTATTATTCCTGCGCCGCCATCGCCAGTGACACGATTTCTCAAAACGATACGTGTTTTAGATCCATGCTACGTTAATAATACTCTATCAAAGTTTCATTAAAATCAATTTAATAATTTCCAGGTTTCGCAATACAGAACGATCTAAAGCAATACTTGTATGTAAACTTTATAAAATTCCCTTAGTTTCTGTAATAGACAAGGCAATGTTGGGATGGACCTATTATGCGGCTAAGTCTTTCTTCCGCAGATCCATGAACAGCCTATTATGAATACAACACATTTTTCAGTTTGGCAATTCTCCCCCTTCCACACCTCACCCCAATTTTAACCCTCCAAAAAAAAGGAGAAAATGACTAGGAACCCCTAAATCGCCTAAAAACGAAGATTGAGGAATATTTGGAATTCTTTGTCTTTTGCTAATTACTCCGCCGCCCATGTACCGATTTTCAAAATTATAACAGCATTACCTACTACGACCCTACAGCATATAGCTACCTAAAACGGATCTTTAGGCTGCGTTTCCACTAGAGATGTGCTAGAAAAATGAGCGCAGCGAGGATGTGTAGCGGAGCTGTGAAATGGTGTGGGTGTTTCCACCAGAAATGTGCTAGGAAGATGAGCGGTGCGATGATGTTAGGCGGAGCTGTGAAACGGTGTACAGATGAGCGTTACGAGGATTTGTAGCGCGCTCTTTTCAGATTTTTCTTTATGCTCGCCTACATCCACAGCACAATCCCTCGTCCACATTCCTCGCAACACATCTCTCGAAATACATTCCTAGCACACATTCCTTGCCAACATGCCTTGTTTCGTACGTACAAAAACCTTGCTCCGCTAAGTCGTTTTCACCAGAGCTGTCTGAGCGAGGTGAGGTAACTCAAGGGATTCTATTGGTTTGTTAAAAACACATTCCTCGTAACACATCCTCGCACATCTCTGGTGAAAACGCAGCCTTAGTCACTTTAAATGTGTTATAATTTGATTCTGAGAATCATGTTTTTTTTTTCAGGTACATATTGTTTGATGGTGATGTAGACGCGCTCTGGATTGAAAACATGAATTCAGTCATGGATGACAATAAATTATTAACGTTAGCCAATGGAGAACGAATTAGATTACAGACGCCCGTATGTGCT
Source organism: Callosobruchus maculatus (assembly GCA_951848785.1). Lineage (NCBI taxonomy): Eukaryota > Metazoa > Arthropoda > Insecta > Coleoptera > Chrysomelidae > Callosobruchus > Callosobruchus maculatus. The sequence continues at coordinate 6,044,644 of CATOUR010000026.1, read as the reverse complement.
TTGCTGTTCGAAGTAGGAGACCTGCAGTATGCCTCGCCGGCTACTGTTTCTAGAGCTGGGATGGTCTATGTAGATCCAAAGAACCTTGGCTACCAACCGTACTGGGATAGGTGAGCAGTGGTTTTAAATCGAATTGATTAGAATCGACGAATTCGAATAAGTGAGAAGAAGCAAAGCCCATGCTCTAACAGGCATGTGATTGTATGAAAGGTCATGTTGTGATTATTTACCATATGTTTATATTCGCACCGGTTATAATTCAAGCTCAAATCGTCTCTTACAAATCGCACATCCCTTCACTATCTTGTGCAATTGCCTAAATTAGTCTTATTTTTTACTTATGCGCTGATAAAGTCCAAAATTTATTCAAAAATCGCTCAATAAACAAGAAATGATCAAACTAAAACAAAGCGCTGCCACTATCTGTTGTTTATTCCTGGAATCTGGTCGCCCAAAGACCGTGGTCGGTCGATACGACATTGTCACGTTTTGTAAAAAATAATTGTTTATAAGACATATTATTTTAGCACCTACCACCACCATAGCAAATTAACCTTGATTTTTTAAACTGACACATCATTTTGTGGTAGCGAAGTTTTGAATGGTTTAATGGCGTCTTTTTTCAATTTCCCATACAGGGAGTTCCACGACGATTAAGACAAGCAATATATCGGAACTGGGCAGTAGTAGAGAATTATAATTTTGGGGATGTAAACTAAAGAAAATGTATCTTTATCAATGAGGTATTTGTTTTTGGTCACGTGACGTCCGATTCAAAATTTTTAATGGGATACCCTGTATATTAGTGCCTTTCTGTGTTCTTCCATAAAGCAATTCCAACAAACTAGCACACTTGGGGTCTAAAGTGATTAATTCATGAGCTACAGGTACAAGAAATGAAACCAACACTAGCAAAATAATTTAACACTAGGGGTACATATTATAATCAATTATCTGTAACGTTTAGTTACCTATTTAAAACATTTCTATCATATCGTAAGCATCCTTAAAGCCAACAAGTTTGATTGGAAAATATGATGTAGTTTGAAGACGGCTTTATTGAGTAACTGTCTTCATCTGTTTAAGACCATTAGGCTTTCTTGAAAGCTCTCTCAAAGCTAGTAAGTCTTATAATGGCTGTAAGGACAAAATAGCTTTAACAAAACTTATCTGAAATCACCATAAAGCTCCCTTAAAACTTTACCGATTAAATGTATTATTGGCCTTATGAATTGGTTTTATGGATACTTGTTATAACCTGTTATTAGGATAATTTGATCTTGTAGTGTATTTGATCATAGTCAATGCAGTCATAAAACGCAACTCTTATCAAGTACTACCGTAAAACCTATTTAAAACCTCCATGAAATGTTGTTGAGCTTCCTTGTCTCGCGTGCTCCTAGATTACGTATGAGAGACTTATAATGTACGAATTATTAAACTAGCAGCATTACCAATTTTCTAAGCCCACTTCAAAGCCTCTCTTTGAAAAAATATTAGAACTAGACATATACTTATATACTACTACTTGCTAAATCTCACACAACACATAGAGGATGGTTTCGCCAGGAAAGAAAATACGGGTGCGGTGTTCGTGGACCTTTCGGCGAAATATGATACCATTAATCACAAATAATCACAAAATCCTCCTCAAAAAAATCTTCACGATGGCAGGAAATTGCCATCTGACAGAGGTTCTGAAATCATTGATGTGCAACAGGAAATTCTACGTGGAGTTACAGGGACAGAGGATTCGGTGGAGGAACCAGAAGTATAGTCTGTTCCAGGGTAGCGTGCTGGCGATTTTCTCTTCGATTTGTACACGAATGATCAACTTGTCTACAAATTCTACAACTTGTTTCATCTACACCGATAACGTAATGGCTACGTGCCAATCCCAAGATATCGAGGAAATCGAAAAAAGATTAACAAAGTCCCTAGCAAGAATGGCCGAATACTATAAGTTAAACCAGCTACGACCAAACCCAGATAAAACACAAACCTGCCTATTCAATCTGTGGTACACCATACGGATTCGAAGGGGCCTCCGACAGTAGTCGTAGATGATGATCTTGCCAGTCTGTAGTTTTCCTACGTGCTCCGGAACCTCAGACCCGCAGCATTCTCCCTTCCATGCGCGCCATCCTGCTACAGCTGTAGCCTCGCTACGCTCCATGGTTAAAACAATTGCTCTGAAAGAAGGTAAACTGGGTTTGTCCTATGGGGAACATCTTTACATAACCAATTCGCCACATTTGCAATAGGTATAATACTTTTTGGCTGGACGAAAAGCCATACTTTGTTTTTGCTTGAATAGCTTTTGGTGGTGTCATGTAGGTAAATAACGTTTGTATGAACAACAAGATGTGTACTAGAAAGGGTACGCCAAGCTGTGCACACATTTTGAATGCGAATATCCCTTTTTTCTAGGTGTTCAGATTTCATTTGCAAGTAGTATATTTATCAAAAAGTATTTTGAGGTGCAGACTCAGTTAAAGAAATAAATAAAACATCCCACAAATATTTGTCCAGTTGAATTAATTTTGGAGTTATTTGCAAACTATTACTTATCTTTCTCTTGTACTATTACTATTATTATTGTACAAGTCTTTAGTCCGATTGGGCAAAGAAACACTTGGTACGGATTTCACTATTTATTTTCACTAACTATGTACACTACTTAAAGTCTAATTTACCTAAAGTCACTACACTAATTTATATTGTTCCTTAACTTCACTAATTTATGTCACAGTTAATTTATTTCGCGCGCGCCACGGGCTATCGCGCATTCGACTGCTCGCTTGCACTGTCTGTAACTAACTGCCTCGCTGGTTGCCGACGCGCCGTTTTTATACTAGGTGTGCCCTCTCTCGTTCATTCTCGGCGAATACTCTCCGCCATCTAGACAGGTCGCGGCTATTGGCAATTCCAAAAATCGATGAGACCTCTAGTGGCAAAAATCTACACTGACAAAGCAGGTACTCGAATTTCGGACGGCACACAATTAACACGCCATTAACCGTTTATATGCCGTTTATGTTTCTTCGTTCAGTCGTGTTTTCTAGTTTGTGCTTTGTTAATTGGTATATAGTGTGTTAGAATATTTCTTCGGACCTTCTTCATACGCTATTATCAAGAATATGGCATCTACATCAGGCTTCAAATCAAGAAAGGCTAACAAGTTTAATACAAACTGTAGTGTTTATGGTTGCCACTCCAAAAAAGACTATGATAAAAGCATTCATTGTCCCGCATTTCCTCCGAAAGCGTGTCACAGCGTGCAGGATACCTGCTATCCTCCATATTTGTTTACAAACGCCAGCGCCCTCATCGGTAATTGGAATCGCCAATAAAATACGGGTCGAGAAGTAGGTTTTCTGGATCTCACGAGATGGCATACAGGGCCGGCCTGGCACATTATCATCGAAAAAAAGCGACCTGATTATATTTGAGAATATAATTTATGATCGTTTTACAGATGGGTGAAAAACATAAAGCATATCCCAGATAGAGAATGCTACCAAGAACTTTACGAAAAATTCATTCCTGATCTGATGGCTTATGTTTTGGAAGGTACACTGGGTAATAGACAGGTTAATCCTTTGAAGACAGTTATACCTCAAACGGGACTTAACATGATTACCCAAATGTGCTTCATGATAGACGCTATTTTCCCACAAAACTTGGAAGATACTCGAAACCCTGAAGAAGAGGCAGACGCAGATTTGCTGTTTGCCGTATACGTCACAAGCATATACAACTCAATTGGCGCTGCTCTAGTTGATTATTGTCGAGGTGATTTTGATGAATACATGAAGGCAAACATGTCCATGTTGCCTGCGGATGACTCACCCGAGAACAAGTGTGATCTCAGGCATATACCAACGTCGTTCCCTGCTATGTACGACTACTATTTGGATATTAAGCAAAGGTAAGTTATTATACTCATAATAATGAGAGTTGGGCATGACTTCAGTGTTTTGTGATTTGTCTGAAGTACTTTGTGGTTTTAAAACCCCTACACGTTAAGTCTCTCTATATAATTTTAATTAGGACATGCAAACTACTTGTCGTTAGGTATGAATGCCTTAATGTCATAGTTCGTCAGTCAGTTTGTCACTCTGTCGGCCTGGTGATCCAGTAACCAGAGAATGTTATAGAGGAAAAGAAAGCAAGAGAAAGAAAGGAAGGATGAAGAAGAGCAAAGAGAGAAGTTCACCTTTTAAACTGGGCATCGTTAAAAGAACTAGGGTAACTTTGATGCTCTAAACGTAGTTTTGTTGGAATCAGATGTTGCTAAAAAGTGAATGTATATGATCTAAAATTCCACGACTTAATTTTGCGGCCTGGAATGTTTGCGCTCACTGAGTCACGCAGCAAGGCATTGATCTGTGATTTTCCTTGTTCATAGCGCCGCTGCGCTGATATAGTCCTTTAAGTAAGGAATATTGAGATCTTTATGCAGAGTCTCGTTTGAAACATACGAAAGGGCATTTGTAATAGTTCCTCAGGCACGACCCCGCCACTGCATCTGTTGGCCAAGGAGAGGAGATATATGTATATCGCGGAAGATGCTCTGCCAGAGCGGCGAAGGACAGCCAGGCAGAAAACAATGGACGACTGGCAGGGGATCTCGTCTAATACAACGGAGGTGGCGCAGACACAGAACAAACTGCTATTACCTAACACAGGTGTTGCCGGGCCACGGTCCCTTTCGAGTATATAGGGCCTGGCCACATCTCCACGTCACGTCAGATGCATGTTCTTGAATGGGCTGCTCTGATTGGTCAAAGCCTTTGTTAAAATGCGCCTGCTGAAAAATCAGGCCTACTAGCCACACGTCGGCGACGACGTCCGACGTTGCGTTCCACGGAGACGTTGCCGTACCGTCACTAGCACGTCGTGGCAACGGTACCCTGCAGCGACACTGCACCGTTCCACGTTGACGACGTCGTGACGTGGAGATGTGGCCAGGTCCATAGGAACACATTAGGGCGAGCAACGGAGAACGGATCGTTGTCGACATTGCGGCCAGACCGACACAGTCGAGCACGCCCTTTTTGTGTGCGACAGATAGTCCTGTTACAAGCACGAAGCGAGAGCGAACTTGCCTGAGGATCTGACCCCAGAGAACATGGTGCCTTTAATGATATCGAAGCGAGCAACGCTGGAAGATAGTACAAGGCTTTTTAAAATCGAAAGAGGTAGAGGAACGTAGGACATGTAGCAAGAAGAACGAGACTCATCTTGCTACGAAAAATATCGGTCATGATGATGCCTGGTGCAGATGGTGATTGAGCAGAGGTAAGAGAAGAGGGAACGAGTTATAGCCATTTGGACCGTGGTGACATGTCGGATGGACGCGTCTTCCTCCGTTAGCCATCAAAGGACTCAAGCTGGTTAAACATCGGGCGAGCAGTCTCTCTCACGCACTTCCGGGTGTGCGAGTGCTTCAGTCTTTGCGATCAATCCGATTTCCTAAACCCTCAATAAAAAAACTCCGAGGGCAAATACCTCTACCGGCATTGAATTATACTATTGGCTTACCCAAAGCGAGCTAAAGGTTATCACAATACTTTATTTGGACTAGGAATATCGTGCCTGAAGCAATTTAGGACATTTTCCAAGTAAAGTGGTATCTTTGAGATAACTTTAGATAAAGTGGAAATCATTTTCTTTACAAATTATGTTGTTATAGGTGCTGGGTAGCATGGGAATGGCTGGTACCAGGATACATTCATGATCGAACAAGGAGGTTTTCGGAGATATTGGTACCAACTATAGACACCGTGAGAGTTACTTATTTGCTTGAGCTCATGAATTCTATTAGAAGACCAATAATTCTGATAGGCGAAACTGGCACATCAAAAACCGCTATTATCCAAGATTTCTTAAGAAACCTAGATCAAGAAATATTTATTCTACTGAACATCAATTTTTCGTCCAGAACGTCATCTATGGACGTCCAGCTAAATCTGGAATCATCGGTAGAAAAAAGGACCAAAGAAATCTACGGCCCGCCGATGGGGAAGAAACTTATTTGTTTCATAGACGACATGAATATGCCGCAAGTGGATGAATATGGTACTCAGCAGCCCATTGCGCTGTTGAAACTACTTTTTGCAAAGGGCGGTATGTACGATAGGGGCAAAGATCTAAACTGGAAGATTTTGAAGGATATATCTTACTTTGCTGCTATGGGTGTAGCGGGTGGTGGAAGAAATGAAGTTGACCCTAGGTTTATGTCAATGTTCACGGTTATCAATCTGGTGTTCCCTACTACAGAAACTTTACATCGGATATATACTTCCATACTCTCAGGTAACGATACTTAGGGCCGCTTTTTCAATATACAGTTACAAGTTGTAGTTACGTAGCTGGCAGTTATGAATAGTAGTAGTAGTAGTAGTAGTAGTAGTAGTAGTAGTAATGGGAAGACGAAGTCAAGCAAGTAGGTCACTTTTGGCCCTTTTTGCCAACCCAACTGAACCAACACTGAAAACACTAAAATCCTACATCCTAGAAAGTTCCTTGTCAAATCTACCAGACCTCCTGACGAAAGTCACTATGTCCGACCATCTCTCTGGATATAGTGACTCCTCCCCGAACTCCGTCGTGCCAAATATCTGAGCCCTAAGGTTGCGATAGACAGCACATCTGCTCAGGAAGTGGAACGCTGCCTCGTCCTCTTCCCAGCGTGGGAATATATTGTAGCGCCATCTTCGTTCTCCCGTACAACTTCATCTTTAATTTCTGGATGGTCTAATACACACTATCTATTTCTGCGAGTTCAATCGGCTTTTTTTCGGCTAGCAGTTACCACACAAAACGCTCGTCCTCGTCCTTAACTGTGTCTCTGTTAGATGGAATAGATATCGAACTGATTAAGCAAACCACCTCTCCTAACCCCTTCCTTTTGCATCTCAAGCTCTTACAAACCCCCAAATCGTTCGCGATACCGTCTAGCAATGCCTTTTTCTGGTCGAAGATTACAGCTGGTGGTAATGGCCAAGTATTTCTCTTTAGGGGCGCTCAAAATATCGCCATCTATAATGTGGACTCAGAGTAGGCTTCCTTGGGCCGATCTACGAACATCAATGCCTTTAAGACCTCCAGGGTGTTGCCTTTTTGATACAGTTTTTTACTCTTTCAACCTCAACCACTTCGTCTTGTTCGCTCAGAGTTTGGCTTGAGGCATCCTTCGATGTCACTTGAGTCTGCTTCTCGCATGATGTCAGCACGCTAGCGTTTGTCTAAGCACTGACTTGTGTCGTTCCTTATTAAAGCGCTTTAACCTAAGCGACCCTTCCAGAGTGCGTGCATTTGACACCAACGCCTGTATAACATTAACAGGAGTATCGAGTAGTACTTCACCACTTTTGCTCTTTGACGAGTTTTTCTCTACCACGCGGAGTTCTCCTGAGGCTCTCCCTTATCTTGAATGGATCTGTCTCCATGGTTTTTGTCTCTCGGCTCAACAATAAGCTGTCATTCTCAAGGTTTGGGATGCTTTGCGCCGATCCCTTTGCGCATCGATATTTTTGATCACCTAGATTGGTTTTGATTTCAACAGCGGCGGCACGACAAGATCATGGCTATCTACATAGAATATGAGTATACCGGGTTATTCACGTTATTCGACACGGAGCATTATGGCTAAAGTATCTGAAGAAAAAGAAAATAATAATTTCGGATAGATAGGTACCCATTAAAGCTATATTTTAAAAATATTTTCGTGTTATACAGGATGTCCCCAAAACACGAAACGTGTCAAAGTTATGTTTTTTTAAATAGAACATTCTATACAATGTGTTCCACCATCATGTCGACAAACTTTGAGGTATGAAAATACAATGAAAGTTATCGAGAAAAAATGCGAAAAAAAGGGGTCAACCTTTTAATTAATTTTTATTACATTTTCAATTTCTGTATCACGACTCCATGGGTTCGCGCAGTTGTAGCGCCATAGCTTGATTATTTATCGACCGATTCACGACATTTTGGACTCATTTTATAGGAGAATGACTGGGCATATCAACTAAAGCAAAAAAAGATCATACCTGACAATTTCTACGGCTAAAAAAATTCACCAAACTGAAAAAAAAATTTTTTTGAAATGCACTTATTTGGGTTACTTACAAATAATTTGAAAAAAATCCGTATTAGTGCCTATTTATTAAGACATTTTGATGTTTAGCAGGATGTTTCCTGTCTTACCACATGCGATTCGTGTATGTAGCACTAAAATTTTCGACAGAATAGGCCTTTTTGTATTATGACTTCTGTATCACAGCGCCATGTGTTCACGCAGTTGTAACGCCATATCTTGATTATCTATCGGGCGATTCACGACTTTTTGGGCTCATTTTATAGGAGAATGACTGAGCAAATCAACTATAGTAAAAAAAGATAATACCTGACAATTTCTAAGGCTAAAAAAATTCACCAAACTGAAAATTTTTTTTTTTGAAATGTACTTATTTGGGTTACTTACAAATAAGTTGAAAAAAAGCTGTCTTAGTGCCTATTTATTGAGACATTTTAATGTTTAGCAGGATGTTTCCTATCTTACCACATGCGATTCGTGTATGTGGCACTAAAATGTTCTACAGAATAGGCCTTTTTGTATTATGACTTCTGTATCACAGCGCCATGTGTTCACGCAGTTGTAACGCCATATCTTGATTATTTATCGAGCGATTCACAAGTTTTTGGGTCCATTTTATAGGGGAATGACTGAGCAGAAGGGATAAGGGATGGAGGTGGCCTTAGGGGTGGCAGATGCCCAAATATGAACGATTTCTTTCCAAGGCCCTTATTTCTCACGATAGAGATAAACGGTGACAAACAGTAAAAGCAATAGTAATAATTCGTAAGCGATTGTTCTACCTGATCCCATGACAACCAACCGTCAAACCGTCATGGCGCGAAACAATTCAAATTCAAATCTGGTTTACCACAGGGATAAAAGCTGCCATTTTTGACAACTGCTAGCATGCTAGTGGCACGAGGCGGGATCTGTCGGGCTGACATATGATCGGTACATCATAGGCTTGTACTATTGCGGTTTTGGATTAAAAAAATATTTTTGTTGTGATAAATGGAAAGATCACATATAAGTTTTATAACAAAACTATTTTGGTTTTCTTTTTTTTGCAATAATCAAAAGTTATATCAAAATAAAAATGGGTTTTTGAATCCAGTACACACGGACACGCGGACAGCTCCCGAACCCGTGTGACGTCACGATTGTGGTTCTTTTCACCAACGATATCCTACTCCGATAGTACCTAGATTCTAGATTCCCAGCCAATCGTGACAATAGTTACTTGTAACTAGTGTATATTTGTTGCAACATAGACTATGAATGAAGTTTGCAGCTCGAGACGAAGTCTACGATCGAAATAAGTATCCTTTCGAATGTTTGAAATTATATCACAAATCCCAGTAATAAAGTACTTAATCAAATTTTTTGTTTAATTAACCCCTTCCACAACGCCATGATGGTGCAGAATCTAGAATCTACTATAGGACTAGGACGTCGTTGGCGAAAGGAACAACGTGACCACAGTCGTGACGTCACACGGATTCGGGTGCTGTGGACTTGTATTCGGTACTGGTTTTAAAAACCCATTTTTATTTTGATCTTGATGATATATGATCTTTCCATTTGTCACAAAAAAAATTATTCAAAGACCCTATTTACACGGCTAATTACGTTTATTTCAAAGGAAAAAACATCGGGAAACTTAATTTCTGGATTCGTCTCGTATTATCTACAAGAATCTCGATTTGCCATTTGAAATTAAGTTCTGGCAGCTGCTTTGTAACCTATCTTCAACAGAATTTTTATATTTCAGGACATTTGTCAGTTTTCGAAGAGGAAGTACAGGTAGCGCCAATCCTACTAACAATTACGTTAAATTTGTACAATATTTTGATTACTCAACTACCTCCAACGCCAAGTAAGTTTCATTACATCTTCAACATGCGGGACTTGTCCAGAATAACGGCTGGCATGTGTGCAACGGATCCCAAGTTCTTCCAAACTCTGCCCCATATTGTCAGGGTAAGTAACTGGATTAAAAAAATCAATGCTGCATAAAATTGTTTTCTAATAATGGCAAATATTTACTGTGAGGTGGATTACAAATTTAAGCTTGTCCAAGCGTATAACTCTTGCCCTTCTATGTCGAAAACTTGAGGGAAATACCCCGTTTCGAGACGTTCTAGGGAATATCTGCTTTTTTTTAATGTGAATATGTGCTACCAGCAAGTGAAATCCGACCACCGAGAAGAAAAGGTATCCCTCTTTGAGGCGTCGGGCATATGGAATGGCAACTGGTTTTAACACCTTATTCACATAACTTTGGGCCGTCATTATACCGCGAATTACAAGTAAAGGTGATTTGCTGTTAAATGCAATGGTCCCCAAACCATCAAACCAAAAGGACGATGTACATGTCGCTCAACAGCATACTAGAGATCACGTCGTTCACCCCGTCGTCGTCGTCTAGCGCCTTGGAGTCCGTCGTGTGCCCCCCAGTCAAAATCTGGACTCGTAGGCGAAGGCCGTCTGGTGCCACTAATCATGCCATTGTCGGTGTTTTTTGGCACCAATCTAACCGTTGGTGACGATGATTTGCAGTGAGTGGAAGCACTAGATGCGGATATTACGATCTTAAGTCCATTTCATGCAGTCTGTGGCACACCTGTAGCTGCATATCATACGTAAGCTCGAGTTGACCACATTCTGTATCGAAGAGCCAGGAGTCGTACATGACTATCTTGATGGTCTGTAGTTCTCCTACGTGCTTCTGGGCCGGTATTCTTGACAGCTCGTGTGGAGCGATAACGCTGCCTTTAAATGTGAGAGGAGTGAAAATCACTGCTGTTTAGATTCTCACATCCTCTCCTTACAATTGAAGCGCTCGCGTCAAAGGGGAGTGCTTTCTGTCGCTCGTGTCACTGGTGTATCAATGTAAATAGGTTATCACCGACGATTAGGGTACCTTAAGTTGAGATGTGTGCTCTTATTTATAATTATTATACTATATAGTGGACGATCCTGCTAAACCAAGAAGAAGCATCAAAACATGTTTCAGAGCTCCATCGAGTTGTTTTAAGAGGCCCTCTAACACAGTGTTTTTCAACCTTTCCCATAACACGAGCCCCCTAGTATTAAAAAATATTTCTTGATTCCCGACCCTTTTTTCCATGTATGTTAAAAATATTTAAACCGTACAAAACGTTTGCGTTATATAAGGGCGATTCCATTCTCGCGGGTGCAACATTTTTACGGATATCAAGTGCGTTTACTAATAAAATAAAACGAGGCTTAACGAAATTATTCTCTGAACAACTACATATTAACCTATTCTCTTTCGATTTGGCTAAAAAAGTTGAAATGAGATATGGTAGCATTCACCACGGAGCTTTGAAGTGCTATCGCGGGTGTAACAAAATTGGCCCTACCTTTCCAGATCGGAGTACAAAAACACATAAGTCTGTTAATTGTGAAACATTTATTATATTATGCCTCCAAATTTTTGAGGACACTAAATCAAATAGCTGATCTGAACAAAAGACTTATGGAAAACAAAAATAAACTCTTAATTATTCGCTTTTGCAGCAATCGCGGGTGCAACGTCCAATAATCGCGGGTGCAACGCGTCTAATTTAAGTTAATATAAAGATCATTTTAAACATACATATAAACTAAACAAGAGACCAAAATTGTATATGACTAACTATGATACTTATTTTTCACATTACTTGATTATTTCCTTTCAAATACGTCGATATTTGCGGAAAATTCCGTAAAAATATGATTGTCAATAAACTTCTTCTTTGTTGCTTCCAATTTTGCAAGAATGTCTTCAAATGGAACATCTGCTATGTAATAGACAAGGCAATGTTCGGATAGACCTAAAAAAGTTATTTATGTCGCTAGGTCTTCCTTCACAGGTCAGTGGACAGTCTATTATGAATTCAACAGATTTTTCAATTTTACAACCCGCCACCGCCAACCACCCCAAATTGTATCCCCACCCAAAAAAAAGTAGAATTTGATCAGGAACACCTAATACGCGTAAAAACGAAGTTTGGAGAATATTTGAAATTTTTCGGTTTTTGCTAATTGCTGCACTGGCACTGGCATTTACAAAATTATAGCAGTACCTACTACGATCCCACAGCATATCGCTGCCCAAATTTCATCACAGACAGACAGACAGCCAGACAGACCGACAGACAGACAGACCGACAGACAGACCGACGGAAATGAGTGACGTGGATTTTCGAAGACATCATAAAACGCCCAAAAAGCGTATTATCTCAAAATCAAAAATTGGTTACTGAGATTACGAGGCTAAAAAATCGCGACAGACAGACCGACAGATAAACAGATAGACCGACAGGCAGGCAGACCGACGGAAATGAGTGACGTGGATTTTCGTTATATAGACATCGTAAGACGCCCAAAAATCGAAAATGTCTGCGATCACAGTACTCCCCCCCACCTATCGATGCGGGAAGTAAACACAGCGAAATATCAACAAATTCGCCTATTATACGTTGATAATTAACCCAGTCATAGCGCGTATTAAAGCCAAAGCCTTAAGTAATAAAAAAACTGATATAAATGACACCATAACTATAGGGATCAAAAATGTTGCACCCGCGATGCTAACTGCGATCGCGGGTGCAACCAATTTGAGTCGACTTTTATTTTAATCCCACTTAGAGCACAATTCAATTTTTGAATGACTTAAGTTTCTCTATAACTTCTTCTTACTTTTATAAAGTCTCAAAGCATTAACACATGATGTCTGTGAGAAAACTTAACTTTTATATCTTTTGTATCGCGGGTGCAACAAGCTAGCAGTGGCGCCTGGTAGTCACTAATACTTGAAAAATAATAACAAGTAGTTACATGTTTTGGTATGAGCGAATAGAGGAGTATTTCCACTAGCAGCAAAATATAACGTCAAACGGTCCAACTGTGTGTAACGGCCATTTAGGGCTACTTATTGCAAGTTGCCCATTTTCAGGCAGCAGCTAATCTATGAATGTTAGCATTTCTGTGCACCACAGAAGCTTAAATATAGACATTGGTCCACAAAAACTAGTTTTAGTATTAAATATAGGTCTTTTTCTTTGTACTGACATTAATAAAAGCAACAATAACTGCGATTCAGAATTTGATGTTAGGAATCGTCTACAGCGGAATCGCCCATAATCTACTGGAATTATCTGCCAATGGGATGTTACGCTGGGAGTTCAAATCTGGAAATTTTGACACCTTCTGGTTGAAAAGAGAAAATAAGTACACGGAATTAACAATCGAGGCTTTGAAGTATTTCATTCCATATACTACCTTGTACTTGTGCGAGTACGCAATTTCATCAATGGCCCAAATAAGAAGTAAACTAAAAATCGCCTAAATTTGGAAAACGATTTAATATTTAATATTGCAAATTGGATCCGTTATGGGAGAAATTGATTAGACAAAGTCAAGCGCAACCTTCACATTGAAATGTACCTTTTTAAAATGTATAGATTTTTTTACCGAATTCCCACTCAAAAAACAAAACTCGCTGAAAACTGGTTCAAAAGGTTATTTAGATTAACAAAACAAACCTTTTGATATGTCTTGGACACAATTATCATTTATCTGGATGACGCTGTAAAAATTACATCCTCAACCAATAGCAAAAATTTTGGTTTAATGTATATATATATATATGATTCGAAGTTATAATATGAACTATAACTAAAGTATAATCGCTGTGAGTATCATTATTTAATTTCAAACAAGAATATTGGTATCGAAATAGAAAACAACAGTTCTTTCACATTAAATGGGGGCCAAATTCGCCGCTAATTAAATCGGATTTATCCTGAATTTTTGGTTGATACTAATCTTCATGTTTAGAATAGTTAGTTCAACCTCGATTGATGTATATCACCGACAATTATTATTTATCGTCTGTGATGTATACGGTACTTTATCAAACGAAAATATTGGTTATGTTTTGACAACTTGACGTTTTGTTCGGACATTTTACATCAATACGCGATGTTGTCGTATCTCAATGCTCGCTTTTGAGATTTGCGAGGGGAGCGGTAGGTGAGAATCTAGAAATGCCATATCGCTGCAAATCATATCGCTCCTTTGACGGATCGCTCGCTTGCGAGTGGAGCGAGTTGGGAATACCGGCCCTGAACCTCAAACTCACTCCATTTCCCTTCTTCAATCCATGCGCTCCATGCTGCTATAACTGTAGCCATGATACGCCCTATGGTTACAGCAATTGCTCTGACAGAAGCACCACGTTCTCGTTGGCTAACAATCCGACCCCATTCTACCATCACTCACTTGTGGAACAGAACAACTGAATCATTGCGAATCCTGTGTTGTTGCACTTGATATATCGAAAGCCGTCGACGGAATGTGGCACGAGGGACTTCTGGTCAAGCTTTCTGCTTATGAACTACCACCTGGGCCGGTATTCCCAACTCGCTCCCCTCGCAAGCGAGCGATCCGTCAAAGGAGCGATATGATTTGCAGCGATATGGCATTTCTAGATTCTCATCTACCGCTCCCCTCGCAAATTTGGAAAGCGAGTGCTGAGATACGACAACATCGCGTATTGATGTAAAATGTCCGAACAAAACGTCAAGTTGTCAAAACATAACCAATATGTTCGTTTGATAAAGTACCGTATACATCACAGACGATGAATAATAATTGTCGTTGATATACATCGATCGAGGTTGAACTAACTATTCTAAACATGAAGATTAGTATCAACCAAAAAGCAACATTCAGGATAAATCTGATTTAATTAGCGGCGAATTTGGCCCCCATTTAATGTGAAAGAACTGTTGTTTTCTACTTCGATACCAATATTCTTGTTTGAAATTAAATAATGATAATCACAGCGATTATACTTTAGTTATAGTTCATATTATAACTTCGAATCATATATCATCAGTACATTAAACTATAAACTTTTTATAAAATCACTGAAAAATAGTAAACCAAAATTTTTACTATTGGTTGAGGATATAAATCTGTAGTTTTTACAGAGTCATCCAGATAAATGCTAATTGTGTCCAAGACATATCAAACGGTTTGTTTTGTTAATCTAAATAACCTTTTGAACGAGTTTTGTTAGTGTTTTTTGAGTGGGAATTCTGTACAAAAATATATAGATTTTAAAAAGGTACACTTCAATGTTAAGGTTGCGCTTGACTTTGTCCAATCAATTTCTCCCATAACGGATCCGATTTGCAATGTTTAATATTAAATCGTTTTACAAATTTAGGCGATTTTTAGTTTACTTCTTATTGTGGCCATAAAATTGCGGTTTTTATGCTTCTTCTTGGTTTAACAGTCCAATACATACAGGATCGTCCACTATAAAGCATAATAATTATAAACAAGAGCACACATCTCAACTTAAGGTACCCCAATCGTCGGTGATAACCTATTTACATTGATACATCAGTGACACGAGCGACAGAAAGCACTCCCCTTTGACGCGAGCGCTTCAATTGTGAGGAGAGGATGTGAGAATCTAAACAGCAGTGATTTTCGCTCCCCTCGCGCTTAAAGGCAGCGTTATCACTCCAGGCGAGCGGTCAAGAATACCGGCCCTGGCCCGCGCCAGTGGCTGAATAGATTTTTGAACGACCGATCCATGTTTGTTGCAGTCGAAGGCTGTTCATCAGACGAATTTTGAACGAACGCCGGTGGCCTCATGGATCTGTCCTATCCACTGCACTGTTTCTGCTGTAAATCGACGAGCTGCTGGAAATAACATTCAATCCAATCTACAGCTACGCTACATTAATATCGTGCATGGCAACAGGCACTATCATCCCAGGAGAGGGTACGTCGGCGACAGCAACCATCGTTGAAGTATTGCTCCCATGCGTGAGGATGGGAGCATTTCTTCTTTTAGAGTACTTCAACGCTATGGAATGAGGTGCCGGGGAATTTGTTTCCCGACGGCTACAATCTGCACCGACACTCATCCTCTCGCAGCTATTCTACAACGCCATAGGCTTTCAGCCTTTGTGGGAGGCTGATAATAAAAAAGAGAAAAGGGGGTTAACTGTGTAAACTGGAACTGCCGTCTTCTAGGGGACACACAATCAACGAGTATCTCGCCACATTTGCAACAGATATACCTAATTTTTTTGATCGACAAAAAACCACATTTTTTTACACATATAGCCTTTTGGAGGTGCCATGTGGGTGAACAGTGTTTGAATGAACATCAAGTATTAAACGTGTACTAAAGAGGGTGCTGCCAAGCTGTGCACACATGTTTAATGTGAATATCCCGTTTTTGTAGGTGTTCGGATTTCACTTGCGAGTAGTATATTTTATTTTAGTATTAGAATGGATTATTACTGAATTATCTAAAGAATATTCTGAAGTTGAGTTGATACTTAATCCATTTCCTAGGCCTTCACCAGATGAACTGCACCAGAGGATCAAAGCATCCTTGAGTATTGTCACTTCGATGAATGACGCTTTCCGAGAGGAGAAAGAGGAGATTGAATAAAATAGCGATAAATATGTGTATCTAAAAATCAAGTGGTTATACATCAAATGGATCATTTTCATATTACGTTAAAAGAGAGCATGCCTAGTGTACGAGCTCGTATTACTAGTGTTGCCAGATGAATTGGAGAGAAATTCATGCAACTCGACTTCCAAAAATTATGTAGTCATAAAAATACTATAAATACATCGCACCTGCAATATCAAAAATCGTGAGCATGTGTCCTCTATTCGTGTGATAGGCACTAAAATCGTGTCATTACACGATTAAGCGTGTAATCTGGCAACACTGTACGTATATAGTAGTAATTGCCAAAAAAAAGTTATAAAAAGAATGATATTCACTATTCATTTGATGCAAAATTTTTGGTACTATCCTGTCATTGCGCATATTCTTATAGACCACTGTTTTTTTATAGTTCTCCCTAACTGCAACTACTTATTCTATAGCTTCTCCTCCCTCAGAACAAATTAATTCGTTAAAGCACCTACTATTTTTTCTGGTATAATTTATATTATCATCAAAAAGTAATAAATCTGAAGGGGTGTCCCCGGAAAACTATGGGCGATGAGAGAAAATGGGTATCATATTCGGATTCGGCTATTCGGCAGATCATTTGCCAGAAAAATAAACAGCAATGGTGTTGGAGTTATTTTCATGCATGCAGACCAGTGTTTCATGTTATTTTATTCATTGGTTTAACATTATAAGGTTTGGAGAAATGAATTCATGAGAGTGATGTGCGACCGGCTGATCAACAACGAAGATCAAACTCTGATGTACAACAGTTTATTAGTACAACTGGAACGAGCATTCCCGAAAAAGCAACCTGAAATTAAAGAGAAACCAAATATAGGTTTGTTTGAGCATAATATGTTAATGTTATTCCTAAGTAATTTAATAGTATACGCAAGTATGTCACTGAGGTAATCTCTTATCCCGCCAATAAGGACGTTCGTTTATGAGAGTTGTTATGAAAATTTTGGAAATATAATAAGTGACCGTATCCCAAGATTGTTTTACTAAATATTTGGTACCGACGGTCAGGATTCAAAAAGTGAAAAAAAAAATTAATTTATTTTCATTTTTGATAAGTTTAATTACATAGGTATCTACCCTAAAAAAGTAGACCTTTATCGATCATCTCAAAGATTAGAGATAAGAATTTTAACATATCTAGTTTATATAAAAATAACTTATAAATAATTGCAAGAGATAAATTTCATAAAAAATAGCACTCATTTGACTCTAGCGTACCGAACGAACGTCCAATAAATAAGCCATAAATAGAACCACATTTACTTTTAAATCCCAAACGGTTTTTAATCAAATAGCAATAACGTTAAAGGAACTAAACAAGCTATGTCTCGTTTGAGTAAAAACTTGTTTGATGTTCTCCCGCTGCCACATTTAATAATTGCAAAATACGAATATCAAAACAAAAATGACAAATGTTGCACCCTATATGATGGCAATATTTAAAATACATCCTTATTTGCACATTTTTGAAAAATACGTCTTTTTTTCTGATTAACCGTAACAATTGCTCCCTCTAGTGGCTACTTGTGGTACTTGAAAATAATTTTCGGCAATCCTTCTTCTCGCTTCTTCTCTTATCTTTTTTCTTTTTTTTATGTAAAAAAGTGAGCTGGTTAGGGTTCAGTTACTCTAATAGTTGCCATTTAGCCTTAAGGCCTATTGTGCACCCCCGGTCAAAGGGATCAGACACAGTTCCATTTTAGGTTCATTGTGAGCTTTGAGAATCATTGGACTATGCTCCACTGTCTTCCCTCCTAGCCTATATTCAGATAGCAGTTCCTGCTTTCACTCAAGGCAGGACAGTCGAAGATAAGGTGCTTAGCTGTTTCTTCTGCCTCATCGCATAAAGGATTTGCCACATCAATCCCCCACTTTTGAAGGTGTGTACTGAACGTACAATGGCCAGTTATAAATCCAACCGTCTTTCGTAGTCCCTTTCTGCTCAATCTGAGAGCGTCCGGGGCCAATCTGTCCCAGCGCTTCAGGTGACATTTGACACCCATCAGATGACAGCTGTTCGTACCATGTTATATACAGGGTGTCCCACGATGATTAAGACAAGCAATATATCGAAACTGGGCAGTAGTAGCGAATTACAATTTTGGGGGTGTAAATTAGAGCAAATGTAGTATATGTTCCTATTGTTGTGTCACCCAATGAGGTATTTGTTTTTGATCACGTGCCGTCCGATTCAAAAATTTTAATGGGACACCCTGTATATTTGTGACTTTTTGTGTTCCTCCCCATAAAACAATTCCAACAAACTAGCACACTTGGGGTCTAAAGTGATTAGTTGAAGAGCTACAGCTACTTAAAGGACTGTACCACTAGTAGTGGTATTTTTACTGTAGTAGTATTTTTACTGTATCCTTTAGTGATGCATATTCTGCCGCATTCTATATGCGGCTATTTCTGCTTGGAAAACGGTAGGTAATCAATTCACCTAGGCGGATACTTATGTTCCGCCTAGGCCTACCTGCGTAAATGCCTCCTCCTGTACGTGATTAATTTTGAGAGCTATCAGTGTACCAGGTGATATCATTTGACATATGTCTATGTCCTCCCAGAGTCCATTCCAATCTGTCACTTAGGTTGACCTCGCATGAGATCTCGGGCTCCACGACTCTTGGTATTTTGTCGGGTGGCATCTCAAGTACGACACACCGTAGGTTGTTGTTAAGTACCGTGGTATGTTTTATTCTAGGGTCGTAAAACCAATTGCCACGGCACTGCATTCTATATGCAGCCAGTTTTGCTTCTACCTCTAGGTAAATGTCAAGACTTGGAATATTCAGCAGTACCTCCAATGCTACTGTTGGAGTACCTTCCATGTTGCCCGCTATGCTCACAAATGCAGCTCGCTGCACTTTTGTAAGCGCTTTAGAAGATGTGCTTTGATGAAGCTTTGGCCATCATACAATAGCACTGTACATCATTGTCGATCTGATTTCCTTGGTGTACAGCCAGTTTACCATCCAGCGGGTTAAAGCCCAGGTACAACCGATCGCTCGTCTCATCATCGTTAACGTAATCTGAGATCGACTCGTGATGTTTTCTATGTGGCTGTTTCAAATTAGTTTATGGTCTGATGATTCCCAGGTATTTCGCTTATCTGGCAACTTCTGTTTGCTTGCCGAATTAAAATGATGCCTTAATTATCATTACATTCCTTTGCTTCGTGAATGGTACCCCGATGGTTTTTGAGGGTTTTACAGATAGCCCCACCCTAATAGACCATCTCTCTACTAAGGATAATGACCTCTGCATTAGTTTCAGGCAAGTTGCTATGCTTACCTCTTATTAGAATGACAAATGTCACCAAATTGATACGAAAACGATAACAGAAGGGCCACTGCCCCACGGACCGCTCTGATAACAAAAACTTGTCACGTCAAACACCATGAACATTCATAATTCATTGGAACTTTTTTTAGATGACGAAGACTTCGTCTACGTTCCGGAAGATGAACAACAACCAGAGCCGGAACCTGAAGAAACGGTGGACGTCGTAGAGTATGCAATGCGTGATCCATTGCTTTATGGTGATTACAGGAACGCCATCAACGAAGGAGAGCCTAGATTCTATGAAGACCTCTTAGACTACGAGGCGATTTATTTCCTATTCCAAGAAATACTCGAGCTATACAACGAACGAGCTAAGTCAAAAATGAACATAGTCCTCTTCAACGATGCTCTAGAGCACTTAACAAGGATCCACAGGGGGCTAAGGCTACAAAGAGGCCATATGATGCTAGTCGGAGTTGGGGGATCAGGAAAGAGAAGCCTCAGTTACTTAGCAGCTTTTACAGCTGGATGCGAAGTGTTCGAGATCACTCTATGTCGAGGTTATAACGAGGTTATGTTCAAAGAAGATCTAAAGAAGCTTTACTCCCAATTAGGAATTGATAGAAAGCCAACAGTTTTCTTTTTTACTGCGGGACAAATTGTCGAAGAAGGCTTTCTAGAATTCATCAACAATATCCTGATGATAGGCTACGTACCAGCGCTCTTCACGGATGATGACAAAGAGCAAATTATCGGTCAGTGTAGAACTGCTGCCAGAAATGCAGGATACAGTATCACAAAGGACGGCGTTTGGCAATATTTCATACATCAATGTCAGGATAACTTGCACGTGGTGCTATCTATGTCCTCCCAGGGTGACATTTTGAGTAAACGATGCCGAAGCTTTCCGGGCTTGGTCAACAATACCACCATCGATTGGATCTTTCCTTGGCCATTACAAGCATTAGTTGCAGTAGCTTCGGTATTCTTGAAAGAACACCCGAGGATACCAGAAAACTATAGAGAAATCGTAATAAATCATGTAGTTTATGTACATCAGAGTATGACGGACTTCACCAACGACTTCTTGTTAAAACTCCGCCGAAAAAACTATGTCACTCCTAAGCATTATCTGGATCTGATCACAACCTACCTTAGACTTCTGGAGGAGAAGGACAATTATATCAATTCCCAGTGCGAAAGACTCAACAGTGGATTACAGAAAATTGCTGAAGCGAGCGGAGAATTGGAAATACTAAACAAGAAACTAGCGAAACAAAAAATTATTGTAACCAAAGCCACGAATGAATGTGAAGCTATGTTAGCTGAAATCGAGGAAGGTAAAACATAACTTAATTCGCTCAGTACCTAGTGCCACTTTTAAAAGCTTTTATTAATTTAACTTGAGGCACATATCTTCAACCCATTGAGCTGAACTTTTTTATACACGTTTAGTTGACAATACATGATAAGCTGCGCGACGTCATTCTAAACTCAATGTGACGGATCATCCAAGATGGCGGAATAGTTATTTTTAATGCATTTCTACAATATGGGTATCAAACGAAAGGGTATGTTGAGAGTAACTCGAACAATAATGTAACGTCATTCTAAATCCAATATGGCGGACCATCCATAATGGTGGAATAGTTATTTTTTATGCATTTCTGCAATAGAAACCTAGCCAGCGATAACTAAAAAGTAAATAATAAATTAAAAACAAATCAACCTTTTTCAAACAAAGCTTTTATTCAAATGCTCTGAAAAGAAGAAAATAAAATTTTCCTTTAAAATGTTAACTATGAACTTACAGCCTCATTATATACAATTTACATGATCATACAGCTGCATCGATTTTATATGCTCTGGTGCAGTGGTTGGACGTTTTAGGGATTGCTGATCATTTTCTTTTTTGGGTGGGGTGAAATTGGACGGTTAGGGGGCGGGGGGTTGTAAAACTGAAAAATTTGTTGTATTCATAATGTGCTCTCCATTGTCCTGTAAAATAAAAACCTAGCGGCTTAATACACTTTTTCAGGTCCATCCATGCCTTGCCTATTACAAAAACCAAGGGACTTTTCTGATATTTACATACTAGATTTTTTAGATCATTCTGTATTCTGTAACGGTCCTTATTGAATTGATTTTGATGAAATTTTGACACAGTATTACTACTGTAGAGAGAATGGACGCGTATGGTTTTAGAAATCGTGTCGGTGGCAGCAATAATAAAAATATATATATAAACAGCTCGAACTTCGTTTTTAGGCGATTTGGGGGAAAAGTGGAGAAAGTTTGGGGGCGGGGGGGGGGGGGGGTTGTGAAACTAAAGAATGTGTTGTATTCATAGTAGGCTCTTAATTGTCCTGTAAAGGAAGAACATAATATATTTTTCGAGACAAAAACAATTTTTGAAATTATATTGTATATAATCCTGTGATATATGTAGCCCATTACAAAACTGATAGCAATGGAATTCCTAAACCGTACCGTGGGTCGTGAAAGAAATCGATAAAGTATATGATTTTTGAAAAGTGTGTTAGTGGCGATGAAACTGCATTACAATATAAATGCCGTTCAAACCCTGTTTTTTTGGTGCTCTAGGGATTTCTGATCATTTTTTACTTTTTTTGTGTGGCTTAATGAGCTGAGGTAGGACGGGATTTCGGATAGGGTGGTTGGGAAACCGCGGAACACTTTTCATTGCCCTTTAAGGATAGATACTGATAATATATTCTGTTTTTAAATATCGAAAGATCGACATGCCATGTGATAAGGATATCATTTGAAGATTGCAGAATAAAAACTATGTCGTCCAGGAAAGAAATGCAAAAAACTATTTACGAGAGTTTTTGTGTTGGATGTTTTTTTGCGGGCGGGCGGGCGATGATTTGCTTCATACAATAGGAAAATAATTAAATGGTATCACCGTAATGTGTGGAAAGTACTGAGTCAATCAACTTGACCCCATTTTTTAGCGAATAAAAGTGCGTTTTTTTAGTTTTTTAAACTATATTCATTTCATATAGGTACTAAAATAGCCACCGAGAAGAAAGATATAGCTTCCCTGAAGAGTGCTGAAATAGAAGAACAGGCGAAGATCATAAGTATAGAGCAAGCAGATGCAGAAGAGGCACTTTCTGCTGCTTTGCCAGCATTGGAGACTGCCAGGCTCGCTCTGTCTGACTTGGACAAGTCTGACATCACTGAAATTCGATCTTTTGCTACTCCACCCGAACCTGTGCAGACGGTTTGTGAATGCGTTTTGATCCTCAGAGGGTACAAAGAAATATCGTGGAAAAGCGCGAAAGGTAGTTGGACTATTTTTATTAATTATTTTTTATTAGTCATAAGCGGTAAGATCATTATATTGCACAACGCTGACAAAACAATGCGGACTCTAACTTAAAACAAAAACTGAAAGTGATATAAATATAATCAAAAAATAATTATGTGTAAAAATTGCATTCTTCCAAATTATTAATTGATCAGCATTCTCACAGGGAAAATATGAGCAGGGATGAATACCTACATTGCAAACTCTGGAATATACACTGCTCAAAAATTAACGGAACACCTCTTTATGCAGTTGTAACTGTCAAAGTGTTCGTTACATTCAGATGTAGCATACATATTTGAAAAGAAACGCATTTTCTCAAAATAAATAGAAGAATCCAACATTTAATTGTTCATTTGTTTCTAAGAAAAAACTTGCAAATTGAAAAAAGTACAAAAAACAAAGTGAATAGTGGATAATCTGCGTGTGTCCTCCTGCATCTCGATTACTTATTGATGTCACTTTGGCTTGCTTAGGACAAACCGTCGAATATCTTCCAGTACTGTCCCATTCTTCAATAAGTGCTTCTGTTAGTTGTTCAAGAGTTTGAGGTGGATTTAGGTGGTGACGTATACGCCTGTACAATATATCCCATAGATATTCAATTGGATTAAGGTCGGGGCTCAACACATTGTATAAATTTCATGCTCACGAAATCCAGGACTAATATCATGTGCTGCAGGAATAACATGTGTGAGGGTTGTTGGCCAGTTTGTGGCCGGTGGTGATAGTTTGTCAGGTTGTGGGTTATGTTGAGTTGTAGAGGTGGCTTCACAAACAACAGTGATTTATTTAAGTAAACAATTCAATAATTAAGAAAAATCAACCAAAAATGGCTCAAAATACTTCCACTTACCATCTATCACTGGGGGTATGCATACCTTTGGGTTACAGATCAACTTTTAGTTATTTGAAAAGTATAAACAGGGGGAGTCGTTCAATGGTCTATATCTATGCCGGGTTATCATGCCGGGATACGTCCTTCGGTAGTCCTTCAGCAGTCATATGGTAGTTACGTTGAGGTACTCAGCGTTCTCAGAATATCCCTAACAGGTTCAAAAACAGCAGAAGGTTGGCGAAGTTGGTAGGCACCAAAAATGGCTCAACCTTAGCTCTAAGTGAAATTTAGGGTAAGGTAAATAGACTCCAACCCTTAACGTAGACGAAGTTTAAGGTGAGAGCTATTAGGTGCAATTAAAAGGTGACGCTAAAAGGTGGTCCTAAAAAAGGCCCGAAACAAGAGGAACACACAATGAGCAAGGGTTGCCAAGATGGAGGAGCAAGCCAACATACCTGTGATCGAGGGCAGCCTATAGTGATTATATGTGAATATTTCTGATGCTATTACCAAACTCAAAATCCTCAATATGAGTGAGTCGCAAACTCATGAATTTGGTGGCCTCTTCTTTCGGTAAATATCCGTCACAACGACGTATTCCCTTCAAGGGTAGCAACCGGAAAGAAACAAGACTAGCAGCTATCCGGGGGAAGGAACCTTGCAAGTGTTCTAGAAAAATGACAGTCACCGGTTCATGAAGAGCTGGTTCGAGATGAAATTTGATGGCGGCGTACCTGATAGAACAGCTGATGAAAAGTGAGGTTAAGAAACCCAAAACAAAACAATCGAACTCTCGATACTGGGATAGTCAGGAGGACCTAAGCAACGTTGACAAGGATTGGTGAGTACGACTGTTGTATTTTCTTGCATGAGATGAAGTAATATATTTTTCATTTCAGCCTCAAGATTTAGTTACCGTGGTGCTAAGAGAGATCTATGAACCCTAGATCTACTAGCAGGCTCAAAATAGGTACCTGAAAGTCTGTTTAACAGATGACCGGCTAATTCTAAGGTTTATCTATAAGTGAAATGTAAATAGACCCGTTGTAAGTAACAAATTGTCAATAAATTGCAGTTGAAAATGCGAGATACTTTCCTATTTTTGGCTACGATTTTAAACCTGTAACACATGGAAGAATCATATCAACTTATCTAGCAGTTGTAAGTGTTTCCCGTATCATTACCAAACTACCTCCAAATCTGGATACTTCCGATACTTCTTGTACAGTGGTAGCGGAGTAACGTTCATTAGGACGTCTGTACACACGTATCCGAACGTCACAATAGGTTAGACGGAATATTGATTCTTCTGTGAAGAGTACGGGTTTCTAATGTCTAAGCTGCCATTGCAAATGATCTCGAGCTCTCCCAGTTAATAACACCAAAGGCCGTCCGAACGAGGAACACTAGAGAGGCTCTGCGAGCGCATCCTTATCAGGTCGATAACCCTACTTCCCGGACCAGTCTCCTCCAGAATTCCTTCTTTTGAAGAACTTCGACGCTGTAGAATGAGCTGCCTGGGAATGTATTTACCGACAGTTACAACCTGCAGCGTTTCAAATCTAATGTGCATCGACACATATCCTCTCGCAGAATTTCTACAGCGCCATAGGCTTTCAGCCTTTGCAGGAGGACGACCATAAAAAAAATCGAGCAGTTTTATGAACTCGAGTTAAAAAAGGTTTTCGTACTGGTCGTCTTGGTCTTAAATCAGCCTCCCGTAATCTGTTTTTTAACTGTCTGTCAGAAATCATTACTTAATGACCCGCCCCTAAGAGCATTTTGGAAGTCTTTTGTTGTCGACTTCATTTAGGGAAAGAAGGAACTATTAAGTACCAGTCTTGACCCCGTGTGGTTTTCCTCTTCCAACCTTGTCCGGCTAGTCTTTTATATTCACCCTAAAGCAACCATATACAAGCTTGATTACTGAAGGGCTGCGATAAAATTTCTTGCGACTTGTCGGATTTTAACACCATTTTCAATTAATGCTACACTACGAGCTAGTTCTATCTCGCTAAGATATCTCATTTTGACACAAAATGGATTAAACGATAAAAAACTGTCATGCCGTTGCCTAGTGCAGCTGTCACTACTACCATATAAAATCTAAATGTGAGTATTATTTGTATCCTTTTATTTCTTGTACTGGGTTTGAATCGTAAGTATCATAGATAACGAGCACAATATGGATTATGTCTGTGAAGTCAGTAGAATAAAATGTGTAAGACCTCCATAAAACACCGAGTTAATATATTACATATTTTGGAAAGTGTTCCGCTAATTTTTTGAGCAGTGTATTTACAATGAATTTGTAGTTCTTAGTTTTTAGGCCGGCGTCGTTTAGCGTTAAAGCTTGACGTTTCACCACCACGAGTGGATGGCATCTTCAGAAGCTATCTCACTTCGGCGACTTCCAAAATACTGACGGCTGGTGGATCTGCTACTGTATTTATACCTGCTAACGGTGACGTGGTCCAACCAGGTAGCGTTAGTAGCTCCGCCCCTTCTTGATATGGTAGTGTCTTCAGGTCCTTTCTGATGTTTTTGTATTTCGATAGCTTCTCTGTGAAGTCTGGCATGGTATGAAACCGTTGCGGCAAGAACCTGAGTTTCTTCAAACTTGATTCTGTGACTTCCCTCCTTAATCGCATGTTCGGCTACCGCTGATTTGTCCGTATGGCCTAGTCGACAGCTAGCCTTATATTCTGCAATTCTTGTATTTATAGATCGCTTCGTTGTTCGTATGTGTACACTCCCACATGTGCATGGTATGCGATAAACCCCCGGTGTTGTGAGTGGGTCTCTTTTATCCTTCACCGTTCTCAAATATTCCTGTATTTTTCGTGTGGGCTTGTAGATGGTCTTGACGTTTTCCTTCCGTAACATTTTTCCTATTCTGTCTGTTATTCCCTATTTACTGTTTAATGTATTTACACTATTTAGTGTATTTACAAATTTTTATCAGTTAATTTTCAGTTTTCCTCGAAAATGATCTCAATAAAAACTACATGATTTTGTAATGCATCATGTATCACAGTTTTTGGAATGTTTTGCATAGCGTATAGTAACGCACCAGTTCACTCCAAGCATTTACTCCTACTGGCATATAACAAAATTTCCCTAATCCGACTCTGTCAAATCAATAGTGTCCTAACCTACAGTCTGATGAAAAGCGGCCGCGATGCTCTTCATCCCCCATAATTGTATAGAGCTCTGGTGCTCATCATCATCATCATCATCATCATCATCACATAGCTCTACAACCGCGGGTGGGTCTTGGCTGACTGCACAACTTGCATCCATGTCCTTTGGTCTTCTATTAGATTGTGATCGAGTGGTACATTCATTGTTGAGAAGTCCGCCCTGATATTATCCTTCCAGCGCATTCGCGGGCGTCCTTGTGGCCTCTTTCCAGCTGATATCTCCTTCCATACGAGTTTCGCCAGTCTTTCGTTGTTCATTCTGTGGACATGTCCGAACCATCTCAGGCGTTGGGACTTGATTTCCTGGACGATGTCTCCCTCGCCATACAGTGCTTTAATGTTGGCATTATTTCTAATGCGGTGTTGGTTGGTGTCGGGGTGGTAACGCGGGCCGAATTTGTTTTCTTTCTAGTACTTTTCTTTCAAAGCATCTGAGCTTACCCTCGTTTGTTTTTGTCATGGTCAAGGTTTCGCATCCATAGATGATTATGGGTCGAAGCACAGCCTTGTAGATTTTAATCTTGATATGACCTTCCACCTTAATATATTGCTCAGTGAAAAAAAGGCAACGGTTTGCGGCTTGGATCCTCCCTTTAATTTCTTCTGTGATGTCGTCATTCGAGGTGATTATGGCGCCCAGGTATTTAAAGCGTTCTACCCTTTCGAAATTGTATGTGTTTATTGACACATTCTGTCCTATTCTGGTGCTGATACATGAATATGTTGTGATAAACTCACTTGAGATTTTTGGTGCGACAATTAGTGGTAACCAAAGGGTCCGTACCTCTGTATTCTGAAGAGAAGCTTGGCACACATTTAACTCCGCTATGAAGCCCTTCGTTTTCAGATTACAAGATCGATGGGGTTGATGAATCTAGTAACCTCTGTTGAAAGGGCGGGTCTTGGAAACTAACTAAATTGACTATGAGTGATGTGATTAAAGACGATTTATTTAAGGTATGATGGCTGAAGCAAGTTTTCTGAGGACACTGCAAGAAATGAATTGTGATGCAATCACCCAAAAACAACAAATGGCTTGCAAGCAACATATGAAGAAGTCTCAGAAGCTTGGAGAGATGGCCAGCATCAGCAAAGCTGGGTACGGTCTTCTCAAGTTCGTAACAGCTGTGCTCGGATATTGTGAAGTTTATAGGGAGGTACGTTTGATAGCACAAGAATAATATAAGTAACGGATGATATTACTAGAACGTATAAGGAAAACGATGGAATGCTTTTGAAGTACAAAAAATGTATTCTTATATACAGGGTGAGTTTTTAGTACCAGGTCGTCGACTACTACTACACTACTACAGAAGATAGTGAAAAAAGTTGTAGATGGAAGTCTTAGCCAAGCATATTCTTCTTGCTCAGAAAATACTTTGATTTATGCAAGGTGATCCATAACTAATTTTTTTTAAATGAGACACCCTATATAATATTATTCCATATTTAGATTCTACTAATCATTAACCGTTTTTAAAATATAAGATATTGTAACATCATACAGGGTATTTCAAAAGTTATGACACTTTTACTTCCCACACCGATAGGTGAGGGGAGTATTGTG
Organism: Callosobruchus maculatus; assembly: GCA_951848785.1. NCBI lineage: Eukaryota > Metazoa > Arthropoda > Insecta > Coleoptera > Chrysomelidae > Callosobruchus > Callosobruchus maculatus. The sequence continues at coordinate 6,015,795 of CATOUR010000026.1, read as the reverse complement.
TTCGCGAAAATTTTCGATTTTGAGATAATATACTTTTTGGGCGTTTTATGATGCCTACATAACGAAAATCCACGTCACTCATTTCCGTCGGTCTGTCTGTCGGTCTGTCGGCCTGTCGGTCTGTCGGTCTGTCGGTCTGTCGGTCTGTCGGTCTGTCGGTCTGTCGGTCTGTCGGTCTGTCGGTCGACGGTCTGTCGAAGGTCTGTCGGTCTGTCGGTCTGTCGGTCTGTCGGTCTGTCGGTCTGTCGGTCTGTCGGTCTGTCGGTCTGTCGGTCTGTCGGTCTGTCGGTCTGTCGGTCTGTCGGTCTGTCGGTCCGTCGGTCCGTCGGTCCGTCGGTCTGTCGGTCTGTCGGTCTGTCGGTCTGACGGTCTGTCTGTCTGTCTGTTGGCGTTTTTCTAGCCTCCTAATCTCAGCAACCGCTGCATAGATTTTGATGAAATTTGGGTAGTGATATGGTGTAGGGTCGTAATAGGTAATGTTGCTACAATTTTGAAAATCGAGGCATGGTCGGCGGAGTAATTAGCAAAAACGAAAAATTTCAAATATGCCTCAAACTTCGTTTTTAGGCGTTTTAGGGGTTCCTGATCATTTTCTACTTTTTTTGGGGTGGGGGTGAAATTAGGGTGGTTGGAGGGGTGGGGGGTTGTAAATCTGAAAAATTTTGTTGTACTCATAATGGGATGTTTACTGACCTGAGAGAGAAAGACCTAGCGGCATAATACACTTTTTTAGGTCCGTTCGAACATTGCCTTGCCGATTACAGAAACCAAGGGACTTGAACTTCTGATGCATACAAAATACATACGAGTATTACTTTGGATCGTTTTGTATTGTGTTACGTGGAAACTTCTGAATGGACTTTAATGACATTTTGACACAGATTTATTACCGCGACGAGTATGGAAAGCACGTATGGTTTTTGGTCGGCGCGGCAATAATAAAAAAACTAAAAATATAAAAAACACCTCAAACTTCGTTTTAGATGTTTTAGGGGTTCCTGATAATTTTAAATATTTGTTTGGTTGGGGGTGAAATTGGGGTGGTTCGGGGGTGGCGGTTTGTAAAACTCATAAATTTGTTGTATTCATGATATATTGTCCATTGACCTGTGAAAGAAGCACCTAGTAGAATAAAACACTTTTTTACGGTCGGGCGAGCGATGATTTGATTCCAGGGGCATCTAGACTATAGTTTCATACTGTGGGAAAATAATAAAACTGGTATCATCGGAATGTGTGGGAAGTACTGAGTCAATCAACTTGACTACATTTTTTATATCCAAATCGCTGCCAAATGAACGTACTGTATATTGAAAATTAATCAAACATTATTTTTTACATGGTAGGATGAAAAATATCCTTTAGTTATAACACAGGCTATCAAAATAGTCGCTGACGCATATTCATATACAGGGTGAGGTTGAGTGCAAAAACTAGATTTTCTCTTTTTTTTTAATGTAACCCCTCACATTTTATTTTACCAAAAAATTGCTTTCAATATGCCCTTTCATATTTGTATAGCATTTTATATACCTACATTCATCAAAGAGCAGTCCTGCTACCAAAAAATGGACCGACCTCCCGGTATATCAGAATATTGCTATTATATTGCCTATTCACTCAATTGAATTGAAGTTCAAAATACATTTTCTCTCAGGTAAAACCAAAAAAAGAGAGGGTAGAACAGTTGGAAGCTGATTTTAATGCTGCTAAGAGATATCTGGACAAACTAACTAAAGAAATAAATAAACTTGAAGAAGATCTAAATAAGTTGAACGAAAAATATGCAGTGGCGATGAGAAAGAGGATGCAATTGCAAGAAGAAACTGATATAATGATGCGAAGATTGGAAGCGGCAGACAAACTGATCAACGGTTTAAGTTCAGAACAGGCCCGCTGGACTGAAGACCTGAAACAGCTGTATATCGAAAAGGAACGGTTAATTGGCAACTGCTTACTCAGCGCAGAGTTCCTGGCATATTGTGGACCGTTCACATATGAGTTCAGGAGAAACATGGTATAGTAGAAAACATATTTTTATGTGGGCACGGGTTCATTATTCAAATAGACCACGTGACCACATACCATGAATCTCATTAATTTATTGTTTTCCGAAATTATACAGATACATCCGGGTGCGATATCGACATTAGACAGCAAAAAAGTCAGACGTCGTATCGATGAGGTACCCGTAATTTCATCTGGAAACAGGCGAGTGACGTAGGTTCGTAGTGTTCGCTTAATCAGCTGATCGGTTACCATCCAAATTGACGTCAATAGCGCCAGTTAGATTTATTTGTTGAATATCGTGGGATCCAAAACCGAAGCAAGAGTTTCGGATTTGGTCGATAGAAACTGGTAGGAATAAACAAAACGCATTTGCAGTACTACCGATTTCGTTGCACCATAATCGCTTTAGCTACGGGAAGTAGCATAGTAAACGAAATATATTTCTCAAACGTTTTGTGGAAGTACTATCATATTATATTCCTCATCTGCGCCAAGCTTCTTAAGGAAAATATGTGCGTCGTAATTTTTGAGATTATGGAAAAACATAGGGAAGTTCGTAATTGAGATTACAGATAGAATGGACAGTTCTTCGATATCTCCCTGTGATGTGACAGTGGTTCTCACGTTTCGATTGAATGGTTCAAAGGGTTTGTCACATATATGATATTCTGTTACAGCATCAAATTGACTAACATCTCATTGAGTCAGATTCATCGAAGATATATCTTTTAAACATGTGTTACATAACTGAGGCATCTCAGCCCTGCTACGGTTCTTTAAATATGGCTATCAAACCTGTAGACGCATCTTTTTTTATTATATGCACTGTTCTTGGTATCTCGATACCTCCTGAGAATTATAGCAAATAATGAAACAATGCTGCTATTGAACAAATTTATAGTCGGTCTTGCATAAAGACATATACTTGTTATTTACCTTTCCGGTGTCTCGGTTTTTGGCTGACTGATGCGGCTCTCGAATGTATTTATTTACATTTCGAAAAGAAATTTCCAATGGTATTCGTTGAATTAAGAAGTTTCATCGTATATCAAGGCATCCTATGTAGTCCAATAACATTTGATTATTTATTATAGTTAGTTCGCATATAGATGAATGAGATTGGAATGGTGGTTAGATTGCTTTGCGAAGTATCATTTGGTGATCGATTTTATGCAAGGCATCTTATGCGGTTTGTTTTTGATTTTCTGTGGTTTTGCTTAGTACCTATGTACAATATCTCCGAAAAGTTGTTGCGAAGTAACACACTTATTTTTTTCAGTATTATACTATTATTCAAATTGAGATAAGAATTGTTACGCCTCTTATTGCATATCACTACCCAAATTTCATCGCAATCCATGCGGTTATAAAAACGCCAATAGACAGGCAAGGGAATGTTCAGATGGTCCTAAAATTTGTATTATGCCGCTAGGTCTTTCTTTCACAGGTCAATGGACAGCCTAGTAATACAACAAATTTTTTAGTTTTACAACCACCCACTCCCCAACCACTCCAATTTCACCCCCACCTAAAAAAAAGTAGAAATTCATCAGGAACCCCTAAAATGCATAAAGACGAAATTTGAGGAATATTTGAAATCTTCTGTTTTTTACTAATTACCTAGCCATCCTGGCACCGATTTTCAAAATTATAGCAGCATAAAGTCCGTTTCAAGTTAAATATATATTTTGGCTCTTGCAAGTGTTTACTTTTGCAGTACGTCGATTTACAATTTTTTTTGTTTTGCACTACTTGTACAGCTTGTAAATGTAGATATTTTTCAATTTCATTTTATAGTGAATATATTCAAGTTATTCTCTAAGTCATGGTAGTTTATTGTTACAGTGTTACCTTCCATAACGTCGATACATTGTAATGTATTTTTCCAGTTTTCCTGTATCATTTCTTTTGGTCATATCACATAAATAGTGTGTGTAGTTTTGTGTTCGACGTCAAACTTGCTATAGCTTCTAATCATTTAATAGCATTTAGCTATTTTTACAAGTTAGAAAATTATAACACGATCCAAAAAATATCACGAAATATATCCTTCAAATAGTAATAGAACAAAACTGACAAAAAATACATTGAACATTTATAAATTTTTCTAGGTATACGACCGTTGGCAGAACGATATAATTCAAAGAGAAATACCATTATCACAACCGTACAGGATTGAAGGTAATCTTACCACTGATGTAGAAATTAGCACCTGGAACTCAGAAAACTTACCTCCGGACGAATTATCTGTTCAGAATGGCATACTCACAATAAGGTCTTCAAGATTCCCACTTTGCATTGATCCTCAACAACAAGCACTGAACTGGATCAAGAAAAGAGAGGAGAAATCCAACTTAAAGGTAGGGTGTTGAAAAATTATAAGTATTGTGTATACAGATTTTTGAAAGCCTTCATCGTATAATATATACAGATTATTATAAATTCCAATGCATGTATGGGGATCTTAAAATACGAGTTTAAGGAATAATGGAATTGCTCAAACTGTAGCAAATTTGTACGTATTGATAAGTTCTACAGTATTATTCAGAAGAATACATTTGCCAGGGTATAGATTCTTGGAGGAGACCAATCGTGGAAACTCTTCTACCAGTTTTGTGAGATCTGCATTCTAGAGCATCTCCTCCCCGAAATATCTACAAGTATATCTATGTAGCAACATATAGATATTGGGAAGCAGTACTTTAAAAAAGTATTGGTTCGCCATCTATCTACCAAAGCCGGTACCTGAGCGTTTAATCTGAGGAACCGAGTACTGTTTATGTGACCCGTTTAAAAGCATCAGGTATAGGAACCTGCGGGATACGACAACAAACAGACTCTTTTTTGTGGATCACTCAGTTAACACTCCCGACATTCGGTTTATGCTAAAAAGCAGATTCTTATACCTTATGCTTTTAAACGGGTCACATAAACAGTACTCATTTCCCCAGATTAAACGCTGAGGTACCGGCTTTGGTAGATAGATGGCGAACCAATACTTTTTTAAAGTACTGCTTCCCAATATCTATATGTTGCTACTGCTAGTACGAGTTTTGCCAGCTAGGCACTAACAGGCAATTTCATTTATTCGTCTGAGACCTAAATCACACTGACGAGCTTTAATAAAAGCGAAACGACGTCGTCTGTGATTGGTTTTCGGATGAACGAATGAAATTGCTACTCTTTAATTAAGTGTATCTATGGTAAGCAGGTGAGCAGCTCAATGGTGAAGTTCAGCTTTAGCTCCTCTCACACTTAGCCAATGAGTGCATATGTTACGGCTAAAGTATTTACTTTGATAGTTTATATACTAGCTGGATCGTATACAAACTATCCAAATGCCTGATTATTGTGGAAAATCATATTTCTACTAAAGTAGCTATGAATATTGGTTGGTTTGTATACTAGCCGGCTAGTTTATAAACTATACAAGATATGCCACTAAAGTATATACCACAAAGATGTCACACATATTAACCAGTGTTTCTGGTCAGTTTACAAACTATCCACATCATTTGGGTAAGGTATGAACCTAATATCTCTAGTAATACATAATAACCAACTCGTTGGTTAGTATGTAAACTAACCAATCCTCTTTGGTTAGTATGTAAACTAACTAATTTTCTTTGGTCAGTTTAACAGAAAAGTGAGGTTATGTTTATGGCAAGTGCAACTGTGACGTGTTGGTATTGTTCACTGTCGTGCCTTGTAAAATTTGTTTAAGAACAGGTATCTAGTTACCAAAAACGGATCAGCAACAGCAGTTTGAAAAGTTACTATTAGAATGTTACGTTGTTACGAGAAAAAGTACCAAAATTCAAAATTAATGAACGACAGTGGTTATAATGTACTTCTGCGACATATAAAGAGAATACGATAACAAGGACCTAACACTAATAGCAAGATTGATTATCATGAAATCAATACTTATGATTTACAGAGAATCGAATCATCTTATGTAATCTAATATAAAAGATCTGGAAAGATTATTTTACGTTTGAGTGAAACCTATGATGCCATTAAAGCTGCCCAGGGTCTAGAGGATTATTTTATATGAATATTTTGTTACACAAATAGTATTTCCGTTTCTTTTACTTATTTTTATGTAATTATAGCAATTGTATGTTGTACCTATGAATAAACTTCACTTTTGATTAAAAATTGTTTTTTTAAACTAAAGTAACCAAAGAGGATTGGTTAGTTTACATACTAACCAACGAGTTGGATATTATGTAGTACTAGAGATATTAGGTGCATACTTTATCCAAATGATGTGGATAGTTTGTAAACTAACCAGAAACACTGGTTAATATGGGTGATATCTTTGTGGTATAATACTTTAGCGGCATATCTTGTACAGTTTATAAACTGGCTGGATAGTATACAAACCAACCAATATTCATCGCTATTTTAGTAGAAATATAATTTTCCATTAAAATAACGAGACATTTGGATGGTTTATATACTAGCTGGATAGTATATAAACTATCAAAGTAAACACTTTAACCGTAACACATAAATATTGTTGTTGAATAATAGTAACAGCTAAATTAAAAAACAACAAAAACCGTTAATTATGTAGTGTACCCAAAATATAAACATATACAAAAGTAATAATTTGTTCGTTAGCCACAACCCCGCCACAAACATTCCGATTAAAGACTGTTTTGTTCATTTTGGAGCAGAAGGGTTTTGACATTTTCTAAAACTATAAAGAGGCGTCTGTTGATCAACGTTGTCGAACAAAATGCAAGCATTATATATGAAGGGCCTTGTAGTGTAGTTGATATTGCGTATCAGTCTTTGATAGATATTCTCTCTGAAAATCAATTTCTCACGTAGGTATAGGGGGTGTAACTTTTAAGGATGTCCACACCTATATTACCGTGTAAATCTTGCTGAGCTGATCATTTTTCAATAAGCAACATGGGTCCGGAAACGAACCGTTTCGGAGATAGCGCTACCGGAAGTAGTCCTTTCTGACGCCTGAAGTTAGGCAATTAATTCGACGCCTTGCGGCCAGTAGCGTGACCGGCGCGGTCTCCGGATCTCAATCCCCTGGATTTTTTCCTGTGGGGTCACCTGTAAGCACTTGTCTACCAAGGGGGTGCACCGCACACAGCAGAAGAGCTGATTGCACGCATCATTGCAGCAGCTGGAGGCGTCAGGGAGCAGCCACAGGTAATCAATACTGCCACTGCATCGGTCATCCATCGAGCCAGATTTTGCGAGCAAGGAGGCGATGGCCACGTGAAGCCTCTGCTTCACTGATTTTTTATTGATCTCGGTGTTTTTTGTTGTTGTTTTTTTGCAATGTTTTTTTTGCTTTGTTTGTTTGGTTTACTTTTGACATTTTGGGCATGACGATTAAATGTTGACAAGCCGAATCTGTCTTAGCAGCTGATCCGCAACCCCCTTTCTCCTCTGCCAATTACGAGGCGTTGAATGAATTGCCTAACTTCAAGCGTCAGCAAGGATAACTTTGGGTAGCGTTATCTCCGTAACGGTTCGTTTCCGGACCCATGTTGCTTATCGAAAAGTGAACAGCTCAGCGAGATCTACATGGTGGTATAGGTGTGGACATCCTTACAAGTTACACCCTGTATAGGAGTACCACTATTAACTAGTCGATGAATAATAAAAAGCTAAAATTTTATATTTAGCTAAGTCTTGCATTTTGAACCAACCGATTATAGGATACCGATCTGATACGCTGTTGAACTTCCTCAATGTGAAAATGAAACGAATGCAGTTATTTTGGACAACAGCTATTCTATTACGAGTGACTACATCTAAACAAGGATAGTAAACTGTGCAGCAGTAGTTGAAACTAGACGATACCACAGAGTTAACATCTCTAGAGGGAGCCTAATTTGAATATTGGCCAGCCAACATCTATAGCGCTATTGCCACTCTTCTTCGTCCGCTTAAGGACCTTTCAGTTTCTTCAAAATCTGGCAGTTTCCGCAGTTTGAAAACATGTTCCTCAAAGTATTTAACTGGGTATTTAACTATACATTCCAATATACTTGCAATGTAACTGATTCACATGAAGATAATTTGTATTGATTTAACGAAATCTCAAAAATGGTAAATTTCATAGCGGAATGCCGCAATAACTTCTAATATGTCGTAAATCTGGCAACCTACAATCGGCGTCCCTCCAAGCTGTCATGTGGCTGTCATTGTAGTTGTGGTTATTGCGTATTTTGAGATTTTTGTTGTTTTAGTGTATATTTGAGTGACTTTGTGACTATTTGTGGTGTGAATTAAATTATTTATGAACATATTGTCATAATTGCATAATGGGACGAAATAAAAAGTGCATAGTTTGCTGCAATAGCAACGAATCTGTGAACACCACTTATCATAGGTTAGCATAGGTTTTGTTTTGGTTTTCAGTAGCGTAAAATATGGGGAAACACTTCATGGTAATAATAAATTATCAACTGTTACAATCAAGTTATAATAAGAGTAACTCTCTAAGTATAGCTAAATACTAATACAACTTATTGTATCAGTTTGTAACATCACAGTAATAATTGAATCTATTAATGAACATCCAGTTTTAATATAAAGTCGTACACCACTGGTAATGCCCTCAAGCTGTCAAAATTTCCATTACATGTTGGCTGGTCAGCGAACTGTGCATTTTGTTGTTTACATTCCCTCTAGAGATGTTAACTCTGTGGACGATACGAAAGATTCGCACAATTTTTTTCGCACTTTAAATCATTCAAATGATATTATCGGAGAATGATGTGGGAAGGATATCACATATCACTAATCGCTACTGCGATAGTTCACTGAACACTGATAGTAATCAATAGCGTGGACTAGGACCATTATATGAATGGGCCAACCACGAGGCAGCCTTGACTCCGCCTCTGGTTGCACCGTAGTTTATTTACACTCCTTACCTTATAACGAAGTTAATACCGGCAGACTTATCTCGTAAAAAACGCACAGCGGTCGCTGAGCAGATTACAGGGTATCAGCAACTGATCAGCGACGCGACAGTAACACTACCGTCAAAAAGTTCTATACCCTCTAATTCTGTCGCGTGGTCGTCTACTGTCGCAGGACAGTTCTGGCCAACGACGTCCTACTGACCTTATTGTAGGTTATGTTTATGTTGTACCTATTTAGTGGTGAGCGCGGTGGCCAAGCCACGGTTCCACCACGAGCTATCCAAGGCGAGTGGTTGGCATTAAAATGCTCTCTAAAGTGGGTGGCACACGTACGAACTTCAAGTACGCGGTTTTTAAGTTTGCGAACTTACTCGGCTCGACGTCAGTGACTCACGTGAAGCTAAAATCACTCATTTTGATAATTCTCCTAAATAAACAATACTTTTAACAAACGCCAAACACAACAAGCGTTGCGCATCGATGGCCTGCCGAAACAAAGTGGTGGCTCGCGGCTCGCAGTACGAGCCGAGACAGGCTACGAGCAAGATTTCAAACCAGTTGGATCGCCGGCGGTTTGCGCGACGGTATTAAAGTACTCGTACTTACGGTGACACACAGGCGAAAAAGGTCATCGAGCCATGAGTACTCGTACGTGTATCACCCCTTTAACGGAATGAGTAAAGTGCGCTGATGCACCGTCCAACTGCAAACATTCATGGTCGATAGTTAAGTGGCAAATCAATGAGTAATTCAAGAAATTGTTTCGTAAAAATCCCAAAAATCCTGGTCCATCTAATGTTTGGTCGTAGAGTTTTCCTCCATCCTAAATGAATCGTTGCGGGAGTTGACTATGCGCGCTCTAGTGAATTTTGCTTCGTCTACATTATTTTTCTTAGAAATACTGGGTTTCGACGCACACGTTTAAGTATCCAAGAGCAAAATGTAGCGCGCACTGCATGGTCTGGTTCTGTGATGTCTTGAACACGACAAAAGTGACAGGGTTTCAGCCCTTCGCATTTCAAACTTCTCCATACTGCCTAAACAGATGGTGTTAATCGGTTTGCAATTCTCCTCACACTTAGTGTTGGGTCGGCGTAGATCAGTCGGAGCACTTCTTCCTCGTCTTCCGGACTCACTAAGCAAAAACGTTCATTCACAGGTTTTTTGATGCCGTTTCCCGCCAAACTTAGGTGTACATTAACAAAAGTTTGACGACTAGGTGTAGATTTTGTTGCTGAAAGGGTCGTATTCAATCAGCAACAACTTTTATGTTTTTAGACCCACACTAATGATTGTGGTACCACTTTTTAGGTAATTGAGAGGGCGTTTGAAAACATAAATAATATTCATACGTGCTAGATTTTGCGTAAAATTGGAAAATGTAAATACTCTTAAATTGGATAGATTTTTTAATAAAATTCACATTAACATTTTTTTATTTCTGGTCTAAAATTGTATGCTTTATTTTATTATTAGAGGATAAGCTGTACGCCCTATGGATACAAAAACACAATTTTGTCTTTCAAACATGGCACTTTTTTATATCAAAAGACAAAAATGGCGGCCACTCCAAGGAGAAAGGAGTAGCACCTCTCCAATGGGGGTTAATTTGGGGGGAAATGAACTATTCTGTATGCCCTTCAAATATCACTAGGTGGTAACCAACACACTCTATCATATAAAAGACATATATGTATGCTTTTTTAATTCAAATTATTGGATCTCAGGTGCTTAGCTTCAATGATCCAGACTTCCTAAAACATCTCGATATGTCTATAAAGTACGGGGCACCAGTGCTATTCCAGGACGTGGACGACTATATTGATCCCGTGGCAGAAAATGTCATTCAGAAAAATGTAAAATCTGTTGGCGGTCGAGTCTTTGTCATTCTCGGAGACAAGGAGGTTGACTGGGATCCGAATTTTAGGTAAACAGTGCAGGAATTGAGACCATATAAGATTTTTTTATTTTGGATGTTTTTTGGGTATCCAACTCTTAGAGATTTTAGTTTCAAGAAGCTGGTTTTAGCAGTAGCTACTAGCCCTTTTATATCAATTTGTAATATTACATGTGAGAGTTTGAATTTACAACTGACGCTTTATAAGTAAATGTAGTTTGATCCTTTTGAAACTACCTCTGGAAAAGGTATAGAATTCAGTTTGTAAGACTACATAGTTTTAGTCACGTAATTTCAGAATGTACATGACAACCAAGTTTGCAAATCCTGTGTTCAACGCAGCAGTTTATGCGGTTGCCGTTGTGATAAATTACACTGTCACGCTATCCGGTCTTGAAGATCAGCTTCTCAGTGTTGTGGTGAGAAACGAAAGGCCTGACTTGGAAGAGCAAAGAGAACATCTTATTGCCGAGACTAGCGAGAATAAAAGTCTGCTGCAGGTTTTGGAGGATTCTCTTCTGAGAGAGCTGTCTACAACAACCGGTAATTCATTACTATGAGCTAATATCCTTTCACAAATATGATTCAGGGTTAATTAAGTGCTACTACACTGGCAAGAAAAGAATTAGGTCACTTAAGATATTACAAATAGTTTTGGAAAGAAGTTACTTACCGAAGAAAACTCCCATCGCGTAGCTGTGTTTTCATTGTTTAAGTCATTCCCCCAGTTCTTATCTTGCTGATTTTATTTTTTATTTTTAAGACTATAGATTCTGTATGAAAAAAAAGTAACTTATTTCCAACACTTATAATGTTTTTTAGGAAACATGTTGGATAATGTGGAGCTAGTAAACACACTAGAAAATACCAAGACTAAAGCAACTGAAGTAATGGAAAAGCTAGCACTAGCTGAAGAAACCGCGAAAGATATCGACAAACTAAGAGATGGTTACAGATCTGTAGCTAGAAGGGGTGCCATTTTATTCTTTGTGCTGTCAGACATGGCCGGCGTCAATTCAATGTATCAATATTCATTAGGCTCGTATCTAGAAGTATTCGCCTTTTCACTCAGAAAGGCGCTTCCACATACAATTCTGGCCAGAAGATTGATGAATATAATAGGCACCCTAACCAAAAACGTGTATGACTACGGATGTACGGGAATATTCGAAAAGCACAAGTTGCTTTTCTCCTTCCAGATGACAGTTAAGCTAGAACAGAATATTGGAAACGTGTCCCAAGCGGAGCTTGACTTTTTCATAAAAGGTTCTGTAAGCTTAGAAAAAAGTACCAGAGAATGTCCGGCGAAATGGATTTCGCCACAAGGCTGGGAGAATATCATCAAGCTATCCAATGATTTTCAGGTGATTAATTTATTATCACGAACTCTTTATTATGCAGTTTTGATGAACGAGGATAACGGAATGACCTTTTAAGTAAAACAACACACAGTATTAATTTCAAAATAACACAACCTATATTTATGTTCAGTTTGCCGCATCCGCGTAATAGGCAACAACTTACTTGCCTAATACATGTAATCGATAAGGCGTTGCATATACTCACAGAATAAGCAACGACGTTGGCAAATTTTTGCCTAATACATCTATTCGCCAATTCTGCCGATTCGGTGTAACACATATAAAAACAAAAAAATTACTTCAACATTTTTCTTCCCCCTAGCTTAGATTTTGCATGTTTTTAGTATTCCTCATTATTTTTGGATGAGCCGGAAATTTTGAAATTTACAGAACCTGATTTTGGTATTCAGATTTTTGCGGATCAGTTTAAGAGACCATTTCAGACGTAATACAATAAGTATTATTTCGTGTTTATATGATGCAATTTCAGGCAATCATTATGTACCAGTTCTAGTTTGATAGTCGTTTATTTTCATTCTATAACATCTACATAACGCAAATCCAGATCACTCATTTAACCATCCTACTCTCTTTATGTCATCTGATCAAAATGTTTCATCGATTTTTATTATATTTTGGGAAGGGGTGCTCTTGAATCTATAACAGCTATTAGTACTTAATATATTTTTTTAAAGGTATGAACTTTTAGGAAACCTTCGGAAAACTTCCATTAGATATTGAACATAACGTTGATGTATGGCAGGAGTGGTATGATTTGGATGCCCCAGAGACTGTAGATTTTCCATGTGAATACAGACAAGCGCTTGCTAAGATACCTTTCCAGGTACGAATTGGTAATTTTATTACTACTTATTTACGCTCAAGTAATTTAGCATGACAGTGGTTTTGTCAGTAAAATCTAAATTTTATGATATGATAACTAATTATCATAGTTAACATTTAGTGTGGTTACAAAATCAGCATCTTATGAGATGAAGAAGAATCTCTGTCAAGCTAGAGAACTTATTTCAGTACCTCTGGCCAAGTTGGAGTGGTTCTGTCTCTCACTGGACAGAAGCTGGCTAAGGTTACTTGTTGACCTGCTATCTGGCCATAACACCTTCAAACGTTACTTGTATGTGATGGGGGTGGCAAACGACTGACGTGTACGCGCTGTGGTGAGGAGGAAGAGTCCTCGGCACACATTCTATGTCGCTGTGAAACTCTTGAGAATCAGAGGCAGGCCAAACTAGGTTCAAGGATTCTTGAACCTGAGGATATAAGATGGGCAGGACCCAAGGCCATCCTCACCTTGCGATGAGGGCTGGACTTGGGAACTAGTGTCCCACTTGTAGGCCTATGCACTGGTGGTTCTGATCACCAGAATCAGAACAAGCTACGAAAAAACGACACGTCAGCTAGACCAGAACAAATAGCAACAATATGACAATTGAAGATGGTAGATCAATCGAAACATTGTATCCAAAAATTGAATAGACAATGACAAAGTCCGAAACAGACCTTTTAAAACATCTACCTTGTCTAAGTCGCCAATGCTGAGAAACGCACTATTGGCAAATTGATTATAATTACAATGGAGTCGAAATATAATAACTAGTTCATATGAATTGATATTTTGAAATGGAGATCTTATAAATATCTAGTCTATAATGTTTATGTAACAAGAATTTATAAATAATTGCAAGATTATTACACTTTGCAACTCTTCTAAAGTCCTGAATAAATTTCATAGAAAGTTATAAAATGTATTTCAGAAATGTATAAAGCAATTAAGTGGGAAATTTCTACCAGCTTGGTACAGTTTCGGTGTCGGTGATAGGCGTAGGTAAACTTTACCATCTTAACTGATATCTTGTCCCTCATTGTTCATTTATGACGGAGTAAAGGAAATGTTAATCATAAGTATATTTGTTTAATTTAACGAATCAGTATTTTCTGTTAAGCCGTAGTATTATAAAAAATGGCGACATTCACACCACTGAAAAGACATTGCAATAATAGGGTACTTGCAGAGGTCGTGAAATCGTCTCGGAAGTATACATAGCGTAAAGAAAACCATATCAAGAAGCAGTAGGAAACAAAAAACATGATTTTACTGACGGCCAAAAAAAGATATTTGCAAAATAAAATAAGGATATATTCAAATTTGTCCACGTGACTTAAAACAAGGGCTGACGTCACAGGTATCTTATCGATATCGACAATCGATACTGCTACAGCGCCGGTCAGTGAGATTCAACTGCAAACTAGAGATGATCTGAATTCTTTAACAATGCGACTCAATTTATTGATACTTAAACATATTTGAAACAGGCAATTAACCCACTAGCATTTTCGTTGCAATACATTTTTGTATCTGATAGGTATCACAGTTCATCCTGTTTGTGACCGAGATTCGCAACTAATCGAAGCCATCATTTTATTTCGGCGCATCCCATTATGAATGAATCCAAAGATAGAATCTAATTCAAGCGCATCCCTACAAAGTGAATTAGTGATCTAGCCTAACTTTTATTCTTTTGACTTTTGTATACCCTGTTACCCGATACTTTAAACTGTCAGCCGTGTCAACAGCGGACAGCTGTTCGGCTAGTGATAACTAAAAATACCCCAGATTGAGCCTTGACGTATCAATTTTAAGCTTTGAAGGAATGCAGGGCTGTACTGAATGCAAGTACTACTAATAACGAGTAATTGACACTTGGTGACTTTTTCGTCTATCCTCTGAGGTCTATGCTTATTTTACATTCTCTCGGAAAATCCGGCGTGGCTTTCAGTATATCAGTATGGCTGGTCTGAATGATGATGATTAGGTACGCTTTGAATGAGGTAAGACTGAAGATAAAAGCATTTTTAGCTTAAGCTTCAGTTAAACTATCTTACTATATTAATTTTACTCCATGTACTTTACTTTATACTTTTCTCCAATTGTACCTTGTACGTTTCAACCCATAAATATCCCACTAGTGATGCAAGCTATTCATTGAATCGTCCTTATTGCTAAATATAGGAGTATTTTGATAGTCTCTAACGATATACAAATCAATTAAATAATATATTTCTTTTAACCATCCATTTCTGCTGCAAATTTCTGGATATTGAAGCAATTGGTTGTTTACAAAAATAGGCATTACTTTTTGGTAATGAGATATTCAATAAGAATATGTCTAATACGGTCCTGATCGCAGGATTGCCAATCAAAACCACTAGTAAAAAATTAAATTTGAGATACACCTCTTCGTCAGCTGATACCTATCAAATAGATGTCAAACCAGTTTAAAGTATCACGTAACAGAGTATACTTTTGTGTGTGACTGTGTTTTATGGTTATAATGATCAATGTCAAAATGTTAGGTTAGCACTGGCTATCATATCGAATATCAATACTTTACATCCCATCACTATAGGATAGGTTGTTTGCGCGGCATTTTCCGGCATTTGAAATAATTTTTGGAATATCTCTCACCGCCGATTCCAAAAAACCAAACAAGTGATTTTGCCATGTTTGCTAGGCTCTAAGGAACGCGTAAACGACATAATATTTTTTTCTGCAAGTACCCTATTCTCCACTATCAGTAAGTGGCAAAGCTATTATTTCAAATGTACATGATTACATACGATTACCCGAATTTTACTGTATACAAGAAACTGTCGACCGATGTTCCCGAATGACTGGAGTTGGAAAGTCCATAGTTTTTAAATTATTACCGGATAGAAAGACTGCAGGTGAAGTGAAACCTCTCAAGAAAAGTCAAGGCAAACTGGTAAAAATCCTTGTTGAAGACACCAAAAGTGTAATTCGAAGAACAGTTCACTCTTTTTATTTCAAAAAAGGAATACCCACTCTAGATGAGATTTTAATGCAACTTTTCCAGGATGACAGTATTCGATTGATAATCATGAAAACTTTTATGGACCAGTTTTGCCTGGGAAGAGCATAGCCGTAAATCACTTTTACTGGAAATTGATTAAATTGTTTGCTGGACACGAAAATACCTGAGAAGTATGAAGTAGTACCGAAGAGATTGGAAGA
The DNA here is from genome assembly GCA_951848785.1 of Callosobruchus maculatus. Lineage (NCBI taxonomy): Eukaryota > Metazoa > Arthropoda > Insecta > Coleoptera > Chrysomelidae > Callosobruchus > Callosobruchus maculatus. The sequence continues at coordinate 5,999,562 of CATOUR010000026.1, read as the reverse complement.
AAATCTTTCATCTTGATGAGACGTGGATTAATAAAGGTTATATAGTAGCTTTCATAGAAGGCCTGTCGACGGCTATTAAGACCTTCAGGAAAAGGAAATATGCTATTAATCGTCCATTTTGGAAGCAAAGAGGGTTTTCTTAAAATTGGTTTGTTAACCTTTCAGTCCTCTCATACGGGAGATTACCACGAGGACATGAATTCTCATGTTTTTGGAAACTACTTTGATGAAATGATAAAATACCTTCCGGCTGATTCAGTGGTAGTTATGGATAACGCAAGATAGCCAATACGATGCCAAAATAAAAAAGAACGTTGTCACACCCCAACGGCAGCCGCTCCTCCTAGACTCTAGCCAAACAAATAGAGATGTGCGGATGGAATAGTCGCAGCTGCTTCCAAGAACAAGGCTGAAATATTTGCAAAGATATTTGCAGCAAACTCCAATATAAAAGTCCCATCCAGTGCCCAGTTACCATCCATACCGAGAGTACCCCAAGCCAGCAGCAAAATAACGTTCAGAACAAAAATAGTTCGGAAGGTGCTGCAGTCACTTGATACTAATAAGGCGAATGGGCCCGACATGATCCCCTCCATTGTTGTGAAGAAGTGTGCACCGGAACCCGATCCCATATTTACCCGCCTCTTTCGGATGTCTTACGATTCCGGCACTTTCCCGAAAGACTGGAAAACAGCTTGCATCCAGCCGGTTCCACAAAAGGGATCCAAAACTGATCCGACCAACTACAGACCTATAGCTCTGCTCTCTGTAATCAGTAAAGTGATGGAAAAATGCGTTAATCAAGAGCTCATGAAATACCTAGAGCTCCATAACTTAATCAACGAGAGACAATATGGATTCCGACAGAGATCAGCTGGAGATCTCCTGGCTTACGTCACACATGTGTGGAGTAAATTCATCCAGTCATTTGGCGAGGCTCACGTCGTTGCTCTCGATATTTCAAAGGCATTCGATCAACTGTAGCATGCAGCTCTCCTAAACAAGCTCCCCTCTTACGGGCTCCCTGTCAAGCTGTGCGGTTGGCTCGCAGACTTCCTCTCAGGTCGGAAAATGTCTGTCGTGGTAGACGGCTTTTCCTCTTCTTTCCATAGCATCAATGCTGGGGATCCCCAGGGATCGGTATTGGCTCCGACATTGTTTCTGCTCCTAACGATCTACTCTCTAGCACTACGAATCCAATCCGCAGCTTTGCGGATGACAGTACCCTGCATGCAGGCATCATGAGCAATAGACCGATCTCTGTGGTCGAACTAGAATGCAGAAGACAGGCAGTAGCAGCTTCACTTTCAAAGGATTTCGTTACCATTACCGCTGGGGGGCTCAAGAATATGGTAGAATTTAATGCTTCCAAGACCCAGTATTGTACGCTATCAAAGAAGAAGTACCCAAGCCAACACCAAGTTCTAATGAACAACAGGGCTCTGCCAAGGAGTCACTCATTCAAGCTGTTAGGAGTTAACATTACAGAAAATCTGATCTGGCGCGAATACGTTGCGTCAATTGCAACAGCTGCTGGTAAAAAGCTTGGGTACCTATTTATAGCCAGAAAGTACTCCTCCCCATGTAACCTTCTCACGCTATATTAAGCCCAGATAACACCTGGCCTGGAGTATTGCTCTCATGTCTGGGGAGATGCTGTTCCTACTACCCTGTCTATACGTGATGCCGTCCAGAGAAGGGCAATTCGATTAATTGATGACCCGGCCTTAACGCGCCACCTCCATCCACCTTCTCACCGGCGTGTTATTGGTGACCTTTCCCTCTTCTACCGATATTCAAACGGAATCTGCTCCTCTGAGCTATGCTCTATCGTTCCGCGGTTCACCTCCCCTATCAGATGCACCCGCGCGACCGCTGCATCTCATCCTAAGACGGTCGTTCTTCATATATCAAGAACCGAGCGGTACAACCGCACATTTATTCCCAGGGTATCCAAGGCCCATCCAAATCCCGCGTGAACAAACTTCCCCTAACATAACCCTTTCACAGCAGCCGCGGTACTCTGGTATTTAGGCTCTGCCTACGCGGTCTGCTCAGTTATAACAAAAAAATCATTCACGACGTATAGAGAAGATACCAACTTCATCTTTGAGAAAACAAGAAATTACTGGTGAACTCCAAAATTATTGGATTTGAAGATATTTGTATAAAGAAGGACCTATTACATATAGAAAGTTTACACAAATACGCCGTACATCAGTATGCTACTTGCTAGAGACTGATTAGTGAAGCTGGAATTTTTAAACTATAACATGTTATTACAACTTCTTTTCAGTATATTTTTACGAAACTAATGAACATTTTTTTTTTCTTCGTTAGGTAAGCATCCTACCAACTTTTTTTCTCACTGTATTATTGTTAATAATGTTTTATGTAACTTTTTTACATTTATTTTTGTATATTTTACATCGAACAACTTTGTTCTAACCGACACAAGTAGTTAAGTGTAAGAGTAGCCAAGGCTAAACTTCGCTGCTTGAGTCACTCTTGGTTTTTTGGAAATAAAGACGATATTATTATTATTATTATTATATAGCAGAAAAATATGGTGTAAATGTGGTGCGCACACCGCCATATCATTGAGAATTAAATCCTATAGAACTTACATGAGCGCAAGTGAAAGGATTTGTAGCAAGACATAACATGACATTCAAAATAAAAGACCCTATAAGCTACTGTTTGACGAAGCCACACTTAGAGAACAGGTGAAAAGCAGTTCAGCATGTAATTAAACAAGATTTGAAAATGTGGAATCATGACTGCTTGATCAATCAGACTGTCAACCTATATTAATTATATACCGGAATACGTGGGAATAAAATAGCAGATCAAGCAGCTCGCCAAGCAATTAATAATAATAATAATAATAATATAGACTTTATTGAAGTATAGATACAGATGTACACCTTTACTTAACGTTTATTGACCAGCTATATACAGTAAAGTACATTTGCACCTTTGTCTTGAAGATGCGAAGGCAATCCTAAAGCAGCATGTTTTCCATCTATGGCAGGAAGAATGGAATATGTCAGATCAGAGCTTGAAGCTTTTCAACCCCACTATTAAGAAATGGAGCTTACCATCACTCACACGTAGGGAACAGGTAGCACTTACGAGAATGAGAATAGGTCACACGTTCCTTACACACTCACATCTCTTATTAGGAAACCCTCCACCAATATGCGATAGGTGCAATCTCATACTTACCTTGAAACATATATTACTCGACTGTCCCCTATATTCAGCTGCCAGACTTGTCCATAACATGCCAAATGATTTAAAAGGTTGCATACTCCCTACTAGCAATATTAAAGCTACCTTAGAATTGCTTAAGTCTATTAAAATCTTTCGTAAAATTTAAATTTATCATTAAAGACCAATTTGAATAGTTTTTTTTACAAATCCTTTTGAAGCACATGACGTGATCGTATGGATAAGCAGCGGCTAATAACTAAAGCAGTTGATGCCGCTATATAAATAAATAAAAAAAAAACATCAAGAAAAGTCCAGGCAAACCAGTAAAAATCCTTGTAATTCGAAGAACAGTTTACTCTTCTTTTTTTCAAAAAACAGTGCCTCAGATAGTGAAGAATATTTTAATTCTTATAATTTCATTTCCGTATAATGTATTTTTTGTATGTTTAATAAAAAGTAATGGTACCTAATACTATGAAAGTAAAATTATTTCCTTTTATAAGCATATTTGGTATACCATTCTCAGTATTATTGAACAGATAACAATACCTGCAATTGATAAAATAAAGAATTTCGAATGAAATCGTTGCTAAACTATGAAAAGTGGCTTAAGTATTTGATTCTAACGAATCAACGTCCTTGATGATCAATCATTCTGAATTTAGATTCTCATGATGCTAAGATGCTTCAGGATCGACAGGGTATACAGAGCGGTGGGAGATTACATCACCGAGATTATGGGCGAAGAGTATATCATGCCACCGGTTATCAGTTTGGATAATATATTTGAACAGAGCAGTCCTATGACGCCAGTGGTCTTCATATTGAGTCCAGGGTCGGATCCTACCGCAGAACTTATGAAACTGGGAGACAGGTGAAAAGCGCTTTTGAAAATTATCGTTTGTTGACAACACTTTATAACAGAAGATATAAATGTGTCGCGCCTACTAACATCTAGATAATTCGCAAAGGATAAAAATAAGGTTGGACCTAATCTACTCCCTTGAGCGTATGGGATTTCCTTCGAACTAGATATTTGCACTTGTTTGACTTACAATCATTTCAAAACAGAATGGAAAAATTAATGACGTACAATATAAATCAATATAAATACCAAAGAATATAAATTATTGCACATTGAAAACTACACCAACTATACCTTGTTACCACAACTGATGGCACCAACGGTATATGTATATCTAGATGGAGGATTGGAAACTCTCATTCATAGCTTTTGCATATACTGATCTTAATACAATTTGCGAACGTGTAGTAGATTTGTTAGAAGGGCGCGTGATAACATTGCTTTTGCTCAGCTTGTATTCTCTTGGTGCCATCAATTGTGATAACAAGATATGCTACTGGTCGAAACGGTTTCACTCCCATATTCAAAATGTTAATTCAGCGTATAAGGCGTCGTTTCCGTACGTTTTTAATAGTTTCTTTTTTATGTTAAATTACATACATACTCTTATATAAAAATATTATTGAATTCCTATATTACTATTTATATTACATTTTTTACTGGGTTGGTGCGGTCATTAGTGTAGCCAAAATGTGCATATTGCCTGTGTATAATCAGATGCCAATATATAAATAGATCAATCTATTTTGTTTTTATCCAAAGCAAATAGGTATTTGCAAATATTTTGATCTCCTTCCACTTTCTGCATTATTATATTATATATTTTGTATAGATAATTACATTTTTATCGTTACTCATCAGGTCTACATACTAACGTAACTGCAGTATAGAAAGAAGGGCAAATTTTCTGAAAATTACAATCTAAATCCCGGCAACCGGGATTTTTTACATTTTAATTTGAAATCCCGGCATCCGGGATTTTGATTGTAATTTTCATGTCCCGGCTGCCGAGATTTTTTACATCAGAGAAGAAATCCCGGCAGCGCGTTTAGTTCATCAAAAATTTTGCAATTAATATTATTGTAAGTTGTACTTAAATTAAAAAAAAACAACCATTGTTGGTTTTATAGTGAAACAATGCATTACCTTTGGAGAATAAACAAATGAAAATCTACGTTAGATAGACAAAGATAACACTAGTTACACAAATGACTATATTTAATTAAGACGTTTGTACAAAATAGTACGTTTTTATTTCATTTACAGGCTACAAACTCTTTAAAAAAAATACCTTGAAATTGGTTTGTCACTAAAGTTCATGAGACCCCAAAACAATTTTAAAACTTCTTACTCAGTATTTAGAGGATGATTATGACTATCATTTACCTCTTCACCTCTAAGGACTGACCATCTTCAGTTAATTTTAAATATATCTAAGAGCCACAGTTTTGTTTGAAAGAACTGGAATACAAATAAACGAATCATTTAATTCGATGAAATATAATTGTTTAAAGAATTATTACCTTGTCTATCTGTTACTCTTTTTTTTCCTTAGCCTTTAGCTTTTGACTCCCATGTATACAACATTATTTGACGTAGTAATACTTTAAATTCACATTAGCTTTCTCTATAATATGTGGCACACGTTTTCGGGCAGAAGTAAAAGTTCTATTATCTCTCATCCAGTATTCGGTTAATATTTGCTTTTTATGCACTTCTAGTTCCTTTCTGAAATCTTCAAATAAATTAAACTTATCTCCAAGCCTCATTTTCACCAATAATAATAGCAAAAGCCGTGGTTAAAACTCAAAACACCATTTACTGACGGTGAACAGAGCATGAAGATAACCTCAAACTTCTTATGTGGAAATGCCGGATGCTCAGGTCCCGGCTGCCGGGACCTGATCCACTCAAAATCCCGGATGCCGGGATTTCAAATTAAAATGTAAAAAATCCCGGTTGCCGGGATTTAGATTGTAATTTTCAGGTCCCGGCTGCCGGGACCTGATCCACTGGTCAGAATATAAAATAAAAGAAAAACAGTTTTTTTCTAAATATGTACCTATCCCAGAGTTACTTTTAAGTCGAATAGTAACCCTTTTATTAATTTTATAATGAATTGTGCATGCCTAACTCGATATGCTGGAATTAAATGTTGAAATACTTTTAGGTGTGGTTTTGGAGCCGGAAAATTCAAGTATCTATCATTAGGTCAAGGCCAGGAGCCAACAGCTCTGAGTTTGCTAGATGTAGCTATCAGCAGAGGGCAGTGGTTGATGTTCCAGAACTGCCATCTTTTGTTGTCGTTCATTCGAAGATTGGAAAAACAAATAGAGAAAATCTCGAAACCGCACCCCGATTTCAGGTTATGGTTAACTACCGATCCAGTCAATACTTTTCCTATAGGCATACTTCAAAGGTCACTAAAGGTGGTTACAGAACCCCCTAATGGTAAGTTGACGATTTTAATATTTTTTGTGCCAAGGCCATTTTAATACAGGGTGTGATGACGATTAAGACAAGCAATATATCGGGACTGGCCATTAGCAGGGAATTATAATTTTGGGAGTGTGAATTAGTTCAAATATAGTATCTTTTCTTATTATTGTGTCACCAAATGAGGTATTTGTTTTTGGTCACGTGACGTCTGATTCAAAATTTTTAATGGGATACCCTGTATATTTGTGACTTTTTGTGTTCCTTCCGATAAAACAGTTCCAACAAACTAGCACACTTGGGGTCTAAAGTGATTCATTCAAGAGCTACAGGTACTTAAAGGATGGTACCACTACCATTGATTTACAACATGTACCCCTACAGTTGAATTACTTTGGTTAGTGTTTCATAATGGTAGTGGTACAGTCCTTTAAATACCTGTAGCTCTTGAGTTAATTACTTTCGACCCCAAGTGTGCTAGTTTGTTGGAATTGTTTTATCGGGAGGAACACAAAAAAGTCCCAAACATACAGGGTGTCCCATTAAAATTTTTGAATCGGACGTCACGTGACCAAAAACAAATACCTCATTGAGTGACACAATAATAACAAAAGATACTATATTTGCTATAATTTACACTCCCAAAATTATAATGCGCTACTACTGCCCAGTTCCGATATATTGCTTGTCTTGGGACACTCGGTAAAACCAATTTCCAAGAATTTTGAAAGTGACATAGGGATTTATGGAATCGCTAAAAATTAAGGGCCAGCAATTTTTTTAAGGTTATGTCCAAATTACGATTGGAGGCTGTCGATCCATATATGGATCAGAATTTTATTTACTGTATTCAGAGATTCATTGGATTTACGAAGTTAAAAAAATGACAGATTTGCATAAAACGCATGTCATGGCTTGATGGCTTCTTCCTTCCGCTCCCCACCACCTATCCTGGCCGTTGACTGATAACCCGTTTACGCCCTTGTCATACATTGTGAAAGTCGACTTCAGACTAGATCTCCCGATCGACGTCATTAGACTTTTTTCTATGGGTTATTTAAAATCTATTGTGTTTAGTCCCCAACCTGAAAGTTTGGATGACCTTCGCCAACCCATCATCGAAAGCAGCCATGAAATTCCACAAAATGTTTTTGCAAGTGTCCGTCAGGAATTTAAACATCGCGTAATCATTGTTTGGGCGATAACGCGCAACATTTTGAACACTTATTGCAATAAAAAATTATATTTTCGTGTGTTTTAGCTCTCACACAATAGAGCTTATACATAGCCGCTGTCTGTCCGTCCGTCCGTCTGTCCGTATACAAAAGATAGCCAAAACTACAGGTGCTAGAGAAAAACTGAATAAAAATTCGGAATCAACATGAAAACACTATCCGGGAAAAATCTGGTTTTGTCAATATCGCTCCCAGTTCCACAATGAGAGCGCCGTTTGAAATTACTCATTATTTGAGCAAATCAAATTAAGATACATAAAGATTTTTCCACTTCTCTCGAAAACAAATTAACCGGTTTTAAAACATCAAACGTCAAAATAAAGGACCTTGACACACCTTTGAAACAAGATATTATTCGATACCACTTGTCATTTAAAATGTTTAAGGGGATGACCTGGGGGCGGAGGGTACAAGGGGATGAAGTAATTTTTAGTTAAAAACTTGTTCCCCTTGACAAGTCTTTTGACGTGTTTCGGCGTCTTTTTTTTTAATCATTATTTTTCGATATATCCATGGTGCAAACACGTTATAATCATAATCATATAATCTAAATTGTCGATTGAGTTTCTCGAGTAAATAGATTTTTAACTGGTTTTTAAATATGTTCAAGCCTATTGAGTATTTTATGTTAAAAACCCTAATGAGCAGATGAATGTCGACCATTCCATACTTAGAAAAAGCTATTGTATACATGTCCCTGTTTCTCGTACAATAAGCATGTAAGTCTTTATTTTTAATATACTTATCCCGATGACAATAGATAGGCATTGAAAGCTCCAGTAAAACAATACAGGGCAAAGTGATATAAATGAGCCGTCACACGATGTTCTTTGTCTGACAGTGCTCTAACTGCACTTTGTTATGCTTGAAATATTTGCGCGGACGCGGATGTGGTCCTCCAGAAGCAGGCAGCGTACCTCAATATCTGTGACACATCTGCATGGTAAACAGAAAGGACTTGTTAGTCGAAACTATACATTTGAGACTTCTAATTAAGTAGCAGACAGTCTAGGTGTTCACCTATAGATCATCATCTTAATCACAATGTCTTAACAGACATGTTGTGAACTGAAATGCATTAAATCGGAACTAGAGTATTGCCGACACGAATATTATCAATAGTTTTGAAAACTGTAGCTCGCCATCGTTCGCGATTTACTGTCAGTTCAGTGGCGCTCTTGATACTCATATCCAGCAACTGTTTCGTCGTATCCACCCAGCGTGTAGGGGAACGGCCACGGCGCCGCCCACTCGGGGCATGACCCTGAACTACAAGTTTCTCTATATTATCACTTCTGTGTATATGTCCGAAGAATATAAGCATTCCCGTCGACACAATGGAGGATGGTCTCTTTGGGTTACAGAGCTCATCCAGTATGGAAACGTTAGTTCGATGGGCGGTATAAGGAACTCTCAGCATTCTCCTCCACGTCCACATTTCAAAAGCATCTATGCGAGCTCGACCTGCCTTTTTAACAGTCCAAGTTTTCGAGGCATACAAAAATATGGAGAACACAAGAGACTGAACCAGCGACATTTTTGTAGCTTTAGTGATGTTATGGTCACGCCATATTTTAGTAAGCGTTATCATGGCCACACGTGCCTGTTGAATGCGCTGTCGAATCTCATTTTCACAGCTACCCGAATTGTTGATCAAAGAACCGAGGTACACAAAACTTTGAACTACTTCACAACGGCCTATTGACTTTATTTTTCGATGATTATCATGCTCTCTATCTACGACCATAATTTTGGTCTTATTGTAGTTAATACCAAGACCATACGCTGCACTATGTTGTTCTAAGATGTTTAATAGAGCTACTAGTTCTTCCTGAGAAGCAGCAATATGGGTTGTATCGTCAGCAAATCTTAAGTTGGATATTTTGCTTCCGCCATTAGTTATAGATACATATACCCAAAAAATTAACTTGTTTCGCTCTGTCAAGCTTCTGTCCATTAGAACAAAGATCAGTATTAAAGTCCTTGTTATTGTAGTTGCTAAAGACAACGTAGTTTTCGATGTATGTATAAAGAATTTCTGCTGACCATTCATGTGGTTTGTCAAAATGTTCTTGAAGTTTCGACTGCACAACGTTGACTGCAAGGCATTTATTAGAAGTTAGCTCAGTCTAAATCTTGTCCCACAGTGCCGACATGCGCCTGGTTTGAATAAATCGGTTTGGCAAGTGGTTAGACTGTCTAGTATTTAACTTTAACACTGATGACTTTTATATTATTGACAGGCTTGAAACTGAACCTTCGCAACACTTATTTCAAGATGCCTGCACAAACCTTGGACTGCTGCCAACATACTGCGTTCAAAGCTTTGGTATACGTATTAGCCTTTTTCCATGCTGTCGTCCAAGAACGCAGGAAGTACGATAAGATCGGTTGGAACATTTGCTATGACTTCAACGAGTCAGATTTTAATGTCTGCGTCACCATTTTAAGCACCTATCTAACAAAGGCCTTCAAGGCGAAGGATACCAGGATACCATGGAACAGTCTCAAGTATTTGATTGGAGAGGTAAGATAAGCGTACTAGGAAATTTTTGCAGTACAGCTTATTTTTTTATTTTTCAAAGTAATTTTCCCTACATTCGATGCATCTCTCCATACTTATAAACCACTCCTCAAGCCATTAGTTCTACAGTGGCCCTATTTTTGAAACCAATGGAAAGGAGCACTCCCAGAGACTGCTCCCTCATGTGCTTTCCCTCGCTATTCTATTGATAGTAAAAACCGTATTCTTGAATATCGATGAGCTTAATCCAATTTGCGGGAGGAAGTTGAATCGGGAAGCCTTGTTACCAAATATCCCCAACAGGGTGTTGGAATTTTTTATTAACTCGCAACTGACGTATGCGCGGAATTATTTGACTTTCACAAAAAGTTTAAAGGTTTATTTTTATTATGACAGTAATGAAAAATAAACCTGCCCAAATGACATTTCTTGTCAAAATCCACCTTCTAGGTTAGTTTTTATGACAATTTGATTTTCTACTATAACTCCCTTGCCTTGGGAAGCATTCAGCTTCCTCGTTTTTGATAGAAATTTTTTCAAGAATTGTTAGTTGTATTCCCTCAAAACCAAGAATAGGGTCAGGGGTGTGTTTCTGGGGATTAACGCACACTTGTGGTCCAAAGCCCGCAGAAGATCTTCATCACTTGAAAACCTCTTTTTAGCTTCATTTTTACATGCGGTCACCGTGCAAAGTCAAAGGTGGCAAGATCTGGACTGTAGGGAAACTGTAGGGTGGCTTTGATACGGTGAGCTGAAGCAGTCATTGTTTAATATACTTCTCTCTTCTATGTATTCAAAACGGCATGTTTCGACTCGATTTGAAAAATACAGCTACCACTTTATTCTTCACAAATCGGGATTTTCTGACAGCTACGGGTGTATCCTCATCGTCAAACTTTGTATTGAGCCTTGAATACCACATCGCAATAGTACAGTCAAGTCTCGTTGCCTGTCATGGTATTGTTCACATACCCAGATTGGCCCCTATCAAGCTTATTTAGTATCTCCCGGCACCAAACCACACGGCATGTCATTTGCTCTTCAGTCAATTGATGAAGGTCCCAGAAAGAACACAGTTTTTTCACATGCAAATGATCATACAGCATCGAACGAATTGCGGGTGCATTTAGGTCTCAAATACCCTCTATCTGTTAGTAGGTCAGTCATCTGTCCTCGTTAAGTAATTTCCTCGCAGGAGTAACGGTTTCCTCCGTAACTAACTGTCAGCATCCTCCAGAGTTAAATTTCCCCTTTGGAATCCTCCGAACCTGAATATCGTTGTACGATGTGCACAAGTCATTTCTTCTCAGCACTGGTCTATGTTTAAGGCCTGGTCAAACAGAGAACGCGGCGGTCCGGCGTTCTCTAACAATACAATGGAACGCCGAACGCCGCGTTCTAGACCGCCGCATTACAGCGTTCCATTGTATTGTTAGAGAACGCCGGACCGCCGCGTTCTCTGTTTGACCGGGCCTTTAAACTACGCACGAAATTATAACGCAAGACTGCACTTATCTCATTTCGTGGCCACGCTGCTATCGCGAGTACTTTACACTCTCGCCAGAACTAATGAACAGCTGAGCTCATCGACTTGGCGTCGCGTCTATAATGCACGTACGAATATAATAATATTTCGCAATATGCAGCAACACGCAGTTTTGCATATTGCAAAACTTTTCAGTACCACTTGTATAGTCAGACTGTCAACCAAAACGGCGAAATTTCGTTTGGTAAAATGCATTATCCAAGGTGGATATCTTGTCCTGTTCAACCGGTAAAGGGGGAAGACTATTACGGTAAAGGGGAGGGGGATGTAAATGGTGAAGGCTATAACTTTTTATTTTTATCATACCTAAGTGACCAATGAATTGATTTGAAAAGACAAAAATGTGGAACAGGTGTTCAAAATGTCTGTCGTACAAGGTATCAATAGATCCTTCATTCCCTTTTTAAATGTCTTGTAGAAGCTCCTGAAGTATTTGTTGAATAGCAGATGTCATTTTTTATGTCAAAAATTGGTAACATTTGCTAAAAAAGCCCCACGTAGATATTTTGCCCCGTTCAAGAGTTTAAGGGTGTTTATTTCAATGAGAAGTGATGAATTTTTGTAAAACACTGTTTCTTTCTTAAACAGAACAAATATGGTTTTGAATAAAAAAAATAATTTTATTTGTGATAAATGGAAAGATCATATATAATAAGCTGTAAAGCAAAACTATTTCTTTGTCTGTTTTTTCACAACAATTCAAAAGTTATATCAAAATAAAAATTGATTTTTGAATCGAGTACTGAAGACCGACAACTCCCGAACAAAACCAAGTGCGTGTGGTGTCAAAATGTTATATTTTCACCAACGACGTCCTACTCCGATACCTATTACCATTATTTTTTCTAGATTCCCAGCTAATCTCGAAAATTTTTACTTGTGTAACTAGTATATATTTGTTGCACGATAGACGATGATTGAAGTTTGCAGCTCCAGACGAAATCTATGATCGAAATAAATATATTTTTGAATATTTGAAATTGGATCACAAATTCCAGTAAAAAAGTACTAATCAAATACTTTTGTTGAAACATTTTTTCGACGAACGGCTAAGCACCCAGCTTTTCACCTTATAATGTCCGAGTTCAGGCCCAGAGTGCTTGACAACTTTATTTAATTTAATTTTTTTTAATTATCGATATGTTTTTGAATCAAATTTTATTAGACATTTTACTTGCACTAGTGCAAAAAGTAAGTACCGGAGGTATATAGGCACTAGAGTTCAAAAAATAAGTGGAAATGAAGTATGCCGTCAAGATCGCCAATTGCTCTGATTGCGATATCAAAATCGAACTTAATCCAAAAAAGTAAAATTATTAGTATAATTTTTGTTTTACTTGTAAAATTTCTAATAAAATTTGATTCAAAAACATATTTATTCCGATCGTAGAAAAAAATGCCACAAAAGAGTATAATGCGATAGATAACACCTCGAAGTCTCTACCAGTTGATAGATTTAAAAGGGAAATGAAAAATATTTTATTGCTAGCATAATGCCCAATTTCGAGTAATATTTTTTTTCAGTGTTGCTGTTCCTGCTGTTTATATATATACGTATGTACATATTATTTATATCCACGTTTCGCTCTTAGCTTAGGTTTAGGTGTTAGTGTTAAGTGTACTTATTTTTATAATATGGGTTAAATGTAAAAATAGCCTTAGGCTAAATTTCGCCCAAATAAAGCCGATAACTAAATAAATAAATGAATAACCTGTGCAACAACCATATAAATAAATTTTTTGGTGAACTAAAATTTGATTCAAAAACATATTTGTCGTACTTTTCTCGAATCCATTGTAAAAACTGGAAAATTGAACTGTACTTGTACGTCTCAGTTCTAACTGTGCACACGTAACTGCGTAGTTCAAACTGTCGTTTGAAACTGAGTATCGGTGGCCGGCCTTAGGATCACACCAATTTGAGAATCACTAATATTACATTTTTTCTATTACAATTAAACCAAAAATGTGTGTATTACAGGTGATGTATGGTGGCAGAGTTATAGACGATTTCGATAGGAGGATTGTAAAAACTTACATGGACGAATATATGGGTGATTTCTTGTTCGATACATTCCAACCGTTTCATTTTTATCATGATAGTACAGTGGATTATATCATACCGCCAGATGGAATTAAAGATGACTATATAGGTAGGAACTTATATGTACATATAATATATTATATTTAGTAACTCCTTAGTAGATGTGCTGATGAGTTAAAATCCTTGCTTTCTTTAAATGCACTATATCAGGCTGCTATAGAATAAGCTAAAAGTGAGTGATTTCAATTCATTTATGTATTCCAGCCGCACAATTCTTACCATACAGTACAAATAATAACATATTTTCAGCTTTCATAGATCAGCTACCACTGACCAACAGTCCTGAGGTTTTTGGACTACACCCAAATGCTGAAATAGGTTATTACACACAAGCAACAAAAGAAATGTGGAACTTACTCATAGAACTGCAGCCGCAAACAGGTTGGTAAATATGATATGATCGTACTTGTACAGCATTTGTTTTGTCAAGCTTGGAGCATGGATAATAAACAATATTGCTGTATTGATAACATCAAACTTTGTGTCAATAATTTTTCATGTATTCTAGACTCTAGGTATAGGTACTTACCTATTAATGTACTGCTGGAAGCTGTAAATAAGCTACTAAAAGGGATAATATTCCCTGAATTGCATATCCATATATATTGCTCGCAAGTAAAATCCGAACATCTAGAACAAAAAAAAAAGGATATTCGCTCTAAAAATGTGTACACAGCTTTGCAGTATCCACTATAAAACACTTATTGTTCATTCAGACGCAATTTGCCTACATGACACCTCTAAAAAACTCTATACGTGTAAAAGCAAAGCATGGATTCAAAAACTATATCTGTTGCAAATGAGGCGAGAGACTGGGTGGTTGTGTGAAGATGACCCCTAGATGACGATAGCCCCAGTTTACGCAGTCAACCCCCCTTTGAACGGATTGTAGGCCAATGAGAACGTGGTGTTTCTTTCATTGCTGTAACCATGAAGCGTAGCGTGGCTACAGTTCTAGCAGCATGGACTATAGACCAGGAAGATCGTCACTACGACTCATGGACTTTCGAGACAGAATGCGATCCCGTCGAGCTGTTGCTGACGCTTGGTATGCAGCTACAGGGAGGCCCCTACGAATCCACACGGTGTACCACAGATTGCGTGAAATTGGCTTAAAATCAGCTCTTCCACATCTAGTGCTTCCACTAACTGGAAAGCATCGTCGCCAAGGGTTAGATTGGTCCCAAGAAGACCGATAATGGCATGCCAAGTGGTATCAGACGGCCTTCTCCGACGAGCCCAGATTTTGTCTGGGGGCACACGACAAACATCTCTCCAGTTTGCTGTTGAGAGCCATGTTCTGTGATGGTTCTGGTGCCATTGCGTTCAACAGCAAGTCACCTTGTGATTAATGGCAAAATGACGGCCCAGTGTTATGTGAATGAGGTGATAGAACCAGTTGCTGATCCATATGTCCAAGACCTCGAAAAGGTTTTCTTCCAGCAAGCACGACCTCATATTGCAAGGATATCGATGAGGTTCCTGCAGGAAGCTGAGGTCAAGGTGCTTCCTTGCCTTCCATGATCACCCTATTTATCGCCAATTGAAAAAGTATGGGATTGGATGGGTCGCTACATTCACCAGGTCAGCTTGGAAGGATGTAGCTATAGAGTTTATTAACATTCAGATTACGAGCATGCCGCGTAGGCTAGAGGAGTGCATTCGTCAACTTGGAGAGCCCACCCATAATTGACCTGTTGTATTTTTTTATAAACTAATTATGACAAATGGGGTCGTTTATTATTGTCTTTAGTCCTGCCGCATTTCATGAACCGCATCACTTTTTACTCAGTGTTCGTATTTTACTTGCGGACAGTATATATTCTAATAGAGATGCTCTATCTTGCACTTGAGAATCTTTTTTTCCAAAAAAAGTAATCCTTAGCTGGTAGACTTTTAACGGCTTTTCATTCTCTTCTTTGATCCTATTTATCTGTGTTTCCAGTTTTTCATTGAAATACAGCTTTACCTTCTGCAATAATTTGTCCTCATATGGTTCACTAGTACTGCTTTCCTTGCATGGGGTTAACCACTTTGGGCTCTGAGGAGCACAGCGCCGGTACTCTGTAACTTAGAAACGCGTTTCTATGCGCTATGTAGTCACGAGATAGGTACCCGAAACTGCCCGATCGTCATGGTCGTCATGGTGATAGAAACATGTTTCTATCTCTTAAGTTAGAAGAGTACCGACGCAGACATTGCAGTAAAACCTTTTGCCTTCTTCCATCCTGAGCTCTTTATCAAAGTTCTTCACTTCATCTATGAACAAGTTACCGCAGTTCTAATACAGCCATTGTGCACAGTTTTGACATGTGATGGAATATATATGCATATAATGCAATCCACTGGAGCCGTGCTTGGTATGACTTTGAGGGATTTCCCGGCAAACGTTGTAATTCGTAACAAGGGGGCAACGTTACGGGTCTTGAACAACTGCATTTTTATAAAGCCTGGAGTTATTACAGATTTTCCACCACTGTCTTGTTGCTAACTGATTTAGACGCCACTTACTTACTACTCATTAGAACTTTTTGTACAATTTTTGTTGTGTTTTTACTTGGTTTATTCAGTGATTTTGTTTGATGGCTTGTAAATATAAATCACCCAGTGTTGCCACGCCTAGAAAACCACTTTATTGGACTCAACTGTCACTGTCATCTTGTCAAGTAAATATCATACTAGATGCGAACAACACTTTATTCAAAGAAGATGAATTTAACTTTGACGTAAAAACAAAATATACTGTATGAAGTTTAACTGTTTAACTATTTAGTGGGTACGAGAGCTTCTTTCGCGCTTGCGAATAAATTTTCTACGCTTCCTTCACTCGCACTATCGATTTTTTTATTATGCCACTCGTACATAATAAGGCCATAGGCGTAGGTAGATGGGGGCCTGGGGGGGCTTAGCCTCCCCAAGAATGAAATTAGCCCCCCCAAAAATCCAAAAATAATTCGTTCTGTTAAGCTTATTGTATCTAGGGCAGGGACTTAAGCCCCCCAGATTCAGGAGCCTAACTACGCCTATGAATAAGGCTTTATGGACTTGCGCAAATTATTGACCTCGCTTGCTTTGCTCGCTCTACCATAAACTTTTGGACGCGTCCATAAAGACCTAATTTATGTACTTGTTACATAAATAGCTTTTACATTGTTATTGTACCATATTCATCAGCAACCAATTTTACGCCACTTTGAAATGTAATTTTTATAAATATGATGCCAATGGCATCTAAGGGTTTTTCAAATATCTTTTTTCAGCAAAGTGAAATATATGCAAGATACAGAATAAAAAAATGAAGTCAAGTTGATTGACTCAGTACTTCCCACACATTACGCTGATACCAGTTTATTATTTTTCCATAGCATGAAGCTTTGCAACCAAATAATCGCCAGCCCCCCCCCCCTAAAATTGTCTTATGCCGCTAGGTCTTTCCTTCACAGGTCAATGGACGGCCTATTATCGATACTACAAACCTCAGTTTTACAACCCCCCACCCCTCAACCACCTCACTTTCACCCCCACCCAAAAAACTGGTAGAAAATGATCCAGGAACCCCTAAAACATCTAAAAACCGAATTTGAGTTGTTTTCATACTTTTCGTTCTTTGATTATTGCTACGCTGCCACTGACACGATTTTTTAACAAATATACGCGTTTTCCATTCTCACCACGGTAACAGTCTGTGTCAAAATTTCATTAGAATCAATTCAATAGTGACCACGTTACAAAATACAAAACGATTTAAACCAATAAATTCTTGTATAGTATACAAAAAAGTCCCTTAGTTTCCGTAATAGGCTAGGCAATGTTCGGATGGACCTAAAAAGGTGATTTGTGTCGCTAGATCTTCCTTCACAGGTTAGTGGACAGCCTATTATGAGTACAAGAAATTTTTTAACCCCCAACCCCCCCAACCACCCCAATTTCACCCCCACCCAAAAAAACGCAGAAAATGATCAGGAACCTCTAAAACGCTTAAAAACGAAGTTTGAGCTGTTTTTATATTTTCAGTTTTTTTATTATTTCTGCGCCGCCACTGGCACGATTTATCAAAACCATATGCTATGGTAGTAATACTGGTTCAATATTTCATTAAAATCAATTCAACAGTTTCCTCGTTACAACGATCTACAGCAATACTCTCGTATGTTTACATCAGAAAACATTCTAAGTCCTTTGCTTTCTGTAATAGGCAAGGCAATGTTCGGATGGACCTAAAAAAGTTCTTAATGTCGCCAGGTCTTCCTTCACAGGTCAGTGGACAGTCTATTATGAAAGCAACGCGAAGTACGAGCTGTTTCTATATTTTTTGTTTTTTGATTATTGTTGCGTCGCCACTGACACGATATTCCAGAAACTGACGCGTTTTCCATTCTCGCCGCGATAGTAAATCCTGTGTCGAAATTTCATTAAAATCAATTCAATAATTTTCGCTTTACGCAATATACATAGAACGTAATTAAGCAACATTCGTATTATGTAAACATCACAAAATTCCCCATAGTTTCTGTAATAGGCAAGCCAATGTTTAGATGGACTCAAAAAAGAATATGCCGCTAGGTATTTCTTCCATAGGTCAATGGACAAACTATTATGAATACAACAAATTTTTCAGTAGTAATTTGCACTGGTGTGGTTAGTGCATGAAACCTATATCAGAATAAAGATAATTGTGAATAACAGTGAATACGTGCGCCAGAGAGGACCGAGCGAACTATCCCGTGTATTAACAAAGGATAGCGATACTCTCGTAAATATGTACATCATTGTATTGTTTGCCTTATTCTTCTGAATTGAAAAAGCGTCCTACTACCACTATACTGATTGTTGTTATTTATAAACATTAAATTGTGATAAAAAATGGCTAAAAAGTGTTTTCTATGCAATTCGGACGATGATGTTCTTGATTTTAACGATGAAACGTATAAAAACTGTTCGTTGAAATTAAATTTTCGTAAAAAGAAAAATTTTAAATACAGTGGCATTGAGTTAACCAATGCATCACTCGATTTTGTAGGTTATCATACCACGTGCTACAAAAAAATGACTGCTTTGGGTAAAAAATATAATGAAGAGTTTAATAACTTTCTTGGTGAGAATACAGCAAGTGCATAATAATTTAACCTTCAAAACTATCTTAGTAAATATATCTTTCAAATTTTTTTAATTGTGAAATAATGACATAGAAGATTCATAAATTTATACATTTTTGATTGTTTTATTCAAATGAATCATTTCAATTTCACGGACACATGACATGCGCACTATCATTCAATGGCCGAGCTACACGCAGCTGCTTTGCTGCGTCCTTTGTTAATACCCGGGATAGTTCGCTCGGACCTCTCTGGCGCACGTATTCACTGGCAGCAATATTTTGATCTTTAAAATTCGACAACCGGAATTCCAGACTGATTTTTTGCAGATAACCCTATATCGACGTGTTTGCAATAAAATTATTTTTATTTTGATATGTTTCATGCATTAACCACACCGGCGCAAATTACTATTATTGATTTACCTGTTTATACCTGCCTACCCTATAGTTGGGACGGGAAAAACGTTGCCAACCTAACGTTTGCATATTCTATGGGCTTCATACTTTCGATTGGTATGTGATTTGTCTATTAAGCAAACCAGTGAAATGTTTAAAAAAAATTAATCTTTCAATATTTAGTTAACCATATCCTGGACTGAAATTTTTCAGCCAACCCACTCGCGATATGTTTTTTAACATATTAAATTTAATATAAAACGCTTTTCATCCATTAACCAGTTCGGTGAAGGTCGCTCTATATTTGGAACTTAGACTAATACTCGTATGTATACTTCACAAATTCTAAGTCCCTTGGTTTCTGTAATAAGCAAACCATGGATGGATAGCCCTAAAAAAATGTATTATGCCGCTAGGTTTTTCATTCAAATTCAATGGACAGTCCATTATGAATACAACGAATTTTCAGTTTTACAACCCCCCACCGCCCAACCACCCCTAATTCACCCCCACCCAAAAAAAAGTAGAAAATGTTCAGAAAATCTTAAAACGCCTAAAAACGAAGTTTGAGGAATATTTTTTTTTTGTTTTTTGCAAATTACTCCGTCAGACAGACCGACAGACAGACAGACAGACCGACAGACAGACAGACTGACGGATATAAGTGACGTAGATCATAAAACGCCCAAAAAGCGTATTATCTCAAAATGGAAAATTTTCGCGATCACAATACTCCCCTCACCTGTTGGTGTGGGAAGTAAAAGTATATCTGGGCTTGTGTATCAAGACCTTCCTAGTCTGCTTAGTTTTTTGCTCGGAATTTGTCATATCGATTAGATATTTTATTTGTCAGATAGTGCAGTATAATCACTGTTTGTTTATCGTTGATTGATTGCGTTGATTGCTAATTTGAAATTGGCAAATCCTAAAAGTGGCACATTATTATGAAACAACTTTTAGGATTTATCAATTCAAAATTAACTATAGTAAACTGAAAGTCACTAGTGCACTAATTGACAGGTATAATGCGGACCGATAAGACCAAAATCCGAGTGAAAAACTAAACATAAACAGATTAGGTACGTCTTGATACACAAGCCCAGATTTAAATTTTTGATTCTGTATCTTGCGTATTTTTCAATTTACGGAAGAAGTTGTTTATTTTAACGATTTCTATGCAATATTTAAAAAAATACAAACTTAGCACTAACCCTTTTAAAATATAGAATAAATAATTTTATCGTAATAGCCGCATCTGGTGAAGGCGTAAGTCGCGAAGAGTTCATAGAAAACGTGGCGAAGGATATCCTGAAAAAAATCCCTGAAGAATACGAGATATGGAAGGTGCGTCGTTATTTCCAAAGGATGATGTCTCCAACTGTGGTCGTGCTGTTACAAGAACTGGAACGATTCAACAAACTGATCAAAGTGATGCGCAGGACTCTTGTTCAGTTGCAAAAGGCTCTGTGCGGTGAGATAGGAATGGACAGCATACTGGACAATGTAGCATACTCGTTGTTCAATGGACAGCTACCAACTGCCTGGAGAAAATTGGCACCGGCTACATGCAAAAACCTTGGCGGATGGATGGAGCATTTTGAAATGAGGCAGCAACAATATTATAACTGGGTAAATTTTTTAAAAGACGCATAGTATAATTTTCAGAAGCGCTCTAACATTTAGAATCTCTCGCTTCTTGGATGTGTATAATGCAAATGTCGGATCCATGTTTATTGGACTACGACTTATGGTTGCTTTTCTTCTGACCAAAAATACAAATCCGTGAATATCTTCTGATCACGAAAAGGGTATTTTACATAAACAAATCAGATACGTCACCGAGATTTTTGTCTAATTTAAGTAATTTTGGTTATATTATTTCTCTCCTAGCAATTTTATTTTCTTTTTCTGATTATTTTTTAATAAGTTCTAAATTTATATATAAAATTTTATGTATGTATAATTATATTTTGTAATTGTAACTACACCTGCATATACAGTGGTCTTATAGGGTGATATGAATAATACCAGAGTTTAAACTCCGAGTATGTTCTCATGAGCATGAGCATAAAGTATAATTTTGTACTCCATTCCATATGAATAAAAATATTTCGATTTGGTGAGTTTCTGCTCCTGGTACATAAGAGTAGATACTCGCTATTTAATTTTCAAACGTGACAGAGCCTGTCAGGTAACAAACGTTCGCGTTCGGCATATTTCTAAATCTCTGATAATATTATCGAAGCAGTCAGTCAGCGAGCATTTGTTGGTACAATGAGTGAAAGCAGTGAGGAAGAAAGTAGTAAAAGTTGCGAATCCCAAATGGGATTTGTGCATACTATGTTACGTGATTTTCCCATACTTTTGTCTAAGTCACAAACACCAGCTGTTATAAGCATGCTCTGCCGGAGTATTAGGGTTTCTAAAGGGCGCAATGCCGTATCCCTCATATCCTAAAAGTAAATCATTCGATCTCTGAAACTCTTTCTTTGCAATGTTAACAATTTCTGAGTTGCTCCATATCCGTGAATCATGGACAGATCCTGTAAACCACTAGTCTGCATTGCAAGTTGCCTGAACATTAATGCATGAAGAGGCGATTTTTTAATTTAATGTGGGTGCAATCGATCACACCCACGGCACATGGAAAAGTGTACTTTCACTGCCATTTTCTTTTGGCTTCTGTTACATCTGCCGAAGTGCTAGGGAATTTTATCCATCGTCCACATTTTTCGAACATATGGTCAGCAACTTTTGTCGCTACTTTAGAAACAGAAGTTTGCTATCTTCTGCTACTCCTGTTTGAAATCCCGGCTAACCTACGTATCTCAAAAATATTTTATCAGTGTTACATATAGCACCACCTCTTGTTTCTTCAGATTCTACACCCAAAAAATGCTTTAAAGTCACGATCATACGTACTTCTCCTAGGTTTATAATATTTTTTTGAACGCAAATTAAACACGAACCCAGCCATAACTCTGCCGCGGTCAAACTGAAGTCTGGTGACTATCAGACTTCAAAATTCTGGAGTATATTCTCATCCTAAGGAGCATAAACACATTTTTATTCATATCAAAAATGAGAATATACTCACAAGAAATTGTACATAAGAGTACCTACTCAAATGGAGTATTTGCTTCTGGTTTTTATTCGTATCACGTGGAGTATTTGCTCCAAATTTTTGAGTATAAACCTAATGCTCATTTTTATTCATAAGACCCATTGTTTCGTATATTCAATTGAAAACCTTCTCTAAGTTACGTACATGGTGTTTAAAAATTGACCTAACAATTGGCACTTCAAAATCTGGAAAAATTGGAAGCACTGTAGTCGCTAATGTTTTCATATATGAGGTATCTGTATCGAGTCGTCACAGCATAGTAAACAACCAGCACAATAACTCAGGTTGGCGGTAATTACACGCGCATTCTCCCTTTTGGATGATTTTTTGTAGGGATGCTGCTTCGATACTTCTGCACTAATATCGAGTATTTTATGAGGCATTCCAAGCTGATATCGACACTTTTTTATCGGTATCGAAAATAATTATATAATTATTGAGGGGGTAATCAGTTGCACAAAATGCTCTGTACGAACCAAACGGGTCTGTTTGGCTAAAAAATATCGAGTTAGTACCGGTATCTATATTTTCATTTTCGCATCTCTACCCAAACTTCACATCCGTAAAATCATCCCAAGGTCAAATTCTGTGGGAACCATTTTTATATTATGGCAAATCCTCAGAGATATTATGCTGGTTGTTTACTATGCTGTGGAGTCGTCGTCCATCCTACCAATTTTAGGAAGGTGGACAAGTTGCTTGGGGACATCTCCTTTATGGGGGCAGGTGTAGGCCAAGACTCTCCGAACGCTCACTCTCTAATAGAAGATAACTATGGGTTCCCACATATGACGTGTTCCATAGTTTCATCTTCACTTTCACACATTCTATGTACATATCGGTGCGTCACTTAATTAACCCTATAACGTGGAGGTGTTTCCTGAGTTGATAAAGGCCTGTCAGGAATACTACTATGAGACGTAGGTGGTCATCGCCAAGTACTTCCTGGATATTGCCATGTCAAAGCCTGCAAGGGTTTCTTTGGCAATTCGGCATCCTTGTAGTTCTTCCTATCGTTTCACCATTTGGGCATGGGAGTGTTTTTTGGCTATTGCAATTGGGTTGTCGACATTCCGGAAAGGTCACATGGCCCTAAAATTCTTTTGGTCACCAGCCTTCCTGGCTAGACCGGTCGCTATACGTTTGCTTTTGTTGTTGTGTCCTTTAATGCACCTCAGGACAATATTGGTTTTTCCTGAAGCATGGCCTAATGCTTGGTTGAGTGCTTCTTGGGTTCGTTCGCATAATGTGTTCTTAACTCTCTGTCTCTCTCTACCAGTTTGCAGAATGACTATGTCATCCGCATATGCATGTGTGTAGAATCCATTGCTGTTGAGGCGATTGATGAGGGTGTCCAGAACCACGTTCCAAAGCAGTGATGACAGACCACCTCCCAGCGGACAACGCCTGGTAACGACACCTTTAACAGAAATTTCCTCTACCTTGATTGTAATATTGCTCTGTTGGAGAGCATACTAAATATTCATTCCCTCGCAGTCCTAGGTACGTTCCTAGCCTGGGGTTGCTGACCAATTTTTAGGAATGTTGTTTTGTCAAATGCTCCCTCAGTGTCTATGAATACACCCAGGGTTGATTCTTTGTTGTCCAGCGATTCTGCCAACTACTTGATGTAGTGCCGAGTCGGTGGATCTACCCGGAGTGTATGCATGTTGATTTGGATGAAGCGGAAAACGAATTAGGGCCTCATCTCTTATACAGGGTTATTCGCGTTATTCGACACGGAGCATTATGGCTAAAGTATTTGATAAAAAAGAAAATAATAATATCGGATGGATAGAGACCCATAAAGGCTACATTATAAAAATATTTTCATGTTATACAGGGTGTCCCAAAAACACGAAGTGTATCAAAGTTATGTTTTTTTAAATGGAATACCCCGTATATTATTGCATATTCAGATTCCTTGGTGAATTCTAGTGTGACTTTATGTATCATACATGGGACCTAAACCAAACCGTTTAGGTGTAAATTACCATTTTCGGTATAAGTAGATATCAGGAAAAAATTGAATATCGCAGAGATTGTAAAATATGAAAGGCTGTGACTTTGCCGTATTACTAGGCATAAAATGCGTCAGCTTTGATGATATTGTCAAATTTAAATTATGTTTATGCTTGGAGAAATCGGTCGATTAATTAAGGAAACTTCGATCAGCGATAACTTGATTTTTTCAAATAGGAACGCCTAATTTTTTTTATACGGTTAAACGTAGAATTTGATAACCTTTCTAATGATATTAGGTTATGAATATCAATCTCTGGTAGTTTTCATTTAATTTTAAATTTTCAAACAAATCGGCGATTTTCAATTTTCCTACCTATAAGCAACGTAGCGGGCCATGAAATATAAACAAAAACCTGTTCAGGTAGAAGAAAACAACTAACTTAGCTAAAAAATACACACCAACTAGACTAAAGGGACAAGATTATAAAAATTCCTTATAACAAATCAACTCTCCCAGAAGCAACTGCTGTCAAATGTCAAAGAGAAGCTGAAGTATGGCAGTAATAGATATTTTTTTACAGTCTACTGGCTACCGCAATTTACTAGAGGTTAAAAATTTCCAAGCCAATTAAAATCCCTAATATGAAACAAAAACAACCAGCGACTGTTGCTCCAGCATGCAATTATGAATCATATGTAGTGGTGTAAAAAAGTAGTAATTTGCGTCGAAGTCGATACCTCTGACTGGAGCCCTTCTTTTTTTCAATATCTATTAGCAATATTGCAAAAAAGAAATACTGACAAATCAGATTTAAATTTTCTGCCATTTAAGTTATGTTTTATAATTTGAACAAATTTTAATTCATTCTTTATTTTCTGCGATCTTGCTAATAGGTACTGAAGAACTTTCAGAACTCCAGTCAGAGGTACCTTTGACTTGAGTTTTGACAGAATTGAGGTTTTGAATTAAGAAAAAAATATATTTTTTTTGTGATAAATCGAAAGATCATATATAAGTTTTATAATAACACTGTTTTTGTTTTCTTTTTTTTTCGCAATAATTCAAAAGTTATATCAAAATAAAAATGGGTTTTTGAATCGAGTACCGAAAACACGCCGACGGCTCCCGAACCCGTGTGACGTAACGATGGCGGTTAAGATGCTCCTTTGACCAACGACGTCCTACATCGATACTAGATTCTAGGTTCCCAGCCAATCGTGAAAATAATTGCTAGTAACTAGTGTATATTTGTTGCAATATAGCCGATGAATGAAGTTTGCAGCTCGAGACAACCTCTACGATCGAAATAAATATCTTTTTGGATGTTTGAAATCAGATTCCAGTAAGTAAGTAAGTACCTAATCAAATATGTCTTGTTGAAACTATTTGGTGCATGTTCGGCTGGCCGAGTGGTTAGAGTGTTGGATAATGGATCCGTTGGTCTAGGTTCAAAGCTCAGCCTGTCCATTTTTTTATTTTTTTTATCAAATAATTCATTCATGTGCTTTTTGCACTTGTTACGTACATTTTTTTCTACGATCAACATAAATATGTTTTTGAAACAAATTCTATCAGACATATTACTTGCACTGCATAGTGCAAAAACTAGGTACAGGACGCGGTGGACAATTCAAAAAATCAGTGCAACACCATTTGCATTGATTTTTTGAATTGTCCACATATTTATGTTGATCGTAGAAAAAAATGTACGTAACAAGTGCAAAAAGCACATGAATGAATTATTTGATAAAAAAATAAAAAAAAAATTGGACAGGCTGAGCTTTGAACCTAGACCAACTGATCCATTACCCAACACTCTAACCACTCGGCCATCCGAACATGCACCAGATAGTTTCAACAAGACATATTTGATTAGGTACTTACTTACTTACTGGAATCTGATTTCAAACATCCAAAAAGATATTTATTTCGATCGTAGAGGTCGTCTCGAGCTGCAAACTTCATTCATCGGCTATATTGCAACAAATATACACTAGTTACTAGCAAGTATTTTCACGATTGGCTGTGAATCTAGTATCTAGTATCGATGTAGGACGTCGTTGGTCAAAGGAGCATCTTAACCGCCATCGTTACGTCACACGGGTTCGGGAGCCGTCGGCGTGTTTTCGGTACTCGATTCAAAAGCCCATTTTTATTTTGATATAACTTTTGAATTATTGCGAAAAAAAAAGAAAAAAAAACAGTTTTATTATAAAACTTATACAGGGTGGCCAATCGGGTGACGATAATAAATTTTTTTTAGATAGCCCGTACCGAGACCTATCCAAAACACCCCCATGTATGTGTACCGATTATTGATAGTTTTCGAGTTATGATTTTTTTTTTTGAAAACTTAGAGATTTTCCAGTTTTTCCAAGAAGTCGTCAAAAACAAAAACAAAAATACTTTTTAGCTTTTAATTTTTTCTGCAATTATACTCAGTATTAAGCCTATTTTAATATCCAATAAAGAGAACCTGTACATCCGAACAATAATTAAGTACATTTTGGGGCCAAAGTTTGAAATCTCTTTTTTTAGTCAGGAGACCAGAACCTTCAAAATAAAATTAAAAATACTTATGCCTGGTTCTGGGGCTTCAAACTAATCTTGAAAACTTTGCAAAACATTGCACTTTCGAAATAATAATGAAAAAGTAGCACTTATGGGAACATTTTGCGCCGTACGTAAGTGTTAAAGGTAAAAAAGGTGATAATTCACGAATTTCCAAAATGATTTAAAAAACTACTATTTTTCTTTATTATGTCAAATTAAAGAAAAAGAACCCGTAACAACTAATAAACCCGATAATCATTGATGTTTTGATGACTTTTAATAAAAAAACTAATACCCAAATTGTGATTTTTGAAGCGCTTTTGCTATGTACTATTGAATTTCTGCTAAATTAAGTTGTATGGAAAGTTAACAAAGCATAGGAATAATAAACAATAATCTGACTTCCAATTTCATGGCAGAATTACCTGGGAAGCGATGTCGTAGCATACGCTATCCCTTTCTTTCAGAGTAGCTTTTTGCGAGCTCATGTCGGCGAAGCGCAGTTGTGTTAATTAATTTTCGGTAATATGCAAGGCAATGTTCGGATGGACCTAAAAAGGTGATTTATATCGGTAGGTCCTCCTTGACAGGTCAGTAGACAGTCTATCACGAATACAACAAGTTTTTCAGTTTTTCAACCCCCCACCTCCCAAACACCCAAATTCCACCCCCACCCAAAAAAACACAGAAAATGATCAAGAACCTCTAAAACGCCTAAAAACGAAGTTTGAGGAATATTTGAAATTTTTGTTTTAATTACTCTGCCGCCCATGTACCGATTTCCAAAATTATAGCAGCATTACCTACTAAGACCCCACAGCATATTGCTTGCTGCCCAAATTTCATCACAGTCCATGCAGAGGTTACTGAGATTACGAGGCTAGAAAAACTCGTACAGACAGACAGACCGACAGGCAGACCGACAGACAGAGAGACCGACGGAAATGAGTGACGTGGATTTTCGTTACGTAGACATTATAAAACGCCCAAAAAACCTATTATCTCAAAATTGAAAATTTTCACGATCACAATCTTCCCCTCACCTATCGGTGTGGTAAGTAAAAGGGATGGCGTATGCTACGATAACGCTTCCCAGGTAATTCCGCGATGGAATTAAAAGTGAGATTGTTATTTTATTATTCTTTTCCTTTGTTAACTTTCCATACAACTTAATTTAGCTGAAGTTCAATAGTACACAGCAAAAAGCACAGGTATTATTTTTTTTTATTAAAAGTGATTAAAACATTAATGATTATCATGTTTATTAGTTGTTATGATTTTTTTTCTTTAATTTGTCATAAAAAAAGTAAAATAATGGTTTTTCAAATCATTTTGGAAATTCGTGAATTATCACCTTTTTACCCTTAACAGTCACGTACAGCACAAAATGCCCCAATAAGTGCTATTTTTTCATTATTATTTCGAAATGGCAATACCTTGCAGAGTTTTTAAGATTAGATTGGAGCTCCGGAACCAGGCTTAAGTATTTTTAATTTTATTTTGAAGGTTTTGGTCTCCTGACTAAAAACAGCGATTTCAAACTTTGGGCCCAAAATGTACTTAATTATTGTTCGGGTGTATAGGTTATCTTTATTGGATATTAAAATAGGCTTAATACTGAGTATAATTGCTGAAAAAATTAAAAGCCTAAAAGCATTCTTGTTTTTGTTTTTGACGATTTCTTGGAAAAACTGGAAAATCTCTGTTTTCAAAAAAAAAAATCATGACTCGAAAACTATCAATAATCCGTACACATACATGGGGATGTTTTGGATAGGTCTCGGTACGGGCTATCTAAAAAAAAATTATTATCGTCATCCGATTGGCCACCCTGTATATGATCTTTCGATTTATGACAAAAAAAAATGATTCAAAACCTCAATTGCATACTTTTTTATATCATTAAATGTGAAATTTTATTATGAAAATAATAAACTGCTTACAACATTCTCTAGTAGTTTTTATTTTATTTCAAAATTTTTAATGGTTTTGGAAATTGCCAATCTCTAGTACATTGCAGTAGCTAGTAGGCCGTGAAAAAATCCATTTCTGCCATACTCCAGCTTCTCTTTGACCAAAGATATCTTACCGCCGTTTTTTCTGGTTAGTAATTTTTATAATCTTGTTTCTTTAGTCTAGTTCGTGTGTATTTTTCGGCTAGGTTAGTTGTTTTCTTCTACCTGAACAGGTTTTTGTTTATATTTCATGGCCTGCTACGTTGCTTATAGGTAGGAAAATTGACAATCGCCGATTTGTTTGAAAATTTAAAATTAAATGAAAACCACCAAAGATTGATATTCACAACCTTATATCATTAGAAAGGCTATCAAATTCTACGTTTAACCGTATAAAAAAAATTAGGCATTCCCATTTGAAAAAATCAAGTTATCGCTGATCGAAGTTTCCTTAATTAATCGACCGATTTCTCCAAGCATAAACGTAATTTAAATTTGACAGTCTCATCAAAGCTGATGCATTTTATGCTTAGTAATATGGCAAAGTCACAGCCTTCCAGATTTTATAATCTCTGCGATATTCAATTTTTTCCTGATATCTACTTATACCGAAAATGGTGATTTACACCTAAACGGTTCGCTTTAGGTCCCATGTATGATACATAAAGTCACACTAGAATTCACCAGGGAATCTGAATATGCCATAATATATGGGGTGTTCCATTTAAAAAAACATAACTTTGATACATTTCGTGTATTTGGGACACCCTGTATAACATGAAAATATTTTTAGAATGTAGCCTTCATGGGTATCTATCAATTCGAAATTATTATTTTCTTTTTTATCAAATACTTTAGACATAATGCTCCGTGTCGAATAACGTGAAAAACCCTGTATACCTCTCGCATAGCCTTTCCATCGTCTTGAGAAAGAACGATGTTGAGCTTATTGGTCGGAGTGCCTTCTACCTGGTTTGGGTATGAAGACCAGTCTCACCTCTCTCCACCTTTTGAGAATATACCTTAGAGCCATGGATATGGTTCAACTTACCTTTTCCTCAGTGATTAGGTATTTCGCTGGTGAATTACCAGTCAATCGGTGAAGGTATGCTGATTATTTCCATCCAGTTCGACGTTGCAGTGACACTTGAACCAGGTAAGTGTGTGTTCATCCGGACCTCATCACTTTTCCGGAGGTTGAAAGTTTTATACTTCCATCTTCCCTCTTTAGGATGCCGATGCACCGATGTGAATCTTTAGAGAGCATTTTTTTGCAGTCTCTATTTCTTCACAGTAGGCTCTCCAGGCAGCCCTCTGTATTCGCCTGGAGACTTTCTTAACTCTCTGACGGTTGAATGGTACGAGTCCCAGTGCTCTTTGAGTTTGTTACGGCTTGCTCTATTGTAAGCTCTTCTTGCTGCTTTCCTAAGGTGTTCTAGTTCTATGTCATATATACGGTATTTTCTTTTACGTGCGTGGTAGGTTTTACTGATGTTGTTTGTTTTTTTGCCTTTAAGTCCACAACAGGAGAACCGACCGTGCTATGGATATCAGGACTGCACATTCCGGAAACTTATTTGGCTGCTCTGGTGCAAATTGCTTGCAGGCTGCACAACTGGCCACTTGACAGATCAACGCTATATACTTACGTCACTGAACATGCGGATCCTATGGATGTCATTTTGAGGCCGCCGCAGGTAATTATTTTAAATCCTTGTAATTTCATCCTGTAGGATAGTTAATGTATAGTGGTCCGATGTTTTATGTACAAGTCATCTTAGAGATACATTAGATACATAAAAATCCGTAGTTTAGTTTTTTTAATTCATCACTCATAAAAGTTGATACCTCGTTTAAAAAGTTGTTACACGGTCAGTGTTATGTAGAGAGGTAGTAGTAGCTGTGCGACGCCCACGCTCGACGAGTAGACCCCAGTAGGCCCGAATGTCGGAGTGTCAAATGAGTGTTCCACAAAAAAGAGTCTGTTTGTTGTCGTATCCGCAGGTTCCTGTACCTGATGCTTTTAAACGGCTGCTAAAAAGCATAGACCTTAATCACACTGACGAGCCTTAATAAAAGCGAAACGACGTCGTCTGTGATTGGTTTCGGATGACTGAATGAAATTGCTACTCTTTAATTGAGTTAAGTTGCTTTTTAGCATCAACCGAATGTCGGGAGTGTCAAATGAATGTTCCACAAAAAAGAGTCTGTTTGTTGTCGTATCCACAGGTTCCTATACCTGATGCTTTTAAACGGGTTACATAAACAGTACTCGGTTCCTCAGATTAAACGCTCAGGTACCGTCTTTGGTAGATAGGCTCAGGTACCGTCTTTGGTAGATAGATGGCGAACCAATACTTCTTTAAAGTACTGCTTCCCAATATCTATATGTTGCTACTACTAGTACGAGTTTTGCCAGCTAGGCACTAACAGGCAATTTCATTTATTCGTCCGAGACCTAAATCACACTGACGAGCTTTAATAAAAGCGAAACGTCGTCGTCTGTGGTTGGTTTCGGATGACTGAATGAAATTGCTACTCTTTAATTATGTAGAAGTATATTCAATTTTTTAAATTATCAAACTTCTATCGATTCTCGTGCAACTAAGTTTTATAGAAAGTAAGTTAGACAGATGAATAGATGTCAATTTATTTACCATTAACGTTGCAGTGTTAATCCCGTGCAGCTTAAATTCTGAGTAATCATAATTTTTTTTAATTGCAACTTCTCCGCACACACAAATATTCATGGGTAATCGAATAAAGAAATATACTCATCTGCATCTCGATGCATTAGTTTCAACGAATCAAAGTACCTTGAGAGTAGAGCTTTTCTTCATTTAGGTGTGATAGATGTTCATTTGCATTTTCTATTCTGAACTACAACATATTGAGATTTTTACTACTATATCACTGTTTCTCATGATACAAGATCCGGTACAAAGATAAGATAAACGCGAGCTTTATTAGTCATGAACAAAATGAGGCTCTCATTTTGCTCGACAACTGCTTCCATCTCACGTGCGAAGTTCTTTCGTTATGCTCAGTGGCGGCTCCTCATTAAGGTCATTCTGTCTGACATTGATTACCTACCGCCTTTCGGTAAATCCGATCATTGTACGCTCCTTTCCAAACTGCAATTTAGCATACCAAATATGCATTCCAATGTGGTAAAGATACTCAAGTTTATTAATTTTACTCAGCTGAACCGTATTTTATCAAGTATTGACTGGCATGCACTTTTTGAATCTCAGAACACACAGAGGATATGGGACATCTTTACTGATAAACTAAACCTAGCTGTGCGTGATTGTAGTTCGTATAGAAATATCAAGTACAACCAAACTAAGCCCTGAATAGGTGAAAGCATATCTCGATTGATATGCCACAAGAAATCCTTGTGGCAAAGGTATTTTAGGAGCAAGTTGCAGGCTGACTACACAACGCACAGAGAATTCTCGAACTATCTTAATAAAATACTGGCTACCGCTAAGGCGTCGTACGAGAAACAGCTTGTAAAATCTAAAAACCGGAAGAGACTCTATAATTATCTCAGGTCTTCGCTGAACTCCAAGGTATTCATTCCTACAGTACGAAAACCTGATGGTACGATTTGTGCGGATCCTGTTGCTTCAGCCGAAGTTCTTCCTGATATTTTTTCTGGGGATGTTAGTAACGCACCTGATGGAATCTCACCTCAATTCAATTCTCCTCGCATAGAAGCATCGTTAACGGACGTTGCGTTGACCACAAATGATGTTCTACAACATATCTCTGAATTAAAAATTTCGACTATTCCTGGTAACGACGGCATCACGGCAGCCATCTTGAAAAAATGCTCCACGTCATTGGCTACCCCTCTGAGTCTAATATTTACATCATCCTTCAGATCCCATTACCTTCCATCTTATTGGCGGCGTGCATCAATAACTCCTCTTTTCAAGAAAGGAGACAAACACGATGCTAGAAACTATCGTATGAATTAGCCTTACTCCAATAGTTGCGAAATTAGCTGAAAAAATAGTTGCCAGCAAGCTGCTCCTTTTTGCTTTGTCTAATAATCTATTTAACAATAATCAGCATGGTTTTCTTCCTGGGCGCTCTATTATCACTAACTTGTTAATATGTGTTAACGATTGGAGCAAACTGTCTGATATTGGAACACCAATTGACATAATTTATCTAGATTTTCCGAGAGCATTTGACAAGGTTCCTCACGAGAAGCTACTTCTGAAATTGGAGCATCTGGGTATTAGATAGAGGTGATCTGTTGTCATGAATAAAAGCTTTCCTCAATAACAGAGAATTCGTTGTACGAGTATCTAATGCATTTCCGTCTCCTAGATCAGTTCTAAGTGGTGTCCCGCAGCGCTCCGTGTTAGGTCCTATACTTTTTCTTTTATATAGCGGTGATCTGCCTACCCTCATGCAATCTACTTGTTCATCTTATGGAGACGACACCAAAATATATAACACTCCTTTGAATATGTATCATATCCTGCAAGCAGACCTTGACAGACTGGCTCTATGGTCCAGGGATTGGTCTCTTCCTCTAAATTCGGCAAAATGTTGTATTTTGCACGTTGGCAGAAACAATCCCATGTACAACTACTACTTAGATGGTCACATTATTCCGAGTTCTACCGATTACTGTGATTTAGGAGCGATTATATCTAGTTCGCTATCTTGGTCTGAACACATAAATCAAATCTGTTCTAAAGCTAAAAAAAATTTGTATATCATTGAGAAGTCGTTCCATGGATGTGACCCATCTGTAGCTTCTTTCCTATATAAAACATATCTACGTCCTATACTTGAAGCATTCGCTGGTCCAGTTTGGCACCCAGTTCTTCAACGTGGTCGCGACCAACTGGAATCTCTTCAGCGTCGTTGCACTAGGCTACCCTACGACGTCCATCGTACGAAGAACTACTAACTAGAGTTGTTTGATCTTCATACCTTCCATGAGAGGCGCACCCGAGGTGATCTAATCATTACTTACCGGGCACTACACGAACTTTGCCTCAATACTAACCACTTGAGAGGTCAAAACCTTAAGCTTAAGAAGTAGTTCTTCAGATCTACTATAAGGCAGCACTTCCTGAGCAACAGGGTATTCAGCTTATGGAACGAACTTCCTTCGGATGTAGTCAACAGTCCCTCAGTGAAGTCATTCAAGAACAGCTATGACAATTGGCGTTTTATGCGTGCATGAGCTAGTTTATTGTCTTTAAATAATTTTTGTCTAATTTCTTGTTTTGTTACTCTTAAGCCTTGGTTGTATTTTTAGTACACTTTGTAACTGTAAATTGTAGCTATCCTAGCATGTAGAGTTTATAGCACTCTGTGCTCAACTCTTGTTGTATTTTTAACAATAATAATAATAATTACCTCCCAATTATTCTATTAAGAAATCAAGATTCTATCAATCTATCAAACGGTTCCAATGAGGAAGTTTCCATTTTTTTCCTAAAGAGTTAGAGAACAACGGCGAAAAAATGTTGTAATTATCTCCATTAATAGAAAAGTTATAGTCCTTCAAAGTTCGAATAGCCGTATCATCCGCGCGAAGCCGCTGTGACGTCACTTCACACACGCAAGCCTGTGTGCGCCCTGTCGAGGATGCTGCTATCGCAAGCCACCGCGCCGCCGCCGGCGCCGGGCTCCTCGTTCATGTTGTTATTCCTTGTTTTCAGTAGAGTAGGCGACGCCGACGGTGACAAAACGATACACTGCAGTTTATTGGTACTCGTATTATTAGAATATGTCTATCAGACCGAGAAACTATAAATATTGCATTGTACTCAGGTGTACTAACACCACCATAAAAACACCAAACAGATATTTCAATGGATAGCCTATTATGAATACAAAAAAATTGAGTTTTATGACCCCCCACCCCCCAACTACCCCAATTTCACCCCCACCCAAAAAAGTAGAAAATGATCACGAAACCCCTAAAACGCCTAAAAACGAAGTTTGAGCTGTTTCTATATTTTTAGTTTTTTTTATTATTGCTGCGCCGCCGCTGACACGATTTTTAAAAATCATAAAGATTTTACATCCTCGCAGCGGTAGTAATACTATGTGAAAATTTAATTGAAATCAATCCTATAGTTTCCTAGTTACACCATACAGAATGATTAGAAGCAATACTCTCGCATGTATACATCAGAAAATTCTAAGTCGACGATCCGTAATAGCCAAGGTAATGTTCGCATGCACCTAAAAAAGTGTATTATGACGCTAGGCCTTTCTTTCACAGGTTAGTGGACGGCCTGTTATGAATACAATAATTTTTCAGTTTTACAACCCCCCCCCCTACCCCCCCTCCAGCCCAATATCACCCCCATCCAAAAAAAGTAGATAATGATCAGGGGCCTCTAAAACGCCTAAAAACAAAGTTTGAGGAATATTTAAAATTTATGGTTTTTTTCTAATAGCTCCACCGCCCATGCACTGATTTTCAAACTGATAGGAACATTAACTACAACTACCCCCACAGGATATTGCTGCCAAATTTCATAACAATCCATGCAGCGGTTACTGAGATTACGTGGCTAGAAAAACGCGCACAGACAGACCGACAGACAGACAAACCGACGGAAATGAGTTGTGTGGATTTTCGTTAAATGTAGACATCATAAAACACCCAAAAAGCGTATTATCTCAAAATCGAAAATTTTCACCATCACAATAGGTACTCTCCTTACCCTTATCCACCTTAGGAAGATTACTAGAATCACCACGATCGTAACCTTCCTCCATACTTCAAAAATATACTGGCGTCTGCCCGGTACAACAAACACCTTCACCGTTCCACTCAAGTCTAAATATCGCATACTGTACAGCGCAGCGTATGCAATATGCATAGCCGAGTCTCGACCAGAACATGTGATGTGACGTCAAACGGGTTTTCGCCTCCGCGGTCGCTTTACGCAAATATAAAATTGAATAACTCCGCCGTTTTTTGGAATATTCAGATGATTTTTTCGACGTTCTTCAAGTGAAGAAATAGACTATCAGATAATAATGAATTTTCCAAATTTTATTTTTTTGGAAACTTCCCCATTTACCCTATTGCAATTCGAATTTTTTTAAAGTGCACTATTTTGATCGCCCCTCGTGCACGACGAATAATCATCTCATTCCCTCGTACCAACAAAGACGTTGCCGTCGCGTCGTTCGCCTCCTCGCACCACGGCACCACCGCTTTGGGTCAGTTTCGCAAACAGGCCCGCAACTTCGCACTACCCGTTCATATTACGCATAGACAACTCATTGATAAAACGAGCAAAAGTTACGTCGACTCTCCACAGATTGGGTCAGCGCCTATTGCAACAAGGAAATTAGAACAGGGGTACGTGTTAGCGTTTCCCAACCCTATTCAATAGAGAGAGAGATAAAAGATGACGCGTCACGAGTATGAGACATCGGATACCGTGCGACTTCGGGGTGTATCATCCATTATTAAATTTGTTTAAATGTCGGTTGTGAAAAAAATAGGGCCGTATGAAACTTGAAACCTGTCGTAGACCTAGACCAGAACAAGATTTTCGTGTATGTACGACTTGGCGGATTGGATTTGTGGATGTGAATCAACAGATGATTTCTATTGTATTGATGTGTGTCTATTATTTTCTGAACATGCGCTGTGGTGCCGAACAGGTATTAAAGTTATAAGATATTTACAAGAAACTATAAAACGGTACTATCAATCACATGAGGTGCTCGGTGAGCTATTGTACTATGGATACAACTGCTAGCGCATATCGTTAATATATTTGAGATTCTAATGAAACTGTATCCCAAAATCGCTAAATTTTAAATAAAATAATTGTTTGCGTTAAGTTTTGCGCGCTATTTGAACTGGCGCTACCAGGGCAGGCCGAAATAGTCTTCTGAAAATCACAGAATATTTCGTGGTCTGATAGACGTTGTCGCGGAATTATAATAATATTATTTGATCACTTTTCATTTATTCATTATCTTCGGTATTTAATATATTTTTTTTAAACTGATTTGACCTCCCTGCTAAGATGACCACGGGCCGCCACTGTGCGTAATCCAAACGCTCACTGAGGCGAAGTTAGGCAGCATGTTGCCCAGCAGATTGAGTCTGACTGCGACGAAGGGCTTGCCGAACGCGCTCCATATTTTCAGGGTTTCGAAACGTTCGTGAACCTCCTGATGGTCTTTTATGTTGATCAGGACACCATAGGTGCGACGTGCTTCAACCCAATGGAGGATGGTATTTCTAGTAGGAACAGGTCGATTCCGATGAATGTTGACGTGGCGACTCTGTACAGGGAGGCCTCCTAAGAATGGACTCCGGCAATGTCGTTGTAACCGTTAATTATATTGCTGGAAATTATTTTCAAGTTCCGCAAGTAGCCGTAACTATCACGATCAATCAGAAAAACGGATTTTTCTCAAAAAATGTGCAAATGAAGGAATATTATAAATTCTACAATCATGTTGACTGGACAGTTTTCGATTTTTTTTCAATAGTTTTTTGCTCTATCTTGTAAGATGGACGAACTCGGACATGGGGGAGTTTGTGGTGGTTCTCGATAATTGGATTTTTCTCCCATTCTTTGTAGTGTTGGTTTTTAGAGATAACTGCATCGCTGATTAAACCATGGCTTGTTTTAGGAGGAGCGCTTGACGACACTTGGAATATGCCATGCCGGATATTATACCTTTGTTATTTCTCGGGCGCAAACTGATGGGTCTCATGATTTGAAGCAGACGTCATTCCAGGGAAAGGAGTGGTACGCAGTTAAGTCGCTTTGAACGGGATCGGACTGTAGGCCATACAGAACGTGGTGCTTCTTTCAGAGCAATTGCTGTAACCATAAGGCGTACCGTGGCTATAATTGTAGCACCACGACATATATGGATCTAAGAAGAGCGAGTGCAGCTAGCTAGAGACTAGAGCTACAGATAAGATCGCCATCTACGACTACTGACCCTTCGAGAGATTCGAGACGGAATGTGATTCACTCGAGCTGACGCTTGGTCTGCAGTCTAGTGCTTCCACTCGCCAACGGTTAGACTGGTGTCAGAAATACCGACAATAGCATGCTGAGTGACATCAAACGCCCTCCTCCAATGAGTCTAGGTTTTGTCTGGAGGCAGATGACGGACGCCAACGCGTTAAACGACGATGGGGTAAACGACGTGATTCCCAGTTTGCTGGAGCCATGTGCACCATCTTATTGGTTTGATAGTGTGGGGTGCCATTGCACTGAAGAGCAAGTCGGCCTTACTTGTGATTCGTGACGCAATGACGGCCCAACATTATGTGAATAAGGTGTCAGAATCAGTTACCATATGTCCGAGGGCTCGAAAAGGGTTTCTTCCAACAAGAAAATGCGCTTCCTCATATTGCAGGGGTGTGTTCCTTGGCCTCCACGATCACCCGATTTATCGGCAATTGAAACAGTATGAGATTGGATGTGTCGCTAAATTCACGATTTACCCAATCCTCCGACCACGCTGGACAAACTGGAGCATGCTGTGGGGGCAGCTTAGGAGGCTGAACCTCTAGTTTATTAAC
Organism: Callosobruchus maculatus; assembly: GCA_951848785.1. Classification (NCBI taxonomy): domain Eukaryota; kingdom Metazoa; phylum Arthropoda; class Insecta; order Coleoptera; family Chrysomelidae; genus Callosobruchus; species Callosobruchus maculatus. The sequence continues at coordinate 5,960,982 of CATOUR010000026.1, read as the reverse complement.
AACCAGATATCGACCATGCCGTGTCAACATGGTGGACCCACCCATTATTAACCTGTTGTATTTTTTATAAACTAATTATGGCAAATGGGTTAGTTTATTATTGTCTTTAGTCCTGATGCATTCCTTTTTTTCTCAGTTTTCCAATTTCACTTGCGAGTAGGTAGTATATACAGAGTGCGTCCTAAGTTGATACTTTTTTTAACTGTTCACAGAAGTCGTTAAAATAAACAACTTTTTCGAATAACTTTTTTCCGAAAACTGAAAAATAAATGAGATACAGAATAAAAAAAAGTAAGTCTTGATTTGTATATCAAGACGTGCCTAGCCTGTTTATATTTAGTTTTGTGCTCCGATTTTTATCTTATCGATCCGGCATTGTATCTGTCAATGAGTGCACTAGTCACTTTTCGTTTATCGTAGTTAATTCTAAATTGCTAAGTCCTAAAAGTTGCGTTCATAATATGTCACTTTTAGGATTTACCAATTTAAAATTAACAACAATAAACAGAAAGTGACTACTGCACTATCTGACAAGTGCAATGCCTAATCGAGAAGACAAATCCAAGCAAAAAACTAAACATAAACACACTAGGTACGTCTTAATACACAAGCCCACATTTAAATTTTTTATTTTGTATCTCGCTTATTTTTAAATTTTCTGAAAAAAACTACTTAAAAAGCTGTTTATTTTAAAGATTTCTTTACACAGTTTATAAAAGAAGTATCAACTTAGGACTCAGCCTGTATATACTGTGGTTCTGTTATACTTTTTAATACTTTTCATTGTACTATTACTGTTTTGGAGATGTAAATGTGCAACTTGCTTAGATTAAAAAAATTCTTGTAACATTACAGGGAAACTGTTTGCTTCACGGTCTTTTTCTGGAAGGCGCCGCGTGGGACATCGAAAACAACTGCTTGAAACGATCCACTCCAAAGGTACTTATCGAAAGACTGCCGGTTTTAGGGGTAGTTCCGATAGAAGCATATAGGCTGAAGTTGCAGAACACTCTCAAGACACCAGTGTACACCACTTCCCTAAGAAGAAATGCTATGGGCGTAGGTTTAGTGTTTGAGGCAGATCTCAGGACGACGGAGCATAGCAGCCACTGGGTGTTACAAGGAGTCTGTCTGGTTTTAAATACGGATTAGTTGTGTATTTTAAACGGCATTTTATTAAAGTTTTATATTAACTAATATTGATTATGTCATTGCTAGCAATGTTGCCAGATCTATCTGTTTAGCGGTAGATTCATCGTTTTCGCTTTCCAGTTTAATGGTCTAAGGTCGACACCTAAATCTACCGCTTCTTGATACATTATACAGGGTGGTTCAATAAGCGCGCGAATAAAAAAGTTTTCTTTTCAAATGGTCTAATTGCAGAAAATAATTTTAAAGATGGCGGACATCCGGATATACGGGAAGCTGGCAACAACTTCCTTATTTAAAATATAAGATCCTGTATATTTTTTTCGTTTTTTGAATCTAGCGTCGATTTCTAAGTTTAGTTTATCAATACTAGATTACTCTACGAAGCCTATTTTCGGAGTTATTCTGCAATCTTTAAAAATATTGAGTTCTGTAGTACTTCACAAAAATATGTGAATATCTCGGAAGCTAAGCAATAGAGATTGATTGGGTTTTTGGTTATAAAAATAGCAAGAAACGTACTTGTTGGCAGTAAGATAATTGTTTCAAAAGCTCATTAAAGCAACAGATGAACAATTTTCAAATTTGAAACGTTATAACGTGAAAAACTTTTTTTTAAGGGATGGTATGACAAGTTTCTCACCAGTGGATGCGAAATTAAATTCTCCTTCATTTTTATCTAAGCGTATGTGGTTCTATCTTTGATGGTTTTCAAGATATTTCCGATTTTGTAATTATTCCGCAATGGCACGTAGGAATTGGAAAAATCGTGGTTATGAGGGTTCTTAGTAATAATGCAACTATGATTTATATCCTTGGAAAATATTTGAAAAATAGCTTGCTCGCATCGAGAGTGTACAAAGAGACCTTTCCTGCGAGGAGGCACAGTACAGCAGAAATTAGTCGCGGATTGGGCACTGGTCCAACATATATGAAAAAGATCTTAACGAAGAACAAATATCATCCTTATCACTAGCAGCTAAATCAAGCACTTTTAGGACGAGATTTTGAAAACAGAATAACGAATTTCTGTAATTGTTCGTAATTGTAACACTGTGTTGTTTTCGGATGAAACTACATTTCATAAAAACGGCCATGTAAAGCGGCATAACTCACATTTTTACGCCGACGTTCATCCAAATTTTGTGAAATTTGTTGGCTACCAACATAGCACTAAACGTTTGTGGTGATATTATTGGAAACGACATACTTAATATGGCCCCATTTTTTTTGATGGTCACCTTACTGGGAATGTTTTCCAAAATATCCTAAATGAAAACTTGAACATCCTGCTGGAAAATTTACCATTGAAGGTTTTAAGAAGATTGTGGTTCCAGTTATATAGAACTTCTGCACATTTTAGTATTAGAGTCCGAAACACTTTGAATGAAAAGTTTCCAGGCCGCTGGATTGGAAGACGTGGACCTGCAGCCCGACCTCCTAGGTCTCATCCAGACCTGACGAAAATTGATTTTTTTCTTTGGGGATACGTTAAAAATCTTGTTTACAAAGTACCTCCAACTACTGCAAAAAACATGCGGGAGAGAATACTACAAGCATTTAATTCAGTGGCACACCATTATGTTACGCAATGTAAATAGATCGCTTACAGATAAACTGAATATGTATTTACAGCAAAATGGTAGGGAATTTGAATATCCGATGAAATAAACAGGAATGTAACAATAAAAAAATTGTCACATTTAGTTTTATTCTAGTTATGAATATTTTCAGCAATTTTATCGTTTATCACCTATCCATCCATGCCACTTACGATTTTTCCAATTCCTAACGCCTTTACGGAATAATTACAAAATCGTAAATATCTTGAAAACCATCAAAGATAGAACCACAGATGCTTAGATAAAAGTGAAGGAGAATTAAATTTTGCATCCACTGATGAGAAACTTATCATACCATCCCATTTGAAAAAAAAATGTTTTTCACGTTTTAACTTTTCAAATTTGAAAATTGCTAGTCTGATGATTTACTGTACTTTTTAAACAATTATCTTACTGTCAACAAGTACGTTTCTTGCTTTTTTCATAACCGAAAACCACATCTTTCTGTATTGCTTAGCTTCCGAGATATTCACAAACGTCAAATTTTCTAAAGATTGCAGAATAACTCCGAAATTATTCTTCGTAGACATAAACCATGGTTAATAGACTGAACTTAGAAACCGACGCTGGATTCAAAAGCGGAATAGTATACAGGATGCTCTATTTAAAATAAGGAAGTTGATGCCATGTATAGTCGGATGTCCGCCATCTTTGAAATTATTTTCTGCAAGTAGACCAGTTGAAAAGAAAAGTTCTTTAATCGACACATTTCCTCTAATTAAATTTGAACGGTATGGCCGTGATTGTTTGTTCTTGATGTCTTGCCTTTTCAGGCACTCATGCAACTTTTTTCTTAACGACAGTTTATTCGTGAATTATTAGAATTACAAACCGACATATATTGTCAAACAAGTATATATTTTTTATCTCCAAGGTTACGCCAATCAATGCCGGTTCTTGAGGCGGGATTTCTTGACAGGCCGCTAGAGAGCACCGGGCGCCTATTGGACCACCCAGTTTTGTTCTTGGCTGCAGTTCAATCGCGTACTGTCGAGCACCAACGACTGAATTCAGAGCTGGTCTCACTAATGGTGTGCAGCGCCTTCGTGTAAATCAAATTATTTTACTAACCACCATTTCCTAGCAATCTAATTTAACTCTTATTTATTTTCTCTAAATTGATAATCATAATTCTCTGGAACTCTTCCCCGAGCGTTTCCCGAAGAAGACTTCTTGATTTGCATAAATCACAAAATAGGCTGTAAATTGTAAATGCTCAAATATCTCAAATATCCTTCCGCGTCCGGTTGATTCTAGACCTAGACCTATCATCCAGCTATCCCTTGTTCGTCTGCAGATTACGTACGTAGGTTACACCGAAAATGTTTCCAAACTTGATAAATAAAAAGAGAATAATGGGAAAAAATAGCTTTATTGTGTTCCAAAGTATTCTCCCTTAATATCGATATATTTATCCATTATGTAAAATCAATCATTAAAACAGGAATGCAACTGGTCTTGAGTCACTTCATAAACCAGGATTTCGAACGCTGCAACAGCATCATTTGCATTTGAAAAACGCTCACCATGCCTTTTATATTTTTCAACTTTGAAGTCACGGGGTTGTAGAGCGAATGGTCAAGTAATTTTATTGTGGCTGTATGGGATGAAGCATTGTCATGATGAAAAAAAATGTTGCTGCGTGGACGTTGTAAGAACGTACTTTCAAATACTTGAAGTGAGCTTACTGTGATAATAGTCGGTGACTGTGACCATTGAACATTTTTACTGTTCGGTGATCCTTCAAAGAAAACGAGGTTACAAGTTCACTTTTTTTTAAAAAAAAAAGGTATATTTTTCCCCGACACTTCGAGACTGCTTCAGTCTTAACGTAACTATAACCCTTTTCATTAGAACTTCACATGAGCTAACATACAAAACTATTTGTAAATTGTATTTAATATTCAAATTACAAAAGTCTTAATTCTATACAATAAAATGATGTCAGTATTCGTCAAGCAGTCCATAATCTTAACACTCTGTGTAGTACAGATATAGCCAGATACCAGATATACAGGGTGTTCGGATATCCGACCGACGACGCTTAACAGTTGATAGACCTCACATTTTTATGAACGTTGAGATAGGAACATGAAGCCTTAAAATACAATGCTTAATTTTCAAGATACAGGGTAAGTTTAACTTTTATTTTCGTTTTTTTCTCAATTATTCATCAATATAATAATAATTTTGTGTAAAAAAACTCAAAGATCGTATTCATATAGGTTGGACATAGAGAGCCATCGTAATCTATTCAGTTTAGTTATTATATTATTATATAAAAGCGGCGCAACATTTAGTTGCGACGTTTGGGCAACCCGATATCGATCTTTTTGCATCAGAAGATAATACGAAATGCGATACGTATGTGTCATGGCGTGGCGATGCACGCTGTGCCTCAGTAGACGCATTCACTTTAAATTGGTCCAGCTATTATTTCTATGCTTTTCCGCCGTTTTCCTTAATTCTTCGCACTCTTCAAAAAATTTTGCGAGATCGAGCAAAGGGCATTTTGGTAGTCCCAAGGTGAACCGCTCAACCAGGGTACCCCCTTTTTTGTTCATTGTTAGTGGAAGAACCATTACTATTTGAACCCTCTGATAATCTTCTTTCTTTCAATAACAGACCTCACCCAGTGTGGCAGAACATTTCCCTGGTAGCAGGGCTACTATCATCCAAGGCCTTCGGCTTGGAAACATCCCAGATAGATCATTAGACATATGTTTAGCTGTAGTGACTGAATCTACGTTGAAACAATACAACGCCGGGTTAAAGAGCTGGTGGGACTTTTGCAAGAGTAACGGGCCTGATATGTACGCGCCTACCATACCTGCTCTTTTGAATTTTTTCACGAGCATTTTTGAAAAGGGTGCTTCTTATGGCACACTTAACTCCTACAGGGCTGCGCTGAATCAAATTCTGGGGGCAAAATTAACACAGGACCCTCGTATAAAGAGATTTTTTAAAGGCGCTCATAACTTGAGGCCTAATCCACCAAAATATCTGGAAACCTGTGATCCAGAATTAGTTCTTAAGCTCGCTCATACAATGCCTAATGTATCTATAAAACTTGAGCACCTGACCAAAAAATTGGCGGTACTGTTAGCCATATGCACAGGGCAGAGAGTTCAAACTTTATACAATATCGAAATTCGAAACATTGTTACCCTAGATGACCCTAGAAGACCTCTGGTAAAAACGTACCGCAGCCTACCTTAATATTGTCTTTCTTCCGTCACGAAAAAGACATATGTCCAGCAGAAACATTACGACTTTGTTTAGAAAGGACTCAAACAATCAGAGGATCTACTGAACGACTATTTATTACTTTCAAGCAGCATTTTCGCAGTGCGTCCTCCCAAACTATCTGCAGATGGATAAAAACGATGCTAAGTAAAAGCGGTATTGACACAAAAAGGAACACTGCAGATAGCACCCGTCACGCTTCCACGTCTGCAGCATCTCGGAAGGGATTCAATTATGACACAATCCGGAAGGCAGCAGGCTGAACCGAGAAGTCCAAAGTGTTTGCGAGTTTTTACCAGAGGCCTTTGGCGTCTCAAGAAATATTTGCGAACGCAGTTTTAAGCAGCTAGCAATAGAATGAAAGTAAGAGGTATTCATAAATAAGTTGAGAGAAACACTGTTGTTGCACTTGCTTTAAAGAACTACATGTGATTATTTACGAGCCAGGCCCGCATATAATTGATGGATTAAACGAACTTACCTAATTGAAGTTCTATCTAGATTATATGCGGGTCTCTTGAAATAAATAACGCCTCCCCATATCCAGTAACCCTTGAAGGTGCAACAACATGAGGCTTTGAAGAAGAATGAGTTGCTAGGAGACAGGCAGTCCTTTTTTCGGCTTAGATAACGTGTGAAATTCCACCTGATCGGAGGTACTATATCTGATTGTTTACTTCACGAGGCCCGCATATAATCTAGATAGAACTTCACTTAGGTAAGTTCGTTTAATCTATCAATTATTGCGGTACTGACAATCATTCTGCCATCAGCGCGTTAACATAAGTTATTGATGAATTGAAAATCACATCGCTAATTTCAAGAAATCTTCGCCTCTTATCTTTGAAGGTCGAATGGAGCGAAAGGGGCCCCATTAAGTACTACTTTTTTCAATGACTGATAGCTGAGAGTCTGAAGAAGTTTTTAGACCTGCTTAGAAAGCATGAAATCACCTCTTTGGATTTTTAATTGCGAGTCGAAGATTTGAGTCATAATTATCAGATCGTAAATTTTTCACTTTAAACTAAAATTTTTATGACTTTCATCAGTTACGAAGCCGATTATTTTAAGTATGAACAGTAAACTCTTGGAGATTAATTACCAAAAAAGATAATTTGGAAAAGTATTTTAATTTTTCTTTTGGAACAGTTTTATGTTGTCGAGGTAGAGAATTCTCTAAAATTTAGAAAAAAATTCATAACTCGGAAACTACAAAAAATTGCATAACATATATGGGGGTGATTCAGATACTTCTATGTGTGCTCTATCTCTGGACTTCCGCTTGACACTATTTTTTGGGACACCCTGTATATTTTGAAAACAGGTTTCAAAAAAGTGGGTACTATATAAAACCGTATCGTGACGCGTGAACGTGTCCGATTGCCCGAGTACGCCACGCTCCAGCAGATAGGACGTCTTAAATCCCCTCCCGTTCTAACGTGACGCGCCTCAATGCGCACTCACGCACATGATTTTCAAGTGTTTTGAGAGATTAGATGCGAGACCGCGCGAAATAACGCCTGTGTATGGCCGGACAATCCGCCAAGCGACACTCCTCTCTCTCTCTCTGCGCGTCCATGAGTTCCTTTTTCGAGAATCAAGGACGAACTCAAAGGAAACCATTTTGACAGCATTCAGGATATCCAAAAAGCTAAGACGAGTTTAAACAAGGTTCCCGTCGAGGCTTTCCAGAGGGCTTACCATGCATGGGAAAGCCGATGTAAGAAATGTGTAGATGCTAAAGGTGATTACATTGAAGGATATTAACACATTGTTCAAATATATCCAATCAATTTTTGAGTGAATTTTGGGAATTTTTTTATAAATATTAATTACACTTAATAATTCCATAACCCTTGGTTGCTTTTCGTGTATCGTTGCAAATAATGCAGGTCTATCACCGACTATTCAAAGGTCTATACAAAGTTATAAAATTATTTTACTGTCACATAAAAACTCATATTTCGACGCCTATTTACCTCTCCGGTACGTCGTACATCAAGACACGATTGATTATTTATTAATTTGGGATGGTGATGAGTGGGGACAATTTAGTAACTCCAAAATGTTTGTTATTACCGCAAATGAGTGGGAAATACTGAGAAGAGCCGTATGACACGATACTAAATTTGCTATCAAATATTATGATATTTTGCGAACAAACTTGTTATGAAATTTCTTAACATATCATACGGGTTTTTGTTCTAAATATTAGCAAATTTGATATGAAAACGGCGCGTAAAAGTGCGCAGAAGAAGAATAATGGAGTTGATATCTGTCAGATTGGCTTCTGTCAAAAGCAACAAATCGTAAGTTTTTGTCTCAACGCTGTTAAAAGGCGAGTTCCTTTCACATGTGAGACAAATATCACTTCATTTCTTGAGACGAAAAACTCGCATATTTACATGGAAGGAATAAGTTGGTTCACATTTTACTTGTCACTACAAAACAGTAACCTCTAAATGTCACAGCTGTAACTAAAGTGTAACATAAATAAATAGTTTTAAATATATGTTTCACTATTTTCAGTACATTTAAGACAAAATATATCTGCGCAATAATAGGAAAGCTAAATAAGCAGAAAAGGTATGGTAATATGAACAATATGTATTGCTGCTTAAGACTTCAGATCTAAATTAATACATATTACTATGTATCAATTAAGTTTATCATCGTTTTATATTTATTTTGCATTCTAAATCCAAATTTAGGCAAAACAAATTGCAATCACATTGCAAGGAACATTGGCATTTCTGCTTCTCGACATTACAGTTCAAACTCTCCTCATTTCACGAATGGAACGCGCACGAAACTGAGGCAAAATGATCTAAGGTGAGAATATATGAGAAAATGTGCAAAAGGAATGCGCCTTATAATGACGCAATGCTAAGATGACCTATAAAACGCGTTCGTGGAATTCCAGCTGACATCATCTGTCAATTGTGGAATTCCAGCTGATATTTGTCAATAGTGTCAAACCAGTATTGGCAACTGTCCTATTTATTTTCAACTGCGCTTGCGCCTAGCTCAAATTTAATATTAAATTTGAGATGAAATCATGCAGTTTCAAATCCCCTGCACTTTTTTGATACCATTTTTATTAAGAAATTTCATAAATATTTGCGATCAAATTTGATATGGAATTTGATAGCAAATTTAATATCGTATCATACGGTCCTAGTCACTTAACTTATTTTTGTTCTGGCAACCTTCCTGTAACGTTTGTTGTTACACCACACATTTTAAATAGTCGGGTTAGTTAGTACTTTTCTTCATCATCAGAAGATAATTCATCTGTCCATAAATATTTAAACTTTTCTGGAATTTGTAATTTGTAAGATTCATTTTCCAACCCTCCTCTTAGTAATTCCCTGACTATATTCCATTTGTCCATCTTTTTGCTGATCGTTATCCTCCTATTTTCATCTTTTCCTTCACTTTTCGACTTCAAGTTGTACTTTGATGCAATCCTACAAAATAAATATTTCAGAAAAATATATTCCAGGAACGCGAATAAAATTTGGTGACACACTACAATCCATTTCAGTTATTTTTGAGAGATAAAGGTCTGTTAAAGTTGAGTGTTGAAAATTCACCAGTCTTACAATTTGAAAAATAGCGGTCGCATTTCTGTGCAGTTTCTCATTAATTCATTTTCGGCTCTTTTACACACTTTTACACACTAAGGGCCGGTTTCTCAATGTCCAGTTAAAAATTTATCTGGAACTTAACGGGCAACTGTTAGATAAATTGCTTAAACAATTGAAGGTTAAACTTACGATTTCACGTAAATCCTATTTGACAGTCGTTTCTATAGAAACGCTAACTTGGAGCTACCTATCTGATACTTTTAACTGGACATTGAGAAACCGGTCCTAAATCAGCTGTCACTTACACAGAACATGATGCATATTGTTGTTATTCAATAGATAAATAAATGAACCCAGTTTTGACCACTACTACCCTATTATGTCTTTTCTGGCTTTATTTAGACGTCACCATACAAACCACACCTTTTGATGAAGGCAATGATCGTGTTGGATGAAATTTGCTTGAAGTTGGTAGGTTTCAGATGGGTGAATCTGAAACCTAGCCCTTTCCAGTACTGGAGAGGAGCACAATACGTGCTACATAGCAGAAACGACAGTCCGATGTTTGTTGCAGACCTATTTTCCGCAAGTGATTTCTCAGATGACAATGACCTGTCAACAGATCGACCAGAATGCGCAGATCATTCCTGCTCCATTCTAGGATCCTCCGGGGGCCTACCTGACGAGGCATTGTTTATCATTCACATGACATAAATTCCCTGTATAATGTCCCTAGCAAATTGTTAAAATAAGCGCCCCAATAATAGATTATGGCCCGATTTTATCAACATGAATATTTTAACAAAGGTTTTGACAAACCTTTTCTATTGGGTGTTGTTTAGCAAAAGCTTTCCATTGGGTTATTGAGGGTTATGTTAATAAGTATCATCCAATCGTATTTTATCAATATTGGAAACAAAACATCAAAGCTGGATGACACTTTTGTCAAAAATATTTTAGAATTCCATAGATCAAAATCATAGCAGAAAATCAGATCAAAGCGATTGATTTGCAAATTAATGCCAGAATTTTCATGTTTACCTTATAATTATTTTATAATTACTAATTGCAAACTGCGAAAGTTAGTGACAGAATCATAAAAGTAGTTTCAACCATAGCAACCTTATTTAATAATTAATAATCCCACCTCAGTCAGTCAGACGGATTATAGACAAATACATACTTTTATGAAGAAAGAATCTTCCATATACTGGATGCATGTTTGTTATAGACCACACAGATGATGTAAAGGTGCCGCTTACACATTGTAAGGCATGCTTATGAATAAAAATCTCCCCTGCTAGTTGCCCCTTTTCTCTCAAAAGTAAAGCAAGCTTCTGATTTACTTTTTGACTATACGAGTTATACGACAGGCTCCTTGTTTACAAAAAATAAGGTTATAGGCAGGATAGGCAACCAGTAATGCACATGCACACTTGAGGAACCAGCTTGGCCAACAGGTAAATCGTGTTTAGCTTTGTGAAATGTAACAAAATGTTATTTTTACCCCTTTTTACTATCATACAAAGGTATATTGCATGTATTTATAATTATTATCGATAGTAAATTATTGTTTTATCCAAACAATGCAGTAATTTGAATTTCTTGTTTTCATTTGATAGACCAGTGATCAAATGTACTGCTTTTGCGGAATCTGATTGGTTGAAATTAGCAATTGCTAAAGTCTTTGTTAAACAAGAAAATGCTATTTTTCACCCATTTAGGATGGAAAATCAGACTCCAAAAGTCTTTGTTAAAATGCATGTTAATAAAACCGGGCCTTAGTTTACAGCTAGGGCATCAATAAAAATATAATCCATAGATGATAATTTTATACTAGTGAAATAGAATGTTTATTGAATATCCGAAAGCTCAATATTCTTCGCCTTAGTGTCTACATAAGATTAGAAATGGAATCCGTAGGCGCCCACAAGTTTGACATTTTCATGTCAAGATCAAATTTGTATTCTAAAACGAAAACGCCTAGTTTTTAAAAAGTTTTCCTCGAGAAATGGTTCCCTACCTTCACTTTAAAAATAAACAATTACACCCTAAGATGACCTAGATAAAGCAATGGTGCAACTAGGAGGAAACTCATCAGATTAATAAAAATGACATTATAAAAAACCAAGAACAAAATTACATGGATGGGAGGTGAGTCATAGAAATTTGAAGTAAGAAAAGGACTCAGGTAAGGCGATCCTCTATCAACGATACTTTTTAATCTGACGTTTGAAGCAATAATTAGAAAAAGCTAAATCAAGACAAATGGAACCATAGAGAGATTTGGGCTGGAGATAAATCAAAGTGAGATAAAACATATGCTCATGGGGCAAATGGAAAATACGATGATCAGCTGAACCTAACTTTTATGGCCTACAGCATGAAATATACTTTTGTAAGGACTATAGAATTTCTGTTCCTAGGGGTAATCATAGAGCAAAAGAGACAGAAGAAGCAAGAAATATAGGCACGGTGGATCATCAAAGGAAATCAGACGTATGGAGTCCTGAAAAATCTTATGGAATCCAAATATTTATCCAGAAACACCAAAGAGGGAATTTACATAACTGTTATAAGAGTAATAGCGACATACGCTTGTGAGAAATAGACTAATAGACTAAGACCAAAGCGAAGGAAGAAAAAATATAAGATGGGAAAGAAAAATGTTGAGAGCTATTTATGGACGCGTAGGGACAAACGAGGGATGGAGGAGAAGGACAAACCAGGAACTGGAAGACATGTATAAGAACCCCAATAATATAGCAGTCATCAAAGCGCAGAGAGTAAGGTGGCTAGGGCATGTAGAGAGGCTGAATGCTGAATGGGATGAATGGCAAAAGTAGTCTTTAACCGGAGACCGATAGGAAAAAAAAGGAAGGGTAGACCAAAGGAGAAATGACTGAAAAAGGCAGAAGATGATTTAAAGAAAATTAATATTAAACACTGGAAAGGGAAGGCGGCAGATAGGAATAAGTGGCGTGGAATAGTGCAGAAATACTCAGAAATTTCAGCGATACAAGATCAGACTGTACTCATTATTCATTTTCGCCCTAGGCCTTCATGGCCTGTTGAGCAAACTAACAATAATAAGATGATCTAAAATTTTAGCATCGCTTCAAATTAAGCGGTTTTTTTGTAATTGTTTTTAAAATGTGATCATGTATTTTACAGAAACCAACATTAACACCTCTTAAGCTGACCTTTGATGACCTGATTGCCTGCACATCATGTAAGATAAGAATTTTAGGTTGGAATTTCAATCTTTTCGAGAATCTGAGATAAAAGGACTTTCAATATAAAACATGTAAATTTGACCTTGGAATGACCCAAGATCAAGATGAATATCAATATGACAGCATCCTAAGGTTCCATTTTAGTTAAAGATCTCTGTCCCAATCAATTAGTTAATAGGATAATAATTTGCAATTAAAATTATTCCCGCGATTCTGTGTATCAAACCTTTTGCAGAAGGTGGTACATACGAATCCATCAGAATATTGTATTGTATTGTAATTTCTGTGATCAAACGCCCAAAATATAGAATTTTTCTTTTTTGGGGAGAAATAAGTCCAATATTCTATGAAAATCCTTATACATTGTTTTCCAAGGTAACTCGGGCCAACAACAAAGATAGAGTTAGGATTAGTTTTTGGGGCGCAATAATGATGATACTTTGATCATTAAACACATATGTACACCTTGTCCCAGGATGAATACTGGAAAAAGGAATCGCACTTAGGTCGTAAAGTCAATATCAAGAGAAATTATTCTTAAATTCGCATCTGTTAAGAGAAATCAATGTTTGAAGTTTAGTTTAAAGATACTTGAAACGTGTGCTTTCACTTTCACTTCGTGAAATTCTTATACATTATACAGCAAAACACGGAGGTCATTTAGTAGGAATACACTAACATGTATTTCTAATGCTTTTGTGGATTGTTTACTTCAACTATCAGATCTTCATTAAGTACAAATATGATACTTCCGTCGTTAAAGCCGCCACACACTACTATTTCGCGATCTAATTAAAGACATTGCAACTTTTTAACTATTACGGACAAACTGATAATTTAAACATATTATAACATAAGTCAGTGCCAGCAATTATTCCTTAAAGCTTTTGGGATTCGTTCTGGGACACGGTGGATATCTTTCAAAGTTTAAGACTAAATATTCATACTAACGTATGCATCCGAGCTCTCTCCTCTTTTGTAAAACTTGAGTCAAATGCTAACGTAGATAATTTCGTCGATTGTGCAAACTCCTTCATGATTCTGTCTATCTCTTCCATAACATTTTTGCTGCCAAGCCCTTCTCTCGTGATATTTTCTGTAATCAATTCTGCTACCGTTTTTTCCTCACCTTGCTCTTGAGATCCAAGCCCTTTTCCACCCCAACCCATCTTCAACATCATTTGATAAGCTTTGCTATTTTCGCCCAAGCTGTAAAATGTAGTAGAGAAAGTGTTTACCAAACAGGTTCTGAAATTACCAGATTACAAGGCCATCATAAGGGACAGACAACTCAATGATGTCACTGGATCAAACTTCCATGGTGAGTTAAAGCCAACTTTAAATTATCAAATTGACACTCCCAGTTTTTATCGCAAACATGAAAACGGAGATTTTACATTCAGGTTTAACCTTAAATTCTCCCATATTTGGAATCTGCAAGGGCAGGAAGAAAGTAAGCTGTTGGGAATTTAGGATTTGTTCCTATAAACAATGACTATCCATGTCACTTAATGATCGACTTAAAAAGTCCAACTTGAAATAGGTTATCTTCATCATATATGTTCTGCAAACATTATCATTACAGTTGCTTTCTAAAATTTAGTTGTTTCTATTTTATGTATAGCCTAATTGCTGATCACTTAATTATTCCAGTTCAACAATTTAACCACAAATATTTCAAACTACTAACTTTTTTTCTGTCATTTGATACTGATTTATAATAAGACTATAATATATTCAATTGTTGCCTATTGTAAATGGCTTATTCAGTTAAAAGATACATAACTAAATATATTTTGACCCCTGAAGTGAACGGAGCAGTAAACTTTACATTCATATATCACCTTGGATGAGTGCCTTTCACTTTGAAGAGGTCAAACATGACCTTAAGTATACTCATAGGCATACTTAGGTGGGGACTTGGGTGGGCTTAGCCCCCCAAGAATGAAATTAAGCCCTCCAAAATAATGTGTTCTGTTGAGTTTATTACAATAAACCATCCTAGATACATCTAGGGTGGAGCTTAAGCCCTAGGGGGTGAACCGCTGACCTGAATTTTGTACACCAATGCCAAAAATTGGTATTACCTTCACTTTTTATTGCGTAATGCCGCTCACTAATGTCTTAGCAATGCTCGGTAATGCGTACTAATTCTTGTAATTCATTCGTTCAGTCATATCTAGTACTGCTTAAAAGAACTGTTTTTAAATGCAGCAATAATATATTCATAGTGTAACAGATTTTTCTATCCTAGTTCAACTGACAGACGAAAATTGACAAAAACTAAAATTTCATGTAATAATATGGTGTAAGCCAGAGTTTTTTAAGAAATAAAGAAGAAAATATGTATATCATAAGGGGTTACTAAGAATCGTAAACATATACAAATGCGAAGTTATGAAACACAATAGAAGACCAGAGAGGAATACAAACGAACTTCGCACATAAAATTTAGAGTCATATGTATAGTAGATTGGTGTAGAATGTACCTGCATGTACGTGTATGTACCTGTTTAAGTACTAAAATTTGAAAAGTTCCAGCATTGTAACTTTTTTTATTCATGCTACGTAAGCAACGTAAACTAAGCGCGCGGTGCTCTCTAGCGGCCATACCGTTTAAATCAGACGAAAATGTTTTAAATAAAAAACGCTTCTTTTCAAACGCTCTACATTTAGAAAATAATTTCAAAGATGGCGGACTTCCGGATATACCGGAAGTAGGTATCAACTTCCTTATTTTAAATGGAACAACCTATATATTATTACGTTTTTGAATTCAGCATCGATTTTTAGGTCTAGTTTGTTAACCATTGTTTATGTCTACGAAGCCTATTTTCAGTTATTCAGCAATTTTTACATAATTTGACGTTTGTAGTACTTTACAAGAAATGATAATATCTCGGAAACTAAACGCGATAGAAAGATGCGGTTTTCGTTTTGAAACACGCAAGGGACATACTTGTGTTTCAGTTTCAAAAGAATATTAAATCAATAGACTAGCAATGTTCAAATTTGAAAAGTTAAAAACGTTCAAAAATTGTTTTTTCAAATGGGATGGTATGATAAGTTTTACATCGGTGGATGCGAAATTAAATTCTCTTTCACTTTTATCTAGGCACATGTGGTTCTATCTTTGATGGTTTTTAAGATATTTACGGTTTTGTAATTATTGCGTAGGAATTGGAAAAATTGGTGGCGTGGCTCGCAGACGAAACAATTAGCAGGAGACCTTTCATCCAAAGTGTTTCGACCTCTAATACTAAAATGTGCTTTCGCTCCATCTAAATGTAACCACAGTATTCTTAAAAACTCCAGTGGTGAATTTTTCAACAGGTTTTCCAAAAATTTTGGAAAACGGTAGTTTATTATGCGGTTACCAATAATACCACCCCAAATGCTTAGACTTCATGCTGGTTGTCAAGAAACTTCTCAAAATTTGGATTTACGTGGGCATAAAATATGAGAGAAGGAAACATGTAGTAGTAATATATGAAGACAGTGAGTTTGACATTCTCGCAATTGTAGTTGAAGATCCGCATAGCAGTGCTACAGCAGAAATTAGTCGCTATTTGGTCACTGGTCAAACATCTGTGAACATGATCTTAAATCAAGCAGTTGAAAGACAAGACTTTGAAAACTGAATAAATTTCTGTAACTGGAGTCGTGCTCGAGTCCAAGAAGATGCACTCCTTTTCAATAGTGTGTTGTTTACGAATGAAGCTACATTTCTTATGAAATTCTTTCATTTTCTTTGTTATGAAATGTAGCTACAGCGTTATCATTAACGGCCATGTAAACTGGCATAATTTACATTTTTATACCGACGTAAATCCAAATTTGGAGAGGTTTGTTGACAACCAGCATAGAGTCTAAGCATTTGAGGTGGTATTATTGGAAACCACATATTAAACTAATGTTTTATAATATTTTCTAAATGAAAATTTGGAAAACCTGTTGGAAAATTTACCACTGCAGTTTTTAGGAATAATGTGGTTATAGGTAGATGGAGCGAAAGCACATTTTGGTATTAGAGACCGAAACACTTTGGTTGAAAGGTTTCCTGCCAATTGTTTCCTCTGCGAGCCACGCCACCTACGATTTTTCCAATTCCTACGGCATAATTACAAAACCGTAAATATCTTGAAAACTATCAAAGACAGAACCACATGTGCCTAGATAAAAGTGAAAGAGAATTTAATTTCGCATCCACCGATATGAAACTTATGATAACGTCCCATTTGAAAAAAAAAGTTATTACGTTTTTAACTCTTCAAATTTGAAAATTGTTAGTCTATTGATTTAATGTTGTTTTGAAACAACGATCTTAGTGAAACACAAATACGTTCCTTGCTTGTTTCAAAACCGAAAACCGCGCCCTTCTATCGCGTTTAGTTTCCGAGATATTAACGTTTCTTGTAAAGTACTACAAACGTCAAATTTTGTAAAAATTGATGAATAACTCCGAAAATAGGCTTCGTAGACATAAACAATGGTTAACAAACTGGACCTAAAAATCCATGCTGAATTCAAAAACGTAATAATATACAGGGTATTCCATTAAAATAGGGAAGTTGATGCCTACTTCCGGTATATCCGGAAGTTCGCCATCTTTGAAATTATTTTCTAAATGTAGAGCATTTGAAAAGAAAAGTTTTTAATTCCAAACATTTTCGTCTAATTTAAACGGTATGGCCGCTAGGGAGCACCGCGCGCTTATTGGACCACCCTGTATAGGCCCTTAGAAAATGAACTTTACAACAGCAATATCATCCGCTCAAGGTCAATTATATGGGTTTCAAAAATTTAATTTGTACATATAAGTCATTTATTCTAATTAATCGAAAGTTGTAATATTTTTCATCATACCGATAGATTTTGAAAAAAGTGGTAGATGGTAATAAACTGGTAAATTATTTGAATGTTCTAATCAAACCACAGGTAATATAATTAGAGATTACTCTGGAGAGCTAATAAGACTTCCGATTTGATTGATCACCAAAAATTTCACCACCATTTACCTCGTCATTCACAAAAATTCTGTAGATCATCGTTTAATAAAAATGGCGTTAAATCGATTGACATATATATTCAAGTTACTTAGGCGAAAAACCTCATTTATGAGCCCTCTAAAAATATTGCTTTAAATATGCACACAAAAGAAATTTGAAGATATTTTGGAAGCTTAATCTCTCCCCATATTTTCATTTCCTCCAAGTTCTCCCACTGTAACCTTGAAAAACTATCAAGCATGTTGAATACGACTGAAAGCCAAAGCAAATTTGAAGTTTTCTTCCTCTTTTTTTATTATTCCGCCGTCACTGGAGCGTTTCTTATTACTTTTATTCTGCGAACGCATATAAGGACATGTTCGGTTAGGTCTGAAAGGAATAAGTAATCACTTGTAGGGCTTTTTATTGAAAAAGCGATGTAACCGTACTAAATTCAGTATGCGTAATTCAGTGCAATAAAAATGAATAGGGCATTCCATTTTATTAAATGAAGAATTATGACGTGTAACGAAAAAGTGGTGAATCTGGCAACATTACTGTTAGCATTTTTGAATGTGTGTCAAAGATGGTGGCTTTAAGCACGCCATGCTGAAGTGGTTTGTTTACTTCCTCTATCTTCAGTTGTTACTCTGAGGATCCTGTACACATGTTAAAAAATACATAGTTTGATATACAGTATACAGTGACTGTATGGGGACAGTGGCGACAATAGGATGTCTTATTTTTGATTGGTTCGTCCAGATCCGCTATGTTGAGGCAACGTTAAGATTACCAGCATACGACAAAAGTTCAATTTTTACGTAATACAAGTTGAAACAAAGGAATAATTAGTAAATGATTATCAGTAGGAGCATGTGATTATTTTTATTTTATATAAAAACAAAAAAACGTTATCGGAACCAGCAATATTCTATTTATGCGCCGTTAAAACTAGCCCTACATATTCGCGTCCCTAATCCCCTAATCGGCTTATATGCCTATATGCGAAGTTCGGCAATATGTTAATACAGGCAGGTTGGCGTAGTGGTAGGAAATATGTCTACCGTGCAAGAGGTTGCAAGTTCGAGCCTGGGTAGGTACTTTTGTTTTTCATTTAAATTTTTTATTAGTGTAGACGGCGAAAAGTTTGAGAAAAAACTCCTTGGTGGAGCTGACTGCAATTAGGGGAGCGCCGTCTATATTCCGCGCGAGCAGCCGCCGCATTTCCACTGTATAAACCGTATATGAACACAATGTCTGCATATTCTTCATAATGATGACCACCAATGTGTATATCGATCATGAACGTACATACACTTATGCTGAAACTGTAGATGATTTCCATGCTTGATACGAATGCGTTTTCTGTTCTAAAAGTAAACACGGAGCTGTCACAGCCCACTGGATCTTAACCTGCGCAAGCATATGTTCATTATTGTCGATCTATGGCACAACATCTACAGTTTGAGCTTTAGCATCAGTACTTTCTGATCAATCCATAGCGTGTTTGTAAGAGACATCACGCTTAATTTTAGATCTACTTAGTTCTGGATGATGTACGACCTCTAATTTGTTCATTAGTGAAAATCTACAGATACACCATACTTTATAATGTGCCCTGCATGTTCTGCTTGATTACCCAGCAACTTTTAGAAGATTACCTAGCGACTTTCTCAGACGAATCCAATTTAAATTACAACTTGAATATTTCTTTTAAAATTATATCATTTTGAGGCCCTATACCAAAGTTTTGGTTAACCAATCACTTTGTATGAGTAATCATGATGTAATTTCCACAATATTCAAGTACCCATATTAAAAATTAGAAATCTGATGACAAGTTTTTGCCAAATGGTCTATTGAATAAATGTTGCACTCTCGGTGATCCATTATACTTTTAGAGGTTAAATGCAATCTTATTGTTTGTGTTTACCACATTTACAACAAGTTGATGATACCAATGGATAACTAGAAAGATGGACATGTTTTTACTATAAAATGCATGGTTAATTATTAGATGACTTTTTAAGATACATTCATTATTTTTGTAGTGCTTCTTCAACTTGATAACTGCATAACAGCATATTTACTGAGCAGTAATACTAAAAATTCCAAAATCCGACAATAGAATTTTGTTTTATTGGGGTTTTCGTTTGGAAGTCTGCATTTTAATGAAAATCTCAAAAATTCAATTTATCTCGGAAACTATAGGAATTTGACATTCAGTAGCGTGCCAAGGTCTTTGGGCCCCCCTTCTATATAAAAAATGTTTCAAATCAGTTTATATTATATGGCCACTATGAAAACAATAAATGTGTCACTATTTGGTCTAAGTCTATGCCTTCTGCCCTTCATTTTCTATAGAAATTAATGCCACAGAACTTAGGCATGATTCACCCATTGCCGATCTTGCAAAATTTCTTATTAGTTTTTGTTTTGAAAATGAGCTTTCTTGAGCTGATGCAATGTAACAGGCAGTACTAGAAACAACTGAAATGCACTGCAAATCTCAGGTACACTACTAATCAACAATTGATTTTTTCGAAAATAAAATCAGAAAATTCCATAATACTGTTAAGATTCTTGAGGATTACATAATGTAGAAGATTTTTTATTTGAATTAGTTCCAACGAATGATTTTGTGTGGGATGGTCTGCACATTTTTCAACTAGCTCTTTTACTTTATTGATAATTTCCACTTCTTGCACTTCAATAAATTTTTTGGAGTTTAAAATATTGAATTTTGAATAGACATTTGTGAATGCCTCACAGCTATCTTTTAGTTGTACTAAAATAGTTCTAGGCATGTGTTGAATACTATCATTCTTAAACGATTTTTAGGGTCTTCAATTGGTTCATCAACCACTACTTCATCAAAAAACTTTTTAGTAGTAGTAGGAATTCTTTTGTCTGTCTCTAAATAGTACCCCAATACCCCATTCTTTTGCTATTGTTACTGATGAAGTTTCAAAAATATCTTCAAAATCATTTTTTAAATTCCTTAATTAATCTGAAACGTATGCAATTAAATCTGTGGCTTGTCCAATATCTATATCACTTTTTTGCATACATTTTAAAAGTAAATTGACATTTTCAAATATTTTTCCTTGAAATATTAATAAAAATAGAAATTCAAAATTTTATATTTTATTTTGTAAGCCCTTTGCATGATCCCTATCAGATTTTTTCTTTGCTATTATAGCTAGATTCAACAAACATTTAATGACGACTAAATAGATACTTTTTAATAAAATTATTGATTCCACCCTGAATGACCATCTGGTGGGACATAGTTTTTTTCCACAGTTCTACAGTTTTTTAATTCAGTGTTTAAGGCATGCCAATGAGGCAGATTTTCACTAAAAAAACTTGAAGTGACTAAATGGGGGCCCCCCGGATGCTCGGGCCACCCGCACCACAGGCCCTTTTGGCACGCCACTATTGACATGGTGTTATATGGTCAATTTATAGCTTACCACCTCTACTATAACCTCCAGAAATATCTGTATCGAATTACCAATAACCCTATAACTGTAATAAATAGCCAATACTGATTTTTTCTGGAGTAATTTTCAAAATTTCATGTTTTGCCTTTCTACACAGTCTACTTAACTAACCAAATGGTTTAAGCAAGAAGAAACTAAACCTTATAGATACTTACTTGCTACTACTACTGGGGACATTTGAGTTATCTTTTACTTTGTTAATAGCATCTGTAGTAACTTCTTCATAATTACGCTTCTTAGTAATGAAGAAGCATCTATCTTTCAAATCATTGAAAACAGTCTCAAAGAGATTACTTTTTGCTAGTTTAATTGACAAAAATTGTCCTTCTGCAAACTTGTCTCCATTTATTCTCAACTCATACAAGCCACTGGAAAACGAATATATATAGGTAAAAGAATGTGATTTTTAATATTTATATCTAGTGTAAATAGGTATCTGCATTTACCTTTGCTGATTCTGCAATACATTGACTGAACAGTTTCTCATGCCTTGTATGGCATTTTGCAATAATACAGTAGGATTCTCATTACAAATCTGTGTAAATATTATTTGTCCAATAATTGGGTGCTGGGATTGTACTGCATTTATCAAATTATTCACCTTCACATCTAAAGGTGTTAAAACCCTTGTATTTATTTCTTCGCTAGGTTCGTGATCTTCATATCTGCTTTCACTTGGATGCCTATCATATGGAGTATTGTGATGTGAATAGAAGCCTCTGCCCCGTCCTCTAAGCACTCTACCACCTCTTCCAACATAAAATTCACGACTTCTTTGCTCTCCTCCATATCTTCTTTCATCTCTACTGGCTACTCTGCTACCCCCTCTGCCCCATACATCCCATTGTGCTCGATTTTTGTTAGTCCAGTTGTTACTCCTACCGTCGGGCCTCCTATTATTTTGTCTATATCTAGTATCTTGCTGTCTAGATTCATACCCATTTTCCATCTGATTCCGATTTCTTTGTGGATATTGATGATTTTTTGAGTAGTAGTTTGAATTGCTCATTTCTTCCTCTGTGCTACCGTGAGCCCAGTGTCACAAGTCACAACAGTGAGCAAGTTGCTATCAACATTCAACAAATCAACAACAAAAACATAACCTCAACATTTGCTGTTGTCGTAAACGTCAGTTGAACGTCAGTGCAAAGAGGTTAACTTTAGAGATGCTCGGTTAGAGGATCGATATGTAACCGTAATATGTAACCGATATTTTGGAAGCGATTTATTGCGTATCGATACATTTTGCGTGGTATCGTAAACTGAAGTATCGAAAATGTCGGTTATGTCGCATAACGCATAACTGATATAGTAAAAGACACCGTGCAAAAACCAGCACAGCTGAGGGTTAGTTATTTGACTGTAGATTTTGTTTACTTTCAGTGTTTAAGCATACCTTTTTTTCGAGGACCACAAATCCACAAATTGAAGCATGAGTGATGACGACACAGGTCATTTTCTAAAAAGAACAAGCTGTACCTATACCTTGTACTAAAACGCATACAGTGAAAATTGCTTTATTTTGGTTATTAGTAAAGGAACCTTCAAAATAGTTTTATTTTAATTCATACACAAAACAGTTTGAAATAATATAGGTTTATAGGTACCATGTTAGGTCATTGTATTTGATAATTAGGCTAGGGTTCGTTTTAGCGAAACCCGAGATTGGGGTTAAAATTGGTGTCAATACCTTATTTGATTTGCAACAATTGAGGAAAATCATCTGGATATTAGTAATACATTACAATTTCTAACTCGATACTGATGCATCCATGATGCGGTGCATTCACGATTCGATATGTTAATTTGCGATAGGACTCGACACGAAATATCGATATTTTGCTTGTAACAGAACATCCTTAGGTTAACTGGTGATCGTACGGATTGAGTACGCACACTGAAAACAATTTCCTCCGTCAATCGACGGTATTTCGGTGATATGGTGATTAATATCACACTCGTGAAGACCTCTTTGGTACTTTGGAAAGCAATGAACCTGTATCTCAAGATAATTCTCTTCTATGGAGATTGCGGCAGAGTCGCCGCTATCATAGGAGCCTATGGGTACGTGAAATATATTGTAAGAGAAATCAATTCGGCGAATTTCATCATACTATGCAGATCACGTAAATGATAACTTGAATCGAGTTTCATCATACTAAGCAGATCACGTAAATGATAACTTGAATCACTCTGCTCCCACAAACATGTTTTCTTAAACCAAGTTAATTAAATATTTCTGCACCCTTTTTTCAACGGTTCAACGCACGAAAACGTTTAAAAATCCTAACAAGTTCGAATTGTTTTCGGGCGTCGGAACCACACTTGCGTTCCAGTATGCGCGCTCCCATTATACTGGGGGATCGTTCGTGCGTGTTAGTACGAATTCGCACGAGTGAAATTCGTACGAAAACGCGTTCAAAGTGAGGTTGGCCTTAAACTTGATATTTGCGAAACTAGTGTTGCAAGAACGTTCATTAGTATTAGGCCTTTACGGAAACAGTGATCTAAAAGCAGTTCGATAAGTTTTATCTGTTCAACCATTATTAAAGGGGTGATACACGTACGAACTTTAAGTACGCGGTTTTTAAGTTCGCGAACTTACTCGGCTCGACGCGGTGACACACATGAAGCTGAAGTCACTCATTTTGATTATTTTCCTGAATAAACAAAACTTTTAACAAACGCCAAACACAACAAGCGTTGCGCATCGATGGCCTGCTGAAACAAAGTGGTGGCTCGCGGCTCGCAGTACAAGCCGAGACAAGCCACGAGCAAGATTTCAAACCAGTTGGATCGCCGAAGGTTTGCGCGACGGTTTTAAAGTACGCGTACTTTCGGTGACACACAGGCGAAAAAGGTCGTCGAGCCATAAGTACGCGTACTTGCTCGTACGTGTATCACCCCTTTTACTACTATCTAGTTAGATCTTGTTTTGTTTCCTACCAGATCAACAGATTGGTCCATTGATCACTGTTACTTTATTGAAGTAAGACATATATCTCAAAAAGTCGAGTTCAGCATTACCGAATTATAGGAATTTGGCTTCCTGGTCTTCCAGTCAACATGAGTCCACCCAACCTTAACTTAAGTGACTGCACACCCAACATATATGATTCTAACGACAAATCAGTTTTAAATAGTGGGATTTATGCATTTATGACTCCATCAATTAAAGGAATATCAAACAATTATTCTTTATGAACAAAACTAAAAGGTTGGTTGGGTTAAGAGCACAAAACAGATAGTTAAGAAAAACAGCTACTGAATAACCTGATCGCGATCACTGTGACAAATCATCTCATCACTTAACAAATCTAACCTTCGATTGTGCGTCGATTCCTTGTCGATTCTTTAATCTGTGTTTTGTGTTTTGGCGTTGCGCGAGTTGCGTCGTTTTGTATACTGTTGCGTTGCAGTCGTTCATTGGGGTGTAGGAAAACTGCAATTTGAATATCGGAACTTTTCCAATCAGTTTTCCAAAAAACTAGCGGTTTTACAGTTGTCTCGTTTTTGTAGTTGTTAATCTAAACATTATTCGTGGCTTTTAACCTAGATATTTATCAATATGGCCGATGATTCTTCAGTGAAACCGGGATTAATAACTAGCATTTTCTTCGAAATCATTCAGAGCCCTTTAAACCTCGTTCTTGTGCTTCTAATAGTATTTTTAGTGTATAAGATTATTAAAAGTCGGCAAAGTGATGAACCAGTTCGAGAACAAATACCGGAATTACCAAAAATGAAGAAGAAAGACTTCACAGTTGAGGAATTGAAGAAGTATGATGGTACACAAGAAGATGGTAGGATACTGGTAGCTGTTAATGGAAATGTGTATGACGTTACCAGAGGCAAGAGATTCTATGGACCAGGTAAACTAGAAATCGTCTAATTTATTTAATTATGCTATAGAGATCACACATACTTAAATTTTTACTCATCCCACTCACTTTCAAGATTAATCAACTGCTTATAATTTATGTATAATAACAGTTTGTTTATGAAATATTTATCATAGTAAAGAGACATTATATCACAACGACTAGGAATAAATAAAATGACAATTTATTTTAACATCTGCTGCATGCATTTTACACAAAATCTCTGATAATCTCAGATCACTTAACTTTACTTAGTCGAATACATGTTCTTTTCATTCAAACTCAATTCAAATGGTGTGAGATTTTTACAATGAAATGTCAACACAGACGGAAGGGGGATGCATGCATTAGTGTGAAGCTGAAATACGATAGCACTATTCAGGGCAGACAGCAGAAGATTTGCTGATGTGCCACATAGTTGGTTAGGAGGTAGGTGTCTGTGCTTTTTTTGTTCCCTGATGAGTCCTATCTCTCTCACTAACCTCTCTTTCTTATGATGTCTGCCAAGGCGGTACATCGATTAAATGGGAAGGGGCGATTCCATCTATGTTTTTTTGTTGGATTTTAACCTCCCCCCTTACCTCGGTTGCACAACATAAAGACTAAATTGGTTTCCTCACTTCTAATGTTAACAAAAACTGTTAATTTTAGCTTAAAACCTGATCAGTTATGCTCAGCTATTCTTTTTGAACACCTAAAGTGGGTGACACACATACAAACTTCAAGTATGCATTTTTTAAGTTTGTGAACTTACTCGGCTTGACTTCGGTGACACACGTGAAGCTGAAATCACTCATTTTGATAATTTTCCTAAATCAACAAAACTTTTAACAAATGCCAAACACAACAAGCATCGATGGCCTGCTGAATCAAAGTGGCGGCACAGTACGAGCTGAGACAAGCTATGAGCAAGATTTCAAACCAGTCGGATCGCCAGCGGTTTGCGCGACGGTTTTAAAGTATGCATACTTACAGTGACACACAGGCAAAAAAGTTCATCAAGCCATAAATATGCGTTCTTGCTCATACATGTATCACCCCTTTAACATAACTGATATATACTGATTTGAGAATCTCACCATACTTTGAAATATCCCGCTTCACTTGCAAAGGGAATGCAGTTCTAATGTAGTTCTTTGACATTTCCTTAATTTTTAAAATATAAGCTGTCAGTCCATCCAGCATTTTAGAATGCATATAAAGACAGTTCTTATGTTGCTAGCAACAAATTTGAATAGGATTGAATTTGTTGGTTGCTAGTGATTGTGTTTCTGTATTTAAGTTTCAAATTGACAGGGACAGATGGGTGAAATATTATATATACTAAACAGATATTGGCTATGCAAGCAAAGGGAAACAACAATAGCTACAGACACCATGGTTCAGACTAATAGGACCGCATCAGGGCACCTTTTATCACTTTTGCAAAGTTTGATAATTAAATTTAAGACTTGGTGTCATCAAATTTGCTATATCTCTGTGATGTTTAAGAGTAGCCATTGGGCTAAACTTTGCCTTGTTATTGCAGTAGAATAAAGGCATTTATTTTTATTATTATGTGAGGTTTCAGGCTATTTATGACTATTACAATTTTCATTACCCTCAATCTGCAGAAATGCCAAATACACAAAATCAAAAAATGTTTGTCAAATTTAGGAAATATTTATTTGTGGTTCAATCACTATCTAATGGGTAACAAACACCAGACAGTACAGTATTTTGTTGCAAACTCTAAAACACATCTTTCTAAACCATTTATCAGACCTGCAAAGTTTGATAATTAATTTTTGTGTGATCAAATTTGCTATCTCTGTTGACCTCAGGTTAGGCTATTTATGATTATTATAATTTTCATTACAGTACTGAGTGGGTTCATATAACATGGAAGTTGGTCATTTGACTTTAGTTTCTGACTATATTAAAGTGTGTAAAACAAATGTTTCCAATGCAGTCAAAATTTAGAAGAGTTCAAGTTTCAATTTGTACTTTTGTGCCAGGCGGTCACAAATAAATCTCAGGGGGTCTAAATTTCTGAAAAGTGCTAGGGCTCTCATTTTGGTATAGTTTTTTCTTTCTATATTTTGAATAATTTTGATAATGCCATTTGGCCAAAAACCACCTGCAACCTTTTTCTGGCATTTTGATCGTAAACCACAATTTCTGGGAAAGAATGTTATGAATGAATGAAGGAGAGAGGCTTTTGGTAACCAGAACCACCAGTACATAGGCCTACAAGAGTGCTCTTATACACCTCTCCTTACCCTAGTTCCCAAGTCCAGCTCTCATCACAAAGGTGAGGATGGCCTTGGGTCATGCTCATCTTATATCCTCAGGTTCAAGAACCCTTGAACCTAGTTTAGTCTGTCTATGATAACCAAGGGTTTCACAGTGACATAAAATGTGCACCGAAGACTCTTCCTCCTCGCCACAGTGTGTATGCCCCATCTTGGCCAGTGATTCTAAAATAAGTTCTCTAGCTTGACAGAGATGTCCAGAGATGCCTCTCCATCTCATAAGATGTTGATTTTGCAACCACACTTGTTTTCCTTATGATGTTACCTGCTGCCAACTCCTCAGCCGGCTCAGGACCCAGAAAATTATTCTTTGACTTTTTTATATTCTCCACCCAACACTCGTAAAGGCTAGTTTTAAGCGCAAAGAGAAAAAATGGAGTCAAGTTGATTGACTCAGTACTTCCCACATATAATAATGATTTCGTTTGATTGCTTTCCCATTGCATAAAGCTATAGTCTGAAATCCCCTTGCAACTAAATCACGCCCACCCTCCCGAAAAAAAAGTCCAACGCAAAAACTCTCGTAAATAGTTTCTTGCGTCTGCCTCCTTAGAAACTAGGACGCCACAGTTTTCATTCTGCATGCTTCAACTGAACGATGCAAAACAATCATGAGCCTCTAAACCATCTAAAAGCGAAGTGTGAGCTGTTTTTATATTTTTAGTCTTTTATTATTGCTGCACCGCCACTGACACGATTTTTCCAAATATACACGTTTTCCATCCTCGCCGCGGTAGTAATACTGTGTCAAAAGTTCGTTAAAATCAATTGAATAATTGCGTTACGCAATATAGAACGATCTAAAACAATACTCGTATGTCTGTATACAGCACAAATTGTAAGTCCCTTGGTTTCTATACTGAGCAAGGCAATGTTCAAATGGACCTAAAAAAGTGTATTATGCCGCTAGGTTTTTCATTCACAGGTCAATGGACAGCCCATTATGAATACAACAAATTTTTTAGTTTTCCAACCCCCCACCCCCCAACCACCCCAAATTCACCCCTACCACAAAAAAGTAGCAAATAATCAGGAACCCCTAAAACGCCGAAAAACAAAGTTTGAGACGTTTTTATTTTTTTTTAATTTTTATTATTGCTGCGCCGCCACTGACACGATTTTTTCAGAACATACGCGTTTTCCATCCTCGCCGTGGTAATAATACTGTGACAAAGTTTCATTAAAATCCATTCCTATTATGTTACTCAATACAGAACGATCTGAAGCAATATTCCTATGTATTTATCAGAAAATTCTAAGTCCCTTGGTTTCTGGAGTAGGTAAGGCAATGTTCGGATGGGCCTAAAAAAGGGTATTATGCCGCTAGGTCTTTCTTTTACAGGTCAATGGATAGCCTATTATGAGTACAACACATTTTTGAGATTTACAACCCCCCACCCCCCAACCACCCCAAGTTCACCCCAACAAAAAAAAAGTAGAAAATGATCAGGAACCCCTCAAACGCCTAAAAACGAAGTTTCAGGCCTATTTAAAATTTTTCGTTTTTTGCTAATTACTCCGCCGCCCATGCACCGATTTTCAAAATTATAGGAACATTACCTACTACGACACCACAGCATATCGCTGCCCAAATTTCATAACAATCCGTCCAGCCGTTACTGAGATTACGTGGCTAGAAAAACGCGTACAGACAGACAGACAGACAGACCGACAGACCGACGGAAATGAGTGACGTGGATTTTCGTTATGTAGACATCATAAAACGTCCAAAAAACGTATTATCTCAAAATCGAAAATTTTCGCGATCACAATACTCCCCTCACCTATCGGTGTGGGAAGTAAAATGAGTGGAGCACCGTTTTTTGCGACGATTATCTCGAAAGGTATTAGTCTGACGAAAAAAAATCCATGAATACAAAATCAACGAGCAGTTTTTTCTCTACAAGTTGCTCAAAAAATGAGATTTTCAGAACAAGTATTAGTGATAATGTGATTTTTTTTATACTTGTGCATTCTGTACTTTAAACCTGTTTCCACAGGATCTTTGAGGTAGAGCTCTGGGCGCGTTTTTACGTGGTTTTTAATATAGGCTTATTCCACTAATAAACTATACCTATTCATGCATTTATACACAAAAAATAGTAAGACACATTTTTATAGCAAATTAAATGGAGAATATTAAAATTCTTATAACAGTTTCTCATAGAAGTTGTGTTTTACAAGAAAACCGTCGAAAAAAAATTTGAGGTCATCATTGGGAGTAGTTTTTTGAGAAAAGGGGCTGAAGCTTCCAGAGAGGTGGGAACTCTTTGGATCTGTATTTGGGTTCCTATTAAGAGTTCATGATCAAAATTTCTAGACTTTATATTTTTTTCTTCTATTCCTTCTTTTTTGAACTGACTTACACTAAATCTGTATTGCAGAACATTTTGTTGTCAGATGCAGCTATTTTTAAAATCGTATTTATTCATCATACTATATTTTGGCCAACAAAATACTGCAATATTATTTTTTTCAGTTTTTTTTACTGTATCCTAAATTTGTTGAATTTTATATTTTTTTGAAAATGTTTATATTGAATTTTTTTTCAGGGGGCCCTTATGCAGCATTTGGTGGAAAAGATGCGTCAAGGGGATTAGCAACATTCTCAGTGTCTGCTGCAGGGGAAGGTTATGATGATTTGAGTGATCTAAGCACAGTTGAAATGGATTCTGTCAGGGAGTGGGAGTCACAGTTCAAAGGTAAGGGTTTTCCTGATAGTTATCAAATAAGTTATTTCACAATGTGGCTATATGGATACAGGATGTTTCATTTAATATGCTTTAAATTGAGTAAAATAATAATAATTATATATTCACACCCTTTCAAAATTATAGTGTCTGTATATTTACAATGTTAATCGCATTGTTGTGTCATTACCCTAATTTCAAAATACCCTGTAGAATAATTCTATCAGCAAATCATGTTCATGAAGCATCCTTTGATAAGAAGCATACCTTCCATATATTTTGTCTTCTGTTCTGTGTCAATGAATAGGTTGATTTTTGCACAAATAAGCCTTTTGTGAGTATGTTGGGTGTTCTCTTCCATTGATTTTTGCACAAATGTGCCTTTTGTCAGTGTGTTGGGTCTTCTCTTCCATTTCATTGGGCAATGGCAATGGTTTTGAAAAAAATAAATTGATATATCGTCAGCATAACTCGCATGGTATGTAACTCCATTTAACAAAATTTTACAGGGGAGTAAGAAAACTGATTTAAACAAAAATAACTAACATGAGTGAAACAAATTTGTTCAAATAACTATTAGTCAACTTGGTTGGTTTCTGACTTAGGCGTTTTTTAGACTGTGGGTAAGATATGTTGCTATTAGATGGCGTAATAATCCATATTTTAGGAAAAATGGAGTTATGCTCTTTGCGACTTACACTGATGACATGCAGTATTTAATGCTTCAAAAATGACTTTTCCTGCTTATCTCATAAGCTTCTGCGACAGAAAATATGGTTTTGAATCAACCAGTATATCACTGATGCAGAGTTACCTGGAAAATAGGTATTAGCATGTCTGTCTGTCTGAACACATTCTGTACAGACACCTCAAGGCTCAGTACTGAGAGCAACATTACTTTCAACCTGCCGTGGGTTTTTAGTACCGGATCTGTTCATAACTCTAGTACTGTAGAATATAGTGAAAAAAGTTGTATAAAAAAGTTGTAGGCAAGGATATGCTCCTTGCTATTTTGTTTTATACAGAGTGATGCACAACTATGCGGTGATGCAAACATACATTTTTTTCAAATGTGACACCCTATATTATTATCTCTTATTTAGATTATATTAATGATCTACGCTCTAACAATATATAGTATTCTAACATTTTACAGGGTATTTGAAAAGTTATGACCATTTTTATATGCAAATCACTGTCAAATGAACATACTGTATATCAAAAAGTAAAGGACATATGTTTATTTCTTTACATGCAAAGATAGAAAATGTCCTTTAGTTTTAATGCCGGCTATAAAAAAAAGCCGACGCTCATATTAATATACAGGGTCAGCTAAAATGCAAAATCTAGATTTTTCTGTTTTATTTTAAATGTAACCAAAATATTGTTATTTTACTAAAAAATTGCCTTCATTGTGGTCTTTCATCTTAGTATAGCATTTCCTATACCTACATTTATCACTTTCTAAGATATTCCGATATCTCTGCAAATTTTAAAATTAACCTTTTATTTGTGTAATGAAATTCATTTAATTTGAGAAAGTACTATGTATTATTCAATGAAAAAATAAAATATAAGGCGATAATAGTATTTTATAAAGTCAAAACCCCGAATTATCTAGATAATATAAGTCAAGTACGCTGAGGAAATAATTTTATACATGCGATACATAATTATCAAGCAGATTTGAGGCAGGCTTTGGAATATTGACTGTCCCATACGAATAAAACAAGTCTCCAATCATTAAAATGCATCAGCTTTAGGCTGCCTCCGCTCTGGATATCGCTGTTGAGGCAAAGTAGGCAATTTCTGAAAGATTCTCGTAATCCCCAAATCATATACCGGGTTATTCACGTTATCCGACTCTGAGCATTATGGCTAGAGTATTTCATGAAAAAGAAAATAATAATTTCGGATGGATAGGGACCCATTAAGGCTACATTTTAAAAATATTTTCATGTTATATATATGTTATCAGTTATATTTTTTTTGAATGGAACACCCTGTTATTATTGCATATTCAAATTCTTGGTCAATCCTTGTGTGACTTTTGTATCACACATGGGCCCTGAAGCAAACCGTTTAGGTGTAACTCATCATTTTAGGTATAAGTAGATGTCAGAAAAAAATGAATGTCACAGATTATAAAATTTAGAAGGCCGTGACTTTGCCTTACTACTAAGCATGAAATGGGTCAGCTTAGGTTAGATGGTCCGATTTAAATTACATTTGTGCTTGGAGAAATCGGTCGATTAATAATTCTGGAAACTTCAATCAGGGATAACTTGATTTTTTCAAATGCGAATGCCTAATTTTTTTATAAAATCGGTGTTTTTAAATTTTCCTACCTATAAGCAACCTAGCAGGCCATAAAATATAAACAAAATGTATGTTCCTTGTTCAGATGAGGGAAAACAAGTAACTTAGAAAAAAGATACAGACGAATTAGAGTAAAGAGACAAGATTATAAAAATTCCTTACAACAAATCAACTCTAATCAGAAACAACGGCGAAAACACATCTAAGGTCAAAGAGAAGCTGGAGTATGACAGAAATAGATATTTCTCACAGCCTACTGGCTACTGCAACGTACTAGAGGTTAAAAATTTACAAATGAATTAAAAACCCTGAAATGAAAGAAAAACTACCAATGATTATTACTCCAGCACGCAATTATCAATCACATATAATGGTGTAAAGAAGTAGTAATTTGCGTCAAAGTAAAGATATCTCCGACTGGAGCCCTTCTATTTTTTTTCAGAATTTATTACTACTAATACCGACAAATCAGGTTTATATTTTCTGTCAGGTAAATAATGTTTTGTAATTTGAAGAAATTTTAATTCATTCTTAATTTTCTGCGTTCTTGCCAATAGGTACTGAAGAATTTTCAAGACTCGAGTCAGAGGCATTGTTACTTTTGAAATGACAGAATTGAATACTTTTTTTACCGTTAAATGTGAAATTTTATTCTGAAGATAATAAACTGCTTACAACATTCGCTTGTAGTTTTCCTTTCATTTCAAAATTTTTAATGGTTTTGGAAATTGACAATCTCTAGTACATTGCAGTAGCTAGTAGGCCGTGAAAAATATCCATTTCTGACATACTCCAGCTTTTCTTTGAGCTTACATATGTTATCGCCGTTGTTTCTGGTTAGAGTTGATTTGTAAGTAATTTTTATAATATCGTCTCTTTAATCTAGTTCGTCTATATTTTTATGCTAAGTTAGTTGTTTTCTTCTATCTTAAC
Source organism: Callosobruchus maculatus (assembly GCA_951848785.1). Lineage (NCBI taxonomy): Eukaryota > Metazoa > Arthropoda > Insecta > Coleoptera > Chrysomelidae > Callosobruchus > Callosobruchus maculatus. The sequence continues at coordinate 5,927,528 of CATOUR010000026.1, read as the reverse complement.
ACGTTTTTGTTTATATTTCACTGCTTGCTAGGTTGCTTATAGGTAGGAAAATTGAAAAATACCGATTTGATTGAAAATTTGAAATTAAATGAAAACTACCTGAGACTGATATCCACAATCTTACATCATTAGAAAGGCTATCAAATTTTACATTTAATCGTATAAGTATAAAAAATTTAGGCATCCCCGTTTGAAAAAATCAAGTTATCTCTGATTGAAGTTTCCTTAATTAATCGACTGATTTCTCCAAGCACAAATGTAATTCAAATTTGATCATCTAACCTAAGCTGAACCATTTCATGCTTAGTAATAAGGCAGTCACGGCCTTCTAAATTTTATAATTTCTGCGACATTCAATTTTTTTCTGCCATCTACCTATACCGAAAATGGTGAGTTACACTGTTGAATTACACCTAAACGGTTCGTTTACACACACACACACACACACACACCCTATCACACATGGTACCTAAAACGGTTCGTTTTAGGTACCATGTGTGATACATAAAGTCACATAAGAATTGACCAAGGAATTTGACCGCACTTTTGTTCCCAGAATCTCCAGGGCTTGGAATAGCATAGCGTAGCAGCGGCGGTACTCTGGTATTTAGGCTTTGCCTTCGCGTTCTACTCAATCATAAAAAAGAGATTTACTTATAAAAAACCATATTATTCTCGAAAGATGTAATCAGAACTACATAATTATAGTGTAAATGCACACTATTCTTCAAGTCAATAAAACCCTACGGTAATCATAATGGAATTACACATATCCATTGCAATTGCAGAAATGCTATTATAACTGTATTATTTGTTTTGTTGTTACAAACTTGTAGGCAGTGAGTGCTGCTACTATAAAAAAACTATCCGTTTGTTTATTTTAAAACATACATCCGAGAGTTCAACGTTAGTAGTATAAGTTGGATGCGAGTGATTTGAATATCAAACCTCATTGGATATTTACATTTTAAATATACGATTTCAAATGTTAAGTTGGTTTTGTAACTTAACCTTTGCTCTACGCACCAATACATGACCTTGAACTTTTTAATGGTGTAGATCTAGACATTACCTGATATCGCTGTTTTTTTTTGTTTTATTTCCTGACGAAGTATATAATGTAGCATGATGAATCTCGAAATTGATAGTTTTAGAAGTGTATATAATAGCATTTAATGATTGGTTAATTAGACAAGACTATGAAAATTATGACTCGAGTCGCAGTCTAGCGTCATAAGATATACCAGTCCGTAACCTGCTCTCATGCTTATATTCAAGTTTTTTTATTTAACTTGCAATGTATGTATGTTCGGGTGATTGAGTTGAAATTTTGTATACACGTTTAGTTTGGATGACTAGAAACGATAAGATGTGTGACGCCATTTTAAATCCAATATGGCGGACTATACAAGATGGCGGAATAGTTATTTTTTATGTACTTCTGCAATATGGGTATCAAATGAAAGGGCTTGTTGAGAGTAACTGGAAAAATAATGTGACGTTACGAGGGTTGCTCTACATATATCTCCGTCAATTCACCAGTACGCAGACAGCTGTTTCACGCTTATTAGCGATCATCAGTGCGCCATAGGTCGATTGACGGAAATAGAGAGCATCAGATTTTTCATGTCTACCAGACATGTGAAGCATGTGAGAGCAGGCGACAGAAAGGTTCTGCCGGTGCGCCATCTGGTACCCAAAGGTAACGGAAATCAAAGAAAATCGCTGCTAAACAACAGCGGACTTCTTGGTGCGCACTGATGATCGCTAATAAGCGTGAAACAGCTGTGTGCGTACTGGTGGATTGACGGAGATATAGAGCAACCCTCGTATATCGACTTTCATATGCAGCAGCATATAAAAACCGCGCTCTCTGGTGGCCAAGCGGACGCGCCGTGACGTTCCACCAAGAAGTCTGCTGCTGTTTAGCAGCGATTTTCTTTGGTTTGCCGTTACCTTCGGGTACCAGATGACGCACCGGCAGAACCTTTCTGTCGCCTGCTCTCATAATGTGACTTTATTTATTCTAAATCCAATATGGCGGACCATCCAAGATGGCGAAAAGAAATGAAAGAGTTTGCAGATAATAATTATAAAAATATTGTGACATCATTCTTAATCCAATATGTCGGACTTTCGTTTTTTTAAATAAAGCTTTTATTTAGATGCTCTAAAGTGGGTGACACGTACGAATTTTAAGTACGCTGTTTTTAAGTTTGCGAACTTACTCGGCTCGACGTCGGTGACACACGTGAAGCTGAAATCACTCATTTTGATAATTTTCCTAAGTCAACACAACTTTTAACAAACGCCAAACGCAACAAGCGTTACGCACCGATGGACTGCCGAAACACACGTACGAGCCAAGACAAGCTACGAGCAAGATTTCAAACCACTTGGATCGCCGACGATTTGCACGATGGTTTTAAAGTACGCTTACTTACGGTGACACACAGGCGAAAAAGGTCATTGAGCCATAAGTACGTTTACTTGCTCATCCGTGTATCACCCCTTTAAAAACTGTAAAAAGAAGGAAATAAAATGTTCCTTCAAAATTTGAACTATCAACGTAAAGCCTCGCTATACACAATTTATATGATCATAAGAGCTTGTCGCGAGTTTTGCATAAGTACTTATTGGTATTTAATTAAACTGAAATTAAAAAAAATAAACTTAGCAGATTACGCTAGTCAATTAGATAGGTACTAGTTTATTTACACAACTAAATCGCGCGACAAGCTTTTATAGTGATAGAAATTGTGTATAATGAGACTTATAAATTGATAGTTGAAATTCTTAAGAAAAAATGATTGTCTTCTTTTTAGAGCATTTAAATAAAAGCTTTAAAAAAGGCTTTTTGCTTTTAATTTTTGTTCAATATTAGGCCATACTTAATTGGTTAGTCTAATAGAACTTTAGTAGATCTAAATAACTAGGAAATGAAAAGCTCAGGGGTAATAACATTAAGCATATGGAAGCTGTCAAATTGTCTTTTTTTTGTTCTGTGAGCTGTCAGTTTTAAACAATCAAGACGTTAAAAGGCAATGCTGTAAACTTGGCGAGTCAAGTATACGTAGATCGCACGGCAAACGAAAGTCCAATGTATGTCTGGCTTAATAGTATAATTTCAAGTTGACAACTGCTTCTGTTATTTTTTTGCGAAATTTCAAAATTAGATCTTCTTTATCAAAATATATTTAACGCGTAAAAATGTTCGTGCTATGATATTTCACGATTTTAAAAAAGGTCCCTTTGAGATAATTCGATCTACATTTTGTAATGAAGCCCCATGTTTGAGTACTGTGCATGGCTGGTATAATGAATTCAAATTTGAGAGAACACAGATCATTGTGGATGATAACCGTGTCGTACTATAGGGACTGAAATGACTGCAATTCAAAAGATATTATTGAGGAAAGTTGTTGTTGGGTTCCCCATGACTTCTCAGGCCTAAAAACATCTCGTTGAATGGTGCCTCGACGGTCCGGATAGTGCCCACGAAATACCAGTGTGGTAGATCTAAGGGGGTGTGATGGTGTATGATATTATAACTGGTGATCAAACATGGATATATGCATTTGAACCTTAATATGAGTACGTATTTCTCCGTAGTTCCGCCGTCATGTTGACTATGACATTAATCTCCATTTAGGTCGGGTTTCAGTGTAATTTTTGGAATTCCCTGATATTGCGGTTCAAACGACAAACAAGCTTGGGAATCAGTTGTTGCTGAATTCAGGCTTTAACCTCTTGTTAAATATCCTGGCTTAGGTTAGGTTATGTTAATAGTCAGTGGGCGATTATATCTCCTTCCACTGTGGCCCTACTGTAGCTTACACGTATTTAGTCCACTGTACAATCCACACCTTTTGAGGGAGGTCGTGTTGAGTGAAATTTCTTGAAGTCAGTAGGTTCCAGATGGGTGAATCCGAAAGTCTGAAACCTAGCTCTTTCTAGTTCTGGACAGAAGCACAATATGTGCTCCGCTGTTTCGTCCTCCACATAGCAGAAACGGCAGTCCGATGTTTGTTCCAGACCTATTTTCCGAAAGTGATTTTTTAGATAATGTCCTGTGAACAGACTGACCAAAAAATGCCTTTGAGTGCGGTAGCCCTCTTGTATCTCGCCAGTGCAAGAGTGCTTTCCTCACTGCCCATTCTGAGGTGGTTTTCCTGGCAGTGCTTTTTGCAGTGTCCGCAAGTCGTTCTGGTCCTATCAACGCAGATTTAGTTCCTACTCCTGCGAGTGTATTGGCCAATTCATTGCCTTCCACTCCGCTATGACCTGGAACCCAAACCAAAGTTACTTGTTCAAAGTTCATTGATGTATACAGTTCCATACGAATCTTGAGTCAACCCGTTTGGAGCTCAGTGCTTTCCGAGTAGACTGGCTGTCTGAAAAGATTTTTATAGATTTGTTTGTCAGGGGTCGTTTGTCCAGCTCCCAACTCTATGGCTATCATTTCTGCATGGAATGTTGTGGCATACCTCCCAAGGTTTACTGAAATTTCAACTAGATTTGAGCTCAGCTACTCCCACTCCTGCGCCCAGTTCTGACCTGGAGCCGTCTGTGAACAACGCAAGATCGGAGGGTAATATTAAACTGTCACTCCTATTTCATTCGCGTCTTCCTGGGAAAAGGACGTTGCAGGATCTATCCGTATGCGCTTGGGGAACCATAGTGTCCGAGACCATTACGAGTATATGGTTCATAATTTCACTCATAATGCCCGATGTGACCAGTCTTTTCCTCCTATCTGCCAGTTAATAGCAGTCTGTAGGCGATTATTCTAGCAGCTTTCTCTACCTCAATGTGTGGCGTGGTTAAGTATAGGGGGGTCTCCATAGCCAGTGTTGGTTTAGTAGATATAGCCAAACATGCGATGCGTTGCACAGCCGCCAGCTTGATTTTGCCTGTCGCAAACATGTCTGCAACCAGACAACAGCACTATATACTACCATTGGTTTTACAACCGTCTGATATATCCAGTATATGAGTTTAGGACTAACGCTTCAAGATTTGCCCCATATCCTCCTGAGCGTCAAGAGACATAGTCAGGGCTTGTTAATTGTTATCCAAATTGGAGTTGAAGGTGAGTCTTTTGTCCAGTATACTTCACCTCCTCCGCAAATTGGATTGACTCTCCCACTATGCTAGATAGGCGGAGCTTGTCTGGTTTCCATCTTCTGGTAAACGTAACAACGGTTTTGCGGGGTTTTACAGACATCTGTTCCCTCCTGCACCAGCTGTCGATTGTTTTCAAAGCTTGTTGAAGTATGTCAGAGATAGTCTCTTCATACTTTCTTCTGACTAGGATAACTAGATCATCCGCGTAGCAATGAACACCTAACGCCTGCATAGATAGTCAAATCGTAAAAAGAGGCTTTTGACAGAAAAATGTCGGAAAGAAATGAAATTTGGTGGGATAGTAGACATTGGTCCCCTGAATCGCCACCTAAGTTTGTCATCTCGGGGGTTTGCCGCTCAAGGGGGGGGGGGGTGAAAACTCTGCTTCGCGACGATTTTTGAAAAATGGCACCGTTTTGATAAGTGATATCGAAAAAAACTTCAAATTATTTATGGAGAGAACAAAATTCTGCATAATTATGGTCTTTACATTTTTCGTGTGCGACTAATAGTTTCCGTCCTAAACTGCGTCAAAGTCAGCGGTTGGTTTGTGGTTGTGTTTTTGTCTCCCTAAAACAGTGATATCTTCGTATTTTTTTATTATCTGTCGCTGCCTAAACTATCTTATTTGTGCATGCTTTTAGTGATAATGATACTACCCCGGCATTGTTTAATTAAGATAAGGCTCAATTTGCGACACATCTAGGGGTTGCCGCTCGGTGGAGGGGTTAAAACTGTTTTGTGACGCTTTTTGACAAATAGTGCCGTTGAAGTAAGTGCTGTCGAAAAAAAGTTCAAATGTTATATGGAGACAACAAAATTCTTCACAATTTTGGTCTTTACATTTTTCGTGTGCGACCAATAATTTCCATTCTACAGTGCCCCAAATGTAGGGAGAATTTTATCGCGTATTAAGTCGAAGAACGCTATCAAAAAGTGCTGTAATACTTTTTCTCCTGAGAGAATAACATTTCTGATACTATTATCTTCAATTGTTCAAATTTTTTTTCAAACACATTTGGGCTTAAAAAATTACGATATTTAGCACGACATCGCTACCTACTACCGATATTAGTCAATCATTGTCTTAAAAAAGGCTTTTAAGCGCAAAAGGTCGGAAAGAAATGAAATTGGGTGGAATAGACCTTGGTCCCCTGAATGTTCACCTAAGTTTGCGACCTCGGGGGGTTGCCGCTCGAGTGGTGGGGGGTGAAAACTCTGCTTCGCAATCGGTAGTAGGTAGCGATGTCGTCCTAAATATCGTATTTTTTTTAAGCTCAACTGTATTATGTAAAAAATTGAAGATAATAGTGATATGAGGAATGTTAATCTCTTAGGAGAAAAAGTGTTACAGAACTTTTTGAGAGCGTTCTTCGACTTAATACGCAATAAAATTCTGATTTCAGTTACAACCATAAACCAAGCCCTAACTTTTGGGCACTGTAGAATGGAAACTATTGATGGCTCATGAAAAATGTACAGACCAAAATTGTGAATAATTTTGTTATGTACATTTGTTAATATCTTTTGAACTTTTTTTCGATAGCACCACAACGGCACTATTTGTCAAAAAGCGTCACAAAACAGTTTTCACCCCCCCCCCCCCCCCCATCCACGAGCGGCAACCCCCAGATGTCGCAAATTGAATCTTATCTTGATTAAACAATGCCGGGGTAGTATCAATTCCACTAAAAGTATGCACAAATATGATATTTTTCGCAACAGCACATATCGATCGTAGGTAGGGGTGCGTTTCTAAATGCCGTAATTTTTTTTAAACCAAATGCGTGAGTTTAGAGGCAGCTGCAGATCATAAAAAATAAGAACATATAATTCTCTTAGGGCCGCTTTCTCAGTGTCCAGTTAAAGTGTCGGATAGGTATCTGCCAGATAGCGTTGCTATGGATACAACTGTCAGATAAGATTTACGTGACTTCGTAAGTTTAGCCTTCAATTGTTTAAACAATTTATCTAACAGTTGCTGTTATCTTGCAGATAAATATTTAACTGGACATTGAGAAACCGGTCTTTAGGGAAACAAAAATGTTACACGATAAAGTTTTTCGCCTTAATCCGCCCTTAAATTCTGATTTTAGTGAAAATCACAAACCAACCCCTAACTTTGACGCAGTGTAGGACGGAGACTGTTGGTTGCACACGAAAAATGTAACGACCAAAATTATGCAGAATTTTGTTCCATAAATCATTTGAAGATTTTTTCGATATCCAAAACGGCGCTATTTCTCGAAAATCGTCGCGAAGCAGTTTTCACCCCCCACCCCTCGAGCGGCAACCGCTCGAGGTGGCAAACTTAAGTGGAGATTCAGGGGACAAATGTCTACCATTCCACCAAATGACATAGAGTCTTTTTGCAGTATCCTTTATCTATGCATATTCTCCCGCATTTCAAAATTGCAGCTATTCCTACCTGGGAAACGGTAGCCAGTTTACCTAGGTGGATGCTTACGTTCCGCCCACCACCTTATATGCCTCCTCCTGTATCTGGTGAATTCTTGGAGTCATCAGTGTTCCGACATGTATCGAGGTTCTCCTAGAGCCCATTCGATCTGATACTTAGGTTGACTTTATACAGGATCTCTGTATCCACAGCTCTTGACATTCGGTCGGGAGGCATCTCAAGTATGTTGCACCGCGGATTGTCAAGTATATGCTGTGTTTCATGGCAGGGTGGTGAAACCAGTTGCCATGGCACTGCATTCTATATGCAGTCATTTTTGCCTCTCCCTCTATGTAAATATCAAGAGGTGGGATATTCAGCAGTATCTCCAATGTTGCTGTTGGTGTACCCTTCATGGCGCCCACTATGCTCATACACGAAGCTCGCTGCACTTTTGTGAGCGCTATGGATGCTGCAGCCGGATTCTGTGTGGTATAGTATTCTACACATCGAATTCTACAATAGAAATCTACTTTCGAAGTCGAGAGTGGGTGTTTTAAGCCGATTCTGTGTCACTGTCGAGTAGTGTCGACAGGACATCGACTTTTCTTCGGCAAGTATCGGACATTTACGAGTCATGGTGGAACTACTAGCGACTGGACAGTGGCGTAGCGTCCATTGATGCAAGTGATGCGTCGCATCCCTTCAAAGGAATGTAATAAGTTTTTATTTAAGTGAGGTACCATCAAGATCTCTTATATTAAATAAAAATTATGAAAATATTTATTCAAATAATTAAATTCAATTTCAGTTATTGAATGTATGTATTGGTCGAGCTTTATAGATAACGGCTATGCAAAACCCTAAAAATAAAAATAAGTTGACAGCACGATGACACGAGTAATGCGACTGTCCTGGTCACATCTTGAACGCCACCGAACGCGATCCGAGGCCCACGAATTATATATAGGCATTTGATTACGTCTCCGTTGTGTTTAGTTCGCTGTTTTACGTCGGCAGGTGATGCGGTTTCCTAAACGCATCTCGTTCATGGTCAAAATAAAATCTCGTTGCGCGTCACGATGAACGATTCTGCATGCGACTAAAAGAATGGATCTTAATTTTAACAACTAACAGATACGTAACTACATTTATTTCTTCTTTTAAATTGATTTGAGTATGATTATTTTTTTAACCTGTTACATGTTTACACTGTTTATTTTATTCTTGAAACTTCAAAATTAAAGAAAGAAAAAATGTTCATTGTATTGGTTAAATGCTAATTGCAGTTACTTGTTACATCTCCTTCTATTGACGCCACGCTATGCCGCTGTGACTGGATTTGCGTTTCGTCAAATGAACCTAACCGCTTGTCGTTTGTCATCAACCATAAAACAGTCGTTTATGCTTTTGTCTTGTGTGTTGTGCTTTGGCTTTATTTCGTTGTTTACCTTTACAGTATTAGAAAAACAGCTTTGATGAAGATGGATCAGGTTATAAAATGGCCGTTTTTAGAACTTGAAAAATTTATTTATTACTAATATAATTGCAAAGAAACGGCTAAAATTATTAATAAATCGCAATTTTACAGTAATATTTTGACAACAATGAATTTGGACTGATATGGCATTAAAAGTGGGGTGTCGGTGTGGGGTATGGAATATGAGATCAAAATTTCGGTACGATTCATCAAAAGGTTTGGACAATATTGAATTTGTTTATCCCACGCATATTTATTTTACAATACTATACAGAGTATCAAAGACTCAAACTCTACACCTGATTAAAAAAATGGTTAAAGAATAATTTTAAATATTGCAAAATCATCTAACAATAAGGCCCTAATTTTGTGCTCTTATTCGCTCACTTGTTTCGATAATGATCAATTGGAACATATATATATTTTTTTTTATATAAAATGATGTCAGATTGTTGGGTAAACGAGTCTTACGAGAAAATCCTCATTTCCCCTGCAGTGTAATCTTTTTAGGCCGCCGCCGACCCTATTTGAATTTGACGTCGCGCCATCACCGATCCTTTTACGTGCCATCAGCGCCGGCGCCGGCGCGCATAAATATCAACTGCCAACAATGTCATTCTGAATAGAAAAGCCGATAGAGACGAAGCGAGAGCTCATGTCGCGTCTTGTCGATGTCGATGACACTCAGACGTAGACTATAGTCGATATGTAGAATACTATACCACACAGAATCCGGCTGCTGTGCTTTGATGAACCTTTGGCCACTATACAATAGCGCTGTACACCATCGTCGGTCTGATTACTCTGGTGTACAGCCAGTTTACCATCCTGCGGATTAAACCCCAGGTACAACCGGTCGCTTGTCTCATCATCATCTGAGATCGGCTCGTGATGTTTTGCAACCACTATACTTCAAAAATAGTGAGGGCTAGCCACAATACCCTAAAGACACTGGCGAAGACCAACAAGGTAATATTATCTTATGTGCCTACTCACATAGGAGTGGGCGGTAATGAGAGGACCGACATGTGTGCCAAGGAAGGCGCTGAACTCCCTCTCGATCAGGCCAGAACCAACATATCATACAACTTGGTTCGGACAGCTGTTACCAGTTGGGTGTCAAATGAGCACCAGAAGCGCTGGCGCTGGGACAGAATGGTGGGGATTGTTCAGTCGAGGATGCTGAGGGGACCCTCGTGTTCCAATACCGCAGGCGCTCTCAGACTGAGCAGGAAGGAACTACGAAAGGTGGTTGGATTTATAATTGGTCATTGGACGTTCAGTGCACACCTGCAAAATCTGGGTATTGAAGTGGCAAACCCATTATGCCCGAAGTGCGGTGAGGGAGAGGAAACAGCTAGGCACGTTATCTTCGACTGTCCTGTCCTGAGTAAAAGCAGGAAGTCCTATCTGAATGTAGGCCAGAAGGAAAGGCAGAAGAGCATAGTCCAATGCATCTCAAAGTTCGCAAAAAACTTAGGATGGGACTCTGTTTGATCCCCATGTCTGGGGGTGCACAATAAGCCTTAAGGCTGCGCCGCAATTATTAGGGCAACTGAACCCTAACCCCCTTACTACGAAAAAAAAAATCGCACCAAATTTCATTTTTTTCCGACTTTTTGCTGTCAAAAAACCCCTACCGCCTGGACTAAGAGAGCTGTTTTACCCCTTAAAAGACTCGTTACTGGTTGGAGAAACTTAAATATTGCCTGGAAAGATGATCGCTCCAAGCTGCGATTAATTGCATGATTTTCTTTCTGAATTTAATGCCGTTATATTTCAATATATAAGATAGTTTTTTAAATAACGATTTCAATAAACTCTTGCCGATTGGTCCTCAACACAAGTTCTAAATATAATATACAATTTTAGGTCAGTACGTTATGCAATTTTCAATTGCAATTGATAATTTAAACTTCAAGGTATATGAGTGGTGTTTACATTTGTGTTCAGCTATTTACAAGCAAACGGTTAGTATATCAGTAATTCCAATGCTTCGGATAATGTTTGAACTTTGCTCTTTTATTATTTGTTGCCAATTTTAATGGTTACAAACAATCATTAAAAATATATTGCGCCAGTGGGTTTCATTCGTCAAAAAATGTTTCAACTTCATTTACGATTTAGATCTCACAATTCATATCAAGAGAATTGTTCGACTAATAGTGAGAATGTTTTTTGAATTCGTATTTCAAGTTTAATAGCTGTTATTTTTAGATATTAGGTATGCAAGTAGTGATGCATGCAATGTTTACAATACAGGGTTCTCTCGATAAATAACTGGAATTTCTCTCGGTTTTGTTCTAATGCACGCGCCTTCAAGAATATGCATTGTGTGATTTCATAGTGGAAACGATCATATTTCTTTGATTAATTTATGATTGAAAACAAATATGCGAGTCGCAATATGGCTGCGTCATATCACCTAATTTTCAAAAACTTAAAGTAATTTCTTCTTTATTGCAAGCAACGCTATCACATTTGCATAAGTCTGAAATTGTTGTGATTTGGAATAGTTCATTTAAAAGTATTTTAGCAATGGATGGATGGGTGGAATATAGATATAAAAAAGCGCTTGACCCAGACTGGAGGAGCCCCGAACATGCCGCAAATTGGCATAATTTATTTGGTATATAACCTTCATCTCAAAAACTGTATATACGAGATTTCATTTTATAATAAATATGCTTTGAAAAATGAAAGAATTTACTTGAGTAAATTCAAACGGCGCTCTCACTATGGAATTTGTTGGCATAAACATTTTAAGTTTTTTTAAACCGGAAACGATATTGACAAAACCGATTTTTCCAGGACTAGTTTTTTCATACTGATGCCGAATCTGTATTTAGTTTTTCTCTAGCATCTGTAGTTTTGGCTATCTTTTGTATACGGACGGAGAGACAGAGGCTCTGCATAAGCTCTCTTACGGTGTACAGTGAGAGCTAAAGCTAACTTTTTCATTTTTCAGTGCTATAAAAGAATGTTTTTTAGTTTTTTGTTCTATATTTATGTTTCACTTTTTAGTTCAGGATGAGACAAACTTTTTAGAGTATTGTCAAACTGTGCAAAATTCAAATTAAATCTGTTAATTTACATCATTACTCTGCCTTGACAAGGATCATCAATATTGACGATAAATTGATGTATCTCATTCACCATTTCTCAAAAAGTGGTGGTGGTGGTGGTGATGATGATGATGATGAAATGGCACCTCCACCGTTATCTCGAATTTTCAATTGTACAGTTCGCCCTTAAATTATTCAATTCTGGCGATCCTGATCAGGATAATTTGACAAATTTATTTTGTATTGTCACCGGTTTTTGATAAGTGTACAAATTTTGAATTATATCTATTCGTTTGAATTGAGTTGAGTTCAAAGGAGTCAGTAACAGACATACATACATACAGGTAAAGCTAATAAAAGCGCGTTCAATAGCCATGCCATTCCTCAGTTGTGAGTTGTGATGTCCTTAAATGGTTTCATATTTCCAATAATCTTACGAAATTCGACAAAACCCATACGCCTCTATAAATAACAATTTCTAAGAAATTTTCTTGTGGTATGGGATAACACAGGTTTTAAAAGACAGTTGTTGTGCGAATCAGTGGTTGAGCTGACGCAGCAATGCCAATGTAGTCAGTCAAACAGGATTTGGTCTGCCGCAGAAGTTCATATTTTTAAAGCTTGCACAACGTCATGCGACTTTGTAATGGGTAGTGCATGTTTGGAGATGGTAGCAGGAAGCAGAATTCTTTATTAAATGTCATAAAAGCTGGGAGATCATTAACTATTGGATCATAGACAAGAAAACTGATTTAAAATATTATAGGACAGATAGACAAGGCAGCAGTGTAAGTCAACAATTATATACTACTCTCAAGTGAAATCCGAATACCTAGAAAAAAGGCATATTCGCATTAATAATGTTGTACGGCTTGGTAGTGCCCTCTCTGTATAGTACACATCTAACACTTGTTGTTCGCTCAGAGGTTCAGTTCAGACGCAGATGGTATCTACTGGTTCATCCACCTTTAGGGGCAATTTCTCACCCCAAGGACAAGAAGGTGACCTGACTCTTCTCAACTCGTCCACTCGAAGCTGTTGGTTGAGAAGAGGTTACTGCTTATATCGACAGTAGTTCGGTGTTCCTTTCAGTCGCCTTTTACGACACGCAGGATATACGATGGGAGATATTCTAACCCGCCCCCACACGGGCTGTACCTACAGGCACCTCCAAAAAACTTGACCCAATGTAGGCCCAAGTATGAGAAAAAGACAAATCTTGAACGGGGTTATCCACTCAATTATGCTATATGGAGCTCCAGTATGGTATAAGCCCATGGAGAGGAAAAAGCAGTGCGTATCGTACTGTCTCTACCAAGGCGCTGCAGGTTATGACAGCGATACCGCCACTGCATCTGTTGACCAAGGAGAGAAGATATATGTATATCGCGGAAGGTGCTCTGCCAGAGCGGTGGAGGACCACCAGGCAGAGGCGCAGTGGACTAAGCCTGATTCCAAACATACGAGAGTGGGCAGAGTGTAAACACAGGAAACCTGCTATTACCTAACACAGGTTTTGTCAGGCCACGGTCTCTTTCTGGTATATAGGAACAAAAAGGGTGAGCAACGAACGATCGTTGTCAACATTGAGGCCAGACCAACACAGTCGAACTCACCCTGTTGGAGTGCGACAGATGGTCCTATTACAAGCAAGAAGCGAGAGCGAACGTGCATGAGGACCTGAGTCCAGAGAATATGGTGCTTATAATGATATCGAACGAGCAACGCTGGAAGATAGTATATAAGATGGTTCAAGGCGTTCTAAAATTAAAGGAAGCAGAGGAACGTAGGACATGTATCAAGAAGAAGGAGAAGAAAAACATACTTATCTCGTCTTACACTGCGAAGAATGTCGTTCACGAAGATGCCCGGTGCTGATGGAGATTGGGCAGAGGTAAGAAAGGAGGGAACGAGTGTTAGTCGGTCGGGCCGTAGTGACATGTCGGATGGACGCGTTTGCGATTTCCTAAACCCTCTATAATAGAAAAAAATCATTTTCACTCCACTGCTATTTTAACCCTTTATTAAATGTCATAGAAGCTGGGAGATCATTAACTATTGAATCATAGACAAGAAAACTGATTCAAAATATTATAGGACAGATAGACAAGGCAGCAGTGTAAGTCAACAATTATATACTACTCTCAAGTGAAATATCCGAATACCTAGAAAAAAGGCATATTCGCATTAATAATGTTGCACGGCTTGGTAGTACCCTCTCTGTATAGTATACATCTAACACTTGTTGTTCGTTCAGAGGTTCAGTTCAGACGCTGGCGCTGTTCACCTACAGGCACCTCCAAAGAACTTGACACGTGTAAAAACAAAGCATGACTGTTTTTAGATCCAAAAACTATTATATCTGCTGCAAATGTGGCGAGGGGCTAGTTGGTTCTATAAAGTTGCTGCCTAGAAGACGACAGCCCCAGTTTACGCAGTTAAACTGCTTTGAAGAGGTCGAATTGTAGTCCAACGAGAACGTGGTGCTTCTTTCAGAGCAGTTGCCGTAAACATGGGACGTAGCGTGCCTACAGTTGTAGCGGCATGGCGCGCATGGATCGAAGAAGGACGAATGCAGAGAGCTAGAGGTTCTCTAGCACGTATGAGAACTACAGACCGGCAAGATCGTCATCTTCGACTGCTGGCGCTTCGAGACAGAATGCCATCCACTCGAGCTGTTGCTGACGCTTAGTATGGAGGCCTCTTCGAACATGCATAGTTTACCACAAGTTGCGTGAAATGGGCTTCAGATCATATCGTTCGCATCTAGTGCTCGCATCACTGCAAATCATCATCACCAACGGTTAGATCGGTACCAAGAACACCGACAATGGCATGCTGAGTAGGATCAAACGGGATTATTCGACGAGTCCAGGTTTTCTCTGGGGGCCCACGAAACACACGACGGACGCCAACGCGTTAGACGATGACGGGGTGAACGACGTGATCTCCAGTTTGCTGATGAGCGCTATTTACACCGTCCTATTGGTTTGACGGTTTGGGGTGACATTGCATTTAACAGCAAGTCACCTTTAGTTGTGATTCGTGGTACAATGACGGCACAACCGTATGTTAGTGAAGTCTTAGAACCAGTTGCCGATCCATATGTTCAAGCCCTCGAAGAAGGTTTTATTCCAGCAGAATAACCCATGTCATCATATTTGTCGATGAAGCTACAGGAAGCAGAGGTCAGGGTGCTTCCCTGGCCTCCACAATCATCCGATTTATCGCCAATTGAAATAGCATGGGATTGAATGGGTCACTACATTTGCGATTTATCTAACACTCCGACCACGCTGGACAAACTGGAACATGCTGTGAAGGAAGTTTGAGAGGCTGTACCTCTAGAGTTTGTTAATAACCAGATTATGAGCATGTCGCGTAGGCTAGGGGAGTGCATTTTTGTAAACTAATTATGGCAAATGGGTTCATTTATTATTATATTTAGTCCTCACGCATTCTTCTCTTTCTCATTGTTCGGATTTCACTACGAGTAGTATATATCACAGTACCTTACACGACACGGTTGATTTGGAACCGCCTAAGACAAATATGGACAAGACTGTCTGAACTTTTCAATTCATCACTTTCATATTTGGGGTGAAGGCTGCCAAATAACAGCAAAAAAATAACAGGCTCACGTACAACTTAAACGTCGAAAGGAAGGTCGAGGTAGTGCGGGAACTTTTCCCAGTCCGGCAAGATATCTGGCAACGAGACATCGAGAATGTGAAACCGTTCACAATCGACAAGCTACGCGCAGCGGGAGAAAATTTTAAGACCAGGAAAGCACCAGGTCCAGATAGAGTTTTCCCAGAGATCATCAAAGAACTGATTGCCACAGCACCGAGCCTACTACTAGGGTTACTGAACCGTCTCTTGAAAACACAAACTTTCCCGACCATCTGGGTAAAGGCTAGAGTAGTGCTGATCGCTAAGGGGGGTAAACCCGCGGAGCTTCCTTCGTCTTACCCACCCATTCGGCGGCACTCGAAGAAAAGGGAGGCTTGTCGCCAAACCCCTATTTGGCTTTCGCAGTCAACGAACAACGCATTGGAAGTAGTTCTATGTTCCGTAGAAGAAGCCTCCAATAAATGGAGGCCACTGGTGATACTTGACGTGCAAAATGCATTTAAATAATGGAAGAGTGGAACAAACGTGGCATACCGTGGTATTTACGGAATCTGATCGGTAGATATTTTAGTGACAGAGCTATAAAAATATCAAACGTAGAGCGGGAGATGTCTTTCCACAGGGATCGGCGTTGGGACCTCTTCTCTGGAATGTCCTGTATGGTGAGGTTTTAAGGATAGCTTTTCCTCGAAACACAAAGACTGTGACATTCGCAGATGACCTTGTTCTGGTAGCCTCCACCAAACACGAGAAAACTTTGGTGCAAACGACAAACAAAGAGCTGAGAAGGCTTGATGAGTGGATGTCCAAGCACCAACTTCAACTGACACCAAGCAAAACTGAAGCAGTCATTGTCTGGGGTTCTAGGATCTCTAGAAACGGTTTGCTTCCGTCTTAGAGTGGTGCAAATAGTACCCAGCAAATTGATAGAGTACTTGGGGATTACCGTAGACAACAAGCGATGTTTTAACGAACATACAAAGAGAACTGCGGTGAAAGCAGAAATAAAGAAGGGAATGCCAAACGTAGACGGCCCAAGTATGAGAAGAAGACAGATCTTGAACGGAGTTATCCATTCAGTTATGCTATACGGAGCTCCAGTATGGTATAAAGCGATGGAGAGGAAAAAGCTCCAACAAACCGTAGACGGGGTGCAAAGGAAGTCGCTGCTGAGGGTGGCCAGGTCGTATCGTACTGTCTCTACCAAGGCGCTGCAGGTTATGACAGCGATACCGCCACTGCATCTGTTGACCAAGGAGAGGAGATACATGTATATCGCGGAAGGTGCTCTGCCAGAGCGGCGGAGGACCGCCAGGCAGCAAACAATGTACGAGTGGCAGGGGAAGTGGCGCAGTGGACTAAGCGCCTGATTCCAAATATACGAGAGTGGGTAGAGTGTAAGCACAGGGCAACTTGCTATTACCTAACACAGGCGTTGTCAGGCCACGGTCCCTTTCGAGTATACAGGAACAAAATAGGGTGACCGATAGACGATCGTTATCGACATTGCGGCCAGACCGACACAGTCGAGCACACCCTTTTTGTGTGCGACAGATGGTCCTATTAGAAGCAGGAAGTGAGAGCGAACCTTCCTGAGGACCTGACTCCAGAGAATATGGTGCGTATAATCATATCGAACGAACAACACTGGAAGATAGATAGATAGATTGTTCAAGGCATTTTAAGAACGAAAGAAACAGTGGAACGTAGGGACATGTAGCAAGAAGAACGAGAAGAAAAGTATACTTAACTCATCTTGCACTGCGAAGAATATCGTTCACGATGATGCCCGGTGCTGATGGAGATTCAGCAGAGGTAAGAAAATAGGCAACGGGTTTTAGCCGGTAGGGTCGTGGCGACATGTCGGATGGACGCGTTTGCGTCCGTTGGACATGACATCATAGGACTCAACAAGTTGGGTCAACGTCGGGCGGGCAAATGTGCCAGTACTTCTGTCCATGCGATCGAGCCGATTTCCTAAACCCTCTATAGTAGGAAAAATCACTATCACTCCACTGCTATTTTAACCCTTTAACCCTCTTTTCGAAATATTACTCCATGTAAATCGTCATTGTGTCTACTTAGATGGAGTTTTTTTTTTAATTATGTCATACTTTTCTCCACAGAGGTAATTAAAAAAAATTAGGATAGGTAAGATGTCAACGATGAACTGCTTGAAATATCGACTTTTGTAATGTACTGATAACAGTTGTTGTTATCCTTTCGTGTAAGGGGTATTTTTCGGGTATATTCGGGCATCAGGTATACTAAGCGCGTGTTTGTTGTAACTTTTGAAATTACTGCTTTCATCAAAAAGTTACGAAAATACAGTCGTATAAAACATGTAAATACGTGTGTATCTGTAGTTTCATCTATTTACACAACCACTCTGTTGCACCAAGATAACGAATCGTGAAATGTGCTAGGTGTTGCCATATGTCACCTTGACGCTATTCAATTTATTTTTTAATTCCACAAGCTGATTCACTGACTGCGTCACTGAGAGCAATCGTATAAATTACGTACACCGCTCATCAAAAGTTAAACAAAATGTGAAATTTTCGGAACCACATCCATCTAATTCGAAATTATGTTGGCTTTACATATAATCGTCGCAGCGTGTATTGCAATTTTTTATGATATATTTAATAGTTCTAATCTGATTTAATTCTCGTAAACAATCGTAGATCTCTACATTCTACATGGCCAAGTGCATTATTAGTCACTTAACTTACGAGTGAGTACTGGTAACGGTGTTAGTTTGTCAATTAAACAATGTTGCCAAGTTTCATGTTTTGTAGCAAAAAGACCGTGACCGAAAGTACTTGTATCTCTGACCATACACGATTTTACTTCCTGTTGCCACAACATGGAGGAGGAATATTTTTAGATGTATAGATTTTGAAAATTCAATTACGGCAAGATCTGAGTCATAGTAGGTAGTGTTGAGCCGATTGACGTTCAGATTCAAGTTGGCTATATCCATTTTTCTGCAGCAGTTATACTATAGTAGGCTCACTGGATCTACCGTAATCGTATTTCTTGAGTGTTTGTTGGCCCTATTACACAATGTTGTTTTTGGGAGATTATGGGGAACACAAGCAGAACAAACTTTCCTGCCTCCGAGACGGCCATCTAAGTTCTTTTGAATTTCAGTCACTCCAATCCAAAAAAATACTCTGGATAGTTCTGTAGGTGACTCGGTTACGATTCTCAATTATCTGACTAACAGCGGCACATTTTCGTCAAAAAATGCATAAACTGGCTTTGCTTCTCGAAGTTCATCACTGACAGAATCATGGGTTCGACTTTTCTAGCTAATTTTGAAATTTCGCAAAAATTAACAGGAGCAGCAGTCAACTTGAAATTATTCTATCAAGCTAGACATAAATTGAACTTTTGTTTCCTGCATCCTTGATATCCATGGCTGCCTCAAGTATGTTGGTTGGCATAACCTTCTGTTCAGACCTACGTATCTCATTATAGTCATTTAGTTTGTTTATACCGGTTGTCCCAGAATTTCCTCTTCCACGTAACAAAAAAAATCAAACGAGAACTGAATGGCATTTTTGAAAGTACAGGGTCTATTATACTATGCTTTCAAAAAAATTTTTTTGTACTTCAACCTTTAAAACTCCCCCATTTTTTTCGAATAGCACCCAATAGTTTTTGCTACACCAATTAACTCTTTATTTTATTTAAAATCTTGTAGTACCTTTGATTTCATACACAAACTTTTACTTCCCACACGATAAGTGAGGGGAGTATTATGAGGACGAAATTTTTCGATTTTGAGAGAATCTTTTTGGGCGTTTTATGATGTTTACATAATGAAAATCCACGTCACTCATTTCCGTCGGTCTGTGTCTATACGCGATATGCTGTGGGGGTTTAGGGGCTCCTGATCATTTTCTACTTGTTTTTTGGGGTGGGGGTGAAATTGGGGTGGTTGGGGATGGACGGTTGTAAAACTGAAAAATTTGTTGTATTCATAGTAGGCTGTCCACTAACCTGTGAAAGAAAGACCTATTACAGAAACCAAGGGACTTAGAATTTTCTTTTGTTATACATGCGAGTATTGCTTCTAAAACCAAAACTCACCCCTAATTTTTTTTTAAATAGCACCTCACAGCTTTTCCTACATAAATGAAGTCATTATTTTATTTAAAATCTTGTAGTGCCTTTAATTGCATAGACCAACCAATTTTTATCATAATGTCATAAGTATAAGAAATAAAATAAGGACTTGTTTGAGGCGCAATATTTTCGTAATAAAGAAGGATGTAAAATATGTTTTTAGCATGGTGTGATAGGCTATTCAGTACCTTAAAAACCCGCTTAGTTTTCTTTTTTATCAGTTTTTTTTTTAAAATATTAGGCGCCAAGCTAATTCTTATTTTATTAATGGATGGTATGATAGACCCTATAGTACCTTCAGAATTACAACTCAGTTCTTGCTTGAACAGTTTTTCGTTACGAAAATATCACGTGTCAAGGAAATCCCGGGACACCCGGTATATTTAGAAACTATCTGTTTGATTGTGAGCTGATATTGTATGTGCTCAATCGTTTTTTTAAATAAACGTAAACAGTTTGTCAGCTAATTTTACTAGGACTACTAACTGAATAATAGTAATATAAGTTGAAATAATATAATATATAATAAATTATTATTATTATTATTATAAATATCTACTTAATTTCAGAGAAATACGAATTCGTTGGAAGGCTGTTGAAACCAGGAGAGGAACCAACAAATTATTCAGATGAAGAAGACGAGCCATCAGGCACAGGTGAATCGAAGTCTAAAGATGACTAACACTTTTTACATTAAAACTTAAAAGGCTGAATAAGGTTAAAATGTTCTGTAAAGTTTATATATACACACAAATACTTAATTTTATTATATAATTGTTGGCTAAATATTTTTAATATATATATATTGAATAAATAAAATCACAGAAGCTATTGGTTTTGTATAAACTTGGAAAACTTAATTTATTATGAAACTTTTTTCATGTCAATTACTGTTTCTTATGGTTTGTGTATGACTTGGGTGTCGTTTATATAGATATATCTGGTTTTAAGGTTAAACATCTTAATGTTTCTGTTACACACTTTTGACTTGACGATCAAATTATGTTTTAGTATAGAAGCCAGTAATAATAGAACTACAGTTATCTAAGAAATTTCACTTACTTTAAAATGGATTCAGAAATGCAACTATTGCAACCGTTCAGGCCTGTGGAAAGAAAATCCAAGCAGCCCTCGTATTTTTTTAATTATCTGGAGAGATA
This sequence comes from Callosobruchus maculatus, assembly GCA_951848785.1. Taxonomy (NCBI): domain Eukaryota; kingdom Metazoa; phylum Arthropoda; class Insecta; order Coleoptera; family Chrysomelidae; genus Callosobruchus; species Callosobruchus maculatus. The sequence continues at coordinate 5,906,528 of CATOUR010000026.1, read as the reverse complement.
TTTTAAGAGCATTAATAATTTCTTTGATTTCATATATTCCTCCTGCCCAAAAAATACAGTCTTCAGATTAAAAAAATGACTTCCTTTACGTGTTGACCCTGAAACAAAAACCACTTGCCCCTTCTGAAAAATTCCATCCACAGAAAGACCTCAGAGCCCACACATATCCACAACGTTGCACCCGCAATATCTTACCATCATCTTTAACACTTGTCTACCAGCTACTATATAAAAAATAAAATATTGAGTCGTAAGCGAAAATAAATGGAATTTTTTATCTTATCTTTAATTTTTTTACAAACCAAGCATCTGGAATTAGTTGTCCTAACAATTTTTTTTTCTGTAAGTCGCAATACAAACATTGTAATGAGATGATATTGGCAGACTCGAATAAAGGGTTTTTGAGAAAAAGTTTTTGAAGCCGAGCAGTGTTTTAGATCACATTTTAAAAAACATTATAACAAAAATTCGTTATATGTACAATAGTTACATAACTTGCAGTCACAGACTACTAAAAAATAGTAGTAGCATTGAAAATATGCATCCTCAGATTTTCATATAAGTTTATCCCTAACAAATTTATTTTTCATTATTCATAAAAATGAACAACCAAAACTTTTATAATAACGATATCATCGACAACAAAGTAAAAAAATTAACGATTTTAAGAATATTAATGATCCATTCAAAAAATGAAGCCGCTTGACCCAGTACTTTCCACACATTACGATGATACCAGTTTATTATTTTCCCAAAGCATGAAGCTATAGTCTGAGATCCCCTTGCAACCAAATCATCGCCTGACAACAAAAAAGTGCGTTATGCCGCTAGGTCTTTCTTTCACACATCAATGACCTATTGTGAATACAACAAATTTTTCAATTTTTCAACCTCCACTCCAATTTCACCGCCCCACCCAAAAAATGGAAAATGGTCAGAAACCCGTAAAATGTCTGGAATGAAGTTTTTGTTTTTATATTTTTAGTTTTTTGATTATTGCAGCTCCGCCACTGACACGATTTCAAAAAAACACGCGTTTCTCTTCCTCGCCACAGTAGTAATACTGTGGCAAAATTTCATTGAAATCGATAGTTTCCACGTTCCACAATACAGGACGATCTAAAACAATACTAGTATGTGTACATCAGTAAAGTCCCTTGGTTTCTGTAATAATCAAGGCAATATTCGGATGGACCTAAAGAAGTGTATTATGCCGCTAGGTCTTTCTTTCACAGCTCAACACACCTATTATGGATACAAAAAAAAATCAGTTTTACAACCCCCCCAACCACAGTAATTTCACCACCAAAAAAAAAAATTGAAAAAGATCGGGACCGCTCAAAAATTGAGTTTGAGGAATATTTGAATTTTTTTGTTTTTTGCTAATTACTCTGCTGCCTATGGACCGATTTTCAAAATAATAACAGTCTTACTACGACCACACAGCATACCGCTAACCAAATTTCATCACAATCCACGTATTAGATACTGAGATTACGAGGCTAGAAGAACGCCAACAGACAGACAGACCGACAGAAAAAAGTAACGTGGATTTTCGTTATGTAGATATAAAACGCCCAAAAAGCGTATTATCTCAAAATCGAAAATTTTCGCGATCATGATATTCCCCTCACCTATCGGTGTGGGAAGTAAAATACACATTGCTGAGATTCAAATACATTTTTCGAATTGGAAAAAAGCTTTAGGTAAGACTTTTATCATAACCAATTTTAAGATCAATTTATTAACTAAGAAGGCTGCTTAAAATAATCTGTAGTAAGCCGTTAACAAATTTTGGTTCAAATAGACAAAAAACAGAAATTCATTTTTTAAACTACGATGCCCGCAAAACCTGATTCTTTTGCTCAAAACAAAGTATGCTATTTTAGCTACCTGAATCAAAAAATAATCCTTCTAGAATATTTAGACAAATTTTATGTTCGGGTTATTATGACATAATATGTTCAGTTATGTCCGACTATCAAAATAATTCCCCCACCTCACCCTCTTTTAAGGTTCATGTCTCGTGCATATTAGTATGCTGTAGTTCATGTTTATAAATTGTGAATATGACAGCTGTCTGAGTTCCTTCAATATGCAAGTAAATCCACCCCTGATATAAGTAACGCGACATAAATATAACTTAATTCATTTATAAAGAAAAACAAATTCTATTTTTTCCACTAGCTCAAGGTACAAAAACTTTTTGCGAAACTGAAATGACATTAAAAGCAGTCGTATTAACCTCTCTTATCCCTATTCACACCAAAAGTGTTAACAGAACTTCAAGATTTATGTTTGAGGTTTTTGAGTGTGTAATTCTTTTTTTTAATTGTTTGAAATACGATTTCACTTTTTCTACTCTGTGATATATTTTGTCATATTGGCTTAATATTATCAAAAGTGTATTTCTTGTGATTCGTTTTTGGAATTCCTAATGTAAGTATGCATGCTTTAATATTAAATATATTTTATATTTGAATGTTTAACAGCAAAGGGATATTTTATCATTTTTTAATGAAATGTATATATTGTATGATGTGTGCTGATTTGAACTGTATTGTGACCAATGGTAATACAGCAATAAGCGAAAAATGAATAAAGTTATTTCTTTTGCTAAGTATCTTAGTCTGCTTTATTATCTGCAATGAATTCGTCCTGTTAGAAGTTCAATTCAGTTTGTTATTTACAAGGATCGTCTATTTAGCCCTTTTTCAGAAGAACTACCGATATTAGGCTGTTAGACTAACACATGAGTTCTCAACATACAAGTTTGTTCTAAGTCTAGTTGTTTTATCTCTTATTAGCCCTGGGTCAGTAATTATGCGAATAAAATACCTTTATTGAAATTCGCAACGTGCGTAGCACCACATAATACAGCGATGTGTAACTCAACTGCGCAAACCCTGAAAAGTTGGTTATAACAACGGACGACCGCAGCACGGCACCAGTGTTAGCTTTAAGCAGAGCTGAAACTTTACCGATGATTTAAATCTTTTTTGGTTCAAATCTTTTTTTCGATTTAAATCGTTCGATTTAAAATCTTTTGCCAGCTTAGTGATTTATGATTTGTAACTTAAATATTTTTCGACAAAGAGATTTGACAAAAATATAAGTTATTTGATATTCAGCATACATGATTTTAAATCAGTTTTTGATTCAAAATAATTTTCAAATGATTTTTTTCAACTTTTTAACTAAAAGCTACTTCACCCACTTGTACCCTCTGCCACCCAGGATCATCCCTTAAAATTTTTTTAAATGACAAAGAGTATCGAGTAATATCTTGCTTCAAAAGTATGTCGAAGTTCTTTATTTTGACGTTTGATTTTTGAAAATCGGTCGAATCGTTTTCGAGAAAATTAGAATCTTTATGTATCTTAACTTGTTCAAATCGAATACAAAAACATACGATAATATCAATTTTTATTGCAATAAGTTTTCAAATTTTTAAATTCCTGACGGGCAGTTTGGATGACCTTCGTCAACATATTATCGAAAGCTGCCATGATATCCCACAACATGTTTTTGCATCTGCCCTTCAGGAATTTGAAAATTGCCTATATCATTATTTAGCCAATAATGGGCAAGCAACATTTGAACACTTATTGCAATAAAAAGTGATATTTTGATCTGTTTTTGTTTCCTATCTGAATGAACATTTTGAGATACATAAAGATTTTTCTAATTTTCTCGAGAACGAATCGATCGATTCTAAGACTGAAACGTCAAAATAAAGCACTTCGACATACCTTTAAAACAAGGTATTACTCGATACCCCTTTTCATTTAAAATTTTCAAGGGGATGATCCTGGGAGGGAGAGAGTACAAGGAAATGAAGTCGTTCTTGGTTAAAAAGTTGTCCCCTTTAACAAATCTTTTGATGTGTCTCGGTGTTTTTTCTTTCATTCGCCAGTTTTCGAGAACTCCGGGGTAGAAAGTTTTCTATACATTTTCTGCCCCAGGGTCACCCCCTTAAAAATTTTAAATGACAAGGGGTATCGAGTAATACCTTGTTTAAAAGGTATGTCGAAGTATTTTTTTTTTGGCATTTCAGTCTTTAAAATCGGTTGATTCGTTCTCGAGAAAATTAGAAAAATCTTTATGTATCTCAAAATGTTCAGATAGGGAACAAAAACATGAAAATATCACTTTTTATTGCAATACGTGTTCAAATGTTGCCCGTTATTGGCTAAACAATGATATAGGCAATTTTCAAATTCCTGACGGGCAGATGCAAAAACATGTTGTGGAATATTATGGCAGCTTTCGATAATACGTTGACGAAGGTCATCCAAACTGCCCGTCAGGAATTTGAAAACTTATTACAATAAAAAGTATATTTTCGTATGTTTTTGTATTCCATTTGAATAAGTTAAGACACATAAAGATTCTAATTTTCTCGAAAACAAGTCGACTGATTTTAAAAAATCAAACGTACAAATAAAGGACTTCGACGTTTTTTCTTTTAATCATCGGTTTTCGAGAAAAGCGGGGTGGGAAGTTTTCAAATGAATATCTAAAATTATATACCAAATATTATAAGAAAAAGATCTTTTTGTATCTCAAAAGTTATGACGTCAAGGACGTACCTTCAAATAGTTTTTTCTTAAAATGTAAACGTAAAGAATATCTGCCTCACTGATGAATGCCCATTTTATCTAACCGGATTTGTTAATAAGCATATCTGCAGCAATTAAATCTTCAAGCTTTTGTATAAGGACATACCAAGTATCCACAAAAAATTAATGTAAGGGCGGTCATTTTAGGAAACAAAGTTAGTGATTGTGCAATTGTTTATTAATGGAAATTTAAATGAAGACATACTATTCGTCATTGTTAGTCAGAGCGGTCCGGAGGACCTTTGCTTTTAGTTGCAGTCGTGTCGGTCGATCGGTCTGTCAGGTCTGGTTACCCAGAGACCAGACAAAGTCATGGAGAAGTAAGGGAAGAAAAAGAGAGGAATATATAGCCTGCGTTTTCGAATTATTAATTTTGATGATCCACCGATCCGCCCACTCTTAACACTTCATCCACCACGAGCTGCAACTCATCGCGAACTAGATTTCCATTCCGCGACTGAGCTACAATTGCAGTGTCGTCAGCGTAGAGATAGACTTCACAGTTGCGAGGGCAAGCGACATCGTGTATAAAAAGTGAATAAAGGATTGGCCCAAGGACCGAACCCTGAGGAACTCCGGCCTTTATAGGCGGTAATGTCGAAAAGGTGTTGTTAATTTTGATTCTAAATTTCCTCCCTTCAAGAAAGGATTTTAAAAGTTTTCTAGCCAAAATGGAAAACCATTTTGAATTAATTTATAGAGGAGGCCCTCGTGCCACACCTTGTCAAAAGCATTTGATACATCCAGAAACAAGATGTCAGTACTTGTGTCTTGGGTGAATCCGCACCAGCCTGACTGCCTGCAACTCCGTGCTATGCTCAGACCGAAACCCAAATTGAACGTCAGGAATCATGTTGTGATCTGACGAGCAATTCTCGAGGTGGTGACGTTTAATCACCTTTTCGGCAAGGTTAGACGGCGCAGACAGCAGACTAATGGGACGATAATCCTGCGGAAAAATTGAACCCACCTTCTTTGGAATCATGATATCAGCAACCTTCCACGCCTTTGGAAAGTACCGAGTTCTGAGAATTGTGTTAATTTTTGCCACTAGATATGTCAAAGCCTTTGGCGAAAGTAACTTCAACGCCTTATTTGTGATCTGGTCCTCTCCAGGTGCTTTACGCACCTTGAGGTCTTTAATATGACCCTGAAGCTCTGCTGGTGTGCAATGAGGAATCACTTGTGATTCCTCGGGTGTGCTATGTAGAGCTTCTGAAGAAGAACCTTCCGAAGAAGAATCTTCAGAAGAGGAATCTCAGAGATAGAAGCATCACTGACGCCATTGGACCTAAAATATCTCCTAACGGATCTTACAATTTGTCGCTCCTCATCGAGGTCATTATCCAGATCATAGTTGGGTGAGAACTGATTTTCCATGGCATCAGCAAAAACCTCCACCTTTTCCTCAGTCGTGAAGACAACACCTCCAGGACCATGGATATGGGGAAGTTGTTCCCGTTTGCCATTCCTGAGCGATTTCGCTACTTTCCAGAGAGGAACACTTGAGTCCAGCATTCCCGCCAGAAAGTCGCTCTACTGCTCGTTTCGGAATTCATGAAGAGCGTTTCTCACTTCATGGACAAGATTTGTTGCCCTACGGATGTCGTTGGGATGACAAGATCTTTTCGCCTGTTTGATTGCTGACCTTTTATCAGATATTTTTTGCCTAATGTCGGCAGGGAGGAAAGGTCTGCCCGGTCTCCGTACAGGAAGAACGGCTGCACGTTGTAAAGCTTGTTGAACAAACCCTGTCCATTCCATTTGAGCGGCATCTATTTCATTCTCATCATCTATGATCGGGATTGTTGGAAACTCTCTGAGAAGGGACTTGTATAGTTTCCAATCAACGCCTTTCTTTGGAGGAGTTTCCTCCTCCAAAGTATTCCCATCACCCACCTCCAAAACTACAGGAAAATGGGCACTCGAGATGTCATACATGACACGAGAAGTAATACTGTATCTACAGTTTCTAGATATTGCAAAATCAATTACATCTGGTGCTTGAAGATGATTTAATGGATAGTGTATCGGCTCTTCAGTGCTATGTATGAGACACCCATTTCGTACTACATGGTTATACAGCCGAATTCCACTAGTAGAATTTAGCCTGGAATGCCATGCTCGATGTTTGCAGTTGAAGTCCCCTGCCACGAGAAGAGGACCCGAGTAGTCCAAGAGGACCTCCAAGTCCGCCTCACGTAGCCTGGCACCACACCTGACATACACCGATGTGATCTTCAACGGGATGCCTCCTGCCATATTGACCAAAACAGAAGCTGCCTCGATGGTTTGCATCTCAGCATTTGTGCTGCTGTGATAGTCAATACCCACGTTTGATCAGCACCGCCAAGCCGCCACCCCGTCCATTCAGTCTATCAGCGCGGATGACATCATAATTCGAGAAAGCTAGGCGATCTCCCGGATTAAGTAAGACCTAAACAATTCCAAAAAAGAATTTTGATAAATGCAGGCTGTCTACCATTGTACCTAGACATTTACCGGAAAAATCGCCTGCAAGGCCTGTGTGGCGCTTATCAGAGGACTAATTATTTGCTGCAAGGACTTGAGCGCTGTTGCCAAGTCCACGCTTTGAGCAGTCGAAGGTGAGCTCGAGGCAGCAGGAGTAGTCAAGGTTGCAACCTTGGCTGCGTCCGCGTATGAGGTTCGCCTTTGTGCGATGACTTGCAGATTCCGCCTAGGAATGAATCTACAAGTGGGACTGTTTGCCGGATGATCCTCACCACAGTTCGCACATTTGCGCACCTCTTGTCCTGTTTGAGGGCACAGATGTGTCATGTGGTCTTGAGCACATTTCAGACACTTTGGAGAAGCAGTACAGTACGACTGAGCGTGTCCATACTTCTGGCAGCGGTGACACTGACCTATCAATGGAGAGTTCTTTTGTACCTCAACTCTGACCGACAGCCCTAGAAATTCGTGTTCATTAAAAATTTGTTGAGATTTTTCTGACTTTGGCAGAATCATCACTACCAAAGGCATGGGCACGCCACCGTTGCGCTCCAGGCGAATTATGTGGTGGGGAGCATTACCCTTCTGTTCGAGCTCCTCTTTGATTTCCTGCTCTTTAGTTGATGCTGGGATCCCTCTGATGACAGCGTGGATATTTCTCTCGGAGGGTAGAGGAAATGTGTGGTGAGGAATATATTCCTCTTTAAAAAGACGAATTATCTTCCGATAACCGTCCTCACTTTTGGGTACTATACGTATCCCAGCATCAACAGCTACTGCACGCGTAATCTTTATGCCAAGGCTAATGAAGGAATAGTTAATAGTGCGCCATCTCGTTGCATCCCTTAATACAACAGGAGTTACTCGGCCTTGGCGAGCTTGTTCAAACTGTGTATCAATGGTAGCTTGAGACGGCGAAGCAGCGATGTTGCTGCCAGCCGATGGAGCAGTAGGAGATAGCGACATAGGCGTGTTAACCTTTTTTAGAGCTTGTACAACCATTCGCTGGCTGGCAGAGGTAGACGGAACGGACACGGTATTTGGTTTAATGAAGTTTCAATAGTTGGGGATTTATGCGCCGGTAAATGTGGAAATTCGTCGATTTTACGAACAGTTCGCTTTTTGCGACGACGGGCAGTAGTGAAATCACCATCCTGTATATCATATTCGGTCTCCGTATGTTGGTCACTAGTTGGGCTATCATGTCTAGGTTTTGACAATTTGGAAGAACTGTCATTGGGCATACATTTATTAAGAATATTGGTTAAATTAATCCCTGGGTATTTAGTTGTTCAACGCAGTCCGTCAGTCGCTTAATCTGCTCTCCCTGATCCTTAATTAGTGCTGCTTGGTCTGCTATGATCTTCTGGAAGTTCTTGGTTCAGTTCCCGGACTCTCGTGTTTCGCCTCCCCAGCTGTCACTGGTGACGTCTCTTGATGGTCCCGCGTGTTTCCAGGTTTTTGCAGCCTGGTATCAATGTCCATACTGCCCACCGTGTTACCTCCATTCGTGGCCTTGGAGGGGTCACCCAGCCACCCCTCAAACTCGTTCTCCATATTAAATTCAACCTTTATCGCAAAGGACGATAAAATCTTTACGCCGAAATTTTGACACGACGTGTCAGTTCGCCATATACTGGACAATTAAATGAAGACATTTATTCGGATATTTTGAGAAATACCATCAATCCGCTTATTACTGAAACCATTGAAAACCAAGTTGAAGAGGATGGAAACTCTGTACTTAATAAGGCTGAAATCTATTTTCGGCAATGGTTAGACGACGTGTTTCCAGATAAATGGATAGGACAAAGATGCCCCATATAATGGCCTGCTAGATCCCCTGATTTGACGCCATTGGACTTTTTTCTATGAGGCCATATAAAATCTATTGCGTCGCCAACCTGAAAGTTCGGATAACCTTCGTCAATGCGTCACCGACAGCTGCCATATCCCACAACATGTATTTACAACTGTCCATCAGGAATTTGAACAGCGCCCGTATCATTGCTTGGCCAAAAATTGAAAACATTTTGCACACTTATTGTAATAAAAAGTGATACTTTCGTGTTTTTGTTCTATTTGAAGAAATTAAGATATATAGATATTTTTCTAATTTTCTTGAAAACAAATCGACCGATTTAAAAAAATAAAAGTCAAAATAAAGGATTTCCACATACCTTTAAAATAAGATATTCTTCGATACCCTTGGCATTTAATATTTTTAAGGGGATTAACCTTAGGGGCAGATGGTACAACGGGCTTTTTTTATGGTCAGCCACCCGCAAAGGCTGAAAGCCTATGGCGCTGTAGAAGCGCTGCGAGAAGTGTCGGTTCACGTTAGATTTGAAACGCTGCAGGTTGTAGCCGCCGGGAAACAATTCCTCCGGCAGCTAATTCCACAGCGTCGAAGTTCTCCAAAAGAAGGAATGCTGGAGGAGACTGGTTCGGGGAGTAAGGACCTCGACCTGGTAAGGATGAGCTCGCAGAGCTTCTCTAGTGTTCCTGGTTCGGACGGCCTTTGGTGTTATTATCTGGCAGAGCTCACTCGAACATCTTCCGTGATAGAATCTGTAAAACAGGGATAGGTCAGCCATCCTCCTTTGATGTTCCAGTCTGTGGAGGTCCTTTGTGAGGTTAGCACATCCCCACACATGGTCGGATCTGTGCCTTGTAGAGCAGCAGCAGTTGCTCTGGTGTATACAACTTCCTACAGCGGAACAAAACTCCAAGCTTCTGGGATGCCGTTTTAGCAATACTGACGACGTGGTCGTGCCAGGACATGTTATTGTTGATGTTGATCCCCAAAAGCTTGACGGAAGGTGATTCGACTATGGGGTGGCCTTCCATTTCCACGGTTGGTAAGCCATCGTGAGACTTCTTTGTAAGTGTTGTTGCCTACTTTTTTTGTACGTTGAACTGTACTTTATTTGCTAATCCCCACTCGACAATTGTTTTGATATCTGCGTTGATCTGTGAGGCATGCTGCTGTCGCCGACGTATCGTCTCCTGGGATGATAGTGGCTTGCCTGGTTCCATGCACGACACTAATGTACTGTCATCTGCGAAGCTGTAAATTGGATTGGATATTATTTCCAGCAGCTCGTTGTTGTACAGCATAAACAGTGTAGGGGATAGGACAGATCCCTGAGGAACACCGCCGTTTATTGAAAATACTAGAAGTAGTTTTTGGTTGAAAAGTTGTCCCCTTGACAAATACTTTGACGTGTCACGAAGTTTTTTTTAAATCAATGGTTTTCACATGAAGACCCTGTATATAAAAAAGATTCTATTGGGCTGTTACAAAATCACTGAACATAACTAGGTCATATCTACAAAATGATACACATTTCTTTAAAACAAAATCTTATTTATTTGTTCATGTTGCATACTATACTTTGAAGCTGCTAGTTCGACGTTTTTTATACATGTATCAACAAAAAATATACAAAAATCAACAGCAAGCTACCATATACAAAAACAATAATTGCGGCTCTGATATCAAAGTAATATATTGTGCTATAGTTATTTTAAACTACCATTTATCACACTTTATCGATAGTGTTCTTACGAAGTGACATGTAACGAACATTGCCAAAATGAGTTACGCTGGCAAAATACATGATTACCCGTATTTGATATAATCGTATTATGGGGTGGCTTAGCTGTAACAGATGTGTGCCACATGTAATAAGTGGATAAGGATTGCACACTTATTAGATCTCAATTTGCAATTTTTCGAGCTTTGGTGGAAGTTAACAATGTAAAGATGCACACAGTATTTTTTTGTGGAACAAATAGCTAAAATGTTTTAGATATGTCACTTCGTAAGAAGTTAAAGGTTGCCACGGCATCTCTGCAATAAAAATTAACTGCAAAATGTTGACTTTATTGTGCTATGTTCAGTTTCAACTAGTGCATATGAAATCAAATGCGACAACTATACAACTAGTATTGAGTTTGAATTTCTGGAAAAAAACCTTAGTATTTTGTGGTTTGGTTTCTTTTAGGCTACGAAAATATAATCACTACAATATTTTGATACAACAAATCGTTACTCTGTTGGGTAGCAGCTTATAAATTAGTCTAGCAATCATTTGCTTCAGAATCTTTAAATCAGGTATACTTGTATCATTATTATTATAGGCAGCTAAAATACTTGGTAAACAAATTACGTCAAATTCACATGAATTTTGACACCTTTTTATTTTTGTTAAGTACAGTTCAAGCTTATCATACGGATCGTGACGTCCACCGACGATAGATCTAGGTATAGTTAAATTTCACATTGCATGATACCTCCGCTAGCGGTAAATCGGCGCAAACAATGTTGTCACGCGCTTATATAACAAAATCGTAAGATCCCTTAGATGCTCAGCTAACGAATAGATATTACTGTATGCTTGATTGTATGCATAATCTGTGAGCAAATATTCAACAGTGTTTCTCAATTTTCTATTATTTGGAGTCAAACATTAATTGCAATCCTTAATTTCTAATATGCCTAATCCACGTCCAATCATACCAACGGTAGCACGACTGCTGAAACATACGTACACTTGGCAACAGCGCTTGAAATGGCGGCATGCGAGCTCTCGGCGTTGCCCCTTTGTGCAGGTCCTTTAGCCATAGCTTAGAGATCGGTACAGGCATGCACACGCATACTGTGGGAAGCTATAGATGTGCGAGTGTACTTAATATATTCGCACTCAGAACGTTCATCGCAGACTTGTACTGTCGCATATCTGTGCGAACTCAAGTCGCTTGATCCATTCGGTATCGTGATAAAAATTTCTGAGGAGCAAAAAAACCGTAAATTAGAGCACCAACGCACATGTATGTTTCTTTCATGTTAATCAAAAAACCGACACCAGTTTTAGGCTCACACCATGTCGCTTATCTATTTTGCGCGATGTGACGCATTGTGAGAGGGGCCATGAAATCACAGCAGTTTCGCAGCAATTACGCACGGTTTGACAATGCCGCAAGATCCGCCGAGGGTCCGGCTTGCCGCTTCGCGGTGGCCGCCCGTTTAGATTTGACGCGCCAGTCTTAGTCAGGTGCGTAGCGATATAGCAGGTGTGGTAAGTTATTCTTGAAGTTTGCGCGGGAAATTAGACGATACAATTAATAACAATGCAGCAAGGCACATCGGTTAGCAATACAGCATCCAAACGACATGTTTTATCAACCGGTGAACGCAATATAGTGAAGAATGTTTACGATGGTGTACGTACACGATTTCCTGAAAGGCCGGTGAAGGAAATCGTTAAACTTTGCAGCGATCTGACTAAGGTCTCAGTTGCAACAATTTTCAGAATTTTGAAGGAAAAGAAGCGCGACGTAGTATTTGTGGTAAAATCACTTAAACAAAAAAGAGGAGTTAAAAAGATTGTTTTGGATGGTGACGTGAAAAATGCGATTCGTCGAAAAGTCCATTCATTTTATCTCCGTAATGAACTTCCAACGATAAAAAAACTACAACAGGAATTACAAAATGATGAAAGTCTGCCAAAGATATCTCGTCGGGTATTATTGAGAACATTACGCGAAATAAATATCAGATATTTGAAAAGAAAGCGGAACAGCGCATTGATTGAAAGAGACGATATAGTATTATGGCGTAGAGAATATTTAAGAAAAATACGTAGTATTCGTAACGCCGGGGGAATAAAAATCTATTACTTGGACGAAACTTGGTTGAATGAAGGGCACACGGTTACTAGGTGTTGGCAGGATTTGAATATAGCGAGTCGTAGACAAGCCCATCTTGAAGGCCTAAGTACGGGATTAAAATGCCCTTCAGGCAAAGGCCGTCGGCTAATAATAACGCATATTGGCAGCGAATCTGGGTTTGTGGATGGGGGATTGAACGTCTTTGAATCTCGGAAAACTGGTGATTATCATGAGGATATGGACGCTGTAGTTTTTGAATCTTGGTTTAAATCCATATTGACAAAATTAGAACCCGGTTCGGTTATTGTATTAGATAACGCGTCCTACCATAGTCGGCGTTTAGAAGCTCTTCCGACTTCTAATTGGAAAAAAGCGGATATCTATGACTGGCTCGTGTCAAAAAATATAGAATGCGATATGACTATGCTCAAAGCACAGCTGTCACAACTCGCGCGTCACCACAAAGAAAGGTATATAAAATTAGCAGTAGACGAAATGGCTAGGGAAAAGGGTTTTACAGTTTTAAGACTGCCTCCGTATCACTGCGAGTTAAACCCAATCGAGTTAGTATGGGCACAAGTAAAAAATGAAGTAGCGCGTAGGAATACAACTTTTAAGTTGGCCGATATACGTATCCTTTTAGAAGAAGCAATCGGTGCGGTAACTGCAGATAACTGGCAGAAATGCGTATCACACGTAAAAGCAGAGGAAGAAAAGTTTTGGAAATTAGATCCCCATATAGATTCCGTAATAGAGCCAGTCATAGTTAACCTTGGCAGTGATACAACCAGTGACAGTGACGAGTCCTTTGACTGTAGTTCTGCTAGTGATGACGAATTTCCACCGCACACGTCCGCAACTGACTGAGATTCAGAACAAGTATATTTATTTACTTTTTATTTGTTTTTGTTGTTTTTTTGTTGTTTATTTTTTTAATTTATTTTAATTTATATATTTACTTTTTTATTCGTTGTTTATTTTTAAGACGTTCATAGACAATTTAGTCAATCACTTTTGTTGCTGTTGCTCCAGTTTCTTAAGCAGAATATATTTTTTGTTCATTGTAACTTTTAAGACTTTACTTCTTACTCTGAATTTAATTTGTTGGATTCTAAGTTCTCCTTTGAAGTTTAGAGAGTTTATTTATTGTTTCATTTTCGTATTCATGCACCTTTTCAGTTTCCTATTCATTTTGTTAAACATAAAAGAAGGGTGGGAGGAGTGGTGGGACTCGATATGCAGCCACCTCCTCGTGGTGAGTCCTGGGTAGTCCGCATAAAGACTAGCTGAGAGCTGCATTACTGTTGTAGATTATTTCAATTCCACTTCCAGTATGACCGAATGTGAGAACTTTACTATTTGAAATCTTTGGCTGACGTCTAACGTAATATAATGTTTCCATTGAAACTGTACCTGTGGTTGCCTGCCCCTACCAAGCCGCTGTGCTGATGGCCAATAATTAAGCCCATAGCTATTTGACAATATCATACTTGCATTTTTGAGAAAGACTGCACATTTATGTAAACGAAACATTAGCAACTACTCAACTAGTTATAACTTCCAATATCTAGTAGCATATATCTAGCTTTGATTCGGATAAGTAATATTTTATCATTAAAATATATCTTTACATTTCAAAATAAAATCGGGTACACCTATTTGTAAAAAATGAATACAGAACGTATAGAATTTTATGATAGCTTTAAATTGTATATTGGCTCTGAATCCCTATCTAGACCTTCAAAGAAATCGAGCGCGCCACTGCTACCCGGCGTGACCAGGCGTGACGCAGGTATCATCGAATGTGGAACTTAACTATAGCCACCTTGGTCAGCACAGTATCAGCAGAACTGCTGAAGTCCCTGGAGTAAAAGTTAGAAATAATGTATTAAATAAGATCTAATGCAATGCTAGAGCAATGTATATATAAATCCTCAACAATTAAGAACTCAACGTGAAAATTAAAAGAATGTAATTTGTAGTAGCTACATCTAGGTTTTATTTTGGACTTGGCAACATCACTAGACGCTATACCAGTTCCATATACGATAACGTCATTTTATCATTCATAATTCGCTGTTGTGGTTATGTTGTTGACCCATGCATTGTGCATTTTGCGTGTGTGTATTTATTGTTTTATGAATTACTGTTATATATGTAAAATATATATCCGCCAGCCTAAATCACACCCTCACTAGGTAGGTAATTCATATAGAATTTGAGGTTATTATTAATAGGTATATTGATATACGAGGTAGCCATTTTCGCTTATCCAATCATTTGCCTCTACCCGCTGGCCTACCTTCTAATATTCCAACGCAAACAAATGTATAACCACGAATGAAATGAGAGGTCTAACTTATTTATCGTCGGCGGTGTCGTCTGATCGAAAAACAAAAATTCATTCAAACAACCTATATACTGAAATATTAAAATGTAATGTCAAAACATATTAATTAATTTGTCTTTTTCAATTTGAGTATTAAATAGCTCCACCATTTTGCAGAAGCGATTTTTATGAAATGACATCATGAACCAACGCAACGGTTTGTTAACCTTTCTTGCCGTGACCACCTGTTCTCTTGAAACCCACAATTTACCAACCATCAGCTCAAGGAAACCTTATACCACATATCGACAAGAAAGTTTGTTTTGTCTTCAGAGAAACAACAGGTACTAATGTGTAACTAAGTGTCTCATCTTGAAAAGTGCTATTGTCAAAGTAACATTTGAATATGCTGGAAGATAGGTTTTTCTGAACAGAGTAAAAAATCTTCACATGCATTACTGAAGTTTCATCTTCGCTGTCTTGTTTCAACTTCTGTATCGCGTAATCCATTGCCTCTTTAAATATGCTTTCTTCAAACACAGCCTCTGAATCAGGATGGTCTACATGACAAAGGATGGCGGATATGTTGTTCTCCATGTTCCAACGTCGATATATTGTTATCGAATAGTTATTTACACATTTTCCTCGTTCCTCATCTGGAAAATAATAATAATTTTATTAATTCTTTAGATCATCATTTTGTTATACAGGGTATCCCAAAAAATAATGTCAAGCGGAAGTCCAGAGTTAGAGCACACCTAGAAGTATCTGAATCACCCCCCTATATGTTACGCAATTTTTTGTAGTTTCCGAGTTATGCATTTTTTTCTAAATTTTAGAGAATTCTCTACCTCGACAACTTGAAACTGTTCCAAAAGAAAAATTAAGACTTTTCCAAATTCCCTTTTTTGCTAATTAATTTCCAAGAGTTTACTGTTTACACATAAAATAATCGGCTTCGTAACTTGATGATGATGAAAAGTTTAGTGTAAAGTGAAAAATTTACGATCTGATAATTGTGACTTAAGTCTTCGACTCGCAATTAAAAATCCAAAGGGGTGATTTCATGATTTCTAAGCAGGTCTAAAAACTTCTTCACACTCTCAGCTATCACAATCATTGAGAAAAAGTAGTACTTAATGGGACTACGTTCGCTCCAATCGACAAGAGGCGATGTGATTTTCAATTCTACAATAACTTATGTTACGGCGCTAGCAGAGTGGTTGTCAGTACCGCAAGATGAAATGTTAAAAACCTTGCATAAGTTAAACATTTGTTAAAAAAGATCCTATTTCTTGCTAAAAAACACAAGGAGCGCATTCTTCAAAACCGGTTTTTACCTGAGCGACAACAAAAAGAGCTAACGTATTAAACGATGTTAGAAAGAGATAGCTGTGATATTGTTGTGATGTCTTTTCAAAATGTGTCATTGTGCTTTCGTTGTCTTTATTCAGTCGTCTGTCTGTCTTTGCGGCTTTAAAACGATACACTGTTGTTTGGTGAATTATTTTGACAATTGGGCTTTCTTTACGGACTATTGAGTGCACACAGATTCGAAATTTGGCTTTCCCTACGGACTCTGAGTGCTATCTGTTTGGATTGGTGTTGTTTATGTTGTCTGACTACTTGGCTATTCCTACGGACCTTGAGTGCTCGACAACTGGATTTGACGATGCTGTTTTCTGCAGGAGACTATGCAACAAATGGATAGGTCGTGGTGGACCCACTGAATGGCCGACACGGTCACCTGACTTAAATCCGATAGAGTTTTTTGTTTGGGGCTAGAGTGTCGAAACATCAGCGAATTACGCAACAAATTAACACAGGCTGAAGAAACAATAAGTAACAATTGAAGAGCTTTTGTTAATATAAAAAAACAATTTTTTCAGAAGATGTAGATTACGCATCGAACAAGAACGTGGACGTTTTGGAAACTTCTTGTGAAATTTAATAAACTTTGTGAAGAAATCTGATAATTTCGTTTCATTTTACAATTCCCCACTTACGAAAAACAAGTCGTACATGTAAAAAAAAAAATCTTAGCAAAGTGGCCCAGGTGGTCATCTATCGATATTCTGATCGCACTGAATGTTTTTTATTGCGGCACTGACAAACATTCTGCTATTAGCACCCTAAAATTAGTTATTGTTTCATTTAAAATCCCATCGCTAATTTCAAGAAATCTCCGCCTCTTGTCGTTGAAGGTCGATTGGAGCCAAAGTAGCCCCATTAAGTACTCCTTTTTTTGAATGTTTATGATAGCTGAAAGTGTGAAGAAGTTTTTAGACCTGCATAGAAATCATGAAATCACCTCTTTAGATTTTTTATTGCGAGTCGAAAATTTAAGTCATAATTAACACAACGTAAATTTCTCACTTTACACTATAATTTTCATGACTTTCATCAGATTTACGAAGCCGATTCCTTTATGTATGAACGGTAAACTCGAGAAGATTAATTAGCAAAAAAGAGAATTTGGAAAAGTCTTTTAATTTTCTTTTTTGAAGAGTTTTAAGTTGTCGAGGTAGGGAATTCTCTAAAATTCAGAAAAAATGCATAACTCGAAAACTACAAAATATTGCATAACATATATGGGGGTGATTCAGATACTTCTCCGTGTGCTCTACCTCTGGACTTCCACTTGACACTATTTTTTGGGACACCCTGTATAAATGAAGTCGACGAAACGTATTAATAATTATTACAAACAATTTACACAGAGATCACAATTAATTATTATAAAATTAGTTATAACAGAAATAAAATCAAAAACAAAATACACGTCAAAAGACACTTGAAATGCTTTCCAGACAGACAGATTGCACTTCCTATAATTTAGTATTATTGCAGAAACATTGTATTATACACTTATTTTTGTTGGGAGTCAGAAAGGTATTCATTCAAAAAATAATAGTACGTTTTCTGTATCAGTAGTGTTTTCAGTTTATATTTAAACAGATTGATTGGTAGGGTTTTGATAACTTATTTTAGCATTTTAAAGCAATCAAATATGGGCTATTCTTTGTTGTTGTCAGCCTGTGGGTAGGAATCTACAGGATCAATGTATTATCAGCTACGGCTCGTGGTCATCTTAGCAGGAGGTCAAATCAATTTTTTAAAAAACAATTAATATCGAAGATGCACCTATATATTTGTATAATTGAAAAGTGATAAAATAATATTATAACTCCGCGACAAAGTCTATCAGACCACGAAATATTCTGAGATATTCAGAAGACTATTTCGCCGCGCCCTCGTAACGCCAGTTCAAATAGCGCGCAGAACTTGACGCAATCAATTATTTTATTTAAAATGTAACGATTTTGGGACACAGTTTCATTAAAATCTCGAATAAATTTACGATATACGCTAGCAGTTGTACCTACCAATAGTACAATAACTCACCGAGCACCTCATGTACCGTTTTATAGTTTCTTGTAAATATCTCAAATCTTTAATACCTGTTCGGCAGCTAAGCGAATGTTCAGAAAATAATAGACACACATGAAGACAATAGAAACCATCTGTTTTTTCACATCCACAAGTCTAATCCGCCAAATCGTACGTACACGAAGATCTTGTTCTGGTTTACCGCTGGTTTTAAGATTCATACGGCCTTAATTTTTCCACAACCGACATTTAAAAATATATAATATTGGATGATAGCATACAGTCGACACCCCGATGTTGCACGGTATCAGATGTCGTCATACTCGTGACGCGTCTTGTTTTATCTCTCCCTATTGAAAAGGGTTGGGAAACGCTAACAGGTATCTCTGTTCTAATTTCGTTGATGCAATAGGCGCGTTTTATCATGAGTTGTCTACGTAATATGCGAAGCTGCAGACCTGCTAGGGAGACTAACCTATTTGGGACTTTAGAACAGTTGCAAAGTGTAATAATAATCTTGCAATTATTTATAAATCATTATTATATAAATTAGATGTTTATACAGTCTTTATTTTAAAATATCAGTTAATGTAAATGAGTTAGTATTTTGACTCCATTGTAATTACTTGATAAATTTGGCGGCAGCGCGCTTCCCCTGAAATGATCCATAAGAAGTTTTAAAAATATAAGCCATGAAATGTACTATCACATTTGCAGGTACATATTTTCTTGCGAGCCTCTTTTTGGATGTGTTGGCTTACTCAAAAATTCCAAGCACTTGTAAATAATACTCATTTCGAAAGAGCACGTAAAAGTAAGAAACTTACAAGAGGGTGAAACCACAAATTCACTAAAATGTAACGTTTGGCTGTTATTTTAGGCCAATCAAATAGAGTCGAAAAAAACCGGATTCTGGAATTAATTCCCAGCAGGCTGGAAATTGTCTTATTCCTTTATTGGTTAGTAGATACGTGTAATCTGAGTTTGCACCGTCGCAGGTGGTGAGCTTAACTTTTGACAGCCCAAAAACTGTCAATTTTTTGCACTTTTTTTGTTTCTTGCTTGTAGCTGGAAAATGGTGCATTGGACGGAAAATTTCGTTCCATTCAATAACAAAGAAGACTAAATTCTGCGTCAAATGGCATATTAAACATCAAATTTGGTTCAGTGGTATAGCTGAAATCCCATGCTAAAGATGATAAAAAAAATCGTATTTTAGTGCAAACTTACATTTTGCGGCTTCCCAAGACCACATATCTTGAAAAGAGATACTCCCATCAAAAGATACATAAGACTATAGTTGTAGAGAATGAAATTTCACGTTAAATAGATGCCATAGTTATTAAATTTACTCAATTATAATTTCAAATTTGGAATCAATTTAAAATCGTTTTGTTCGTCGTTTCGAATCATTTGAAGTCATGTAAGGTAAAATCGTATCAAAATTTTGTACCCAAATAGCACATCCTGACTAAGATTATTAAGTTTATTATTACCATTAAATCTTTAATTAATTTAATTATTAATAAGTTTATTAATGAAATATGAATGTAAACACAGTATAAATAAGTAAATATATAAATAAATGAATAAACAACTAAACAAAGAATAAAATGTTGTTGTGCTTTCAATTAATTTTTAGTATTTGGATGCCTTTCTGTCACTTCAACTATATTTACAGTTGTTCCAAAACCGTGACATTTAAATAATTTACCTTTCAGGATTGAGGCAATTGCAGGTAAGCTAATAATTTCGAAATAGGTTATATTTGTTCTAATGATATCTACTATCATTCCAATAGTAATATTAGCGTATAATGCATTTAAAGCATTCTTTTTTTTCCAATATACATCTTAAAATTATTGTTACAATAGCATTTCTTCATAATTAGTTCAATAAAAAGATTCATATTGTCTAAAAGGCAACTTTAATAGACACAACAACTCATGCCTTTACCACATTGTCTATGCTATTTGAGATATTAGTAAGCAGTATTTGAACTGAAAGTATCTTATACTGAATTTAATGATCCTTGTCGTTGGACCGACAACAGGCTATAGTTAGTTATCAAATGCTCTTCCCCATTGGATAAAACAGTGTTGTAATTTAAGGAATAGTGAATGTGAAATCTCATTGAATCAAAGTGTGAGTATTTGGTGACACGACAGATGTGTCTGTGGCAGCATTTATATTCGTATTTTCTTAGACGTTGATGGTCCTTCATCTTAAAATGCGTGGTTGCATATTGAGGTCCTCTTCAGCTGAATCACCCTGAAAGGAACTATTTCCAACTTTTTCTGGTTCTACGGCAATGCCATCCTCAAAGGGTGCTGAATTAGAGCATGATTGGCTGTTGCAATTGAGGCATATTACCCAGCATTTTACGCCTACTTTTTGGCAGCTGCACTTCCCTGTACACTCCTTTGTATATTTGCAGGATACAGTATTAAGAATTTCAGCTGGAGCTGGCTCCTTGTTGTTTGTAATGGGGATAAGGCCAAGATCCGTCCTCCTCCAACCCCAGCTAAGAGGATCCTTCGATCTATCATACCAGTCCTCGATTTGAAAGTACACCCACAGAATACGTTGAGCGGCCGCTGCATTAATTTGTTGGAGGTAGGGAAGCCAGTTCGAAAGTTGGCTTTGTTAGAGATTGAGAAAATATCTCGTAACGGATTTGGTACAAGGAGGTCACGTCTGCCTTGGGCGAATAGAGGGATGCCAAGAACAGATGACCTGCTGAATTGAGAACCTCAAGATCTGCATCTTCATCATTGAAGACCCTGACAGTGTCTTGCAATGTCGTGTTCTTTTCAAGAAGCTTGACAAACTTCAACTTACCATGGCGATAGAATGCAGAGGTTGTATCACATCTACTGATCGCATGTAAGAACAGGTTATTCTGTTTGACAACAGACGAGAAGTTGAAGTACTTGGGAGAGTAGAACGTATTCTGAGAGGTTCCCCTTCCAAGTTTCATAACAAAAATGTTGAACGAATTTGATGCTTTGGCGGTTAATAGGATCAATGTCCTCTCCAATTATAATGACCGTAGCAAATTTACCAGCCAATTCAATGGCAGTGTTGACAATAAGGGTGTCACCATCCTCAACACTTTGCCTTACTTTAAACCAACTTCTCACACAGCATAGAAATAAGCCGCCCTTTGTTCTTTCCGTTGGAGAGAAATTGTTCTTTCGGCATTGTTGCATTCATCACTTCAGTGAATACCACATTTACCTAAGAGTACTTGCTTCTACGGCGAAGCCGCTCAGCTGATTTGGTACTCTTTGCTGATGCCGCATTAAGATAACCATCAAAAACGATGGTTAAGGCGGCCTAGTGTCCAACTCAGTTTCTCAAAAATCCGGGAGGAGTAATTAGGTATCATTTTCAAAGAGCAAAATAAAAATCTTCTGTGGCCTGCCGGGACACGCTATGAGAAAGACCGTACAGGCGACAATCTTATCTGAGGCTTTAGATGTTGTTGAGTTGCTTTAGAGTTTTGAAATATCATAGTGAGTTTTTTTCTGCGGACATCTGGACCTCCTCCACTAGGAGGTTACAGTTACTAAACTGCGCATGCATAAGCCAAATTCAAGCTAAACTAACCTAATGTTGTCTATCTAAATTTCCCCAGTAAATTTTACATAAAAAATGGAAAATATTATTTTTTTTATTTTTCACTTCTAGGAGTTGCGATTGGTGTCATTGTTTATCTTTTCCCTAGATATGTACGATGGGTGCTGTAAAGTAAATACTTAGAAATTCAATGTAGCATAACTTTTTCATTGTTCATTTTCAGATGTTACGTGTGGTATCATTGTACTATACTCGTAAAATTCTTTCGAAGGATATATAGCTTAACCATATATCAGGGGTAAAATGAAGTCCAGGCAAAAGGGTAAAGTAAAAGCAAATAGATCTGAAATTGTTGTAAAATTATATATGTCAATATGATTGAATTTTAAAACTATATCTATGGGGCGTATCTATGTAACGTAAAATTCTATTTACTACATCTCTTACTCTATTGGCTTTTTCAACAGGAGTATTAGCTTTAAAAATATGTAGTCTTAGATAGCCGCAAAATGTTAGGTTGCACTGAAATGAAAAAAATTCACCACTCTAACTATTGATTTAGGCTCCACTGCTAAACCGACTTAAACGTTTCAGATGCCTTTCGACGCAAAGTTTAGTCCTTTTTAATATTGTACAGAACGACATTTTCCGTCCGACGCATCATTTTCCAGCTACAACCAAAAAACTAGAAAAAGTCCTTAAATTTGGCATTTTTAGGCTGTGACACTGTTGATTTAGGCTCTACCGCTAAACCCACTTAATAGTGTTAGATGTCATTCTACGTAAAATTTAGTCCTTTTCAATATTGCATAGAACTACATTTTCCGTCCGACGCATCATTTTCCAACTATAACCAAAAAACTAAAAAAAGTGAAAAAATTTGACAGTTCTTGGGCTGTCAAAAGTTAAGCTCACCACCTGCAATGGTGCAAACTCAGATTACACGTATCTACGACCCAATAAAGGTATTAAGATGATTTCCAGTCTGCTGGGAATTAATTCCAGAAAAAAATCCTAATTTGATTGGCGTTTGTAGTTCATACTTTAAAATTATCCACAAACATTTTAGGGTAATTTGAAGTGTTGCAAGTATATGAAACACATACTTATCAGCTTATCAATTCAAGTAATGATTCTACTCACAATCGAATTGGTTATTGTACTTGTGGGCCCACACATGCCACTCTACCAGTGCATTTCTTGGCAGACCCGTCACCACCACATAGTCTACAATGGCATTATTCGTCTTTTCTTCCCACAACTTCCTTGCTTCTTTCACGTAAGATATGTTCGTTATATAACAGATACCCTAAAAAATAGAAAACATTACGATACCATAATATACAGAATGCACGTAACTGTGAGAATGTATTGCTTAAGTCGAGTTTCACAATCTTTAGTTAACTGATAGTTTGAAAAAATAGCGGCTAGCGAAAACAATCCCTTTCATAATCAGCGGTTTGCCTCAAAGTTCAGGTTAACCAGTACTTAAGTGTACCCAAAGATGAAGAATGGGTTATCTTGACGTTTGTTGTGGTCAACATGACTTTGGAGGTTATAAAAATATGGATGTTGCTTATAGTCAGTCAATCAAAAATATGAATATAAAGGTTAGGTTGTGTTCACAATTACAGCAGTGTTCCGAGACCATATGTCAAAAATTTAGTGCTTACTTGAATATCAATCTGCTTTACCATTGGTTTTCCTTGTGAAACATAGCTCCACAATAACTATTGGTTAATTTCTATCTGTCGGTTAAGTGGCTACCAGAGGTTACCAATGATTGCGAAACTTGTACATAAACAGCCAATTTTAATAACTTTCAAAATAACCTCGTACCTACTACCTACGCACAAAATACATGACATTTGTAACTCAGAACAAGGTTTACAAGGGGAGTGTCTGAAACTCACCTTGCGTCTGTCCCTACCCTATGAGCGGCGCTTTCTGGGCTATGTTTAAAACCTCAACCGTGGAAATAAACTATGTACTAACGTTTCTGTTGACTTCCCTTTCTCATGGTACAAAATGTTTGGCAAAAAGTAATTTGTCTCATTAATTGATTGATTAGTTGCGTCAGATGCTACACTATAGGTGCTCTATGACCATATAGAGGAAGAGCCCGTGAGGGTCAGACCTTGGGAATTTTGTAAAAGCTGAAAGTTCTTCTATGTGTATCCCAAATACAGGTAAGAACCTTCGAATATTAAAGGAGGATAAAATTAACAATAAACATCTGAAGTTATTCCGAATAACTAGAGGGGTCAGGGGACGGCTGGTAAACAAGAAAATTGCATGAATGAAAGGCGTTGGATAAGCGTTGTCAGGTGCATAACGAAATCGATATACAGGGTTGGGATAAAGTATGGAACCAAGCAAATAACTTTGGAACGGAAAGAGTGATATTGCTGAAAATTTGCAGGCAAGTGTAGTGACATCTAATGCATCCGAAGACATTATCTTAGCTGTTAATGTACTTCCGGTTTAACCGGAAGTACCGTCAACTTTTTTAGTTTAAATGGGACACCCTGTATATTTTTGCAGATTTTAATTCATCTTTTTTTCCGAATACGTTAATAGTGGGTTTAGTATTTGTTTCTTAAAAAAATTGAGTCACAAATCCGTCCGTGGCGGTCTGCGGTCTTCCCGTTTGAGGTAATTTTTTTGTATTTTTTTTTTTTAGTCACCGTCAAACATGTTATAGGACCCCTGTCGGGACGTAAATCATTAAAAGTTGACACACTTCTTTGTGAGTTCTCACGCGATCGCCAAAACCGACTTTGAATGACCGGCATTTTAAACATCTGAAATGATAAAGAAGCTTTATCTTTCCCGTTTTTACAGAAACTAATGCTAAACCCACCATGGACGTATTCGGAAAAAAAGATGAATTAAAATCTGCAAAAATATACAGGGTGTCCCATTTAAATTAAAAAAGTTGACGGTACTTCCGGTTAAACCGGAAGTACATTAATAGCTAACATAATGTCTTCGGATGCACTAGACGTCACTACACTTGCCTGCAAATTTTCAGCAATATCACTCTTTCCGTTCCAAAGTTATTTGCTTGGTTCCATACTTCATCCCAACCCTGTATTTCCAACATGTGACAATCGAGAATGTATGTTGGTACAAAATATTTTCTTTGGAATGTAAAAACGACACTGTTAGTATATTGTATTAAATCTCTACTGAGTGATAAAGTACCAACACTAAGCGCTAGAAGCGGTAATTTATAATTTTTCTTAAAAAAGTCCCATTCTTGATTATACGGAAATAACGCGGATAAGATACGGCAACTTTGTCAACATCCGCAAACCCATTCCCACAATGCGCATAAGCTAGATGCTAAAAAAAGAAAATTGTGGTTATCGTGGTTTTGTGCTGAAACCTGTTGTCGATTGCAAGCGATAGTGAGTTTTTTATGGAATTTTGACTGCATTTTAAGCGGAGTAATCGCAAAATCATGCCGTAACGCTGTAATGTTTGCGGAAAATATGGTGGGATTGATAAAGGACGATCTTTTCACATGTTAGTACCTTAAAATGAGTACATTGCACTCTTGATATTTGTAGCCAATCAGTAGCGGGAGCCAAGCTAATCGGCTGCGGGAGTCTCGGTCACGTGTAGTCACGTCTCCATTCATAACTGAATGAGCATCACTGCCGGGGCTGCTATATTGTACATAATGCGTTGACATTTGTGTATTCAAGTGAAATACTTATAGCGTTTTTCACTGGACACATTTTAGTGCACTCCGTGCGAGTGCAGAATACTGAAAAAGTTCACCTAGGGCAACACTTTTGCACTGGGTTCTTCCAGTGGAATACACATCAAGAAACAACAACTTGTTTTGACAACAATATCTGCATATTTATACTACCTACTCGTTTGTCTGAAAACTATTCAATAGTTTCCATGTAATTGCTAATCCTGGGGATTTTTTCTCCCGAATTCTGCCTAAACACACACACAAGATGTTGAGTTGATTTTGTCAATTCAAACAAGGAAATTAAAATTTTGATTTTTTCGCTCACTCTACTCATTCTGACTGAAAATATTGAAAATCAGGTATTACCTTATTCAAAGATTGAAAGTTTAAACAGGCGTAATATCATTCTATAATTTGAAGTTTCCCGCTCAAACCTACTGTCATTCCCTTGGTTCACTTCCACGACACTCGCTTTGAAATCGGTGCGAAATTTTTGCACTCAGTTCGACCGCTCCGAGTGCAGGAATGCCGGTGAAATGAGTGCACTCAAAAAATTTTGCACTGGAACTGCCAGTGAAATGGAAAACAGAAATCCAGTGCAGCCCGAGTGCAACCAGTAAAAAACGCTATTAGTTAGTTAGTGTTGAGGAGAAACAATACTCCTCATTGCCCTTATACTTTGGCTGAATGTTAATTCTATCTTCCTTTTATGTTCGAAGGTAACCCGACTTTGGGTACACCTTGGTAGTGCTGGGTTTGGCTGGTGACGTAGGAAATGTGTCCAAAATTCCATCTTAGATTTGTTAAAGTATAAAGCTCAATTTTTCATATTTTATTCGTAACAATACACGTTACTCGTTGCCAGACACTTAGCATGGTTCCAGCCCCCCGCCAGATACCCCTAAACCACGATAATTATACTATGGTTATATTATAAAAGCTAAATTTTATATGTTTTTGGGAAATCATAAACGCTGTACTTAAACTACCGTTCAACGGCAGCCTACTAAAATGCCGTTAACAGATGTGACGTCATTGAAGTGACGTATTTGACGGCTTTGTAATCGCTGTACTTAAACTGCCGTAAAACGAAAGCCTACTGAAATGACGTTCCAACAGCTTCATCAGTATTCCTATGATCAAATACCTACTCTTTATGAGCAGTAAGACAGACAAGATGCATTTAGTCTCTGTGCTGTTCGGTAGGAAATCATACTTAGATTCAATCTGGTTTGACTGAAGTCCATGGATAAAATGCATTTTGATTGCGATTTAATTTTCGTGTATTGTTCTTTGAGGAGCTGAAATAATAGCCGTACTACGTGAGAAAACTGTGCCAAACTAGTGAAGTATGGAACCAGAAAGGAACTATATGTTTTTAATCAAAATTGTTTTATTAAAAAAAATTAATAATCGTCTACACATACTGCATTATGTCCAACAGTTTTTTTAAAATTTTTACAAGTTGTTTTTCAACTTCTTGTACCAAGTTTTGGAATTGAGTTCCATAGATTCCATATGATTATATTATCCCAAATATTTTTTCTCTATGATTTGGTTTCTCTGTACCCGTTTTTTGCTTCTCCTGAAAATTTGTAATAATGAGCAAAACGCAATTTGAAAGTCTGCTTCTCTAACTGTCGATGAAATTTAAAATTGGGTGTTCGGTTACCCAGAGAAATACATCATGCAACATTATGGGACCTTTTCAAAGATGTTACAGTACTTCTTTCCTTTTTCTATGGTAATCTTTTTGTCTTATACTTTTGGTTGATCTTATTTTTTTTCATTGGAACAGACATCTTCATTATCGGCAATGTGATATCACTGCCCCCCACTTTTCAATAAGATGGTTGCTGAACTGTTGACGTCATTTGGAACTAATTCATTGATATTTAAGCTTCATCAACTTTAATTGTATCGGGTATTATATCCATCTTCTACAATGTCACATAATCTTAGAGATGAGGGATTTATGTTGTCTTATACCAAAATTGCCTTGTCACTAGGCGCAGATGTTTCTACAGATAACTGACACTGGAATTGATAGATTTGCATTATCTAATACAAACGCTTTATTCGTATTGCTTTGGCCTGGAGGAAGCACCTGCTCAAATACTCCAGATTGTTTTCGCTTTCAAGTACAAATCAGATGCACCCGCGTGATCGCTGCATCTCATTCTAAAGCGGTCGTTCTTCATACATCAAGAACCGAGTGGTACAACCGCACATTTATTCCCAGGATGTCCAAGGCTTGGGACGGACTGTCAAGAGATGTATTTATTGGGCCTGCGGGTATTGGCCCATTCAAATCACGAGTTAAAAAACTTCCCCTAACATAACCTTTTCACTGCAGCCGCGGTACTCTGGTATTTGGGCTCAGTCTACGCGGTCTGCTCAGTTATAAAAAAAACTTCATTGCTTACAATGAAAAAGTGAGTCTGATTCTAGCCACTATTGTTTACATTCACAATTACAGCATCAGTATCATTGGCCCATAGCATTTTAAGATTTTTCAATACAATTAGGTCCTTGCTCAAACAACAAGTCTGCTCATTAAGCGGCTCAAAACTAATCGGAAAACTTATTCCAGTCAATGCCAATAATATCCTGATTCCCATAATTCGGCAAAAATTGTCACAACTATAATGCAAACAACTCAAAAACAATATAACCGATAATGAAATATAGCAATTTTTACAAGAAATCGAATATGCTATTAGCAGCATTTCAGTAAGCTACCGTTTGACGGCAGTTTAATCTCGGCTAATATAAAGTCGTCCAATATGTCACTTCAATGATGCCACAGCTGTAAACGGCATTTTAGTGGGCTACCGTTTGACGGCAGTTTAAGTACAGCGATTACAAAGCCGTCAAATACGTCACTTCAATGACGTCACATCTGTTAACGGCATTTTAGTAGGTTGCCGTTCAACGGCAGTTTAAGTACAGCCAATCATAAACGATGTTCCCCTAGTAGCTAGACAGTTTCGATGTAGGGCTGATTACTCTCCTACATTTTGATCTAATTATAATCAAGCTAACATTTCCCTAATTTTACAAACCTAAAAATCGGCCTAGTTAACAAATTTTTTACGAGAAAATGCATTATTTGAATTATGTAACACTTACCTGAACAACATTCCTCAAGTTAAAACTGGGATTGTTAGCTTTCAGCAGCCTGGTAACATGCCTGAGAGTTAACTGGCATTCAGATTTAATTCCGCCTTTCACCATCTCCATAGAGCCCGGAACCAGCCCTATTTGGCCGGCCAGTAAAACGGTGTGACGTACACCCACACTTTGACTATATGGACCGATATTTGCAGGGGCCCAATGCGATCTGCTTTGGACATGTATTGTATTTCTGAAATTTTCAAATGAGAATTGATGTAATTTTGATTCACTGCATGTGCTGGGCGCTTGCATCTGCAGGTTTTTAAGTCTATCGCCCTACTTGGCCGGTGAGTAAAACGGTATGACGTACACCCACACTTTGACTATATGGACCGATAGCAGCAGAGGGGGGCAGGGGGGGGGGCGTGGCGCCCCCCTGGAGCAGCGAAGATAAAAAACTTGTTTAACCAAAAACCAAATTTTTCCCCCCTGCCCTGATTTGAGCACTCGATTTAAGTCGCCCCTCCCTGTATAATTTTCTGGCGGCGCCATTGGCCCAATGCGATCTGTTTTGAACATGTATTGTATTTCTGAAATGTTCAAAGAGAATTGATGTGATTTTGGTTTACTGCATGTGTTGGGCGCTTGCATCTGCAGGTTTTTAGGTCTGATCCGGTATATTTTTTCATTGGCGGCTTGTGCGTTCTAAATAATAAGCACTGTCCAACTGTTCACTTATTTTCACTTTTTCCGAAATTCTAAAATCCATGCATATATTCATGTGAGAAAAAGAATGTTCGTGTTTCTTTGACCTCTCCGCAATTTGTTTTGAATCATCCAAACCGTATTCATTCCGTGCACTGACAATTTTAAAAATTAGGCACATGAAACAAAATAATTTATTTGTTTGTCAACATCCGCACATCCACTCATATTTTTCATTAATATTCCGGCTGAATACCAAATTATAAGTGCTGGTTCTACTTGTGGAACTATAATTAATTTGCAGATCAGGAGTAGGCCTTCCTTTTTTCTTAATTAAAAGTTTATCTTCAAAAGTTCAGAAATTAACCCGAAGTTTCGTTTTGGCCAACAAAATTTAGTACACTGATTTTTTAAAAGGTTTTGCATAGAATTAACTTCCGCTGTCGTGGGCTCCCTCATAGAGAATACGCAAATACAAATGAACCGCGATTATCGCATAAAAATAAACAAGATGTTGCGTTCGACTCGTTTTTGGAGACACGCTGCTCGGTTCCCCAAATCGATAATATAATCGCGTACAGCGAACCCAACCGAACTCCGAAATATGTAAGCTGAAAATAGTAGGTACACATTGTACTCTTCCCCTGAGGACGTCAAGCCCACGCAACACGGTCTTGGTCGATCTCATCGCTTGCTCACTGCCGAAAGAAGGTTTGAGCCTTAGATAAGGAAAGAGAGAGGACGGAAAGCGCGACTGACATTTCTGTTACCAAATGGCACCAAAAAAACTACCAAAATTTACCTGTGATAAGTGATTCCTGGCTCCATTATGCATACCACAATATTTTACAATGATTGATCTTGAAAACGCTAAATATCATAAACACATATTTTGGTGGCTATTCATTTGCGGTAACAGCTAATAACAGCTAATTCATATAGCACCAAACAGGCGTGCGGTATCCCCTCTCTTTCCTTATCTAAGGTTTGAGCGGATGGAAGAATCAAGTTTGATGCAGCATATTAGATATGTAATATGCATAGTCGTATAACGGTGTAATGCAAAAGCATTAAGTGATAAAGGAATTAAGCAGTGAACGATAACAATATTTATTGCCATTTTCTGGGCGGTCGGGTGGGCACGTGCCCTTGTGCCCTTCAGTACCACTCGTCACTTTCTTTTTTTTAAGCTTTTATTTAACTTGCAATGTATGTATGTACGTATGTATATACAGGGTGAGTTTTTAGTACCGGCTCGGTCGATAACTCCACTATTGTAGAAGATAGCGAAAAAAGTTGTATATAAAAGTTATAGCCACGGATATGCTCCTTGCTCAGAAAATATTTAGATTTATACAGGGTGATCCATAACTACGTGGTGATGCAAACATGCATTTTTTTAAATGAGACACCCTATATATTATTCCATATTCAGATTCTACTAATGATTTCCGTTCTTCCAATATAGGGCATTGTTACATTATACAGGGTGTTTCCAAATTTATGACCATTTTTATATCCAAATCGCGGACAAATGAACGTACTGTATGTCAAAAAGTAATGAATCAAAAATTATTTTTTTTACATGAGAAGATTAAAAATATCCTCTAGTTTTAAAATCGGCTATAAAAGAAGCCCGACACGCATAATCATATACAGGGTGATGTAGAATGCAAAATCCAAATTTTCTCTTTTTTTTTCAAATGTAACCCCCAATATTTTATTATCCCAAAGAATTGCTTTTAGTATGCTCTTTCATCTTTGTATAGCACTTGTTGTACCTACGTCCATCAGTTTCCGAGATATTTCGATTTTTCGATAAATTTAAAATATAGCCTCTATTTGTGTACTGAAATTTATTTATTTTGAGAAAGTACTATCTGATTTGTTTTTTGTTTAACGAATAACTAACTATACCTTGATAGTATTTGATGAAGTCAAAACCCTAAATCATCGAGATAATAGTCAAGTATGCTGAGGAAACAATTTTGTAGGCGTCATGCATAATTATCAAGTAGTTTTATCAGGTGTGCTTTGAAAAACTGACAGTTTCATAACCTACTCAATAATTCCGTACTGTGTGAAAAACTAGCTTTGAAAATTAATTTTTCCATTGAGGGTATTTAGGAGAATCTTTGAGAAATTTTATACTTGCCTCTAGAATATATCAACTATGAATAGCAATATCCAGAACGGAGGCACTCTAAAACTAATGCGTTTGAAATATTGAAGAATCGTTTTATTTGGACTGTGTCGTTTCATATTTCATAGCCTACCTGATACATCTGCTTGATAGTTATGCATGACGTCTATAAAATTGTTTCCTCAGCACACTTGACCTATATTATCTCGTTAGTGCAGTGTTTTGACTTGATCAAGTATTACTATCGCCTTACATTTTAGTTGTTTGTTTAGCAAAAATAAAATTTGGTAGTATTTTCTCAAAATAAATAAATTTTATTAAACAAATAGAAGTTATATTTAAAATTTGTATAAAAATCGGAATATCTCAGAAACTAATGAATGCAGCCACAATAAGTGCTATACAAAGATGAAAGAGCATATTAAAAGCAATTCGTTGGTGTAATAAAATATTGGGGGTTACATTTAAAAAAAGAGAGAAAATCTAGATTCTGCATTCTACATCACCCTGTATACGAATATGCGTCGCGGGATTTTTTTATAACGTATTTTAAAACTAGAGGATATTTCTAATCTTCTCATGTAAAAAAAAATAATTTTTGATTAATTACTTTTTGATATACAGTACGTTCATTTGACCGTGATTTGGATACAAAAATGGTCATAACTTTTGAAACACCCTGTATAATGTAACAATACTCTATATTGGAAGAACGGAAATCGTTAGCGAAATTTGAATATGGAATAATATATAGGGTGTCTCATTTAAAAAAATTCATGTTTGCATCACCACGTAGTTATGGATCACCCTGTATAAATCTAAATATTTTCTGAGCAAGGAGCATACCCGTGGCTACAATTTTTATATACAACTTTTTTCGCTATCTTCTACAGTAGTGGAGTTATCGACCGAGCCGGTACTAAAAACTCACCCTGTATGTATGTATCTATGTTTGTTCGGGTGGAATCTTGCTACTCAATTTTGAAGCAGATAGCTTCAACCAATTGAGCTGAAATTTTGTATACACGTTTTAGTTTATGTTTAGAATAGGTCTATATTTTTAGTTTAGTTTACGGTTTTCGAAATGTCTAATAAAATGAAATCGGCGAAAATAAGTGAAAATGACGATAGCACAAATTCTGAATTAAAAACTATTGTTCAAATGATGGCACATAATACATCATTTTTAGATATAATACGATGTTTTTTTTGTAAGAGTTTGGGGAAAATATACTATCCAAAGTCGGTGAGTTGGTTTATCACTGCATGAACCTTGCTTACGACCTGAGAGAAGAGAGTCTTTGCAGAATGAAAGGGCGTGTTAAAAGTAACTCGAAAAATAATGTGACGTCATTCTAAATCCAATATGGTGACTTACTTGTGCAAATGAACTAAACACCAGACTTTTCGTTTTTATTTGATTTGGTTTTGTTGTTTTTAATTAAGTTGCCTAGTGTCTCTTTGCATCTGAATGATATATTGCGGTCCAATTTCTTGAGTTTAAGAGCAATGTTTTCCGATAGATGTCCTGTGTATGTAATTGCTGCTTTTTTGAATTGCTTCTTGCTTACTATAGAATCAATTAGAGAAGGGTTATAACCGTTGTTGGAGGCAATTTGTTTTACTATATTTAATTCTTTATTATAATTTTCGTCATTCATGGGCACGTTAATTAGTCTATTGACATAACTGTGATATGCTGCAATTTTATGTGAGTATGGGTGGTTGGAACTGCTGTGTATTGTGGTATCTGTGTGTGAGGGTTTATGATAAATTGAATATGTATGTTTGTTTTGTTGTAATTTAATTGTTAAATCTAAGAAGTTAATGGCATGATCTATTTCTTTTTCCAGTGTAAATTTGATTGCAGGATGTAATTTGTTAATTTCGTTCAGGAGATTATGTAGTTGTCTGTCAGTTCCGGTAAAACAGATTATTATGTCGTCTACATAACGATACCAATATATACATTTATTGAAATATGGTAATAGTTGAATCTTTTGTTCAAGGCTGTCCATAAACATTTCCGCGAGCAAAGAACTTAGTGGGTTGCCCATTATTAGTCCTTCTTTGGATATGTAGATTTTTTCGTTAAATTCGAAATAATTTTGATCCAAGCAAACTATTAGTGTATCGAGGATGTCCTGTTTTATTATGGGGTTTGTGTTGTTATTTGATAAATGCTCGTCGACTATATTTATTACGTCTATTGGTGGTATACTGGGAAAAAGGTTTTGTACATCAAATGAGGCTAGGATAGCTTTATTAGGAGTTATAATATCTTTTGTTTTCTTTGTAAGTTCTTGTGAGTTGTTTATGCTAAATTTTGGTGTGAATTTGCAGTGCTGTAGTAATAGACTATTTAGTTTTTTTGATAGTTTGTATGCTGGTGCTGTAACGTATGATACTACAGGTCTTATAGGGCGATCAGGTTTGTGCAATTTGATAAGCGAAGATAACTTTGGCGTTTGAGGATTCATACTGATAAGGTAGTTGTTATATGTATCCTTGAAGAGGCTATTGTCTTTTATTATTTCTTTGATTTGTTTTTGGAATATGTTTGTTGGGTTTCTGTTGATGATTTTAAATTTGTCGCTGTTTAAGAATTGTGTTGTTTTCTCTATATATTCGGTTGTGTTCATCGCAATCACGGTTTTCCCTTTATCTGCTCGTGTAAATGTTATGTTATTTGTAGTTGCTTTGTTTTTTATTGATTTAACTAACTTAGCTTCGGTGTCTAGTCGTGATGGATTATTGTGGGAATTTGATTTTATGTATTTTGCAAGAATGTGCTTTTCGGAAATATTATTGTCTAAGTTAGTTAGAGCTATTTCGCATTCGACGCCTAGGTAGTCTATTTTTGTCTGATTGTTACTGGTATGAATATTATAGTTAAAGCCTTTTTGCAATAGCTGTGTTTCATGATTTGTAAAGACAGTTTCTGTAGTATTAATAAATCTATCATAAAAAGTATGCTCGGAGAATTTGTTAGGATTGGCGTTTGTTTTTGGTTTTAAAGCTATTAATCTATTGAGTTTACTTCTTTGTGTTTCGTATTTATTTTCTATGTGTACTGCAACTTGTGATCTAACATTTGTATCAAATAAATCAAATTCTATATTGGTAAGTCTGAATAATAATTCTGTGTGGATTACCTTAAGATATATGCCCAAAGTGTCACGTTTACTATATTGTGTTTTCCTATCTTCGATGATCCATTTTCACACCAAAATTTAGCATAAACAACTCACAAGAACTTATAAAGAGAACAAAAGATATTATAACTCCTAATAAAGCTATCCTAGCCTCATTTGATGTACAAAACCTTTTTTCCCAGTATACCACCAATAGACGTAATAAATATAGTCGACGAGCATTTATCAAATAACAACACAAACCCCATAATAAAACAGGACATCCTCGATACACTAATAGTTTACTTGGATCAAAATTATTTCGAATTTAACGAAAAAATCTACATATCCAAAGAAGGACTAATAATGGGCAACCCACTAAGTTCTTTGCTCGCGGAAATGTTTATGGACAGCCTTGAACAAAAGATTCAACTATTGCCATATTTCAATAAATGTATATATTGGTATCGTTATCTAGACGACATAATAATCTGTTTTACCGGAACTGACAGACAACTACATGATCTCCTGAACGAAATTAACAAATTACATCCTGCAATCAAATTTACACTTGAAAAAGAAATAGGTCATGCCATTAACTTCTTAGATTTAACAATTAAATTACAACAAAACAAACATACATATTCAATTTATCATAAACCCTCACACACAGATACTACAATACACAGCAGTTCCAACCACCCATACTCACATAAAATTGCAGCATATCACAGTTATGTCAATAGACTAATTAACGTGCCCATGAATGACGAAAATTATAATAAAGAATTAAATATAATAAAACAAATTGCCTCCAACAACGTTTATAACCCTTCTCTAATTGATTCTATAGTAAGCAAGAAGCAATTCAAAAAAGCAGCAATTACATACACAGGACATCTATCGGAAAACATTGCTCTTAAACTCAAGAAATTGGACCGCAATATATCATTCAGATGCAAAGAGACACTAGGCAACTTAATTAAAAAGAACAAAACCAAATCAAATAAAAACGAAAAGTCTGGTGTTTACAAATTAGAATGTCTGGATTGTCCTAAAGTATATATTGGACAAAGTGGGAGAGCTTTCAAGAACCGCATCAATGAACACAAGAAATCATTTGTTAACGAACATTGTAATTCAAATTACGCCAATCATTTGATCTCCGAAAACCATCATTTTAACGAAGATTTTCAAATATTACACGTAGAACAAAAAGGACGCAAATTAAATTTTTTAGAAGCATTAGAAATCAACAAGCTCAAATATTCAGGTAACCTACTTAACGACCAAACGGATTTAAATAATTCACCCCTACTAAATCTGTCCCATGGTTTTCGGAGAACAAACGATTAGCCATAATAGTTATACCATTAAGCATGTATATTTTATATAAATAGCCTAGTATTGTAAGTTTAGAGTCATTGTTTGAAAAAGACACTGTGTGTCGAAACGATCGTCGCAAGTTTAAATAAAAGTGGTGATTATTCATCTGGAATACTTTGTGTATAAGTGGATAGTTAACATTTTATTTTATTTTCTTCTTTTTAGAACATTTAAATACAAGCTTTTTTTTTAAAGTTTTTTGTTTTAATTTGTTATATATCTTTTAGCCGTTAAATTACGACTGCTTAACCCCAACCAACGTACCTAGGAAACTACAATGTATTATTCAGCTGAATGTTAAACAGCTTGTACGTATTGATTTTTGTTTTCTTACCTTTCGTAAAGATTATCTCCTGAGCTATCCGTTTGTTTCCATGATAAAGCTTCTATCCTGACCGGACAATCTTTATCAAATGGTACTTGAATGCAGGCCCTTGAAGGCGGATTGGAATGATTAAATGCATCCACATATGTTTTGTTTAATTCCGAGTATTGCGACATGTCGCTGATAAACATTGTCACGGAACAGACATCTTTCACACTATGGTGAAATACATCCAATTCACCTAAAAATTAGAACGTTTCAACATCAGCATGCTTGCAATGACCACACTGAAAATACCATATCACAGAGATGAAAAACTATAGAGGGAACAAAATTCAAATGCTCAACATTCAGAGTTTAGTGAAAAGTACCGCAACGCTTAAATATCTCGAAAACTGTTGTCAAATGTTGCCAGATTTACCACGTTTGCGTTAGACGTCATAAGTTTGTTATTTTAAATGGAATGTCCTATTTACTTTTGTTGCAATCAATTGCGCATATCAAATTTAGTAAGGTCCCATACTTTCAAAAATTTGTTTCTATTCCTTTTCAGTAAAAAGTACCCGAAGGCTTAAGTAGGTATCTCCAAAACTGTCACAGCTGGAACGATAAAATTAAATACCGGGGGGTTTTTGAACACGCAGAATTCAAAAATGCTAACAGCAGTGTTGTCAGATTTACCACTTCAACGTTACACGTCATAAATAGAGCATTTCATTTAAAATAACAAAATTATTAAAAAGTCTCTTAATACTTGGGCATCTCAAGTATAGTTTTGTGTTTCGCACTTATTCGACAGCTACTTGAGCATCCCTCACGGAAGGCTCACTTGAGAGATGATCAAGTAACGAAATGTAAACATGTCAGGAGATATTGTAGGTTAATGTTGAAGTAAGTTGTTGTTCTTTCTTCCTCTCGTAAGTGTTGTCTAGGAAACAAATGCACACAAGGGCACACTTCAGCTCTTTAAGTAGTTAGCAGATGAGTTGGAATAATAATAATAACTATAAATAATAATAAATACATATTAGTAGAAGATCCGAATATAAAACGACCTTCACCGAACTGGTTAATGGATGAACAGCATTTTATATTAAATATAATATGGTAAAAAGCATATCGCCAGTGGGTTGGCTGAAAAATTTCAGTCCAGGATATGATTAATTAAATATTGAAAAATTAATTTTTTTTGAAAAATTAATTTTTTTTAAACATCTCACTGGTTTGGTTCATATCACATATCAATCGAAAGTATGAAGTCCATAGAATATGCAAACGTTAGGTTGGCTACGTTTTTCCCGTCCCAACTATAGGGTAGGCAGGTATAAACAGGTAAATCAATAATAGTAATTTGCACCGGTGTGGTTAATGCATGAAACTTATATCAAAAAAAAGATAATTTTATTGCAAACACGTCGATATAGGGTTGTCTGTAAAAAATCAGTCTGGAATTCCGGTTGTCGAATTTTAAAGATCAAAATATTGCTGCCAGTGAATACGTGCGCCAGAGAGGTCCGAGCGAACTATAAATTATTTTATTATTTTTTTGGAGCAGTTTCAATTTACTTTTTTTGTTTTTGTCATAATTTTCATATGACATGAGGAAAATAAATTCATTGTGAAAATTGATCCAGTAGTTTTCGATTTTTTTGGGGGTTCCAAAACATGGCTTGAAAATATAAATGTAATAAATATTTTTCTATTTCATCTTTCGAGGTAACTAACATGAACAAATGATAAAAAACATTCATAATTCATATTTTATGCTCCAATACATTTTTTTTATCGATTTTTATTTAAAAATTAATTTGAATAATTATTCCGGATGCCGTCAACATCAACAGCATCAACATCAACACCAACAGCATCAGCATCAACACCAACAACATCAACAATATTTTGATCTTTAAAATTCGACAACCGGAATTCCAGACTGATTTTTTGCAGACAACCCTATATCGACGTGTTTGCAATGAAATTATCTTTATTTTGATATAAGTTTCATGCATTAACCACACCGGTGCAAATTACTATTATTGATTTACCTGTTTATACCTGCCTACCCTATAGTT
The DNA here is from genome assembly GCA_951848785.1 of Callosobruchus maculatus. Taxonomy (NCBI): domain Eukaryota; kingdom Metazoa; phylum Arthropoda; class Insecta; order Coleoptera; family Chrysomelidae; genus Callosobruchus; species Callosobruchus maculatus. Next base: position 5,867,863 of record CATOUR010000026.1, on the reverse strand, counting down.
GGGACGGGAAAAACGTAGCCAACCTAACGTTTGCATATTCTATGGGCTTAATACTTTCGATTGGTATGTGATTTGTCTATTAACCAAACCAGTGGAATGTTAAAAAAAATTAATTTTTCAATATTTAATCCATATCCTGGACTGAAATTTTTCAGCCAACGCACTCGCGATATGTTTTTTAACATTTTAAATTTAATATAAAATGCTTTTCATCCACTAACCAGTTCGGTGAAGGTCGTTTTATATTCGGATATTAGACTATATGTAGAGGATAGTAAAAAAATGTTGGAAAAAAGCCGAAGATCAGGTGGCAGCACCACTGAGGACACTGCCTCTGTATTTAACCTTGAGATTTAGCGGATTTGTATTCAGTCACGAAGTAAAGTACGAAGTAATTGATTCTCCAGAGTACTAAAATACGCCTCCTTGAGTATTATCGTATTCAAAAGAGATATACAATACTGTTCCTATCCGCCCGATGTCAGCTTCCATGATCAATTCTGTTCTGTCGTGAATTTGACACTTTTAAAAATGAAACGCCCAAATCATCATTTTTATTTGAGAAAATTGTGTTTAAAAGAGTAACACTATTCAGTGTCAACTAAGCCTAAGAATAATGTTGAACAGCTTCAATGCATACCTACACTTTAAAATATCTGTGGCTTGCTCCATCGCCTCCGAAGGATTGGAAGAGTTTCCTTGAACACCACTTATCCACAACCACCCTTGTTTGCTTTTTCCTGATGTAGCCTCTTGAACAATATTTGGTGGTGTAAAACAATCTTCGGCGTTGCTGTTTTCAGAACACACTAGTTCATCTAGAAAATATAAGTATTACAATACCATAACTGACTAAATCGTGGGTACAAATATTTGCACTTCAACTGTTATTTTGCTTTTACATGAATTGCCCTCGAGGCAACACCCTTTTGAGGCACAAAACAACATTCGGTACAGAACACTTTTGTCGCTCTGCTTAAAAAATGTATAATTTTTAAAGAGATCAGGAATGGAATATTTTCCGAACAAAAATTTATGACGGAATATGGATGTTACGTCCCCAAAAACCATGTAGCGAACATTTTTACGTTTTATTGTGAACGCGAAGTGGGTTAAAATCCCGTCCAAAGTTCAAACATAAAATCTCGCGCCAAAGCTGTGACGTAATAAATCTTTGCGTGACGTAATAAGTCCTTCGTGGTGCTATCCTTAGAATGTAACTCTACTTTGTCGTCTGACCTCCTTTTCTCCATCTACAAACGTAACCTCCGCTTCGTATTGACATTGACAGATGTTTGTTTACATCATTTCATCATGGTTAATCTAGATACCGTGACAGTCGTGAGACCAGGGGAGGTTATGTATGACATGACACTAGTGACAGGTTAAAGAATGATGAGTAACATTGTGAAAAGTAACTGGGAAATATTCTCAGAGTAAACTGCTAATTACATAATAATGCAAAAAATGGAATTGCAGTGTAATATAACATTTATAGTCTACAAACATGAACTTTTATTCAATTAAAAAGAGGGAAACTAAATAAACATAATACATAAAATTAAGTTTACATCCTCTATATATAGAAAAACTAGGCAAAATGTTAAAAACGTGACCACCTTGAATCTACGCATAATTCAAATTAATATAGTCACATCCTATCTACATCCGGCATAAAAATGACATTTGATTGGTTGATTTCTTAGGCGGGAGGTTTAAGAGATTTAAATGGGCTCTTTTCAAAGGGATGATTTTCAAACTTTATCTTTACTCCACGTGGGCAGAAAAAAATTGAGCAAACAGTGCCATCATTACAAATTAGATACAAGCAATCCATTTCAGCCATTAAACAGGCAATATTAGCAAGTTGGAAAATACCCCATTAAACTTGTCACACTTCAATGGTCACAAAGGGTAACGCTCAATTCACATGCACACAATTTCCAACGATACGCTAGTATGAAGCTGTTCCTATTGGTTGAAATATTCAAAGCGAATTGGCGCTAAGCCTTTATACGACCGGACGAGTTGTAAATATTTTAATTTTTTATCCGATATATTATGTAATTTGACAGCTGACAATTTCTATGAATTTGTATTTGAAAATTATAACTCCGCGAGCGCAATACGTGAATTCAATAAACATTTTACTGTTATCCCTCTTATGGATGAAAATGAAGAAAAGAGGAATAAAGCGAAGATTTTGGGTTCGAGACATTTTTAAAAACAGGGAAGAAGCAAGGAGCGTTACCATAATATGTTGCAACAGATGAAGCTAACTGACAGAGAAAAATATTTTAATTATTTACGAATGCCAACTAATGCATTCAAATCGTTGCTTGACATTATTGGCCCACGGCTGAGTAGAGCTTATTGTATTCGCGATCCTGTTTCTTCTGAGGAAAGAGTTGCTTTAACTGTGAGCTATTTAAATACAGTAAAACATACTTCATACTCAAATAATCGTCCATCATAAAAGATAACCTACATCGGTTAACTATTCAACCGTGCACCTAACAGATATTATTAAGTAGTAAATATCGGAAAGAAATCGAGGTATTTGGTGGATTGGATTTGATCTTAAACAACTTCAAATCACATATCTACAAATTTAAATTGACTTGACAGCACCTCGGCAATTCGCATAGGTACCAACTATGAAGATACGCCCGTAACCAAATTTAGCTTTTAGATTAGATTTAGATATATTCAGATTATACGACAGAATCAGTACGAACACGAATCGTATATCAGAAATCGTGTGCAGGTGAATTAAGCTTTGGAATCACCATCGCTGACACTCCAAACACCTTTATATTTGCTGATACCATATTCGCTTATTTTGGCTTACAGCTATTGTTTTATGTATTTGTGTCCTTTGAGAAAGGTGGAGGGGCTAAAATGAGAGTTATGAGTTTCCAATTAGCATAAGTTAAGTTGTTTTATCGATCAAAGAGGAATTAACTGGTATACTGATGGCTCCAAAAATTTATCAGGTACAGGAGACTTATACGCTGGTAGGGCTAGGCGAAACATAAGTATTCGTCTAGGTAAACTGACTACCGTTTTCCAAGCAACAATAGCCGCAATTATAGAATGCGGCAGAATATGCGTAGATAAACGATGCATGTAAACAAAACACAGCCCTGAAGGCCTTGGCAAGAAACCACTATACTTCAAAAATAGTGTGAGATTGTCATAATACACTGAAGATACTGGCGAAGACCAACAAGGTTACCTTATCTTGAGTGCCTAGTCACATAGGAGTAGGTAGGAATGAGAGGGACGACAGGTGTGCCAAGGAACGTGCAGGCCTCTCATCGGGTCAGCTGTCACCAGATGTGTGTCTAGCGAGCACCAAAAGCGCTGAGACAGAGTGGTGGGGAATGTTCAGTTTAAGGGGATGCTGACGGGACTGAAGACGCTCTCAGCGTTGAGCAAGAAGGAACTGCGAAGGGCGGTTGGATTTGTAACTGGCCATTGGACGTTCAGTGCACACCTGCAAAAGTTGAGGATCGATGTGGCAAATGCCTTATGCAGAACGTGCGATGAGGTAGAAGAAACAGCTAGGCTTGTCATCTTCGACCAGGAGGGAAGACAGGATAGCATTGTCCAATGCATCTCAAAGTTCGCAAAGGAGTTACGATTTTTAAGCACTTAAGCGCCAATTGCTTTTGGCACTTTTTCTCTAGATTTTTTGTTTTTTTTATTTGTGTTTTGAGAAATCTCCATTTTCGATTAAAATCAAGTACCAATCTTTTTCTGCTTTTAAAAATCCCGTGGAAGGAAATCACAATAAAATCAGATAAAACATCGCTCGCAGCAGAAGTTTTCGTGTATCATGTTGTCATTAATTAAATTTTTCATTTCTGGGTCGCTATATTGCTCTAGACGCCTCATGAAAGGTACTGTCATCAATCAGAATTGATCTGATATGCACGATTGGTAAGGTTGGATCTAGAGTGCGAAATCTCCATAGCAACTAAGGTACATAAGGGCAAAGCCATCAGTTAAAAAAAGACACCTAACCCCCTCATACGTCCTACATTCACTGCAGCCGCAGTAAGAAAACAGTTTCCATTGACCTCTTACCCTCTTACCCAAAGCGAGTATCGCATGTTGCTAGGTTATCAGTATGCTTGTAGCCAGCTTTTGACATGAAAATTCGTAGAAATCGCCAATCTTTGGCATGATTGAACGAAAATCGCCAGAATTGCGACTTCGCGCATGTAAATGTCAAAATTGTCAAACGAAACGCCCAGTATGACATATGGGATGCGACTGACCTCTGACAAACGGAACTGCAAAAATATGTCAAATTATCTTTTATTAGCATGTCAAGGTCATATTTATTTTAGAAAGTATTGTGATCCTCTCGGACTCCCAGGTTGCTTAAGGGTCTAGCCTAGGGTATAGCGCGCGAAATTGAGAATCCAAGAGAAGACGTATTCCCGTGTTAGAGAGAAGGCGTGGCCGCCTGTACCCTTTCTCCAGTGTGCGTGCCTAAGATGAGGGGAGATAAGTCTAAAAATCCAAAGATACGGTCGAAAGGTCCAAAGGTCACCATACAAATTAATTACGCATTTCCATGCTCCTGACGTTACCTTTAAACTTACAGTAATGATTCAAAAAGCAAATTGAAGAAGAAAGCTTACGCTTTGTCACCTATTTGGCCTTTTTTTGATATCGTGTTTGGTTGTTAAATTACAGACATTTGAAGAATGTATGATTTTGCATTGCGGGTTTTTTTGCACACTAAAAAACTTTTTTGAGAAATTCGCAAATAGTTGTCATTCATTAAGGTCTTAACTATCACCTTCTGAAATACTGTGTATGTAGTTTGAAAAACAAGCGAGTTCTGTTCGAAATAGGAATCCGTGTTTTAACATGGCAAATACATATGTATAATTGTGTATACCCAGACCCCTTAAAAGGTGTTGGACTCCGAGGAGATCACATCAAAACTGGTATGGGACTGTTTCAACACTCTCAACTCAGTTGTGTACCAGGCCAAGTCGGTATTGGTGACAATGATTGTACAGTTTGAAAATATTTGTTTTTTTGTACTTCAATAAACATTATCTTCTACCTAAAATTCTATATAATTGGAATTAAAACAACTTCTCAATGAGATCAATTTATTTTAAAACTTCTTTGCTAATTGCGAATCAACTCCAGATTCTCAAATAACTTTTATTTTGAGACATTGGAGCATTTTTGAACAACCAGATATAATGAATTTCGTGACTATCGTTATTTTGAGGTAAATGATTCCCAATAACAATAACAAAGGTCGGACAATTTTACTTGTCTGTTCTCTCCATTTTACTTGTCTACTCTCTCTCTCTCTCTCTCTCTCTCTCTTTGAAGAGTCACTATGGTCAAAGTGTCACGTGTCATACAATCGGTAATATTGCCGCTTCATGCGGTTAGCCCTTCTTTTTGAGGGGAAAACCAATGATATGGAAGTTAGAAATAGCCAAAGTTTCTCCAACTCACTGTGTATTTTGCGTCGCCAAAAGTCACCAATCGGCCAGCTACAATTTTTGGTCGCCAACTCGATTTTGAAATCGTCACTTTGAATAACCACCTGGCAACCTTGCGAGCGCGTCTTCCACAGAATGGTAGGTAGGGGATATTGTTCAACCTGTTAAAAGTTATCTTCTCGGCTATCTGCGTCTGATGCGTTTATATTGCCATTCCAGGTTCCGGCTTGCCAATCGTGTATTAGAAATTGATATAAAATGAAAATAATGTCGGAGCCAAGACCAATGCCTGCGGATCTTTTGCGTTACCGTTGAAATACTTGAATATTTCCTCCATATTCTCTCCGTATTGGCCAACATCGACTGTACTATAAAGCCAGCGGGCCTAGACACGCGGGTAATTCAATTATTAAATATAGATGCGGTAGATGTCCAATTTTCGATTTGTCAGATTATTACACATATTTTTGAAATACGAACAAAGATATTTTACTAATAATCATATGAAACTACGAAAGAATGATGAGTAAAAGTGGACTTACCTGCTTTATTAGAAAAAATAAAAGCTTTTAAAATGTATGAATTTCTACACCACCATTGAGGTATCATACACAAAGTGAGTTAGGTCTCGTCAGTGGCCTTGTTTTTGTTTTTTTCTTTTATTTAATACATATTTAAAAAATATTCTATGACCAGAAATTGATCTACTTTTTGGGTTTATCTACTAAGGTTTTTAATTTTCGATTTTTGTTTGCCTGGGTTTTAGCGCGAGCATTTTCTATAATATTATTATTTACGGATTTGCAATAATTGTTTAAAATTATATTTATAACAATGAATGTAACTTTGTTCCATAATTCCAATGGGGAGTGTTCTCGGCATTCGTTACTTCTCAACATGATCTCATCACAAACGCTTATTTTATGAACTAAAAGGTCATGAGCTGCAATTCGTTGATTAGGTACTTTCATAAAAATTTTGTCAGATAAAAGTTTTTGCAAAAGAATAAAGGAATGAACCACCACTGACACGCAAACAGTTGAGGGATATTTTAAACCACCTCTATCATTTATAGAAATTAGAGTAATAGAGATAGCCTCAGAGTCAGTGGTAATGAAATCTTTGGGAACCGCTAAAAAGTCTTTACAATTATCGCATTTCAATTTCTTTAAAAGGGAGTGACAAGTATAACCAGCAATAAATGTTAAAACTGGGATATCTGGTTTAATATTTTCCAAATCAGTTTCTTGAACATCTATGTTATTAAAATTTGAAACAAACTGTGAGTCATCTGAAATGTCAGCAATACTGGATTCACAACTTAATTCAGTTATTGTGATTTTGTTGTCTGAATTTGGTCTTAAAGAAAGCTCTAACATGCTAAGCAAACGCAATTTTTTCTCAGAATCAAAAATTTGGCGCAAAGATACATGGTTCTGAGAACCCGCTAATTGTCTGTATCGCCCAAACCTATCTTCTAGAGGATCTGTTTGAAACTTCCCTGGAAGAATATATGACATGCTTAATTCATTGATACAATAACTAGACAACTCCAATAAACTATATGTTGGGAGCTTCAGCGCGGAATGTGTTTCTTTAGTCAATTTGCCTTGTAATTCTATTGATTCCCAAGCATCTAACCATTTTAGAAATTATTTAAGAAATATTTTTTTTTCATCGGTATCCTCATCAGTTAATGGTGTTTGTAAAGGATCTCTCAAACGCAAACCCTTCACGGGAGTTTTTATATTGACAATTTTCCACCAGGTCCTTATGATGTTAATAAATTTTGCAGTGTCTTCCCAGTTCGAAATGTTATTTGATGCACCTAATTCTCGTAAGCCTGTTTCAACATTAGTATTAAATATTTGAACAACAAGTTTAACATTCTGTCTCTCTAAAATTGCGGGCCATAGAGCTTTACCCACATTTCAATATTTTGTCATGTTCAATACTGTACAAATCTCTGATTGATGCAAAAGAAGCATAACAGGTTTTACTGAAATCATCAAAATCTGGATAACAAAATGTTAGGCGATAATTTTTTAAATTTATCCAGTTATTTCGTATACATTTAAAAATATGAACAGAATCATTCGAGAAAAATAGAGGTTCCAAAGGATCATGTGGATTTGGATACACGATGCTAACCGGGGGGGGGGGGGGGGAGGGGGGGGATTTGTAAAATGAGATATAGTTTTCTTATTAATACTATTATTGTCTGTTATTATTGCAATAACATGAAAACCAATTTGTTCCAAACCCACTACTATTGATTTTACTGTATCAAATAAGGATGTTGCAGTCATTTTATTTACTGGAAGAATATGAACAACATCTTTAAATCTTGACATTAAAGCTTGTATCATGAATGTATGAGCTGTAGATGCTAGACCTGAGTAATCTGAAGACATACCAACTAAATTCCCCCCGTAGTTCATGAGGTTGTAAATAGGGTTTTTTCTGTTTGATATATGCTAAAAAGTTGCTATCTCTAGGGTCTAAATTTGTATTACTGCATACATTTTTTTAATGTATTAGGGTGTGGTAGGACAATTATGCCAGAATGCCTCAAAAATTTGTAACAATGAGGAGATATACTATTCAAAATTGAAGCGATGATGATAAATTCAGGTTCAAATTTATGATGATTTTTGTTTGCTGTGCATAATTTTATTTTTGATAGTATAAATGGGATTATTTTAGAATTGTCCTCAGGTACATCTATATTTTTCAATAGCTTTTCAATGATTTTCAATACTGTTTCAATTTCCCTTCTCTCACTTTTATTGATATTTAGACAAGACTCCAATATATAATCAATTTGTGTGATGTTATTTACATGAGTAGGTAAGCTATCAACTACAATGTCAACCCCATTTAAAAAAATAGAGACGGACAAGTCACTCTCAATAATGATGTACCATATATCATGAGGTTCTTTCTGTAAATCAAAATAGCAAAACATCACAGAGTCGCTTTTTTTAATAATTTCCCACTTATTATTAAGACTAACATATGATATTTTGGATAGCAATTCGTCATAACTACTAATACTAAATTTGGTTTCTAAATATGCTGATGTTTCTATGCTATCAACAAGAGCTTTCTGTATACAACTAGCTTCAAGTCGTTGTCGTTTTTCAACAGGATCCTCACGAACAAATACAGTTTTACTCAAATACGATGGAGCATTTGGGAATATGCTAGGAATCGCGTTTGGTTTCAATTTGGGCTTCTTCAAATTAACTGTTAAAGTTTTACCTGTTTTCCAGTCTACTGCAGATGTCGTATGTAAAATATCTGTTTCTACAAAATGAAGATGACATACCACAGAGTGCTCCGATATTTGGAAATTCTCACGATGAATTGCGCGCAACCACTTTTCACGAAAATCTTGGTCTTTGGGAAATTTGAAGATATGCACTTTGATGCCGCTTGATTTATAATTTCCGGTACAATTAGGCACACAACACTTGTTAACCATTATGAATTCACGGAAAATGCAGGGTAAAAATATTAAACTACAAGAAAAATGGGCAAACTCTAACGAATCTAACCTCAAATATTCATAACCGCGAACGGAGATAAATATTGCAGTAATTTATGATTTAGAAGCTGACAGTCAAACAAAAGCGCAAACGTATCCTCAATTATGTGTAGATACAATAATAATATCTTTTAATACCGAATTTTTGCGTTTTGCGATTGAAAATGAATATAAGCACCGGCGAACCTTAACAGGTCAACGCATGGCCGACGTCAACGACATTATACAGAAAATCATATGGCACCACTAGAGGCCGGCGGCGGCGTTGCCGTCCGCGATGCGCATGGTTGTCAGGCTTTAGTAGAGTCGGTGTTGTATTGGCCCATTCAAATCTCGCGTTAACAAACTTCCCCAAACATAACCCTTTCACAGCAGCCGCGGTACTTTGGTATTTAGGCCCTGCCTGCGCGGTCTGCTCAGTTATAAAAAAAAATATAGGTCTTAGTGTATCTGCTATTATTTATTTAAATTATTATTATTCTTATCAGTCATTATGCCCTGTTTTTGAATTAGCACTCCAGTTATTTATGCGACATGTTGTTGGGTCATCTTTGTTGAGCAAGTTCTTTTCCGAAATTTATGATAAATTAGCATTCTCACCTGCTTCGTTCTCCGTAGATTTGAACGCTTCTTCACCCTCGTCTGTCACATACCCATCGCTATCTTTCAATGGCAATCCGGCTAGACGATCCAATAAATCCAATGGCGGCAGTTTTGTCTCCAGTTCTAATTTTTTGAATACCAGGTAGCCTACAGGAGCTATGGGATCATCCGAGTGAATAACAACTTCAGTATCTTTGCTAGAATATTATATAAAGTAAAATATAGCATATCAGTTAACATTAATCGGAAACAACAGATTATTTAAAAAAGTGAATCAGTGGTTACGCTTTGTACACCAAGAACATTTTTAAAAGTATTAAAAACATTACGAGATCCTTCTGTAAACTTATGACTGATACATACAAACATGTTTCCTCTATTTACAGAACATTTTGAATTCAACATAGGTTTGACCCTCAATTTATTTATTTGTTGTTAAATTATTGTATTGCCAACGGTTGTTGATAAGTGTACAAAGTTTAAATTAAATCTGTTCATTTAAAGTGGGTCAAAATAGAGTCCAAAGAAGTCGGTTACACACACAAATACATACAAAAAACAAACATATAGGTGAAGCAAATAAAAGCGTGTTAAAAAAGACTATGAACTAATGAAATGGCTAAACCGAAGTTTTAATATTAACTTAGATTTTTTGTTTTCTGTTCATCTTCTGCCGCTGGAACTATTTTCAAAAATCATAGACTTTTCAAATTATTGGGTTATCAAATAGTCCACTTCTATTGAAAATTTTTGCTATTTTTCTTAGAATGCAAACGAGCATATGTTCCAATAGGTCTGAAAAGTACCGTATATTACCAGTGTCGATAGAAAGCCTTGTATAAACTTATACATACAGAGATAAATAAGCGCCCAAATATGAGTTTTTATTTGCCCCGCATTATTTGGAAATGTCAAAGTTTACTAAAATATGGCGTGACCATAACATCACTAAAGCTACAAAAATGTCACTGGTTCAGACTCTTGTGTTCTCCATATTTTTGTATGCCTCGGAAACATGGACTGTTAAAAAGGCAGATCGAGCTCGCATAGATGCTTTTGAAATGTGGACGTGGAGGAGAATGCTGAGAGTTCCTTATACTACCCATAGAACTAACGTTTCCATACTGGATGAGCTCGGTAATCCATTGTGTCGACGAGAATGCTTACATTCTTCGGACATATACACAGAAGCGATAATATAGAGAAACTTGTAGTTCAGGTTCATGCCCCGAGTGGACGTCGCCGTGGCCGTCCCCATACACGCTGGGTGGATACGACGAAACAGTTGCTGGATATGAGTATCAAGAGCGCCACAGAACTGACTGTAAATCGCGAACGATGGCAATACTCCGACTTAATGCATTTTACGAGTTCACAACATAACTGTTAAGACATTGTGACTATGATGACGATTTGGAAATGGTGTTCGGATGCTAAGCAATCAAGCTAGTCACAAGGTTATGACCTTCTTGTCTAGCTTCGCCTTCCCATGACTACTACTACAACAACTACTACCAGGTTATGGGATTAGTGCAACATGTATTAAAACAAATGTCTTCAAATGCAATATTCGGATACGTGTAATATAATTCAGGGTACGACAGCAGAATATCCCTTTTTAAAATGCGCGTCATTCTATTGGTTGATGCAGCGGAAAGCTAGTGGTCTCGTTCGAGAGGCGTGTCTTTAAAGTTTTGTTCGGACTCCGCAGTCGTCATGAGGTGGACCAATAAGGAGCGTGCTTATGCCATTGGGGCCTACTTTTCAAGCTGATGTCCTGTGATCGCAATTCAGCACGTCTTTCGGGATCACTTTCATTAGCCTCGTTGGCGCCTGTCCCGAACCGGAAATCAATTGTTATGCATGTAAATACGTTCTGACAAACTGCAAGTGTGACAAAACGAAAAACTGGAGTTCCTCGGTCCATTAGATCACCTGAGAACATTGAGGCAGTGCGAACTTCAATGTTGCGATCACCACAGGGTTGCGAGCGCAAACATGCCTCTGTCCTTGAACTTTCCGATCGATCTGTGTGGATAATTCTTCATGAGGATCTTCATTTTCATCCTTAGGAGATGGCGATTATGCAGGAACTTTCTGAACGTCACTTCAATTCTCGAAATAACACATTTGGACTTAAAAAAGTACGATAATTAGGTACATATCGCTATCTACTCCCGATATTAGCCAATCATTGTCCTACAAAAATCTTTTGAGCGCAGAAGGTCGAAAAGGAATGAAATTTGGTGGGATAGTAGACATTGGGTTCCTGAACCTACATTAAGTTTGCGACCTCGGGGGGTTGCACTCGAGGGGTGGGAGGGTGAAAACCACTTCTTGAAGATAGTTCGTTTTGATAAGTACTACTATCAAAAAAAATGTTCAAATGCAACCCCTGGGGGTTGCCACTCGAGAGTGGGGGGTGTAGCGGGTTGAATTTTGTTCTCTCCGTTTGAACCTTTTTTCGATACCACTCGGCTGTCCCAACGAAAAACACAGTATATGCATTTTTTTCATATATTGAGGTTTTGACGTGTTTGTACATAGTGGGCCTTGATCTATCTGTTTGGAGTCAAAACAGTCAAAACTTCAATATATACCAAAATATATACCAAAATAACGGAGATTTTGACTGACAAAACCCAGTATCTACACAACAACAATAATTATCAAAATTCCAAAACACAGTATGTACGTGCCAGTTAGATAGTTAGATATTAAAACACAGTAAATGCACCAACCAATCAGAAATCATCATTTTGTATCTGCCATTGTAGATGCTGTGTTTAGACATCTGTTTTAGTAGGGTTTTAGTTTGTTTCGGCGGCTTAAACGGTAGTGTTTTTTAAAGGCTAACTTGGACAAAATAGACAATTAAAGGTGCCTACCGCGGTATAAATGCAGAGAAAAAATCTACTATAATCAGGGGTCTAGTACCTAAAATGAAAAACATTAATCATCTTGCGTTTTGGCTAAATTTTCTTGAAACTGAGCAATCGTGTGATCTGAATCATCATCATAATAGTCATAATGTCTTAAAAGACATGTCGTAAACTCGTAAAATGCATTAAGTCGGAGCTAGAGTGTTGCCGACACCAATGTTATCAATAGTTTCTCACGTTACTCATTTTACGAGTTTCTCTTGGGATATCTTAAAGATCTTTAATGCAGGAGTTTCCCATTTGCTTTCTGCATCCTCCTGCCGTTGATCACATGTATCTACTAGTTCATCCGCCTTTAGGGACAATTTCTCACCCCAAGGACAAGTAGATATTAGAATCACATGTATCTACTAGTTCATCCGCCTTTAGGGACAATTTCTCACCCCAAGGACAAGTAGATATTAGAAAAAGTTCGACTGTCTGGCAAATTACGATTAGGATATCTCTCGTGATAAATACGTTTGGCTTCCTCTGCGTTACCGTCAGCGAGTCCATACACGTAATGCATATCCGCCATTTCTGCATTTGAATAATTCACCATTATTAACAAGATTACGAAAATAAGAAATGAAATAAGACTGTAAAAACAAGAAATGAAAAAGATAAATCGCAACGAACAGATCTCAATTACAAACTGACAGGAAAATGGCAAGTGTAATAAACAATTGTCATATTTCATGGCAACTAGATCTAAGGAAAAATATTGTATTCTTTAATAATTACCTTAGTTCTCTCGGACAACGTTCAAGAGTTTTTATTTTTTTACTCAATAACGGCGCATGGGAGGAAATTAACTCAAGAGAGCTGTTATTTTCCGAATTAAATGGGAAATTCGAAGATAATTTTTATTTCGGAAAAAACCATTGGCGTATCATTTTTTTCCTCAAAAATATCAAAGCTGTTGCCCGTACGCACGCCACTACTGAAACTGAAAATTATTTATGTACTGGAAAATGTGCACTTCTGTTTACTATTACTATGTACCAAATATCATTAAAATATGTTCAGCGGTTTTAAAAATATTAATTAATTTCCATTTTTTTCCTTAAACTTTAACACCCTGTATTTTCGTAACGGTAAATTTTTGGACCATACTTTATAAAGCAAACTATCATTAATTTTTCATGTAGATTTACTCCCTTGAATATTCGCATATCATTAAGGAACACCCTGTATAATCTAAAAAATTATTAAGATCAAATCACAGTATATGCCTTTTTTCCTAAAAACCTGTATTTTTCTCAGCACTCTTTGAAATCCATCCTTATTAGAGCTCTTTAACTAAATCAAGGCATTACTCTTTTATTTCACTGAAACTAATATAAGTATAAACTTATATTTTTTTCATATACTGTGTTTTTGCCTGGGACAGCCGCACTTACCATAACGACGCTATTTTTCGAAAATTGTCGCGAAGCTGAGTTTCATTTCTTTCCGACCTTAGCGAGCTCTTAGAGTAGTATTAGTAATACTATAACAAGAAATCAACACGGTTAAAAAATACTACGCAAAAGAAGTTCTCTACTTACACAACTAATCTACTCACAAACAAAGGACAGTCTAAGGTTAGTGACTCGTATTCGCCTCCTTCTCCGCACACATTTAATCCATACTTTTCGTGCATGGCCAACAGATGGGGCTGCATCAAACTCAGAGATCTGCCTAAATGTTTGATATCAAGACCAAGGCTTGCCACCTTGATGAGAATCGCGTCCACCTCGCAGCGAATCATCTCATCGAGCAGTTCCTGTTGGTCTCTTTGCCACAAGTAGGCTAAGGGCGTCAATCCGAGACGAATGCAGCTAGAATAGTGTAAGATAGTTTAAATTCGTACCAGAATATGTCGGAAAAAGTCTTGAATTTTTCAAATGGTAATACCTATTTTTTATACGACCAAATGTAAAATTTGATGAACTTTCTAATGGCATAAATTTTCATTTTCATTTTATTTCAAATTTTCAGTCAAATCCGCGATTTTAAATTTTTCTACCTGTAGGCAACCTAGCAGGCCATGAAAAATAAACACAAACCTGTTCAGATGGAAGAAACCAACTAAATTAATAAAAAGATGCAAATGAACTAGAGTAACGAGACAAGATTATTAAAACTCCTTATACCCGTTTTACATATACGATTTCTTCGTGAATTTATTCATGGATTAGTCCATGGTTTTATTCAAGGTCAAACTGATTGCGCTTTACATCTGCGGATAAAACCATGGATTTTGTGACAGCATGCAGTGCTGCCAACACTGATGCTGTCATATGGTTTGGTGGTTTACACAAGGTCTAATCAATTTGTATTTTTTTGTGTGGCCTTGACAGTAAAACTATTGATTTGATTGCGATTTTTTCAGAAAATGTTTAATAATACACAGAGACGGGTATCTAACATGCATCATGATTTTACGGTTGGCACTATTGAATTAGGCGTCAAACTTGACCAAAGATTAGAGCATGTTCTAAATCCGTGAAGAAATCCATGAACTTATTTGACGTCAAATTTCTGTTTTACACTTGTCAAATTTGACCACGAACTGAATCCATAAATAAAACCATGGATTTGTTGTTCATGTAAAATGGGTATTACAACAGATTAGCTCTAACCAGAAATAACAGCGGTAACAAAAATGGTTATTTTTACTAGCTATTGATGAGATGTATTAGAAGTCGGCAAATTTGACTAAACAAAAAAAACGCGTCAACTAAGGTTAGACAGTTAAATTTGAATTCTTTTTGTACTTTGAGAAATCCGTAGATTATATAAGGAAACTTAAATCACAGGTAACTTGATTTTTTCAAATCTGAATGCTTAATTTTTTTATGCGATCAAATGTAGACTTTGATAACCTTCCTAACAATGTAGGATCGCCAATATCAATCTTTTTACTTTTCATTTTATTTCAAATTTTCAAACAAAAAGGTGTTTATCAATTTTCCTACCTATAAGCAACTTAGTAGGCTATGGGAAATAAACAAAAACCTGTTCAAATGGAAGAAACCAACTATCTTAGCAGAAAGCTGCAAACGAACTAGAGTAACAAGACATGATTATAAAAATTCCTTACAACACAACAGCTGTAACCGGAGATAAGAGCGGTAAGATCTCCAATATTAATGAGCATCTGGAACATCACAGAAGTGATTTTGTTTCACAGGATACTAACTATTGAGATCTACTAGAGATTGACAAATTTCCAAAACGATTAAAAACTTGGAAATGGAAGGAAAACTACTAGCGATTGTTTCTGGAAGCCTACTATCTTCAGAATGAAATTTCACATTCAACAGTTTAAAAAATTAAGTCATTTCCGCCAAGTCAAAAGCAACGATACATGTGACTGGAGTATTTTGAACATACAGGGTGAGTTTTTAGTACCGGCTCGGTCGATAACTCCACTACTGTAGAAGATAGCGAAAAAAGTTGTATATAAAAGTTGTAGCCACGGATATGTTCCTTGCTCGTAAAATAGTTAGATTTATACAGGGTGATCCATAACTACGTGGTGATGCAAACATGCATTTTTTTAAATGAGACACCCTATATATTATTCCATATTCAAATTCTACTAATGATTTCCGTTCTTCCCATATAGGGTATTGTTACATTATACAGGGTATTTCAAAAGTTATGACCATTTTTATATCCAAATCGCGGTCAAATGAACGTACTGTATATCAAAAAGTAATGAATCAAAAATTATTTTTTTACACGAAAAGATTAAGAATATCCTCTAGTTTTAAAATCGGCTATAAAAAAAAGCCCGCGACGCATACTCGTATACAGGGTGATGTAGAATGAAAATCCAGATCTTCTCCTCTAACTACCAATATTTTATTATACCAAAGAATTGCTTTTAATATGCTCTTTCATCTTTGTATAGCACTTGTTGTACCAACGTCCATCAGTTTCCGAGATATTTCGATTTTTCGGTAAATTTAAAATATAGCTTCTATTTGTGTGCTGAAATTTATTTATTTTGAGAAAGTACTATCGAATTTGTTTTCTATTTAACGAACAACTAAATTATAAGGTCATGATATTATTTGATGGAGTCAAAACCCTAAATCATCGAGATAATAAAGTCAAGTCTGCAGAGGAAACAATTTTGTAGGCGTGATGCATAATTATCAAGCAGATTTATCAGGTGGGCTTTGAAAAATTGGCAGTTTTCATAACCTGCTCAATAATTCCGTACTGTGTGAAAAACCAGCTTTAATAATTAATTTTTCCATTGAGGGTATTTAGGAGAATCTTTGAGAGATTGCCTACTTGCCTCTAGAATATATGAACTATGAACATCAATATCCAGAACGGAGGCACTCTAAAACTAATGCGTTTGGAAGATTGAAGAATCGTTTTGTTTGGACTGTGTCGTTTAATATTTCATAGCCTACCTGATAGATCTGCTTGATAATTATGCATGACGTCTATAAAATTTTCCTCAGCACACTTGACCTATATTATCTCGTTAATTCAGTGTTTCGACTTGATCAAGTCAAGCAAAGATTAAATTTGGTAGTATTTTCTCAAAATAAATAAATTTTAGTAAACAAATAGAACGTATATCTAAAATTTGTAGAAACATCGAAATATCTCAGAAACTAATGAATGCAGCTATAACAAGTGCTATACACAGATGAAAAAGCATATTAAAGGCAATTCTTTGGTATAATAAAATATTGGGGGTTACATTTAAGAAAAGAGAGAAAATCTACATTTTGCATTCTACATCACCCTGTATATAAGAATATGCGTCGGGGGCTTTTTTTATAGCCGATTTTAAAACTAGAGGATATTCTTAATCTTTTAGTGTAAAAAAATAATTTTTGATTCATTATTTTTTGATATACAGTACGTTCATTTGACCGCGATTTGTATATAAAAATGGTCATAACTTTTGAAATACCCTGTATAATGTAACAATCCCATATATTGGAAGAACGGAAATTATTAGTAGAATTTGAATATGGAATAATATATAGGGTGTCTCATTTAAGAAAATATATGTTTGCATCACCACGTAGTTATGGATCACCCTGTATAAATTCAAATATTTTATTAGCATGGAACATATCCGTGGCTACAACTTTTATATACAACTTTTTTCGCTATCTTCTATAGTAGTGGAGTTATCGACCGAGCCGGTACTAAAAACTCACCCTGTATATAGAAATAGTTGTAAGAATGTTTTATTCCACGTTGTAATTGTGCTTATTACATGTATTTTTCTGCAAAGTAGATTATGTTTTATAATTCAAATATACTTTAATCCCGTTTTCGTCTTCTGCGATCTTGGCTGATAAGTACTGTAGAATTGAAGGGCTTCTGTTGGAGATATTGTTACCTCTGACTTCATGGAAATGACTACTTATTATGGCAATTCATGTGAAATTTATTTCTAGAGATATTGGGCTGCCAGCAACAATCGCTGTTAGTTTTCCTTTCTATTCAAAATTTTTGCTTATTTTGGAAATTTGCCGATTTCTAACACATCTCATCAATAGCTAGAAAAAATAACCGTCCTTGTTACTGCTGTTAATTCTGGTTAGAGCTAATGTGTTGTAATACCCGTTTTATATCAACAACAAATCCATGGTTTAATTTATGGATTCAGTTCGTGGTCAAATTTGGCAAGATTAAACAGTTGGTTGCATTAGTCACAGAAGAGTCATTTCTTCTACACTTGAAATGTGCTTAATGTTTCAATCACACGTTATCACAAATTATTATACTGTAAATTTTCCCATCAACACAATTTTACATTTGAAACAATAATTTTACAAGTGACTGTGATATTCTGTTATATAACAGATTAAGGTAGAGGTATTTGACGTTATTTTAATTTTAACAGATGAGTATGTTTAAATTTTTGTCCAGCATGATAATGCTGATCACCCTCAGAATACCTACACCCTAATCTATGCTATAGTTTAGTTTCATCTTTGCTTATTCCTGTCTCTTAGTAAAAAATTATAATAATTTGAGTTAGAACTTACACATTTTCAACACGAATTCTTTGATAATCAGAAAAAATAGCACCAACTGATACACCCTCAATATCCATTTCGCCTTTGATTTGTTCCAACAATGAGAATAAATCCTCAACTTCATCATTTTCAGTAGGTTCATAGGTTTTTTCCTTTATATTAGAGATGCCTGTAAGTATAAATATCTCATCTCAAAAACAATGTGGAAGTTAGAAAATGTAGGGCATTGTTAATGAAACATCATTAGAAACTTAGACCAAGTTATGGTGGCAATGTGTCAACTCAATTTTCTATGCATCTGATGAAAGAGTCCACAATCATCTTGTACAAAATCCGCCCTGATCAATTAAAAAGAGTTGGAATATGTTGCCAAACATTTTCCAATACAGAGGTACAAGGTAAAAATTTTGCAGAAACATATTGCATGAAACTTGCTGGTTTTTTTAAACAGCCAGCCTAAAACTTGCTGTATTTTCAAAAATGTCCAAGAACTAAAACTAATGGTAGGTGATAGACCTCACATTTTTATGAACATCAAGGTAGGAACAACAAGTCTTAAAATGCTTAATTTTTAAGATACTGGGTGTCAAAGTTTTATACTTTTATTTCCATTTTTCTCAATTATTCAGCAATAAAATTGCACAATGATCTAAAATTACATTACATATAAGGGTGTTTTTTAAGATGAGAAATTCAAATTCAATCATGGTTATGATATCATTAATAGAGGGCGCCACTTACGGTACATCGATTTCTTTTAAATTAACAAAACTTTTTTCTGGTTTGGTGCATCAATGTGAATATTATAAAAATCATTTCCTCAATATGTTTTACATAAAAAAGGTAGACTTTGTTTAAGCCCTTAGAGCAGAGGTTGGGGAACCAGGGTAAAATTACCCCAAATGAAATTTTTGGGGGTAAAAATGAAACTTTTGTGAGTAAAAAGTATATATTTTTAATTTGTTATGTTATAAACCTGTTAGTATTTATAACTATATATAATATAAAAGATGCTAAAAAGAGGCAATTTCGTTTTATTTTTGCCAGGGGGTAATATCAACTTACACAAAAATATTTTGGGGTAATGATTAAAAAAGTTCCCTGACTGCTGCCCTACAGGTAACCATTTTCAAGATAACCTTTATTGAAATTTCTGTTCCTATTTCACTTGAAAATCAACAGGTTTTTGAAAGTATTCAATTTTCATCCAAATTTCTGTGCCCACAAAGCTTTTTTGCTCCTTGAAAATGTGTCCTGCTGTATTGATTGCTATCAGTGGCATGTGGCACTAGAAATATATTAATGTGAATGGTCTTCAGAGCCAATAGATCTTTTTTTGCTCTTCAAAACTGTTCACATTGCAAAGATTGTAACCTTGGATAGTTCCTGGCTCCTTAGCATAGCAAAATATTATCTAGGGATTTTTATAGATTTTTTAGCAATGCCTACAGACCTAATTATAACGAGGTGGCAGTCAAGCAGTACCATTAACTTTTCAAGTTTATTTTTAATTCAATTGTACTGGTATTGATAAAAAACAATATACTGATTCATTGTAAAGATATAAATAGATTTAACTTGCAGATTTGAAGCAAGCAAACTATACATACAAGACATGTTTGCCTACTAGGAGAAAAACAATAAATGTAACACAATGCTTTAGTACATTTCATCAGCTTTAAGAAGATGTTGCAGAAAAAATAGCCTTAGTGCTGATACAGCAGCAACTCCTAGGCTCCTACTTACTTAAAGATATGTAAGTGAAAAAATTTATCTATTTAATAGTCTTGTAATTAGGTAGTTTTATGCTTTGATTACTATTTATTCAACCCCCAAGGTACTTTTGTATTAAGTAAGTCAAATTTATATCTTCATATATGCACTGGTATATTATTAAGATTGTGGAAAATAAACTATCTACAGTATATTCAATCCCAAGGTAGACTCCACATAAACAGTCGCATGCAGCATTAGCATGGTTACCGTCTGCTGCCATCTGCAAACGCGCCAGCTATAGCCCAGTGCAATTATGGAATTTTATATTACCATTTAAAAGAGTTGCCCTATCAACCCATTGTAACTTTAAAGTAGCCAGTTGCCAGTTTGAAATGATCATTTAGGCAATGAACACTTGACATCGCATATTTGGATCTGATTTCCAGTCAGTCTTGGGGGTTTTTGCTTCATAGGCATAGTTAGGTGGGGGCTCGGGGGGGCTTAGCCCCCCCAAGAATGAAATTAGCCCCCCAAAAATCTTAAAATAATTCTTTCTGTTAAATCTTTATATCTAGGGTGAGAACTTCAGCCCCCCAGATCCAGGGACTTAAGCCCCCCCAGATTTAGGAACTTAACTACACCTGTGTTTTGCTTGCCGGATTATAACATACAATTCACACATAGTGTACTGGACTATTAGGGACCCTACTGACATGAGCCGATCACTCATGTGGGCTTGTTTTCATTTGGTCTAGCTTAGTAGCTTGGCTGTGAATACAGTATAGGTACTTAAAAGTTATACATATAACACTTTAAGATTCATTTTTAATTATCTATAAAAAAAATAATTTTACCTAATTGTCACTAGGAACATTATGTTTTACACATTTAAATAAACAGCATTTTTCACTTACCCATGGTTTCCTTTTTATACAAGGGCAAATCCATGGCTGCAGCAATGAGATCAATGGCCTCATGGCCAACACTTTGATACATGAAACTGTCTATTTCCATTTTACTATGAGGAATAAGGTTGGCCAGAGCTACAATTTGATGTCCAGCAGCAATGCACTGCATCATGTTGAAGGTGCTGTCTTTACCTCCACTTATCATTGCTACTACCTTCATGATTTTGTGTTGGATGCACAAACTGTAATGATTTCAAGATTAAATAAGAATTAAGCTTTGCTTTGGGTAAAGTGCTTGATAAACAAGTACAATAACTGTGATTGCTTTCAAGACTTTAAACTGCTCTATTGTTAAAGGATTTTTTAGGATTCTACACATTCAACATTCAAGGATTGTCAGATAAAACAATGTGGTTAAATTACAGAATTCAACAGTGTTGTCACTAGAGCAATGAATATTTAATTTACTCACAGTTCAAAATATTTCCCAGAAAATAAATCAAGTGCTAGTTTAAATTAGATATAAAGTAAATAAATATTTGTAAACATCACAGCAAGGATATACAAGGTCATCCTATCCCAGAAACACAGACAAGGAAAAATATAGAGAGCAGAGGGATAGCCACGGGATAGCAAACAAAAAACATAACGAAAATCAAACTGGGTCGATATTGGGTATTGCCACGTTCGCTATCACTTCAGAAATCAAGATAATTACGCTAAGATTGAAGAAGATTTTGATATCAAGCCAATCGGAGCACTAGAAATGCATTGAAATGATGCTGGTTTCTTTCTTGTAATGGAATATCAGTTAAAGTTTTTGGTTAAAGTTAAATAGACTATAGACAGCCATGGCCGACTCTACCAGTGTTGCCAATCTTAATTTGTGAAATTACACGGTGAACTGCTCAAATTACACGCTTTTAGCTTCACATGATTTCAAAAATACACGATTTTTACACACTTTGATATTTTCATTGAAATAAGGCAAAAGGAGACCTTATTTTTGGCATGTAATGTTGGAAATGGGTCAATACTCAAAACTAGACTAGACTAGAATGTCAAAACCATACCAAAACTGAACCACCTGGACTCCTGGACACTTGGTAAATCAAATATGACTAGTACTACCTAGTCAGAGGATGACTTTATCACGCTCTGTGTTAAGACCTATATCGGCCGCCAATTGTCGTAATCGGTACGTCCTACGTAACAAGTAGTTAAAATAAAATAAAAAATTTTCTGGAAGTGGAAAAATATATTTATATTCTAACTCAAATCACAAGAAAATCAACATTCATTATCTATTATAAATCATTTAAAACGGAAAACAATGGTTATTTTATGAGAACACAAAAAATAACATCACTCTTATTGAGTAAATGCCAAATTACAAAATTACACACAAAATACACGCTTTTTGCAATGTTCAAAAAATACACACAAGCCAATCAAAATACACACAAATGGTGTAATTACACGCTTTTTGGCAACACTGGACTCTACACTAGGCCGGAGCCTTAGATGTGGCAACGTGGCTTAGCTGTCAAATAGTGGCCCTATAGTTTCAGAATAATTATTACATTTTATATGTATTAGAGTTCATCTCGGTTATTAAATTAAGAAAAATACTTTTTAGAACTACTACTACTAATACCACTTACATCTGATGTCTGGTTCTTCGTAGTCAGACACTACAAAATAAAAATAAACGCAACCTGTTTCCTGATGCCACTTTCACTTCCACTTAAATGAACACTCAATTTACTTTGTGTGGAGACCGGTGCCGGGTGGATCAGCTGGTGAAGGCGGCAACGTCGAAGAACCGAACTGATAAGAATACCTATTTTTGGGGATCAGTGGGTAACCGACCGGCAGCGCAGCGGTATGGTCCGACGCGCATAATTCTCATGTTATATTGTAGTTTACATTACGTATTGTTTACATTCTTTTGGGCTAATAGACGATTGAACGAATTCGGAGTTTCTGTGATTGGATGAAGGGGAGGCTACCACAACTGGCGACGAGGAGTAAAGGTCACAACTACGGGCAAATACAAGTTGTAGTGGAAAATACGGTGATCTATCCAAATCCAGTGCATCTACATAGCAATTAAAAATAGAGATATTAGTTTATTAGTACATACTGCGTAAAAATGTGTATCGAATCAAAAATTGGTAGGTACAAGCATTGAGAATAATAGCGTCACTAACAATGGGGGGTAATAGGCTTTGGAAAAAAAAATAGAGAAGGCTGTGAGCCAAAACAAAAAAAAAAAAGAGAGATAGGCTTCGAGCCAAGAAGGAAAAAAAAGAGGAGGCTTTGAGCCAAAAAAAAAAAAAAAGAGAGATAGGCTTCGAGCCAAGACGGAAAAAAAAGAGGAGGCTTTGAGCCAAAACAAAAAAAAAAGAGAGATAGGCTTCGAGCCAAGAAGGAAAAAAAAGGAGGCTTTGAGCCAAAACAAAAAAAGAGAGAGATAGGCTTCGAGCCAAGAAGGAAAAAAAAGGAGGCTTTGAGCCAAAACAAAAAAAAGAGAGATAGGCTTCGAGCCAAGAAAAAGAAAAGAGAGGCTTTGAGCCAAAAGTATAGGCTTAGAGCTCTGGGGGAAGAAGTGAGGCCTTTAGCCATATATGTATATAGATATATATTTAAAAAAAAATCAAATCGAAAGTGTGGCTGCATACATACAGACGCGTACATGATATCCATATAGAAAAACTGTTTTGCACTGGAATGTAATCCATGACGCTAGTGATACTGAATAATAGTAGTAGTTGACGTATTACATAGATAATGGTTGAAAAAGAGATAAAAAAAAAAAAAAGAAAAAATAATAAAAAAATAATAAATAAAAAAAACAATCAAAAAAAAAGAAAAAAACAAAAAAAAAGAAAAAAAAGAAAAAAGAAAAAAAATGAGGAAAAAAGAAAAAAGAAAATAAAAAAACAAACAAAAACAAAAAAAATAAAAGAAGAAAAATAAAAAAGAAAATAAAAAAAAGAAAATAAAACAAAAACGAAAGAATAAAAGGAGAAAAAAAGAGAAAAAATAAAAAAACAAATAAAAATAAAAAAGAAACACAAAACAAAAAAAAACTAAAAAAAGAAAGGAAAGAAAAAGAAGAAAAAAGAAAAATAAACTAAGAAAATAGAAACAAACAACAAAAAAAATAAAGAAAAAAAATAAAAAAAACAAAAAAATAAGCAGAAAGGAAAAGAGAGAGAAGATAGAGCTAGAAGGGCTAAAGAAACTGAAATCAAACAAGGAGACAAGGTGTTAATGAAAAATGTAGTGACTCCACATAAACTCACTACCAAATATGGAAAGGAAGAATACACAGTCGTGAACAGAGAGGGAAATGAAATCACAATTAGAAGTGCAGATGGACACATCGTGAAGCGACATATCAGCCACCTGAAGAAGTTGCCTAACATGCTCGTGGACACGACCGAACCTCAAACAACTCCAGACGAGTCGCACAATCTTGACCCCCAACTACCCTTTTCCCCTACGCAGTCTCCAGGGAGAACATCTACAGTAGCGGACGAGCACGAGAAGGAATCATCAACCGAGACGAAAAGGATGAAGCCTCTAAGACTGAAAAAGAAGGAGGGAGTGTGGAGACCGGTGCCGGGTGGATCAGCTGGTGAAGGCGGCAACGTCGAAGAACCGAACTGATAAGAATACCTATTTTTGGGGATCAGTGGGTAACCGACCGGCAGCGCAGCGGTACGGTCCGACGCGCATAATTCTCATGTTATATTGTAGTTTACATTACGTATTGTTTACATTCTTTTGGGCTAATAGACGATTGAACGAATTCGGAGTTTCTGTGATTGGATGAAGGGGAGGCTACCACACTTTGTAAGTTGTCACTTGAGCTAGAAAAATTCACTATTAGGTCACTGTGAAGCCATTCTTGCCGGTTTTGATTCCCTTTCACTATCAAAGCTCTTCGTAGGTATGCCCAGATGCATGCCCTCGTTGGCATGCCCAGATGAGTTCTATTAACTGTATTTTTCTGTGATATTGTGGTTTAAAATAGGTCTTATACTTTGAAATGTTTATAAATTATTGTCTTTATCCTTATAAATATAACCAGCCCTTCGGAGGAATACCTTTCACCCACTTCTGTTTATGTCCCTTATTGGACGCACAATTGCTAGTGCAACCTGGTACTACATACTTTGCAGGCATCTTTTTATGTTTATAGTTTCATTTGTGCAGGTAAATCAGTAGAAACCCATTAAAAATCACCTTCCACTCTTCGTTGTTACTCTGGAAAGTTATGTTGGTATGTCCTTGTTTGGAAGCCCCAATTGCATTTTGCAGGTATCTTTTTATCTTTATAGTTTCGTTTGTGCAGGTAAATAATTAGAAATACATTAATAATCACCTTCCAACCATATTTTTTGCTCTGAAAGAATACACTAATGACAACAAATAAAAGCTCGGCCCGCAAACAGTGTTGCCATATTTCAATGCTCCGGCCTAGTGAGTAGAGACGGCCATGACTTAGCTCATGGCCTTAGCTCAAAAGTCAAAAGCCTGCAATTTTTAGGAAAATGATGGTTGATGAAGCGCTATATGGCATCATTGGTGAGTAATGACATCGTGATTGACAGATAATTTTGTTGACAATCGTTGACATTTGACCATTTGCGAATCTTAGGTTATATCATCTGACAGTCTGACAGTTTGTAGATGGATGGTAGTAACGGTAGTAAGTAACCCATGGTAGTAACCTAACCCAACCCAAAAATCGATGGTAGTCACCAGAGATAACGTAGTCACTGTGGTAGTCACTCAGTGTATATGTTTTGTGGTAGTCACAGGTGTCAGGTAGAGTAGAATAGAATGTTTGTTAGTCGGTGCATGGCCGACTGTACTCAAGTCGGTGGTTTGTTACGTGTTTGTGACTAGTGTTTAGGCTAACATTAGTTCATATTTAAGGTTTACAAGTTCTAATCTTCAAAAGTATCAATGGATTTAACAGACAGCCTCGTACTAGAAGAAAAATTGCACAATTGCACTAAAGAAGTAGGTATGATATATTATGAGTTTATATCTGTGACTATAAAAACTTAATCTTTTAGGAACTAATTGCAAAAGTAAAAGCATTACAAGCTCATAATGTTCAACTAAGAAGCATAATCCAGAAGCCAGGAAAACATGGTGGGTCAAATAAAAGTAATAAAAAAGAATTGGACTTCTTGAAGTGAGTTAAAATACTATGTCATAATGTGTGAAACCAGTAACCATTTTTAGGTACAGCTCAAGACATATATTGTTAAGAATATTATATTTAGGATGGGATTATAAAGGTTTTGTTGTACAAGAAGACACATCAGATACAATAGAACATCATTTGTTTGAAGCATTATTAAAAACATGTCTTATCAAAGATAGGTCAACATCAAACTATCATAGGTGTGGAAGGACTGACAAAGGAGTTAGTTCTTATGGACAAGTAATATCTATAACTGTTAGAAGTAATTTACAGCCAGGTAATGATAATGTTGATGAAGAAATGAATTACTGTAAGATACTCAATCGAGTTCTACCTAATAACATTCAGTGTGTAGCTTGGAGTCCTATAACTAATGCATTTAGTGCTAGATTTGATTGCAAGTCTAGGATTTATAAATATTATTTTCCAAGAAGCAGGCTGAACATTGAGGTGAGTAACATTATAATATTACAAACATTTCTTTATTATTATATTTCTTTCTTATTTTTAATAAATCAATATTTGCTCCCTAATTTATACTTATAAAAAAGTCTAATTTTCTAAGAAAAGTTTAAAAGCTGAACATTAATAGTTGTTATCTTTTACATTGTATTACTTTCCTAAGTAGCTATTATATCAAATTAGTAGTTATTTAAGTTTAGAAAAAGTTTCAGTTGACACGTATACCCCGTTACCCCATACTTTAAACTGTCAGCCGTGTCAACAGCGAACAACTGTTCAGCTAGTGATAACTAAAAATACTCCAGATTGAGTCATGACATATCAATCTTATACTATGTTCCAAAATCCCATCAAATACCTCAATTTGCTCTGTAGCGTTTCAGTATTTACTCAACCTCAAACTGTCAACAAAAATCTGTGTTCCGTTATTGCATTTCCGAGCAAAACGATGACATTGTTTTGCTCGGACATCAAATTGAGATTTTAGCGACCTCTGTGTCAAGACTGTCAAGAGATATTTTTCACTTGACAGCTAACAACTTAACTTAACCTATTCTGCTTTATTTGTATGCATTGACATTCTAACGGGTATGACTACTCTGACACTCTGAATCTGAAAAACAGCACAGGTTATGAGATATGTCAAAATTTTCAAAAAAAGATCTTTGCCGTTTCATAAATATTCCAACATCCCTAACATCTGGAATCATGACATTATCCTCGAAAATTCATCTGCTCACTGGATAGATGGGATTTTGGAATGTAGTATTAAGCTTTGAAGGAATGGAGGGCTGTATTGAGTGGAAGCATTACTAATAACAAGTAATTGACACTTGGTGAAGTTTTCATCTATGCTCTGACCTCTGAGGTCTATGCTTATTTTACATTTTCTCGGAAAATCTGGCGTGTCTTTCAGTATATCAGTATGGCTGGTATGAATGGTGATGATTAGGTACACTTTAAATGAGATAAGAATGAAGATAAAAGCATGTTTAGCTTAAGCTTCAGTTAAACTACCTTATTATATTAATCTTACTCCTTGTACTTACTTTATACTTTTCTCCAATTGTACCTTGTACGTTTCAACCAATAAATATCCCACTAGTGATGCAAGCTATCCATTGAATCATCCTCATTGCTAAATATAGGAGCATTGTGATAGTCTCTAACAATATACAAATCAATAAAATAATCTATTTCTTTTAACTAACCATTTTTGCTGTGAATTTCTGGATATTGAAGCAATTTCTTGTTTACAACAATAGTCATTAGTTTTTGGCAAATATTCAATAAACTTTTACTAATACGGTCCTGATCGCAGGATTGCCAATCAACACCACTAGTAAAAAATCAAATTTGAGATACACTTCTTCGTCAGCTGATACCTATCAAATAGACGTCAAACCAGTTTAAAGTATCAGGTAACAGAGTATACCTCATGTTGGCCTTTTTAATTTTCAACTGATAGTAGTCTAACCCTTAAGCACTGACAATCATTTATTGGAACATTGTCACACTTGAAAAATATATTATTTTACTATGGAAATAATCCAAAATAGACACATTTCTTCTCACTCTGGTTAAAAATAGCTTCTATCCCATCTTCAATTATTTTATTCAGACTTCACCACATCCAACATATTATTTCCATGAAAATGTATGGATTAGCTTCTGTCCTCCTCATGTGTTCTTCAGGTAACTGATTTTTACTATGGAAATAATCCAAAATAGACATATTTCCAGTAGCATGCCAAGGTCTTCGGGGGGCCCCCTGCAATTTTTTTTTGACGGGCCCCCTCTACATAAAAAAATTATATTGCCTATATTGGTTGAAAACGAAACTATAATGTCTACAGTGATATTTCATATTGGTTTATAGATAGGTGTGACCTCAACTTTATACTTTGATGTTTTTCTTTTGAGTTTTTGAAGAAATTGAATTCGTAGACCTTATGTAAAATATCATCAATTAATGGCACAGATATGCCTTGTATCAGTGTAACGTTGCCACTTGTTCTAGTTGTTATGGAGTCTACATTTGACCATGTTGTGTGTTGTTAAATTTTGTCATAAAATGGGTACCTACTGATAAGACAAAAGATATTTAATTTTTTTATGGAAAATTATGAGGTATAGACATATTCCTCAACTATAAAATAAGTATAAGTATTATAGTTATTACTATGTAAAAAGCCTGCTCGAGGTAGTCAAGGCTGAGCCGGGGCTCCTCGAAGGCCCAGGGCCCCCCCCCGCATCGCGGATCCTGCAGGCCCTTTCGGCACGCCACTGCATATTTCTTCGCATTGTAGTTAAAAATAGCTTCCATCCTATCTTCAATTATTTTATTCAGACTTGAAATGTATGGATTGGCTGGTATTCTCCTCATGTGTTGTTCACTTAACTGATTTGTCAGTTAGCCACAAATTGATTTGATGGACCTGCTTTGTGCTCCATTTTCATTTGAAAGTTCCCAACCCCAGATACTCATAAACACTTGTACTGACATGTTAACTGCCAGAGGAGCAGGGCCGATCCTGGGTAGGTGGCCGCCCTTGTGTGAATTCGATTTTGGCCGCCCCAAGTAAAATTTAATTTTCTATTTAAAATTACCATGAGTGCACTATGTCGTGTTAAATGATGACCCTGATTATTAATTAATTTATATGCTATATAACTGATATTATTAGTATATGTTCAAGTACTTCGGGGAGGTTTGAGTAGGTTGGTATGAATAAATTTAAATTGTTACAGTTTGAAAGGTACATTTATCGAACATTTCATGCTTTTCACACTAAGGTATAAGATCGTCTAAATTTTGGGCAAAACCAATTTCCAGTAAATTTTAGTGTTATGTAGGAAATATTAGCAACATCCCAAATGAATGAAAAACAGCAATAAATTTGAAAATTTGTCAGCTTTGTTTCAGATCATGTTGCAGTTTTAAGCAACATTTTTAGTAGGTTTGATTATGATGATCCTGGGAATTTTATGCGACGATCAGAGGAAAAAGTAAAAAAATCTTGTTCTAATGTCTCACAAAGTTTGAAAGCTAGTAACAGAGCTCTTGATAGGTTTAAACAAATGCACCAGCTTTGGCAGCACTCAAAAACTGTCTTCTCATGACCTCCAAAAGTATATGAAATCCCCCCCCCCCAAAAAAAAACAGGAATGCCGAGCTTAGCATATCGAAATATATGATTGTTTTTGAAAAGAAGATATGCTTCAATAATGTCTTCTGGGGTACTGCATGGAACAGTGTTGCTAGTCAAGGCAGCTAGCATAACTGTTCATCAAAAACAGGAATATGATCTCAAAGCAGTGCTAAAAGAAGCTATCAAAAGTCACTCGCGCCCATAGAAAATGAAAATAGTGTTTTTTGGAAAAGCAAGAGTTCTTTCATTATATTTTTGTTTTTGTGAGAGATTAGAACAAAATTTTCATCTGTTTCATCTGTTCCTCGCATAAAATTCTCAGGAAGGTCATCCTTTCCACATGTCATGTATTTCAGAGATTCTCATTTTGGGAAGCACATAGTTCTGCAAAGTAAATATTACAGATTGTGATTTAGTAGGTTGTATCGAACCAATATAGATATAAATAAATTCTAGCAGATACTAGCAATTCTTTTTACAATCTGACCATTTTCAGTTTTTATAAAATGTATAAATATAGACACTACAATCGGTTAGATTTTTATAAACATATATCAGAATTAGCTGAATAAGAAAAACACTCAATGAAAGATAATGTGATCTGAAACAACGCTGACAGATTTCAAATTTATTGCTGTTTTCCGTTCATTTGGGATGTTGCCAATATATCAGGCACAAAATTTACTCAAAACTAAAATGCATCGAAAATGATTTTTGGAAAAAATTTAGTACTAAACTTGTACTATAATCCGTTGGCGCGGCCGCCTTTCAAATTTGGCCGCCCACGTGCGGGGCACTTTTTCGCCCGTCGACAGGATCGGCCCTGCAGAGGACTCATGAAATTCATTTTTGGTTGTTTCTCCTTTCTAATCACTGTCATTATAATTGAGAAAATATTGGGGGTATTGCCAAAAGAGAGTACACAAAGCCAGAACACAAAATTTTATTTTGCAGTTCAGGAGATTTATTGTAAATTTAATATCACTAGTCAACTCAGGGTCAATACTATTGTTACAAATATTATGAGATAACTCCATGATGATTTGATAAACAACAGTGTTATTATCCAGTGGTTCTTTATATTTTGTGTATGTCATCACTAGGTATTACAACTAACAATTATTTACCCTTGCTTAATTATCTGAAAACACTCTCATTGTGTACATTCATAGTCACAAATGTTTGTTTTATACAGTCTGTGTCTCTTGTTTACTAGAAGATTAGCGATGTGTACAGAAATTTCTTATAGACCACATTTTGTTACCCCTCAGCATCTATTGCCTATTTTTCTACTTTTTCTAAATGTCTTGCTAAATGAAAACTTTATAAAGCATAACCAAGTACCAAGTTTGTAACCTCTTCTAGTATTCTGTTCTTTCACACTTCTTGACCTCCACCAGATCGTAGTAGTTGGCTGTCTTCATTTACTGTTATTTTCTTTTAGAAACAGTGACCATTTCATGAAATGGTCTAACTGGAGCCTTATCCCAATCCTTGTGGGGTTCCAGAGTGTACTGTTTCCTCCACCATCCTTTAGTCAACCTGCAGGTAATTCAGAAGAGGGTGGAAATGTACTTTCTAAACAGTTGTGAGGTGGAAGTTAGTTTCAAAGAAGAAAGTTTCATTAGATCATGATAATATTTTATCTTAAATAAGTAGAATGCTGTGGCCAATGTTGAACAAGAAAACTGACAGTGTATTGTAGATCTTCCGTATCTTCTATGATCTGTACTTATTTAAAATTACATTTCCAGTTGATGAGAGAGGCATCCAAGAAAATGATAGGATCTCATGATTTCAGAAATCTTTGTAAAATGGATGTTGGTAATGGAGTAGTGCAGTTTGTTAGAAATATCACAGATATTACCATTGAGCCATCAAATTCATCACAGATTGCAAATGGTGATAGAAATTACCCCAAGTAAAAAAGTGGTCTAATATCTATATTTTTAGGATGCACCATATATGTTGTCACAATTCAGGCAAATGCATTTTTATGGCATCAGATTCGTTGCATAGTAGGTGTGTTACTTTTGGTTGGACAAGGTAAAGAAGATCCTTCAGTAGTTGATGAATTATTGGACATCACAAAAAATCCCAGGTAAATTTTACTTTGATAACAATCAGATATTTTATTCATTTGCTAAAATTTGATCAAATTGAGAGAGATGCTAATTTTTTTGAATGTTCATCCATACATTTAATTTTAATGAAAAGAAAATGGATTGAGTAATGTTTTTTAAGAGCTACTAATTACATTCTCTCAGTAATGAATTTCATCTACAACTTCAGGGCAGAGAGTATTCAAGAAAACTGGAAATTTGTGGTAAACAGTGATTCTGGTAAAGAAGCACTAATATTAGCAAAATACATACCTAAACAAAAGGGAAAGAGTGGTTGAAAAATGATTGCAGTGACAACCATGAGTCACAGCTATTTAAGGAGAAGGGAGGGAACAACAAGCCTGCACAGACTTTGCAAACTACTTTTCCTGAAATTTAATTTTATAACTGCCCTTTTGTAACTGTCCAACAATCAAAATGACCACTTATTTTTTCAGGAAACCAGAATATAGCATGGCAAGTGAAATTCCTCTCAATTTGTTTCATAGTGAATACGAAAATATCAAATGGCATTATGAGAAAGATACTGTAAGAGTGGTACTGGAAAAATTGTATAATTACTGGACATTCACAGCTATCAAGTAAGTCACCTGAAAAGAAGGAATATAACAAATGCTTGTGCTTCTGTAAGCTCTTGTCATTCTCATACCTTCTTTGATAACATGCTAATATTTAAAGGGGTTCTTTTTGAGTGCATTTTGAGAAAAAAATTCATAAATTGTATGTCTTGATTGTCATAACTTTTGAGATACAGTGTGCTGAAAATTTTTTCCAAAGAATTTTTTTTAATCCCAGCTATATTATATTGTTCTACAAACTGAGGTAACAAGTTCCCTTTTTTCAGAAAAATACGCGATCATTGATCATTTTTTTTCCGGCACTTCAAAACTGCTTCACTTTTACTGTTTGGGATCAGTTGGAAACAGCCGTTGACCCGATTCGCATTTAGAATCAGATTGAAATGCATTATATTCATGTTTAGTTACCAGTTCTAATATCATACACTCTCTTAAGGGCCCCACAGACATCGTTCCTTTTCATCAGGTTTGCACGACGTGCCAACCGATGTCGGTTAAACCGATGGAACGATACCTCCACACACTGTTCGGTTTTCTTCCAGTTTCTCGCAAATTTTTGGTCCGTTAGCATGGATAATACTTTAGCATTGGCGGCGGCTTTAGCTATTGAAGTGAAATACAGCAAGAAAAAACGTTCTAAATGGGTGAAACAGTGGCTTTTAAAAAGAGGCCAATTCTCCCTATACGAAAAAGAATTGCGCCTGGAACCAGGGGATTGGTACAATTATTTGAAGATGGATGAAGGAACATACTTGAAATTACTTAATTCAGTAGCACCTCTAATAAAGAAACAGGATACTTCGATGAGACAAAGTATTTCCCCTCATAATCGTCTGACAGCACATTTTTGGTAGGTGTTGCTAACCCTAGATACGCTTACTCGAAGGCAACCAGAACGACACCGCAAAATCGCGTCGGGATTGCACGATGAACGGCCACACATGTACCGAGTTGCACGATGGCGTTCGAAACCGACGGGTAAAATCAAGCTCGGACAGATTTTTTGGAACGACGGTCAACACGACGGTTTTTCGGTACACACGGATCGAAATGAGTGTGATCGGTTGGCACGTCCTGCAAACCTGATGAAAAAGAACGGTGTCTGTGGGGCCCTTTAGATCTACCATAACCCATAATCATATTTCTTGATAGTTTATTGGCACCATTCAACACGATATTGTTTTTGGTCTTCAGAGACATTATGGAAAACCCAAAGACAACTAACTTTCCTGACTCCGAGACAGTCATTTAATATCAGTGAATTGCAGTCATTCCAATCCCTGTAGTACTCCAAATAACTCAGTAGGTGACTCAGTTATCATCCTCATCTGTCGAACAGTGGGAAAATTTTCATCACAAGCTGCAGAAATTGGCCTTTCTTCTCAAAGTTCCTCACATAGAGAAACTCTTTCAAATTTGAATCTTTTGTACCAGCCATAATACATTATTTGATGCAGTATGACTACAGTGAGATTTATTGTACAGTCCTCGAATATGGGCCATTGTATACTAGTTTTGGATTGTTTTCTGTTATATTTGTTTCATCCTTCACTCATATTAAACAGGTATTGTCAATAATATTATATCTTCCTGGACCATTAATCGATTCAAGCGTCTATACACCGTGTCCCAAGACGAATCCCGAAAACTTTAAGGAATGATTTCTGGTACCAACTTATGTTATGATATGTTTAAATTATATGTTTATTCTTACTAGCTAAAAAGTTAAAATGCCCTTAATTAGATCGTGAAATGGTTAATGTGTGGCCGCCCTTATCATATTCGTACGTTGCTACGTCACGACCATGTGATAGTTCATGTAAAGAATCGACAAAAACATTAAAAAAATACCTGATAGCGTAACCGTACTAAACGATCTTCGCCCTTTTTTGCTGTAAAATCGAAAGTTTTTTTATCCGAAAGTGAAAGTGAAATAGGGTGGGCCACACACACTTCAATCATCTTTACAACAAAACATCAAACATTGTTTCTCTGTAACAAATGCGAATTTAAGAATAATTCCTTTTGATATCGACTTCACATTCCGAAATCTAAGTGCGATTTCTTTTTTCGGGATTCGTCGTATATACATCGTAGCTATACAGCCTGTCCCAGAATTACCTTGACATGTGATATTCTCGTAATAAAAGAAATTTCAAACGAAAACTGAATGAGAATTTTTTAAAGTACTATAGGGTTTATCATACCATGCTTTCAAAACATTTTTTATGTACTTCAACCCTTAAAACTCGCCCCCAACATTTTTTTTCTAATAGCACCCAATAGTTTTCCCTACACAAATTAAGTCCTCGTTTTATAAAAATTTTGTAGTACCTTTGATTTTAAGCACAAGCCAATTTTGTCGCAAATCTTAAGCATAAGATAAATAAAATAAGTATTTGTAGAGGCGTAATAAATAAATAAATAAATAATAAATTTTCCTAAGAAACAGATGAAAAGAAAACGAAGTGGAACTTTCAAGGGTACTGAATGATCTATCATACCATGCTTTCGAAACATTTTTATTTCAACCCCTAAAATACACCCTCGAATGTATTTTTCAAATAGCACTCCACAGCTTTTTCTGCATAAATGAGATCAATATTTTATTTACAATCTTGCAGGGCCCTTGATTTCATACACAACATAATTTTTTGCGTAAAGTCATAAGCTTAAGATAAATAAAATAAGGATTTATTTGAGGCGTAATATTTTGGTTATAGAAAAGGA
Organism: Callosobruchus maculatus; assembly: GCA_951848785.1. NCBI lineage: Eukaryota > Metazoa > Arthropoda > Insecta > Coleoptera > Chrysomelidae > Callosobruchus > Callosobruchus maculatus. The sequence continues at coordinate 5,832,393 of CATOUR010000026.1, read as the reverse complement.
TAAAAAAAGACATTTGTTTTCGAACGCATGTATCCAGTACCCTTAAAAACCCACATCTGTTTTTTGCGTCAAACAAATTCTTATTTTATTTATATTGTGCTTATGGTCTTACAAAACAAAATAAGTTTGCTTATACCATGCATCAAAGGTACCACAAGATTTTAAATAAAATACAAATATCATCTATGTGGGAAACCTATGGGGTGCTATTTGAAAAAAAAGTTAGGGCGAGTTTTTGGGGACGAAGTACAAAAAAATGTTTGGAATGCATAGTGCCTTCCGAATGACTACTAAGTCGAACCAACTTTCGTTACGAAAATAGCACGGCTCAAGGAAATTCTGTATATTTTAGTACGTCTGTAATAATATTATGAATTTTAATTGAAAACTGACATATCGCACTGTACTAGCCTGTTAATAAAACCATATTCGTTCAACTAATTTGAGCAACATTTTGACAACTCTGCTAAATATATGTACGTGTACGTATATAAAAGGTTATTTTGAGAATTAAACAGTGACTATTTGATCTTGGAAATAATTGTTAGCAAATAATGTCACAATTGTACTAAAGTTTGTTGGCCAAAGCAAAATCTTGAGTTAATTTAAAAGTTTTAACGAATGTTGTTTTATCTATTGGTTAGTGAAGTACGACAGTTCTACATAAGTTATATATCAATCATTTTCAGGCAGAATATGATCAAGGACATGATAGATGCTCTAACGGAAGAAGCAACAATTGACAACACACAATGTCTTAGCGAAAACTTATTACAAGGCGTGAAACCTAAGAAATATGTCCCTTTATTGAAAAGGAAGACGTGTCTAAGTTTAGAGGAAAAAATTAAGAACTGTACAAGAAGTAAAAGAATGCTGTTAGCAATAAAAGGCGATGAATAAAAAACGGTATATTTTCTTTATATTCAAAAAAAGCCTGTACCTCAAATAGTGTTCGTCGTGCGACTTGAGGTGGCATGGAAATTCAATACTCTAGACACCCTTTACAAAAATGAAATGAGAAAAAATCCTTCAAATAATCCTCCACAATAATATACATACAGGGTTGGGATAAAGTATGGAACCAAGCAAATAACTTTGGAACGGAAAGAGTGATATTGCTGAAAATTTGCAAGCAAGTGTAGTGACGTCTAGTGCATCCGAAGACATTATGTTAGATATTAAACCGGAAGTACCGTCAACTTTTTTAATTTAAATGGGACACCCTGTATATTTTTGCAGATTTTAATTCATCTTTTTTCCGAATACGTCCATAGTGGGTTTAGCATTAGTTTCTGTAAAAACGGGAAAGATAAAGCTTCTTTATCATTTCAGGTGTTTAAAATGCCGGTCATTCAAAGTCGGTTTTGGCGATCGCGTGAGAACTCACAAAGAAGTGTGTCAACTTTTAATGATTTATGTCCCGACAGGGGTCCTATAACACGTTTGACGGTGACTAAAATAAAAAATACAAAAAAATTACCCCAAACGGGAAGACCGCAGACCGCCACGGACGAATTTGTGAGACAAATTTTTTAAGAAACAAATACCAAACCCACTATGGACGTATTCGGAAAAAAAAGATGTATTAAAATCTGCAAAAATATACAGGGTGTCCCATTTAAATTAAAAAAGTTGACGGTACTTCCGGTTAAACCGGAAGTACATTAATAGCTAACATAATGTCTTCGGATGCATTAGACGTCACTACACTTGCCTGCGAATTTTCAGCAATATCACTCTTTCCGTTCCAAAGTTATTTGCTTGGTTCCATACTTTATCCCAACCCTGTATAGCTGTCAGGGTAACGCTCATCACTGAATATTTTTCAAGAGTAGTATTCTATTCAACTTTGCATTTAAATCAAATAGGACCGAATATGGAAACAGCCAATAAACAGTATTTTCAAATAATGGTACTACTAATTTTAGTATTTACGTACATACGTATTTACGTACATATCTTCTAAACTCAGAGTTTTGTATACAGCAGTTATTTAAAGTTCGAGAAAGTTTTATAGTTATAGTTGAGAAATATATTGTAATGTCCAAATTGTTTGCTGTCTCGTACAAGTAAGTGGCCTCCCTTGTTAGGAGCTTCTGGATTTTGGTCTTGACTTTTAACTATACGCGCTGGTGTACTGTGTACACCATCGGATTTGAATTTCCTGAAAGATGTAAGGTGTCGCCTCTGCCGTTCTACCTAACCCTCAAAGATGGTATTTACTTGAAGCTTGCTTCGCCGTCTGTTGTCTCGCAAACTTTGCCAATCAAGTACAGTCTGACCGCTAGTCCGTCTGGTGCCTAGAATACACCGCGCGTGTAGTTGTGGAAAAAGTATATTATTATGAAATCAACTACGCTCAGTGCGTTGCTGTCTTATGTCACTATTGTCAGTTTATTCGGAACTAAAAATTGTTTTGACTAGAAAATGACATTTGTTAGTAGATCTTTTGCATCAATTTCTACAGGATGTTTACGATCTTAATGCCGTTAGGTAAAGTACGAATACCACACATCATTGTAATGCTTGTAGCACAAATATAATACGAATATCCCAAATTTGAAGTTTCAAAAAATCGCAACATTTTCTGATAACACAGAATATGCGGCAACAAGTCTAGAGATAATAACATTTGTTTACATAGTGAATATCTCCAAAAATACCTGGCAGAAACTACGGAGAATGCTGGGCAATGTTGTCGGATTGTGATTTTGCAGTCATACTTTTTTTATTTTTTTTCTGTTTAGCTATGCGTTAACTAGTGAAATGGTACTGGGGTTTCAGGTTCGAAATATCATGATCTATCGTTCCTCCAAATTAATGCACTAAGATCGAAAACACCCTGTATACATTTCAAAACACCATAGCGCTGTTCATGTACAAAAACGTACCCTACCGATATTCTTCCCTATATTTTTATCAGCAAAGTTCCTTAATCACAATTAAAAGAGGTTTTTAATTTTTTTTTTTGCAAAATATCAGGTATTATATTTTCTTTCATATATTTGAATTGAATATAACAACATAAAAAAAATAACAAAGAAAATATTACTTAAAAAGTGTACATTACTATATTGAGTATTTTTGTCATCGATACCTGGTATCAATACCTTTGTAAGGGTATCGGTAGGGGATCCACGTGGCTGCGCGATGAACAGCGTCTGCCTTCGATAGTGGGGCAGCAGCAGCCTTGTGCGATGTTAGCGCTTGGGTGGGTGACTGTATATACACAGGGCATTCAGTTTCGACCGTGTTGGTGTCGCCCACACGAGCGCTGAGCGGAGCATCTTACGCGGCCGGCACTTTGGATGATCGACTGGAAGGACCGGACGGGTGACCCCCGTCGGACCGTCCGGGATGATGATAGTGTAATCATTCCAACGGTGCTGGCCGTGCACCGTCCCCCCTCTGGGAAGTCATAGTACAATAGGCCAATAGGCTTAAGTGCTGACGGCTCCCAGAGGAAAAAAAAAAAGTATCGGTATCGATAATACGTACCTTCATTGGCGTGTATACTTGGCCAAAAAATATCTAATTGGTATCGGTACTTTTTATTACCATCCATCCCTACCCGGACTTTTCACCCATAGTGGCGCTGTCAAGGTCAAATTTTGTAGGAATCATTTTTATATAGGAAAAATCCTCGGAGATATTCTGCTGGTAGTTTAGTATGCTGCGATATTAACTACAAAGATGCATTCGAAACAGGAACGGTAGCATCGGAAAACCAGAGCTGCATATATACAGAGTACGTCTTAAGATTGGAACGCCATAAATACAGGGTGTCTCACGACGATTAAGACAAGCAATATATCGGAACTGGGCACTAGTAGCGAATTATAATTTTGGGGGTGTAAATTAGAACAAATATAGTATCTTTTCTTGTTATTGTTTCACCCAATGAGGTATTTGTTTTTGATCACGTGACGTCCGATTCGAAATTTTTAATGGGACATCCTGTATATTTGTGACTTTTTGTGTTCCTTCTGATAAAACAATTCCAACAAACTACCACACTTGAGGTCTAAAGTGATTAATTCAAGAGCTACAGGTACTTAAAGGATGGTACCACTACCATTATTATAACATGTATTATACCCCTACAGTTAAATTGTTTTGGTAGTGCTTCATAATAGTAGTGGTACAGTCCTTTAAGTACCTGTAGCTCTTGAATTAATCACTTTAGACCACAAGTGTGCTAGTTTGTTGGAATTTTTTTCTCGGGAGGAATACAAAAAGTTACAAATATACAGGGTGTCCCATTAAAAAATTTGAATCGGACGTCACGTGACCACAAATACCTCATTGGGTGACACAATAATAAGAAAAGATACAATATTTGCTCTAATTTACACCCCCAAAATTATAATTCGCTATTACTGCCCAGTTCCGATATATTGCTTGTCTTAATCGTCGTGTGACACCCTGTATCTCGGAAATGGTGTTTTTTCATGATTTTCATGAATTTTGTTGTATGGGGGCTTAGCAATACGGCCGATCTTACGGTGGTTGTATCGATGGTTTTTCCGGAAATGAACTTATTCTATTATTATTTCTAATGGATCACCCTGTATATTTCCTTCTTTTTGAAATCTTTGAAAAATAGTGATTATTTTCTGTATAATATTACCCATACCTCATAGTGTAAATTTACTCTAAACTCAGAAGTGGGTACTGAGAATATTTGATAAAAAATAATGAGTATTTTTCAAGTAAAAGTATACAGGGTTATCCATTTGAAATAACAAAGTTCATTATATTTTCATAAAAACGGAAGATATGATAACAATGACGCTATCGATTTTTTTGATATTCTTTTTTCGATTGTCGCGATTGAAGGAAGATCCAATTATTCAATTTTAGAATAAGCGGACACAAATGAAAATATCCTGTGTTATAATGCAATTCAAATATTATATTACATTGAAACATTCTACATACAGTTTTCAGGTTTTCAAAGAATTGCGTACGTTTGTCCTATAATAATCGTTAATTTTGTTTGAATTTTTGCTATGTACAGAGAAAATATCACAACAGCTTTTTTCATTTCAAATGTAATTGCACTTACAGCTTAAAAAATTTTAAACACCCGCAAATCTTTTAAAACCTTTTTTTATTATAAAAATTTATATGACCGTTGGTATAAAAACCCTGTTAATATTTTTAACATACTTTTGTTACCAGGAGATATATTAATAATAAAACACCAGACGTTTTGAGACCAAGCCAGTTAAAATCAAACTGATTTTTAATACAAAATTACAATGCTTATCTTGTCCTGATCTGATGAACCACATGTTCTGATCAGAATCAGTTTAAACCAATTAAAGTACTTTCAGACTGATGTCGGATTTTGAGAGTACTTTAGGCGTTTTTTAAACTCTTTAAAAACAGTACTTTGCGGTAAATCATCTGAATATCAATATATAAAGTAATTATATAGTTTCATTAGTAGAATTAATAAGGCACAAGTCTCAGATAAAAAAGTTTCGGTGTGACAGGAAGAGGCAACTAAACTTTGATTTCAGGGTATATATTTCGGAAAAAATATCTTGCAACCGAGTATTTGAATCACTGACTTGTAAAAATAAGCATTGGCCGTTCTACATTGTTACAATGTGAACTAAATAGTAGTCACCACAAACCCAAATTAACAAACAATTACTAAAGCTTAGGACGATTTTCATAATAAACTTTAGATTGAATGTAGGTGGCAATAAGCACTTTAAAGTTGACCTTTACCACGAAAACACGCCTAAAATAATTTCTAGTCTCTAGGAGCATCAATCTAAAATTACTACAGTTTAAATCTATTCAATGTTTGCATAATGTAGCATGTGAAACTAACAAACCTTTTGATGATGGTTAACTTTCCGATACGACTTTTGAATTACAAAAACATCTAAAAGCTAATCACCATCTCCATCAGTTGTATATTATTGTCTTCAGTGGATTTAACATATCTCATAGATCACTTCTACCCGTGGGTAAAGTAACAAGTATATTATTTGTCATTTAAGTAATTTTCACAAAGTTATATTTTCATAAAGGCTGGGTCATCAAATTCCGATGCTTAAAAATCATAAACCATACATCACCTATGCATTGTACAGAATTGCCTAAATAAATGTTTTCGAAATAACAGAAATAATGTTCTACTCACAATCACATATATGAATTTTTTGTACTTTTCCAACCTTATCTTTTGTTTTCGAGCTAAGAGATAGTTGTTATCAAAAATAACGAGTCACAATTCTGTACTATAGATACAGCTAGAAATTTTTAGTTTACCATAACCTTAAGATAAAAAAATAACTAAAAAAAAGGATAATTACGGAAATCATAGCCATTACACATAGTCGCGCGTTTGCTTTTTTTATCCATCAAATACATCAATTTCGGTAATCTAAAACATTTTACATGCAACATACAGGACACTGCTAGACTTTCAGCAGCCTTCCTTATACTTTCATAGTATAAAAAGACATTATAAAAGTACTAAAGCTTTTTTGCCCAGAAACATTTAAAATCAATTTATCTTGGAAAGAGATCATGCGCTTTACAAAATCGACTTTATATAATGAAGAAAACAAAGGTTTTTATTTGTGTAAAATATTTTCCACTTCTGAATGAGTCTTTTTGAACAATATTACTGGATCATTTGAGAATTTCAATACACAGTTATGTAACAATATTGTAGCTTACAAAAATTTTCAGGTAATTTCAATACAGCCACAAAATCTGTAAGTTTGTTTTTTTTTCACTGTGAAGAAAAAGAGTGGCTACAAAAATGCATACTTCGAAAGAAGTACTTTCAGCTAGTTTTTTTATAATTTAGTTAAATTCGTTATTTTATGAGGTTGTATCTAAGCCTCTGTCGGTTTAATGAACTATAGGAATCCATTTATAAATGTCACCTCTTCATTTAGTACGTATTTTGATTAATTGTAGTATACCATATTATTTTAGTAGTAAGTGTATACTCTATCAAAGCCATAGAATTTGTAAATATGTTTTTATGTGATTCTTACTAAGACATACTAGTTTCTGAGCAAACGTTTTGAAATATTTGAGAGCTTAGAAACCTAATTCAACTAGCAAACAAGATAGTGTTAAAATCAAACCTAAACCAATTTCATACCACAATAAAAAATTAAGATGATGTTAATTAAAAAAGATTACATAAGAAACTGAAGTGTATCATTGGACATCTATAATATATTAAAAGTGCACGTCCGATTTGAGATTAACGATAGATTATTACAGCTGTCCTAAAAGGATTTCATGAAGTGGTACAATCATTTGCGAATCCATAAATCACATAAGATGAAAGACTTAGGTACGATAGTGAAATTAAATTAGGACTTTTTTACAAAATATTTACAAATTACAGCAAAAATATACACAAATGATAATGAACAACTGTACATAGGATTTCATGATCATGGTCGATAAAATCCAATCAAAAATAATCGCGCATTTACATAAATTTCATTTATATTAAATAATTAGGAATCTCATAATCTCACTAATTTAGGGTTTATAGCCATTATATTTCTCAAATAGTAAACACATCTGAATCAGGACATATGACCAGCACTCCAAGTCAGTCACGACAGGACTACTTAAATAATTTTTATTTACATAAATGGGCTACCGTACACATCTCAAACAAAATCTGAACTGTGTAATAATGATCCATATTTTTAAATTGCAATCCATTATAGGATGAAACACCAAAACATTATGTTCATTTTATTTTGCCTAAAAAAATTTGAAAGCTTGGTACGGGAGCCACTGCATATTTTTTTTCTGATATGCTTGTGCTAACAATTGGATTTTATTTTTACAACTAACGCCAAATATCATAAATAATTGTTTAGTTTTTGAGTTCTTAAATATTCCAGTCGCTCTAGACATGAATTGTTGTACTGTTCATACCTTCATAATATCGCATGATTCGACAATTTGTGTGGTAGGTTACGAAAATCCTTGCTTACCTAAGCTATGTGACAGATGAATGATTTTTTAACTACTAAGTGGATCTATCAACTAAAATAAATGACATTAGGCAAAGTAAGTCAAATTCATATCACAGTTTCTATCAATAATGATTCAGTAATGTACTAAGTTACTATAATTCGGCTGTCACAATGTAGAATAGAAATAGAGCAAAAAGTGACACGTTTTAAACAAATTTAAAAAAATGATAACTGTTTACAATGAAGCAACGCTTACTAATTAAAATAATAATATAGGAGGATATGCATGTAATCCAAAAATTACAGATGAACGTTGTAAACAATATTTCATTTCATAAAGAGTTGTAACTGCCCCCTGAAACAACACGTTCGCTCTACATCTATTAGTGTAACACCACAAGGATTGTAACGTTACGAAAAAATACGTTGCATTTTACTGCAAGTTCTAAGATGCTTTTTATCCAAATCATATGAGTTTGCCTTCACATTTAATTTTCCTTTTGATGTATTGATTTTCTATCTTAAGCTAATTTGTACTTGTTGAAATAGCTCTGAATAGATTTGTATTTACAATGTGTCACAATTAATATTTTAGTAGGTTCTGCGGGGAATGTTTTTAATTTTGTATTCCCGGAATATGCAACAAACAACATTGAACTAGACTAGAGACAAGATTTTAAAAGTACGGTACGGAGATTTAGGTTTGAAAATTAAGAACATTCCCTACTAGCAACTTTGATGTAGCCGTAAATTTTTGATTGGAGTTTATATTAAATCTATAAATTGATCTCAAAATAACAGTAACGATAAATTTCCATTACACGATAATTGATAAATTATAACACTCAAACCATAAGCAATTCTTAGTGTAGTAAATGCTAACAGTATAAGATTTCTCTGTCGTAATGTATGCCTATATATAAATATGAAAAGGCTAAATGACTGACTCTACAACGTGTTCAAAAAGGTGTTACAGTTCGAATAAAAAAGATCGTTTAATTAAGAAATTATAGGCCAATTCATGATACTATGAAAAGTTAGTTTAAGCTTTACCACAAACTAGCTTTCTGAGACTTCCATTTGCCTTAAAAATTCGTCAAAAATGCGGTTAGTGTTCAGTCCAGATTTAAATTTCGTTATAGTTAGGTGATGTCAAACAGAGACGTACGAAGGCAATTTGATTTCTAAAATATCGAACTATGTGTGATTTTTTGAACAAGTTTTTTGTTCGCTCAATTGTACTTTATACCCAAATTATTTTTTAGCCATTTCCATGAATTTGTACTACATGTGCATTTTTTCATGATAATGTTGGCATGGGCAAAATAAATGCTTAATATTTTAATGACTAGTAATAAAAAAGGATTTTATAGTTAACAGAGAAAATGCAGATATAGAAATAGTAAATTCGCATGCAGTATTTTATGCATTTTTTCATACTTTGTGTTTAAATGCTGGATGAGGATAGACAATAACTATTGTGCACAGTGGAATGTTATTTTTGCTGATCATTCACTATAGAAAATGGAATGGAATTGAAAGCATGAGTCAGGTTTTTGTGAGGCTGTAAGTTATAAACTGAATAATTATTATTATCTCTTAATAAAAGAAACTCGATTGCGCTTAATCATACAATGAAGAATATAAATATTATGTGTGAGGACTATTCCACATCTCAAACAGAGAATTATCACAGTAAATCGTAGCAAGTAACAAAAATTGCTTATAATTCGAATTTCTATTATATATGTTCATCAGTCTGCGACTCGAATCAAATTCATAAGATCGACTTGTACTGTACATCTCGAAATAAAGAAGAAGAGATTGTGTCTTCCTCAAATGATGTTCGACCTCTAATATTCAAGAGCTTCTTGGCTGGAATATCTATCTACCGTTAATCGTAAATAAAGACTGGGGACACGCGTAGAAATCTAGACTCTTAAGACATTCTTGTAGTGCGGTTTGTTGTAATTCATGTTTCTGTACAAAGCTGGTGTCAGTGGGTAAGGTGGTCCGTCACATCTGAACAGCGGCCGACTCGGGTTGAAGTTAAAGTTCATCTGAAAAAAAAAATGAGATCACAAACAAAAGCATACAAAAATGCTCAATGTTATCGCAAACATGCCATAAAACATCCATCTGCATCAACGAATTCGAATAGGTTTGTTTGTCTGCACGATCAAGTGGCGGTTCGTGAATTTTTGAAAAGGGGGCGCACAAAATTTTGAATAAAAAAACCACATTAAAATCCTACCAGAGATTGTTATAGCCGCAGATGCATCCTGCACATAATGAGAGTTTTCAGTTTCCAGAAACAGTTAATTCTTAAAAGTTTTTTCTAGCTAGTATGACAAAAAGTCACCTTCTTAAGAGTGTTTTGACTATCACTCATCACAAAACGTTATTTCTTGAGTGTTTCACTTATCATCCTACCAAACCAAGTAAGACAAGTCGTCTAGCTTGGGTATCGAACTCCAAACGCCCGTTGAAACACGTCAGCGCTACCTACTGAACCAAGTAGCCGTCTGCCTCATGTTGTCAAAACATTGTATTAGTATCCACCTACCTATTTTCATATTAGTAATGTTATTTATATTTTCCTTAATATTTATTTTGTGCGTTTTGCATTTGTGCATTTTAAATAATCGGTTAATAGGTTAGAATTGCTGATGTAAACAACGTGTAGTGGCTCGAACAAGAGAAGATGACTGAGGGCCGGTTTCTCAATGTCCAGTTCTCAGAGTAACAAACTGAACATAGAGGTAGTAAACAAACCACTTCAGCATGGCGTGCTCAAAGCCATCATCTCTGACACTTCAGCCTTCAAACATTGATCAGCTGTGGTCTCGCAGTGAGTTCAAATTGTAAACAATGCTGTGCAACGCCAACTAACCTGAAAATTCTTCCAATGCAATCAATGTTACAAACACTGCACTTTTGAGTTCCATCTCGAAAAACTGTTAATATAATAATAATAAATGCTTTATTTGCTTCATTACAATAATTATTGTTTAGCATTGTCAAAAGAAAACATTCGCTTAAGGCGATATTGAAAATATAAGTTATTATGAACATTTATGACAAAATAAATAGTATTGTATATATACACATAACATACATAGATCAATAAATTACACATACATACATATAGGCACTAGTGGTATATAAAAAAAACGATACGCACAAAGGACCCAACAATTTCAATTTTACTTAAAAAAGGAAAAAAATTCGCTATTATTATACGGTGAGATCTCTAGGAGAAGGCTCTTGACTTTCTTTTTGAACATTGTAACTGGCAGATGCTTTAAGGTAGGTGGTATTACGTTAAAAAATTTAATTGCCATGGTAATATAAGATTTTTGAGTCAATGTCAAGCGATGTTGTGGACCCAGCAAGTTTTCACCATGGCGAGTTAGGTATTCATGTCTGCTGTTATTTGTAATGTATTCATTTAGATGATTTTTAACAAAAACAAGACTTTGATATATGTACAATCCTGGTAGAGGTAATATTTGTAATTCTCTAAATAAAGGTCTACAGCTTTCCCTTCGAGTTTTTTTAGAAATTAATCTGATGGCATACTTCTGCATTTTGAACACTTTAATCGACTCTGTAGAATTTCCCCAAAAAATAAGTCCATAAGAAATTTTAGAGTGAAAGTGACCATAATATGTTGATTTTAATACACCAAGAGTAGCAAATTCTGCAACTCTGCGAATGAGAAAAAGTGATGAGGATAATTTTGTTGTTAATTCTCTGATATGGTGTTTCCATGACAAGGAACTGTCGAGATAAACACCCAAAAACTTTACAGCTTTGTAGTCGGTTAAGTCTCGTGTAGAGAGGGTGAGAATTTCTGTTTTCTCAATATTAAGACACAAGTTATTATCTGAGAACCATATCTCAAGATTCTGTAAAGTCGAGTTCGTTTTACTTGCAAGACAGGAGCGATCCTTATCATAGTTAATTAGAGTTGTATCATCAGCATATTGAATGGACTTAGTAAGTGGAAAACATGCTGGAAGTTCATTTACATAGAGGATAAATAAAAGAGGTCCCAGAATTGAACCCTGAGGTACTCCTGCAGTAATAGGTAAGGCTTTTGAAGTTTTGTTTGCACAAGTAACAGCTTGGGTACGATTAGAGAGGTATGATGTGATTAAGTCTAATGTATTTCCTCTTATACCATAGCAGACCAATTTTTCAAGCAATATTTGGTGTGACACACAGTCGAAGGCTTTAGACAGGTCACAGAATATCGCAGACACTGTTTCGCCCCTCTCAAAGCATTGGACAGCACATCTAACCAGTTCGTTAAGAGCATCAGATGTTGTTTTTTTTTTTCTTGAAACCAAACTGAGAATGAGACAGTAACTCAACTCTCTCCAGAAAACGAATTATACGATTATTAATACTAACCTCAATGGGCTTAGACAAGAGTGGGGGTAATTGAGATAGGCCTGTAGTTACCTGGGTCATCTTGATCACCCTTTTTAAAAATAGGGCAAACATTGCTGTGTTTGAGTTTTTCTGGGAATTTACCTGAAGTAAAACATTTATTAATAATTATCGTTAGAGGCAATAATATTCCTTCATGAATTTGTTTTAATAATTTATTACTCAGTCCAAATATATCAAGTGAAGTACTGTCACTCATGCTTCTGATTATGCTGCTTACTTCCATAGGATCCACTGGGTTCAAAAAAATGGTAGAATTATTGTGAATAAAACTAGAAGTAATATTACAAGGATTATTATATGACTTTTGTAGAGTTGCTGTAATTCTCTGTGAAGTAGTCACAAAAAAATGATTGAGCTCTTCAGGATTTGGTGTAGAAACTATTCTATTTTTATTTTTACCTGTAAATTCATTAATAATATTCCAAACTGTTTTTGGTTTATTTACACTATTCATGAGCTTATTTGAGTAGTAGTCCTTTTTTGCTGTTCTAATTAGCTTTTTATACTCTTTTTTTAGAGAATAGATGATGTTTGAGATATCAATGTTTTTATTTTGGCGATTAAATGCAGTGAAAAAATTTAAATTATCCCTATATGACTTAAGTTCCTTGTTAAACCATTTTTTGTTTTTGTTATTTACATGAACTGTTTTAGTTTTGTTTGGGAAACATTCCTCCATAACAAATAGGAGTTTCTCCAAAAAAGTGTTAAACAGAATATTGACATCATCACCAGTTAATATCCCATTCCAATCAATGTGTTTCAAATATTCTACACATGCTGCAATATTATCTTCACAGATTGGCCTGAAGTGAGAGATGATAGTTATATTATTTTTTGTGATTCTTGAATTAAACTTACATTTGTTTGATATAGCCATATGGTCTGACATGTATGTATCCCATAGAGAATATGTGCAAAAGTCCTTTCTATTTGTTATACAATTATCTAAACAGCTATTTTTATATGTTTTTGATATCCTAGTTGCAAGATTGTTTAAAAAACTGTAGCCATATGAATTAATTAAGTTAAAAAATTCATTACTACCTTGATCATCTGCCAGTATATCAATATTAAAATCACCATATATAAATATGGGCTTATCCTGAGAGGACAAAAAATCTAGTGCTTTAGCAAAGCAATCAAAAAATATGTTCAGTTGACTATTTGGTGACCTATAAGTACAAAGTATAATAATGTTTGGATCTTTAATTTCAACCCCTACTATTTCACAATGCTTCTCCTCAGATAAGCTGTCTATAACTGAGATCTTCTTTGTAACGATGTTGTCCTTGGCGTAGATCATCACACCTCCACCCTTTGTTAGTTTGCGGCAATAGTAGTTGGATATGTTGAAGTTATTCAAATTACATTGTTCTATATTTTGATCTGTTAACCAGTGTTCACAAAGGCATAATATATCATAGCTCTTGTCCCCAATTTGCAGTTCTAGTTCATCAAGTTTACCAGATAAACTCCGAATATTCAAGAACAACATATTTACTTCAATATCCAGATCGACACATGCATTAGCAACTATATCTGATTTGTTTTGTGGCATTATCTCATTTGTAACTGCTGTGGTCCAGAATAGTTTTTTTGGAGTTTAAAATTGTAGCGTTTAATGCCTACATTTTTTGGCCAGAAATCTCGTTTATAGAGGTTATCCTTTTGATAAAGGAGCAGTTACAAGGAAACACTTATTTTTTGTTGGTTCAGTGGGAAGTTCCTGCACATTGATGTTTAATGTTCCATAGCCTGGTTTATTTTTAATAAAATTTAATACCTGTTCAGAAGTAACTGCTCTTGGTATTCGATACAAATATATCCACACTTTTCTTTCAACTCCCATGAATCCGCCCGATGTGTCTTCTGCTGTACCAAGTCTCTTACCACGTTTGATTTCATTTTGTTTCCTTGATCTTCTTGGAAGCTGTAGTTGCCACTCATTTTCCTTTTGTGTAGTTTGGACTTCCTGCAGAGCTTTTTGAACATCCTCTTGAGTTACACGATGTTTCATTGTTTGTTTGTTTTTGTTGACGTTTTGAGCTGATGAGGTTATGCTGGCATAATTTTGTTTTGGCATCTGTTGACTGACAGTTGATTGACCCGCTGTTTCATTGATCGAAGCGACAGCTGACGGTAGATTGACAGTTGAAGGTAGATTTGGTAGATTGACACTATTGACAGTTGGAGGAACATTTATAATGGCGGGAGGTTGTTGGGTTTCGGTATTATAACCTAACTTTTTATTTTCGGCTTTTTCTTCCAGATAACTTATTTTTTCCTTCAATAACTTACAGTTTTCCTGCAAAATTTTGTTTTTGCCCTCTAGTTCTTCTATAATTTTCAGAAGTAGATACTCCCTTTCCAGTGAGTCATTGATTTTTGCTGGATTTTCATCTGGCTGCATGGTGAACTCCTCATGGCGACATGTTGAGTTTTTCTTCTCTTGTGCCCTTTTAAAGCATGAAGGGTGATAGATTTCGTCACACTTCTTACACCTTACTTTAGTTGTAACATCACTTTTACAGTAAAAACACGTGTTTACACACGGACTTTTAGAGTTTTCTTGCGAGCGATCTTTCGACACGTTTGTATCGTCCGCCATCTTGATTATTGTCTCACCATCTTGATTATTGTCTGTTAAACTACACTCGAATATAGCACAGCAAGTCCGTAAAGCTTCACTACAGTTACCAACAAATAGCAAATTCGATTTTACTGAACAAGCATAAAAGACGTACAAACAAAACAAACGTTTGACAGTCGAGCTTCTACCGTAAATAAGTCGCAGCAGAATTATGTTGAATTATGTCGGTGTTGCAACCCTCGTATATCGACTCTCATATACAAAAAGTCTGCTGCTGTTTAGCAGCGATTTTCTTTGGTTTGCCGTTACCTTCGGGTACCAGATGGCGCACAGGCAGATCTTTTCTGTCGCCTACTCTCACACCGCAGTAGAGGTCAACATATCTACTGATTTTGCTGTAATCATTCCTGAACCATCAAAATACCGTCTTTTTTAACGTAGAATGGAATATTTCTGAATACTATACAATTAAGACGATACTACCTCTATGTTCAGTTGTTACTCTGAGGTCCAGTTAAATATTTATCTGGAAGTTAACGTGTAAATTGTTTAAACAATTAATTGAAGGTTAAACTTTATTTTAGACGTAAATCTTATCTGACAGTCAATATCCATAGTAACTCTTAACTGGCAGCTACCTAACTGGACGTTGAGAAACCGGCCCTGAGGCGCGTCAACAGGAGCTGCCTGTGTTCGTATTGGTTCGTATGTCACTAATAACTATTTTTTTATTTTTTTCTCTCTTTTGCCCGGGGGGGGGGGGGCATTGCGCCATAAGGAGGAACCGCCGCTGGCACGATCCTAAGCATAAACGTTGTGTTTATAAATCAGCTTGATTATGGTGGAAGACACGTGGACGATGGCACACAAATGGCACAAGATTTGTTGGCCACGTCGCCAGATCGTCTCCGGATAAAGCCATTGCCGTTTCCTTATACAGGGTTGGGCTAAAGTATGGAACCAAGCAAATATCCTTGAAACGGAAAGGGCGATATTGCTGAAAATTTGCAGGTAGATGTAGTGACATATAATGCATCCGAATACAGTATGTTAGCTATTAATGTACCTCCGGTCTAACCGGAAGTGCCGTCAACTTTTTTAATTTAAATGGGACACACTGTATATTTTTGCAGATTTTGATTCATCTTTTGTTTCCGAATACGTCCATAGTGGGTTTAGTATTTTTTTCTTAAAAAATTTGTCTCACAAATTTGTCCGTGGCGGTCTGCGGTCTTCCCGTTTGAGGTAATTTTTTTTGTATTTTTTTTTTAGTCACCGTCAAACGAGTTATAGGACCCCTGTCGGGATGTAAATCATTAAAAGTTGACACACTTCTTTGTGAGTTCTCACGCGATCGCCAAAACCGACTTTGAATGACCGGCATTTTAAACACCTGAAATGATAAAGAAGCTTTATCTTTCCCGTTTTTACAGAAACTAATGCTAAACCCACTATGGACGTATTCGGAAAAAAAAGATGGATTGAAATCTGCAAAAATATACAGGGTGTCCCATTTAAATTAAAAAAGTTGACGGTACTACCGGTTAAACCGGAAGTACATTAATAGCTAACATACTGTATTCGGATGCATTATATGTCACTACATCTACCTGCAAATTTTCAGCAATATCGCCCTTTCCGTTTCAAGGATATTTGCTTGGTTCCATACTTTAGCCCAACCCTGTATGTATACTAGTCAGTAATGTAAATATCAAAGCAGGTTTGAGTATATATTGCATTCATAGTAAAATGGCTGAAAAAAGCGTGAGAGCGAGACCCCAAAATAGCTTATTGCTTCAAAGGAAGATACTGATCCAATGTATTTGTTATTATATAAGATATTGAAAAAAGCAGTAATTAATCTGCTACGCTACCATAAAAGGTGTAATATGAACAAATTAAGAATAATTATTTTATTATTAGTATTTACGGTAAAACTTCATTTTATCGGAAACTGAAATGAGGGGTCGATAAGGTGTCGAACGAGATCACTCCAAGACCAAGAAAACATTCTGGTGAAAAACTACCGCATATTGAAGTTGCATTACCTAACCTAACTTAACCATCTCGGCTTGATGTCCTCAGCCGAATTCGACCAGTCACCAAACATAACCTAAATCGGTTGAGGTGAAAAGTGTTTCAATCGACTCGGCTTGATGTCCTGACTCCCATTGTATAAATCGTAGACTGATTAAGTTTATTTTGATTCCGTTAGGTTAGGTACTGAGATTTCAAAGTGGCGAAGTTTTTCACCAGCCAGCGTTATCTCGATCTGGGAGTGGTCTCGTTTGACAAGATGTCAAACCAAATCGATCGACACCACTCTCAACCACCATTTTGGTTTCCGCTAAAACGAGTTCAGGCCAACTTTTTTTTATAAAACGCGACAACGTTGCACGGTTAGCTGACCGAAATCCGTTAATCCTCTGTCGAATTAGGAAGTCTAACGGATTATCACTGGCGGAGCTAATCGGACATTCTTCCACCAGGTGTTTGATGGTACATGTTTCAGCGTCGCATTGGCAATTTAGGGAGACTATTTTTATTCCCTAACAAGAGCACATTTTTGCCAGGTGTGTGAAGGAGCTATGTAGCTTAGTGCAGGTAGCCAATAAGTGAGCTCGCCCTTGATTGTGCCTGACATAATACACATAGCTTGGTCGAGTTGGGCAACAACACGATTAGTCATCATCATCATCATCAACATTATTTCAAATTAGAGGTGTTTACTACCCCTAAGGATGTACATGTTTTAATACATCAAAAGACCTGCTGTAGTTCTTCTTCCTTCGAACATGTTCGGTCGTACTTTCGCCAATACAGCCGTTTTGAGTTTTTTCAGCTGTAAAATTGCTTTTAATAGCAGTAGGGGTACTTAATTACTTACATTTTTCGCTATATCATTTAGTGGTAGTCGTTAGGTTGCAAAAAGCTTTTTACAGTTATAATGATCTCTATTAGCCCACAATGACAGATTCGAGTACAGGAGGAAAAATACAAAATAATTCTCTGGTCTCAGCACAAAAAATATCATGTAATCCTGCGTATCTTACCTCCCTGGATTTGGTCCTGCCGACGGGCATGGTCAACCCAGAGAACCCCCTTGTGGCGTACTTGTCTTGATGCCTTCCCCCTGTCGGGTGGTATGTGGACGACATCACTGCGGTTGGTGCCGCCATTCCGCTTTTCTGTAGTCTCCTAGTTTGCTGGTGGCCATTATGGTGATGATGGTGGGGAGACGACTTTTCGCGGGATGGCGGCGACGCCGCTGAGATAGGAGTCGTAGTCGAGGACGAAGACGTCACTGAAGACGAGGAGGAGGCCGACGTCAGAGAGGTCGAAGAACCACCAGAGGACGCTACTGACTCCGACGGTCGCTCCTCCAGTCCACCGGACCTAGGTGAGAAAGTTGCTAGGGTGCAGTACGAACCTTCCGATTCGCCAAGCCTGAAACGAAAGAGTATGTTATTCAGTTGAGTCCCTAAAAACCATACGACAGCTATACAGGCAGTCAGATTCTAGAGAACAGGCATGCATCCACACTCCCTCAATAGGGACGGCGTAACCGCCCCACCAGGGAGGACTTGAAAAATGCAGCCACTATTGTTTCCCCGAATATAGTGACTTGGGCAATACAGTATTTCTCACTAGTGATATAAACTTTAGTTACTCTGAAGGATTTGTAGCGACTCGTTACTTTCCACTTCAGGACTCGTTACTTGGAATTCGTTACTTTTGTTACTTTTTAGATACGTACCTTCAAGAGTTTACTTTAAACGGTTGACCACGCTAATTTTGACATAGTTTAGTAATTTTGTAGAACATTGAGATCGGCAAGTAGTTTAGGAGGCATTTATAATACAAAGATGGATATTTTATTAAAAAACAGTATGTTTGAAGGCATTTCTTCGAAAACAAGGACAACAAAACTGATACAACAAAAATCAAACTAAAACCTACTTAAACCACCGCTATCGATAATGTGTTTGTGTATGTGTTGTGTATCCTGAATAGTGCGTACCACTCCCGGTCCAATACGTTATGTTGCAGTCCTGCGATTTACTGGTTGCGGTCGCCATGGCGTGATTGTAATGACTGTTAGCGCGGACACAGGACTGTGTATTGGACTCTAAGTAACGAGAGCAAAAGTAACGAATGCAACGAGTCTTTACGAAATGGAAGACTCGTTACCTTTAGTTACTCATAAGTAACGATTACTTTGTAATAGTTACTTCAATATTTTACATCACTATTTCTCACCATACAAATCACCTGGAGAGGATGGGGTATTTTGCGACTATTCTGCAAAGAGGGCAGGATATACAAATACCCTTCGTGGTGAGGATCTTTAGAGCAAGCCTACCTTTAAGTTGCATTCCACTAGGGGAGACTAGGGGTTAGTAAGTACTGACTTCATAAAACAAGTAGGTAGAGCAGATGCGACACTACCTAGTTCCATCCGTCCTATCTCTCTAACATCTTTTTTTTTCATATCTTTAGAACCTTGCCTTCTACAACCTAGTTGGCAGAATCGACCGACCAGTCTTTGGAAAACAAAGAAATCGCACTGGGTGGCGAAGTGTCAGTGTACAGTGACAGTAATTGAACGTTCACTTTCGAATCTATGTGATTATTAGTAGGTATTGCACAATGCCAGATATACGTATTCAAATAATTTAGAATATGGAAATATGGTGCTTGTTTATGCTACTTTTGAAGAATATCGTCAATGTTTTCCACATTAGAATTCAAAAGTACTACCAGCACGATGGAGCTCCTGCACATGTCGCTTGTCAGGTCAAGCAACACTTTGATGAATGTTTTCCACGGCCCTGGATTGGTCCAGACCCAACGAATTCGAACAGGTTAGAAGAAGTAAACAAGGTTTTTGTTTGTGCCCACAATCATCGCGGCAGCTGGCACACTGACCGCTGAATCGCTGATAAACCCATATACCCTTTGTACAGATAACAGGTAAATAATCCTAAAAATAACAGCACTCATGTAGAGGCATAATATAAATAGCTATTTTGTTTTGGTTGACCGTTTCGGGTTAATTGTTGTAGTTTTGAATGAATTTTGAGTTTTAACAGTGCATAAGTGTTAACTGACTATTTTAAACAATTCATTAAAATTTAAATTGCGCAGACTTCTGTAAAAAATAATATCGTGTTTGTGAACACAGAAAATAATAACAACGAGATCACTCACGTGCCTGTTAGAGCATGGGCGTTGCTTTTTCTAACCTATTCGAATTCGTTGTCTACACCTAACACCACTAGGTTATTGTTTAAAAGGCTGGATCAAAAATTAATTTTACAAAATAAAAGTGGGCACACGTGATGCAGTAATTCGTCGAATTAAGAATACTTCAGCCCACATCAAAGAAGAAAGAAATGAAGCAATTGGGAGAGCGCTCTTGGTAGACGAAGCAATTAATGTTTAGAACACTTATTAAAGAACATATCGTTCTAGGAAATGTCAATGTGTGAAATTGCTTATTAGTTACTATGCTATAACTTGAAAACAAATGGGAATTGGATAAGAACATATAATTTTTTTACATTCTTATCACGTGTATAGTACACTCCTAGAGTTTGGTGCGGCCCTCCTGACTCACCCTGTATACATTTAGTAGCATGTATTGAATAAAGTACCTATTTACCTTAAAAATGATACCAATATTTCTATTTTTGTCTTTAACTGTTGTTTTGAAATTGCAATTGCACCAAAATCGGTACAGCGGTTATTGAGGCTGCGTGGGCAGATAGATGGTAGCGAACACCGACGGAAATGAGTGACTAAATTTCTGCGAGGTTGACATCGTAAAAATTTGACATCCTGTAGGAGGTGAAAAACTAACCTGTAGCAAACTTCATTGGGATCCACCCAGACAGTCAGTTCGGTTGGTAAACGTAGATCAGTGTAACTGAGTCCACATTTACTGGCCGCTCGCTCTAGTGTTATATCCACTGGACTAACACAGTTGATCCTAATACATCGATATCCTTGGCCCTTACTAGGTAAGTTGGGAAACCAGTGCTTCTCAAACCTGCAAATTTGTATATAGACATCTTTAGACCCCATATTATCTTGCAAAAAAGTAGGGGTATTTTTTGAAACCACATTCAACATATACATGGTAACAAACGTAACATTTAAGAAATTAAATCTAGAACATACATCTTATACAGGGTTTAATCTAATTCGACGTATTGCTGTAGGGGCAAATCAATAGTTTTTGAGATCTTTCAATTTTAACGGAATTTTAATAATTACCCTGAATCTGGCATTGTTGTCTAAACAATGAAAAATCTACGTTAAAAATCAGTAACATATTCACTTATTTTAGTTCAATACGCTTACACTAATTCAATAACATCATAAATATTTGAAAAGGTACAATACTTTGGAAAGAAAACATATTGAGAAAAATAAAATAATTTTATTCTCATTTTCGTTTTAACGGAATTTTAACAGAATCATATCTAGCTCTACTGGCGTACAAATCACTTGAAAAAACTTGCCCATAATCTTAGCTTCTCAAAAAGGTATAAATGTCTAATTGAAAACCTACATTCAGGATCATAGCCAGGATTTAAGTCCGTTGAACTGACACTAGTGGTTGGGTCATCGACCACTTATTATCTTCATGGTGATAAATGTCTTTCTGGAGGGGATGTAATACGAGTACATCATAAAGATAGTGAAAATAATTCGAGGAGCTGAAGCATCTCAAGCCCCTCCAATTATAATTTTGAAAATATTTTGTGCTTTGATGAGTTTTGAAAAAGCGCTTCATTTCAAAGAGACAGGATGAAAAAAGTTACGACCGCTACATTTTATCAAAAATCACATGGTAAGTTGCTCAATCTACAATAAATGTCAAAGTGACTTCCACCAGCTTGGATACAAGCAGGCAATCTTCTCATCAGTGATTGCCGAACTCTTTCGAACACACTCGGTCCGTTTTGAATGGCATTACAGATTATGGTGCACCACCACATTTTAGTTTGGTTGCTCGGAAATATTAAATAGCAACATACGAAAATCATTGAACTGGAGAGGTGGAGCACACGAGATCGTCGGCTTAAAACTCTGCTCGTATCCAAGCTGGTGGAAGTCATTTTGCACATTTATTGTAGATTGAGCAACTTATCACATCATTTTTGATAATAAAATATAGCTGTCGCAATTTATAAAAATATTTTTTACAAGGTTCAAGGGATCAGCCTTTAAATTTTTGCGCATGTTTATCACTCATCACACCATGTATAACTAAAGCGGTTTGAATTGCTTCAGCCCCTCGAATTATTTTCGCTATCTTTAGGATGTATTACACCTCCTGAAAAATATTTATCGCCATAAGGATAATAGGTGATCGATGACCCAACCACTAGACCCGTCCCCCAAATTTGAATCCTGGCTATGCTCCTGAATGTAGGTTTTCAATTCGACATTTATACCTTTTTGAGAAGCTGAGATGGTAAGCAAGTTTTTTCAGTGGTTTGTATGTGCAGTGTCATGGCAATATTTTGAGCTAGATATGATTCTGTTGACACGAAAATGAGAATTATTTTATTTTTCTCAATATCTGTTTTTGTCTAAAGTTTCGTACCTTTTCACCTATTTATGATGTTAATGGATTAGTGTAAGCATATTGAACTAAAATGAGTGAACATGTTACTGATTTTTAATGTAGATTTTCCATTATTTAAACAAAAGCGCCAGATTTTGGGTAATTATTTTTGTTTATACAGGGTTACTAACGTTATTCAACACTGAGCATTATGGCTAAAGTATTTGATAAAAAAGAAAATAATGATTTCGGATGGATAGAGACCCACAAAGGCTACATTTTAAAAATATTTTGATGTTATACAGGGTGTCCCAAAAACAAGAAATGTTTCAAAGTTGCTTTTTTAAATGGAACACCCCGTGTATTACTGCATATCCAGATTCCTTGGTGAATTTAAGTGTGACTTTATGTATCATACATGGGACTTAAAGCGAACCGTTTAGTTGTAAATCACCATTTTCGGTGTAAGTAGATATCAGGAAAAAATTGAATATCGCAGAGATTATAAAATTTGGAAGGCTGTGACTTTGCCGTATTACTGAGCATAAAATGCGTCAGCTTTGATGAGACTGTCAAATTTAAATTACGTTTATGCTTGGAGAAATCGGTAGGTTAATTAAGGAAACTTCGATCAGCGATAACTTGATTTTTTCAAATGGGAATGCCTAATTTTTTTATACGGTTAAATGTACAACTTGATAACCTTTCTAATGATATAAGGTTGTGAATATCAATCTCTGGTAGTTTTTATTTAATTTCAAATTTTCAACCAGATCGGTGTTTTTCGATTTTCCAACCTATAAGCAACCTAGCAGACCATAAAATATAAACAAAAACCTGTTCAGGTAGAAAAAAACAACTAACTTAGCCGAAAAATACACAAGAACTAGACTAAAGGGACAAGATTATAAAAATTACTCAAAGTCTAAACAGAAACAACGGCGGTAACATATCTTTGGTCAAAGAGAAGCTGGAGTATGGCCGAAATGGGTTTTTTCACGGCCTACTACTACTACTGCAATGTACTAGAGATTGGAAATTTCCAAAACCATTAAAAATTTTGAAACGAAACGAAAACTACTAGACAATGATGTAGGCAGTTTATTATTTTCTTAATAAAATTTCACATTTAATGATATAAAAAAGTATGCAGTTCTGTCAAAACTCAAGTCAAAAGTACCTCTGACTGGAGTTCTTAAAAGTCTTCTGTACCCATTAGCAAGATCGCAGAAAATGAAAAATGAATTAAAATTTGTTCAAATTATAAAACATAACTTAAATGGCAGATAATTTAAATCTGATTTGTCAGTAAGTATTCCTTTTTTGCAATATTGCTAATAGATATTGAAAAATAGAAGGGCTCCAGTCAGAGGTATCGACAAATTACTACTTTTTTACACCATTACACAAATATAATTGATAATTGCGTGCTGGAGCAACAGTCGCTGGTTGTTTTTGTTTAATATCAGGGTTTTTAATTGTCTTGGAAATTGTTAACCTCTAGTAAATTGTGGTAGCCAGTAGACTGTAAAAATATCTATTACTGCCATACTCCAGCTTCTCTTAGACCTTAGAGATGTTAGCACAGTTGTTTCTGGGAGAGTTGATTTGTTGTAAGTAATTTTTATCATCTTGCCTCTTTATTCTATTTCGTCTGTATCTTTTTTCTAAGTTACTTGTTTTCTTCCATCTGAATTAACATGTTTTTGTTATATTTCATGGCCTGCTTCGTTGCTTATAGGTAGGAAAATTGAAAAACGCCGATTTGGCGATCCATCCTAAATTATTATTTTCTTTTTTATCAAATACTTTAGCCATAATGCTCCGTGTCGAATAACGTGAATAACCCTGTATATTAAGCAAAATTTGTCGCACTCTAGCTCTTCTATCATGCCTACGAAGTCCTGGAGTTCAGGTATTTGTTTTATGGTACCTACTGTAATACCAAAAATGTTTACTAGATAAAGTTTAACATTGTTAGTTATCAATATTTAAATTTAGAATACCATGTGTTCTCTTTGAAATTATGAACGAAATAATTTTAGATTGGTTCCCCTTTAGCTGAAAATTATATAATTGAGTTTTAGTTCTATGGAAGGGCTCTTTCCATCCAAAAAGCCGAGGCAAACTTGGATAAGGAATGTCTATATAGGCAGACTGATATGTTTCATCGTTTTTTACTAATTATGTTGCCACCAATGCACCTATTTTGAAAAATGTAGCAGCATAACCTACTATGGCCCTGTAACCTCACTGCTGCCCAAACATCAAAGTCGGTGCAGCAGTTACTGATATTGTGGTAGAAAAAAACAAAACTGAAAATTTTTGGGGTTACATTACACCTTTTACATATGGGGCAAAAGTGCAACTAAAAAAGGATACAAAATCGTACATATTTTTTTCAATATCTAGAGAACCAATCAATCAAGATATATGTATTATGTTTGGTGGAAGTGTTATGGTTACCTTGAGTTAATGTTTCAGTTAGTTTTATATATTTGTATTTTTCATATGGGTACATTTACATAACATGTAGTCTTTAAAAATAGTATATGATATCACATTACTGAATGTATTAAATGAATTTCACATTTGAGGAAATTATTATTATTTGTGCAAGCAAGGCCCTTGTTCAGAGTTCATTTATAATAGCACAGATCAATGTTATAGATTTTAAAAATCTTTTCTTTATTCTAATAAACCAGGAATCAATATACCAGCGCCGAGCACCATTTGTCCTATATTACTTATTATTAACAAAGGAGGGCTACATAACTGTTTTCTCAATTACTGAATTTTAACTAAATTTCAGATGAATATATTATACACAAGTTATGATTTCAGGTTTTACTAAAAACAAGCATCATTATCTTTATATTCGTATTAAGTTTTGATAATATTATATGTAAAAAGGGTGATGAAGTCTAATGAGACAAAGAGAAAAGATATTTCTTTTAAAAATTGACTTACAAAAGGTTAATCATGATAACTTGCAAAATGTAGCTTTGTATGAAAAATTCTCTAGATGGTTGTAGCTAGTGATATACTGTACAAGAACCTATATTTCTGAGAAACCTCAAATTTTCCATCAAATATTGTAGCTATTTTTGAAATTTATCTAATCTTGTTTTGTCAATAATGGGGCAATATTAAGTTGATTTGGTACAATTGAGTGCTTTTAAACAAAATATGCTCTAATATTCATGCCCCAAAGGCATGAGTAGTTTTTGAGAAACTCAATTTACTTACAATAAAATGTAATTTGCAATTAATAAACAAAAAAAATAACAAAAGATCTAATTGACAAATGAAAATTATTTTGTGTGCCTTCTGTTGTATAAAATATGCTCAACAGAATGTTTGGTGAACTTATGCATGTTACGTATAACATAGCAGGGTCACTATAAAAATATTAATGCAGGGTAGTGTATTGTTATTGAGATTTATAAATACATTTCTGCAAAAAGTATCATAAGAAAGTTGAGATATTATTCTAATATGTTTGTGTAGCAAAAAGAGTGTTTTGACATGGCATGTCATGTCTAAGTTTGGTAGTTTTAGTTAGTAGAACTATTAAAAACAATTGTTTGTTATTAATATTTATAGTTTATTTATAATCTTGGAAACATGTTAACTTGGGAACAGTTAAATTTACATACACAATTTCTGGTTGCAATTCAAAGAAGCACTGAAATATCCAATATAATACAGTGTATTTATTCATTATCAACTATTAATAGCTCAGAAGTATTTTTTTTGCGGGTTCGAAACATAAGTACAGTCAATATGGTAATATATAATTTGTAACTGACCAGTCACCATTGGTCAGAGCTCATTCTACAGAACTTTTCGTTGAAAACTGCTCAGCCAGGCTCTCGCTATGTAATAAATGCTAACAATCATGCTTGTCATTTTGTAAATCAATATAAATTTCTATCAATATAAAATTTGTTTCACTGCACAAATACCTGGATTTAATAGCACAGAAGTGTAACAGGAAACTGCAGATTAACTAAAAAACAATTGTCATAAGTTTTATTTCTTCTACATTCTACCCAAATATTGCTTGTTTGCAAATGTTATTAATATAACTTGTTAGTCATGTTAGACATCTAATCCCTCAAAAACAGTTGAATTCAGGCTGATTATATTACATACAGGGTTTGCTGTTTGAGAAAATTGAAATATCTGCCCATATCTTCCTTTAAAAAATGCAATGTTGGTATACCTTTAATGCTGAACCATGTATAATTAAAATTAGTACTGTTTAGTAGATGTTTAAGAATCCTAAAACTCTTGTTTAAAACTTCTAGGAATACCTTGAATGTTCACTGATTGTTACAACTATTTTCTAATGTTTTTATAATGCTGCACAAAAGTATAAAGCCTAAATTAATGCATAAATATAGCTTTACTGTTCATCAAAAAAGTTGCAAGGCGCATTGCTCCTTACAAGTTAAATCCTGGATCTAGTCCAGTATGGAGAGTAATAAAACTATGTAATCTTTCATTACATTTTACTGGTCTTATCACTGAAACCACATATGTTGAATGATACATTCTTCAACACTCCATATTCCGAGCAATATTCTATATGTATATGTTACACTCAATAGCCGAATTCGGGCAATCCCCGAAAAAAATACGCAGAACTAGTTTTGAGCAAGGAATATTTCCCAAACCCGAAATATTCATTTTATAGGGCTATTGAGCGTTACCAAATAGGCAGAACTAGTTTTGCTCATCTTGAAATGCACAGAACTAGTTTAGCGCAACTTGAAATGCACAGAACTAGTTCTATGGTACGGAGTAACAACCAAAGTGAACATTCGTTGTGCATTGTGTGTAAAAACCCAGCAAAAACATATCGTTTAGGTTAGGTTTCTTTGACAATGTTCCTGCAATATAAATACGAATCGTGAAAATGCAAAAAGGAGTCTGGAAGCACAAGCCATATAAAATTTATATTTCGGGTTTGGGAAATAATCCTTGCCCAAAACTAGTTGTGCATGTTTTTTTCGTACATTGCCCGAATTCGGGTACTGAGCGTATCATATATACAAAATAATTATTTAATGATAGCATGCTAAGAAGCAGCTTCAGTTATTTCTTTTACTAAATTTTTTGCTTGAAGTATGACATTTTCAACATAATATATCAATTAATGTCATTAGTGTCAAATGCACCATACATAAAAATAAATAAAATATGGCAAATTTCATGTAAAATTAATAAAATCCTTTTATTGTGATTAATTAAACTGATTATCATAAGTCTAAGAGATATTGGATTATCTTACTTTCACAAATAGGTTGTCTTTGATCGGTAAATAAGATAGAGAATATTACTGATATTATATAAATTATGGTAGCTAAGAGCTAATAACTTGTGACATTATCCAATCAGGCATGTATTGGGGGGGGGGGGGGGATCCAGGGAGTCTAGACTCCTGAAACAATATATAAGGCTGCTAAAAATCTGATCAAAAAAATGCACATGCACACCCCCCCCCCATTATTTTGTTGATGATCATTTCTCTGGGTCAAGCAAAGTTAAAGGGTATCAACCCTAATCTAGGCCACCCCCCAAACTAAAACCTAAATACATGCCTGTATACAAAACTGTCAGTTTTTACTAGAGGGTATTGAAAGAAACAGAAAAATTGTGACCAAAGAAAGTGTAAAAAACTTTGTACAGATAAAATGATATACTTATTTATTGCATGCTTAATATAATCATCTGAAGTCAAATTGGAAACAAAACCAATTGAAAAAACTACATGTATTTTATACACTTCCATACCATTGAAATACCAAATGTGTTATTAAGGAAGGTCAGTGAGTTAACCTTAAAGAATGAACAAAGAAACAATGTTACCTCCTTTATAATACAGACATG
Organism: Callosobruchus maculatus; assembly: GCA_951848785.1. Lineage (NCBI taxonomy): Eukaryota > Metazoa > Arthropoda > Insecta > Coleoptera > Chrysomelidae > Callosobruchus > Callosobruchus maculatus. The sequence goes on along the minus strand of CATOUR010000026.1, from coordinate 5,803,880 downwards.
GTTAATAATAAAATATAATCTTGTCAACATCATTGAGCAATGAATTTCATTAAATCCTATTTTGTAAACAATTAAGAGTTTTTGTTAACGATAGGATAAAGATAAGGATAACAGAATTACGTCTCAAAAATGTTATTTTTAATCACCATTATACTTTCAAATTCAAGTTTGTAAATAATACATACCTTGCTATAAGAAGTTCAGTAAGATGTTTTTTGAAGTTTTCCAACTGATCTCTGGGGAAGGAATCACTTTTCTCAATGAATCGAATAAAAAACATAACAGCAGTTAAAATTTCCTCCTTCATAATTGCTTGGACAAATCACCTGCATGGATATGTTAACAGTAATTGCCAAATATGTTCTATTTTATGTGTAATCTGTAAAAAAAGTGCTTTGTTTTGAAAACTTCATAAAATAATCAGCTGTACAAACATTAAAAACATATCTGTGAACAATAGTTTCGAGTAAAGTGGGAAGAACTCACACAGTTTCACATTTAGAATTTGAACCGATGAGAAATCGTAAAGTGAAGCGACGGAACTGATTTTTACGTGCAGATGCAGGTCAATAAAACAAAAGAAAAAGCATCCATTTTCCGTTACACGTATGTCTCTGAAACGGTCTACACCTCAAAAGAATTCTTTCCAGATTGTTTTTTGTACTGCAATTACATCTAGTTCTATAAATTCCTACTCTTACGAAACTATCTTTTGACGAAAACCAGCACAACATGCAAGATTACTGGCAATCACGGACGACATTGTACCCACTAAGCTCATTTTTGTGGGGACTATCCTCCCATTGCGAATTATATTGTACTCTTACCTGGTAGTTTTCAACGAAACAAAAACGAAAAACCACAAATAAATCAATTATTTCAACTAGAGAATATAATATTTTACGAACATATTTGGCAGTACACGTACACAAAGCACTTTTTACATGAGCAGTGATGTTAACACTCCAAACGTACTTTTCCCTATGCCAACTTGAAAATTTCCCTACATTTCCCTACGTAACTATTTCTGTGTTTTTTATAAATGTTTTGTCGTTTTGTGTATGACTTACCAACAACCACAGACACACAGAGCGATGACAAGTGAAGAGTTGTACACTATTTGCTAATAAAATCCGCTAGAAAAATGGCCGTCCCGTGTCTAAGCACGTTCTAGGCCATAGTCTTTCTTTCCATTTGTAAATATAGGAGAATATCACCGCCGACCGCCTAGACGGCCATTTTTTTGGCGGACTTATTCTCAAATACATTTTTACGACTGTTGTACAAAAAATTGTGTTGAGGCCTATTGCATTTTTTGCACAACTAGGTTTCTGAATACCATATTATTTTTGGTCGGATGATAATAACAAAGATAATTTATTACAATACATGTATTACAAAAAACAAGGTAACAAGCACAGAATCTCATGAGCCGCGAGCACACAGAACTTAAAACTACTTTGACATTTGCCCCATTTACCAATTTCAAGTTCTGTGCATTGAATCCAAAAGGACGGGTTCGCGTTAGTTGAGACGGTGTTGTGCGTTGTACCCTGAAGATAAAAATTTCCCTACAAAATAGAATTTCTCAAATTTCTGTCCCTTTTTCCCTATCATCTGTTTTTAAGACGATTTTTCCCTACGAGTAGGGAATTTCCCTACGAGTTAACATCACTGCATGACAGACACAGACAATAAACACGAACGAAAGTCACGAAATTGACGAAATCACGAAATATGAAATGAGAATATACGCTACTACGCCACATTCGAGGCACTGTACATGACTGTACAGAACAGAAAAACAATGACAGAACTAGAACTTGTGATAAAACCAGAGCTAACATAAAGATAAAATCTGTGTTTTGTTTTCTCTATGGATAAAGCTGTCCCGAGTTTTGACGGACGTCGCGCGTCGTTGGACATGGCCATGGCCGACAGCAGCAATGAAGTGTCAATACCTATGGAATGGCCCCGTCCCATTTAAACAATGTACCACTTTTGCGGACGACATAAGAAAGAGAGGTCGGTGAGAGAGATAGAGCTAGACAGCGAAAAAGCATGCATAAGAAAGAGAGGTCAGTGAGAGAGATAGAACTAGTCAGGGAAAAGCACAGCCTCCTCCTAACCAGCTATGTGACGCGTCGGCAAACAGTGTTGCCACAGCCGACTTTTTTTGGGAGCGCGAGGGAGCGGATCAGGCGAGAAAAGAGGGAAATATCGCTCTAACGCTGTCGGCAAACCTTCTACAAGCATCCCTGACTAGCGCTATCTCATTCTAGCCGCAAACGTGTGCACGCGTGCCCCTTCCATAGGTATTGACACTTCATTGGACAGCAGTGTATATGTTTTGTGGCCAACAGTAGTAAAGTCGGCCATGCATGGCCGTCTCTACCACAAAACAGGTATCCTTATAAATATAACCAGCCCTTCCGAGGAATACCTTTCACCCACTTCTGTTTATGTCCTTTACTGGAAGCACAATTGCTAGTGCAACCTGGTACTACACACTTTGCAGGCATCTTTTTATCTTTATAGTTTCGTTTGTGCAGGTAAATGATTAGAAACACATTAAAAATCACCTTCCAATCTTATTTTTCACTCTGGAAGATTACACTGATGCCATGACTAATGACTTAACAACAAACCCAACAAACAAAATGACGGCCCGCAGATTCAGTGTCGCCATATTTCATGCTCCGGCCTAGTGAGTAGAGACGGCCATGCCTGTACGAACCAAACGCACCTCCATTGACGTTTACAGCTCTATTCTTGGCCAAAAATATCGAATACGGTGTCTATACTTCTATTTTCGTTCGTTTCCCTACCCACCCATAATGGCACCGTTAAGGTCAAATTCTGTATTATCAATTTTTTTTATATAGGAAATCCTCAGAGGTACTCTGCTGGTTTGTTTATTAAGCTGTGACACAGAATTCCACAGTTGTGGTTTGTTCTTAAGTATCTATTTTGTGGTTCTTAACCTTACTTTTTTTGTGGGAGTTGTTGGATATTTTGGAGAAATTTGTGGGGGTTAGTAGGAGTAGTGGTAGCTGGTAGTGGTGCAGGTGCTTAGTGTTGTAGATCAAAGTTGCAAAGAAAATGAAAGCATTGAGAATATTATATAAAAGTGTTGTCAAAATTATTCAGAATGAAACACGACGATTTTCTGGTACATTATATGAACCCAGTTATTTAGATGTAAGATGCAACTTTAAAAATAATAAACTATAGCATAGCTAACAACTATTTATTACAGGAAATTAAATCAAAAACGCCTTTATATGACACACTGAATATAATTCTGTCAGGATATGATTATCCAATACTAGAAAACTATCAAAAACAGTTACACAATCTGTTGAAGAATATGGAAATTGATGTGGAGGAAACTTGGCCACTGCCTCCCCAACATATCCAAGTATCTACCTATAAACCAAAAAGTGAATTGATACAATCTCAGTATTTATTGAAAACTTTTGAAAGAATTATACAGATTACTGATGTACCATCTATAAAGGTAATACATTCAAAGGGTAAACTTTATTGTAGTCAATCAGATTTCATGTCAGACTTGTTACTAATATGTGATATGTATCTTGTTCATAAAATAATTTTTTGCTGCAAACTGGTTTATTTTGGGCAAAAAATTCAAGAGACTTTTTTGTTTAGAATGAAACAGGCTATCGAAATAAATTTCTAAATGGTAAACAAATAATAAGACAAAAAGTTGCATTGGAAATTAATTTTAGGGGTTTCAATTTCCACCCCTTACAACCATGGGGTAAATCAAATAAATTACTGGCTAAGTGTCTTTTTGGTAGTAGAAAATGTCAGGTTAATTTCAATATTGTAACTTTTTTAGTGCTTGTGAAAAAAATTGTTAAACAAATTTTATGTGCCCCCTTTAAGGGGCTGTATCTTAACAAGGGTTGCTCTAATGAAGTCTCTTTATATGAAAGATCCTATCTTTTTTCGATGAGGAATCAGTTCCTTAACTGTTTTACTTATTTAGTTACACCCTGTATTTATTTCCTTATAAATGATTATCTGAATCTGACCTAGGTATATAACTAGGAAAAAATATAGATTGAATACTTTCTGGCACATAATACCCATCTGTTCTAATAATGGTGCCTCTGGACTGATTTTAATTAGTAATCTTGCAAACTGTAGACCATCAAACAATTTGTGAATACAAATAGTGTCATGAAAAAACTTTTATAACAGTATTTAAATTGAAAAAATCCTCAAATTTATAAGATTCTAATGTCTCTAGCAGTTTTTAAACAACTTTTTTTTTTCAATAATCTTAAATCATCAATGTCTTTCAACTCTTTTGATAACCGACATAATGAGGCTCTTTTTTAACTAATATTAACCTATGTTTAGGATATAGGTATATAATTGAAAACTCTAGAATGGCTGCTTGTAGTTTCAATTTCACTAAACAGTTGTTTATTTTTAAATAAATATATGAGTCATCCTTGCATAAAGACACCAGTGGCTGTTAAAATACCAAATTCTCTAAATTTGGAATTACAAAAATATGGTATAGATCAATAAAAACATTGAAGCCTGTCTGGAATATCACTATACACCACATTGGATTTTAAGCTATTGTGTCTTTTTCAGCTACCAATTATAATAAGAGTAATAGAAGCAGGACTTCCTGCTGGAGTATCTATTAACATACGTCCACATGAGGAGTCTGATGAAAATAATCGTTATATTCCTGATAGTGAACTAACTGCTCTGAAACATGAATTGGAAGAATTAGGAGGACCTTCCAAGAAAAGGTGAATTAGAAACTAGATCTGTTATTTTGTATGTTATAAGAGACATGTTGTTAATAAATTAGATTGAATGATAAAACATTTTTTATTTGTTTATTTTGTGGTATAGTCAATCATTGGGATGGTGGCATGCTAGACAGAAGCTAAACAAAAAGCATATAGGGTGCCCATTATGTATGGAATATAGTATATAACTCAGTAAATAATGATTGTATAAGAGAATTTTATATAAAGGTTGTTTAATATTGCATTTCCCATAATATGGCAGTATTCAGTTGTTTTTGCTTCAGAAAACAAATGATTAACAAAAAACAATTATTTTTTTTTTAAATGGCAATGTACCCTATGTTGGGCTCATTTAATATAATTTTTTATCTCTTTTCAATGACATACCCAAATTCAAGAAAAATTAAAAAAAAAATTAAAATTTCATTGTTTAGTACATCAATCTATTATGTATTTGACATCAAAATACAACAAATGAGCCTGTATGTTTCTTATAAACCTTTAAGACAAAAACCAAATTAGGGTCAGTAGTTGCAGATGACGATCTTGCCAGTTTGTAGTTCTATGAGCTCCAAAACCTTCAGGCATTTGCCTTCTTCGAGCGCACGCCAAGCTGCTTCAGTTGTAGCCACACTACTCTCCATGGTTACAGCAATTGCTCTGAACGAAGCCCACGTTCTCGTTCACCCTGAGTCTGGCCCCATTCAAAGGGTTACCTGCATAATATTTTTTCATAGTACTCGCGATATTTGCTTTGTAGCACTGTTTTTCTTGATGGTAAGCATCTTTTATGTTGTTAGAATGTTGGTAGAAACCCGCGCTTTCAAATTTCATTGACGTGTGCCTTGACGTAAGAAGGTTCTTCCTATACCAATGTATTGTATGCAGAGAGTGGAGGGCGGACTAACTCGAAAATTTTAATAGTACCGAGTCAAGTAACATAACTCTTTTTTTAACATTTTTCTCGATAACATTGCCTACATTTTCGCAGCTCAGTTTGCATAGGCGTAGTTAAGTCCCTAAATCTGGGGGGGCTTAAGTCCCTGGATCTGGCGGGCTCAAGTTCCCGCCCTAGATACAAATATTTAACAGAACGAATTATTTTAGGATTTTTGGGGGGGCTGATTTCATTCTTGGGGGGGCTAAGCCCCCCCGAGCCCCCAGATAACTACGCCTATGTCAGTTTGGCGACCTCATCGCTGGATATGTTACGCCGAATCTGCGAAATTGCACTATAAAGTAAAATATTGCCAATTACATGTTTTAGGCATGTAAGTTGTTACCTATTACGCCGATGCGACAAACTGAATATAATATAGATCAGTGGCGGCTCGTGGGTTCTCAATGAGGGTGGGCACAAGAAAAAACATATTAAGCTTCACTTTCACTTTTCCCCAAACACTAATAAAATACATGCATGCACTCATGCGAGAAACAGAATTTTCGTGTTCCTTTACCCTCTCCGCATTGTGTTTTAAATCATCCAACCTTTATATTTATGCTAAGCACTGACGTTTTTCTTAAAAATTAAGCACGAGACAAAATTATTTATTTTTTCGTGAACATCCGCACATCCACTCGTATTTTTCATTATCATTGCAGTTGAATACTATAAAAGTGCAGGTTTTACTTGTGGAACTATAATTAATTTGAAGATCAGGAGAAGGCCTTCCTTTTTTTCTTAATTAAAAGTTCATCTCCAAAAGTTTTAAAAAAAGTTTTGCACAGAATTAACTTCCGCTGTCGAGGGCTCCATCATAGAGAATGCGCAAATGCAAATGAACCGCGCTTATCTCGTAGAAATAAATAAAACGTTGCGTTCGACTCTTTGTTGGAGACACGCTGCTCGGTGCCCCAACTCGATAGCATAATCGCGTACAGCGAACCCATCCGAACGCCGAAATATGTACAGGGTGTCCCATTTTGGGCACTTTTACAGGGTATCTCGATTATTTTGGAAGATAAGAGAGTTGCTGTTTTCGCGATAGTGTGTTACTTTTTTGTGAAACTAAAGAATTTTCGTGTTTCTTTACCCTCTCCGCATTGTGTTTTAAATCATCCAACCTTTATATTTATGCTAAGCACTGACGTTTTTCTTAAAAATTAAGCACGAGACAAAATTATTTATTTTTTCGTGAACATCCGCACATCCACTCGTATTTTTCATTATCATTGCAGTTGAATACTATAAAAGTGCAGGTTTTACTTGTGGAACTATAATTAATTTGAAGATCAGGAGAAGGCCTTCTTTTTTTTCTTAATTAAAAGTTCATCTCCAAAAGTTTTAAAAAAAGTTTTGCACAGAATTAACTTCCGCTGTCGCGGGCTCCATCATAGAGAATCCGCAAATGCAAATGAACCGCGATTATCTCATAAAAATAAATAAAACGTTGCGTTCGACTCTTTGTTGGAGACACGCTGCTCGGTGCCCCCCAAATCGATAGCATAATCGCGTACAGCGAACCCAACCGAACGCCGGTACTTTTACGGGGTATCTCGGTTATTTTAGAAGATAGAGAGGTGCTGTTTTCGCGACAGAGTGCTACTTTTTTGTGAAACTAAAGATGCCGTCAACAAAATTATCATGGCCCTCTTGGTTTTCGAGATACAGGGTGAAATCAAAAATTATCGATTTGGGGACCACCCCCGTATCTCGGTTGTCGTTTATTTTATTGATAAGTTTGAAAAAGAGTCTTATAGAATTTTTTCCGTAGAATCCAGTGGTATAGTTTGATTTTTTCTTACTTTAACCATTTTTCAGTTATGAAGCAAACATATTTTTTTAAATGGAACACCCTATACATTTTTGAAGTCAATTGGAAATAATTCAAGCTTTTCAAAAATATATATTAGTATTATTTTGAAAATTACGCTCAAAATTTGATTTTTTCATTTTTACTTTATTTGTAGCAGTAGGCCATAAGCATCTAAGGAGTTATTACTCTACAAGAGAATTCCTACTCAAATTCGAAAAAACAGAATCAAAATACATTTTTTAAAATAATAATGTCTCATTAAAATGATGAATATTGTGTTATTATAATATTGAGTAGAGAGTGGGCTATGACTCGTATATTAAAAACAAAAAAGCAAATCTGTAAAAAGGTTGCGAGACTGTCAGCTTTTAATTATATTTTATTTATTAAATATAGCTTTGTTCTTTCTGCGTTTTCATTTTAATTATTGTCAATTTTCTATAATAATGGCAGCCTAGATACCCAGAGAGACAGCAACCGTTTTCAGATATATTTGCTCGTCTAAAAATAAATATAGTAGGAGAATAGGGAGCAAAGGGAAACAAACGTATTAGGTTACATAGAGGCAACACATTCATCATCTTGTAAGCGCAAAGAAGAAGCTGTAGGGGTACAAAACTCAACTGCAGAAATAATTCTAAAAATACAAGTTTAAGATACTTCAACATTTGCACAGGATCCAAGTTTGGGAATTTTTAATCGCCATAACACGAAGGAGACCAAATTGTGCCAGATTTGCATTCGAGAAAATAGTCTCCAACTTGAACCAACATCTCTAAAAGCTCCTCGATGTTTTTAGTCCTTATTTTGATTGGTTTTAGGTAATGTAATACAATAAGTAATATTTACTGACCATTATCACAAATAGTAGCTAATAGCGTATAAAATACAATTAAATGATTGAGTTTAAAAGTATTGAGTATCTTGTATCTTAATAATTGTTTACTTGGATATTGTTTTTATAGATTAGTCATGGCCTACTGCTACAAATAAAGTAAACAGTGAAATTTTGAGCTTAGTTTTCAGAAAAAATTCATACTAATATATATTTTTGAAAAGCTTGAATTATTTCCGATTGAATTAAAAAAATATATGTTTACTTCATAACTCAAAAATGGTTAGAGTAAGAAAAAATCAAACTACACCACTGGATTCTACAGAAAAAATTCTGTAAGATCCTCTTTTAAACTTTCCAATAAGATAAAAGACAACCGAGATACGAGGGTGGTCTCAAAATCGATAGTTTTCGATTTCACCCTGCATCTCAAAAACCAAGAGGGCCATCATAATTTTGTCATCCAAACTGCCAGTCAGGAATTTGAACATTATATCATTGTTTGGCCAATAAGCAACATTTGAACACTTATTGCAATAAAAAGTGATATTTTCGTATGTTTGTATTCTATTTGAACAAGACACATAAGGATTCTAATGTTCTCGAAAACGAATCGACCGATTTTAAAAAATCAAATGTCAAAATAAAGGACTTCGACATACCTTTGAAACAAAATATTACTGATACCCCTTGTTATTTAAAATTTTTGAGGGGATGGTCCTGGGTGGCAGAGGGTACAAGGGGGTGAGTTAGTTTTTAGTTAAAAAGTTGTCCCCCTTGACAAATCTTTTGACGTGTCTCGGCGTTTTTTCTTTTAATCAGCGGTCTTCGAGAAATCCGGGATGGAAAGTTTTCAAATAAACACCCTGTATATCTACACACCAACACCGCCGGCAACATTGAAAAGTTTCCGTAACCAAGTGACGCTGCAGCTTCTGAAATAAAGAGTTTTAGGAAGGTTTTAAAAGAATCTGAATTTGAAAAATAATGACCACTACAAGTATGGAAGACATTATTGTATATTAACTGAATTTGAATACAATCATTGTATATTCAATGAGACTATTTTATATTTTACCTAAACATATTTAAAAGAAAAAAAAAACAAAATTAAATGCATTATATACAACAGTACGATAATTTAAAATGGTTTTTACTTGCTTATGGATACGTATTTATAATTTGATCTTATCGGCAAGTGAGCAGGACAGTCCGGTTCCATCAGGTTCAACTTGCAGTTGTGTGACTTTGCCATTCTCGGCTACCAAGGAATACCTTAAAAACAAATAAATACTAATTAAATCTACAATATTTGCAACTGGACAATGATGGAAGGTGAATAAATGATTTAAGGATTAATTTTTGAAATTGGAGATGCATCATGTCGTTATCACAAAAAAATTTAACTGTTATATGAAATTCGTAAACAACGTAAATGTGCCGAAAGGTCTATTTTGGATGTCTATACAGGGAGGTCCAATAAGCGCGCAGTGCTCTCTAGCGGCCTTTATTTTTAAATTAGAAGAAAATGTTTCAGATAAAAAACGTTTCTTTTTAAATGGTCTACTTATAGAAATTAATGTCAAAGATGGCGGACATCCGAATATATCGGAAGTAGGCATCAACTTCCTTTTTTAAAATAGAACACCCTGTATATTATTACGTTTTTGAATTCAGCATCGATATTTAGGTTCAGCTTGTTAAGCATAGTTTATGTCTACGAACCCTACTTTCGGAGTTATTCAGCTATCTTTAGAAAATTTGACTTTCGTAGTACTTTACAAAAAACTAAGCGCGACAGAAAGATGTGGTTTTCGGTTCTGAAACGAGAAAGAAACGTGCCTGTGTTCCTTTGAGATTATTGTTTCAAAAGCACATATACATCAATGCCGAGTCGACTAACACTTGACTAACCTAGTACAAGCCAGTTGCAAAAAAAAAACAGTAAGCTAATATGTTATGTTATTTTTGTTATGTTATGTTTGTTATGTTATGTTTTTTATTCTTTGTAAATGATTTTAAATGTCTTTTTACGTAAATATGTGTAAATTTTTTTATAGAATATTGCCGTGTGTGTCGACTCGATTCAACTTCTAAGTGCTGTAAAAATCATTCATTTTATTTTAATCTAACTAAGTTAAGGACTATTGACAAGATCAACACCCCAGAGTGACCAAAACTGTGGGCTGGTGCTTGACGTCTGCAGGGGAACAGTTCAATATGTACGTATTTCCTGCGTACAGGGTGTCCCAATTTTATGCACTTTTACGGGGTTATTTTTGAAGATAGAGAGTTGCGGTTTTCGCGACAATAAAGATGCCGTTAACAAAATTTCCATGGCCCTCTTGGTTTTTCAGATACAGGGTGAAATCGAAAACTATCGATTTTGGGACCACTCTCGTAACTCGGTTGTCTTTTATCTTATTGAAAAGGTTAAAAAAGGGCCCTATAGAATTTTTTTCTGTAGAATCCAGTGGTGTAGTTTGATTTTTTCTTGCTCTAACCATTTTTCAGTTATGAAGCAAACATGTATTTTTTTTAAATGGAACACCCTGTGTATTATTTTTGAAGTCAATCGGAAATAATTCAAGCTTTTCAAAAATATATATTAGTATTTTGATAATTGCGCTCAAAATTGGATTTTTTCATTTTTTACTTTATTTGTAGCAGTAGGCCATGGTTAATCAACTATAAATAATAAGCATCTAAGCAGATATTACTCTACAAGAGACTTCCTACTCAAATTCGAAAAGACAGAATCAAAATACCTTTTTTTTTAAATAATAATGTCTCATTAAAATGATGATTGTGTTATTATAATGTTGAGTAGATAGTAAAAAAAAGCAAATCTGTAAAAAATTTGCGAGACTGTCAGTTTTTATTTATATTTTTAATAAATACAGCTTTGTTCTTTCTATGTTTTTATTTTAATTATTGTCAATCTTCTATAATAAGGGCAGCTTAGATACCCAGAGAGACAGCAACGGTTTCCAAATATATTTGCTCGTCTAAAAATAAAAATAGTTAGGTATGGATCCTTTATTCAACCCCGTCCTAAAACTTATTTCAAGGAGAATAGGGAGCAAAGGGAAATAAACGTATTAGGTTACATAGAAGCAACGTCTTCATCATCTTGTAAGCACATAGAAGAAGCTGTAGTATCAACTACTGCAGAAAAAATTCTAAAAAAACACAATTACCATCCATACAAGTTTAAGATACTTCAACATTTGCACAGGATCCAGTTTGGAAATATTTAATCGCCATAGCACGAAGGAGAACAATAATTTAAACGCCATTAAAACAATAAGAAATTGTGCCAGATTAGAATTAGAGAAAATAGTCTCCAACTTGAACCAACATATTTAAAAGCTCCTCGATGTTTTTAGTTTTTATTTTGATTCAAATTTTCAAATTTAATAATATGTTGATATTCTTCAGATAGAAGTAACGTAATAATGGACTAAGTAATATTTATTGAACATTATCGCAAATAGTAGTTAATAGCGTATAAAATACAATTAAATAATTGAGTTTAAAAGTATTGAGTATCTTGTATCTTAATAATTGTTTACTTGGATATTGTTTTTAATAGATTAGTCATGGCCTACTGCTACAAATGAAGTAAAAAATGAAAAAATCAAATATTGAGCATACTTTTCAAAGTAACTTAATACTAATATATATTTTTGAAAAGCTTGAATCATTTCCGATTGACTTCAAAAATAATATACAGGGTGTTCCATTTAAAAAAATACATGTTTGCTTCAGAGCTGAAAAATGGTTGAGTAAGAAAAAATCAAACTACACCATTGGATTCTACAGAAAAAATCTATAAGACCCTTTTTTAAACTTTTCAATAAGATAAAAGACAACCGAGATACGAAGGTGGTCCCAAAATCGATAATTTTCGATTTCACCCTGTATCTCAAAAACCAAGAGGGCCATGATAATTTTGTTGACGGCATCTTTAGTTTCACAAAAAAGTAGCACACTGTCGCGAAAACCGCAACTCTCTATCTTCAAAAATAACCGAGATACTCCGTAAAGTGCCCAAAATGGGACACCCTGTACAATGATCAAATAAAGACTTATTCTATTCTAACCCCATTTTGACCTAAAATTCAACCGATCGGGTTAAGTTAGGTAAGGTACTGAGATTTCAAAGTGGCGAAGTTGTTCACCGGCGTTTTCTCGGCCAAGGAGTGATCTCGTTTGACTCAGAATGTCAAACCGAGTCTATCGGCACCACTCTCAATCCCATTTCAGTGTCCGCTAAAACAAATTCAAGATTTGACAAATCGTGACAACGTTGTATCTATTGTTCTCAAAAAAATCCGTCGCACCCTCGACGAGCTAGCAGGTAAAAACCCTAAATAACGTGTGTTGCAAAAGTTTTGAAAGTTTTTCAAAAAATTAAAAAAAATATCTCACAATAATATATTTGAACCGTAACAAGAACTACAAAAAATAGTAATATTTTTTAATATAAAGATGATATTAAAGTACTGCTAATGGGCCATGATCTTCCACGGCTCGCAATTACCGCTTAATGTTCCTCATTAGGTTTTGGACTGATTCTAAATCAATTTCTCTGATCTTTAGCATTATTCTTCTTCTTAACTGCTGTTAGTTTTGAGCTTCCCAGTCATTGTTATAAACTTTGGCACACAGTTGAGCCCAAAAAGTTTCGATAGGTCTTGCTTGAGGAAGATTGGGAGGGTTGTCGTTTCGTGGTACAAAAGGTATTCCGTGTTGTTCTAGCCAGTTTCTCGTACGCAAAGCATAATGTCTTGAAGCCAGATCTGGCCAAAACATTATATTGTCGTTAGCATAGTGGGTATTAATAAAATTGAGTAGTTTAGGCACACATCTTTGAGTATAGACTTCTGCGGTAACTGCTTCGGCCCTGACGCGTCCAACGCAACGTACGGCTGTGAAATACTGTTGTCTGATATAGCGCACCACAGTAACACTTTGGTTTCAAACTTTGCTTTTCGTTTAAATTTTACATTATACGGACAGGCTTCAAAGTCTCTGGTATAAAAACCATCATTACCTTTAGTTTCTGAGTTCGAAAATGTGCAATACTTTTCATCGTCAAGAATAATTTTAATGTTGCCAGCAAAATTATTACGACGTAAATTGCGACAGCATTGAGGAATTCTTTCTAACTGATTTGGGGAATACTTTGGACATTTTCTTCTTTTTCGGCATTTTAAGTTATTTCTCTTCATTTCTCTACAGAATGTGCTAGCATTGATGTGAAAAGTGCGTCAAGTTTACGTGTTGAAGTTCCAACTCGATGTTCACTTCTGTTGACCATTCTTTGAACTGTAGCAGCATTCAACGCTCTTGAACGTCCACTTTTTGGTAAATTTATACAAAGAATACCTTCTTCGCATTAACGGATCGCTCGATAAATTGTGGCAACAGAAATATTTTGATCTTGATACAGGCGAACTATTTCTTTTTTTTTCAAGTCATCCAACTAGACTGTAAATAATCTTTCGAATATCTAATTTGTACGACATTTTTACAACTTATATCACAACAAAAATGGTTTGGTTGCTACGTTTAGATGTTGACTGGTTACTATGGTAACGATTTCTGAATTGTTTCTAACGGTGAAAGTACATCCCGAGTTTTGAAAAAAAATCTCAAAACGTTTGCAACATACGTTATGACGGCATGATAGTGGAATAATATAAATAGCAACTTTGTTTTCGATTATTGTTTCCAGTTTATTGTTCTAGTTTTGAGTGAATTTTGGGTTTTAACAGTGCATAAATAAGTGATAAACATTTCCACGAGATTGAAATCCTGCGAAATTTCTGGAGAAAATAACATCGTGTTTGTTACATATGATAAATATGTAATAACAACGGGATCTTGCAAACACTCACATGCGTGTTAGAGCATGGGCGTTGCTTCTTCTAACCTATTCGAATTCGTTGGGTGTAAATTGAAGTAGATTTGTTTTTGGACTTCATGATTTGAAATTTCTTTAACATCACTTTGGACATTTGAAAGTAAACAACATTTTCTATGTAATTTATAAATACCGTTTGCTCCTGGTACCGCCTAAAGGCGCGATATCTACGGTCAGATCTAGAGCTTTAGCCAGAGCTGCAGACGGATCTGCTAGCATTCTAACTTTACCAGAGGCATTTTGGTCTTTTCCCCAGGCTCCCATAACAAATGGGTCGTTCACGGAAACACAAATGATCTCTCCAACACCCTGTTTTTTTAATTCATCAGCTTTGCTCACATAGCCAGGCAAATGTGTCTGAAAAAAAAAATAAACGTTAATGTTATGTGTGCTCCAGTTAGTTAATAATTTTGCAGCATTGGGCAACATTCGTGAAGTAATCTAGTTTTTTATATAACTGAGGGGACCGCGTAGGCAAAACCTATATACCAGAGTACTGCGACTGCTCTGAAAAGGTCATATTAGGGGAAGTTTGTTAACGAGAGACTTGAATAGACCAACACCTGCAGTCCCAATAAATATGTACATCTCCTGACAGTCCATTCGAAGGATTCGAAGCCTTGGACACCCTGGAAATAATGTGCGATCGTACCGCTCGGTTCTTAATGTATGAAGAACGACCGCCTTAGGCTGAGATGCAACAGTCGCGCAGGTGCAACTGGTAGGCTCGGTGACCGGCGGAATTATAGAGGATAGCTCACAGGAGCAGACTAAGATTGAATATCGGTAGAATTGTGCGAGGTCACCAACCGCACGCCGTTGAAAAATCGACTGGAGGAGGCGCTTAAAGCACTGGTCACCAAATAGTCAAATTGCCCTTCTCTGGACGGCATCAAGTATAGACAAAGTGAGAGCAATAATACTCCAGGCGAGATCTTATATGGGCTTTATACAGGGTGGGCCAATAGTGCGTGGACGGAAGATTGTGGGCTTACTAAAAAATATTTCAAAAATCTGTCACTTGATCATTGTAGAGACCCTTGAGGGCTATAACGTAACAATATTTTCATTTGAATTTTGACGTTTATACAGGGTGATCCATATCAAACTTACATTTTTTTGAATGGAACCCCCTATATATTATTGCATATTTGGATTCCTAAGGAATTTTCATAATCTTGCCTCGCTACTCTAGTTAGTTTGCATCTTTATACTAAGTAAGTTGGTTTCTTCCATATTAACGGGCTTTGTTTAGTTTTCATGGCCTACTAGGTTGCTTGCACGCAGGAAAATTGAAAAACACCGATTTGACTGAAAATTTGAAATAAAATGAAAACAAAAAAATATTGATATCGAGAAAGTTATATCGTTAGAAAGGTAATCAAATTTTAAATTTAATTCTTTAAACCAAGATAGGCATTCCCATTTGAAAAAATCAAGTTATCTGTGATTGAAGTTTCCTTATTCAATTTACTAATTTCTCCAAGTAAAAAAAGAATTCAAATTTAGCCGTCTGACCTAAGGTGACGCATTTCATGCTTAGTCGTACCGCAAAGTCACGGCCTTCTAAGATTTATAATCGTTGCGATATTCAAATTTCTTCTGATACCTACTTATACCAAAAATGGTGATTTGCGCCTAAACGGTTCGTTTGAAGTTCCATATGTGATACATAAAGTCACACTAGAATTGACCAAGGAATCCAAATATACAATAATATATAGGGGGTTTCATTCTCAAAAATGTAAGTTTGATATGAATCACCCTGTATAAACGTCATAATTTAAGTGACATTATTTTTATGTTATAGCCCTCAAGGTTCCCTACCATGATCAAGTGACAGGTTTCTAAACATTTCAACATTCAAAAAGTTAACACTATGTCAAAATAAAACGTAAGGTTATGTCGTATCCCAATGGCAGCCAATCCTTCCAACTCTGGCCAAACAAATAAGGAGGAACTTCTCGAGAAGTAGCTTTCCTCCTATCACATATGCGGATGAAAAAGTCACAACAGCTTCTAAGGACAAAGCCGAAGTATTTGCCAAAATATTTGCAACAAAGTCTACTACAAATGTACCTCTCAATGTCTAGGTACCATCGATAGCAGGTTCCTCTAGCGATGAGCGAGATAACGTTCAAGACCAAAGCAGTCCGGAAGGTACTACAGTCTATGAACACCAATAAAGCGACTGGGTCCAACAGAATCCCCCCTGTCGTTGTGAAAAAGTGTGCACCGGATTTCACTTCCATACTTACCCGCCTATTTCGGATATCTTACAACTCCCCAAAAAATAGAAGTTAGCTTGTATCGAGCCAGTGTCAAAAAAGCTGACCCAACCAACTACAGACCTATAGCTTGGCTTTCTGTGATCAAGTGATGAAGAAATGTGTCAATGAAAAGGTCATAAAATACCTGGAGCTTCATCACTTCAGCAAACCTCCTCCCTGGTCACCAAATATCTGTCATGGTAGCCAGCCGGCTTCTCCTCTTGCTTACATATCACCGCTGGGGTACCGCAGGGATCGGTATTGGCTCCGACATTGTTTCTGCTCCCATCTCTGTGGTCGAGCTCGAACGCAGAAGGCAGGCAGCGGCTGCTTCGCTGTCAAAGGTCCTGGAGACCACTACCGCTTGGAGGCTTAAGAACATGGTAAAATTCAAAGCTACCAAGATCCCGCACCTTTTAAACAAAAAGTACCCAAGCGGGCTCTCGGTTGTAATGAACAGTCAACGCTGGAGATGCTGATAAAAAGTCACTTTTTCAAGCTTTTAGGGGCCAACATGATCTGACAGGAACACATTTCGTCAATTGCAATGGCTGCCGGATACGTATTCAGATTCAGAAAGCACTTCTCACCATATAACCCCCATAAAGCTCTACTTGATGCAATCCAGAGAAGAGCAATTCGACTCATCGGTGATCCAACCTTAAAGGCCACACATACGGTACTGACGGTACTGTGCACCGACTGTGCGCCGACTGTGTTGATTTGAACTGAATCGGTCATCCAAAGTTTTCATCGGAATGTACTGAATTGCTGTTTTTAATTCAGACATATAGGTCTAGGCGCAGACTGTTCTCCGACTGTGTTACACAATAGACAATACAGCACAGCCGATGCGCGGTCATGACACCAACCTCTATCCCACCAGCCTGAGTGCCTGAGGTTGGTCACCTCTCACTTTTGTCCTAGTATTCAAACATAATCTTCTCCTTTGAGCTATCGTCTATAGTTACTATGTGTTCCTAGAGTGTCCAGGGTTGGGAATAGACTACCAGGAGATGCATTTATTGAGCCTACGAGTGTTGGCCTATTCAAGTCGCGCGTCAACAAGTTTTCCCTAACCTAACCGTTTCATAGCAGCCGCGGTACTCTGGTTTTTAGGCTATGCCTTTGCGGTCTGCTCAATCATAAAAAAGTTAAATTTTGTCAACTTCCTGAGTTATCAGTAGATGATGTAAAGACCACAATCCCTACAACAGAGATATCTAACAAGTTGCTTCTTTTTATGTTCACAGACTTTGCTCGCAGAAACAAAAATATTGACTTGCAAGACGCAAGAGCATAATGAGAAAAGAGATCAATACTAAAAATTATAGACGTAACAGCAATAATTATAAAAAAAGGAGTAACAGAAAAAGAAAAACAAACTTATTAGGAAAAATGTAGTCAAGTGGATTGACTCAGTACTTCCCACACATTTCGGTGGTACCATTTTATTATTTTTCCATAGCATGAAGCTATAGTCTGAAATCTCCTTGCAACCAAAACACAAAAACTCTCGTAGTTAGTTTCTGGTATAACTCCCCGTAAGAACTAGAACGACACAGTTTTTACTCTGAAATCTTAGTCTCATGGCATGCCGATTTTCCGATATTTAAAATCAGATTATATTACCCGTATCAATCTTTAAAGGGTAATAAAAAGTGTTCCGGGGTTTCCCAACCACCCTAGCCTGGACCCCATCCTATCTCAGCTCATTTTTCAACCACTCAATACAAAAAGTAGAAAATGATCAGAGATCTCTAGAGTACCAAAAACAGAGTTTGAATCGCTTCTATATTACTTTTTTAATTTAGTTTCACCCTCACTAACACAATTTTCATAAACAAAAGTCTCTACCACGGCCCACGTTACGGTTTATGAATTTGAATCTTATCAGGTTAATGATGAGCTACATACATTACAGAATCATCTACATCAATATAATTTCAAAAATGATTTTTTGTTTAAGGTAGGGCAGCATTCGGATAAAGCTGACAAGTATATTGTTATTCCTCTACAGGGCAATGAAGAGCTAACTACGAAAACAATTTTTTTGGTTTCACAACCTCCCACCCCAAAACTACCCTAATTTTACACCCTCTAAAAAATATAGAAAACGATCAGTAACCCCCAAATCGCTTAAAACGAAGTTTGTGCTGTTTTTATATTTATAGTTTTTTAATTATTGCTGCGCTACCTGACACGATTTCTAGAAACGGTACGGGGTTTTCCACACTCGCCACGGTAATAATACTGTTCAAAATTTCATTTTAAAATCAATTCAACAATTTCCCCTTTACACAATACAGAGCGATCTAAAAGCTATACTCGTCTGCAAACATAGGTATTATGACTGCAACAAATTTTTCTGTTTTACAACCCTCCCACCTCCCCCCCGACCCCAACCAAAAAAAACAAGAGAAAATGACCAGGAACCCCTAAAATTCCTAAAAACGACGTATGATGAGTATTTGTTTTTTACTAATTACTCTGCCGCCCTTGCACCGATTTAAAAATTATAGCAGCACCACCGATGTGAGAAGTAAAATGAGTGGCCTGCCTTATTTAATACTTTAATCAATGCTTATAGCCAACACATCAAAACTCAGAAGAGGCCAAATACTAGTGAGTTCCAACAAGAAACAACCAACCTGTTACAACGAAATATGAATCACAACAATCCAGTAAATTGCAAAAAACCAATTAATTTGAAAAACTTTCCACCCAGTATTACACAGATATTGTTTCCTGTATTTAAAGTATAAATTTATGTAGTAGTTCAATAATGCATTATCAAGCGTTCAAGGCTGTATCATAATATTCTTACCTTGGAGCAACCAGGAGTGAAAGCACCAGGCACACCAAACAAAATCACTTTTTTCCCAGCTGCCAGCTCAGCTAAATTAACTTTATTAGTTGGATTGTCTTCATACAGGTCAATACTTGGAAGACTGTCTCCTACCTGGATATGATAAATGTTACCATTAAAATAAAAAAATACTTAATGTGCGCCTGAAAGTTTACTCAAAGTACAACGTATGTTTGCACCATACCTTGCTATTATGCATATGATTCTATCTTTACACCGTCTTATTGTGGAAGAGACATAGTCCTGATACTTTGAGTCTCATTTAGTAAGTGGGCTCATATTTGACTGTGGTAAAAGCAATGCAATTTTACGTAAACATACATGCAGTGTCTCAAAAGTCATGAAATATATTTTTTCCAAAAATTTATTGAATTAATTTGTACAAAGTGTTAATATCCTTCAAAGTAAACACCTTTAGCATCTACACATTTTTTCACCGGCTTTCCCACGCCTGGTAAACCCTAGAAAGCCTCGACGGGAACCTTGTTTAAAGTTGTCACAGCTTTTTCGATCTGTATTTGTACAGTAGGGAGGGTGAGTAGTCCCACTGCAATTAGGCCACAACTGGTCCATTGTGCATCCTCCCAGGGAATTGTTTCCTCAGGTCATCAGGTGTAGGAAGGTGAACAAGTCGCTAGGGGACATCTCCACTATGTGGGCAGGTGTAGGCCAAGACTCGCCAAACGCACACTCTCTAACAGAAGATAACTCTGGGTCACCCTCCGGGCACTCTGAAGCTCACATATGACGTGTTCCACAGTTTCGTCTTCGCTTTCACACATTCTACATATCGGCGTTTCACTTAACCCCATAATGTGGAGGTTTTTCCTGAGTTGGCAATAGCCAGTGAGGAACTCTACTATGAGACATAGGTTTGGCCTGGTCATTGCCAAGTACTTCTTGCCTACTGCCATGCCAAAACCTGCAAGGGTTTCCTTGGCAAATCGGCATTCTTTTAGTTCTTTCCATCGTTTTACCATTTGGTTTTTTTGCTATTTCCGCAATAATTGTGGTTGTCGACATTCCAGAAAGGTCACATGGTCCTAAAATTCTTTGGTCAGCAGCCTTCCTAGCTAGTGCTAGACCTCTCACTATACGGTTGCGTTTGTTGCAGTTGTTTTTGTCTGAAGCAAACACTGGTGTCAGTGCACTACAGTCTTGCCAGATACACCAGATCATTTGCAGCTATCGATATGCCAGCCAGTTCCGTTTGAACGATACTGGCATTTTTACCCATAGCCCAATTTGTTCTTAGGTTCAGACAACGAATTCGAGTAGGTTAGAGGAAGTAGGTAAATAAGGATTTTGTTTGTCCCCACAATCGTAAAGCGACAGCTTGGTAATGCTGGCACACTGACCGCTGAATCGCTCATAAACCTGTATCCTCTTTGTATACCCGCGACGAGATAGTAGGTAAAGAACCTTAAAAGTAACAGCACTATTATAGTGCCCTTTAAAATCATCAACTTTGTTTGGTTGATCTTTTCGGATTAATTGTTATAGTTTTGAGTGAATTTTGGGTTTTGACAGTGCATAAGTGTTAAAAGTGTATTTTAAACAATTCCACAAGATTTAAGTCCTCTGGATTTATTTAAAAAGTAACATCGTGTTTGGAAACACAGGAAATAATAACAACGGAATCTTGGGAACACAAACATGTCTGTTAGAGCATGGGCGTTGCTGTTCCTAACCTATTCGTATTCGTTGGGTTTAGAGACTAGGGCCATGATCCTAATTCGCAGGCGACGGTCGCCTCGGGGACAGTCCAGTGGGAAGGCACATCCAGTGCCTTCCCTTGTTTTGGAGCCATCTGTGTATATTACTGTTAATGCAAATTGCATTTGTCACCTTTAGCTTAGCATTCTGCTCAATTTCTATTTTGTAGGGTTTCTTAAAAACGAATTTGGTTCAATTGAGTCGCTGGATAGTGCGTTTTACGCTTCCCGTCATACCAGCTGCCTTAGTCGTCCCACACCTACATCGGGATTAATCTCAACCGTGTCATAATTTTGACAGTAACGCAACCTTTTTGATATAAATATCTAGAAGGGTAATGCCAATTATCACTTCCATAGCAGCAGTCGGTGTTGTACTCATGCCTCCTTTTATATTAATGCAGGCCATACGTTGTAGATCCAGTGGATGACTCTTGGCGACAGGCCCCAAGTGTGTCCCACTGTTCGTCGACATTGTTCATAAGGACATATGATCTTTTGGCTCTACTATCTTCTATCTAAGTGAGAGCTCCATGTCAGCTTTCCGTCGAGGGTAATACCATGATATCTCACCTCTTCAGAAAAATTTAGCTTGACGTTGAGAAGTTCAGGGGGGTTTAGGCGCCTAATATTCCTTTTTGTGGTGAAAAGAACCATCTCGAGTCTTCTTGGGATTAGACAGGTTTTTCGATACCCTAAATGCGGACAAAGCGGTTTCCTTTGAATTAATTCTTGATTCTAGGCAGACGGAGCGAGATCAGGACTATAGGGCGGCAGTGTTGCCACATTGTGTTTCGCTAGGAACTCACGGACGCGCAGAGAAGTGTGGCTTGGCGCACTGTCATAATGGAGCAGCCGCAGCGATGGCTTTTCGCACGCATAGGTCGCTCTTTCTTGGTTTTGGCAGAACTTCTATGTTCTTTATGGACGACTGATTAAAGAACGGTTAGAAAGATAAATTGGAATAGGGGAAGAACAGAACGGCTTCACAGCTAGACGATCTTGTGTCTACCACATATTTACTATCACACAAACTATAGAGAAAAGCAGGGTACGGAACCAAGAGACTCATATTTATTGATTTAGAGAAGGCATATGGCACGGTTCCATTCAAAAAGCTTTACGATATTATTGACAAGATCAATATCCATGCAAAATATATCGTCATAAAGTCACTATATAAAGATCTCGAAACGCGAGTGAAAGTGGGCAAAGTTTGTCTAGGGTTATAAAATCAATAAAAGGTCTCAGGCAAGGGAGCTGCCTACCACCAACATTATTTAAGATTTACCACAACGAACAGAAATGGACTTTTTGTGAAGAAGCTGTGGGGTGTCGAGTTTAGAGAAGATCAAAAATGAAGAGATCAGACAAAGAATGAATGTTCTGATATCGGCAACAGAAGAAATCGGAAGACGTAGGCTGAGGTGGTATGGACATGTCAACCGAATGTGTGAGCGTCGATGGCCGAAGAAGATTTTTGATTGGAAATCGCTATTCAGACGTAAAGTAGGTAGACCGCCATAAGAATGAGAGAAACAAGTAAAAAAGGATATGTTGAGAAGAGATATGGCAGACCATGATTGGAGAGATAAAGCGGCATGGAGAAGAAGATGTGGATGTGTGAGACGGCCACAGGCGCTGTAAAAAACTCGCTATATAAGAACACGATTGACATTTTCGTCGAATCTTCTTATCGACGGTCGTCCAGACCGCGGGTCATGGTCCTCCCCTTCCTGGCCGTCCTTAAACTTCTTGGCCCACCTCGTAACTCGTACATAACTCGAAGATGTATCCCCGTAAACTTCCTTAAACAGTTTTGTGGGGCTTTGAATAAAATTTGATCGTCCAACGTTCGTTTGAATCAGCCATCGCACGTCGTGACAGGGTTTAAAAACAGAAGTGCACTAATTCAACGATGCTGTGACGCTCCAGATGCTAAGAGCAGATCGAGCATAGGTGCGCTGCGAGGCTAACGTATGTTGCAGAAGTTTTGAGATTTTTTTTCGAAACTCGGGAGGTAGCTTCACTGGAAACAATTCAGAAATCGTTACCATGGTAACCAGTCCACATCTAAACGTAACAATAAGATGTGCTGTTTCGTACAAATAGATATTCGGAAGAGTATTTACAGGCTAGTTGGACGACTTGAAAAAAAAATAAATAGTTCGCTTATATCAAGATCAAAATATTTATGTTGCCACAATTTATCGAGCGATCCGTGAATTCGTAGAAGGTATTACTTGTATAAATTTACCAAAAAGTGGAGCTCCAAGAGCGTTGAATGCTGCTACAGAATGGTCAACAAAGGTGAACATCAAGTTGGCACTTCAACACAAGAACTTGGAAGCATTTTTCACGTCAATGCTAGCACAATCTATAGAGAAATGAAGATAAATATTTGAAAATTCCGAAAAAGAAGAAAATTTCCACAGTATTTCCCAAATCAGTTAGAAAGAATTCCTCAATGCTGTCGCAATTTACGTCGTACTCATTTTGCTGCCAACATAAAAATTATTCTTGACGATGAATAGTATTTCACATTTCTCAGAAGTCAGAAGTCAAAGGTAATGATGGTTTTACACAAGAGACTTTGAAGCCTGTCCACATAATGTAAAATTTAAACGAAAAGAAACGAAAAGAAAAGTGTGAAAACAAAGTGTTAGTGTGGTGCCCTATATCAGACAACAGTATTTCACAGCCGTACGTTGGACGAGTTAGGACCGAACCGGTTACCGCAAAGGCTATACTCAAAGATATTTTCCTAAACTACTCAATTTTATTAATGCCCACCATGCTAATGGCAATATAATGTTTTGTCCAGATCTGGCTTCAAGTCATTATGCTTTGCGTACGAGAAACTGGCTAGAACAACAAGAAATACCTTTTGTACCACGAAACGACAACCCTCCCAATCTTCCTCAAGCAAGACCTATCAAAACTTTTTGGGCTCAACTGAGTGCCAAAGTTTATAACAATGGCTGGGAAGCTCAAAACGAACAGCAGTTAAAATGAAGAATAATGCTCAAGATCAGAGAAATTGATTTAGAATCTGTCCAAAATCTAATGAGGAACATTAAGAGGAAATTGCGAGCCTTGGAACATCGTGGCCCATTAGCAGTACTTTAATATCATTTTTATATTAAGAAATATTGTTATTTTTTGTTCTTGTTACAGTTCAAATATATTATTGTGAGATATTTTTTTTATTTTTTGTAAAACTTCTCAAAACTTTTGCAACATACGTTAGGTCTTCTCCCCACTCAACGCGATAGGTCCGAACGCGCTACGACGAGTAACGCGCGACAAAAAAATATATTTCATGACTTTTGGGAAGTTTCCCTGTATTCCAAAAAAATTGTATGATTCAAGAATATTATGACGATAAATTTGAATGCACTGTATATTTGGAGATTCTCTAGGAGGGCAAAAGATTAAAAACCAAAATAACCCATCCAAATTTATGGAATTCAACACTATTTGCAGAAGGAACATTACTAAATAAATTAAGAGTCTGAAATGTGAATATCAAAATTTACTTCAACATAAAAAATTGTATGGGATTAAATATCTTGAGATAACAGGTTTTATTTGTTTTTAACACAGAAGATGCTATGCCAACTTTAACCAATTTTCAAGCGCATATCCCGCCCCCCATAGTATGTATAGAAAATGTTTAATCCTCTGGCATAGAAGAGATCTATACAATTTTTAGAATACCATATGAATGATGTAATTTCACTTGTTTAAAGGAGGTTGCATACAGCACATTGGTTGTTTCATCAGCAAATATTGAACAACTTTTTGGTCACCCCAAATCACGAAATAGGTTGGGCAACAATAAATTAGTTTCTGTTTTTAAAGAATTCAGTGGCTTCTACTTTATGCTATTACTGTTATTAGCAATAATCAATAAATGTTCAACTTTATTACATCCTTGTATTTTTTACTGATAGGGGGAAATGTATGTTGTATGTATCAGAATATTAGAATTGAATTTGTTCTTTGAGTTGAAAACTTTATTAGAAATGATATGTGTTTCACAACTCTTTGAATTCCATTAGATTGAGGCATAAAAATATGTTGTAATAAATAAATGTTTAAAACAGGTTTTAAACACAATTTCAAACTACCAATTTTATTGATTAAAAACATTTTGTTTTCAACATAACTATCTTGCACTAAACCACATATTTTATTTACTTCTAGAACGATGTGAACAAAGAAAATAGAAACAAAAAACACATTTCTCAAGCCCTTTTGCAGTCCAGAGGCTGAACATCAGTGCCAAAACAAGTTTCCATAGAGCACAAATGCTGTTAAAAAATTGAACACTAATGGTTGTAATTAAATGTTAAGCTATAGAAATGTTAGCTTAATTTATTATTGATCTATATATCATTAAAATTGGCAACACACTCAATCTTGATGGTAATGCCAATAAATTGTGTTTAAAAACTGTTTTACGAGTAACTACTACTCCTAAAGACGTTCACAAGAGAGACAAGATTATAGAAATACCATTCAGTATTAATTTATGCATGCAAACCATGAAGTCAAGTTGAATGACTCTGCACTTCCCATGATCCATATTCATCATTTGCTGGAATTATGTTAGAACATTATGAGGTCTCATTGAACATAATTTCTTTTTCTTAATCAGTGGCTGATGACATGCTGACAAGTAGAATGTAGGTACCGAGGATGCTGTAATTTCTTACATTGAATCTTATCAGTCTTACCCAAGCATAAACAACAATTCCATAAGGTATTTATTATATTTAAAAAGTTATTAGTTTCCAAGCCATAACAACAAACTATAGACCAGATATCTGTCACATGATTATGGTAGGAGGCCTTGAAGGCTACATCCTTAAAATAAGTTGACTTAATTTTTGCTTTTATACAGAATGATTAATATCAGTTACATTTGTTTAAATAGAACCTTCTATATATTATTGCATATTTAGATCCCTTTGCTAAATCTAGTGTGATCTTAATATGACACATAATACTTAAAATGAACAGTTTATATGCAAATCACCATTTTTGCTAGCTGATCTCAAAAAAATCAAATATTGCACAGATTATAAAACTTAGATGGCTGTAACATTGCAGTGTGAGTAAGCATGAAATGTGTCAAGTTATACTGTCAAATTTAAATCCTTTTTGTACTTGGTGAACTTTGATTAGCAATTTAAAAATAAAGGATTCTTGATATCAATTACTTGTAGTTTCTGTTAGATTTCAAATGTCAAGTCTGTGCTTGTCAATTTTTTCTAGCCAAAAGCAACCTGCAGGCGAGGAAAAATAAATAAAAACATGTTCAGATGAAAGAAAACAACTAACTAGACCAACAGAAAGAAGCAAACAAACTACAGTAACAAGAATAAGATTACAAAAATACAGACAGACTTTAGACTTGAACACAGACATACATAATTATATAAGACTCAAACTGACTCAGACCGGCTCCAACAGACTCATACAGGCCCAGATAAACCTAACAGGTTTGAAAACTGTGAGATAGGATCAAAAAGTCCAAGGTACATTGTGGTTTCAAAATGACTACTTTTTCTCTTAAAAATGTATGATGGAAAGTAGATGATAATGAAATTTTCACATGTTACTAGTTTAGCAGGGAGGGTGATGAAGGATAAATAAAAAAAAAAATGGAAAAAATGAAAAGTTCTTGATAATTTTCCGAGATAAGTATGGGGTAATAGTTTTCTAGAAAGCCTTCCATGTCAACAGCCCTTTGTCTTTAACCTTCAAACATTAAAAATATTTGACAAGTGTTCCATCATTATAATATATGCAGATTTTTACTTATTCTACTTTACACCATTTTTCCTTTGAATAAAAACCAACTCATTTTAAACCACTATGAAAGTACATGATATCCTCAAGGATATTACCATGGTCGGATCAACCATGGGGCTAAAGGGGCTGGAGCCCTGGGCCCCACAAGAGCTATATTATTTGCATGTTATTCATAAAAGGCCCTTAAGACTATAATAGCCCCGGGCCCCATAAAACCTCAATCCAGCATTGGATATCACCAGGGTCAAATTCTCTCTATTGTAACAGATAACCTTGGAATAACACAATAGGCCTTAAAGGCTTAAGTGCTGACGGCTCCCAGAGGAAAAAAAAACAGATAACCTTTGTAAACTATGAAGTTCAGATTTGAGACCCATTTTAATAAATGAAGCAAGAATTACTTATATATAAATTCCTGTTTAATCACACATAAACAAAGTTCAACCTCGGTGGTTGAACCAATTTGATAGTCCCTTTATGCAACATATATCAGGTTGCCAACTGCTCCCTATTTGCAAGGTCTGACAACATCACACCTGATTTCCCTTTGGTTTCTTTTATAAGGATATGAATTATGAAGAAATTTGTTTGTAAAGATGGAATGTTGTACAGCTATCAGAGAAGAGGTTAAGTGGATAAGCTCCAGTGGTCAGATGTAAGAAACTTCGTAGTAAGGGTTAAGGGTGTAATTGCAATGGCAACCACCTGCATATAATATATGTTTTGCTGATGATGATATGTACCAAAAAAATATTATAACATATGGTGATATACTAAAATAAGGCCACTAGTTTAGATCTTTCGTTAAAATTAGGTACCTACTTATTATTTAAAAAAAAAACATGAAAAGTCTCAAGAAGTGCATAAATGCAAGTGATTTACGAATTATCATGATTTCACTTTCAAAATTCTTCAAATTGAAATGCCATAGGCCACTGAAGTTCTTTCAAAGCATTTACAGTTTATTTTCTCTTTAAGTTCCTGATAAAACAAAACAAACCAATACCATTATATAATCATCTTAAATAGTTAGACTACATACCTTAACCATTTTTACAGATGTACAATGCAAAAACCTCTGTAACAATGAACTAACCGGCTTTCCAATGTGTGACCTCACAATTGTGTGAATGTGAATGTTCATTCTGTTTAGTTTTTATAAAAGATTTTTTTTACCGTTAGGACTTGCGCTGTATGTAGTGATTTTGGATTTGCACAGGTTCTGAAACCTTGAATTTGATTTCCTGTTGTTTCAGCAATACAGAAAAATAATTCAACAATTCAACGGAAGATGCTAAATAACCTATTTATTTGGATATCCGTTCAATTTATAGGTAGTAATTAAATATTAAATGAATTTAAACCATTAAGTCGAAGTGTCAATTCATATGGAATGGGCATGTGTGCACCACAAAACATATACGCTGAGTGTGCACTCCACCGTTTTGTGCTCCACCGAGCACTCGTTTGCGGCTAGAATGAGATAGCCCTAGTCAGGGAAAATGACAAAAGATTTGCCGATGCGCTACATAGCTGGTTAGAAGGTAGGTGGCTGTGCTTTTTCCCTGACGAGCTCTATATCTCTCACTGACCTATCTTTCATAATACGTGCTTTTTCACTGTTTAGCTCTACCCACAAAACATGCTCTACCTCTCTCACCCACGTGGGGGCAACCACAAAACATATAGGGGCAACTAGCATTACAGAATGGGAAACAGGGCGGGGCCAATGTGGAGGACATATTGCAACCCAAAATAATGGCGGCCCAGACCACAGAAACACTGGATCAGCCCGCATTTCAGTGATCCGTGGTTGACAACGGCGCGAAATTCAATGGTCTTCTCTAGCTATACTTCATGATGTCTTCAGTTTTTAAAAGCGACAAACTTTAAGGAATTAAAAAGTGTAACTTTAAGGAATTAAAAAGTGAGTGTAATAATGCATAATGCCAAAAATTTTGCAGCCACACCAAACTCATCAACCAGTTGCCCTCATAGATCAAATACGAACATATTTTGTGGCAAATACCGTATAGCCAGAAGAAGAAGACCATTCGAATTTCCCTCCAAGCGCCGCCGACATTAACCTCGTTTTTCTTTGAGTGTTGTTTTGGTTTGCTCCACACATTGCTTTGTTTGTGAAACTGTTAATGGAAAACTGTTGATGGAAAATTTGTTTAAACATTATTTTTTATACTCGAAACCATTTCATATGTGAATGAAATTGTTAGGGAGTTTGAACTGTTTGAAGGCTTCAAACTTTACAACCACAAAGTAGGTATGAAGTACAGCCAAGAAGCAAGAAATAAATGGGGCTCAAACACTATAAGCTCCTGATGAAGTGCAACTTTAGTTAAATAAGCGAGTACAAAGCGTAAGTATATTTATTACTGAATTTCTGTGCAATACTATTTATTAGTCATTCATACACTCTCACTACTATTTTCTATTCTTCTATTTTAGATCATACACAACCACATCTGAGGTATAGGTTGTAGGATGCTGCGTTCTCTGCAGTGTCTACCTTCATGTTAATAATTTTGATGAATATTATTGCAATGAGAGACAAGCTATTCAGTGGACGATCTTATACATACAAGTGACCAACAAAGATGGAGAAATCAATGTTAAGCAGTGCCTTCTCAGTTATGGATTTGACAGATTGGCAATAAGATGCTCAACACAGATGAAAATAGAAAATAATACTTGCAGAGGCTAGGGCGCCTGAAGTATTCTACAGTAAAGCTAAGTAAGTACATCCTATTTACTTCAAGAAAAAGCCAGTGATGTTATACAGTTGATCAGCCTAAAGACTTAACTGTACAAAAGGCCAGGTACAATTAAAAGTTTAAATTTTTATAACTAATTTACCTTTATTATGTCTCAAACCTATTTGCTGTATTTCATATTTATACTCTTGCATTTCAAAGTTTTCCTCATAAGGAGTTCTGTGATTTGACTAGGATATCAAATTATGGATATTGATTACGTTTCAATTAATTCTAATCTATCTGTGACAACTATTACTATTGTTTTTATGACCAATAAAAAGTGTTTATTTTGATTTATTTTGGTTGTTATTCATAAATACAGATGTTCCTTTTTATAAGTGGCAGATATTGGTGGGGTTTTCATTTATTTATTTATTTATGGATTGTACAATTTGAAATCATAAATAACACAAAATTATATCATGTGTTCCTGTTTTAATCCCATAGTTTTGACAAAGTTAAATGGTAAGGCTCCATATGGTTCAATAGGTTACGCTGCAGGTTTGCTAGGCTGTGAAATTGTGGATATTGATTACATTTCAATTAATTCTAATCTTCTATCTGTGACAACTATTAGGTATATCCTATAGTTTTCATGATCAATAAAAAATATTTATTTTGACTTATCTTGGTTGGTATTCATAAATACAGATGTTAAAGTGGAAGAGATAGCTGAGATTTTCTTTTATTTATTGATTGTTAGTTTCATATTAATTTTTTTTTTTACTTGGCATACCACCACTTAAAATAAAGGGTAATGTGCCAGAACAATACCTCCGAGGTGGTGTGGAAATGTTTATATACTAGGGTAATCAGGTGCAAGATTAAAAAGCATGGACCTTGAATACTCTAGTTTAGTAGCGTATTGCATTTCTTGCTAATATTTTTTACCCTGTTTCATGTGGTTACTTTATTCACTGTAGGTCAAACTGAGATGAGGTGAGGAATGAAAACATAAACCATATGCTTGATGGAACTTCAATAAAGAAGATTATTATTATTATTGTTATACTTGAATGTATTTTAAGACAATTTGTATTATATTATTATAAATTACATATACAATAATCATATTAATCATATTTAATATTTTCTTGCAAATAAATGAATGAAACAATAAGTATTTTCATTGTTTTGCTCCAATTTTTAAGCCAATCACTGATTGATTGATTGAAATCAAACATCAATCAATTAGTCAATGATTGGCTAATATAAAAAATTATGATAATTTTGACAAAAGGTAGAGCACCTACAGATTTGCGCAACGATGTGGCAACATTTCCTCGAATTTTTGATACATCTGGCAACCCTGCGGCGGCCATGTTGCAACCCAAAATAATGGCCGCTGACATTGACATAAGTCATTCGTGTTTCCAGTCAAATAACACGGAATTGTGCCTTCTTAACCGTACCTGTTTTGTGTAAAGCGGGATTAAGGCTTAAGCTTGGCTTATATACAGGGTTACTGGTAACTCGACCACTTTCCTGCAAGAGGTGATAGAGGGACTGAAATGTAATAGATTTAACCCCTCATATGTAATTCCGAAAACCGATAGTTTCCGAGATAATTAACATTTAATGTTTTTCAACCAAGTGTCCAAATTTCCACACTAGATCCTAAACTAAGA
Organism: Callosobruchus maculatus; assembly: GCA_951848785.1. Classification (NCBI taxonomy): domain Eukaryota; kingdom Metazoa; phylum Arthropoda; class Insecta; order Coleoptera; family Chrysomelidae; genus Callosobruchus; species Callosobruchus maculatus. The sequence continues at coordinate 5,772,479 of CATOUR010000026.1, read as the reverse complement.
AAAAAACCTGTTGTTGATTCTGATAATTTTTATTTTAGTACTTAACTAACACATACACAAAGCTAAATTAGTATTAAAATGTTTCAAAATACTAAACAGTTCCAAATTAAATACAAATATTTAAAAAATAATCAACAAAATTTTTACATTCACCGTGAAAGAAAATTATCTAGCTCAAAAAAAATTATACAAGTGGTTGATCAAATCGTTAAAAAACTTTCCTACCTAATAGCCTTTTCAAAAAGATTATAAACAGCAATGAATAAAAATCCCCTATTCAAAAAGAACGAATCACAGTACAATCATTATTGATAACTCAGTTACATACTAGAATGTTGCAAATGCGGTCGATGATTTTATCCACTCAAAGTTTCTAGAGATCTTGCTCAATGTATTGCCCTTGATTTCGGATACAAGTACGTATCCGCTTCCTCACTTCGGTTTTTGTAACTCGTGTTGAAAAAGTTCATTTCATCTCCTCCACCGCATTAATAATTTTTTGCCTTAGTTCGTCAGCAGTATTAACTGAAGTCTCGTAAACCAATGCCTTCATGTGACCCCAGACGTAAAAATTAAGAGGTGTCAGATCTGGGCTCCGCGCAGGCCATGGGATGGGATCACCCCTCCCTATTCATTTGTTCGGGTATGTGTTGTCCAACAATTTCCGAATTGTGATACAGTAATGTGCTGGACAACCATCATGCTGAAATATCATGTTGTTGATGATTCCGTATTATGTTGATAATTTTTGTCAAATAGTTATTTGTGGTTGTACTGTCATTCTTGTCCTTGGAATAGGCCATCAGATAAGGAAGTTTTTAAAATAATTTGCTTGACTGGTTGTGTATCTTTTTTTGAGCTAGACAATTTTCTTTCGCGGTGAATGTAAAAATTTTGTACTTTATTTTTTAAATAATTGTATGTAGTTTGAAACTGTTTAGTATTTTTACACATGTAAATACTAAATTAGACATGCGTATGTGTCAGTAAAAAACTAAATTGGAAATTTCTAAAATCGACAGCAGAGTTTTTTCTAAATTTGGGATGTAGTGTGGAAATTTGAACATATCGTTGAAAAACATTAAATGTTAATTATCTCGAAAACTATCGGTTTTCGGAATTACATATGGGGGGTTGAATCTATTGCATTTGAGTCCCTCTATCACTTCCTGCAGGAAAGTGGTCGAGTTACCAGTAACCCTGTATATACGGGGAATATGGCCCAGTGGCGCTTCTAGGAAGTTTGTCTGGGGGGGGGTATTTACTCTATGGATAATATAGTGAGCGCCGCCAAGGAGACGGGGGGGGGGGGGGAAGGGTACAATAAACATCTTGTCAAATGAAGATATAATACGGTAAGAGATGAATATTTAGGAAATTAAAATTTTTCAGCCGCAAAGATCAAATTAAACATTACACAGGTATTTTCCATTTTGTGATTATAAGGAAAATTAACAAAACAAAACACATATAATAAAACCAGACTTATTATAAATAATGTAAACAGAAAAATATATTTAAAGCAATAAACATAAACAGTTAAATTTCACTGCATCTTATTGCATCTTATTTTTAATTAGTCAGTTTTGTTCCGTGTTCTGGGGGGGGGGGGTAATTAGCCCCTCTACCCCCCCTTGGAAGCGCCCTTGATATGGCCCTAAGTCGGAGCTTGAGTATTGCCGACATGAATATTATCAATAGTTTTGAGAACTTATTTTAGCTTATTAATTTTCAGATAAGTGAACGATAACTAGACATATGAGGAAAATCGAATTTGCAAGCTTTCTGCCAGACTGGGAAGTAGAAAATGTGGAAAAAGGTATACGAAAGTTTTTAAATCCTAAACCATATTTGGACTTCCAGTTTGAAAAAGAAGATAAATGAATTAGTTCAAAACAAACAGCTGCAGATGATGTCGCGATTTCCTGATCGTTTTGTATTGTATAACCAGTTAAAACAATGTTTGCCGGATAATATAAAACATTTAGAAAAAATATTATTAATTTCGGTCCAAAATGTACTAAAGCAACAAAAAGATAATGAAAAACTATCAAGTCTGCTACAGAATTTAAACATGCCCGAAAACATTATAGGTTTGATTGAACAGCAATACACCAACATAAAATTTGTTAAATGGGAAAATACTACTGACACAATTAAGTTTTCGTCCGAAGTGTGGCAATATCGGGACACGACTGGAGAAAACCCTTTTAAAGAAACATGTGAGTTTGCCTTGGGCGTCCTTATATTGCCTTTCCGGCCTTTCCCCAAATTATCAAGATGTTCGAGTGAGCTCTCTCAGATAATAACACCACAGGCCGTCCGAACCAGGAAGACTAGAGACGCTCTGCGAGCTCATCCTTACCAGGTCGAGGTCCTTACTCCCCGAACTAGTCTCCTCCAGCATTCCTTCTTTCGGGGAACTTCGACGCTGTGGAATCAGCTGGGGAACAAATTCCCCGACGGCTACAACCTGCAGCGTTTCAAATCTAACGTGAACCGATACTTATCCTCTCGCAGCGCCTCTACAGCGCCAGCCTTTGCGGGATGCCGACCATAAAAAAACAAAATTACTTTGATATATTAATTAAACAGAGACGGCTTAACTCTTCCATCAGAGTTTACAGTTCAAATAACAGTCCTTATGCACAATATAATTAAAATGTTGATTTTAGACCAATATGAAAGCAAGTTTTTAGGATGTAAATTCCACAAATCAGTTTTAATTAAAATTGCAAAGGAATACACCAATATGCATAGAGATGAGTTTAGTTTTAGAGACATTTGTGCATGTAATCAACCCCAAACTGAAATGCTGTTTGAATTAATGTTGCCTGTTTTTGCAAATATTTTTATTAATAATAACACAAAAACAGTTCAATATAAAATACAGACTGACAAAAATAAAAAGAGCAAGTCTAAGGGAAATGAGAAATGTCCAACAGAAAGGAAAATGTCTAAATTAAGCTCCTAGTCTCAATACATGTTACATTTTTGTACTGATACCACTGGCCTTTTTCACCATTCTTATTTTTTCAAAAAGTATTTTTCTTAAATTATCAACCGAAATGAACACATAATACATAAATAAAATGTAATAATTATTCTGAAACTATGAAACAATTTAAATTTTTCGCGGAATGCCCGCCGTTCGGCCCACGGTAACCGGCCCCCTATTTGACAGCTAAGAGACGTTGCCACATCGAAGGCTCCGGCCTAAGTGAGTAAAGTCGGCCATGGGTTTATACTTGGCCAAAAAATATCGAATTGGTACCGGTATCGATACTTTTTATTTTCGCATCTCTACCCAGATTTCACACCCATAATGGCGCCTTCAAGGTCAAATTCGGTAGGAACCTTTATTATATAGGAAATCCTTTGGTTGTTTAGTATGTTGTGGACTGTGGTACCTATTTAATTTTGTGTTTTGTGATTTTTGAGGTTGTGATGAGATGAAAACTATTAGGTTAGAATGTCATGATCGCTTTCGCTTTAAGCTTTTGCTTTTAATAATTTCTACTCCGTATGTGTTTCTAGTTTCTATTACTCATACTCAAAATTCGAAGCTGATCTCTGATAGTCTGATACGCCGATAGTATTTTTGTGTTTAGTTTATGCGAATGGCAAATGGAAACTTGTTATGATGTGGTTATAATTATGAATGTATGTACTTTGTATTTATAAACAAGCTAACAACAATTTAGTTTACAATTTGTTAACAATGTCACGGGATTCAAATGGCAAAAAGTAAGTATTGAACTAGAAAGGTAGAACCTGTAAACATTTGATATTTTTATTTAATAGGATATGGACTCCCAAAGAGTTATCAAAGGTCCCTATTGGCGAATTAAAAAGCATCCGTGTTTCTATCAAAAGGAGTAATATAGCTACGACTGGACCATCCACAGATCTCATTCGGGGCATAGATGACCCTAAAGTAATCAGTCAGTTGGTTCACTGCAAAAGAGGTAATTCATTTAAAACTTTAAATTCAACATTAAGCTTAAGTATATACAGGGTGTTAATTAAGTATGTTAACAAACTTTAACCACGAATAGTACTCCGAAAAATACAAAGAAAATGTCATATGAACATGGGTCCGGAAATGCTTCCTAAGGGAGCTACGCTCCTTTGCATGGCGCACCCTGAAGACGATTTTCCCGCGATATTCTCGAAACCATTCATAACAAAATTACAAAATTAGGTAGGATGGGCAAACTTTTGACGCTGAATCTGATTCAGAATTTCATAATTTTAATCAGAGGCATATCATACGGGAGGAGTTAAGGGTAAAAATAACCCCATTTTGTAAATGGTAATTTTTTTGACATTTTGATTTTAGAATATGGTATTTCAGAGATTTCTACGTAAAAATGGTCTCTTGGTACATCTCGATAAGGCTAACTGTTTTCGAGAAAAATGCAAATTATTGAATCAATGCAGGCTATAGTAAAAAAGTGTTCATCTATTTAGTAAGTGTGCTGTGAAAAACAATTGCAATAATTGATAAACAACTTGACAACTGTCAGTTTATTCATACACCCTGTATATCAGACCATATTTATGGTTTGTGGATTTCATTATGCAAAGGTTTAACTTATGGCTGGCATAAGGAACATTCCGCTGCATTGTAGCACCACCATTTTCTGAGCTGGAGCAGTTAATTGTGAAAATAGAAAAAAATGAGATAGTGATAATAGAATCAAACAAAACTGACTACTATCCTCCCTCTAAGATGGTAGCATGATCCTTGATCAACCCTCATTTCTAATAGGCATCAGGTGACTATTTTTTGTTATAAGGGTTGGAAAACTATTGTGTGCTAGTGCTAGTATAGCACTTTTGCAAGATATGCTAATATGATGATGCCATTCCATGAAAATTAAAAAACTGCCCTCCTCACCTACAAGATGCTTGTCTAGACCCTTTTTCTACTCAAAGCATGACATAATAAATTTTTGTGTATATCTTATTAAACTATGAACTGACAGTATTGAAAATTCTAACAGCAGATACAGTAAGGACCTGCTAGAAAGATTTTTGTTGCTGTACCTCATTGAAAACTAACTTAACCAATAAGCATATTTTTCAGTTGGTAGTTTGATTTTTGGTTGTAGTAGATTAGTACAGTAAGGGCCAGTTTCACTACCTCCCTATAAGTATACAGTTACCAAGTCCAAAAAGTTATTTTGGCAGACTGCCATATTGAAAAAGCGGCAATGTGTCAGGAAAAGCAGGAAGCTTAAACTAATCCCTATTTTTACTTATTAAAACATATATAGATATTATTGTAATTATGTATTTGAAATAAAATAAAACATGTAACACAAATGTACAGCTTATAGGGTTATGTAACTATCTTACATACACATATTACATATTACATAAGTACCATACCAATGAACAATCTTGTCGTAAACAGCAAAGCAACACAATAGTTTAACAAAATACATATTTATATGCCAAAAAACAAAAACTGATGTTTTAAAAAAAATTGTTTTTTGATAAATTGATATTTTTCTTGAGATTTTGCTGGAGGTAGAAGTCTTTTGTTTTTTAAAACCATGTAGTAGAATTGTGAACAAGTTTCAGAAAAATTTACTTTAATTTGAAGTTCAGATTTCAAGTTTTCAACAAAAAGACAGGTTCTATTGTCACTCCGTATATTTTCCACCAACGGAAATGATCGTTCTAAATGACATTTAGGGAGAGGAATTGAAAAACACTTACTTTGTTAAGGAAATTACGAACTTTCAAAAAGCAGGAAAACAGGCCTCCCGTTTTCTATAAGGTGGGAAGCGGGAAGAAATGCCCAAAAGCGGGAAATCCCGTAAAAAGCGGATACTTGGCACCCTAGAAAAGATCAGATAGCTTATCTATTACATACCCAGGATGAATCCCAAAAACTGTAAAAGATGATTTTTGACTGACTGACTTACAATATAATATGATTAAATTATATGTTTATACTAATAGCAAAACAATTTAAATTCCCTTAATTAGATCGCGAATTGGTTAATTTGCGGCCCTCTTTATCATCTTCGTACTGTACAAGCAATACATTTGGTTTTGCAAGGAATTCCCAAAAGTAAAAGTGGGTCACACACGTTTCAGTTATCTTTACAACCAAATTTCAAACGTTGATTTCTCTGAAACATATGCGAATTTCAGAATAATTCCTTTTGATATTGGCTTGACATTCAGAAACCTAAGTGCAATTTCTTTTTCTGGGGTTCGTCCTGGGACATGGTGTATATATTTTGTCTTTGTCACTTAACATAATTCAGAAAGTGACATAAACTTACTAAACTTATGGTTAGGCTATCTGCCTCCTATCAGGAGGTGGTAAAGCTGGTCTTTAAAGTTTTTAATGGAAGAAAGACAGAGTTAGATGCTTCAAATTTTTTCATCAGTTTTATACCAAGTGCCATACCCAAATTATTTGAGTATGAGCATAGGATGGATGTTGTTTACCATCAGTGGTGTGTCACCTCATTTTAAAATTGCAATAACAAAGCAGATTTCCCAAAAACTTAAAATTAACAAAGATAAACAGAAAGCGACTACTGCACTATGTGATAGGTGCAATGCATCTGTCATATCGATTACAAGACAGAAATCCGAGCAAAAAACAAAACATATATACAATCTAGGTACGTATGTCTTGATACACAAGCCTAGATTTACGTTTTTTATTTTGGACCTCGCTTATTTCTGAGTTTTTTGAAAAACTAGCTTATTTCAACGACTTTTATACACAGTTAACAAAAGTACCAACTTAGGACTCATCCTCTATATATTAAAGAGAAAGTCTTGGGGTTTGGCCAAAATTTTGAAAAGAAACACGGGTCATTGCATAAAGGAGACTACCAAGTTGCTGCCAAGCCTTCGGCAGTATTTATTGCCATCTTCAAGGCTTTATAACGTTGAGGCTTGCTCGCAAAAAACAGCAATGTACATTGAGTTACAGACTTTCAAATGCATTCTCAAACAAAAAACGTCAAACTGATTTAACTCTTCCATAACACAGGTCACACAAATAATCAACACATAGGTGTAAAATCCAAATTAAACAGCGACCTTTACATGTTTAAATCACCCGAAAAATTACAAAATTCGTGGTTTGAAAACACACATTTTTCGATTTAAATTTTTTTTAAGAAGGTCGTTGTTTAGTTTGTATTGTAGTGTGTTGGTTGTTTGTATGACCTGTGTTGTGGAGGACACCGAGTTAAATTAGCCAAAAATTTTTTGACGTATGCTGCCTTACCGAATTTTTCCATTTACTGCGGATACTGTGCCGATTTTCAGGGTTTGGTTTAAAATGCAATACTGTCCTACATTTTCAATGTTAGGTGTGTATCATGGAGTTCATAGGTATTATTTGTAAAAAATATTAACATACAAGGAAAGCAACCTTTTAATTTAGTACTTGTTGCACAAACGATGGCGCATGAGGGCCCTGGGCCTCCAAGTCTACGGGGCCCCCAAAACCGCGCCCCCCCCCGCAGCTGTGGGCCCTGCGGACCCTTAGTTACGCCACTGGTGTTGCATCCCTTATTTAGCTGAGCTTATTACAGCACTAACAAAACAATCAGTTTAGTTCTGAGTCAGAAGTGAAACAGGTGCAATAAATGGCACTGAGATATGAAGAGCCTAACAGCCAACATTTGCTGGAAACAGCAAATATAGAGGTGTGAAAAGGCTTATGTAGAAGTTTGCTGGATAGCTTCTTTATTTTATATTAATTCTTAAATGATTGATTGTTTATACTTCGTTAGGAATGATCAGTATGAAATTTATTTGAACATGAATAGAGCATAAGAAATATGCCTATCCAGAGGCATTTAACCAAATGCAGCACAGGAAAATATAAGTTAGGTCATAAAAGTAATATTGCTTTTAATATTTAATCTAAAGTAAAACTAAAAATTCAAATAATTTCCATTATTAGTAAACACATAATTTGTTTTTCCTGTATACACATATACAGGGTTGGGATAAAGTATGGAACCAAGCAAATATCTTTGAAACGGAAAGGGTGATATTGCGGAAAATTTGCAGGTAAATGTAGTGACGCATAATGCATCTGAAGACATTATGTTAGCTATTAATGTACTTCCGGTCTAACCGGAAGTACCGTCAACTTTTTTAATAATGGGACACCCTGTATATTTTTGCAGATTTTAATACATCTTTTTTTCCGAATACGTCCATAGTAGGTTTAGTATTTGTTTCTGTAAAAATGGAAAAGATAAAGCTTTTTTATTTACTGAAACTTTCATTTTATTTGATGTGTTACAATAAGAAAATTTAAAATGAATTATCAAGGAATTATCTCAGACGTTCAAAATGCCCGCCGTTTACTTCCTGACAATATGCAAGTCTGTTGACAAATTGCTGAGTTACCTTGTCGAATCAATTCACGTCAGGATCAGGATGTCAGGAGGTAAATGGCCGGATTTTAAACATATGAAGAAGCTTTATCTTTCCTGTTTTTACAGAAACTAATACCCAAACCACTATGGACGTATTCGGAAAAAAATGTATTAAAATCTGCAAAAATATACAGGGTGTCCCATTTAAATTAAAAAAGTTGACAGTACTTCCGGTTAAACCGGAAGTACATTAATAGCTAACATAATGTCTTCGGATGCGCTATACGTCGCTACACTTGCGTGCAAATTTTCAGCAATATCATTCTTTCCGTTCCAAAGTTATTTGCTTGGTTCCATACTTTATCCCAACACTGTATACAGTAGTATCCTTCTTAATATGTTTCCTTTCATGTATTTGTCTAAATAAAGTATCTCCCTCTATCTTGGGGGATACACCACAGTATTCTAAGCAGAGATACACGCGATTTAAGCAGTGTCTTTCATATTCCCGAAATCAGATGTCTAGGAGGTGCCAGTCAGCATTAAAACTCTTGAGTGCTTGTAGGCTCGCCCCGCAACATCAAAAGTCTTGGATGACATTTTGGCAAGACATCAGGTGTCACTTATGTGGGTGCCGAGTTATGCTGGAGTTTGCGGTAATGAAACGGCAGACGCGCTCGCAAGGCGAGGATCAGGAAATAATCTCCGAGGTCCTGAGCCGGATGGAGGGCTAGCAGCAGGTACCATTAGATGGAAAACAGAAGTGTGATTGCAAAATCAGCATCTTATGAGATGGGGAGGAATCTCTGAACATCTCCGTCAAGCTATCTATTATCTATGTCTTACTGGACAGAAGCTGGCTAAGGTTACTTGTTGGCCTGCTATCTGACCGTAACACCTTCTTATGTCACTTGTATGCGATAAGGGTGGCAAACGACCTGACGTGTACACGCTGTGACGAGGAGGAAGAGCCCTTGAGTATCACAGGTAGACCATAATAAGTTCAAGTGTTCTTGAAGCTGAGGATATAAGTTGGGCAGGACCCAAGGCCATCCTCACATTTATGATAACAGGAGGACTTGGGAACTACGGTAAGGAAAGGTGCATAAGGGCCCGCTTGTAGGCCTATGCACTGGTGATTCTGGTCACTAGAAAGCATCTTTCCTTCATTCGTTCATTCATGGTGCCATATCTGCTAGTTAGCATTTTCAAAGCAAGATAAATTCATACATATGACATGTGCGGTTCTAATGAAAATTCATCTGATTACTTTTCTCTATTCCTACATTCAGCATTATCAACTTTTAAGTTTTCGTTTTTTCATTCCCAGATCACCATCATGAAAGATGTACATATTTCACATACTACTTGAGAAGAGATTGATCACTATGTTATAGGAATCTGAACTTAATGATTCCATTTTTGTACTGGTTATCATGTGGAAATAACACCATAAGATGTCATCTTAATCATTGTTTTGAAATTTTTGTCAGAATTAAATTGACATAGGTTTGTTGACAAGTCTACATGACATTTCATAAAATCCAGCTTATGCTGGAAGAGTTTTGATAACTGTCAAACAAACTGTAGAGACTTTATTTTTCAAGGTATTATATTAAGTAAAATTTAAAATCTTCGGTTCATATTACTATCATTACAAATTACAACATATGGAGCTTAAGGAATGCTCATATTTTAAAAATTTAATAAGCAAACCAGTGGTTGTTCTATGATTTTGAAATCTTCTACTTCTATTTGTATATTTTCATTTAACTAGTGTAAATAGCAACCTTATATTCATAATTTTTGAACATTATGTCATTCATGTATGTGGCAAAGAAATAAGCCTGGCAAGAGAAGAATTGAAGACTGAAGAAGTGCAGCACAAGTATTGTGTAAATACGAATGAAATCCATAGTCTTCAATTTTGTTTCAGATATTTCCCTTTTATGTTTGTGCATTTTCTTACTTAAATATGGAGGCTGAAACGACTAGAACAAAGATTCAGCAAAAAATCAATGGAAATATATCTGTTACTTTTTAATTTTTGGATTTTTGGCCATCGCTACATTCCTCTGTCCTATAAACATTAAGTTTCACATTTATGTTGCATAAAGAAATGTGTTACTATTTTATAGGAATAGGGGTTTTTTTGCTTGCATTGTTGCACTGGTCTTCATGCTGAAACAATCTTTAATTCAAAAGCACCGTCAGGATTGAATCAACTTAGGTTAGTTGGCAAATCTACAGAATATTTCATAAAATTGGTAGCAGTGCAATGTCCGACCATATACCTGGAAGAGTATTTGTAACTGACATAAAATCTATAAGGCTTTATTTTTCAGGATATTATGATGCTACATTAATATTACAAGTTATGCAGGCTAAAGGAAGAATTTCTGAACTATGTAGATGATTCATATTATGTAAGTGTAGTAAGTAAACAAATCATTCCTTCTTTGAATGTATCGTAGCTTTTGGAATATTTTTACTTAACTAAGGTCATTTTAAGAATACATACATAGTTTTTGAATATTATGTATGTGACAAAGCAGTGAGCATGAAGAAAGAAGAATTGAAGACAGAAGAAGCCCACAGAAGGAATATTGTATTAAGATATGAATAAAGTTCCATTGTCTGTCAATTTTGATTCAGAGATTGACTTTCTAAGTTTGCCATCTTTTAATTTAAACAAGAAAGAATTATTTTTTTAGTTTGGTTCTAATAACTTCCTTTTTGAAATCCATAAATAATGGTCAATGCTAAACTACATGGATGAAGAAAGAAGAGAGAAGTGAAGAACAAAATCAATTGGATTAATATAAATGATTTCATCCCAATTAGTTTCTTTGTTGTTTCTTTCAATAATTGTAGTAGTTTGATACATGAGCATAACTTATTTCTATTTGTAGGTGATCTAAGACGTCCGATCTTTGATAGGGATGATGTGGTAGTTAATTCTGAAGAACAGATTGGTTCTGTAGATTCCAGGTAATTAGTAATGCTTCACTATCATAAATTTGTATGTGTTTACGATGACAAGAACTAGGATTTTCATTGTAAGTATACAACATATATTCAGGTTTAACTATTTAACTAATAAGAATTGAATTATTTTGAAAACATTTTTTATAACATTGTTCAGCAATAGAAATGTGATGATAAACAATACAACTGTTTAGAAAGATGTAAATAAGGCATACACTATATAGATCTGCCCACCTTTGGCAGGTTAGAGAGTCCCAGATCAAGAAATCAAAGTAGATCTGCATCAAGGAGTAGTAGAAGTCCAGAATGTAATAGAAGGGATGATAGAAGCAAAAAGAAAGGTATGTATATCATACAACCTTGCTGTTTAATTTGTTATGGTTTATAATTTTTGTGTATTGTACAGGGTGTCCCAAAATCGATAGTTTTCGATTTCACCCTGTATCTCAAAAACCAAGAGGGCCATGATAATTTTGTTAACGGCATCTTTAGTTTCACAAAAAAGGTAGCACACTGTCGCGAAAACCGCAACTCTCTATCTTCAAAAATAACCGAGATACCCCGTAAAAGCGCCCAAAATGGGACACCCTGTACTTTGAATTAAAAAATGTATATTGTCTTATATTCGATTTCGATATTTTGCACAGAATTACACTCGTCACTACCAACAGTACTATCTTTTCCGCATATCGTTCCCCCTAATTTTTAAATTACGGTTTGTGTCAAATTTGCTACAATAAAATTGGGATGCTTTTCAAAGAAGATTTTACATATTCTAAGATTCATGATATGTATGTACTAATATTTCTTACTGAAGTAATATTTTAGTAAATATGGTGGAAGGTTAGTTAGCCATTATCCTACCTCTTGTGTGTGTGAAATTTTGAGTTACATAAAAATTAATGGTGATTTTGAGTACCCAAAAACCTCTTCTTTAAATGTTTCTGCAATGTTTTTTTGTAACAATGTTTTACTCTTAATTTGATAGAATTTTTTTCACTTCTGAGAACTGCTACGCACTTGTTTCTCGCTTTTGTATATTCTGCCCAATGTTCTGGATTTTGGGTAATCATACATTTTTTATAGTTATTATCATGTATTAATTTGTCCTTGAATGCCTGTGAAAACCACATTGTTTATTTCTTTCTCTGATATACAGTTTTCCTTACTGTTAATTCTCCCATACAAAGTTCTATGTGATCCATAATTTGCGAAGAGTAGTTGTCTGCATCAAATCCAATTCCAGAAATATTGTTGTGTTGTAGAAGCGATTCTCGTAACTTCGCATAGTCAATAGTCATTAAATATACTTTCCACTTCAAAACATATCCAAGAATGATCACTTACTTTTGGAGTATGCATAACTTTAACAGGAAGATTTTGTTCATTGGTAATTATTAAACCTATTGTAGTTCTGGAACGGTTTGTTTGGCGCATTCTTCTATTTTCTGCCATAATCCTTGAAAGTTTATTACTTTTTTGAATTTTTTAACATAAAAGTTTTGAGAGTTGTAATTTATATTGAAGTCTCGTGTACTTGGAACAATTTTGGTAATATTGGTTTTCACAGATACTTTCAAAATTTTTTTGTTAATATTACCACTTGGAGACTGATAGTAAACGTGCAGATTATACATTTGACGTATTCTCATCTTACGCTCACTCATCACTCATACGCAGAAGTTAAAACACTTTCTACTTTAACTGGAATGCTATGCAGGATATATACTAATATACCCCCGTGTGCTGCTTTGCAACAACTGTGTCTGCCCTTATTACATGATACTCGGGGATATACATTTCTTCATCTTGTATGTCTATAGTAACATGTGTTTCAGTTACACAAGTACTAATGGTTTCTCTGACAACAAAAAATTGTGTACCTCATCTTTATGTAATAAGAATCAAGGGCGTACCCAGGTAGGGGCAGGGGGGGGCAGCTGCCCCCCCCTAGAAGATTAAATAAATGTAATTTTTTTTGGCAAATAAAAATTAAAAACGTGTTACCTACTCTGCGCAAAATGAAGTGTTGGAAACAAAATATCTTTTCAGCCAGATTTGTTCTTTATTTTCTATAGTTAAATATTCTACAACATTCGATATAGAGTCTGTATAGTGAGTCGTGTCGGTCGTGTCACAACGTATTTATTAGAATATTTTATATGGCGACCTTCAGCCGCCGTCAAACGAAACGCAAAATGTTTTGATCAAGTTTTGATACACTTTATTTATTTCTTTATTTCGTTTTTATTATTTGTTAGTTATCACTAACAAATGAAAGTGTCAGTAATGATTTATAGTCGATAATTTAATTTCTAGAATCTGATTTTGATTACGAGACAGAATAAATAAAAATTAAGTACGGTTTTGATGCAAGTTTGGTTTTATTATATAATTTTTGTTTTCAATGCTATGCTAAAATAAAATAATATTCAATATGTTGCATATTATTTTAAGTAGTATATATCTGTACAGATTTAGTTTAAGATTCTTAGTGTTCATAAAATAAAATAGTGAAAGTATCAAACTCAAATTTCATAGCATATTCTATTCAGTGCTTACAACTAAATTATTTTTAAATTTGCCGCGGTTATTTCTGTGCCGCGACTCACTAGACAGACTCTAGTATACTGTTAGCGATGCAATATAATTTAAATCTCCCACAAAACCGTGGTATCTCGTAGTTTCCGCTTCCGACGAGACAATCAGAGCCATATAGGATTAAAGCTGAATATAATTGGAAGAAAATAACATCTAACGCCATCTAGTTTCGGACGGCAGTACTTTTTCCAGTAAAAAGAAATAGGCTCAATGTATACTGTATACGGTCAATAGAGACATCTAGTATTGAATAGCAATACCACGAAGAATATTCTAGCATGGACTATTCCGGAAAGAAAAGACAGTGATAGCATGTATTATAAGACAAGGATGGAAATAGAGTCGAGCTCGAGTATTTTCTACATATTTCGGGAGCGAGAATATTTTCAATATATAAGCGGAACGTAAGGCAGAGCACGTGAATTTAGTTCGAATACAATTCAGTTCGGAGTGGAATACGAGCGAATATTTCATACGCCATAGATAGTGTCTTATAGTTTCGTTGCGGAGACACGAGATTTACGTTTACTGCGCAACAACTGGAAATATTACTCCGTCAAATGGATATCAGGAAATTCTTTGAAAGAGGTGAGTCAAAACAAAACACTTAAGTACATACTTAATATGATTATTTGATTTGTTTAAGGGGGGCTATGACTCTCTTGTAAGTGTATATCTTAGGCATTACTTACAATATTTAAATTTATTAATTACAACACGTGGTTTTGTTATAATAGCTAAAATAACATTTGTGAATATTTTGTGATAAAAAAGTTAAAAAAAAAACATAAAAGAAAGATCCTTGCAATATTTTGGATTTATTAATAAGATCATACCGACAACAAAATCCCTTTTCTCTAACGTCACAACAAGTGTATTATTTCAAATTACTTACCTAGTTTTGATTATTTGGCGTTCAAACCATATGCAAGAGAATGTGAAACTTGATCTTTGATTTTCGTCCTATGCAACCCGCCTAAACACTGTAAGGGTAATTCTGTGTATCCATTTTTTAGGGAGGCCACGCGAAAAAAGAAAAAAAGGTCGGGAAAGTAGCAGTGGAAGCGATGAAAATGACAACCATGATAAAACCACTCATGTAATGCCAATATCATTGCATGCTAACATTGGACAAGCGTCAAATTCTTCAGTAGAACCTCTTAATATATCTGTTGCCGACTATTCTTCTCCATCGACATCCCAACAAACTTATGACGTCAACGTCGATCCTGAAATTATAGTGGACGATGGCTGTCATGAAAATGATCTGGGTCGTTATGTTGGATTGGCTACCCAGCTATCGACGGAAAAGAAGAGGGAGTTGTTACAAAATCCTTGGATCCCGCCCAGAAATTACGATTTTGAAAGTGATGCAAGCCATTTAAAAAGAAAATTTAATCATGCTTGGTTGGATCAATATTCACCATGGCTAGTATATTCCAAGCGACTAAAAGGTGCTCTTTGTAAGTATTGTGTTTTGTTTCCTCCGCCCATTAGCACTGTGAGAGGAATTTTGGGATCGTTTATGGTCAGGCCATATTTAAAGTTCAAAAATATGCATGAAGACTGCCGAAAGCATGCAACGACCAACCTTCACCAAACGGCGACAAATGCTGCAAAAAATTTTCTTGAAAATGTTCCTGTAGACATCCAACTGCAAAGTGGACACCAAAAAGCAATCGATGAAAACAGACAAATATTGTCATCAATTATTTCTTGTATAGTATTTTGCGGTACACATGATATGCCTCTTAGGGGCAAACAAGCAGATGAGGGTGTTTTATTAGATTTATTGAAGTTGAGAATCGATTCAGGGGACAACAAATTAAAGAGTCACTTTGAAAAGTGCCGTCGAAATGCAATTTATACTTCGCCAAGAATACAAAACGAACTAATAAATTTATGTGGCGAAGTTATTCAGGAGAATGTAATTAGTGAGGTTCGGAAGACCATGGCTTACTCAATCTTAGCTGATGAAACAGCAGACGTATCTGGGAAAGAACAGCTGTCAATAGGCGTGCGGTTCTACGACGAAAGCAAAAGTAAAATCAGAGAAGAATTTGTAGGGTTCGTTGAACTAAAAGCACAAAATGCTTCCGCAATCGCCGAAGCAATTGACAATTTCTTAATTAGTTCTAACCTCTCCAAAGAAGATTGCGTAGGGTTTGGATTCGATGGCTGTTCTACAATGGCAGGAAAAGAGGGTGGCGTACAAGCCATTTTGAGAAAAAAATATCCTCGTGCTTTATATTTTCATTGCTCAAGTCACAAACTCAACCTTGTTGTGAATGATGCGAACGCAGTGCCAGAAATTAGAAATACTGTCGCCACTGTAAAGGATGTTATAACGTTTTTCAGAGAATCGACTACACGTCGAAACTACGCTCCAAACCTATCACGATTATGTGAGACGAGATGGTCCGAAAAATATAAATCAATCAGAAAGTTTTCTCAACATTTTTCAGAGCTCGTGAAATCTCTAGAAACGTTATCTGTAGAGGGAAATTATGCCACCAGAAAATCTGCATATCAGTTGCATTCAGCCGTTACAAAACCAGTGTTTATTGTTTCTCTACAAACAATAGCCAAATATTCAGCAGTTATAGAACCAGTAGTTAACGCACTGCAAGCTAAATCGATCGACATGATCTCGGTAGGAAAACACATTAAAAATATCAAGGACATTCTCAGAAATGACCGCGAGTTTCCTGATAGAATAAGTAATGAAATACTTCAAAAAGCACGAGCTGTTGCAATGGATTTGAACATAGAAATTTCGGTTCCACGTCTTGCTCATAAGCAAACACATAGAAGTAATCCGCCATCAGACAATGATAACGAATATTGGCGGCGTTCCCTGATAATACCATACATTGATTCACTCATTTCATCATTGAATATTCGATTCTCCCAAGAAAATACTCCGGCGTTTGCTTTAAGCAGGCTACATCCCTTGTATATGACAAAAACCAGCATTGCAGACCTACACAAAAACGCAGAATCATTCCAAGAATTTTATAACCTGGATATCACCGGGGAACTGAACCTTTGGCATAATTTATGGGTGACGAAGGCTTTATCAGATGATCAATTAAAGGACATAGAAGTAGTTGATCTGTTCAAAGAAGCGAACATTTTTTACCCTGCTGTCAGAAAGGCATTAATTATTTTAAGCACTATCCCATGCACCACGGCGACCGTAGAACGGTCCTTCAGTACGCTGCGAAGAGTTAAAACGTGGCTAAGAAGCACCATGGGTGAAGAAAGGCTTACGGGTTTATGTCTGATGAGCGTACATCGCAATTATTTAAAAGACAACAGTGAGTTTATTGAAAAGATTGTCATAGACAAATTTTCGGCAAATCCGAGAAGATTACTGTTAAATTAAAATAAACATATATAATATTATATATTATACATAATGTATAGTATAATTATTATGTACTTATAATATTTGTTTTGTGTCATCATAAAAGTTAATGAATAAAAGTCAATTTTCGAAACAGGTATAAGCACTAAGCAGCCCCCTGCCCCCCCCTAACTGAAATCCTGGGTACGCCCTTGATAAGAATCCTTGTATGTTTATATGGTATATTAGTATATGGTATGCTTCTGAATTAACAGCGAAGGAGAAGAGAAGCGAACGCACCCCTTTGCAGGATAGTCTACGCCATAGGTCAAGATCTCCGTCAGCAGATGAACGTTGGAAGCGAAGGTCGTCTTCAAGGGACTACCGACGGAGGAGTAGAAGCAAATCAGATTCGCGGGAACGGTTTGACAGGCCGTCTTGTTCGACGCGGCGGTCCCAGTCACCCAGGTAAGCACTTTTAGAAGATTTAAGGTCGATTTTATCAACACCCGCATTTTAACAAAGGTTTTGACCAATCAGAGCAGTCCATTCAAGAACATGCATCTGTCAAAGTGCTCTGAAAATTATCGATTTTTCTTGAAATTTACCTCGAAAAGGGCAAAAATTGCTAATTTCAACCAATCAGATTCCACAGAATCTGTACATTTGATCACTGGTTTCTCGGTGTATCAAATGATAGAATGATGACAAGAAATTCATATTATTGCATTGTTTTGATAAAACAATAATTTACTATCGATAATAATTATGAATACCTGCAATGTACTTTTGTATTATAGTAAATAGGGGGAAAATAACATTTTATTGCATTTCACAAGTTAGGCACACACGATTTAGCATGTGTGCATTAATGGTTGCCTGTCCTTCTTAACAGCAAAGCTTACGAGCTCGCAAAAGTATAACGTATAACCTTATTTTTCCTAAACCTTTCGTAGAGTCAGAAAGTGAATCAGGTGTATAATTTTCAGACAAAGGGGGAACTAGCAGGGAAGATTTTTTTCATATGCATGCCTTACAATGTGTTTTTGTGCTACGGTGCCTTTTACGCAGCGCCTTTACAATCTTTACATCCTATGTGACTGTGAATATTTCTATAAGCAGGTCTATAACAAACTTGCATCCAGTAGTTTCAATTGGTAATTATAAAATAATTATAATTTGCAAATCAATCGCTTTCTTCTGATTTTCTGCCATGACTTTGATCCATGAATTCTACATTTTTGATAAAAGTGTCATCCAGCTTTGACGTTTCGTTTCCAATATTGATAAAATACTATTGGATGATACTTATTAACATAGCCCTCAATACCCAATAGAAAACTTTTGCTAAACAACATCCAATAGAAAATCTTTGTCAACGTCTTTGTTAAATATGCATGTTGATAAAATCGGGCCTTAGGGCCGTATTCGTAGTCGATACTTAAGGGTCCTTGATACTTGAGGGTCCATTACGTTTGGCTCCCTTTTTTAACCCCCGAGAGCTGTCAGCACTGCAGCCTTTGTGGCTTATTGTCCTATAACTCGAGGGAGGGGGGCTACTCCTCACACCGTAAGGTGACGGTGAGTAATCACTGGGTCTGGGAATCGTGCGTACTAAGTAGACGAAAGGACCCTTGGATGACTGCCTTTTGCATTCAGGCGGCTAAGATATGTATTGTCGCACGGGTCACTGGCATTTTGCGCAGAGGAGAGAACAGCGTATCCTTATACCACGTACCAATGACCATTATTAGCAGACTCACAGTGTAGTCCTGCCAGACCCCGCGAAGTTGTCCCAGGAGCTCCTGATGTTTGGTCCGCTTTCCTCCTCCTTAGAGACGATGCATCCCTCGGCACGTGCCGAGACATCGATAACGAACATCGCCATCAATGGGTGGTTTAGGAGGACTACCTATGTCGAGCTTGTTTGAGAAATAGTAGTCCCATTAAATTCGGCACCTCTAGTTCTCCACCACGGACTCTATGGCCCCTGGATTTGTCTCTAGGACTGATAGTCAAAATGCAGCCTTTAGGTGACTCTTTTATTTTACAGATATTCTAAGGGAATCTGAACTACCTCAACTCTGAAATAGTCTACTTGGTGATACCTGTTCTTTAGTTTGTGCGATTTAATCTGTTCAAAGCTTGCGTTAATAAAATCTCTTACACCTAAGATTGGTGTTCGAGCTTTGCCTTTGCGGATGCTCAGTTATAAAAAATGTCATTCTAAGGTTAAAATAGGTACTTCTACGGTTGATTCCAGACTGAGTAGGAAGATCGGTCTTCCGGATAGGAGCAGGTCCCCAGTGATAAGGAAACGGTCCACGTCTCCCCAGAGGCGTAGTTCCCGAGATAGGTCAGAAAGAAGGCGGTCCAGAAGCAGAACACCCAGACGATCAGACCCGAAGTATAGAGACAGGCGAGAAGAACGCAGATCCCGGTCTCCATTGTACCATAGGTAAATTTGTATTCAAATAAATCAGATGACTTTTGAGCTGGCAGGGCAAACTGAAGAGACTTAGGGCCGGTTTCTCAATGTCCAGTTAAAAGTGTCAGATAGGTAGCTGCCAGTTACCGTTTCTATGGATACAACTGTCAGATAAGATTAACGTGAATTCTTAAGTTGAAGCTTCAATTGTTTAAACAATTTATCTAACAGTTGCCCGTTAACTTCCAGATAAATATTTAACTGGACATTGAAAAACCGTCCCTAAGGGCCGTAATCATAGTTGCCATTTGAGGGTTTCTTTATACTTGAGAGTCCCTCAAGTGTAAGAGATCTCAGTTGAGGGACACTCAATGTCAACATGACATTTTGTTGCACTTAACGCGATTTTGTAGGTTAGTTTTGGAGTAAGGTGTTGTCAGATCTGACTACTGTCAAATCTAGATAAATGTCTCGGCAGAAAACTCAAAACACTGACACAAAACAAAGACAGATATAAAACATCAAAATGCACAGGCATAAGCATAACAAAAGGCCATACGGATAGGGTGATCTCAATCCAGTTCGATCAGTATCAGTTATTTAATTTATTTTGTTTCCCAACGGATGAATCAGTTGGTCACTGACAAGTGACAGCACACCCAACATATATAACTCATAAAACTCATTTTTTAGTATACGAATGTGTAACTAACGGAAAATCAGTTTCAAAAAAAAAAAATAGTGAGGCTACTGATGCCTTGTTGGTTCAAGAATACAAAACAGATGGATAATCCTATCTCGTTCACTTTCAGTAGCCAAAAGTTTTTCGTTCCTCGCGTAAGTGTTGTCTATGAAATAGATGCACAAGGACTAGGGACATTTTTAGCTGCATTACATGAACACCAAAGGAAATTGTGTGGGGGGGGGGCTTGCATTTTTTAGGGTTATATTTACGGGATTATATAACGAAATAACAGATGTTCTGTTAGTTTGCCGAGTAAAGAAGCTCCAGCAAGTGGCTTATTCAATTTAGATATATTACATTTGTTTATTACACACTATACACAGTTTTACATCGAATTCAGACTCGGCAGACAAAAGAGAGACTTTCATGTCTAGCAATAAATTCAGTACATTTTTGTCTCATTTTTGTTTTTTTCCAAATTCGGCAACTTTTCCAAGTTCCGTCTTGAGCCGGTAAAAATTAAAAATCAGAGCTCTGTTTCGTGAGACATTCAAAATATATGTAAATTAATCGAAATATATACGGAGCAAACATTATTTTGGAAACCTAAAAACAAGGAGTATAAATATCGGTACAAGAAATTTGATACGTTAAAGGAGAAATGAAAACTGAGTGGATAACGCTGGAAAGAAACTAAGAAATATTAACAGCCGGAATTATAGATAAAAAGGAAACTATAAAAAATGAAGAAAAAATTGGGGGCAAATATTTAACTTCCAAATGGTTTGGCTATGAATTGCGAGTTTTTTTGCAAGATAAAGTAAGCTCAGGCTGCTACCAATAAATCTTCGTTGTCTCTCTAAAAACGCGGCATGATTAAACAAGTGATTCGCAACAACCAGATGCCATGAGCAAAGAGGTGGTCTTCCACAGAACATTTTCTTGCTCGCCTCCACTCCACTCCAAGGAAGAGTGGGTAAAACCCTTCTCAGGCAAAGGACGCCTCGCCTGGTATACAGATGACTCTGAGCAGAAAGTTTATTCGCCTATGGTGTATACAACAAATCTCCCAGGACGGCGCTCTGGGACCCTATTCGCCAACTCTGTCGATTTCGCTTCTCGCGCCCCTGTTCCGCCATTTGCCGTCGATCCGCACGGATCGACTCGGCTGAGTGCATTCGCTAAGCGCCTCGAAAGGCTATCCGTTTTCGTTTCCGTGATTACTACCATAATAATTGGCCATCTTGTAGTGAGTATGCTTGTAGTGTTCGAAAGAAGTGAAGGCGCGAAGCGAAATTGTTACGTTGCGAATTTATTGTGATTGCACATTTTATTTGTGAGAAGATGGATTCAAACGATGTATGTATTCAAAAAGAATGGATAAGGGCTTAGTATTGGTTAGGTTATGTGTAAGGCTATATCATTTACAGCTATTTGCACTGGTATAAGGTACACTAGTATCACTTTTTTACTTTCGTGTCATTTAGTTCTGTAGTTTGTTGTCAATCATAACAAGTATTCAAGTTAGGTGCGAAAAAATTTCAATAAAGCTAGTAAAATGGACTATATAATTGAAAATCACTTGCTTAACGATGATAATGAAGTGGACAAATTAAATTTAATGTTGTTTGTTGTACCTAGACAAGTGTTTGATAGGGTGGATTATTTTGATAAATTTGATGAATTCACTCTTTCACTCTATTTAACCTAATTTAACAATAACAGAATAAAAATTCATTCATTCTTTATTTTTATTTTGCCATAATTTAGTTTTGTATACACTATTTGGCGCCCGTGTGGGGGCGGGTTAGAATATCTCCCATCGTATATCCTGCGTGTCGTAAAAGACGGCTAAAAGGTACCGAACTACTGTCGGTATAAGCAGTAACCTCTTCTCAACCAACAGCTTTGGGTGGACGAGTTGAGAAGAGTCAGGACACTCTCTTGTCCTTGGGGTGAGAAATTGTCAACGGCATCAGGATGCAGAAAGCAAATTGGAAACTACTGCATTAAAGATCTTAAAGATATCCCAAGAGAAACTCCTTAAATGAGTAAATACATTTTACGAGTTCACAACATGTCTGTTAAGACATTGTGACTATGATGATGGCACTATTTGGATCCTCAATCTTATGCGATTTGCCCTGTGATGCTCAAATTCTTCCTTCTCCTCTATCAGCTCCAAGGCTTCAGCATCAGCAAGTACAAATTCCATTTAAAACAAGAAGCACATGTTAAAATACAACACAATACGAATTTTTCTTCCATTGCTATTCAAACAATAATTTATCCAAACATAGCGTACATGTACCGTGTGTTTCCTCATCATTGGCCACCACTCTTATCTTTTTTATTTGTAGAGATAGAAAAACAGTTTTTATATTATTACGAAAGTTTTATAGTTTTCTCTCTGAATTAGATACGAACAAAAAGAAAAAATAATAAATCCTATTGCTCGTATAAAGTTATATTCTTTAAATTGGACGGAAAGAAATATATGTCTATCTTGTTGTCAAAAATATAGTGTTCGTTCACCTTATTTTGAAAGGTTCTGAAAATATTTAGCTTCAAAATTTCTAAAATGTGGGAGTTAACCTCAATCCACTATAGACATGGTGGCTGAAAAACAATTAAATACGGTAATGTTTTGTGTCATTCTTACATTTTGCTAAGAAAAGGCTATAAAACCTTCACATAAGAACTTTTTTTCTATCTCTTCAAATAAAAAAAATAGAGGGGTGGCGAATTATAAGGAACACGAGTTGTGTGAATCTCACACGCACATGTGTACGGCTCGGATTGTAAAAATACGAATACCTGAGGAATAGAGAGGCCAAAATACAGCAAAATAGACTTACCTTGCTTTCAAAAACTTGCTTGAAGGTGAAAACGATACAAATATGACACGTTGTCAACAATAACACTACGTCTATCCACACTCGGCGAGGGTTTCCGGCGGCTATGAGAGCAACGGAACGCGGAAAGCGGCGGATGGACAGCGGAAAGTCCACGGAAGCCTAGCGAATGCACTCGGTGGTAGCCCGTCTGGAAAGTGACGTCACTGCCGGGCAGTAGGCGACTTTTCGTGTCGATCCGCGCGGGACGAGAGATAGCAAATAGGCTCCCTGGGCTAATCTCGGACAATAGTGCCTTTCACTCTAAAATATGTGGCATCTCAATACTGTAACAAGACTCTTGTAATCCTATCAGACTCCCACACTGATTTAAAGTCCGCCTGGACTCCGGAACAATTACAAAAATTGTATTGAACTGTTTCAACACTCTCAGCTTATTAACTTCATGTAACTCTGTACTTGGTTGAGTACTAGGCCACGCAGGTGTTGGTGGCAGTAAATTTGCAGTTCTGGTATAACCTAGGCTATCGCCCACAAGGTTATCAACCAATGGCCTAACGAGGAACATCGCTAGCGATAGCGAGTCTACTCAGGATAAGCATTAGGCAAAAAGCTGCTTACAGGCCCAAATGAAAGCTTCCCTAGTTGAGTAGTGACGCTCCAGAGGAATGATGTTAGGCAGGTTATTGCTCTTATTACTAGACATTGCTACTTCAGACAATATCTATGCACTCTTGGAATCATCAACACAGAACAGGAATGTACACTTTGCCATCAGTCTCAAGAGACTGCTCGACATATCGGTTTGGACTGCGAGACATTCGAAGCGAGGAGAAGGGCTCTGTTTGGTATGATGCAGCCAGAAGACAAACCTCACTATAGTATTGGGAAAAAGCTCCTGGCTCAGAGTAACAACTTAACACAGAGGTAGTAAACAAACCACTTCAGCATGGCGTGCTCAAAGCCATCATCTTTGACACTTCAGCCTCCAAACATTGATCAGCTGTGACCTCGCAGTGGCAGCTCAAATTGTAAACAATGCTGTGTAACGTCAACTAACCTGAAAATTCTTCCAATGACACCCATGTTACAAACACTGCACTTTTTAATTTCCATCTCGAAAAACTGTCAAACTACACTCGAATATTGCACAGCAAGTCCGTAAAGCTTCACTACAGTTACCAACAAATAGCAAATTCGATTTTGCTGACCAAGCATAAAAGACGCACAAACAAAACAAACGTTTGACAGTCGAGCTTCTACC
Organism: Callosobruchus maculatus; assembly: GCA_951848785.1. Classification (NCBI taxonomy): domain Eukaryota; kingdom Metazoa; phylum Arthropoda; class Insecta; order Coleoptera; family Chrysomelidae; genus Callosobruchus; species Callosobruchus maculatus. Next base: position 5,747,931 of record CATOUR010000026.1, on the reverse strand, counting down.
GTAAATAAGTCGCAAGAAAATTATGTCGGCGTTGCCAGCTCCTCAAAATTTATGCAAGACTTCAGAATTTGCGTTTATGATGAAGAAATAGGCAGTAACGCAGTAGAGGTCAACATATGTATTGATTTTGCTGTAATCATCCCTGAACTATCAAAATACCGCCTTTTTTAACGTAGAATGGAATATTTCTGAATACTATACAACTAAGACGATAGTAACAATTATGATTGCCGTATCTGGTGGTCAATATGACAACGTAAGAAAAGATGTCGGCCTATTAGAATTAGTTGTTTACTACCTCTATGTTCAGTTGTTACTCTGAGGCTCCTGGACTTAGTGAAGGGCACAGAAATTGACTTACCCGCCTAATAGGTGTTACGACGCGCATGATAAGCTTCGGTTGGCGTGTGAGGACTATAGTCCAGCCCAAACATCTGAATTTCATCTAATCGTAACACAATTCTTAGCTCATTTTGTCCTTTCTGCAGCTCTCGTCGACGAGGCAGTCGCTCTAGGTCTCCGCCATCGGGAGGGGGTGGCGGCCGAAGGTCGGCGAGCCGAGACCGGAGACGCATGAGGAGCAGAAGTCCCAGGGACCGCAGACGCCCTAGGAGCAGGTCTCGATCGCCGCGTAGAAACGGCCCGAGAGGGTCACAACACCTCCACGACCCGACGGCGGCAATGGCTTCGGTTATGGCTAGCTATTACGAAGTAGGTCCTAGACATTGACTACAACTTCAGTCACTGTATACGGGACGCATTTATACATTCCGTACATGTATACGGCACCTAGCACAATCCCATTGGTCAGATTTGAATTTTGAACCAATCAAACTTCGAGTGCCGTACGTGTGTATGGAATGTAAATCAGTGCCAGATGCATTTACGGAATGTAGCACTTAATGCAGCTGAAAATTTACAAAGAGGAAAGCGATTCAAGCGAAAATAATTTTTTAACTATATATTAAACTGCAGTAAACTTTATTACAAATTAAGTTAGAGTATTTTTAAGAAATGTTAAATGTAATATTTGTTCGTCACACCCCGCCCGCGTAATCACCACGTGCTTTGTGCATTTGTTCATATTATCTATATGCTCCGACTCTATAAGTTGCGTCTACTAGTACCTATGTCTAAAATACCTACCTACATATGAGCCTTGGCGTGTTCGGTTTGACACCCGACACTCTCCAATTAGAATTTGTCAAAGACTCAAATTCTTCCACCCATCGTCTAGCATCTTTCTCAGTCAATAGGTTTGATCTATATTTTCCAGGACTCAGTTCAAAATATTAATAATTAGGAGGTAACTTTGCCTCAGCATGCATGGCGAGTTCAAACATATTATAACTACCCTGTCGCTTGGCAATCACAAAAATTAAAACAAGAGCCTAGCGTCTAGCCAAAGCCATACATTTGGCATGCGCATAACTATATTACATTCCGTAAGTGCGTATGGCACTGATTTACATTTCATACGCGCGTATGGCACTCGAAGCTTAGCGCATAACAATATTCAATTCCGTAAGTGCATATGGCACTGATTTACATTCCGTATACACGTACGGCACTCGAAGTTTGATTGGTTCAAAATTCAAATCTGACCAATGGGATTGTGCTAGGTGCCGTATACATGTACGGAATGTATAAATGCATACGGGACAGTGGCAAAGTTTACGGAATACATATAAGTTGGATCACTCTCCGTCGGCACCTTGAAGATCGCACATCAAAGCGATGCCGTGGCCGCACGCGCCAGTTAGTTTTTGTGTTGGTTTTTGCCCAAGTACGAGGGTCTTTTAGCGGGGACTTGCTAGCGCCTGGGTTTTACGTATATACGAGGGTCATTCAAAGACTATGTATTGACAGCCGATATAGACATACAAATGCAAATATAACGTTTATTTTGCTAATACACTAAGTTACATAAATGGATATCAAAAGTAAAACCTAGTAAAACTATTACTAATGTATCCCAAATTATTTCACATATTGTATATTTCGTAGGTAAGTAAAAATTGGTTCAAAGGTGCTGTAGTATTTTTACCTTAATGTTTTGTTTATTTGGCTTATTTTTGTGATCACAGCTTATAAAATTTATGGTATAGTATATACGAACTCGTATGTACAATTTTAAAAGATAATCATGTGGAAATGCTTTACATGGATGTGAATAAATTATTTTTGACATTTTGCTTTTCAGTGTCATTCTAATTGCTACTGTAGAAACTAAATTGTTAAAGTTATCAATAAAAATATTTCCGAGCAGTAAAATATAATTTAGAATGCCCCTGGGTGGTATGGTAAGACCACCGGAATGAATATTTTGTCTCACTATACGCTTTTAGCGTGATACAATCCTTTAAGTACCTGTAGGTCTTGAATTAATCACTTTAGACCCCCAGTGTGCTAGTTTGTTGGAATTGTTTTATCTGGAGGAACACAGAAAGTCACAAATATACAGGGTGTCTCATTAATAATTCAGAATCGAATGTCATGTGACCAAAAACAAATATCTCATTGGGTAGTACAATGACGAAAAAAGACAACATCTGTTCTAATTTACACCCCCAAAAATTATAATTCTCTATTACTGCCCAGTACCGACATATTGCTTGTCTTATTCGTCGTGAAACACCCTGTATTTATATGCTTTACATTTCAAGGTTTACCACAAAATAAGGATGGATCTGATTGTCATTTTTCATCCGTTAATAAATTTAATTGATAAAATCAAAGTTCTAAAAATATTATCCATTTCCTGCAAACAACTCCGAGATAACAAAATCCGATATTTTTGAGACACTGTATACACTTCGCGTTAAACACGTTCAACCTCTACTTTGCGCCACTCTGCATCTCTCTGCTGACGTCGGTACACTGCTACCGGGGTGACGGAGTGAGGGGCAGACCGTTTTGATGTTTTCGCGGAGTGGTCCAACTTATATGTATTCCGTAAACTTTGACAGTGGTGACAATGGATGTATCATTTTTCATTGGCCACGCCATGTTGATGCAAATCGTTTTGTTGCTTGCATTTGAATTATATGGCGTGTCTGGATTTTATATTATTTTAAGGAATGTTCAGTGGACTTTTGAAACTGCTCTTAAATAATAGCTTTTGTGGTCCTCTCAAAAAGCGGAAAATTCTGCATTAGTCCTCTTTTGAGAATGAATGGGTTATGTACGTACACTCTTTACCTTTTTAAGTACTGCGGGAATATTCGAAGTTCCATTTAAATTCTAGAAAGTTAATTTTTGAAGAAGTTATCCCTAAAAGTATATTTAATGCCATTATATATCTATAGGATTGTAATAAGATTTTGTAACAACATGGCGGGTTGGCGGAGTTAACTCTGTATTGTCACCACTATCTTGTATGCAGCCACGGTAGCTACAACTAGGCAGAGCTGAAACTTTAACGATGATTTCAATATTTTTTTGTTTTAAATCTTTTTATTTAAATCGTTCGATGCAAACCTTTTTCAAGCTTAGTGATTCATGGTTTGTGTGCCAGAATAAATCTGAACATTCTAATTGAGGTACTGGTTCAATGATAATAAATTATGAGAACAAAAAAGGGCTTGCTCGTAGAACTCGTGAATTAAAACAAAGTAGAGATCCTACCTGCTGAACAGAAATCCAGCTTCTTGGAGGATCCTCCTGGTTATTTTATGGCTTCTCGTAAGTTGTCGTAACACAGAAAAAAGAACGTAAGGATAAAAAATGTCAAAAACAGGAGCACAACCGTTCTCGGATGCCGTCGCGTCGTTTCTCCTCGGATCTCTCTCGAGTCCTCACGAAATTCATACGAGCAATGCTATTGGTTGAGCCTGTTTGGATATTTTCTATGGGGTTGAACCTAAGGTAGACAACCAGGTATACTTTGAAGGTACAGTATGAGGCATTGTTATGACTAAGAAAATCATAGTAAAAAATAAGAATGCGTTTACTTAACAATTTGTGATTTAAATATTTTTCGACAAAGAGATTTGACAAAAAGATCTGAAATAATGTGCTATTCAGCATGAATAATTTTAAATCGTTTTTTGGTTTAAAATAATTTTCAAATAATTTTAAATTGTTTTTTGATTGTCTCTGGGGTAGACGGTGTAAACACGCCACTGTTATCATCAAAATGATTTACAATCCCAAAATGATTTAAATCATACAAAAATGTTTTAGATCCCAAAAAACGATTTAAATCAAGCCGAAAATGAATCCCGTCTTATGGTAGATGTTGTCTAGGAAACAGATACACAAGGAAAGCCACACTTGAGGATCCCTTAAGTATCCCTTGAGTGTTACTCAAGGGAACCTTAAGTATTGCTCAATAGTCTAAGATCCGAATATAAGACGATCTTCACCGAACTGGTTAATGGATGAACAGCACTTTATATTAAATTTAATATGTTGAAAAACATATCGCGAGTGGGTTGGCTGAAAAATTTCAGTCCAGGATATGATTAATTAAATATTGAAAAATTATTTTTTTTAAACATTTCACTGGTTTGGTTAATAGACATATCACATACCAATCGAAAGTATGAAGCCCATAGAGTATGCAAACGTTAGGTTGGCTACGTTTTTCCCGTCCCAACGATAGGGTAGGCAGGTATAAACAGGTACATCAATAATATTAATTTGCATCGGTGTGGTTAATGCATGAAACTTATATCAAAATAAAGATAATTTCATTGCAAACACGTTGATATAAGGTTGTCTGCAAAAAAACAGTCTGGAATTCCGGTTGTCGAATTTTAAAGATCAAAATATTGCTGCCAGTGAATACGTGCGCCAGAGAGGTCCGAGCGAACTATCCCGTGTATTAACAAAGGACGCAGCATAGCAGCTGCGTGTAGCTCGGCCATTGCATAAAAGAGAGTGTGCATGTCATGTGTATGTCAATGAAATTATCTTTGTGCGAGTAAGACAGAAGGAATTCTGCCGGTCTGTCTGTCTTACTCGCACATCTTTCACATGTTTATTAAACATGGAAAAATTGATGCTCTCTACTTCCGTCAATCGCCTTATGGCGCACTGATGATCGCTAATAAGCGTGAAACAGCTGTCTGCGTACTGGTGGATTGACGGAGGTATAGAGCAACACTCGGAAATTATCTTTATTTTGATATGAGTTTCATGCATTAACCACACCGGTGCAAATTACTATTATTAATGTACCTATTTATACCTGCCTATAGATGGGACGGGAAAAACGTAGCCAACCTAACGTTTGCATATTCTATGGGCTTCATACTTTCGATTGGTACGTGATTTGTCTATTAACCAAACCAGTGAAATGTTTAAAAAAAAAATTAATTTTTCAATATTTAATTAATCATATCCTGAACTGAAATTTTTCAGCCAACCCACTCGCGATATGTTTTTTAACATATTAAATTTAATATAAAATGCATCCATTAACCAGTTCGATGAAGGTCGTCTTATATTCGGATCTTCTACTACAAGGACGACTATGAATACGGCTCTAGAATCGTCTGGTGCATCGGGCATTGATGCGCCACTTTTTGTAATGAATATATAATAATTTTTCCAGCACATGCCTCCGGAATTGTGGATGAACCCGGCAGCAATGGCGGCGGCGGCAATGCGGTTCCCGGGCGCAGGCGGGCCAGTTCCCAATCGATTCTTCGGTATGGGGGCGCGGCCATTCTTCCCGCCAGGCGGCGGACCGCCCCTATACCCGCGCTACCCGCTCCCCACCTACAACACTCCGTACCGCCCACGCCAACCGCGGACCGTCAAGCCGGAAGGAAATGCGACGTTGCCAAACGCTCCGTCGCAGACAACTTCGACACCGTTACCCGAATCCACGTCCGCCGGCGGGTCGGAAGATGGAGTCAGAGAGGTAAATATCTAGGAGTTATTATTCTTCCATAGCGCTTCACAGGCCCATCAATAGTAAATATATCCTGTTTTTCTTTAATGTCTCACCCATTTTATTTTTTGAACGGGTCAACTCAAAAAATTGAAATTAATGCATGGATACTATATTTTGGAATAAAATTCACAAATGAAACTTTTAAGATGGCGACTGGGCGCCATCTTTGAAACAAAATTAAATTGAAAGGGCGGTCCTATGACACATCTTTTTAAAGCTCCTGACGAATACTTCCCAACCCTCGAATATAAAGTCAATGTCTTCACCTACTACAAAATGGCGAAACGTTTAATAATTGCCTGGTACAAACATGAATATCGATACATCTAGAAATATTTGTTTATAGATTGAAGTTAAACGTAGGAATTTAAAAGAGATTGTGAGGTTTATGTTAAGGACTCAATTTTATTTTGATTTATATAAAAAAAACATGTTTATAATATGATGATGTTTAAGTAACAATGTATTGAGGCAATTAATAAATATTCCGCCATTTTGTAGTAGGTGAAGATATTGACTTTAATGTCTAGGGTTGTGTGAAGTATTCGTCAGGAGCTTTAAAAAGATGTGTCACAAAATGCCTCTTTCATTAAATTTTTTTTTTTCGAAGATGGCGTCCAGTTGCCATCTTAAGTGTTTCAACTGTCAAGTTTACTGCAAAATATACATTCACCGGTACGAAAAACGGAGCACTTGATATTTTATATATAATTCCTTTTTTTTATTGTTTGGTAATGTTTTATTGTTTTAATAACTTATGTACAAGTAAAGCAACATATTTTAAGTAGTTCTGACATTAATCAACCATTTATTTGAAAAAAAATCCTTTGTTACAATACTACAAAAAAACATAAATTGGTAGTCTGCTAAAATTACCTTAAATTATTGAAAAATCAAACGCCTTGCTAGCAAAAACTGGGCAGGGGCATTTTTAATAACGAGTGTTGTCTCCGCGTGCCCGAATGATTGCTTGCATTCATCTTGACATACCTAAAATCAAATGACGAATGTCTTCTTGAGGAATAAGGTCCCATTCCTCTAAAAGAGCGTGCTGCAATTCATTTAAGGTTAAAGGGATAGGAACACGTCTTCGTATTCTTCGCCCAAGCATCTCCCAGACATGTTCAATTGGATTCGCATCTGGACTTAACGCTGGCCACTCTAAGACATCAATGTCTACATCGTTTAAGTTTTGTTGAGTAATTCTCCCGGAGTGCGAATAAAATTATTTCCAATAAAGTCGGCATAAGGAACAACAACATCTTGCAGAATTTCGCCTCCATTGATTTCCACCTAGTGTTCATGATTTCTCGCGAATAGAAGTCGCGCGACACGATGACGTCTAAGAAGCTCAGGACCTGTAGCGGGTCTATGACTACCAAGATTGGCTTCACCAAGTCTTCGTCTAACGGTCCGTTCGCTCACATGGTATTTCGGACGTGATGATTTCTAATTTCTATAGCTGAAGCATGACGATCTCGTAGACTTTGTAAGATGATAAAACGATCATCGTGAGCGTTAGTCCTTCGTCGTCTAGTGTAACATCCAGTTTCCAAAAAACGTGTACAAATACGGTGCACAGTGCTATTTGATACGGGATGATAACGTTGGGCAACATACCGCTCACTCCTTCCGTCTCGAATCAACGCAGAGCAGCCGCGGTTTGGTGACTAACATCAGGTATTTTTAGCCCAAATAACGGAGCAAAACTTATAAACGACTTGCTAAATACAGCAAAACTTTGACAAACATCTGTCAAATTTATTATAAACAATAAAAAATCTAGTTTTGAGTGATACAATTATACAATTTTCATTTTAGTACACTTCTTTTCAGTAAATCCGGTTTTCTTTATAAAATAAACGGTTGATTGTTAGAAATTAATTAAAAATTGACGTTTTGTTTCTGGGTAAGTATTTACGACAATGAAACATTACAAAAATTATATTTTAAATATGTTTTAAAAAATTAATCATAAAGTCTCAAGTGCTCCGTTTTTTGTGCCGGTGAGTGTAGTATCCATGCATCAATTTCATTATGCCTAGCTTCAATTTTTTGAGTTGACCCGTTCAAAAAAATAAAGGGAAGGGGTATTAAAGAAGAACATGGAGTGTCCCCAAAGCCAAAAGTCAGGAAATATATTTAATTTTCGTTCCGCTACTAGTCGTAGCATCGTTGAATTAGTGCACCTCTGTCTTGAAACCTCGTCACGAAGCGCGATGGGTGATTCGGACGAACAACGTTGGGTGGTCAAATTTTATTCAAAGCTCAACAAAAATGCTACCGAAACGCACTCGTTGCAGAAAGCTGAAGGGGATACACCTATTTGAGCTATGTACAAGTTACGGGGTGAGCAAACAAGTTTATTAAGGCGGGCCAGTAAGGGATCGGGACGCCCGTCATCAAGCAGAATCGACAATAGTGTTAATCGTGTTCCTGATTTATTGAATAGTGACCGTACTACTGCGTAGAAGTCCTGAGAAGATCGAGGAAGAGGGTCCTCCGCGTGCGAAAAGATACCGCTGCTCTAAATGAAGTCAGAAATATATGAGTTGTTTACATTTTTTGCGAGCAAGGGAAAGAAAGCCATAAAACCTGCAAGCTGCAAGACAGGGGCGACTTACTTAGAATATCTATTTGTAAATATTTCCTCAATCTGGGTAGGGTAAAAACGATATGTGACAAACTTAAAATACCCTTTCGAACCAATCCTACTTGTTGTTGCAAATGGACCAATTTGTAAGCAATGGCGCTGCCCTTGCTACTGTCTTGCATAATATTATTTAATAGTCCATTGTAGACATTGAGGCAGATCTGCTGAGCATCAACAGAAATACATTTTCTTTTCTTTTTTGGCATGCGCTTACTGCCATCACGGCTACCACTACTAAAGCTACTGTCGTAAGCAGTAGCAGTTTCACTGTCCTAAATGTCCTTTTGGCGTGAATCGCGGCAGCCTTTATCAGTAATGCCCATATCCATCTCAGCATCATCATAAGTGATGACTAAATAAGTTTGGTTTTCGTTCCGTTGATCTACTTCGGGAACATAATGTGTCCCTTCCCACGGTCGAAATATTGTACTCTTTCTGAAGATAGTTTCACACTCACAAAAAAATTTATAACGTTGACCTATTATTACCCTCTCATCTCTCATCCAGCGGTTAAAAATGGCTATAAACGTAATGATCCCCAATGCCTTCTCTGGCCGCACGCGCGGTGATCGTTTTTTACCTAGACCGACCGACCCTTTAAAGCACCCATGGATACATAGTAAACAAGTATATAGATTTAACGGCGCGTGAACAGATATCGATATAATTACAATGCATAATTTATTTCTTGATTCAAAACTCGTATTTTGAACTATTAGTGCCTTATATGTATTTGTGCCTTACTCAGACGTATGTGTTGTAAGGATAAATCACTGTTTAATATTACTCATACATATACCCCAATATACTATTGTAGTATCGGCAATTTATAGGAGTACAAAAAATGTAAACAACTCTTATATTTGTGACGTGTACAATACCTGGGTGTGCTGCATTGCGACAATGCGTCAAGCCACACCTCTCTGCGCGCCCGTCACTTCCTGGCGAAACACAACGTGACAACGCTGCCACAGCCGCGCTATAGCCCTGATCTCACTCAAGAATCAAGAATGAACTGAAAGGAAACCATTTGGACAGCATTTGGAAATTTTAGGGTATCCAAAAAGCTGTGATAACGACAAGGTTCCCATCGAGGCTTTCCAGGGGGCTTACCAGGCATGGAAAAGCCAGTGAAAAAATGTGTAGATTCTAAAGTTGATTACTTTGAAGAATATTAACACTTTGTACAATACATTTTTGAAAAAAAAATATTTCATAACTTTTGGGACGCTCCCTGCACCGCAAGCATTCACAGAGACAGTGTTAACAGGGTACAAAGGGTGCAAAATGCTTGCAATCGTTTTATTTAAAGGATCTGAAATGGCTGTGGATAGTTTCAAGGTAAATTTACTCTGGTGTTTTCACAAAATTTTGTTATTCAAGAATCCTCCATACCCGTTCAACAAAATCTCCTTTCGAACTGATTTTCACAATATTGATATAAGAAATAGATACTTAATCTCTGCTCCACGTCACCGATCTACTCTTTTTAAAAAAGGTTTCAAATTTAATATATACAGGGTGTCCCAAAAGTCAACGTCAAGCCATAATGGGGTGACAGGATTGGTTGTAACTATCATGAGAAAAATGAGAAAAAAATCTATCCCATGCAGTTTGAAAATTATGGGCATTTAAAAAAAACCTAGAAATTTGGGCAAATTATAACAATTTTTCGGTTATTGTGGTTAACTTTTATTATTTTTGTTCATTTAAACTTTGAAACCATAACCCTAAATAACATTTCTAGAAGCACAGTCAAAAATAATGACACAATTGCCCCAAGTTTTCTAGAATGAAAACTATTTATTAAACTATTAATTTAAAATTTTCAAAGTTTGCCGACTTTGAAAGGCCCTCCTTTAAAAAAAAATGTACTAAGGTGCCTTGGCAAGTGCCATTAAAAGTTGGCGCATTTAACCAGGATTGTAAAATGGTACAATACTTGTTAGTTTCATACTAAAAAAAACGAGTAAAAAAATAATAACCTCAAGTAACCGGATTTTTGCTAACCCCTTTCACTCAGTTCAGATGTTCTGTATTCGCACAAGCTTCTGGTAGGTTCTTAATTATACGGCAAAATGATGAGAGAGGTGGATAATGGACATGTTTGCCATGAGTGAGCGAGACAGATAGTGACGCCACTTTTAGCAAAGTCAATAAAAATAAGTAAAATTAATAAAATAATGAAAAATCTTGACCTAGCGTAGTATAGGTTTATTGGATTAGAAGTAAGATAGGGAAATAACATTTTTTATTACAATAAAAGTTCAAATTGTTTACCATCAGCCTCAATACATGCCCTACATTATCTTAAAAAAGATCTACTTATTAGCCGGGAACATTTAATGCTAGAAGACGGATCCCAGTATCGCTTTAAAGTAAGCCTATGGACCGGGATTTTAAACGGCAGAATTGTTGGGCCTTTTGAGCTGCCTGAGAATTTGAATGGCACGAATTACCTACATTTTTTACTATAAAATTTACTAACTTTGTTAGAGGACATAGGTACCACTAAAGCGGCCTACAATCGTTGATGCGATTTCTGAATCGACTCAAGGTTTTATGAAACTTGATCAGTTGCATAAGTTCCTACTCACATCGAAACCTGTTCCGATGCCTGAATCGACTTGATATTTCATGCACGTTTCATGCAACACAAGAATAGTAGGGTGGGCTTATATTTTTGCATCAACGCAATACTATACACGTTGAAACCTGCATCACAGCATTAGCGTCACCGGCTCGGCGACGTGGCTCACCGACCATAATAGGATTCCAGAATCTGCATCGCTGCAAGCCGCAACTGATACCAGATTCATGATTCAGTACCACACACGCTGCTACTTGCGTTATGAAACGTAGAAGTCGATACCTGGATCGCAGCATGCATCAACGTCTGTAGACCGCTTAACAGACCTTCGCCACATGAGGATGGCTATTCGGGAGGTGGAGGTGGACGTTCAGGCACTATCTCGTGGCCAGCCCGTTCCCCAGGTTTAAATCCCGTGGAAGTTTGTTATTGCGGTGTTCTGAAAGAAAAAGTTTATTCAAAGCCCATTGAGAGCGTAGCAGAGCTGCGTAAACGAATTTTTCAAGCTGCTGAGGACATCAACTCTCGAGGATATGCCTGGCTAATAAGTAGATCTTTTTTAAGAAGAGGTAGGGCGTGTATTGAGGCTGATGGTAAACAATTTGAAAATTTATTGCCCGACTTTTATTCCAATAAACCGAAACCAAACTAGGTCAAAATTTATCATTATTTTATTAATTTTACTTGTTTTTGTTGACTGCTAAAAGTGGCGTCACTATTTGTCTCGCTCACTCATAGCAAATGTGTTCATGTTCATCTCTCTCATAATTTTGCCGTAAAATTAAGAATCCACCGAAAGCTTGTGCGAATAAAGAACATCTGATCTGAGTGAAATGGGTTAGCGAAAGTCGGGTTACTTACTACAACTAAGATTATATATATATATATATATATATATATATATATATATATACACAATACTGGTTAAATGTGCCAACTTTTAAGGGAACTTGCCAAGACACTTTAGTGCATTTTTTTAAAGGAGGGTATTTCAAATTTGACAAACTTTAAAAATCTTAAATTCATAGTTTAACTAATAGTCTTCATTCTAGACTACTTGGGGCATTTGTGGTATTGTTTTTGACTATGCTTCTAGAAATCTTTTTTCGGGTTACGGTTCCAAAGTTTAAATAAATAAAAATAATAAAAGTTCTACCACAATAACCGAAAAATTGTTATAATTTGATCAAATTTCTAGTTTTTTTTAAATGCCCATAATTTTCAAACTGCATGGGATAGATTTTTTTCTGATTTTTCTCATCATAGTTACAATCAATCCTGTCACCCCTTTTTGACTTGACGTTGACTTTTGGGACACCCTGTATATGATTTATATAATAGTCTCTCACCTATGCTAAAAAACCACGACCTCTATAAATTTAAAAAAGTTCTTAGCAGATTCATAACTTGCTTCTATGCAGATGACCCAAAGTAGAAAAATCGTGCATATTCCTAGTCATCGTTTAGATTTAAGAGTCGTTGCAGGTTTATGGTTTCACTAGAAGAATCTATATTTTGTACCAGGCTTGAGTGGAAGGACACTAAATATTATCTCGTTTAATACAAAAAGATGAATTACAAATGAAGGCTGTTTAATGCTTATTGGTATCAGACCTTAAGAACCGGTTGCACAATGCCAGTTTATGCTTGGGTTTAAGGTAAGCTGCCGTTAAACCACGCTAGTTGCAGAACGTCCGTTGTACAATGCAGGCATAGCCCCCCACTCCAAGCTTAACATGAGCCTACCGTAAACCGAAGCTTCAGACGATCACTAGGGGTCGCTATGACATAGCTCTTATTCAGGAACCCTGGATAAGGAATGGCATTATTAGCGGGCTTAACATTCATACTTACCGTATGATTCAGGAGATCCTCCTCCTTCAAAAGAAATGGAGGACCTTGTGTCTCACTGTCGAGATAATAATCTCGAGCTCATCGTGGGGTGTGATAGCAATGCCCATCACACCCTATGGGGTAGCTCTAACACTAGTAGACGTGGTGAAGAGCTGATGGAATTTCTAGGGACTTCGAACCTAGAGGTTCTGAATGTTGGCGACACTCCTACCTTCTCAAACAATGTGAGGGACGAGGTCCTAGACATAACACTGAGCACAGTCGGTATTTGTAATGAGGTCAAGGACTGGACCGTATCCTTGGAACCGTCACTGTCCGACCATAGACATAATAACGTTTAGGATTGACGGAAAAAAGAGGGAATCTTCGTTAGAAATCCTAGGCAAGCAAATTGGGCTTCTTTTAAAGAGGACCTAGGCAGCAGGCTCCGTCCTATAGATCAGGATCTCAGTAAAGGGGAGGGCTTGGAGGCGGCAGTTGATTCCCTGTGTAGGGACCTCCGAGCCTCCTTTGAGGATAACTGTCCCCTATGCAAAGTGGGCGTGGCGGGCAATTCCACCTTCTGGACTAAGAAATTAGAAACCAGGAAAAAGTCCCTGCACAAACTACTCACAAGAGTTAGGTACAGGAAAGGTACTCCTGAATGAGAGGAGTATAGGATAAAGCTACAGGAATATAAGAGGGAAGTCAGGAGGGCCTCCAGGGAATCTTGGAGGAACTTCTGCAGGTCCATCAATGATATTCCTGCGACGGCAAGGATGCATAGGATCCTTAGCAAGGACACCAAGTCCAAGTTGGAGACCTTGACGGACTCCAATGTCATAGAACCAATAACGAGGAGGAAACGCTTAAATTGCTGATGAGTGTGCACTTTCCGGGATCGGTTGCTGCTCAACAGACAGGTGCACATAGGCCACTCTGCCGTCCTCATAGAGAGGAATGGCAGATGGCAGGAGAGAAGTCGTCACTTATGACCGCACAAGATGGGCAATAAATACTTTTGCTCCATACAAAAGTCCAGGCAAGGATGGCGTCATTCCAGCCATGCTACAACATGGACAGGATCTGATACTACCATACCTAGTTAGGATATTTCGCGCCTGCGTGGCTACTGGCTTCACACCAACAAAGAGCTGGTTGCATTCAAGGGTCGTTTTTATTCCTAAGCCGGGCAGAGGCAGCTATACTCGTCCGAAGGACTTTAGACCGATTACCCTTTCGTCGTTTTTACTAAAAACACTGGAGAGGTTGGTTGATAGATATATCAGGGATGGGCCCTTACAAAGGGCTGAAATCCATGCCTATCAGTTCGCATATCAGGCGGGAAAATCAGCTGAGCTGGCACTTCATCATTTGGTCAGCAGGCGGGAGAAAACGTTAGATCAACGGGAAGTGGCTATGGTAGCATTTCTTGACATCGAGGGTGCGTTCAACTGTACCACTACCAATTCGATAAGACGCGCCCTAGAGAGACATGGAATTGCTCAAATCCTAGTGGAGTGGATTCTTACCACTCTAGAGTGCCGAGTGGCTTCTGCAACGCTTAATGACATAAACTATAGCGTTGCAGTGGCGCGAGGCTGCCCACAAGGCGGTGTTCTTTCACCTCTACTGTGGAACTTAGTGGTGAATGACCTACTCGTGAGACTAAGTAACACAGGGGTCTACGTACAGGCCTATGCCGATGATTTGAGCATAGTGGTCAGGGGTAGATTAATAGTCTCCGAGGTAATGCAAGGTGCGCTGCGTGTTGTGGAAACGTGGTATAATGAGGTAGATCTGTCAGTGAACGCTGAAAAGACTGAGCTCGTTATGTTCACTAGGAGAAGGAAGATGGAAGGCCTCGTGAGGCCTACCTTTTTCAGAACGACACTTGAATTGTCTCAGTCACTAAAGTATCTAGGAGTCATACTGGATCACAAGCTGACTTGGAGGCAGCACGTGGATTATAAGGTAAGCAAGGCTTGAGACTCATTATGGGCCTGCAGAAGAGTTGTCGGTAGTAGCTGGGGCCTGAGCCCAAAAGTGGTGCACTGGCTCTATACTACAATAGTCAGACCGTCATTAATATATGGCTCCATAGTGTGGTGGACCTGTATAAAGACGGAGACAATAAGAGCCAAACTTAATAAGGTTCAACGTTTGGCATGTCTTAGTATAACCAGTGCAGTGCGCACAACACCTTTGAGTGCCATTGAAACACTACTGAATCTTCCTCCTTTGGATCTGGTAATTTAAGGGGAAGCTAGAAAAACTGGGTTCCGTCTCTGTATTCAGGGTAGCTGGACTTTTATGAATCCAGGCAAAGGACATTCGACCATTCTAGCAGAGTTGCATGAGGATAGTCCTATTTTGTTGGCGAGGAGCGATATAGTTTCTCGTACGTATCGCTTCAGTCGCAAATTTACGGTGGTCTTTCCGTCAAGGGAAGAGTGGGAGTCTAGGGAAAGACAGCTCATCGAAGGAGGAGGACAGGTCTGGTACACAGATGGTTCACTCGCTAGAGGGCTCGGGCTCGGGAGTCTACGGACCCCATACAAGACTTTCATTCCCTCTTGGGGGGCACACCACAGTATTCCAGGCTGAGGTCTATGCGATACTTGCTTGTGTAAATCGTATTCGGGAAATTGACGGGTCTAGGAGGCGGATTACTATCTGCTCTGACAGTCACGCAGCCATCAAAGCACTGAGTGCTTGGAAAATAACGTCGGGACTGGTCCTGGAGTGCAGGAGGGCTCTTGACGACATCTCAGCTAAACACAAGGTATCACTGATGTGGGTACCTGGGCAAGCTGCGGTAAAGGGTAACGAAATGGCGGATCATCTGGCTAGGATGGGATCCGGCAACAGTTTTGTGGGCCCGGAACCAGCCTTAGGACTATCTGCAAACTTGATTAGGAAAACAACTGGAGAGTGGATCCAGAATCAACACTCTCTGAGATGGAACAACATCTCTGGTCATCTCCGTCAGGCTCGGGAACTATTAGCAGAGCCTGCAGAGAGAATAAGACGATTTTGTCTCTCTCTGGATAGGAGTAACTTGAGATTGCTAGTAGGCCTATTAACGGGTCACAACACCTTCAGGCGTCACTTGTTTGTGATGAGGATGGTCAACGACCCAACGTGCACGTGGTGTGGTGAAAAGGAAGAATCCTCGGTACACATCTTGTGTCGCTGTGAAACCCTGGGTTATCACAGGCAGACTATGCTGGGCTCAAGAACCTTGAAACCAATAGAGATAAAACGGATAGGACCTAAGAATGTACTTGCCTTTGCCAAAAGGGCAGGTCTTAGGAACTAGCGCGGAGGGCCCATCGTGTGGCCTATGCACCAGCCACATTCCGTGCTGGACAGCCTCTGGTCCTTATTCGGGTCACAACACCTTCAGGCGTCACTTGTTTGTGATGAGGGTGGTCAACGAGCCAACGTGCACGTGGTGTGGTGAAGAGGAAGAATCCTCGGCACACATCTTGTGTCGCTGTGAAATCCTGGGTTATCACAGGCAGACTATGCTGGGCTCAAGAACCTTGGAACCAATAGAGATAAAACGGATAGGACCTAAGAATGTACTTGCCTTTGCCAAAAGGGCAGGTCTTAGGAACTAGCGCGGAAGGCCCATCGTGTGGCCTATGCACCAGCCACATTCCGTGCTGGATAGCCTCTGGTCCTTATTCATTCATTCAAACCGAAGCTTAACCCGAGCTTTTCGGTGGTTTAATACAAATGACATGATGTGTGAAGCAGGAACCTTCAAATTGCTTGCCATTTTATTAGATTATATTTTTGGAAAGGGTAATTTAACAGAGAGCAAATAAAAGAACAGAGACAGAAACGGCCGTTGCCCGAATTTGACACAAATTTTCGCAGTGACAAACCAGAAGAGATTATTTTATTAGATAATTATGACAGTACGCGTTGCTTTATTAGTGCCAAATGTAGTGAATTTTATTATCAACTAGGTTCAACTAAACCGACGATTGTACAACGGCAGTCAACGTTAAGCCTGAGCTTAGCTAAGCTTAGGTTTAATAAAGCTTGAGTTAAATTGGCATTTGTACAACCGGCTCTCAGACACCTCAAAACATATTCAACGCCCAAGTATCAGATATTACTTTTCAACTCTATGGAGGTCATTCAATATTTCTTTGTTTCTCGCTAGATGTCGTAACATATATGGGAATTGCGACACGACGATTGAATAGGTTTTTATTGCCATCTTCCAGAGGGGGCAGAGGTAAGCAGGGGGATAGACTCCTGTGGGTATCGTCTGCTGAACCAATAATATATACTACTCGCCAGTGAAATCCGAACACTAAGAGAGAAAGGGATGCTGGATATGAAATGCGACAGGACTAAAGGAACCCATTTACCATAATTAGTTTACAAAAAATACAACGATCAAAAAACGGAAAATGGAATACTTTGGGCATATAATGCGTCACGAAAAATACCGAATTCTTCAACTTATACTACAGGGTAAAACGGACAGCAAAAGGGGACCCGGGAGACGTAGACACTCATGGCTACATAATCTACGTCAATGGTATGGGCTCACTTCAGTACAGCTATTCAGGAGTGCAGTGAATAAAGTACACATAGCCATGCTAATCGCCAACGTCCGCAACGGATAAGAAGAAGACAACAGATCAATAACGGGTGGGCCCTCCATGTTGACGAATGCACTTCCTAACCTACGCGGCATGCTCGTAGTCTGATTGTTAATAAGAGTTTATTGAGTTATAGGTACAGCCTACCGAGCTGCCCTCATAGCATGTTCCATTTCATCCAGCATCGTCGTAGGATTGGGTATACAGAACGGCAACTGGTTTTAACACCTCATTCACATAATGTTGGGACGTCATTGTGTCACGAATCACAAGTAAATGTGGCTTGCTGTTAAATACACCCCAAGCCATTAAACCAATAGGACGATGTACATGATGCTCAACAGCAAACTGGACATCACGTCGTTCACTCTATCGTGGTCGCCTAACACCTCAGTGTTCGTCGTGTGCCCTCAGACAAAACATGGACTCGTCGGAGAAGGCCGTCTGATGCTACTCAGCATGCCATTGTCTGTGCTGTTGCACCTGCACCTGTTGAACCGTTGGCGACGATGATTTGCAGTGAGTGGAAGCACTAGATACAGACGATAATCTTGCCGATCTGTAGTTCTCCTACGTGCTCCAGAACCTATAGCTCGATGCATTCGCTCTTCTAGTAGGCCTCTGTACACAACCAACTAGTCTCTCGCCACATTTGCAATAACTAGTCTCGCGCCACATTTGCAATAACTAGTCTCGCGCCACATTTGCAATAGACATCATAGTTTTTGAATTAACAAAAAGCCATGCTTTGTTTTTACACGTATAGACCTTGGAAGTGCCACGTAGGCGTCTGAATGAGAGGGTACTACCAAGTTGGGCACACATTTTATAATTAAATGCGGACGTTATTTATGTATTTTTAAAGTAATTACTATGTTTTATTTCTTTTAGGTTTCCAAGCAAAGTACCGGTGGTGATGACAGTCATGAGAAATCATAGGAGAAAACCCTATTTTATTTTCTATTATATTATATCAATAGAACATAAGTACTTCTACTTCGGCTTTTCTTGCACATTAAATATATTTCAAACTACCTGCCACGACTTTTTCTCAAAACGCTTTACCTATGAAATGGAGCTTTCGTCCACGATTGCACGGGCCATCCTCAGGGCACTACGAAGTCCGAAACTACCCTTAGCACTTACCTAACCTGTATATATACCCAACCTCGGGGTCAGATAAATATAATTAGCGAACCGGTATAGCATCAATGTAGATGACGTAGAATATTACGATGAACAAAGATTTTCAGGTATTGTGCAGGTTGAGTGTGTTTGGTGAACTATTCTATATAAAAAAATGGAGTCAAGTTGATTAGCTCATTACTTCCCAGTTACCACACATTACGGTGATACTATTTTTATTATGTTCCCATAGCATGAAGCATGCAATCTTGCAATCAAATTATCGCCCGCCCGCAAAAAAACATCAAAAAAAAAAAACTCTCGTTAATAGTTTCTTGCAGCTCTCTCCATAGTAACTAGTATCAGTATCACTCTTCAAAGTTCAAAGGGGATCGAAAAGTGTTCTATAGGTACAAAAAAGTTACGGAGTTTCTAAACCACCCAACGAATTCGAATTCGTTGAAACTACCCTACCTGGGGCCCTATCCTACCTCGGCTTTGACGACTCCCAAAAGAAGATTGAAAATGATCAGAGATCCCTAAAATACCCAAAAACAGAGTTTGAACGGTTTTTATATTGTACATGGTGTATTAACGATGTGTGGATGGACGATAACTGCTTCCCTATTTGAGATAGAAAAAAATGTTTCAAATAAAAAATGTAGAGGCAATAAAGTCTATGTTCATTATACAGGGTGTCCAATAAATGTGTTATGTATCAAATTTACATTTTTTTAAAATAGAAGTCCCTGTATGTTATCGCATATTTGGATTTCTTGGTCGATTTTGGTGCGACTTTATGTATCATACATGATACTCAAAACGAATCGTTTAGGCGCAAATCACCATTTTTGATGTAAGTAGATGTTAGAAAAAAATTGAATATCGCAGCGTCTATAAAACTTAGAAGGCTGTGACTTTGCGGTGTGACTAAGCATGAAATGTGTCAGTTTACGTAGACTGTCAAATTTGAATTCTTTTTGTACTTTGTGAAATCGGTAGATTAATTAAGGAAACTTCACAGATAACTAGATTTTTTTAAATGGGAATACCTAAACTTTTTTATGCGGTTAAATGTGAAATTTGATGATCTTTCTAACGATATAAGATTGTTGATACTAATTTCTTGTAGTTTCCATTTTATTTGAACTTTTCAGTCAAATCGGAATTTTCAAATTTTTCTACCTCTAGGTAACCTAGCAGGCCATGATGGAAGAAAACAAATAACAGAAATATGCAAACAAACTAAAATAACAAGACAAGATAATAAAAATTCCTTACAACATATCCGCTCTAACCAGAAGCAACAGCGATAACACACAGGGTGTCCCACGACGATTCAAGCAATATATCGGAACTGGGCAATAGTAGCGAATTATAATTTTGGGGGTGCAAATTAGAACAAATATAGTATCTTTTCTTATTATTGTGTAACCCAATGAGGTATTTGTTCTTAAACTACTACTACTTAAAGGACTGTACCACTACTATTATGAAATTCTACCAAAATAAATTAACTGTAAGGGTACATGCATTGATTAAAGATTTATCCAAATATCACGTATAGCTGTTGCTTTTGGGAAAGCAAAGAACATCTCTGGATTACGAGTTTTGTTGTTTGGACAGTTATAGTAATAACATCTGTAAACCATTTTGCTTCCCGAAATCGCGAAAAATTCAATACAAACGATGATAAATCGAAATCAATATGTCAGATGTCAAAGTGCCAATTTCCAGCGACACCTGGTGGAGATAATAGTAAGTAGCGTTGATAGATGGTTGGAAGTAGGGTACTTTATTCGTATCAAAGTCGATGGTTGTTATACTGTCAAAGTTGTATCAGTAGAGGTACATTTGTGCTCATATAGGTGGCGACACTCCAGGAGAAACAAAAATTAGGCGCGAGATCTTAGCATCTGGTGGCCCATCTTCCCGTTAATACCTTAATCAATGGTACATGTTATAATCAATGGCAGTGGTACCATCTTTTAAATATCTATAGCTCTTGAATTAATCACTTTAGACCCCAGGTGTGCTTGTTTGTTGGAATTGTCTTATCGGGATGAGCACAAAAAGTCACAAATATACAGGGTGTCCCATTAAAATTTTTGAATCGGACGTCACGTGATCAAAAACAAATACCTCATTGGGTGACACAATAAGAAGAAAAGATGCTATATTTGTTCTAATTTAAACCCCCAAAATTATAATTCGCTGCGAGTGCCGAGTTCCGATATATTGCTTGTCTTAATCGTCGTGGGACACCCTGTATAAGGATATAAGGTCAATAAAAAGCTGGACCTTGACAGGAATGATTATCTTTCACAATTTTCAAAAACCACTGATTTCATCGATCTCTACCACGACCCGCAGTACGGTTTAAAAATATGTGGAAAACGATCAGGAACCTCCAAAAGTTGTTTCATTATTGCTGCGCCACGCTACCAATGACACGTATATGGAAACTCTTATATACACGGTGGTCCAATAAGCACGCTAGCGGCCATACTGTTTAAATTAGAAGAAAATGGCTTGGATAAAAAAAGTTTATTTTCAAAAGGTTACTTGTAGAAAATAATTTCAAAGATGGTGTACAGCCGGATATACCGGAAGTAGATATCAACTTCCTTATTTTAAATAGAACACTCTGTATATTATTACATTTGACAAGAAACGTTTTCAGCACCGCGCGCTTATAGGTCCACCCCGTATACACCGGAAAATTTCAAATTCCTAAGTCTTTTTTGAGATTTACAACGCCTAACCACACCAATTTCACCCCCACCCAAAGGGAACCCCTAAAACGCCTAAAACTAAGATTGAGAAATAGTTTTTTTTGTACATTGCTAATAACTGCACCGCCCATGCACTGATTTTCAACAGAATTACCTACTACGACCCTATCGCTATCAAAATTTCATCACAATCCGTGCAGCGATTACTGAAATTACGAGGCTACAAAAACGGCGACAGATAGACCGACGGAAATGGGTGACGAGAGTTTCATTTTGCAGATATCATAAAACGCCCAAAAAGCGTATTATCTCAAAATCGAAAATTTTTGCGATCACATTACTCCTCACACCTTCCTGGGAAGTAAAAAGAAAAAGAAATAATTTTTTTTAAAATGAATTAAACGAAGAAAGAATCTGGAACAGTTGTACTGAAACCTATATTGATTACTGGCATTAAAATATATACATAGATATAAAAATAATAAAAATAAGTCTCACATAATTATCTATATCATCAAAATCATAACGCAATTTTGATATTTATAACATAGACAGTATTATAAAGATTTGAATACCGTGCGTATTATATTAAAGTTCCTCCGCCTCATGTACATAATATTGATGTTCCTTCTTGTTCTTCTCGATCAGTTTTCTCATTTTATCTACATCCATAGCACAATCACATTGAATAACCTTGGTCTGGTTAACAAGCTCCATATCATCAAAAATGTCAACCCGACTAACGGTCTTCTTCGAGAATTCGTTAAGAAGGTGCATATAATAACAAAACACATTTTTAGGTGTCAAGTTGTCATTAACAAAATGCTGCCCATTCTTAGCTATCCTTTCTGCCTCTTTGTCATTTACCATCGCCCATTTGATTTTGTGGACGAGATCGCTTAGATCCGTATTCACAGGCACGTAATGATGGTTAGGTTCCAAATCAGGATAAAAGTGCTCATAATATTTGGAGTCAGTCTTGAAGACGAGAGATCCACCTGCGAGAAGATATGGCATCCGATATGGCGCTACAGTTCCGTCTATAGCCAGCTGGTATTTATACTGTGGAAAAAAGGTTATAGGAATTCAGTAGATATTTCTCAAAGCCATTACTGTACCGGGTGGTCAGGTAAGAACGCAAAGTACTGTATCTCGAAAACTATTCGACGAAGGCAAAATGACTGTTAAAAAGATAGATCAAGCTCGCATAGATGCTTTTGAAATGTGGACGTGGAAGAGAATGCTGAGAGTTCCTTATACCGCCCATCGAACTGACGTTTCCATACTTGATGAGCTCGGTAATCCAAAGAGACTATCCTCCATTGTCGACGAGAATGCTTATATTCTTCGGACATATACACAGAAGCGATAATATGGAGAAACTTGTAGGTCAGGGTCACGCCCCGAGGGGGCGACGCCGTGGTCGTTCCCCTACACGCTGGGTGGATACGACGAAACAGTTGCTGGATGTGAGTATCAAGAGCGCCACTGCACTGACAGTAAATCGCGAAAGATGGCGAGCTACAGTTCTCAAAACTATTGATAATATTCGTGCCGGCAATACTCTAGCTCCGACTTAATGCATTTACGAGTTCACAACATGGCTGTTAAGACATTGTGACTATGATGATGATTTGCCCGAGGCTGCGGTAAAACAAATTATTACTAAAGTGGCTATAAGACTACCCTGAAAAGTATTTTATCTGCCGTCTTAAGTATTTAAAGTGATTTTTCACTGAAATCCATTTAGTAAATGTTACCAAAAAGTGTTTGATTTTCAAAGCTAGTTCTGGAATAATTTTTGGCGTATCTACTGAGATGAAGTTGTGTTTTTTTTTTAAATGAACACCTAGAACTCCTAAACCACTGAACGGAAACTTGTTCTTATTGGAAAAAATGAAGTCAAGTTGACTGACTGAGTACTTCCCACATATTACGGTGATACCAATTTATTATTTCCCTATAGCATGAAGCTATAGTCTGACATCTCTTGCAAAAAATCATCGGCCGCCCGCCTGCCCACAAAAGACAGCCAACCCAAAAACTCTTAACAAGGTACATATCGCATATTCGTAAAATAATTTTTTGCTGCGAACTGGTTTATTTTGGGCAAAAAATTCTAGAGACATTTTTTGTTTAGAATGAAACAGGCTATCGGAAATAAATTTTTAAATGGTAAACAAATAATAAGACAAAAAGTTGCATTGGAAATACAATTTAAGGGTTGCGTTTTCCACCCCTTACAACCATGGGGTAAACCAAATATTTCTGGCTGTCTTTTGGTAGTAGAAAATGTCAGTTTCAATGTTCAAAATGTTCAATATTGTAACCTCTTAGTGCTTGTGAAAAAAAATCTTAAACAAATTTTATGTACCCCCGTATCTTAACAAGGGATGCTCCAATGAAGTTTCTTTATATGAGAGATCCTATCTTATTTTCGATGAGGAATCACCCCCCTTAAATGTTTTACACTTATTTAGTTACGCCCTGTAGAATAACGGAAAACAGCTAAAATCTCCAAAAAATCAAATGAACATATTCAGTGGCGGCTTGTGGTCATTGAAGAAGGGGGTTCACTAGCTACCCCCTCCCCTCAATCACAATTAATTTTTTTAATATCCAAATATCTTTTGGCTTTAAATAGGTACATATAAATGATGAATATGATAAACATTTTGTTTCAAAACACATTCAGATCTGAAATAAAATAAAAGCTTATAGATTTTTTATTATTGGGTACATTTTTTAAATGTTTAAACATTGTTTAAGTCCACTGTGCTATTCTTATTTGAAGCAAATTTGTCAATAACAGCTTTATAAAGGTTTGGAACCCCATCTATATGTTTTTCCAATTTTTTGCTCTAGGCTCATAAAGCTAAAATTGTTTCGTAAATACTGCATTGTAAAACGGTTTATATTCAATAATACACTTATTCCAATAGTTATTACAACATAAAAGCCTGCGAACGGCACTGAGATTACTTGAAAAGCAGACAATGGAGCTCAAAAAAAGTATGCGCCTCATCCTATTTAAATTTGCGATACCCCCTTCCTCCGCTGGTAGGAATACATACCTAGAGTATGTGTAAACCACGCCTTCAACACCGCACGTGCGATTGCTGAACGGACGTCGTGTCGCGCGTCGGTTAGATAGCCGGTTCTAGTCGGGCCACGCTGTCGACAACCCTAATTGCCGTTAGCATACAACACAACATTAGGGAGTTTCAGGCATGGTAAAAAATACATATTGATTTTTTTAATTTTAAATATTTTTGGGGGTCCACGTGCTATGTGCTCTCGATGGACGAACCGCCCCTGGACATAATAATCAATGCACATAATATTCAAGTGCAATGTAGGCAGAATATTGTGAGAGAAAAACAAATGCCTAGAATCAGCTTATTAGTTTCATTTAAAAATAATTAGTCCTGTTTTCTTATTGATTTCCAACTTGTTTTATGTTATTTTTTGAACTAAAAATGCTATTATTAAAAAATTATCAACTTATGAAATTTTATCGTTAAATCTTGAAAAAAGACTAATAAATAAAAATAAGTAATAGTGTAATAGCACTTTTTTGAATTATATGATAATTAAATATTCATTCTTCGGTATTTGACGTTAGGAATAAAATATCACCATACGGTTTTCGCTAGCCTATTTAGGTATCATTTCTCTAGATCCTTATGAAGTAGAGGTCACATCATGGCATTAAATTTTTTGGGGAATTTTGTAGTTTTCTGTTATTTTAAAAAAATGCGGTCTAGCGGTATCACTAGCAATTAGACATTAGGTAAGATGGTTTTGATGGAACAATAACTACTTTTTCCAATAAGACCACGTTTGTTGAAGTCCGTTCAGTCATTTAGAAGTTATAGCTGCTTATTAAAAAAAAAACAGACAAAAATATACCTCCCTACCACTTTATCTTAATAGATACGTTAAAAAGTGTTGAACAAACTTCACTAAATTCTACCATAAAAAAGCACATATCTTTTGGTAACATTTACGAGGTGGATTTGATTTGGAAAATATTTCTCACGGTCGGTCTTCTTTTAGCCACTTTAGAAATAATATTTTTGCCGCAAAATCTCTGCGGCGAAATGTTTCAGGATACAGCACTGCAGTCTTATCCGACTACCCGGTACATTCCAAACATTATGCATACCAAGGTAATATGATAAGTGCGTTTTTTGATATCCCGATTTTGATCAAACTGGGTTATTTAGTTTATGTTAGGTAATCATATGAGATCTAATATCGAAAAATAATCAACCGTGCCATGTAGTAAATAGGTCAAAGAGCTAGATAAAATATGATTTGATTATTTCATCTACCTCACCAGATTGAAGAACTGACCAACCGAGGCCCGAACTTTAGACTTAAGGCCGTACTAATCAGTTTGCAAATCTGCCAAGCATCGAAAAATCAGACATTTTCACTGGAAGTAAGGGAAAGTAGCGAAATACCTAGGGATAAAGTTAGACTATAAACTAACTTGGAGCAGCCACATAGAGAACATCAGGGCCGATATTAACGATGATGAGACGAGCCGACGAGCGATCGGATGTACCTGGGGTTTAACCCCCTCGAGGGTAAACTAGCTGCACACCAGGGTAACCAGACCCACGATGATGTGCAGTGCTATTGTATGGTGATCAAAGGTTCATCAAAGCACAGCATCTAAAGCGCTCACAAAGGAGCAGGGGGCTGCGTGTGTGAGCATAGTGGGTACCATAAAGGGTACACCAGCTGCAGCATTGGAGGTACTGCTGAATATACATATAGAGGAGGCAAAAATGATTGCAGAATGCTGTGCTATGGCAACTGATTTTACCATCCGCCTATGGCAGACACCACGATACTTGACAATCTGCGGTGCGACATACTTGAGATGTCACCCGACAGAATGCCAAGAGTCGTGGACACCAAGATCCCATACAATGTCAAATTGAGTGACAGATTGGAACGGGCTCTAGAACCTCGACTTATGTCGAATGAACTGGTGGCTCCAAAAATTCATCAAGTACAGGAGAAGGCACATACTGTGGAAGGCCTGGGCGGAACACAAGTATCCACTAGACAAACTAACTACCGCTCTCCAAGCAGAAATAGCCGCAATTATGGAATGCAGTAGAATATGCACTGATAAAGCATACAGTAAACACAGACATCATGGCCTTGGCAAATAATCACTATACTTCATAAACAGTGTGTCAATGCCATAATACCCTAAAGACACTGGCGAAGGCCAACAAGGTAACATTATATTGGGCTGACAAGTGTGCCAAGGACGGTGCAAACTCCCTCTCATCGAGCCAGAACCAGCATGTGGTATATCACACAACATGGTACGGACAGCTGTCACCAGGTGGGTATCAAAGGAGCACCAGAAGCGCTGAGACAGAGTGGTGGGGAATACTCACTTTAAGAGGATGCTGAGGGGACCCTTGTGTTCTAATACCGTAGAAACTCTCAGGAAGGCACATTATGAACCATATAGTATCTTTTTAAGTATGACTGGGTAAATATATAGCTTTTTGTTACATTTACAAAGTTTATTTAACATTGTTTAACTATCTGTTTAGCTCGGCAAACAAAGCGCACAAAAGCAATAAAATTGGTATAAATACTTGTGAGATACTTTCGTATTACAGTGAAAAAGAAGGGCTCTAATTCTCTGGGATTTCCATTTGCATTATTTTTTGAAGGTCAAAGTTTTAATTCTCTATATAATTTATATTAGAGTGTGAGCAGAGGCCTGAAGTGTCTGCGTACTTGCTCAACTAAGTTCACTGATTCAAGCAAAAGAGGATTGGTTGACTAAAGGGCTGTTCCAAATTACGGTTCTATCACCGTCCCAGAACTGTTTTCACCGTGCCCCGCCTATTTTGTGATTCTAGAGTCGATGATTGGTTGGTACGCTGGCGGACCAATAAATCATCGTTTTTAGAACTGTAAAATAAAATAAAATGATGAAAACAGTTCTGGGACGGTAATAGAACCGTAATTTGGAACATCCCTAAAAGCGTCGCTGTGGCAGTTCTTTGATGATGTCGAGATGTCTGAGAACATCCGGTTTCAAGTATTAGATCAGATCTGAGCACGCCAGCGTTTGTTTTCGATATGTGATACAGAGCTGCAAGCTTTCTACAGAAGAGCAGTTAAAGCGTTTGGGGAATTTGGACGGATTCAAAGACAAGTGATAGAGCCGTTGTATCAATATTAACGGAAGTTATTTAGAAAAAAAGTATACAGGGTGGGCCAATAGTGCGTGGACGGAGGATTGTGGGCTTACTGAAAAATATTCCAAAAATCTGTCACTTGATCATGGTAGGGACCCTTGAGGGCTATTACGTAAAAATATTTTCACTTAAATTCTGACGTTTATACAGGGTGATTCATATCAAACTTACATTTTTTTGAATGGAACTCCCTATATATTATTGCATATTTGGATTCCTTGGCCAATTCTAGTGTGACATATGGAACTTTAAACGAACCGTTTAGGCGCAAATCACCATTTTTGGTATAAGTAGGTATCAGAAAAAAATTGAATATCGCAGCGATTATAAAACTTAGAAGGCCGTGACTTTGCGGTACGACTAAGCATGAAATACGTCACCTAAGGTCAGACGGCTAAATTTGAATTATTTTTGTACTTGGAGAAATCGATAGATTAATTAAGGAAACTTCAATCACAGATAACTTGATTTTTTCACATGGGAATGCCTATTTTGGTTTAAAGAATCAAACGCAAAATTTGGTTACCTTTCTAAGGATATAGCGTTCTTGATATCAATCTTTCTTGGTTTTCATTTTATTTCAAATTTTCAGTCAAATCGGCGTTTTTCAATTTTCCTGCATGCAAGCAACCTAGTAGGCCATGAAAAATAAACAAAAGCTCGTTAATATGGAAGAAAGCAACTAACTTAGTAGAAAGACGCAGACTAACCTGAGCAACGAGGCAAGATTATCAAAATTCCTTACAACATATTAGCTCTAACCGGATACAGCAGCGGCAAGATATCTAATGTCAATGAGTAGCTGGGGTATGACAGAAGTGTTTGTTTTTCACAGCCTACTAGCTATTGAGATCTACTAGAGCTTGACAACCTTCCAAAACGATTAAAAATTTTGAAACAAAAGGCCAACTACCAGCGATTTTTGCTTATAGTCTAACATGTTTAGAATGAAATTTCACATTTAAT
Organism: Callosobruchus maculatus; assembly: GCA_951848785.1. Lineage (NCBI taxonomy): Eukaryota > Metazoa > Arthropoda > Insecta > Coleoptera > Chrysomelidae > Callosobruchus > Callosobruchus maculatus. The sequence goes on along the minus strand of CATOUR010000026.1, from coordinate 5,719,251 downwards.
GGGATAAAAAAATTAGTCATTTCCGTTTAGTTAAGTCAAAAGTGAAGATATCTCCAGCTGGAGCATTCTGAACATCTATTGAAATAATTGCTAGAATTTTTTAATTAAGCTATGTTGTAATTGCGATTATTTCATGTATTTTTCTACAAACTAAATTATGTTTTGCAATTCAAACAGACTGCAAATCAAGTTTCATTTTCCACGATTTTGCTAATAAGTAGAAGAAGAATTTGAAGGGTTCCAGTCAGAGGTATCATTACTTTTGACTTATGGAAATGGCTACTTTTTCATAGCATTAAGTGTGAAAATTTATTCAGAAGACATAGATATTCTACTGCCAGCAACAATCACTAGTAGTTTTCCTTTGATTAAATATTTTTTTACTGACTTTGGAAATTGGCTAATAGCTAGTAGGCTGTGAAAAATGAGTGTTCTTGTTACCACTATTGTTTCTGGTTAGAGCTAATATGTTGTAAGGAATTTTGATAATCTTGCCTCGTTGCTCAGGTTAGTTTGCATCTTTCTACTAAGTTAGTTGCTTTCTTCCATATTAACGAGCTTTTGTTTATTTTTCATAGCCTACTAAGTTGCTTACATGCAGGAAAATTGAAAAACGCCGATTTGACTGAAAATTTGAAATAAAATGAAAACCAAGAAAGATTGATATCAAGAACGCTATATCCTTAGAAAGGTAATCAAATTTTACGTTTGATTCTTTAAACCAAAATAGGCATTCCCATTTGAAAAAATCAAGTTATCTGTGATTGAAGTTTCCTTAATTAATCTATCGATTTCTCCAAGTACAAAAATAATTCAAATTTAGCCGTCTGACCTTAGGTGACGCATTTCATGCTTAGTCGTACCGTAAAGTCTCGGCCTCGGTTTTATAATCGCTGCGATATTCAATTTTTTTCTGATACCTACTTATACCAAAAATGGTGATTTGCGCCTAAACGGTTCGATTAAAGTTCCGTATGTGATACATAAAGTCACACTAGAATTGGCCAAGGAATCCAAATATGCAATAATATATAGGGAGTTCCATTCAAAAAAATGTAAATTTAATATGAATCACCCTGTATAAACGTCAGAATTTAAGTGAAAATATTTTTACGTTATAGCCCTCAAGGATGCCTACCATGGTCAAGTGACAGATTTTTGAAATATTTTTCAGTACGCCCACAATCCTCCGTCCAGGCACTATTGGCCCACCCTGTATACCTATGTACATATATGATCACAGAACGATAATATTTTAACAAACACCCTATGAAGTAATAGCTGATGGACACGTAATTTTTATAATACTTACATCAAAAAAATCGAAAAACGAGATATAATCAGTCTTGGGTCCGTATTCCTCTTGCTGATCTCTATAGAAAAAAAAGTTAGTCATAGAAGCATTAATGAGATCGGAATGTTTTCTAGAGATCTTGATGAGGTCTAGACGATGTTTGTTTGAGTCTCGTCCTCGCCAAAATAGCATTGGAATCCGGTTTTTAAACAAGCTCTTGGTATTTCCTTGCACAGAGAAGACGTCTAGTGTAACCCTATAACAAACGAATGCCCCAAAAAAGGGATAAGCACACCATAATTGTCAGAATTTTAGAAGGAAACATTTACATCCATGGCATAAAAAACGTTGGAATATGTTGATAAAATAATGCTCTGAGTTGTGCGAATTTGTTTTAATGTGGCAATAATAACCAAAAATATAATATTACACAGACTAGACTTCTTTAAGAATCAAGAATTAAATTAACACCAGAACGCTGTACAGGGTGGTCTACTAAGAATGGATGTCGTGAATATCTCGGTTACCGTTAATCATACAACTTCGAGCAAAACATTTTATCAGGTAAATCGGCTAAGAGAAATAGCTGGAAATCATTTTCAAGTTCCGCAAGTATCCGATAGGGGGCGTAACTGGTACGATCAATCAGAGGAATGGCGTTTTCTCAAAAAATGTGCAAATAAAAGTTTTTTCTTTTTTTTGTTTTATGGCCAGTCTCCCGCAAAGGCTGAAAGTCTATAGCACTGTAGAAGCGCTGCGAGAGGATAAGTATATTTTAAATTCCACAATCATGAAGACTGCACAATTTTCGATGTCTTTTGTCAATCGTTTAAATGGCAATAACTTTGATATTAGTTAACGGAATTAAACAAGCTAGGTCTCGTTTGAAAGAGTTGTTTTTACCTAATAATCTGTTGCATAAAAATTATTGAAGTTTGTCTTACCTTAGTAGCTTGTTCAATTCCGTTAACTTATAGGTACCAAAGTCATTTCCATTTAAATAAAAACTTTTTGACGTTGCCCTACCACTACATCTTACAACATAGAGCGAAAAACGATTAACAGAAAAAAATCGAAAATTGACCAGTCTACATGATGGCAGCCTCTATACCCGTATAATAGCTTTATTTGCACATTTTTTGAGAAAACGCCGCTTTTCTCATTGATCGTAACAGTTACGCCCCCTAGCGGCTACTTGCGGAACCTGAAAATAATTTCCAGCGATTTATCTTAGCCGATTTATCCGATATTTTTTTGCTCGAAGTATAATTAACGGTTACCGAGATATTGCCGGCGTCCATTCTTAGTAGACCACCCTGTGCAATACATGACAAAAAACATTAATATTGTATTTTTTTCATTTATATTTCATTATTCAAAAATGTAAATAATAAAGTGAAAAACGAGGTATTCCACGGCTCTTAATAAAGGTACAGACCAACTACGTCACAGTTACATACATGAGCAGTGTTCGCTTAATCAACTGCCGTCCACATTCACGTCAGTAGCGTCGGTTAGATTGATTTGTGGAAAATCGTTAAGTGATCGTTTTTTGTGCTAGTTATCTTGTACGGTTTGATTTTGTGTGGTTTTATATTTTACCTAAGCACAATGTCTCCGAAGAGAGCTGTTGTGAAGTAACACACTGATTTCTTGCATTATACTATTATTAAAATTCGAATTGAAAAAATAATTGCTATACCTCTTACACGGAATAAAATATACTACAGCTAATACTCTAATACTCACCTTCCCATATTTTCAAGTGTGGATTCTGTGAGATCATATGTGGGCATCACAATGTCATAGGTGTCATGGCTGCCACACCAAGACATGATGGGGTATTTCTCGGGCAAATTGTGTGCAGCTAACGGCCAATCTCCAAGGTTGACGAACATTTCTAAATCTGGTAATTTAGTTTTACGAGTCAAAGAAAGCAGTATGGAATCCATGAACATGTTAAATCCAACATACTTGCCATAACATTTTCTATAAGCTGTATTGTCTTTTATGATATAGTGGCAAATGCTCACCGAATGAGGTTTGTCAAATGTCTTGATAACCTGGAAAAAGATTTCGATTTTATTACATCACTGTTTCCATATGTAGCTATTTGTTCAAACTCAGCTCTATGTTACAAACAATCGCAATGAGCCTAATTAGAATGATGAATTTCAGATTTCAGAAAAAAGATATAATTAGGTTAGATTGCAATAAAAAAATGCCATCAACTCTATAAATTCTATATTCACTAATGCTATCCTTACCTAATCTTTTTAACAAATAAATGAAATTTGGTATGTATGTATAGATGCAGTAACATTTTTCAAATGTCCGTCTGTCTTCAAAAAGAAGGTGAAGAGTCGAATTTTTTCAATTTCAATACTTTAAAAATTACATACGCAAAATATCGAACGCAAGGGAAGGCTTGCAATGTAGTATTATTTGTTTAATTTTTTCAGAGTAATTTCCTCTAGATTCAATACACCTCTCCATCGTCTGAAATCATTCTTTATAGGGAAGGCTTGCAATGTAGTATTATTTGTTCAATGTTTTCAGAGTAATTTCCTCTCCATCGTTTGAAATCTTTCTTTATATCAAGGACGCCATGCTTAAAACGAGTATAAAGAATTGATCCAAGCCTGAGGGACGTCAGCCTTACAGAATATCGAAGGCACGCTGTTAACGCTGATGTAAATTTCCTTTTTTCGAGAAAGGATTTTGGGTGAGTCCGCGGGTTATATGCTCCATCAGTCTTATTGCCTGCAACTCGGTGCTATGCTCAAATTGAACATTGGTAATCACGTTGTGATTCGACGATCAATTTTCGAAGTGACGTTTAATTACGTCCCCGGCAAGCTTAGAAGGTGCAGATCATTAACAATCCTGCGGAAAAATCGAACCCCAGTTCTTTCTTTCTTCATGCTGATATCAACAACTTTCCACGCCTTTGGAAAGTACTGAGGTCTGAGGAATGCTCTAATTATTGCCACCAGCTTGTCAATTCCTTGGCGAAGGTAACTTCAACGCTTTTTATTGGTGTTTTTATCCTCTCGAAGCGCTTTACGCACATTATGGGTATTTAATATGACCTAAAAGCTCTGCTGGTATGCATCGGGTGTGCTATGTAGAGCTTTTGTAGAAGAATCTTCCAAAGAAGAATCTTCAGAAGGGGATATGAGAACAGAAATATAATCGCCACTAACGCCATTGTGCCTGACACCTACTGACGGACCTTTCACTTTGCCACTCCACGTAAAGGTCATTATCCATAGTTGACCGAGGACTGATCTTACATGGTATCAACAAAAACCTCCACCTTTTGCTCTGTCGCGAAGACAATGCCCCAGGACCTCGGATACGTGGAAGTCGTTCTCGTTTGAGTCAAAAATTCCTTTCATTGATCATTTCAAAATTCAGAGTGCATTTTTCATATCACGGACAAAATTTGATGCCCTAATGGATGTCATCGGGATGACCTGTTTTGATAGTTTAACCGCTGACGTTGCCTGCAGGCAAGAAAAGCCAGGCTGACTGCTGTACAGAAGGCATGTGTTGGAAATCCTACATTATGTTCCGCAACTATCACACTGTATAAGTGTATAGTCGAACGTTCGCCTTATCAGTCGGTCCTGAACCTGTCAGCAAAAACCATAGAAATGAAGAAAGCAGTGCAATTAGCATTGTTACGGTCTGGTTTGGAAGGGAGATGTACCTCTATAGTTATAGTGGGGGACTATTATTGGGAAGATTACTAACATCAGAAGTGGGATATTCACGCTAAGAGATCGAGAATTCCATACGAAGCACTTATGTGTCTTATACACATGAGACCATTCAGAATTGGACATTAAAGTAGGTAAAACATTAGACTGTCTATATATTGGCAATTGCTTAATTTATACTTATACCAAAATGAATAAATATAATTAGTCATACAATAGAGGGACTCTTAGAGCATAAGTCACTTAGTTTTAAGCAAATTCCAGAAGCCAGTGGTTGATCAAACTTGATGGACAAAACTCCTGCTGATGTTTTTTGAGTAATTATAAGCCATTTGTGAATAATAAACATTACCTTGGTCCTTAGTTGGGTCCAGTCAATCTGAGCAAATTGATTCAGTTTGTTTCTAACTAACAATGGAGTACCTCCACAACCCCAGGTCTTCATAGTATTTTCTAAATCATCTTTAGGGCAACTGCATTCATCAGTAAGGACAATACCATTAGATATGTATGGTGAAGCAGCCACATGTTTACCTCTATATAAAACTGATATTTTCAGATCTATACATGTTACATATACTTTATAACGAACTATGTAAAAACCATCTTTTCTATTAAGTATGTTAATCCAAGTACGGCAAGGGGCTCCTTGTTCTGTTATGCCATCAATTTTCACTTCTAAGTCACCTTGTGCTGAATTTGCATCACTGAAATGTGAAACCACTGTCTGATTTTTATTGCAACATACGTATTTAAATATAAATTAGCCATATTTTACAGTATATATGTATATTAGTCTGATAATCTATCAATGAGGCTAGTCTACGAATATGTAAATACAAATTCCAAAAGTGAAAATTATTGTTCGATTCACACCACCCTGGCACATCCTGTAGTGACAATCAATCGCCAAACTAGTTTCGCTTCACAGAGACTTTTTAAATATTATTAACCATTTACTGACCATGATTTTCTACCAATTAGCTCTGTTTTAGTAGAGAGAAATAAAATAATAGTAACTCAAATCGAAAATATTACATTTTTGTTCTAGAAATGCATTAACAATTTACCTACTAGCTTGCTCTGCTAAACTGTGGGTGGTCAAACAGGAAAAACCTTATACAGATATACCATACCATTTCCAGCGGTTGTATCAAAAGAATCAAATTACATTTCTAAAGTGTCAATTGTATATTCAAATCGATTTAATATAAATCTGACAGTTTGAATTTACAATTGACACATTTGAAATGTAATTGGATCCTTTTTAAAGTACTGCTGGAAAAGGTATAGATTATAATTGAACAACTTTGAAATTATCTCTACTCTATACTGAATCAATAAATAGACTATTTAGTTTTAAAAGGGTGAATATAAAAAATATACAATTTTAGAGACAACTACATAGGTTGGAGGATTTCCATAAAAACTCAACTTAATACTGGCACATTTTGGAATATTGTAAAGTGTGACTTTATAAAGTTATTAGTAGGTAGATCAGTTTTAGTGTAAGACTAACATTTCTGGAGTTATCAAATCTATCATGGTCAGAAAATAGTCAATTCTTTTTTCTCTAATACAATTGGTGAAATTTTTGATTCATGAGCCAATGTAACAAAACATATTTCTTAACTAGTGAGCTAGTCTTAAAACAAATGTTCCTTTTTCTTGATGGTGGTCAAACGAAACTAGTTGGTTGATGATAATCCTCAAAAGATAGTCAAACAAACTTTTTAAAGTCACTAAGAGTAAAGTAAACAAGCCTATGATAGTATAAACAGAGAGAGAATATATGAAGCAATGGTGCAGCTAGAAATTCCAGGAAAACTCATAAGGCTGATAAGAATGACATTATAAAAAACCAAGAACAAAATTACATGGATGGGAAGTGAGTCACAGGAATTTGAAGTGAGAGAGGGACTCAGACAAGGTGATCCTCTACCATCAATACTTTTTAACTTGACGCTTGAAGCAATAATTAGAAAAAGCAAAATCAAGACAAATGGAACCATATTTAATAATGAACACCAATGTCTAGCATATGCAGATGACCTAACACTAGTAGCAAAAACAAAGAAAGAACTAGAGAAAATTACGGCAAGGATAGCTGCAGAAGCAAGGAGATAAATCAAAGTAAGACAAAATATATGGTCATGGGACAAATGGAAAAAACTTCTGATGATCAATCAAACCTAACTTTTATGGCCAACGAAATAAATATACTTTTGAAGGACTACGGAATGTATGTACCTAGGGGTAATCATAGAGCAAAAAGGACAAGAGAAACAAGAAATACAGGCAAGGATCATCAAAGGAAACCAGAAGTATGAAGCCCTGAAAAATCTTATGAATTCCAAATATGTATCCAGAAAGACCAAAGAGAGAATTTATACAACTGTTATAAGACCAACAGCGACATAATGCTTGTGAGACGTGGACTATGAACAAAGAGGAGGAAGAACAAATTATAAGATGGGAAAGAAAAATGTTGAGAGCTATTTATGGAGGTGTAAGGTCAAACGAGGGATGGAGGAGAAGAGCAAACCAGGAACTGGAAGACATGTATGAGAACCCCAATATTATAGCAGTCATCAAAGCGCAGATAATAAGGTGGCTGGGACATATGGAGAGGCTGAATGGGATGAGAATGGCAAAACTACTTCTCAACCGGAGGCCAATAGGAAAAAAAAGGAAAGGTAGACCAAGGAAGAGATGGCTGAAGAAGGCAGAAGATGATTTAAAGAAAATTAATGTTAAACACTGGAAAGAGAAGACGGCAAACAGAAATAAGTGGCGTGGAATAGTCCAGGATATACTCAGAAATAGGTGGTAAAAGTATCCAACGACAATTTATTCTAAGTTATATAAATTTTAGCAGTATAAGATCAGACTGTACTCATTTCTGCCCTAGGCCTTCATGGCCTGTTGTGCAAATTAATAATAATAAGATGGATAAAGTAAATTAAGAAACAAGTCTCAAGAACTCCTCAGTGCATCGCTTTTGTACTATATCTTTTACAGGAGCAGTTTCAAAAGTATAAAATTTCATATCTAAGGCAGCAATTACTGTGAATTAAAATTGTCAGATGTGATATTACAACAGACAGTTTGAATTTACAACTGATGCTTAGAAACGTAATTTGATCATTTTCAAACTACTGCTGGAAAAAATATAGATGATGAGTAATTGAACACTTCGCCTGTCATTGAAAATAATAATAAAAATATAGATTTTGGCTCAAATTTTATTTACATTTAGCTAGAAGTACTTTGTGATTTATTGTATTGTTGAAATCAATTAGAATAAGAGACATGGCTCTAAATTGAGCAAGGGAATAGAGTCTGTCATCAGCAAAATCGTAATGATGTTGCAATAATATGAATCTTACCAAAAGTAAGACATAAGTAGTATGATATAATTTTTTTATCTACCATACTCTAAACATATTTTTAAGATGGTGATCCACAGGGGGGGAATGAGAGAAATTCCTCCAAAATTCTGAGAAAACATGGAATAGACAACTTTTGTTATTATCACTACTATTCTATCGACAGGAAAGTGAATACTAAGCAATACTTTAATGAGATTTTAATTCTTCAAACACATTTTCAGTTGAACAGATACTCAAATACCACCTATTCTATATCCCCCTTCCCAATTTCCCCCAAAACTTCTCTCTGGATCTGCCCCTGCATGCAAAACATTCAAACTGCTATTTTAGGATTTGGAATATTAGGAATTAGGGATTTATAGATTCTTTTCATTTGGAAGGAATAATCAACATCACTTATTATGGGTAATATAAGAAGCTACTGCTGACAGACAGTTTTAACATTTTGCAAGTTATATCATTCCACATCGATTCACACCAATTTTAACCCGAATTTCGGGTTTTGCTAAAACGAACCCTTACCCAACTTTTACATTTGATATAATTTCACTTATAGTATGCCATTTTTTCATTTTCATGCTAAATCTAATGATGTTCTTTTATGTTTGTAGTCTCATACTGTTTGAGTGCAGATAGCTGTTTTGAAAATGTTTATAAAAAGATAAACGACAAATGTTTACACTTTTTTACCATTCTTCAGGACCAGTGCAACCTGCTAATTCCACAAAGAAATATCTTGCTGGCATCACAATTTTATCAGGTTCTAATCCGGGGCCCCAGATTTTGGTCTCTTTAATGTTCACTTGAGTAAGACCCGATTGTATGATACAGAAGTATGCTAAAAATAATGCCAACCCCATTTTCTGTATAATGTATCACAGTAAATGTTTACATCCTCAGATCTTTTGCTAGCTATGAGATCGTAGGAGTTTGCTCGAGATTAGTAGTACTGGAAACACAAGACAGGCTGGAAACATCACAATTTGCGTTTCGTTTCCTCAATTATCCATTATTCAAACACGGCATACTCATTAACAATTCAAGTCAAGTGATCCATTTATAATTTATAACACTGTTAACACAAAATGTTTATAATATAAATCAACGAAACGAAATGAAATGACATTTCGTTGTTATAATCCACAAAACAGGTACGGTCCACGGCAACCGGCCCACTACTTGACAGCTAAGCGACGTTGCCACATCTAAGGCTCCGGCCTAGTGTAGAGTCGGCCATGGACCAACCAATCATCGTTTTTAGAACCGTAAAATGGAGAGGGCATTATGAAAACGGTTCTAGGACGGCAATAGAATCGTAATTTGGAACAGCCCTAATGTGTAAACGAAAGGTAGTTTGGTGTATTGTGTTGGTGTAGTTGTGTCCTGTGCTGTGTATTGTCTAGTAACCGTATCTGTTTTGTGGTGGCTAGTACTTCTACTCTAGTGTGTCTGTGTAGTTGTACTAGTTGTAGTTTGTAGTTCAGTTTTTGACGTTTTTGTTTTGTGGTTTTTTGTCGTTTTTGTTTTGTTATGATCTAGTGTAAAATTTAGGTTATGTTGAGATTTTTTGCTTTTTTGCTTTTTAAAAACGGTTTTTTAAGAATTTTTGACTGCTTATAATGTATAAATTTCTATTATTCCTACCAGTATTATTTTTGCCCACGCTTTCTCACAACTATTCTGTTATAAACTTACCAGAAGAACATCTGCAGTATTTTTTCAGAAATTTACCCCAATTAGCTCATAAATGCTTCAAAGACGATGATTGCCCTTTTAAAGAACATCTTAATAAAGATAGATGTTGGGGGTATGAACATGATTGTGATTGGACAAAACAGTATTCAATTCCAGCTTGTCCTGGAGACCATAAGGGCTGGGTATGTGGATTTATTAGTGGTTAAGGCCATCTCTCAATACATATTTTGCAGATAGTTAGTCTGTGTGTAATGTAATTTTCCTGGAGAAATGCCTGTCTAGCGAATAATGGCATACCTGCTCATAAAGATTGTTGCTTGGAACTATTTGCCTTAAAATCTATCCTTTGTGAGAAGTCTATTTTTGTCATACTTGGATATTTGCCTTCAGTTTCCGTTATTACAATAACCCTTGTTAGATTTTTATTATTTCTTCATAAATTCATCTGCCAGTATTACTTTTATTCACAATAATAATTTTGTTTGTATATATAGTAGCATATTTTCCAATTTTCCATTATCCATTTCACCATTCAGTATAAAATCTTTGTAACAAGCAAAAAGGTAATGTTATGAGGATATAAAATATATTTATATAAACTCATTTGAAAACTTGCCACCCCAGATATATTAAAAACTACTGATTAGTAGTACCTAGTTGTAGTAATAGTATTTTGTGTTTTTGCATAAAGATGCTTGTACACATCAAAAAAGATACAAATTGAATAAAGTGAGTAATTAAAAGAAAAAACATAGATGTGAAAAATTTGTCAATGGTGACAACTTTTTAATGAAAAAATGCTTCAACCCCTTATACCCAATAACCCACTGCCCCTAGGATCATCTCCTTAAAATTTCTAAATGACAAGGGGTATCAGGTAATAGCTTGTTTTAAATGTATGTTGAAGACCTTCTGATTTTTTAAAATTGGTTGATCCATTTTTGACATAATTAGAAACATTTTTTTATATCTTAATTTGTGGACTAAATTCAGACATTGCTCTGACAGACTACACTGTTAGTCTGCTGGTTATGGGCATTGGATCCCTAGGTGAAATGAGGAATTTGCTGCTCTGAATTGCATGCAATACTGGGGTGCTGTACAGCGGCACACATCCTAGCCGCCAGAATGCAGAGGGCAGTCATCTTTGGGTCCCTTTGTCTATTTAGGGTGCAAAATTCGCGGACCCTCTGATTGCTCACCTCACAGTGTGAGGAATAATCACTGGGTAATAGAACAGCAGCTTGGTGTTCAGAACCTGGGCTGCACCTTTTTGTTAAACAAAAATCCACTGGACAGTGTATGAGCTACAACAAAAATCAACACAAAGTAGAAGAATATCTGTTACACTGGTGTATGCATATTTTATCTAACTCTAACTAGATTTGTGAATAAACAACTGCAGGTATTGGAGCAATGAAAATCCTCAAGCTTTTATAGAAGACATACCCAGTATCTCTAAAAAATTAATGTTTAGTCAGACATTTTTGGAAACAAAGTGATTGGGCCATTGTATATTATTATCTTATGTATGCCTGTACCCTGCCACAAGGCTGAGCCTTCTAGAGGTGGCATTATTTTTATCTTACAAATAAATGAATTAATTTAAATGGAGACATTCATTTGGATATCTTGGAAAATAAAGAATCTGCTTATCAGTGAAACAATTTAAAACCAAACCAAAGAGGATGGAAATCCTATTCTCGTACATGATGAGGCTCAAATCTATTTCCAGCAAGACAGCCCTCCTCCTCACTATGTTCTTCCAGTTTAGCAATGGCTAGACGATGTGTTTGTAGATAAATGGATAGGGTGAAGAGGGCCAATAGAATGGCCTGCTAGATCTCCTGATATGAGACCAATAGACTTTTTTCTATGGGGCCACTTAAGATCTGTTAACTCTCCAACCTGAAAGTTTGGATAACCTTTATCAACACATCATTGAAAGCTGCCATGATATCCCACAACATATTTTTGCAACTGTCCGTCGGGAGTTTGATCATCGCCTATATTATTGTTTGAGCAATGACGGGCAACATTTTTAACACTTGTAATAAAATAATAATAAAAAAGTGATAGTTTCTTGTTTTTTTTGGTGGGAAGTTTCCAAATGAACACCCTGGATATAGAAAATTGAGACTTGTAATATATAATTTGATGAGATAGATCAATAATAGAGATATTTTTCATGATAAATTGTTTTCCAGCAAACTGTCATGTCACATGATGGAAAATGCTTAGTTATAAATCACATTCACCAGAAAGTAGTACTTCTGGACCAATCACTCAAATTTTGATGAAAAGCATATTAGTTTGAGGTAGGCTACTGGAGCGATCATTCAAGGTCATTATGGTATTCACATGACTGTTGAATTGAATGGAACTAAATGGAAGTGAATAACCTAACAATATATAATAACTATCAACTTATAAAAAGGCATCAAAACTCCATTCACCAGAGCCTGATTGCTACAGTAGCGATCAGGGAGCTATCCTAGAGTGCTACTTTCTGGTGAATATGGCCATTTTCAGTTGAGCTTTGCACTCAACTCATATAAATACTGTTAGGTCAGAATGCCATGTCATAAATTATTACTGATTCATTCTACTGCATAATAAAGTTTCTAGTTTTATAGCTAGAAATTAAATAATCATCTATATCACACCTATCAGGCATTATTTGATAAGCTACTTCAAAAGATAAAACATACATATATGACATCACAGCAAAAGCCAACTGAGCTCTTTTATCAAAGTGTCTGGAGAGCACACCCAGAGTTAGGCCCTATTAATTCAATTCCCCCAAAACCGCCAAAAGGGCTCCCAAATTTTTTTGAACTCACTCCCCATAACAAAACTATATCTATGCGCATATCACCTACATTCTCTTATTCAGCCCTATTTGTGTTAACTTACTCCCTATAAGCTTATGTTATAATTGAAGTATTGTAAGTTGCTTTAAGATCATACAGTTACAACTATGTACTCTGTTAACAGACTGGAGTCCATTTTATTAGATATACAGTGTGTCCATATAGTGTGTAATTATCAATATTTCGCAAGGTATACCTGGTAGAAGAAAATGTTACATACAAAAGTTATTTGGTTGTTTAAGACAAATATCCTAAAATTATTTTAAAATATACAGAGTGTTCCGGGAAAGCAGGATCATGATCACCTTGATTTTTTTAAATGGAACCATTATCTTTTTTTAACCTCATTTAGTTTCCTTTCCTTACTGTTGTCTATTTAACCCTAACATATTTCTGGGATCGGTTGCGACGTTGCCAAGTTATAATTTATTTTTAGTAAATTTTTTGATTTGCAAGGTTGCAAGTAATACGTCCAAATTGATGTATTCCTTTAAAATTTCTCAATATTAATATACAGATAGTTACTTGAATGTCAAGAGAATATTATTTTGGATGTTACTAACTATGTGCATCTACAGGGTGTTTTCTGGAGAATTTTAAATTATGATAATTTGAATGTCACTTTGTATGTTTTATTTCAGATAGAAGTATCTACTAATACCCTATCTCGCCCCGCAATATATTCTTTCGAGTTTGCAGCATCATTGCCAAGTTATAAATTTTATTTTTCCAAAATATCAAACAAACATATCCCTGTTTTTTCATTAATAGAACGCACTTTATATGTTATTTAACATGGAAGCACTCGCTAGTAAAGGTTTACGCCGTTACAAAGTTTTAAATAATTTTCCTAAAATAATAAAACTGTTTTCCGCGCTCATTTATGCTACCTACTTCGTATATGTTTATTGCATAATATGATCGATCTAATAAATCCAAAAATGGATCTAGCAAGCGAGTGTCACATTGTTTGGTTACTAGTAGATTGTTATTTCCAGCTTAATGGGACGCCTGCAAATTTTCACAGGAATTTTCGTGCTTACTTAGATGTACTCAAGAAAAATGAATTGGTCGTAGAGGTCCAGCAACTTGGCCTCCTAGATTTCCAGATCTAACTTGTTGAGGCGTTTCAAGCGTAACAGTTCATATGTTTAATATCGCGCTTGAGAGAACTTTAGTATTCGGATTCAAGACTGCATAAACCAGGGCGGAAGACACTTTGAACAATTTCTTTAATTAAAATTACCTTATTGTTATTCATAGATTGCCTTGTTTACAATTTTTTGAATAACTACAATTCCGTTTGAGTTTGAGTTAGAAATGATTCATCCTTAGAAATAATGTAATATAAATTTAAAACCATACATTTTTCTTACTTGTTCTACCGTATTATTAACGAACTCATACAATATCACCAGATGGCAAACAGTCAGTAAAAAGATAGTAGTAGGAAGATTTCGATTTTGAGTTTTCACACACTTACACAAGGTCTTCCTTTAGTGAGGTACCATATTTAATAATTCTTTGTTATGCGTATTTGAGAGATGAATAAATATTATTATTACCATTATTAAACATAAACCAGAAATTTTGAATAACTTTTTATTTTAAAAAATTAAGCAATAACTTGGCAACGCCGCAAAGTCGGAAAAAACAATTGCGGGGCGCGAGGCGTGATAGGGTATTAGTAGATACTTCGATTTTAAATAAAACACATAGGGTGTTACATTTAAAAAACAGAGTAAAATTACTTTCAAATTATCATAATTTAAAATTCTTCAGGAAACATCCTGTAGATGCACATAGTTAGTAACATCCAAAATAATATTCACTTGACATTCACGTAACTATTTGCATAATAATATGGAGAAATGTTAAAGGAATACATCAATTTGGACATGTTGATAGTTATAGTTATAACTCTCTTACTTGCGACCTTGCAAATCCAAAAATTTACTGAACATAAATTATAACTTAGCAACATCGCAAACGATCCCAGAATAAGTTGAGGTTAAATAGAGATCAATGATGGAAACTAAATGAAGCTAAAAAAAGATAATAGTTCCATTTAAAAAAATCCAGTTGATCATGATCCTGTTTTCCCGCAACACCCTGTATATTTAAAAATAATTTTAGGATATGCGTCTTAAAATCAAATAGCTTTTGTATTTGCCATTTTCTTCTATCAGGTATATCTTGCGAGATATCGAAGAATTACACACTAAATGAACATCCTGTATTTCTACAAATTGTAAATAATACACCTATTTTAAAAATCAGGATAACAGAAGTATCTTCCTTCCCAAAACTCTCTATAACTTTTCAATTATTTGCAATGGTTTATAATGGATATGTTTTCGCGGATCACGTTGGACTGGTTCAGATGAAAAGCGCATCCGCAGTATGATGAGGTATGCACATCTCGTACAGCGCATGCGCTTTTCATCCGAACCAGTTCGGGACGTGATCCGCGGAAACCTCTAATGATGAGTGATCTTTTTAAATTCTTGTTCATTGACACCATTTCAATTTAGTAATTTACCTTGATAAACAATTCCTTATGAAACTCCTTGATACCCAGATTCATGTTTGATTTATGAATAGTTATTTATTGTTGCTGGTATACAGTTTTTGAAAATATGGCAACTCTCTTTCTATTACATTGTTTTATAACTAGTATCCTTCTATTAAAGGTCAAGTCGAAATTTGCCCAGCAAACGACGTTCCATACCCAAGCTGATTTTGGTTATGTGAAAGAACAGATCAAAGAAATGAAGATGATGTGTGTTCCTCTGTTTCCTGATGACAGCTCATTGGAATGTAGTGAGCACTTACGATTTTGTAGAGGAAGGAACATCATGATCAATTTTACTAAATTGGCGCACAGAGATGAGCCAATCCGCTACAAAATGGATGTATTAGGTACATGCAAATAATACTAATGGCTTCTGCATGCCTTTCTGAATCTGAAGAATGCAAGTTTAAAAAAAAAAATGAACTGTCGCTACCAAACTCCTGGCCGCAATTTAATCTATAACGTGCTTTCATTAATATTAATCATCATAAAACAGCTAATAACCTTATATCATTCATGGATCCTGTAGATGGATCGCACAGATGGTAAAATAAATCTCAAATGACGAACAGCACACGACTGGTCAACAAAATGTCTAAAGTTGATCATGTGGTTGTCTCTACGATTCATTGTGATTCATTTGTCCGAAACTAAAACCACATCTGCTAAAATATAAACTCTTTTTCAACATTGCGACCAGCTCCGCTGCATTTATTAAATTGAAAAATATTTGCCAAAAATTACATTGTAATAAGTAACATTGATTCATAGCTGCGTCAGGAAGCAACTTTTCTTTTTTTTTGTGAGAACTAACTTCCTAGGTCAGTAATTGTGCAACCTTTATTTAAGTGAGAAAGTTAGTTCTGAAAAACAAAACTGTCCCATGTCGAAGCTAGCAATCAATGTACCTTGTTTCAAATTAATTTCTGTCAATATCTTGTGCTGACCAACACGTTAATAAAGAGTTTATATTTCAACAGACGTATTTTACTTCCCATACCGGTAGGTTAGGGGAGTATTGCGATCGCAAAAGTTTTCGATTTTGAGCTAATATTCTTTTTGATCGTTTTATGATATCTATATAACGAAAATCCATGTCACTTATTTCCGTCAGCTGTCTGTCGGTAATCTCGTCTGGTCGTAATCTCAGTAACCGCTGCATGGATTGTGATGAAATTTGGGTAGCGATATGCTGTGGGGTCTTTGGGTCGTGGTAGGTAATGCAGCTATAAATTGGTGCATGGGCGGTTGAGTAATTAGCAAAAAACAAGAAATTTCAAATATTCCTGAAACTTAGTTTTTAGGCGTTTTAGGGGTTCCTGATCGTTTTCTACTTTTTTTTGGGTGGGAGTGAAATTGGTTTGGTTGGGGGGATGAGGGGTTGTAAAATGAAAAGTTTGTTGTATTCATAATAGGCTGTCCATTGACCTGTGAACAAAACACTACAGTATAATACACTGTTTTAGGTCCATCCGAACATTGCCTTGTCTATTACAGAAACCAAGCGACTTACAATTTTCTGATATAGGTGCAGGGTGGTCCAATAAGCGCGCGGTGCTCTCTAGCGACCTTCTTCTTCTTCTTAGAGTGCCATGCAGATTCCTGCGTAGGCGTCCATCCTCTTCCTATCAAATTTCTCTATTCACAGCTGCATTTTGTATTTCTCCGAGGCTTCTCATTCCTGTCCACTGCCGAATGTTTCTGAGCCAGGATAGTTTTTTTCTTCCTATCCCTCTTTTTCCTCCTTCGATTTTACCTTGGAGTACCAGGCGTTGTAACTGATAACGTTCTCCCCGTATAACGTGTCCCAGGTAGGCTATTTTTCTTGTTTTAATTGTGTCGAAGAGCTGTCGGTCTGTTAGTTCAGCTCTTCGGAGAACTTCTTCATTTGTTACATGGTCTACCCAGGGTATTTTTAGCATCCGTCTTAAGGTCCACATCTCGAAAGCTTCAATTTTGTTGATCGTGGTTGCTTTCAATGTCCACGCCTCCATTCCGTAGAGCAGAACTGACCAGACATAACATTTTACCATTCTGTATCTGAGGCTGAAGTTTAAGTTTTTGCCAGTGAGAAATTTTTTGAGTTTTAGAAACGTTATTCGTGCTTGTTCTATTCTGCACTTTATTTCCTGGTCTGGATCCCATGTTTCATTGACCATGCATCCTAGATATTTAAACTGTGACACTCTTTCAATGTTTTTTCCATTTATTTGTATCTGGGTGTTTGTTGTGTTATTTCTACTGATCACCATAAACTTTGTTTTGCCGATATTAATTTTAAGGCCTAGATTTCTACTCGCCTCAGTGACTCGGTTTAGTAGGATCTGGAGATCACCTGCATTGTCTGTTATTATGGCAGTGTCATCTGCATACCGGATGTTGTTTATGGGAATTCCGTTTACCCTTATGTCAATTGAGTTGTTCGAAACTGCCTCCGTAAATATTCTTTCCACATATAAGTTGAATAACATTGGGGATAAGATGCATCCCTGTCTAACACCTTTTCTTATTTCAAACGCTTGTGTTGTACCCGCGTTGTTTAGTCGGATCTCTGCTTTTTGGTTCCAGTACAGATTACCTATAAGTCGTATGTCTTTTCCGTCTAACCCTATATCTTTAAGATATGATATGAGGATGTCATGTTTGACGTTGTCAAATGCTTTCTCATAGTCGATGAAGCATATGAAAACATCTTTTCTTTGGTCTTGGCAGTTCTGCACCAACGTTTGCAGGGTGAATATAGCTTCTCTCGTTCCGAATCCGTTTTTGAAACCAAATTGGCTGATTCCACTTACTTCCTCGCTTTTTTTGTATAGTCTTGTGTGTAAGACCCGTAGGAACAACTTTAAGAAGTGGCTCATTAGGCTAATGAGGCGATAATCTTTACAGGTATTTGCACTGGCTTTTTTCGGTATTGTAATAAAGGTTGAGCGTAGCCAATCTTCAGGGAAATGTCCGGTATTATATATGTTGTTAAAAAGTTTTGTTATCTTTTTAATGTTGTTTTCGCTGACTATGCGGAATGTTTCTGAGTACATGTTGTCAGGTCCTGGGGCTTTGTTGTTTTTCATGAGTTTTATGGCGTGTAATATTTCAGACTCTAATATGTTTGGTCCTGACAAGGGGTCATCTATCTCCAATGGGGGGCTTTCTGGTCTATCGTCATTAAAGAGGTTAGCTGTGTATTTCTGCCATGTTTGTAGTATTTCGTCGGTTTCTACTATTATCTTATTGTGTTCGTCTCTGATAAAATTTATTGGCCTCTTGTTGT
Organism: Callosobruchus maculatus; assembly: GCA_951848785.1. Taxonomy (NCBI): domain Eukaryota; kingdom Metazoa; phylum Arthropoda; class Insecta; order Coleoptera; family Chrysomelidae; genus Callosobruchus; species Callosobruchus maculatus. The sequence continues at coordinate 5,700,426 of CATOUR010000026.1, read as the reverse complement.
AAAGCCCAGCAATTTCTTTAACTTTTTCATGAAGGTTAAAGCTGTCTCCAAGACGATTCAGATTTTCTGCCTCTATGCATCTTTCGTTTAGCCATTTTTCTTTTGCTATTCTGATTTCGTTTCGGATCTTCCTTTGAAAGTATCTATAGCCGTTGTGATTGTTTTCGATTTTACATTGCCTTCGATCTTCCATTAGTTTCAGGATCTCTCTCGTCATCCATTCGTTTTTCATGATTGTTTTACTTTTAGTGAGGTGTTTCTCGTTTGCGTGGTTAAAAGCATGTTTAAAGTCAAGCCAGTATGTCTCTATATCGTTGGTGATTTCTATTTTGTCCAATTCTTTATTGAGGTAATCACTATATATTGACTTTGTTTGTTCGTCGTTAAGTAGTTTCGGGTCAAATGTGTTATTCCCTCTCTTTTTTTTTGATTTGGCTAGTCGTAGTTTAATATTAGCACGGAGTGGATTGTGATCTGATGCAATATCGGCTCCTGGCATTGTAGTGACTTTGCTTATTGTGTTTCTAAACCTTCTGTTGATTATAATATAGTCAATTTGATTTCGGACAGTATGTTGTTCATTGTCTTGCGGAGATGTCCAGGTATAGAGTCGTCTTGCTGGAAGTTTATACCATGTGTTTGTAATGATGAAGTTATTTTCCTCGCAGTACTGGATTAATCTTTCACCTCTGCTGTTTCGCTCGCCTAGACCATGATTACCCACCACCGATTCCACTCTGCCTTTCCCCACTTTGGCATTGAAGTCTCCCATAAGTATGTTAATTTCGTTGGTTTTCGTTAGCTTTAGAGCCTGGTCAAGCTGTTTGTAAAATTCTTCCATTTCTTCGTCTGGCTTTTCCGACGTCGGGGCGTAGACCTGGATGATGTTGATGTTAATAGGTTTGCCAAGTAATTGAATTAGAATTAGTCTTTCGGAAAAAGGAACAAAGTTTTTCACAGCTCTTTGTATGTTCTCATCCATCAAGATACCAACACCATGTCGGTGGTTATGGTCCTCATTGTTATTTCCTGAGTAGTAGAAGACTTTTCCCTTTGTTTTGATCATCCCGTTTCCCGGCCAGCGGACTTCACTCACTCCAAGGATATTTATTTTCATTCTGTTTGCTTCTTGGATCAAGTTATCCAATTTCCCAGCTGTGAATAATGATCTTACATTCCAAGTTGCAATTTTTCCTGTCTTATCTAGTTGGCACCGGGGGATTCTTCGCACCTCTTGACCACTTAAGGCCTGCCCGGGACTAGAGGCCATTTGTCTTTGATTTTCCAACATTGATAAGATTTGTTCGGATGAATATCCTGGGGATATCAATGAAGATCTTTAATGCAGTGGTTTCCCGTTGCCTTCTGCATTCCCCTGCCGTTGACCATCTGCTGGTTCATCCGCCTTTAGGGGCAATTTCTCACCCCAAGGACAGGGAAGTGCCCTAGCTCCTAATTAGCTCTTCCACCCAAAGCTGTTGGCCAAAAAGGAGGGGACTACTTATTCCGGTAGTCGTTCGGTCATCACCTCTATATTAACCCCTAAAGGTAGGGTTGCCACTTCCGCTGCATCCGCCGTACTGAAGTTCACCTTCGCCGCCCTCTGCACCGTTGTGGTCTTCGTCCGTAACCCTGGACAAGGAGCCCTTACAGGGTACTATCAGCCGGAGCCAGCTGAACCCAGGTTTTTTAACGAGGTGTTACTCCTCGATCCCTCCTCCTTCCTTGCCTCTTGCGTGGCAAGGCCCCAGGCTTGGGACTGGCATAGCGGAGTTTCTCTAGCGACCATACCGTTTAAATTAGACGAAAATGTTTTAAATAAAAAACGTTTCTTTTCAAATGCTCTACATTTAGACAACAATTTCAAAGATGGCGGACTTCCGGATATACCGGAAGCAGGTATCAACTTCCTTATTTTAAATGGAACACCCTGTATGGTATTGCGTTTTTGAATTCAGCATCGATTTTTAGGTCCAGTTTGTTAACCATTGTTTATGTCTACGAAGCCTATTTTCGGAGTTTTTCAGCAATTTTTACAAAATTTGACGTTTGTAGTACTTTGCAAGAAACGTTAATATCTCGGAAACTAAACGCGATAGAAAGATGCGGTTTTCGGTTTTGAAACAAGCAAGAAACGTACTTGTGTTTTAGTAGGATCATTGTTTCAACAGAACATTAAATCAATAAACGAGCAATTTTCAAATTTGAACAGTTAAAAACTTTTTTTTTTTCAAATGGGATGGTATGATAAGTTTCACATCGGTGGATGCGAAATTAAATTCTCTTTGACTTTTATCTAGGCATATGTGGCTCTATCTTTGATGGTTTTCAAGATATTTACGGTTTTGTAATTATTGCGTAGGAATTGGAAAAATCGTAGGTGGCGTGGCTCGCAGACGAAACAATTGGCAGGAAACCTTTCATCCAAAGTGCTTCGGTCTCTGATACTAAAATGTGATTTTGCTCCATCTACCTGTAACCACATTATTCTTAAAAACTCCAGTGGTAAATTTTCCAACAGGTTTTCCAAATTTTCATTTAGAAAATTTTGGAAAACATCAGTTTAATATGCGGTTTCCAATAATACCATCTCAAAATGCTTAGACTCCATGCTGGTTGTCAACAAACCTCTCAAAATTGGGATTTACGTCGGTGTAAAAATGTAAATTATGCCAGTTTACATGGCCGTTAATGATAACGCTGTAGCTACATTTCATAAAAAAGAAAATGAAAGAATTTCATAAGAAATGTAGGTTCATTCGTAAACAACACACTGTTGAAAAGGAGTGCATCTTCTTGGACTCGAGCACGACCCCCGTTACAGAAATTCATTCAGTTTTAAAAGTCTTGCTTTCAATTGCTTGATTTAGATGCACATGATAAGGATGCTATATGTACTCAGTTAAGATCATGTTCACAGATGTTTGACCAATGCCCAAATAGCGACTAGTTTCTGCTGTAGCACTGCTATGCGGATCTTCAATTACAATTGCGAGAATGTCAAACTCACTATCTTCATGTATTACTACTACATGTTTCCTTCTCTCATATTTTACGCCCACGTAAATCCAAATTTTGAGAGGTTTGTTGACAACCAGCATGGAGTCTAAACATTTGGGGTGGTATTATTGGAAACCGCATAATAAACTAATTAATGTTTTCCAAATATTTCTAAATGAAAATTTGGAAAACCTGTTGGAAAATTCACCACTGGAGTTTTTAAGAATAATGTGGTTACAGTTAGATGGAGCGAAAGCACAGTTTAGTATTAGAGGTCGAACACTTTGCATGAAAGGTTTCCTGTCAATTGTTTCGTCTGTGAGCCACGCCACCTACGATTTTTCCAATTCCTACGCAATAACTACAAAACCGTGAATATCTCAAAAACCACCAAAGATAGAACCACATGTTCTTAGATAAAAGTAAAAGAGAATTTAATTTTGCGTCTACCGATGTGAAACTTATCATACCATCCCATTTGAAAAAAAAAAGTTTTTAACATTTCTAACTTTTCAAATTTGAAAATTGCTAGTCTATTGATTTAATGTTCTGTTGAAACAATGATCTTACTAAACCACAAGTACATTTCTTGCTTGTTTCAAAACCGAAAACCGCATCTTTCTATCGCGTTTAGTTTACGAGACATTACCGTTCCTTGTAAAGTACTACAAACGTCAAATTTTGTAAAAATTGCTGAATAACTCCGAAAATAGGCTTCGTAGACTTAAACAATGGTTAACAAACTGTGCCTAAAAATCGATGCTGAATTCAAAAACGTAATAATATACAGGGTGTTCCATTTAAAATAAGGAAGTTGATGCCTATTTCCGGTATATCCGGAAGTCCTCCATGTTTGAAATTATTTTCTAAATGTAGAGCATTTGAAAATAAACGTTTTTTGTCTAAAACATTTTCATTTAATTTAAACGGTATGGCCGCTAGAGAGCACCGCGCGCTTACTGGACCACCCTGTATACGTACATACGACGAGTATTGCTTTTAAATCGTTCTGTATAATGTAACCTAGAAATTATTGAATTGATTTTAATGAAATTTTGACATAATATTATTACCGTGGCGAGGATGGAAAACGCGTCGTATGGTTTTTAGAAATCGTGTCAGTGGCGGCGCGGCAATAATCAAAAAACTATAAAATTTGCTCAAACTCCGTTTTTAGGCGATTTGTTTGGAGGGTCCTGATCGTTTTCCACATTTTACTTCCCACACCGTTAGGGGATAACGGAGTATTGTGATTGCGGAAATTTTCGATTTTGAGATCATACGCTTTTTGGGCATTTTATGACATTTACATAACGAAAATCCACGTCACTCATTTCCGGTCTATGTGTCTATTAACGTTTTTGTACCCGTGGAATCTCTGTAACCGCTGCTTGGAATTGGGGAGCTGTGGGGTCGTAGTAGGTAATGTTGCTATGATTTTTAAAACCGGTGCATTGGCGCAGAGAAAAACAAAAAAATATCAGAAACCCTCCAAGCTTCTTTTTTAGGCACTTTCCATTTTTTGAAGGGGATGAAACCGGGGTGGTGAGGTGGGTGGAGGGTTTGAAAACTGACATTTGTTATATCCATAAAAAACTCTACAACGTTCTGAAAAGATTTGACTTTGGTGATATTTTGTGGTTTTCACACGTATCGAATTGTTGTCTTTGAATTTTATGTGTGTAGAATAATTTGAATCCCAACCAGTAACTTGGCAACTACTATCTTAATTGCGTAATTGTGAAATTTTGATAGCTTATTACTACCGTGGAGGAAATTGTAACAGTGTATCGTTTTTGGAACTCTTGCCAGTGACGGAGGAGAAACCAACAAAAAACTAAACATTTCAAAATCGAGCTTAGTTTTTAGGCATCTCAGAGGTCCTTGATCATTGTCTACTTTTTTGATGCGGGTGGTGTATGGTTAGATGAACTCGAAATTTTTTGATAGCACCGATAATGTGAGGGAAGTACTGAGTCAAAACAAGCCATTTTGAAATTATGGGCTACGAAGCTTGATGAATACTTATGGTCATTTCTCTAATAGAGGCGGAAGTCAAATAATAAAACTGTCAGAAGTTATTAGGTTAATTAGTGATATCTTAAAACTTATGGTTTAATAGTTTGCTGCAACATTGATGCGGGAATTTTATACACTGTCTTGTTAATTTTGTGCTCTAAGTAGTTCGTTTTCAACTATATTATACAGGAATTCGTCAATTTCAAAGATACACATAGCACGCATATTCAACTGTGAATCATATTTTAGGTGATGGTGATATAGGAGGATATTGTGATCTCAATAAAGAACGTCTTCTAAAAGAGGCAGATCATATCAGTCCACTGCAAAGCTGGGGACCAGAACTGAGGTATTTTGCTAAGCTTAAACATAGGCCTATAGTAGAAGGAGACTGTGATGTAGTTGTAGAAAAACCAACATTTGTGATGAAGATAGATGCCAGTATGTATTGTGTAAGAATTTGATGTATCTAGAAAGAATGATATAAATATATATTTTTGTAGTGTAAATTATATTTTATATTCGATATAATAAGCAAAAATTGAAAATTTTCTCGGTTAAGTACCATTTCATAGTTTTCTAAGATCAACTTAATATACCAAGCTAGTAATGGAAAGAATGATTTATCCATACTTAAGATTGATGAAAATGGCACAAGGCGTATATGTCCATATACCAGTTTTCAAATGAATGTTATAATGTGGAGCATTTTAAGAAATTGCTTTGATTAAAGGTTATTTCAATTTAAGTGATTACACTTTAAACAACGTTTTCGTGAAATTTCAGCCACAAAGCTGTTTTTTTTACATACAACATTGATCTAGTTGACCAGTTAGGTTAGTAATTATACAATATTATTATTTGTTAAAATGGATCATGATCGAGACTTATGAGACCGTTGCCAAAATATGGTATGAAATATTCTATTTAAGAGGTTAAACAGTGATTTATAATAAAATTTTTATATTAAAAAATATGAAATAATCATGTGATTAAAAAAACAGGCGTTTCAGAGAGTAAAACGGCTGTATCTCGATAACGAATTTATATTTCGCTTAAATAATTCATACGAATTTTGTAGCTGAAATGAAAATATTCATATATTTATCAGTTCGCAATATTTTAGAAACATACAAACATATTTTTTTAAATTCGATACTGTTATATAAAATATAGTACACACCTTTGGCTATCTATATTCGAATTTCCATTTATTCTATAATTTATTCGTGATTTTATGAAAACTTTGTGCTCCCTTGAAAGTGCTTTCAGTTTGACATAAGTATTTTTGGCGTTGAATAAATGATTTTTTTTTTTATTTTCCAGCTGTGAACATGTACCATCATTACTGTGATTTTTTAAACTTATACGCCTCGTTACACGTAAATTCGACTGATGAGTATGCTTTTTCTACTGATGTGCACGTCTTGATATGGGAGTCGTTTGACTATCGTTCAGCTTTTGGCGATACTTGGCAGGTGTACACAGAACACCCTTTGTGGGATTTGAAGACTTTCAAAGGTACAGTCAACTACATTTTAATTTAATGACAAAAATTGAACTCTTAATACTCATAGTTTCATAGCTAGATGTATGTTTTTTGTGAGCTACATTATACAGTCAACTGTTTTTTGGTAGCATATGTTTTAAATTGTTAATGGCGGCTAAATATAAAACGTTTTTCAGGGTCGGTTGTACAAATGCGAGTTTAACACAAGCTTGGTTAAACCTAAGCTTAGCTAAGCTCAGGCTTAAAGTCGACATCCGTTGTACAATCGACGGCTTAGTTAAACCTGGTTGATAATGAAATTCACTACGGTTGGCACCAATGAAGCAATATGTACTGTCATAATCATCTGAAAAAGTTACCTTTTTGGTTAGTCACTTATTACAGTTTGTGCCAAATTGGAACAACGGCCGTTTCTGTCTCTGTTCTTTTATTTGTCCCCTTTGTTAAATTAGACACAAATCTTTCAAAAAATATAACATAATAGAGTGAAAAGCAATTTGAAGGTTCCTCCTTGACACATCATGTCATTTGTATCAGGATAGGTTTAAACCTCAGCTAAGCTCGGGTTAAGCTTCGGCTTACGTAAGCTCGTGCTAAACTTGGAGTGTGGGGCTAAGCCAGCATTGTACAACGGACATTTTGCAACTGACGTGGTTTAACGTCGGCTTACCTTAAAGCGAAGCTTAAACTTGCATTGTACAACCGGCCCTTAGTGTAATAAGCATTCTATAGTAAGTTTATTTGAGTGTGAAACTTACTGAACTAGAGGGCTAGAGACAGAATCTAGATCTAAAACAGCGTATTCAAAGCAACCCCATTATGTCTGATCATGTATGTAAGACTTTTTTTAAGCTTCTCGAAATTGTTACAAAATATTATTATATACCATTAAATTCAAAAATCAAGGATCTGCACGAATTACATCATGATCTTCCCATCCGAAAGTAAAAGCTGCACTTACAATTAATAAATTATAGATAGTGAAAAAACGCTTATCGTTATCTTAGGGTAGAAACATAGTAGAGCGCTGATTTACAAGGGCGACTTATATATCTTACCTTATTTCAAGTAGATGGACACAAAGTATATGCAACAAGCGGGAGTTACCGCTCGCATCAAATTGGAGCGGTAACTACAGGGTGCGGATCCACTTTTTTTCCAAAAATTAATAAAACTCATTGTATGAATCACCACATTTTTATTTGTTTTTTATAATGTAGACGCATATCTAAAATTTTGTTTTACATAGTTTTGAAAATCAAATCAGTTAGGTGACGTCCCCCATTCTCAATATACCGAGTAAAACGATTTCTGGCGTTTGTCTCTTCCTCTCTTGCTTCCATTTTCGAAATATAGCGTCGCTTTGGTAAGTGCTATAAAAAAAAGAGAATCCAATTTGCCACCTCTGGGAGCTTGCGGCCGGGGGTGGGGGTGGGGGAGGGAGGTGAATTTTGTTCTCCCCATGAATCTTTTTAACCTTTTTTCCGATATCACTTATCGACGCTATTTTTCAAAAATCTTCACGAAGCAGAGTCTTCACCCTGCCACCATCGAGCGGCAACCCCCGAGGTCGCAAACTTAGTTGTACATTCAGGTGACCAATGTCTACCATCCCACCAAATTTCATTTCTTTCCGACCTTTTGATAGCATTCTTCGACGTAATTCGCGATAAAATTCTGATTTTAGTAGAAATGAAAAACCACCCCTAACTTTGAGGTTATGTATAATGGAAACTACTGGTCGTACAAGAAAAATGTAATGACCAACATTGTGGAGAATTTCATTGTCTCCATATATTATTATTTGACTTTTTTTCGATAGCACTTACCACAACGGCGCTATTTGTCGAAAACCGTCACGAACCAGTTGTCACCCCCCTCTCCACCACCATCGAGCGGCAACCCCCCGAGACCGCAAACATAAGTGTAGGTTCAGGGGACCAATGTCTACCATGCAACCAAATTTCATTTCTTTCCAACCTTTTGCTGTCAAAAGCCTTTTTTACGACGGAGGTAACGATTGGACTAAGGGATCGACGGGGCTAAATTAAAGTAGTCTCGATAGGTGCGCTGGGTTGCGACCACATAACATCAGCTCGAAAAGTAGGCATCAACGGCAAAAGCACGCTCCTCACTGTCCCAAGCCATGATGTCGACTGGACTGAATCGGAACAAAGCTTTATAGTTTCTGTTTTCGAACCAGACCACTAAAAAGAAGTTATGCTACCGTATCCTGTATTTATCGCGAGTTAAAAGCGATTATTAGGGATGTGTAGGTTCGAAGTTGTCATACCGACCTATTCCACAGACCATAAAAATAGATCCAAATCCTGGTATGACGTGATCAGGGTCCACGCCGTTTGTAGGTATATTCTATACAGGTTCAAAGAATCTGTGTCCGGCAAACGCAACGTGTGGATTTGCATCGATCATTAAATCGTAAACACGACAGTAGCAACTATCGTCCTATCTCAATCTTGCCTTCAGTGTCTAAGATCCTTGAGAGGGTCATTTACATAAGGCTAATAGAATTTTTGATTACCATCATGTAATAAATGATAACCAATTTGGCTTCAGACCGTCAAAATCTACTGAACTGGCAATATTCCACGCTCTTAGACATATATATGAATATGTGGACAAAGGCTATAGGGTGGCAGGATTGTATTTTGACCTTTCTAGAGCTTTTGACACCATAAGTCATAAGTTATTACTTTCTAAACTATATAACTATGGTGTTCGTGGCAAATGTGCTGATTTGATGGCTTCGTATTTGGAGCTTCGGACACAGTGTTTGCATAATAAAGGAGGGTCAACAACATTTCTCTGATACTGTTGTGTTACAGCAAGGAGTCCCCCAGGGGTCGATATTAGGTCCTCTTCTATTTATTTTATATGTCAATGACCTTTTAGGCAGTTTCCAGGAGGGCTTGATCTGCCAATATGCTGATGATACTTCAGTTCCCTTGGCAGACCGTTCCGTATCGAACCTGTTCATTGGCAGCGTCTAACATGTCTCAATGGTGTTTGGGCAGTTCTCTAAAGTTAAATGCAGAAAAAACGGGTCTTTTAGAGTTTTCCAAAAGAAGTAATGCACAAGAATCCTTATTAGTACGACTTAATAATAGATCAGTTCCTATCTCAGAATCGGTTCGTTTCCTTGGGTTACTCTCGATTCCTGTCTGAGTTGGGCTGATCACTTAGAATCATTAATTTCTAAATTGAGCAGAAGCTGTGCTTTGCTACGTAGATTAAGAGATGTAATATCTCTTCGCTGCATCCGCATCTACTACCTCGCTCATATTCAATCCATTCTGAACTATGGGATTTGCTTTTGAGGCTCTTCTAAGCATGCCGAGAAAGTATTTATTGCACAAAAGAGGATAATCAGATCCATTCTGGGACTGACTCCCCGTACTTTCTGTAGACAGCATTTCATACAACTGGACATATTCATTTCGTTTTTAGATATCTTTTAATGTGTATGTATTGTTTGTAAACAATTTTTAGAGATAATCGTTCTTTTCAATTGTCTTTCTGAATTTTTAATCTGTTTGTGACGTTGCTATGGTTTCCTGTAAGACTTGTGCTGGCAATAATTATTATTATTATTTCTCCAACGGATACTGATCATAGGACATGTATCCATCCGAACTCCATACATTGCAACGCGAACGAATGAGGACTGAGGTTGACAACATCTCTTCTAAAAATCATTTAAATTATTGCCTACTTGACGCCAGTACAAAGCCTAGTGTTACATTATTCAACAACCAAATCTCATCTTCCGTGTCTGAACACATTTAACAACTGAGAATGACTAATAATAAGTAATTGTATACATTAGTCAGTACTCGACTTCTTTTTTGTTTAAGGAGACACTGTATGCTTCAAGAACATTGTTTTTCCGTTGCTCCCAAGGATGATATTTGGCCTGTATTATAATACACCAATCATCTATGGCTGTGAAAAAAGCGGTCTTTTTGACGCTTTTTCAAAACACATACTTCACCGTTTAAAAATACCCTTATATCCTCGAAAAAATAAAAAAGTCAGGATAACGTTGCTGTCACGCAACACCAAACACAGGCGGATAGTGAATGAGCAAGAATTGTTGAGGGCTATCAAGAAGAACGATCGATATGAAGTTAAGAGAGCCGTATATGACAGAGACATTCACTTCAAAAAGCAGTTAGAGATAACTAGGAATTCTGATATATTCATCGGAATTCATGGAGCAGGATTGACACATTTAATGTTTCTTCCACCTTGGGCAGTCCTATTTGAATTGTGAGTATTTTAGTTGAACTGTGCTAAGCATTCAATGGAAAGCATTTGTTATAGTTATTTGCGTATCAAAATAGAATATTTCTGATACAGTTGTATACTCATTAGCTTTTTTTGGTCCAGCAAAGTTACAATGAGCCGTATTCATAGTCATCTCTTGATCAATACTTAAGGTTGTCGTGAGGAATGACAACGTCCGGAGACGGCGGGATTCATTTGGCGTCTTTGTCATATCTCAAATATAAGTCAATTTGTTGTGCTTATGCCTACGCATTTTGATTTTTTATGTTATCTCTTATTGTTTTGTGGCGGATGTGGCAGGAACTGACACCAGCATACTCCAAAATTAACCTACAAAATCGCCTTGACTGCAACGAAATGTCACGTTGACATGTCATGCTGACATTTCGTTTTAAGGGACCCTCAAGTATTAAGGAACCTTTAAGTATCGACTATGAATACGACCCAAAATGTAGGAGGAAGTTGTGTAACGACTAGTCCTTGCCACCTTGCCCAAAGTGAGCTTAAGGACCACAGTCCTCGTTTGGAACATGCCTGAATCGCATCCGGCACGATATCCCTAGTCAACGATAGCGCTGTTTCGATTTTTTGGATCTCATCATATGGACTTAAGTTATTTCTGTTGGTCCACTCCTTATTTGCTCCATCTGATGAGATCAGAAAGATTAAAACAACGCTGTCGTTGACTAGAGACATAATGCCTAATGCGATTCAGGACATGTGCCAAACAAGGATCCTTGAGCTCACTTTGGGTAAAGTGGACATCATTCTCTTCATGTTTTCCTCAAAGGAAGCACTGGAGCGCATAGTGTAATTCATGCCAGTAGAGGTATTTGCCCTCGGAGTAGTTGTTTCTGTTGTTCACTACTTTCATCAGCCTGATACCAGGCTTTACCCAGGCCCACCTGATGAGATACGAAAGATCGTAACAGCGGGACATCGTGCCTGATGCGATTCAGGACATGTTTTTTTATGGTCAGCCTCCCGCAAAGGCTGAAAGCCTATGGCGCTGTAGAAGCGCTGTGAGAGGATATGTGTCTGCGCACGTTAGATTTCAAGCGCTGCAGGTTGTAGCTATCGGGGAACACATTCCCCGGCAGCTCATTCCACAGCGTCGAAATTCTCCAAAAGGAGGAATGCTGGAGGAGACTGGTTCGGGAAGTAGGGATCTCGACCTGGTAAGGATGAGATCGCAGAACCTCTAGAACATATTCCGTGATAGAATCTGTAAAACAGGGACACGTCAGCCACCCTTCTTCGATGTTCCAGTCTATGGAGGTCCTTTGTGAGGTTAGGCGTATCGATTAGTCCAATTGCTCTCTTCTGAATGTTCCACACAAGGAATGTGATACCCTTGAGCTCACATTGGGTAAGATGGAAATCATTCTCTCCATGTTTTCCTCAAAGAAAGCACTCGAGCCAATAGTGTGAGATACAGAATCAATCCACCTAGCCTGTTTATGTTTAGTCTTTATGTTTGTTTATGTTTAGTTTTTCGCTCAAATTTTTGTCTTATCATCGGGCAATCAATGCACTAGTCACATTCACTTTATCGTATAGTTAATTCTAAGTTGGTGAATCCTAAAAGTTACGTTCCTAATAATGTACCGCTTTTAGCATTTACCAATTTAAAATTAACAAAGATGAACAGAAAGTGACTACTGCACTATCGACAGGTGCAATGCCTAATCGATAAGACAAATATCGGAGCAAAAATCTAAAGATAAACAGACTAGGTTCCTTGATACGCAAGCCCAGATTTACATTGTTTATTTTGTATCTCGTTTATTTTCCAGTTTTTTGAAAAGTTATTTGAAAAAGTAGTTTATTTTAACGACTTCTATGAACATCATCCGTGAAAAAGGTATCAACTCACCCTGTATATACTAAAGAGAAAATATTGGGGTTGTGGCCAAAATTTTGAAAATAAACACGGGTCACTGTATAAAGGAGACTATGGCGTTAACTGTCAAGCTTTCGGCAATTTTTCTTGCCAGCTTCAGGGCTCAACGTTGAGGTTTGCTCACAAAAAGAGCAATGTGCATTGAGTCGCAGGCTTTAGAATGCAATTCTAGAAACAAAAAACGTCAAAATTTTTTTGGCTAATTTAACTCGGTGTCTTCCACAACACAGGTCACACAAACAACCAGCACATCTTATGTAGGTGTAAAATACAAACTAAACAACGACTTTATATGTGTTAATCACCCGAAAATTACAAAATTCGTGGTATGAAAGCACAGATTTTTTGATTTAATTTTTTTTTAGAAGGTCGTTGTTTAGTTTGTATTTTACACGTATGGGTTAGTTGTTAATGTGACCTGTGTTGTAGAAGACAGCGAATTAAATTAGCCAAACATTTTTTGACGTATGCTGTCTTCACGTATTTTTCCATTTACTGCGGATTCTCGACCGATTTTTAGGGTTCAGTTTAAAATTCAATACTGTCCCACTTTTTTACTGATGAGTATGCATCTTGGGGTTAATAGGTTGAAGTATTATTTGTAAAACATACTAACGTACAAGGAAAGTGACCTTTAATTTAGTACTTTTTTGTTGCACAAACGATGGTGGTTGAGGAGCCTGGGTCTCGAGGACTACGGGGCCATCAAAACCTCGGGCCTCCCCCTCCCCCCGCAGCTGCAGGACCCACGGGCCCTTAGTTACGCCACTGCCTGATACTGGGCTTTACCCAGGCCCACCTGATGAGATCCGAAAGATCGTAACAGCGGGACATCGTGCCTGATGCGATTCAGGACATGTTTTTTTTATGATCAGCCTCCCGCAAAAGCTGAAAGCCTATGGCGCTGTAGAAGCGCTGTGAGAGGATATGTGTCTGCGCCATGCCTGGATTAACCATGGGGCTAAAGGGACTGGAGTCCCGGGCCCCGCGGTTCAGAGGGGCCCCGCAGGGGCCCTGCTTTTATGTAATGTGACAGAGCAAATATTAGGTCAATAGATGAACAATAAAATCAGTAGATCTACTAAAAACTTATTTTCGAGATTTCAATCAAAACGGTGTTTTTCAATTTCCCTACCTATAAGCAAACCAGCAGGCCATGAGATATAAATAAAAACGTGTTCATATAGAAGCAAATAACATAGCAGAAAGATACAGATGAACTAAAGGGGCAAGGTTATAAAAATTCCCTACAACCTAAATAACTATTTCAAGGCTGCTGGAGATAAATTAAAAGCAGTGAAAAAATTGCCCAAAATAAGTTTTTTAAGCAAACCTAACGCTCCGCTTGAAAAGGATTGCACTGAAAATAGTTCTGATTACTAAGCAAACGCAAACATTGAGAGCAGTGCTGATACTATAAGCGGCACTCATGACGTACTTATAAAAAAGTGTATGGTAGGTAGTTTCTTTTGTTATATCGGGAATATAGTTTCATAAATAATAGATTTGCATTTTATTTATAAAGGGCCCCTTAAAATTATAAGCCCCGGGCCCCATGAAAGCTTAATCCGGCTATGGTCTGCACACGTTAGATTTCAAACCCTACAGGTTGTAGCTATCGGGGAACACATTCCCCGGCAGCTCATTCCACGGCGTCGAAATTCTCCAAAAGAAGGAATGCTGGAGGAGAATGGTTCGGGGCAAATTTGTCGATTCCATTTTTTAAACAGCATTTTATAACGTTTCGGGGGGGGGGTCCGGACCACCTGGACCCCCCCTCTAAATACGTGTGCCTGACCTTGATGCGGGTTAAGTGGAAGAGCAGCCATGAATTACGCATTCAAAGCTGAACTTCGCCCTTTTGTCAAACTATCCCTGGGATTGTTTTCTTTGTTGTTTCTTACGATGTGCTGTTTATGTTAGTGGTTTGGCAAATAAAGACATATTATTATTGTTATCTGACTTTCTAAGTTCCTCTCGCATAATTGCGGTAACAACAAGTGTTGATGACGGGCTGTGCCAAGTCAACACCCGGACTATTATTGATCGGAATTTAGGAAGGATCGCGCAATATTACAGGTCTTCAGGATTACAGACTTTTGGAATACTTTGTGTAACTTTTCGTCCAGGCCCAACTGTTGAAGGTGTTGTGTAAACGTGTTTGGTGTAAGGCCTGAGACAGACATAATGAGGGGGACAATTGTGACTCTGTTTTGTTTCCAAAGTCTTTTCATTTCTATGGCAAGGTCCGTGTATTTAGATATCTTCCCAGCGTAGGTGTTTTGGATATTCACATCATTGGGAATGGCAATATCTATCAAATAGGTAATTTTGTCGGCCTTTGATTGGAAAACTATATCTGGTCTATTGGCTGGGATAGTCTTGCCTGTATGTATTTCAACGTCCCAGTATAGTTTGTATTGATCGTTTTCGAGTACTGATGTCGGAGTGTAATTGTAATACGGATCTGTGTTTTCTATTAGTTTGTTTGTTGCGGCAAGAGTTTTGCACCCGCTTGTTATGTGATCTATTGTTTCTTTTTGTTGTTGTCATTTTCTGCAATTATCGTCTGTTATGGATGGATCTTTAATTATATATTTTTTGTAGTTTCGTGTTGCAATCACTTGGTCCTGGATAGCAAGCATGAAACTCTCCGTTTCTGGGAACAGCTGGCCATCCTGCAACCAGGTGTATGACTGTTTTTTGTTAATGTGGTCTTGGGTGACACGGTATCTATGTTTGCCATGGAGTGGTTTCTGCGACCAGGTGCTTATTTTTCCTTGTTGCGATTGGGTGGGATTGTGTGTGTCTGCGACGTGGTCTGGACATGATAGGTTGAGTGGTGTATAGTTTTTGTCTGCTTTTACTATTGCTCGATGTAAATTTGTTTGTTATTATTATTATTAGGTTTGTTACTTATTCTACATTATCATTCGAGCCCCGATGGTGGAATCATGAGTATCTAAAAGTTTGGAGAAAAAGCTAAACTGTCTTTCTCGGTTGAACAGACAGTACACATAAAGAGGTACATATAATATAAACCACAGCATAGTAAACAACCAGCACAATAACTCAGGTTGGCGGTAATTACACGCGCATCCCCCTTTTGGATGATTTTTGTAGGGATGCTAACGATACTTCGATACTTCTGCACTAATATCGAGTATTTTAGTCATCGATACTTCTTGAGGCATTCCAAGCTGGTATCGATACTTTTGTATCGGTATCGAAAATAATTATATAATTATTGAGGGGTGTAATCAGTTGCACTAAATGCTCTGTACGAACCAAACGCGCCTATTTGGCTAAAAAATATCGAGTTGGTACCGGTATCGATATTTTCATTTTCGCATCTCTACTCAAACTTCACATCCGTAAAATCATCCCAAGGTCAAATTCTGTGGGAACCATTTGTATATGGGAAATCCTCAGAGATATTATGCTGGTTGTTTACTATGCTGTGTATAAACTTTCAGGTACAATTGCGAGGATGCAAGCTGTTACTTCGACCTGGCCCGGCTTAGAGGCGTGAAATACATTACATGGCAAAAAACGGACAAGTTGAAATCTTTCGAAGATGTAAGTCTATTAAATTAACATTGAAATTATGATCACATTCAGCGATATGTATGTGCCTAGCCATTGGGGCGTTACACAGAATGTTGTCTCCAATGTCACATGATCAGCGTAATGCAATGCAATGAAATGCCCAGGTACCATCGATACCGAGGGCTCCTCAAACTAATTGTGAGATAACGGTCAAAACCAACAGTCCCGGAAGGTGCTGCAGTCACCAATATGGCGACTGACCCCCGACATGATCTCCGCTGTCGTTGTGAAGAAGTGTGCACCGGAGCTCGCTCCCAAACTTACCCGCCTCTTTCGGATGTCTTGGAACTCCGGCATCTTCCTAAAAGACTAGAAGTCAGGTTGTAATCTAAAAGGCATTCGCTCAACCGAGGCATACAGCTCGCCTGAACAAGCTCCCGTCCTACGCCCTTCCCTAAACTTTACTGTTACGACTGCAGACTTCCTCTCTGCTCGTAATATCTCCTCATCCCTTCATAACATCAATGCTGGGGTACCGCAGGGATCGGTTTTGGCTCCGACATTGTTTCTGCTTCACATTAATGATATTCTCTCTAGCTCTATAAACCCAATCCACAGCTTTGCGGGTGACAGTATTTTGTACGCTGTGGTCGAGCTCGAACGCAGAAGACTGGCAGCGGTTGCTTCGCTGTTAAAGGACCTAGAGACCAATACCGTTTGGAGGCTCAAAAACATGGTAAAATTCAATGCTTCCAAGACCCAGTATTGTGCACTTTGTTGTAATGAACAATCAGGCGCAAGGCAAGAAGTCACTTTTTCAAGCTTCTAGGGGTCAAAATCACAGGAAACATGATCTGGCACGAATACGTTTGAATTACAGCGGTTGCCGAAAAACACCTATTCAGAGCCAGAAAGTACTTCTCACAAGCCAACCTTTCGCGCTGTATGAACCAGTAATGCTCTCATACCTGAGGAGCTGCTGCTCCTACTACCCTGTCTATACTTGCAGTCCAGAGAAGGGCAATTGGACTAATAGGTGATCCAATCCTAAAGCGCCACCTCTAGCTTGCAGCCCACCAACATGGGGGTATTCGGAATCGGCTTCTCTAAGCTATCCTGTATAATTTCTCCGCTCGTCAAGCCTATTTGATGCTCTCGCAGCACTGCACCTTTGTTCCCAGAGTGTCCAGGGCTTGGGGTAGACTGGGAGATGCATTTACTGAGCCTACGAGTGTTGGCCTTTTCAAGTCCCGCATCAACAGATTTCCCCTAACATAACCTTTTCATAGCAGCCGCAATACTCTGGTGTGTAGGCTTTGCCTTCGGAGTCTGCTCAGTCATAAAAAGCGCGTTTGGCGACTCTTCCGTCTATTGCATATATGTCACGTTACCTAATGGTACTAGGGTGAAAACCGGTTAAACTTTAAACTGACATGAAGTTATCAAACAACTGTTCCAAAGACTGAATATTAAGTACATAGGGGCAAGTTTTGTACTTATTTAGCAGATTACAAAAAAAACTATTTCAACCAAAATTAAGCTTCTAATATCTCAAATGTTATTTCTTCACAAGGTGCAAGCAGTGTTTTTAATCTTTCTACAGTTATCCATTCTGCTGAAGTTAGTTGTGATATTTTACTGTTAGTGGAGGCATAAAGACAGCGAATCTGTTTTTTAAAATGTGCTCTAACATGTTTTTACATGTTGCTGTTCCATCTCGTAACACACCCTTAGATCAACTTGAGCTTTGGTTGATCCTATTTGTCTTGCGCTACATTAGAGTGGTGAAGATCAGTTGCTATTTTTTTTAATGATAATTGCGAAATCTTCTTGCGACTTCATTCACAACGAGTTGAATTGGATGATAAACAATTAATGTTTTCCAAACCTTGTTTCATGTTAGTGCCACCGTCCCTAGCGATACATAACACCAAAAGTTTCCTCATTTTAGGGAACCTATGTAGGTGGAGCACATGCGAAATTCGCAAACTACTCTTTTGATGTGGAAGAATTTTCTAGATTGGTGGATATTGGTGCCAGACATGTCAGAAACCATCCTGAGTTTGAAAAGTTTTTGAAAAAAGTAGAACACGAGGAAACAATTTTACATGATGAGTTATGAGTTTGAATCTAGAATTAATCAATCTATTACAACTCACTATCTTCAAAGAGAAATATATAATGAATCAATTACTATTTACGTATTTAAAAATAACTTTCTAATTTAGACATGATTGCAATGTTTCATCGAATAATTACCTTCCTACTATTCCATGTACTATGTATCTAACCCTTAATATCATATTTAACAATCTCAAGACTATTATCTATATTTACGGGTTTATTTTAGTGACAAATCTATTTTATATGATCTATTGTATTTTTTTACAGTATGTATATCTGTTTATTAATAAAATTTGTATAACATCATTTTATTATTTTTACTACTAAGCAACGACCCTCGCACCAGATATTTTTGGGAAAATTCGATTTTCTTAAATGGAAATCTCTACTTCTGATGCCAGAAATGAAAAGCACGGAAAATTTTACGTCCAGATATGAGCTTGGCCATTTGAAAAAATTGACCTTGGATGATCAAGTTAAGGTCAAAAGTTCTTATGATGTTTGTGTCGACCATTTTTTTATGTACCTCTACTTGCCAAAATATCCTGCTGGTCTGGTCATATTTTGATCTTGATATTCATTGAAGGTCAAATTTTTCAAAAGGTCAGGCTCATATCTGGACGTAGAATTTTCCAGGCATTTCATTTCTGGCATCAAAAGTAGGCGTTACCATTTAAGAAAATCGACTTGACCTTTAAAGTGAAGGTCACCATCGGATAGCCAGAAAAATTTCCTACGACTTTTGTCTTAACTACTTTTCTGTGGCACCCCTACTTTCCTTGTTATTAATTTGGTCCGGTACTTTTTAAACGCGGTGTATGTTCAATACTGCATGTACACTGTCCAACCGAAGTCTCTGCCCATGGCCGTCTCTACTCACTAGGCCGCAGCATTGAAATATGGCAACGTTGGAGATCAGGCCGTGTTTTCATTTGTTGTTATGTCATGTGTATTCTTCCAGGTGCAGAAAATATGGTTGGAAGGTGATTATTAATGTGTTTCTAATTATTTACCTGCACAAACGAAACTATAAAGATAACAAGATGCCTGCAAAGCGTGTAGTACCAGGTTGCAGCCCAGTAGAGGCATGAGTAGAGGACTACCAAACCATGGCCCAACATAACCTTATTCCAGATTAAAAAGAACGTTGCAAGGTGATTTTGAATGGGTTTCTACTTATTTACCTGCACAAATGAAACTATAAAGATCAGGTTGCACTAGCAATTGTGCGTCCGATAAGGGACATAAACAGAAGTGGGTAAAAGGTATTCCTCGGGAGGGCTGGTTATATTTATAAGGATAAAGACAATAATTGACAAACATTTCAAAGGATAAGACCTATTTTAAAGCACAATGTGGTACCTATAATGTTTTCTGGACCTCCCAAATATCACAGAAAAATACAGTTAATAGAACTCATCTGGGCATGGCCTGGGGCATACCTACGAAAGCATTTGATAGTGAAAGGGAAATCAAGACCAGCAAGAATGGCTTCACAGTGACCTAATAGTGAATTTTTCTAGCTCAAGTGATAATTTACAAAGTAAATTGAGTGTTCATTTAAGTGGAAATGGAAGTGGCGGCAGGAAACAGGTTGCGTTTATTTTTATTTTGTAGTGTCTGACTGTGATGAAACAGACATCAGATGTAAGTGGTATTAGTAGTAGTAGTTCTAAAAAGTATTTTTCTTAATTTATTAACCGAGATGAACTCTAATACATATAAAATGTAATAATTCTGAAACTATAGGGCCACTATTTGACAGCTAAGCCACGTTGCCACATCTAAGGCTCCGGCCTAGTGTTGAGTCGGCCATGCTCTGCCAGATTCTGCAAAAAATGCACCTTCGGCTTCGGCCAAAGTTTTGATCAAAGCCGATGATCCCGAAGCTGAACGAAGTATTACGAATATATTTGGTGGTCCAATAAGCGCGCGGCGCTCTCTAGCGGCTTTACCGTTGAAATTAGAAGAAAATAGCTTGAGTAAAAAACGTTTCTTTTCAAATGGTCTACTTGTAAGAAATAATTTCAAAGATGGCGGACATTGACATATACCGGAATTAGGTTTCAACTTCCTTATTTTAAATAGAACACCCTGTGTATTATGTTTTTTAATGCGGGATCGATTTTTCGGTCCAGTTTGTTCACCATAGTTAATGTCTTCGAAGCTTATTTTCGAAGTTATTCAGCAGTCTAAAAAACTTGACGTTTGTAGTACTTTACAAAAAATGTCAATATCTCGGAATCTATAAGTAAGACAGAAAGATGCGGTTTTCGGTTTTGAAACGAGCAAGAAACATACTTATGTTTCAGTAAGATCATTGTTTCAAAAGCACATTAAATCAATAGACTACCAATTTTCAAATAGAAAAGTTTAAAACGTTAAAAACTTTTCTCGAATGGGGTATTATGATAAGTTTCACATCAGTTGATGCGAAATTAAATTCTCTTTCACTTTTATCTAGGCATATGTGGTTCTATCTTTGATGGTTTTCAAGGTACCTATTTACGATTTTGTAATTATTCCGTAATGGCGCGTAGGAATTGGAAAAAACGTAGGTGGCGTGGATCGCAGACTAAACAATTGGCAGGAAACCTTTCATTCAAAATGTTTCTTAAAAACTCCAATGGTAAATTTCCAATAATACCACCTCAAATGTTTAGGCTTCATGCCTCTCAAAATTTGAATTTACGTCGGTAAAAAAAGTAAATTATGCCAGTTTACATGGCTGTTAATGATAACGATGAAGCACCATTTCATAAGAAATGTAGTTTCATTCGCAAAAAACACACTGTTAAAAAGAACTCGAACATTCCGCTTTTGCGTTGAGGGTTGAACTTGACAACTAGACTAGGGTAAAGAGAGGTGCAAAAGGACCTGTTTGTAGGCATATGCATTGGTGGTTCTTGACACCAATAAGCCTATCTCCTTTTATACATATATTCCTTCAATTATTACAGATACAATTTATTTCTACTTGAACCACTAATTTCAATCTTCAATGTTTACTTGTGGTTTCGATCGAACAAAGTCTTCAATTTTAATTTTCTGTTTTATGCGCCTTAAAATACAATGGAATCCATGTTTGATCCACAATAGATCACCAGAACTTAACCAAAAAAACAATGCCCAGACGTATGTCAAACATATAATTTCATCAATAGATATTTTATTAGTTCTATCAAAAACTTTTCATAATGTGCATAATTGTAACTTGGAAGTATGTGGAAAATATAGAGTTAATTCGCTTATGCTGTCTTTTACAGGACAATGGTAAATGTCAAGATATTTATTTTTCTCTAAAAGTAGTGGGAATTAGTATTTCTCCACCACTACTCAATCCTAACATATAAAGGTTTTTTACAGAACAGTCAAGTATGACTGCATTTGTTGTGACATGTCATTAAACAGCGAATTTTTGCTAAGCAATTAGTTTCTCCCCATATTAGAGTGGCTAATAGACAGCCAAGGTTTTATTGCTCATTCACACAGAAAAATATACCTGTTACCTAGGGACTGGAGAATTGTGATCAAAATCTGGAAATACTGGGTCAAAAGTGGAGAACTAGCAACCCTAATTCTCCACTTCATAGTTTATTCAACCTATTGTTTTAAGATTTTTAGTTTTACCAAAATATAATTTCAGATTAAAACTAGATATCACAAAATAAACATCATATATTATAAAAATTGTTACAACATATAAAATAATAAATGTTGAGTACATAAAAAGGTGACAATAAATATATAAAAAATATATAAAAAAGTTAATATAAATAAATTCATAAGTTTACCGAATGACTACAGTTTCGAATACATGGTGGAACAAAGGAATAACCAACTCTTTTTTCAAGATTTGATGTTATTAGCTATATTTTTCATTGTTTTATTGGCAGTTTGTAATACCGACTTATTCATTTCTAAAGCTCCAAAGTAGGGCCATTGCAAGTCCTATTTTAATCAATGAGCCTTGGTAAGTTTGTGATGTATGTTTGTCTGACTTTGGCCCTATACCCATGTAGTCTATAACAAATTCAATATGTTCCTTGTTTATCAGATATTAAAAGGATAGCCATTCAAAACCATTGAAATGCTATATCTTCACTTTAATCTTTTTATTATATAGTATACTAACAACTCCACAGCATATCAAACTATATATGGAAAGTATGGCCAATGTAGGGGCTGGACCTACAGAATTTGTATCTATTGACAAATTCACAAGGCCTGTAAGCACATTTGCGAGTAAGAAAAAAACAAGGCCATTATAATTAATTGCATAGAAAAGATATGATGAAAGAACTGATCTGTCTGATAGATACTCTTGTACAATGAAATGTGAAACTGTTGAGTAAATTCCCAAGAAAAGAACCCAGTAGCAGTATCCAGCATTTGCTAGTCTTCTTGAAATGCCAAAATAATGGGTGAAAGCTACATGGAGTAATAATGAGATAATGGCATATTTTAAACACCTTAAGATTTTTTCCAGTGCTTTTTCTTGCTTATTTATTATGTAACCAAAATACACTGAATATAAATACAATGCCAAATAGCCTACTGTAGATACCAAACCCTCTTTGTTTGCTTTTATCAGATTAGTTCTTTCAGTATTTTCAAATACAAACATGGCCAAACCATTTTCTAACAACACCTCATGTGCTACTATTAACATTGTTGCATTGATATAAATGTATTCAATACTGAAAATGGTAAGAATAAAAGATGAAAAAATTTTGAGCATAGCAAGAGTTATAAAAAAATTCCAGTGAATACCATACTCTGATTCTGGCACTTTATAGGAGGTATAAACAGTAGTAATCAACCTACTAATCCCTAAGAAAATTAATAAAAGGGAACCAGTTATAGATTTTTTTATTGCTTCTCGTTTTCCTTTGGCTTCAGGAGAAACAATTCCATTAGAAAATATGAACAACCCTACACCAGAGTCCATCAAGCTATAGCCAAAACAACCTGTTTTGGCATACCTTCGAGGAAATATTTTAAAATCAACAGCAAGAATAGATACCATAGTCATGATAAATATGAAGGATCTGTGATTTGTAATATAGTCTGTCTTATTAGTTATATTTGGTTTATTAAAATTCTCATCACTAAATAATGCAAAGGTAGCTAATATAATAGCAAAAGTTGTTAATATTTTATAGAGGTAGTTACTTAATATAGTACAAGTTAGAATAGCAAGAAGAACAACCATTAAATAAGATAAGCTGAATTGCAGAAATCTGCTTGAATTAATGTACTTCTTTGCTAAAGGACTGATGACAATCGAAGTAGATGCAGCAAGAAGTGGTGCTACCATTGAAAAGAAGGCTTCGCCTGGTGTGGT
This sequence comes from Callosobruchus maculatus, assembly GCA_951848785.1. Lineage (NCBI taxonomy): Eukaryota > Metazoa > Arthropoda > Insecta > Coleoptera > Chrysomelidae > Callosobruchus > Callosobruchus maculatus. Next base: position 5,676,666 of record CATOUR010000026.1, on the reverse strand, counting down.
ACCATCTGGACTATGTAAGCTCTTATAGGTCATTGTGACTAAAAATTGAAAACAGTTAAAAAGTATTGTTTATTATGATACAAAACAATTATTTACCTTTTCAAAATTTGATGCCAATTACCCAAATACAGAATAGGCTACTGGTTGAAGCTCATAGGCTGTATAAACAACTGATTATTGCATATCAGTTTCATCTTAACTTTGATTGCTTTTGCTGTACCGAAATTGACCAAACTGACTACTTAAAAAAAAATGTTCTGTTGTGAGAAAACTGGAAAAGTAGAGGTTATATTTGTTTTCCTGACGTATTTTGACATTAATAGCACAAAACAGGTACGGTTAAAGCTTGATAGACAGGCATAGAGCTTTCGGCCATGCATGGCCGACTTTACTCACTAGGCCGGAGCATTGAAATATGGCAACACTGAATCGGGAGCCGAGCTTGTGTCATTAGTGTAATTCTTCCAGAGTAAACAATATGATTGGAAGGTGATTTTTAATGTGTTTCTAATTATTTACCTGCACAAACGAAACTATAAAGATAAAAAGATGCCTGCAAAGTGTGTAGTACCAGGTTGCAATAGCAATTGTGCTTCCAAACAGGGACATACCAACATAACCTTCCAAAGTAACAATGAAGAGTGGAAGGTGATTTTTAATGTGTTTCTAATTATTTACCTGCACAAACGAAACTATAAAGATAAAAAGATGCCTGCAAAGTGTTTAGTACCAGATTGCACTAGCAATTAGTGCTTCCAATGAAGGACATAAACAGAAGTGGGTGAAAGGTATTCCTCATAAGGGCTGGTTATATTTATAAGAATAAAGACAATACTTTACAAACATTTCAAAGGATGAGACCTATTTTAGAGCACAATGTGGTACCTGCAATGTTTTCTGGACCTCCCAAATATGACAGAAAAATACAGTTAATAGAACTCATCTGGGCATGCCAACGAGGCCATACATACATCTGGGCATACCTACGAAAAGATTTGATAGTGAAAGGGAATCAAGACCAGCAAGAATGACTTCACAGTGACCTAATAGTGAATTTTTCTAGCTCAAGTGACAATTTACAAAGTAAATTGGGTGTTCATTTAAGTGGAAGTGGCAGTAGGAAACAGATTGCGTTTATTTTTGTGTTGTAGTCTGACTATGATGAACCAGACATCAGATGTAAGTGGTATTAGTAGTAGTAGTTCTAAAAAGTATTTTTCTTAATTTATTAACCCAGATGAACTCTAATACATATAAAATCATAAAATGTAATAATTATTCTGAAACTATAGGCCCCCTATTTGGCAGCTAAGCCACGTTGCCACATCTAAGGCTCCGGCCTAGTGTAGAGTCGGCCATGGGCCATGTCATAGTCCTATGCTTTGTGGTTTGACACAACCATTATCTCAAATGGTTAAGGTCAAACAAAATTTTGGCACTGACACCAACCGCTAAGAGGGTGTTGTTAATTATCACGCTATCCTATTTGTCATTAATGTCAACATTGTGATTGTTGGCATTTTGAAATTGGAAGTGCCAAAGTGGTGTTTAGTTGTGTTCCTGGATATGGTACCAGAAATAAAACTATGCACCTTTTTGTTTTTTCTATAAAGGATAAATAAGTAAACTTAGGTTATAAAAACCTTTGTTGGGTAAATGATAAAAAATACATTGTTATAGGTTTGCGAGATCTGGTCACAAATAATCGGAAACGATGCGTTAAGCCCTTAGAGACAATAGAGAGGATTATGATAACCAAAAGGGACTTATTTTGGAAATGTTTCTCTATATAACCTACTTTATGTTCATTTTCCATTAAATACACTTTTAGCAACTATTGGATTTTATTTCATTTATTAACGCAAACAAGAACGTTACATCTCAAATTATAAAGCAAAATTTAACTTTGACATACCTTTATGGTGTATTTTAAACTTGAATGTTGTTTTATATAGAGACTGTAAACAATAATAAAGGTTCGACACTGTCGGCGGATTCTTAAAACATTTTCCTAATTCAAAATTAGGTTTATCGTCGGTGATTATCGCCCAAATTTTAGTAGTAGTAGTAGACTCCAACCGTGAAGGGGGTGCAGAAATCGATTCAACACTAGAGATTAGCGTCTATAGCTTTGTCCCAATCAGCCTTTTGATCACCGTAACAGAATCGTCATGAAATAACACCATCTGATTGGATGGAATCGGTATAAGCCCCCTCCATTACCTAACCTCAAAAATACTGAAATGAAGTGAAATGACCCGTGGAGCGGATGGAAATGACTGAAATATACCAATCAATATGGCGTCAGCATGAAAAACAGGGTTTTATAGGTTGGGAGTAGCGACCTAATGACCTATATTTGAAATTCCACCTTTTTATAAAGATCAAAGTATGTACAGATTTGTGGTGAGATTTGTAGTCCGACAAAATGATGGAGACGATAGCCAACAGTGCATATTTTGAACAATTAATTGCGGAATATATTGATATAGCTGAAAGTTACCTTAAAAAGGATAGCATTTTGGGTTTGGATAAATTTTCTTTGAATCGTGGCACCATTAGCTATGACAGGAGCGATTTCCCACCAGTTACAAATAAGGGTTTACTGAAATATATTTTGGTAAGACTTCGTTTTAGCGGAAACCGAAATGGGGGTCGAGAGTGGTGTCAAACGACGCGGTTTGACGCCCTGAATCGAACGAGACCACTCCCAGACCGAGGAAACGTTCTGGTGAAGAACTACGGCATTTTGAAGTTTAGTTACCTAACCTAACTTATCCAAAAAAGTTTACTTGTTGAGCTCAAAATGAGTGTTAATCGACGTGGCTGAACATCGTGACTCGAACTTGACCACTTCCAGAGTGAGGAAACATTCCAGTGAAAATCTACGCCACTTTAAAACTTGGCAATTTCAATATGTTACCTGATATAACCTAACTAATACGGTCGGGCTAAAAAAGGGTATCAGTCAACTCAGTTTGATGTCCTGACTCGAATTGTATCAATTAGTAGACTGAAAAAACATTTATATTGATTCTCAGTTTAGGAAATTAAGCCAAAAAAGGTGTTCGAGGGTCTGCGCCTGGGGCCTATTCCAGCAGACTGAAAATGTTACATGGAGTACTCAAAATTTACAAAATTAGTAACGTCTGGGGGGGCCAGCCCCCCCAGGCCCCCCTATCTATACAAGTGAACAAACCTAATCCAACTTAAACCTACCTCATTTCTAGGAACATTAAGAATTCAAAGTATCATTTTTTTTATTTCCCATTTCATAGTGTTGCTTCTGGTGTCGTTGTACCCTATTCGTCAAGTACTTTCGAATTGATCATATATTTCGTGGAAAAAATATAGAAATTTCGAAGTCGTTTTTAGGTTAGGTTTGAAATTTCAAAAAGGCATAGTTTTTTATCGGGCCGTTTTCTTAGGCTGGGTATGGTCTAATACCACTCAAGGCGTCAATCCGAGTCAATTAACAGTCCTTTAAACCCTATTCAACCTATTTTGACCTCAACAACTTGACCCGTCGGGTTAAGTTAGGTTAGGTACTGAAACTTTAAAATGCTGTAGTTTTTCACCGGAGCGTTTCCTCGGTCTGGGAGTGGTCTCGTTTTACTCAGGACGTCAAACCGAGTAGATTGACACTACTCTCAAGCCTCAAATCGGTTTCCGCTAAAACGAAGTCTAGCCTATATTTTTATTGACTACCAGTTTTTATACCTACAAATGCTCAAATGAAGGCATACAAAAGTTGGAATGGCTAAAAGTTATTTGAAGCTGTTGTTTTAGTAGCGTGGAGGGATTGAAATTAAGAACTAGGTACCACGTTTTATTACCAATGGTAAGATCATCATTTACTTTATTTATTTTGTCTGCATAATGTGTGGAATTTAAGGTCAAACATTCACAACACATGACTGTGCTACCATTACACACATGGATTACTGCAAATTAGGATGGAAGCATTGAGTGTGCTCATTGCACTTGCATGGCTGGTACAGAAGAAGTAGAAGACGTATTATAGTCATGTTGGTGCATTCTTGTATGCTGCAGAATGATGACCAGCTGGAACACCTCATCATGTACAGGTGTTCGTTCATTGTGGAATGTACCAAGGATGTCTCAGGTACTTTAAAATGTATTGTAAGCTTTTGCGATACATTTTATAAATGTACACATTTAGATTTAATAGCCAACAAAGGTTTAAGTTACGGGACATAATATACTTATGTTTGACATGTTCCACCTATGTATATGTGGATAAAAATATCAATATCTTCTTATTGGTTGTAGGTATGCTGTGAGCCATTAAAGAAAATGGATTTTGGTACAACTGTGACTGCATCATCATGATCTAGATGTACCAGCAGCATCTCATGAAGACTAGGTCAACCTACTACAAAGCCTCAAAAAAGCAAACACGTCATCAGTATTGATGCATCTAGTGGAGCCATCTTCAAGTGAATTTTAAGTGCCAAATGTTGAAACATTAAACCCTTACCAAAATTTGCACAATGAGAAATATGAAACATTTCATTTGCAACAGCTATTGCAGAACAATATGTCCAAATTGGTAGTGATTAGTTTAATCAGCATGCTGATATGATAATAGCATCTAAATTGAAGCAAGTTTGTTAAATATCTGTAGAAAAACCATTGTGATTAGTAAAATGTAGATGTTATCCACTGGAATTCTTTTTCCAAACAAAAGATGCAGCATGAGGGTTAAGACATTACCACTAGGATCTGGTAATGAAATGGGTAGGCCTTGTTATTCAACCAAAATGGGCCTAGCTAAAAGCATCACCTGATGACCTGATGCTCTTGTGCCATGTACGTGCTGTGGAAGTGGCTGTCTAGAAATGAAGTATCTATACTCAAACAATTTGCTGAGAGGCAGATTACTTGTTCAGTATTGATAAACAATGAGATATGTTTGGATAAAACTAAAACTCGTAGTATTATTTCCAGGTAGGCAAGCAATGTTATTTGTCTTCTCTCAGTATTTGGTAACACCATGTGTTGTAGGCAGCATCACTGGTCAATGTATGTATGTCCGGATTATTAATTAATATAATACAAACATAAGCAATATCACTTAAAACCATATCAGGGTTATCAAACAAATTCTCACCTTCAAATCATAAAACTCAACAGATTTTTATTCATCATTGGTTCAGTGATGGTCTCAAGAATTTACTATTTCCTAGGTAGTTTAATAAAACTAGTGGCTAACATTTTCATATTTTCTTTTTTGTTTATAAAATAAACATTGTCTGTAAACCTAAACCCCATAAGATAGTTTACATTTTCTAAAGTTCATCATTTAGGCGTGCATGGTATTGAAATCATATATATAAAAATTTGATACCTAATGAGTTTTTTCTTACACTGGCCTACTCACATCATCATCTTCAGTCCTTTGTTGATGTTAATACAAACTTGGTTTGTTTACATAGGTCATAGTGCATTATAAAATAAAAACATCTAAAACTTTGTGGAATACAACACTAAAATTATACACTAAATTCCTCCAAAAAATAAAAAAACAGTTTTCTATTAAAATTTAATTTTTTATTAACATTTTACCTTTATTATAAATTGTTTTAAAGGTAGCCCCTTAATATAATTTGGAAATTTATTATATAGCCTGATTGTCCGGTAGCCAGGACCATCTTGACACTTTGCCAAGTTCCAACTTTTTTTTTTCTGGTGCCATGATCATGTATATCCGAGTTATATGACCATTACTTTTTTTTATATATAATAAATTTTCAATTATCAAGAGGGAAGAGGGTATAGTTAAAATGTAGTATTCCTTGAAGGCATCTTTGCAATCCTCAGTATATCCTAGTCTAGCCAGTATTCTTACAGCCTTCCTCTGTAATGCAAACAACCTATGAGCCCCTAAGAAATAACCCCAGGCCAAAATTGTATATGAAATGTGAGTGTGTATGAGTGCAAAATAAGCATTTTAAAACATATACTGAAATATGTGAGCATATATACCACTGGCATCGTCTTTCCTACTTTTGCTGTATGTGATCCCCATTGGAGTCCACTGTCGAGGGTCACCCCAAGCAATTGAGCCTGTTTCATCCCCCATTTTTGTAATGGTTGAGCACAATGTAAATATCACATTGTGTGTTTTGTTTTTATATAGTAGTAGAGCATTAGTATGAAACCATACTTCTGTCAGAGCTGCCTTAGATCTTAATTATGCTAATTTTAGACTATCTTCAGAAAGAGATATAGTTGTATCAACCGCAAAAAAAGTATAATGCACATTTCTGTTGGTGGCAGGTAAATATATATATAGTAGAAATAATATGGGTCCTAAAATTGAGCCTTGGCCTTGGGGAACTCCTTGTTTTAAACAGTTCTTCTGAAGGCAATAGACTTCCAACTCTTACTATCTGTGATCGATTTGATAGATGTTTCTATTAATGTGACACTCTCATCAGAAAAGTTATAGGCTTTCAGTTTTTATAACTCAATTTTGTGACTAACACAATTGAAAGCTTTCACAGTGCTGCTGAATATTGTTTCTTGTAAAATACATCCGTTATCTGAGAATTCAGATTAAGAATACCCATGACTAAGTTCTTGCCTTTACGGAAACCAAACTGGCATCCTGAGACTTTTTACAGATAAATGCAGTTCTATTAATATATTTTTTATATACGTTATTATCTTCAGGTTCAACAGCAAATGGCCATGACAGAGATGAAGTTCTGCAATTTCATTGTATGGTCAACTGAAGGGACTTTTGTTGAGAGACTCAGTTTTAATGAAGCTTTTTGGCTCTACCACAGGGAAAAAGCTCTCCTATTTCATCAGAAGGTTATCATGCCAGAGCTATTGGGTAGACTTTTCACACAGTCAACACCATCCATTACTACATGGTACATGGTGCTCCTATAATGGTCCTGATTGATGATGGTAGACCAATTATTTGCTGTAACGGAGAACTTTGCATGATATCTTGGTATCATTTACAATGTGTTGGACTGTCTGAAGTTCCCAATGAAATATGGACATGTAGGGGTTGTAGAGAGATAGATAGAGTAGATACTGTTTATTCATGTAAGATAATCCTATTACAATATAGTTACAATAATACATAGACTGATAGAATAGAATAATACAATTTTTTAACCTAAAACTATTCATAATCTTATCATATAGTTAATGAGTAGTCAAATGATAACCAATTACTAACTGAAAAACATCAATTTGAGGTATTACAATAATCTTACAAAGGCTTAAATAATTAAAAAGCCATGTTCATGTAGTTCTAGTGAAAATTTTTTTTTAATTTTCTTATGAATATATTCAAAATCAAGCTTCAGAGAAAGTGTTTGATTCATGATTAATCCAAAATATTTTATTTGACTTACTCATTCTATATCCTCATTATGCAAGTTCAATTTAAAATTTTTAATACTTATAGTCTTTATTTTCTGAAGAGTAGAAATCTACATTGCTTTTGTTGCTCAGTTTCAATTTGTGAGTTTCTGTTGTTTTAATTTGTTAGTATCTATAATACCTTCTTTTTTATTAAGCAACCATTGTATCCTCTCTATTAGTTCAAAAAATTAACATCAGTGCATGCAATTAATGTGTCATCTGCAAATAAGTTGATAAATTCCAGCCCTTCAATATAATTCATAAACGTTATAAACAATAATGCTCGAAGTATACTACCTTGTGGTGCCCCATATTTGCTTTCTTTGTTTAAAGATTTACTCTCACCCACTAGGGCATCCTGAAATCTGTTGGTTAAATATTCCCTAAACCATTTTATTACTTAATTTTGTTCAAAACCATATTTTAGTTTTTTTAACATTATTATGTGAATGGCTTTTCTCAAGTCTAAAAAAATTACAACTACAAATTCATTCTTGTCTACCGTTTGTTTCCATTTTGAGATTGTGAGTTGAATTGCTGTTTCGTAGGAGTGACGTTTTCGAAAACCAGAATGGTTTTCAAGGAGATCATGTTTATCAAATATAAGACTATTTATTTATTTATAAATTATTTTTTCCAACAGTTTTTCAATACAAGGCAGTGTGTTAATTATTAGTCCATATGTAGACACATCGGATTTGTCTTGACATTTTGCAACAGGATTAATGGTAGTCTATAATTTATTTGGAAGACTACCCCTTTTAAACGAATTTATAAAATTGAGAGCTGCATATCCTGTTGTATCAAAAGTTCTTTTAAGAAATTGAGTTTTTAGCATATTATCTACGTCTTGCATGTTTTTCATGGAAATATATTATTATTATTATGGGCTGAAATTAATCAATTCTGCACTCAAAGTACAAGTAAATCACTATCAGACCAATCACAATTTTAATGAACACTAGATTATTATATCCTCAATAGTTTTTGTGAAGTATGAATTAAACATACATGCGGTTTCATTTTCAGTCCCTACAAAAATGTTGGTATTGTTCGTTCTAAGATTTGTATTTTGTATAATTTCCAGATTCCTCAGAGTCATTTAACATTTTTTTCAGACATTTCCATATTTCTTTAGAGTGATATTTATTATTATCAGTCATGCTTTTATATTATTCTTTCTATTTTGCATTAACAAATTACAACTAAGTTTTGCTTGATTTTATAATTATTCCATATCAATATATTACTACCATTACTATAGTTAATAAAATATCTATATGCCCTGCTATCAAGCTTTAAGGCTAATTCCCTAATTTTACTATCATAGGAAGGAACATTATCAGTCTCAAAGTTTATTTCCATAATCATTCATTACAGCAGTACATTTTTTATTAAGATAATCAAATATCACATCAGTATCAATAGAATCAAAATTCATATCACATACTAACAGTTCAATCATTAGTTGTATATATGTAAGAATTAAATTATTACAAACCATGTAGGTATTTTTTGCAGGTGTTAAATTTTTTGCTAAACCATCTCTTTTTAATGACTTGTGAATAAAACTACATTCTTTGATATGAAAACTGTTTATTAACATTTTGGCTGCCTCTCAAGTCCTGCTTTTAAAATATAAAAATTATTGTTGTATTTGTATATTGTACTGTATTGTATTTTATATAAATATATTATTGTTGCTCTATTGGGTATTGTGTATTAACTTTATTTTGTGTTACTTGGGAGCTTTAATCTAGAATTCATTTACTTTATTACAATAAAGTCCTTTCTTATAAATATATAACATATACTCACAAAAAAAACAGATGACTTGTATTTATAGAGGTGCAACTGCTGAGCATAAATTTATAAGAGCCCATCATAAATATACAATTTTTGTCAATGATAGGATAAGGTCTTCTCAACGTGTACTAAGCAAAACTGTAGATAAGACATCATTAAGGATATTATACTTTTGTCAGTATTCCAATAACATGTTCTGCATGGATCTGCAGTGTGCCAGGGCTCGTGTTTTCTAAAGTTATATGCAGTTATATATGGCCACAGGTAAATGCAGGTATTTCAACAGTTGCCCTATAGAGCTGTACAAACTCCCTCATTAGAAAACTTCTCTCAGCCACAACATTTGGAATAAATTTTTTGAGAAATTCTGAATTCTCTATCACACACTTATCTGAAACTGGCCCACCCCATCCTTTACAGGTAAAACATATTGATCAGTGTAATTCAAATTAAATATTTGTTTATTTGCCCATGTTTATAATGTGAGTAAGACTGTGCAGTTGCCAATACAAGTGAAGGGTTTTTTTATTTTTATCTCAAAACAGTCTATAATAACAGTCGTTTTTTCCTGGAAAGTTTCTTTAAACCAAGAACGCATTATTTTTTTGAGATGCTCTTTAGATGGCCAAAATACAAAATTCTTCATCTGCATGACATTTTATGTTTATATTTTAAGAATAAGTTGACACAGTAGTTGGACTTATCCCAAATCAGAAATCCAAATCCTTAAAATCAATATTTAAACGTAACTTCATAGGAGTCAACTGAATATGCTTCTCTATTGGCAGCAGTCTGGCTTTAGAGTAATGTAGGGTTCTACAAGACTGATGATAGTCTCTTAAACATTTTTGCTGGAAACCTCATATAACATTTTAGGTGAATCTGATCATATTTGAGAAGTTTGCATGAACACGTCTTTCCAAATTGTCTCTGATGTTTGAAGTACCCCATATGCTCCAAATAAAGTTTTGTGATGTTATTGCAGGTCATCTCAGTTTGCACAACTTTAATGGTTTTCTTTTCCTCTCAAAGGTTACAAGTGTCCCCAACATTTACACTGCTGTTGTTTCCTATTCTGACTTGTACTGGGTTCATTCTACTGCTAAAAGTTTTAAAGCCCATTGTTTTGAAATCAATAAAGCTAAATATTATTTTACCTGTGCTCTGTAGCATTTCGGTTTATATCATTCCAGCTTCACACCTGTTAAATTTGTGCTTTTTGGTTGCAAACCCAAAAGAGAAGGTATTCAGTCAGGATTCAACTGATCTGTTAAGTATAGCAGATTCACCTAAAATATCAGTTTATTAGTGGGTATGTGTAATAATAATATTCATAATAGTGTTTATTCCTCAAGAAAATATCTATACATTACAAGAATACTTGATTAACATAAACAAATAAAACAACAGCAATACGAGGACATAAACAACGAATTACCACAAAAGTGCATCACTTGTACGTGGTGTACAAAAGGAATATATAATATTAAATGTAATAATAAATATAATATCCAGGTGAAGGGTTAAGTGTCATAATTTTGAGTCAACTTAGGATGTTTTGTATAACTAGGTAAAGGATCATAATTGTAATTTTGAGTCTAATTAGGGTGTTTTGTATAGCCAGGTAATTTAGGTCTTATCAGATGAATCGTAGAATATTAGTACTAGTACACTAGTATTGGTACTATATAATCTCTATAGATTTATGTATTTGGAAGCGGGGAAGTTCTTGAATCCATTTTTTTGTTTTTTGAAATAGCTTAACCTTCCAATTTCTTTAATAACTGATGGTAATACTGTATAGTTTTGTGGACAAGTAAACATATGACCTAAACATAATACTTTTATTATGCGGTTTGAAAATAAAGTTGGACGATATATATCTATGTATATATACTGACCTGTTATAAAGTGTCGAAGATACATAAGCAATTAAGCATATTTCAGTTTCAAATCATCCAAATCTGCCAGCAAAATAGCAACTCCAACTTCTCCTAATATATAAAAAAAGATAAATCTTCCCAGGATATTCTAACGTTTTTACCACGGATTTTAAGTTTAGCCAAAAAAAGGATGTTTAGATAAGTGCAATCACGAAGTATTATGCCATCGATTGTAAAATTTGTAAACGAGCCAAACGAGGTAAACACAAAACATAAATATTTATAGGTTAGCACAATAGGTTAGGTTTGAACCGTCCAACCGCCAGATTTCCTGCTCGCCAGTCCTCGGCACAGCCGCCTTCGTTTTCCTCGCAGTTCTCACTTGATTCTCGCTTCCAAGCTAGTATCGCATTTGCCGTAATAAAACGATCCTAGAACCGGTTCTAGAACTGATGGGTTGGGACACTTTGAGGATCGATTGAGAACTGATTTCCATATAGTTAGCATTGGAGTGGGCGGGGCTTAGACGGTTCTGTTACCGTCCGATTACGGTACTCAGCTTGATTGGGACAAATCTTATATTTATCGAGAAGCTTCCACCACAGACGCACAGGACCTCGTTTCCACTCTCTTTATATCACGGCCGACTCTACTAACTAGGCCGGAGCATTGAAATATGGCAACACTGAATCGGGGGCCGAGCTTTTATTTGTTGTTAAGTCATTAGTGTAATCTTCCAGAGCAAAAAATAAGATTGGAAGGTGATTGTTAATGTGTTTCTAATTATTTACCTGCACAAACGAAACTATAAAGATAAAAAGATGCCTGCAAAGTGTGTAGTGCCAGGTTGCACTAGCAATTATGCTTCCAATAAAGGACATACCAAACATAACCTTCCAGAGTGAAAAAGAAAATTGGAAGGTGATTTTTAATGTGTTTCTAAGTATTTACCTGCACAAACGAAACTATAAAGATAAAACAAGCCTGCAAAGTGTGTAGTACCAGGTTGCACTAGCAATTGTGCTTCCAATAAAGTACATAAACAGAAATGGGTGAACGGTATTCCTCGGAAGGCCTGGTTATATTTATAAGAATAAAGACAATAATTTACAAACATTTCAAAGAATAATACCTATTTTAAAGCACAATGTGGTACCTACAATGTTTTCTGGACCTCCCAAATATCACAGAAAAAGACAGTTAATAGAACTCATCTGGGCATGCATCTGGGCATACCTACGAAAAGATTTGATAGTGAAAGGGAATCCAGACCAGCAAGAATGGCTTCAAAGTGACCTAAGAGTGAAGTTTTCTAGCTCAAGTGAAAATTTACAAAGCAAATTGAGTGTTCATTTAAGTGGACGTGGAAGTGGCAGCAGGAAACAGGTTGCATTTATTTTTATTTTGTAGTGTTTGACTACGATGAACCAGACATCAGATGTAAGTGGTATTAGTAGTAGTAGTTCTGAAAAGTATTTTTCTTAATTTATCATTTCATTTCATTTTTTTTTTTCATTTCATTTATTTGTAATACCTATTACAAACATTGCCACCCTCGAAGGTATCACCTTGTGTGAGCGTATTGGCATCATAATTATGACAAATATATCACATTAATTTCATAATCCAACTGTTCTTCATTACCAGTATCGGCTGCACTGCCTCCACTCCCATTGGTATATCCTATCACTTCCATCATTAGATATTAGCCAGAAGCTTGCCACAACGAATTTCTTCTCGTAAATTCTCAAATTTTCTACGCGTATTTATGAACTCTTAATACATATAAAATGTAATAATTATTATTCTGAAACTATAAAACAATTTACGGTAACCGGACCACTATTTGACAGCTAAGCCACGTTGCCACATCTAAGGCTCCGGCCTAGTGTAGAGTCGGCCATGTTTATATGCTTTAATCGTTTTGTCACAGCATGGTAAACAATCAGCCCATGAATCAGCACAATATCTCAGGTTGGCGGCAATTACACGCGCATCCTCCCTTGATTTTTTGTAGGGATGCTAACATTGCTAACGATACTTCGATACATGTACTTCTGCACTAATGTCGAGTATTTTTATCTTAGATACTTTTTAAGTCATTCCAAGCTGGTTCATGCTTGAATACTTTTGTAGTGGTATCGGTATCGAAAATAAATATAATTTTTGAAGGTTGTAATCAATTGCACAAAATTCTCTGTACTACCCAAACGTGCCTATTTGGCTGAAAAATATCGAGTTGGTACCGGTATCGATATTTTCATTTTCGCATCTCTACCCAAACTTCACATCTGTAATATCATCCCAAGGTCAAATTCTGAAGGAACCTATCGAACCATTTTTCAGAGATGTGTTGTGCTGGTTGTATGTGTTTTGTGTTGTTTACTATACTGTGTATATGTTTTGTGATGCTGTGGTTTCGTGCTGTGGGGTCATGATGTTATTTTGTGGTCATGCTTGAATAACGGATTTCATAAATTTCAAACCTTCAAACTCAAAGTGTGGCCAAAAAAAGTACTACATAAACTAAAAACTTATACAATTTTGTAAAAAAAGTTTGGCGTTTGAGGTTATTGAAAATCAAATTCAAATAAGTAAGAGCATAAACGTAACGAAAACACGTGGAATGCCAAATAATCACAATGTTTGGAAAGTATAATCTGAATAGTTTAATGGCCAAAAGTTGTCAGAAGAGTTGAGATTATTTTTTACAATTTTTAATTTTGAGGAAGTACGGATCATATGCTGAAAATGTTTATCAATAATGTTAACAAGAAGGAGGAAATCAAGAATATTGCACTGAGAAATCTGCGAAAATATGGCATCAAGCATAGGGTGAAAGCCACAAGGCATCCAGTTCAGGTCAGTAACATATCTCTAAAAAATTTAGAGTATGTGAGGAGTGTGAGTGTGATTTTGTTTTGAAGGGTTTAGGAAGTATCATTAAAAAACGAACAGAGGATGTTCACACAAGCATGCATCTTTTAGAACTTCTCTTCTAGTCAAAGCAACAACTAATTACTATCCTTTCAACAAATGTGTTATGAAAAAAATTATAAGTAGACCATCTTCAATATTGTTGGCTATGATCTAACAAGTAGTTACATTTATAATAATTAGTACCTGCCTGCCCATCATAATAATAACAGTAAGCAAATAAAACAAATAATAGTAACAATTTTATTTTTACACAAAACAAGCCTAATAGCTTATAGCTACTTGTAATTAACTGCTATTTAGTTTGTACCCTCATTCTAAACTAAGCCACTTAATGTCTCATTAGTTCTCAATCAAATTATTTAAGTTATATTGAATGATAGATTGATTCTTTGTGAGATTGGATACCTATCACCCAATCTAAAGTCCATGGGCTATGGGCGACAGTTAAATAGCTCTTAACATGTTTATTACTGATCAGTAATGAAATTGATATCAAATAGTCCCACATATCCTTAAGATGATTATAAGAAAGTCACATCTAGAGTAATCTCTAGAATCTGTTAGTACATATTCATCTTAAAAACTGATTTGCGGATATTCTCCATTTCCTCCAAATAAGGAAGACACTCTTTTAGATAATAGACACTCATTTACTGTTGAAACACTGATTCACAAGATTTTGGTCCATGAAACAGGTAATCACTGCTTTGTTGCTGACATATCATCAGTGTAAGTCGTAAATAAAGTAACTCAATTTTTCCTTAAATATGGATTATTGCATCATCTAATAGTAAAATTCCTTACCCATAGTCTGAAAACTGCCTAAATCCAAAACCAACTAATGTGACTAATAGTCATTTTAACAAATCTATGTTTCACTCATGTTAGTTGGTTAGTATATTATTTTGTTCTGTTTTATATTTTAATATCCATTTGTATGATTTCTGCTACACGACTTTACAACCTTGGTGAAAACAAAAAGTGATCCCACATGCCCGGTTTGTGTAGGTCACGAAATTTGTGCTTTGGGGTAATACAGTTATTTAACGTGAAAAACTTGTGTTAATCCCCCAAAATCTCCAACAAATAGTGAACAATTCATCATCATTAGTTATTCTTATTTAAATCAGTTTTCTTACTTTTACTTGTAAAAATTAGTTAAATCGAGTTACATACTAAGGTCTGTATTCATAGTAATTTCTCAAGTATCCCTTGAGTATTACTCACTTTTAAGGGATACCTGAGGGTTACTTGAGGGTTACTCAAGGGACCCTCAAGTATGGATTTTCTTGTGTATCTCTGTTTCCTAGACAATATCTACAAGACGGCAGGATTCTTTTGGTGACATTGTCATGTTTCAAATATAAGTCAATTTTTTATGCTCATACCTACACATTTTAACGTTCCGTTATCTTGTTTGTTTTGTGCCAGTATTTCGTGTTTTGTTTCGGACATTTTCTTGATGTGACAGAAACTGACAACACCATACTCCAAAATTAACTTACAAAATCGCCTTGACTATAACGAAATGTCATGTTGATTTGTCCTGTTAACATTTCATTACCTGAGTATTACTCAAGGGAGCCTTACGTAAGGGACCCTCAAGTAAGGTTTTGAAACACAAATAAATAGTTCTTAACTTGTATTATTGCTAATCTGCAATTTTTTTTTACTTCAGCATAATCAGCATTAACTGTTACAGATCATTTATTGGTGTCAGCATGCCTGGTCACATTCACACAAGTCAAATAATTTTTAAAAACTAGTAAATAGTGTTAAAATTGTACATCATTAAAATTTATATAATACATATACACTTAAAAATAATATAAGAATTAAAAATATCTATAATTAACGAACATGAATTAAACTATTTATTCATTGAATGAATGTTGCATAAACTCATCTATATAGTAGAAGGCTTTATGCATTAAGATATTCTTTATTCTATTTCTGTAATGATCGTAAGGTAACTTTCTAATATCTTCTGATAATTTGTTATAAAATTTAATTGCCCTGTAAGCCGGGCCATTTTGACACTTCTTCAGCCTCCAGTAGGCAGGAATTAGATATTGCTTATGCCTTGTGTCATGACTATGAACATCCTCATGTGTCAGTAATGAGTCAGACCTTTGCCTTACATAAGAAAGATTTTCTAGGATATACAGTGATGGCAGTGTAAGTATTCTTAGGATTTGAAAGCCTGCCTGCAATCATCTCTATAATGTAGTCCTGCCAAAAGCCTAACTGCCCTACGCTGCATACCAAACAACCTGTTTGCTCCAGTTGAATGACCCCAGACAAGTATTGCATATGACAGGTGCGAATGAAATAGTGAATAGTATGCAACTTTAAGTATGTCATGTGAAACACAGTACCTTAGGTTTCGTAATAAAAATAAATTTTTGCTAAGTTTGTTGCATACTTTGTCTATATGTAGGTCCCACTGAAGTTTAGGGTCTAAATACACACCTAGGAACTTAACACCACTTTGCTGCTCCATATCACCAATATCTCTAAGTGAGAACACTAGCCTTGTAGTCTTCGTTTTATTTAGTAATAGTTTGTTAGCACGGAACCAATTCTCAGCCCTTACCTGTGCAGCCATGGATGTCTCCAGAGCCTCTTCCAGGCTATCAGCCGAGGTGGAAATTGTTGTGCCATCAGCAAAGAGAGTGTACTTCTCATGTTCTACAATGTTAGGTAGGTCATTTATGTATAATAAAAACAACACAGGTCCTAAATTGACCCTTGGGGTACACCTATGTTCATCACTCTTTCATCTGACACAGCTCTTGCCACTTTCACAGCTTGCGTCCTGTCCTGAAGATAGGATTTAACAAGCTGTATGCTGTCATTTTTGAAATTGTATTTTTTTAGCTTACTGAGAAGAATATCATGATCTACACAGTCAAAAGCTTTAGTTAAATCGCAGTAGTACATCATACTCAAGCTTGTGAAAAGATTCTAAAATAAAGAACACTAAATCAAGAATACCTAATGTAGTGCTTTTATTACCTCTAAAACCAAACTGACTATTTGAGAAGCAGTTGTTTACCTCAAGAAAACGTACAATTTGTGATGCCATACACCTTTCTATTATCTTTGAAACTATTGGGAGCAAGGAAATTTGTCTGTAGTTTTCTGGCAATTCAGGATCACCCTGTTTGAAGACAGGAGTAACCAGAGCCTTCTTAAGAATAGCTGGGAAAATATTATGTGAAATGCTAAGGTTTATTAGTTTTGTTAAGGGGGTCACTATTAAGTTTTTTATGGACTTTATCAGACTGATACTCATGCCAAAAACATCTCTGCTGTTTTTGTTTTTAAGTTGATTTATTATACCTCTTAACTTGCTTGAAAGTTACCTCAGAGAATGAAAACTAAGCATTGGGAGTGTTAAACTTGGCACTGTTTATAAATTCTGGGTTAGGATCAGGCATATTTTTCACCAAGGAAACAGCAACCTGTGAAAAGTAAGTATTGAATGTGTTAGGTTGAATCTGATGTTGTGGGGATGATTTTGCTAGTCCTCGTTCATGATTTATGATATTCCACATGCATCGAGATGGATTTTTAAATTTTTTAATTTTATTGTCATTGGCTTTCATTTTTGCCTTAGCTATTGCTGATTTGTATTGTTTCCTAAACATACTGGTTCTGGTCATTAGCTTCGAGTTTGGTGTAGGCTTTGTTACTGTTTCCCGGCGCCACTCTTAACAGCACTGTTAATTATAAGCCCACAGTGAAGGCTCAAGTGGGGATCATAGCTGAGCTTTTTTTTACAGATATTTATTTTTGATTGAAGTAACCAGACAGAAATTTCCGCCTCTAACGAGAATCGACCCTGAGACCTTCCAGTCATGAGCTCTATAATCTAACCACTGAGCTAACCCACCTCATCTAATCAGCATTTAAAAGAAAGTCAAACATCTAGATCAATTTCTAGAATCTATTAGTACATATTCATTGTATAACATATTGAAAACTGATTTGTAGATATCTTCCACTTTTAAAATTAAATAAGGAAGACCCTATTGTAGATGTACTTTTAAGAGTTTTTTACTAATCATCCTGTCAGAACACCTAATTTCTTGGATAACCCTCTACACAAATCATTTAATCTTAAACCAAGGTTATATCTTAGAGTTGTTTAAATTGCATTACAAAAATGTCAGGAACATGTAATTTCCAAAAATCATACCATACCTCAACCTAGATTCAAAATTAGGTTGATAGATAACCTTCAAGACCTTGTTATCTAAATATTTTGATTCAGCATGCTTCTCAGATAACTTGTGGTCCCATTTAATACTACTATCCAATGCAAAAACGATGGAAGATATTGTTACTGTATTTTCATTTAGCGTCAAAGTGTTTGGTAAAAGTTTTATGCACAAAACCGTTATAAAAATATACTTGTTGTTTTGTTCTCGTTTAGAATAAGTTTGTTATCTAAATCTAAAAGCCATTTCTGTACATAATAATTCTAAGTCATCATAAGAGGACTTATAGAGGGTGATAGATAGGTCTTAGGATGTTGTAGCAGAGAAATGCATTTGCTGTACGTCTCAAGTTTAGGATTTGATGTACAGATGGATTATAGTGATGGCTATGCTAGTACTCTAGCAAGTACTCATCCAAAGCTGCCAAGGCACATATCAAGTTTTACAAAGACATTATTTATAGGAGTGATTGTTGGCTTATATAAGATTCTTGAACAGTTATACAGTCAACTAGAAACCCATTTGTAAGATTGGTTCTTTTCAGCTCATACAGTTTCTGTGGTTGTGATGGTAGCAAGACAATTTTTGAAAAAAACGATTTGATAACTCATGCGGTTTACCACTAATGCATGTAATTAAAAATATCTGATGCAAACTTCACGTTAAATTTTTTAATTTTCGAATGAATTGTTTCCAAAAGGGTATTGATTGAATCAATATTACTTTTTTTTAATTTAATTTTTTAAAATTATTCAAATATCAAGATCAAGATTTGACCATGGATGAGGATGTCAAGTTAGCGACACAATTTTTTGGAAAAATCTGTTGATATCTCGTTTGCTTAACCATTGAAGAATCATATTGGCACACTGATAATTAGTTTTTTCGACCCATTTTTTGAAAAAAATATCCAAAAATGAAAGTTAGTGGTACTTTTTTGGTAAATTAATTTTGACTTCTCATTTGTGTAACCATTAAAAGATCGTGTTGACCCACAAACTAGTTTTTTGTATCCGCTTTTCGAAAAAAATTACCTACATAAAAATTAAAATTTCACCGTGGATAAGAGGTTGTGAAGTTAACGACACATTTTTTAGGAACAAATTGATTTTGATATCTTATTCGTTTAACCATCATAATATGTCATTATGTTATTTATTTAACCACTTTTCGAAATAGAAATATTTTTTCAAAAAATCAAAAATTATGTTTTGAAGTTGGGAACACAGTAGAACGAAATTTCGATTTTAATATCTCATTCGTTTGACCATCGATATATCATGATTATATACAGGGTTATTCACGTTATTCGACACGGAGCATATAAAAAAAATTAGGCATTCCCATTTGAAAAAATTAAGTTATCGCTGATCGAAGCTTCTTTAATTGATCGACCGATTTCTCCAAGCATAAACGTAATTTAAATTTGACAGTCTCATTAAAGCTGACGTATTTTATGCTTCCAAATTTTATAATCTCTGCGATATTCAATTTTTTCCTGATATCTACTTATACCCAAAGTGGTGATTTACAGCTAAACGGTTCGCTTTAAGTCCCATGTATGATACATAAATTCACACTAAAATTCACCAAGGAATCTGAATATGCAATAATATACGGGGTGTTCCATTTAAAAAAACATAACTTTGATACATTTCGTGTGTTTGGGACACGACACCCTGTATAACATGAAAATATTTTTAAAATGTAGTTTTTATGGGTCTCTATCCATCCGAAATTATTATTTTCTTTTTTATCAGATACCTTAGCCATAATGCTCCGTGTCGAATAACGTGAATAACCCTGTATATTAATTATTGTATTTGACAGTCTTTTCGAAAATAGTTATCCAGAAATCCAAATTAGACTGTGGAAACCGCTGTGAAGTTAGTGTTGGAAATATTGATTTTTATATCTCATTCATTCAACTATCGGTAGGTCATGTTGACCTAATAATTATCAGTTCTTTTATCCAGTTTTCGAAAGAGAGATTAAAAAATTGAAAATTATGGTGTGAAGTTGGCGACACAGTCGAACGAATATTCGATATTGGTGCTGGGTTTGTTTTACCCCCGATAGATTATTTTGACCTACCAATTAGCTTTTCAGTTCACTTAAAAAAAATGGAGTCAAGTTGATTGACTCAGTACGGTGATACCATTTTATTATTTTCCCATTGCATGGCCATGAAGCTGTATCCTGAGATCCCCTTGCAACTTGCAACCAAATCATCGCACGCCTGCCCGGAAAAAAACATCCAACACAAAAATTCTCGTCAATAGTCTCTTGGTGGGAACTAGGACGATTCAATTTTTATATTGCAATCTTCCACTGATATCGTAATCACATTACATGCCGATTTTCCGATATTTAAAAATAGATTATACTATCAGTGTTCCGAAGTTTCCCAATCACAGTATCCGAGACCCCATCCTACCTCAGCTCATTTTAACCAGTCCAAAAAAAGTAGAAAATGATCAAAATCCGTACCCAAAAACAGAGTCTGAACGGCTA
This sequence comes from Callosobruchus maculatus, assembly GCA_951848785.1. Taxonomy (NCBI): domain Eukaryota; kingdom Metazoa; phylum Arthropoda; class Insecta; order Coleoptera; family Chrysomelidae; genus Callosobruchus; species Callosobruchus maculatus. The sequence continues at coordinate 5,655,887 of CATOUR010000026.1, read as the reverse complement.
TTATATCCTAGCGTTTCTTTTTTAATTCAGTTTCATCGCTACTAACACAATTTTCAAAAACCTGTGTATAGACGTCGTTACACACATTACAGTATTATCTACAACAATATACCTACATAATTTCAAAAATTATCTCTTATGTTTTGTCTAAGACTCTAAGGCAGTAGTCGTATAAAGCTGAAAAATATATTATGGCGTCTCTTTACAGGGCAATGTTGAAGAGCCGATTACTATAAATTTTTCAGTTTCTCTACCCTCCACTCCCAAAACTATTTTTTGATTCAACCCGCACCAGAAACGGTTTCTTACAGTCAGGATTCTGCGCAGTAACTGAAGTGTGTTCCAAACTAGGTTACTGATTGTTAGCGAACGAAGGAAGTATTGTTATCGCAACAAATTTAAATATACTACTCGCAAGTGAAATCGAACGCTGAGAAAAAAGGAGTACGGTTACTGGAACGAGGCAGGATCAAAGACAATAGTAAATGAATCAATTTGCCATAATTAGTTTATAAAACATACAACAGGTCAATAATGTTGAAGAATGCACTCCTCCTACGCGGTAATAGGCGTAAGCTGGTTGTTAATAAACTCTAGATGTACAACCTCCAAAGCTGTCTTTACAGCATGTTCCAGTTCGTCCAGCGTGGTCGGAGGATTGCAATGTAGCTACCCATCCAATCCCACACTTTTCCACTTTTCCATGGGGCACCCTGACCTCAGCTTCCTGAAGAAACCTCATCGACGCACTTGCAATATGAGGACGTGCATTATCTTGTTCGAAAAAATACTCTTCGAAGCCTCGGACATATGGAACGGCAACTGGTTCTTACACCTCATTTACATAACGTTGGGCCGTCAGTGTAATACGAATCACAAGTTAAGGTGACTCGCTGTTAAATGCAATGGCACCGCAAACCATCGAACCAATAGGACGGTATACATGCCGTTCAACAGCAAACTGGAGATTACGTCGTTCACCCTGTCTGTCGTCGTCTTACGCGTTGGCGTCCGTCATGTGCTCCCAGACAAAACCTGGACTCCTTGGAGAAGGCCGTCTGATGCGACTCAGCACGCCATTGTCGGTGTTCTTGGCAGCAGTCTACTCGTTGGCGATGATGAGTTGCAGTGAGTGGAAGCACTAGATGCGGACTATATGATCTTAAGCCCATTTCACGCAATCTGGTGGTGGTACACGATGCGGATTCGAAGGGGCCTCCCATAGCCGCACACCAAGTGTCAGCAACAACATGGATTGCATTCTGCTTCGAAGGGCCAGTAGTCGTAGATGACGAACTTGCCGGTCTGTAGTTGTCCTACGTGCTCCAAAACCCCTAGCTCGCTGCATTCCTGTTTTCGAAACATGCCGCTACAACCGTAGCCACACTGCGCCCCATGGTTACAGCAATTGATCTGAAAGAAGCACCACGTTCTCGTTGGCTTACAATCCGGTCCTGTTCAAAGGAGGTCAACTGCGTAAATTTATAGGGGGCATCTTTACACCAACTAGTCTCTCACCACATTTATCACAGTTTTTGGATCGATAAAAGACCATGCTTTGTTTTTATACAACAACACTGTGTATCCGAAGGGGTAGTACCAAGCTGTTCACACATTTTTAATGCGAATATAACTTTTTTTAGGTGTTTTGATTTCACTTGCATGTAGTATTATACCTGCTGTAAGCCTTCAACAGGCACGTGTGTCTCTTGTGTTCTCCATATTTTTGTATGCCTCGGAAACTTGGACTGTTAAAAAGGCAGATCGAGCTCGCATAGGTGCTTTTGAAATATGGACGTGGAGGAGAATGCTGAGAGTTCCTTATACCGCCCATCGAACTAACGTTTCCATACTGAATGAGCTCGGTAATCCAAAGAGACTATCCTCCATTGTGTCGACGAGAATGCTTACATTCTTCGGACATATACACAGAAGCGATAATATGGAGAAACTTGTTCAGGGTCATGCCCCGAGTGGGCGGCGTCGTGGCCGTCCCCTTACACGCTGGGTGGATACGACGAAACAGTTGCTGGATTTGAGTATCAAGAGCGCCACTAAACTGACAGCAAATCGCGAACGATGGTGAGCTACAGCTCTCAAAACTATTGATAATATTCGTGTCGGCAATACTCTAGCTCCAACATAATGCATTTTACGAGTTCACAACATGTCTGTTAAGACATTGTGACTATGATGATGATACCTGTAATAATGTATAACCATGAATTTTACGATTTGGAGTCAGCTCCTTGTCTGTATTTAGTAAATCTTTGTTATCATTACATGTAGATATCTTTCAATTTGTTAAATTTGGTTTCAAGGTTTTATTTGTTTTAGGTAGCCAAGTCCAAAAAGTTGTTCAAAGTTCCACTGCAAAATCTGGAAAATGAAACCATTACTCTGAAGAATGGTCAACAACTTGTTATTCCAAAAAGACTGTTTGAGTTATGTTCATACATTTTGACTAAGGTTGATACTGAAGGTATTTTTCGAAAGGAAGGTTCCAAATCTCGACAGAACGAAATCAAGGTGAGCTAATATCAATATTATGTATTTTATACAAGGAGTTGCTCAGTTCTATACAAATATTCCAGATGCTATAATAAGATATGTCATTTCGGACATTGTTAAGACATATTTATGTTATTATATTTTTGAAAAAATATAAGATGCTTTGATAATTTTGAATATGTCTATAGTTTTGTTGATTTCCTGTTCAGACAATAACGATTCAATGTTTCGCATCATTTTTTCAAAATACCCGTAGTGGTCATACTTTTTCAATATTTGCACATCTTACTTTTAACAATGACTCCGTTGACGCGGCAGCCGTGAATACCACGTAGCCTTAACTACTCTTCGCCCCTTTTGACCTGCCTGAAACCTAAAGCTACGTTCTCCTACAAATTCGCCAGTCGTTGATAGCCGCGACAGGGTAGCTGCTACGAGTTCGCTAGACAAATTACAACTGTTTTCCTACAAATTCGCGAGTCGTTGCTACTAACGATTCTTCGCCAGCCGCTGGTCATCAATAGTTTGACTCGCCTGAGAGCAGTGCAGCGTCCTAGTCGCAGCGAATTATGAATATTTCTATTGAGTTTCAAAGGTGACTTCTAATAACGAGTTAATTTACTGTAGAAAGTCATGAAACACCTGTTCATCTTGTTAGTAACAACCATAAATTATAGGATCCTCGAAATATCACTTTGTATCAGATTTAAGATGTAACTAAACTGATCCGCGATATTCTGAAAAATTCTTTAAATTTTGTTTCATAATTGCTGCTTTTCAATTAAAATAGACTGAAAACCTTCTATTTGTCTGTTTTTAAACATGGCCAGTTCTTTCTGTCTCTTTTTGCCTCTCATTTTGTAGTGCGAAATGTAAGATTAAACTTTCCTCTTCGGTCTGATAATGTAATAACATTAAGATAACTGCTAATATTCATTCATTCATTTTCAATATGCGACTCTTCCGTTCACTAGGACTTTGAAGGATATTCAATATGTATGTAGGAAAACAATCTTGGCGACTGTACACCTACCAGGTAGTGGCTACCAGTAACCAGCAAATCTGTAGGAGAACATAATAGTCGTGGCGATGCGGTAGTAGCTACCCAGTCACAGTCACGGCTGCCAACGAGTGGCGAATTTGTAGGAGAACGTAGCATAACACGTGTTTCGCTACCTATTTTAGTATCTTCACAACGCCTTATCCAATTGTAAGATTTACCACATTTTTTTAATTAAATTTTTAATTGTATGTGTCTGTGTTGTAAGAAATTTTTCTTGAATGTTATTACTGTGGGTAGAGTTTTTAGTTATATCTCGCGATACTCTTGCCATGTTGTTTAATAATAATGAGATATTTTTTTGATAGATATTGATTTTTCAGCTGTCCTTAGATAGAGGGTGCCCCCTCGGCACCGAACACCATGTGATCGATGTCTCTGTAGTTTTGAAGAGCTTCCTTAGAGAACTACCTGAACCTTTGATACCTTACTCATTTCATGAGTTGTTTTTAAGGTGTTCCATTGTAGAAGATAAAGTGAACGCTATATTATTAGCGTGTCTATTATTACCAAATGAACATGTTAATGTTTTGTCATTTGTTATGCAGGTATGTATTTGTCCACTTTGAAAGTTTCATTAGAAATCTACTGACGTATTTGAGGGTGCACGAACCAAAAAAACTACTCATCTGCTCAAAATGTACAGTCTGTACAGACCACTTTTTTGAAAGCGTTTAAGCGTTGTCGAGCGATTAGAAAGTATAAGTTCCAAACTACTCCTGAATACTATCATAAAACCACCACAAATTTGAAATAATGCAAGAGAATCATCGAAAACATATTAATTTTATTGAAGCTAACATTGGATGTAATAGCAAACTACCATGACCCAGGAAAACTTATTCAAGAATGAGTCAGGATAACTCGATATAAAATCCATTGAGGAGTAACTACATTTACACAATAGCGTGCCAAGGTCTTTGCCCCCCCCGCAATTTTTTTTACGGGGCCCCCTTTATATAGAAAAGTATACTGTCTATACTGGATGAAAACAAGTGTAACGTTGTCACTTGTTCTAGTCGTTTTAGCCTAAAATAGGTACTGATAAAGCAAATGATAATGATTTAATTTGATTATGGGGAATTATGAGGTATGAACATATCCCGCTGCTATAAAATAAATATTATAGTTATTACTATGTAAAAAGCTTGCCGAGGTGGTCGAATCTGAGCGGGAGCCCCTCTGATACCCGCCCCCCCGCATCGCGGGCCCTTTCGGCACGCCACTGCATTTACAATCTCAAATGGACTTTAAAATGACGAAGAAAAGAAGAAGAAACTATACATAACAGAAACTATAGCAGATTCAACGATGCATTGGAGCCGCTTTACAGTTAGTAATTTTCTGCAATTTTTGTTCGTTGCGGCGGTGACTTACGGCTGCAATTATTGCGGTTTGCTCTAAAGTTCGAAATTTTTATTGCACTTCAAGCAGAGCAGCCGACATTGTGGAGAAAATTTAAAGGATATTGAAATTGACAAGACTGGCACAGAAATTATTAATTTTGTCAAATGCCAACATGTAGAAGGCTAATAATAAACCAATAAATCTCTATCCTCAAATTTGCGGCGTGTGCAGCTCCACAAACAATTGCGTTTGGCGTGGACATCATAGATATCGTAACGATTGGCATTCTGACCTAATAGGAATTTTGTTTTTGGTTTGTCACCCTGAAATCACCAAAATGCTTATCAGAAGTGCGGTCGTCATCGAGAATTTCACAGGGACAGAATTGCCAAGATCACACTATATTGCTCTCAGCTGCACGGACTCGCAATACGTAGTGCACATTGCGGACTGTAAAGCGGATTTTAGAATGGCAAGCCTTAACTTAAAGCGACACATCTTATGATCTAAGAGCTGTATGTAATGATCTTAATGTTCATTCTGAATATTGGACAAAAAAATGATCGTAAAAATTGGAATGATAAGTTATACTCCTTGTATACAACGATCAAATATTTTTTTACAAATATAGGTCAAGGGCATGCGCATTAGTAGCACAGCCATGTTATTTATCTGTTGACAGTTATCATATCTGTCAAAGTCATTGACGTGCTGTCAATAAACCACTCCAACGCATGGTTCTCGTTTTAACATTCTGAATATAATCTTTAAACTTTCAAATTTGTGATCTTAATCTAACCTAATATTTATAGATGTTTTTTTCATTCCGAAGATTTGCGCTTGTTTTGGTTGATTTTTTTCTGGAGAGCGTTGTTATTCGACAAAAGAAGAAAACATGCAATCCATATGCAAACTAAAAATGTTTAATTTCCATAACCTCAGTTTTCAACTGTCACCAGCAAAAAACATTCTAATGCGCAGTAATTTAGTGCGCATTTGTACATCCAATTTGCCAAATATTAAGAGCACGTTGTTAAACTTAATATTCGAACAAATTGGACGTGAAGGTGCGCAGAGGCAAATGCGCAGGCATCATACTTCTTGTCAAATTTCTTGTCCAATATTTAGGATGGAAATTACGATTGTGACACACGGCCTTAAAGGCTGTATGCCACTTGACGAAGCGATAACTTTCAACAGACAATTGACATGACCGTGCTACTAATGCGCATGCCCGTGTCCTATATTTGTAAAAAATATTTGATAGTTGCATACAAGGAAAAGAACTTGTCATTCCCATTTCCACGATAATTTTTTTGTCAAATTTTTTGTCCATCATTTAGGATGGAAAATAAGATCGTGGCATACAGCCTTAAAAATACAATGTAATTTAGATTACTTATAGAAGTCCAGCTAATATTTGTAGTACAATTACGTTTTTACGATTTGATTACATTTTGTAATATAATTGAAAAATGTAATTATAATTAGTTTTCAGTCAGATGTAATTGAATTAGTAATTAATTTGTGTACTCGTTATTGGTTTTATTTAACTTGCATTTATTTGTAGTTTTTAGATGAAGTGTCTAGTCATGCGAAGTACAATAAGATGAATTCCTACAACTTGGCAGTGCTTATAGGACCGAATATATTTCCTGTCAGTGAGAAAATTGTTCCAAAGAATAAGCTGATGTTCAAAAAAATTTGTGATATTGTAAAGGTATAAGATGTTTCATATTAATACAATTATCTGTTTCTCGTTATATGTCGTCCTTAATGTTGTTTATTTAAGAGGATTAATATTTCATACATATTTCAGTTAATGATAGATAACTCGAAGCATATTGGCGTGATCCCAGACGACATCATAGAACAAATAGGAAATTTGAAAAACGGGGAATCTGAACCGACAGACAGAGTTAAGAGGAGGCGAAGTAGATCATTGACAAGTAAGTTGGTATTGAAATATTACCTTACATAGAAAATCATGCACTTTTTACTTACTTACGTTAGCTTGGAAGATTGAACTGCATATTTTTGCGTGACTGCACAGACATTCAAAACTGAAAAAGTAGACAGTACTTTTGACTATATTTTTATACCTATATTCATTTGCACACTAGTAAAACCACCTGACTGATCCTCCTGAAGGTCAAAGAAGAGTAAAAAATGCAGATATAAGGTATGCGGCGGTCATACGATAAATAAATATATAATAGTAAAATACCCCTACAAATTTGACAAAATGTCAACAACACTGAAAAATAAATTCTAAGAATGATTATTGATTCCTGGCTTATTATTTATTGTAATGCACTATTTCGAATCTCAACTCTTTAAGAAATAGATGGAAAATAACAAGCTTTGCTCCAGCGTAAGTTTATTCATGATTAAATTATAAACAGTACTGTCCACAAACCATCTTTCATCGCTCAAATTGACTCACTACAAGCGGTGTTGCCAATTATAAAAACAAATCTATACCTTGTTATCACAATTGATGGCACCAAATGAGTACAAATTGAGCAAAAGTAATATCGTCAGGCGTCCCTCTAACAAACCTTCTACAGGTTCGCCAATTGTTCTAAGATCATGGTATGCATAAGCTGTGAATGAAAGTCCCTAATCGTCTATCTAATGTCCAAACCATTTAGGTCCGTATTCATAGTCGTTTCTCTCAAGGGATACTTGAGGGTTACTCAAGAGACCCTCAAGTGTGGCTTTCTTTGTGTATCTGTTTCCTAGACAATATCAATCAGACGGCAGGATTCATTTGGCGAAAGTCCCTAATCGTCTATCTAATGTCCAAACCATTTAGGTCCGTATTCATAGTCGTTTCTCTCAAGGGATACTTGAGGGTTACTCAAGAGACCCTCAAGTGTGGCTTTCCTTGTGTATCTGTTTCCTAGACAATATCAATCAGACGGCAGGATTCATTTGGCGACGTTGTCATATTTCAAATATAAGTCAATTTGTTATGTATATGCTTACGCATTTTGATGTTTTCTGTGATGTCTTTTTGTTTTGTGCCGGTATTTCGTGTGTTTTGTAGCGGATATTTTTCCTGATGTGACAGAAACTGACAACCCCGTACTCCAAAATTAACCTACAAAATCGCCTTGACTGCAACGAAATGTCATGTTAACTTGTCATGGTGACATTTTGTTACTTGAGTATTACTCAAGGGAGCCTTACGTAAGGGTCCCACAAGTAAGGTTTCGAAACACAAAACCTTACTTAAGGGACCCTCTAGTATTAAGGGACCCTTAAGTATCGACTATGAATACGACCCCTAGATATCCACAAGGCATTGGTGCCATCAGTTGTGGTAACAAGGTATAAAAAAAATGGAGTCAAGTTGATTGACTCAGTGCTTCCCACACATAATGATGATACCTTTTTATTATTTCCCATTGCATGAAACTATAGTCTAAAATCCCCTTGCAACTAAATTATCGCCCATCCGCCCGCAAAAACAACATCCAACACAAAAACCCTCGTAAATAGTTTCTTGCGTCTCCCTCCTTAGGAACTAGGTCGCCACAGTTTTTTTTCTGCATGCTTGAACTGGACGATGCAAAACGATCAAGAGCCTCCAACCCGTCTAAAAACGAAGTTTGTGCTGATTTTATGTTTTTGGTTTTTTGATTAGTGCTGCGCCGCCATTGACACGGTTTTTTAAAAACAGAGTCGTTTTCCATTCTTGCAGCGGTAATAAATTCCGTGGCAAAATTTTATTAACATCAATTCAATAATTTTCGCTTTACGCAATATACATAGAACGAAATAAAGCAAAACTCGTCAGATCACAAAATTGGTTTCTGTAATAGGCAAGCCAATGTTCGGATGGACCTAAAAAAGTGTAATATGCCGCTAGGTATTTCTTCTACAGGTCAATAGACGGACTATTATGAATACAACACATTTTTCAGTTTTACTACCCCCACCCCCCAACCGCCCCGATTTCACTCCACCCAAAAGAATTGAAAATGATCAGGAACCCGTAAAACGACTAAAAATAAAGTTTGAGCTGTTTTCATTTTTATTATTGCTGAGCCACCACTGACACTATTTTTCCGAAACATACGCGTTTTCCATCCTCGCGCGCTAGTAATACTGTGTAAAATTTCATTAAAACCAATTCCTCAATTTTCGCGTTACGCAATATAGAACGATCTAAAACAATACTCGTATGTATACATCACAAATTCCAAGTCCCGTGGTTTCTATAATAAGCATGCAACGTTCGGATGGACCTAAAAAAGTGTATCATGCCGCTGGTTTTTCATTCACATATCAATGGACAGTCCATTACGAATACAACAAATTTTTCAGTATTACAACCATCCCAAATTCACCCCCACCTAAGAAAATGTAGAAAATGATCAGGAACCTCTAGAACGCCTAAAAACGAAGTTTGAGGCATATTTGAATTTTTCGTTTTTTGCTAATTACTCCGCCCCCCGTATAACGATTTTCAAAATTATAAGAACATTACCTACTACGACCCCACAGCATAACGCTGCCCAAATTTCATCACAATCCATGTAGCGGTTACTGAGATCACGAGGGTAGAAGAACGCGACCGACAGACAGACAGACCGACAGACGGACCGACAGACAGACCGATAGACAGACAGACCGACGGAAATGAGTGACGTGGATTTTCGTTATGTACACATCATAAAACGCCCAAAAAGCGTATATTATCTCAAAATCGAAAATTTTCGCAATCACAATACCCCCCTCACCTATCGGTGTGGGAAGTAAAAACCTGTTAGTTTGCTAGTAAGTCACATACGAGCAGAGAATGAGACGCAATTGTAATTTTTACTAGTTGTGACCTTTCATAGTGCAACGTTTCCTAATCACTTATGCGGTCTCTGTTCAACTTTGTATATTTCTTTTTTACTTTCAGGAATATTTAATGGTTTAAAAAAAATTGTAACTAATCGTACGGAAGATGAAGTAACAGCTGTTAATACTGTAACCCCAGACCTACTATTGACACCATTTAACGCATCTGTTAAAAAAAGGTATGAATAAACCATATAATTTATTGATTATGCTTATCTACTCATATATAGAAAGTTGACGTGTATAGATGTATGTATATTTTTGGTAATCTTAAAGATTTGAAATCGAAATATTTGATAACTCAAAAATTTTAATATACTTTAAACACACAGGGATGTCCCAAAAATCGTGAAATATTTATTTTATTTCTAAAATTTGTTACGCTTCCCATAACATTTTTCTTTGGGTGCAAGTGCACCCTTGCACCCATGTACTCCCGCCTCTGGATAAAGTGATAACTGGATAAACGTTGAATGACTCGATTTGGTCTTTGTTTTTCACGATTTTAATTGTTTGATTCCCGAATATTTCAATTCTCCAACGAAGGACAAGATAGAATGTGACATACCCTGTAGCTTTATTAAAATAAGATACACTTTATTATGGACAACTTTCATATACCTTTTCAACTTCTAGTCTCAGATTTGACTTTTTTAGTAATGGTTTTGGTAATAATTGTTTACTATGATTTATGTCTCTCATTAATTACCAAATATGTATAATACCATTATAATATTATACATATTAAACAAATCTTTAATTTTGTATTGTTTTTTCTTGAAAACGTTTAATTTTTCCACTTGCTATTTTATACACTATTATAATATTAATAATAATGTGCCTTGATTCTGAAAAACCCAAGAGGAACACACGCAGCGAAGTATAGCTTTGGCTACTCTTACACTCAACTGTTCATGTAATTTATATAATTCTGTCTTACTAGTGTTTTCCATTTGTTACCTAGGAATGTATAATTGCAAATAAATGCTAAAAGTAGAAAAGCCAACTAAATCACCAATTTTTGTAATTGTGACAAAGACATTTGTAATGATTCAATGCATAGACTTTATAGCATAGACTACAATCCAATCTATAGGCCTTTAACATACCAGTTTATCCAATAAACAGCTTATGTTCCAATACTGATTAAAAATTCCCCTCAAACCTTTGAGAGCCGCTGATTGGATATGCCAAAAATTAGTAGCCGAACCTTAGATGCTTGTATAACCAAAAAGTTCGCTCGAAACAATAAATACACACAGGCAAAATTCATAATGCGTGGGTCAATGACATAACCACAACAAATTTGAATGACAAAATGATGTTAACCTAAATGAAACTGATATACCGTCAAACGACGTTGCCAAGTGAGAAATTAATTCATGACGTATGTACTACAAACTACATTTTTTAAATTTCACTTTAAATTCTTCAATATTCAAGATTTTATAGACATTGCTCAAGCATTGTATTTATATAAAACATTATTGCTAAATTTTGCTCTGCATCAAAAATATGTGATGAGGTATACCTTATTGGCATATACAAATAATGAAAGCGGCTGTACAGTTGAGACTGCTTCTCACACTCCAAAACATTCTCAATAAATGCATCCAGCGTAGCGAGTGGATATTAGGTATGTCTTTTACATGATAGGACGGATTTTGTCAGTATGCAAGAGATTCAAAGTTATCATAAAATGATTTTGTTTGTATCACTATAACAATAATGTACCAAATTTATTTGATCATTTCAGAGAAGTGTTGAAAACTCGGAACGATGAAAGGGTGCCAGCATCAGCTCAAAGAAAAACTGTTTTAGGTAATTTATTCATCCAAATGGTTATACCGTAACCCCGATTGTAACTTCAGCTTCACTAATTGAAATGCCTCATATATTTTGCAAAGTTTTATGAAGTCTTGTTTCATAAAAAGATAAGTTCAAACACAGTGATAAAATAGTTTAAAAAAAACATTCAGCTGCGTTGCATAGTTATGTTTTATCAAAACCATTAAATGTTTGAAAGTTCTCCTCGTTGATATCTGTCATGCATTGCTTCATTATGTACATCTTAAGAAAATATTCACGTTTTGGGCTCAAAAGTTATTGACTGAGATTGCATTCCATTGTTCGTCTAAAAATGTCCTCTCATAATCTTAAGTATCCATTCTTATTTAAATTGTATCACATGATTTTGATATTCACTTTAGTATTTATTTTTGTTTTCAAATCATGCTATTCTAAAAGTTCTGATGTACTACGAAAAACAACAGCATCTGCGTATTATACAGGGTTGGGATAAAGTATGGAACCAAGCAAATAACTTTGGAACGGAAAGAGTGATATTGCTGAAAATTTGCAGGCAAGTGTAGTGACGTCTAGTGCATCCGAAGACATTATGTTAGCTATTAATGTGCTTCGGGTTTAACCGGAAGTACCGTCAACTTTTTTAATTTAAATGAGACACCCTGTATATTTTTGCAGATTTTAATTCATCTTTTTTTTCGAATACGTCCATAGTGGGTTTAGCATTAGTTTCTGTAAAAACGGGAAAGATAAAGCTTCTTTATCATTTCAGGTGTTTAAAATGCCGGTCATTCAAAGTCGGTTTTGGCGATCGCGTGAGAACTCACAAAGAAGTGTGTCAACTATTAATGATTTACGTCCCGACAGGGGTCCTATAACACGTTTGACGGTGACTAAAAAAAAAAATACAAAAATATTACCTCAAACAGGAAGACCGCAGACCGCCACGGACGAATTTGTGAGACAAATTTTTTAAGAAACAAATACTAAACCCACTATGGACGTATTCGGAAAAAAAAGATGAATTAAAATCTGCAAAAATATACAGGGTGTCCCATTTAAATTAAAAAAGTTGACGGTACTTCCGGTTAAACCGGAAGTACATTAATAGCTAACATAATGTTTTCGGATGCATTAGACGTCACTACACTTGCCTGCAAATTTTCAGCAATATCACTCTTTCCGTTCCAAAGTTATTTGCTTGGTTCCATACTTTATCCCAACCCTGTATATACATTAATGAGTAGGTTGGGCAACGTTTAAAATATCAAACACGGTCTTTATTAGACCACGAGGGAAAACAATTTCACTTAGAACACTACAACTGCGACAAATACAGCATTGTAGTTGTGTCATTAATTTTCAGTTTTCAACTCTTTTAGGAGATGCAAAGCTTATACTTCTTTTAGAAATATATTTTTGTGATTGCATATCTTATGCCTAGAAGTTATTTTCTTGCTCGACCTAATAATGCACATGCTGTGCTTTTCCTAAGAACGGCAGAATTTTACAGAAATTGACATGCATGGTGGATTTTTTCCAGAACGAAGATGGTCCGCAATTACTACGGCTACAACTAGTTTAAGGCGGAAAAAACGAGATTCCTTAATTTACCACCTCAAAAGTGATTCTAATTTAAATTCAAACACATCAAATTCGCTGACAAACATAAACTCAAGCTTGGACGGGGAATACGTTAAGCTAATTGATACAGACATAAACAAAATTCCTATTGTGAAGGTTCCAGCTAAGTCTCCAGTAAGGGACGATATGCAGACGAGTGCAGACTATGTGAGGGTTTCTAAAACGGAATACGAAGATATTAAAAATAGGTATGTCTTTAGAGTAGACTAGATTTTTTCATCAATATTTATATATTTACGTGCGTATCTCTTAAATGTCGAATGTTATTGTCTATCAACTTTATTATTTTGCTACAAAATCTTACCCTATATTCCTCAACTAAATGTATTTAGACAACTTATCTTTATCTATGTACCATATTCTCCTGTTTGGTCAAGGCCATTGGAGAGATATACAGATAGATGGTTTATTGATCCACTAAAATCTCCAAACTTAGACATTGGATACGTCATATTTAAAACAAAATTTATATTAAATAGAATTAAAAAGACAAAGCAAATACATGTATATAATAACGCAGGAAGAATAGACAAATACAAAAAAAACCTAAAATAGCTAGAGCAGTACGAAAGACATAAAACAATTACATGGATACAGAAGACTTATCAGAACCATTGTAGTAATCCTCAAATAAGCTCCGAAGTTAGTCTATTTGCGCAGTTTTTTGCTTCTGCTTCATCGGCATCGACTGCTGTGGTCATTAGCCTCGTGCTTTGTGTAGGCTTTGTTACTGTTTTCCGGAGCGACTATAGGAACATGACTGTTAATTAGAAGCCAACAAGGCTCAGGTGGGGATTCGCGCTGAGGTTTTTTATGGTTATTTATTTTTGATTGGAAAAAACAAATTTCCGCCTCCAACGAGAATCGAACCCGGGACCTTCCGGTCACGAGCCCTCGACACTAACCATTGAGCCAACCCACCCCCCTATTGGTGTATTTGTTTAAGATTCTGGATTTTAGACCATTATACGCCACCAAGAAAAAATACTTTGTTAACAAATTTTTTTATCGACTAATTTGAATCATAAAGGTATTTTTGATAAATAATTCCTATGGTTCAGGAGAAATTTGTAATTGGAAAATAAGTCAAAACTATCGCCTTATGTTTTTTGCAGGCATCAAATGAAGGGATGAAATTTGAATTAATATTATTAGTTGAAGTCAATGTCACATATCCTTGCCAAACGTATTGGTACATACATACATACAATTTTGGTCGCAGTAAAGTTCCATGTATAAGAACAGATTTCTTATTACTACCATTGATTAACTTATTCACGGAATAAGTTAATCAATGTTACTACTTAACCATACAAGTAACAAACCATACGGAGCGCTTTTCATTTGTACTTTCCCCCTTCTAGTTTCTATTCAAAATACATTTAACACATGTTATAGGGTTTCGGAAATAGAGAAGCGACTTTCAAAAGAGTTAGAAACAGCAACCAAAAGTACAATAATTCACAACAAGGTGAACATAATTAATGATATACAGACTGCTTATGAGAAGACTTTGAACGAAATGCAGGATTTCAGCCCAGGAACTGATCAGTTGGCCAGAAGGTGAGGTTTTTTTTATACACATTACAATAAGCTATACATGTATATAAGAATATATGTATATGTATACAGAGCGAGTCTAAAGTATGGATCGCCTCAATTATTTCGGAAACGGTGTGCATGGTTTCCATAGGGGGTTTTTCAACATGACCAATCTTGCAATGATACAATGGTGTCAGATCTACTGTTTTTCCCGAAATATAATAAACTTTGTTATTTCAAATGAATCACCTGTATATGTTTTTCTTTTTGAAATCCCTGAAAAATACTGATTATTTTTTTATATAGGATTTCATTTACCTAAACGTCATAATTTCGGGGTTACAACTAAATTTTCAATGCTTCAACTGCTAAACAGTAATCATCTTAATTTGTTATTTTAACTTGGGCGGTTGCAATAATTTAGTTATTCGAAATTATGAGGTTTAGGTCCGATTTTATCAACATATATATTCTAACAAAGGCGTTGCTAAGCTTTTCTATTGGATGTTATTTAGCAAAATCTTTCTATTGGGTATTGGTTAATAAGTATCATCCAATAGTATTTTATTAATATTGGAAACAAAACATCAAAGCTGGATGACACTTTTATCATGTCATATATGAGTTTTATAACAAAACTATTTTTGTTTTCTTTTTTCGCAATAATTCAAAAGTTATATCAAAATAAAAATGGGTTTTTGAATCGAGTACCGAAAACACGCCGACGGCTCCCGAACCCGTGTGACGTCACGACGGCAGTCACCATGCTCCTTTATCCAACGTCGTCCTACTCTGATAGTAGATTCTAGATTCCCAGCCAATCGTAAAAATACTTACTTGTAACTAATGTATATCTGTTGCAACATAGGCGATGAATGAGGTTTGCAGCTCGAAACGAAGTTTACGGATCGAAATAAGTATATTTTTGAATGCTTGAAATACAATACAAATTCCAGTAATAAAGTACCTAATCAAATGTGTTTCTTTGAAGCGATCCCCTCCGCAGAACGCCGGGTGGCGCAGTGGTATAGAGTGTTAGACAGCGAATCACTGTTTTCGAGAGAGTGTTGGTTCGAAACCCAGGCCTTGCAACTATTTTTTTTAACCAAAAAATTTATTGACATGCTTTTTACTCATGTTACACACATTTTTTTCTACCAACGACATACATATATTTTTGAATCAAATTTTATTAGACATTTTACCTGTACTACATAGTGCAAAAAATAAGTACCGGAGACGGTGGAGAATTCAAACAGTCAGTGGAAATGAAGTTTGTTCGTCAATATCAATTGCCAATTGCTCTGATTGCGATATCAAAATGAAATTAATCCAAAAAAGTAAAACTATTCATAATTTTTGTTAAACTTGTAAAATATCTAATAACATTTGATTCAAAAACATATTTATGTCGATGGTACAAAAAAAATGTGTGTAACATGAGTAGTAAAAAGCATATCAATAATTTTTTGAATAATACAAAATTTAAAAAAATAGTTGCAAGGTCTGGGTTTCGAACTAACACTCGCTCGAAAACAGTAATTTGCTGTCATAAGTATTTTCAAGATTTACTGGGAATCTAGGATCTACTATCGGAGTAAGACGTCGTTGGTCATAGGAGCATCGTGACTGCCGTAGTGACGTCACACGAGTTGAGAAGCCATCGGCGTGTTTTTGGTACTGGATTCAAAAACCCATTCTTATTTTGATATAACTTTTGAATTATTGCGAAAAAAAAAAAACAAAAATAGTTTTGTTATAAAACTTATATACATATATCATCTTTCCATTTATTACAAAAAAAATTTTTATTCAAAATCCTAATTTACTGTCATCATTATCATTTGATATACCAACAATCCAGTGATCAAATGTACTGCTTTTGTGGAATCTGATTGGTTCAGATTAGCAATTGCTAAACTCTTTGTTGAACAAAAAAATGCAATTTTTCACCCATTTAGTTTGGAAAATCAGACCGGAAAAGATACTAGATGGTTCATAATGGTCGATTGTATATAAAGCTTGTCACTTTTCACCTTTTTGGGGTACACTTGGGAAATTAATTTTCAGAGAACTTTGAGGGGTGCATGTTCTTGAATGGGCTGCTCTGATTGTCAAAGCTTTGGTTAAAATGCGCGTATACTTTAGGTATAGAAAATATTTTACAAAAAATAATCAGCATTTTTAATTATTAAATCGACCGATTTCTCCAAGCACAAACTTAATTCAAATTTGACCGTCTCACCTAAGCTGACGCATTTCATGCTTAGTAATACAGCAAAGTCACAGCCTTCTAAATTTTATAATATCTGCGATATTCAACTTTTTTCTGATATCCACTTATACCGAAAATGGGGATTTACACCCAAACAGTTCGCTTTAAGTCCCATGTATGATACATAAAGTCACACTACAATTCACCCACGAATCTGAATATTCAATAATATACAGGGTGTTCTATTTAAAAAATATAAGTTTGATACGTTCCGTGTTTTGGGAACACCCTGTATAACATGAAAATATTTTTAGAAGTGGTAGTCTTAATGCGTCGCTACCCATCCGAAATTATTATTTTCTTTTTCATCAGATACTTTAGCCATAATGCTGTGTCGAATAATGTGAATAACCCGGTAGAAAGTTTCTATAAAGTTATAAAAGTTCCGAATGACTTAAATACACGACGTAGCATAAGAATGTCGCT
This sequence comes from Callosobruchus maculatus, assembly GCA_951848785.1. NCBI lineage: Eukaryota > Metazoa > Arthropoda > Insecta > Coleoptera > Chrysomelidae > Callosobruchus > Callosobruchus maculatus. Next base: position 5,638,419 of record CATOUR010000026.1, on the reverse strand, counting down.
TAACTATTAAGTATACGTATATTTTCGATAAAATGGAAACTGTTGCAAGAAAAAGTTGCTCATCATAATTGGAAGCTGCACTGAAATGTACAATTACATTTTTCCTGGCCTCTTATTTGACTAGTATAATATTTACGCACGTTTTGCAGTCAGTTTCCATCAACTGCATAAGGCCTACCATAAACTACGTCTGGAGTTTACATGGGACAATCGAATATTATTTATTTTGCAAATCTTTTGGTGCATCCTACGTATTTGTACTTATTGGCATTTGAACGTTTTGTCTCATGTTTAGATTAAGCAAGGAGCTACGAATTCGTACATCCGATCAAAAACCAATTCGTTCACCAAGCGCAAGGAAAATAGGAAACATCAGACGAAGGTCAAAGGAATTTGATAAACCGATTGCAAGTTCGTATGGTTCATGTATCTCGCTCCTAAACAACGAGTCTGCAAAAACTGCAAAAAGGAGCCAATCATTGAAAAGAACATTACCATTGACCTCACATTCACCTAGGAGTGTTCCATCACCAAGAGATGGACTTTACACGGTTGGTGTCTAATATTGTTAGTGGAACATTGGTCCCTTGATTGTTCTGCTTAATTTTTACCTATCGTTGTATTTATCAACAATTAAATTCATTTTACTTCTAATATATATTTCCAGGACCATATATACATTGAATGGGGTATTTTCCAACTTGCTAATATTGTCTGTTAGTCACTGAAATGGATTGTTTGCATCAAATTTGTAATAATGGTATAAAGTTTTTTCTGCCCACGTAGAGTAAAAATAGAGTTTGAAAATCATCCCCCGCTTCTCTTCAAGAGAAGTCATTTAAATCTTTTCAACTTCCTGCCTCAGAAATCAACCAATCAAAAGTGATCTTTATTCCGGATGTAGATAGAATGTGGTTATGTCAATTTGCATTAAGCGTAGATACAGTGTTGTTGGCAAAGTGTTGATATTTTGCCTAATTTTTCTATAAGGGATGTTAACTTTATGTTGTGTATATTTTCCTCTTTCTTATTGAACAAAAATTCATTTTTGTAGACTAAACATATTTTACTGCACTGTTCCTAAGAATTTTTCCTAGTTACTTTTCACGATTTTACTTTATACCATTCGGCAACAATGGCGACCATCACGTCGTTAATGGCCTGTGACTAGAGTCACGCTTCGATAACCTCCACCTTGTGTCACTGTATCTTATTAGACCAAAAAAGGTCACGAAATGATGTAAACAAGCATTTGTCAATCTCAACAATAAGCGGAAGTTGTTTGTAGACAGAGAAAAAGAGGTCAAACGGCAAAGTAAAGTCAGGTTCTAAGGATGGCGACACGACAGACTTATGACGTCACGCTAAGATTTATTCCGTCACAGTTTTGGCCTGAAATTTTATATTTGAACTTTGGGAGGGATTCAAAGCCACTTCGCGTTCACAAAAAAAGTAAAGATGTTCGTTAGACGGTTTTTTGGAGAAGAAGGGTCAATATTACGTGATACAATTTTTTTTATTGGAAATTACTCAATTACATATACTTCAGAATTTTGTTTTCGTTCACTTATTTCATTTTTAAACACTTAAGTGGCTTGATTATACTAACTGTTATAATATAGATATAAGTATGAACTCTGTGAAGTTATATGTATTCCATCGTTTCCACTGTTCCTCTTATAAAAATCAATCATTTAATTTTTTGGTTGGCTTGGCTTGGCATAATAGAATTGTACATCATAATTTTGCTAACCTATGTGTTGCCGTCATTGAGCTCTTTCTGTCTCTTGCCATGCTCTTGCCATTGTGAGGTCTCTTTCCTTGAATTTGTCTTCGTAAATCAATATTTTTGCACAACAAGCCTCTTAGATGTTAATAAAAAAAATCTTACGCTCCAATTATTGAAGATTTTCTTTTTCGGACAATATTTACTAACTCTACGACTTAATAAAAAAGGCCTTTGGGGTCCATACTGTGTCAAAAAACTTTTCTACTTATTTCCACAAGTTTAAAAAAATACTCGAATTGTATCTTCTGTCAAGCCTGATCGTGGAAAAGCTTAACCTATATTTTCTTTAATATCGATATATACAGGGTGAGTTTTTAGTACCGGCTCGGTCAATAACTCCACTACTGTAGAAGATATTGAAAAAAGTTGTATATAAAAGTTGTAGCCATGGATATGCGCCTTGCTTAGAAAATATTTTGATTTATACAGGGTGATCCATAACTACGTGGTGATGCAAACATGCATTTTTTTAAATGAGACACCCTATATATTATTCCATATTCAAATTCTACTAATGATTTCCGTTCTTCCAATATAGGGTATTGTTACATTATACAGGGTATTTCAAAAGTTATGACCATTTTTATCTCCAAATCGCTGTCAAATGAACGTACTGTATATCAAAAAGTGATGAATCAAAAATTATGTTTTTTACACAGATGGATAGGAAATATTATCTAGTTTTAAAATCGGCTATAAAAGAAGCCCGTAACGCATATTCGTATACAGGGTGATGTAGAATGCAAAATCCAGATTTTCTCTTTTTTTTCAAATGTAACCCCCAATATTTTATTATACCAAAGAATTGCTTTTAATATGTTCTTTCATCTTTGTATAACACTTGTTGTACCTACGTCTATCGGTTTACGAGATATTTCGATTTTTCGGTAAATTTAAAATATAGCTTTTATTTGTGTACTGAAATTTATTTATTTTGAGAAAGCGCTATCGAATTTGTTTTTTTATTTAACGAACAACTAAATTATAAGGTCATGATAGTATTTGATGAAGTCAAAACCCTAAATCATCGAGATAATAAAGTCAAGTGTGCTGAGGAAACAATTTTATAGACGTCATGCATAATTATCAAGCAGATCTATCAGGTAGGCTATGAAATATTAAACGACCACGGTCTAAATAAAACGATTCCTCATTCTTTCTAACGCATTAGTTTTAGAGTGCCTCCGTTCTGGATATTGCTGTTCATAGTTGATATATTCTAGAGGCAAGTAGGCAATTTCTCAAAGATTCTCCTAAATATCCTCAATGGAAAAATTAATTTTTAAAGCTCGTTTTTCACACAGTACTGCATTACTGAGCAGGTTATGAAAACCGTCAATTTTTCAAAGCATATCTGATAAATCTGCTTGATAATTATGCATCACGCCTACAAAATTGTTTCCTCAGCATACTTGACTTTATTATCTCGATGATTTAGGGATTTGACTTCATCAAATACTATCATGACCTTATAATTTAGTTGTTCGTTAAATAAAAAACAAATTCGATAGCACCTTCTCAAAATAAATAAATTTCAGTACACAAATAGGAGCTATATTTTAAATTTATCGAAAAGTCGAAATATCTCGTAAACCGATGGACGTAGGTACAACAAGTGTTATACAAAGATGAAAGAACATATTAAAAGCAATTCTTTGGTATAATAAAATATTGGGGGTTACATTTGAAAAAAAAAGAGAAAATCTGGATTTTGCATTCTACATCACACTGTATACGAATATGCGTTACGGGCTTCTTTTATAGCCGATTTTAGAACAAGATAATATTTCCTATCCATCTGTGTAAAAAATATAATTTTTGATTCATCACTTTTTGATATACAGTACGTTCATTTGACAGCGATTTGGAGATAAAAATGGTCATAACTTTTGAAATACCCTGTATAATGTAACAATACCCTATATTGGAAGAACGGAAATTATTAGTAGAATTTGAATATGGAATAATATACAGGGTGTCTAATTAAAAAAAATGCATGTTTGCATCACCACGTAGTTATGGATCACCCTGTATAAATCAAAATATTTTCTAAGCAAGGCGCATATCCGTGGCTACAACTTTTATACACAACTTTTTTCAATATCTTCTACAGTAGTGGAGTTATCGACCGAGCCGGTACTAAAAACTCACCCTGTATATATATATATCTTCATCACAGTTATTGTGTTTCTAGGCTCTAACGCCTTTGACACGGAGTGTATCCTTACCACGGAGCGACTTGTGGAAAGGGATAACCCCACCAAGTACTGCGTCACCCAGGCAGATTACTGATTTCACCACTCCAGTGACAAATCAAATTGCAATTAATTCTAATATCAGTAAGTATAACTCACATTAAATCTGTTTTCTAGTTTCTTTCTACTTGCTCTACTTTACTTTCATTGCTATAAAGAACTTTTTTCTTCCAAAGAAGTGTTTGTACAATGCAGTATTTGATGTTTTTGGTTCATGATACATAGATGGATGGATAGTTTATTGATCCAGTAGAATCTACAAGTTGTGACATTGATACGTCACACTTAAAACAGATACAATTTATAATTATTAGAGTTGAAAAGACAAAGCAAACATACATTTAAATACGAACGCAAGCAGAATAGACAAATACAAAACAAACAAAAAACAACCTAAAATAGACAGAATAGAATAGAAGATCAAATAGATAGGGAAGATTTATCAGAACCATTGTAGTAATCCACAAATTCATTTAAGTTATATGATTTAGTAGGTTGCTTCTTAGACGTCTCTTAAATAACCCAACTGAACCAGAGTTTTTCAATCCAGATGGTAGCAAGTTGAAAAGGTAAATACCTGCTATTACAGGAGATTTGGAGTGAAACGTGTGGTAAAATTTAGGCCTGACAATGTTATTTTTATTACGCGTGTTATAGCTATGAAGATCTTTATGACTAGTAAAATTATTTTTATGCTCAAAAATGCCAATATCTTATACAGGTAAACACAAGTCACAGTGAATATCCTGTGTTTTATAAATATTTCACAAGAGATCTAGATTGCATTTTTTATATCGTGCGGATGATTCTCTTTTGCATCACAAACACCCTGCAAACATCTTTGGCCCTGCCCAATGCAACAATACCATATGATATAATGGAGTTTGCACAAGCGGAGTAGACATCTCGCAACCCATTGATGTTCAACATCCTACTTAGCGTCATTATCAGATACATGCTCTTTCCCAACCTACCACACGCAGATTAATATGGTCGGTCCATTTTAAACTACAGTCAAAATTAAACCCCAGAAACGTAGCAGATTTTGAAGGTTCAATTGAAGTTTGAACTTGAGGTCCTGTGGAATCCTAGGATTCGTACGATATTCAATTAAAACCGTTTTTTTCTGTATTTATTATTAGTCTATTTTCACACCAGCGTTTGAAGTCACTCACCGATTAAAAAAAAATCTTCAAGACATCTGTGTAATGAGTCAAAAAGGGTAATATTAGTATCAGCTCATACAGTAGTAATTTTCTGCAGGATAAGTATTTAGGTAGGTCATTAATAAAAATCAAAAAATGTAGTGGCCCGAGGACACTACCCTGAGGTGTACCCTATTCCAAATTGAATTTATCAGATCTTGTATTACCAATAGAGACAATAAAATTTCTGTTTTCGAGAAAACTCATTAGCCACTGATTCAAACATCCACGTATTCCAATCCTCTCCAGTTTATTTGCCACAAATGAGGAACTCACACAGTCGAAAGCCCGAGTTAGGTCAAATAGTATACTTACTACATAATTTCCCTTATCAAGGTTATCACTGATGCTCTGAACATACTCAAGGATACTATATTGAGTTGAGTTGAGCGACCTGTTCTGAAGCCGTGTTGTGCACCAGTTATAAGCTTGAATCTTGTTAAGTATTTTTCAATGTTTCGTGAAACTACTTTTTCGACGGCTTTAGAGATGCTTTACAATGCAATTGGCCTGTAGTTGTCGACATTACATTTTTCACCTTTTTTGAATATCATTGTCAAGGATGCAAGTTTGAGTGCAGTGCGAAATTCACCAGCAGTCACAGATTTATTAATGAAATCAGCAAGTACTGGGGAAAATATGTTAGAGTTTTGTTTTACTAAAAAACTGGAATTTCATCCGGACCTGCAGATAGAACATAGTTTCAGTACGATAATTGTCTCTAGTGCAGGAATCAGATAAGGCTCTGAAATTACTGGGTAGGTTTTTATCAACTCTAGTTCGCAATATCAATAGAGTTTGTTTTCCCTATTTCCCTGATAACTGTACTCTTATGGATTCCTTTGACTGAGCTGACCAAATTCCATGTTACTTTCTGTTTATTTTGGCTTTGGCTAATATTGAATGATAGAAATTTATTTTTTTTTCAAATTTCTGAATTTTGTTCTTAGATCTGCATCTTTAAAGTGTTTACGTAACTACGCCAGGTCGTTCCATTTATTTACTTTCTGTTAAAGTTGTGTCGAAAATTTTATCTTCTTTTGTGTTATTATTCGGCTGACAAGAAATAATTTTACGTTGAAATGCCATACTGGAACACCATAAGCAAGTATCTAGAAAATGATCGAAATAGTCATTTGCGTTACAGTTTTGCATGTCGCCAAAGTCATGTTGTAGTAGTGAGTAGCGAAATTCATTCTGAGAGTTGGAATCATATTTCCGACTCTCATACGTATTTGGACTTTCCATAGCTTTACCACAGTTTATAAGTATAAATTGTCCAAAATGATCGGGTAGAGCGGGATCGAAGTTTTTGGTATAGATTATTTTGGGAGAATTAGTGATTACGTAGTCAATGGACGACTTACTTGTTCCAGCTGAGGTAGTGGCTATACGGGTAGAGTCAGTAACAATTAATGTTAGTTCAAACGATATAAGCAAATCGTTTAGTAATTTTGATACAATGTTATCTCGGGAACTGTCAATATTTAAATAGAATAACATGTTTGAAGTTGGTCGTGGCTAGTGAGAGGACAGAAAACAGTGTACCTAAAAATATATCAATGGAGCTTCTCTCAGAGTAACCACTGTTATGCAAATTATGCAAAACATTTTCATGAAAGATATAGCACATACCTCAACAATCATTTCCAAATAAAAACTATTCAAGTACGGAACAGGTGCACAATGATGCGTGCAGTTTGTTTTAGAAAATATTGCAGTTCCTCCTTGTATGTTATCAGTAAGTGTGAAGCAACTTACCAGTCTCACATTTTGAATTTGCTCATCACGGAGCCAATGCTCCGATAAGTTTAAAATATCAATATCACTTTGGTTTAAAAAATATTCTAGTCGATCTATCTTATTATATAAGACTTGAATGTTTATGTTGAATATTCTCATAATTATATTGTTCATGGAGTTTTTTTGTTTATCTTTGATTTACGTGTTGACTGTCGTAGACATCCAAACCGTCAAAAGACATGGTAGTACTACAATGGTGACGGCCAAAAAAATTGAATTATCTATGGGAGTGATGACATTCAAGACGATGTTACTGATATTTCTCTTATTTTCTAAATAATCGTAAGAAAAAGTTCGCAAGACAGTGTTTATAGAATTGATACTAGATTGATCAACATAATTCTCTAAATTGATGTCTTTGTCTAATAAAATTTGATTCAAAAACAGCCTATTTCGATCGTAGAAAAAAGTGTGTGTAACATGTGCAAAAGGGGACCCACGTGGCTGCGCGGTGAACAGCGTCTGCCTTCGATAGTGGGGCAGCAGCAGCAGCCTTATGCGCGATTAGCGCTTGGGTGGTTGACTGAATTGCACCAGGGAGACAACAGTTTGAACTGGCTGTCGGTGTCGCCCACACGAGCGCTGAGCGGAGCATCTTGCGTGGCCGGCACTTTGGATGATCGACCGGAAGGCCCGGACGGGGGACCCCCGTCGGACCGTCCGGGATGGTGGTATCATTCCAACGGTGCTGGCCGTGCACCGTCCCCCCTCTGGGAAGTTATAGCACAATAGGCCTTAAAGGCTTAAGTGCTGACGGCTCCCAGAGGAAAAAAAAATGTGCAAAAAGTATCAATCGATTTTTTGGTGAAAAAAATCGAAAAATGTTGTCATTTCGTGGGATGTAACCCGTATATTGTGGAATGGAAGGCACTTAGCCGTTGTTTCAATAAAACATATTCGATTAGGCTCTTTGTTACTGGAAATTGGGATCTAATTTCAAACGTTCAAAATCATTTTTATTTCGATCGTAGATTTCGTCTTGAGCTGCAAACTTCATTCATCGTCTATTGTGCAACAAATATATACTCTGTTACCTGATACTTTAAACTGGGTTGACGTCTATTCATAGGTATCAGCTGACGAAGAAGTGTATCTCAAATTTAATTTTTTACTAGTGGTGTTGATTGGCAATCCTGCGACCACGACCGTATTAGTAATATTCTTATTGGATATTTGCCAAAAAGTAATGACTATTGTTGTAAACAAGAAATTGCTTCAATATCCAGAAATTCGCAGCAAAAATGGTTAGTTAAAAGAAATAGATTATTTTATTGATTTGTATATTGTTAGAGACTATCACAATACTCCTATATTTAGCAATAAGGACGATTCAATGGATAGCATGCATCACTATTGGGATATTTATTGGTTGAAACGTACAAGGTACAATTGGAGAAAAGTATAAAGTAGGTACATGGAGTAAGATTAATATAATAAAGTAGTTTAACTGAAGCTTAAGCTAAAAATGCTTTTATCTTCATTCTTACCTCATTTAAAGTGTACCTAATCATCATAATTCAGACCAGCCATACTGATACACTGAAAGACACGCCGGATTTTCCGAAAAATGTAAAATAAGCATAGACCTCAGAGCATAGATGAAAACGTCACCAAGTGTCAATTACTTGTTATTAGTAATACTTCCACTCAGTACAGCCCTGCATTCCTTCAAAGCTTAAGATTGATACGTCATGACTCAATCTGGGGTATTTTTAGTTATCACTAGCCGAACAGCTGTTCACTGTTGACATGGCTGACAGTTTAAAGTACCGGGTAACAGGGTATACACCCTCGTGGTTTTCTTCGGCAGCTGTCGTCTTCCATACCGGCTTCAAAAATCATTTTTTTTATCTATCACATTTTTTTTTCAAAAACCCAATTTTTAACTGCAGCCATACCTTTTGTTTCAGATATACAAACACATATTTTGGTCCCATCTCCCAGTATTGCTGGTAGTTCATTTGAGCGGTCTCATGAGCACATGCATCAGTCGCCAGGTTTGAGAAACAAACATTCTTCTACCAACATGAAAAAATCGAATGGAAGTTACAATTTTTCCAGTTCGGAAGATAAAATTTCACCAAGAAGTAGGGCAATTAGATCCAGAGATAGGGTGGGAATTGTGAAAAGATACAGTAATAATTGTCACGCAAGAGGCAAGTGCGTGAATAAGTTGAAGCGTAAGTTTGAAGAAGGAACTTTTGATATTAGTGACGAAGAAAATGCGCAAGTTGAGGAAGTATCACATACTAGTGCAGTTAATTTTACAAACATAACACCACAGCGTTCTAGTAAAAGGGCTTCTGATGTAAGTGACGTCGATGCAGATGTTTCTTCGAAGCTCCCACAGTTTAAAAGGGCTCTGCCTGTTGTAAGAACCCCAAAAAGAGTTTATGGTACTTACACGCCTAGAGGAAGTAGAGTCGCGACCCCCCTGAAGTGTTTGCCAGGCGAAAGAGTCCGTGCAGATATACACAAAATTTGAAATTCTGAAAAACGTGTAAGTTTTTACGTTTGAATATTTTTGTTAGGAATTTCAACCAATGATGCTTCTACAGCAGTAGCAATATACAATGTGTCTGGTCATCAGTCTCGGAGCCTTTAGGGGGATAAAATACGTCAATTTTTATTGACAAGTTACCGCCCAAAAGTAGTTTTTCTCCCACCATAATAAAATGGCAGCCATTTTTTTGTCTAATTGATGCACGACTGTTGTAGTAATTTAGCCATAGCTACCTATCTAGAGGCTCTATAAACGCAAAATAGGTCTCATTCGATAGCGAAACATGTAGACAATAAACTAATGGTAAATATTTCCCACATTTCATTTCAAACCAGGCCAAAAATCTTGTTCAAAAACGTTTTTTAAATTTTAGTTTTTTTCAAAAAATCTATGCTGTTAACCTACATTTTTTATTTCTAAGCGATAGTACATGGTGTTTCCTATAAAAATAGCTGTACATCTTAGCTCTAAGTAAAGTAGTTTAGAAGCTATGATCGTTTGAATATGACCCTTTATGGTCTAATTCGGCAGAAAAGAAAGCAATAAAACAAAATACTTAGGGCCGGTTGTACAAATGCGGGTTTAACATAATCTTTGTTAAACCTATACTTAGCTAAGCTCAAGCTTAAAGTCGACATCCATTGTACAATCGTCGGCTTAGTTAAACCTGATTGATAATGAAATTCTCTACGGTTGGCATCAATGAAGCAATACGTACTGTCATAATCATCTGAAAAATTTCCTTTTTTGGTTAGTCACTTGTGACAGTTTGTGCCAAATTCTGGCAATGGCCGTTTCTGTCTCTGTTCTTTTGTTTGCTCTCTTTGTTATATCAGACAGAAATCTTTCAAAAAATATAACCTAATAGAGTGAAAAACAATTTGAAGGTTCATTTGTATCAGGTTAGATTTAAACCTCAGCTAAGCTCGCGTTAAGCTTCGGCTTTCATAAGCTCGTGTTAAGCTTGGGGTGGGGGCTAAGCCAGAATTGTACAACGGACGTTTTGCAACTGACGTGGTTTAACGTCGGTTTACCTCAAACCGAAGCTTAAGCTTACATTGTATAACCGGCCCTTAGTGGTCATAACATTTATTTTGCGAAAAAAAGAAACAAATGTTACAACCATTGTTCGAAATGTCCTCCTTTGTGTTGCAGACATGCTTTTGTTCTTACTGATGCATGTTGCGTAGAGCGACTGAACATCGCTTTGTCATTCCGTAATTCATTTCCGACTTGTATAATTTTGCTAATAACCACCTCGCGTGTATTTGGCGCGTCGACATAAACTTTCTGTTTCATTGTACCCCACAAGAAAAATCAAACGGGGACAAGTCCGCTGAACACGGTGGCCAAGCGATTGTGCCACCGCGTCCAATCAACGGCGAATATCGTTCATTTACGGCTCCGTACATTTGCAGCGAAGTGTGCTGGAGCTTCGTTCAGTTGGAGAATCATTCTTGACCTATAGGCGAGTGGTATTTCCATAATGGCGTCCAGGAAGTCGGTTTCCAAGAACTCTAGAAATCTAAGAATCTAGGGCCATTCATCGTAGCTGGCAGTATGAGTGGGCTAATCAAAATATCAAACCTGCCCACACATTTACCGAGAATTCTCTTTAAATGTATGAAACCATTTTAATGAACAATATTCGCTGTGGATTGGACGAGGTGGAACAATCGCTTGGCCACCGCGTTCACCGGACTTGACCCCACTTGATTTTTTCTTGTGGGGTACAATGAATCAGAAAGTTTATGTCAACGCGCCAAATACACGCGAGAAGCTCATTAGCAAAATTATTCAATTCGAAAATGAATTACGGAATAACAAAGCGATGAGCAGTCGCTCCACGTAACATGGTTACGTAAGAGCAACAGCATGTCTGCAACACCAAGCAGGACATTTCGAACAATGGTTGTAACATTTGTTTCTTTTTTTCCCAAAATAAATGTCGTGACCACTAAGTATTCTGTTTTATTGTCTTCTCAACTGCTGGATCTGACAATAAAGGGTCATATTCAAGCTATCATAGTTTCTAAACTACTTTACTTAGGGCTAAGATGTATAGCTATTTTTTTAGGAAACATCATGTACTACCGCTTAGAAATTAAAAAAATCTAGTTTAACAGCTCAGTTTTTTCAAAAAGCTAAAACTGTAAAAAAACGCAAAAAAACATGATTATTTTCTTTTAACATTTTTATGCCCTTATATAAAATAAAATTTGGAAAATATTTCATGTTTCGCTTTCGAATGAGACTTACTTTGTGTTTCTAGGACCTCTACTTGGGGAACTATGGGTAAATTAGTACAACACTCTTGCTCTGATTAAAAAAAACAAAATGACTGCCATTTTATTATGCTGACAGAAAAACTACTTCTGGGGGGGTGATTTGTCGATCCCCCTAAAGGCTCCGACGCCGATAGCCTGACACATTGTATAAATGAAAATATAGCATTAACGCTTGTTGTATACACTCCTTTCATTAAAACTATAATAAATTTGTTATAAAATTAGAGATTATTGCATTTTACCAATGAGCTACCAATAATATAATCACTTGAAGCGTCACTGGTAACTGGTAACACATTTAGAGAAAAGAAAACTCTGTTTATGGTAGAGCTTTAGTGCTGTATAACTATTACCACTTATATATTTCAAGAATGGGTGCTTAGTGCAGATACGGTTATTTTGCTTTGAATAATATTAAAAGTATAAACAAGAAGGAATGTTCCCTCGAACCAAAACTTATACGAAATCATTGATGTTCCGTCAATACCCGATGTGCTAAGGAAAAAGAGAGATAGAAGCCCAAGGATTTCTCTAAAAGTGTCAAGTTATTTTCTTATAGTGTTGTTATGCTGCTGCCTGAAAAAACTCGATATTAGAACAAGCTACGATATTTAAGAGATGCACTCTGAAACTACATGACGAACGTAATGCGCTGTGGGAGCTTCTCCTTAAACAGATTAAATAATAAATACCCAGACACAGAAAATGCAAAGACTTATAATTTGTGTTCAAGCAAAGATCTGAATCTTCTATATGCTATGTTTGGCAAAACATAGATGTACGTTTTTTTATATTTTTATACGTTTAATGTAGGTTTTTCTCAATAAAATATATTTTACTAAAGCATCTTGCATCATTTCACCTAATGTGATCGATGGTACCGTTTTATAGTTTTTCACAGTTGTTTCACATTCACAAATCCAATCCGCCAAATCGTACATATCTACACGAGGATCTTGTTCTTAATTTTTTCACAACCGACATTTAAAAAAATATAGTAATGGATGATAGCGTACAGCCGCACACCCCGATGCCGCACGGTATCCGATGTCGACATACTCGTGACGCGTGTTCTTTTATCTCTGTCTATTGAAAAGGGTTGGGAAACGTTAACACGTACCTCTGTTCTAATTTAGTTGATGTAGTAGGCGCTGATCAAATCAGTAGTGATTCGACGTCTCTGTTGCTCGTTTTATCAATGAGTTGTCGACGTAATATGAAAGTGCGAAGCTGAGGCCTGTGTAGTGTGTGGGAGACTGACCCAAAGCGGTGGTGCCGTGGTGCCAGGAGGCCAACGACGCGACGCGACGGCAACCTCTTTGTTGGTACGAGGGAATGAGATGATAAACAGAATTAAATATAATTTAATTTGCAACACAAATTGGAACCGTTTGATGGATTGATAGAATCTTGATTTCGTAATAGAATGAGTAGCCGCCACTGTTTATTTTTTACCAAAACAAACCCTTAATACCAATTTAATGCGATTATTATAAAGAAGCCACTACCGTTTTCAAATACGGGATTACAACTGCTTGATGGTACCAAACATAGATATAACAAGTAAGAAGTGTCAGTTGGTGTCGGTTCTTTGAAGACGGTTCCATAGAGGCGAACCGTTTAGATTTCTTTTCAGCGTCGCCACCAATTATTGCAGTGAACGACAATTTACGCTGTTCAGTATTTCTTGGAATAGCACACAATATGTCGGTTAGCTTCTTCCGACAAGAAGACATAAGCATACCTTTTCCATTTCATTATCTGAAAATAAAAATGAGCTTGAATTTCTAACATTCGATGCATATTTTTATTTATCCTTCTTATATTCTCCCAGGGCCGTAGCTAGGCGTTGACCATGGGAGGGGGGTTTATGTTGACCTGGGGGGGGGGAGGAGGGGGCATGTATAAAAGAAAATACTTTACTTTGTAATGTCTTAGGTCCGTATTCATAGTCGTCCCACAAGTATCCCTTGAGCATTACTCAAAGGATACTTGAGGGTTACTCAAGAGACCCTCAAGTGTGACTTTTCTTGTGTGTGTTTCCTAGACAACATCTACCAGACGGCGGGATTCATTTGGCCACGTTGTCATATTGTAAATATAATTCAATTTGTTATGCCTATGCCAACACATTTTGATGTTTTCAGTTATCCTTTTTTGTATTGTACCAGTATTTCGTGTTATGTGGCGGACATTTTTCCGAATGTGGCAGAAACTGACAACGCCATACTCCAAATTTAACCTAGAAAATCGACGAAATGTCATGATGACATGTCATGCTGACATTTCGTTACTTAGGGCCGGTTGTCCAAATGCGGGTTTAACACGAGCTTCGTTAAACCTAAGGTTAGCTGGCTCAGGCTTAAAGTCGACACACGTTGTACAATCGTCGGCTTAGTTAAACCAGGTTGATAATAAAATTCACTACAGTTGTCACCAATGTAGCAATACGTACTGTCGTAATAATCTGAAAAATTACCCTTTTTCGTTAGACACTTCTGACAGTTTGTGTCAAATTCGGGCAACGGCCGTTTCTGTCTCTGTTCTTTTATTTGCCCTCTTTGTTAAATTAGATACAAATCTTTCAAAAAATTAACCTAATGCAAGCAATTTGAAGGCTCCTCCTTGACACATCATTTCATTTGTATCGGTTTAAACCCCAGCTAAGCTCGGGTTAAGTTTCGGTTTACGTAAGCTCGTGCTAAGCTTGGAGTGGGGGGGGGGGGGGGCTTAGCCAGAATTGTACAATGGACGTTTTGCAACTGACGTGGTTTAACGTCGGCTTACCTTAAACCGAAGCTTAAGCTTGTATTGTACAATTGACCCTTAGTATTACTCAAGGGAGCCTTACGTAAGAGACCCTCAAGTAAGGTTACGGTTAGTAGTAGAATAAATCACTAAGTTTGGAGCAAACATTTTGATTATTTTTATTTTGTATTATTTTAGTAGTTATTTTATTTATGGGAATACTCATGGGGGGGTTTGAAACCCCTACCCCCCCCCCTCATATACGGCCCTGTATGCGTCCAGTGTGAAGCAGACTTCACTAAACTGGTTGATATTTGGTTGAAAGGTTCGTGTTTCCCAGGCAGAGATAATACGGCAGAAAGGGCAACGTGTGATGAGTTTCCACTAATGCAAAAATGTGTAAACTTTTTAAATTCTTGGAATCAATCACCGCCCAATAACTAAAGACAAAAAAGCTTCGAATTGAGACAGGACATTTATAAAATTATAAGGTTAGGTTTAACCTGGGTTTAACTTTACATTCTTGACAAACCAATTGTACATTCACAATACAAAGCTTTCTCTCACAGAACCTTGCTTCATGTGACACAGCCAAGAGATGAAACCCACAGGACATCCCCTTGACGGAAGCCAAATCACAAAACAGTAGTTTGTTTCGCGCGAAAATTTGATCAATACCGCGATTTGGGGGTTGACAAGGCAACAATGTACTGCTGATGTATGGTTCGCTTCGAACTCATTGGCTAAATTTGAATTTCTTTTTTTAAACTTTAAAATGGAATTACTAGTAAACAAAATGATGTAGAGAGTAACGAAAGGCATCATTATACCTATTTTTGTCCTAGTCCATGATACTAGTCCATTGTGGATTAAACCGAAGGTGTTTTTCCAACATGACAAGGTCTGTACGTTTTCAGCTGATAGCCTAATTTCAACGATTTTTGCATTGTAGTAAGACCAACTGTAATTTTTTAAGCTTTCCGCAACCTTCTCCATTGACAACATTTGCTAATTGCTACTCTTCATATAGTGGCTTATTTTTACCAAAAACTCGTTATGTAGAAATTGCTGACCAGAAAAAATTGTTTTGTTGTATGTCACGGATTTTATTATTTATTATTATGATTGTGGTTTATTCTTCCACGCACTGTTGAACCATTGCTTTAAATGATATGGTTCAAATGCAATTAAAAAACATACTGGAAAAAAATGACTGCAATCAAAGTCTTTTTACCGAAATTTTTCCTTTATATCTATATGTGTACAAACATTCAGTTATATCAAATAACAACCTACATACCATATAATTTATATTTTGAAAGGGTTATAATTATTATCTAATCCCACCAAGTTCCAACTGGTATTCCATAATTTCTCAGCTACCTCTAGGTCGTCTGCCAATTTGCTGGACTTCGCTACCCTACGCTCTTTGTAATAGAGTCCAGATTCGTTTGCACAATTATCGTCAACCGCGCAGTATATGGTGGTCTGCGCGCCCTGTTCAACAGTTTTGAAAAATAGGCTCATGGTGCAGTTGAATAATG
Source organism: Callosobruchus maculatus (assembly GCA_951848785.1). Classification (NCBI taxonomy): domain Eukaryota; kingdom Metazoa; phylum Arthropoda; class Insecta; order Coleoptera; family Chrysomelidae; genus Callosobruchus; species Callosobruchus maculatus. Next base: position 5,622,284 of record CATOUR010000026.1, on the reverse strand, counting down.
TCGATAGGCCGGGAATGTAAGCTTTACTAAGGTTTCTTCCAAGATCTGTGTTTATCACACCAGGGTGAAGACTATAAACGTTGACTCCATTTATACAGTTTTCTGAAAATAATACCACTAGTTAAAATGCTATGTAAGGAAAAGGAGCAAATTAATAGATCCGTGTGCGGAGGTGCTCACACTTCTAACGGTTTCTCGTGGAAGTGCCACAACAGAAATTAGATTTTCCATTAATAAGGAGAGTATTGCTAAAAAGGTAATGTTATGCATACTCAAAATACTACAAAACAGAAGATACGTAGATCTCAGAAGTTACCTAAATGGGCTGGTTAAAAGCAAACATAGGTTAGGTTGAAAGTGAGCGGGGCGATTATGCCTCTGCCGCCAAGAGCTGGGCTACCGAACTTGCTATTGTTCCTGGTCTGTCTGAGAACAAAGACATCTATGACGAATATCTGGAACAGTTTGGTCGTGACCTTTTTGCCGATAAAACAACTCAACTAGACATGAGGCACAGTATTAGGAAAGCTTGGAGTCTCATCAAAAAACTTTCCAAGGACCCAGCATGCCTAAAGACATGGTAACTGTAACTGCAAACCAAACTGCCTGCCAACTTCTCTTGAATAACCCCTCCCCTCAAATGAGGTGAGAAGTCTCATGTGTGGCAGAACGAAGGGTACAGTCATTAGAGACACACAAGCCCCCAATATCGAGACTTAAATCCAGTGCTAGGCACTGAAAATAGATATGAGCTTATGAGCAAAGACAGACAATCATTTCTCACTTGTGACATCTGTGATCGTTACATATGTGTTTTTTCCAAAAAATACTAATGCAAATAAAAAAAAATAAATTAAAAAAATGATATAAAACTAACCAATTAATTCAAGTATAGCTCAGACACGATTAAATAAATAAAAACTTAAGACAAGGAGACAAGACCGACAAGGGAGTCTTGTAGGAACTCGATAGAGGGTCTAGGCATGAAGCACAGTATTAGGAAAGCTTGGAGCCTCATCAAAAAACTTTCCAACGACCCAGCACGCCCTAAAAGACATGGTTACTGAACTGCTAACCAAATTGCCCGCCAACTTCTCTTGAATAGATCTCCCCCCCCCTTAAATCAGGCGAGAAGTCTCATGTATGGCAGAACGAAGTAGACAGTCATTAGATAAAAGACACACAAGTCCCCAGTATCGAGACTTAAATCCAGTGCCAGACACTGAAAAGAGGTATGAGCAAGTACAGACAATCATTTCTTACTTGTGACGTCTGTGAACGTCACATATATGTTTTTTTTTCTTCTAAAAATTACAAATTATAAATAAAAAAACAAAAAAGAAAAAAAAAGTAAAATAAAATCAAAAGAAATTATATAAAACTAACCAATTAATTCAAGTGTAGCTCAGACATGATTAAATAAATAAAAACTGCGACCCTATTGTGTCTATTGTGGCTGACACATATTTAGAGTTTAACCGTACAATCCACATCACTTGACGTGATAGGTGAAACTTCCTTCAAGTTAGAAGGTTCCAGTTGGGCGAGTCCGAAAGTCTGAAACCTAGCTCTCTCCAGTACTGGACAGTAGCACAAACTGTGCTCCTATTTTTCGTCCTCCACATAGCAGATGCGACAGTCTGTTGTTTGTTCAAGACCTGACTTCCGCTAGTGGTTCCTCGGACGACAATCTCCCGTCAACACACCAAACAGAATGCGGAAATCATTTCTGTTCCTTTCTATGATCTTCGGGGGGCTTGAATAGAGTGGTATCGTATGAACTCCTTTGAGTGTAGTAACCTTGGTGTATCTGGCCAGTACAGAAGTGCTTTCCTCTCTGCCCAATCTGAGACGGCTTTCTTAGCGGTGCTTTTCTCAATGTCTGCGAATGATTCTGGTCCTATGACCACAGATTCGGTTCCTCATCTTACGAGTGTGTCGGCCAATACATTGCCTTCCACCCGCTATGACCTGGAACACAAACCAAAGTTACTTTGTTCCTTGTTCCAAGTTCCTTGAGGAGATGTATGCAGTTCCACACGAGTCTTGATTCAACCGGTTTGAAGCTCATTGCTTTTAGGGCAGCCTGACGATCTGAAAATATTTTTATAGATTTGTTCGTCAGGGGTCTTTTGATCAGCTCCCTGACTCCCAACTCTAGGGCTATGATTTCTGCTTGGAAGAGTGTGGCAAGGTTTACTGAAATTTCAACTGTTGAATTAGTACCAACTACTCCCGCTCCTGTTGCGAGTTATGACTTAGAGGCCATCCGTGAATAGCGCAAGATCGGTCCAATATAAGACTCTCCCGCTATTTTAGGTAAGCAGAGCTTGTCTAGTTTTCGTTTTTTAGTAAACGGAACAACAACTGTTTTATGGGGGTTTATCGACATTTGTTCCCTCCTGCACCAGTTGTCGATTGTTCGATTGTGTTCAACGCTTGTTGAAGAAGTTCAGAAATAGTCCTTTCATACTTCACTCTGACTAGAATAACCAGATCGTCGGTATAACATTGGACGTGCACATCACTAATAGAGAGCTGGTTCAGCCGGTCATCCACCAGAATGGTGCACAAGAGGGGTGAAAGCACTCTCCCTTGGGACATCCCCTGGCGCAAGATTGGAGGGTGATATGAAACCGTCACTCCTCTTCTATTCGATTCCTTCCTGGGAAAAGGACGTTGTAGGATCTCTAACATGAGTAAACAAAGGAATTGTGTTCAAAAAACAAACAAAAAAGTGCCCAGGAATTTGATGAGACCCTGGTTTCATAGTGTTTATCCTGATCCTAAAACTGGTGTAAAACGTTTGGTTTTTTTCAAAGATATTCTAGAATTGTGTAGCATACTTTGTAGTATAATTATAGTTGCAAGTATAATTTTTGGAATTATCGATATACATTACCTCTCAATCTCCTCGATAATTCTTTGGTAAATATAACATTTGCTAATTTGCTCTGTTTATAGGCTTCTAACGGGCTATATCTCCTTTTCTCCCAGTTAAAGTCAGAAAAATCTATTTGAGGTGAAACTGCAACAAATCAGAACTATAGCTGTTTAAATCCAAATAACATTATAATCAAATGGATATACAAGATGAGTCAAGCTCAACGCCTCGGAATTTGTGACCGAACCATACCACTATTAACTTTGCGACTATATGTAGGTCGAGTTGGACTTCATTTTAAAAATAATGACTTTTATTTAATAAAAGATTCCCGGCTCAATTTGAGTGTGACTTTATGTATACAGGGTGTCCCAGAAGTCAACGTCAAGCCGCAACGGGGTGACAGGATTGGTTGTAACTATCATGAGAAAAATCAGAAAAAAAATCTATCCCATGCAGTTTGAAAATTATGGGCATTTAAAGAAAACCTAGAAATTTGGTCAAATTATAACAATTTTTCGGTTATTGTGGTTAACTTTTATTATTTTTGTTCATTTAAACTTTGGAACCGTAACCCTAAATAACATGTCTAGAAGCACAGTCAAAAATAATGACACAATTGCCCCAAGTTTTCTAGAATAAACACTATTTATTAAACTATGAATTTAAAATTTTCAAAGGTTGCAGACTTTGAACGGCCCTCCTTTAAAAAAAAATGTACTAAAGTGCCTTGACAAGTGCCATTAAAAGTTGGCGCATTTAACCAAGATTGTAAAATGGTACAATACTTGTTAGTTTCATACTAAAAAAAACGAGTAAAAAAAGGAAAACCTCAAGTAACCCGATTTTTGCTAACCCATTTCACTCAGGTCAGATGTTCTTTATTCGCACAAGCTTCTGGTAGGTTCTTAATTTTACGGAAAAATGATGAGAGAGATGGATAATGAACATATCTGCTATGAGTGAGCGAGACAGACAGTGGCACCACTTTTAGTAAAGTCAACAAAAATAAGTAAAATTAATAAAATAATAAAAAATTTTGACCTAGTTTAGTTTAGGTTTATTGGAATAAAGGTCAGGCAATAAATATTCAAAATGTTTACCATCAGCCTCAATACACGCCCTACATCTTCTTAAAAAAGATGTACTTATTAGCCAGGCATATCCCCGAGAGTTGATGTCCTCAGCAGCTTGAGAGTTGATGTCCTCAGCAGCCTGAGAAATTCGTTTACGCAGCTCGGCTACGCTCTCAATGGGCTTTGAAAAACTTTTTCTTTGAGAACATCCCGATAACAAAATTCCAGGGGATTTAAATCTGGGAAACGGGCTGGCCACGAGACAGTGCCTGAACGTCCACCTCCACCTCCCGAACATTTTTGGTCAAGGAAACCTCTTACTTGCACTGCGTAATGCGCCGGGCAGTCATCTTGTTGATACCTCATGTGGCGACGATCTGTTAAGCGGTCTACAGACGTTGATGCATGCTGCGATTCAGGTATCGACTTCTACGTTTCATAACGCAAGTAGCAGCGTGTGTGGTACTGAATCACGAATTTGGTATCAGTTGCGGCTTGCAGCGATGCAGATTCTGGAATCCTATTCTGGACGGTGAGCCATGTAGCCGAGCCGGTGACGCTGATGCAGTGATGCAGGTTTCAACGTGTATAGTATTGCATCGATACAAAGAAATAAGCCCACTTTACCTTTCTTGTGTTGCGTGGAACGTGCATGAAATATCAAGTCGATTCAGGCATCGCAACAGGTTTCGATTTGAGTAAGAACTTATACAACTGATGCAAGTTCATGAAACCTTGAGTCGAGTGAGGAATCGCAGCTTACATCAACGTCTGTAGGCCGCTTAATTGTAGTTGGTAAATTTTATCGTAAAAAATGTAGGTAATTCGTGCCATTCAAATTCTCAGGCAACTCAAAAGGCCCAACAATTTTGCCGTTTAAAATTCCGGTCCACAGGCTTACTTTAAAGCGATACTGGGATCCGTCTTCTCGCATTAAATGTGCCTGGCTAATAACTAGATCTTTCTTAAGAAAATGCAGGACGTGTATTGAGGCTGATGGTACACAATTTGAACTTTTATTGTAATAAAAAATGTTATTTTCCTATCTGACTTCTAATCCAATAAACTTAAACTAAGCTAGGTCAAGATTCTCCATCATTTTATTAATTTTACTTATTTTTGTTGACTTTGCTAAAAGTGGCGTCACTATCTGTCTTGCTCACTCATGGCAAACATGTCCGCTATCCACCACTCTCATCATTTTGCCGTAAAATTAAGAACCTACCAGAAGATTGTGCGAAAAAGAACATCTGACCTGAGTGAAATGGTTTAGCAAAAATCGGCTTACTTGAGGTTTTCCTTTTTTTACTCGTTTTTTTTAGTATGAAATTAACAAGTATTGTACCATTTTACAATCTTGGTTAAATGCGCCAACTTTTAATGGCACTTGCCAAGGCACTTTAGTACATTTTTTTTAAAGGAGGGCCTTTCAAAGTCGGCAACCTTTGAATATTTTAAATTCATAGTTTAATAAATAGTGTTTATTCTAGAAAACTTGGGGCAATTGTGTCATTATTTTTGACTGTGCTTCTAGACATGTTATTTAGGGTTACGGTTCTAAAGTTTAAATGAACAAAAATAATAAAAGTTAACCACAATAACCGAAAAATTGTTATAATTTGACCAAATTTCTAGGTTTTCTTTAAATGCCCGTAATTTTCAAACTGCATGGGATAGATTTTTTTTATGATTTTTCTCATGATAGTTACAACCAATCCTGTCACCCCGTTGCGGCTTGACGTTGACTTCTGGGACACCCTGTATATCACATATGGGACTTAAATCGAACCGTTTAGGTGCAAATCACAATTTTTGGTAAGTAGATGTCAGAAACAAATTGAATATAGCAGCTATTATACAACTTAGAGGGCTGTGATTTTGCCGTGTCACTAAGCATGAAATGAGTCAGCTTATGTTAGACGGTTGAATTTCATTTACATTAAATTGTGCTTTGAGAAATCGGTCGATCAATTAAGAAAACTTCAATAAGAGATAACTTGATTTTTTCAAATGGGAACGCCTATTTTTTTATACTATCAAATGTAAAATTTGACAGCCTTTCTAATGATATGCGGTTGTAAATATCAATCTCTGCTAGTTTTGATTTAATTTCAGTTTCAATCAAACCGGTGTTTTTCAATTTTCCTACCTATAAGAAACTTAGCAGGCCATGAAATATAAACAAAAAACTGTTTAGATGGAAGAAAACAATTAACTTAGTAGATAGATACGGACGAACTAGAGTAAAGAGACAAAATTATAAAAATGACTTACAACAAATCTACTCTAATCAGAAATAACAGAGGTAACACATCTAAGGTCAAAAAGTAGCTGGAGTACGACAGAAATGGATATTTTTCACAGCATACCAGCTACTATAATATGAATTTTGAAATGAAAGGAAATCTACCACCGAATGTTGCTGGCAATAGCTTCAGATAAAAATTTCACATTTAGTGATTTAAAAAAGTAGTAACCGATACCTCTGACTGGAGTTCTGCAAATTCTTCAGTACCCATAAGCAAGATCGCCGAAAATGAAGAATTAATTAAATATCTGCTCAAATTATTAAACATAATTTACCTGGCAGAAAATTAAAATATGATGTCAGTATTTCTTTTTTTTGCCATCTTGCAAATAGATGCTAAAAAATTTAAAGAACTACATCAGTCAGACAGTCAGTGGTATTGCTTCTTTTGACTTTGACGGAAATGACTACTGTTTTATACCATTAAATGTGAAATTGCGTTTTGAAGATATTAGACTGAAGGCAACAATCGCTGAAAGTTTTGCTTTCATTTTAAAGTTTTTAGTGATTTTGGAAATTTTTTGCAGTATCTCGAAATTAAATGAAAACTACCAGAGATTGACATTCACAACCAGATATCATTAGAAAGTCTATCAAATTGCACATTTGATGGTATAAGAAAAATTAAGCATTCCCATTTGAAAAAATCAAGTTACCACTGATTGAAGTTTCCTTAGTTAACCTACCGATTTCTTCAAGTACAAATGTAATTCAAATTTGACCTCCTAACCTAAGCTGACGCATTCTATGCTTAGTGACAAGGCAAAGTCAACAGCCCTCTAAGTTTTATAATCGCTGCGTTATTCGATTTTTTTTTGATATCTCATCATCATCATCATTTTTCGAGTTTCTCTTGGGATATCATTAAGATCTTTAATGCAGTAGTTTCCCATTTGCTTTCTGCATCCTCATGCCGTTGACCAGATGGTATCTACTGGTTCATCCGCCTTTAGGGGCAATTTCTTACCCCAAGGACAAGAAGGTGCCCTGACTCTTCTCTACTCGTCCACCCAAGGCTGTTGGTTGAGAAGAGGTTACTGTTTATACCGACAGTCGTTCGGTAGCTTTTAGTCGCCTCTTATGACACGCAGGATATACGATGGGAGATATTCTAACCCGCCCCCACACGGGTATTCTGATATCTACTTTTACCAAAAATTGTGATTTGGACCCAAACGATTTGCTTAAACGAGGGTCGCTCTATACGCAGAACCTTCTGTCACTTGCTACAACATGCTTCACATGTCTGGGTGACATGAAAGAATTGATGCTCTCCATTTCCGTCAATCGACCTATGGCGCACTGATGATCGTTAATAAGCGTGAAACAGCTGTCTGCGTACTGGTGGATTGACGGAGGTATAGAGCGACCCTCGTATATCGGCTTTCATACGCGGTAGCGTATAAAAACCCGCGCTCTCTAGTGGCCAAGCGGATGCACCGTGGCGTCCCGCCAAGGAAATCTATGCTGCTGTTCAGCCATTTCCTTGGTTTGCCTTTACCTTCGGGTACTAGATGGCGCACCGGCAGAACCTTCTGTCACTTGCTACGATTTGCTTAAAGTTCCATGTGTGATATATAAAGTCACGCTAAAATTTACCCGGGAATCTAAATATGCAATTATATACAGGGTGTTCCATTAAAAAAACATATGTCACGCTTCTATTAGAACCCTGTATGAAAGTCATTATTTTTAAGATGTAGTCCAACTTGACCTATATATACACTCGCAAGTTGATTTTTCGAAAACTCATATCGTTTGGTCACAAGAGCCCAAGGCGTTGAGCTTGACTCACCCTGTACATATTAATGCAATGGGTAGATACTGCGTTTATGTATTCAGATTAGATGGACGATTATGTTGAAACTGTGTCCATAGAACTCTTGCAGATGAAAATAGAAAATAAAAATACACTGGAGCTTGCTTTTCAAGCCTTTGTTGTTATCCAAGAAATTATTTTCGCTTAGTCAGGATGAAGGTATTTCATATAATTGACTCAGGGGATGAAGAGATGGACACTGGCAGATTATATGGTGAAAGTGAGACGGGTACCGCAGAAACTACAATCGGGAGGGTTGGTGCCGAGCAAAAGATGGGTGTGGGCGAGAGCAGTGTGTCGGATACGCAATCGGATTCTATCTGCGCGGGGAAGTATAATGGAGGGTGTCCATGGGGCAACTGTTCTTTATGAGGTTTTGAGAAATGTGTTCTCGGTATGCCACTGTGATTGCTATAGATCACGGATGCTTTTTTGACCTGGGGATTATCGATAGCTACTGTTAGGTGGGTGAGCAGCGCGATCAGCGGCTCCTGGAACCCAAACACAATCTACCTTCCTACCGGCGTCTGTCAAGGATTTCAACAACGATAGACATTTCTGGATATGTGGATCGAGTGAGTATCGATTTTTCAAAGCTCTTAGTGCATTAAGGGAATCGCTTATAATAGCTGCAGAGGGTGACGTTGGATCCATTTCAAATGCTTGCAAGGTTCGAAAAATTGCATACTACACTGCTCAGAGAAGATTGAAGTCATCGGTGACAGTGTCCAGGAATACGCAATGCCGTCGATAAAGAAGGAACACCCTACCCCGGAGTCTTTTATGAGGTATATTATTTATTTTATTTTTTGGGAAATATTATTATTTTTTAGAACACGTTTTTATTTAGATTTTAGGATAAGGCTAATAAATAACATCAACTCTTAAACCGTTCTGTTGTATTGTCTAAATAAATGCAACAGCGATAAACATGAAGAAGGAATCAAAACATCGTAAAAATATTGTAGATTGTAGAACAAAAACGGAGTTATGAGGAGTTATCTGTATGTACCTTCTCTCGTTGCGTTGGGGATTTAGACCTCTAGAGGCAACCTTGCCAATAGTGTGTATATCAAAACTAACATGACCGGTAAAAATAAAATTTTATACACTCTTGGACAAAATGTTCGAATATTTTTTATAATCACTATTATTTCATTTTTTTTTCAAATTATCGCCGTAAACCTACATATCTGTATATGTGTTGATGTTGGTCATCTAGTAGGCTATGTCTATTCACTTGTTTTTACCACGGTTAATTTGCATTAACGGCGTTTACTTATGACTCTACTAGTGCATTTTGTCAAAAAAATAGTGTAATTACCTATTATGGTATAATTAACTGAGTAATAGTGTATGTGTTCTCCTTCATTGATAACGTCATTATGCCACGAGTTAGCCACTACAATGAAGCTGAAATGATACAAATTGCAACTCTACATAATGAACACAACATACAACAAAAAGATATCACACGACGTGTCACCATTTACGGTATCGAATTGAAAAGGTATCAAGAAACTGAGATTTTTGGACGCAAACCCGGTCACGGATGAGACCAGAATACAATTATGGAAGCCGGATGAACGAAACTACGTCTACAGAAGTCTTGGAGAACGATCCCATGCAATCTCATAGAGACCGTGAATGGTAAATGTATTTTTTTTAGAATTCTTTCTGCAGTTGATTTTGGTACCCCTACAGCTTCTTCTATGTGCTTACAAGATGATGAAGGCGTTGTTTCTATGTAACCTAATACGTTTGTTTCCCTTTGCTCCTTGAAATAAGTTTTAGGACGTGGTTGAATAAAGGATCCGTATCTAACTATATCTATTTTTAGATGAGCAAATATATCTCGAAACGGTTGCTGTCTCATCTCTGCCTATCTAAGCTGCCCTTATTATTAACTGAAAAATGGTTAGAGCAAGAAAAAATCAAACTACACCACTGGATTCTACGGAAAAAATTCTATAAGACTCTTTTTTAAACTTTTCAATACGATAAAAGACAACCGAGATACGAGGGTGGTCCCAAAATCGATAGTTTTCGATTTCGCCCTGTATCTCAAAAACCAAGAGGGCCACGATAATTTTGTTAACGGCATCTTTATTTACACAAAAAAGTAGCACACTGTCGCGAAAACCGCAACTCTCTGTCTTCAAAAATAACCGAGATACCCCGTAAAAGTGCCCAAAATGGGACACCCTGTACAATAGAACAACTCAGGATTGCTGCTCAAGAGGAGTGGAACGTGATTTCTCAAGATTATATCCAATCCAAACTTTTAGTAGCATGCCGAGAAGAATGCAAGCAGTAATCACACAGCTGTAGGAGAGAACACTTGTTACTAATTTTGCTCTAAATTTGATCAAAACATTTGTATTTGGGGTCTAATTAGCATTTAAGTATAACGTAAATAACCTTAAGTTTCACAACATTCAACAAATTTTTTTTAAGATTTTGTTCTGATAAAAATAAAGATTGAGCATTGAAATTTGTTTGGAATAAACTTTTTTTTGCAATGCATAATTTTTACAAGAATTGATTTTTTTCATTTAAAAAAAATCGATGCCCGAAAAAAGATTGATAAGATTCTAGACTTCGCCAGTGGTGGTCATAACTTTTGAGGGTTTGATATTTAACTGATGAAACATTGAAACCATAAAAAAATACGTCTTAATATACAATGTCTTACGTTCATGTGCAACAGAAGAAAGATTCACGATCCTAGCGGGAGTGCTTTTGCAAATAGTTGGCAATAACAGCATGGTGAATAGAAAATGTCCCAAGTGGTTTGTGCCCATCTGTATTTCAAACCCGTCCTCTGTCTTTGAATACGGGCACATCATAACACCAGCATTGTTGATAAGCAAATCAATACGCTTTTCTTTGGAAAGAATCTCCTTGGCACAATTCCTGACTGACTTCAAACTAGATAAATCTAGTTTAACAACTACGAGTTCACCTAAATTGGACTTGTCTTTACATGATTCTTTGATCTCCGCTGCAGCCTCTTCAGCCATTTGTGTATTCCTGCAAGCCATTATTACCCGGGCCCCTGAAATATAAAGAATATAATAAGCATAAGTAGCCTATATCTTATTTGGAAATTTAATCTTTGATTATTAAGTTAGTAATAGTCGTTTTAAAAGTTTGATTTACCAGAAGACGATTGAAAACATATTCCTTGAAACTTTACGATTGTAAGGAATATATGGGTCATCCTCACCAAAAACTCACTGCGTGTTATGTACAAGGAAAACTAAAAGCTTAGTATTATTGAGAGTGATTCGTGGAGTTTTTAGCCTTCTGAAAATCTGAAAGTTTCCGATATAGCTTAAAGTTACAGTGAGGAAAAATTATTGAAAAAAAAACAATAAATAAAAGGAGTAAAATTTCCCCTCCGTTAGCTGTCTTCCTCTACTGTTGTTCCATACAATGAAGAATTTGTTTGTTGTATACTGTTCTTTGTCCTTTTACTTCCCACACCGATAGGTGAGGGGAGTATTGTGATCGCGAAAATTTTCGATTTTGAGATGATACACTTTTTGGGCGTTTTATGATGTCTACATAACGAAAATCCACGTCACTCATTTCCGTCGGTCTGTCTGTCGGTCTGTCTGTCGGTCTGTCTGTCGGTCTGTCTGTCGGTCTGTCTGTCGGTCTGTCTGTCGGTCTGTCTGTCGGTCTGTCTGTCGGTCTGTCTGTCGGTCTGTCTGTCGGTCTGTCTGTCGGTCTGTCTGTCGGTCTGTCTGTCGGTCTGTCTGTCGGTCTGTCTGTCGGTCTGTCTGTCGGTCTGTCTGTCGGTCTGTCTGTCGGTCTGTCTGTCGGTCTGTCTGTCGGTCTGTCTGTCGGTCTGTCTGTCGGTCTGTCTGTCGGTCTGTCTGTCGGTCTGTCTGTCGGTCTGTCTGTCGGTCTGTCTGTCGGTCTGTCTGTCGGTCTGTCTGTCGGTCTGTCTGTCGGTCTGTCTGTCGGTCTGTCTGTCGGTCTGTCTGTCGGTCTGTCTGTCGGTCTGTCTGTCGGTCTGTCTGTCGGTCTGTCTGTCGGTCTGTCTGTCGGTCTGTCTGTCGGTCTGTCTGTCGGTCTGTCTGTCGGTCTGTCTGTCGGTCTGTCTGTCGGTCTGTCTGTCGCTCTGTCTGTCGCTCTGTCTGTCGCTCTGTCTGTCGGTCTGTCTGTCGGTCTGTCTGTCGGTCTGTCTGTCGGTCTGTCTGTCGGTCTGTCTGTCGGTCTGTCTGTCGGTCTGTCTGTCGGTCTGTCTGTCGGTCTGTCTGTCGGTCTGTCTGTCGGTCTGTCTGTCGGTCTGTCTGTCGGTCTGTCTGGCGGTCTGTCTGGCGGTCTGTCTGTCGGTCTGTCTGTCGGTCTGTCTGTCGGTCTGTCTGTCGGTCTGTCTGTCGGTCTGTCTGTCGGTCTGTCTGTCGGTCTGTCTGTCGGTCTGTCTGTCGGTCTGTCTGTCGGTCTGTCTGTCGGTCTGTCTGTCGGTCTGTCTGTCGGTCTGTCTGTCGGTCTGTCTGTCGGTCTGTCTGTCGGTCTGTCTGTCGGTCTGTCTGTCGGTCTGTCTGTCGGTCTGTCTGTCGGTCTGTCTGTCGGTCTGTCTGTCGGTCTGTCTGTCGGTCTGTCTGTCGGTCTGTCTGTCGGTCTGTCTGTCGGTCTGTCTGTCGGTCTGTCTGTCGGTCTGTCTGTCGGTCTGACTGTCTGTCGGTCTGACTGTCTGTCGGTCTGACTGTCTGACTGTCTGTCGGTCTGTCTGTCTGTCTGTCTGTCGGTCTGTCTGTCGGTCTGTCTGTCGGTCTGTCTGTCGGTCTGTCTGTCGGTCTGTCTGTCGGTCTGTCTGTCGGTCTGTCTGTCGGTCTGTCTGTCGGTCTGTCTGTCGGTCTGTCTGTCGGTCTGTCTGTCGGTCTGTCTGTCGGTCTGTCTGTCGGTCTGTCTGTCGGTCTGTCTGTCGGTCTGTCTGTCGGTCTGTCTGTCGGTCTGTCTGTCGGTCTGTCTGTCTGTCTGTCTGTCTGTTGGCGTTTTTCTAACGTCGTAATCTCAGTAACTGCTGCATGGATTGTGATGGAATTTGGGCAGCGATATGCTGTGGGGTCGTAGTAGGTAATAATAATAATAATATAATAATAATATTTATTTGCCCCAATACCATACATAATATTAGCTGTGATTGACAACATAATAAACATTTAAACCAAAACATCAGGTAATTTCTCCCAAAGCAAATAAATTGAGATAAGCCACAAAAGAAACCTTGTGCGTGGCCTCACTAACCTTTTGCTGAGTGAGTTTAATTATAATATAAATATGAGAACTAAACACTATATATATATGTTCATATATACACACATGTATATATATATACACATGTCCAATATTAGTTATTATTGCTTTATTAAGTCTATTATTTATTAAATACTAATACTACTAGAACTATTATTACTACTGCTACTATTTTATACTAGTACTTTTGAAAAATAAAAAATTGCATTATGAATTGACACGAAATGCTGTTCCGTCTATGTAATTCTTGATAGTACTCCTTGGTATATGCGATAACCATGTTTTTATCTTCTTTTTAAATAATCCCATGGAGTTTATTTGCCTGAATTCAGTTGGTATTTCATTATACAGTTTAGGGCAAAGAAACACCCATGACCTTTGAAGCAATGATTTATCAGGTCGTGGAACGATGTTATGTAATGATGTCTTTTGTCTGGTATCATAGCTATGATCTATCCTTGTTAGCCATTGTCTATGTTTGTATTGAAAAGTTAACATATGATACACGTACAACTGTCTTATATCAAACAACTTCGTCTTTAGAAATAATTCATCTGATGGGAACGTCTTTCTTTTTTTATATATAGTTTTTATAACATATTTATGAAGTATATCTAGCTTTCTCATGTAGCATTGTGCCCCTCCTCCCCATGCAAGTATACCATAGTTTAAATGTGGTTGCACAAGTGTATGGTATAATATTCTTAGAAATCTCTCTGCTAATATTCCCGATAAATATTTAATTTTTGGTAAAATGACTCTAATTTTTCTTACGACTTCTTCTATATGGCGATCCCACTTCAAATTGTCATCCATGATTATCCCAAGGTATTTGAAATTATTTATCCTATTAATTATTATATTTTTTTCTTTGGTAACTATATTTAGTTGATGAAACGAGGGAAGGTGTTTTTGATATGACGAAAATGGTACAAAATAAGTCTTTTCTAAATTTATTGTTAGGAGCCTATTTTTAAAAAAAGAAATAATATGTTTAAAATCTTCCTCAATAACGTTTTTCAGAGAGGACCAACTAGGACTTTCATAGATAACAGCTGTGTCATCTGCGAACCCTACTATTGTGCCCCTAGTTTTCAATGCAAATAGTTCATTAATGTAAATATTAAATAATATTGGACCTAATACTGTTCCCTGTGGAACTCCATATTCTAAAGTCAAATATTCACTACATATATCTCCTATTTTCACACATTGTTTTCTATCTTTTAAGTAATTTGTCATTAATTTTAGTGGAGTTCCCCTTATACCAATATTCTCTAATACATCCAATAGTTTAAGATGGCTAACTGTATCAAATGCTTTTGTTAAATCTACATAAACACATGCTACAGGAATTTTATCATTTACGCATTGATAGATCTTTTTAGTGACAACGGCTATAGCATCCTGAGTTGATACGTTTGATTTGAATCCAAACTGATTTTTATGTAGAACATTATGTTTTTCTAGGAAGCTAACTATCCTGTGTTTCAAAATTTTTTCTATTACTTTAGCTAAGCCTGTTATTATTGATATAGGTCTATAATTGGTCATCTCCTCTTTACTGCCTTTTTGTGTACAGGTACTATGATTGCTCTTTTAAATATAGATGGAAATTCACCAGTACGGAAAGACTCATTTATTATATAAGTCAACGGGCTTGCTATATAGTGACTAATATTCTTTAGGACTTCGGATTTAATATTATCAACACCTGGACTTTTTCTATTTTTCAAAGTATTAATTATTCCCATAATCTCATATTCATTTGTATAGTCAAGATATAGTGAGTTTGTCAACTTGGTTCCATTCGTTATGGTTTCGTCCGTAGAGATTTTCTTTGCTAATTTTTTTCCTATATTGGTAAAATAGTTGATAAATGTATTTGATATAGTCTCCTTATCAGTGATTTCAACAAAGCCGTCTTTTATTTTATTTATTGTTATATCCTTGCTAGATCCTCCACATATTTCATTTACACTTTCCCATAATTTTTTTGAACTGTTGCTATTTTGGGAAATCAATTCATTATAATATTCAGATTTGGTAGTTTTTATGAGGTTATTTAATTTGTTCCGATAGTCTTTAAATTTCTTTATGTTCTCGTCGCTTGGATCTTTCTTTGTCATCTGGTAGAGTTTATTTTTTGTATCAATGGAATTTAATAAGCCCGTAGTTATCCATTGTTTTCTTTTTATTCTCTTCCGACTGATTTTTAACATTACAGTACTTCGTGTTATATATGTTTTTAGTAGAGTGACGAAGTTTTCGGCAGCTGTATGTATATCTTTATGATTATATACTGACATCCAGTTTTCTTCTTTGATCAACTCTAATAATTTATTGTCGTCTAATTTTTCAATATAATGACTAATTTTATATTTGCCGTTTTCAAATGCTGGTATACTTATTTTAAAGATTAATGTGTAATGATCGCTTATACAATTTTGCAATATTATAGGTGTCAGTAAATAATCATCAATGTTCAACGTTCGCAAAAATATGTGGTCAATACATGTTTTAGAATTAGCATCAACTCTTGTAAAATCATTAATGATGGACTGAAAGTTATGTTCTGCCAATAAATTTAAGTATGATTCAGATATGTCTGTATTTTCTAAAATATTTATATTTATATCCCCTATTAGTAAATGTATATCTGTATGTTTTCTATTTTTGTTTAGATAAAGTTCTAAATCTTCTACAAATGACATTGGATTTGTTGACGGTGATCTGTAAATTCCTGTAGTTAATATACTTTTGGAATATTTTTTATATTGGACCTGTATAATTTTGATATTGGTTGATTCTAATTCAACTACCTCAGTCTCTACTAGTTCTAAATCTTTACTTAGATATATAATGACGCCATCATTTTTATTTATATCACCACTATTGTAAAATATTTCATAGTTATCCAAATGGAACAAAGATAGATCATCGATTTTCCAACATTCTGATAGTATGATACAATCAAAGGAGACATCTAAATTGAACAACATCAGCCTCAATTCATCGATATTTTTATTTATACTCCCAATATTCAGATGTATCAGTGTTATGTTTTGTGCGTGTTCTGATTTTAAAGTGAGGTTACATTCTTGGACAGTTTCAATAGCATAATTTTGAAAACTCTTAATTTTAAAGTCTTTGATATAAGGATCCATTTTAGGTTCTGTTAGAATTGCTTCTCAATCTCGGTGGTGTATTTCTCAGTAGTGGGTTTGTAAAAGATGCTCCTTTTTGAACAGCGACTTTTGCCTTTTCTTCCGCTCTCGTGTACACGTGCGTGTTCTTCTGTTTTGGGTCAATGTGTTGTGTGCTTGCTTTTTATGTGGCTGTTTGTTGGGAAGATGGAGGTGTTGTCACGTCTTCCTCGGGTGCGTCGTTCACTAGGTCCTCATATGTGTATTGGCTACCATTAACATAAAGTATTGTCACGACGGCCTCTTTTTCTTCGCCCAGGGAATCAAACTCGACGTAACTTTCACCGTTTTACTTCACAACTCGATACAAAATCTCTTAACCTTATCTCAACTAGGTCTCAACTCAACTGACTCCTGCCACGCTACTCGTGGTGCCTTATATACTTCATCGAACCATCTAGAAGATTCCAGACACCCAGATGACATTCGAGAATGCCGATCTGTCAGTCTAGAAAATTCCAGATGATTCGATGACGTTTACACATCAAAAAAATCTAACCTAATCATTGTGAAAGAAACATTAACAAATCCAAATAAGCAATGTAATATACAGGATGTTACACTCTTCCCCCCTTAGCGTTCGGCGTCCTCGACGAACAGTTCGCTTCGATCCTTGTATGGCCACAGGCGATCGCTATGGACGACCTTCGGCTTTCCACTACCCATACGTATCCTGTAGACTACGTCGTTGAGGCGCTTCATCACCACGTAGGGTCCCTCCCAATGGCGTTGTAGCTTCGGACATCTACCCCTTCTCCGTCGTGGATTGTAGAACCATACCAGATCACCTTCGACGAACTTTGGGCCATTTGCTTTCAGATCGTATCTGGCTTTCATTCTGTCGCTGGCAGACTGGATGTTTCCTCTAGCAGACTCATGGATATCCCAGAGCGTTTCCTGAAGCTCGCTCACCCATTCGCATGGAAGACGACGTTTCGTTTCTGGGGGTGGACCAAGAGCTAAGTCCAGAGGCAGCCGCAGTTCTCGACCAAAAATTATCTTCGCTGGGCTCAACCGAGTTGACTCGTTCACCGCTGATCTGTAGGCCAACATTCCCAGAGGAATCTTCGTATCCCAATCAGACTGATGTTCGTTAACGAATTTTGATAGGTAATCCAGGATTGTCTTGTTGAAGCGTTCCACCATACCGTCGGACTGCGGATGAAGAGCAGTTGTTCTAGTCTTCCGAATTCCGAGTTTTCTCATCAGCTGTATGAAGACTTCCGATTCAAAGCTTCGTCCCTGGTCTGAATGTAGTTCATTAGGAACTCCGAATCTGGACACCACGTGTTCTAAAAGAGCCTGTGCCACTGTGCCTGCTTCTTGATTGGGCACAGGAATTGCTTCTGGCCATTTAGAGAAATAATCCATTACAACAAGCAGATACTTGTTCCCAAGGCTGGTTTCCGGCAAAGGACCCAAAATGTCTATGGCGATTCTCTCAAACGGCGATCCAACGTTGTACTGCTGCATGCGTGATCGTTGACGAATACTTGGACCTTTTCTTGAGTTGCAGACATCGCACGTGGAACAGTAATTTTCAACGTCTTCGCGACAGCCAACCCAGTAAAATCTCTCCTTGATTCTTTCCAGGGTCTTCCTGATGCCAAAGTGACCCCCACTGCTACTATCATGTAGTTGTTCCATAATTGCTTTCCGTAATTTCCTTGGTACTACAAGTTTTTCTTTAGCATGTCTGCCATCAGTATCCTCCCAGATTCGATACAGGAGGTTACCCCTTACCTTTAGTGAGTCCCATTGTGCTAGGTAGGCTTTAGTGATGGGACTCATAGCACTTATTTCCTGTTGATTAGGCTTGTTTCCATTTAATAGCGAATGAATAACTAACCCTAGCTCAGCGTCTTGTGACTGAGCTTGCTTGAAGGTTTCTAGTGAAATCTTGGTTCCTTCCAATTCAAATTCTTCTATTCTTAATGTGTTTATGTCGAAATCTCGTTGTTTCTCTTCTTTCGAGCAGTGCTTGCAGTCTTCATCACAGGGCCTGCGTGACATAGAATCGGCATTTCCGTGTTGCTTTCCTGGACGATGACGAATTTCAAAGTCGTAGCTTTGGAGGTATTCAATCCATCGAGCAAGCTGGCCTTCTGGATTCTTGAACTTCATTAACCACTGCAAAGCTGAATGATCGGTTCTCACGACAAATCTTCTTCCGTACAATAAGTGGTGGAAATTTCCGATCCCTTTCACCACACTGTACAACTCTTTTCGTGTCACACACCAGTTTTTCTGCGCTTTGTGCAAAGTTTTACTGTAGTATCCAATTACCTTTTCGATGCCATCTTGTTCTTGAGATAAGACAGCTCCAACAGCATATTGACTAGCATCTGTGTCCAAGTAGAAAGTTCCTTCCCTTGTAGGATGAGCTAGTATCGGTGAGGAGGTCAAAGCCGTTTTCAATGCGTCGAAGGCTTCTTGGCAGATGGAGTCCCAATAAAACTTATTACCATTTTCAGTTAAGGCAAATAATGGTTTGGCGATGGTAGAAAAATCTTTCACAAATCTGCGATAATAACTGCACAGTCCCAAAAAGCTTCGTACCTCATGAATGTTGGACGGTACTTTCCATTCCTTCACAGCCTGCACCTTCTCTGGATCCGTCCGGATTCCGTCTTTGGTTAACAGATGTCCGAGGTATTTTACTTCCCTTTTGAAAAGATGGCATTTCTTAGGGTTTAGCTTCAAGTTCGCTTCCTTAAGCCGCTGGAAAACTTGTCTTAGTCGGAGTAGCTCTTCTTCAAAATCCTTTCCAAACACAATAACGTCATCGAGATATATCAGTGCTGTCTTCCAAGATAAACCTTGTAGTACAACATCCATTAATCTTTCGAAGGTACTGGGTGCATTGCATAGACCGAAAGGCATTACTGTAAACTGCCATAGCCCAGCACACGATGTAAATGCCGTTTTCTCTTTATCTTTTTCATCCATTTCAACCTGCCAGTACCCACTTTGCAGGTCCAAGGTGGAGAACCATGAAGAATTTCCAACTGCATCCAAAGTGTCGTCAATTCTTGGTAAAGGGTATGAATCCTTTTTGGTCAAATCGTTGAGCCGCCTGTAATCCACACAAAACCTTGTTGATCCGTCCTTCTTCCTAACAAGGACTATCGGAGAGGCCCAAGGGCTAGATGATGGCTCGATTACTCCTCGTTTCTGCATATCTTTTACCATATTCTGTACTTCATCAATCCTAGATAATGGAGTTCTTCTTGGGGGCTGCTTGACTGGCTGGGCATCTCCTACATTAATTTTATGACGTACCAGATGGGTTCGCCCTAGGTCATCATTATTTTTAGCGAAAATCGAATGAAATTCTCTTAGTAGCTTCAGGACCTTCCGCTGCTGTTCGGGTCGCAAATGCTCACAGCTTCTATCATACAAATCTTGAAGACTATCTGAGATTTCGGTGAAGTCATTATCACCTTCTTCTTCCGCGCCATCTAGCCTTCGTATCCATGCTACTGGTTCTAGTCTACCCAGTGGCGTACCTTTCTTGATTTGTATTGAATTCCTGGATACATTCACGGCCCTTATTAACATATTTGAAGAATCCGTTATTGTTCTGGCTAATAAAATAGGTTTATTCCAACCTAGCGTAGGATCTGGTTCAAAAACGCATGGGGTAAGGTTATGTTCAAGTGCCTTATGTGCATATATGGGTATAACAATCTCTTTCTGTGGTGGAATTGTAAAATTCCTTGGTGCCATAACGTTCATTTCCTCTAGATGAACAGCTCGGCAGCTAAATGAAATCTCTTCTGAATCCCCAATGCTTAAGGTATTACCAGTGAAGTTTATTACGCAGCCAGAGCTCTGCAGAAACTCAGCACCAAGGATGCAATCATTTGTGACTGAAGCTACTAAAATGGGATGCTTCTTACCGAAACTGCCAATGCGAATCTCTAATTCTTCAACACCCAGTACTGGTATACGGTCTCCATTAGCGGTCTTCAGCAACATTCTATCCGTTTGCGTGGTTCTGCTCGGCAACTTCCTTCGAATTTCTTGGTATATGTTAGGGCTTATTATAGTCACATTTGCTCCGGTATCGACTAACATCTTGCATGGTATATTTTCTATGTAACCTTCAACTACTGGACTCTTCTCAATTTTATTAACTTCAATTTCGATGACCATGGGGCTTTCGTCATGATGGCCAGCCAGTTTTTGCCCCCTAAAACTGGCCGGCTCTAGTTTTCCGACTCATTATCAGTATTAGTACTAGCCTCCCTTGACTTCTCTGCCACCTGCATGCGACAGCCTACTCGAAGGTGCCCCTTCTGCCCACATCTCCAGCACGTAAACTTCTCAGGTCCTTCTAGATTTGTGCGAACTGGGTTTCTTTGGAAGGTACCACCTCTTCTTCTTGGAGTGAACGCTGTTGCCCTGACTTCTACTTCATCATCTTGTTCTAAAGAGCGCACCCTCCGTGTCATTCGCGTAGCTTTTGTGGCAGCTTCAATTTCTAGAGCCTTGACCAAAGCGTCTTGTAAGGTTCTGGGACTGGATAGTCTTACGATCCTCTGGACGTCAAGGTCTGCAATTCCTTCGACAAACTGACGAGCAGCGACGTATTCCTGTGTCTCGATGGGACTGCTGACGAATGCTCGTTTAGCTAAGCTTTGGACTTCGTATGCAAATGTGGTTAAATCTTCCTTCGCTTGTTGTGTCCGGTTATGCAACTGGCCATGCAACAGCTCTGTTAAGTGTGCATCTCCAAAGCGTAACTTTAGTGCAGATGTTATCTTATCATAGTCACGTAGGTCTGATGCGCAGAGATTTTCCAAAATAGCTGCGGCAGAGTCTCTTAGCATGGATGTCAGCACACAAGCTTTTTCTTCATTTGACCAGTTATTCATACGTGCGATATTTTCAAATTGCATATAATAAATGTCCCAGGACGTTTTGCCATTGTACGGATAGGGCTTTGCTACTACGCCACTGTGTCTATCAGGAAAAGCGGGTGGTACAGCTGTTAAACAACGCTCACCTACATGAAGGTCTCGCAGCTCCTCTCTGACGATTTCCTTGACACGATCCTCCACTTGATGTAGCTGTTCTTCAACGTACCTTTGTGATGTCGCTAGCTGTTCCTCAACATGCTTTTGTGATGTCGCTATTTGAGTCTCTACTGCACTAATACGCTGGTCTTGATTTTCTAACGCCTGACTCACGGCTTGCCTCTGCTCTTCCAATCTAGTCATTACCAGGTCCTGTCCACTTTTCAAGTCACTCTTCAAACCTGCAACTACCTCATCTTGGTGGTACTTCAGCTTCTCTTCTAGGTTCACGACAGCCTCGTCCTGGTGTTGCTTTAGCTTCTCTTCTAGGTTCACGACTGCTTCGTCTTGATGTTGCTTCAACTTCTGTTCGAGGTTCTCTTGGTGGTGCTTTAGTTTTTCTTCAAGGTTCACAACTGTTTGCTCTTGACTACTTCGAAGACTTTGTTCGAAGCTGGCTTTCATTTCTTGTAGCATATTCATCATTGCACTCATTTCGGACGTCATAGCTCTGGTTATTGGCATGGACTAATGCTGTACTCACTTCTTCTTTCCTTTTCTTGGCTTGATTCGATGGATAATCCCACACTTCCGACACCAATTGTCACGACGGCCTCTTTTTCTTCGCCCAGGGAATCAAACTCGACGTAACTTTCACCGTTTTACTTCACAACTCGATACAAAATCTCTTAACCTTATCTCAACTAGGTCTCAACTCAACTGACTCCTGCCACGCTACTCGTGGTGCCTTATATACTTCATCGAACCATCTAGAAGATTCCAGACACCCAGATGACATTCGAGAATGCCGATCTGTCAGTCTAGAAAATTCCAGATGATTCGATGACGTTTACACATCAAAAAAATCTAACCTAATCATTGTGAAAGAAACATTAACAAATCCAAATAAGCAATGTAATATACAGGATGTTACAGTATGTTTTTCTTTATATACGCCGAATTATGTGTTTCTCTGGCTTTTTTCAAGTGTGAATACAAAACTTTCCTTTTTTGATACTCTTCTGGTGTATAATCATCTGCTACAAAGTATCCACAGCCTCGTGGTAATTTTTTTGCGTTTACCAGTATATCTAGTTTAGTGCTATGATGAAGACACTCGACTAATAGTGGTCTCCCCTTTGATGATCCTTCTTCCTGTTTTCTTCCTATACGAAAAGCGTCTCTTATAGAATTTTGATCTACTGCAACTTTCAGTTCTTTGTTAACAAATTCCAATGCTTCAGCTATAGGATTTTCTTCTGTTTCCGACACCCAGTAAATTACTATGTTGTATTTTTTATATTTATTCTCCAGTGTTTGAATTCTGTTCTTCAAAATTTTATTTTCCTCTTCAATTTTATTATATTTTGCATTTACGTTTCCTAATTCTGTTTTTAATTCATTTATGTTTCTGTTAATCTGCTCTATATTTGCTTTTATTTCTTTGTTTGAATCTTTGATCAACCTGAATATGTCTTCGTAATTATTGGATGGAGATACCATTTTAACTGTACTATAATAGTGCGTGGATGCGTGGTGTAGTTAAATCTCTTTAGCCGGTTCGCCTTCGATGTCCAGCGCTACAGCGCGACTGGAATACAGAGTACAGCAGGCAATAGTGTTTATTATCGCTTGAATATCTCCCACCAGCTAGTGCGTGGGCGTAACGTGGCTGTTTATCAGGTATTATTTTGTCTTCGATATTGAGTTATAAAAAATAAATGCCAATAACTCACTTGTTTCTGCAAATATTCACACGATGTTTTGATAGTTTGGTTCGTCAAACAAAACAACACCCACACGCAAAATTTCAACTTTTTGATTTATGTTTAACTGTTAGCAACTAGATTTTCTATTGCAGCAGTAATAACAGCGACCGTACCGTCTCACATTCGACAACCATAGGAGGTAATGTTCCTATAATTTTGGAAATCGTTGCACGGGGGGCGGAGTAATTAGCAAAAAACGAAAATTTTCAAATATTCCTCAAACTTCGTTTTTAGGCGTTTTATTGGTTCCTGATCATTTTCTACTTTTTTTTGGGTGGGGGTAAATTTGGGGTGGTTGGGTGGTGGGTCGTTGTAAAACCGAAAAATTTGTTCATCCGAACATTGCCTTGCGTATTATAGAAACCAAGACACTTAGAAAATTCTAAGTGTGATGTATATATACATACGAAAACTGCTTTAGATCACTCTATATTGCGTGACGCGAAGATTATTGAATTGATTTTAATGAAATTTTGACGCAGTATTACTACCGCGGCTAGGATGGAAAACGCACGTATGTTTTGGAAAAATCGTGTCAGTGGCGGCGCAGCAATAAGAAAAACCGAAAAATTAAAAACAGCTCAAACTTTGTTTTTAGGCGTTTTAGGGTTTCCTGCCCATTTTTTACTTTTTTGAGGGTGAAATTGGGGCGGTTGGGGGGTGGGCGGTTGTAAAACTGGAAAATTTGTTGTATTCATAATAGTTTGTCCATTGACCTATTGAAGAAATACCTAGCGGCATATATATTACACTTTTTTCGATACATCTGAACATTGACTTGCCTATTACAGAAACCAATTTTTTGTGATGTACGAGTATACATACGAGTTTTGCTTTATTTCGTTCTATGTATATTGCGTAGAGTGAAAATTATTGAATCGATTTTAATGAAATTTTGAGAAGTAATTTAGTGCCGCGGCGAGAATGAAAAACACTTCTGTTTTTGAAAAATCGTGTCAGTGGCAATAATAAAAAAACTAAAAAACAAAAACAGCTCAAACTTCGTATTTCGCATCGTCCAATTGAAGCATGCAGAAAAAAACTATGGCATCCTAGTTTCTAGGGAGGGAGACACAAGAAACTCTGCGAGAGTTTTTGCGTTGTATGTTTTTTTTGCGGGCGGGTGGGAGATTATTTGGTTACAAGGGGATTTCAAACTATAGCCTAATGCAATGGAAAAATAATAAAATGGTGCCATCATTATGTGTGGGAACTACTGAGTCAATTAACTTGACTCCATTTTTTGGTATAACTTCAAGGTGATACACCTGATGTTGAATTATTGTCTAACATTGACTATATCATTGATAAAATTTAAAATTGAGTTTTCTAAGTATTGAATGTAATTTCTGTCGTTAAAATCTCTCTTTTGTTAACGCATTTAATAAATTCATAAAATTGGCTTATAACCGCAGCGCCAATTGAGGGAGCAATACTTAGAGTTAAGACGCCATCCATGTGAATGGTTTCTTGCGATTTTGCTGTGCTTGGAAGACAATTATTGCAAATTCACCTAGAAAATGTAAGAAAAGGGACTCAAGGAGTCTCCTTGGAAAGGCTTGGAAGGTGCCTCTTTTGAATGACACCAACCAGAGTTTCACCTGATGTTATAGCAGTGGCGGATACAGACGTTTTGTTGAGGGGGGGGGGTCAATCAGTGCCGATTCCAAAATTAAGTAACGTCCCTATTTCAAAAGTACTCCGCTTACGTAATTATAGCATATAATATGAAGAATACCAATTCTGCTTCAAAAAAACAACATTGTATCATACGTATTTATCAACAAGTACAACAAGAGCCTTCAAACCAAAAACCAGTTTCCAATGATTTTATTTGATTTATCTGTTTAGTTGTTTAGTTAATTATGGTATAAACAAGTCAGTGGCGGATACAGACGTTTTGTTGAGGGGGGGGGGGGGGGGGCGATCAGTGTCGATTCCAAAATTC
The DNA here is from genome assembly GCA_951848785.1 of Callosobruchus maculatus. NCBI lineage: Eukaryota > Metazoa > Arthropoda > Insecta > Coleoptera > Chrysomelidae > Callosobruchus > Callosobruchus maculatus. Next base: position 5,596,982 of record CATOUR010000026.1, on the reverse strand, counting down.
TTCTTCTTATAAAATGATTCATTGGATGAGGGGTGTAATATGTTCTAATAATAAGTGAGTCATGACTGACTAATAAGTATTTTAGCTCAATTGTTTAGTGACCTACTGTATACTATCCAGGAAAAAGATGGTTGGGTTTAGGTCAAGAAAAAGAGGAAGTCTCTTTTACTGTTTTGCCGACGTTTCGGCCTTTATTAGGCCATCTTCAGGGCACTAAAAAAATTATTTTTTTTTGTTTATACTTAAGCAGACAAATATACATTACGGTTATAAAAAATTGAATATATAAAATGACAATATACAATAACGAATTAAAAAGGAAGGTGATCATTGCTATTAAAAAAAAACCTAATACACAGTATACAATAAACGGGTAGTACTTACATCAGTGATGGACTCCTTGAGTCAAACATGGTGAAAAGGCACATGTAGTATAAAACAAGTATATAAGGGCAAAACGACACGTAATAAATAAATAAGAACAATAAGACGGAGATTGTCTATTCACAATCGATGTGTACGTCGGACTGGCAAAAATCATAAGTATTTTTAAAGGAATTCTATGGGGGCACAAAAAGGTTAGCAAGAAACACAATATTTCAATATTTACAAAAATAGACAAGGAATACAGGGCGAAGTTGAGAACAGAAAATGTAGAAAAAGGGTTGGATGGGGTAATGTAGAACAGTGTTAATTATAAAACTGCAGAAGCAAATGTGTGGTTAATTCTTTTTAGGTATTTTGCTGATAAGATTAAAATAACTACTATTTAAATTTTGTATGTCTTGTTTCTTGTTAACAGTATTAAATTTTTTTATATTGATCATTTCAAGAAACAGACGTTTCTTCAAATTACTTTGTTTTGATAAAATGGTTGTATTGTCAAAATCAAAATTGTGATGTAAGTCTTGAGTATGTTGCATCAAGGCAGTTTTATTATTATCATGAAGGTGGGTGGGTCGGACACTTCTTTTGTGTTCTTCTATGCGTCTTTTTAGGTATCTGCCCGTCTGTCCTACATATACTTTATCACAATTACAGCAAGGTATGCTGACAAAGATGAATATCACGTTAAGGATTCGTTTGAACTAGTCAAGGAAATTCAAGGGATGACTATACCGACAAATTATGTATTGGTGTCTTTAGATGTTACATCACTTTTTACTAATATTCCGACTGAGTTGGTGATTGAGATAGTTACCCAGAGATGGAGTAAGATACAGACACACACTAACTTGTCTTTAACTCAGTTCCTCGTACTTTTGAAGTTTGTATTCGATAATAGCTATTTTATATTTAACAATGAGTTTTACAAACAAATTTTTGGTCTAGGAATGGGAAATTGTTTATCACCAGTATGTGCAGACATCATTATGTCTGAATTACAAGTACAGTGTTTAAATAAACTGTCGTTCAAACCAATTTTCTTTAAACGTTACGTAGATGATATCTGCACCTGTATTCCAGAAGATGAAATAGACTCCATGCTGCAGGTCTTTAACAGTTTTCACAGCAAAATTCAGTTCACTGTTGAAAAAGAAGCTAATAAAAAGATCCCTTTTCTAGATATCTCAATTATCAATTTAAATGGAGTAATTGTCACTGACTGGTACCATAAACCTACCTTTTCGGAGAGGTTTTTAAATTTTAATTCAGAACACCACTTCCAGCATAAACTTAATACCATTAATAATTTAAAGCATAGAGCGACTCAACTGTCACACCCATCCTTCCATCAAAAGAACTTACAAAACATAAAGACTTACCTACTAAAAAACAATTATCCAGTAAAACTTGTAGATAAATTACTAAGAAAACCAGTAGGTTCCACTAACAAAGAAGAACAACAGACCTTAAAGAAGTACTATAAAATCCCGTACTCAAAGAACCTCTCAGAGAACCTAGCTGGGGTACTAAGCAGTGACAAGGTAAAAATTGCTTTCAAAAGCAACAATACGATAAAAAAGTATTTTACCCGCATGAAAGATAGAACTCCCAAGGAACTACAAAGCGAAGTTGTTTATAGCATACCTTGCTGTAATTGTGATAAAGTATATGTAGGACAGACGGGCAGATACCTAAAAAGACGCATAGAAGAACACAAAAGAAGTGTCCGACCCACCCACCTTCATGATAATAATAAAACTGCCTTGATGCAACATACTCAAGACTTACATCACAATTTTGATTTTGACAATACAACCATTTTATCAAAACAAAGTAATTTGAAGAAACGTCTGTTTCTTGAAATGATCAATATAAAAAAATTTAATACTGTTAACAAGAAACAAGACATACAAAATTTAAATAGTAGTTATTTTAATCTTATCAGCAAAATACCTAAAAAGAATTAACCATACATTTGCTTCTGCAGTTTTATAATTAACACTGTTCTACATTACCCCATCCAACCCTTCTTCTACATTTTCTGTTCTCAACTTCGCCCTGTATTCCTTGTCTATTTTTGTAAATATTGAAATATTGTGTTTCTTGCTAACCTTTTTGTGCCCCCATAGAATTCCTTTAAAAATACTTATGATTTTTGCCAGTCCGACGTACACATCGATTGTGAATAGACAATCTCCGTCTTATTGTTCTTATTTATTTATTACGTGTCGTTTTGCCCTTATATACTTGTTTTATACTACATGTGCCTTTTCACCATGTTTGACTCAAGGAGTCCATCACTGATGTAAGTACTACCCGTTTATTGTATATTGTGTATTAGGTTTTTTTTTTAATAGCAATGATCACCTTCCTTTTTAATTCGTTATTGTATATTGTCATTTTATATATTCAATTTTTTATAACCGTAATGTATATTTGTCTGCTTAAGTATAAACAAAAAAAAAATAATTTTTTTAGTGCCCTGAAGATGGCCTAATAAAGGCCGAAACGTCGGCAAAACAGTAAAAGAGACTTCCTCTTTTTCTTGACCTAAACCCAACCATCTTTTTCCTGGATAATAAGTATTTTGTTAATAGTGATGTTTTTGATAGATGTCTTTTAGGGTGATAAATGAGTTTGATCTCATCATAATGCGTATTGATTCAGTTTTTAGTGAATTGAGGATGATTGAGATGATTTCTAACTGGCAACAAGTTCACGTACTGTGAGAAGTCGCTTGTTATTGTGTGTAGGAGAATTAGACCTATTTGTCTATTTGCCTAAACGGCATTTCACGGCTCACGGTGCACAAGATTGAAAATTTGAGGTTGAGACAGTTGCACTAGAGTGCGTTGTAATGGTGACCGCGTTTTAATTACGCTTCAAATGCTTGAGAATTTTTCATGCAATGTTGTTGTTCTTTTTTTTAACTTCCCTGGCAGAGGAGGGGTAAACTTACCGATAATAACTATTATTAGAATCGGCCTGTTTTTGCAAATGTTTACCGAAATCAACGTGTGAGGTGTCATTTCCAAGGTAAAAATCACCTCCTAACTCCTAACTTTTCCGAGTAACCCCCACCACCCTCACCATTAAATCATATATATTTGCATCAAAAGTAGACCAAACGATAGAGAAAAAAAACTTCTTTATGACAGCGAAGTTTGAAATTATTTGGTTCATTTTTGTGGTAGTTACTGCCATTTCAGAGTTCGAAAGTTTGCTACTTTCTATGAATTTTTATTCCGCCATTTAGAAAATTTTGCGGCATGCGCGGTAGCGTTTTCGACATAAGAAAACGTGTTTTTATTGTGATAGCATTAGAATTGCACGTTATGGCCAAAATGAGATTTTCGTTCCTAATAATAACGTTTTTATAGTGACCAACTTTGAGGCAAATCGGTAAACTTTGGTTTTTTGATGTCTGTCTGTGTGTCTGTATGTACGACCCCGATTGCGTTCATCAACGATTACTCAAAAACGCCTCAAGCGATTATTTCCAAATTTGGCCAACATGAATTAATAAAGTTGAAAAGTTTCTGGTGCCGATCGGACAATGGGGGTGGAAAAGCCTGGGACGTGCACAAAAAAATGTAATACAACATATAAATTTGATAGTACCAGTTGAAAGAGAATGTGTCTTTATCTCTAAAATCTCTGAAATATATCACATGTTATTTTTCTTCTGAAATGGGGGCTAAAAAATTGAACAAATGCAAACACTCAAATGTCATTATTATGTTATTTGTTGTTGTTATTATGTTATTTGTTTACTAATTGTTTGATATAACGTAGCCCGAAATAACTTAAAGATGTCTACCTCAAAATAATATTACTGTTGTATTGGACTCTTAAGGATTAAAGGGAGTGGGGAGTGCATAAAATTGGTACATCTCATTCCACCAAAAGACGACGTGTTTTCATGCTAGAAACGATTATCACATGTCGCTTTTTACTTCCCACACCGATAGGTGAGGGAAGTATTGTGATCGCGAAAATTTTCGATTTTGAGTTCACACGCTTTTTGGGCGTTTTATGATGTGTACATAACGAAAATCCACGTCACTCATTTCCGTCGGTCTGTCTGTCTGTCGGTCTGTCGATCTGTCTGTCTGTCTGTTCGCGTTTTTCTACCCTCGTAATCTCAGTAACCGCTGCATGGATTGCGATGAAATCTGTGTACCGATATGCTGTGGGGTCGTAGTAGGTAATGCTGCTATAATTTTGAAAATTGGTGTATGAACAGCGGTATATAGGCGGCGGAGTAATTAGCAGAAAACAAAACAAATTAAATATTCCTGAAACTTCGTTTTTCGGCGTTTTAGGTCTTCCTGATCATTTTCTACTTTATTTTGGTGGGGGTGAGATTGGGGTGGTTGGGGGGTGTGGGGTTGAAAAGCTGAAAAATTTGTTGTATTCATAATAGTCTGTCCGTTCCCTGTGAAAGAAAGACCTAGCGGCATAATACACATTTTAAATCCTTCCTAACGTTTCCTTCCCTATTACAGAAACCAAGGGACTTAGAATTTTGTGGTGTAGATACATACGAGTATCGCTTTAGATCGTTCTGTATCGTGTAGCTTGGAAATGACCGAATTGATTTTAATGGATGGAAAACACATATGGTTTTTAGAAATCGTGGTGGCGCTGGAATAACAGAAAAACTATAAATACAAAAACAGATCAGAATCGTTTCTAGGCGTTTCAGGGGTCCGCGATCATTTTCCTACTTGTTTTTGGGTGGGGTGAAATTGGGGTAGTTGGGGGGTGGGGGGTTGTTGTAAAACTGAAAATTTGTTGCTATGGGAAAATAATAAACTGGTATCATCGTAATGTGTGGGAAGTACTGAGTCAGTTAACTTGGCTTCAGTTTTTATTTAAGTATATCAACGAGACGTCTTGCGCGCCGATATGGTTGCTGAGGGGGAGCGATCACCCCTATCGCCCTCCCCCTGTATCCGCCACTGGCCCCCGACTGCTCGAGTTCTCCACGTTCCAGCGGGCAGCACGTGTTCAATCTTCTCCCGTTCTGTTGTGGCTACTGGCTTGTGGCGCGCCGTGATGCCCACTCAAGCACATCATTTTTTATGTGTTTTTCGAGGTTAGACGATACAACGCTCGAAACAACGCGTGGTATATGGCCGGCTAGTTATTAAAGGAAAATTATTTAATCAGTCACAAAGCTCGGAGTTCAAAGTGTAGACGTAAATAAAATTTGTTTTTAATTGCACCCATTTTTAACCATACAATAACAATAAATTTGAAAACTTCCCACCACGGATTTCGCAAAAACCACTGATTAAAAGAAAAAACGCCGAAATACGTCAAGGACGGGACAAATTTTTAACCAAAAACTACTTTCCCCCTTGTACCGTCTGTCCCCCAGGGTCATCCCCTTAAACATTCTAATGACAAACGGTATCGAGTAATATCTCGTTTCAAAGGAATGTCGAATTCCTTTATTTTGACGGTTATTTTTTTAAAATCGCTCGATTCGTTTTCGAGAAAATTAGAAAAATCTATATATCATTCGTTCAGATAGGAAACAAAAACACATGAAAATACCACTTTGTATTGCAAAAAGTGTTCAAAATGTTGCCCGTTATTGGCCGAATAATGATATAGGCGATGTTCAAATTCCTGACAGACAATATGACCAAAACAGCGGAAATGATTCCAATGTATGGTGCCCAAAATCAATGTGCTCGACAAACTGCAGTTCTGTTTAAAATACATCCGGGTAAAATGACTTCGCATAGGTTTGTTTTGGACCTTGCTACCAAATTTGCTCAAACTGGATCTGTATAGCTAATGAAAAACGAAATGTTATGGATGAAGCTGCTCAAGTTGAAGTGTTGGGTAATTTTTGGCATAAATCCTAATACTTATCTAACTAGATTTGTTAGCATAACCAAAGTTTACGGAATTCATATAAGTTGGATCACTCTTCGTCGGTACCTTGAAGATCTCATATCAAAGCGACGTCGAGCCGCACGCGCCAGGCGCCAGTTAGTTTCTGCGTTGGTTTTTGCCCAAGTACGAGGGTCTTTTAGCGGGGACTTGTTAACGCCTGGGTTTTACGAATATACGAGGGTCATTGAAAGACTAAGTATTGACAGCCGGTTGAGGTTGACAAATATAACGTTTATTTTGCGAAGTTAAAGAACAGGAAATTGAAAGTATAAAGAAAAATACAGCTTAGAGTGATACTTTTTTGAAAATCTCATCAATACCTATAGCTATAGTCGATCATTCAAGCTCAACAACTGAACAGCCTTCTACTTTTTGAAAATTTACACGAGCCACATATATGGATATCGCATTAAGGATTTTTATAACAATGCCGGTAAATTAAACGCTCGCCACGGGGGCTTCATACTCTCATACTTTTTGTAGAAGGGCATACACAGTAAATTAATGTATGGGCAGTTATTTTAAGAAAAACCAACCTGAAAGATTGGATGTCCTTCATCGAAAGTAGCCATGATTAGTGTTGGGACGAGCAAACTTTACCGAGCGAACGTTCCCATAAATTCCGTAATTTACGGTAAAGTTCGCGATAGTTGAAGCGAAACTTCCCATTTGACGAATGTTGAAAAGAATCTTTGTTCTATTGTTTAGTGTGGCATTTGAGAAATCTCGCTCGCACACTGCATACAATTCCTGTTGAATTTTTAGTGATAAGATAATAAGGCATAAATACTTAAAATATGCCGAATTATAAAGGTTTTGTTTGGGAATACTTTAGATAACAAAGTATTAACAATAAAACTGTGTACGCATGCATGTTTTGATTGCGAATGTACAAGGTTTTGTTCATGTACCTACATACTCTTTGATTTTTTATATAAGTAAAGTTCTTTTTTTCCACCGGTATGTTTGTGGGTGACTCTCCTTTGGATTGAGTAGTCAGACCGAACATTAAACGCTCCTACTCTGCCGCGAAAACGAATTTGACCGCCTCAAATCTGTTGGACCAGTGGTCGTATATTTTTCCTATTATTTAGTGTGGCATTTGAGAAATCTCGCTTGCATGTTGCATACAATTCCTGAATTTTCAGTGATAAGATTATAGGGCATAAATATAAGGTTTCGTTTGGGAATACTTTGGATAACAAAGTGTTAACAATAAAACTGTGTAAGCATGTATGTTTTATTTTTTAATGAACAAGGTTTTGTTCATGTACTTACTTGTTCTTTTAAGACTCTTATGACTTTTTAAAGATGTGAGGTATCCGCTGACTAGAGGCGTAGCGACGAGAGCTTGAAAGGCGTGACATCCAAGTGTTTGGAGTTGGTACTTTTATGAAATTTATTCAGGAAGGTCGACAATTTTAATTATTGTTTATGCATTAATGGTAATGATTATATAAATATATCGTTCATCTTCATTACACAAATACAGTTAAAAAAACTGAAAAACACGCTCTTAAAGAACATCGGGCTAAAAGGTAAACATGATTTTTAAAATAAGCTTAAAACAATAATGAACGAAATATACTAATACGATTGTGAAAAAAGCGTGGGCGCTTTGTGCCATATTATACGTAAGTCGCGCGCCTGATTATTGCAACACAATTACGCTTCCATATTCGATTACTCATCAGTACTGCTAAGCCGACCCTGTGCTTAAAACGTGAACGACAATACTCGCGGCTAGTGCTGAGGAGCCGTCGTGGGGTTATGTCATCTTTTCGGAGACAAATTGTATGCATGATTTCTACGAAGTTGCGCTACTGTATAACATGGATGTACTGTGTCGTCAATAAAATGCCGGTTACAGTGGGGGCTCCATCAATATACCTGAGGGCTGGGATACGTTTAACATAGTGCAATTAGCGTAAACAAGGCTCGAGAGTTTTGCGAATAACTTTCAGTGTAAACATTCCAGATGTATTGGGTAAAATGTCAATGATAAAAACTACTGCGAACTGCATTTTTGCGTTGCTCGAATATATTGGTAAATTAAACATACTTAATTATACACTTAGTTAAATGTAATTGAGTTACTCCGGACGAGGTCAACAATTATCACGGTTGTCGAGTAATATTAGAATTATCTTAAATAAAAATAATTAGAAAGATGTTTGTTTTTCATAAAAAAATCTAGGAATGATACAAATTTTATCAAAAGACTGGCTAGAGGTAAGTCACAATCTATTTTATAACGGTATTTCATCTATTTAATGTTTTTGTTTTTGTTGTTGGTTGACAAGTGACGAAAGAAAGATTTCTGATCAGTAAATACTCTTTGACAGTTTTTTTGATACTTCCTTGATATGCTGCTCCCAAGTCAAGGTACTGTCTAAGTGAACTCCCAGATATTTGACAGGTGTAGTGTCCTCTTTCAAATGTTTCATATTGAAATTTAATTGTTGCGTCTTCAGATGACTTATTTTTAGTGAGTTCACCAGGCACCAAAATTCTGAGTGCTGTGCGTTGGTATGCTGGCTTAGTTCGTCAATAGTCTTAAGTTGATTTAATTTTATAGTGTCATCAGCAAACAGTAGAAACTTGGAATTTGTATCACAGTTCTGTAAGTCGTTGATATAAATCAGAAATAGTGTTGGCCTCCGTGGCTATAACGTTGGGCGAAACCCTATAAACATAGGGCTCCTGACGGAAGCCACAAATGTGCTGGTTTGGCTCCTGTTGGTGGCTTCTGGTTGTTGTTTTCCATCCTTGCTCCTCAGGTTACACCGGCCTGATGAAGCCAATGAGTAGAAACACGTGTCGCCGGTTACTGCTCCTACATCATTTCCTTTATTGCGGACATGCCCAATAACTTTTCCTGCGGTTCTATCCTTATCTCCGCACTACACTCCTCTTTTTGTATATACATAAAATATATATACACGGTGAGTCCTAAGTTGACTGTTTTTTTAAACTGTGTATAGAGGTCGTTGAAATAAACAACTTTTTCAAGTAACTTTTATGCAAAAACTGAAAAATAAGCGAGATACAGAATCAAAAAAAGTAGGTCTGGGTCCTGGACTGGACTTGTGTTAAGACGTACCTAATCTCGAATTTTTATCTTAACATCAGGCATTATACCCGATTGTACCTGTCAATTAGTGCACTAGTTGCTTTCAGTTTATCGTAGAAAAGTTGCGTTCATAATAATGTGCCGCTTTTAGGAATGCCAGTTTAAAACTAACAAAGATAAACAGAATGTGACTACTGCAGTATCCGATAGGTGCAATGCCTAATCGATAAGACAAAAATCCGAGCAAAAAACTAAGCATAAACAAATTAGGTAAGTATGTCTTGATACACAAGCCTAGATTTTGGATCTTGCTTATTTTTCAGTATTATTATTTTGAGGTACACATCTTTAAGTTATTTACGGCTGCCTAATATACAATTAGTATGCAAATAACAATAACAACATTAACAAAATTAACAAAAAACATAATAATGACATTTGAGTATTTCAATTTATTTAATCTTTTTAGCCTCCATTTCAGAAAAAATAACAAGTGATATATCGGTTTAGAGTTAAAGACACATTCTCTTTCAACTGGTGCTATCAAATTTATATGTTGTATTACATTTTTTTGTGCACCCCCACCCTTTTCCAACCCCCATTGTCCGATCGGCTTCAAAACCTTTTCATCTCGAAAGGACCTTTATTAATTCAAGTTGGCCAAATTTGGGAGCAATCTCTTAAGGCGTTTTTGAGTAAGTGCCATAGACACAGACGGACATCAAAAAAACCAAAGTTTTCCGATTAGCCTCAAACTTGGTCGGTATAAAAAGGTTATCATTACGAACAAAAATCTAGTTTTTGGGCCCACCGCGATGATAAAAAAGGGGTGGGAGTGGGGGTAACTCAGAAAATAATGTCATAACGTGAAATTCTAATGCTGCCACAATAAAAAGCATGTTTTCTTATGTCACTACCGCGCATGCCGCAAATTTTTCTAAATGGCGGAATAAAAAGTGATGAAAAGTAGCAAATTTTCGAACTTAAGGTGGCGGTAACTATTACAAAATACAACATACATACAACAGTTTTTGTAACTTTTCTTATGATAAATGGACATACAATAGAATAGTTTTTATTTTTTATTTCGCAAACAAAGCAAGATACGAGAAAGATTCAGAAGACAAAAAAGTTGTAGTTGTAGTTGGTTTACCTCAAACAAATATCAACATTAAATGTGTCAGTGGCGTACATTTTTCCGCTTATAATTGTTATTAAATTGCAACCTCTAACGCCACTGGACATAATTTTTTGTCTAGTTAGGGCAAAATCACCCCCTTACTACTAAAAACAACGCTACTGAATTTTAACAGAATCGGTTAGAAGATGATAGAATTATTGAAAAAAAACATTATTTAAAAGAAAAATAACATCCTGTATCTTAGAAACCATACATTTTTGGACATATGTTTATACAGGGTTATTCACGTTATTCGACACGGAGCATTATAGCTAAAGTATTTGATAAAAAAGAAAATAATAATTTGGGATGGATAGAGACCCATAAAGGCTACATTTCAAAAATATTTTCATGTTATACAGGGTGTCCCAAAAGCATGCAAATGTATCAAAGTTATGTTTTTTTAAATATTTTTGCATATTCAGATTCCTTGATGAATTCTATTGTGACTTTATGTATCATACATGGGACTTAAAGCGAACCGTTTAGGTGTTAATCACCATTTTCTGTATAAGTAGATATCAGGAAAAAAAATTGAATATCGCAGAGATTATAAAATTTGGAAGGCTGTCACTTTGCCGTATTACTAAGCATAAAATGCGTCAGCTTTGATGAGACTGTCAAATTTAAATTACGTTTATGCTTGGAGAAATCGGTCGATGAATTAAGGAAAATTCGATCAGCGATAACTTGATTTTTTCGAATGGGAATGCCTAATTTTTTTTATACGGATAAAAGTAGAATTTGATAACCTTTCTAATGATATAATGTTGTGCATATCAATCTCTGTTAGTTTTCATTTAATTTTAAATTTTCAAATAAATCGGCGTTTTTCAATTTGCCTACCTATAACCAACATAGCAGGCCATGAAATATAAACAAAAACCTGTTCAGGTAGAAGAAAACAACTAACTTGGCTGAAAAATACACACGAACTAGACTAAAGGGACAAGATTATAAAAATTACTCACAACAAACAAAGTCTAACCAGAAACAACGGCGGTAACATATCTTTGGTCAAAGAGAAGCTGGAGTATGGCAGAAATGGATTTTTTCACGGCCTACTAGCTACTGCAATGTACTAGAGATTGGCAATTTCCAAAACCATTAAAAATTTTGAAATAAAGTAAAAACTACTAGAGAATGTTGTAAGCAGTTTATTATTTTCATAATAAAATTTCACATTTAATGATATAAAAAAGTATGCAATTCTGTCAAAACTCAAGTCAAAAGTACCTCTGACTGGAGTTCTGAAAACTCTTCAGTACCTATTAGCAAGGTCGCAGAAAATGAGGAATGAATTAAAATTTGTTCAAATTATAAAACATAAATGGCAGAAAATTTAAATCTGATTTGTCAGTATTCCTTTTTTGCAATATTGCTAATAGATATTGAAAAATAGAAGGGCTCCAGTCAGAGGTATCGACTTCGACGCAAATTAGTACTTTTTTACACCATTACATATGATTGATAGTTGCGTGCTGGAGCAACAGTCACTGGTTGTTTCTGTTTCATATGAGGGTTTTTGATTGCTTTGGAAATTTTTAACCTCTAGTAAATTGCGGTAGCCAGTAGACAGTAAAAATATCTATTACTGCCATACTCCAGCTTCTCTTTGACCTTAGAGATGTTATCGCAGTTGTTTCTGGGACAGTTGATTTGTGTAAGGAATTTTTATAATCTTGTCCCTTTAGTCTAGTTAGTGTGTATTTTTCAGCTAAGTTAGTTGTTTTCTTCTAGCTGAACAGATTTTTGTTTATATTTCATGGCCTGCTACGTTGCTTATAGGTAGGAAAATTGAAAATCGCCGATTTGTTTGAAAATTTAAAATTAAATGAAAACTACGAGAGATTGATATTCACAACCTTATATCATTAGAAAGCTTATCAAATTCTACGTTTAACCGTATAAAGAAAATTGGGCATTCCCATTTGAAAAAATCAAGTTATAGCTGATCGAAGTTTCCTTAATTCATCGACCGATTTCTCCAAACATAAACGTAATTTAAATTTGACAGTCTCATCAAAGCTGACGCATTTTATACTTAGTAATACGGCAAAGTCACAGCCTCCAGATTTTATAATCTCTGCGATATTAAATTTTTTCCTGATATCTACTTATACCGAAAATGGTGATTTACACTTAAACGGTTCGCTTTAAGTCCCATGTATGATACATAAAGTCACAATAGAATTCATCAAGGAATCTGAATATGCAATAATATACGGGGTGTTTCATTTAAAAAAACATAACTTTGCTACATTTCGTGCTTTTGGGACACCCTGTATAACATGAAAATATTTTTAAAATGTAGTCTTTATGGGTCTCTATCCATCCCAAATTATTGTTTTCTTTTTTATCAAATACTTTAGCCATAATGCTCCGTGTCGAATAACGTGAATAACCCTGTATGAACTTTTTTTCATGGAATGACCTGAGGAGTCACCCCCCCCCCATATTGCTGTACCCTGTATGATTTAATGGGGGGGGGGGTGGTGGGGGTTACTCGGAAAAATAATATAACCTGGCATTTTCTTTTTCAGAAAATGAGTTACGAGGTGGCTGGGAAATGACACCTCGCAGGTTGATTTCGGTAAAATTTGCAAAAATGGTCCGATTTTAATAGTAGCTTACCCCTCCTTTGTCAGAGAATAAGCAAAAAAAAAAATAATTACAACACAGCATGAAAACCTCTCAAGCATTTGAAGCGTATTTAAAACGCGGTCACTATTACAACGCACTCTAGTGCAACTGTCTCAGACACAAGTTTTCAATCTTGTGCACCATGAGTCATGAAATGGCGTTTAGGCAAATAGACAAATAGGTCTAATTCTCCTGCACACAATAACAAGCGACTTGTCACAGTACGTGAACTCGTCGCCAGTTAGAAATCATCTCAATCATCCTCAATTCACTAAAAACTGAATCAATACGCATCATAGTGAGATCAAACGCATTTATCACATTAAAATACATCTATCAGAAACTTATCACTATTAACAAAATACTTATTAGTCAGTCATCAGTCACCTATTATTAGAAAATATTACAACCCTCATCCAATGAATCATTTTTTAAGACCTTCATTTTGGAATCGGCACTGATTGACCCCCCCTTAACAAAACGTCTGTACCCGCCACTGCTATAACATCAGATGAAACTCCGGTTGATGTCATTCAAAAGAGGCATCTTCCAAGCCTATCCAAGGAGACTCCTTGAGTCCCTTAACTTACATTTTCTAGGTGGATTTGCAATAATTGTCTCCCAAGCACAGTAAAATCCCAAGAAATCATTCACATGGATGGCGTCTTAACTCCAAGTATTGCTCCCTCAATTGGCGCCGCGGTTATAAGCCAAGACTGTATCAATAGGCATCATGACGAGATGAAACTCATTTATTACCTTAAAAGACATCTATCAAAAATTTATCACTATTAACAAAATAATTATTTGTCAGTCATCAGTCACTTATTATTAGAACATATTACAACCCTCATCCAATGAATCATTCTATAAGAAGAATTTTGGAATCGACACTGATTGCCCCCCTCAAGAAAACGCCTGTATCCGCCACTGACTTGTTTATACTATAATTAACTAAAAGTATATGTAAATCAAATAAAATCATTGGAAACTGGTTTTTGATTTGAGGACTCTTGACTACTTGGTGATAAATATGTATTTGATACAATGATGAAGCTGTTTTTTGGAGCAGAATTGGTATTCTTCATATTATATGCTATAATTATGTAAGCGAAATAAATATTTTTCAAATAGGGGCATTACTATATCAGTAAGATCTATATTTTCAAACAAATCATTCTTTTGAAATTTAGAAAAACATTATTTATTTACACATAAATTTCGATGGAATGAAAGGTGCTTGCTTACTACGCAAGAGGGAGATAAATTCAATCGGGGGAGTGGTGGGGGTCGACGGATTCGATACCATACCGGTTGGCGCTGTGTAACGGCTATATTGCGGGTCACCGTAGTATAGTTGGTAATGCGTCGGCCTAGAATGCCGGAGACGCTGGTTCGAATCCAGCCGGTACCCTTCATTTTTCCGATTTTTCTGTGAACCAAACGATTTGAATTATCTTTCTCTTGCGGAGTAAGCAAGCACCTTTCATTCAATGAAATCCTGGCCGACTGAGGAGTTGTACTTCAGTAACAAAGAGAGCTGTCGTACAAATGGCGGTGGGCGATTCACAGTCACCCAACAGCCGACTAGATCTCTCTGGATGACTGAAACACATGGTTCTCAGAGATATACGGGGGAGTGGTGGGTGTCGGCAGAGTCGACACCTTGTCGTCGGCGCTGTGTATCAGCTCCACCACAGGGCACCGTGGTGTAGTTGGTAAACGCGTCGGCCTAGAATGTGGGATACGCTGGTTCGAATCCAGCCGGTACTCTATATTATAGGTATATCAATTAAATTATATGCCAAATACTAACAATTAATTGAAAACACAACAATTTTTTTTCTGTGTGCCTATGGATTTATGGCATTGGTTGATATAATTATAAGCTTTTGCTGCTACCCGCTAGGTTGAATATAGTCATGTTTTATTATCTATTTATTTATACATTTCGTTATACCGTGTTTCTAGTTATACTTCATCAATAAACTTCAAGTGTTTTTGTAACTTCATTACCCCCAAAAGATTAAGAACTTTGATTTATCCACTTATTACTAAGGTCTTATTAAGTATTAAAGATTTAAGAATAATACAAAACTTTGTTAAACTCAATAATCTCTTGTCAGGTTGTAATGCTTTGGTACAAAATTTTGATATGATTTTATCTTACATGACTTCAAATGATTTAAGACGTCCAAAAAATCGATTTTGTAATAATGTCAAATTTCGAATCATAAACGACTAAATTTAAATGTAAGACATCTGTGTAACGTGCAATTTTATTCTCTGCAGCTTTTATTTCATGTATTTTTACTTCCCACACTGATAACTGAGGGGAGTATTGTGATTGCGAAAATTTTTGATTTTGAGATTAACACGCTTTTTCGGCGTTTTATGATATCTACATAACGAAAATCCACGTCACTCATTTCCGGCGGTCTGTCTGTTGGTTTATCTGTCTGTTGGCGTTTTTCTAACGTCGTAATCTCAGTAACCGCTGCATGGATTGTGATGAAATTTGGGTAGCGATATGTTGTGGGGTCGTAGTAGGTAATGTTCATATAATTTTGGAAATCACTGGACGGTGGGCGGAGTAATTAGCAAAAAACAAAAATTTTCAAATACTCCTCAAACTTCGTCTTTAGGCGATTTAGGCGTTCCTGATCATTTTCTACTTTTTTTGGGTGGGGTTGAATTTGGGGTGGTTGGGTGTCGTAAAACTGAAAAATTTGTTGTATTCATAATGAGCTGTCCATTGACCTGTGAATGAAAAACCTAGCGGCATAATAAAATTTTTTGGGGCCATCCGAACATTGCCTTGCTTATTATAGAAACGAAGGGACTTAGAATTTGTGATGCATACATACGAGTCTTGCTTTAGATCGTTCTATATTGCGTAACGCGAAAATTATTGAATTGATTTTAATGAAATTTTGACACAGTATTACTACCGCGGCGAGGACGGAAAATGCGTATGGTCTTTAGAAATCATGTCAGTGGCGGCGCAGCAATAATAAAAAGAAACTAAAGATATAAAAGTAGCTCATACTTCGTTTTTAGGTTGTTTGGGGGTATATTTCATCGTTTTGTTTCATCCAGTTGAAGCTCGCAGAATAAAAATTGCGTCGTTCTTATTCCTACGGAGAGATTCAAGAAACTATTTACTAGAGTGTTTCAATCAATCAATCAATCAATGGAATATATTACCATATTTCAATATATGATACAATTTATGTGAGCTCAACATAATTTGTCACTTTAAGCTATAATAACAAAATAACATCTTATTGAAAACAGTGGATTTTAGACTAAAGTAACATTATTATAAACAATTTACTCATACATAATTATATATTCTGATGTTCCCGTTAAAACCAAGTAAGGTTGTGCACGGGCAGCTACAATAATAAATGAAGACATTTGCTTGAGTAGAGCTATAGATTGGGTACATTGTATAAAACATATGGTCATGAGGATATTGATTAAAGACAAATTTTAAGTATGGAGGGCAAAGTGGATAGGCATTTTATACATACATAATATAGTCCTGTATTCATATATATTCATATACAGGCAAAATAGCTAATTACCAATTTCTATGAGTTTTCGGGCTTCTGCTCTACTGATTTGGGAAATATACTTTCTAAATATCGTCTTGATCAGGCTAAATGAGTTTATATGATTTATATAAAGGCGGTAAGCATGGGGTAAACTATTATGAATTTTTTTCGACATGTAGGTGTGACAACGTAGGCTTATATTTTTCTGCACAGTTTGTATCTGTAGGCTCTGGCATACCTTGTGCCTGGTACTATATGCATGGCTGACATTATCAAACCGGGATTTATTTTTATATATAAATAATATGATCTGATGCATGTATAATTGCCTTAGGTCGAGTACGCCAGTTTCATAAAATAATTGATTGGAAGGATAGGTGATTTTCTTGTTCGTCATGACTTTTAATATTCTTTTCTGCAGTACATCGAGAGGTCGCATATGGCAATATGCGTTTGTGTTGGATGTTTTTTGAGGGCAGGCGGACGATGATTGGTTGCAAGAAGATCTCATATAGCTTCATGTAAAGGGAAAATAACGAAATGATATCATCGTTATGTGTGGGAAGTACTGAGTCAATCAACTTGACTCCATTTTTTAATGAGAGTACTTGTTTTCAAGATATGTGGTCTATTCGACTATACCACTAAACCAAATTTGATGTTTTGTAAACCATTCGACGCAGAATTTAGTAATTTTGTTTCATTGAATGAATTTTCCATCTGATGCACCAGCTACTAGCAAAAACAAAAAAATGTGCATGCCTACATTTGGCGGTTTTTTGGCTACCAAAACTTAAGCTCACTACCCGCTCACTAAAAATATAAAAACAGCTCAAACTTTGTTTTTAGGTGTTTTAGGGGTTTCTGAACATTTTCTACGTTTTTTTTGGGTGAGGCTGAATTTGGGGTGGTTGGAGGGTGGGGGGTTGTAAAACTGAAAAATTTGTTGTACTCATAATGGGTTATCCATTGATCTTTGAATGAAAAACCTAGCAGCATAATACACTTTTTACGTACATCCGAACATTGCCTTGCTTATTATAAAAACCAAGGGACTTTGTGGGAATTTGTGATGTATATGTTACACTCAATAGCCGAATTCGGGCAATGCCCGAAAAAAATACGCAGAACTAGTTTTGAGCAGGAATATTTCCCAAAGCCGAAATATTAATTTTATACGGTTATGGAGCATTACCAAATAGGCAGAACTAGTTTTGCGCATCTTGAATTGCACAGTACTAGTTTTACGCAACTTAAAATGCACAGAACTAGTTCTGTGGTACGGAATGACAAGCAAAGTGAACATTCGTTATGCATTGTGTGTCAAAAACCAGCAAAAACCTATCGTTTAGCTTAGGTTAGGTTTCTTTGCCAACATTTCTGCAATATAAGTACGAATCCTGAAAACGCAAAAAGAGGTTTGGAAGCACAAGCCATTTTGATGCTCACACAATCAAATAAACATTTAAACCAGCCTCAGTTGGCGACTTATTATTTGTTGGTATTCATTAAAATATATTTAACTTCTCCAACTTTATATTTATTTGAGTCCGTCGCTGGCGCTGATTAAATGGAAGAAGCAGAATTTGTGCTTATCGTTCATAAAATATACAGAACTAGTCCTGTGCATTTTAAGTTGCGCAAAACTAGTTCTGTGTATTTCAAGATGCGCAGAACTAGTTCTGCCTAATTGGTAATGCTCAATAGCCGTATAAAATTAATATTTCGGGTTTGGGAAATATTCCTTGCTCAAAACTAGTTCTGCGTATTTTTTTCGGGCATTGCCCGAATTCGGGTATTGAGCGTAACATATACATACGAGTATTGTTTTAGATCGTTCTATATTGCGTAACGCGAAAATTATTGAATTGATTTTATTGAAATTTTGACACAGTATTACTATCGCAGCGAGGGTGGAAAACGCGTATGTTTTGGAAAAATAGTGTCAGTAGCGGCGCAGCAATATAAAAAAACTTAAATATGAAAACAGCTCAAACTTTGTGTTTAGGCATTTTACGGGTTCCTGATCATTTTCAATTTTTTTTGGGTGGAGTGAAATCGGTGCGGTTGGGCGGTGGGGGGTAGTAAAACTGAAAAATTTGTTGTATTCATAATAGTCCGTCTATTGACCTGTAGAAGAAATACCTAGCGGCATATTACACTTTTTTATATCCATCCGAACATTGGCTTGCCTATTACAGAAACCAATTTTGTGATCTGTACATATGAGTTTTGCTTTATTTCGTTCTATGCATATTGCGTAAAGCGAAAATTATTCAATTGATTTTAATAAAATTTTGACACTGAATTTATTACCGTTGCGAGAATGGAAAACGACTCTGTTTTTGAAAACCCGTGTCAGTGACGGCGCAGTAATAATCAAAAAACTCCAAAAACATAAAATCAGCTCAAACTCCGTTTTTAGACAGGTTGGAGGCTCTTGATCGTTTCGCATCGTCCAGTTCAAGCATTCAGAAAAAAACTGTGGCGCGCTAGTTCCTAAGGAGGGAGACGCAAGAAACTATTTACGAGGGTTTTTGTGTTGGATGTTGTTTTTGCGGGCGGATGGGCGATACTTTAGTTGCAAGGGGATTTTAGACTATAGCTTCATGCAATGGGAAATAATAAAATGGTATAATCATTATTTGTGGGAAGTACTGAGTCAGTCAACTTGTCTCCATTTTTTATTATGTGTCGGAAAAGCAATAAAAAATGTAATCGAATTAATTTAATCCTCACTTGGCTTCCCTTCATAACTTTCATCGATACCAATCATAATGATATTGTTACACTTACCTCTCTCGAAGAAGTCCTTAGCGGTGTATTTACCGATACCTGTATTTGATCCAGTTATGATAGCAACTTTTCTGTCCAAACGATTCGGTGGTACATATTTGGAACTGAACAACTTTCTTGGAAATTCCATCAATATAGATAAGTAAGTCAAAACCGTAGTTTTGGCTTCTGATAGCCAATTTATCACAGGCATGAGTATCTCAGCTAGTTATGTAGCACGAAAGAAGTTCCCCTTGAAGCTACCACTATACTTTCTTTTGTTGTATGTGATGCACAAAAATATCGGCATTAAATAAATTGCGACTGTAGTCGATTAAATCGCAACCTTGTGTACGTCTGTCGTGCGAATAACCACGAAATGCGTAGTAGGAAGTAAGCGGATACAGACTATACAGGGTGTCCTAGAAGTCTAGAAGCGATCAGACTATTGACCGTGTCTTAATACCCACTTAGAAATATATTTAAAAAAATCAAACTCAAGCGAATCTAAAATTATATTGCTTCTGTCAGTAGCGCGCCAAGGTCTTCGCCCCCCCTCCGCAATTTTTTTCACGGCCCCCCCTCTATATAAAAAAATTATACTTCAAATCGGTTTATAGGTAATAACAAAATTGGTGCGACCTCAACTTTACAATTTTATTTTTGGATTACGAGTCTTTGAAGAATAAGGATTCATAAACCTTAGGTACAATATAATTATACATCGATTAATAACATTAACGTACAGAATTTGGGATATAACTTTATTTAATAAACAATAAACATTACTTACGCACAACACAAAACTATAACAAAATCAAAATTAAACAAATAAAACACTTTAACTCCAAAAATTTTATTATTATGATTTGACTTGAATTTCATGTAAAGAAAAAAACTATTTTTTTGTATGTAAAGCAACAAATGTATCAACTATTTGGTCTAAGTCTATGCCTTCTGCCAAAGAACTTAGGCGCGATTCACCCATTGTCGATCTTGCAAAACTTTTTATTAGTTTTAGTTTTGAAAATGAGCTTGATTCAGCCGATGTAACAGGCAGTACTAGAAACACCTGAAATGCGGTGCAAATCTCAGGTACAATACTAATCACCAATTGATTTTTTTCGAAAATAAAATCAGAAAATTCCCTAATACCGTTAAGATTTTTCAGGCTAGCATATAGAAGAATTTTTATTTGAATTAGTTCGGACGCAAGATTTTGTGTGAGATCGTCTGTATATTTTTCAACTGGCTCTTTTATTTTATTAGTAATTTCCACTTCTTGCACTTCAATAAGTGTTTTGGGGCTTAAAATATCGAATTTTGAATACACACATTTGTGAATGCCTCACATCTATTTTTTAGTTGTACTAAAATAGTATCTAGGCATGTGTTGAATACTAAATTTAAAACGATTTTTAGGGTCTTCAATTGGTTCATCAACCGCCATTTCATCTTAAAACTTTTTAGTAGTACGAATTCTTTTGTCTGTAAATTGTGGCTCAATACCCCATTCTTTTGCCATTGTTACTGAAGTTTTAAAGATATATTCAAAATTAGTTCTTAAGTTCCCTAATTGATCTGAAACATATGGAATTAAATCTGTCGCTTGTCTAATATATATATATATATATATAAAAAAAAAAAAAAAAAAAAAAAAAAAAAAAAAAAAACATTTAGTGCGTGATAAGGGTTATCAAACCAAAGAATGAAATGTGTCATTGGTCCCCTGTTACGACATCCTGGTATTTGTCATCTCTGAGTCCTAACATCCTTGACTTAGATTACGCTGCCCTGATGAGGACCAATAAGTCCGAAACACGTGTCGGCAGCTATCGTTGTTTCTCTTTGCGTGCTTAGCCAGCTATGTTAAAATTCTTTCTTTGGTTATATATATATATATATATATATATATATATATATATATATATATATATATATATACTTGGCTGGCGCACCAAGTGAGGACAGTACATATTAGTGACCAAGTGAGGACAACGAGATAATGGCATCATTTTATGATAGATATTACGAAGATGTGCCATTTGATAAGAAACATTCAAATATACACATGAAAGCTATTTTACCGATGAGAAAATTGATACGTGTATATCGAGACAAGTGAGGACCTTTCAATGAAAGAATTAAGTCAGCCACGATATACCCGCTTTTTATCCCAGAGAACAACGGAGGTCCGAAATCGGTATACAACGCACCAAGCGAGGTCATAGCTGTGTTGCCAAAATGACACCGCAATATAAGCCGTTCTACGACTTTTACTGAATAGGTGTTTTTTAAATTACACTTTACAACAACTACCCTGTTGTTGTAACGTGTAACCTGATGGACTTCAATGATGTGTGAATTCACAAACGCTTTGACATCATGTTCTGCTCCCATAGACATATGGTCATGAATCCTCCAAATAATTGATTTAGAATCAGTGTTATATAGATCTTTGTAACTACATTGTTTTTCCATTTATAGGCGAATAGACTTTGCTTTTGTTATTTTTGTGTGAATTTTAAGAATATCTGATTAATGTTTTTCCTTTTAGTAAGGAGCTTTACGCTGCTTGCGTCAAAATCCGTGCCTCTAGTGGCAAAAAGCGAACGAGCCTTGTCGTTCCACCAAGGAGAGTTTACTGCTGCTAGTAGCGTTCCTCTTTGGTTGCCGTTACCTTCGGGTACTAGATGGCGCACAGGCAGAATTCCTTCTGTCTACTCGCACATCTTTCACATGTTTATTAAACATGGAAAAATTGATGCTCTCTATTTCCGTCAATCGACCTATGGCGCACTGATGATCGCTAATAAGCGTGAAACAGCTGTCTGCGTACTGGTGGATTGACGGAGGTATAGAGCAACCCTCGTATATCGGCTTTACGCTGCTTGCGTCAAAATCCGTGCCTCTAGTGGCAAAAAGCGAACGAGCCTTGTCGTTCCACCAAGGAGAGTTTACTGCTGCTAGTAGCGTTCCTCTTTGGTTGCCGTCACCTTCGGGTACTAGATGGCGCACAGGCAGAATTCCTTCTGTCTACTCGCACTGTGTCGAGATTTCATCAAAATCAGTTCAATATTTTTCACGCTACAGAACAATCTAGAGCAATGCCATTATTACGTATACATCAGGAAATTCTTGGTTTCTGCAATAGGCTAGACAATGTTCGGATGGATCTAAAAAAGTGTCACAGGTCAATGGATAGCCTATTATGAATACAATAAGCTTTTCAGTTTTACAACCCCTCACCCCCCAACGATCCCAATTTCTCCCTTACCAAAAAAGTAGAAAATGATCAGTCACGTCTCGAACGCCTAAAAACGATGTTTGAGATGTTTTTATATTTTTAGTTTTTTTCATTATTGCTGCGCCGCCACTGATACGATTTCTAAAAACCATACGCATTTCCATTCTCGACACAGTAATAATACTATGTCAAAATTTCATTAAAATCGAACAAAAGTTTCCACCAAATACAGAACGACCTAAAGCAAAACTCGTATTCGAAGTCCCTTGTTTTCTGCAATACGCAAGGCACTGTTAGGATGGACCTAAAAAAGTGTATTATGCCGCTGGGTCTTTCTCTCACAGGTCAGTGTGTTTGCGTGTAGTCTGTATGTGTGTGTGTGTAATGGCTTTACTTTTAGCATTTAGATTTTACATTACATTATTAAATGTTACATCATTATGCGGAATTAACCCAAGATTGACAGGTTTCATATATTTGGCCATCTTTTGATAAGCTTTAGACAGCCTATTATGAATACAACAATTTTTTCATTTTCATAGCTAGAGATGTGTAGAACGGTTCTGATCCGGTTCATTGATCCGGATCTTTAAGGTGACCTAACTGAACCGAATCCTAAATTTAATCTCAACGGGTCAGTCGGGTCACAAATTCGGCGGCTTGTTCATCAGAATCACAAAGCAGGATGGTGCGTGCCACGGCGATATATGTCGGTCAGTCGATCTGACGATTGGCGATGTTCAGTTTTCGGTTCAGTGTTCTGCTTAAGCTACGGGATAGCCATAATGCTCAATGTTCTGGGATCTGAATTTAAAAGAATATTTAGATAGATATTTTAGGGCGAATAATAAATGAATATTTTTCTTGTATGATGAGTTGTGGCTGTTTATAGTAGAGACAAAAAATTCCTCTTACGTGCTAGGAGTGTAATTTAACAAATACGAGAAACTCAAAACTGAATAATTATTTACTCAAATCGAAATTTATAAAGAATAGTATTAATACATATACATCTTCTAGGTACATATTTATAAAAAAATAAATATCATCTGATATAAAGATAAAACAAATTAATAAATTATACATGAAGTGTACTGTACTGTACTGGCTCATTTCTGTCTGCACCGAGTACCCAGATTGGGCGGTTTCTTCGTGCTTCGGTTGACCAATCGTTCACCTTCGATCTTGAGATCTTGAGATCGAAGGTGAACGATTGCATTCGCTAGTCGGGATCCGACTGACCCGTGAACCGGATCACTGTTCCGGATCTTTGAGGTGTTCTAGATCCGGTGATCCGCATCTTAAAAATGACCCGATATGCCCATCTCTATTCATAGCCCTCCACCATCCATCCTGTAGTACAAAATGATTAGGAACCCCCAAAAATCCTAAAAACGAAGTTTGAGGAATATTTGACTTTTTTTGTTTTTGCTAATTCCTTCATCGCCCATGCACGGATTTTCAAAATTATAGCAGTATACTACCTATTACGACCCCACAGTATATCGCTCCGTGCAAAGGTTACTGAGATTATGAGGATAGAAAAACGCCAACAGGCAGATAAACCGACAGACCGATAGCCTACATGTCCGATAATGCCATATAAATATTACGGGCCTATCTGACAGATACGCTATCTGAAACTTATCAGAGACCGGTGAAACCGGTTCTAAGTGTAACAGACAGACAAACCGACAGACCGAAAGCCTATCTGTCATATAAATGATATGGGCCTATGTGACAGATACGCTATCCGAAACTTATCAGAGACGAGTGAAACTGGCCCTAAGTGTAATGAATGGGTATCAAAAAAGAATGTAGGTAAGTCTTCAAGGACAGTTTTCGTGTAGGTCTAAAAAGCATAGAATTTAATATTTTTTAGGGCAATGGAGGGTACTTTATGTTAACAACAATTTTTCGAGATTTCATCTCCCTCTCTCCCCACCTTCCCTATTTCATCCCCTCCTAAAAAATAACAGATAATTGAAAACTCATAAAAAGCTTGAAACAAAGGCCGAGGGGTTTTATCTTTCACTACGCCTACGCCCAGCTTTTCATAAAGTGCAGCTTTACCTACTACTACCCAGCAACATACTGC
This sequence comes from Callosobruchus maculatus, assembly GCA_951848785.1. Classification (NCBI taxonomy): domain Eukaryota; kingdom Metazoa; phylum Arthropoda; class Insecta; order Coleoptera; family Chrysomelidae; genus Callosobruchus; species Callosobruchus maculatus. The sequence continues at coordinate 5,572,106 of CATOUR010000026.1, read as the reverse complement.
TATCCAAATTTCATCCATTTAAAAAATGCAAAATGCAACGTAGGTGCACCTAAGCTATACGACCAGCTCTGTCTAACTAAAATGTTCACTATTCCTTTAGATCGAGAACTCATTTCGTTTTTACATTATTTCCAACGTTCAGCATGCGCACAGGTCATTTTAAGGTTATACAGGGTGACTCAAGCTCAACGCCTCGGACTCTTGTGACCAAATGATACTACTTTTCGGAAAATCGACTTTGCAAGTGTATGTAGGTCGAGTTGGGCTACATTTTAAAAATAATGACTTTCATACAGGGTGTCTAATATAAGCGTGACATATCAAACTTATGTTTTTTTCAAATGGAACACCCTGTATATTATTGCATATTTAGATTCCTGGGTGAATGTTAGTGGGACTTTATGTATCACACATGGGACTTTAAGCGAACCGTTTAGTATATAGGGTATAGGTGGATGTCAGCAAAAAATTGAATATCGCAGCTATTATAAATCTTAGAGGGCTGTGACGTTGCCATGTTACTAAGCATGAAATGTATCAGCTTACGTTAGACGGTCGAGTTCGAATTACATTTGTACTTGGACAAATCGGTAGATCAATTAAGGAAACTTCAATCAAAGGTAACTTGACTTTTTCAAAGGGAATGCATAATTTTTTTTATACGATCAAATGTGCAATTTGATAGGCTTTCTAATTATGTCAGGTTGTGAATATCAATCTGTGGTAGTTTTTATTAAATTTCGAGATTTCAATCAAATCAGTGTCTTTCAATTTCCCTACCTGAACAAACTAGCAGGCCATGAAATATAAACAAAATCGTATTCAGATGGAAGAAAACAACTAACTTCGCAAAAAGATCCAGCAGAACTAGAGTAAAAGAACAAGATTATAAAAATTTCCCTACAACAAATCAACTCTAACCAGAAACAACGGCGGTAACATGTCTAAGGTTAAAGAGAAGCTGAGGTATGACAGAAATGGATAATTTTTACAGCCTACTAGCGACTGCAATGTACTACAGATTAAAAATTTCCAAAATCACTAAACACTTTGAAATGAAAGCAAAACTTTCAGCGATCGTTGCCGTCAGTCTAATATCTTCAGAACGCAATTTCACATTTAATGGCATAAATCAGTAGTCATTTCCGTCAAAGGCAAAAGTAATGATACCTCTCACTGTCGTCCTTTGAACTTTTCAGTATCTATTAGCAAGATCACAAAAAAGGAATACTGACAAATCATATTTTAATTTTCTGTCAGATAAATTATGTTTAATAATTAGAGCAGATTTTTAATTTATTCTTCATTTTCGGCGATCTTGCTTATGAGTATTGAAAAATTTGCAGAACTCCAGTCAGAGGTATCGGTTACTATTTTTTTAAATCATGAAATGTGAGATTGTATTCTGAAGCTATTAAGCTGCCAGCAACATTTCAAAATTCACAATGGTTTTGTGACTCTTCAATCTTTAGAATATTGTAGTAGCCGGTATGCTGTAAAAAATACCTATTTCAGTCATACTCCAGCTGCTTTTTGACCTTAGATGTGTTATGTCTGCTATTTCTGGTTAGAATTGATTTGTTGTAAGTCATGTTTATAATTTTGTCCTTTTACTTTAGTTCGTCCATAACTATCTGCTAAGTTAGTTGTTTTGTTCCATCTGAACAGTTTTTTGCTCATATTTCATGGCCTGCTAACTTGCTTATAGGTAGGAGAATTGAAAAACACCGGTTTTACTGAAAGTTTGAAATTAAATCAAAACTACCAGAGATTTATATTTACAACCGCATATCATTAGAAAGCTTATCAAATTGCACATTCGATGGTATAAAAAAAATTATGCATTTCCATTTGAAAAAATCAAGTTACCTTTGATTGGAGTTTACTTAATTGATCTACCGATTTCTCCAAGTACAAATGTAATTCGAACTCGACCGTCTAACGTAAGCTGACACATTTCATGCTTAGTAACACGGCAAAGTCACAGCCCTCTAAGATTTATAATAGCTGCGATATTCAATTTTCTTCTGACATCTACCTATATCCAAAATTGTGATTTGTACCTAAACGGTTCGCTTAAAGTCCCATGTGTGATACATAAAGCCACACTAAAATGCACTGGAGTCTAAATATGCAATAATGTACAGGGTATTCCATTTAAAAAAACAGCTTTGATATGTCACGCTTTTATTAGACGCCCTGTAGAAAGGTCATTATTTTTTAAATGTAGTCCAACTCGACCTACATACACTCGCAAAGTCGATTTTTCGAAAAGTGGTATCGTTTGGTCACAAGAGTCCGAAGCGTTGAGCTTGACTCACCCTGTATATGCGTTGTGCGGCCGATTCGGGTTCAGTACGGTTGACGGTTACATGAATTTCAGATCGATCCGAAAATATACCTACTTGAAGATCAATAATAGTAAAAGGGCAAGAAGGACGCTTATAAAAAATACTCAGGTGGTCCTCTGTCGTCTATATCACCCGGTCCTCGTTTATCACTTCTAATAGTATAAACACGTAAACACTGTATATTATACATAACAGGTAGAAAATGCGAAATTTGCTTAACAATCCTAATATCTTCGAGTGATTCACCACCGCCTACCGGTCCTCACTTATTCCACCTATTCGTATAGAGGTATACTAATTCAACGTTCATGCGGTAAAATAACATTCATTAATATGTGCTAGTACGGATTTCAGTTGAGTGAAAATAAATACAACTTAATGTAAAGTTAACCTTTGCAGGGATGTAGGTAATTTGGTATCTTAGATAAGAACTCTGTTAAAATTTGACCATTATAGGGAAAAAAATCAAATTATCTGTGACCGAGGTTTCTTTAATTAATCTACTGATTTTTCCAAGTTCAAGAAGATTTCAAATTTAACCGTCTGACGCACCTTATGCTCAGCCGTACCGAAAAGTCGTGGCCTTCTAAGATTAGTAGTCACTGTGATACTCAATTTTTTTCTGATACCTACTTATACCAAGAATGGTGATTTGCACCTAAACAGTTCGTTTAAGGTTCCATATAAAATACATGGGGTCAAACTAGAATTTACCAAGCAATCTAAATACGCAATAATATATTCCACTCCATTCATTTAAAAATGTAATTTTATTATGAATCACCCTGTATAAACTTAAAAATTCAAGTGAAAATATTTTAACGTTATAGCAGTCAAGGGTTCCCACCCCCCACCAAGTGACAGACTTTTTAAATATGTGTTAGTAAGTCAACAATCCTCCGTCCGCCCAGTGTTGTCCCACCCTGTATAGGTAAATAAACGTATCAAATGTCTCCTAGGTCAGTATTCGGATAAGTCTGAAAAGTCTAGAATTTTATATTTTTTAGGGAAATCGAGGGTATTTTATGTTTACAAGAAATTTTCGGGATTTCGACTCCCCCATCCCCACCTTCCCAATTTCATTCCCTCCCAAAAACGGTAATGATTGGTAACTTATAAAAATAATTCTGAGGGGTTTTGTCTCTCACTACACCAACGCGAAGCTTTTTATAAAATGAATTTTTACTTCCCACACGATAGGTGAGGGGAGTATTGCGATCGCGAAAATTTTTGAGATAATACGCTTCTTGGGCGTTTTATGATGTGTACATAACGAAAATCCACGTCACTCATTTCCGTCGATCTGTCTGTCGGCCTGTCTGTCTGTCGGTCTGTCGGTCTGTCGGTCTGTCGGTCTGTCGGTCTGTCGGTCTGTCGGTCTGTCGGTCTGTCGGTCTGTCGGTCTGTCGGTCTGTCGGTCTGTCGGTCTGTCGGTCTGTCGGTCTGTCGGTCTGTCGGTCTGTCGGTCTGTCGGTCTGTCGGTCTGTCGGTCTGCCGGTCTGTCGGTCTGTCGGTCTGTCGGTCTGTCGGTCTGTCGGTCTGTCGGTCTGTCGGTCTGTCGGTCTGTCGGTCTGTCGGTCTGTCGGTCTGTCGGTCTGTCGGTCTGTCGGTCTGTCGGTCTGTCGGTCTGTCGGTCTGTCGGTCTGTCGGTCTGTCGGTCTGTCGGTCTGTCGGTCTGTCGGTCTGTCTGTCTGTCGCGTTTTTCTACCCTCGTAATCTCAATAACCGCTGCATGGATTGTGATGAAATTTGGGCAGCGTTATGCTGTGGGGTCGTAGTAGGTAATGTTCCTATAATTTTGAAAATCGTTATACGGGGGGCGGAGTAATTAGCAAAAAACGAAAAATGTCAAATATGCCTCAAACTTCGTTTTTAAGCGTTTTAGGGGTTCCTGATTATTTTCCACTTTTTCTTGGGTGGGGGTGAATTTGGGATAGTTGGGGGGTGGGGGGTTGTAATACTGATTTTCAGTTTTTTTCAACTTGTTTTATTCGCAATGGGCTGTCCATTAATATGTGAATGAAAAGCCTAGCGGCATGATACACTTTTTTAGGTTCATCCGAACGTTGCATGCTTATTATAGAAACCACGGGACTTTGAGAATTTTCCGATGTATACATATTAGATAGTTTTGGATTTTTATAATGTTGAAATTACTGAATTGATGTTCATCAGAATTTATGATGTACACATACGGGTATTGTTTTAGATCGTTCGATATCGCGTAACGCGAAAATTGTTCAATTGATTTTAATGAAATTTTGACATAGTATTACTCCCAAGCCGAGCATGAAAAACGCGTATGTTTTGGAAAAATAGTGTCAGTGGCGGCGCAGCAATAATAAAAAAACTAAAAATATAAAAACAGCTCAAACATTGTTTTTAGGCGTTTTACGGGTTCCTGATCATTTTCAAATTTTTTTGGGTGGGGTGAAATCGGGGCGGTTGGGGGGTGGGGGGTAGTAAAACTGAAAAATTTGTTGTATTCATAATAGTCCGTCTATTGACCTGAAGAAGAAATACCTAGCGGCATATTGCACTTTTCTATGTCCGTCCGAACTTTGGCTTGCCTATTACAGAAACCAATTTTGTGATCTGCACATACGAGTTTTGCTTTATTTCGTTCTATGTATATTGCGTAAAGCGAAAATTATTGAATTGATTTTAATAAAATTTTGACACAGAATTACCGCTGCGAGAATGGAAATAGACTCTGTTTTTGAAAAACCATGTCAGAGGCGGCGCAGCAATAATCAAAAAACCAAAAACATAAAATCAGCTCAAACTTCGTTTTTAGACGGGTTGGAGGCTCTTGATCGTTTCGCATTGTCCAGTTCAAGCATGTAGAAAAAAACTATGGCGCCCTAGTTCCTAAGAAGGGAGACGCAAGAAACTATTTACGAGGGTTTTTGTGTTGGATGTTGTTTTTGGAGGCGGATGGGCGATAATTCAGTTGCAAGGGAATTTTAGGCTATAGCTTCATGCAATGGGAAATAATAAAATGGTATCATCATTATGTGTGGGAAGTACTGAGTCAATCAACTTGACTCCATTTTCACCTATTACTACCCAGCACCATGCTGCTATGTATAAAAATATCGTCCTCTTAAAAACGCAACTTTCGGCATGCACACAGGAGACTTTCATGTGATGTATTCGTTGTGCGGCCGATTTGGTTTTAATGCAGTTGTCGTTTACATGAGAAGAGCGGGAAAGACGTTTACAAAAAATACTCAGGTGGTTCTCAGTTTGTCGTGCATGTCAGCCGGTCCTCGTTTATCAGTTCTAATAGCATAATCACGTAAACACTGGAAACATGACATGCAGAAAAGTCGAAATTAGCTTAACAATACTAATATCTACGAGTGAGTCACCACCGCCAGCGGTCCTCACTTATTCCTCCTATTCGTAAAGAGATATACTAATTCAGCTTTCATGGAGTAAAATAACATTGATTAACATGTGCTACTACGGATTTCAACTAAGTGAAAATAAATGCAACTAAATGTAAAATTAACCTTTTCCTTTGTTAAAATTCGACTACAGGGATGTAGATACCGCGTGGCACATATAGCGAAAAATTCGACCCCTCTAATTACCAAAATTTTGCTAATAATCTGAACATGTCAATAACGGCGAATTCAGGTAACTTAGTTCAACGGATCTATTTTGAACGTTTATTGACTAGTCTAGGCACTGCGACTACAGGAGCAAGAGTTTTTCAATCAGACCAACTGAAATAGGACATGACTCACTTGCTAAATCGCTGATGTTGAAAATGGTATCGCCCTTCGTTATTAAAAACAAGTATTCCTGAGAAGAACTGAATCAATAAACTTGACTTCTATTTTTTTAATATCTGGCCATGTTTTGGGAATTATTCAATATTTGTAGACGCGTAATTCGAAAATTGATTTAATCTAACGCGTGAATCAGTTGACTGCACTTTCGGTTGGCATTTGGCGTCATAAAACGTGTCTATGCCTGTGATACAATAAAGTTAGCTAGAAAGGCAACAAATCTGTAACGAGAATATACTGTTAGATAAGGGTAGATATGCTTGACAGGGGTACAACATTTATGAATTCAGAAATTTGTACTGTACAGTTATACATGAGGTTCAATCAATATGAACGATAATTGACTAACTTAGTACTTCCCACACATTAAAGTGATATCAGTTTATTATTTTCCCTTTGCATCAAGCTATAGTCTGAGATCCCCTTGCAACCAAATCATCACCCTCCTGCCCTCAAAAAACATCCAACACAAAAACTCTAGTAAATAGTTTCTTGATACTCCTCTCCATAGGAACTAGATCGACACTGGTTTTATTCTGCGAGCTTTAATTGGATGAAACGAAACGACCAGGAACACCCAAATCGCCTAAAAACGAAGTGTGAGTTATTTTTATATTTTTAGTTCTGACACGATTTTTAAAGACCATACGCATTTTCCATCATCGTCACGGTAATACTACTGTGTCTAAATGTAATTAAAATCAATTTCAGGTTACATAATACAGAACTATGTAAAGCAATACTCGTATACAACATACGTCAGAGAAAATCCCTCAGTTTCTGTAACAATCAAGGCAACGTTCTGATAAACCTGAAAAGTGTATTATGTCGCTAGGTCCTTTTTTTGTAGGTCAATGGAGAGCGTGTAATGCATACAAAACCTTTGTTAGTTTTGCAACCCTCCAACCCAACCACCTCAATTTCACCCTCACTCAAAAAACAGAAAATGATCAGGAACCCCCAAAAGGCCTAAAAACTGGTTTGAGTTGTTTTTATATTTTTAGCTTTTTTATTGTCGCTGCGCCGTAGTGACGGCACGATTTCTAAAAAGCATACCCATTTTCCATGCTTGGCATGGTAATAATACTGTGGCAAAGTTTCATTAACGATCTAAAACAATTTTCGTATGTATGCATATATCCGAAAATTCCAAGGCCATTGGTTTCTGTAGTAGGCAAGGTAATGATCTGATGGACCTATCGGGCCGCCGCGCCGCTAGCACTCTTTCACAGGTCAATGGACGAATGGAAAATACTTTAGGAGAAGTCTTATTTCCAACAAAAAAGTCATATAAAGTAGAGTCCGATTTTCAACTGTTTCAGAGATACCTAAATTTGATTTTCATTGAAATGCAGACCTCCAAACGAAAACCATAATCAAACAAAATTTTATCGTCGGATTTTGGAATTTTTAGTAGTAGTGATTAGAAAAGACGATGTCACGTCATTGTTTACTAAAAGAAAGTGATCATGTATCAAACACTCAAACTCGAGATAGTATCAAAATCAGCATGTTTTGAAAAGTGACATCAAGAAACATTACAAGAAAGGAATTTATCTTAAAAGATCGCCAAATAGTTAACCACGTACTTTACAGTAAATACATGCCCATCTTTCTAGTTATCCATTGGTACCACAAACTTCTTATAAATGTGGTAAACATAGGCAACAAAATTGCATTTAAGCTCTAGAGGTGTATTGGATCTCGGGGACCGCAAAATTTCAACAACCGTATGCAAAAACGTGTCATCGGATTTCTAATTTTTGTGTACTTTAATAATGTTCTATTACATCATAAAAAAGAGATCTATCAACTAAAACTTCAGTATAGGGTCTACAAATTGTATGATATTAGAAGAAAACTTCAAGTTTTAACTTAAAATCGAATCGTCTTAAAAAGTCGCTAGGTAATTTCTTAAAAGATGGTAGATAATCAAGCAGAACATGCAAGCCACTTTATAAAGTATCGTGTATCCATAGATTTTCACTGGTGTATAAATGAGAGGTTGTAAATGATCCAGAACGAAGTAGTAGAAAATTAAGCATGATATCTTTAGGGAACAACCTCGTATTATGGATCAGTCATGAACATACATACGCTAAAGCTGAAACTGTAGATTTTGTGCTGTGGATCAACAGTAATGAACGCACGCCTGCGCAAATTAAGATACAGTGGGTTGTGACAGCTGCGTCTCTACTTTTAGAGCGGGCAACGGCGTTGGTGTTCACGCATACACGGAAATCATCCTACAGCTCCACCTACGCTGTTGCTGGTATTTCTTAGCGGAAGATGTGGTTCACTGCGAAAACAACTGGTATGTATCCGTACATCCGTACAATTACATGCCAGTACACATTTTGGAGGAAGGCGATCCTGTCAGAAGAATGGATTTTTGTCGACTTATGCTTCATGTGGATGCCGGAGATGCAACTTTTTTAAGTAGGATTCTTTGGACGGATGAATTCATACATAACTAAAAATCTACGGTTACAAGACACTTTATAACGTGGTCTGCATGTTCTGTTTGCTTGCCTAACTTCTTAAGACGAATCTATTTTAAATCGCAACTTGAAGTTATCTAAAATTATAGTTTTGAGACCATATACCGAAGTTTTGGTCAACTGATCACTTTTTATGACTAATCGTGATGTGATAGCACATTATTCAAGTAACCATAACAAAAATTAAAAATCTGATGACAAGCTTTTGTCAAACCGTCTGTTGAAATTTTGCACTCTTAGCGATCCAATATGCCTTTAGAGTTTAAATCTCTTACTGCATATGTGCACATTTACAACAAGCTTATGGTACCAATGAACAACTAGAAAGGCATGTGTTTACCTTAAAGTGCACGGTTAATTATTTGGTGATATTTTAAAGATTCCTCTTTTTGTAACGTTTTTGAAGTCACTTTTCAAAGCATGCTAATCTTGACACTATCAAGAGTGTTATACCTGATTCCTTTTTTTAGTTGGTAATGACGTGATAGCATATTTTCTAAGGACTAATACCAAAAATTTCGAAATCCGTCAATACAATTTTGTTTTATTAGGGTTTTAGTTTATAGGCCTGCATTTTAATGAAAATCTCTATAATGAATACAACAAATTTTTGAGTTTTACAACCCTCCGCCCACCCATCGACCCCAATCACACTCTCACCCAAAAAAGTAGAAAATTATCATCAAATCCTAAAACGCCCAAAAACGAGGTTTTTGTTTTTTGCAAATTACTCCGCTGCCAATGCACCGATTTTTAAAATTATAGGAGCAATACCTACTAGGACCCCATAGGATACCGGTACCCAAATTTTATCACAATCCACGGTTACTGATGTGACTAGCCTAGAAAAACACGCAAAGACAGACAGACCGACGTTATATAGACATCATAAAACGCCCAAAAAAGCGTATTATCTCAAAACCGAAAATTTTCGCGATCACAATACCTATCACAATTTCCTATCGGTGTGGGAAATAAAATTAACTAAAAAGAAGCAGAGGTCATAAAAAGGCGCGAAAGGCATTTCAGATGGTAGGGTGGTATCGATTAATTAATATGCATGTGGACCTCGGTTATTGCCTTATACATTACCGGTCCTCTCATATTTGTTCTAATCGTAGAGATATACAGAGAATGTGGAAAAAGTGCAACTATTTTTTAAATACTAAGACTGTCAGATCGTTTTGTACCGGTGATCACTTGTTCTCTCCTATTAGTACAGAGATATACTCAGGGCCGTAGCTAGGCGTTGACCATGGAGGGGGTTCATGGTGACCTTAGGAGGGGTTCATGTATAAAAGAATATGTAATGTCTTAATTTGTTAAACATCTGTATAGATTGTATCGCTGCTTATGTGTCACGAGCACCGAGGGATTGGTTGGTAGTAGAATAAATCACTAAGCTTGGAGAAAGCATCCTTGATTATCTTTATTTTGTATTATTTTAGTAGTTATTTCATTCATGGGAATACTCATGCGGGGGTTTGAACCGGCCCTGGATATGCTTGCTGATTGCTTATTCCGTCTAAGCTACCATTCATTGGTCCTCCTGTTCGATTAGTTTAGATGAAATACTACCGTTGCGGTCAATGAACTTTGTTATTTATCTGCACAGCGTCCTAAAACGTGTCTCCAGGTAAATCCATCCATAAGGTCGATTATAGACTTCTATTTACTATAAGATTTTCAAGTATCATGATGTGTCGATTGATTCGTTGTCTTCAATTATCTTCTTGAAATGTATAGGCAATTACATCTGAAACAGATATTACGAAACATCTGCCGACACGTTCCAAATAAATCTGTTACTTTGAGACCTTTTCTGTGCCTACCTATTCCTTGACAAATAAAATCAAATGAAAATTTGTCCTCAGTAACGTAATCTGAAGGCTTGATACCTCGGTGACTACACATCTGCTGCTCACGTAGAACTGCCGTTTCTACTAGCAAAATCGATGTAACAGCTAAATACTACTGGAGTTCAGCTTTAAAGGTGGACAGAGAATGTTTTTTAAACTGTGGAACAGCAGCGGTTCCTGAATTTTTGAAAGGGGGCGCACAAAAGTTTAAATAAAAAAATACACAAAAATCCTACCAGAGATTATTTAGGCCGCAGCTGCACTCTGCACATAAGTATACATAAGTATCTTTATACAAGTAGGAGGAATAAGCGAGGGCGAGTGGCGGCCGTAAAGGACTCAAACATCAGTATTGTTATGCTAATTTCGACTTTTTCACGTCATGTGTGCAGTGTATACCTGTTCATACTATTAGAACTGATAAACGAGGACCGGGTGATATACGCGGCAAACTGAGGACCACCCGAGTATTTTTTTATCGATCTAAAAGAATAGTTGATTTTAATTAGACAGAGTTGGTCATATGGTTTAGGTGTACCTAAGTTGCGTTTTTTAAGTGGATGAAATTTGAAAAGCGGCATGCTGCTGGGTGGTAATAGGTAAAGCTTCATTTCATGAAAGCTGTGCGTTGGCGTAGTAAAAGGCAAAACCCCTCAGACTTCTGTTTGAGCGTTTTATGGGTTAATCATCTACCATTTCTGGGAGGGGCTGAAATTGTTAAGGTGGGGAGGGGGGAAACCTTGAAAATTTGTTGTAAACATAAAATACCCTCCATTGGCCTAAAAATATGAAATTATATACTTTTTCAACTTATTCGGTTACTGACCCAGGAGACATTTGATACGTTCATTCACATATACAGGGTGGACCAATAGTGAGCAGATGGAGCATTGTTGACTTACTAAAACATATTTCAGAAATCTGTCACTTGGTCATGGTAGGGACCTTTGAGTGATATAACGTTGAATATTTTCACTTAAATTTTGATGTCTATATAGGGTGGTTCATATCAAACTTACATTTTTTTGAAGGCGACTCCCTATACATTATTGCATATTTGAATTCCTTGGTGAATTCTAGTGTGACTCAATGTATCTTATATTGAACTTTAACGAACCGTTTAGGCACAAATCAGCATTCTTGATATAAGTAGGTATCAGAAAAAATTTAAATATCGCAGTGATTATAAATCTTAGAAGGCCGTGACATTGCGGTACGACTAAGCATGAGATGCGTCACCTTAGGTCAGACGGTTAAATTTAATTTTTTTTTGTACTTGAAATCAGTAGATTAATTAAGGAAACTTCAGTCACAGAGAACTTGATTTGTTCAAATAAGAATACCCATTTTTGTTTACAGAATCAAATGCAGAATTTGATTACCTCGATCTCAATCTTTTTAGTTTCCATTTTATTTAAAATTTTCAGTCAAATCAGTGTTTTTCAGTTTTCCTACTTATAAGAAATCTAGCAAGTCATGAAAAACAAACAAAAGCCCGTTAAGATGGAAGAAACCAACTAACTTAGTAGAAAGACACAAACAAACTAAACAACACAACAAACGGAAATTCCTTACAACACATAATCTCTAACAACAGCGGTAAGAAATCTAATGACAATGACCAGCTGGCGTATGACAGAAGTGTTATTTTTCCACAGCCTACCAGCTATTGAGATCTACTAGAGCTTGATAACAAAAAACGATTAAAAATATTGAAACAAAAAAAAACTACCAATGATTGCTGCTGACAGTTTAGCATCGTCAGAATGAAATTTCACATTTAATGGGATAGAAAAGTAGTCATTTCTGTTAAGTCAAAAGTAAAGATACCTCTAACTGGAGCACTCTGAGCATCTATTGATGTGATTGTTAGATTTTTTTATTACTCCATGTTGTAACTGTGTTTATTTCATGTATGTTCCTACCAAGTAAATAATGTTTTATCATATAACATACTGCAATTCAGTTTTCATTTTTTGCGATTTTGCTAATAAGTAGAAGTACCAGTGAAGAATTTGAAGGGCTCCAGGCTTTTGACTTACGGCTATTTTATGGAACTAAATGTGAAAATTTATTCTGAAAATATAGATACTCCCCTGCCAGTACCGATCGCTGGTATTTTGTCTTTTATTTAATTTTTTTTGTACTGATTTTGGATATCTGCGTATAGCTAATAGGCTGTGAAAAGTAAGCCTTCTTGTTGCCGCTGTCGTTTCTGGTTAGAGCTGATATCTTGTAAGACATTTTTATAATCTTACCTCACTAATCTAGTTTGTTTGCGTTTTTATGCCAAGTTAGTTGGTTTCTTCCATCTGAACAGGTTTTTGTTTATTTTTCATGGACTGCTAGATTACTTAGAAACTGGGAAAGTGTAAAACACCGATTTGACTTAAAATTTGGAATAAAATGAAAATTAAAAAAGATTGATTCCAACAATCCTACATTGTTGGAAAGGTTATCAAGTTTTAGATTCGATGGTATAAGAAAAATTAGGCATTCCCATTTGAAATAATCAAGGTACATGTGATTGAAATTTCCTTAATTATTCTACTGATTTCCCCAAGTATGACACGTTTTATGCTTAGTCACACCGTAAAGTCACGGCCTTCTAAGTTTTATGATCGCTGCGATATTCAATTTTTCTCTTATACCCACTTATATCAAAAAAGTGATTTGCGCCTAAACGGTCCGTTTAAAGTTCCATATAAGATACATGAAGTCACACTAGAATTCACTAAGCAATTCAAATATGCAATAATATATAGGCGGTTCTATTAAAAAAATGTTAGTTTGATAATCAGCCTATATAAACGTTAAAGTTTGAGTGAAAGTATTTTAACGTTATAACCTTCAGGGGCCCTACCATGATCAAGTAACAGATTTTTGAAATATCCTTCTAAGTCAACAATCCTCCATCTACTCACTATTGGCCCACCCTGTATTGCATCTATCACATAATAATATGTACTCTGAGAGGAATTCACATATTTTGTTGGAATGTTTGAAAAGAAAAGTATTTTATAACTTATCGAATTTTTAAAGCTGAAGCTGGATTGACATGAAACGAGTGAAATCGGGTCAAGCCAGACCAAAAACTCTTAAGATGCTTATCGGAGCAGCTAAAATCTGACGAACTTGGAACGATTTGACTCGGATAGCACTCTACTCTCTCAGACACTCTCTCCCATTTTTTACCTAAGTCTAAAATATGCTTCTCAGTTGTACAAATTGAAAGTATTGCTACGTATTGCTACGTATGGCTCAGAGCTTTGGGTAATAAACAAAAAAGACGCATCCAAAATAAAAGCTATGGAAATGAATTGTTGGCGCAGATGCTGTCAGCTAACTAGAAGGGACATGGTAAGAAATGTGGAAATTAGAGAGCAAATGGGCATAGATATTGACATCCTCGAAACTATAGAATGTAAAAGGTTGAAATGGTATGGCCACGTCGAAAGGATGAATGATCAACGATGGCCAAAGCGACTGTTACAATGGACCCCCACTAATCGCAGAAAAAGAGGTAGACCAAGAAAGTCATGGAAGCAAGAAGTAAACTGTGCAATGGTGGATAGAGGACTACAAGCACACGACTGGAATGATCGCAGGCGTTGGAAGCTAGGATGCGAGAAGCGGCGACAGCTGTAAAAACTCGTTATATATATATATATATAGTTGTACAAAAATGAGCTTTAACAATTTCAAAAGGCATATCACACGGTATCTAAAACGTCGGTTGAATTGACCATCTTAGATTCCAAACGAAAATTGTATGACTCGATATTAAACTAATTGAAACACCTGCTGGTTCTCACGCATAAGGGCATGGTTCATGATTTCAGAGCTGTCTAGTAATCGCTATACCGAAGATCCTACTCCTAAACCCTTCATGCATAGAGCGATGACCTGCAATCTAAAACTTTTCTGCCATAAAAGCCGCTTAGATCTCATTCCAAAAGTTCCTCATGATGGGGCACTTGTGAACAAAATTATGACTCACAACACCTAATTTTCTTCTCAAAGACAGCAACGTGTAATATGGGAAGCTAAACAATCAAGTACACAAAGAAAAGGCGAAATATCGTGAGAGGCATTAGTCTGCCGGTATTTCATCGTTGCCGAATTTCAGGACCTCACTTGTCGCATGCACTGGTATGTAACGTATATGGGGTGGCGGTATACAAACTCGAGAAACCATCTGGTGCCAAAGCGGTGAACTAAAATGTATACATTTACCATAAAACGAAAAAAATGAGGACCAGCTGAAATTTTCAAATTTGACTCAAGACCATATCCGCAACTCACCACAAAAATTTCAAGCGAAGTCCTTGTGAGGTCCGTATATTGGTCCTCACTTGGTCGCGGTCCTCACTTGTTATGCAGATTTTGCACGGGCTAGCCTCACTTGTACCACGGGCCAAAAATATATATATATATATATATATATATATATATATATATATCTACCACCCAATAGGAAGCCCGGTATATTGAACAGGCGACCCGAAGCCCACCCTTTCTAATTGTGTTAGAGGAGTGTATTTTAGCGGGAAACACTCTTAATGATGTTTTTATCATGAGCAACCTGAGAGGGGTAAGCTTGCTAAACATTACAGATTTGAAGATTTTCTCCAGGTTTTACGAAGCCTCGGTACATTACACGTATGATACGAAGCCCGATGTATAAAAAAATATATTATACGGCTGATACGAAGCCATGCAACGTTGCCGATGTTTCTCTGGCAGCGTGGGATTTGAAGTCCTAAAAAAAGCCTCCAAATAAGTATCTTACTATCAAGTACACTTCCTGACTGTAAAAGTAAATGATCAAGTGACAAAGTTCCTGAGCTCCGGTCAAAGACAAGGTGTTAAAAGGAAGCCTTTAAAAAGGTATTTAACCTTCAAGTACACTTCCTGACTGTAAAATTACATGAGCAAGTGAAACTCCTGAGCTTCGGTCAATATACAAGGAGTTAAAAGGCTGTCAATCCCCCCTTCTATATCAGATGGCCGGAGAAAAAAATGTAAAAATTTGTAGGATTTCATTGGACAAGTCTAATGGTTACTCTGACAATGACATCAACTATGACCTTGAAGGTTACTTGAGTTTCTTAAATGAGATCCGACATTTTTTATCCAAAAAATGAGAAAGGGGGAAAATTTGAAACTCGTGAATGACCTTGACCACTGGGTCGCCACAATGTCGGGATGTAGCAAGGCACCCAACCTTGATAAAAGAAGTTATACAAAAATACTGTCGACAGAAGTTTATATAACTTTTCTAGCAAACCGATGGAGAACTGGTTCTCTATCACCTTGACCTTGAAGGTCGATCGATTTAAATAACATATTGTTAGAACTGTTCAGTTAGCATGATCCAGTTTGCATTGTACGAATCATAAAAAACGGGCTTACGGACACCATAAGGTATGGAAAAAACAACAATTTGCTTTATATCTTGAAAAGTTGGGAATCATAAACAGTATTGCAAGAGTCAACATTTTGCCTGCCCATTCTGTTCTGGTTGGTCTTGGGTAATAGCACTAATAGCGTCTACATCATGTTGTGTGTTATTGAGTCGTGACTATACTGTTCTGCCAAGTGATTATATTGCCGTACCTGTTTTTTTATTTTAAGGAAAGATCGTTTAAGTCGTGGGGGATCTTAGGATTTATCTGAAAAAATGCTTGTCCTTTGACTCGATCCTTCTTTACTTTGAAGGTGCACATGTTAGAGTGCCTTTGCGAGTAAACGTATCTATTACTGTAATAATTGGTGGAATCTGTAGGTCTCCTTTATTCAGTGATCAAAACCTCTTGGATTATACTGATGACATATGGTCGTCTATTACCCCTCATTGGGATAATGTGATACTTGGCGATTTGAATTTTGACCAATCATACGATAATGAACTAAATCGTAGTTTTATTTCACAACAGTTGCTTACACGTATTACTCAAATGTCACATACAATTATTGACTTAATTTTCTTTATAGTCTATGGTCAGGTACATTGTTCTGGTACTGTGGATAATAATTGCATTTTAGATCATGATATTGCCTTTTAGTGACTGCTATGTTGATCTGGTTAAGGTGCATTTGGATAATATTTTGTATTTGAATAACATCGATGACAAACTAACTTTGTTATATATAAGCTTAATGTTCAGCTTTTTGACATAACAAATAATGTAAAGTGAATAATGCGCGAAAGGGACATTTCGTTACAAAAAAACAAGCAAACGAAACCTATTGCCGATTATTCTATCGTCGCTAAGCTCAGGAACTTAGTACTGTCGGCTGATCGAAAAGAAAAGGCAGCATGTTTCTCCTCTAAGCTGAATAATGGTGATAAAATCATATGTTGTGACAGATATAAATCGTTTGAATATTAAAAAGAGTATTTTTGAGGTTACGTTATATTTAAAAAATGCTGGATAAATTGGCATTTTATGTCTGTATTTAGTATTGTATTTAGTTCTGTATTTAGTTCCGAAAACAATTGAGACATTGCAACTGATTATTATACTAATCATCGGATTGCTCATGGTATCAAAATTTTCTCTACGGTTTTCTACCGTCGATGACATAAAACTAATTTGGAATCGAATGTCTTTGAGGTAGATGATATAAATCCTAGTATGATTCTTCACGGTTTAGCTGTCATAGCTAAATACAGAAGGCAGATAATAAAACGTTACATTGAGGTTGGCTATTACCCTCAACTGTGGTAGCAATTTCTCATTATCCCGTTGTCAAATCCAATCACGATGATCTAAGACGTATTAGATTATTACCTAGATAATTCAAATAATTTAAAGTAAGTAAAGGATTTATTTATGTCCAGTTATATGGGTATACCAGCACCGCAGAAATACTACCTGAAATACAGTCACTTCAGGAAAGAACATAGTACCACTTCAGTATTCCAGATTTTTCAGATTGTATCATAAGGTCTTTTGATGATAATCTTGCTGGTTTTGCTAAATTTTTCAAATGCGTTCGATACCCTTGATCTCTCCGTTCTACTTGCTGAATTACATTATTTTGATATATGTAGATGGGATGTGTCTAAAACTATTTGACTTCATTTTGCTGAATTTTTAGTTATACATTTTGCTTCATACAAAATTTAGATGGTGTTTAAGTGAAGTAGTAGCTAGACTTCGCCCGATACTCATTCGGTATTTTATATGACAATACCTCAATTATTATTATTTAAGAAATAAATAGGTGCAGCCCAGGCACCGACATATCGCACTACCCTTTCATTACCCAATGACTACTTCGCACACTGTGAGGTGACCAATCACTAGGTCCATGAATCGTGAGTCTTAAGTAGACGAAGAGACCCAAGGATGACTGCCTTCTGATCCTGGCGGCTAGGATGTGCGCCGCGGCACGACATACCAGCTTTGCATGCAGTGCAGAGAGCAGCGTATTTCTCCTTCCACTTAGGAATCCAATGACCATAACCAGCAGATTACCAGCAGTGTGGTCAGAGCTTGCGAAGCAGCCCGAGGAGCTCCAGATATATGATTCACTTTTCCTCTTCCTCAGAGACGATGTTTACC
Source organism: Callosobruchus maculatus (assembly GCA_951848785.1). Taxonomy (NCBI): domain Eukaryota; kingdom Metazoa; phylum Arthropoda; class Insecta; order Coleoptera; family Chrysomelidae; genus Callosobruchus; species Callosobruchus maculatus. The sequence continues at coordinate 5,554,021 of CATOUR010000026.1, read as the reverse complement.
TCGGCAGGTGCCGAAAACTCGATACTGAACAGCGTCTTCTGTTGCAAGTTATCATCATTATTATTCTGCTTTTTTGAACTTGTCGGTCGTAACGAATGTTGACGAGCTGTGCCAGAGCAATACCTGAACTATTGTTGCTCTAAATTTAGGAACAAGAGTAAAGTGCTACAGGTTTTCAGAACTACAGACTTTTAGAATATTTTTTGTCCAGGCCCAACTATTGCAAGTGTGGAGTAAATGTGTTCGTACCAGTTCTGAAATAAATAAAAAAGTGCAGCCCGGGCTCCGACAAATCGAGTTGCTCTCCACTATCCAGTGACTACGCCTCGCACCGTGAGGTGAGCAATTGCTGGGTCCGTAAATCGTGCGCCCTAAGTAGACAAAGGAACCCAAGGATAACGGCCGCAGGACACTAGCGCGCCGCGGTTAAATTGGTTCCAATCCCACCGGTCAAAAGCGCAAAAAATATTTCGGATAAAATGCAGTTATGTGGAGACAAGCGCGCAGAGCGGCGCTCGTTTACTTTTGTCGTAATACCGTTGATTGGAATAAATGGTGACCCTTAATATTATAGAATAGCAGCACTTTCTGTCAGCATTAGATTCGTATTGAACCGCAACACGTGGTTTCACTATTACTCATCGAATGCTGGTAATATTAATTTAGAAATAAGATAAAAAGTTAATCTAAACCCATATTCCTTGAAATATCGAAAATTTACTCAAATTCAATGTATTTGAATAAGTAATAGATGTTTTGAATCCAGTTCCAATAAATGGAAAGTCCATCTCCAATTCAGAATTAAACTTAAGCTCCGTATTTTTTTGAACCGGGCCCTATAGTTGTACACTTTGGACTAACTTTATTATTTTATTCCTCAATGGATGACGATTTCAGAATCACAAAATATTTGTTGGGGGTTGAAAGATAAATTCTTTTGTCCACAATAGTCGGCGAACAATTTAAAACATAAAAAATATGCTTAATTTGTTAGGTAGTAACGAATGACATATGCAATGACCTTTTTAAAACCGTGGATTATAAATAATTGACAAAAAATGTTTGTACAGTAATCAAAGCTGTTATCTACGTATACCTTATTACAGGAGCACAGAAAATTTGAATTAGTTTTGCAAGACAATACAACTAGGTTATGGTCGTAATTATTAATTATTAAGCATATAAGGTACGTTGTCACTAAGCTTAATTCTCTTCCGGCGCGCAAGTGACCGGTGCCGATTAAGGTACCCTTTTCGAAAACAGGTAAAAATCAAACCGTGGGTGCTTGTGACCAATCACCAGAATCTCCTGCATTCTGCTAAGATGTGCGCCGCCGCACGGCATACCGGCATTGCGTGCAGTGCAGATAGCAACGTATTTCTCATTCCACCTGATAACGTCTAATATTGATATTATTATTCGGCTTTTCCAAATTTGTCTCGCATGACTGCGGTAGGAACATATTGCATATATGGATTTGCGAAGCCCGCCCGTGGTGGGTAAACGATCCTACCTGCCGACACAACAGAACTGTAAAAACACATATTGCTACAAACTAATAATGGTGTAGGACTGGTTTTTCTGAGTTACAGTGTTGCCCCCTTTTCGGGCTTCGTACAAACAGCTCTATATCGTAATGGCTCGTAAAATGCGTGTAATATCTGCAATGTGTATGTTGTATATACAGAACGAGTGGCGCGCCCCCTACAGAGAGATCGAGTGAATTAGGTAGCGTATATGTTACGATATAGAGCCCCATTATGAAACCCATTCAAAAATTTTTTTTTCGAGTTCTATGAACTTTGAGCGCATGGTTAGTCACTTATACACGCTTATTTTTACGAAGCCCGAGGGTGGGCTTCGTAAGATCACTTCGGGCTTCGTATAAACTGTGAAGTATAGCATTTTTGGCTTCGTATTGGCGGTTAATATGTGTATATATATATATATATATATATATATATATATATATATATATATATATATATATAACCCGTCTGGGTCCGGGTTGAGAATGTTCCCAGGGTTTAATCTGCCTGTCGTAAGAGGCGACTAAAAGATTGGTAGTCCTTGCCTTAAAAGGGCCTATGGTGGTCACCGGCTGTGAAAGCAGGCGTATGAACCACCATAGTGAGGAAGCGGCTGCACCTATGTTAAGGACGGCTTCCCGACAGCGTCTGACCCCAGGTTAGGGGCGGCTGATAGCAAACCTGGCAGTAGGTATAAAATGCGCCCCCAGGAAGCCGACCAACATCAAACGGCTATTCGGTGCGTGGCGACACTGTGGGGATAACCCAAGCCAGGGATGAAAGCCGGCCGGCAACCTGTACAGGTCATCCCTAGGAGGCAATGTGGTCGGCTGCCTCCGAAATGTCGGCTGGGGGCCCTAAGGCTAACCACCGGACGGGCCCTACCTTCTGGTTCGACCGCCCCAGAAGAAGAGCACCCACACCAGGCCGGTATCGGAAGCCGGCTCTGGGCAAGGTGGCGGTGCCTCGGATCGCCCTGACGACGACACACGCAACGACATGGACTGTTTTAGGTGGACGACGGAACTGAAGGATGACCTGCTGAGCTGCTACGAGAGCAGTAGCCCGCGCCGTAGGGGATACATGGCCCGCATGCATGGGAGGTGGTGTGAAATGCATCCAGAGCATAGCACAATTACCTCCCAGAGCTTGCGCAACCAGGTATTTTACCTTCGGGGGCAGGGATACGTTCGTGCTCCAGCTCAGCCTGCCCCTCCGGCGACTGAAAGGCCTGTTAACCAGGCTGAAAGATCGCCGATGAGGCCCGCTGAGAGGGAAATCGACGAAGCCGTCTCACCTGGAGATTTCAGTGACCGAAGGGCCTTGCATAACAACAAGAGGTCCTTCAAGCTGGCAGATTTAAAGAGAGAGGATGAGGCGTTGAGTGAACGTCTATCGGAGGTCTCTGACATTTGGAGCATCAATTGCGAAATTTACGCTGCGGCTCTGAGGCTGGCTGGACAGGGGAGAGTGAGAGACTCTCCTGTCGAGAGAGCACAGAGGCGGGTGCGCCAGATGGAAGCGAAAATCCAGTTGGCTCGCCAAGAAGCATCCCGTATCCAGTGTGTGATGGAATATAGAGCGGCCGGTAGGCCTTTTACGCGCCGCGTGCGCCAGATAGCCCGAGAGCTAAGGCGCGACCATCACACGCTCAGTCAAGCAGTACTGGTTGTTGTCAAGCAGCATTGTCTTGACAGGATACGGACGCTAATCGCTGCTAAACGATCACTGGTGACGCGGGCGAGAGGTTTGGAGGAAAACAGAATGTTTTCCGAAAAGCCTGCTCGTCTCTTCCAACAGCGACCACCAGTTATAGAGCAGCCGCCAACTGCTGATCGCGTGGAGACTTTCTGGAGGGGCATTTACGAACAGCCCAAACCTCTCCAAGCAGACACTCCGGCCTTGGCGCAGTTCGAGTCCGTTTGTAGGAGGACTCCAAACTTGAATGTACTGCGTCACCCGATAAACACGGAAGAAATTCTTGGTGCCTTGCGAGGCGCAAAGAATTTCGCAGCTCCTGGCCCGGATGGCATAAACACCTACTGGTTGAAAAAGTTTCCCAGTTGCCACCGGCATTTGGCTAGAGTTTTTAACTCGTGGCTAAATCAGGAGCAGCCAATTCCGGCTTGGTTTGTCGAGGGTCGAACCGTGCTTCTCCCGAAGACCGGAGATTTGTCTGATCCTAAAAACTACAGGCCAATAACATGTCTGAACGCATGTTACAAGCTCTTCACCAGAATCTTGTACATGCGTATCCTTCAAGCTGTAAATCCCGTATTTCTCAGCGTATATGAACAAAGAGGGTCTAAGAAAGGAGTAGCTGGCTGCAGGGATAACCTGTTGATTGACCGCTGTGTCACACAGGACTCCGTGCAGTACCTGCGAAACCTTTCTATGGCCTGGATCGACTATCGGAAGGCATTCGACACTACGTCTCATGAACTGATTGTGCGGCTGTTGGAATGTCTTTCGGTAGATGCTCAAATAGTGGGATGCATCAAACAACTGATGCCGCTCTGGAAGACTCGGTTCACTATAACATCGGGTGAAACCAGGGTTCGGACAGAGTTGGTATCATTTAAAAGAGGGGTCTTCCAAGGAGACTCCTTGAGTCCCTTGCTCTTCTGCATCTCGCTACTGCCTTTGTCCATAGCGCTGAAAAATACTAAGGGATACAGCTGTGGCAAGCCCAATTACCGGAGGCACAAGGTCACCCACTTATTTTACATGGATGACCTGAAACTCTATGCCTCCGGACAACGCGACTTAGAGCAGTCGCTGAGGGTAGTGCAGGAATACAGTCAAGCTATTGGTATGGAGTTCGGGATAGACAAATGTGCCATGGTTCATCTCAAAAGAGGACGTTGCGGAGATAGTGAAGATGAGGAGCAGCTCGTTGATGGGAGCATCTTGCGACAACTGCATGCCGGAGATACTTATACCTACCTTGGAGTGGCGCAGCGTCACATCCAAGAGGCAGAATTGGTCAAAGAGTGTCTCCGCCGCAAGTATTTGCACCGACTCCGGCAGATCTGGTCGTCAGAACTGTCCGGCAAAAACAAAGTCGCTGCCACAAACATGCTTGCGGTCCCATTGTTGTTATACAGCTTTGGTGCTATCCACTGGAAAGTGGAAGAGCTGCGACAAATCGACATAAAGACCCGCAAAAGGATGAATATGGAGGGAAGTCTACATCCTAGATCCTCTGTCCCGCGAATATACCTCCCGCGACACCTGGGAGGGCGTGGACTATTGAGTTTGGAGCGTCTGCACAACAGAGTAGTACTGGCCACTGCCTGCTATGTTACGACGAGCACCGATCCCCTGATCCGCTTTGTGCGAGAGCACGAGAGTGCGGGTAAAGGAGCCTTCCTTTTTAGAGCAGCAACACGGGCAGCCGAAGAACTTAGTCTCACGCTCGACTTCACGCGGAGGTGTCAGCAGTCCGTTACGGAACTTGCTCCCGCACAATTAAAAACCCGGATTAAAACTGCTGAAGTCCAATTGCTTTTAAGACTTCACAAAGATAAACCAATGCACGGAATCTTCTACAAACATCTAGAAGAGCATGGTTTATCTGAGCAGTTGACCTTCTCCTTCCTAAGGTCTAATGGGTTGAAGTCGGAGACTGAGAGCTCTATAATGGCTTGCCAAGACGGTGTCTTCAACACCTTAGTATACCGTAGCCGGATTATGGGTATGGATGTGCCCGATGTCCGCTGTAGAGCCTGCCTGCAGGCGCCAGAGACCCTTACGCACCTCTTGTCGGCGTGTAAGGTGTACGCTGGCACAGCCTACGTCTATCGGCACAACGCGGCTCTACGAGTGCTATACTACCATTTAAGGCACTCATACGGTATAGATGAGACACCGGTGCTGCCGTATGTTCCAGGGGACATTGAGTCCGTTGTGGAGAACGAGAGGTGCCGAATTTACTGGAACTACTCATTCTCCACGCTCGAGCTTATACATGCAAATAAGCCCGACATAGTCCTCCTCGACTACCAACAAAAGACGATGTTCGTTATCGAGTTCTCGGCGCCTGCCGAGGGGAACATCGTCTTTAAGGAGGAGGAAAAGCGGACCAAGTATCAGGAGCTCCTCGGACAACTTCGCAGGCTCTGGCCGGACTACACTGTGAGTCTGCTAGTAATGGTCATTGGATCCCTAGGTGGTATGAGGGATACGCTGCTCTCTGCACTGCGCAAAATGCCGGTGTGCCGTGCGGCGGCGCACATCTTAGCCGCCAGAATGCAGAAGGCAGTCATCCATGGGTCCCTTCGTCTGCTTAGGACGCACGATTCGCGGACCCAGTGATTGCTCACCTCACGGTGTGAGGAGTAGTCGCTGGGAAATGGAACAGCAGCCCGGTGTGTCGGAGCCCGGGTTGCACCTTATTTGTTTTTGTTTCGTTTATATATACATATATATATATATATATATACCCGTCTGGGTCCGGGTTTAGAATGTTCCCAGGGTTTAATCTGCCTGTCGTAAGAGGCGACTAAAAGATTGGTAGTCCTTGCCTTAAAAGGGCCTATGGTGGTCACCGGCTGTGAAAGCAGGCGTATGAACCACCATAGTGAGGAAGCGGCTGCACCTATGTTAAGGACGGCTTCCCGACAGCGTCTGACCCCAGGTTAGGGGCGGCTGATAGCAAACCTGGCAGTAGGTATAAAATGCGCCCCCAGGAAGCCGACCAACATCAAACGGCTATTCGGTGCGTGGCGACACTGCGGGGATAACCCAAGCCAGGGATGAAAGCCGGCCGGCAACCTGTACAGGTCATCCCTAGGAGGCAATGTGGTCGGCTGCCTCTGAAATGTCGGCTGGGGGCCCTAAGGCTAACCACCGGACGGGCCCTACCTTCTGGTTCGACCGCCCCAGAAGAAGAGCACCCACACCAGGCCGGTATCGGAAGCCGGCTCTGGGCAAGGTGGCGGTGCCTCGGATCGCCCTGACGACGACACACGCAACGACATGGACTGTTTTAGGTGGACGACGGAACTGAAGGATGACCTGCTGAGCTGCTACGAGAGCAGTAGCCCGCGCCGTAGGGGATACATGGCCCGCATGCATGGGAGGTGGTGTGAAATGCATCCAGAGCATAGCACAATTACCTCCCAGAGCTTGCGGAACCAGGTATTTTACCTTCGGGGGCAGGGATACGTTCGTGCTCCAGCTCAGCCTGCCCCTCCGGCGACTGAAAGGCCTGTTAACCAGGCTGAAAGGTCGCCGATGAGGCCCGCTGAGAGGGAAATCGACGAAGCCGTCTCACCTGGAGATTTCAGTGACCGAAGGGCCTTGCATAACAACAGGAGGTCCTTCAAGCTGGCAGATTTAAAGAGAGAGGATGAGGCGCTGAGTGAACGTCTATCGGAGGTCTCTGACATTTGGAGCATCAATTGCGAAATTTACGCTGCGGCTCTGAGGCTGGCTGGACAGGGGAGAGTGAGAGACTCTCCTGTCGAGAGAGCACAGAGGCGGGTGCGCCAAATGGAAGCGAAAATCCAGTTGGCTCGCCAAGAAGCATCCCGTATCCAGTGTGTGATGGAATATAGAGCGGCCGGTAGGCCTTTTACGCGCCGCGTGCGCCAGATAGCCCGAGAGCTAAGGCGCGACCATCACACGCTCAGTCAAGCGGTACTGGTTGTTGTCAAGCAGCATTGTCTTGACAGGATACGGACGCTAATCGCTGCTAAACGATCACTGGTGACGCGGGCGAGAGGTTTGGAGGAAAACAGATTGTTTTCCGAAAAGCCTGCTCGTCTCTTCCAACAGCGACCACCAGTCATAGAGCAGCCGCCAACTGCTGATCGCGTGGAGACTTTCTGGAGGGGCATTTACGAACACCCCAAACCTCTCCAAGCAGACACTCCGGCCTTGGCGCAGTTCGAGTCCGTTTGTAGGAGGACTCCAAACCTGAATGTACTGCGTCACCCGATAAACACGGAAGAAATTCTTGGTGCCTTACGAGGCGCAAAGAATTTCGCAGCTCCTGGCCCGGATGGCATAAACACCTACTGGTTGAAAAAGTTTCCCAGTTGCCACCGGCATTTAGCTAGAGTTTTTAACTCGTGGCTAAATCAGGAGCAGCCAATTCCGGCTTGGTTTGTCGAGGGTCGAACCGTGCTTCTCCCGAAGACCGGAGATTTGTCTGATCCTAAAAACTACAGGCCAATAACATGTCTGAACGCATGTTACAAGCTCTTCACCAGAATCTTGTACATGCGTATCCTTCAAGCTGTAAATCCCGTATTTCTCAGCGTATATGAACAAAGAGGGTCTAAGAAAGGAGTAGCTGGCTGCAGGGATAACCTGTTGATTGACCGCTGTGTCACACAGGACTCCGTGCATTACCTGCGAAACCTTTCTATGGCCTGGATCGACTATCGGAAGGCATTCGACACTACGTCTCATGAACTGATTGTGCGGCTGTTGGAATGTCTTTCGGTAGATGATCAAATAGTGGGATGCATCAAACAACTGATGCCGCTCTGGAAGACTCGGTTCACCATAACATCGGGTGAAACCAGGGTTCGAACAGAGTTGGTATCATTTAAAAGAGGGGTCTTCCAAGGAGACTCCTTGAGTCCCTTGCTCTTTTGCATCTCGCTACTGCCTTTGTCCATAGCGCTGAAAAATACTAAGGGATACAGCTGTGGCAAGCCCAATTACCGGAGGCACAAGGTCACCCACTTATTTTACATGGATGACCTGAAACTCTATGCCTCCGGACAACGCGATTTAGAGCAGTCGCTGAGGGTAGTGCAGGATTACAGTCAAGCTATTGGTATGGAGTTCGGGATAGACAAATGTGCCATGGTTCATCTCAAAAGAGGACGTTGCGGAGATAGTGAAGATGAGGAGCAGCTCGTTGATGGGAGCATCTTGCGACAACTGCATGCCGGAGATACTTATACCTACCTTGGAGTGGCGCAGCGTCACATCCAAGAGGCAGAATTGGTCAAAGAGTGTCTCCGCCGCAAGTATTTGCACCGACTCCGGCAGATCTGGTCGTCAGAACTGTCCGGCAAAAACAAAGTCGCTGCCACAAACCTGCTTGCGGTCCCATTGTTGCTATACAGCTTTGGTGCTATCCACTGGAACGTGGAAGAGCTGCGACAAATCGACATAAAGACTCGCAAAAGGATGAATATGGAGGGAAGTCTACATCCTAGATCCTCTGTCCCGCGAATATACCTCCCGCGACACCTGGGAGGGCGTGGACTATTGAGTTTGGAGCATCTGCACAACAGAGTAGTACTGGCCACTGCCTGCTATGTTACGACGAGCACCGATCCCCTGATCCGCTTTGTGCGAGAGCACGAGATTGCGGGTAAAGGAGCCTTCCTTTTTAGAGCAGCAACACGGGCAGCCGAAGAACTTAGTCTCACGCTCGACTTCACGCGGAGGTGTCAGCAGTCCGTTACGGAACTTGCTCCCGCACAATTAAAAGCCCGGATTAAAACTGCTGAAGTCCAATTGCTTTTAAGACTTCACAAAGATAAACCAATGCACGGAATCTTCTACAAACATCTAGAAGAGCATGGTTTATCTGAGCAGTTGACCTTCTCCTTCCTAAGGTCTAATGGGTTGAAGTCGGAGACTGAGAGCTCTATAATGGCTTGCCAAGACGGTGTCTTCAACACCTTAGTATACCGTAGCCGGATTATGGGTATGCATGTGCCCGATATCCGCTGTAGAGCCTGCCTGCAGGCGCCAGAGACCCTTACGCACCTCTTGTCGGCGTGTAAGGTGTACGCTGGCACAGCCTACATCTATCGGCACAATGCGGCTCTACGAGTGCTATACTACCATTTAAGGCACTCATACGGTATAGATGAGACACCGGTGCTGCCATACGCTCCAGGGGACATTGAGTCCGTTGTGGAGAACGAGAGGTGCCGAATTTACTGGAACTACTCATTCTCCACGCTCGAGCTTATACATGCAAATAAGCCCGACATAGTCCTCCTCGACTACCAACAAAAGACGATGTTCGTTATCGAGTTCTCGGCACCTGCCGAGGGGAACATCGTCTCTAAGGAGGAGGAAAAGCGGACCAAGTATCAGGAGCTCCTCGGACAACTTCGCAGGCTCTGGCCAGACTACACTGTGAGTCTGCTAGTAATGGTCATTGGATCCCTAGGTGGTATGAGGGATACGCTGCTCTCTGCACTGCGCAAAATGCCGGTGTGCCGTGCGGCGGCGCACGTCTTAGCCGCCAGAATGCAGAAGGCAGTCATCCATGGGTCCCTTCGTCTGCTTAGGACGCACGATACGCGGACCCAGTGATTGCTCACCTCACGGTGTGAGGAGTAGTCGCTGGGGAATGGAACAGCAGCCCGGTGTGTCGGAGCCCGGGCTGCACCTTTTTTGTTTTTGTTTTGTCTATATATATATATATATATATATATATATATATATATATATATATATATATATATATATATATATATATATCTACACGGTACAACTGTGCGTCTCCAATGCAAAATCTTAGGTTCAGTCGGCGTCCGAGGTCACTGGGCGTCCGGATATACGGACGCCCAGTAACCACCCCCTTAAAACCTTGTTTTCGATACTTAAAACATGTGTAGATTCCAAAACCGTTAAAATCGACTGGACGCCCACTGGCACCTAATACTGATTTGCGTACAAAATCGAAGTTCAAGCTTCTACCACCTGCTGCGCTGGGGGTCCTCATTTATATACTTACCGTATACAGAATCCAGTGCAGGGGTTTACCCGGCGCCGTATACAGAATCCAGTGCACGGGTTTACCCGGCGCCAATTTTTTATATTAATCTATTTTTAGAATAACTATACTACGTACACTGCAGCGGTTTACTCGGCGACTGCCGTCGTTTGTTGTCATTGAATATTGTCTCTTCTAATACATTGGAGGATTGTTTTGGATTTAATTCAGTAGCTACCGTTGGAGCTAAACTCTAGGTTTACTCTAAAGTCGGAATAATAACGAACAAATGTGCATAGATAACAGTTTTATGTTTTACTTCTATGAAGTTTAAAAGAGAAATGTAGTTCGATTCATTGATTTATGCAACTACAGTGCCTGCAACTAATATTGCTATTCTTGTGCTCGGATATGAGATTTTTGAAAATTGGTTACTACGATTATCAGTAGCTTTCAAATATTTCATCTAGTCGAAATAATTCTCTAAGGGCGAGACGCAATCTTCCAAAAATTTTATTCCAAAATATAATGTTTTGAAGTCTGAATTTTTCAAAAATTTCATAATTTTTCAAAAAACGTCCCATTGTTTACACAAAATGTTTCTTAACATCGGTTATTTCCGAGAGTATCACAGACTAGTAAAATTTAAAAATGTTTATTGCATCTTGAAGTTTCTCAAATTTCCAAAATTGGTCGAAAAGTACATTCATTCAAAAAACCTCATTTTTCGAATAAATCCTGCTTCTTTGGTTGTTTTCGTTATAAATATCTCGGAATTTTCCAAAAAGCTTTGAATTTTATCGCAAGGGTCATTGCTTTGAAAAAGTAAAAATTTTTAAAATACAAAAAATAATCAATATGTGAGTAATTTTCGACAATATCATAATTTGGTGTAATTTAAAATGTTTATTTTTCAAAATTTCGAAAAGTTGCAAAATTGGTCGAAAATTTCACTTGTTTTGGAATCATCTCAAAATCATAATTTTCTTAAGGTTTCTGTTGAAGATCCAAATCTTTCCAGGAAACTAAAATTTCACGTGATTATCTTGAAGTCGGATATCTCAAAATTTTTATATTTTTTTGAAAATTTTATAGTTTTTTAGGAAGGCAAATCTTTTTCGAAAATTTCATAATTATTCCACAAAGTTTCAAAACTTTACGTTTTTTCAGAAGTTCTCAGTTTTTGTCAAAAGGAAACTATTTTAAAAGTTTGAATTTTTCTTAGAGACTTCCATATGATATGGGAGCGAAATAGACCAAACTCCAGTTTTCATGTTTTACGTGGAAATCAGTAATGATCGATAGCTGTTTATCCAACCCAATTGAAATGTCCTCAGGTGTTCCTCAAGGGTCAGTCCTGGGACCACCCTTGTATTTAATTTACACAATTGATATGTCCAACTCCGTAGAAAACTCGTCAGTAATGTGTTATGCTGACGATACACAAATTTACAAAAGCTTCAGCACCAACTCCATGGATAGTGCACTCCTTCAGATTAATAATGATCTAAGTGCCATTGCAGACTACTCTCAAAATAATAATTTGAAACCTAATAAAGACAAGTGTTCTGTAATGTTATTTTGCCCAGGCCCTAAACATCATTTTTAAACCAATCACTTTGATGCCAAAATTAACAACGACTTTTTGAATATGGTAAATACTGCCAAAAATTTGGGATTGACCATTGATACTGATACTCAGCGTTTCAAAGAACATGTGTCAAATGTTTTGAAAAAATGTTATATTAATTTGAAGTCTTTATATGTAAATCGTTCAATTTTGAATTTTAAAGTAAGAAAAAACTATGTGAGTCTCTCATATTTCCTAGCATATTTTATTGTAGCAGTGTATACTATTTTTGTTTAGATTCGGTTACTAAGAACATATTACAAAAACTGCAAAACATGTGTTGTATTTTCTTTGAAAAAATACGATCACATCTCTTTGAAGAGAAATCAGCATGGTTGGTTAGGCATATAAAATGCGTGTAAATATTACTTAGCAACATTTACAAATAAAATTGTTTCTTCTCGCTCCCCCCCTTTACGAAAAATTTGTATTTAGACGTAGTAATTTAGACATCAAGTTTAGAGATCCCATGTATAAAACTGTACTATATCGCAGATCATACACCTACAATGCCATCAAGATTTACAATGATTTAGATGATACATACAGGGTGGGCCAATAGTGCGTGGACGGAGAATTGCGGGCTTACTAAAAAATGTTTCAAAAACCTATCACTTGATCATGGTAGGGATCCTTAAGGGCTATAACGTAAAAATATTTTCACTTGAATTTTGACGTTTATACAGGGTGATTCATATCAAACCTACATTTTTTTGAACGGAACCCCCTATATATTATTGCATATTTGGATTCCTTGGTCAATTCTAATGTGACTTTATCTATCACACATGGAACTTTAAACCGTTTAGGCGCAAATCACCATTTTTGGTATAAGTAGGTATCAGAAAAAAATTGAATATCGCAGCGATTATAATACCTAGAAGGCCCTGACCTCGCGGTACGATTAAGCATGAAATGCGTCACCTTAGGTTAGACGGCTAAATTTGAATTCCTTTTGTACTTTGAGAGGATAAATTAAGGAAACTTCAATCACAGATAACTTGATTTTTTCAAATGGGAATGCCTATTTTGGTTTAAATAATCAAATCTAAAATTTGATTACCTTTCTAATGATATAGCATTCTTGACATCAATCTTTTTTCGTTTTCATTTTATTTCAAATTTTCAGTCAAATCGGCGTTTTTCAATTTTCCTGCGTGCAAGCAACCTAGCAGGCCATGAAAAATAAACAAAAGCTCGTTAGTATGGAAGAAAGCAACTAACTTAGTACAAAGATGCAGACTAGTAAAATTTCAAAATATTTATTGCATCTTGAAGTTTCTCAAATTTCCAAAATTGGTCTAAAAATTAATTCATTCTAAAAACCTCATTTTTCGGATAAATCCTGCTTCTTTGTTTGTTTTTGTTATAAATATCTCGGAATTTTCCAAAAAGTTTTGAATTTTATCGAAAGGGTCATTGGTTTGAAAAAGTAAACATTTTTAAAATACAAAAAATAATCAAAATGTGAGTAATTTTTGACAATATCGTTAGGGTACTTGCAGAGGTCGTGAAATCGCCTCGGGAGTATACATAGCGTAAAGAAAACCATATCAAGAAGCAGTAGGAAACAAAAAACATGATTTAACGGACGGCCAAAAAAAGATATTTGCAAAATAAAATAAGGATATATTCAAATTTTTCCACGTGACTTAAAACAAGGGCTGACGTCACAGGTATCTTATCGATATCGACAATCGATACTGCTACAGCGCAGGTCAGTGAGATTCAACTGCAAACTATTTCTGATGTTGCCAAATTTCTTTTTAAATATTTACGTTGGCCATATATCAATAATTTAATTTACGAGCGAGTTTTGTTATATGGGTATACATATTCCCAAATGAAATAAGACTTCTCTTTTATCCTACTACAGCCGTAGTTCCTCATTGAGTAATACTGCGAGATGCAAAATGCAAAACGAAATCATATCAGCTGTTCGAACGCAACCATATTTTCTTTGTGGTTTGCCAACTGCGCATTCGACTAGAGATGAAACAATGCGACTCAATTTATTGATACTTAAACATATTTGAAACAGGCAATTAACCCACTAGCATTTTTGTTGCAATACATTTTTATATCTGATAGGTATCACAGTTCATCCTGTTTGTGACCGAGATTCGCAACTAATCGAAGCCATCATCTTATTTCGACGCATCCCATTATGAATGAATTCAAAGATAGAATCTAATTCAAGCCCATCCCTACAAGGTGAATTAGTAATCTAGCCTAACTTTTATTCTTTTGACTTTTGTACTTTTGTGTGTGCCTGTTTTGTGATTAATGATCAATGTCAAAATGTTAGGTTAGCACTGGCTATCGATATCGAATATCAATACTTTACATCCCATCACTATAGGATATCACTGACGTCAGAGGTTGTTTGCGCGGCATTTTCCGGCATTTGAAATAATTTTTGGAATATCTCTCACAGCGGACACCACAAAACCAAACAAGTGATTTTGTCATGTTTACTAGGCTCTAAGGAACGCGTAAATGACATAATATTTTTTTCTGCAAGTACCCTAGTAATTTAAAATGTTTATTTTTCAAAATTTCGAAAAGTTGCAAAATTGGTCGAAAATTTCACTTGTTTTGGAATCCTCTCGTTTATTAAGATCATAATTTTCTTAAGGTTTCTGTTTTGAATATCCAACTCTTTCCCTAAAACTCAAATTTCACGTGATTATCTTGAAGTCGGATATCTCAAAATTTTTATATTTTTTTTTGAAAATTTTATAGTTCTTTAGGAAGTCAAATTTTTTTCGAAAATTTCATAATTATTTCACAAAGTTTCTAAACTTTACGTTTTTTTTCAGAAGTTCTCAGTTTTTGTCAAAAAGAAACTATTTTAAAAGTTTGAATTTTTCTTAGAGATTTTCATATGATCTGGGAGCGAAATAGGCAAAATCCAGTCTTCATGTTTTACGTGAAAATCAGTAATATGCAGCTTGATTCATGTAACAAATACAACTTTGGTTTGCCGAATTTATGGAGTCACTGTTTATAATTAAAAATGAGACTGCTGATGACTGCTCCTACAAACCCTTGTTAAACTTTTTTCGATACCTTTCTAGTTTACCCAACTATCGACCACCTCTGAAAAATTTGATAACGCCACATATTAAGATTATACTGTAAATATAAAATAATATAATGGTATGAAATTATCCAGGGCAGCGCACCTAAAGAATCTGTTTTAGTTGCGCCCCACTTTCCTGTACATGCTGTAATTTTGTTTTGTTCACCCTCGACATCCATATAAATAATCATTCAACTCTTTTTTGTGAACATAAAATAATTTGTGAGATAAATGGGGGTTGTCCAGAAGGGAAATCCATATAAAATGTTAAAGGTCATTGTTTATTTCATAAAAAATCCAGTGTACAGGTTTACTATGCTCCCCTATTGTAAAGTAAATCTATTTTTAGTATCGTCATATTCTTTGTGTTTTGCAGCGGTTTACCCAGCGTACTTGCAGATTTGTGTTTCTTGCATGGGTACAGTACTTAATAGCATGCTAAGAACTTAGGAGTTGAGCGTTTAGGCTATACCGAAAAGCCTATGAACACATTTCCTCCATAATATGCTAATGCAATTCTTCAGTATATTCCATTTCCGTGTAAGCGTAGTGTACCAACAATATAATACACTCAAAGGCAATTTTTGGGCTATAGTGACTTTATTTTAAGTTGCAGTACGCGATGAAAAGTTCTATACATATTCTGTGCTCAAATCTCCGTAGCCATATACAGGGTGTCTCAAAAGGACCCGACTATTTGAGGTAGGGAAAAACCAAATGGAGAGATAAAGGAAGAAATTTTACTTTTTTTACTTTTTCAAAATAACATTCTTAAAATGATTAAAATGACGCCCATTTTGTTGACGGTATTCTTCAAAGCGTTTATGCACATTATCAAAACGGTCCAACTACTTAGAGTGCACGAGACGCAAATAAAGCGTGGTGGAGGGAGTAAGCCCGCACCGCTCGCTCGGTAAGAACACTGGTTAGATATTGCACTTTTAGTTGCCAGGATGCATGTTTAGTTGCCACAATATTGAAGAAAGCATCAGATCGATAGCAACTCAGCAACTCCTTGGAACAGTTTTTGATAAAATGTGCACAAACGGTTTGAAAAACGCCTTCAACAAAATGGGCGTCATTTAAAGAATGTTATTTTGAAAAAGTAAAATTTCTTCCTCCATCTCTCCATTGGCACTAATCAATGGTATTTACAATAAGCCGGTTTTGGTTTTTCCCTACCTCAAACAGTCACTATAACTGCATAGCTGTATCATAGTTCTTGGGCAGTGACTCTTCTCTCATTAGCCATTACGCTTCTAATCAACACGCTCAAAGTTCCACTCATTCTAACGGCTCTCAGAACCCTTGCCTCGTGGCAATAAGCCATTCAAGGGTGGACGCCTAGTAACATCAACGCTGAATTTACAAAAAGTCTGTATATAAATTCTATTAATAGACAGGCATAAAAAATATGGACGCCCAGTGGAGCTAACGGTGAACTATGACGCCAGGCGACCTGTTTCTGAAACTTACTTATATACAGTTATATACGCCAGACGCTGGGTAAAACGCTTTTGGTCCGGACGCTGGGTGATCCGCTGTAAATAAATATATATATATATATATATATATATATATATATATATATATATATATATATCTCCCGTCTGGGTCCGGGTTTAGAATGTTCCCAGGGTTTAATCTGCCTGTCGTAAGAGGCGACTAAAAGATTGGTAGTCCTTGCCTTAAAAGGGCCTATGGTGGTCACCGGCTGTGAAAGCAGGCGTATGAACCACCATAGTGAGGAAGCGGCTGCACCTATGTTAAGGACGGCTTCCCGACAGCGTCTGACCCCAGGTTAGGGGCGGCTGATAGCAAACCTGGCAGTAGGTATAAAATGCGCCCCCAGGAAGCCGACCAACATCAAACGGCTATTCGGTGCGTGGCGACACTGCGGGGATAACCCAAGCCAGGGATGAAAGCCGGCCGGCAACCTGTACAGGTCATCCCTAGGAGGCAATGTGGTCGGCTGCCTCTGAAATGTCGGCTGGGGGCCCTAAGGCTAACCACCGGACGGGCCCTACCTTCTGGTTCGACCGCCCCAGAAGAAGAGCACCCACACCAGGCCGGTATCGGAAGCCGGCTCTGGGCAAGGTGGCGGTGCCTCGGATCGCCCTGACGACGACACACGCAACGACATGGACTGTTTTAGGTGGACGACGGAACTGAAGGATGACCTGCTGAGCTGCTACGAGAGCAGTAGCCCGCGCCGTAGGGGATACATGGCCCGCATGCATGGGAGGTGGTGTGAAATGCATCCAGAGCATAGCACAATTACCTCCCAGAGCTTGCGGAACCAGGTATTTTACCTTCGGGGGCAGGGATACGTTCGTGCTCCAGCTCAGCCTGCCCCTCCGGCGACTGAAAGGCCTGTTAACCAGGCTGAAAGGTCGCCGATGAGGCCCGCTGAGAGGGAAATCGACGAAGCCGTCTCACCTGGAGATTTCAGTGACCGAAGGGCCTTGCATAACAACAGGAGGTCCTTCAAGCTGGCAGATTTAAAGAGAGAGGATGAGGCGCTGAGTGAACGTCTATCGGAGGTCTCTGACATTTGGAGCATCAATTGCGAAATTTACGCTGCGGCTCTGAGGCTGGCTGGACAGGGGAGAGTGAGAGACTCTCCTGTCGAGAGAGCACAGAGGCGGGTGCGCCAAATGGAAGCGAAAATCCAGTTGGCTCGCCAAGAAGCATCCCGTATCCAGTGTGTGATGGAATATAGAGCGGCCGGTAGGCCTTTTACGCGCCGCGTGCGCCAGATAGCCCGAGAGCTAAGGCGCGACCATCACACGCTCAGTCAAGCGGTACTGGTTGTTGTCAAGCAGCATTGTCTTGACAGGATACGGACGCTAATCGCTGCTAAACGATCACTGGTGACGCGGGCGAGAGGTTTGGAGGAAAACAGATTGTTTTCCGAAAAGCCTGCTCGTCTCTTCCAACAGCGACCACCAGTCATAGAGCAGCCGCCAACTGCTGATCGCGTGGAGACTTTCTGGAGGGGCATTTACGAACACCCCAAACCTCTCCAAGCAGACACTCCGGCCTTGGCGCAGTTCGAGTCCGTTTGTAGGAGGACTCCAAACCTGAATGTACTGCGTCACCCGATAAACACGGAAGAAATTCTTGGTGCCTTACGAGGCGCAAAGAATTTCGCAGCTCCTGGCCCGGATGGCATAAACACCTACTGGTTGAAAAAGTTTCCCAGTTGCCACCGGCATTTAGCTAGAGTTTTTAACTCGTGGCTAAATCAGGAGCAGCCAATTCCGGCTTGGTTTGTCGAGGGTCGAACCGTGCTTCTCCCGAAGACCGGAGATTTGTCTGATCCTAAAAACTACAGGCCAATAACATGTCTGAACGCATGTTACAAGCTCTTCACCAGAATCTTGTACATGCGTATCCTTCAAGCTGTAAATCCCGTATTTCTCAGCGTATATGAACAAAGAGGGTCTAAGAAAGGAGTAGCTGGCTGCAGGGATAACCTGTTGATTGACCGCTGTGTCACACAGGACTCCGTGCATTACCTGCGAAACCTTTCTATGGCCTGGATCGACTATCGGAAGGCATTCGACACTACGTCTCATGAACTGATTGTGCGGCTGTTGGAATGTCTTTCGGTAGATGATCAAATAGTGGGATGCATCAAACAACTGATGCCGCTCTGGAAGACTCGGTTCACCATAACATCGGGTGAAACCAGGGTTCGAACAGAGTTGGTATCATTTAAAAGAGGGGTCTTCCAAGGAGACTCCTTGAGTCCCTTGCTCTTTTGCATCTCGCTACTGCCTTTGTCCATAGCGCTGAAAAATACTAAGGGATACAGCTGTGGCAAGCCCAATTACCGGAGGCACAAGGTCACCCACTTATTTTACATGGATGACCTGAAACTCTATGCCTCCGGACAACGCGATTTAGAGCAGTCGCTGAGGGTAGTGCAGGATTACAGTCAAGCTATTGGTATGGAGTTCGGGATAGACAAATGTGCCATGGTTCATCTCAAAAGAGGACGTTGCGGAGATAGTGAAGATGAGGAGCAGCTCGTTGATGGGAGCATCTTGCGACAACTGCATGCCGGAGATACTTATACCTACCTTGGAGTGGCGCAGCGTCACATCCAAGAGGCAGAATTGGTCAAAGAGTGTCTCCGCCGCAAGTATTTGCACCGACTCCGGCAGATCTGGTCGTCAGAACTGTCCGGCAAAAACAAAGTCGCTGCCACAAACATGCTTGCGGTCCCATTGTTGCTATACAGCTTTGGTGCTATCCACTGGAACGTGGAAGAGCTGCGACAAATCGACATAAAGACTCGCAAAAGGATGAATATGGAGGGAAGTCTACATCCTAGATCCTCTGTCCCGCGAATATACCTCCCGCGACACCTGGGAGGGCGTGGACTATTGAGTTTGGAGCATCTGCACAACAGAGTAGTACTGGCCACTGCCTGCTATGTTACGACGAGCACCGATCCCCTGATCCGCTTTGTGCGAGAGCACGAGATTGCGGGTAAAGGAGCCTTCCTTTTTAGAGCAGCAACACGGGCAGCCGAAGAACTTAGTCTCACGCTCGACTTCACGCGGAGGTGTCAGCAGTCCGTTACGGAACTTGCTCCCGCACAATTAAAAGCCCGGATTAAAACTGCTGAAGTCCAATTGCTTTTAAGACTTCACAAAGATAAACCAATGCACGGAATCTTCTACAAACATCTAGAAGAGCATGGTTTATCTGAGCAGTTGACCTTCTCCTTCCTAAGGTCTAATGGGTTGAAGTCGGAGACTGAGAGCTCTATAATGGCTTGCCAAGACGGTGTCTTCAACACCTTAGTATACCGTAGCCGGATTATGGGTATGGATGTGCCCGATATCCGCTGTAGAGCCTGCCTGCAGGCGCCAGAGACCCTTACGCACCTCTTGTCGGCGTGTAAGGTGTACGCTGGCACAGCCTACATCTATCGGCACAATGCGGCTCTACGAGTGCTATACTACCATTTAAGGCACTCATACGGTATAGATGAGACACCGGTGCTGCCATACGCTCCAGGGGACATTGAGTCCGTTGTGGAGAACGAGAGGTGCCGAATTTACTGGAACTACTCATTCTCCACGCTCGAGCTTATACATGCAAATAAGCCCGACATAGTCCTCCTCGACTACCAACAAAAGACGATGTTCGTTATCGAGTTCTCGGCACCTGCCGAGGGGAACATCGTCTCTAAGGAGGAGGAAAAGCGGACCAAGTATCAGGAGCTCCTCGGACAACTTCGCAGGCTCTGGCCGGACTACACTGTGAGTCTGCTAGTAATGGTCATTGGATCCCTAGGTGGTATGAGGGATACGCTGCTCTCTGCACTGCGCAAAATGCCGGTGTGCCGTGCGGCGGCGCACATCTTAGCCGCCAGAATGCAGAAGGCAGTCATCCATGGGTCCCTTCGTCTGCTTAGGACGCACGATACGCGGACCCAGTGATTGCTCACCTCACGGTGTGAGGAGTAGTCGCTGGGGAATGGAACAGCAGCCCGGTGTGTCGGAGCCCGGGCTGCACCTTTTTTTGTTTTTGTTTTGTCTATATATATATATATATATATATATATATATATATATATATATATATATATACCCGTCTGGGTCCGGGTTTAGAATGTTCCGTTCCCAGGGTTTAATCTGCCTGTCGTAAGAGGCGACTAAAAGATTGGTAGTCCTTGCCTTAAAAGGGCCTATGGTGGTCACCGGCTGTGAAAGCAGGCGTATGAACCACCATAGTGAGGAAGCGGCTGCACCTAGGTTAAGGACGGCTTCCCGACAGCGTCTGACCCCAGGTTAGGGGCGGCTGATAGCAAACCTGGCAGTAGGTATAAAATGCGCCCCCAGGAAGCCGACCAACATCAAAAGGCTATTCGGTGCGTGGCGACACTGTGGGGATAACCCAAGCCAGGGATGAAAGCCGGCCGGCAGCCTGTACAGGTCATCCCTAGGAGGCAATGTGGTCGGCTGCCTCCGAAATGTCGGCTGGGGGCCCTAAGGCTAACCACCGGACGGGCCCTACCTTCTGGTTCGACCGCCCCAGAAGAAGAGCACCCACACCAGGCCGGTATCGGAAGCCGGCTCTGGGCAAGGTGGCGGTGCCTCGGATCGCCCTGACGACGACACACGCATCGACATGGACCGTTTTAGGTGGACGACGGAACTGAAGGATGACCTGCTGAGCTGCTACGAGAGCAGTAGCCCGCGCCGTAGGGGATACATGTCCCGCATGCATGGGAGGTGGTGTGAAATGCATCCAGAGCATAGCACAATTACCTCCCAGAGCTTGCGGAACCAGGTATTTTACCTTCGGGGGCAGGGATACGTTCGTGCTCCAGCTCAGCCTGCCCCTCCGGCGACTGAAAGGCCTGTTAACCAGGCTGGAAGGTCGCCGATGAGGCCCGCTGAGAGGGAAATCGACGAAGCCGTCTCACCTGGAGATTTCAGTGACCGAAGGGCCTTGCATAACAACAAGAGGTCCTTCAAGCTGGCAGATTTAAAGAGAGAGGATGAGGCGTTGAGTGAACGTCTATCGGAGGTCTCTGACATTTGGAGCATCAATTGCGAAATTTACGCTGCGGCTCTGAGGCTGGCTGGACAGGGGAGAGTGAGAGACTCTCCTGTCGAGAGAGCACAGAGGCGGGTGCGCCAGATGGAAGCGAAAATCCAGTTGGCTCGCCAAGAAGCATCCCGTATCCAGTGTGTGATGGAATATAGAGCGGCCGGTAGGCCTTTTACGCGCCGCGTGCGCCAGATAGCCCGAGAGCTAAGGCGCGACCATCACACGCTCAGTCAAGCGGTACTGGTTGTTGTCAAGCAGCATTGTCTTGACAGGATACGGACGCTAATCGCTGCTAAACGATCACTGGTGACGCGGGCGAGAGGTTTGGAGGAAAACAGATTGTTTTCCGAAAAGCCTGCTCGTCTCTTCCAACAGCGACCACCAGTCATAGAGCAGCCGCCAACTGCTGATCGCGTGGAGACTTTCTGGAGGGGCATTTACGAACACCCCAAACCTCTCCAAGCAGACACTCCGGCCTTGGCGCAGTTCGAGTCCGTTTGTAGGAGGACTCCAAACCTGAATGTACTGCGTCACCCGATAAACACGGAAGAAATTCTTGGTGCCTTACGAGGCGCAAAGAATTTCGCAGCTCCTGGCCCGGATGGCATAAACACCTACTGGTTGAAAAAGTTTCCCAGTTGCCACCGGCATTTAGCTAGAGTTTTTAACTCGTGGCTAAATCAGGAGCAGCCAATTCCGGCTTGGTTTGTCGAGGGTCGAACCGTGCTTCTCCCGAAGACCGGAGATTTGTCTGATCCTAAAAACTACAGGCCAATAACATGTCTGAACGCATGTTACAAGCTCTTCACCAGAATCTTGTACATGCGTATCCTTCAAGCTGTAAATCCCGTATTTCTCAGCGTATATGAACAAAGAGGGTCTAAGAAAGGAGTAGCTGGCTGCAGGGATAACCTGTTGATTGACCGCTGTGTCACACAGGACTCCGTGCATTACCTGCGAAACCTTTCTATGGCCTGGATCGACTATCGGAAGGCATTCGACACTACGTCTCATGAACTGATTGTGCGGCTGTTGGAATGTCTTTCGGTAGATGATCAAATAGTGGGATGCATCAAACAACTGATGCCGCTCTGGAAGACTCGGTTCACTATAACATCGGGTGAAACCAGGGTTCGAACAGAGTTGGTATCATTTAAAAGAGGGGTCTTCCAAGGAGACTCCTTGAGTCCCTTGCTCTTTTGCATCTCGCTACTGCCTTTGTCCATAGCGCTGAAAAATACTAAGGGATACAGCTGTGGCAAGCCCAATTACCGGAGGCACAAGGTCACCCACTTATTTTACATGGATGACCTGAAACTCTATGCCTCCGGACAACGCGATTTAGAGCAGTCGCTTAGGGTAGTGCAGGATTACAGTCAAGCTATTGGTATGGAGTTCGGGATAGACAAATGTGCCATGGTTCATCTCAAAAGAGGACGTTGCGGAGATAGTGAAGATGAGGAGCAGCTCGTTGATGGGAGCATCTTGCGACAACTGCATGCCGGAGATACCTATACCTACCTTGGAGTGGCGCAGCGTCACATCCAAGAGGCAGAATTGGTCAAAGAGTGTCTCCGCCGCAAGTATTTGCACCGACTCCGGCAGATCTGGTCGTCAGAACTGTCCGGCAAGAACAAAGTCGCTGCCACAAACATGCTTGCGGTCCCATTGTTGCTATACAGCTTTGGTGCTATCCACTGGAACGTGGAAGAGCTGCGACAAATCGACATAAAGACCCGCAAAAGGATGAATATGGAGGGAAGTCTACATCCTAGATCCTCTGTCCCGCGAATATACCTCCCGCGACACCTGGGAGGGCGTGGACTATTGAGTTTGGAGCATCTGCACAACAGAGTAGTACTGGCCACTGCCTGCTATGTTACGACGAGCACCGATCCCCTGATCCGCTTTGTGCGAGAGCACGAGATTGCGGGTAAAGGAGCCTTCCTTTTTAAAGCAGCAACACGGGCAGCCGAAGAACTTAGTCTCACGCTCGACTTCACGCGGAGGTGTCAGCAGTCCGTTACGGAACTTGCTCCCGCACAATTAAAAACCCGGATTAAAACTGCTGAAGTCCAATTGCTTTTAAGACTTCACAAAGATAAACCAATGCACGGAATCTTCTACAAACATCTAGAAGAGCATGGTTTATCTGAGCAGTTGACCTTCTCCTTCCTAAGGTCTAATGGGTTGAAGTCGGAGACTGAGAGCTCTATAATGGCTTGCCAAGACGGTGTCTTCAACACCTTAGTATACCGTAGCCGGATTATGGGTATGGATGTGCCCGATATCCGCTGTAGAGCCTGCCTGCAGGCGCCAGAGACCCTTACGCACCTGTTGTCGGCGTGTAAGGTGTACGCTGGCACAGCCTACGTCTATCGGCACAACGCGGCTCTACGAGTGCTATACTACCATTTAAGGCACTCATACGGTATAGATGAGACACCGGTGCTGCCATACGCTCCAGGGGACATTGAGTCCGTTGTGGAGAACGAGAGGTGCCGAATTTACTGGAACTACTCATTCTCCACGCTCGAGCTTATACATGCAAATAAGCCCGACATAGTCCTCCTCGACTACCAACAAAAGACGATGTTCGTTATCGAGTTCTCGGCACCTGCCGAGGGGAACATCGTCTCTAAGGAGGAGGAAAAGCGGACCAAGTATCAGGAGCTCCTCGGACAACTTCGCAGGCTCTGGCCGGACTACACTGTGAGTCTGCTAGTAATGGTCATTGGATCCCTAGGTGGTATGAGGGATACGCTGTTCTCTGCACTGCGCAAAATGCCGGTGTGCCGTGCGGCGGCGCACATCTTAGCCGCCAGAATGCAGAAGGCAGTCATCCATGGGTCCCTTCGTCTGCTTAGGACGCACGATACGCGGACCCAGTGATTGCTCACCTCACGGTGTGAGGAGTAGTCGCTGGGGAATGGAACAGCAGCCCGGTGTGTCGGAGCCCGGGTTGCACCTTTTTTGTTTTTGTTTTGTCTATATATATATATATATATAGGGAGATTATTTTATTAAATAGTTTAGTTTCATATAGAAGTTTAAGTATAATTTTACTTATATTTTTATCATCATAATATAAAAAGGTTTTGCTTCAATTCGTATTCATAATCTCTACCTTTTCCTTGCAAGGAAATGCTTCGGATAAATAAAGTAAAAGGTACTGAGATTAGTCGCCGCTGAATTCGACAAACAAGTTGAAACTAGTATAGTGCGAACGACGCATGTGTGTTCTTCGAGAGCGGTTTATTTTATTTGTTGCTTGTACCGTCTGGGTCTCGGGTTAGAATGATCCCAGGGTTTAATCTGCCTGTCGTAAGAGGCGACTAAAGATTGGTAGTCCTTGCCTTAAAAGGGCCTATGGTGGTCACCGGCTGTGAAAGCAGGCATATGAACCTACATAGTGAGGAAACGGCTGAACCTATGTCAAGGACGGTTTCCCGACTGCGAGTCGTAAAAGGTGACCAAAAGGAACCGAAACTACTGTCGGTATAAGCAGTAACCTTTTCTCACCAACAGCTTTGGGTGGACGAGTTGACAAGAGTCAGGACACCTTCTTGTCCTTGGGGTGAGAAATTGCCCCTAAAGGCGGATGAACCAGTATATACATCTGGTCAACGGCATGAGGATGCAGAAAGCAAATGGGAAACTACTGCTTGAAAGATCGCTAAGATATCCCAAGAGAAATTCGTAAAATGAGTAACGTGAGAATCAGCGAGGCCTCGGGTGTGATGCCTCGCGGTCCGACTGGCAATCGGCGCTGTTCCTCGTCCGGGGAGGTCAGTGTGAATTTGGTGACCGGGCATAAGGAGTGCGACCATCAGGCTTCGTGTGCGAAATTAACTACTGATGACATTTTTAAAACGCGCCGAAAACATCGCCTGGCAACTTGGAACGTTAGAGGTCTTCAGGCTATAGGAAAGCATCGTCGAACAAGAGCTTACAGCAAATAAAATAGCCATTGCTGGATTATCTGAGACTCATTATAGAGACACAGGTCATTTTACTTCTAGCAAGGGGAATTTTATTTGCTTTTCAGGTAAATCTGATGAAAGTGTTAACGGTGTTGGCTTTTGGGTGGCGAAAGCGCACGCAAGGACCATTCTTGATTACAAGTGTATTAGTGACAGAATTATAACAATACGTATCAATGCGAACGCTACACCGATCAACATTGTGCAAATCTACGCACCTACGTCAAATTCGGATGAGGAAACGATCGAATCTTTTTACAACGATCTTGAGTCTGCACTTGAATCTCTTTCGAATCGGGAAATGGTTCTCATTTTAGGCGATTTTAACTCAAAGGTTGGTCAAACCATTGATGATGAACATCTTAGGGCACATATTGGTAAATTCGGTCTTGGTGTCAGAAATGAAAGGGGTCAATGTCTGCTTCGATTCTGTATTGACCATAATTTCTCAATTGCCAACACTATGTTTTCACAACATCCACGGCGCCTGTATACTTGGACCTCTCCCGACGGACGATTTCGTAATCAAATTGATTACATTTTAGTTCGTACACGGTGGAAGTCATCCTTTAGCCTTTGTAAGACTCTACCAGGCTCAGACTGCGGCTCAGACCATCAATTACTCCTGTGCGAACTTCAGTTAAAACTGAAGGTATGTCCACGTTCTAAGCGGATAATACGGATGGAGATCGCTGACCCTTCTTCTTTTCGGTCAAAATGTTCAGAGCTTTTTCGGGATGCCTCTATAACAGATATGTCAAGTTCAAATGATATGTGGCTATCATTAAAAAATGTGCTTTTACATCCTGCCCAGATAAGCCAACCAAAGGGTAGCACTCAACCAAGACAACAATGGATTAGTAGCCACACACTCTCCGTTATTGAGGCACGTAGAAGCCTTAAGATTTCAGGTCTGGATTCAGATACAGAGCAAAACATATATAGACAGCTCTCACGCGAGATTCAAAGATTATGCCGGAAAGATAAGAACTCTTATCTACAGCAATTATGCAGGGAAATAGAGATGCATGCCAATACTAACCATCCGAAAGAGATGTTTTTTAAGGTCAAATGCCTCAGTCGGGATTTTAAACCCAAATCTTGGGCTGTTAAAAATCCTGAGGTAGAACTAATTACCAACCTGCATGAGGTTATTGAGGTATGGCGAAATTATTGCGAAAATCTGTACCATGAGGATGGTCTTCACGCCCTCTCATTGGATTTTGAACACGAACCGGACATTCTTTTGTCTGAAGTGGAACATGCCCTCAACAAGCTAAAAAATAACAAAGCTACCGGCATTGATGCTATTTCTGCTGAAACGTTGAAATACTTGGGTGACAACGGCATCTCCCTTTTACATAATATTTGTAAGAGTGTCTGGTCGTCCGGTGTTTGGAAAGATGAATAGTGCACATCAATTTTTGTTCCGCTTCATGAAAAGGGATCTCAAACAAATCCAGACAATTATCGCCTACTTTCGTTAATCTCTCATGCAAGTAAGGTTCTACTGTATATTTTACAATCTCGTTTGGAGGGTTTTATTGGCTGGCAAATTTCTCAGGCGCAGGCAGGTTTGGTGAAAGGACACGGTACGCGTGAACAGATCTTAAACTTAAGACAAATTATTGAAAAAGCCAGAGAGCATTATTTTCCTGTTTTTATCTGCTTTGTGGACTATTCTAAGGCGTTTGATAACGTAAAGTGGCGTAAACTGTGGGAAATCCTCATCTCTATGGGAGTTCCTTATCACCTAGAGTTTCTCATACCATCAGCAACTCTACGAGTCTAATTCGGCTCGCGTAAGAATTGATGGTAACCTGTCTAGTCAAACTGCAACCAGAAAAGGAGTTCGTCAGGGATGTGTATTATCTCCGATGTTGTTTAACATTTACTCTGAATTTGTGATGAGACAGGTATTAGACAACTGGAATGGCGGTGTAACTATTGGCGGAAGCAAAATATCCAACTTAAGATTTGCTGACGATACAACCCTTATTGCAGCTTCTCAGGAAGAACTAGTAGCTCTATTAAACATCTTAGAACAACGTAGTGCAGAGTATGGTCTTGGTATTAACTACAATAAGACCAAGGTTATGATCGTAGATAGAAAGCATGATAATTATCGAGAAATAAAGTCAATACGCCATTGTGAAGTAGCTCAAAGTTTTATATACCTCGGTTCTTTGATCGATAATTCGGGTAGCTGTGAAAATGAGATTCGACGGCGCATTCAACAAGCACGTGTGGCCATGACAAAGCTTACTAAAATATGGCGTGACATCACTAAAGCTACAAAAATGTCGCTGGTTCAGTCTCATGTGTTCTCCATATTTTTGTATGCCTCGGAAACTTGGACTGTTAAAAAGGCAGATCGAGCTCGCATAGACGCTTTTGAAATGTGGACATGGAGGAGAATGCTGAGAGTTCCTTATACCGCTCATCGAACTAACGTCTCCATACTGGATGAGATTGGTAATCCAAAGAGACTATCCTCCATTGTGTCGACGAGAATGCTTACATTCTTCGGATATATACACAGAAGCGATAATATGGAGAAACTTGTAGTTCAGGGTCATGCCCCGAGTGGCCGGCGCCGTGGCCGTCCCCCTACACGCTGGGTGGATACGACGAAACAGTTACTGGATATGAGTGTCAAGAGCGCCGCTACACTGAGAACAAATCGCGAACGATGGCGAGCTACAGTGCTCAAAACTATTGATAATATTCGTGTCGGCAATACTCTAGCTCCGACTTAATGCATTTTACGAGTTCACAACATGTCTGTTAAGACATTGTGACTATGATGATGACTCAGAAACTGTATGCAGGCATTGTATAAATGTGTTAATCAATGATGCAGGTGAATTAAAGAGAAGCTGATTCTGATTTATTTATTCAGTTTTGAAATTTCCCTAATGGTTGATTCAGATAGTGAGCAGGAAGGAAGCGAAGTTGTGACCAGCGAGATGATGTTTATCGCTGAAAAAGTCCAAGCATTCCCCGAAATTCTCGAGAAATCGCAAGTTCCAGCGATGAAAAATAAGAAAATTGCTGCATTAACAGAAATCGTTCACGAATATGTGTCTTTGGTGAAGAGATGGATATTAAATCTTTTATGAAAAAAGTGAACAACATGAAAACACGATTGTAGAATAAAGTCGATAAAAATAAAACAGGGAGCAAACCTATTCGCCTTCTGCCTTGGGAAACTGTAATGTTAGAAGCCATGGATGGAGATAGCAATCCTGTACTAAGTCAGATACCAAGTAAAAGATACATCTTTGTCCACCCATTAGTACTTACTATTCGTATTTTTGTTAGGGGCTCTTTCAATAGGTGTGCCACCTCATCCTTCCTTACCTAATACAAGGGATGAATTAATGAACGGGAAGTGATACTCATGATCATGTATCTGGAGGGATAACTAAAAAAAAGCGATCGTATACATCAGCTGAAGAGATTGCTCCAAAAAAATTACCTCCGCTCCCTACATCTTCTTGTGAAAAACCAGAAGAATCCTATGAGACAAGGCATTTAACCACAACTCAGCTGCAACGATTAGTTTTAGTTGTTAACTGAAAGTGGCTCGTATACAACAGCAATATTACTCAGCCAAACTGCAGAAATTGGATGAAACAAAGAGCATTCAAAAGTGTATACTGTCGTGGAAGATAAAACTTACCATAACCTGTAATATACATTTCTTCAATTTATTTAACAGAATACAAATCAATGATTTTCTTTGACTTTAAACGTGTGAGTTTACTTCCAGCAATAGTTCATGAGTTCAAAAAAAAATTAGTAATTTTACATAGCATCAAATGAAACATTTTAAACATTTCAAAGACCTATATTATTATTGGCAATAAGGTGAGCCAGTTCGTCTCGGCGTCTTTGTCCTTGTGCACGAATATAGCATCTACAGTTTCATCCTCTTCATCTTCTTCAAAATCTGCATCTTCCAATTGCTTAGCTATGTTGTGTAACACAGCACAAGCAATTATAACTTTTGGAATGCTGGTAAATTTCACTCTGCACCCATACTTTAGAATAGGAAACAGGCGTTTCAGCTGCCCAAATGTATGCTCAATTACAACTCGCTCTGTTGTAAGCAACCTATTGAAGGCTCTCTGATATTGCTCGTGTGGGTTGGGATAGGGAGTCATGAGACACGGCATCATACCATACCCACTGTCTCCTAGTAGAATAGTGTTTCTTGCCCTTTTCATAACTGTACATACTGCAGAATAAATCCATATACGAGAATCATGAACTGACCCAGAACAACTTGCATCTATACTAGTTATAACACAACTCTGTTCGCATGTTACCTGCACAATGATACCGCTAAAGCCTTTCCGATTTACATATTCATCTCCAAATTGAGTTGGTTTTTCAATACGAATATGCGTGCAGTCAAAAACCCCAATAGCTGTTGGGAAACGGAACCTGGATAACCACTTCTCTTTGGCTTGCATGATTTGATTGTCTGTATGTGGGAAACGGATCCATTCGCCAGCTTTCTGTACAATTCGCTCAACCACCTCATATAATGTTCTGGATACTGTGGACTGGGTACACCCCAATTCTTCAGCAATTCCACTTTGGAATCCAGGGTTCGCGCAATAACGCAGAAATACTTTTATTTTCTGTACAGGTGACAGGGCTGCTCCACGAGTTTCGACATTAGCGCCAAGAAAGTAGTCTGCCAACCACACCACATTCTCCTCTTCAAATCGGCATAATGTTTTGAAATCCAATTCACGTGACGCACGTCTTGGTTTGTAGTATTTCCTTGTACCATGGCCGACTTTACTCACTAGGCCGGAGCATGAAATATGGCAACACTGAATCAGCGGGCCGAGTTTTTATTTGTTGTTAAGTCATGTGTATTCTTCCAGAGCAGAAAATATGGTTGGAAGGTGATTATTAATGTGTTTCTAATTATTTACCTGCACAAACGAAACTATAAAGATAAAAAGATGCCTGCAAAGTGTGTAGTACCAGGAATAGAGGACATACCAAACCATGGCCGAACATAACCTTCCAGAGTACAAAGAACATTTCAAGGTGATTTTTAATGTGTTTCTAATCATTTACCTGCACAAACGGAACTATAAAGATAAACAGATGCCTGCAAAGTGTGTAGTACCAGGTTGTACTAGCAATTGTGCTTCCAGTAAAGGACATAAACAGAAGTGGGTGAACAGCACAAGTGGACAGTATTCCTCGTATGGGCTGGTTATATTTATAAGAATAAAGACAATACTTTACAAACATTTCAAAGGATAAGACCTATTTTAAAGCACAATCTGGTACCTGCAATGTTTTCTGGACCTCCCAAATATCACAGAAAAATACAGTTAATAGAACTCATCTGGGCATGCATCATGCATCTAGGCATACCTACGAAAAGATTTGATAGTGAAAGGGAATCAAGACCAGCAAGAATGGCTTCACAGTGACCTAATAGTGAATTTTTCTAGCTCAAGTGACAATTTACAAAGTAAATTGAGTGTTCATTAGCAATTGTGCTTCCAACAAAGGACAAACAGAAGTGGGTGAACGGTATTCCTCGTATGGGCTGGTTATATTTATAAGAATAAAGACAATACTTTACAAACATTTCAAAGGATAAGACCTATTTTAAAGCACAATGTGGTACCTACAATGTTTTCTGGACCTCCCAAATATCACAGAAAAATACAGTTAATAGAACTCATCTGGGCATGCATCTGGGCATACCTACGAAAAGATTTGATACTGAAAGGGAATCAAGACCAGCAAGAACGGCTTCACAGTGACCTAATAGTGAATTTTTCTAGCTCAAGTGAAAATTTACAAAGTAAATTTAGTGTTTATTTAAGTGGAAGTGGAAGTGGCAGCAGGAAACAGGTTGCGTTTATTTTTATTTTGTAGTGTCTGACTACGATGAACCAGACATCAGATGTAAGTGGCATTAGTAGTAGTAGTAGTTCTAAAAAGTATTTTTCTTAATTTATTAACCCAGATGAACTCTAATACATATAAAATGTAATAACTATTCTGAAACTATAGGCTCACTATTTGACAGCTAAGCCACGTTGCCACATCTAAGGCTCCGGCCTAGTGTAGAGTTGGCCATGCTTGTACGTATATGCACCATATCAGCCATTATTGATACCTTGCTGAGATCACACCACTAAAGATAACTTATAAGGGCCCTTTCAGATGAATTGTAACACAAAAAACACTCCTACAAATACACAACAGCTGTAGTACGAAAAGTTGTTGTTAACCTAGATTCCTTTTTCTAGTAGCAAATCCTTCAGTTTTCGAGCAAATAAATCTTTTTATAAATATGAAAAACGTAGAACCTTTTCCTTTAAAGCAAAGCCATCGGAGCATTTCCTTTTTTTTTATGCATATACTGTGAAGGAATTGCTTCATTTTTTGGAAGCAGAAGGTAATGCTTCTTTTTATAAATACGGGCTAATGTCTTTATTGGTCTTCGGTACAGATTATTACTTAAATGCGGTTTAAATGAACAAATTTTATTATTTTTATTTTTAGTATTATTTATTGAGTATTAGGCCAAATGACTGAAAGGCAACTCATTTAAATGAGATATGTTGGAATCACTTGGAAATCAAAGAAAACAGACTGGAGCGTAGCTTAGCGTCGAGTAACCCAGAGCGTTAGTTTCAGAAGTCAAGCGTGCCTAAATTAAAATGAATGAAATTACATTTAAGTAATAATCTGTACCGAAGACCTATAAGGATAATGTGCATTCCAAACTCTCGTTTATTTCAAAATTAGTCATAATAAAAAAAGGCTATTCCGTCGATGATTTTAGTGCTACATACACGAATTGCATGTGGTTAGACAGAAAACATCCTGCTAATGATTAAACTGTCTTAATAAATAGGCACTAATATGGCTTTTTTTCAAATGATTTGCAAGTAACCAAAACAAGTGCATTACTAAATTTTTTTTTCAGTTTGGTGAATTTTTTTAGCCTTAGAAATTGTGAGATATTGTGTTTTTGCCTTATCTGATATGCCCAGTCATTTCCCTATAAATGAATCCAACTAGTCGTGAATCGGTTGATAAATAATCAAGCTATGGTGTTATAACTGCGCGAACCCATGGAGTCGTGATACAGAAATTGAAAATGTAATAAAAATTAACTAAAGGGTTGAACCCTCTTTTTTCGCATTTTTTCTCGATAACTTCAATTGTATTTTCATGCCTCGAAGTTTGTCGACATGATGGCGGAACACATTGTATATTGATAATGGACTTAACTAGTTCTGCTTTCGCATGTTTGGAGGTGGTACACTGCATCGGAGGACATAAGGTTTGTTCTGATCTGTAGTATGTGAGTTAGTATACCACCAGTGTCGATAGACTTGCCCTAATATATTGTTACGACGGCCTCTTTTTCTTCACCAAAGAATCAAACTGGACGTGGCTTTCACCGTTTTACTTCTCAACTCAATACAACATCTCTTAACCTTATCTCAACTAGAACTAAACTCAACTGAACTGAACCACTGACGATAGGTTCAGTTGAGTTGAGTTCTAGTTGAGATAAGGTTAAGAGATATTGTATTGAGTTTTGAAGTAAAACGGTGAAAGTTACGTGCAGTTTGATTCTTTGGTGAAGAAAAAGAGGCCGTCGTGACAATATTGAAGATGAACTGAACTACTCCACGCTACCCGTGGCGCCTTATATACACTTCATCGAACCCATCCGTCATTCCCAAAAACTCTAGACGATTCGATGACGTTTACACTTCAAAGATCTAACCTAACACTTTGACCTTTACATCATGCATGACAACTAATACACAATACACGAATACCACAATATACAGTATGTTACATTCTTTACCCCTTAGCGTTCGGCGTCCTCGACGAACAACTTCGATTCTTGTATCACCACAGACATCAGTATACAGGGTGGGCCAATAGTGCGTGGACGGAAGATTGTGGGCTTACTAAAAAATATTTCAAAAATCTGTCACTTGATTATGGTGGGGACCCTTGACGGCTATAACGTAAAAATATTTTCACTTAAATTTTGACGTTTTTACAGGGTGATTCATATCAAACTTACATTTTTTTGAATGGAAACCCCTATATATTATTGCATATTTGGATTTCTTGGTTAATTCTAGCGTGACTTTGTGTATCATACATGGAACTTTAAACGAACCGTTTAGGCGCAAATTACCATTTTTGGTGTAAGTAGGTATCAGAAAAAAATTGAATATCGCAGCGATTATAAAACTTAGAAGGCCGTGACTTTGCATGAAATACATCGTCTTAGGTCGGACGGCTAAATTTGAATTCTTTTTGTACTTGGAGAAGTCAGTAGATTAATTAAGGAAACTTCAATCACAGATAACTTGATTTTTTAAAATGGGAAAGCCTATTTTGATTTATAGAATCAAATGTAAAATTTGATTGCCTTTCTAACGATATAGGATTCTCAATATCAATCTTTTTTGGTTTTCATTTTATTTCAAATTTTCAGTCAAATCGGTGTTTTTCGATTTTCCTGCGTGCAAGCCACCTAGCAGGCCATGAAACATAAACAAAAGCCCGTAAATATGGAAGAAACCAACTAACTTAGTAGACAGATGCAAACGAACTAGAGTAGCGAGGCAAGATCATGAAAATTCCTTACAACACATCAACTCTAACCGGACACAACAGCGGCAAGATATCTAATGTCAATGAGTAGCTGGGGTATGACAGAAGTGTTTGTTTTTCACAGCCTATTGAGGTCTACCAGAGCTTGACAACTTTCCAAAACGATTAAAAATTTTGAAACAAAGGGAAAACTACCAGCGAGTTTTGCTTACAGTTTAACATGTTTAGAATGACATTTCACATTTAATAGGATAAAAAAATTGGTCATTTCCGTTTAGTGTTTAGTCAGAAGTGGAGATATCACTAACTGGAGCATTCTGAACATCTACTGAAATAATTGCTAGAATTTTTTAATTACGCTATGTTGTAATTGTGTTTATCTCACGTAGTTTTCTACAAACTAAATTATGTTTTACAATTCAAACAGACTGCAATTCAAGTTTCATTTTCCGCTATTTTGCTAATAAGTAGAAATATCTACTGAAGAAATTGAAGGGTTCAGGTCAGAGGTATCATTACTTTTGACTTACGAAAATGGCTACTATTTGATAGCATTAAATGTGAAAATTTATTCAGAAGACATAGATATTGTACTGCCAGCAACAATCACTAGTAGTTTTCCTTTGATTAAATATTTTCTTACCGACTTTGGAAATTGGCTAATAGCTAGTAGGCTGTGAAAAATGAGCGTTCTTTTCACCGTTCTTGTTTCTAGTTAGAGCTAACATGTTGTAAGGAATTTTCATTATCTTGCCTCGTTACTCTAGTTAGTTTGCATCTTTCTACTAGGTTAGTTGGTTTCTTCCATATTAACGGGCTTTTGTTTATTTTTCATGGCCTGCTAGGTTGCTTGCACGCAGAAAAATCGGAAAACACCGATTTGACAGAAAATTTGAAATAAAATGAAAACCAAAAAAGATTGATATGGAGAATCCTATATCGTTAGAAAGGCAATCAAATTTTACATTTGATTCTATAAATCAAAATAGGCTTTCCCATTTTAAAAAATCAAGTTATCTGTGATTGAAGTTTCCTTAATTGATGATTTCTCCAAGTACAACAAGAATTCAAGTTCAGCCGTCTGACTTAAGATGACGCACTTCATGTTTAGTCGTACCGCAAAGCCACGGCCTTCCACGCACTATTGGCCCACCCTGTATAGTCGACCGACAGTTTTCCACTTCCCGTACATATCTTGTAGACCAAGTAATTGAGGCGGTTCGTCTCCAAGTATAGGGTCCCACCAAATGATGTTGAAACTTCGTACATCTACCCTTCTTCCTGTCATGTGTTGTAAGACCATACCAGATTACCTTGTAACTGCGATACCCTTTGCCCAACTTGTGATTCTCATTTTCAGCTCCGGCAGCGTTCTCTTTTCCTAACTCTGCTATCATCCTCATCAGTTGGGCCTTTTCGTCTTGTCGGCTATCAACTCTCGACACTCCCTTCTCCTCACCCATTTTACTCTCCAGTTCCTCTGTGAGTCTGCTGATTGTCTTCTTGTTGCGCAATCCTGTTCTTCTGCTTACCATTCTCGCTCCTTAGTTGCGCGGCTTGATCAGACCCCGACGATACGTCCCTGAGTGCAACGTTAAGCTCTGTTCCTATATTCGCGTTTTCTCTCTCCAGCTGCGCCAATATCTGCCTCAAATCTACATCGTCATTTTGCGTCGCTGATATTTCGTACACACCTTTGCTTGCATTTTCAATGACTTTGTTCGAATTCTCCTTTAGCCTATCGCTATCGACCTCGCTTTCCATCTGCGCAATCTTCTGCTTTATCTTATTATGCCCGTACTTCAATTGTCTCATCCCAGAACTATCAGCCTGTGCTGCAGCCACAGTGTCTTCCAGCTCCCTTACCAGTCGAACGTTCTCATCTTCCAAATTCGCCAGTTGCTCTTTCATCTTATTGTCAACGTCTCTTGCTTTATACAAGTCTTCCATAACCTTTCTCACACTACCAAGCGCATCTGTCATATCTGATTTCATCTTTTGATTTCCGCTTCATGATGCACCAACCTTTCTCTCAACCTTGACTCGTCTTCCTTGACCCAGGTCTTTTTGGCTTGCACAATCGCGTGGTCCAGGTATTTCTTTAAGGATGCGTACTCAGCCTCAAGCTGGGTAATCTTCTGTTTGAGCATTGCATTTTCGTCCTTAACTTGGTCACATCTATCCTCCGCTTTCTTCGGCTGATCCAAAGCCTTCAATCTCTTGATTTCGTTTTTCAAAGCAGAAACTTCTCTGTCGTATTTTTCGTTGAGCTTTCTCAAGGCTGCCTCGTTTTGGTCATTCTTCTTCATCAGATTCTTTTTGTCCCTTTCAAACTTGCTCTTAATACCCATACATTCCCGTTTCTGAGAGTTAAGCAACTGCTTTAGCCTATCTCGGTTTGCTGTAAGTTCCCTCATGGCTAATCTGTGTTGTACTTGAAGCTTAGCGATAGTTTCCTCGTTCCTCTTCAGAAAATTCTTCGTGTCTCTGCCAAACTGCTCCTTTATTGAGTTTATCGTGCCTTGCATAGATTTCATTTTGCTTGCATATTCATCTGCTTTTTCCACACCCACCTGCATCTTATCGACCTGTATGCGGCAGCCTACTCTAAGGTGCCCCTTCTGCCCACATCTCCAACACGTAAACTTCTCAGCTTCTTCTAGATATCTGCGAACTGAGTTTCTCTGGAAGATACCACCTCTTCTTCTTGGTACGAACGATGTGGCCCTGACTTCTACTTCATCATCTTGTTCTACAGAGCGCACTCTCCGTGTCATTCGCGTGGCTTTTGTGGCAGTTTCAATTTCTAGGGCCTTGACTAAAGCGTCTTGTAAGGTTCTGGGACTGGATAGTCTTACAATTCGCTGAACGTCCAGGTCCGCAATAACTTCGACAAACTGACGAGGATCAACGTATTCCTGTGTCTCGACGGGGCTGTTGACGAATGTTCGTTTAGCTAAGCTTTGGACTTCAAATACAAACGTGGTCAGATCCTCCTTGGCTTGCTGTGTCCGGTTGTGTAGTTGACCATGTAACAGCTTGTTAAGTGCGCGTCTCCAAAACGTAACTTTAGTGGAGATGCTATCTTATCATAGTCACGTAGATATGAGGAGCAGATATTTTCCAAAATAGCTGCTGTAGAGTCTCTGAGCATTGATGTCAGCACACAAGCTTTCTCTTCATTCTACCAGTTATTCATACGTGTGATGTTTTCAAACTGCATATGATAAATGCCCCATGACGATTTACCATTGTATGGATATGGCTTTGGTACTACGCCACTGTGTCTGTCATGTAAAGCCGGTGCTACTGCAGTTAAACTGCTCTCACCTGCACTAAGCTCTCGCAGCTTCTCTGTGACGATTTCTCTGACACGATCTTCTACCTGCTGCAGTTGTTCACGCTCACCTCCACTAAGTTCTCGCAGTTCGTCTCTCACAATTTCCATGACATGGCCTTTCACTTGGTGCAGTTCTTCCTCAAAGTTCTTGTGTGATGTCGCTACTGTCACTATTTGAGTCTCTATTGCGCTAATACGTTGATCTTGATGCCTGGCTTACCGCTTGCTTCTGTTCCTCGAGCCTAGCCATCACAAGTTATAATCCCACACTTCTGACACCAATTGTCACGACGGCCTCTTTTTCTTCACCAAAGGATCAAACTGGACGTAACTTTCACCGTTTTACTTATCAAGTCAATACATGCTCAATACAATATCTCTTAACCTTATCTCAACTAGAACTAAACTCAACTGAACTGAACTAGTCCACGCTACCCGTGGCGCCTTTATAAATACATATATACCCTGTTACCCGATACTTTAAACTGTCAGCCGTGTCAACAGCGAACAGCTGTTCAGCTAGTGATAACTAAAAATACTCCAGATTGAGCCTTGACATATCAATTTTAAGCTTTGAAGGAATGCAGGGCTGTACTGAATGCAAGTACTACTAATAACGAGTAATTGACACTTGGTGACGTTTTCGTCTATCCTCTGAGGTCTATGCTTATTTTACATTCTCTCGGAAAATCCGGTGTGTCTTTCAGTATATCAGTATAGCTGGTCTGAATGATGATGATTAGGTACGCTTTGAATGAGGTAAGACTGAAGATAAAAGCATTTTTAGCTTAAGCTTCAGTTAAACTATCTTACTATATTAATTTTACCCCATGTACTTACTTTATACTTTTCTCCAATTGTACCTTGTACGTTTCAACCGATAAATATCCCACTAGTGATGCAAGCTATTCATTGAATCGTCCTTATTGCTAAATATAGGAGTATTTTGATAGTCTCTAACGATATACAAATCAGTAAAATAACATATTTCTGTTAACCATCCATTTCTGCTGCGAATTTCTGGATATTGAAGCAATTTGTTGTTTACAAAAATAGGCATTACTTTTTGGTAATGAGATATTCAATAAGAATATTTCTAATAAGGTCCTGATCACAGGATTGCCAATCAACACCACTAGTAAAAACTTAAATTTGAGATACACCTCTTCGTCAGCTGATGCCTATCAAATAGATGTCAAACCAGTTTAAAGTATCAGGTAACAGAGTATACACTTCATTGAACCATCTAGAGAATTCGATGACGTTTTAGAATGCCATCCGTCATTCCCGAAAACTCTAGACGATTCGATGACGTTTATACTTCAAAGATCTAACCTAAAACTTTGACTTTACATCATGCATGACAACTAATACACAATACACGAATCAAGACACGAATACAACAATATACAGGGTGACCTAATAAGAATGGACGCCGGCAATATCTCGGTAACCGTTAATCGTATATCTTCGAGCAAAAAATATTGTTAGGTAAATCGGCTAAGAAAAATCGCTGGAAATTATTTTTAAGTTCCGCAAGTAGCCGCTAGGGGGCGTAACTGTTACGGTCAAACAGAAAAACGGCTTTTTCTCAAAAAATATCCAAATAAAGGTATATTATAAATTCTACTGTTATATAGACTGAACCATTCTCGATTTTTTTTGTTAATTGTTTTTTACTCTATCTTGTAAGATGTAGTGGTGGGGGAATGTAATAAAGCTTTTTTTCTGAATGGCCGTAACTTTGGTATGAGTTAACGGAATTCAACAAGCTAGGTCTCGTTTGAAAGAGCTGTTCTTACTTAATAATCGGTTATATAAAAATCGTCCAGGTTTATCTTGACTTAGTAGCTACAGGGCGATATTTGACATAATAACATTTATTACGCATTATTACGAAAATTTTAAATGGTATGCCTTATATCTTATAACATAGGAATATAGAGGACAAAATTCTTAAGAAATCAGCGAAAGATTCAACCTCCTAGCTATTTTCAAAGAGGAGATATCAGTAAAACAAGTATTCTGACAAGTGTGCTGTGAGTTTTAGAAACAATTACCGCCCTATAGGGACATAGCCTCCGTCTAATCGTTTTAGTAATCATTTTATAGATAAATACTAAAGTAAAAACACTAAAAATCATTTTTTGGCTTTCTGAAACAACCACCAGGTGGCGTATTAGGCGCCAATAAGTGCTGTATACAATTTTCATGATAATGGAACTTCTAAAAGGAACAAATAAAAATAAATTAAGTATAAAACTGATTATTAGTTTAGTCATTATTAAAAGTCAATTTGAGCTGATCACAAAGTGTTATATGAACTCTACAAGCAAGGATACTAAGAAAAAATCAATGTGAGTAGATCTTAAAAATTTAAGCCAATTAACAGCAAAATAAAGCAAAATAAGGTGCCATAATAACAAGGATAACAAACAAATGATACACAAACGTAATTCACATGCGCATACCATACCTATTGTCAGTGTTGCCAGTGTTTGATGACGTCTATCGTGTTAGATATGCACTTATGCATCCATTCTAGCGTAGATAAACCTGCCAGTTTTGGGCATCTAGAGCAACACTGAAAATGAGTATGGTATACGCATGTGATTTAGGTTTATGTATTTTATCCATTGAAATTGTAGTTGTACCACGTTATTTTGCTTTATTTTGCTGTTGGCCATAATTTATAAGATCTATTCACATTAATTTTTTCTTACTATCTTTGCTATCGAGTTCATATACTACCTTGTGATCAGCTCAAATTGACGTATAGTAGTGATAAAAACAGTGATAAATTTTATACTGTAATTTGTTTTTGATTGCTTCTTTAAAAAATTCTATTATTATGAAAATTGAATACAGCCACTATTGGCGCCTACTACGTCGGCTGGTAGTTGTTTCAGAAAGTCAAAATATGTATTTCTAGTATTTTTACTTGAGTATTATCTATCAAATGATTACTAAAACGATTATACGGAGGCTATATCCCTATAGGGCGGCAATTGTTTCTGAAACTCACAGCACACTTGTCAGAATACTGTTTTACTGATATCTCCGGTTTGAAAATAGCTAGGAGGTTGAATTTTCCGCTAACTTTTTAAGAATTTTGTCCTCTATATTCCGATGTTATAAGATATATAACATACCATTTAAAATTTTCGTAATAATGCGTAATAAATATTATTATGTCAAATATCGCCCTGTAGCTACTAAGTCAATATAAACTTGGGTAAGGATTCACTTTAGGGTACAGCCGCTAGGTGGCGCCGCTATATGTCAATCGAAAGGGCTCAAGGTGGGGAGCAATAATGTCCCCGGGCACAACACCCGGAAACGAAAGACAAAAAAGTTATGGAGGAAACAATTTCCCATGTTAAGTGTATGGGAATTTTTCTAAAAATTAGGGTACAGCCGCTAGGTGGCGCCGCTATATGTCAATCGAAAGGGCTCAAGGTGGGGAGCAATAATGTTCCTGGGCACAACACCCGGAAACGAAAGACAAAAAAGTTATGCAGGAAACAATTTGGTAATTTTCGAAAAAAAAATTTCTCATTAAAAGTCATTGGAATCAAAAGGAACATGTCTATTTTATTTATTACCTAACCTAACCTAACCTAACCTAACCTAACCTAACCTAACCTAACCTAACCTAACCTAACCTAACCTAACCTAACCTAACCTAACCTAACCTAACCTAACCTAACCTAACCTAACCTAACCTAACCTAACCTAACCTAACCTAACCTAACCTAACCTAACCTAACCTAACCTAACCTAACCTAACCTAACCTAACCTAACCTAACCTAACCTAACCTAACCTAACCTAACCTAACCTAACCTAACCTAACCTAAACCTAACCTAACCTACGTGGAAGATTTCATTCACTTTTAACGAGAAAGAAAAATTCCCATAGACTTAACATGGGAAATTGTTTCCTCCATAACTTTTTTGTCTTTCGTTTCCGGGTATTGTGCCCAGGGACATTATTGCTCCCCACCTCGAGCCCCTTCGATTGACATATAGAGGCGCCACTTAGCGGCTGTACCCCAAATTTTTTTAAAAATTCCCATAAACTTAACATGGGAAATTGTTTTCTACATAACTTTTTTGTCTTTCGTTTCCGGGTGTTGCGCCCGGGGACATTATTGCTCCCCACCTCGAGCCCTTTCGATTGACATATAGGGGCGCCACCTAGCGGCTGTACCCTAAAGTGAATCGTAGCCTAAACTTGGACAATTTTTATATAACTGATTATTAAGTAAGAACAGCTCTTTCAAACGAGACCTAGCTTGTTTAATTCCGTTAACCTATGCCAAAGTTACGGGCATTTAAATAAAAAGCTTTATTACCTTCCCCCACCTCTACATCTTACAAGATAGAGCAAAAAACGATTAACAAAAAAAAAATCGAGAATTGTTCAGTCTACATAACGGTAGAATTTATAATATACCTTTATTTGGATATTTTTTGATAAAAAGCCGTTTTTCTGATTGACCGTGACAGTTACGCACCCTAGCGGCTACTTGCGGAACTTGAAAATAATTTCCAGCGATTTCTCTTAGCCGATTTACCTAACAATATTTTTTGCTCGAAGATATACAATTAACGGTTACCGAGATATTGCCGGCGTCCATTCTTATTAGGTCACCCTGTACAGTATGTTACAATATACTATGTCCATCATTTTCTATAATATAAATAATGTCCCAATTCCAAGTAGTGCACCTTATAACCAGTTATCTCATATGGCTACGTACATTTTGTCAAGCAATTTTTTAGTTCACAATAGGTC
Organism: Callosobruchus maculatus; assembly: GCA_951848785.1. Lineage (NCBI taxonomy): Eukaryota > Metazoa > Arthropoda > Insecta > Coleoptera > Chrysomelidae > Callosobruchus > Callosobruchus maculatus. Next base: position 5,511,734 of record CATOUR010000026.1, on the reverse strand, counting down.
TGTTTTTACAGCCATCACAAACTAGTCAGCGTCAATTTGATTGGCCAGTACTAGTCAGAAATAGTTTGACAACTGCAATGGGGAATACTGATTGGCTCTGACTGGTTTGTGATTCTCTGTAAAAACAGACCTATTATCTCAAAAACAAAATTTGAATTTTGTGACTTGGTATACTTCTGCTCTAAGGGGACATAATGTGATGACAAAGTTTTTTTTCAAAATTCCGTTCGGAATCGGATACCATACATGATTTTCGGTCACACTCATTAAAACATCCCAAAGGTGAAATAAGAGCATTCGACATTAAAAAAATATATATTAAACAAATAATTTATTTTTTAAACGGGTTATAATTATTATCTAATCCCACCAACTTCCAACTGGTATTCCATAGTTGTTCAGCTACCTCTAGGTCGTCTGCCAACTTGCTGTTCTTCGCTACTTCGCACTCTTTGTAATAGAGTCCAGTGTCGTTCGCACACTCATCGTGAACTGCGCAGTATATGGTGGTCTGGGCCCCCTGTTCGACAGATTTGAAAAACAGGGCCGTCGACCAGCTGAATATTGTCGATAGGCCGGGAATGAAGGTGCTACTGAGATGTCTGCCAAGATCCGTTTTTATCACACCAGGGTGAAGAGTGTACACGTTGACGTCTTTTATTTTGTTTTCTGTAAATAACATTATTAATTACTATGCTGAAAAAGCTACAAAAACAGAAAAGCGACTGGTATGGGTGGTATCAATACAGAACTTTGGAAATACGGCGGTCTCATATTACACCTAAAACTAACGCTTATTTAATAAATGCAGGAAAAATTACACTATCCCTGACGACTGGAAAAAAGCAAGTAAGCAATTAGGTAATATCGCTGTTCAAGAAAGGTGACAAGAATAACCCTCAAATTTACCGAGGAATTAGCTTAATTAATACCGCCTATAAATTATGGTAAAAGAATTAAATTTACTGTTTTTTTTATGGTCAGCCTCCACAAAGGCTGAAAGCCTATGGCACTGTAGAAGCGCTGCGAGAGGATAAGTATCGGTTCACGTTAGATCTGAAACGCTGCAGGTTGTAGCCGTCGGGAAACAAATTCCCCGGAAGCTGATTCCACAGGGTCGAAGTTCCCAAAAGAAGGAATGCTGGAGGAGACTGGTTCGGGGAGTAAGGACGACCTGGTAGGGATGAGCTCGCAGAGCTTCTCTAGTGTTCTTGGTTCGGCCGGCCATATTCCGTGATAGAATCTGTAAACAGGGATAGGTCAGCCACCCTCCTTCGATGTTCCAGGCTGTGGAGGTCCTTTGTGAGGTGTGGCGTATCGATTAATCTAATTGCTCTTTTATGGATAGTGTCCAGAAGCTTTAGAGAGTGTTTCGCAGCGCATTCCCACACATGAGAGCAATACTCCAGCGATGGTCGGATCTGTGCCTTGTAGAGCAGCAGCAGTTGTTCTGGTGTATACAACTTCCTACACTGGAACAAAACTCCAAGCTTCTGGGATGCCGTTTTAGCAATACTGACGACGTGGTCGTGCCAGGACATGTTATTGTTAATGTTGATCCCCAAAAGCTTGACGGAAGGTGATTCGACTATGAGGTGGCCCTCCATTTCCACGGTTGGTAAGCCATCGTGAGACTTCTTTGCAAGTGTTGTTGCCTGAGTTTTTTGTACGTTGAACTGTACTTTATTTGCTAATCCCCACTCGACAATTGTTTTGATATCTGCGTTGATCTGTGAGGCACGCTGCTGATGTACCGTCTCCTGGGATGATAGTGGCTTGCCTGGTTCCATGCACGACACTAATGTACTGTCATCTGCGAAGTTGTAGATTGGATTGGATGTTATTTCCAGCAGCTCGTTGATGTACAGCCGAAACAGTGTAGGGGATAGGACAGATCCCTGAGGAACACCGGCGTTTATTGAAAATACGACTGATGAATAGCCCTCGACTACAACAAACAGAGATCGGTCGTTCAAAAAGCTATTCAGCCACTGGCGCAGGCCAGGTGGTAGTCCATAAGCAGCAAGCTTGACCAGAAGTCCGTCATGCCACACTCTGTCGAAAGCTTTCGATATGTCAAGTGCAACAACATGAGATTCGCCATGATTTTCTATTGCTCTGTTCCACAAGTGAGTGACGTAGGCAAGGAGGTCACCTTTAGACCTGTGCTTACGGAAGCCACACTGGCCATCATTTATGATGTTATTGTTGTCCAGGTATTTCAGGAGCTGTGTGTTAATGACAGTCTCCATAAACTTAGACATGATGCTGAGAAGAGCCACAGGTCTATAATTGGTGGGATCAGTTTTTTTGCCTTTCTTAGGGATGGGTTGTACGCAGCCAATCTTCCACGAAGCGGGAAACACGCCTCGTTGATACGAAAGTTTGAAGAGCTTGCAAAGAATAGGTGCAAGCTCAGCGGCACAGCGTTTAAGGACAATGGCTGGAATTTGGTCAGGACCAGTAGCTTTATTCGTGTTTAGTTTTTGGAGGATGTTTTTAACATCTCGATGTTGACATTTGACCTCTGCCATTCTCGAGTTCGCGCTTATGGTGGTGGTCTACAGTAGAATTGACTGCGAAGAGCTTCCCCAAGATGTCTGCCTTTTCTTTAGAAGCAGAAGCGATGGACTTGTCTTCTCTGGTCAAGGGTGGTATTGACGAATAGGAAAAGTTCTGACTAACAGCCTTAGCTACAGACCAGAATGGACGAACTAGGACATGAGAGGAGCTTGTCCTTAATTTTTTGGTTGTGTTCCTCCTTGCTGCTATCAATGATGCGTTTACAATGATTTCAGGCGTCGATAAAACTGCGGTGGTTCTCGGCATTTGGATTTTTCCTCCATTCTGTGTAATGTTGGTTTTTAGAGGTAACTGCACCTCTACAACGCTGATTGAACCATGGCTTGTTTTTGGAGGGATGCTTGACGACATGAGGAATGTAGGCTTCCATGCCGGATATTAATACCTCTGTAATTTCTTGGGCGCAAGCTGATGGGTCTCGTGACTTGAAGCAGACGTCGTTCCAGGGAAAGGACTGGTAGTATTCCCTTAGGTCGTCCCACTTTGCTGATCCGTAATGCCAGACCCGGCGAGGCCGTGTATGGTGGAGATCTGGAGAATGCATTCTGCATAGCGTTGAGACGGTGTTATGGTCAGACGTTCCCAGTGGGGCGGTTACTTTCGCTGTGTAGATTGTTGGAGTAGTTGTGAGATATAGGTCCAACAGACTATCAAAATCTCCGTGGCGGCTGGGGATCCTTGTTGGTTCTTTGACTATCTGCTTCAAGCCGCAGCTAATAGCGAAGGCTTCAGCTTCAGGTCCCTCGTCGTCGGTTTTGTTTGAGTGTTTGAGCCAAAATGAGTTGTGAATGTTTAAGTCACCCAGAAAGACTATCTCTGAATGAGGGTGATATGATTGCAGCGCGTCCACAGTGGCTGAAAGTTTCTCGAAGAGCTCTTTGCAGTTGTTACTGCTTGGTGGCCTATAAATGCAGCATATAAATTTGGATTATATTTAGAAGGATATTTTTAGTCATATGGAATCCTTCCAGTTCGAGCTCTTCTTCTCGATGACAACAAAGCCCAGATTTAACGTACACGCATACGCCAAACCTACGTCTAAATCGGGTGTATAAGTCATATCCGGGATATCTGAAGCAGTTATCCATTGTTGAAGAGCCGACTTGAGTTTCCGTAAGAGCCAGAATATGTGGCTTCTCTGCCTGAAGGTGTTGATGGACAGAGTTTATGTTGGAGGCAAGACCTCGTATATTTGTAAAGTCGGCTCTGAACAAGTTTCTCTGGCCTTCGGGCCTGTCGTCAGTGCGAAGTTGCTGCGAAGGACGGCTTCTGTTGTAGCCTGACGAGGAGTGGCAGCACAATTCTTTAAACAAACTTCGCTTAATGTTCCCCCCGGACCACCTGGCACCCGGAGATCCGAACGGCCAGGTATTTTACCCCCGGAATCTTTTGATGCTGGAAGAGCCATTGAGAATTTTTTACTTTTAATTAATTCAATTTGTCACTTATGAGAAACCGGGAGCATCGGCCCAGCGACGGAACATGAGCCATGAGGCCATTTGGCCGATGTGCGGGCGAAGTGTAAGTGACTGCAGTCTCTCCCCCCTATGGCTGATTGCAGAGCTAATAGTACACGATGCACCGTCGTCGGTGAAAGGTGTACATCACCTCTGGGCGATGGGGTCGTCACATCCCTACGCCTAATCTCTGATTGAAGTTTCCTTAATTAAACAACTGATTTCCCCAAGCACAAACGTAATTCAAATTTGGCCGGCGAACCTAAGCTGATGCTTAGTAATACGGCAAAGTCACGGCCTTCTAAATTTTATAGTCTCTCTCTCTCTCTCTCTCTCTCTCTCTCTCTCTTTATATCTCGAAAACACTCTGTAGATGCATGTAGTTGACAAGATCCAAAATATGATTCACTTAACACTTAAGTAACTATCTGTATAATAATATTGAGAAAATTTAAAGGATTATACCAACTTGTACGTATTACTATTGCGACGTTGCAAATTCAGAAATTTATTGAATAAGACAAGCAATATATCGGAACTGGGTAGTAGTAGAGAATTATAACTTTGGAGATGTAAATTAGAGCAAACGTTGTGTCTTTTCTTATCATTGTGTTACCCAATGAGGTATTTGTTTTTGGTCACGTGACGTCCGATTCAAAGTTATTAATGGGACACCCTGTATATTAATGCCTTTGAATTCCTCCCGACAAAACAATTCCAACAGACTAGCACACTTGGGTCTAAAGTGATTAATTCAAGGGCTACAGGTACTTAAAGGATTGTATCACTACCATTAATTATAACATATATCCCTTATGCTAGTGTTCGTTTCATTTTTTTGTCTTAATGGTAATGGTACAGTCCTTTAAGTACCTGCAGCTCTTGAATTAATCACTTTAGACCCCAAGTGTGGTTTGTTAGAATCGTTTTATCGGGAGGAACACAGACAATCGCTAATATACTCATTATTCGCATTATCTGTAACAGAATATTTGATTGTTGCATTGTTGTAAAATAACTTATCATGCCCATTTTCACGATAATTTTTTTATAAAATTTTTTGTCCAATATTTAGGACAAAAAATATGATCGTGACATACAGCCTTTAGGGTTAAATAGATATTAAATATAGAAAATAAACGAGATTAGAAAAAATAATTGTTCCATAAAAAGTTGAGATGAAACATATAGGGTGTTACATTTAAAAAAACAAAGAAAAATAGATTTCAAATCATCATATTTTTAAATTCTTTCGAAAACACCCTGTAAACGCACGTAGTTGGAAAGGTCCAAAATATTACTCACTTAACATTTAAATAACATAGGGATAAATAGATATTAAAGATAGAAACTAAACTAGGTGAAAAAATTAATTGTTCCATATAAAAAAATCAAGTTGTTTTCATATTGTTAAAACAGTATTATACTGTTTTTTGCTATATACATAATACTTTTTTCTGTTTAACTTAAAAAAAGTATCTAATTTACTGTTTCATATTAATGCGGCCCATAGACGCTCCAGAACTTCAGAGGAAAAACTGCACAGTCCTGGCCTCAAGGATTATCGGAGCGTATGTGGAGGCTCGCCGGACTGTACAGGCCGCCGGATGTGGAATTGAAAAACCATTCGATCGCCTGCGCAGGCCGTCTTTTGATGTCATGCTTGCTAGAACTGAACTGAACTGAAAGGCTTCCTGAGCGTCTGCGAAGGAGGGTGTATTCAGGCAAAAGTGTAAGGGCCTTTAGGCCAGGACTGTGCAGTTTTCCTCTGAGGATTTCGGGAGCGTCTGTGGGCCGCTTAACATTGATCCCGGAGGCATATACAGTAACAGCACCCTTGCTATTTAGATAATTCGTTCAAATTCGTGCTCCCGCTCTTCATGTCAGTAACGACCCCTGCGCTAGATGGAATGCGATGTACGTTTACAGTAACAGCAACCGTGCTAGAAATTTATGTATTCTTTTCACTTTGACAGCCATTTTATGTCGGGATTGCACTTGTGAGATTGTGAATTCAGTGACAGGTGTATACTACTACGGGTGGAAGGAGGGCTCACATGGCTGGTAGAAATACCAAAGGTCTTTCAGCAAAGAAAAGCTGAAACCCTCATGAGCTTGCAAAATGCGTTGCTGAACTTAAAGGTTTTGGCTCTAATAAGTCTAAGAAATAATTATTAATTTTAATTTGTTTAATGACTTTTTCATTACCTCCCTCACTGATAAATGTTTCAATTTCATTTACGGTGTATGTGAAATTTTAAGTTTTTATTTTGTATTCACAATTTAGAACTTTTAGTTTTACCTTTGTTCATTAAAAAGTAGGTATCTCATTATTAAATCTCTTTGACTATAATATAATAATATAGCCACTTATGTAACTAATGTACTGTAGTAAAACCGGCTTCAGAGCCGTATTGGAAAAAGGTTTAGTGAAAATCGGAGAAAATCATAAATAGAGCTAGCACAGATGCTATTACTGTGCACTTCTCCTAGCAGGGGTGCTGTTACTGTTTCTAACTTCGGCTCGCTACCTTCACCTAGCAAGGGTGCTATTACTGTATATGCATCCCGGAGTTTTATGCGCAGTTATAAAAATTTTATCAACATGAGCACTGGCAAAAAATGAAGTTATTTGCTACTAAATGCTTAAGAGAAATTCGTTAATATTACCAAAATTATTTCATATTTACTTTCTGTTCCTGCCATTTCGGCATTCATAGTTAGAGCATTTTCTGTGATGAATCCGAAGTAGTGAGATGATAGGAAGCGAGACTTAATTAATTTAATGGAAAATGAGCTAGGTACTCATATATTTTTTGATTTTGCCTTAAAATGTGATGAGGCTCATGATGCTTTCAGAAAAGATAGTTCATTCAGATAAGCTTTGCAAAAAGCTCCACAAAGTATATGTTTCAAACACGAAAAAAATAAAATACGGTTTTTTCTCCAAAATATTGTTTTTTTCTCCAAAATACTGTTTTACTTCCCACACCGATAGGTGAGGGGAGTATTGTGATCGCGAAAATTTTCGATTTTGAGATAATACACTTTTTGGGCGTTTCATGATGTCTACATAACGAAAATCCACGTCACTCATTTCCGTCGGTCTGTCTGTCTGTCGGTCTGTCTGTTGGCGTTTTTCTAACGTCGTAATCTCATTAACCGCTGCATGGATTGCGACAAAATTTGGGCAGCGATATGTTGTGGTGTCGTAATAGGTAATGTTCCGATAATTTTGGAAATCGTTGTACCGAAAAATTCCAAATATTCCTCAAACTTCGTTTTTAGGCGTTCTAGGGGTTCCTAATCATTTTCTACTTTTTTTGGGTGGGGGTGAATTTGGGGTGGTTGGAGGGTGAGGGGTTGTAAAACTGAAAAATTTGTTGTATTCATAATGGGCTGTCCAATGACCAGTGACCAGATCGTTTTTTATTGCGTAACGCGAAAATTATCGAATGGATTTTAATGAAATTTTGACACAGTATTATTGCCACGGCGAGGATGGAAAACGCGTATGTTTTGGAAAAATCATGTCAGTGGCGGCGCAGCAATAATAAAAAAACCAAAAATGTAAAAATAGCTCAAACTTTGTTTTTAGGCGTTTTAGGGATCCCTGATCGTTTTTTACTTTTTTTTTGGGTGGGGGTGAAATTGGGGTGGTTAGGGGGTGGGGGGTTGTAAAACTCAAAAATTTATTCCATTCATAATAGTGTCCATTGACCTGTGAAAGAAAGACCTAGCGGCATAATAGACGTTTGTTAGGTCCATCCGAACATTGCCTTAGCTATTACAGAAATCAAGGGACTTGGTATTGGTAGGGGTAGGTATTGCTTTAGATCGTTCTGAATTTAGTAACATGGAAATTATGGAATTAATTTTAATGAAATTTAGACACAGTATTATTACCACGGCAGGATGAAAAATGCGTATGGTTTTCAAAAATCGTGTCAGTGGCGGCGCAGTAATAATAAAAAAACTGAAAATATAAAAATAGCTCAAACTTCGTTTTTAAGCAATTTGGGGATTCCTGATAGTTTCGATTCGTCCAGTTGAAGCTGAATTGTGTCGTTTTAGTTCCTACGGAGAGATTTAGGAAACTATTCACTAGTTTTTGCGTTGGATGTTTTTTGACGACAGGCGGGCGATGATTTGGTTGCAACTGTTATGTGTGGGAGGTACTGAGTCAATCAACTTGACTTTATTTTTTTCCTATTTAATCCTATTATACTTTTTTCTTACAAAAACAAGTTGGCAACTCAAATTGAAAACCATTACATGGTGTTTTTATTATATTCACCGTTTATTTTGTACTTATGCTACTTTATATAACATAAAATACAACAGCATTTTATTGTATAGTTGATACTTACGAGTGATGTGTAATATGCAAAAACCTGAATTCAGATTGTCAACATCGATAGAATTATTCTCGTTGACTCCACCTTTAATATTCGAAGTTGACTTCTTATTGGGTATGATGTTAATGGTAATTCATCTACTGAATAAAGAATAGGCTATTGTCAAAAAATAGAATTTTGTAAAATACGGAACTGCCTATTCAACAGTGTAAGCCGAGCATGAGGTTTACAGTCCGTATATAAATAATAGGCAAAGCTTTTGAACACGCACCATTCAACAACCTTCGATTTTATCTGGAGAAAACCCATAAACTCTGTCACGATAATTAAAATGTTTCGTAAGGTAATATTTTAAGTGGTATTGTCAATATGGTCAATAACAGCCAAAGAGGTCTATGCTCGTTCAATGAAATTAATTAATGACAAAGGCCTTAAAATCAGCGACAGCTCGTCAGAGGAGGCAGGAGTCCCAACATTCGGTTTACAAGATGTCCCTGATTCATCTCCTGTGAATAGACCCAGGCGCGTACACAATATAATATTGCAAAATAAACAAAAAGCAACATAGCACATATAAGAATGGATTGTTATCAGTGTTAAACTGGTCAGTCAATAGAGGTCCACATCCAGCCAACAAAACAAAAACTGCCAACAAAACAGCAACACAACAAAACTGAAAGTTTTAGAATACAAGGACAGATTGTCAACTGCTGTCCACATGTAGACAAGAATTAGTCAACTTCGTGCCCTCCGATAGAAAACGTAGCTTGCTCACAATTGCGAATCGAGTTTTCTATTATTAAAACAAAAAACGAAAAACTTTTTGGGTTAGACCCAGCCTAAAGAACGACACAAAAGCTATATTGATGCGATCTAGCTTTAAAAACTGTATAAGAACGAATAGCACTGATAATGAGATTATAATACAAATCATCGGACCATAGGCGTAGTTAGGTAGGGGCTTAGGGGGGCTAAGCCGCCCCAAGAATGAAATTAGCCCCCCCAAAAATAATTCAAATCAGTTAATCAGTAACGTTCTGTTGAATTTATTGTACCTAGGGCGGGGGCTCAAGCCCCCCCAGATCCAGGGACTTAACTCCGCTTATGCATCGGACCCTCGGAAGAAGCATCACAAAATGTTCCACATTCCTTCACGGCAGGGGCGGCGCGTGGATCGAAAAAGTGGGGGGGCCCAAAAACAACGAATATATAGGGTGTCCCTGAATTTCCCTGACACGTGATATTTTAGTAACAAAAAAATGTCAAATCGAAAACTGAGTGGAGTGTTTGAAAATACTACAAAACATTTTTTTGTACTTCAACCCTTAAAATTCACCCTCAACTTTCTTTTTTCAAATAGCACTAATAGTTTCTCCTACATAAATTAAGTCGTTATTTTATTCAAAATCTTGAGGTATCTTTGATTTTATACAAATACTATTTTTTTCTTAAATTCATAAGCATAAAGTAAATAAAATAAATGAGATAAGGGTTTGTTAAGAAAAAAAAAGATAAAAAGAAAACTAAGTGGGCCTTTGAATGGTACCTTTGATTTTATACAAATACTATTTTCTTTTTCTTAAATTCATAATCATAAAATAAATGAGATAAGGGTTTCTTATGAAAAATAAATAGATAAAAAGAAAACTAAGCGGGCCTTTGAATGATTCCGAATGTCCTACCATACCATGCTTTCGAAACATTTTTTTTTACTTCAACCCCTAAAGCTTACCCCCACTTTTTTCCAAATAGCACCCAACATCTTTTCGTGCATTAGTAAGGTCATTACTTCATTTAATATTTTGTAGTTGTTTTGACCTCATATACAAATCAATTTTTTTCGTCATTAACGTAAGATAAATAAAATGGGCATTTGTTTGAGACTCGTCGTTTGAGACGTAATATTTTCGTAATCAAAAAGCATAGAAAAACGATAGTTTTCGAAAGCATGTTCTATAGAATATTTAGTAGTATAAAAACACTTTAAACGACAGAAAATCAGCTTAGCGGAAAATTTGGCACAATCAGTATATTGAATCACACATTGAGGATTGAAACAAAAAAGCAAGCAAAAAAACGAAAACACCCCGGCACTTGACGCATGACCGCGAAGATTTGGTGGAAGTGCGTTATGACTGGGTACGTTTCCACGTGTATAGTACCCGATCGTATGATTTGTATTGGTCAAATTTTTGCGGTACGCGTCGTATGATTTAGAAAGAGAGAGAAAGGAGAAAGAGCAGACTGCAGAGAGATTGATATGATATGAATAAAAGATGCAAAGTGCTGGAAATCAGAAAATAATGCAGTAGTGGGTGTAATTATAATCTACTTTGTAATAATAAAAAAATAGGTGTGTCCGTATACAATAAAATTTAATAATGCTAAATAATGGACATGTAAAAAACTAAATTTCCTATTAATTTTTTAACTCCTCATAAAAGGTGGGGGGGCCCGCGGCCCCCCCATGCCCCCCCGACGCGCCGCCTCTGCTTCACGGCGTTTGCTCTTTTATAGCGATTTTATAATCAGATTACATAAAACCTGACTTCTGTATAAAGTTCAATTAATTTGCAAGTACTTTCAACACTATTTTATTTTTACACACAACATAGTCCGCAGCCCATATCAACGGGGTTAACTGAACCAGGGATTTATGTTATCTTCCTCTAGTTGAGCCCGTATACCAATAAAGTTTCCAGAAACAAAACCTTAACAGTTTGACATTTTCCGACCGGTCACATGAAAACACCAACAAAGGAAAACATTTGCGTGAATGTTTTGGTTTTGTTGCCAAAAGGTTGGGAATAATTGAGTTGCTGTTTTGTTTTTGTTTTGTTGGTTTGATGAAATGAAGTATCAATGCATGTGTTGCTGGGGGGGGGGGGGTGAACCCGATAACCCCCCCTAGGCATGCGACTGAAAAGGACAATCATAACGAACAAAATTATATTCAGCCAAGGTCGATTTTCACTTGAATAACGAAAGCGAAAGAACAACAAAACTGAATAAAATATTTTAAAATCAGGGGCGTGCGGTCCATGGAAGCACTGCTTCCACTCAGAAGTTGTTAATAAATTGCAATGTTTCTTCGGCGTTGTAGATATCTGTTTGTTTTTACTTGCAAGCTTGCAAAAAAAAATGCAAGCTAAATGTAATATATATTTTGTTCATAGAGAGCGTCCAAATCACCTAGGGAAAAAATTACAAAATCGGTAAAATGTCCGGAATTTAAGCCGCAACTGAAAATAGTTGGCACGACATACAGTAAAATAAACAAATACAGCTAATGGGCAGGCAAAAAATCGCAAAAATCGGTAAAACGTCCGGAATTTTAACCCCAACCGAAAATAGTTGGCACAACATACACAGCAAAATAAACGAACACAGTTAACGGACAGGCAAAAAAATGGAGTCAAGTTGATTGATTCAGTACTTCCCACATATAATGATGATACCATTTTATTACTTTCCCATTGCATGATGCTATAGTTTGAAATCCCTTGCAACCAAATTATCGCCCAGACGCCCGCAAAAGAGCATCCAACACAAAAACTCTCGTAAATAGTTTCTTGCGCCTCCCTCCTTAGAAGCTAGGACGCCACATTTTTTTTCTGCATGCTTCAACTAAGCGATGCGAAATGATAAGGAGCATCCAAACCATCTAGAAACGAAGTTTATTGAACTGTTTTTATATTTTTAGTTTTTCTATTATTGCTGAGCCGCCACTGACGATTTTTCAAAGACAGACGCGTTTTCCATTCTGTGTCAAAATTTCATTAAAATCGATTCAATAATTTTCGCTTTACGCAAAATACATAGAGCGAAATAAAGCAAAACTCATATACAGGGTGTCCCACGACGATTAAGACAAGCAATATATCGGAACTGAGCCGTAGTAAAGAATTATAATTTTGGAGGTTTAAGTTAGAGCAAATATAGTATCTTTTCGTATTACTGTGTCATCCAATGAGGTATTTGTTTTTGATCACGTGACGTCCGACTCAAATTTTTTAATGGGTCACCCTGTATATTTGTGACTTTTTGTGTTCCTCCCGATAAAACAATTCCAACAAACTAGCACACTTGGTGTCTGAAGTGATTAATTCAAGAGCTACAGGTACTTAAAGGATGGTACCACTACCATTGATTATAACATGTACCCCTACAGTTTAATTACTTTGGTAGTATTTCATAATGGTAGTTGGAACTGTTTTATCGGGAGGAACACAAAAAGTAACAAATATACAGGGTGTCCCATTAAAATTTTTGAATCAGATGTCACGTGACCAAAAAGAAATACCTCAGTGAGTGACACAATAATCAGAAAAGATACTATATTTGCTCTAATTTACACCTCCAAAATTATAATCCGCTAGTACTGCCCAGTTCCGGTATATTGCTTGTCTTAATCGTCGTGGGATACCCTGTATATACATCACAAAATTGGTTTCTGTAATAGGCAAGCCAATATTCAGATCGACCTAAAAAAGTATAATATGCTGCTAGGTATTTCTTCCACAGGTCAATGGACAAACTATTATGAATACAACAATTTTTTTCAGTTCTACAACCCCCTACCCCCAACCGCCCCAATTTCACCCTCACCCAAAAAAGTAGAAAACGATCAGGAACCCCTAAAACGCTTAAAAACAAAGTTTGAGATGTTTTTATATTTTTAGTTTTTTTATTATTGCTGCGCCGCCACTGACATGATTTTTTCAAAAACATACGCGTTTTCCAGCCTCGCCGCGGTAGTAATAATGTGTCAAAATTTCATTAAAATCAATTCAATAATTTTTGCGATACGCAATATAATAATATAACGATCTAAAACAACACTCGTATGTATAGACCACAAATTCTAAGTCCCTTGGTTTCTATAATAAGAAATGTTCAGATGGACCAAAAAAGTGTGTTATGCCGCTAGGTTTTTTATTCCCAGGTCAATGGATAGCCTATTATAAATACAACAAATTTTTCAGTTTTACAACCCCCCACCTCCCAACCACCCCAAATTCACCACCACCCAAAAAAAGTAGAAAATGATCAGGAACCCCTAAAACGCCTAAAAAAGGTTTGAGCTGTTTTTATATTTTTGGTATTATTATTATTGCTGCGCCGCCACTGACACGATTTTTCCAAAACATACGTATTTTCCATCCTCGCCGCGGTAGTAATACTGTGTCAAAATTTCGTTAATACTAATTCAATACTTTTCGCGTTACGCAATATACAGGGTTAGTCACGTTATTCGACACGGAGCATTATGGCTAAAGTATTTGATAAAAAAGAAAATAATAATTTCAGATAGATAGAGACCCATAAAAATATTTTCATGTGATACAGGGTGTCCCAAAAACACGAAATATATCAAACTTATGTTTTTTAAATGGAACACCCCGTATATTATTGCATATTCAGATTACCTGGTGAATTTTAGTGTGACTTCATGTATCATAAGTGGCACTTAGAGCGAACCGTTTAGGTGTAAATCACCATTTTCGGTATAAGTAGATATCAGGAAACAATTGAATATCGCAGAGATTATAAAATTTGGAAGGCTGTAACTTTGGCGTATTACTAAGCATATAATGCGTCAGCTTTGACGAGACTGTCAAATTGAAATTACGTTTATGCTTGGAGAAATCGGTCGATTAATTAAGAAAACTTCGATCAGCGATAACTTGACTTTTTCAAATAGGAGTGCCTAATTCTTTTTATTCGGTAAAACGTAGAATTTGATAACCTTTCTAAAGATATAAGTTTATGAATATCAATCTCTGGCAGTCTTCATTTAATTTTAAATTTTCAAACAAATCGGCGTTTTTCAATTTTCCTACCTATAAGCAACGTAGCAGGCCATGAAATATAAACAAAAATCTGTTCAGGTAGAAGAAAACAACTAACTTAGCAGAAAAATAAACACGAACTAGACTAAAGGGACAAGATTATAAAAATTACTCACAATAAACAAAGTCTAACCAGAAACAACGGCGGTAACATCTCTAAGGTCAAAGAGAAGCTGGAGTATGGCTGTAATAGATATCTTTTACAGTCTACTGGCTACCGCAACTTACTAGAGGTTAAAAATTTCCAAGACAATTAAAAACCCTGATATGAAACAAAAACAACCAGCGACTGTTGCCCCAGCGCGCAATTATCAATCATATGTAATGGTGTAAGAAAGTAGTAATTTGCGTCGAAGTCGATACCTCTGAATAGAGCCCTACTATTTTTCAATATCTATGAGCAATATTGCAAAAAAGGAATACTGACAAAGCAGATTCAAATTTTCTGCCATTTAAGTTATGTTTTATAGTTTGAACACATTTTAATTCATTCTTCATTTTCTGCGATCTTGCTAATAGGTACTGAAGAATTTTCAGAACTCCAGTCAGAAGTACTTTTGACTTGAGTTTTGACAGAATTGCATACTTTTTTATATCATTTAAGGCCCGGTCAAACAGAGAACGTCGCGTACGGCGTTCTCTATTAATATAATGGAACGCCGTACGTCGCGTTCTAGAATGCCGCGTTACAGCGTTCCGTTGTATCAATAGAGAACGCCGTACGTCGCGTTCTCTTTTTGGCCGGGCCTTAAATGTGAAATTTTATTATTAAAATAATAAACTGCCTACAACATTGTCTAGTAGTTTTCGTTTCATTTCAAAATTTTTAATGGTTTTGGAAATTGCCAATCTCTAGTACATTGCAGTAGCTATACATAGTAAGCCGTGAAAAAATCCATTTCTGCCATACTCCAGCTTCTCTTTGACCAAAGATATGTTACCGCCGTTGTTTCTGATTAGACTTTGTTTGTGAGTAATTTTTATAATCTTGCCCCTTTAGTCTAGTTCGTGTGTATTTTTCTGCTAAGTTAGTTGTTTTCTTCTACCTGAACAGGTTTTTGTTTATATTTCATGGTCTGCTACGTTGCTTATAGGTAGTAAAATTGAGAAACGCCGATTTGTTTGAAAATTTAAAATTAAATGAAAACTACCAGAGATTGATATTCATAACCTAATATCATTAGAAAGGTTATCAAATTCTACGTTTAACCGCGTAAAAAAATTAGGCATTCCCATTTGAAAAAATCAAGTTATCGCTTATCCAAGTTTCCTTAATCAATCGACCGATTTCTCCAAGCATAAACGTAATTTAATTTTGACAATCTCGTCAAAGCTGACGCATTTTATGCTTAGTAATACGACAAAGTTACAGCCTTCCAAGTTTTATAATCTCTGCGATATTCAATTTTTTCCTGATATCTACTTATACCGAAAATGGTGATTTACACCTAAAGGGCTCGCTTTAAGTCCCATATATGATACAAAAAATCACACTAGAATATACCAAGAAATCCGAATATGTAATAATATACGTGGTGTTTCATTAAAAAAAAAACATAACATTGATACATTTTGTGTTTTTGGGACACCCTGTATAACATAAACATATTTTTAAAATGCAGCCTTTATGGGTCTCTATCCATCCGAAATTATTAGTTTCTCTTTTATCAAATACTTTGGCCATAATGTTCCGTGTCGAATAACGTGAATAACCCTGTAGAACGATCTGAAGCAATACTTCTATGTATACATCACAAATTCTAAGTCCCTTGGTTTCTATCATGAGAAAGGCAATGTTCGGATGGACCTAAAAAAGTGTATTGTGCTGCTAGGTTCTCCATTCACAGGTCAATAGACAACCCATTATGAATACAACAATTTTTTCACCCAAAAAAAGCAGAAAATGATCAGGAACCCCTAAAATGGCTAAAAACGAAGTTTGAGGAATATTTGGAAATTTTTGTTTTTTGCTAATTACTCTGCCCCCCGTAAAACGATTATATGAACATTACCTCTTACGACTACACAGCATATCGCTGCCCAAATCACAATCCATGCAGCGGTTGCTGAGATTACGTGGCTAGAAAAACGCGTACAGACAGACCGACAGACAGACAGACAACCCGACAGACAGACTGACGGAAATGAGTGACGTTGATTTTCGTTATGTAGACATCATAAAACACCCAAAAAGTGTATTATCTCAAAACCGAAAATTTTCGCGAACACAATACTCCCCTCACCTACCGGTGTGGGAAGTAAAAACAGTCAATTTCAAGAGGGGGTCGACCTACTTCAACTATGAACATTACCTACTAATGACATGGAGACCTACAAAAAACATTTCAATATCGGTGTACATGTCACGCATGAGCGGTTAACAGGGTGTGCAAAACTTGGAAAATTGTTCTGCTGGTCACATCTGCTTTTTCCGACCATGGAAAAAACGTATTCCAGGATTTTCCGACTGCATAAAATGATGAAAAAACTTTGTAACGGTAAGTTCCATTTGGAAGCGGTTTTTAAACAAAAACGTTTTTCAACTTTGTGGAGAGGGCATGCCTTGGACTGTGAACTAAGGGAAGATGATAGAAGGCATATTGAATTAGTCCGAAAAATCGGGAAATTGTTAAAAGGCAAGTTGATGTCACTTGCTTCTTGGGGGAGCATGAACTTAGTTTTAGAGGTCATAATGAAGAAGAATCTGGGGTTAACCGTAGAAATTACGTAAACTAGTTGAGTTAGCGACTGACTGACTGACTGAGTTAAACTACCTCACGTTTCTGTGTAAGATAAAGGGAAACACTAGTAGCGTTGTCAGAGCAGATGTAAACCTTCTGTTCTGTACCCTTTATCACCTTGTCATTGCATGCAGAAGAGAGTATTGCATATACTTCTGCTCCGAAAGTCGTGGTACTTAAAGAGTAACTCTCCCGTACTCCTCCTCCTCTACTTTCCACATACAACCCTAGCGTGTAGCATACCAATGCCTTTTCGGGAAACTGAATGTCTCCCCTTTTCCATTCCTCAATACTACTACTTCATATCAAACTTACATTTTTTTTAGTGGAGCACCCTACATATTATCGCATATTTGGATTCCTTGGTTAATTCTAGTGTGACTTTATGTATCACACATGGAACTTTAAATTAACCGATTAGGCGCAAATCACCATTTTTGGTATAAGTAGGTATCAGAAAAAAATTGAATATCGCAGCGATTGTAAAACCTAGAAGGCCGTGACTTTGCGGTACGACTAAGCATGAAATGCGTCACCTTAGGTCAGACGGGTAAAATTGAATTATTTTTGCACTTGGAGAAATCAGTAGATTAACTAAGGAAACTTCAATCACAGATAACTTGATTTTTTCAAATGGGAATGCCTATTTTGGATTAAAGAGTCAGATATAAAATTTCATTACCTTTCTAACGATATAGCAATCTTGATGTCAATCTTTTTTGGTTTTCATTTTATTTCAAATTTTCAGTCAAATCGGTGTTTTTCAATTTTCCTGCGTGCAAGCAACCTAGCAGGCCATGAAAAATAAACAAAGGCTCATTAATATGGAAGAAACCAACTAACTTAGTAGAAAGATGCAAACTAACTAGAGGAACGAGGCAAGATTATGAAAATTCCTTTCAGCATATTAGCTCTAACCAGAAACAATAGCGGTAACAAGAACGCTCATTTTTCACAGCCTGCTAGCTATTAGCCAATTTTCAAAGTAAAAAAATATTTAATCAAAGGAAAACTATTAGTGATTGTTGCTTAGTAGAAAGATGCAAACTAACTAGAGCAACGAGGCAATATTATGAAAATTCCTTACAACATATTATTAGGTGTAAGTACTACTATGCTTTATCTAATATGATTGCAAACTACAATACAATGAAAACAATTCCATTACATCGATTATAAAATCGATTACTGATTACCTATAGGGTAGATGTAATCGGTTACCTACATCATCGGAAGTGGTCGGGTAATATACTTTCTAAACCTCGATTCCCGCTTATTTTCTCAAAATCCCACCGTTTTTCAGAAAAATCATATCCCAAGACTCTGGTAAAAATATGGCTGTACTTAAACTGCCGTTCAACGGCAGCCTACTAAAATGCCGTTAACAGATGTGACGTCATTGAAGTGACGTATTTGACAGCTTTGTAATCGCTGTAGGCTGTACTTAAACTGCCGTCAAACGAAAGCCCACTGAAGTGACGTTCCAACAGCTTCATCCATGGGCGCCAGCAGAGGGGGGGCACGGGGGTCCGTGGCCCCCCTGGAGCAGCGAAGATAAAAAACTTGGATAACCAAAAACCGAATTTGTCTCTGCCCCGATTTCAGCACTCAATTTAAGTAAGTCGCCCCCCCTGCACAATCTTCTGGCGGCGCCAGTGGCTTCATCAGTATTCCTATGATCAAATACCTACTCTTTATGAGCAGTAAGACAGACAAGATGCATCTAGTCTATGTGCTATTCGGTAGGAAATCATACTTAGATTTAATCTGATTTGACTGAGGTCCATGGATAAAATGCATTTAGATTGCGATTTAATTTTCGTTATTGTTCTTTCGGGAGCTGAAATAATAGCCGCAATACGTGAGAAGACTAGTGAAGTATGGAACTCGAAAGGAACTATGTATATGTTTTTGATTGCGCTGAAAATAATCAAAATGATTTTATTAAAAAAATTAATAATCGTCTACACATACTGCATTGTCCAACAGTTTTTTTTAAATTTTTACAAGTCGTTTTTCAACTTCTTGTACCGAGTTTTGCGATTGAATTCCATAGACCCCATATGAGTATGTTATCGCAAATATTTTTTCTCTGTGATTTGGTATCGCTGTACCAGTTGTGTACCGAACATAACCTTTTCACAGCAGCCGCGGTACTCTGGTATTTAGGTTCTGCCTACGCGGTCTGCTCAGTTATAAAAAACACTTCATCATTGCTTACAATGAAAAACTGAGTCTGATTCTCGCCACTATTGTTTACATTTACAATAATTGTAATTATTACAGCATCAGTATCATTAGCCCATAGCGTTTTAAGATTTTTCAATACATCAGGTCCTTGCTGAAAAAACAGATACTAATCGGAAAATTTACTCCAGTCAATGCCATAATATCTGGATTCCCATAATTCAGCAAAAATTGTCACAACTATAATACAAACAAGTCAAAAACAATATAACCGATAATGAAATATAACGATTTTTAAAACAAATTGAATATGCTATTAGCAGCATTTCAGTGGGCTACTGTTTGACGGCAGTTCAATCACGGCGAATATAAAGCCGTCAAATACGTCACTTCAATGATGCCACAGCTGTAAACGGCATTTTAGTGGGCTACCGTTTGACGGCAGTTTAAGTACAGCGATTACAAAGCCGTCAAATACGTCACTTCAATGACGTCACATCTGTTAACGGCATTTTAGTAGGCTGCCGTTGAACGGCAGTTTAAGTACAGCCTAAAAGTATTCTCGTCTTCTTACTCCAAAGGTTTTATACAAAAACAGAGATACGGTAATTTTTCCGAAGAAAGTTTGCTTTCAAAACTGATTTGTGGTACTAAAGATATCCTAGAAGTATGACGCTAAGCACTGCATACAGCTTGAATATATTTTTTGGAAATATGCATATAAAACCTTACCTCTCAATCTCCTTGCTAATTCTTTGGTAAAGAGAACATTAGCTAACTTGCTTTGTTCATAGGCTCCTATGGAACTGTACCTCCTTTTCTCCCAGTTCAAATCAGAAAAATCTATTGGAGAAGAAACTGCAAGAGAATAGAACATTGCTTATAGACATTCAATCAAATACTATATTTAGCGAACAATATAGATTTGTTATCAGCGGCGTAGCGTGGCGTCAATAAAAGAGGATGTACTAAGTAACTGCAATTCTGATGTGCAATCGAATAACCTAGTAACTCGAGTTACTAGGTTTTTGCTTTGTTTGCATATATTGAACCACCAGCTCGAACTCTATCGGTAGCTGTTTATAAATTGCAAATCAGACTGCTAGTTTCGGAGGTACTGAGACCTCAGTTTTAGTAAATAGACATACTAAAAATATATATTTTCATATATAGAGATACTTGAATTCATTGGGATACTTGAATGAACTTAGTCATATGTGCTATCGCAAAACCTAGTAAGTCGAGTTACTTAAAATCTTTACTTGTATAAAAGGATAGTAAACTGATCTGCTGATTATTCAAATTCATAATTACAAACAAAAATATAGCAACTACTCATTTGTGTAATGTAACATTACTATACCTGCAGGGGATTGGGAGATAACATTATATTTATTTTTTCAGTTTTTTGACTTAATATCAGTTTTCATCCTATTTTGTATATTCTTAAATCCAACTGCGCAAAATATGTCATGAAATACAGTCATATCATGTAAATTTCGAAGCAAATCCCTCCAAATCCAAATGTATTTCCAAAAACAGCTAAATCCAAAAGGATTTTCAAGTTTTCCACAAAACTATTAAAGTAGTAGTAGTTTTAAAGCACTATGTTACTGTCTATCAATATCTATATTTACAAATACTATTATTGTTTTTTGAGACTAACAGCAAATTTTCGCGTTTCCTTAAAAATATTCTTGGAAGGATTTAGTGACTTTTGGAACTAGGCGACTCAATTATGATTTCATTGTAAGGAACTCTGTAGCTTTTTTAATAATGAATCAACCCTTATATGCTTATTTTACTCATATGTGCGTTCCAAGTTAGAGTACTGTTCTAATGTTTGGAATCATATAAAGTAAGACTGGATATAATTCAAAGGGAGTTATTGAAATACCTTGTGTTTAAAAAGCGTCATATTTACCCCGAATAAGGAATTCAATATCAACTACTCTTAATATGGATAGTCTGCAATTCAGACGGACGCTATCTTTTGTCTATTTTTTGCAGAAATTATTAAGTAATAGAATTTATTGTCCCAAACTATTAGCTCGTGTAAAACTGAATGTACCTCAGTTCTACTCTCGTTATTATTGCACCTTTTATTGTACTGCTGCTCGAACAAAGATGATGCTGAAATCGCCGATTTCAACAATGTCTGGGAATTTCAATAAAATCTCGCATTTCAATATATTCGTTGATAACGTAACTGAGCTAAAACCAGCTGCTAGAAATGTGTTAACTAATAACTGTTGAGGTAGAATATAAGCATGATAGTATATTACTCTGAAAATGGATCTATATCTGTGGGGAATAAAGTATTATTATTATTTTATTTATTTACTATTTTCCCCTTTGTACCATCTGTCGTCCAGGGTTATCCCCATTAAAATTTTGAATGAGGAGTATCGAGTAATAGCTTGTTTCAAAGATATGTCAAATTTCTTTATTTTGTCCTTCGCTTTTTTAAAATCGTTCGATTCGTTTTCGAGGAAATTAGAAACCCTATATTTGATGAGGCTGAAATCGATACGTGTCTAAAGTTAGCAGAACAAAGTCAGCAGAACAAATTATTGATAGCACGACAATTAAAGGTTAATTAAAGGCTAATTAGATGCCCTAATAAGAATTTTAATGCTCCACTTTTTTTAGTGAAAATCGCATGTTCTGCTAACTTTAGATAAAGTTAGCAGAGTAACCCTGTATATAATGGTCATAATTAAAAAATGATAATGCCATGATGAAGAGCTAATTAAAAACTAATTAAAGCCCTATAAAGGTTTTTTAAAATTTTCGGAAACGAATCGGCCGATTTTAAAAAAATCGGGAGTCAAAATAAAGGGCTTCGAGTTACTTTGGAAGGAGATATTACTCGATACCCCTTGTTATTTGAAATTTTTTTAAGGAGATATGACTCTGGAGGGGCAGAGATACAAGGGGGTGAAGTAACTTTTGGTCAAAAAGTTGTCTGCCTTGACAAATCTTTTGCAGTGTTTTGGCGTTTTTTCTTTTAATCAGTGGTTTTCCATAAATCCGTGGTGGGAAGTTGTCAAATGAACTTTTACGCACGAGGCAATATATAAAGAACATAATTAAGTGGATTAATTTTAGTGATTGCAAATAAACCCACATAATAAACTATTATCACCTGCAATATTGGTTTTCATTTATGTAGGCGTATCGTTAATCCCGTACAGAAACATGACATTTCTGTTTGTTGCGATAAACGTGTAGTGGTAGGAATGGCAAGCGGGAAAGTAAGCTACATTTGGTGCTGTTTGCTGGCCTCCAAATGAAACACTAAAACTCACGCGGTTTCTTGACCATCTCTGTTTAGTTTTATGAATAGGGTACTTACAATGGTCGTAATTTTGGATTAAGAGTAAGAAAAACGTATTCAAAAGCTATCTATAACAAAACTCACACTCAAATACTGAAAGTTTCTCAGAATTGGCCATGGCTACCGTGTTTGTTATACTGTTTAAACTTTCTTAGAGAACAACTAAGTCAAGGATGGAAGGACTCGAAGGACGGGAATGAAAGAAGTAACAGGAAGTCGTAACTGGAAATCTATTAAACATATCTATAAGACAAGAGTCAATGTCAATCACTTTTGCATGCTTAGCCAAAATCTATATTCTCGTTTTTGATAACGTTCACATACATATAAACCTTCTTGTAATAACTAATATAGCTTTGTTGAAGATTCTGTAGTTTTATTTTCGGATAATTTTTTAACTGACATGTGCTTTTCAATTTGATAATTGCCAATTAATCGCAACTAAAATATTAATTTCAATTATATAATTATAATAAGCATAGCATCCATGGTCAACTCTAACAAAAACCAGAATTTAGCAAAAATATTGTTTTACTACTTCAAATCGAAAAAAACTCCATAACTGTTACATTTAGGTGTAAAAAATGCTTATAAAAGTGGAAGTATATTGTAAGAAATTTCTGACAATGCTATAAAATACAGGGTGCTCCATTTAAGATAACAAACAAATATGGTCGTGAGTGGCCATATCTCTAAAACTACTCTGTACAGCCTAATAAAACCCTATATTTCTGGAATAGGGAAAGCGATCACAATTAAAATTTGGGATAATATATAGGGTGTTCCATTTGAAAAACACAACTTTGGTATGCCGTGACTTTATTAATAACTCTGTCTATTATAAAATAATTTTAAAATGTAGACCTTAGCTTTACCAACAACTATTATTGGAGAGTTTTTTTGTATCTCTCATAATAACGAAGGTATCAAACTTTGGACTATAAGTTAATGGATGTATGAATGAATGTATGTAGAGGATTATTAACAAATAAATTGTATTCGTTTCGCTCTATTACCTCTATACATACCATTTGCATAAAAATAAAGTCAGTATAAAAAATTAATTATATAGGTATAAAATGTTATATCTTTTCACAGACTATCAAGTTATAATTCGGCTAATCATCTAAAATTTGGAGACGGTACAATTATAACAATGAAAATGAAATAACCATGTAAATGTAATGAAAATGCATCCTGCATGAAGGCACCTTCATTTTCATTATTGTTTCGAAAGTGGCCGCCTTTTGCTTTCAAACTCTTATAAAACTGATCAGCAAGCAGCGTTATTGTTCAAAGAGCATCTATTTCATATGAAGCTGCGGTTTTTGAAGTAAAAACGCTCAAAAGCTCAAAAACCTTTTGAGGACAAGGATTGGCTAATATCGGTCGTAGGTAGCGATGTGTTCCTAAATGTCGTACTTTTTTTGAGCCCAAATGTGTTATTTAGGCGGCTGCACTTCCGGAAATAATAGAGATACAGTCTTCACCCCCCCCCCCCCAGCCCCCTCCCCCACCCCGAGCGGTAACCCCAGGGACCGCAAATTGAATCTTACTTAAATTTAAAGATCAAAATTATGCAGGAACTTGTCTCCATAAATCATTCGACGCTATTTTTCGATAATCGTCAGGAAGAAGAGTTTTCAGCCGCCCCCCCCCCTTCTCGAGCGGCAGGCCCTCGCGGTCGCAAACGTAGGTGTAGGTTTAGGCACAGTTTACGAGACTAAATATCTATCATCCCACCAATTTTAATTTCTTTCCGACCTTTTGCTGTCAAAAGACCTTTTTAACGACGTAACGATTGGACTAAAACAATTATTATCTAAGCAATAGGTGGCAAAGTGTTAAAACAGAAAATGTTTATTCTGAATGTATTAAAGTTGAATACGGTGTTCCACAAGGCAGTGTCTTTCGTTACTGTTTCTGATATACATAAATGACATCCAACATTGTCTTGAAGAATTTTTTATTAGTCTTTTTGCAGATGACAAATTAATTTCAGTGAGTGGTTCCAATCGAATATTAAACAAGTTGTTGAAATAGTAAACAGAGGATTCATACACCTCAGTGACTGGCTGAAATGTAACAAGATTAAGCTGAATGTTCAAAAAAAGTGTATGGTAATTCGCTCAAGGCATAATTATCAACTTATTTAAGGCATATCTATCTATTAAAAGAGACGATATTAACATTAGTGTTGTAGATCAAATTAAATATTTCTGTGTTAAAACAATTGAACTGTATTTGTATTTTAAAATAAATATATCTATTTATCTCTGCACGTATATGTAATCTACTTTATGTACAATTCTTAAAAAATACACTTTTAGCAATTATTGGTTTTTGTTACTTATCACTACAGAAGATGAGTGTCTATATTTATCGAGAAGGCCTAACGACCAGTTTTGTCTATGAATGTTATCTCAATAACTTACAGGTGTTGCGATAACAACTAATGAGTCACACCCGTATGCACCGTTTGGCAATTCTAATCCTAGTTCCCTAATCGCGTTTTGCTAATCTTTGGCATCTAGCCATGCACCGTCAAGAGATTAGCTAATCCAGATTGGAGATACGGCAAAGTTGTGTTCGCAAGATTGTTTTGACAGTGACAGTGTCAAAATTGTCAGTTTGCGGTGCATAGTAAACAAGTAATCTAATCCAGGTTTACGTAACTAATCGCGCAATTGACTTACGGTGCATACGGGTGTCAGTCAGCTCGTCACGTCCAAGCACTAGATAAACTTTATAATGAATTTGAAGTATAGGCAAATACTATACTTGATTGCAATACATTTGCATTTAACAATGTACAAATGTTGCGACAACAATTAATTACAATCAATGGGCGACACATGAAGGTTAAATATTAAAATTAGCTTTTATATGTCCAGGTCTCTCACACAGTTTATCAGTAACATACTCTTTTTAAAGTCATGAGATTTTACAATAAAATAACACTACCATAATAGGAATTTTTGCAGGCATGGTTATACCTTTACTCTCCATAAAATATATAATGTCCTCCTTTTTAGCACCATTACAAGGTATTTTATTGTAAGCTGACTGGTATCAACCGTTGCCCATCACAACTATACAGTCACATTCCATGTGCAATGAGTGCGAAGCGCTAGATCACAAGAGACAAAAGCTCATTGGGAAGTCTGAGCTGGATTTTAACTCAGTAACAGCACTAGTAGGAAAACTGTACAAATTAATGCAGGACTCTATCTGTCCAAGATTGACAGGTGGATGTATAAGCTTGAGTTGGGTGCTGAGAAAACAGGGGCAATAATTATAATGCACGGCCCAAGGAGCGAGAGAGCTAACGTGGTTTTCCAACTGAAGTGAGTGCAAGTCCCAACAAGCAAGTCCATAGTGTACCTTGGGGACACTGGATAACGAGAGGTGCTACGGAGAACATCTTAAAACAATAGTGGCAAAGCCAGAGAAGTAGGTGGCAATACTGTCACGTCTGATGCCAAATGCGGGATGGCCCAGTAGCAACAAAAGGGCACTACTGTACCAGGTTGTACAGTTGGTCATCCTATATGAAGCTCCCGTGTGGTGTAAGGCCACGAAAAGGACAAAGTATCAGAAGGTTCTGGACAGCTTGCCGAGGAGGCTTCTGCTGAGGGTGGCAAGTGCTTATCGCACGGTATCTACAAGAGCTTTGCAAATGATAACGGCAATACCACCATTATACTTGCTGGCTGAAGAGAGGGCACTGATTTGCCACAGGCAACCAGGCATTAGGCAATGCGATATGCCGCGCTGAAGCTAAAAGGCTGACAGCAAATAAGTGGCAAAGCATATATGTATGTAGAACGAGACCAGTGACCACCGATGTCGTACAGCGGACGGAACGACGAATTCCGTCGATAAAAGAGTGGGCGGAATGCAGTCAGTCAGTCAGACGTCCCATTTTCTAACTCAGGCACTGTTTGCGCATGGGCTTTCCGAGTGTACAGGAAAGGGATAGGGCGGATAATGGACGAGAGATGTCTGCACTGCGAGGCGGAAGAAACGGTCGAGCATGCTCTGTTTCTGTGCGACAGATGGGGGCCATACAGACAGAAGGCAAGTCAAAAACTAGGGGGTGAGGTAACCTCAGAAACTATAGTCCCGCTGATATTGTCCAGCGTAGAGGCATGAAACATCATACATGGGGTGGTTAACAAAATACTCTCTGCAAAGGAGCAAGAGGAACGACTTCGAGGGTAAAGTTTAGAAGTTATTCCTAAATGGATTTTTAACCATTACCCCATCTTGCACTGTAAAGAATATCGTTCGCGATGATGCCCGGTTCAGATGGAGATATAGCATCAGAGGTAAGAAAGAGGGAACGGATTAGGTTATGTTGAGGCGATTATGCCTTCTTCCACTGCATCCCTGTTGAGGCTCACACCTATTTATAGTTCACCATACAATCCACACCTTTTGACGAAGGTGATGGTCGTGTTGGGTGAAACTTCTTTGGAGTCAGTAGGCTTCAGTTGGGTGAATCCGAAAGTCTGAATCTTAGCTCTTTCCAGTATTGGACAGAAGCACAGTATGTGCTCTGCTGTTTCGTCCTCCACATAGCAGAAACGACAGTCCGTTGTTTGTTCCAGATCTATTTTCCGCCAGTGGTTTCTTAGATGACAACAGACCAACCAGAATGCGCAGATCACTCCTGCTTGTTTCTTGTTCCAAGACCATTGAGGAGATGTATGCAATTCCATACGAGTCTTCAGTCAATCCTTTTGAAGCTCAGTGTTTTCAGGACAGCCTGGCTATCCGATAAGACTTTTATAGATTTGTTTGTCAGGGGTCTTTTGTTCAGCTCCCTGACTCCCAACTCTATGGCATTTCTGCTTGGAAAATATACATATGTCCAGTTCTGGCTTAGAGCCATACGTGAATAGCGCAAAATCGGAGGGTTATATTAAACTGTCACTCCTCTTCCGTTAGTCTCTTCCTAGGAAAAGGACATTGTAGGATCTTTCCGTATGCGCTTAGGGAACCATAGAGTCTGAGACCATTTAGAATATATGGTGATGTATAATTTTACTCATGATATCCGTTTTGCCAGTTCTAGTTCCTTTTTGTCGTTGGCGACCATTCTGGCCTCAATTGATTCATTCATTCAGTACCTTCAATGTGTAGAGGGGTTAAGTTTAGAAGGGTATCCATGGCTAGTGATGGTATAGTAGACATGGCACCAGTAACTACTACTCATTGCAAACATTTCTACCACCGGACAACAGCACCATATATTACCATTGGGTTTACCACTGTCTGATATATCCAGTAAATCAGTTTAGGATTAACGCCCCTCTTTGCAGAAGAGCCGGAAATACGCCATCCTCTCCAGGTGATGTGTATGGTGAGAAGGACTGTATTGCCCAACTCACTACATACGAGGAAATAGTAGTGGCTGCATTTTTCCAGTCCTTCCTGGTGAGGCGATTACGTGGTCCCAGTTGAGGAAGTGTGGATGTATGCCTGTTTTCCAGAATCTGACTGCCTCTACCGTCTGGTCTTATTAGGGATCCGACTTCCGCTTTGGATCTCTGGCTAGAATCTTGTAAATTCTAGTTCCTGCGAGTAAATCTGAGATACTCTGGCAGTATCTGTACTTCGTTAGAGCCGTGCGATAGGCATCCCAGTCGCCAGATTCTTTAGCTCGGTTGAAGAGTCGCCGGACTTATTTCCTTTTTAGTTCTAATATTCTCTCCACCAAGGGGTACCCCTTTTGCATACCCATTTTTCGACCTGTATACTATTACATTTTTTAAAAAGGATATGCTTTTACTAGTTTTAAGACTCCAATCTAGAACGATACTACTAAGTATATAAAACGATTTTTTTCTTCAGACTTTTTAGTATACAAATCTCCAAATTAATTGCTAAAAAAGCTTCTTGAATCCAAAGCATAGCTAAATTGTCGTTTCACATAATGGTCGTTCATTATAAGAACTAATATTTCTACGAGTACTTACGTTCGTGCGCCAAAGAAGATACATTCACGATCCTAGCGGGTGCGCTTTTGCAAATAGTTGGTAATAACAGCATAGTGAATAGAAAGTGCCCAAGATGATTTGTGCCCATCTGCATTTCAAATCCATCTTCTGTCTTTGAATAGGGGCACATCATGACACCAGCATTGTTGACAAGCAAATCAATCCTCTTTTCTTTCTCAAGAATTTCTTTAGCACAATTCCTGACCGACTTCAAGCTGGATAAATCTAGTTTAACAACGACGAGTTCACCCAAATTGGATTTGCCTCTGCATGATTCTTTGATGTCCTTTGCGGCCTCTTCAGCTAGATGTACGTTCCTGCAAGCCATTATTACCCGTGCACCTGAAATACAAAGATACCATAATGCGACACTGGATCCTTTGGTGCAGCACCAATGAAAAGTACACCCCACCTAACCCAACAGGCACGTATTTAGAGGGGATCTCCAAAAAACTAAATAAACATTATACGAAGATTCTCTCCCAGTCAAGCAAAATTAAAAGGTGCCAACCGTAATCTGAACCCCCCCAAAACCAAATCCTGGATACGAGCCTTTTTTGTATGGTCAGCCTCCCGCAAAGGCTGAAAGCGTATGGCGCTGTAGAAGCGCTGCGAGAGGATAAGTGTCGGTTCACGTTAGATTTGAAACGCTGCAGGTTGTAGCCGCCGGGAAACAAATTCCCCGGCAGCTGATTCCACAGCGTCGAAGTTTTCCAAAAGAAGGAATGCTGGAGGAGACTGGTTCGGGGAGTAAGGACCTCGACCTGGTAAGGATGAGCTCGCAGAGCTTTTCTAGTGTTCCTGGTTCGGACGGCCTTTGGTGTTATTATCTGGGAGAGCTCACTCGAACATCTTCCGTGATAGAATCTGTAAAACAGGGATAGGTCAGCCACCCTCCTTCAATGTTCCAGGCTGTGGAGGTCCTTTGAGAGGTTAGGCGTATCGATTAATCTAATTGCTCTTTTCTGGATAGTGTCCAGAAGCTTTAGAGATTGTTTCGGAGCGCATCCCCACACATGGGAGCAATACTCCAGCGATTATCGGATCTGTGCCTTGTAGAGCAGGAGCAGTTGCTCTTGTGTATACAACTTCCTACACCGGAACAAAACTCCAAGCTTCTGGGATGCCGTTTTAGCAATGCTGACGACGTGGTCGTGCCAGGACATGTTATTGTTGATGTTGATCCCCAAAAGCTTGACGGAAGGTGATTCGACTATGGAGTGGCCCTTCATTTCCACAGTTGGTAAGCCATCGAGAGACTTCTTTGTAAGTGTTGTTGCCTGAGTTTTTTGTACGTAGAACTGTACTTTATTTGCTAATCCCCACTCGACAATTGTTGATCTGTGAGGCATGCTGCTGTCGCCGACGTACCGTCTCCTGGGATGATAGTGGCTTGCCTGGTTCCATGCACTACACTAATGTACTGTCATCTGCGAAGCGATAGATTGGATTGGATGTTATTTCCAGCAGCTCGTTGATGTACAGCAGAAACAGTGTAGGGGATAGGACAGATCCCTGAGGAACACCGGCGTTTATTGAAAATACGTCTGATGAACAGCCCTCGACTACACCAAACAGAGATCGGTCGTTCAAAAAGCTATTCAGCCACTGGCGCAGGCCAGGTGGTAGTCCATAAGCAGAAGTCCCTCATGCCACACTCTGTCGAAAGCTTTCGATATGTCAAGTGCAACAACACGGGATTCGCCATGATTTTGTATTGCTCTGTTCCACAAGTGAGTGACGTAGGCAAGGAGGTCACCTGTAGACCTGTGCTTACGGAAGCCATACTGGTGATCATTTATGATGTTATTGTTGTCTAGATATTTCAAGAGCTGTGTGTTAATGACAGTCTCTATAACCTTGGACATGATGCTGAGAAGAGCCACAGGTCTATAATTGGTGGGATTAGTTTTTTGCCTTTCTTAGGGTTGGGTTGTACGCAGCCAATCTTCCACGAAGCGGGAAACACGCCTCGTGCGGCACAGCGTTTAAGGACAATGGCTGGAATTTGGTCAAGACCAGTAGCTTTATTCGTGTTCAGTTTTTGAAGGATGTTTTTAACATCGAGATGTTGAAATTTGACCTCTGTCATTCTCGAGTTCACGCTTATGGTGGTGGCCGGAGTACTACCTTGAAAGTCTACAGTAGAACTGGCTGCGACGAGCTTCCCCAGGATGTCTGCTTTTTCTTTAGGAGCAGAAGCGATGGACTTGTCCTGTCTGGTCAAGGGTGGTATTGACGAATAGGGAAAAGTTCTGACTAACAGCCTTAGCTACAGACCAGAATGTTTGGACAAACTAGGACATGAAAGGAGCTTGTCCTTAATTTTTTGGTTGTGTTCCTCCTTGCTGCTGTCAATCACGCGTTTACAATGATTTCTGGCGTCGATAAAACTGCGATGGTTCTCGGAATTTGGATTTTTCCTCCATTCTTTGTAATGTTGGTTTTTAGAGGTAACTGCATCTCTACAACGCTGATTGAACCATGGCTTGTTTTTGGAGGGATGCTTGACGACATGAGGAATATAGGCTTCCATGCCTGTAATCCGCTGGTCTAACCATTCGCTAAACCAATTTTTTCAAACCTGACACGTGTTTCGCAAACAATATTAGCATCTTCAAGGGACGATTCAAGATAAATTCTAATGCCTAATTATTGCGTAACCAATCATAACATGTAGAGCGTCCATTCGACATGCCACTACGGCTCGACCAGCTAAAACCCGTTCGCTCTTTCTTACCTCTACCACCCTCTACTGTATCTCCTGCACTGAGCATCATCGTAAACGATATTTTTCGCACTGCGAGATGAGGTAATGACTATACCATTTAAGAATACCTTCTTATCTTCATCTAATGTTACAGTCGTTCCTCCTCCTTTGCACAGAGTATTTTGTTTACCATCCCATGGGTGTCCCACGACGATTAAGACGAGTAATATATCGGAACTGGGCAGTAGTAGCGAATTATAATTTTGGGGATGTAAATTAGAGCAAATATAGTATCTTTTCTTATTACTGAGTCACCCAATCAGGTATTTGTTTCTGATCACGTGACGTTCGATGCAAAAGTTTTTTCGTAATTTTATAAGCTAAGATAAATAAAATAATGATTTGTTTAAGGCGTAACAGGATAAGCTAAGGATGCCTCATGATTTAAAGAATATAGCGATACATTACAAAAAACAGTGGTGGAGAGATATGGGTATACAATTACCCTTACCCTACTAAGTTTATTACAAATAAATATAATATTATTCAATGCTTGACGCGTGCATTGCATTTTTTTCGTACAACAAACCATTTTCGAGATATTTGCGATTTTCTCCAGTTATGAAGGACAATGATATATATTATATAATGAATTGAAAAAAAAAATGATTGTCAGCTCTCAGTCAGCCGCGGCGTTAGGGTTACCAGGTGTGAGGTATATTACTATTAATTATCTGCATTCACCTGCTTTTTTATTTTAATACAAAATTGAATTTTCATCCATATTCACTACAAAAATCTATGGATGCGTTGGAAAATGGCCGCTAACAGAGAAGATGCACGCATTGTTACGTGCTGTAAGTGTCAAAGCTGCTAAACTTTGTCCTTATTTATCGCACAAAACAATGCGTGCATCTTCTCGCTTGCACTTCCACTACAAGTCTACCATTGTAGATTCCCACTCAAATATAATGATAAATTCATGGTGAAATTTTCCTGGACTAATTTGATGGGGATTTTCGTGGGCCCATACATGTTGATTATAGAAATTTACAATCTCCCGTCGAGTAAAACATGATTCGTCGGTACACAGAACATTTCTTAAGAAATCGTGATCATTGCCCAGTAGCCATCTACAAAATGCTATCGCATGTTTTTCGTCTTCGGTTGTAAACCACTGGCGTACACACGGGGGGGTCAGGGTTCGAACCCCCCACATGGGCTTGGAATATTAGCTAAAACTATATTTATACCTATCGAAACTTCCTATTCTCAATGATTTGACGTTCTTAAATATCGATTGTGCTATTCCAGTTGCTCCAGAAGCAGTTTTAGAACAGTCTTCTAATCAATGAACGAAGAATGAATATACATTCATAACATTATTACATTGTGCATTACTGTAACCCCCCCCTTCCAGATTAAGCTGTGTACGCAACTGTTGTAAACGATGAACATTTTGTAAATGGAAAGGAAATCGGTGATACTCTTAAGATGGTGGTTCTGCTGGGCTTACTCTTCCTTGGTTTGTCCTTAGATATCCATCAAATTCACGCACTAAGCGATTATTTCCTCTTTTGCAAGGCACTAGGCATTGAATAATATATTTGTAACAAAGCCAGCAGTATGGGAGTTTAAAAAAAAGGATAATAATTGTATACCCATATCTCAACCACTGGTTTTTATAATTTATCGCTATATCCTCCAAGTCATGGAGAATCTTTAGCTTATCCTGTGTGCAAATTTAAAAATTTTCTAAGCAGCCGTTTAGGATATATTCAAAATAAAATACACCTAATTTTCGACCGGACAGAGAATGCGAGAGACGGATGAGGTGGAAAGGGAAGGGGAGAGGGGCCCACAGTCGGGCAAGCGACTGACTACAGCCATTCAGCTCACGACAGCCTACGGCGTTGCCGCATGTAGCAGGTCATTTCAAATACGTTTCAATCCTTTTCTTGTTCCGAAATATTTATACTGCTGTTCTTTAATAACTACAGGGTGAGTTTTTAGTACCGGTTCAGTCGATAACTCCACTACTGTAGAAGATAGCGAAAAAAGTTGTATATAAAAGTTGTAGCCATGGATATACTCCTTACTCAGAAAATATTTAGATTTATACAGGGTGATTCATAACTACGTGGTGATGCAAACATGCATTTTTTTAAATAAGACATCCTATATATTATTCCATATTCAAATTCTACTGATGATTTCCGTTCTTACAATATAGGGTATTGTTACATTATGCAGGGTATTTCAAAAGTTATGACCATTTTTATATGGTGGGTAAATGGGGTATGGTGGGTAAATGGGGTAGTGAAGCGAATATATGATGCTGCTTCCTGTTAGCATCACTTAGCCTCTCCTATCCAATTCCGACTTTCACCTCCTAGCTGGTGCCCACCGGTAACCTGAGCAACCCTGTGGAAGATCGTGGTAACCAATCCCGGTGGGAAGCAGGGTCAGGGCTGACGAGAGCGGAAGAGGTAGGGCCATCTCTGGTCCTTGAATCAAGAAATTGGTTCAAAAGGCGGATGAACCACTATGGTCAACGGCAGGAGGATGCGGAAGGCAACGGGAAACCACTGCATTAAAGGCCTACATGGCATCCCTAGTTTAAATCAATGTTATTCAATGAATAATAAAAACAAAACCATTACTGATCATGGATTTCGGAAACCAAGATCCGGCAGGGGAGGACAATCATTAGACTACAAGGCTTCCTCGGTCGTTAGCCCACGAAATCCTTGTAAAATAGCTACATGGAATGTCCGATCTTTATATCAGGCTGGAAAGATGCACAACACGATAAAAGAAATGAGAAGACTAAAAATAAATATATTAGGCATAAGTGATGTTCAATGGCCAGACGAAGGAAAAATAAGGGAAGACAAGGAAACCATATATTTCTCAGGAAAAAAGGATGGCTCGCATCAATATGGAGTAGGTATAATATTGGACAGAACAACTGATCAACATGTAGTTAATTTCACTCCTTATTCTGAAAGAATAATTATGGTTCAGTTAAACTACACAAACCAAAAACTGAACATTATACAACTTTACGCTCCTACAGCCGATAAAGAAGACGATATAATAGAAACCTTTTATAGAGACCTAGATGCAGTATTAGAGTCGACAAAACCGCAAGACATCACAATAGTAATGGGAGATTTCAATGCGAAAGTGGGAAGTGAAAAGGTGGAAGGATGCACTGGAGAATTCGGACTTGGAGTTAGAAATGAAAGAGGAGACAGATTAATAGAATTTTGCCAAAACAACAACTTTATAATTACAAATACACTGTTTAAATTACCAAAACGCAGGCTATATACATGGATATCACCTGGTGATAACGAACATCACATTGTAAGAAATCAGATTGATTATATATTAATCAAGGAAAGATACAGAAATGCAATCATTTCAGTGAAAACATATCCAGGTGCCGATGTAGGATCTGATCATAATCCAGTAGTAGCTGACTTCAGGTGTAAAATGAAAAAGATTAAAAAGAAAACAAAACAGTCAAATATTGATATAAATAAGTTAAAAGAAGCTCACATAAAACAGCAAATAACAGAAGATATTAACAAAAGAATTAACGACATCAAAGAACAGGTGAATACACTTAAAAATGTAGATGATAGATGGTCTTTAATTGAAAAAGAAATAGTGAATACAAAACAAAAAATATTGACACCAACCAGATATAAAAAGAAACAATGGATGACTGATAAAATATTAGACCTAATGGAAGAAAGAAGGATGTATAAACATAGAGACAAACAGAAATACAAAGAAAAACATCAACAGATAAAATATGAAGTAAAACAAGCAAAGGAACAATGGTTAAAAGAACAGTGTGACGAATTAGAAGAGTATCAGAGAAAACACGACAGTTTTAACGTCCACAAGAAAATCAAAGAAATGACCCATACTAATAAAAAGAAAAAACAAGGAATACTTACAGATTTGGACGGGAAACTCATTACAGACACCAATAAAAAACTAAAGCAGTGGTCTACTTATATACACGAACTATTTGAAGATAACAGAGAAAGTCAGAATAAACTCGTTATAGGAGAAAATGAAAATGACGCGCTAGAACTATTAGAAGAAGAATTAAAGTCTGCATTGAAAAATACCAAAAACGGCAAAGCTGTAGGTCCGGATCAAATACCGGTAGAGATACTTAAATGTATGAACGATGAAACTTTAAAAATTCTATTGGATTTATTCAACTTAATTTATAAAACCGGTATCATTCCTAAACAATGGTTACTTTCTACCTTTTGTACTATCCCTAAAAGTGCAAACGCTAAACATTGCACAGATTACAGAACTATTTCTCTGATCAGCCATACTCTGAAAGTATTTATAAAAATAATACATGGTCGTCTACGGATAAAATTGGAAGAGGGAATTGACGACAGCCAGTTTGGTTTCAGAAATGGACTAGGCACTAGAGAGGCATTATTCGCGATTAATGTATTAATACAGAGATGTTTGGATATGAATCATGACATTTATGTATGCTACGTTGATTTTGAAAAAGCTTTTGACAGAGTTCGCCATCAGAAATTAGTCGAAATACTTAAAAGCAAAAATATTAACAACAAAGACTTACAAATAATAACCAACCTTTACTGGAACCAACGAGCACAAATAAAAATCGACAATGAGTTCAGTTCGGAAATACAAATTAAGAGAGGCGTAAGACAGGGATGTGTTCTGTCGCCCCTGCTTTTCAATGTATACAGCGAAGCAATATTCGAAGAAGCTTTACTATCGGAACCAGAAGGAATAACAATAAATGGCAAGGTAATCAACAACATTAGGTTCGCAGACGATACAGTAATTTTGGCAAACTCAGCGGAAGAACTTCAAACTCTGTTGGACAGGACAAATACGTTTTGCGGAGAATACGGTCTTAAAATGAACACCAGAAAAACAAAATACATGATTATTACAAAAAAACCAAATGTAACTGCAAATATAAACTTAGAAGGTCAAACACTCGAACAAGTCAAGAAGTATAAATATCTGGGAACCTGGATAACTCACGATAATGACCAGACCTTAGAAATAAGATCAAGAATCGAAATAGCACGAGCAGGATTTGTAAAGCTAAAGAAAATACTTTGTAATAAAGACATCTCTTTGGAATTAAGAATTAGAACCCTTAGAGGTTACGTATTCTCAACATTGTTGTATGGATTGGAGAGCTGGACGCTAAAACAAGAACATATAAATAAATTACAAGCATTCGAGATGTGGTGTTATAGAAGAATTCTGAAAATACCTTGGACGCAGCGAAAAACTAATACAGAAGTTCTTAGACTAATGGGTAAAAGTTGCGAAATTGTTAAAAATATAAAAATTAAAAAACTGCTGTATCTAGGACATATAATGAGGGGAGAACGATATCGTTTGTTACAAATTATAATGCAGGGTAAAATAAAGGGAAAAAGGAGCGTCGGCAGAAGGAGAATATCATGGCTGCGAAATTTAAGGGAGTGGTATCAATGCAGTTCCATAGAACTGTTTCGAGCAGCGGCAAATAAAGTAAAAATAGCATTGATGATTTCCAACCTCCGATAGGAGACGGCACTTAAAGAAGAAGAAGACCATTTTTATATCCAAATCGCTGTCAAATGAACGTACTGTATATCAAAATGTGGTGAATCACGGATGGATAAAAAATATCATCTAGTTTTAAAGTAGGCTATGAAAAGAGCCCGCGACGTATATTCGTATACAGGGTGATGTAGAATGCAAAATTTAGATTTTCTCTCTTTTTTAAATGTTACCCCGATATTTTATTATACCAACGAATTGCATTTAATATGCTCTTTCATCTTTGTATAGCACTTGTTATGGCTGCATTCATTAGTTTCTGAGATATTTCGATTTCTCTACAAATTTTAAATATACCTTTTATTTGTTTACTAAAATTTATTTATTTTGAGAAAATACTATCAAATTTTATTTTTGCTTAACAAGCAACTAAAATATAAAGCCACAATAGTACTTGATTAAGTCAAAACACTGAATTAACGAGATAATATAGGTCAAGTGTGCCGAGGAAACAATTTTATAGACGTCATGCATAATTATCAAGCAAATCTATCTGGTAGACACAGTCCAAATAAAACAATTCTTCAATCGTTCAAAAGCATCAGTTTTAGAGTTCTTCCGGTCTGGATATTTCTCTTCATAGTTGATATATTCTAGAGGCAAGTAGACAATTTCTCAAAGGTTCTCCTAAATACCCTTAATGGAAAAATTAATTTTTAAAGCTGGTTTTTCACACAGTACGGAATTGTTACGAGAACTGTCAATTTTTCAAAGCCTACCTGATAAATCTGCTTGATAATTATGCACCACGCCTACAAAATTGTTTCTTCAGCATACTTAACTTTATTATCTCAATGATTTAGGGTTTTGACTTAATCAAATAGTATCATGACCTTATAATTTAGTTGTTCGTTAAATAAAAAACAAATTCGATAGTACTTTCTTAAAATAAATACATTTCAGTACACAAATAGAAGCTATATTTTAAATTTACCGAGAAATCGAAATATCTCGGAAAATGATGGATGTAGGTACAACAAGTGCTATACAAGGATGAAAGAGCATATTAAAAGTAATCCTTTGGTATAATAAAATATTGGGGGTTACATTTAAAAAAAAAAGGGAACTTCTGGATTTTGCATTCTACATCACCCTGTATACGAATATGCGTGGCGGGATTTTTTTATAGCCGATTTTAAAACTAGAGTATATTTTTAATCTTTTCATGAAAAAAAAATAGTTTTTGATTCATTACTTTTTTATATACAGTACGTTCTTTGACCGCGATTTGGATATAAAAATGATCATAACTTTTGAAATATCCTGTATAATGTAACAATACCCATATTGAAAGAATGGAAATCATTAGTGGAATTTGAGTATGGAATAATATATGGGGTGTCTCATTTAAAAAAATGCATGTTTGCATCACCACGTAGTTATGGATCACCCTGTATAAATCTAAATATTTTCTGAGCAAGGAGCATATCCGTGGCTACAACTTTTATATACAACTTTTTTCGCTATCTTCTACAGTAGTGGAGTTATCGACCGAGCCGGTACTAAAAACTCACCCTGTATATATTTTAATTGAAAATATTTTAGTATCTACATGTATTATACAGCAGTCCATGTTATAAAAGGACGTGATATAGAGTATTTTTATCATCGTTCGGTAACATTATAGGAAAATATTGAAAATAGCAGATCGTGAACTATATTTCAAGCGGAACATCTGACAACAGCGCTATTTTTCTTCTCATTCTTTTGCCTCGCATTCTTTACCTTGCAAAACAATACCTGGAGCGAGAATTGAATCGAATCAAGAATAACAGTAACATACCTGTTCACATTTGGCAACCCTAACCTGCAGCTGACTGAGAGCTGGCAACCATATTTTCAATTCCTCACATCATTTTCTTTTAAGTGACATATAATTCAGTAACAACAGTTGCAAATTATAACAGCGAATGAATTACACTAAAATTAATTACAGGGAATTGCGGCAAATTTTTAAAAAGCAGCCTATCGTTATTCCATTCTAGACTTTCTCAATCTCAAGATTCATTTAAAGTTAATTTTATCAAAAAAAAACAGATACCTGCAGAATCGAGCTTTGGGATATTAGACAAGTTTTTTTAATGCACCTTTTATTCAAATAAATAGGTATTATTTTTTCTCATCATTTGTTGTTAGTCATTGTTAATTCAAAAAAATTATAGTCCTATATAAAAAAATCAAGTTGATCACTATCCTACTTTCCCGTAACACCCTATATATTTTAAAATATTTTTGGGATATGCGTCTTAAGTAACCAAATAACCTTTGTATTTTTTGCATTTTCTTCTATCAGGTATACCTTGCGAGATATCGAAGAATTACACACTAAATGGGCACCCTGTATATTTATCTTTTATAAAAGCATGACATCGGAGCAAGTGAATCGAACACTATTTGCATAATTTCAGTCAATTGAAAAATGCTTTAACTACACCTGCATATCGTAAGATTATCTTCAGCCGCAAATATACAAACAACTACCACTGGTACTCTTCGAAACCGAGGATGAGTCCAGCCGAGGCTGTAAATAAGTATCATTGATGAGGTCCAATTGCGTCCGAAACACTTTCATTTTGCGTGCTTAGCCAGCTATGTTATTTCTTTTTTGGTTTGATAACCCTTTTCACGCGCTATAACCAGTCACGTATCAGGATTTGGTTTTGGGGGGGGGGGGTGTCACTTAGTTGACCAGACTCCAGACTAGAGTTGCCACCTTAAATCTGCGGGGGGGGGGGATGCAAATTTGTGGATTCCATTTTTTAGACGGCATTATATAACGTAACGCCCTGGACCCCCCCCCTAAATACGTGCCTGGCTATAACGTATCACTTGGGTTACCATACTTCAATTTTATTTTTCTGCTTCTCGACCCCTTCCTCTCTGCGAGCATGCCCGCGATTTTGTACAGAAGTGGAATATTATAATGTAAGTACTACATATACATCGTGTCCCAGGACGAACCCCGAAAGCTTTAAGGGATGATTTCTGGCACCGACTTATGTTATATTATGTTGAAATTATACGTTTATCATTAATAGTTAAAAAGTTGAAATGCCCGTAATTATATCGCGAAGTAGTAGTGTGTGGCCGCTTTTATACAGGGTGGGTCAACAGTGAGTGGACGGAAGATTGTGGGCCTACTAAAACATATTTCAAAAATGTTTGTCACTTGTTCATGGAAAGGAGCATTGAGGGCTATAACGTTGAAATATTTTCACTTAAATTTTGACGTTTATACTTATACAGGGTGATTCGTATCAAACTTACATTTTTTTAATAGAACCCCCTATAAATTATTGCATATTTGGATTCCTTGTTAAATTCTACAGTGACTTTATGTATAACATATGTAAGTTTAAACCAACCGTTTAGACGCAAATCACCATTTTTGGTATAAGTAGGTATCAGAAAAAAATTAAATATCACAGCGATTATAAATATTAGAAGGCCGTAACTTTGCGATGCCACCGTACCTGTTTTGTGAGTGCCACTAAGCATGAAATGTATCATCTTAGGTCGTACGGTCAAGTTTGAATTCTCTTTGAACTTGGAGAAATCAGTAGATTAAGGAAACTAACAATAATTACAGTAACGCGATTTTTTCAAATGGGAATGCCTATTTTTATTTATAGGATCAAATAAAAAATTTGATTACCTTTCTAACGATATCAGTTTCTCCACATCAATCCTTTTTACTTTTTATTTTATTTCAAATTTTCGGTCAAATCGGTGTTTTTCAATTTTGTTACGTATAAACAAGCCATGAAAAATAAACCAAAACCCACTCAGAAGGAAGAAACCAACAAACTTAGTAGAAAGATGCAAACTAACTAGAGTAACGCGACAAGATTATAAAAATTCCTACCAATCGACAAAAACATTAAAAAAGACCTGTTAGTGTAACCATACTGAACGACCTACGCCTTTTTTGCTCTAAAAACCTTTTGATATCGGTTTCACATTCAGAAACCTAAGTGCGCGATTTTTCTTGCGGGATTCGTCCTGAGTCACAGTAGTGAAAAATTACGGTCATGTCGGCAGAGCGGAAGACGCGTTGAGAAGCAGAAAGATAAAATTATAGGATGGTAACCCGACCGATACGTATTTCTGCTAATTGGCGTCGTCAGGCCCAAATGGAAGTTATAAGGCCCCA
Source organism: Callosobruchus maculatus (assembly GCA_951848785.1). Lineage (NCBI taxonomy): Eukaryota > Metazoa > Arthropoda > Insecta > Coleoptera > Chrysomelidae > Callosobruchus > Callosobruchus maculatus. The sequence continues at coordinate 5,470,705 of CATOUR010000026.1, read as the reverse complement.
TCTAGATGAAGACACATAACCTAACATTTAGTTTCTAGTATAATTAAGAAGTCTTGAGAAGCCATTATAAGCCGCTAAATGCCCGAATGTTCATGCCCTTCGATGGCATAAGCCATAAACGATTTGGATATTATACAGATTTTTATTTTTATAATCTAGTCATCTTACCTTAGCAATCTTATATAGGGTGATCAATTTATACTCCGAAGTTAAATACCACCGTTATTATGTAAGATACAAAAAAACATTCGAAAAAGTTATAGGTAAATCGAAGGTCTACAAGTTACGGCATACCAAAGTTGTGCTTTTTCAAATGGAACACCCTATATATTATCGCAAGTTTCAATTGCGTTCATTTTCCCTATTCCGGAAATATAAGGTTATACAGGGTATTTTCAGAGATATGGCCACTTTTATGTGAAAATGTTAACGAATTCATCTCCCTGTATCTTAAAAAATCAATAACTGGAAGCTTGACTCTCAATGCTAGAATAATTTCGTGATTATATAGTTTATTTTGATATTATCAAGTTTCTGCTATGACTTCCGGTTCGTACGGCGTGACACGCGGATCGCTGGACGTTTAAGAGCCGATTAAAACCCCTAAATATCGTTCACAGAAAGTGATACAAACTGCGAAGTAGGAAAATCAGGTGTGGTTAAGCTACTAACACATTCCTCTGTGTAAATTCTACCCTCCCAAAAAGTAGGTGAGTACAGATATTTGTAATAGAAACCAGTAGATCGCCATCAGGTAAAAGGCACATGGCTACAAACCCAGGGGGGGGGGGCGGCCCCCACTACGACGTTCGAAGAAATGAACGAGAACATGAGTCAACAAAACTTAAGCCAAATGGACATGGAAGCAATAATCGGCATCAATAAAACAACTAACAACTCAATACTATATAAAAACAATGACATAGGACCATTCATAGTCTTTGTCGAAGCCACGGAGGATTCCGGGATCCAGGTTGGCAGAAGAAGGTACCTTCAACTAGCCAAAGACATTCTTAACCTGAACCTAAAAGATATTAAGAGAATTCAGGTGAAAGGTAGAAATAGAATCGGCGTGGAATTCTTAAACCACAAAATAGCAAATGAATTTGTCAACAAATCTCTTCCAGGTTACAATATATTTATCCCATACCATATACATGCAGGGGCATTATAAGGCAGGTCGACATCAATTTCTCCATGGAGGAATTGATGAAGGCATGTACTTCCTCTGGCAAAATTCTGGATCTGAAAAGAATGAACAGAAAAGTTATCACAAATGGAGAGGTCAGCTATGCCTCCACGGGGACAGTGCTGATCACTTTTGAGGGGACGGCCAGGCCAATAGATGTCAGTATTTACTACCTATTATTTCCAGTCAGTACTTATATCCCACCTGTCACCCAATACTTCTCATGCCTCATGTATGGTCACACAAAAACACAATGCAAAGGTAAAATCAGGTGTTTTAACTGTGGCTCAAACGAGCATACTTGCAGAGAAGGAGAGAGTACGGAGTGCACAACAACCTGTGTTCACTGTCATGGAGACCACAGATCGACTTCTAGAAAATGCCCCGAATATGAACATCAATCCAATATTAAAAGAATTATGGTATATGACAACTTATCCTTCTTCGATGCTAATTTAAAATGCCTCAAAACTTATGATCATCAACAGCTAAATCAAAATCCAGAAAACACCCTGAATATGAACGACTTCCCACCACTGCCCTCAAATATCCATACCCCATCCACTTCAAACACTGTCAATGTTGCAAATAGAAGAGCTTTCGACTTTGCCAACACCATTAAAACAAAAAGATCGTTTCAACAGACCCTATCACAACCACCAAAAAAAAAGAACCACCCCACAAACCCCAGGCTACAATAGAGACGCACGCAATCAATTGCTGGTAAATAACAATGGCAGACTCCCAAACCAACCCACCATTCCCCAAACCAGACAACAACCATACAACTACAGTTCATTTGAACCTCAAACAAGCAGACAGACATACACCAACCTGCCTAACAGTGCACATCAAACGTTAAATTACAACAATGATATAATCCAACAAATTTTTACCCATTTTATTAAGTCTAATGCAACAACACAAGAAAAAATACAAGATCTAATAAATTCCCACTTTAATCAAAACACTCCATCCTCCTCTTAAAAAAAAGGAAAAAAAACCGGCGGTCGCTTGCGGTATGCCCATGGCTCATAAATTGAAAATAATGCAATGGAATATAAGAAGTATAAACAGCAACAGGGCCAATCTGATACATTTTGTAAACATACACAAACCCGATATTATCGCTCTAAATTAAACCTAGCTAAGCCCAAATTCAAACTTTAGTCTAACAAATTATAATATAATCAGATTCGATTTTATTTATATGGACTGATTCCATTGTGAGTCAACCATCGATCCAAGGTAGCAATATTTCTCCACCCGTTCTACCGGTTCGGTACCAATTAAGAGTTGCCCTGCTTGTTGTTGTTTACTGATAATCATCCACTTGGTTTTTGAGGTATTGAGCTTTAAACCGTATTGTTCACTGACGACTTGTATTCGCTCTACCAGATGTTGCAGTTCATTAATGTCGCTGGTAAGTATGATTGTGTCGTCGGCATATCGAATATTGAACCTTTCTATCCCCAAAAAATCTAGGAGTCATTGTAACCTCTGGCCAAAAAGCCCATGGTGGGATGACGAATGCAACGAATGGACAAAAGACAGGAAAAACGCAATAAAAAATTTTAAGGATCACCCAAGCATGGACCACTATATAACAGCAAAAAAAATCATAGCCACAACAAACAGAGCACTCAAAACTAAAAAGAAGCAACAATTCCGAATATTCTGCTCTAAGATCAATAGAAACTCCAACCCTGCACAAATATGGAAAACAGTAAAAAAATTCTCTAATAACAGACAAAACTTCAAACAGACAACACGCCCGAATGGCGATACGGCAATTCAAATTTTAAACAAACTAGCACAAGTCAACATTGATCCAAACATCACCCTAGTACCAACACATAATACCCAGACCTTCACACTAGCAGAGATAAAGTCATCCCTAGAACATAGAAAGGACACTGCAGCAGGGCTAGGCAATACATCATACTCCATGATTAAAAACCTCGCAGACAGAGCACTAAAAGGCACTAACGGAAATATACAGACACATTGTTACAGTCGGGAAAATACCAGATGAATGGAGAGAATACCAAATTGTTCCCCTATTAAAATCCAAGATAGATCATGAAAATCCAGACAACTACCGCCCACTGGTACTCAGTTCATGCGTACTAAAAACGCTAGAAAATGTCCTCAAGACAAGAATAGACCATATGATTGAAAACAGGAATATCCTCAAGGAGTACCAAACAGGCTTCCGAAGAGCACGATCAACATATGACAACATTGCACTACTAACAACATCAATCCAGTTAGCATTTTCACAAGACGAAACAGCCTTAGTAGTCTTTCTAGACATCAAAGCCGCATACGACCATGTCAATATATACCTGCTATACCAGTACATGATAGAAGCAGATATACCCTCATACATCTGCAATGTAATCCTAGATATATTACAAAATAGGAAAATGTTCATAATCGACAACAAAGACACAATACATGGCCCAAAACTGGCCACCACAGGACTAGCACAGGGATCACCACTCAGTCCCCTGCTTTTCAAATTGTACATTAAAAAAATATTCAACATTATCCCTAGTGGGGTACAAATGCTGAGCTATGCGGATGATCTAGTCATCTTCACTATTGGCAAAGACCCGCAAAGATTGAAAAACACAATCAATGAAACCTTGGACAAAATAGCCGAGTTCATGTCAAACCACAACTTTAAATTATCCATCCCAAAATGTGCTAGCATATGGTTCACAAAAGGCAAAAGAAACTTAAACAACAACAGGGACATTAAAATTAATAACCAATCAATCAAATCGGTCAGTCATTATGAATATCTAGGTGTAACACTGCAAAATAACCTCAAATGGGATATCCACATCAACGAAATGGTAACAAAAGCGAGTCGAGGCCTGAGACTACTACAGATTTTCAGCAGAGTCAAATGGGGAGCAAACCCAAAAACCCTACAACTGGCTTTCAATGGACTAATAAAATCTCATTTGGACTATGGTAGTATATTCCTAGAACCATGTGCAAAAAACAACTCCACAAACCAGACAAGATTTTCTACCAGGGACTGAGGACAATCATAGGATGCATGAAGTCTACACCTCTATACAGTATCTTAGCAGAAACCACAGAAATGGACCTCACCAACAGGAGAATACTCCTTTCAGCTAAATTCCTCCTCCACCGATTCATACTAAAAGACCACCCATTGATCCCTATGATCAACAAATGTAAAGACAGCATAGCAAATAATAGAAGGTACTGGAGGAACCGTAAACCACCAGTATTAGCATTGGCCGTGGACCTACTGGGGGCGACCGTGGGCGACATAAAAAAAACACAAAACCTACCTTGCTTCACTAACAGTTACAACACCATCAAGAAGATAAACCACAACATACAGAAAAATGACGTAAACATCAACCAAAAATTCCAAGAATTTAAACAGACATACGAGACATACACATTAATTTACACCGACGCTTCAAAGGACAATGGGAGAACAGAACAAATTTCTCTGCAAGACTACCAAATGATATCAGCATATGCACCGCAGAGACTGCGGCCATACACGGGACATGTGAAATGATTCGGGAAAAAAATATCCAAAAATCAATCATTATATCAGACTCAAGGAGCGCTATCGAAAAAATAACTCAAATCGGCATAACCAAGGCAGACAGTCTCACACTAATAATCAAAGAAATGTTAACCTCTGCAAGTGACCAAAATCTGGAAATCAAAATAACCTGGATTCCGGGACACTCTTAAATAAAAGGCAACGAAACAGTAGACAAACTGGCTAACATCGGTAGAAATTTAAACATTCCTCTAAACATTGATATACCAATGTCAGATGGGCTATGCCGTATTAAAAAACACATCCACGACACATTCAAGGAGGAATGGGAACGAATCAATGCCAACAAAAGCAACTGGTACAGCAAAATCCAGCCTAAATTCCCCAACACAGCATGGTACAGTAAGATAGAATACACATGCCGAAGACACATCACCAATATAATTAGACTGAGAACGGGGCACGGGCTATACAAACAACACAAATTCAAGATCGGTTTGTCCGAAGACCCATTGTGTGAATGTGGCCAAATTGAAGACATTAACCACATCTTTCTAGAATGTCCATAAGAAGAAGCGGAATACCAACACCTGCAGATGCAGATCGCACTTCAAAACATTAATACGCCTAGAATGATTATCATTAACAATTTCATCAACAAATATCATGTAACTCTATAAATTCCTTTCTTTTCAGACCTGGGTCCTTTTTCCCTTCCGAGGCAACTCCTTGGGTTTTGTGTGAATGTACCTCCGTTGCCCGGGTACGAGAAGAGTCTATTACCTCCTCTGTTGTGATGTCTAACTAACACACTCCACACCTATCGTGTTGTAAATATAAGTCATACTACACGGGTCTCTTGGGTATGGCTCCGAGCCAGACTAACCAAGGAACCAAGGTATGAGCTGGCTGATTGTGCATAACGCGCAGAAGCCAATAAGAGAGAAGAAGAAGAAGAAGAAGAAGAAGAAGTTTCTCCTATCTTTGATTTTGTATACAGGGTGAATCAAAACCCACGACCACGTAGTTCAGTAGCATAGAGAGCTGTCGTGCAAATAGTGGTGAGAGATTCACACTCACTCAACTGCCGACTAGATGTCTCTTGATGACTGAAATGCATGGTTCGCAGGGAGATACGGGGGAGTGGTGGGTGTCGGTGGAGTCGACACCGGGTCATAGGCGTTGTATATCGGCTGTGGTGCGGGGCACCGTAGCACAGTTGGTAGCGCGCTGGCCTAGAATGCCGGAGACGCTGGTTCGAATCCAGCCGGTACCCTTCATTTTTCCGATTTTTCTGTGAACCAAATGATTGGTACTAAGAGGTAGTCGTAACAGGAAATCAGTTAAACATTTGTAGCTTCTGCTAGACAAATCTTCGGTTTATAAGACAAGAATCAATCACTTTTGCATGCTTAGCTAAAATCTATTTTCTCGTTTTTGATACGATCACACATACACCTTCTAGTAATTACTAATATAGGCTTGTTAGAGATTCTGTAGTTTAATTTGTAGATAATTTCTGTAATTGACAGGTGCTTTCCAATTTGTTAAAATTACCAAATAGTTGCCAATAATTATTGCAGTAATTGCAAATAATTGAAACCGAATCTAAACTAGAATATTAATTTCAATTATAATATAACAACTCTTACTCAAGCAGCAACTTAACAAACACCAGAATTTGGCAAAGATATCGTTTTACTACTTCAAATCGAAATAAGTCCATTACTGTTATATATAGGAGTAGGGAATGCTGAATAATAGTGGAAGTATTTTGTAAGAACTTTCTGACGACGCTATAAAATACAAGGTGTTCCATTTGAAATAACAAAGAAAATATAGTAGAAAATAAAGATAGTAGAAACTTGATAATTCTGGACAAAACTAGACAACCACGAGATTATTCTAGCATTGAGAATCAGTCCTGCAGTTATTGATTTTTTATGATACAGGGTGATGAATTTATTGAGATTTTCACATAAAAGTGGCCATACCTCTGAACCTGATATAACCTGATAAAACCCTATATTTCCGGAATAGGGAAAAGGAACGCAATTCAAATTCGGGATGTTCCATTTGAAAAAACAAAACCTTGGTATGCCGTGACTGTATGAATAACCTTGTATATTATACAATAATGATTTTAAAATGTAGACCTTCGCTTCACCTATAACTTTTATTCTAATTTTTTTTGTATCTTCCATAATATCAGGAGTATCAAACACTGAATTTTAATTTATTGTAAGAGATCATAGTGACTTTTGTAAATAAAGACGTATTACAATATTTGTGACGCTACCCCACGCAGCACCCGATATCCCTAGGACATCCTAAATGAAGCCGTATCGCCCAAATTTGGGATAAGACCAGAATGACATCTACAGGTCATCTGTAGGCTATCCTAGGTTGTCCTAGGTTAGCTCTAGGTTAATGTTTATTTTTTGTCTTTTTCATTAACACTTGTAACTCAAAGGGCGTAATTGGAGAAATGAATAAAGACTTCCTACTATTGATTGAAAATGTAGGAGGTAGTGATAGATTTTGACCAAAACTTTTTTCGATGCTGTCTTGTGCCGATTGTGAAAAGAACTCTGAAAATGTATTAGCTATATATAAATCATCATATACTCGTGTACCATTTATATTTAACGAAATATTAGGTTTTGCTTGTTTGACCTGTCTACCAGTTTTTTTCTATATCTCTGTTTTTCTATTCTATAAGTCTGCTGCGTTGTCTCAGTAGGATATTGTGTCATTAGCCAATAGAGGTCTTTCAGATACCTACCCTGACCCAGAATAGCGTCATCCACTCATTGCCAGGATTTATGGTTTTTTGCTCTGAAATAGTTTTTATTGTTATCCTCAGTGGACAGCTTATGTTGTATGACCAAATGAGAGAGTCGATGAAAAATTTAAAACCCTGGTTAACATCCATGTTATGTATTAGGTACCATTCTGTTTGTGATACTAAGTGCTTATTGATTCCGTTTTTATTTATATCCCTACTATGGTAAGTCACTTTTTTTTTATTATCTTGTTGTATAGCAAGTATGTACGATAACTGTAATAGGTGCGCATAATGGTCTGCTAAAATAGGATTAAAAATGTTACATTGTATTTGATTTTGAGGGTAATTTGTTATCATATAATCAATCGCTGTAGAGGTAGCATGAGCGTTTTTATTCACAAATACTCTGGTTGGTTCTCTTGTTGTGATGCTTAAGTCAAATGAATCTAACACATCTACTAGAAGTTTCAGATCTAGCGTATCCTTCAAAAGGTCAATATTGAAGTCTCCACAGAGTATGATTTTATCAGATAGATTACTAGCGACGACAAGAATTTCTGTTAAGTTATTTATAAACGTATTTAGATTTCCTTTAGGTGGCCGATAAACTGTTATCACTGCCAGCTTGGTCAATGGCAATTTGATGACAATTCCAGATATTTCGATTTCTCCTTCAACGGATATATTAGTTGATTTCTCTATACAACTACAGTTTATGCTAGATTTAGTAATAATCGCGGAACCACCATTCTTGTAAATCTGTCTGCTGAAATTCGACATTACTTTGTACCCACTTAAGTGTATATTTGCTAAACTATCCTTTATCATGTGGTGTGCGGTCAAAGCTAGCACATCTATGTTATGATTTTTTAATAGTATTTCAATTTGGTTGAGCTTATTGGCAATACCTTGAGTGTTTACATGACAGACTCTCAATGTATTCGTTGGTTGATTTTGAATATGCAAGTATCTACTAGTAAGGATGACGGTTTTGGAAATCCTCAGCTTGTATACTATGAGGCGGTTCAAGGGATATCCCTCCTAGACCATACCTTTTTCTTTATACAAAATCTGACATTTAACAGTGTTGACGTTAGAAAGACGAAAGAGGTGAAAGGTAAAGGTGACTTGCAGCTTGCAGCAAAGTTGAGCAAAGCAAGCAGCTTGCAGTAGTTCCTGGTTCCTGATTCGTTTTTCGCCATTTATCTTATCTTCCTTCCCCTTACCATCTGTACCATCCGACACGGCAAGGGCCCCCAAGTACAAACCACAAATTGCAAGTCAGATAATCATTCGGCAATCTTTTGTGTGTATTTTCGCTAGGTGGGTGTAGAATTGTCCAAGTCAACATTCTATAGGAACATTAAAAAGGAAAAGGAAAGTTTAATGGCAAAACTTTATATCACGATACACTTCATGAAGGAATGGAACAGAATGAGGTTAGATTGAATTGTGTTAAACACTCGAATGGTAGCTCTATTGGATATTTAGAAGGTGTTGGCGCTAGTGAAAAGTGTGCAACATTAGCTAATCTGTGCCCAGAATTACCGGGTATGTAAGGCAGAGGAGTATAGGAAAACAGTTCTAGAAAAATAATCCCGTTGTTTTCGAGTAACCTAAGTGTTTCGCATAAGGTGACCCATGGCGGTCTGTACTGCTATCTTTTAGGTCAACTTAAGAATTTACCTATGGGCTAACCTACGGCAGACTAAATGATAATATTTTGGGCCAACCTGAGGATATCCCTATGGCTTACCCATGGTGGTCTAATAAAGTCCCATCGGTATATTTATAGGCTGTCCCATGCCAGGTCGTCCAGGATATGGCTTTCTCTGGGACATTTTGCATATCCCTTTAAGGACAGCCTGGGACAGGCTGGATATCAAATGCTGTGTGGGACGCCGCTGATGGAAGCGCATTATTCGTATGTAGTATTTAAAGTAGGAAATGTTCAGACCTCCTCCACTAATAATACGGAGATCATCACTGCCACTATTGGAAGCATTACAGTCTTCTCTATCTATAATTCGCCGGGTGAGGGCTTTACCTTCAACAAGCAGGTCACCCACCCACACGTGATCTTAGGAGACTTCAACAGCCATGGTAAAGGGGGCTCAGGAGACTAATAATATGTAGGAAAAATGGTGTGAGGGAAATGAACTGAGCCTTATCCACGACCAGAAGCAACCTGCCTCCATCAACAGCGGAGTGGAAGAGAGGGTACAAGCCGTACCTTATCTTTGTCTCCACCTCTCAGGGCGGAATTTGCAACAAGACTGTCCCCCTATTCCACACTCCCAATATAGACCAAGCATGCTGAAGTTTGGACCAGTGATAGTGGCTCAGAAAGTTCCGTTTAAGAGATGATTTAAGTTCACCAAAGCTGACTGGGTAAAATTTGCTTAAATCCTTGTTTCTAAAATTGTGACCCTTCCACGGATTCCTACAAATTATGAGAAATTCGTCTCTGCCGACAAGAGCTCAGCAATACAGTCCATTCCTAGGGGCTGCGGAACTTTATATGTCCCTGGTCTGTCTGACAAGAACAAAGAAATCTATGACGAATATCTGGAACAGTTCGGTCGTGACCTTTTTGCCGATAAAACAACTCAACTGGGCAACAAACTGCTAGAATCCTTAAGCAAGGAGAGAAGGAGAGAGGAGGAACATGATAGAGAATCTAGACATGAAGCACAGTAGTAGGAAAGCTTGGAGCCTCATCAAAACACTTTTTAACGACCCAGTAGGCCCTAAATACATAGTTACTGTAACTGCTAACAAAATTGCCCACCAACTTCTCTTGAACAGAAAGCCAGGCCAAAACGTTAAGGTGATCACTACTTACAAAAGAGCCCAAATATTGAGGAACGGTCAACAGGAACCTTATTTCATTCTAGGAGAGTTAGACTCGGCCATTAATTCACTGAAACCTTGGAAGGCCCCTGGTCCAGATGATGTCAACGAATTCCTACAGCACCTAGGACCATTAGCGAAGTCCCGGCTCCTCCAACTGTATAACTCTTGCTGGAGTGAGAAACAAATACCAAAACTATGGCTGAAATGACTGCAAATTTACCGTGAGGTATCCTACAAGGGAAGAGTGGGGGCTAAGCGGCAGGCGGCCTTTTGAGTCTGGTACACCGACGGCTCACTTACCGACGAAGGCTCTGGCGCTGAGCTCTATGGGCCAAAAACAAAGCTCTCCCTCTCTCTTGGGGGAAACACCACGGTATTCCAAGCAGAGATATATGCAATTTTAGCTTGTGTCTTTCGCATTTACGAAATTCAGGAGTCAAGCAGGCGGATCACCATCTGCTCTGACAGCCAGGCAGCATTAAAAGCATTAAGTGCTTGCAGGTTTACATCAAGGCTCGTTCTGCAATGTGGAAAGGCGAGTAGAAAGGTCTTGGATGACATTTCGGCGAGACATCAGGTGTCACTTATGTGGGTGCCGAGTCATGCTGGAGTTAGTGGTAATGAAATGGCGGACGCGCTCGCAAGGCGAGGGTCGAGGAATAACTTCCTAGGTCCTGAGCCGGCTTTGGGGCTGGCAGCAGGTACCATCAGAAGGAAAATAGAGGTCTGGTTGAAAATTCAGCATCTTATCAGGTGGGAACGAATCTACGGACATCTCCGTCAAGCTAGATAACTTATTTCAGCACCTCTGGATAAGGTGGGACGGTTCTGTCTCTTACTGGACCGAAGCCGACTAAGGTTACTTGTCGGTCTGCTATCCGGCCATAACACCTTCAAACGTCATTTGTATGTGATGGGGGTGGTAAATAATCCGACGTGTACACGCTGTGGCGAGGAGGAAGAATCCTCGGCACACATTTTTTGTCGTTGTGAAGCCCTTGGATATCACAGGCAGACTATACCCGGTTCAAGGGTTCTTGAACCTGAGGATATAAGATGGGCAGGAACCAAGGCCATCTTTAACTTTACGATGAGGGCTGGACTTGGGAATTAGGGTAAGGAGAGGTGCAAAAGGGCCCGTTGGTAGGCCTCAGCACTGGTGGTTCTAGCCACCAGATAGCCTCTCTCCCTCTTTCATTCATTCGTTCATGGCTGAAAGGTAGTTACTGTACCTAAACCGGGAAAACCTGAGAGCTATTGACGAATATAATAATAATAATAATAATAATAACCCTCCAATGTTCTCCCTCCAAACTGTATGAGCAGCTCATCTTGAAAAAAATAGGCCCACACATAGAAAACGAGCTAATTCTCCAACAAGCTGGATTCAGACCCACTAAATCCTGCACTGGCCAGGTGCTTAATCTCACACAACATATAGAGGATGGTTTCGAAAGGAGAGAGAAAACGGGGGCGGTGTTCGTGGACCTTTCGGAGGCCGTTAACCACAAAATCCTCCTGGAAAAGATCTGTTTTATCCATCTGACAGAGGTCCTGAGAGCACTGCTGTGCAATAGGAGATTCAACGTGCAATTCTAGGGAAAGAGGAGTCGATGGAGGAACCAGAACTATGATCTCTCCCAGGGTAGCGTGCTGGCGCCTCTTCTATTCAATTTGAACATGAATGATCAACCTGTCGGCCCTTCTACAAATAGTTTCATCTACGCCAATGACGTAACCATTACGTGCCAATCTCATGACATCGGGGAAATCGAAAAAAGGTTGTCCCTAGCAGGAATGGCCTAATACTATAAGTTAAGCCAGCTACGCTCCAATCCAGATGAAACTCAAACCTGACTATTCCATCTTGATAACCGGCAAGTGAACAGGGTATAGCACTGACCAAATCCAATTTGTCTGGGTGTTACCTTAGACAGGACTCTGTGTTATAAGAAACACGTAGAGAAGACTAGAGCAAAAGTGAACACGAGGAACTGTGTTATTCGCAAGCTGGTTAACTCCAAATGGGGAGGCCACCCTGGCGTATTGCGGACGACATCCCTTGCCATGTGATTTCCTCAGCCGAATACGCATCCCCTGGATTGTACGGTTAACTCTTAACAGGTGTGAGCCAGAGTAGACACAATAAAGTCGCAGTGGAAGGAGGTATAATCGACCCACTCACTTTCAGCCTAGCCTAACCTGATATGTGGTCGGGCAGACCAACGACCCAATGCGCGGTCAGATCAGTCCCTTTGAACTTTCTCAAGAAAGCCGGCAAACAACGGCCAACTCCCAACACGAACCCCAACGTTGTCCAGCATTGGCGCCTATGGTATTCCGTTCATCCACACATTATGGTGAACCCTGATGATCCCAACGTTGGCGCCAATGTTTGGAGCCGGTGTTAGATTAGACAAAAATGTTTCCATAGATATAACCTAATAAAGCGACAGGCAAGTTGAAGGTTACTGGTTGACACATCATGCCATTTGTTTTGTACTTAAAACACAGTTAAGCTCCGGCTAAGGGCCGGTTGTACAATGCAAGCTTAAGCTTCGGCTTAAGGTAAGCCGACGTTAAACCACGTCAGTGGCAAAATGTCCGTTGTACAATGCTGGCTTAACCACCCACTCCAAGCTTAACACGAGCTTACGTAAGCCGATGCTCAACGCGAGCTTAGCTGAGGTTTAAACCTAACCTGATATAAAAATGACATGATTTGTCAAGGATGAACCTTCAAATTGCTTGTCACTTTATTAGATCAAATTTTTTGGAAGATTTGTGTCTAATTTAACAAAGAGAGTGAATGAAAGAACAGAGACAAAAACGGTCGTTGCCAAAATTTGACACAAAATGTCATAAATGCCTAATCAAAAAAGGTAATTTTTCAGATCATTCTGTCAGTACGTATTGCTTCATTGATGCCAACTGTAGTGAATTTCATTATCAACCAGGTTTAACTAAGCCGACGATTGTACAACGGCGACTTTGAGCCTGAGCTTAGCTAAGCTTAGGCTCAACAAAGCTCGTGCTAAACCCGCATTTGTACAACCGGCCCTTAGTTACATAATTCGTCGGTTTACGCTAAGCTTGTGTTAAGCTTGGAGTGGGTTGCTAAGCCAGTATTGTACAAAGGACGTTTTGGAACGTCCGTGGTTTAACGGCAGCTTACCTTAAACCGAAGCTTAAGCTTGCATTGAAGAACCGGCCCTTGAATCCTTAAAAAACCTTAAAAAACTCACTACTTTTCATGTAAAATTTAGAAAATTTCCGAGGCAATGCCCCCGGTATAGGCCCCCGAATATTTTTAATAACTCGGCGCCACTGCCGTGCGGCCCACACAGAAAAGGAGTCAGGTTGTTAGACTCAGTACTTCAAGCTATGGTGCTATGGCTTGGCTATCGGTATGCTTCTGTTTATAACTGATCCGTGAGAGTTGAGAATGATAACAAAATAATATTAATAAGGTTCTATCACTTACCTCTTTCAAAAAAGTCCTTAACTGTGTATTTACCAATTCCAGTATTTGATCCAGTTACGATAGCAGTTTTTCTGTCCAAACGATTTGGTGTTATACATTTAGCACTAAATAACCTTGTTGGAAATTTCAGAAGAACGGATACATAAGTCACAACCATTGTTATGGTTTCTAACAGTTTATCTATCACAGACATGTGGTATTAAAGATTGTACACTTCCCCCGCGCGAATACTGTGTTGTACTGTATCGATGTTTTTAACTGTTAAAATTTTGTACCGTTAACAGCGAAGCCTACTAGCGAACGACACGACGATTACGATATGCGCTTCGAAGGCAAACGGCTTCATGTGAAGACGTAAACATGAATCCATATAATTTATAAATGAACTTATGTTTTATCTTATCTGAAAATTTTGCGGGCAGGTATACTGGTTGACAAAATATGTATGTATAAACATATAACGTCTCAGTAGCAGTAGTAATATACTGTAAGTAGCTCGTAGTGTAAATTTATACTAAGCGACATACAGGGTGTTCATTTGAAAACTTCCCACGTGAATTGATCGAGTTGTATCGGTTATTGAAATAGATTAGGCAGTGGCGTGCCGAAAGGGCCCGCAGGGCCCGCGGTGCGGGAGGCCCCGGGCATTCGGGGGGCCTCCACTCAGCCTCGACCTCGACTACCTCGAACAAGCTTTGTACATAATATAGTAATAACTATAATACATACAGGGTGGCCAATCGGGTGACGATAGTAATTTTTTTTTAAAGCCCGTACCGAGACCTATCCAAAACACCCCCATATATGTGTACCGATTATTGATAGTTTTCGAGTTATGATTTTTTTTTGAAAACTTAGAGATTTTCCAGTTTTTCCAAGAAATCGTCAGAAACAAAAACAAGAATACTTTTTGGCTTTTATTTTTTTCTGCAATTATACTCAGTATTAAGCCTATTTTAATATTCAATAAAGAGAACCTGTACATCCGAACAATAATTAAGTACATTTTGGGGCCAAAGTTTGAAATCTCTGTTTTTAGTCAGGAGACCAAAACCTTCAAAATAAGATTAAAAATACTTATGTCTGGTTCTGAAGTTTCAAACTAATCTTAAACACTTTGCAAGACATTGCACTTTTGAAATAATAATGAAAAAGTAGCACTTATGGGAACATTTTGCGGCGTACGTGAGTGTTAAATGCAAAAAGGTGATAATTCACGAATTTCCAAAATGATTTAAAAAACTATTATTTTGCTTTGTTATGACAAATTAACGAAAAAAAACTCGTAACAACTAATAAACCCGATAATTATTGATGTTTTGATGAGTTTTAATAAAAAAACTGATACCCAAATTGTGATTTTTGAAGTGCTTTTACTATGTACTATTAGACTTCTGCTAAATTAATTTGTATGGAAAGTTAACAAAGGAAAGGAATAATAAACAATAATCTGACTTCCAATTTCATGGCAGAATTACCTGGAAACCGATGCCGTAGCATACGCCATCCCTTTCTTTCAGAGTAGCTTTTTGCGAGCTCATGCCGGCGAAGCGCAGTTGTGTTAATTTTCGGTAATAGGCAAGGCAATGTTCGGATGAACCTAAAAAGGTGATTTATATCGCTAGGTCTTCCTTGACAGGTCAGTAGACAGCCTATCATGAATACAACAAGTTTTTCAACCCCCCACCCCCCAAACACCCAAATTCCACCCCCACCCAAAAAAACGCAGAAAAAAAGAACCTGTAAAACGCCTAAAAACGAAGTTTGAGGAATATTTGAAATTATCTACTAAGACCCCACAGCATATTGCTGCCCAAATTTCATCACAGTCCATGCAGCGGTTACTGAGATTACGAGGCTAGAAAAATGCGTACAGACAGACAGACCGACAGGCAGACCGACAGACAGAACGACGGAAATGAGTGACGCGGATTTTCGTTATGTAGACATTATAAAACGCCCAAAAAACCTATTATCTCAAAATCGAAAATTTTCACGATCACAATCCTCCGCTACGATAACGCTTCCCAGGTAATTCCGCCATGGAACTAAAGGTCAGATTGTTGTTTTATTATTCTTTTCCTTTGTTAACTTTCCATACAACTTAATTTAGAAGAAATTCAAAAGCCCACAGCAAAAAGCACAGTTTTTATTAAAAGTGATTAAAACATCAATAATTATCATGTTTATTAGTTGTTATGAGTTTTTTTTCTTTAATTTGTCATAATAAAGTAAAATAATAGTTTTTTAAATCATTTTGGAAATTCGTGAATTATCACCTTTTTACCTTTAATAGTCACGTACGGCGCAAAATGCCCCCATAAGTGCTATTTTTTCATTATTATTTAGAAAGTGCAATGTCTTGCAGAGTTTTAAAGATTAGATTGGAGCTCCAGAACCAGGCATAAGTATTTTTAATTTTATTTTGAAGGTTTTGGTCTCCTGACTATAAACAGAGATTTCAAACTTTGGGCCCAAAATGTACTTAATTATTGTTCGAATGTACAGGTTCTCTTTATTGGATATTAAAATAGGCTTAATATTGAGTATAATTGCGGAAAAAAATAAAAGCCAAAAATTATTTTTGTTTTTATTTTTGATAATTTCTTGGAAAAACTGGGAAATCTCTGAGTTTTCAAAAAAAAAATCATAACTCGAAAACTATCAATAATCGGTACACATACATGGGGGTGTTTTGGATAGGTCTCGGTACGGGCTATCTAAAAAAAAATTATTATCGTCACCCGATTGGCCACCCTGTATACATACTCAATTTTATAGCGATGGAATCATAATTTTCCAAAATCAAATTAAATATATTTTGCCATATTTTGCCTTTTCTGGACTTACTTTAGGGCAAAATTTGACAACACGACCACGTAGTCGAACGTAGAATTTAAAACGGCAAGAATAAGTGCAGACATTACACTGACGCGACGCGTATCTGTGCCAACGGATTCGAATAGTTTATAGAAAAATGCTCTAACACTTCTAACAGGCATGTGTGTGTTCCCAAGATCCCGTTGTTATTATTTACTGAGTTCACAAACGCGATGTTATTTTTCACAGACATCCGCAGTAATGGACTAGTATCATGAATTTTATTTCTGGTTGCATATGATAGAGTACGTCATAAAAAGCATCTCATTTTTTTCTCCGATTTTTTTGGGCACAGGAAAGCCGTGAAAATAAGGAAAATATTTGAATTCTCCTAGGACAGCGACGTCACTGCCCTATAGGCGAACAGCCAATCAAAAGACAGATATGTGTGCTGTGTTGCCGCATTCTGATAGCGCGCGAAATGCCGGAGCTGTATGCGAGCTGGCTCATCTATCTTGTCTTCTGTTCCCGTCTGATATGTTTTGTGGTTTTAATGTCCCGTGATCCGAGATTCCAGGGCTGTTCCAAATTACGGTTCTATTACCGTCCTAGAACTATTTTCATCATGCCTCGCCTATTTTGTGATTCTAGAATCGATGATTGGTTGGTACGCTGGAGGACCAACCAATTACCGTTTTTAGAACTGTAAAATGGGCGGGCCATGATGAAAACAGTTCTAGGACGGTGATAGAACCATAATTTGGAACAGCTCTTCCGAAAGCTAAGTTAAGGTTCCTGATCCGTCAATCCTGTCAATCAATCGTCATTCGGTCATTGTCATTTCCAAATTCCATTGGGCTTTGGCTGTAATTTTCAACAATCTTAAAGTTATGATTATTATTTGTTTGCGTTTATTTGTACAGGATATCATTTTATTCCATTTTACTAGATTTCAAGTTATTTTATCATAACATAACCAACAAGTATGAGTAAAATCGATAGTGGATTCACAAAAGCCGATTCAGATAACCTGACTAAAGTTGATATGGCTATGGTGAACGACTTTTATGTGGATAATATGCAGTTCTTCAATACGGAGATGAGAAACGTGAAAGCTGAGAAGTGAGTTTCAAAATATTTATAACACTTGGGATAGCAAATAACATGTTTATGTGAAATATAAATGTTTTGCGAGTCGTAGCTGTTCTTGGCAACAATGCACTGCTGATAATTGGCGCGGTTGGCACTGATTGGCTGAATTTGAATTCCTTTCTTTAAACTTTAGAATGGAATTACTAAAAAACAAAATGATGTAGAAAGTAACGAAATGCAGCAGAACGTTTATTTTTGTATGCACTAAGCGGTCATAATAATTAAATCATTGTTCTTAACCTCGTGATACTAGTCCATTAAATCTTGCGGAATTGTTTAAAATACTCTTTTAACTTTTGCACTGTTAAAACCCAAAATTTACTCAAAACTATAACAATAAAACCGAAACGATCAACCAAAACAAGGTTGCTGTTTATATTATTCCACTATTCATGCCATTATTTTTAGAGTTCTTTACCTGCTAACTCGAAGATAGTGCAGGAACAAAGTGTATACGGGTTTATCAGCGGTCAGTATGCTATAAATACCATCATCAAGCTGCCGCTGAATCAGTACTTTGGATTGTTTACTTCTTCTAACCTATTCGAATTCGTTGGTGCCGACAAGTTATTTCTGGGAATCCCAGACAGTCGATGCCGATGCATTGGCGCTCACGTTCGGCTCAAGCAGAACGACCATTTTCAAAACTAAAACTATTAAAAAGTTTTGCAAGATCGACAATGGGTGAATCGCGCCTAAGTTCTTTGGCATTAATTTCTATAGAAAATGAATGGCATAGACTTAAACCAAATAGTTGATACATTTTTTGCTTTACATACAAAAAATAGTTTTTTTTCTCAAATTCTGTAGTTTTCTTAACCTAAAACTCATAGTGGCCATATAATATAGATGGAGTTACATTAATGTGATTAATCGATGTATAATATATTATATTGTACCTAAGGCCTATGGATTATTATTCTTCAAAAACTCGAAAGAAAAGAAATAAAAATATAAAGTTTAGATCATACCAAATTTTCTAATCTATACACCGATTTGAAATATTATTTTTTTATATAGAGGGGGGACCGTGAAAAAAATTGCGGGGGGGGCGAAGACCTTGGCACGCTACTGAGATTAGGTTAGTTTTATGGACATTCAGTTGTAATGAGTTATTCAAACACCAATCGACTACATCGTTTACGAGTTTTGTAGACTCCTGCGGGATTGATTCTACTTTTTTATCTACAACTATGCCTGATATATCATCAGCATAAATGAATAGAGATGCTACATCTCATAAATTGGGACATTATCATTCGCGATCCTTTATTTGCTGGGACACCTTCCAGTTGGATTTTTTTTGGGAAGTCCGTCCATACCTTTTTGCCGTATCACGGCTGTCATACCATGTTTCATCAAGATCATATATTGAGCTGCCTTGTTCTCTATAATTATATTTTAATTTTTTCCAAATAATTGTGATGCCAAACCGACCAAACGTCGGCTCTCCATGATTGCAGGCTTTTTATCGGCGATACCAAATTTAAAGCCAATATTTCTGAGCCATCTTTGTAATGTTCCCCTGGAACTCTCTCCTTTCTTCAGCAGCGCGTTCTGTGTACCATCTCAGCAGAGGGCATTTGGCTCTTCTTATAGCATTCATAAACTATGTTTCTAACTTTAGCAGCAATTGTTGGATTTAAGCTTTTAAACTTAACAAGTCAAACCTTTTCTTTCTTGTTTTCACACCACTTCGTAGGATCTTACATAAGGTCTTATAAGCAGAGTTGCCAGACGTACGATAATTATCGTACATGTACGATAATTTTGCCTCTTGTACGATATACGATAATGATCTGCTATCGTACGCCTTTTGTACGATAATTCCGGCAGGCCGAACTTGATTTGTTTTTGTTGTTTTTCAGGGCAAAGACATCAGTCTTTAAAAAATTTCTACTCATTAGATTACAAAATCAGACACTTAAGACTGAACATCTGAACGCATAAGTGTCTGAGTTTACCTTGTCATTACCTTTTTATATATCCGGCAGCGGCAGAGCCCGTAGTCATCTAGGATTGAAGACTTTAAGTTCTGAGGATTGTCGTTTGTCGCTCAACATTTCATAAAAAGTTGTGCTTGGACAGTTTGGTATTTACTAATCTGGTCCACGCAGATCCCGTAAGGGCTCTTATATCTAGACTTACGAGCTAAAAACCTATCTGTCTAACCGTCTGCTCGGTGAAATCGATGTCAGGTCGCAGGTCTTTGTGTTCATTAATGGTAATGGTGTTCAGTTGTTTTTATGCAGTTATTTTGATACGTATATATTGTTTTTATGTGTTTTAAATATATTGCTTTTGTGGTATAGTTTATTCCATTTTGTTAAATAAATTAGGATAAATTAGGTGCATCTGGTAGTAAAATGAACCGTTAACCCCCCCCCCCCCCCCCATTCGGCCATTTTTTTGAGAGAGCACATTAGGTAGAGGTACGTAGACAGCACAGACCGTTTTTTTCAGTGCTGGGCAGGGGCAAACACCCTAGCAAAGCTTATTATAAATAGCGTACGATAATTTTCGTCCCGAAGTGTGCGGTTTGTTGGAATTGCTTTATCGGGAGGAACACAAAAAGTCAAAAATATACAGGGTGCCCTATTAAAATTTTTGAATCGGACGTCACGTGACCAAAAACAAATACCTCATTGGGTGACACAATAATAAGAAAAGATACTATATTTGCTCTAATTTACACCCCCAAAATTATAATTCGCTACTACTGCCCAATTCCGATATATTGCTTGTCTTAATCGTCGTGGGACACCCTGTATATTTTGTATATATAATTACGTTTTTATCATTACTCAGGTCTACATAATAACGTAGCTGCAATATAGAAGTGTCGGCATTTATTAAGACCTGAAAGAAATATAAACTAATCTTATATTTCTGACTTCAATTATACCCTTGCAGCAATATCCCGGTATGAAAGTTAATTGGCAATAATTTGCAATTCTTCGGAATCTACGCATTATTAGTACTTGCAAACAACGTTTACTATTTTTTCTAACACAATCCGAATCAGAGAGCTCTTTAAATTCAATTTTCTTTTTGCTATCACTTAATGAAAGAAAATGCGGACAAAAAAGAACTGCGCAAGAGCGCAAGTTATAAAGTCAGAAATTGGAGAAAGTGATGTTTTTGCGATAATGAACACGTATGCAAAAACACATTGAAATCGAAAATCATTTTTACTGGGTGTTCGGGTTTATATGTCACATAGTATATTAATTTATCATACATATACGTTTTATGCAAATCAACACGTGAGAGAAGGTTATGCACATTTCGCGGGACATTAATATTTTAATTCAATGAACTATATATTGATTAGCAGTAACAATAAGATGTTTAAAATCAGTGGCGCTTTGGTTAAATACGTTTTAGGAAATAACACATATTTTTTATCGTGATTAATATTCATCGCTAAAACATAATACAAAAAAAATGAAGTCAATTTGATTGACTCAGTACTTCCCACACATTACATTGATACCATTTTATTACTTTTCCATAGCATGAAGCATGAAGCTATAGTCTGAGATCCCCTTGCAACCAAATCGCCGCATTGCTGCCGCCGCCGGCATCAGAAGTCACTGGCGCCCCCAGAAAAATGTACAGGGGGGGTGGGCAACTTACTTAAATTGAGTGCTCAAATCAGGGCAGGGGGGACAAATTTGGTTTTTGCTTATACAAGTTTTTCATCTTCGCTGCTCCAGGTGGGGGCCACGGCCAAGGCCCCCCCTGCCCCCCTCTGCTGGCGCCCATGTCAGAAGTGTATTATGCCGCTAGGTCTTTCTGTTTATAGGTCAGGACAGCCTATTATGAATACAACACTTTTTTCAATTTTACAACCCCTTACCCCCTAACCACCCCAATTTGACCCCCACAAAAAAAGTAGAAAACAATCAGGAACACCTAAAACGCCTAAAAACGAAGTTTGAAGAGTATTTGAAATTTTTGGTTTTTTGATAATGACCCCACCGCCCTTGTACCGATTTCCAAAATTATAGCAGCATTACTCACTACGGCCCTACAGCATGTCGCTGTTCAAATTTCATCAGAACCCATGGAGCGGTTACTGAGATTACGGGGCTAGAAAGACACGCACAGAAAGTCCCAACATTTGGCAGTTTCTAGGCTGTGAAACTATTGATTTAGGCTTTACCGCTAAACCCGCTTAAAAGTTTTAAATGTCATTCGACGTAAAATTTAGTCCTTTTCAATATTGCATAGAACAACATTTTCCAGCTATAACCAAAAAACTAAAAAAAGTGCAAAAATTTGACAGTTTTTGGGCTGTCAAAAGTTAAGCTCACCACCTGCGACGGTGCAAACTCGGATTAGTCGGATTACACGTATCCAGGGCCCAATAAATGTATTAAGACGATTTCCGGCCTGCTGGGAATTAATTCCAGAAAAAAATCCTGATTTGATTGGCGTATTCGTACGAAACAATATTTTTACTTCCCACACCGATAGGTGAGGGGAGTACTGTGATCGCGAACATTTTCGATTTCGAGATAATACGCTTTTTGGGCGTTTCATGATGTCTACATAACGAAAATCCACGTCACTCATTTCCGTCGGTCTGTCTGTCGGTCTGTTGGCGTTTTTCTAACGTCGTAATATCAGTAACCGCTACATGGATTGCGATGAAATTTAGGTAGCGATATGTTGTGGGGTCGTAGTAGGTAATGTTCCTATAATTTTGGAAATCATTGTACGGGGGGCGGAGTAATTAGCAAAAAACAAAAATTTTCAAATATTACTCAAACTTCGTTTTTAGGCATTTTAGGGGTTCCTGATCATTTTCTACTTGTTTTTGGGTGGAGGTGAATTTGGGGTGGTTGGGGGGTGGGGGGTTGTAAAACTGAAAAGTTTGTTTTATCCATAATGGGCTGTCCATTGACCTGTGAATGAATAACCTAGCGGCATTATATACTTTTTTAGGTCCATACGAATATTGCCTTGCTTATTATAGAAACCAAGGGACTTAGAATTTGTGATGTATACATACGAGCATTGCTTTAGATCGTTCTACATTGCGTAACGCGAAACTTCTGTATTGATTTTAATGAAATTTTGACACAGAATGACTACCGCGGCGAGCATGGAAAACGCGTATGTTTTGGAAAAATCGTGTCACTGGCGGCGCAGCAATAATAAAAACACCATCCAGGAAACAGATGGTCCCTACCATGATGGCGTAAAATTCACTGTAGAAACTGACCATAACCCCATTGTCTGGCTCCACAAAATTCGTGAACCCCATTCTCGCTTAGTTCGATGGAAACTCAAACTTCAGGACTACAATTTCGACATAAAGTATAAGAAAGGCAAGGAAAATATCGTAGTAGATGCTCTATCCCGTATAGAGATCAATATGCATGAAACTGAATCCATTATTGCCAATCCCCCTTCAGAGTCTTCAGATGAATGTTATGATGACGACCCCTTTGACGTCGATGATTTTGTCAATTAAACTTTCGAAAAGGAAACCGGTCAATCCACCCAACATTCAGCTCTCGAGAATCCAATTGCCACGGTTCCATTGTCCGAGGAACCCATAAATCATTTCTCAAACCAAATTATTCTGAAATTTGCCAACCATCTGTTTCCCGGATAGTATACAGTAGATCACTAAACAATTGAGCTAATAAAAACACCAAAAATATAAAAACAGCTCAAACTTTGTTTTTAGGCGTTTTAGGAGTTCCTGATCATTTTCTACTTTTTTTGGTGGGGGTGAATTTGGGGTGGTTTGGGAGTGGGGGGTTGTAGAGGTAGGAGATCAAGTAGGCATGAAAATTAATGTAACAAAAACTGAAGTAATGGCGATAACAAGATCTCCAAACCCACAACTGGACATAAACATATTATATGACACCGCAATAGAGAAAGTTGAGAAATTCAAATATCTTGAACATAACGACAAATGTAGACCCTGGCGTTGAAGTAAGATCACGCATAGAACAAGCCAGAGCCACGTTCCTAAAGATGAAAAACCTGTTATGTAACCCAGTATTCTTGTATGGAGCAGAAACATGGACATTAAAAGTGGATACCACGAACAGACTTGAAGCTTTTGAAATGTGGAGCTTCCGTAGCTTATTAAAAATATCATATGGACTCAACACATATCTAATGATGTAGTGCTTAGACGTATGAGTAGGGAAAGATAGTTACTTACCACAATAAAACGAAGAAAGACTGCATATCTGGACCACATATACCGGAACAACAAGTATGATATACTAAAACTAGTAATAGAAGTAAAAATCGGAGGTAAACGTGGTCCTGGTCGCAGACAATATTCATGGTTAAAAAACATACGCGATTGGACTTGTATGAACACATCATCTGTAATTCGTACCACTCAAGACCGAAATAAGTACGACGAAATTGTCGCCAACCTTCATTAAATGAAGGTGACACCTGAAGAAGAAGAAAAAAATATTTACCAGAAAATGAGGAGAATAGTTGCTTCTTGGCTCTTCACTATTTATAAGTTAATAATAAATCAGGAACAACTACAGTCACTCCACGGTATTTTATAACGTTTTATATTTTTTGCACTTTAAAGTTTATAAAACTAAAATAAATTAATCTAATTCTGAGCCTCAATTCAATACATACTGGGTGTCCAGTTAGTATGTAATTCTTCGATATCTCGCAAGGTATATTTGATAGAAGAAAATGTTGAATACAAAAGTTATCTGGTTACTTAAGGCGCATATTATAAAAATATTTTGAAATATACAGGGTGTTGCGAAAAAGTAAGATAGTGATCAACTTAATTTTTTTATATGGAACTATACCTTTTTTTAAAATTCCTCTGGTTTCGATCATTGATGTCTATTGAACCCTGAAATATTTTTGGGATCGGTCGCGATGTTGCCAAGTTATAATTTATTTTCTATTAATTTCCGAATTTGCAAGGTCGCAAGTAATACGTCCGAAATGATATATTCCTTCAACTTTTCTCAATAATATTATACAGCAAGTTACTTGAATATTAAGTGGATATTATTTTGGATGTTACCAGCAATTTGTATCCACATGGTGTTTTTGGCAGAATTTTAAATTACGGCTACTTGAAGATCATTTTACTTTGTTTTTTGCCAAGTTGCCAAGTTATAAATTATTTTTCCAAATTTTTAAACAAATATCCCGATTTTAATTTATTTTAAATAGAATCCTCTACTTATTTCTATTGCAATGAATTGCGCATGTCGAATTTAGTCATATCTCACAATTATGAATTGATGAATTTGTGAGCGATAGGTCAACAAAGTAGTCTGTAAGGACCATTTTAATATAAGTATTTTTATAACTAAGTGAATTGTATTATTATCAAGAATTCGCATTTGTGAATGCCATTCTAAAGGTATATTGACGTTAGTTGTTAGCAGATTTTGCTGGTACTGGTACACCAAAACGTAAGAGATACAAGTAGATTTTTTTAATCCAAATACTGAATTAATCATATACCTAACAATTATAAAAGCATTGGAGAAATCAATTCTCATTGATATATGGAACATGTCAAAGGCTTTCAGTCCTTTGATGGAACCAAAATTCATGTATTTTGATTATGTAGAAAAAATTGTTTTATATTATATTATCTAGTTCTTTGTGTCTCACATTTCTGTATTTTGGGTAGAAAATCGTGGATACTTAGTCTACAAAATATCCCTACTTCAAATGTGTATCTCAGCCTTGTATATTTTGTTTAAGTTTGAGGAAGATGTTGAAAGTTACATGTGTTACAAACTAATGTGAGATGTAAAACCTAAGATGAAACCGGAAGTAGTTCCGCACATTTTTGTTTGTCAAAAAGACCAACAAGCCTTACACACTAGAGATCCTCGGAATGTTTTCCTTAAGACAACGAAAATGAGATTTAGATGAACCTAGTACCAGCACAAAAAAAACACAATGTTCGTCACCAAGCAGCGAATCTAGCACCAATGTTTCGCAAGTAGAACTAGAATGTACTGAAGACAACGAGAGAGGGAACGTTGGAAGGCAGATAAGTGAGTCCAAGTCAATATAAAGGCCAAAGTTATATCAAAATATGTTGAGTGCAATATACTAAGGCAGCCACTAAGGGAAGCCAGAAACAAATGCCATTAAAACATATCCCAAAATAATGTTACTCCTTAACCAGTGGTTCGAGTTCGGATCATTCAACAAGGAACTTGTAGAAAAGCGAACTGCTTTTCTTATAGAAAATAATCCGAATATTTATATCAGGATACCCAGTCACTCATTATTTATAATTAATACGCTTGCTTGCTACAAAGTTGACAAAAAACGAAATATCTGTAACTTTGAAAAAAATGAAACTTAATCTTTCACATAAAATTATAGCAGACGATTTCTGTATATATCAACAGTTTGCTCAATAATTAAAAAAAAACCGTTCCAAAACATTAATTATTCGAATTTCCATCCAAAAACCAAGAAACCCAATCCTGCAGTCATTCTCCTGGTCAGAATATAAAAAAGCAACACTATCAAATATCTTATAGCTTGTACTCCTGATGAGCTTATTTCCTACTTATCTAGAGGTTTTGAGAACTACCGATAAAATGATTGTGGAAGAATCTGGATTTTTGAATGTGTTAGAAAAAAACCACCCGATCAAACAAAAGATAGCGTCAACCAAAGCACTTGAACGTATTACAAACGTATGCTGGGCGCTGTCGCTGTACAGCCGCCAGCCGGTCTGGGCTCGCCGACAGACCCAATGACGTCACAACGATGAATTTTGAGTGCATGAAATATTTTAATCTTTGAAGGCGCGTAACTTTTTCAATACTCATCCAATTAAGTTGAAATTTTTTTTGTATGTTATATGTAAGTATACTTCATGAAAATGCGCATAAATATGCTTATTGGAATTTCACTGAACGACCCTATTCTGGCAAGATCAAAATTTACTAAAACTGAATTTATAAGATCGAATATTTCACAACATAATTTTGTTCATAATGCGAGCCGCGGTCTAGAATGTTTGCGGACTAGCTGGACGTCGGCGTCGTAGTCTACCGAGTCACGCAGCAAAAGGTTATGCGATTCCGCTTATTCATATTGTCGCTGCCTCGCTGCACCTGTTTTTTGATATAGTCAATTAAAGAAATAGATAAAGATTGTCGACACGTAATCTGGATTTTTTTTTGCCATGTCATACCCTTGTCTAGGGTAACACCTGTGGTAACACCAAGGTACTTGACGGAAGAGCTCCTCTGTAAGTGGGAACTGATATTAAAACTGCTATCGCTATCATCAGCGTGACTGGCTTTTATTGTAATAGCCAATTTGAACTCGTTGGTAATATCGAATATACGATCTATGATCTATCACTGTGATAACATATTTTTTAACTCCTCCGATGAGATGGTGACACGGGATAATAGCGTCAACCACCTCATTTATTATCTTACATTTTAAACGTTATATTTTTCTAAACGTAGTCTGAAGTTTGTTAATCGGTCGGAAGAGCTAGAGTAAATTTTCCAAAATAAATTTTATGTTGAATAGTGCATATGTTACGCTCAATACCCGAATTCGGGCAATGCCCGAAAAAAATACACAGAACTAGTTTTGATATATTCCTTTAACTTTTCTCAATAATGTTATACAGCGAGTTACTTGAATATTAAGTGGATATTATTTTGGATGTTACCAGCAGTTTGTATCTACAGGGTAGTTTTGGCAGAATTTTAAATTACGGAAATTTGAAGGTCATTTTACTTTGATTTTTTAAATGTAACACCCTGTATCTTTTATTTTAAATCGAAATATCTCCTAATACCCTATCTCGCCTTGTAATATTTTTTTCGCGTTTGCGGCATTGCCAAGTTATAAATTATTTTTCCAAATTTTTCAACAAATAACCCCGATTTCAATTTATTTTAAGTAGAATCCTCTACTTATTTTTATTGCAATGAATTGCACATGTAGAACTTCGTAAGATTTCATAATTTCGAAATTTTGTTGCTATTAATTACTGAGATACGGCAACACCGCTTTTTCAGTAAACATTACCGGAACGCTTAAATATTTCCAAAACTGCCACAGCTGGAACGGTGAAATTCAATACTTGGAGGTTTTTGAACATACAGAATTCAAAAACGCTAACATCAGTGTTGTCAGATTTACCAATTTTACGTCATAATTTTGAATGGAATGCCCTATTTATGAAGTCTAACGTAAAAGTGGTAAATCTGCCAACACTTATGTTAGCGTTTTTGAATTCTGTATGTTCAAAAACCCCCAAGTATTGAATTTCACCGTTCCAGCTGTGGCAGTTTTGGAAATATTTAAGCGTTCCGGTAATGTTTACTGAAAAAGCGGTGTTGTCGTATCTCAATAATTAACAGAAACAAAATTTCGAAATTATGAAATCTTACGAAGTTCTACATGTGCAATTCATTGCAATAAAAATAAGTAGAGGATTCTACTTAAAATAAATTGAAATCGGGGTTATTTGTTGAAAAATTTGGAAAAATAATTTATAACTTGGCAATGCCGCAAACGCGAAAAAAATATTACAAGGCGAGATAGGGTATTAGGAGATATTTCGATTTAAAATAAAAGATACAGGGTGTTACATTTAAAAAATCAAAGTAAAATGACCTTCAAATTTCCGTAATTTAAAATTCTGCCAAAACTACCCTGTAGATACAAACTGCTGGTAACATCCAAAATAATATCCACTTAATATTCAAGTAACTCGCTGTATAACATTATTGAGAAAAGTTAAAGGAATATATCAAAACTAGTTCTGTGTATTTTTTTCGGGCATTGCCCGAATTCGGGTATTGAGCGTAACATATGCACTATTCAACATAAAATTTATTTTGGAAAATTTACTCTAGCTCTTCCGACCGATTAACAAACTTCAGACTACGTTTAGAAAAATATAACGTTTAAAATGTAAGATAATAAATGAGGTGGTTGACGCTATTATCCCGTGTCACCATCTCATCGGAGGAGTTAAAAAATATGTTATCACAGTGATAGATCATAGATCGTATATTCGATATTACCAACGAGTTCAAATTGGCTATTACAATAAAAGCCAGTCACGCTGATGATAGCGATAGCAGTTTTAATATCAGTTCCCACTTACAGAGGAGCTCTTCCGTCAAGTACCTTGGTGTTACCACAGGTGTTACCCTAGACAAGGGTATGACATGGCAAAAAAAAATCCAGATTACGTGTCGACAATCTTTATCTATTTCTTTAATTGACTATATCAAAAAACAGGTGCAGCGAGGCAGCGACAATATGAATAAGCGGAATCGCATAACCTTTTGCTGCGTGACTCGGTAGACTACGACGCCGACGTCCAGCTAGTCCGCAAACATTCTAGACCGCGGCTCGCATTATGAACAAAATTATGTTGTGAAATATTCGATCTTATAAATTCAGTTTTAGTAAATTTTGATCTTGCCAGAATAGGGTCGTTCAGTGAAATTCCAATAAGCATATTTATGCGCATTTTCATGAAGTATACTTACATATAACATACAAAAAAAATTTCAACTTAATTGGATGAGTATTGAAAAAGTTACGCGCCTTCAAAGATTAAAATATTTCATGCACTCAAAATTCATCGTTGTGACGTCATTGGGTCTGTCGGCGAGCCCAGACCGGCTGGCGGCTGTACAGCGACAGCGCCCAGCATACGTTTGTAATACGTTCAAGTGCTTTGGTTGACGCTATCTTTTGTTTGATCGGGTGGTTTTTTTCTAACACATTCAAAAATCCAGATTCTTCCACAATCATTTTATCGGTAGTTCTCAAAACCTCTAGATAAGTAGGAAATAAGCTCATCAGGAGTACAAGCTATAAGATATTTGATAGTGTTGCTTTTTTATATTCTGACCAGGAGAATGACTGCAGGATTGGGTTTCTTGGTTTTTGGATGGAAATTCGAATAATTAATGTTTTGGAACGGTTTTTTTTTAATTATTGAGCAAACTGTTGATATATACAGAAATCGTCTGCTATAATTTTATGTGAAAGATTAAGTTTCATTTTTTTCAAAGTTACAGATATTTCGTTTTTTGTCAACTTTGTAGCAAGCAAGCGTATTAATTATAAATAATGAGTGACTGGGTATCCTGATATAAATATTCGGATTATTTTCTATAAGAAAAGCAGTTCGCTTTTCTACAAGTTCCTTGTTGAATGATCCGAACTCGAACCACTGGTTAAGGAGTAACATTATTTTGGGATATGTTTTAATGGCATTTGTTTCTGGCTTCCCTTAGTGGCTGCCTTAGTATATTGCACTCAACATATTTTGATATAACTTTGGCCTTTATATTGACTTGGACTCACTTATCTGCCTTCCAACGTTCCCTCTCTCGTTGTCTTCAGTACATTCTAGTTCTACTTGCGAAACATTGGTGCTAGATTCGCTGCTTGGTGACGAACATTGTGTTTTTTTTGTGCTGGTACTAGGTTCATCTAAATCTCATTTTCGTTGTCTTAAGGAAAACATTCCGAGGATCTCTAGTGTGTAAGGCTTGTTGGTCTTTTTGACAAACAAAAATGTGCGGAACTACTTCCGGTTTCATCTTAGGTTTTACATCTCACATTAGTTTGTAACACATGTAACTTTCAACATCTTCCTCAAACTTAAACAAAATATACAAGGCTGAGATACACATTTGAAGTAGGGATATTTTGTAGACTAAGTATCCACGATTTTCTACCCAAAATACAGAAATGTGAGACACAAAGAACTAGATAATATAATATAAAACAATTTTTTCTACATAATCAAAATACATGAATTTTGGTTCCATCAAAGGACTGAAAGCCTTTGACATGTTCCATATATCAATGAGAATTGATTTCTCCAATGCTTTTATAATTGTTAGGTATATGATTAATTCAGTATTTGGATTAAAAAAATCTACTTGTATCTCTTACGTTTTGGTGTACCAGTACCAGCAAAATCTGCTAACAACTAACGTCAATATACCTTTAGAATGGCATTCACAAATGCGAATTCTTGATAATAATACAATTCACTTAGTTATAAAAATACTTATATTAAAATGGTCCTTACAGACTACTTTGTTGACCTATCGCTCACAAATTCATTCCTACGCATAGCTCTCTACCACAATTTCCTGATTTTTATATTTCGTGGCAAACCAATAAAAAATTAATCAGGAGTGGTCACTGTCGTATTTTCACACTGGGAAACCATACAATATTTATAATTTTTCTTCATCTGTCCTCATTCCATTATTATACTCAGTATCGACGAATTCGAATAGCTTGGTAAGTATTCAGTGTCGATGAAACAATTAAATAAATTATCCAATAGACGCGTATGCAGTTCAGCAGTTCATAAAGCTTGCATAGCAAGTACGATGCGCCGCAGCGTTATTTACCGAGCACCCGTACAATGCGTGGCCAAGATGCGGCGCCGCGCCGGTCGGAGAGGTATAGTGACGTCACCGTCGCACACTCGCAAGTGCCGCGCGTTTTCAATTTGCAGCACTTTGATAATTTATTACAATATGAAATCGAGCTCAGAAAATTCTGAAATTTTGCACAGCTGCTAAACTCAATACGCCCTTTTAGAATATGCATTAAAAAAAAATATGCTGAACGAGCCTATTATGTTTATAACATCAATGCCCATTCTAACAGTTGCACATCTCTGTTTGCTCATCTTCTTCCTTCCTCTCTTTTTTCTCTCTAAAATTGTCTGATTTCTGGATGACCAGGCCGACATAGTGAAACTAACTGACGAACTGTGATACAAAGGCAAAGGTCCTCCGGACCGCCTGGTTGACAGCTAACGACAAGTGGTATCACTTCCCATGAAAGACTTATTGGTCATCCTGGAGTGGTAGAACTTTTAAAACCACCTAAAAGGTGTGTTGAGGCTTACATGACAACAATATGAATAATAGTATACCTCTCAATGAGCGGCAATGACTGTAATAACTCACGCAGTTGAAGCTTGCAGCACAAGCCGTAGACGAGTGCTATAAATTGTTGATTTATTGAGTTATTAGGTGCTTTCCTTTTGCATGCTGTATCTGATAATTCTAATATGTTACGTCATGACACATTTCAACGTACGTTCCTTTTGTTTTCTGAATCTGAGTCTAAAGTGAGATATTTTACCCCCACTTAAAGACTTTCACAAACTGGCGCGAATGATTCGCGGCGACTGCGAATAATTCGAGTCGGTAAAAATCGCACCATATTGAGTACGTAGCGGCATACGTGCCTGTTCAGACCTGTACGATTTGTTCCGCGTCGACTGCGGATCTGACAGCGTTTATTTCGCCGCGAATTCCATTTGGCCTCCGACTGCGTTTTGGTCGCTGCCGCTCCCGATTCGAAATGGCAAAACAAGAGGAACTAATCGAACTGGTTAAAAATTAACTTATATTATTCTACTTATCCCACGAAGATTATAGGAATGTGCAAAAAAAAGATATAATACGGGACCAAATCCAAATATCAAAAGAACTTGGTGTAAGCGGTAAATACCTATAATTTAATATGAAATGACACTAAATCAAAAACAGATTTATGTAATTCTCACGTGGTATTTTTAAGGCTTTCAAAAACGAATGAAATATATGAGAAAAATATATTCTTCTTAGTAATATTTTATATACCGTAAACGTGGGCTACTTTGGCCCTAGCGTCCTTCTTTGGCCCAAATGAAAACAAAACAAAATCGTACTCTATGAACATATTTGTGATTGTAATTAAAATACTTCCGGCTCATTCCGCTAGGTAGCCGCACTATGCAGTGGTTTCCTTGTTGTCCACTAGAAAGCAGCACCTATAGTTGTCTGAATAGTGAAACCACGTGCAATAATTACCTCCCAAACTTCCACTTACATATAACGTATTTCTTGTTGAACAAGTCTGGTAAGTATCTTTTATTAAATATTTTTCCATTCGTTAAGCCGTACTGTAGTCACAACACTGTTAAACACAACAAGCTTTTTTATTTTTATGTTTTTTTAAATCGGTCCCGGTAATCTATAAAATACGACCTACTTTGGCCCAAATTTTTTTGGCCAAAACCCATAATATCAAGTTATGAATTGCTATAAAAACCCTTAAAAATTTTATTTTTGTATATGTATTGCGTATTTTTGTTTTCATCTTATTCAGGATACCATATAATTACAAAATATTTCCTGGAAGCTGAAGATACGCTGACTATAGCAATGAACGACTTCGAACTTGCCTAGAAACAATCAGATCTGGTGACATGATGTCTGGCTGACCATTGCAAGATACCTCTTGAAAACAAGTCATAAAATTTGTTTTCAAATTCACCAGGTCATCCAACAGTTTTTTCGCAAGAGGAAGAACAAGCCATTCTCGATGAACTAGATTTAAGTTTCATCATAAAACCTTATTTGACTAGGCAAGGGAAGACTATGCAATGTTTCTACAACAATGTTCCAGGACGTTACTGGGTGAAAGGGTTTTTAAAGGAACACGCCCAATTGACTGTCAAGTTTTCGTCGAACATCAAAAGAAATCGTGCTCAGATTGATGAACAAATCATCACAGACTATATTGACAATCTGAAAGAGATAATCAAAGATGTTTCACCTGATAACATTTATAATTATGGCGACACGTGTATTTGATAACATTTGATAACATAATCTTCGTTAAAAAGCCTGTTCTTGTCAATATCCAAGTCCTTCTATGTCCATAGCTTTTGTGTCATACTTTTAAACACTAAAAATTGACTTGGGCCAAAGTTACCGTAACCGCAGGATAACATTGGCCCAAAATTAAAAAAAAAATAATACTTCATAAAACGTTTTGTAGGTAAAAACGGGATTACTAATTAAAATTTAAGATAATATAGTTGTGTAAAAAAGATGACCAGAACTTCTAGGCAGTGAAACAAACAGTTTCTAGAGAAAAGTACATACAATTACTGAAAAGTGGGCCAAAGTAGCCCGCGTTTACGGTACTTAGAATGACAAAACACCATTTTCAAATTCTTCTAGGTAGTGACGTAACGTGCTAAAAAAAATTAAACTGATACATGAGAAGCGCTTTAACTAACACCAATTGAAATTGGAAGGATATTTTGCAACTGGAGATTATTTCGCTTCACTGCAATGTTTATACCCGTGTTTTGCTTCCACATCCTTCTAGCCATATTTATCAAAAATAAAATTCACAGGTTAGTAGCTCCACCAAAACGGAATCAAACTAAAAACATTGTCTTTTGCGTGGCTTTGTGTCGGGTAAGAATTGAGATTCTTGCTCCCCTCCTTGGGTCAGTCTTAACTAGTAGAAGTGTCATTTCTGTGTTTTATATTATATTTTTTAACAATACCTTCTTTGCGACACCGTCTGCGTTGTGACGCCTAAGTGTGAACAGGTAAGCGACTATCGCTACCGCAGCTAACGCGAAACTTCCGCAACTTAAGGCGAATCCGCGATAGGCACGAATAGTTCGCGCCAGTCTGTGAAAGTCTTTAGCCCATCTGCACTAGCTCGAAAGGTAGATCAGTGGGTAGATTCTGTAACTTTCGCTATAGTAACGAAACCAGGCGAAAACGAAGCTCAGCAAAGTTTAACGCTTCGTTACGCTTTCGGCATGGAACTCGATGACTCACCAGCATTCACGAGCTGGCTTAAATATCTCTGGATGAGATTCTGCAAAATCCAGTAATGCCGACCATTGCGAAGGATTAGTTTTTTCTCTTCGATTCATTGACTGTTGTCAATAATAACGTCAAAACTTGACAAACGAGATCCCAAATCTTTCGCTATCGCTTATACCGTTCGTCTGCGTTCGTTATGTCCGAGTCGGAACGAAGGCATTTATGGAATACCGAAACGAGCGAAAGCGTTGAAAGAATGTCGCTATCGCTTCGCTTAGAGTTACAGAATTCACCCACAATTGTCTCAGATCATTCAGAGGTTAGGATTTTTTGTAAGTTTGAATTTCAGCGGGTTTTGTAGTGTATGGATAGTCGATAGTCGATAGTCGTGAGCAAAGATATCTTCCAAAAACTTCATTTCTTCTGTCGTCTGTTTGCGATTTCCGATTTACAATTCGAGTATGCTGTTGCCGTTACAACTAGGACAACTAGTAGTTGTTGATGCAAATGGTAGAATAGTGAACAAATTCACTAATAGGGAACATCCAAACCCAATAGAAAACGAAATCACAAGTAAAAAAATCTTATTAACTTTAATTATTTATCATATTTAGGAATGACATTTAACTGCACAAACACGTTGCTTTATTAACTCGTCTGAGCTATGAGGTTTCCAACTGAGCTAAGCCGTTTCATTTTTAAATGATCTGAGGTAGTGCAGATATAAAAGGAAAAGCACCTATTATCATTACCGCGAGTTGAATACTATCCTTTATCTACAACATAGTCGGTGTCTACAACCGAAGCTACAAGCTACAATAGTACGACTTAAATAGATATGTAATGATTACACAATATATTACATAACCTCACTTCTGTCACTAAAATAAATACTGTAATCGTTCGAATCATTCGTTGACGTAGTCGTCGTTTGGGGGTCACCAGTTACCGACCAGAGGGGTAAATACATCGAGGAATGGGTGGCCGTACTGAACCTGGTCATTATGAATACAAGAGAACTCCAACTTTTGAAAGACAGAACAGTGCCTCATACATAGATGTCAGGATGTCACTGGTGCAACAACTAATATCGCTAGAAAGGTTGGCAAATGGGAAGTCCTGGAGGGATAGGTACTGACGTACCATAACCACATCTATTTTGAAGTCGACCTGCGGGCGTAGGGATGTGGCGACCCCATCGCCCAGAGGTGATGGTGCACCTTGCGCTGTCGGCCTAGCCCATGGACGACGGTGCATCGTGCACTATTAGCTCTGCAATCAGCCACAGGGAGGAGAGGTGCAGTCACCTACGCTTCGCTTGCGGTGTAATCACCCCCACATCGGAATATTTCCGGGAAATATATATGTATATTCCTGGAAATGGGTGACGCCAAATGGCTTCACGGTTCATGCTCCGTCACTGGACCGATATCTCTGGTTACTCATATGTGACTACTTAAATTAATTTGAAATAAAGAATCTCAATGGCTCTTCCAGGATGAAAAGATTCCGGAAGTTCGTTCGGATCTCCAGGTGCCAGGTGGTCTGGGGAGAACATTAAGCGAAGTTAGTTTAAAACAGTCTGTCACTCCTCGTCAGGCTAACAACAGAAGCCGTCCTTTGCAGCAACTTCGTACTGACGACAGGCCCGAAGGCCAGAGAAACGTGTTTAGAGCCGATTTTACAAATATACGAGGTCCTGCCTCCAACATAAACTCTGTCCATCAACCATCTTCACTCTTCAGGCAGAAAAGCCACACATTCTGGCACATACGGAAACTCAAGTCGGCTCTTCAACAATGGATAACTGCTTTAGGCATCACGACATGACTTATACACTCGATTTAGATGTAGGTTTGGTGTATGCATCTAGGTTAAATCTGGGCTTTCTTGTCATTGAGAGAAAGAGCTCAAACTCGAAGGATTTGACACAATATGGCTTGAAAGATGCTTCCAAAATCATTCCAAATTCATATGCTGCATCTATAGGACACCAAGTAGTAACAACTGCAAATCTCTTCTAAAAGCTTTCAGTCACTGTGGACGCACTGCAATCAGATCACCCTAATTCAGAGATAGTCTTTCTAGGTGTCAGCAACGTTCACAACTCATACTGGCTCAAACACTCAAATAAAGCTGAAGCTTTTCAAACTATCGTATCAGCGAGGCGTGTTTCCCGCTGCATGGAAGCTTGGCTGCATACAACCTATTCCTAAGAAAGGCAAAAAAACAGATTCCTCCAACTATAGACCTGTGGCTCTTCTCAGCGTCATGTCTTAGGTTATGGAGCCTATCATTAACGCACAGCTCCTGAAATACCTGGACAAGAATAACATCATAAATGATTGCCAGTATGGCTTCCGTAAGCATAGGTCTCCTGGCCTACGTCACTTAATTATGGAACAGAGTAAGTGAAAATCATGGCGAATCCCGTGTTGTTGCACTTGGCATATCGAAAGCCTTCGATAAAGTGTGGCATGAGGGACTTCGGTCAAGCTGTCTGCTCATGGACTACCACCTGGCTTGGGCCAGTGGCTGAATAGCTTCTTGAACGACCGATCTCTGTTTGTTGTAGTCGAAGGCTGTTCATCAGACGTATTTTCAATAAACTCCGGTGTTCCTTAGAGATCTGTCCTATTCTCTACACTGTTTCTGCTGTACATCAACGAGCTGCTGGAAATAACATCCAATCAAATCTACAGCTTCGCAGACGACAGTACATTAATATCGTGCATGGAACCAGGCGAGCCACTATCATCCCAGGAGGCGGTACGTCGGAAACATCAATATGCCTCACAGATCAATGTAGATATCAAAACAATTGTCGAGTGGGGTAAATAAAGTACAGTTTAACGTACAGAACACTCAGGCAACAACTCTGACAAAGAAGTCCCACGTTGGCTTACCAACTGTGGAAATGGAGGGTCACCCAATAGTCGAATCACCTTACATCAAGCTTTTAATAACATGTCCTCGCACGACCTCGTCGTCAGTAGTGTTAAAATGGCATCCCAGAAGTTTGGAGTTTTGTTCCGCTGTAGGAAGCTGTATACACCAGAACAACTACTGCTGCTCTATAAGGCACAGATCTGACCATCGTTGGAGTATTGCTCTCATATGTGGAGATGCGCTCCGAAGCACTCGCTAAACCTTCTGGACACTATCCAGGAGAGAGCAATTAGACTAATCGATACGCCTAACCTCACAGAGGACCTCCACAGCCTGGAACATTGAAGAAGGGTGGGGTGTCTGGAGTACCGGCTACAAGATTGTTATGCAACATCTGAAGGAACAACCACTCTCATTCGAACTGACTCCAGGGCAGCGCGCGGAAGTAATATGGCATCTTTTTCCAACAACTAAGGTCATATTTGTAAGAGGGTCTGGTCCTCCAGTGTTTGACCAGATGAATGGTGCACATCCATTTTTGTTCCGCTTCATAAAAAAGGATCTCCAACAAATCCAGACAATTATCGCCTACTTTCGTTAATCTCTCATGCAAGCAAGGTTCTACTAGATATTTTACAGTCTCGTTTGGAGGGTTTTATTGGCTGGCAAATTTCTCAGGCGCAGGCAGGTTTCGTAAAAGGACGCGGTACGCGTGAACAGATCTTAAACTTAGACAGATTATTGAGAGCCAGAGAGCATTATTTTCCCGTTTTAATCTGCTTTGTGGACTATAAGGCGTTTGATAACGAAAAGTGGCCTAAACTGTGGGAAATCCTTATCTTCATGGGAGTCCCTTACCACTTAGTATTTCTCATACAGCAACTCTATGAGTCTAGCTCAGCTTGTGTAAGAATTGATGGTAACCTGTCTGGTGAAACAGCAACCAGAAAAGGAGTTCGTCAGGGATGCGTATTATCTCCGATGTTATTTAACATTTACTCTGAATTTGTGATGAGACAGGTATTGGACAACTGGAATGGCGGTATAACTATTGGCGGAAGCAAAATATCTAACTTAAGATTTGCTGACGATACAACCCTTATTGCTGCTTCTCAGGAAGAACTAGTAGTTCTATTGAACGTTTTAGAACAACACAGTGCAGCATCTGGTCTTGGTATTACCTAACTACAACAAGACCAACGTTATTATCGTAGATAGAGAGCATGACAATCATCGAGAAATAAAGTGAATAGGCCGTTGTGAGGTAGTTCAAAGTTTTGTGTACCTCGGTTCTTTGATCGACAATTCAGGTAGCTGTGAGGTTGAGTTTCGACGGCACATTCAACAGGCACGGGTGGCCATGACAAAGCTTACTAAAATATGGCGTGACCATAACATCACTAAAGCTACCAAAATGTCACTGGTTCAGTCTCTTGTGTTCTCCATATTTTTGTATGTCTCGGAAACTTGGACTGTTAAAAAGGCAGATCGAGCTCGCATAGATGCTTTTGAAATGTGGAGGTGTGGAGGAGAATACTGAGAATTCCTTATACCGCCCATCGAACTAATGTTTCCATACTGGATGAGCTCGGTAATCCAAAGAGACTATCCTCCATTGTGTCGATAAGAATGCTTACATTCTTCGGACATATTCACAGAAGCGATAATATGGAGAAACTTGTGGCTCAGGGGCATGCCTCGAGTGGGCGGCGCCGTGGCCGTTCCCCTACACGCTGGGTGGATACGACGAAACAGTTGCTAGATATGAGTATCAAGAGCGCCACTGAACTGACAGTAAATCGCGAACGATGGCGAGGTACAGTTCTCAAAACTATTGATAATATTCGTGTCGGCAATACTCTAGCTCCGACTTAATGCATTTTGCGAGTTCACAACATGTCTGTTAAGACATTGTGACTATGATGATGAAGGACGACTGGCAGAGAGGGTGTGTAGTAACTGAAGGTGTCACGCCATTCCACAAAGCGGAACGGGAAGAAGCGGCTGATCACATAAAGACCGAAAAGCACCTAGGCTAGACGTCATCCTTTCAGAATCCATCAAGGTGGTAATGAAAAATGATTCCAGATCCTCTTCTATACATCTTCAATCAACAACTTAGACTTCAAGAGCTCCCAAAGATATGGAAACAGCCGTCGGTAACACTCATCTGGAAAGGAAAGCCGGTAAAGAGCATCTCAGCCCTCGGGCATATCTGCATGCTAAGCATGGCTGAAAAACTCATCGAACGGATGTTAAAAGCCAGAATGGAAAAGAATTAGAGAAGAATGGGGCTTATTGGAGAGGCAATTTGGGTTCAGGAAGGAACGATCTACTGTGAATGCAGTGGAGGATAGAATGGAAAGGACCGAGAACTGAAATAAGTGGTGTCTACTAATAACCCTGGATGTGGCAAATGCTTTTAATACCGCCACGCGGAGCCTTATCATCCGAGAACTGCGTAAAAGGCATCGCGCAATATCTTCTAAATATGGTGGAGAGCTACATTTCCGAGCATACTATCTCCGTCTCGCAAAACGTCACCACAGAGATAACAGCGGGGGCACTCCAAGGATTGGTTCTCAGACCATTTCCGTGAAACGTGTTATACAATAGCGTATTGGAATTGGAACTGCCTGATGGAGCAAGGACCATAACTTACGCAGATGATCTGAAGCCATCATCTTGAAAGACCCGCGCAAAAAAATGTCTACAGTCAGACATCTCAGATACCTATAGGAGTTATTTTGGACGATAGAACATTCGGTCCCTACACTAAACACGTAGTCATGAAAGCGGAAATGAGGATGGGAGCCCTAACGCGAATCTTGCGAAACGTATGCAACCTTAGCAGTACCAAAACAGCAGTGCTTTGTGAAGTAATACCACAGCATAGTAAACAACCAGCACAATAACTCAAGATGGCGGAAATTACAGGCGCATCCCCACTTTTGGAGGGTTTTTTATAGGGATGCTAACGATGCTTCGATACCTCTGCACTAATATCGAGTATTTTTGTCATCGATACTTTTTGAGGCATTCCAAGATGGTATTGATACTTTTGTATCGGTATCGAAAATAATTATATAATTGTGGGATATGATTTGGTCAAGTGAATGTGACTCGGTTTTAGTGATGTAATAGGTGTATTACTGAACACTTTAAACTATAATAATAATAATTCGTCGTAATAATATAATCCTCTTGAATATATCGATTGCGTCGTTGATACCGTCGTCTTTAGCGTCTTTCGTCGTACGTCTTGATACTTCAACTGACGTCCTGTGACTCGTGACTACTTGATCGCTCGATAGGAATTGATCGATTGGGCGCATACAGGATGTTCGAGAACTTCTGGATGTCTAGGGCCGTATCCCACATAATTATTGAGGGGTGTAATCAGTTGCACAAAATGCTCTGTACGAACCAAACGCGCCTATTTGGCTAGAAAATATCGAGTCGGTACCGGTATCGATATTTTCATTTTTGCATCTCTACTCAAACTTCATCCATAAACCCTCCCAAGGTCAACTTTTTTGGGAACCATTTTTATATAGGAAATCTTCAGAGATATTTTGCTGGTTGTTTATTATGCTGTGGTAATACACTTTGTAGTTCTATAACGCAGCTCGCATATGGTTAAGAGCGATGAGCACTCAACGGTTTGTCGACATGCTGAGCGGAATACATCGTAAGGCCCTCCTGAGACTAGCAAGTGGATATCGTACGGTATCCACAGCAGCTATACAAGTTGTAACTGGTGCGCGCAAAACCTGGTCGGAGAAATGGTCAGCAACAGACACAAATGGACCAGAGTAAAACCCTTTGTGAGCCGAGTCATGAGCAGAAAAAGAGACGAAGGCAGATTGAGGTAGGTGGCATACAGCTAATAAGACGACGAACCTGGAAAATACATTATCCTGAACTCCTTATCTCCGCGAAGAGAGTAGAGAGAAGACATGGATAGGAAGTGAAAACAGCCCGTTGCCCTGA
This sequence comes from Callosobruchus maculatus, assembly GCA_951848785.1. Lineage (NCBI taxonomy): Eukaryota > Metazoa > Arthropoda > Insecta > Coleoptera > Chrysomelidae > Callosobruchus > Callosobruchus maculatus. Next base: position 5,429,320 of record CATOUR010000026.1, on the reverse strand, counting down.
GAAGGTCAGGAGAGAGGGAACGGGTTTTAGTCGGTCGGCAGCCTTATTATGTAAAAGTTCGCGACAGTGATTGCTGAGCAGATGCCGAGCAACAACGACATGACAGCAACAAGACCGCCAAAATTGCAGGTTGTACGAAGTTGTCCGTCACAATGACGTCGTTGCATAATACTAAATTTACGTTTGACAGCAGATATTGAGCGATTTTCGTCCGTCGCTTGTCGTCTGCAAAATACGTGATAAGGGTGCGGGCCGTGATGACATGTCTGATTGACGCGGTTTGCGCCCGTTGGACATGACATCAAAGGACTCAAGCTCTCGTTCAACGTCGGGCAGGCAGACTCTCTCTTAGGTACACTTCCGGGTGTGTGAGATTCCCTAGATCCTCTATAATAAAAAATATCCCGAACACATTCAGAACGTTAGCGCATGCGCGGTTGTAAAGTTGTTGTTTGTGGTGAAGCAAATTCTTGTTCTGATAAACAAATAGAAGCGACAGTAGGATCTCAATATCCATTTTTTTTATGTTGCATCTGTCGAAAATTGGCACAGACTGATTTACCTATGAACGTTTGGACTGATCTTGATAATCTAGCTGCTCATTCATTTGCTGACGACCGCTGATGCATCTGTCGACGTGTAGAGGAGGCTTTAAGGTCAGATCGGGGTTATCCTCTACTTTATTCTGTGAGTGAACATCAGGACAAACTCGGTCTTCGAATGACTGACAAAGTCCTGATTCGTCACATCACTTATTCAAAATGTTTGAGGCTACTTGCATTCTGTCGCAGACGACACCTAGAAATCTGCCCTATATTAACACTATAAACACTAAATCAACAGTCTGTAGTGCGTTGAGCAAAAAACGATCATCTCGAGCTGAGCTTTGTACCGTAACATATACGTCCGTTGCAAGCATTACACTAGGAATCTCGGCCCAATCCAGGTACCGCATTTAAATTGTGTGAGTATATACATAAGAATATTTTGTTGTAGCTTGCTAACATGTTAAGGCTAAGCATTAAGTTCTGCGTTCGGGTGGTTCAGAGTTTTGCGTTCATTGTTTGGAGTTCTGAGAGCACACAAGCGGCAGTCAGTTTTGTTCCTATTTCATTGTTCGTGAAACATGTATTCAGACAGCTCATCTTCCAACGAAGAATGCTTATATATGTTGAGCCTGCAGGCGTCCAAGAGAAAAGGAAACACTGGGTGCACCCAATTAACAGCAAGCGAGAAGATCAGGGGGAATTTCATACGCAATTTGCTGAATTGCTTGAAGATGAAGAAACGATTTTTTATATATTTCCGTATGTCAATAAATAGCTTGCTTCAATGAATTGTACAGTTTTTTTTTTCCTCTGGGAGCCGTCAGCACTTAAGCCTTTAAGGCCTATTGTGCTATGACTTCCCAGAGGGGGGACGGTGGACGGCCAGCACCGTTGGAATCATGCCGGATGGTCCAGGCCCCGGACGGTCCGACGGGGGTCCCCCGTCCGGGCCATCCGGTCGATCATCCAAAGTGCCGGCCACGTAGGATGCTCCGATCAGCGCTCGTGTGGGCGACACCGCTGGTCTCGATTCCCTTTCACTATAAAATCTTTTCGTAGGTATGCCCCAGATGCATGCCCAGATGAATTCTATTAACTGTATTTTTCTGTGATATTTGGGAGGTCCAGAAAACATTATAGGTACCACATTGTGCTTTAAATTAGGTCTTATCCTTTGAAATGTTTGTAAATTATTGTCGTTATCCTTATAAATATAACCGGCCCTTCTGAGGAATACCTTTCACCCACTTCTGTTTATGTCCCTTATTGGACGCACAATTGCTAGTGCAACCTGGTACTACACACTTTGCATGCATGTTTTATCTTTATAGTTTCGTTTGTGCAGGTAAATAATTAGAAACACATTAAAAATCACCTTGCAATGTTCTTTTTACTCTGGAATAAGGTTATGTTGGGCCATGGTTTGGTATGTCCTCTATTGGGCTGCAACCTGGTACTACACACTTTGCAGGCATCTTTTTATCTTTATAGTTTCGTTTGTGCAGGTAAATAATTAGAAACACATTAACAATCACCTTGCAATGTTCTTTTTACTCTGGAATAAGGTAATGTTGGGCCATGGTTTGGTGTGTCCTCTATATTGGGCTGCAACCTGGTACTACACACTTTGCAGGCATCTTTTTATCTTTATAGTTTCGTTTGTGCAGGTAAATAATTTAATAATAATAAGTCTTTATTCAGGGATCATCTGATGCTGACATAGAATGTGTCAGGATTGATTACATTAACAAATTGTCAATACTGCTTCAAACAACCAACATATATATGTTTACAGATACACACAGTAAAAAAAGCACAGACAACAATAACACCAAATAACAGGCACATTAAATAAATAAATTAAATAAGGAGCAGAATCTCACCAGTTGAATATTTACAATAGTATAGTTAAAAAAACACAAAATTCTTATATACAGGGTGAGTTTTTAGTACCGGCTCGGTCGACAACACCACTACTATAGAAGATATCGAAAAAAATTGTATATAAAAGTTGTAGCCACGGATAAGCTCCTTGCTCAGAAAATATTTTGAATTATACAGGGTGATCCATAACTACGTGGTGATGCAAACATGCATTTTTTTAAATGAGACACCTTATATATTATCTCATTTTTAGATTCTACTAATAATTTCTGTTATTTCAATATAAGATATTGTTACATTATACAGGGTACTTCAAAAGTTATGGCCGTTTTTATATCCAAATCGCTGTCAATTGAACGTACTGTATATCAAAAAGTGATGAATCAAAAATCATTTTTTTACACGGATGGATAAAAAATATCATCTAGTTATAAGATCGGCTATAAAAAAAGCCCGCGACGCATATTGGTATACAGGGTGATGTAGAATGCAAAATCTCGATTTTCTCTCTTTTTTTAAATGTGACCCCCAATATTTTATTATACCAAAGTATTGCCTTTAATATGCTTTTTCATCTTTGTATAACACTTGTTATGGCTGAATTCATTAGTTTCTGAGATATTTCGATTTTCCTACAAATTATAAATATACCTTCTATTTATTTATTATAATTGAGTTATTTTGAGAAAATACTATCAAATTTTATTTTTGCTTAACAAAAAACTAAAATATAAGGCCATAATAATACTTGATCAAGTCAAAACACTGGATAAACGAGATAATGTAGGTCAAGTGTGCTGAGGAAACAATTTTATAGACGTCATGCATAATTATTATCAAGCAGATCTATCAGGTAGGCTATGAAATATTAAACAATATCGTTCAAATAAAACGATTCTTCAATCTTTCAAACGCATTAGTTTTAGAGTGCCTCCGTTCTGGATATTGCTGTTCATAGTTGATATATTCTAGAGGCAAGTGGGCAATTTCTCAAGGATTCTCAACAAAAAACCCTCAAAGGAAAAATTATTTTTAAAGGTCGATTTTCACACAGTACGGAATTATTGAGCAGGTTATGAAAACCGTCAATTTTCCAAAGCATACCTGATAAATCTGCTTGATAATTATGCGTCACGCCTACAAAATTGTTTCCTCGGCGTACTTGACTTTATTATTCCGATGATTCAGGGTTTTGAATTCATCAAATACTATCATGACCTTATAAGTTAGTTGTTCGTTAAATAAAAAACAAATTCGATAGAATTTCCTCAAAATAAATAAATTTCAGTACAAAAATAGATGCTGTATTTTAAATTTACCGAAAAATCGAAATATCTCGGAAACTGATGGACCTAGGTACAACAAGTGCTATACAAAAATGAAAGAGCATATTAAAAGCAATTCTTTGGTATAATAAAATATTGGGGGTTACATTTGAAAAAAAAAGAGAAAATCTGTATTTTGCATTCTACATCACCCTGTATACGAATATGCGTCGCGCTCTTTTTTATAGCCGATTTTAAAACTAGATGATATTTTTTATCCATCCGTGTAAAAATATGATTTTTGACTCATCACTTTTTGATATACAGTACGTTTCATTTGACAGCGATTTATAGATAAAAATGGTCATAACTTTTGAAATACCCTGTATAATGTAACAATACCCTATATCGGAGGAACGGAAATCATTATTAGAATTTGAATATGGAATAATATATAGGGAGTCTCATTTAAAAAAATGCATGTTTGCATCACCACGTAGTTATGGATCACCCTGTATAAATCAAAATATTTTCTGAGCAAGGAGGATGTCCGTGGCTACAACTATTATATACAACTTTTTTCGGTATCTTCTACAGTAGTGGAGTTATCGACCGCTCCGGTACTAAAAACTCACCCTGTATATTGTGAGAACATTGCGCAGAAAAGGAATTACAAATTATCACAAAGATACTCAGAGATGGAATAATAGCCTTTCCTTATTAGCAGAGACTTAACTTGCTTTTTAAATACGTATGGGTTAGCTGTTTTGATATTTTTTTTTTTTTTTTTTTTTTTTTGCGGCGTCAACTACGGGGTCATTGGCCGCGTGTACAATTATTTAATGTCTGAATACCTTAAATAATTATATCTATGTTTATTAAGAGAGATTAGGAATACCTATTTGATCATTTATCATATCTTATAGAATATATTTATATGTCTAAGAAAATTTAGGACGCGGTGAATACTTGTTTCATCCTTGAAACATTCCGACAAGACATTTGGGATCAGGTAAGTTTGGCGAAGAGATCTGTAGCGGGGACAAAGAATCAGGATGTGTTCTACTGATATTTGTAAATTACATGTCGAACATATTGTTAGGCAGTTTATTAAAAAGTTTTATGCCCATGTACTTAGGACTGGACTCTGTAATGGACAACCTATGTGCTGGTATCTCCAAAATATGCGAATTTCTCGTAGTATAGGTGTTGTTCCTGCTAAGTGAATGAAAACTGCTATGGTTAGTTTTTACGTAAAGTAGCATCTCATATATATAAATGCAAGGTACAGTGAGAATTCCTAGATTAACAAACCACTCTCTACAGCTAGTTCTGTTGGGCATCCCAAGAATCAGCCTAATTACTCGCTTTTGGATTAAGAAAATTCTGTTTGCTTCTCGGGAGCAACCCCAGGCAATTATACCGTAAGAAGCAGTTGAATGGAAATATGCGTAATAATAGTTAAAATGACCGATCTTTCTACTAAAAATCTCAGTTGATTTATACAGTAGCAAATTGGTATAAGCCTTTTACAGATATAATCAACATGTATATCCCATTTACAGTTATATGATAGGTGGACTCCCAGAAATTTCACTGAATCACCTTGCCTGATACTACCCTCACGAGACTTATAACGAGGAGGCTATGGTTCAGGCTAGAGGTGTAAGAAAACTGTAGGAACATGGTTTTGTTTTGGTTTAGAAACACATTAACAATCACCTTGCAATGTTCTTTTTACTTTGGAATAAGGTTATGTTGGGCCATGGTTTGGTATGTCCTCTATTGGGCTGCAACATGGTACTACACACTTTGCAGGCATCTTTTTATCTTTATAGTTTCGTTTGTGCAGGTAAATAACTAGAAACACATTAAAAATCACATTCCAATCTTATTTTTCACTCTGGAAGGTTACACTGATGACAACAACAAATAAAAGCTCGGCCCCCGATTCAGTGTTGCCATATTTCAATGCTCCGGCCTAGTGAGTAAAGTCGACCATGCGTCATTGGAAGTGACATTCTTAACCTAGAAAATGGCGTCTATAACATTGGTTTTTTTATAATCCAAGTGCGGTGATATCCAGTGAATCTTCCGCTATGTAGTTCTGTGTATGTCATAAAACATTTTGTTTTGTGCATATTTTTGTAAAGGTTAGAATCTGTTTTCTCGTTTTCTGTTCTATAATAGGTTAGAATCTAACCTAATACAACTGTTTTGTGACTTTTGCTTGAGATTTCGTATTTTCATGTTTGTTCTTGTGATCTTGCAAAATAGAAATGGATGCACCACTTTTATCAGTTTTTAAAACAATTTTAATCTATAGTATATTCATATTGGCTTCACCCATCACAACATTTTTTATATCTAAAATTTTTATCTTTGAAGGTAAAGGAAATTGCTGAAAAAATGTGATTAGTTTGTATGTATGTGTTCCTTTCAGGCATTCTTGGAGCCTCACCATTAACGAGCAATGTTTGGTCTGCTGTTTTTGCAGTTGTAGTTTTACACATAGCTGTCGGAATGTACATCTATAGGGCATACTTTGAAGCAGACAAATCTAAACCTGCAGTGAAGACGGACTAAACCAGATGATAAAAGAGTATCAACAGAACTGTGATATTGTTACTAGAAGTATTTCACAGAGGTCATTATCAGACATTTTCCTTGCAAATAGCTTGGCAGTTTTATCACCATCCAAACATGCTCATACTTAAGTTTTATGCTACTGTATTTAAAGGTGACACTGTAACTTTATTCAATTTGCAACTTTAATGATAAGTACTAAAGCTTTTATTGGTGATGATTATTAATGTCACTGTGTTGTAGCATTCCAAAAAAAAAGAACTCCCTTTTAAAATGTATAATTTTCATCTGACAATCTGTAAATATTTTATATGTATACAGACTCCTTATTTTTCATGCTACATATAAAATAGAAAACTTTTTAATTGTAATTTTGAGGTAGTATATGGACCATAGTATTTTACCAAAATGTAAAAGCTTTAAAATAATAATGAAATAAAACATTTCATTAATACCATATACATTTTTTTTTCATATTAAAGCATGTTTGGTAACAGGTAGCATGTAGCACCTACAGTGTTTATGCCCAGCTGCATAACAGTAATTGGTAGTGTATAAAGTAATACCTAGACCTGCTGACCATACTACTCGAGAAAGACTTCAAGGAAAAACCTCCTACAGCCTGGTCCCACACCGACGTAATCTTCAACAGGACACCTACCATCATATTCAATTCACAAACATAGAAGCAACCTCATTGCTTTGCACTCAGTACCTGCGTTTCTGTGATAGTATTACGTTTGACTAGTTGCTTCCTGCAGGTTTGTTCACAAGAGGTGTTTGTAGGAAACGGTGAAGCTGATTATATTTATATAAATACCATAACCATTGCAAAATAATAATAATTATAATTGTTATTATTCTAAATTTTTATTATTTTTAGTGCTCTTGGCAACAAATATATAGGGTTATAAGTTCAATTTTCCCTGAATAATGTTTTAATTGATAGTAAAAAAATGTATTTTCCTTGTTACATTGCATGCACCAACTCTAGAAGAAATGTTAAACCCACCCCTGGTTAGATCACATAGGTATCCTCAAAAATTCAAAACTTCTTATCGATTGTTCCAAAAAGTTATTAATGATTCAAAATCAGAATTTTAACAATGAGCCGTTATGACAGAAGAGCGTTTTTTTTGTATCAAAGGTATATTAGATAAATAATGTTTAAAAATATTCTTTGGAATATGTACTTTAAACTATTGCATTGAAAAAATTGGGTTGACTACCATTTGAATTAGTTATGAACTATTTTATTTATGGCAGTTAAAACTGTTTGGGAAATTAAGACACCATATTGAAAACTGGCAACTGTTAATATGTCTCTTTTGTTAACCCATTCAATAAATTCATAAAACTCGTTTATAAACGCAGCGCCAACTGGCCAAGGGCGTAGATCCGGGGGTAGAGGGGTGATTACCCCCCCCCAAAGAACAAAATAAAACCAAAAAACCTGAACCTCAACCATTGGGTACTAGGCTGTTATACCATGAAATCACCACTACAGTGGAAAATAAAAAATATTTTAGTCGTTAATTAAGTTCTCGGATATGTGCACGACAGCAGCATTGGTTTAATATTGACACGGAAAAGCCTGAAGATTATTTCAGAATTTCTATATTTATTCCTCTTTAGATGATATTCTTCAAGATTTTAATTTTCGTTTTAATTCCTATTTATTTAAAGCTCTTGAAGCTGATCATTTCTAGTCATCTTCTATAATTACCAAGTCTGATACTGAAATAGTAATTTACCAATGAAAGTAGAGAACTGATAACTGCTAGTTTATGAAGCGAAATAGAAGTTTGGAAAATTAAATTTAAAAATTCTGCCAAATTCGGCTTCTGAAACGTTACTTTTGGGTGATCCTAATATATATAAAAAATATATGAACTTTTGAAAATTATATGTACACTACCTGTAAATGTAGCGTCGGCGGAAAGAAGTTTTTCTTCATTGAAAAGGCTCAATTCTTGGTTGAGGTCCACTGTGGGACAAGAGAGGCTTCTAGGGTTGGCACTTTTACGTATTCACAGGGATATAAAACCTTGCCCTGAAGAGGTGCTAAACAGATTTGCCAATAGCAGCAAAAGGATTTTAGATTTAGTTCTATAAAAAAAGAAGAGATATTTTTCACAACCAACGCTATAAAATCGCAATAAAACCTAATAATTGTGATTAATCGGGGAACAGACGAATTATAAATAGTAGGTATTGTTGTACATTACCCGCGTTGAAATAAAAAGCTATCTACTCCCTTGCAACTGGCAGAGCAATACTAGAGCACCGTACATTAACAAAGACAAGTAGGGTCACTCGCCATGCCGACTTTGATGCGAGTCTCACAACTGCGAGCCACCTCGATTTGAGAGGGGTTCCCTTCGTGCGGACTAGTTTACCTACAGGGAATCCGACTGTGCGATATGGTCGACGTTCACTTTACTTATACGGGGGTGAATAGAAATGAATTCTATAGTATAGATAGAATATAATTTATTATTCAATAAACCATTCAACACAATAACTGCAGATGCAGCTACTGGGGTGGCAAATAGGTCAAGGAGTATTATAGATCATGTTTTGTCAGATAGATGTAGTAATTTGAAATGTACGATTCAAGTAGCAAGTAACAGTAACAGTCTGATCATTCATAATTTGTTGTCAATAACCTTAGGTGTAAATCTAAAAGTACTTGCCACAAAATATAGAAAGGAAGTAAACAGAATAGATCATAAAAAATTCATCTCAAAATTTGAAAAGAATATTCAAACTACAGAAGTTCAATCATTTCAGACTAATTGACTTAATCACTTCTTGTAAAAAAGATTCGGAATTCAAAAAGACGTAAAAGATACGTGAAAATAACGACTGAATAAATCAAGAAATTCTCGAAATGATTGAAAAAAATTTAAAACAAAAAGTTAAAGAACCGGGAAACACGAATTTGGAAAATGAATTTAAAAAAGAATCATGTCAATAATAAAATTAAAGTATTAAAAACAGACATTTTAATAATCAATGGGAATAAGTAGTCACTAATATAAAAAAACCATGGGGCCATATACAGAGTATGTCGCCGGAATTTTTTTGTGAAATACGCGCAAAACGCTCAATAACACACAAACACTACTTATTTAGGCACCCCGGTAGATCCGACCGATATCTCGTGCACCGTGTCGCGTGTTAGGTGGTGTTAGGTGGACTGACCCTGTAAACTACAGCTGTTAGCGTCGGCTACTGCTCGAGATCGCCGGGCGCCAGAATCCGCCAGCTTGCGTAGGATCCGAGAGCACAGCAGGTGTACGGTGACTAGAGTTAAGACACCATCCATGTGAACGATTTCATGCGATTTTATTGTGTTTGGAAGACAATTATTGCATATTCACCTAGAAGATGTAAGTAAAACGATATCTGTAAAGCATACTACTCTCCTCTGTTAACCTGTGTAAATGGTCCAATCAAAATAATCATGAACAAACATAATTTGTAATTTATAAAGGAGAATCGGGACGCTCTAACAACGTATTTGAAGTAAGGTGAAATATGTTGGTTTAGTCAGAATTTTCCTGGAATGACAAAATTCTCCCCTGTTAATTTCTAAGGTAACAGAGGGGGAGACTGCTTAACAAAGTGGGTAAATTTTTAATAATGCGATTATGGAAAAAACGATTTCCTGCAGATGCGATGGACAAGTCGCAGATTAGAGCGGACAATGATAAACAAAACAAAAGAAGTTCCAATATGCGTAGACTTTGTGATGTTTTTGTTTCTAAAAATATGACTATTTTCTAAAAAAATAATTTTGCTGCTTGACAACTTTTGAAATCTAATGAATTGCATTGCAAGCCAAATCAGCTCACCAAAAAGTATTACACAAAAAATACAAAATTTTGTAATTTGCTTACCATAATATTCTGATTTTTGTGAGATTGACAGTGGTGCAGTGCGGTACGACTGCAGATGCCGACATTTTTAGTAGCGATGGTACTGCCAATCAGTAGAGTTCTTCTAAGTAAAATTAGCAGCACATGTCCATTGAACATGAATCATCCTAGTTCCTTCTCTGATCTGATCTACTAATGTCGAACGCTTAGAGGCAGTCAATAGTCAGTGTTCAAATACTTATTAATCAAGGACAACAAGAAATTGAATAACTCATCAAAGTAGAAAAAATTTAATGAACCAATACGATCACACTCTACAACCTAAAATCTTACATATCTTCAGTGTCTGATTCAGAGTCTGCTTCCATTGCTTGTTTTGCTGCTTTTTCTGCATCACAATACACAGAATCTGGAACCCGAACATGATAACCATTGCTTTCTTGACATACCCAAGACAGTTCCAACTCAAAGTTCTTATCTTTTAGTTCATCATGTACTGTATAAATACTGCAATCAAAATTGAGTACAATTAGATACATAACTTGATTGCTGCTTTAATCCAATGATCTTGTTCACGTTCAAATTGCACCTATGATGCATTAATAATTGAATTAACTTACATTTTTGCAGCCTCTTTCACAAGTTCTCTGCATGTCATCTGACCAAGCTTAAGTTTTTCAATTTCAGTCTTAGCAGACTGCTTAGCCTTTCCAGTAGCACATCCATGATACCCCTGGAAATTTAAATTAAAATCACAATTATTTCCAACTATTGCATGTATACTACCACAGAATAAGAGATTATCAAGAAGATAATAATAAAACAACAAAAGGTATGAACAGATGAAGCCGTGGCGGTGGGAAGTCCTCTGAGGCCAGCGGCGGCTAACAGGGCCTAGTATAAGCCAAAATATGGGTCAGGGTCAGTTACCTACTTTTTGGTTCAGATACGTGAATGACACATTTGTTGTACAGAGCCACGTACAAGGCATCATCATTAGAGTCAATGCATCAAGTCGGAGCTAGAGTATTGCCAACACGACAGCAACTGTTTCGTCGTATCCTCCCAGCGTGTAGGGGAACGGCCACGGCGCCGCCCACTCGAGGAATATGTCCGAAGAATGTAAGCATTCTCGGCGACACAATGGAGAATAGTCTCTTTAGATTACCAAGCTCATTCAGTATGGAAACGTAAGTTCGATGGGCGGTATAAGGGAATGCCAACATTCTCCTCCAGGCCCACATTCCAAAAGCGGGCTCGATCTGCCTTTTCAACAGTCCAAGTTTCTCTGAGGCAACAAAAATATTGAGAACACAAGAGACTGAACCAGTGACATTTTGGGAGCTTTAGTGATGTTATGGTGGCCACATTTTAGTGAGCTTTGTCATGGCCTGTTGAATGCGCCGTTGAATCTCATTTTCACAGCCACCCGAATTGTCGATCAAAGAACCGAGGTACACAAAACTTTGAACTACTTCACAACAGCCTACTGACTTTATTCTTCAATGATTATCGTGTTATCTATCTACGATCATAATCTTGGTCTTATTGTAGTTAATACTAAGACCATATGCTGCACTCTGTTGTTCTAAGATATTTAATAGAGTAACTGGTTCCTCCTGAGAAGCAGCAATAAGGGTTGTATGGTCAGCAAATCTTAAGTTGGATATTTTGCATCCGCCAATAGTTATACCGCCATTCCAGCCAAGCTAGTGGAATTCTTACAACACCTAAGTAGCGTACATTCGATAGAAGTGGAGGAAAATAAAAAAATGCCAATGTGCACACGGATCGCTATTTGCACAACAACTCGAACCACCTTCCATTCCAGAAGTTCACAATCGTCAAAACACTGACAGAATCGACAGGAAAAGTGTGTGAACCAGCCAAACTCAATGCCGAGCTCGAACATCTGAAAAATGCTTTGGAGGCAAATGGCTACTCAGAAAAGCAAATAACAAGATATATGCGAGCTGGTAGAGTACAAAAGCAACACGACCGCCACTCCTTTTTTGAATAACTTTTTTTCAAAAAACTGAAAAATAAGCGAGATACTGAATAAAAAATTTAAATCTGGGCTTATGTATCTAGACGTACCTAGTCTGTTTATGTTTAGTTTTTTGCTCAGATTTTTGTCTTATCTATTAGGCATTGCACCTGTCAGATAGTGCAGTAGTCACTTTCTGTTTATCTTTGTTAATTTTAAATCCCTGATCGATAAGATAAAATTTCAAGCAAAACTGAACATAAACAAACTAGGTACGTCTTGATACACAAGCCCAGATTTTTTTATTTTGTATCTCGCTTATTTTTCTGTTTTCGGAAAAAAGTTGTTCAAAAAAGTTTATTTCAACGAATTCTATGCTATCAACTTAGTACTCACCCTCTATATGCAGGGTGTCCCACGACGATTAAGACAAGGAATATATCGGAACTGGGCAGTAGTAGCGAATTATAATTTTGGGGGTGTAAATTGGATTAAATATAGTATCTTTTCTTTTTATTGTGCCACCCTGTATATTTGTGACTTTTTGTGATCCTCCCGATAAAACAATTCCAACAAACTAGCACACTTGGGGTCGAAAGTGATTAATTTAAGAACTACAGGTACTTAAAGGACTGAACCACTACCATTACGAAACACTAGCAAATAATTTAACTGTAGGGGTACATGTTATAATCAATGGTAGTGGTACCATCTTTAAGTACCTGTAGCTCTTGAAGTAATTACTTTAGACCCCAAGTGTGCTAGTTTGTTGGAATTGTTTTATCGGGAGGAACACAAAAAATCGCAAATATACAGGGTGTCCAATTAAAAATTTTGAATCGGATTCACGTGACCAAAAACAAATACCTCGTTGGATGATACAATAATAAGAAAAGATACTATATTTGCTCTAATTTACACCCCCAAAATTATAATTCGCTACTACTGCCCAGTTCTGATATATTGCTTGTCTTAATTGTCGTGGGACACCCTGTATACAGGGTGAGTCAAGCTCAACGCCTCGGACTATTGTGACCAAACGATACCACTTTTCGAAAAACTGACTTTGCAAGTGTATGTAGGTCGAGTTGAGCTACATTTTAAAAATAATGACTTTTATACAGGGTGTTTAATAAAAGCCTGACATATCAAAGTTATGTTTTTTTTAAATGGAACACCCTGTATATTATTGCATATTTAGATTCCTGGGTTCATTTTAGTGTGACTTTATGTATCACATATGGGACTTTAAGCGAACCGTGTAGGTACAAATCACAATTTTGTGTATAGGTAGATGTCAGAAAAAATTTGAATATCGCAGCTATTATAAATCTTAGAGGGCTGTGACTTTGTCGTGTTACTAAGCATGAAATGTGTCGGCTTACGTTAGACGGTCGATTTCGAATTACATTTGTACTTGGAGAAATCGGTATTTCAATTAAGGAAACTTCAATCAAAGGTAACTTGATTTTTTCAAATGGGAATGCATAATTTTTTTATACGATCAAATGTGCAATTTGATAGGCTTTCTGATTAAATCAGGTTGTGAATATCAATCTATGGTAGTTTTTATTAAATTTTGAAATTTCAATCAAATCAGTGTTTTTCAGTTTCCCTACCTATAAACAAACTAGCAGGCCATGAAATATAAACAAATTCGTATTCAGATGGAAGAAAACAACTAACTTAGCAAAAAGATCTAGCAGAACTACAATATAAATAAAAAAGAATGTGTACAGAGTAGACACGTTTGCTGTGAGCTCTCGTTTAATATAGAAATTGTGACTTATTCTATTGCTAAAATCGTCCCGTTTTTTTACGTTGGCGTCGTTACTGCAGCTAGCAATCTATTTTGATCTGAGGATGGTACTCACACGTGAAATTACAGAAGAAATCAGGAAATCCGTAAGTGTATCTATTTCCGATATTCTAAAAGATTAGGATTTCGTTACATGTATTGTTGAAAAAGTAACTGCTAGCATTACAAAAACACTGGGTGACCGGATTAGTCACCTGGAGCAAAAAGTTGAAAGTATAATTACAGAAAATAGTACAGTCATTGCGGATTTAAGAAAAGAGGTTGCTGAATTAAAAAGCAGTAACGAACACCTCTTGGCAAAATATGATGAAATCAACCAGACCTCCAGAGCAAGTAATCTTAGAATTTTCAAGCTCAAGGAGAATGAAGGAGAAGATTTAAGCTCTGCCGTTATACAGCTTGTAAATGAGAAGATGGGAATAACAATCAGCAGAGAGGACATAATCGTATGCGAAAGAGTTGGTAAGAAGACAATCAATCGCAAACCCAGAGGCGTTTTATTGAAGCTGTCGTCAGTTGATGTCAAAATGAAGATATACAACAAGAAAAAACTACTCAAAGGAACGGGTGTAGTAATTAAGGAAGACCTGAGTGAAGACAGGCTAAAGCTAATGGAGTTAGCTATAGAAAAAGTAACTCTACGAAAAGTGTGGTCATACGGGGGCAATGTGTATGTTTTGCATAACAACAGAAGAGTTGCTATTAAAAGTAAGATAGATCTTGATAAATTATAGGATATATATATCCAACATATCACATTGCTATAAACTTCTCAATTTCTTTAGTGTTTATTTATCCTGTTTTGGTCTTCTCTAAATTACATTTTAGTCCTAAGACGTTTCATTGGTAATATTTACTTTATCTGAGCTCAGCTTTGATGGTACTCTTTACCTATTTTCTTTAATTCTAAGTACTGTTTCTTTTAACCTAAACTTCTGTTTTCTTTATATAGCTTATTAGGTATAGGTTTATAGTGTAGTACGTACATATACTTAATAGGTGTCTGGAAAATAGTTGCTTTCTCATTAATCGTTGCTTCGCTTTAGTTATTTTCCAGTACAATATTTCCTGAACTATAAACAGTTTTTTAACCAGGTTTAGCAAGTAAATTTGAAACTATGATGACATTGAAAATCGCACACCTTAACATACGGTCTTTATTCACAGGATTTAATGATTTTAAGGATATACTTCATGCTAATAATATCGATATCATGTTACTTTCAGAGACATGGCTGAATTCCAGTATTGATTCCTCTCTGATAGGTATCCCCGGCTTCAAATTTTATCGTAACGACAGGGATGGAAGGGGAGGAGGAGTCGGTGCGTATGTAAAGGTCTCATTAGTTTGCGAGGTCCTGCATGTAAATACTTCTGGTAATAGTAGCTTGGAGTTTTTACTGCTCAAAGGTAGAGTGCAACATTACACATTTGTAGTTGCAGTTTTTTATAGAGCTCCAAATACTAATCTATCAGACGCGATTGACGATTTGGATGACATACTATCATTAATCTGCCCTACTGTTGATTTTATTGCATGCTTAGGTGACTTTAATGTAAACCTTTTCAACTTAAATAATCCTTTACAGTCATGTTTTGAATTATATGGTTTTTCTCAGATAATAGATGTTCCGACAAGAATAACTTCCAATTCACCTACCTTACTGGACCCCATTTTTGTATCTGATTCTAATTTAGTTAGCATATGTGGAACTGTACCTACACATACGATCTCAGATCATGATTTTGTAACAATAAAAATGTTGCTTGGTCATGAACGACCAGCCAACACTTTTATTACTCATAGCAACCAGTAGCTCAATCAGTTTGCATGAGACTAGGGTATGTAGGTGCGTGCGTGTGTGCGTGAATGTGTGAGTCTCGTTAGCCGCCAAGAAATGAAAACTAGGACAACAATGGTTTAATAAAGATTTATTTTAGTATGTATACGAATGCAGTACATTTTATTTTTTTTTTTAAAAAAAAGAACTTATCTCGGAGGGAAGTCCTGTTGGTAGTGCCCTTCCGAAAGGAAGGTGGTGCTCCAGAGAAGGCTGGCTTTTTCAGGAGTTCAGGGTGGCACCCCGACAAAAAGGTGGCTTCATTGTGGCACCCCGACAAAAAAGAAGTTAGGTCTTCATGGTGGCACCCCGACCAAGAAAGTGGTCTTCATTGAGGCACCCCGCCAAACAAGGGTGGTTCTCCTTGATTAAGACATAATGGCACAGACACAAAAGATTGTCTTAGAGAGACATAATTACATTAGCTGTTAACTGTTTGAGTTCAAAACGCAAAAGGAAGGAGATATGTGTTTCGACATAAAAGGTAACCTTGGTGGAGAGCAAGAGCATATCCCCACTCATTAGATATGCGCAGGCGGTGTAATATAAATATCGTTCCATTTGAAAGAACGTAGAGATGGGAAAAAGGTAGGGGTGAGAAGCAAAATAGTTATAAAAATGTACTAGTATAATGAGGAAGCAGTAGCTAAAAATGGAAGTTGTAAACTATCTGTATATGGTAGCCAAGTAAATAATGTAAAAACAATTTTGAAAACGGGTGAACCGTTACACTCGGCCCCACTTAACGAAAAAAAATTTGAGAAGCATTCGAGAATTTTTTTTTTTTTTAAAGAGAGTAAAGTTATCACTGAGGGATCAAAATCAACCATTTGTCCTGATAATAAAGTCAGATTATGTTTTCGTGCTCCCCATGCAAATCTCAAGAATTTGTAGTAATCTACAACCTACAAAGTCCATCAAGGTGCATGAAAGAGCAAGAAGACGCAGGTAGAAAACAAAAATGTTGGAAGAGAAATGGGAAGAAAAAGAGATAGCCTCAAGTCTACCAAACAAGAGGGATGGTTATAGCACCAACTCGCTTAAAAGTACAGTGAAGCTGCACTGAATATGTACTACACAATGAAGACAATAAATTGTGAAGTGAAAAAAACAAATGTATGCAACCTATCAAACCCTAATATACTTAAGACCTAAAAAAAACTCGTCAAAACTTTGACAAAAGACAAAGAGTTTCAAGACTCACTAAAATAACTACAAGGTCGATACCTATACAAAATCTAAATACCCTATGCAAGTGTAAGTAGGTACTACTCAAAAGAAACTGGGATACCCTTAATATTCTCAACAAAAGATTGTAAAATATTCCACTGAACAGACTCAAGAGAAAATTCAAATCTCTAAAGCATAAGTATAAGACCAAACTATTTCCATTTATGAAATATTAAATGAAAAAAGAATTGTAACACTATAAGTGTTTCTATGAAGACCCAAAAAAAATTTAAATTTTAATCAAAATATTTTCTAAGTACTAACTATAATTCAGTAATGTTCTGATTCAATAAAAAAAATTTGCAATCCAGTGATGTTCTGATTCGATAAACGATCTTGCAATAATCCAGTAATGTTCTGATTCGATAAAGAGCATTATGATTCAGTGATCAACAAAAAAAAAGTTTGGGCGCCAGTAGTCTAAAATAAGACTACAAAAAAAAGGTAATCAAACAGCTTAAGTGCTTGAGTAATATCATTTCAAAGTCAAATACATGAAATTTTTCAAATAATAAAGAACGAAGTAAATTCAGAGAAGTTTTGTGTCCTATTAGATTCAAAAGAATAAATTTACAAAGGATTAACAAGATTAAATTCCAAAATCAATTCAGGGAAAGTTTACAAAACATATTAAACTTGAAAAGAAAATTCAGGGAAAATTTGTTCCTCAAATTGAATTCAAAAATAAATTTAGGGAAAATTATACATCATGTGACAATTTAAAGTAGGCAAAATTGCTTAAGTGAAATAAGTAGCACAAATCTAATATTCATTAATAAATTGATTCCCAAAAAAAAATTCAAACATCAGTGTAAGTTTAAGATCTAATCAGGAAAAACTATTAAAGATTGCATGAGCAAATACAATAACAATAATCAAAAGCTTGAACTATTTGTGAGCATGTAAGCACAAGGATCTTAGTCGATTAAAGATTATAAGGTTCAAGTAAGCTAAAAATCGAAGATTAAATGCAAAATTTCAAGAAATGTTACCAAGATTTTAATCCATCAAATATCAGATTAATAAAATTGTAACAAACTCACATCAAGTTATGAGTGCAAAGCGAAAATCGTAAAGTTATAAATTCAAAGTGATTTAAAAAAACTAAACTGTGATAAACAGATCATATGAAAGAAACTAAACATGAAAATCTCAGGCCTACAAAAGTCATTCCAAGTACGCTGCAGATTTATAGAAACGCATACCAGGATAACTAAAGAGCATAGAGAGAATCAGGGGTAATTTCGTTCGTGAGAGCTAAGTGAAATTTTTTTTTTAAAGCCGTAAATTTTAAAGTGATTTTAAAGTCATAAGAAATCTACTATAATGAACATTGAACAAGTGCCATGAAAACAAATCACACATGAAAATCGCAAACCTACAAAAGCTGCTCCAAGTACGCTGCAAATTTATGGGATCGCATACCAGTATGCACCCAAGAGGATAGCAACAATCATGGATGATTTTATTCATGAGTGAAAATTCAAAAATTTACATAAAGTTGAAATGACATGACATGGCATAAATGATCATAGGATTTCAGAAATCTACCAACAACAGTGTACAATACAATGTACCATATCAAAAGTGTTTCTTATACGCCAGAGGTTTCAAGAGCTGCCCGAAATACGCCAGATTTATAAGTATGCATATTACGACAGTCAAGTGAACAGAAAGTGCATATAAAGAAAATGCTTTCGATCCAAGAAACGTCATAGGACTTACATCAGTCTCTATAACACAAAATTTGGAAAAAAAAATTCCATAACAAATAATATTTCTGAAAACATGTTACAATATACTACAAAATTCAATAAAATCATACTATGAATTAAACCAATTAATCAAAATTGTAAAAACTATCAAAAATATCAGTGAAAATTTAAGTGTGCTCACACATGTTCAGTAAGGTTAAATTTAAATTTGCTCAGAATTTGGAAATCGATGTTAAAGTATAATTGTCACAATAGTAAATTTTGGACTAACGTAGTTCAAAAAGTTGATTATCAACGGTCTTAAATGTCCTAAGGAGATCTATTAGCAGACTCTTACTGCCGCCTAGAATTTCAAGGGGCGCTGGCTAATTCTTTCTTTGACACTGACGCTTGAAGGGAGAATAACAGCGCATTTTCCTTTCAGACGTCTCGCATCTTCGCCCAGTACAGCAGGGCGCATGAATTTTGGGACTGTGATATAATCAGAATTGTTAATCATTATATAACAACAACAAAGAATAGTGTTGATCACTTTCTGAACCAGTCTCAATCACCATCTGAATCAGAACTATCACTTGAATTATTACCCATATAGGTATCATTAATATCTAAACTATTGTCAGGTTTAAGATCTTTGACATGAAAATCTCCTATAATATTACCATCCAAATCTTTCAACGTATAAACTAAAGGTGACTTTACTCTATAAACAATGCAGGGGATAAACTTTGGACTTAACTTCGCACAGAAATTATCAGCAGCTTTTGAAAGAATGAAATTACGTTTCAAAACTCTATCACCAACTTTGAATCTAAGATCTCTCCTTCGCAAGTTATAACGATTTTTGTTGACTTCATAAGAACGTCTCATTCGGTCTTGAACTTTAGAATAAATCTCAGGTATCTTTTGTACTAAATTTGGATCTAAAACATTTTGGCTGATATTAACGTCATTCTTAGCATCATCGGCAATGATTCCATAAAATGAACCATCAACTGGCACATTTCGATAAAAGTTTAAATAGCTAGGTGAATATCCTGTAACTTCATGCTTTGCTAATCTAATTGCCTGGGCTATTTGATGAATAGACTGATCCCAGGTATTGTGAGAACTTTTTATGTATGATCTAATTGCAGTGACAATAGTCCTATTCACTCTTTCACAAGGGTTAACTTGAGGAGTGTACCTTGCATTATACCAGATTTTCTGTACATTATAAGAGCTAGCAAGAGCTTTAAATTTTTTAGAGATGAATTGAGGTCCATTATCAACTACAACGATCTGTGGAACTCCAAAAATGAGAAATACTTGATTTTCTAGAAATTTAACTATGGATGTTGATGTGGCTTTAGGCATAGGATGTACTAAAACAAGTTTTGTAAACCAGTCACAGACTACAAGAAGAAATCTATTACCCTTTTTAGAACGAGGGTATGGTCCTAAAAGATCAGCAGATATCATTTGAAATGGAAATTTGATATCTCTGTACTTTCCCATTAAACCAGCTTGGGGTAAATTACCTGGTTTGCACTGAGCACAAATTTTGCATGAATTCACATATATTCTAACTGACTGTTTCATTTTTGGCCAATAATATAGAGCTGATAACCTAGATAACGTTTTGAATACTCCTAAATGACCTGAAGTGGAATCATCATGATATAATTTTAAAAGTTTTAACCTATTAGGTGTTGGTACAACTATCTTCCAATCAGTATATGTCTCTGAAAGAGGATCGTCAGATAAAATATGTTTGTAAAGAACATTATTTTCTACTTTAAAGGATGGATATAAATCCGGATTGTTATTGACTTTGCTAATCATTTTTCGATACCACTTATCTGGAGTTAACTCATTTAAATTTAATATTGAAACATCTATATCTTCATGTACTCTAGATAAAGCATCGGCAACAGGAATTTCTTTGCCTTTGCGATGGATGATTTTAAAGTTATATGGTGAAAGGCGATATAACCATCTAGATAATCTAGGTGAAGGATTTTTAAGACCTTGAATCCATTGCAAAGATGAATGGTCAGAGATAACGTTAAATTTTGTATGTTCAACATAACAGCGAAAATGTTCTATACTTAGCAAAACTGCAAGCAGTTCTTTTTCTGTGGTGGAATATTTTCTTTGGGCCGTGTTGAGAGTCTTACTAAAGTACGCTATGGGATGTTCTAAACCATGTTCCTCCTGGAAAAGTACACCACCAACTCCAGAATCCGAAGCGTCACAGACAATGGAAAAGGGCTTAGTGAAGTCTGGACTAGCAAGAATGGGAGCAGTAGTCAACAAGCCTTTGATCTTCTCAAAAGCATCAGCAGCTTCAGGTGTCCAAGCGACAGACTGACCTTTCTTTCGGTTCTTTAATAGATCTGTAATTGGAGAAGCTATTGAACTGAAGTCTTTGAGAAAACGACGATAATAACTAAACATGCCAATCAATCTGCGAATTTCGGTTGTATTCCGTGGTGTAGGGTAGGATAAAAGGGCTGATACTTTTTCAGGATTAGTTCTAAGACCCTTCTCATCAACAACATAGCCTAAGAACGTAAGAGATGAACGAGCAAAGTGGCATTTATCAAAATTTACTGTTAAGTTTGCATTTTTCAAACGTATGTACACTTCTTTAAGAACTTTAAGGTGCGTAGAAAAGTCAGCACTTACTACTATGATATCATCTAGATAGTAAAATACATAAGGTTCAAGATCAGGACCAATAACCATGTCTAACAAGCGACACATGGCACTTGAGCTATTTGATAAACCAAAAGGGAGTCTGCGAAAACAATACATTCCCTTTCCACGGACTGAAAAAGCTGTTTTTAGTTTTGATTCATCATCCAATGGAATTTGGAAGAATGCAGATTTTAGATCTATTGATGATAGATATTTAGCATCCCTGACTCTAGTTATTATTGTCTCTATCAAAGGAGGTGGATAAGCATCTGGTACAGTGACAGAATTTAGCTTCCTACCATCAAAACAGACTCTGTAGGAGCCATCTTTCTTGCTCACAAGCCACAAAGGTGAATTCCATGCACTCTGGCAAGGCTCAATAATGCCCATCGCAAGCATTTCATCAATCTCTTTGTGAAGAGCCTTTTCCATCATGTATGGAAGAGGATACTGTCTCTGTCTGATAGGCTTGGCATCACCTGTATCAATATGATGAGTATATAAGTGAGTGCAGCCAATGCTATCAGAGGGAGCAATATCTTTGTAAAGTTCAATAACTTCTGACAGCTGTTCCTTTTGCTTATCAGACAATTGATCCATCCCTTGAATAAAATTTACAGCACAAGTGTCATAACTGAAGTTTCCAAAATTTATATTTAGCTTAAACTGCAAAATAAATTCCATTCCCAAAATCAGCTTATGTGAAATGCTTGGGACAATTAAAACTTTAATCTTATGATTTTCACCATTAAAAGTGATCGGAAAGTAAACATAACCTAAAGTATTTTGAATCTGACCATCAGCTGTAGTCAGTTGTAAAGCTGTGTTATAATCAATCTTGAGATTCAACTTGCTCAATAAATATAGTCCAGATGACCCAAGAATGTTAGCGTTGCTACCACTATCAAGCAAAGCTGTAACATTTTCATTATCTATACTAATTGAAAGATATGGACGATTATCATTGTTCTTACTCACAAATAAAGGTTCAACAGAATTTTTAACTTTGACATTAGAAGTCACTTGTGGTTCCCTAGCATCTATGTCTGAAAAATCTTTACTAAAATCTAAGTCAGGTGTATCAACATGAAAATCCCTAGCATTATCTACTTCTGTGATTTGATCATCAACCCTGGAGTGGCTTTGCCCTTCGTATTGGGATCCGAAAAGGTGACTCCCTTGTTCTGTACATGGGAAGGCCCAGGAGTCAAAGCGGGAACTTCCTGTCTCTGTACGTTTTTTGAACAAGAGGGACAAGTTGATTTTGTGACATTTCTCATGCCACATTCATAACAAAACTTAATACGGGGAGATCTACACTGCTGAGAGGAATGCCCAAGTTTTTCGCAATTCCAGCAAACTACTGGTTTTCTAAGAACAGGGGAAGATGTATCATTGTTAGAATCACTATGATCGGATCTACTGACCGGTTGACATGTCAGAAAGGAATCCTCTAACTTCCTACAATATGAAGTTAATTGGGCAAACGTCAAGATATCATGAAGTGCTAGTGACTTAACATAATCTGGCAACAAGTTTCTACGAATGATGTTAACCATGTCCTTTTCAGTGAATGGATTGCTAGTGAGTCTATTGAACTGAGACTCCATAAAAGCAATAAAAGTTGACAGGTTCACGTTGACCTTGTCTGCGTCTACGAATTTCATCAATCAAGTTGATGTCGTAATTGTCTCTAAGGAAAGCATCCTTTAATTGACGCACCAAATCACCCCAATCATGAAAAGCACCCCTAACAGAACCATTATGCCACCAAGTCCACGCTATGCCTTCAAAAAGGTCACCTGCAGCAGCATATAGATCCATCTCATTACAACCTCGAGAAGCCATAAGAGACTGAATCAATTCAAGAAACTCAATGACAGATGTTTTGCCATTGAACTTCCTAATCCCCCATTTAAAAATAGGAATTTTCTTCTGTTGAGAAAAACTAGCAGGAGAATAAGGCTGAGGATTCATTGCCAAGGGAGGCAAAGAAGCTGCTACAGTAGTAACAGGTTGCGTTTGCATAGGTTGTGTTGGATTGACAGTCACAGGCATGGGAACTGGTGATGAATGTCCTGTGGGAGGTTCAAGCTTGGCCAAAAGATTTGATTCAGCAATCACGAGCTGTGTTTTAAATCTAGACTTTTGTGTCACTTCCTCATCAGAAGAAGGAGCAAGACGATCAATTCTATTTGCCAAGTGCAACAATCGAGTACAAATCCTGCGATGTTCACTTGAATCATAGCCACTAGAAAATTGAGATATCATATCTTCAAGTTTATTGAAAGAGAGTATGATATCATCTTTATCCTCATCAAAGGGAATTAAAACTGAAGCTTCAGAAAAACTTCTACCGTGCTGCTCTTGTGATAGCAGACCACGCAAAACTTTTCGCTTATCATCCATAGTGCTAGGAACTTCCAAGCCTCTAATTTTTATCTCATATGCCAACTCACTTGACATCAAGTCATTAACATTTAGTTTAGTGAGAGGCATTATTGTGTTTAAGTGAGGTTAAGTAGAAAAAGGACAAGTCAAAACCCAACAAGATAAAAAAATACTAAAAATATCAAACAGTTCAGCAAAAAAAAGTACTTGAGCATGTATGTTCTCGAAAAAGAAACTAGTATTCTGGAGTGATACTAAAGGATTAAAATTATTTATCTGGCCTCAACAAATATGACTGCCCTTATATCAGTCTTTCAATCAAAACAAAACAGAGACTAAAATGCTCTAATATCAAAATATTTGCCAGATAAATTAACTACACATATCGATAAAACTCCAGAATAAAAACAATCATAACAAAAAAAATCAAGGACTAGTATTTGCTTAATGAAAAACAAAAAAAAAATATATTTTTTTTTTTAAATATCAATATATTTTATATGTGTGTGTGCCTCAATTTATGTGTTAACCAAGAAAATTAAATATATATGCAAGTATATAATTGCACATATATAACCACCCTTCTATAAATAGCAAAAAACTAAAGTCAGCTTATGAAAATTTTCAACTATAAATGAGCTACTAAATGAATGTACCTAAATAACAAATTACCAAAGAAAAATGTAGTGAATTGTTGTCCAAATACCACACAAAATGTATAGCTACAAAAAAAGAGCAAACCATACAAAAACTCTAGGTAAGTGTTTATGACCTGTGAATAATATCCAAACGCCAGATATCTTAGAGAAACATTTACAACATACGCTCAGATTTATAAATTAACGCATACGCGAAATGTCTCAAGACAGTACAAAAAATAACGCATTAGGAAATCAAATCTCGGTCATAAATGAAATACACTAATAGACAAAAATCACTAGAAAAATTTAAATAACTTCAAATATACCTCAATAGAAAAATTTTGAAAATAGAAAATTTGGAACAACAATCACCGTGACAACTACAAAAAAAAATAAGCTGATAATAGTTAAAGAAAATTAAATAATGAAATATATATGCCAAATGAAAGTACTGCACCCAAAAAAAATTATTAAATGGAATTTTGAGTCAATGAGCCGAAATGGAATTTTGAAAAAGTTGTCCAATTTTCATTTCAAGACAGCTCCAAGACTCACACCGCACAACACCAGACATACCCATGTCTGGCCACACGTTGGCAGCGCCAATTTGTAACAATAAAAATGTTGCTTGGTCATGAACGACCAGCCAACACTTTTATTACTCATAGCAACCAGTAGCTCAACCAGTTTGCATGAGACTAGGGTATGTAGGTGCGTGCGTGTGTGCGTGAATGTGTGAGTCTCGTTAGCCGCCAAGAAATGAAAACTAGGACAACAATGGTTTAATAAAGATTTATTTTAGTATGTATACGAATGCAGTACATTTTATTTTTTTTTTAAAAAAAAGAACTTATCTCGGAGGGAAGTCCTGTTGGTAGTGCCCTTCCGAAAGGAAGGTGGTGCTCCAGAGAAGGCTGGCTTTTTCAGGAGTTCAGGGTGGCACCCCGACAAAAAGGTGGCTTCATTGTGGCACCCCGACAAAAAAGAAGTTAGGTCTTCATGGTGGCACCCCGACCAAGAAAGTGGTCTTCATTGAGGCACCCCGCCAAACAAGGGTGGTTCTCCTTGATTAAGACATAATGGCACAGACACAAAAGATTGTCTTAGAGAGACATAATTACATTAGCTGTTAACTGTTTGAGTTCAAAACGCAAAAGGAAGGAGATATGTGTTTCGACATAAAAGGTAACCTTGGTGGAGAGCAAGAGCATATCCCCACTCATTAGATATGCGCAGGCGGTGTAATATAAATATCGTTCCATTTGAAAGAACGTAGAGATGGGAAAAAGGTAGGGGTGAGAAGCAAAATAGTTATAAAAATGTACTAGTATAATGAGGAAGCAGTAGCTAAAAATGGAAGTTGTAAACTATCTGTATATGGTAGCCAAGTAAATAATGTAAAAACAATTTTGAAAACGGGTGAACCGTTACAATTTAACTTTTGTGAACTTGAAGATTCCAAATATGGTCAAAAGTGATGGCCCTAAAACAATTCAATATCGCTGTTTCCGGTCTTTTAGCCCCGAACATTTCCTCGCTGATTTAATGAAAATGCCTTGGTACAATATTATCTATGAAACTGACATTGATAGAAAAATTGATCTTTTCAATAAATATATACTGATTACATACGACGTTCATGCACCTATAGTGCAAAAAAAAGTTACTAAGAGACCTGCACCTTGGCTTACTGATAACTTGAGACTTTTACAGAGTGAGAGAGATAAGGCTTTACAAAAATTTAAAAGATCTGGAAGGGTAGAAGATCATAATAGATATAAGGAGCTGCGCAATCTAACAGTTTCTGTCACAAGATGCGAGAAAAAGTGTTTTCTCGTGCGTACTTTCCAACGCGGTGACTATAAGACTACTTGGAAAAGTCTGAAGGAGTTGAGTGTGTGCTCTCTCAGTCGTACAACTATTCCGGAACATCTTTCTGATCCCAACACTATTAGCAATTATTTCTCTCCCTTCATCCAATTTGTTTCTAATGACTGCGACGAGAAAATAGAGTTTTATAATCAAACATTGTACAACTCAGAAATAAAATTCTCCTTCAGAATGATAACCATCGAAGAAGTTAATTCTATCTTGAACAGTATTAAAACTAAAGCTTTTGGAGTTGATAATATCAACATTCAGATGTTAAAGCTTTGCAGTCCGTTTATTGATAAGTTTATTGTGCATATAATTAATAGTTGTATCGAGAATTCTTATTTTCCAAATATGTGGAAGACTTCAACAGGGATTCCTATTCCAAAAAATAGTAATCCTGAGAGCTATTCGGATCTACGAATTATCAGCATCCTGCCTGCGATATCTAAAATATTCGAGAAATTTATTTGCTCACAAATGTATGAATATTTTACCAATAACAATTTATTACCTGATTGTCAGTGTGGATTTCGGTCTGGCAGGAACACTGAAATAGCCCTGGCAACGGTTACTTCTGACATCCTAAAAGCTTATGATGAAGGCTTGTCAAGTATCTTAGTTTTACTAGATTTTTCCAAGGCGTTCGATACAGTCAATCACGAACTGCTATGTGCTAAGCTGCATTATTATGGTTTCAGTGAAACATCCACTTACTTAATTTGGAACTATCTACTCGGTCGCCATCAGAAAATATTTTCCAGGGGATCGTACTCATCTACAGCTGAGGTGTTGTCAGGTGTTCCGCAAGGATCCATTCTGGGCCCTTTACTTTTTGTTATATATACTGCTGATATTTTAAACAGTATTGACGGTTGTCGAGCATTAGCATACGCTGACGATACACAAATTTACTATAGTTTCAAGAGTAGTGAGTGTGCTACTGCTCAGACAATTGTCAATACTGAACTACACAAAATTAAAGAATTGTCGAAATGTCACAATTTAAAGCTTAACTCACAAAAGACAAAACTTCTTTTTTTTGGCAACAGAAACAATCAGCATTTAAAAGGTAGCATTTCAATTAGGATTGACAACACCACTCTTCCATTCTGTGACAGTGCTCGCAATCTAGGTTTAGTATTGGACACAGACATGCGGCTCTCACAGCACGTCAAACATACTGTTGGCAAGGCATTTGCAGCTTTAAAATTGATTTACGCATGTCGACATTTTTTGAATCAAAAAATGTTGAGGATGCTATGTGACTCACTAGTTTTGAGTCACTTTAATTATTGTGATTTTGTTTATGGCTTTTGCCTCACCAAAGTAGATCGAACACGCATTCAAAGAGTCCAGAACAGCTGTTGTAGATTGATTTTTGGAATCAAAAAGTATGAGCACATCTCTCATAAAATCAAGGATTGTAAGTGGTTAAATATGGAGAATAGGAGACTCTTACATTTAGGAAATTTCACGCATAGGCTTCTTTGCTCCCCTAATCCACCTCCTGTCGCTCGCAATTTAACAGCACGTTATAAACAACATTCACGAGATATCAGACGCAAATCTATTCTCACAATGCCGCTACACAGAACTGCGATGTTTCAAAGGTCTGTCATTTTCAATGCCATTCGTTTTTATAACTCTCTTCCTAGTGAATTTAAAATACTAAATATTCTGAAATTCAAATACAAGTTAAAAAAATATTTAATTGACAGACAATAGGCACGGATGTGTTTACGTATCCATCTATTTTAAAGATTCTTGTATACCTTTTTTTTTTTTGAGTTTTACTAAACCTGGTTGATAATATTAGGTGAAGAGGCTATGTACGCATTACACTACCTACTAATACTTAAGGTTTCTTTTTTTTAATATTAAGTGAAAAGGCTATGTACTTGTACACATTACACTACCTATTACTACTTAAGGTTTCTTTTTTTTTTTTGGGTTATCCCACCTGTGGTTAAGTGGAATAGCAGCTTGGCTAGACTTCGCCACAGGTTTATTGTACTTATTTTTGTTATTGTATATAGATATATCAGAGCTAATAAAGTCGATTTATTATTATTATTATTATTAAAAGAACACGATTATAAAAATTCCTTATAACAAATCAACTCTAACCAGAAACAGCGGCAGTAATATGTCTAAGGTTAAAGAGAAGCCAGAGTACGATAGAAATGGATAACTTTTACAGCCTACTAGCGACTGCAGAGTACTAGAGATTAAAAATTTCCAAAATCACTAAACACTTTGAAATGAAAGCAAAACTTTCAGAGATCGTTACCGTCAGTCTAATATCTTCAGAACGCAATTTCACATTTAATGGTATAAAACAGTAGTCATTTCCGTCACAGTCAAAAGTAATGATACCTCTCACTGTCGTCCTTTAAATTTTTCAGTATCTATTAGCAAGATCGCAAAAAAAGGAATACTGACAAATCATATTTTAATTTTCTGCCAGTTAAATTATGTTTAATAATTTGAGCAGATTTGTAATTTATTCTTCATTTTCGGCGATCTTGCTTATGAGTATTGAAGAATTTTCAGAACTCCAGGTATCGGTTACTATTTTTTGAAATCATGAAATGTCAAATTTTAATCTGAAGCTATTAAACTGCCAGCAACATTACGTGGTAGATTTCCTTTCATTTCAAAATTCACAATGATTTGTGAATCATCAATCTTTAGAATATTGTAGTAGCCGGTATGCTGTGAAAAATACCCATTTCTGTCGTACTTCAGCTGCTTTTTGACCTTAGATGTGTTATGTCTGCTTGTCTGCTATTTCTGGTTAGAATTGATTTGTTGTAAGTCATTTTTATAACTTTGTCCCTTTTTTCTAGTTCGTCCGTAACTATCTGCTAAGTTAGTTGTTTTGTTCCATCTGAACAGTTTTTTGTTTATATTTCATGGCCTGCTAAGTTGCTTATAGGTAGGAGAATTGAAAAACACCAGTTTTACAGAAAATTTGAAATTAAATCAAAACTACCAGAGATTGGTATTTACAGCTGCATATCGTTAGAAAGCTTATCAAATTGCACATTTGATCGTATAAAAAAAATATGCATTCCCATTTGAAAAGATCAAGTTACCTTTGATTGAGGTTTCCTTAATTGATCTATCGATTTCTCCAAGTACAAATGAAATTCGAACTCTACCGTCTGAAGTAAGCTGACACATTTCATGCTTACTAACGCGGCAAAGTCACAGCCCTCTAAGATTTATAATAGCTGCGATATTCAATTTTTTTCTGACATCTACCTGTACCTAAAATTGTGATTTGCACCTAAACGGTTCGCTTAAAGTCCCATGTGTGATACATAAAGTCACACTAAAATGCACCCGGGAATCTAAATATGCAATAATATACAGGGTATTCCATTTAAAAAACATAACTTTGATATGTCACGCTTTTATTAGACACCCTGTATTATTTTTAAAATGTAGTCCAACTACACCTACATACACTCGCAAAGTCGATTTTTCGAAAAGTGGTATCGTTTGGTCACAAGAGTCCGAGGCGTTGAGCTTGACTCACCCTGTATACATAAAGGAAAGAAAAGCCACGGATTTTTTTTTCGTGCGGGTTTCGCAAAGTATCTTGCGGGTGGCCCCGAATTTGAAGTTGCGCCACTGCTTTTAAATGCATAGTTGCACCATTGTACCTGTCCCTAATACAGTCCAACCACTAGCTGAAAGAAGTTTTTCTAAACCCAACCCAACACTGATTTCACTAAGTTAGCAACATTGGCATATTCAGAGGAATGACAAAATAATATGTTAAGTATGGAAAAATTAGTGTTTGTAGTGGTGTCACATTATTAGTTGCACATGTGTAAAAATTATAATGTTGCCCCTTAAATAGCTACTTGTAAATAAGTAGGTAGATTTTTATTACTCTGATCACACTTTGCAGATGCATTACAGAAATTCATATCAAATTGAAATCAACTGTACCGCTACCATAAAGGCAAATTCAGTTTTTATAAAATATATATGGTCTAGTTAAAAAAAGAGCAGTTGATTGTGATTGTAACCATTTAAAATCATTTATAGTTTTCGTTGAAATGCACCAGTGTATGTAACTTACATAGCTAACTCCAGAAGGATCAATCAGATACATGTTAGGCTCCTTGTCATCATAGCTGGCTAGAATGACACTGCATCCATAAGGCCTGACTGCACTGTACAATGTGTACGCATGCATATACATGCTCACACGGTCATTTAGGTACTTTAGGGGTATGCTGACACCATACTGTAATCTGTAGTTTGCAGCTTCCTTTCTTGCTATCTCTACAATTTGACGAGCATCTGCTATCAAACCTGAAAAGGCCTGTTTAAAAATGCTTACATTATTTTTTTATAATAAATGATTAAATCCTTTAAATAAATTAGTAGATACTTAAAAAAAACTGGTAAGTACTGCTACTGGTTGCTATAGATAGGATATTAGATGAGGATCCATGGGACCAGATAAAAATAATATGGTTATAGTGCACAATAGATGCTTCATCAATAGTCAATGGAGAGCATTCTTGATCAGTTACAATGCTACAACTGCACTAAAGCTCTGCCCTACTTAACGAAAGCGCAGTATCTGTGAGGAAGCCGAAATTGAGTAAAATGGGTTGTTGTTAAAAGGCTTTGCCGTCGTGGATCATTTTTACGTTCGTCATGTTCACCGTATTTACCAGTTCAAAATAGTGGTCATGCTTAGCCAAAGTGTTATATCCATCGCATTCTTAGAAAGAAGGCAGCAACTGAAGTTCCAATGCTGCATTTTTAGTATTTATAAAATACTGCATTTATGTTAAGTGTACTGACATATATTTTCAAAAATGCTGCATGAATTATCACATATTTTAACAAGGTTGGTTGAACTTACAATGTTTTTATTAAGTATGTGAGATAGATTAGAATGGCAAAAAAATCTTGATTTTCATCTTTTTGGAGTTACTGCATTTTGCTAAGTGCAGCAGAGTTTATGATACACGATTCATGCACTGGGTTACAAAATCTGGTTAACGGTTTATGTTACTCCTAGAATCCCACAGAAATGGAAGAGATCAACAGTTATCCCAATATTCAAAGGAGGTGATTGCCACAGATCAGATAACTACAGATCTATTAGTGTAACCTGCCAGCCACTAAAATGTATGGAGAAGATAGTCAAAGAGCTCGCAGTCTTTTTCTTTGAAAACAATCTAATACCGCCTTCACAACATGGATTTCTGCCAAAGCGTTCTACAGCAACAAACCTACTAGAATGTCTTCAGAACTGGACATACTACCACGACAATTCCCAGCCTGCAAACGTGATTAATCTAGACTATGAAAAGGAATTTGACAAGGTCCCACACAATCTGCTTTTAAAAAAGTTGGAGCACTTTGAAGTAAGAGGGCAACTTTTATCGTTACTGAAAGATTTATTGCATGAGATGCCCTAAAGTGTGAAAGTGAATGGCATGCACTTAAAACAACATCATGTACATAGTGGAGTTGTCCAAGGATCGGTTTTAGGCCCACTGCTCATCATAACATACTTGATCTGTTCAGTCTCATTGAAAGATGTAGAACTTTGCATATGATGCAAAACTCTTTGCAAATCCATTGCTAGATGCAAGGCAGCTAAAAGCTGATCTTAAGACAGTTGAACAGTGGTCAATAAATTGGGGAATGAAGCTGAACAAATCGAAATGGGAGGTATTAAGAAATGGTCCAAACAACCCTAATGAAGAATACACACTAAACACTGTTTCAGAGCAAAATGAGCTGGGGGCCACAATAACTTGCTACCTTTCACAAGATATACACGAGTTATATACGACCCAAGCTTGAGTATGCCTTTACAGTGTGGCACCCTTATTATACTAAGGACATAAAAGTGTTAGAAAGGGTATAAAGACGAATTACAAAAATACCAGTTGAGCTATGTGACCTTTCTTATACAAAGCGACTGAAGAGACTAAAATTAACAACCTTAAGGGAAAACAGACATAGAGGAGACTTAATTGAAACATTTCAAAACATCAGTAACTACTACAATTGCAACATTAGGTATATCTTTAGACAAAACCAAAACCCTCTTTGGGGCACTCCAAGAAGCTCAAAAAGGAAAAGTCATCAAAATAACCCAGGAAAAACTTTCTGTGCAACAGAGTTGTGTATTTGTGGAATGTGCTAGAAGATCAGACAGTAACACCACCCAGTGTATATTCCTTCAAAAATAGACATACAATGAACTTGCAAACAATAGCGCTAGAATGATATACTATAGTATGCCTGCTATTGGAAAAATTACAGGATTACAAATTAACTGCCAAGAGAAGGCCACCACTGCTGTTATGATATATTTCTTCTCCAAATCTCAATACCAATAAATATGTTAGGTTTCTAATTGGTTGACTCACCATTCCAATGTGTCTATCCACATTATATATTCTTCTATTTGTATTAGGTTCATGCAACTTTGAAAGGATAAGTTTTTCTGCCGCAAGCACAATTCCATCTGTACCTTTGAGACCTATAACTGTTCCACTGTTCTCTACCGCTTTCATGGCATATTCAACTTGGAATACTCTTCCATCAGGAGAGAATTGTGAGGCAGATAAATCATACTAAAGTAAAAAAAGTTTTATCAAGGGTGTTCTATTTTAAAGCATTCAACTTACCCCGGTTCCAATAGAACTCATTTCTCAATGAATTATTTCTCGAGCTTATAAAAACTCTTTCAGAAAACCAAGAATCAAGAATGATTTGCTGTTTTGAATTTTTAGGCTGACAGTCACAAACTGACAGTCCTGACTCCTGACAGTCACAAAAATCCAAAAACTACTGGCAGCTGACAGGTTGTCACAAAAGTCAAACAGTTTTGACAGTAGAACACAGACTTACGTTAAGCAACAACCACACTAGAGAGATATTGCCAACCACAGATACAGCATACGTTGCGGTATTTGCGCAGCGGTATTGTAGATAGCGCGGCGTTATCGTCCTTGCAAAATTGATAGTTATTGCCATACATACGTTGCGCTGCCGTATTTTGCTTTGAAGTTTGTCAAGAGTGTCAAGAAACAAGTGACAACTCTCAAAAATTACCTTTCTTCAGTTTACACTGCTTTGGTTTGTTGTTTGCATTATGGTTGGCATATTGTTCCTCACTTCGTAGTTGATTTTGCTATTTCTATCGTAAAAAAGATTAAGATCTAGGAACATTAGTTTTGACTGGAGCCAACGATAGGGATGTATTCATATTTCAATTCACTCGAATTTGTGAAGAAGCAGATATAACAGTCCATAACCGGTATAACCAACAAATTAAGCAGAAATTTTTCAGCACAAAATAGGTATGGTTTTACAGCCACAGATATAAAACCACCATAAAGGCATAAAACGCTTTATTTTGGCTTGGCTCAATGACAAATATGACAATCAAACTACGAATCGTCGCGAATGTTGACGATTACTTCCCGAATGGCGATACCGCGACAATACCGCACGGTAGTTATCTTCCGTGAATAACGCCAGGCGCTATTCCCAAATAGCGCAACGTACACCTCCAACACATCTGCGCATGCTTAGATGTCAAAATAGCGCGTGCGGTATTACCGCTTGGCACATCTGGTTACAGCAATATCTCTCTACTATTCGCGAAACTACCCAAAGTTAGTCAAGTACGAGTCATCGAGAGTACCGGTGTATGGATGGTCGCTTCGAACCTTCGAACTAATTCGCTTCGCTTCGCTTCGAGCTGCTTCTAGTCATGTCGGTCTCTACGGCGAGACAAAGGATCGAAGTCGCGAGGTGAAGTGACCGTCCACAATGATCCGGCTTAAGCTTAATTCAGATGCACACGACATCCGACAATACGAGACTGTTCCTATTGGTTAAAATATTCAAAATGATGTCAAATCAAAATATTTCAATCAATAGGAACAGTTTTGTACCGTCGGATGTCGTATGTATCTGAATTAAGCATTACTCGTCGAAAGAAAATGTTCTGTAAATCTGTTTTATGGTGGCAAGTCAAGGCAAGCCTTTTGCGCATTTATCATGAATTTCCGTTATTAACAAAAAAGGTTAGGTTACTATCTGCCGATCAGAATTCGCGAATAGTGTGGTGGCCCTCCTCGTACTAGACTTATACCCTGTTACCCGATACTTTAGACTGTCATCTGTGTAAACAGCGAACAGATGTTCGGCTATGGATAACTAAAAATCTCCCAGAATGAATCTTGACACATGCTTTGACGGCATACGTGCAGGGCTGGATTCGGTGCTCGTACCGCTACTGACGAGTAATCGACTCTTTAACAATATATTAACGAAAAAGTGTATTTGTTTCGGTCAAGCATTTTTGCTGTGAATTTTTAGATAATGAATCAATTTCTTGTTCACAAAAGTAGTCATTATATTTTGGCAATAAGATATTCAGTAAAAAATTACTAAGACTGTCCTGACTTGCTGGATTGCCAATTCAGACCACTACTAAAAAATTAAATCTGAGATCCACTTCTTCGTCAGCTACCTATCAAATAGACGTCAAGCCAGTCTAAAGTATCAGCTAATAGAGTATACTTCGACGAGGATCTTCACGAGCAGTGTGGCTCACAGCTCACACCGTCACAGTACGGAGCAACGACGTCCCACGCAGGGATGAGTATAAATGAGCCTTCGATCATATATAACTAGATAAATTATGCAGAGGATAGTTCTGAGTCCAAGACAGGGATAGATACACATAAGCGTCAACTCGCGTATACATTGGTAGATTTCAAATTTGGCGCGCTTTGTCTGTCAACGAAGAAAGAGACAGAGGTTAACCGGCCAGCGTTTAGGCGTCATTTCACGATTTAATCTTTGTTTACGTTGGTGGCTGATTGTGTTTTGAGTAGTCTTGTGCAAATTGTGATTAAAAACAATGGTTGGAACCTGTTCTCTGTGCAAAAAGGAAGATATACCGGGTGAGGGTCGATCTTGTCACACGTAAGTAATGTTTATATCATATTTGCAGTGGCGTAACTTTACGGTATGTGCTTGCAAGTCTCTTAGCGCCTGACGTTCCTTTATCAAGTTTCCATTTGAAAAAAGCATATGGGCAGTTAACAAATGTATCTCAGTTTACTGTAAATATTTGTAAATCTGCGGAAAAATATCTCAAAGTCCAGTTATCTTTTAAAAAACTGAGTCCACGATTTTTAAAAGTACCGACTTTTTGTTACATCATGCAATGAGGAATCTACCTCATACAGTTTTTGACACATTTGACAATCATTTATCTGATCAGGAGCACTGTCTTGACCTAACAAAACTTGTTTTAAAAATATTTTATATATAATATTTCACCATGAAACCTCTAAGTTGAAATCAGTTGAAAGGATCACAATATATTCACCAAAACCATTTTATTTAAAAATCAATGGGAAGTGTAGTTTGTAGATAAATCTTGAAATAGGTAAGGCACGAGCTGATGTAAGTTCTAACTTAGGACATACAGACCTACTTCAAAAATAATAAATTTTCCTGAGGGCAGCTTACAATGTCTAATCATCAGAAAAGTAAGTAGCTTATTATGCGATTCCACTTAGTGCTATAACGGCCAAATATTCAATTGAAAAGGTTCGGAATAAGTTTTCTGTTCTCTGTACTAGTCCACTGAATATATTGAAATTCATAATCAGAAACTTTCTGTTAGGTAAGGCATACTATGAATTGCAAGGATTCTTGAATGATCAACTGATACTGTGATAACTGCTCAGTTTATTTACTTTTGTCTTTACTTTTGTTTCATATGAAGTACTGTTGAACCTTTAATGTGAATATGTATTGTACACAATTTGACGAATATATGGATGAGTATACATTTTCGTATGTTTGTATGTTTCCATTAATTTTATTTTATATATGTAATTTGTCTTATTCTTTTGACAAGCTCTATACCCTAATACGGTTATTTGAAACCAATAAAGATTATCTATCAATCTATATCCTTTTGGTTGTAGATCCAGTGTTCTGCTGTCTTTGTTTTAACACAAATTATATCTGTTATTGTTGACTGATATACTATGATGGTTTTATTGGCTTTTTTTGTCCTCAACTGTAAGCTACTTTATTACTTTTAAAGGATTAATAAAGTAGTGCTTCATTCATAAGTATTTTGATGTAACAGAGCTAACAATCAACTCCCATATTCAGTATATTGTTTTGTTAAAAGTGGACTGACGACACTGAACACATTTACATATCAATCTCAGATAGAAGTTCGTGACCCCCTTTCAAATGTATATGCACCTGCCTATGTCCTGTCTAGGGTAAACATCTTGGATGTTTACAAAATCCACTAAGATGATGCAAGCAAACAATCACTGTGTTGAATAGCTACCATTACTTATCTAGTTATATATGATCGAAGAAATGAGCCATATAAAAACATAAGCCAAGACAGAAATAAAAATCGTTTGTGTCTGGTGGTATAAATGTAAATGGTAAAAAACACATGATTCGTTCAGATCGCAGAAGCCGTCTACTTTTTATGCATTATTTTTATATATTTATATAATATATATTTTGATAGTAAATGGTGCTATTTTCAAATACAATACCATAGTTTAAAAAACTGTCTAGTATGGGAACAAGAAGGACCGACGCTAGATCACGGCATATTTATGCCAGCCTAAGTCCATTCTGTTCATGGACGACTTTACTCACTAGGCCGGAGCATGAAATATGGCAACACTGAATCAGCGGGCCGAGTTTTTATTTGTTGGTTATGTCATGTGTATTCTTCCAGAGCAGAAAATATGGTTGGAAGGTGATTATTAATGTGTTTCTAATTATTTACCTGCACAACCGAAACTATAGAGATAAAAAGATGCCTGCAAAGTGTGTAGTACCAGGAATAGAGGACATACCAAACCATGGCCGAACATAACCTTCCAGAGTAAAAAGAACATTTCAAGGTGATTTTTAATGTGTTTCTAATCATTTACCTGCACAAACGAAACTATAAAGATAAACAGATGCCTGCAAAGTGTGTAGTACCAGGTTGTACTAGCAATTGTGCTTCCAGTAAAGGACATAAACAGAAGTGGGTGAACAGCACAAGTGAACAGTATTCCTCGTATGGGCTGGTTATATTTATAAGAATAAAGACAATACTTTACAAACATTTCAAAGGATAAGACCTATTTTAAAGCACAATGTGGTACCTACAATGTTTTCTGGACCTCCCAAATATCACAGAAAAATACAGTTAATAGAACTCATCCGGGCATGCATCTGGGCATACCTACGAAAAGATTTGATAGTGAAAGGGAATCAAGACCAGCAAGAATGGCTTCACAGTGACCTAATAGTGAATTTTTCTAGCTCAAGTGACAATTTACAAAGTAAATTGAGTGTTCCTTTAAGTGGAAGTGGCAGCAGGAAACAGGTTGCGTTTATTTTTATTTTGTAGTGTCTGACGACGATGAACCAGACATCAGATGTAAGTGGTATTAGTAGTAGTAGTTCTAAAAAGTATTTTTCTTAATTTATTAACCGAGATGAACTCTTAATACATATAAAATGTAATAATTGTTCTGAAACATGGCCGACTCTACACTAGGCCGGAGCCTTAGATTTGGCAACGTGGCTTAGCTGTCAAATAGTGGCCCTATAGTTGCAGAATAATTATTACATTTTATATGTCTTAGAGTTCATCTCGGTTAATAAATTAAGAAAAATACTTTTTAGAACTACTACTACTAATATTACTTACATCTGATGTCTGTTTCATCACAGTCAGACACTACAAAATAAAAATAAACGCAACCTGTTTCCTGCCGCCACTTCCATTTCCACTTAAATGAAGACTCAATTTACTTTGTAAATTATCACTTGAGCTAGAAAAATTCACTATTAGGTCCCTGTGAAGCCATTCTTGCTGGTCATGATTTCCCTTTCACTATCAAATGCTTTCGTAGGTATGCCCCAGGCCATGCCCAGATGAGTTCTATTAACTGTACTTTTCTGTGATATTTGGGAGGTCCAGAAAACATTATAGGTACCACATTGTGCTTTAAAATAGGTCTTATCCTTTGAAATGTTTGTCAATTATTGTCTTTATCCTTATAAATATAACCAGCCCTTCCGAGGAATACCTTTCACCCACTTCTGTTTATGTCCCTTATCGGACACACAATTGCTAGTGCAACCAGGTACTACACACTTTGCAGGCATCTTTTTATCTTTATAGCTTCATTTGTGCAGGTAAATAAGTAGAAACCCATTCAAAATCACCTTGCAACGTTCTTTTTAATCTGGAATAAGGTTATGTTGCGTCATGGTTTGGTAGTCCTCTACTCATGCCTCTACTGGGCTGCAACCTGGTACTACACGCTTTGCAGGCATCTTTTTATCTTTATAGTTTCATTTGTGCAGGTAAATAAGTAGAAACCCATTCAAAATCACCGTGCAACGTTCTTTTTAATCTGGAATAAGGTGATGTTGGGCCATGGTTTGGTAGTCCTCTACTGGGCTGCAACCTGGTACTACACGCTTTGCAGGCATCTTGTTATCTTCATAGTTTCGTTTGTGCAGGTAAATAATTAGAAACAAATTAATAATCACCTTCCAACCATATTTTCTGGACCTGGAAGAATACACATGACATAACAACAAATGAAAACACGGCCTGATCTCCAACGTTGCCATATTTCAATGCTCCGGCCTAGTGAGTAGAGACGGCCATGTCTGAAAATATAGGCCCACTATTTGACAGCTAAGCCACGTTGCCACATCTAAGGCTCCGGCCTAGTGTAGAGTCGGCCATGATTCTGTTCCATTTAGGTTTGGTGGAATAGGTGAGTGAGGCAATTATGCCTCCTTCCACTTTGACTCTATGTTGTGTCTTTTGTGGCTCACATCTATTTATAGTTCACCGTACAATCCACACCTCTTGACGAAGGCAATGGTTGTGGTGGGTGAATCTTTTCCTTGAAGTCAGAAGGTTCCAGTTGGGCGAGTCCAAAAGTCTGAAACCTAGCTCTTTCCAGTACTGGACAGGAGCACAGAATATGCTCCGCTGTTTCGTCCTCACATAGCAGAAGCGACAGTCTGTTGTTTCTGTTTCTGAGGTCATTCCTGTTCCATTCTATGATATTCATGGGGGGGCTGGTGACTAGAGGGGTATCGTATGAACGTCTTCGAGGGCCCGGCTGACGATACCCTTGGCAGGGAGCTGGTTGGAGTACCACCTACAGCTCTAGTGCGGTCCTTTTGAGCCTGAATTGCACCTGCCCAAAACCACAGAGTAGGGACGGAAGTTTAGCTTCTCTAGCTCCTTCAGCGAGGCATCATCGACCGAGAGCGTCCAGGTATGACTCGACGGTCCGGACGCGACTCAGTGGAGGCAGGTCCACTCCCAGTCCGCAGACCGCGGTTCATGGTCCTTAGCCTTTTTGCAATTGTTCCCAGGATAATGCGGCGCCGCGGCGGTGTTTGCATCACTAGGGATGTACACTACACAAACACACACACATGGGGTTTAGGCAGCTCGTCCCGTTGGAGCAGTCGCAGCTTGGCGTTCTGCCACGAACGAAGTTTATCTAGGTCTCAGAGTAACAACTAAACATAGAGGTAGCAAACAAACCACTTCAGCATGGCCTGCTTAAAGCCATCACCTTTTGACACTTCAGACCCAAACATTGCCAACTAACCTGAAAATTCTTCCAATGCAACTCATGTTATAAACACTGCTCTGCACTGTCCCATCTCGAAAAACTGTTAAACTACACTCGAATATAGCACAGCAAGTCCGTAAAGCTTCACTACAGTTACCAACAAATAGCGAATTCGATTTTACTGACCAAGCATAAAAGACGCACAAACAAAACAAACGTTTGACAGTCGGAGGTTACCGTAAACAAATCGCAGGAAAATTACATAGGCGTTGCCAACTCCTCAAAATTTATGTAAAACAGAATTTGCGTTAATGATGAAGAAACATGCAGTAACGCAATCAACATATCTATTGATTTTGCTGTAATCATTTCTGAACCATCAAAATATCGTCTTTTTTAACGTAGAATGGAATATTTCTGGATACTGTACAATTAAGACGATAGTAAACAACTATGATTGCCGTATCTGGTGGTCAATATGACAATGTAGGAAAAGATGTCGGCCTATTAGAATTAGTTGGTTACTACCTCTATGTTCAGTTGTTACTCTGAGATCTAGGTTCTCCCAAGCTAATGCTTGTTTTCTGATGTACTGTCAGGTGCAATTTTTAGAGAACCGCAAAGTTTTGTTAAATATTTGGGATGTGGCAAAGTTAGCAATTTATTCTCCCTCACAATACCGTATTTTTTTTGAGTGAACATTAAAAGAAAAGACTTTAATATCAAATCGGCAGAAAACCTATTATGGTTTGAAAATAGTATATTGAATTGTTCTGCCAATAAGTCAATCTGTTCTACTTTTTCATTCTCATCATTCTGCATAAGCTTATTTTTTAGTATTTGTACTATAGAATTAAAATTGTTTAGTGTTGCATTCAAACTAAGACTTTCACTATGATTCTCTGAGTAGCGTGCCAAAATACTTTCTATTTATAACCAACGGGATATTTGTAATGACAGTGGTAAAATCCAACTCAAATCATCTTTCACCAACAAATTATGATTAATGCGAACCTCTACCTTCATTGATTCTAATATTTTGATACTACACCTGATATCTGGTTCATCATGATCAAACACTACCAAATAAAAATAAATACAACCTGTTTCCTCCTGCCACTTCCAATTCTTTAAATGCATACTCAGTTTACTCTGGAAATTTTCACATAAGCTTGAAAAATTTAGTATCAGGTCAGTCTTAAGCCATTCTTCTTGTTGGTATTCCTGCCTTTTCACTATGAAATCTTTTCATATGTCCGGATTTCTTCTAACTGAATTTTTTTGCGACGAAAGATATGTTGGAAGTCCAGGAAATATTGTAGGTGCGACATTGTCCTTTAAAATGGGTCTTATCCTGGGAACTGTTTTTAAATTATTGTCTTTATCCGTATACACATCACTGAAAGATATATCACCGTCATGGAAATGTTTAATACACACTACCGAATTTTGAGATGGTAACCAGTCTTTACGAGGAATACATCTCGCCCACTTCTGTTTCAAATGGTCGTCTCGCGGAAACCTGACCACCGTAATATATCCTTCTTTATTAGAAGCATAATTGCTAGTGCAACCTGGTACTACGCACTTTGGAGGCATCTTTTCACAATTTCGTTTATGTAGGAGTACAGGTAATAGGTAAAAGATCTATTTATAAACTATATGTTTATGTATAATGTCGACCATTCTATAATAAAACACGGCCTGATCTCCAACGTTGCCATATTTCAATGTTCCGGCCTAGTGAGTAGAGACGGCCATGGTGTACCTCACCTTATCGTCGGTGGTGTACCTATTTTTGTGGCTCTGTGAGTCTGTGTTTGAGATTTGACATGTCAATGTTTGACGGCTACTAATGTTTACCCACGACCACGACGAGTTTTGTCAGTTTGCTGTTTACCTAAAAATCTGAAAGAAGTAACTCAAATACAGTGCATTTAATTTTTTATATTTGAGTGTATGCAAATAATGGTTTTAATTTATAGAATAAGATCAATGAGTGTTGGTAATTCGTGTATTTATATTCAACATGCCCAAAACCAGTCGACTGAAATATTCACCTGTAAATAATCCAGATGGTAACGAAAACGTAGACGTAGACTTTCAGCCACTGAAAAGAGAGTTTTTTTCATCATCATGCCTCTGGTCATCCCTGTTTACAGGTATTTTGATCGGAATTTATTACATTCCTTCCATAGGCCTTACATTTTATCAAAGATGGTTGTACCAGGTATGACAAAAGATTTTATCAGTAGATTTGATGTTTGCTTATCTGCTTACTGTTTTTAGACTTTCCGGTTTCCGTTAATAACAGTCTTAATTCATATGATTGTGAAGTATGTCTTAGCAATGATACTCAGGAAAATCATATCAAAAAAACAAGCCAAACCTAGAATACAACTGGGCTGGAAAGAGTATGTGTTGTCTGTATCACCTACTGGTGTATTTAGTGGTATGGACATTGGATTTTCAAACTGGGGCTTGGAGCTGATCTCAATATCTTTGTAAGTATTTTTTAAATTTCATCACATTAAAATTGCTTGTTGTATGGTTTTTCTTGGTTGGCTGTCAAACAAAACATTGCTTGCTTGTTTTACAATAGTATGACAATAGTTTCTATTTATTAAAATAGAGGTATAGTCTCAGAGTAATAATTCTTCTCTAGAATTATTACTCTGAGGGTATAGTAGTGTGATTGTAGAGGACACTATAGAATTCTGTTTCATGCACCAGACAAAACTTTTTTGACATGTAGTGCTCTATACCATTATACTACTATGAAGATGGATAATGAACCAAAACATTGCAAAATGAATAAACAATGTTTTATATTACCATCAACCAAGAAAAACCATACAAATTTTGTTGTGTATTTGATCAATAGAAATAATCACATATAATCAGAAAAACTGACAAATTGATGATTTTATGTTCATTTAATGTGAAGTTGACATGGAACCATTATTTAGTTAGGAAGTTAGATAAAAAAGGTTGCTCTATCAACCATTTTCACTTATTTATTACTGTCTTTTTTATTGGGTGATGGGGTCCAAATTAAACACAACTTTAGTTCAGATTTGCCAACATTTCACTTATTGAT
The DNA here is from genome assembly GCA_951848785.1 of Callosobruchus maculatus. Lineage (NCBI taxonomy): Eukaryota > Metazoa > Arthropoda > Insecta > Coleoptera > Chrysomelidae > Callosobruchus > Callosobruchus maculatus. The sequence goes on along the minus strand of CATOUR010000026.1, from coordinate 5,386,202 downwards.
AATTGTTTTTTGTCAAATGTTGTACTTTTGAGAATTTCACAAGCATGGCTGACACATCAAGTTTATCTCAAGTATACCTATGTGGATTCCATTAGACAGTCAGTGTAACACAACACAATAGAGGGACAACTACAGCATAAGTTTTAGAATTTTTATTGACCATAGATACATAGTTTCACCCTCACTCCTGAGTAGTGTAAATCCACGAAAACAAAGAGAAGAAGAAGGTCTCGAACAGATTGGAGAGAAAGTCTGTATTGCTGGTGGCCAGTGCTTATTGCACAGTATGTACATATAGGAGCCTTGCACATGATAACAGCAATACCAATTCTACTTGCTGGCTGAAGAGAGGATACTGATCAAGTAGGCAGTGTGATATGCTGCCCTGAAGTTAAAAGACTGACAGCAAGTACATGGCAAAGTTTATGAAACAAGACCACTGATGTTGCATATTGGATGAAACATCTAATAATAAAAGAATGCTTCGAATGCGGCCATTGATAGACCACCTATTTCCTAATGTAGGCACTGTGTGTGCATGGGCCTCTTCAAGTGTATAGGAAAAGGATAGGATGGGTGATAGACGAAAGATCCCTGAACTGTGAGACATAGCCAAGCATGTGCTGTTTCTGTGTGTCAGGTGGGGGCCATACAGACAGGAGTCAAAAACTAGAGCTTGATATAACTATAGTCCTGCTGATGTTGTCCAGCATAGAGTCATGGAACATTATACATGGGATCATAATCAAAATACTCTCTGCAAAGGAGAAGCTGGAACAATTACAAAATTAGATAAAGTGGAGAAGATATTCCTAAATGGTATATTCATTACCTCGCCTCGCACTGCAATGAATACTGTTCATGATGATACTGGGTGCAGATGGAGATAGGGCAGAGGTCAGAAAGGGGGAACAGGTTTTAGCCGGGCCAGGGTGGCATGTTGGATGGAAGCGTTTGTGTCCGTGGGACATGCGATCACAGAACTCAAGCTGGTTTAAAGTTGGGGGGGAGGGACAAACTCTCTTTGAGAGCGTGAGCGTATTGCTTGCGAGCAAGTCGATTTCCTAAACCCTTTATAATAAAAAAAACATGGTTTCACACAGAGCTGTCATTACTTCAAGTAAAGTACTTGAAAAATGTATTTCAATTACTTTCTGGTATTTGAAGTACTGTACTTCAAATACATTTTGTTTTGTGATATTTGTACTTGATTCCCCAAATACTCTCTAAGAAGTATTTGTATTTGGTACTTGTAGCACAAAAAATATATTTCAAATACCTGGCATTTTTATTTGAAATACTAAAGAAGTAAAGTACTTGAAAAATTTATTTCAATTACTTTCTGGTATTTGAAGTACTGTATTTCAAATTAATTTTATTTCCCAAATGCTATAAGAAGTATTTGTATTTGGTACTTCCACACAAAAGATATAATTCAAATTTATACATTTATACTCGAAATACTAAAGTGAGTAAGAAATACATATTAGTATAGCTCGATGAAAATATAAAAATACTTGAAATACACATTTCAAGCATTAAATGCTCAAGTCTAGACAAGTATGGACAAATCAACATTACGCATCGCGTCGCCTTGCGCTCTGTCTCTGTCGTACACATAGGATAGTCTACGGGACACTCTGACTCTACAGGAAAGTCTCATCACAATCGACACAATCACAAAATATCAGTTCGTCTTGTTGCGTTCAACAAAATGCGTTGTTGATGTTGATTGAGGTTAAAATAATCTGTGAATGTGAGCTGTGAATTTACTGCCATTATAATAACAATCTTCAAAACTCTGTACTTTGTCGTGGTGGTTACGAATTGCAGATGTAAAAAGGTAATTTTTCTTAAGCATCTCTTTATGAAAAAAATCATATACTGGGTGGCAATGGAATCGTTATACAGAGCTCCCTTCCTTTACAATCCTAGATGGAGGTTTGAAATTTTGGAGAATTATATGGTAAACGGAGATGCACAATAGCCATGAGAAAACAAATGTATGCTTATTTTGGTTTAGCCGGAAATGAGGTTAGGCTCTGAATTTTCAATGACACCCTATATGTTTTTTCGGATTGACATTTGGATTCCCTTGATGAATGAATTTGAATTTTTGTCATTGCTTGGTATTTCTGTTATACTTTTCACGAGTTCTGTGAATGAATGTATGCAAGAATCAAACAAGTGGATAGGCTTTTTATTCATTACGTATGCCAGAATAATTATGAAATACTTGAAATATCCATCGCCGTATTTGAAATACTATATCAAGTAATTCAAGTATTAGTATGGTATTTGAATTACTTTTTTAAGTACTTGAAATATTAGTATCGTATTTGAATTACTTTATTTGAAAAATCAAGTACCAAGTTAAAGTATTTGATACTTGAAGTACTTTCAAAAATAAAATTACTTGGTATTTGTACTTTGACGCATGCGACTCTGGTAATTGGTAATTGGTATTTGAAATACTATTTACTAGTACTTGTGACAGCTCTGGTTTCACACAATAATAATAGTAAAATATCATATTCCTTAATATCACTTTTACAACCCTAAATTGTTTATAAGAAGCATTTGTAATAATGTAAGTAAAACAATATAAGGAGCTGCATCTTTTACTGATCAATTTGCACACATACAGGGTGAGTCAAGCTCAACGCCTCGGACTCTTGTGATCAAACGATACCACTTTTTCGAAAAACCGACTTTGCAGGTGTATGTAGGTCGAGTTGGGCTACATTTTAAAAATAATGGCTTTTATACAGGGTGTCTAATAAAAGCGTGACATATCAAAGTTGTTTTTTTAAATGGAACACCCTGCATATTAGTGCATATTTAGATTCCTGAGTTTATTTTAGTGTGACTTTATGTATCACATATGGGACTTTAAGTGAACCGTGTAGGTGCAAATCACAATTTTGGGTATAGGTAGATGTCAGAAAAAAATTGAATATCGCAGCTATTATAAATCTCAGAGGGCTGTGACTTTGCCGTGTTACTAAGCATGAAATGTGTCAGCTTACGTTAGACGGTCGATTTCGAATTACATTTGTACTTGGAGAAATCGGTAGATCAATTAAGGAAACTTCAATCAAAGGTAACTTGATTTTTTCAAATGGGAATGCACAATTTCTTTTATACGATCAAATGTGCAGGTTGATAGGCTTTCTAATTATATCAGGTTGTGAATATCAATCTATGATAGTTTTTATTAAATTTCGAGATTTCAACCAAATCAGTGTTTTTCAATTTCCCTACCCATAAACAAACTAGCAGGCCATGAAATTTAAACAAATTCGTATTCAGATGGAAGAAGACAACTAACTTAGCAAAAAGATCCAGCAGAACTAGAGTAACAGAACAAGATTATAAAAATTCCTTACAACAAATCAACTCTAACCAGAAACAGCGGCAGTAATATGTCTAAGGTTAAAGAGAAGCCAGAGTACGACAGAAATGGATAACTTTTACAGCCTACTAGCGACTGCAAAGTACTAGAGATTAAAAATTTCCAAAATCACAACACTGTGAAATGAAAGCAAAACTTTCAGCGATCGTTGTCGTCAGTCTAATATCTTCAGAACGCAATTTCACATTTAATGGTATAGAACAGTAGTCATTTCCGTCAAAGTCAAAACTAATGATACCTCTCACTATCGTTTCAGTATCTATTAGCAAGATCGCAAAAAAAGGAATACTGACAAATCATATTTTAATTTTCCGCCAGGTAAATTATGTTTAATAATTAGATCAGATTTGTAACTTATTCTTCAGTTTCGGCGATCTTACTTACGAGTATTGAAGAATTTGCAGAACTCCAGTCAGAGGTATCGGTTACTATTTTTTTAAATCATGAAATGTGAAATTTTATTCTGAAGCTATTAAACTGCCAGCAACATTTCGTGGTAGATTTCCTGTCATTTCAAAATTCATAATGATTTTGTGAATCATCAATCTTTAGAATATTGTAGTAGCCGGTATGCTGTGAAAAATACCCATTTCTGTCGTACTCCAGCTGCTTTTTGACCTTAGATGTGTTATGTCTGCTATTTCTGGTTAGAATTGATTTGCTGTAAGTAATTTTTATAACTTTGTCCCTTTTCTCTAGTTCGTCCGTAACTATCTGCTAAGTTAGTTGTTTTGTTCCATCTGAACAGTTTTTTTGTTTATATTTCATGGCCTGCTAAGTTGCTTATAGGTAGGAAAATTGAAAAACACCGGTTTTACTGAAAATTTGAAATTACATCAAAACTACCATATCATTAGAAAGCTTATCAAATTGCACATTTGATCGTATAAAAAAAATTATGCATTCCCATTTGAAAAAATCAAGTTACCTTTGATTGAAGTTTCCTTAATTGATTTACCGATTTCTCCAAGTACAAATGTAATTCGAACTCGGCCGTCTAAAGTAAGCTGACACATTTCATGCTTAGTACCACAGCAAAGTCATAGCCCTCTAAGATTTATAATAGCTGCGATATTCAATTTTTTTCTGACATCTACCTGTACCCAAAACTGTGATTTGCACCTGAACGGTTCGCTTAAAGTCCCATGTGTGATACATAAAGTTACACTAAAATGCACCCGGGAATCTAAATATGCAATAATATACAGGGTATTCCATTTGAAAAACATAACTTTGATATGTCACGCTTTTATCAGACACCCTGTATAAAAGTCATTATTTTTAAAATGTAGTCCAACTCGACCTACATACACTCGCAAAGTCGATTTTTCGAAAAATGGTATCGTTTGGTCACAAGAGTCCGAGGCGTTGAGCTTGACTCACCCTGTATGATATTAAATGTTATTTTGTAATTATCTAGTTTGTAAGATAGTCGAAGGTGAGTAATATCTATGTAAAAAAAGATCACAGTGATCAAAAATCATTTACCTCTTTTCTCTGAAGGTAAATCAGCATATTGAAATTTGGGAAGTTATTAGAGCAATGAGCTTACAAATGTTAAAAGTTTTAAATTTCACCCCCATCCCCCTCAAAAAAATATCTGATTCCTATTTGTTGTTTTTTGATCCCTTCGCCGCCAATGCACTCACCAAATTTCTTCATAATAATATAATTAGTGATTGCTTGTCTTATGTGACGAAATTTTTGCAATGACAATAGCCTTTACATAATTGTGGTGTTGAGAATTAAATATCAGTTATAGGATATGAAATATGGGTGGTTCAGTCAGCTCAAAAAATCATCATGTTACATTTTAACTGGTACTAGAAATTCATTGACCTTGACACATTCCTGTATATCGCCATTAAATAGTATTGCCATGAAATGCTGATAACACAATGTTTGTTAGTTAAATATCCAAAAAGTGAATAGAACTTACTGCTACTCATATACTGATAAATGTATTTTTTCTAATTTTTCTAATTGGTGGAGATTGATGGTTTTATCTTCTATTTCCAAAAATGCCTACAGTAAATAGAAATCATTTTTTATTTTTTTACTGAGCAGCTGCGAAGGCAAAGCCTAAATCAGGCTGTTATGAAGAGGTTAAGTGAGGCATACTTTGTTGGTGCAGTTGAAAGTTCATTAAACACATTTCTTAATCCGTTTCAAGCACTAGACAGTCTGGTACGGTCGTATTGCTCGATTCTTGATGTATGAAGAACGACCACTTTGGGACGCGATACAGCAGTCCCCGCAGATGCATCTAAAAGTCTCGATGAGCAGCAGAATTATAGAGGATAGCTCAAAGGAGCACTATCTTCTACGCTACGACGCAACCCTATAAAAATGTATCCCGAATCATACGATACAATGTACCACGATTTGCTAATAAAAAGCTTGACATTCTCCCCTGCATTAGAACCACATGCGTTAAATATTGAAGCGACCACAGAGCTAAAATCTATAGAGGGAGTGTAAACAACAAAATGCACAGGTCGCTGACCAGCCAACATGTAACGGAAATTTTGACAGCATTACCAGTGGCATGCGATTTTATATTAAAATTGGATGTTCATTAATAGATTCAATTATTACTGTGATGTTACAAACTGATACCAAAAAGTTGTATTAGTATTTAGCTATACTTAGAGAGTTACTCTTTTCTGCCAGTTTTTATCAGCTTCATGTGAAAATGCAGGGAGCACACTACTGAATGGTCAGTTATGCCTTCTGCTTTCAGCTGTAATCCATCAAGCCACTTGTTTCTCATCACTATATTCGAAGGAAACCTACACAGATGCACAAAACATACATTAAACAACCATTATTGTTCCTCAAACTGGAGTGAAGTTACTTTTGTTCCCAGTTATCCCCATATATTACGCTACTGAAAACTAAAACAAAACCTATACTCACATATGATAAGAAGTGTTCACCGATTCGTCGCTATTACAGCAAACTATGCACTTTTTATGTTATCTCATCATGCAATTATGACAATATTGTTCATAAATAATTTAATTCACACCACAAATAGTCACAAAGTCAGTCAAATATACACTAAAATCACAAAAATCTCGACACACGCAATAACCATAACTACAATGACAGCTTAAGGGCACGCCGATTGTACGTATTGCGACATTCCGCTATGAAATTTACCATTTTTGAGATTTCATTAAATCAATACAAATTATCTTCACGTAAATCAGTTACATTGCAAGTATATTGGAATGTATAGTTAAATACCCAGTTAAATACTTTGTGTTCAAACTGCGGAAACTGCCAGATTTTGAAGAAACTGGAAGCGGACGAAGAAGAGTGGCAATGTCGCTATAGAAGTTGGCTGGCCAATATTCAAATTAGGCTCCCTCTAGAGATGTTAACTCTGTGGAAGCGACCAAATGCAGTACATACTACCACGAAATATTTACCTATTATGAGAGGAAATATCTACTAATAAAAATCAACATCAAGTGTTCTGCTTCATAAATTTATTATTTCATAGTCAAACAGAGGAAAATGTCGCACAGGTAATATATTTTTGTTTTTTATGTAAATGACTTTTGCAAGGGGTAGAGTAAATCTCAAGTCAAAAATGTAGGTGTTTTATTTTGGTTTTAGATATGCCAAAACTATTAGCAAAGGCCGATTTAAAAAAAAAGTATGCATAAAAAAAGTGGTGCAAACTTTTTGGTGGGCAGTGTATAATCGCATTATATTAAATTTTGAAGATTCGAATAAAAATTGATATTAAGGTAAGAGATCTTACTCAGCGTCTGTTTACACGTTCCAAATTTCACACAAATCAGTTAATAGATTACGCCATACTGAAATGGCCATCTTATATTCTTTTTATAAATCTTAGTTAAAAATCTTACTCGTTAATTAGTCAAATATATTATTACTTAGATTTAAAACCGTATCAAGCCGTTTCTTTAACAAACCATCTTACTCGTATTTCAATTCGTCTTAGTTTGAAAATCAATTTTAGCTTTACAGTTCTTCACATGAATTTATAAATTTAATTCGTTTAAAATTAGAATAAGTATACCGGACTATCCAATTAGTCGCTGCTAAATGGAGAACTCTCCAAAAAAATAAAACTTGGAAAATTCATTATTATCTCATAGTCTATTTCTTCACTTGAAGAACGTCGAAAAAATCATCTGAATATTCCAAAAAACGGCGGAGTCTTATATTTGCGTAAAGCTACCGCGGAGGCGAAAACCCGTTTGACGTCACATCACATGTTCTGGTCGGGACTCGGCTATGCATATTGCATGCGCTGCGCTGTACAATATGCGACATTTAGACTTGAGTGGGACGGCGAAGGTGTTTGCTGTACCAGGCAGACGCCAGTATATTTTTGAAGTATGGAGGAAGGTTACGATCGTGGTGATTATAGTAATCTTCCTAAAGCAGATAAGGGTAAGGAGAGTACCTATTGCCATCGTGAAAATTTTCGATTTTGAGATAATACGCTTTTTGGGTGTTTTATGATGTCTACATTTAACGAAAATCCACATAACTCATTTCCGTCGGTTTGTCTGTCTGTCGGCCTGTCTGTGCGCGTTTTTCTAGCCACGTAATCTCAGTAACCGCTGCATGGATTGTTATGAAATTTGCCAGCGATATCCTGTGGGTAGTTGTAGTTAATGTTCCCATCAGTTTGAAAATCGGTGCATGGGCGGTGGAGTTATTAGAAAAAAACCATAAATTTTAAATATTCCTCAAACTTTGTATGCGTTTTAGAGGTCCCTGATCATTTTCTACTTTTTTTGGATGAAGGTGATATTGGGGTGGTTGGGGGGTGGGGGGGTTGTAAAACTGAATAATTATTGTATTCATAACAGGCCGTCCACTAACCTGTCCTGTGAAAGAAAGGCCTAACGTCATAATACACTTTTTTAGGTGCATCCGAACATTACCTTGGCTATTACGGATCGTGGACTTCGAATTTTCTGATGTATACATGCGAGAGTATTGCTTCTGATCATTCTGTATGGTGTAACTAGGAAACTATAGGATTGATTTCAATTAAATTTTCACACAGTATTACTACCGCTGCGAGGATGTAAAATCTTTATGATTTTTAAAAATCGTGTCAGCGGCGGCGCAGCAATAATAAAAAAAACTAAAAATATAGAAACAGCTCAAACTTCGTTTTTAGGCGTTTTAGGGGTTTCGTGATCATTTTCTACTTTTGTGGGTGGGGATGAAATTGGGGTAGTTGGGGGGGGGGGGGGGTCATAAAACTCAATTTTTTTGTATTCATAATAGGCTATCCATTGAAATATTTGTTTGGTGTTTTTATGGTGCTGTTAGTACACCTGAGTACAATGCAATATTTATAGTTTCTCGGTCTGCTAGACATATTCTAATAATACGAGTACCAATAAACTGCAGTGTATCGTTTTGTCACCGTCAGCGTCGCCTACTCTACTGAAAACAAGGAATAACAACATGAACGAGGAGGCCGGCGCCGGCGGCGGCGCGGTGGCTTGCGGGAGCAGCATCCTCGACAGGGCGCACACAGGCTTGCGTGTGTGAAGTGCCGTCACAGCGGCTTCGCGCGGATGATACGGCTATTCGAACTTTGAAGGACTATAACTTTTCTATTAATGGAGATAATTACAAAATTTTTTCGCCGTTGTTCTCTCTTTAGGACTATCTGATTAACAAAAATTTGAAAAAATGGAAACTTCCTCATTGCCAAACTATTTTACAAAGTCGTCACAAAACTCGGATGCGAGTTGTTCTTCGTCATAATGAGCAAGAATCCCACACTTATAATTGAAAGTACTATTGAATGTAGAAGTAATTGACCTAGAACTGTTATTACTACAGAATTGCGTTAAAATATTTTTGATATGTTCCTCCATTTCGGACTAATCTACTAAACGCGTAGGGAGACAAATTAACCTCCAAGAACAAAGTTTAATCTTTGACGCCAAAGAACACACAAAGAACACACTGCCGGTAGCCAGCGCCTACCGCACATATGAAGTAAAGCCTTGCAAATGGTGTGAAGGATACCACCCTGGCATCTGTTGGCTGACGAAAGAAGAAACATCTACGTCTCACAAGGGATGGAAAGTCTGCAGACAACGGACCAAAGAGGAGTGGCACCAGATATGTTCTCAAACGACGGAGGTTGCGCTGTGGATAAGAAGACTGATACCATCAGTAGGGGAATGGGTAAACTGCGAACACAGCACTACCTGCTATTTCTTGGCACAGGTAGTGCTGTGCTTGGCACATGGCGTGTTTCGCGTCTATTGGTAAAGGTGAGAAGAGTTACCGATGACCAGTGCCGCCATTGCGAACAGCTAGACATGGTGGAACATATGCTCTTCGAGTGTGAGGGTGGCTCACATACAGACTAGAAGCCTGTGCAAACCTACCTGAAGATCTTAAGACAGATAACATGGTGAGACTGATGATCCCCCTTAAAGTTTATTGGATTATCATCCACTGCATGATGAAGGAAATCCTGAGCGCCTAAACAAAATGCAGAACGTAGAAGCGGTAACTAAACGACAAGATCAATGAACTCTGACCAGCCCTACACTCATGTTGTTATATCTTTCGGCGAAGGTTCCGTGAGTGGTAGGAGGGGATGGAGGTAAGAAAAGAGGGAACGGGTTTTAGCCGGTCGGGCTGTGGTGGCATGTTGGATGGACGCGTCTGCGTCTGTTGGACATGACATCAGAGGACTCAAGCTGGTTCAACATCGTGCGAGCAGACTCTCCCACACTTCCGGGTGTGCGAGCGCTTCTGTTCTTGCGATCAAGCCGATTTTCCTAAACCATCTCTACAGGGTTGGGATAAAGTATGGAACCAAGCAAATAACTTTGGAACGGAAAGAGTGATATTGCTGAAAATTTGCAGGCAAGTGTAGTGACGTCTAGTGCATCCGAAGACATTATGTTAGCTATTAATGCACTTCCGGTTTAACCGGAAGTACCGTCAACTTTTTTAATTTAAATGGGACACCCTGTATATTTTTGCAGATTTTAATTCATCTTTTCTTTCCGAATACGTGGGTTTAACATTAGTTTCTGTAAAAACGGGAAAGATAAAGCCTCTTTATCATTTCAGGTGTTTAAAATGCCGGTCATTCAAAGTCGGTTTTGGCGATCGCGTGAGAACTCACAAAGAAGTGTGTCAACTTTTAATGATCTACGTCCCGACAGGGGTCCTATAACACGTTTGACGGTGACTAAAAAAAAATACAAAAAAATTACCTCAAACGGGAAGACCGCAGACCGCCACGGACGAATTTGTGAGACAATTTTTTTAAGAAACAAATACTAAACCCACTATGGACGTATTCGGAAAAAAAAGATGAATTAAAATCTGCAAAAATATACAGGGTGTCCCATTTAAATTAAAAAAGTTGACGGTACTTCCGGTTAAACCGGAACTACATTAATAGCTAACATAATGTCTTCGGATGCATTAGACGTCACTACACTTGCCTGCAAATTTTCAGCAACATCACTCTTTCCGTTCCAAAGTTATTTGCTTGGTTCCATACTTTATCCCAACCCCGTATAATAAAAAAAGTAAATAATTATAGGTGGGTCAAGTAGTGCTAAAATAATCAATAATTATTTATCTGGAACACTTGCGAAGCAATTGATGACTCCAACTTTTGTTTACAGATACACAATGACCAAGTCGACAACCATCATTTTTATACTGTTGTTTTCTTTGTTATTCAAGTTAGAAAGAAAGGTAAGCTCTTTAGCGATTAGGAATATTTAGGTATTACCTTATCACCTTAAAGTAGAATTAAAAGCTTAATAGGTGCTCACTGCTGACTAACTCTTTTTGTTGTAACTTCTAAGTGCTAAATACTTCCTACATTTTTTGTCATTCTTATTCATATCCTATTATTGTATATAACGTTTTAAATTGAATTATTATCCTTTTTTTCAGTCATGGAACTTAATTGTGATTGTTGTGATGATAACGATAGGATTAATTTTATTTACGTATAAATCGACGCAGTTCAACCTTCTTGGCTTCGTTCTTTTGCTGTTGGCATCGATGTCCAGTGGAATTCGATGGACGTGCATCCAGCTACTATTGCAGAAGTCGAAAATGGGCATGAGAAATCCTCTAGACATGATATACTACATGCAACCGTGGATGATTATATCTGTTTTGCCCTTTGCAATTTGGATTGAAGGTGAATATTTTATTTTCTTTTTTGTCCGAGGCCTACACAAATCATTTTGAAAGTAGCGGCGTTTCTTCAAAATTGGTGCGTTGACAGCGGAACGATTATTAAAAAACTGACATACCTACAACTGAAACCATGCTAGTCCAGGCGGTAGGGGTTTGTTTTTTGACAGCAAAAGGTCGGAAAGACATGAAATTTGGTGGGCCGGTAGACAGTGGTCCCCTGGACCTACACCTAAGTTTGCGACCTCAGGGGGTTGCCGCTCGAGGGGCCGGGGGATGAACACTGCTTCGCGACGATTTTTGAAAAATAACGCCGTTTTGGTAAGTGATATCGAAAAAAGCTTCAAATGATTTATGGAGAGAACAAAATTCTGCATAATTTTAGTCTTTACACTTTTCATGTGCGACCAATAGTTTCCGTCCTACACTGCGCCAAAGTTAGTGGTTGGTTTGTGATTTTCACTAAAATCAGAATTTAATAGTGGATTAAGGTGAAGAACATTATCAAAAAGTTTCCCTACAAGAATGATGCCTTCTCATTTTTTTATTATCTGCAGCTACCTAAACTTACGCGTTTGGTTTAAAAAAAATTACGATATTTAGAAACGCAACCCTACCTACTACCGATATGTGCTGTTGCTAAAAAATATCGTACTTGTGCATACTCTTGGTGGAAATGATACTACCCCGACATTGTTTAATTAAGATTCAATTTACGACATTTGGGGGTTGCTGCTCGAGGGTGGGAGGAAGTTGAAAAGTGTTTTGTGACGCTTTTTGACAAATAGCGCCGTTGTGATGCTATCCAAAAAAAGTTCAAATGATATGTAGAGATAGCAAAATTCTTCACAATTTTGGTCTGTACATTTTTCGTGTGCGGCCAATAGATTCCATTCTACAGTGCCCAAAGTTAGGTGGTGGTTTGTGAACGTTACTAAAATCAGAATTTTATCGCGTATTAAGTCGAAGAACGCTATCAAAAAGTTTTGTAACACCTTTCCTCCTAAGAGAATAACAATTATTCATATCACTATTATCTTCAATTTCTTAAATAACACATTGGGCTTAAAAAATACGATATTTAGGAGGACATCGCTACCTACTACGAATCGCAAAGCAGAGTTTTCACCCTTCCACCCCTCGAGCGGCAGCCCTCCAAGGTCGCAAAATTAGGTGAATATTCAGGGGAACAATGTCTACCATCCCACCAAATTTCATGTCAATCCGACCTTTTGCTGTCAAAAGTCTCTTGTTACGACGTAACGATTGGATTAATGTGTTTAGAGAATAATGTTTCAGCTGCCTGTAGCTCTTATTAAAGTACAGAAAACAAAAATTTCGGCAATAATTGATTAACTGTTTTCCGGAACAATCTTGTTTGGCTTGAAACAGCTGAAAAGTTAGTAGATACTTTCAATTAAGACTGTATTGTTAAATTATTACGATCTTTTGATCTGATTAACATGTAAATACGATTTAATTTTTTTTCAGTATTTTTTTATTTTGGTAGTGAGGGGGTTAGGGTTCAGTTGCCCTAATAGTTGCCACTCAACCTTAAGGATTATTGTGCACCCCCGGTCAGAGGGATCAAACATAATCCCATCCTAAGTTCTTTGCGAACTTTGAGATGGATTGGACTATGCTCTCCTGTTTTCCCTCCTGGGCTACATTCAGATAGGAGGTTCTGCTTTCACTCAGGGCAGGACAGTCCAAGATAAAATGCTTAGCTGTTTCCTCTGCTTCACCGCACTTCCTGCATAATGGGGAATTTTCCGAACAAAATTTTATGACGGAATATTGATGTTACGTCCCCAAAAACCATGTAACTAACATTTTTACTTCTTACTATGAACTCGAAGTGGCTTAAAAGCACCTGCAAAGTTCAAACATAAAATTTCGCGCCAAAGCTGTGACGTAATAAATCTAAGCGTGACGTAATAAGTCTTTCGTGGAGCTATCCTTAGAATGTGACTGTACCTTGTCGTCTTTTCTCCATCTACAGACATAACCTCCGCTTTGTATTGATATTGACAGATGTTTGTTTACATCATTTCATGATCTATCTTGGTTAAATGAGATACCGTGACAGTCGTGATACCAGGGGAGGTTATGTAAGTAATGTTCTAGCATCAGATTTCCAACGGTTTCAAACCGTTTGAGTGTGCGCAGTGACGAAATCGTCAGATAATTTTGTTACTGCGCACACTCACACGGTTTGAAACCGTTGGAAACAGTTGGAAATGTGATGCTAGAACAAAGCCAGTGACAGGCTGTTAAAGACGAGTGTTGCCGAATGACGAGTAAAATTGTGAAAAGTAACTATGAAACGTTCTCAGAGTAAACTGCTAATTACATAACAATGCAAAAAATGGAATAGCTGTGCAATATAACATTTATAGTCTACAAAAAGAGGGAAACTAAATAAACATGAAATAAAGTTTACGTCCTTTATAGAAAAACTATGCAAAATATTAGCAACGTGACAACCTTGAATCTACGCTTAATTCAAATTAAAAATAGTCACATCCTATCTACATCCGGCATAAAAATCACTTTTGATTGGTCGATTTCCTAGGCGGGAGGTTTAAGAGATTTAAATGAGCTCTATTCAAAGGGACGATTTTTGAAGTCTATCTTTACTCCACGTGTGCAGAAAAAAATTGAGAAAACACCGCCATCAATACAAATTAGATACAAGCAATCCATTTCAGCCATTAAACAGGCAATATTAGCAAGTTGGAAAATACCCCATTAGTTTGCGACATAAATCTCCAGCTTTTGAACGTCCAATGGCCAGTTATAAGTCCAACCGCCATTCGTAGTTTCTTCCTGCTCAATCTGAAAGCGTCTGCGACATTAGAACACGAGGGTCCTCTCAGGAGCCTCTTGACTGAACATTCCCCACCACTCTGTCCCAGCGCTTCTGGTTCTCATTTGACACACATCTGCTGACAGTTGTCCGTACCATGTTGTATGATATATTGCATGCTAGAAAGCGGTAGCCAGAGTACCTAGGCGGATACTGTTTCGCCCAGGCCTACCACCGTATATGCCTTCTCCTGTACGTTGGTTAGATGGGTTAACTATCAACGATATTTTTGATGTGTAAATATATTGAAAATAAGTTACTGTGTGCCAAAACAATACAGTTGTCTCGGTTGTTTTTTTTTCCTCTTGTAAGTTTCTTCTCCACAGATAGATTCGTTAAATTCGGTGACATCACAAGACCGTGTTAGAATGTAACACGAATTAGACGTCGAATATATAATAATAAAATTATGTTATATTATTATATAAATTATAATAATTTTTTTTTTATTGGTTTCAGGTGGAGATGCTATCAGAAATTGCCAGCTATTAGGCTTTTCGCACACCTCAACGTTTCTTAGACTGATTTCAAAAGTTTTACTAGGTGCATTTATTGCATTTTTTATGGAGTTTAGTGAAGTTACTGTGGTAACTTACACCTCTAGCTTAACTTTGGGGATCGCTGGTATATTTAAGGTGAGTTCATTTACTGTCAATAACGAAAACAGCAAAATAATAATACATTCGTTTTTTTTATAATTTAAAATATAAGTATTTTGTATCAATTTTTGCACAGAGATGTGCATATACGGGGATGCATAGAAACGATCTTAGCACATTATACAACGCAACACAACTTGAAAGTCAAAATACACGTATTTTATTATTCAAGATACTGTCCTCTCAATTTAGTACATTACAACGAACCTAGTTCTAGAACTTTAAAAAGCATTAACTTGCTTTGTAAACTAGGCTTCCACAGCTTATGCTCCAAGAGCCCGCAAAGTTTGTCTACATTGAAGCGACCTACACTTTTGAAATCACGAGAGGTTTTCAAAATGATAACAGTGTCTGTTTCAATGTTGTCTGCAGCATATTTCCTTGTTCCAAGTTCATTTAGATGTATGGAGTTCCATACGAGTCTCTCCGTTCGGAACTCAGTGCTTTCAGGGCAGACTGGCTACCTGAAATAGATTTTTATAGATTTGTTTTTCAGGGGTATTTTGTTCAGCTCTCTGACTCCCAACTCTATGGCTATCATTTCTGTTTGGAATTGGAAGATTGGTACACCTCCCAAGTTTTACTGAAATTTCAAGTCGTGGATTTGTATCAGCCATTTTCGCTGCTTCGCCTGACTTGGAGCCGTCCGTGAATAACGCAAGATCGGAGGGTGATATGAAACGGTCACTCCTCTTTCATTCGTCTCTTCCTGGGAAAAGGACGTTGTAGAATCTTTCCGTATGCGCTTGGGGAATCATATAGAGTCCGAGACCATTCCGAGTATATGGTGGTTTATAATTTGACTAATAATACCCGTTGTGTGTGTGCGTGTGGGGGGGGGGGGGGGTTGGTTCAGTAGTTAGAGTCGATGGCTCGTGACCGGAAGGTCCCGGGTTCGATTCTCGTTAGAGGCGGAAATTCATTTCAGGTTTTTTCAATCAAAAATGAATATCCATAAAAAAGCTCAGCGAGAATCCCCACCTGAGCTTTCACTGTTTACTTCTAATTAATCTGTTCCTAGAGTTGCGCCAGGGAACAGTAACAAAGCCTACACAGACCACGAGGCTAATGACCAAAGCAGTCGATTCCAACGACACAGAAGTAAAATAAAAAGGCCATAGGACACGAGCGCGCCCCGGTCAGATTGGTCCTAATCCCACCGGTCAGAAGCGCGCAAAATATTTCGATCACCAGATGGGCCATAGGACACGTGCGCGCCGCGGTCAGATTTGTCCTAATCCCACCGGTCAGAAGCCCCCAAAATATTTTGGATAATAGGCAGGTATATGGACACCAGCGCGCGGGCGGCGAAGTAAACTTGTGTCACATAATTTTAACTGATTTTAATTCATTCGTCATTTTTTGCGAACTTGCTAATAGTTACTGAAGAATTTTAGTCTTCTCCTCCAGTCAGAGGTATCGTTACTTTTGACTCAGAAAGTGTTCTAATTTGTCACAAATTTGATCGATTTCTTGACGATGTAAAAAAAGTCCAAAAAATTTACCTTTACGCTTGTTTTGTGGGAGCATCATGGTTGTGCTCATTATTTCTTTTGAGAACAATCTCTTCCGATTGATCCATCAGCAAAGATGCTATGCATCCTCTTCTAGAGGCTTTGTAGGCTACACCACGGGTGGTTTCTTTATCTCTTCGGAACGAATACTCTTCAAGGACTATTAATTTCTTCCCTTTCACACTTAACATAGTCTCCATTATGAAAAAGTAGAACACAAACAATACTCACAAACAGCAACTAAGGATTGCAAACTACTGAAATATTTTCATTAAGGGTAGTTTTACATACCTACAGAAGCCGAATAGCCGATGAAGGCACCCTTTTTGTAAACAGGTAAAAATCAAACCGCGCGCGCTCGTGACCGATCACCAATAAAAATACCCGTTGTTACCAGTCCTACCTTTTTTGTCTTGTCTGCCAGTTGGTAGCAGTTTGTAGGCGGCCATACTTCAATGTGTAGAGGGGATACATTCAGAAATTTACTTAAGAAGTATCATCGTACATTATATGCAGACCTGTCCAATGACATGTTGATTATTTGACGTGTTGAAAGCTAGAGTGGCTCATCCCACAAAAATGAGAAATGTGGAAAAATTTAAATACTGAACTCTCAGCTCATGTATTTTCAATACTGCAATGGCATACGACTGATTTCGCGATTATTACAGAAATGCTGCTAGATACAGGGTAAGTTTTTAGTACCGAATCGGTCGATTACTCCACTATCGCAGAAGATAGCAAAAAAAGTTGTATATAATAGTTGTAGCCAAGGATATGCTCCTTGCTCGTAAAATATTTTTATTTATACAGGGTGCTCCATAACTACGTTATAATGCAAACATAAATTTTTTTAAATGAGACATCCTATATATTATTCCACATTTAGATTCTACTAATGATTCTCGTTCTTAAAATATGAGGTACTGTAACATTATACAGGGTATTTCAAAAGTTATGACCATTTTTATGTCCAAATCGCTGTCAAATGAACGTAGTGTGTATCAAAAAGTAATAAATCAAAGATTATTTTTTTGTACGGAAAGATAAAAAATATCCTCTAGTTTTGCAATCAGCTGTAAAAAAAGTCGACAACGCATATTTACATACAGGGTGATGTAGAATGCAAAATCTAGATTTTCTCTTTTTTTTAAATGTAATCCCTACATTTTATTATACCAAAGAATTGCTTTTAATATGCTCTTTCATCTTTGTATAACACTTGTTATAGCTGCATTCATTAGTTTCTGAGATATTTAGATTTTTCTACAAATTTTAAATATACCTTCTATTTGTTTACTGAAATTTATTTATTTTGAGAAAATAAGATTATCAAATTTTATTTTTACTTAACGGACAACTAAAATGGGTGCTTTCACAAAAATAGGGCAACTCTGTTTCCGCAGCACATTTCTCTTAAAATAATTAATAATTATTTACTTCTACAATTGCTAAGTAACAGTTCATAATGTGTTTTATTAATCCCCCAAAATATGTTAAAAATGATATTAAATTATACTTCGAAATTCCGTTTTATGGACCCCAAATGTCAGTCCCTAGTCATGTCCGACTTACGAAATTTTGTGTTTGGGCATCAATATTTAAGAAAATATTAAGTTTATACTTACTTTAATTGATATTTTTTTAATGTTTAAGTACTCGCAACTAACTCTGTCAATATTTTGTGGTTTTAAATCAACAACAATTATTTTTTCTCAAATGAGTTTAATGTCCTCAACTTTATTCGTCAGGCCCTAGCCAGTTACGAATTTTCAAATTTCGCGGCATAATTCGAATAACCTTGAATAACATCTGGTGGATTTTAAAGTATTACATGAAGTTATCCGCAGACGACATTCGCTTTGCGGCGGTCATTTTATTAATCAGTACAAACGCGGCAGTTCTTGTGTCACTACGTGTCGGATCCAGTCACTTGGTCAGTCCCTAGGTAAGTAATTTCATTGTTAATTAATATGAAATTCTTATGAATTAATCAATGTATACAATTGAAATATCGGCTTCGTTCGGTACATCATATTAGACTTCCTAGTATTGTTTGCAGCAAAATTTCATGTTAAATTTTATCCCGAATCGTCAGTCCCTAGACCATCAGGCCCTAGCTTAAAACGGTGCTAAGAATGATCATCTTAGACAACTTAAAGCTAAAAGAAGATGCCTTCATCAATGGAAGAAAAGAAACAAAATTTTGCAGAAAAAATGTGCCATAATTGCAAATTTGAAAAAGAAGCTTAACAGTCAACTGAAGAAATATACTAGACTAAAGAAAAAAATTAAGGAATCGAGGGAATTGCTCACTCCAAGTAAAATTGAACAATTAGCCGAAGATCCTAATCAAAGAAAAGAAATTGTGAAAAAGGCATTGTTTGGCGACGTTTTGCAAACTCAAATTACAGAAAATATTTCAAAAGCTAAAACTCATCAAGAGAAATCTAATTTTAAACATCTGTTGTCTGGCCAAATGTTGAAAAATATAAAGTTTGGCGAAGAGACGACGAGTATGAAGCCGCGAGATTTGATACTAAAACTACAAAATGATCTGCAAAATTGGTTTCAACATGAAGTTTTGTATTATCTTTATGTTTATTTTATGGCTAAGGATTTTGTTTTTATTTCTATACTTTTGAAATGTTATTTTCTATCTACCGCAAAAACTACAAGTGTTTATGATAAGTGAGTAGTATTAAGTCTAAGAATGCATAAGAATTTGATTTAAAGAATCTTTCCTTACCTAATATATGGCGAATTAATAGGAAAGGAGCATTAAACATTCATTTATTTTTGTTACTTTATAGGTACTATGACTGTCTTATTACCTTATAGAACCGAAGTAACTGATAAAGCCTAATGTGTAGAGTGTAAGAATTTGATTTGAAGAAATTCATGAGTATATGACTGATTATTATAAAAATCAAGCTAAGCAGTATTTTTGTTACTTAATAAATACAGTTATATATGATTGAACAACAATTTGTAATAAATAAATATGATACTACATACACAGCTTAATTTATTTATTACAATATCACTATTGTTCATCAGTCCCTAATAAGAGAAGTCAGTCCCTAGATGCCTAAATTTGCCAAAGTCCAAATATCTCCTAAAATAAGGCATAAAGTGACTGGCCCTTTTAGACAAGACACAATTGATTGATCACCTATCATGTACACTAACAGGGAATCCAATAGCAAATAAAATATAGTTGGGTCAAATTACTTCCGAAAGTGGCCTGATTTTTGTGAAAGCACCCAAATATAAGACCATAATATTATGTGATCAAGTCAAAACACTGAATTAACAAGATAATTTAGGTCAAGTATGCTGAGGAAACAATTTTATAGACGTCATGCATAATTATCAAGCAGATCTATCAGGCAGGCTATGAAATATTAAACGACACGGTTCGAAAAAAAAACAATTCTTTGATCTTTCAAACGCATTAGTTTTAAAGTGCCTGCGTTCTGGATATTGCTGTTGATAGTTGATATATTCTAGAGGCAAGTAGGCAATTTCTCAACGAATTTCCTAAATACCCTCAATGGAAAAATTAATTTTTAAAGCTCGTGTTTTACACAGTACAAAATTATTGAGCAGGTTATGAAAACCGCCAATTTTTCAAAGCCTACCTGATCAATCTGCTTGATCGTAAATATGCATCAAGCCTACAAAATTGATTCCTCAGCATACTTGCAGCATACTTTATTATCTCGATGATTCAGGGTTTTGACCTCATCAAATACTGTTATGACCTTATGATTTAGTTGTTCGTTAAATAAAAAAACAAATTCGATAGTACTTTCTCAAAATAAATAAATTTCAGTATATTTTAAATTTACAGAAAAATCGAAAAATCTCGGAAACTGATGGATGTAGGTACAACAAGTACTATACATAGAGCATGAAGCATATTAAGAGCAATTCTTTGGTATAATAAAATATTGGGGGTAACATAAAAAAAAGAGAAAATCTAGATTTTGCATTCTACATCACCCCGTATATGAATATGCGTCGTCGGCTTGTTTAACAGCCGATTTTAAAACTAGAGGATATTTTTCATCTTTCTATGTATAAAAAATAATTTTTGATCCATTACTTTTTGATATAAAGTACATTCGTTTGAAAGCGATTTGGATATAAAAATGGCGATAACTTTAAAAATACCCTGTATAATGTTATAGTAATGTTATAGTACCTTATATTGTAAGATGAGGAAATGTTAGTAGAATCTAAATATGGAATAATACCACGTAGTTATGGATCACTCTGTATAAACAACATTATTTTCTGAGCAAGGAGCATATCCTTAGCTACAACTTTTATATACAACTTTTTTGATATCCTTTTACAGTAGTGGAGTTATAGACCGAGCCGGTACTAAAAACTCACCCTGTCTATCGTTATAGCATTTATATAGTTCCTAGTATTTGCAAATCTTTACCAAAACTTTTCTGAGCTTCTGAATTTTGGGGACATGCTACTCTCGCTCTCAGCACCTTATTTGTTAGTGTCCCCAAGTATGGTGGTGAAACTACAATGATGGGGAGGGGGTTTCGAACTGCAAAATTCATGTTATTACCGAGAATCTGTGGGAGAAGTAATTGACTGAATTTGTTTTCTTTGAAGGAAATCTTCCAGCTGGTGCTTTCGGTGGAATATGCCGGCGACCAGATGTCGCCCCTGAACGTGGTGGGGTTGTGCGTTTGCCTGGGCGGCATCTCCTGCCACGTGGTGCACAAGATACGTAGCGAGGCGACGAAGTCGTCGACGGCCGTGAAGGCGGTCGCCCACAGGCACTCCGACTACGAGCTGGACCTGGAGCCGGACGACCTGCGAGACCAGCTGATCAACGGCAGGCTCGAGTGCGAGCCCATCTCCGATGACGAGGACGCTCGCAGCGAGACCGAAGTGTTGTTCGACATACTGAACAGGCGGGACAGATAGTACGGCTATGTGAATTGTACATGATAAATACAGGGTGAGTCTAAAGTATGGAACGTCTCCGTTATCTCGGAAACGGTTTGCACGATTTTCATGAATTTTAGGATAGGGGGGGGGGGTTTGCAATACGGCCAATCTTGTGATTGTATTTACAATGTTGTCTCTCTCTCTCTGTAGCATCACAACCCTTCATGGGTTTTTGCTGCAAGCACGATCTGCCTCCATCTATTGCGGTCCATAGCTTTCTCTCTCCATTCTTGTATTCCTAGGGCCTCTACGTCTTTTTCGATGTTGTCCCTCCATCTAAGTCTAGGTCTTCCTAGTGGTCTCTTACCGGCTGGGTTCTCCTCCCATACTGGTTTAATGAGGCGTTCATTTTGGGCTCTCAGAACATGTCCAGCCCATCTAAGCCTTTGAGCTTTTATTTCATTAGTGATGATTGGTTTGTTAAACATTCTTTCCAATTCTTCATTTGTTCTAATTCGATATTGTCCGGTTATCTCATCCACTTTAGGGCCATAGATCCTTCTCAGTATTTTGACAATGTTGTCAGTTCTACCATTTGTTCGGAAATATAATAAACTTTGTTATATATAATAATGTCGGAGGCGTCAAATGCACGTCAAAATTTAGAGTACACAATTTCCCTATAAGAGGAAGACTAGGAAGTATCCCATAATTAAGATGAGCTGTAGGAGCTTCATTTGAAGACCAGATGGAATTGGCAAAGAAGCAGATACCACCACTGTTAGCAAGATATTTTGGACTGATTTCGGCAATATTAGGTTAGCTAAATTGTAGTGTACATTTCTATAGCCTATACCTCATACAAAGCCTAGCTTTCGAGGTGGCAATATTTGTATTTCACTATTTATACAAATAAATAAATAAAAAAAAAATAAATCTCAAATGGATCACTCTGTATATTTTTACATTTTTTAAATCTTTCAAAAATACCGATTATATTTTGTATAATACGTCCACCTAAACGTCACAGTTTCGGAGTTACAACTAAATTTACATTGCATCCGCCCAAGTTAGAATAAGACATTAACTGCAAAAAACATGGAGGCGGTTACAGCAGATGCTCAAAATGTTGTCCGTTTACTTCAATACAACAAGCCATGTGATTCTTGAAACTTCGCAGTACATTTGCAACATTGTCAACAGTAAACATAGCCATCCTATTTAGTTATCTTAACTCAGGCGGATGCAATGTAAATTTAGTTGTAACTGCGAAATTATGAGGTTTTGGTATAGGAAATGAATAATCCATATTTTGAAGGATTTAAAAGATGTAAAAATATACCGGGTGATCCATTAGAAATAACAAAATTTATTATATTTACGGAAAAACGGTAGCTCTGACAACATTGCAAATAACATCACTAGACTAGCCGTATTGCAAAACCCCCCTATTCCAAAATTCATGAACATCGTGCAAACCGTTCTCGATATAATTGAGCCGTTTCATACTTTAGACTCTGTATTATATATTGGTGTGTAAAGATCAGAGCTGGGAAAGATGAATTTCTCAACTTAAATGGATGCTTTTTTCTCCACTTGTATCAAGTTACATTTTAGATAAGAGTGTAGGCCCAAGTTTTCGGTAAATGATAGTATAAACTGTCGTTTAATGGAAATTCTGAGCTATATCCTTGCCGAAGCCGTAACTTGATTGAGGATACAAGTGGATGAGAAAAAGTGTTCATAGACGAGAAGAGCCTTTAGAGTTTGATATAATTTAAAATTTTATTATTTACTGGAATAAAAAATTTTGAGTTTAAATTTCCAAAATCCATTAATTAAATTGGGCAGTTTACTTTCAGAAAATGATACTTTTTTCAAAATATACACTCAGAAAACGCAAAATTTGGTTGAAATCCAGTAGGTTAACTTTTTTACTTCTGGGTTGATTTTGAATTTATTTCTGATAACCATAGTCATATAGTTTTAACCCAAATGTGTCTGAAATAATTTTGTCCTAAATGTCCATTTTTTGTAAAAAACATTGCAGTATAAAGAGTAATAAAGAAATTTGCCTATATAAAATTGAACTTACCATTGCATTTCTGATTCATCATTTGATTGTGACTCAGTATGGTTGGATATCAAGAGAAGCTCAACGCCTCGGACTCTTGTGGCCAACCGATATCTCTTTTCAGATAAATGACTATGCGAGTGTCTGTAGGTCTAGTTGGCTGAATTTGAAATATAATGACTTTTATACAGGGTGTCTAATAAAAGCGTGACATATCAAAGTTATGCTTTTTTTTAATGGATTTCCGTCAACTCGAAGAGGACGATACCTCTGACTGCATGCATTTAAATTTTTTTGTATCTATTAGTGCGATCGCAACAAAGGAAAATTGAAAGATCAGATTTTAATGTTCAGGCAAGTAGATTATGTTTTATAATTTGAACGTTAATCCATTCTTCATTTTCTGCGATGCTGCTAATAGGTATTGAAGAATTTGCAGAGCTCCCGTCAGAGGTATTGTTACTGTCAAGACCAAACAAAAAATACAAAATGAATTTAATGTGAAATTATATTCTGGAGATATTAAACTGCCAGCAACATTTGCTGGTAGCTTAATATCTCCAGACACAGCAATTAAGTGGTCGAGACGAGAACTTAAGCTTTGTTTTTAAAGAATGTATTACCGATCAAATAATACATTCGTTTTGAGACTGAACCGTTTGATAGCTCAAGACAGACAGACTCAACTAATTTGTTCAAGTTTGATGTCAAATTCAGTAGTGCCAACCATACGATCACATGATGCATATCATGCATGTTGGACACCCGTCCCTGTATAAACATTTTCTGAATAAAAATTTGCAAGGGTTTTACTGTCAAGACCAAACAAAAAATACAAATTGAATAGGTCTTGCAAAAACCGCCAAACCATATGACAGCAACAGTCTTTGAATCATATTAACTGGGCCTCTCGGAAGTTGCCGTTTAAAATTTGATTGAGGTTTAAATTTGGGTATAGACTGCACTGGCTGACGGAAAATTGAATTTTGTTGCACCTGAAAATGTGGTTTGGGCGGAAGTGAATAGTTACTAGACTTCAGTAAATATCGGATATTATCATCTTCTAACATGTACCCTTGTGCCATGTTATTAGGCTTGATTGTACGGATCATCGAACTTTGTGGTTTCTTTAGCCCTTCTAAAAAAGTATGTAGCGCTGAGAGATTTTCTACTCGCCTTGATAGCATCATTCATTTTGTGAATACTGACAAAGTTATGCAAATGATTTAACATCGCAACAACCCTTGAATAGAACTACAAAGAACTTTCGTTAGAATTTTGTCTAAGCGCAGTCATATCTGAAATTAGGCTGCTCTTACTTCTTTGACCACCAAAATGTGAAATAAGGAAATGTTTTATTGTGTCCAAGAAGTACAGCTAAGAGAAAATACTTGCTCTGCAGCACCGGATAAGTTTGAGAAAATGCCATGAAGCAAAATTTTATTTTGTACACAATCGGGTTCAGTAGAGTTCCAATAAATATTTAATAAATCAGTGCTTAGTTCTAAAATGTCTATATAACCTACAAGGATTTCCATTTAAATCGGAATTATTTGCAATAATTTGAAATTGAAGGATGGCACGTTATGTCTTATGCTAACGGTAGTCATGATGTTTGATAAAAAGTGA
Source organism: Callosobruchus maculatus (assembly GCA_951848785.1). NCBI lineage: Eukaryota > Metazoa > Arthropoda > Insecta > Coleoptera > Chrysomelidae > Callosobruchus > Callosobruchus maculatus. Next base: position 5,360,920 of record CATOUR010000026.1, on the reverse strand, counting down.
CTAGCAATTTCTATTTCTCTTGTTTCTAAACCTAAATCTAAGGTTGCTAAATAATCAGCTAGTTGATCTACACTATCGCCTTCAGGATGTAAACACTGCTGATCTCTGCAACAGTTGCAGATAAATAGGTTTTATATAAAGTCAGCATTTATTTATACAGGGTGGGCCAATAGTGCGTGGACGGAGGATTGTGGGCTTACTAAAAAATACATAAAAAATCTGTCACTTGATCATGGTTCGAACTCTTGAGGGCTATAGCGTAAAAATATTTTCATTCAAATTTTAACGTTTATACAGGGTGATTCAGATCAAACTTGCATTTTTTTGAATGGAACTCTCTATATATTATTACATATTTGGATTCCTTGATCAATTTTAATATGACTTTATGTATCATACATTGAACTTTAAACGAACCGTTTAGGCGCAAATCACCATTTTTGGTATAAGTAGGTATCAGAAAAAAATTTAATATCGCAGCGATTATAAAACTTAGAAGGCCGTGACTTTGCAGCACGATTAAGCATGAAATGCGTCACCTAAGGTCAGACGGCTAAATTTGAATTTTTTTTGTACTTGGAGAAATCAGTAGATTAATTAAGGAAACTTCAATCACAGTTAACTTGATATTTTCAAATGGGAATGCCTATTTTGGTTTAAAGAATCAAATGTAAAATTTGATTACCTTTCTAACGATGTAGCATTCAATCTTTTTTAGTTTTCATTTTATTTCTAATTTTCTGTCAAATCGGTGTTTTCCAATTTTCCTGCATGTAAGCAACCTAGCAGGCCACGAAAAATGAACAAAAGCTCGTTAATATGGAAGAAAACAACTATCTTAGTAGAAAGATGCAAACTAACTTGAGTAGCGAGGCAAGAACATGAAAATTCCTTACAACACATCAGCTCTAACCGGAAACAACAGCTGCAAGATATCTAGTGTCAATGAGTAGCTGGGATATGACAGAAGTGTTTGTTTTTCACAGCCTACTAGCTATTGAGATCTACTAGAGCTTGACAACTTTCCAAAACGATTAAAAATTTTGAAACAAAAGGAAAACTACCAGCGATTTTTGCTTACAGGCTAACATGTTTAGAATGAAATTTCACATTTAATGGGATAAAAAAAATAGTCATTTCCGTTTAGTTAAGTCAAAAGTAAAGATATCTCCAACTGGAGCATTCTGAACAACTATTGAAATAATTGCTAGAATTTTTTAATTACGCTAATGGTGTAATTGTGATTATTTCATGTAGTTTTCTGCAAACTAATTTATGTTTTACAATTCAAACAGACTGCAATTAAAGTTTCGTTTTCTGCAATTTTGCTAATAAGTAGAAGTACCTACTGAAGAATTTGAAGGGTTCCAGTCAGAGGTATCATTACTTTTGACTTACGCAAATGGCTACTTTTTTATAGTATTAAATGCGAAAAATTATTCAAATTTATTCAGAAGACATAGATATTCTACTGCCAGTAACAATCACTAGTAGTTTTCCTTTGATTAGATATTTTTTTACTGGCTTTGGAAATTGGCTAATAGCTAGTAGGCTGTGAAAAATGAGCGTTCTTGTTACAGCTATTGTTTCTGGTTAGAGCTAATATGTTGTAAGGAATTTTCGTAATCTTGCCTCGCTGCTCTAGTTAGTTTGCATTTTTCTACTAAGTTTGTTGCTTTCTTCCATATTCACGAGCTTTTCTTTATTTTTCATGGCCTGCTAGGTTGCTTGTATGCAGGAAAGTTGAAAAACACCGATTTGACTGAAAATTTGAAATAAAATGAAAACCAAAAAAGATTGATATCAAGAGTGCACATCGTTAGAAAGGTAATCAAATTTTACATTTGATTCTTTAAACCAAAATAGGCATTCCTATTTGAAAAAATCAAGTTATCTGTGATTGAAGTTTCCTTAATTTATCCTCTGATTTCTCCAAGTACAAAAAGAATTCAAATTTAGCCTTCTGACCTAAGGTGATGCATTTCATGCTTAGTCGTACTGCAAAGTCAAGGCCTTCTAAGTTTTATAATCGCTGCGATATTCAATTTTTTTCTGATACCTACTTATACCAAAAATGGTGATTCGCGCCTAAACGGTTCGTTTAAAGTTCCATGTGTGATACATAAAGTCACACTAGAATTGACCAAGGAATCCAAATATGCAATAATATATAGGGGGTTCCATTCAAAAAAATGTAAGTTTGATATGAATCACCCTGTAAAAACGTCGAAATTTAAGTGAAAATATTTTTACGTTATAGCCCTCGCGGGTCCCTATCATGACCAAGTGACAGATTTTTGAAATATTTTTTAGTAAGCCCACAATCTTCCGTCCACGCACTATTGGCCCACCCTGTATACTACAGCTATTGTGCTTTAATAATGCTACGGAGGTAGCGGAAACGTCAGTAACGTTTTATCTTCAATCACATGTGTTTTATTTATTGATATGCGAATCAAGCGCTGTGTAACAGAGTCAACCTCAGGATGAATTTCAGAAATCACAAAGATTTTTGTATGCTGGAGAATTTTTTCCAAATAAAATCGAAATTTAGCTCAAAATAATTCCAGAGATATCTAGGTTAAAACTGATGATTATGGCTATCGCTTCCAAAAAGAGAATACTATACAAATTTATCGTCTTAGCGTATATAAGATACATTCTAACCTTTGCAGGTATCGAACTACAAGATAATTTTCGTTGAAAAAGGAAAGTAACTGAGATACTACCTTTATATATGATACTTCCAGCTCTGGTAAATAATTTATTATAAGAAATAAATCTGCTTCTTGTGGGGAATGATTTCCATATGAAACTGTACATACAGGTATTTTTATCTCCCAATTATTTATAATTATCCTTTTGTTAACACATACAAACTAAATAAACGTTATTTGTTAAATGTTCTGTTTTTAGACGCAAACTTTGAGACAGGTATTCCCACACCACAATTATTTCTTTACAGTGGTTCCTTTGTGAAAGACAAACTTATCAGAGTACCTACAAATACATAAATATAGTTAAAAAAACTAGAAAAGATGCTTTTAAAGAACATCCGATTGGAAAGTTAAAAAATTATTTTTAAAATAAGCTTGAAACATTAATAAACGTAAAATACTGGTATTATTGTGAGCGCCCACGCGCGTCTTTTTGCACAGCCACACTAGTATTTTTCGCTATTATTGTTTTAAGCTTGTTTTACAAATTATTTTTTAACTTTTTAGTCCGATATTTTTTAAAAGTCTAGCATAATCATTACCGTTACTGCACAAACAATAATAAACTTCACAAAAATACTCCCAAACAGTTGGATGTAACGCCTTTAAGCTCTTGTCGCTACGCATCTGTGTAATATTAACAAACTTCAAGGTCTCTGCGCCATCTCTTATAGCGTTTTTCACTGGGCACATTTCAGTGCACTCCGTGCGAGTGCAGAATACTGAAAAAGTTCACCTAGGGCAACACTTGCACTGGATTCTTCCAGTGGAATACACATCAAGAATCAAGAAACAACAACTTGTTTTGACAACAATCTTTGCATATGTAGTTATGTACTACTTACTCGTTTGTCTGAAAACTGTTCAATAGTTTCCATGTAATTACTAATTCTGGGATTTTTTCTCCCGAATTTCTTCCTAAACACATTATTTGTTTATCCTCAAAAGATTAGCTGGATTCTACCAATTCAAACAAGGAAATTAAGTTTGATTTTTTTGTTCACTCTACTCATTCTGACTGAAAATAGTGAAAATCAATTAGGTATTACCACATTCAGAGATCGAAAGTTTAAACAGGTGAAACACAATTCTATGATTTGAAGTTACCCGCTCAAACCTACTGTCATTTTCTTGGTTCACTTCCACGACACTCTCTTTGAAATCGGTGCGAAATTATAGCACTCAGTTCGACCGCTCCGAGTGCAGAAATGGCAGTGAAATGAGTGTACTTAAAAAATTTTGCACTGGAACTGCCAGTGAACTGCAAAACAGAAATCCAGTGCAGCCCAAGTGCAACCAGTGAAAAACGCTATTAGTCGACGACCGCTGGTCCAACGGATTTGAAGCCGTCAAAATTCGTTTTCGCGGTAAAATTAGAGCCTTCAATGTTCGGTCCGAACTCTTAGGGCCGGTTGTACAAATGCGGGTTTAACACAAGCTTTGTTAAACCTAAGCTTAGCTAAACTCGGGCTTAAAGTTGACATCCGTTGTACAATCGTCGGCTTAGTTAAACCTGGTTGATAATTAAATTCACTACGGTTGGCACTAGTGAAGCAATACGTACTGACATAATCATCTGAAATATTACCTTTTTTGGTTAGTCACTTGTGACAGTTTGTGCCAAATTCGGGCAATGACCGTTTCTGTCTCTGTTCTTTTATTTGCTCTCTTTGTTAAACTAGACACAAAATCTTTCAAAAAATATAACGTGATAGTGAAAAGCACTTTGAAGGTTCCCCTTTGGCACATCATTTGTATCAGGTTATCAGCTAAGCTCGCGTTGAGCTTCGGCTTACGTAAGCTCGTGTTAAGCCTGGAGTGGGGGGTAAGCCAGCATTGTACAACGGGCGTTTTGCAACTGACGTAGTTTAACGTCGGCTTACCTTAAGCCGAAGCTTAAGCTTGCATTGTACAACCGGCCCTTAATCGAAAGGAGAGTTACAAGCTCACAAACACAAAAGCGTAGAAAAATAATCTCAGCACCATGAAACCCCTTTGGCTATGTTGGTATAGCGTGTTGTTATGAATAATACATAATTTTGAATTCTAATTTGAATTGGTTTAGGCTGAAAATATTCAATAGTGGAGTTTGACTTTTATCCTCCATTCCATATGTAAACAGAGTATTGTAATGGCAAAAATTTTCGATTTTGAGTTAGTTTTTGGACGTTTTATGTCTACATCACAAAAATCGGGTCACCGCTCGCGCTCTGTCTGCCTAATGATTAATTTGATGTGTGATATGTCTAAGTGACGTAGTTATGTTTTTGAAGTTTGGTGAGTGACGTTGGAGTATTTAGCAAAACATGAAAATTTTCAGAGTCAGAGTCCCGCTTATTTCACGCTTTTTCTAGAAGGGGATAAAATTGGAGCGGTTGGGAGGTTGACGGAGGAGGGAACTCCCAAAATGTTTGTGTTTGGGCTGTCAGCTGTGTGCGTTGGTTGTATTCTGTTATGTGCCTATTCGAACGTTGCATTATAGCAGCATTACCTACTATGTACAGCATATCGCTACCCAAATTTTATCACCATCCAAGCAGCGGTTACTGAGATAACGCGGCTAGAAGAACGTCAATAAACAGACAGACCGAAGGAAATGAGTGACGAGGATTTTTGTTATGTATTGTAAATATCATAAAACGGCCAAATAGTGTATTTTTTCAAAATCGAAAAATTTCGCGATCACAATACTCGACTATCGCCTATCGGTGTGGGAAGTAAAATGTGGAAAACGATCAGGAACCACCACATTGCCTAAAAACGAGGTTCGTGGTCTTTTTATATTTTTTGTTTTTTTGATTATTGTAGCGCAGCCACTGACACCATTTCTAAAAACCTCACACATTTTTCCATCTTCAATACTTCGTCAAAATTTCATTAAAATCAATTCAACAATTTCCAGGTTTCACAGTAAAAAATGCTAAAGCAACACTCGCGGCGTATGTCTATAAGTTGTCCCTGAATTTCCTTGACATGAGATATTCTCGTAACAAAAAAAAAGTTCAAACGAAAATTGAGCGGAATTGTTGAAGGTAATATAGGGTCTATCACATCATGCTTTCAAAGCTTTTTTTTGTACGTCAAACCTTGAAACTCACCCCCAACTTTTTTTTCAAATAGCACCCCATATGTTTTCCTACATAAATGATATATCCTTATTTTATTTAAACTCTTGTAGCGCCTTTGATTTTATACGCAAACTTTTTTTTTGGCATGATATCATATGCATAATATAAATAAAATAAGTATTTGACGCAAAAAACTGATAAAAAACAAAAGTGGATTTTAAAGGATATTTGATACATACTTTCGAAAACAAATGGCTTTTTTGTCCTTCTTTATTACGAAAATATTACGCTTCAAAAAAATCCTTATTTTATTTATTTTATGCTTATGAAATTGGGAAAAAATGGTTTGTGTACGAAACAAAGGCACTACAAGATTTCAGATAAAATAATGGCATCATTTATGCAAGAAAAGCTGTGGTGAAGTTTGAAAAAAAACATGAGGGTGAGTTTTAGGGATTTAGGTACAAAAAAAATATTTCGAAAGCACGGTATGATAGGCCATTCAGTACCATTGAAAAATCCACTTAGTTTTCTTTTTACGGTTTTTCTTACGAAAATATTACGCCTCAAACAAATCTTTATTTTATTTACCTTATGACTTTTTTTATAACTAAGCAGACCGCGTAGGCAGAGCCTAAATACCAGAGTACACCGGCTGCTGTGAAAGGTTTATGTTAGGGGAAGTTTCTTAACGCGGGATTTGAATGGGCCAATACCCTCAGGCCCAATAAATACATCTCCTGGCTGTCCATTCCAAGCCTTGGATACCCTGGGAATGAATCTGCGGTTGTACCGCTCGGTTCTTGATGTATGAAGAACGACCACCTTAGGATGATAAGCAGCGGTCGCGCGGGTGCATCTGATAGGAGCGGTGAGCGGCGGAACGATAGAGGGTAGCTCAGAGGAGCAGACTAAGATTGAATATCGGTAGAAGAGCAAGAGGTCACCAACAACACGCCGGTGAGAAAGTGGCTGGAGGTGGCGCGTTAAGGCCGGGTCGCCGATTAGTCGAATTGTCCTTCTCTGGACGGCATCAAGTATAGACAGGGTAGTAGGAGCAGCAGCTCCCCAGACATGAGAGCAATACTCCAGGCCAGGTTTTATCTGGGCTTTTGTATAGTGTGAGGAGGTTACATGGTGAAGTACTTTATGGCTGTAAATAGGTACCCAAGGTTTTTATTGGCAGCTGTTGCAATTGACGCAACGTGTTCGTGCCAGATCAGATTTTCTGTAATGCTAACACCTAACAGCTTAAATGAGTGACTCCTTGGCAGAGCCCGGTTGTTCATTAGAACCTGGTGTTGACTTGGGTAGCTTGATAGCGTACAATACTGGGTCTTGGAAGCATTAAATTTTACCATATTCTTGAGCCCCCAAGCGGTAATGGTATCGAGATCCTTTGGAAGTGAAGCTGCCACAGAGATCGGTCTATTTCTTTACCAAAAAGATAGGTTTATGTAAAAACTACAAGAGTTTAAATAAAATAAGGACTTAATTTTTGTAGGAAAAGCTATTGGGTGCTATTTGAAAAAAAAGTTGGGGGTGAGCTATGAGGGTTAAAGTACAAAAAAATATTTTGTAAGCTTGGTATGAGAGACCTGATAGTATTTTTTAAAAATCCACTCAGTATTCGTTTGACCTTTTTTGTTACGCCAATATCACGTTTCAAGGAAATTCAGGGACACACTGTATATCAGATAATTCTAAGTCATTTGGTTTCTGTAATAGGCATTAGGCAAGGCAATGTTCGGATGGAGTTAAAAAAGGGTATTATGCCGGTATGCCGCTAAGACTTTCTTTCATAGGTCAATGGACAGCCTAATTATGAATACAACAAATTTTTCAGTTTTACAACCCTCACCCCCTACCTATCCCAATTTTGCTCGCAGATAATGATCATGAACCCCTAAAACTCCCAAAAACGAAAATTCGGGAATATTTGAAATTTTTTGTTTTTTGCTAATTACTCCGCCGCCCATGCACCGATTTTAAAAGTTTTAGCAACATTACCCACTACGACCCCACAGCATATCACTAAGCAAATTTCATCACAATCCATGCAGCGGTTACTGAGATTGCGAGGCTAGAAAAACGCCAGACAGACTGACGGAAATGGGTTACGTGGATCTTCGTTATGTAGTTTATAAAACGCCCAAAAGGTGAGATAATATCAAAATCGAAAATTTTCGCTGTTACCTATCGGTGTGGGAAGTAAACTTTTTTATGCAATACCATGGGTGATAGCAGATTTATGTGCATTTTTATGAATATGGTGTCAAAATAAAAAAAACGGATTTTGATAAGCTAATTCAGAAGTTTTCCAATGCTAAACAAAATGGGATTTCATATGACAAGTTGTGTTTCTTTTCTCTCAAATATGTTGTTTTAGGTTTTACTTTGTTTTAATGTTTATAGGGATACAGGAATGTCCAATATTGTTTGAGGTATTTTTAAAACCGAACATCGTTGAACACCTCACGCGCCGCCACTGCCTTTCTATTTTAGGGGTTGGGGAAGGGTTAGATACGATTATAAGACCATGCTGCTTCAATTTCTATGGTATCATAAATCAACAGCTTAATAAACCATAGGTCAGTTTTACTGTTAACTAGTCTATATTGTTGGGGTAGGTGCAGTTTGATGCGCGCACAAATATATAAATTCGCTAATTCTCGAGAGTGCGGGGCAGTTCTGTTCACCAGTTAAGATGTACTCGTCATCTGCGATTCAGCTGTGTTTGCAGATGTTTTCGTTCGTGGGTACCAACCCTAAGACAGGATATACAACATCCCAAGTTTTACTCTTTTCGTTGCCGATCTTGGGTTCTTTTTATTTGAATGTTCTGGCCGGTTTGCGATACTATAGTGAACCGGCTGACGTATTCTCTATTTGTTGCATTCCCGCCGGCGGCGACTCGCCTGGCGATTAATATCAAACAGGTGGCCGGTTGCCATGGTGGTTGCCATGCCGTAGGCGTGTTCTTAATTTTTCATAGTAGAAGAAAAAGACCAAAGCGAAGTTAGCAACTGTCAGTAGTGTCAGTACTGTCACTGTCAGTGCCACAGACGTCAGTGCTTTTTGTCCGTTGTTGTTGACTGTTGATTTGTGAAATGTGAACAAGCAAGGTACAAATATTTTTATTTTTGCCAGTTTTTTTGAATAAAAGGTTAGTATGACAATTTGACATGAGTGGAGTATTGTAAAAAAACGACATATGACTATTTCAGCCTGTACGGTCACTATGGCGAGAGCAGTGATACTTTTGCAACCTTTAAGAAATGAAAAGAATTGTGAACAACGACATAACCATGCTCACTTGCGGCGCAATCTTCGTCAGCAACTAAGCTACATCAATCTATCGGATAATGAGTTTAGGGCGCACTACAGGCTCACAAAGCCTTTATTTGAGCATCTGTGTGACGAGCTAGCGCCCTACCTCATTGTGTGTAGAGTGCAAGGTGAGATTGTTTTTGTAGTTGTCTGACCCATATCATGTTTAGTAAGTGTATAAATTTGAATTTGTGCAAGCTCCTATGTATTTTAGGTGTAAGCTAGTCTGTCGCTGTTGGCTACTAGGTCCTATCAAAAACCCATTTGTATGAGCTATCTGCATGGGCTCAGTCAATAAAGTGTATCAAGAGCACTGAGGGATGTAGTAGATGCATTAAATCATCCTGAGATTTTGTTGCGCCACATTTACTTTCCTCAGTCACTACAAGGGAGGCAGGCTATAATATACGGGGTAAGTCACCTAAAATATTTTTCATCCTCCTGGTGTATTTTTGAAAATATTAATTTTTATCTATCTTATTGGTAGTTTACACCTTTCTAGTAGCAACAAGCTAGCTAAAAGATAACATAACAATAAAGGAACACTTATATTTATTATATAATAAACAATAACAGCAATAGACGAAACTCATAAACAACACTTAAAGTAGGGGTTATGCCCTGAGGCTGCCAGTTTGTAAACTTTAGTTCCTTAAGTATGTTATTGAAAATATCACATAAAGTGCTAGTCAACAATATTTCAATACCATATTACCCAGGGGTGTTAGGCTCTTATTATCTAAATAGAAGCAATCATAGAACAATGTTATTAAATTTATTTTTTATACCTTATATAGTTTATGAGATCGGAGTCTTAATACTTTAAATTAATTATAATAATATAAATAAACAACATAACCTGAGTCTTTCTTTTAGCTGGTAACATACAGATTAAAACTGTTTAGCACTGATCTGTAAGAAATCATAAATTGATGTACATAGTTAATTTAAATAAACATGTGTCGTGAAGTCTTTTTTGAACCTTTTCAATTTTACTACTACTAACATAATGTTTGTTTGTCAACAATGATATTATTTAACATAGATACAAGCCTTAACTGCATACAAGGACCGTTATGCGGTGTTCCCAATATTCAGTATCATGAATATTGGGAAGCACACAAAACATTCCTTTTAAAAATTGTTGCACAACTTCATATAAGAGTTTGTAAAGCAATGTTGATTGAATTATTAAAGAAGAAAACTCCTGCTGATGATAAAATGAACAAAAACTTCTACTGATTAAAATCAGTGTTCTGACATGCTGATGAATGCATTTGAGCTGCAATGATTCATGATTCATTACATTTTCTCATTTTTTTGAAGTTACTTCAAAATTGATAAAATCAATCGATACCAAGTGCCGTAACATACACAACTGCAATCATTATTATATATTGCAGGGATTACTACAGAATTTTTATAGATTACTCTTATTCATAAGCCAATATGTGGCAATTATATGTTTAATCATCTTTAATATTGTAGAAGCTGCTTAGGTGTGTTTTCCAATAACATATGAGTACTTCGAACACTCTGAAATGTTTCAACAGTTCAAAACACAATGAAGTGATATTGCAGATCTCAATTTGTAACAGGTGGGTAAATAAGTATCATTATGATTTGCCTTTTTTAAACTACTATGGTTCTTGCAATAGTACAGTAAACTTAAGAACTCTAAGGTATTGGAAATTGGCTTTCACAAGTTAGTGAGTATATATTTGAACCAATGGAACTGAACCAATTTTCTTGTACTGAAGAATGGTCCTTTGTCAGAACCATTGTAGTTAAAAAAAAACAAGAAACATGTTTGAATATGTTTTGTATCACACTATTACACATGCTGTTATTTGATAACATTTTGTTCATTTCAGTTTGACCACCTGTTCTGCCCTTAATAGAATCATCACTTGCCACGTCACAGGGACACAATTGTTAATGGTCAAATAACAGCGTTGATCAAGTTCCTTAGCAAGTTTTATCACTAATTTCAAATACAGTAGTGTATTAGAAACAAGGCTGGATGCCTCTCAAATGAACCTGTAAGTATGAGGCACACATGTACTAATCTATCCCACTCATTTTCACCAAATTCAGGGATGGTTTAGTTCCCCATTACCCCATCACAAAATTCAATTTGCTTTAGTCAATTCATAGAAGTGTTTCAAGTTGATAGTACATTCAATTTTCAATTACCAGTCAAAGTGGACTGAAGAATCAAAGTAAGTAATAACGACACAGCAATGGCAAAGCTAAGTATATGAAAAAAATAGAAAGTAGAATGATACTGGGTTTTTTACAAATCATCAAGTATCCAAACGTATTTGGTAAGGATTGTGAAATGCTTGTTTATCTTGTTCATAATCAGACACTGTATCCAGGATTTAGTTTTATTTTATTCATGAAGTGAACAATGTCTCCACCAGCTTATATACTTTGTAAGATGTTTACTTTTGTTGTATTTGCAATAGTGTAGTAGTAGGGTCTCATATTTTGATATTCGACATACAAAATTTGATACTAATGGAATCCATAATTATGGTATTGTTTCATAGTAATGTTCTCTAGTACAGCAAACCATTTAGGGATAATGTAGTTTATGTAATTTAAAGCTGGTTATAAACATTTCAAGTACATATCTAGATATATATTGTAATCACAACTGTTAGTTGTGTTTTCATACCAACACAACATTCAAGATTGAGGTGTCATCTGAAAAGTGAATTCTGCGATCAGAAACTTACGTTTTTCCATTGCTTTTCGTTTTTATGCCGCAATGTGCTGTATTACTTACCTTTGTATGAACCTATTATCAATATGAAGCTTATCGTTCCATATATTGTAAACTTTTTGGTTCCACTACAACTATTTCTTCTACTCTTCATTAACATCGTTTTGTTTTCAGGAAAACTTTATTGAGCAGTGGTAGTGCTGTACAATGTTTCATGTACAATGAATTATGTATAAATACTATATTTATTAAAAAAAAATGTATCTGAATGCATGTGTTTTAATTTTTAATACTACAATAGATCAAATTAATAGGTAAACTATATTATATGGTCAAGCCTTACTTTATTTTAAATACATATGTTATATAATAAATTTTGTTTGATTTGGGATAAATCAATGTTTCAATTCTCAAATATCAATAGCCCACATTCTCGATAATTCATAGTTGTTATAGGCTGTTAAGAGCTACTCCAATAGAATAAACTTCATTACACATAAAACGTAACTAATTTAATATATTTGATCATGATGATTTTTTAACTTATCTTTATTGACTTTGTTACTTTAGCATAATATATTGAAGGTCAGATAATTAATTTGGGAAGGCAATATGCTGTGCAAATCTAAACATATCAAAGTCGAACCTTGCAATCGTGTTTAATGAAGTATTTAAATGCTTGTCAGACATACTAATATATAAACAGATAACAAGAAAATTACTACTAAGTCTATTACTTCAGTCTATTCCATACTGTGGACAGTAGTAGCAAAAATACCTCTTTACATACATTACCTTACAATGTTGAGAAATCTGATCCCTTAAATCTCGGTTATGGGCAAAGAGACAAAAAAAATTCTACTTCTGCTTTAGTGTGTAATTAAGGGCAGTGTTTTTAATTATTCCAACGAGGCTTTTTTTTCTACACTTTCTTCTGTGGCAGTGGCAATAATTAATGGAAGAAGCTGAAGGGGGGTAAATCTAAGAGCTATCTCACACATGATATATAAATAAGTTTTGGGCTAGAAAGGTCCTATAAACTCACCAAACATCTAAATGTTTACAAAATTAGAAACTGATCCTAAGATCAGCTAGCACTAAAAAAGGAAAACAATTTATTCAACATAGGTATGAAATTATATAAAAAACATTAAATAGAAATTACAACTCTAATCCATCAGATAACTTCCTTGATCATTCTATTATATGGGAGAGTTCGGACTAAACTCAGTTCTGCGATATTCAACAAAAATCAAGTTTTTGTTTCTTAAGTTTGTTGTTGGAACATGGAATTTGATTTGCTCAAACAGCTGATGCAATCAATATTGAAGCGAAGAATCTACTATACTCAACAGAATCCAAATTAAGTACCTTTTCTATGTGGTCATAGTCTTGATAAAAAAAACTCGAATCTCTTCATAATACACTTGTGAATGTTATGATAAGGCGACCAAACTACACAATTATATTCTAATTTGGATCTCACTAATTTAGTATGCACTTAGAACTCTGGCTGAACCTCGTGAGCCATCTACCTGATTGTGCAGTGTGTATTTCACGGCTCATGAGATTGTGCCCGACCTCTACAATTCGCAGAAAAAATTGATAAGTTCTTGCTATTTCTTGATACAAAACCCTTGGACTTGCCTGCATTATAACATTATTTATATTTTCAACAAACTTTTCGTCAAAAATGACTAAGGTCATCTTATTTTTGTTATATATTCAACATGTTGATAAATATAAAATAAACATCATTTATCTTATTTAAATTAAAAGTGAAATTTTAAATCAATACACTACACTGAAAGTTATCTGTTATATCATTGATATATATTGAAAAACACATCAAATGTAGCCATTACATTATTCTTAGATAGAACTGAGCCAAATTCAATTTTTTTAACATGACCATAGGAGTTATTAAGCAATTTTACAATGCTGCTGAATTTATGTAATTTATCAAACAATAAACCATGGTCAATACTGTTTCAGCCTCTAGAAAAATCTATATATATATTGCATCAACTTGTTTTTTTTTTGTCTTCTAAGGGATTCCTAGTTATATGCTATGCGTTCTTGTGTAGTGCTGCTCAGGAGTACCAGGCTCAGCATTCACAATGGGTGTTAAAAGCCAAGGTCTAAGTGGGTAGCCACAGTCACCTGTAATTTTGATTAATAATTATTGTACACCTCTTAGAACAATTACCAATCAAATATAATAATAATTGTAACTCAAAGCCACACCAAACAACCAAGCAGTTTCACAATGACTGTAAAGCTTTCCTAAATGCCTGTATGCCTCAGAGAATCTCCAAATATGACATCAAGTGTAACTCCACCAAATATTGCATGACAAATTAAAAATATTCATTCACCGTCACCAATCTGCAAAGCAAATAATATTTTTTTAGAAGTACATTTATCTGAATGAGCCATAATTTTATACAATCACAAGATATAGAAATTATTTTCATTCGAACCACCAAAATTGGATGAAACTACCACTGTATAAACTTTTTCCAACAATTAGTGTTAAAACTAAATGATGCACAATTCTAACGTAGGTTAAAAAATTATCTTCTTTGTGCATCTTTATGCAAAAACACAAATACCTAATACAATATAACACAAGAATGATTAGCAGACTTCTCAAATTTCAAACTAAAACATTGTATTGTAAAATGACTTAAGTGTAGATGTGCCTGCCTAACGACATAGTGTAGTATATAGAATATTTGAAATTCATGCCAGACAAGTGTGTTGCTGAATAAGGTTGTATCATGTTGATAACTAAAATAAAATATCTATACTTACTATTTGCACATTTCCTGAATGGTAATGCTTCATGTTGAAAAGTTTCTCCTCATAATGCTTCCTGTTGAAAAATCTCTCCTTGTGTTCCCTCGGTTTCACCAGCACTACATGTGTGCAGTCGATGCATCCAAGATACACAGGAAATGCAGATTTACTTGAAAAACTGTAAGTAGCAAACCACTGAATTTAAAATGCATTCGCCAGCATGATAGGAGTGATTTTGATCACAGTAGAAGTTTTTGTTAGTTATAATATCAGCACCAGTCTACATCTTCACTTATTATAATATACACCTGTGCAAGTATTTCAAAAAATGTTGACCGGTAACTATGTAGTCCATCATTAGTTAACTTTGTGTATTCCATCATTCTATAAGAAATAATTACATCTTCATGATACTGAATATTGGAAAGCACATAAAAAATTCCATGTATTCAGTTGAGGCTGACAGATACATAATCCAGCTTAAATTTAATTATTGTCAAAGCACTTGTGCTTGTAGTAATGAAATCGAAAAAGATCAAAAAAGATTTTTACAATGCATGTATAGGTATTAGAAAGAACTGTATATTCATTTATGATTTCTTACATATATCAATGCTAGGCAGCTTTGATCTGTGTATGTTATCTGTTAGAAGGAAGACTCAGGCTGTGCTATTTATTTATATCATCAATAACTTAAAAATAAATTTAAGAGCGTTGTCTTATGATTACTTGTATGTCTACTATCTGGCTCTCTTTCCCTGTTATTGTTTGTTATATAATAAATATGTTTTCCTCTATTGTTAAGTAATATTTTACCTAGTACTTATAGTTAGTAGAAATATGTTTGTAGGGTAAAGTAGCAATAAATAAAAATTAATATTTTACAAAATACACCAAATTGTTTGATCGGGAGGATGAATATTCTTGGTGATGACAAGGTTATGTTATGAGAGATTGCTTTATTATATTTATGTATAGAAAATACTTGGCTACTCACTGATAAGATTATAGTTTGTCTTTCTTGTAGTATCACAAGGACGTAAATGTGACAAGTCAAAATATCAGGATTGTTCAATGCATCTAATGTTTTCTTCGCTGCTTTGGATACAACAGCGGCAGAGCTGCTAACACCTAAAATACATAGGAGCTTGCACAAATGTTGTTTTATACACTAACTGAGCATGATATTGGTCAAAGAACTACAAAAACAATCTCACCTTGCACTACGCTTACAGCCGTGCGTCAATGGGGTAGAGTGTTAGGTCGTCACAGAGCTGCCCAAACAACGGCTTTGTGAGCCTTTATTTTGCCCTAAACTCATTGTCAGGTCGATATCTACTATCTGCTCATGAAGATTGCACCGCAGGCGAGCATGATTCTGGGTACGTTTTCGGTCCGTCATGATCCAAAGCTTGCATCAGTATCACCCACCGGTATCACTGCTCGCGCGAATGTCACTTACATAGACTGAAATACTCAAAATCGTTTCTGTACAATATTCCACTGAGATCAAATCACTAACCAACAACAACTAAACTAACCTTTTCTTCGAAAAGGAAAAAAGATATTTGTATGTTGCTTTTTGATTTTACAAAGTCAATAAAATTTGACAATTTGACATTGACAACAGTTGCCAACTTCGCGTTGGTCTTCTTCTTCTCCTATGAAAAATTAAGCACACGCCTACGGCATAGCAACCACCATGGCAACCCGCCACCTGTTTGATATTAATCGCCAGGCGAGTCGCCGCCGGCGGCAATGCAACAAATAGAGAATACGTCAGCCGAACATCGGACTCTGCTAGGAATGTCAGACATCGTCTCTTGTATTGTGCTTATGGTTCATGTAAGTTCACATCGTATGCATTACTTGAAATAAAAAAAATTAAGAGGTAAGGATAAATATTGCGGAGATTTTTTCTCAAAAAACCGACGTTTCGGCGTTGATTTTATGCCTTCTTCAGAGTTATCGAGCTCACCTCTATAGCAGAAAGGCGTAACATATCCTTTTGGGCCAAAAAACAAAAGAATGGAGTCAACTTGATTGACTCAACTTTTCACACATAATGTTGATACCATTTTATTATTTTCCCATTGCATGAAGCTACTATCTGAAATCCCCTTGCAACCAAATCACCGCCCACCCGCTCGCAAAAAAACATACAACACAAAAACTCTCATAAATATGTAGTTACTTGCGTCTGCTTCCTTAGGAACTAGACGCCACAGTCCTTATTCTGCATGCTTCAACCGGACGATGCGAAACGATAACCAGCCTCCAAACCGCGTGTAAAAAAAGTTTCAGCTGTTTTTATATTTCTAATTTTTTTATTATTGCTGCACCGCCGCTGGCGCTATTTTTCAAAAATAGACGCATTTTCCATTCTCGCCGCGGTAGTACATTCTGTGTCAAAATTTCATAAAAATCAATTCAATAATTTTCGCTTTACGCAATATACATAGAACGGAATGAAGCAATACTCGTTTCTGTAATAGACAAGCTAATGTTAAGACGGACCTAAAAAAGTGTAATACACCGCTACGTATTTCTTCTAAAGGCCAATGGACAGCCTATTGTGAATACAACAAACTTTTCAGTTTTACAACCCCCACGCCTCAATTTCACCCCCACCCAAAGAGAAGTAGAAAACGATCACGAACCCCTAAAACGCCTAAAAACAAAGTTTGAGCTGGTTTTATATTTTAGTTTTTTATCATTGCTGCGCTGCCACTGACGATTTTTCAAAAACATACGCTTTTTCCATCCTCGCCGCGGTAGTAATACTGTGTCAAAATTTCATTGAAATCAATTCAATAATTTTCGCGTTATGCAGTACAGAACGATCTAAAGCAATAAAGTCCTTTGGTTTCTATAATAAGCAAGACAATATGCTTGTGGCTATAGAGGTGAGATCCATAGCCCTGAAAAAGGCGCAAAATGACCGCCGAAACGTCGGCGCTTCGAGAAAAACCTCTGCCGTATGTTATCCCTACATCCGAAGAACATCTACTAAAAATAAAAACTGGGATGAGAATTACCTTCTTCTGTGTAAAAATTAAGTCAAAATGATTAACTCAGTACTTCCCACACATTACGATGATACCATTTTATTATTTTCATATAGCATGAAGCCAACCATCACAGAAGACTCGTAAATATGGTAAATAGTTTCTTGCTTCTCTCTGCGTAGGAACTAGGACGACACAGTTTTTGTTCAACGAGACTTTATCGCTCTCTGCTACAGCCAACGGTACGGTTTTCAAATTTCAGTGCTATTAGTGATATGATACATCACATTACAGAATT
This sequence comes from Callosobruchus maculatus, assembly GCA_951848785.1. NCBI lineage: Eukaryota > Metazoa > Arthropoda > Insecta > Coleoptera > Chrysomelidae > Callosobruchus > Callosobruchus maculatus. The sequence continues at coordinate 5,342,966 of CATOUR010000026.1, read as the reverse complement.
GCCTACAACCATTGATTAAGGTAAATGCTACAACATAATTTCAAAAATTATTTTTTGTTTAAGGTAGGGGAGCATTCGGTTGAAAAGTAATTTTTTGTTTAAGGTAGGCATTCGGTTGAAAAGTATATTATGTCGTTCCTTTGCAAGGCAAGGGCCCACTACGAATACAAAAAATTCTTCACTTTTGCAACCCTCTACACCCAAATGTCTCCAATTTTACCCCTTCTAAAAAAATGTGGAAAAAGATTAGCAACCCCCTAAAACGCCAAAAAACGAGGTTTGAGTAATATTTGTTTTTTTTTGTTTTTTGCTAATAAGTCCGCCCCCATGCACTGATTTACAGAATTATAGCAGTATTACCTACTACGACCCTACAGCATATCGCTATCCAAATTTCATCATAATCCATGCAGCGGTTACTGAGATTGGGAGGCTAGAAAAACGCGACAGACAGACGGAAATTAGTGACGTGGATTTTCGTTATGTAGAAACATCATAAAAGGGCCAAATAGCGTATTACCATATTTCAAAATCGAAAATTTTCGCGATCACAATACTCGATTATCGTTTATCGGTGTGGGAAGTAAAATGTGGAAAACGATCAGGCACCTAAAAACGAGGTTTGAGGTCTTTTAATATTTTTAGTTTTTTGATTATTGTTGCGCCGCCAGTGACACCATTTCTAAATTCCCAAAAAGTGTATTATCTCAAAATCGAAAATGTTCGCGATCCCAATACTCCCCTCACCAATCAGCGTGGGAAGTAAAACGTATTTGCACTAATTTGATGCCAAAGTATTGCTTCCAAATAAACAAGGAGTATGAGATGAAATGGGTATGTCATTTTTAGTTACATACATATTATTCTAGATTATTTTGCATTTTACATCCCACAATCCCCCAGAGCTATGCAGTTATGATTATATAAATTGCTAATTGAATTACATCTGAATGAAAATTGATTGTAATTCAATTACACTATAACATAATTATGTAAAGGTAATGGACAATTAAGTCCTTTTTTGTCAAAATAATTGGAAATGGAGTATATTAAAACAACTTTCTTAACTATATTTTAAAATGTACCTAATCAAATTACAAAAATGTAATTGCATTACAAATAGTAATTGCAGTTCTATAAGTAATCTAAATTACAAATTAATATTAATTATTCTATATTTTCGACACATTTTATTTTATTGTTCAGAACCAGTGGTGTTCTTGTCCAGATTTTTGACATCTCATGGATCATACGTTAAGTTGCTTTAAGGTAAGGTGGGATTTTGCCATTCTAAGGGATTAGTTTTCAATGCATCGTTGACCCTGGTATATACCAATATAGTCTATTTGAGATTTTAAGCTGTAAAGGTTAGCTTGAACAGCTACCTGTCAATTGGATTTGATATTGAGCAGTTTTCACCCAATGTTTTGGAGGAAATTTTTCGCTGACTCACGTTATAGTTTGCCACTACAGCCAATGTTAACTTCAATAAGGAGGAAATTATGCTCGACTTAATAGGACAATACTATTTTTTCGTATTACTTCATTGCTACCTTCCATACGCTGTGTCACAGCTAAAATTTGCCACCCACCTTATCTTTCAAATGATAACAAAAAATAAAATCGCCGTGAGACGTCGATTTTTATTTTGAGGGGGAACTCTTCCACTGAATAAGTCATTACTGTGCGAACAACCCCCTCACCAGGCCCAGCAACCCATACTTAAAAATCTTAAACCAGACCACCATACTTATGATACATCATTTTGAAGGGAATTCATTGACAAATACAGCAATGTAATCGAATTGAAGATTGATTCACTACTATGGAAGTTAATAAAAAGGATGGTGATTATCAATAATAATTATTATTTTTATTACCCGAAATATTATCGTAAGAGAGGTTCCAAACGTGAGCTACATCGTTCCATCCGTACGTTAAAAATATTTTCGCACATTTCTCAAAATCTCCGAAGTCACTATGAAGATCGTCTATAGGACCGGACTGCGTAATATAAAGTTTGGATTCCAAATGTCTCCATAAAAACAGTCGATGACACTTTGAATATCGCCTGTACATGTGCATGGAACAAAATGGCTCTCAGTTAGAACCTTTCCTACAGGTAATGGATTTTGATAACCACCATATTTTTTATTAACTTCCATAATAAGTGAATCAATCCTCAATCTGATCACACAGTTGTATTTTTCAATGGATTCTCTTCAAAATGATGTGTCACAAGTATGGTGATCTCCTTTAAGATTTTGAAGTATGGGTCGCTGGGGGTGAGGGGGTTGATGGCACAATAATGACGCACTCGGTGCAAGAGATCCCCCGCGTAATATCATTTCAGAGATAAAGTGATTGGAGAGTTTTAGCTGTGACACACTTTACATTGAGAGCATACTTGATGGAGTTAAATTTATGTTTTTATACAGGGTGTCCCAGAAATAACACGCCAGAGTGACATGGAAGGTAGAGTGGCTTTAGATCAATCAGATAACATCGACATGGCGTTGTAAAAGTTTTCTAGTTTTCGAGATATTGCCACTTCTAAGGTTTTTCAAAAAATTCCTACCTTTGGTCATTTTGTTGCCTGCTATGGCTATAAGGATTTGCGGACATGATATTTTTTTCTCGGGCTACTACTAATAGTCGGTTGAGACGACAGGGTATTGATTTCATTGAAAACTATCGCGGTATGTTAAAAAAACAACCGAATTCTTAGATTTTGTGTGAATGCGAAAACCTTAACCAAGGTTTAACTGATTACTGTGACAACGAATGAACCAGACTGGATCAGCAAATGCTCTTAAAAACGAACCTACTTAATGCTCTTTCAAAAATAGTATAACATTTATAGGTTCTTTTCACTAAAAATTGAACAGCTCCAAGTTTTGACATAGAAGTCGTAATACATACCACTACGTCTAAAACGCCTAGATACATTGTCCTTTTTAATTCGTTGTAGGCATCAAAATAATAAATAGAACATAAAGCTGTTTTTTATTTCCATTTATTTTTAGTCACTATAATAGATTTTCAAAATGTTTACCACCCACTCTGATACACAACCTGCATCTTCTCAAATCTAGATCAGCAATTTCGCCTGCTGCTTGATGGATTCGTTGACGCAATTCATCGGCTGATCGAATTGGTTTTCCATAAACTTTATCTTTTAAACATCCCCAGTAAAAAAAGTCCAGAGGGTTCAGGTCTGGAGAGCGTGGGGGCCAAGAAACTGGTCCTTGTCGGCCAATCCATCTGTTAGCGAAGCTTTCATCAAGATAAGCCCTTACTGCCTGACCGGATGGGCCAATGATGCATCCGTTGTGGATCCCGGTCCAAAGATTTACCTTAAACTGATGCTGTGAACGGTCCTCTCTTATTTCATGGGGATTTTCCAACTGCCAGCTGTGGATATTGTGCAAGTTAATATACCCATCTCTTTTACAGACCGACTCGTCGCTCCACAAAATCCTGTCGAAAAAATTAGGGTCTTCCTGATGCTTCTCCAGCATTGTCCGACAAAACGAAACACGTGTGGCATAATCACTGCTTAATAGCGTTTGAACTCTTTGGATGTGGTACGGGTGGTATTCGTATCTCTTCAGAATACGTTGCGCCTGCGATTTAGATACGCCAGTACGTCGTTCGATGAAACGTACTGAAGTTGATGGGTCCTCCGCCACTTGCTCTAATACAACTTCATCCTCTTGAGTACTACGGGGTCTTCCCTCACAACCCTTCCGGCCAGGGTTTCTGCCTTCTCGGTAGGAATTGACAGTGCGAAGAATAATCTCATGGGTCGTTCGCCTGCGGTTTGGGTATCTTTCTGAGTACAATCTCGCTGCCAGTCTTGCGTTATACGAGACTTGTTTCTCTCCATAAATTAGCACCATGTATGTGTACTCACTAGAGGTGAAATGCGTAGATTGTTGATTTGCCATCTTAAAAACAGTCCACACACAATTCCGTGCTATTTGACTGGAAACACGAATGATTTATGTCAATGTCTACCACCATTATTTTGAGTTGTTTCCTATTTTGTAATGCTAGTTGCCCCCATATGAGTACTGTGTACCCTGCGCGTAGCACGGTGTGCAAGTAAAGGTACATTGGTAGAGGTACCTCTATTCCTCGTGGGGAATGAAGTGGGGGGCTTAATGCTACCAACCGACCGAACAATACATGTGTTTCACTCCTTATCCTTATGGATTTGGAGACATAAGATTGCTATTTTGTATTGAGTATTATTTTCTATTTGTTAGTATTTCGCAAGTATTACGACTTCACTGACTAAACTTGGAACTATTCAATCTTTAGTAAAAAAAACCTACGAATGTTGTACTATTTTCGAAAGAGCATTTAGCAGTTGTGATTTGGACTGTTTTTAAGATGGCAAATCAACAATCTACGCATTTCACCTCTAGTGAGTACACAGACATGGTGCTAATTTATGGAGAAACAAGAAGCGTTTCTTCACGCGGCAACGTCTCGTATAACGCAAGACTGGCAGCGAGATTGTACTCTCAAAGATACCCAAACCGCAGGCGAACGACTCATGAGATTATTCTTCGCACTGTCAATTCCTACGGAGAAGGCAGAAACCCTGGCCGGAAGGGTTCTGAGGGAAGACCCCGTAGTACTCAAGAGGATGAAGTTGTATTAGAGCAAGTGGCGGAGGACCCATCAACTTCAGTACGTTTCATCGAACGACGTACTGGCGTATCTAAATCGCAAGCGCAACGTATTCTGAAGAGATATGAATACCACCCGTACCACATCCAAAGAGTTCAAACCCTATTAAGCAGTGATTATGCTACAAGTGTTTCGTTTTGTCGGACAATGCTGGAGAAGCATCAGGAAAACCCTAATTTTTTTGACAGGATTTTGTGGAGCGACGAGTCGGCCTGTAAAAGAGATGGGTATCTTAACTTGCATAATATCCACAGCTGGCAGTTGGAAAATCCCCATGAAATAAGAGAGGACCGTTCACACCATCAGTTTAAGGTAAATCTTTGGACCGGGATTTTTTGCAACATCATCTATCCATTCTTTTGGAAGATGTGCCTCTTCAGTCAAGAAGGATGTGGTAACAGCATGATGGGTGCCCTGCGCACTATGGTCATGCAGTAAGGGCTTATCTTGTTGAAAGCTTCGCTAACAGATGGATTGGCCGGCAAGGACCAGTTTCTTGGCCCCCCAGCTCTCCAGACCTGATCCCTCTAGATTTTTTTGCTGGGGATGTTTAAAAGATAAGGTGTACGGAAAACCAGTTCGATCAGCCAATGAATTGCATCAACGAATCCATCAAGAAGCACGTGAAATTTCTGATCTAGATTTGAGAAGTTTAAAGCGACAATTTTTAAGAAGAAGGTTGTGTATAAGAGTGGGTGGTAACATTTTGGAAATACGTTATAGTGACTAAAAATCAATAGAAAATGAAAAAACAGCTTTATGCTTTATTCATTACTTTGATGCCTACAACGAATTAAAAAGGACAATGTATCTAGGCGTTTTAGATGTAGAAGTATTTCGAGTTCTATGAAAAAACTGGGGGCTATTCAATTTTTAGTAAGAGGAACCTATAAATGTTATACTGTTTTTGAAAGAGCATTAAGTAGGTTGGTTTTTAAGAGCATTTGCGGATTCAGTCTAGTTCATTCGTTGTCACAGTAATCAGTTAAACCTTGGTTAAGGTTTTCGCATTGACACAAAATCTAAGAATTTGGTTGTCTTTTTAACATACCGTGATTGTTTTTAATGAAACCAATACTTTGTTGTCTCAACCAACTATTAGTAGTAGCCCGAGAAAGAAAAGATCATAAGTCCGCAAATCCTTATAGCCATAACGGGCAACAAAAGGAGCAAAAGTAGGAATTTTTTGAAAAACCTTAAAAGTGGCAATATCTCGAAAACTAGGAAACTTTTACTAAGGTCATGTCGATGTTATCTGATTGATCTAAAGCCAATCTGCCTTCCGTGTCACTCTGGCGTGTTATTTCTGGGACACCCTGTATGAATAACTGCAATTTTTTGCAATTTTAGGCCAACTAGAGTTTTACTTCCCACACCGATAGGCGAAATTTTTCGATTTTGAGATAATACTCTTTTTGGGCGTTTTATGATGTGTACATAACGAAAATCCACGTCACTCATTTCCATCGATCTGTCTGTCTGTCTGTTTGTCGGTCTGTCTGTCGGTCTGTCTGTCGCGTTTTTCTACCCTCGTAATCTCAGTAACCGCTGCATAGATTGTGATGAAATTTGGGCAGCGTTATGCTGTGGGGTCGTAGTAGGTAATGTTCCTATAATTTTAAAAATCGTTATACGGGGGACGGAGTAATTAGCAAAAAACGAAAAATTTCAAATATGCCTCAAACTTCGTTTTTAGGCGTTTTAGGGGTTCCTGATCATTTTCTACTTTTTCTTGGGTTGGCGTGAATTTGGGGTGGTTGGGGGGTGGGGGGTTGTAATACTGAAAAATTTGTTGTATTCATAATGGGCTGTCCATTGATATGTGAATAAAAAACCTAGCGGCCTGATACACTTTTTTAGGTCGATCCGAATGTTGCATGCTTATTATAGAAACCACGGGAATTTGTGATGTATACATACGAGTATTGTTTCAGATCGTTCAATATCGCGTAATGCGAAAATTGTTCAATTGATTTTAATGAAATTTTGACATAGTATTACTCCCAAGGCAGGATGGAAAACGCGTATGTTTTGGAAAAATCGGGTCAGTGACGGCGCGGCAATAATAAAAAAACTAAAAATATAAAAACAGCTCAAACTTTGTTTTTAGGCGTTTTAGGGGTTCTGATCATTTTCTACGTTTTTTTGGGTGAGGGTGAATTTGGGGTGGTCGGAGGGTGGGGGGTTGTAAAACTGAAAAATTTGTTGTACTCATAATGGGTTGTCCATTGATCTTTGAATGAAAAACCTAGCAGCATAATACACTTTTTACGTACATCCGAATATTGCCTTGCTTATTATAAAAACCAAGGGACTTAGAATTTGTGATGTATACATACGAGTATTGTTTTAGATCGTTCTATATTGCGTAATGAGAAAATTATTGAATTGATTTTAATGAAATTTTGACACAGTATTACTACCGCAGCGAGGATGGAAAAATAGTGTCAGTGGCGGCGCAGCAATAATAAAGAACTAAAAATATGAAAACAGCCCAAACTTTGTTTTTAGGCGTTTTACAAGTTCCTGATCATTTTCAATTTTTTTTTTGGGTGGGGTGAAATTGGGGCGGTTGGGGGATGGGGGGTAGTAAAACTGAAAAAATTGTTGTATTCATATAATAGTCCGTCTATTGACCTGTAGAAGAAATACCTAGCGTCATATTACACTTTTTTAGGTCCATCCTAACATACTACAGAAACCAATTTTGTGATCTGTATATACGAGTTCTGCTATATTTCGTTCTATGTATATTGCGTAAAGCGAAAATTATTCAATTGATTTTAATAAAATTTTGACACAGAATTTATTTCCGCTGCGAAAATGAAAAACGACTCTGTTTTTTGAAAATCGTGTCAGTGGCGGCGCAGCAATAATCAAAAAACCAAAAACATAAAATCTGCTCAACTTCGTTTTTAGACGGGTTGGAGGCTCTTGATCGTTTCGCATCGTCCAGTTCAAGCATGCAGAAAAAAACTGTGGCGCCCTAGTTCCTAAGGAGGGAGACGCAAGAAACTATTTACGAGGGTTTTTGTGTTGGATGTTGTTTTTGCAGGCGGATGGGCGATAATTTAGTTGCAAGGGGATTTCAGACTATAGCTTCATACAATGGGAAATAATAAAATAGTATCATCATTATGTGTGGGAAGTACTGAGTCAATCAACTTGACTCCATTTTTTTTTGTAAGGGCTTGATGGTAGACGGCTCAAATTGGGCCCGGATTTGCATCCTGCCCATCACGACGATAAGTGGATCTGGTCAAATGACTTTTTTGTGCCCGTGTAATTTTTATTGAAACTTGGAATGTTATTTTCAAGTCTAAATATGTTACTGAGGATATTTTTTTGGTTCACCATTTTGTAGTACTATTTAAAGTAAAATGGCAATAATTTTATTTTTTATAGAGCTTCTTCAAATCCGTACCAGTATTCGTTGCAAAGAAAGAGATTGCGTCACTATTATACAACATGGAGACATATTTTTGGGATGAGAATCAGCTTTTTACAGCTTATCAAAAAAAGATATACCACGATAAACACAGGGAATTAATGAAAAAGTGCCAGTTGTTCATATTTCTGTATATGATGACACTCGTGTCATTCTTTTTGGTAAGCCAGATTTATTTTCAGCTCAGTACTACTCGAGATTATTGAACTTAATATGCCTTAATATCTCTGTTTGGAGAGAAGGTTTATTCTAAGTCTGATGGTACTCTTCCTCAGCAAAAATTTCGTGTTGCCAGATTGAGCCAGGTCGGTAGATTGATAGGGAGCAGCCTCTCTTTATGACATTAGAGATTGAGGACTCCAAACACATTACCAAAGACATTACTTAATTTTAGAGAAGGAATTAAAAGAAACATCGAATATTCGCTCACAGCTCACAGCCTATGAATACAATAATCTTAACCCATTTTGTGGACATATAAAATAATATAATAATAAATTATTCTGGAAAACAAGTTGTGATCTGAATTTTATATACTTTCAGATACAGTATCGGTATCGGATTTGAAAGTGTTAGGGTAAGGGCATTCTGAAAAGTGCTACCGGCACAGCCCTATTCAAAATTAATTTTTTGTTAAATATTTTACTTTTATATAAAGCTTTGTGGTTTGTGTATAGTGTCAGTGAAACACAATGGAGAAAGGATAGGATAAGTTTTAAAAAGTATATTTTAATAAATTTTCTTTTTCTAATCTTCTTAACATTTTGTATTACAGGTTCCTCTTCTGAGTGAAGGCCAAGCGTTATCTTTTGAACTGTATAGGCCTAAATTTATTCCCTATTATTATCAACTGGTACTCAACAACATGTGTGGTTATTTGAATTCGTTCTTCACAATTTTGCCTACTGATATGTTGTTTCTTTGCTCAATCACGCTCACTGAAATACAGTTCCATCTGTTGGGCAGTCAAATGTTAAACCTTTTCGATCAAGGAGCGTCCGTGAATTTGGGCGCCCGACAACAGCTGAACAGATGTATGAAGCATCATGGGTTCCTTTTAAGGTATACACGGTATAATAAATATATACAAACAGAGCTCAAACTTTAAATCTTTTTTGAATTAAATCATTTGATTTAAAATCTTTTCCCAGCTATGTGATTCGTGATTTAAATATTTTTCGACAAAAGAGGTTTGATAAAAAGATTTCAAATCATTTGCTATTCAGCATACATGATTTCAAATCATTTTTCGATTTAAGATCAATGTCAAATTCATTTGCTAGTTATTTAAGATACTTTTTGATTTAAATATCCGCAATGATTTAAAATTTTACTGGGTAGGTATAGGTAATTAGTACCAGGTCAGTTACCGGTTAACGCAACGTTACCTGATATCTTTTTATAAATGGTGTTACTTTTGTTTCTTATTTATATTTTGTGAGATTTATTTCGCGAGAACTTGTTTGTAGAATAATGTTTTTATTTAAATGTTTTCAGTTTTAATTTATCCTCAAGCTTGTGTAGAAGGACTAGTAGGTAGGGAATGGTGTTTGCGAAAGGATTTTGAATCATCAAAATGATTTACAATTCCAAAACGATTTAAATCATAAAGAATTATTAAAATCCCAAACAACAGTTTATATCGTAATAGAGGATTTAAATAAAGTCAAAAATGGTTAAAACCACACTATGCTTTTTATTTAAAACAATTTCTCTCCTCAGAAGGATTTAAGATTTAAATACTTCTTTGGAAATTATAATGATTTGTGATTTATGGTTTAAATCTTTTTGAAGCTCTGAGTACAATGGGTACTAGGGAAGTTATGCAATATGATGCAACAATGAATCGCGGGACGCTGCGTCTTGCTACATGTATATTAAGTACACAAACAATAACATGTCTAGTTTCAAATCGATATCCTCCGGTGGCCCTCAAGGTTCCGCTTTAGGACATTTGCTTTTCCTAATTTATGTTGCCGATTTATAGTATAGTTAGAATGGATGAAAATCAGAGTTGTTCAAAAATACGAGAAAATTAATGTACACAATTTGCGAAAATAGAAATACGTTATGCAGTATATGCATTGATCTGTGATTTTTATTAGAAACGCAAGGTATATCACGTAGGGAACCCAAGTTTAGATATGAACCATTCAATAAATAAATTTTTGGACAAAAATCTTAGGGGTGGCTAATTACGTACCTCTGTTACCCCCCCCCCTCTGAATTAGGCTAACCTGATTGCAGCGCGTCCACAGTGGCTGGTTTTTATCCTATTTTATACTTTCTTCGTATATTTTTTTGTAAAGTTGCCACCTCACGTATTTTAGTTAATGATGTTTTTATGTAGCTTTTGTGGTTAAGTGTAAGAGTAGCTGATTAGCCAAACTACGCCGTAATATATCCCATAGCCTGCTACACCATGTATAATTGGTTAATAAAGTCGGATATTATTATTATGTTGAGGCATGTTTATGTATGTGTCCGGAAGGTACTGCATTCACTTGACAATTAATAAGGCGAATGGGCCTGACATGGTCCCCTCTATTGTTGTGAAGAAGTGTACACCGGAGCTCGGGCTCACACTTAGCCGTTTCTTTCGCAGGTCGTGCGAATCCGTCATCTTCCCAAAAAACTGGAAAGCAGCTTGCATCTAATACATATCAAAAGAGGGATCCAAAGCTGATCCAACCAGCTATACAGACCTCTGCTCTCTGTGATCAGTAAAGTAATGAAGAAATGCGTTAACCATGACTTAATCAACGACAGACAATATCATATCATAAAAAGATCAGCTGGCGATCTCCTGGTTTACGTCACACAATTGTGGAGCAAACTCATCCATTCGTTTGGCGATGCTCACGTCATATTGCTCTTGACATTTCAAAGGCAACTGATCAACTGTGGCATACAGACTTCTTCTCAGATCGAAAAACCTCTGTCGTGGTAGACGGCTTTTCCTCTTCTTTCCATAGCATCAATGCTGGGGTTCCCCAGGGACCGGTATTGGCTCCGACATTGTTTCTGCTTCACATCAATAATCTACTCCACCCAACCCACAGTTTTGCGGATGTGAGTACTTTGCCAGCAGACATAATGAGCAATAGACCAATCTCTGTGGTCGTGCTGGAACGCAGAAGGCTGGCGATAGCTGCTTTGCTTTTAAAGGATCTGGAGACCATTACCGCTTGAGGGCTCAAGTATATGGTAAGCCAGCACCCGTTTCTCAACCAAGGAGTCAATCATACAAGCTCAACATTACAGATAACACGTTGCGTCAATTGCAACAGCTGCTAGTAAAAAGCTTGGGTAGCTATTCAGAGACAAAAAGTACTTCTCACCATCTAACCTCCTCACGATATTTAAATCCCAGATAAGGACTGGCTTGGAATATTGCTCTGACGTCTGCTGCCCCACTACCCTGTCTATACTAGATGCCATCCAGAGAAGGGCAGCAATTCGATTAATTCGTGACCCGGCCTTAAAGCGCCACCTCCAGCCACTTTCGCACCGGCGTGCGGTTGGTGACCTCTCGCTCTTCTACCGATATTCTGCTCCTATGACCTATTCTCTATAGTTCCACCGTTCACTGATCGTATCAAATGCAGCCGCACGACTGTTGCATCTCATCAGAACCAAGTGATATTCAGGCTCTGTCTAAGCGGTCTGATCAGTTATATAAAAAAATACGGAATGTGCCGTATTGAACACACTGAAGACAGTCACAGTCAACTGTTATAGTGAATGGTGCCTGCCTAAAGTCATTGGACCTTTTAGGAACATGCCGCGCAAGTCAAAAATGGACACCTGGTTCCTCTATCACAATAATGTTCTAGCTCATCGCGCCAAAGCCTTTACATCGAATATTTGACCACGGCAACACTAAAATTTCTCGCGCATCTTCTCTACTGTCCAGATCTCTGGTTTAAAGATTAGTTCCGGATAATGGAGAGAGGAATTGAATCTAAGGAAATTACTTTGAGAAAATAAAATAAATAATGTATTGTAAAATTTTCTATGTACCCTTTGTCTAGCAAACACAGACATTACGGATCTTGAGTGCTGGCTTTTAATGATTTTGTTGGTAACTTGGCATGCCATTAGTTGTCAGTACATCAGATGTTATAGAATCACAAATATTGTTAATAAATCCTGATTACAACCTACTTAAGGGTTATTGGTTATTATTGCATTTTGTACTGTCGATTTAGGGCCGTATTCATAGTTGAGTAATACTTAAGGTTCGCTTGAGTAATACTCAAGGGATACTTTACGGACCCTCATGTATGGCTTTCTTTGTGTATCTGTTTCCTAGACCACACCTATGAGACGGCGGGATTCATTTGGCGACGTTGTCATATTTCTAATATAAGTCCATTTGTTACACCTATGCCTACGCATTTTGACGTTTTCTGTTATTTCTTTTTGTTTTGTGCCAGTATTTCGTGTTTTGAGCCAGACATTTTTCCGGATGTGACAGAAACTGTCAACGCCGCACTCCAAAATTAACCTACAAAATCGCTTCGACTGTAACGAAATGTCATGTTAACATGTAATGTTGACATTTCGTTACATAAGTATTGCTCAAGGGAGCCTTACGTAAGGGACCCTCAAGTAGCTATCGGAACGCAAAACCTTACTTAAGGAACCCTTAAGACTATGAATACGACCCTTAAGGTACAGATACATATGCTCAAATCGAGCACATAAGCATGCTATTATTGAGCAGCTGCTACTTCGTAGCATGAGTATGCATGCTAATTTCGAGCATGCTCAAGAACCGACGCGACGGTCATGCGATTAAGTTGAAACGTGTCAGTTTAAATAAGCATGCTTAATAAGCATGTGTATCTGTACCTTCAATGATTCAGTTATTTAGCTACTCAGATTCTTCTCAAACTTGCTTCATATCCGTCTTTTATACTTATAACTTCAAGCATGCTAATGTTTTAGGTATACAAGACAAATAACTCAAACATATTCTAAGATGTTAATGATGTACTTTGGGCTTATTTTAGTCAGTATGTGCATAGAGATGTACAAAACCAGTTTATCGTGAGTATTATATAAATCTCTGTAATGCTAATCGCGATAATATTTTTTTACATTTCTTTAAGTGCAGACACCAAAACCGTTTTCCAATCTGTGATGTATATAACTTCTGTAATGTATGAATTCACATTTTGTTACTGCTATCCGGTACAGAAATTAATAGACCAGGTAAGATAGTGATACGGTTTTTCAATTATGTATCTAATAGGGAAGATCCATCGATTTCTTCAGTGCGTTAACGTAAACAAATTCGACTAATATTAAATATTAAATTAATTTCGTCATGAATTTGATTGACAAATGGGTTAGAGCAAGGAAACTATCACTTGCTCTAATTTTGATCTAAGTTGTACAAGTTCAATGGTGTCACCCGAGAATAACAAAACTGACGAGAAGCGACACCCGACAGTATTGATGTTCCTTTGATGTCGAAGGCGCCATGTTTTATGACCTTCGTCGCTTATCTTTGACATTGAAACAGCATATTATCCTGCTCACAATAGATCATTTCCATATGACATGACAAGTGGGCATGCCTGGTGTACGAGCTCGTACAGTGCTGCCAGATTATACGATTAATCATGTAATTACACGATTTTGGTCTCTATTATACGATGTTTAATACTGCAGATGCGATGTACTTATAGTATTTAGTATTTTTACGACTTAAAACGATTTTGTATTATGGGAGCTTGACATGATAAGAATACTAACACCCGAGACTACCAAATATTCTCGGCTGACACCGGACTATAGGCAACTGACTGTTAAACAGCATATTTGGCACTTGCGCATACAAGATTGAAATTATGCTGTCGTTTCTAGTCAGCTTTGCTATTCTCGGGTATCGCCATCAAAGTATGATGTATCATGCAAATATCTCTCCTAAAATTCATGTTTATATTTCCGCTTTTGTGAAGTTGATTCATCCTATATGTTCGAAAGATAATGGAGACATAATCGGTTTGATCTTGAAGAAATCTATGGATTGATTCACGAATAAAAATTAAACTAAAAGAATTTGGAATTTACTTCTATGTTATTGTAGTAGTACAAAAGATTTATGTAACCTGTATGTATCTACTTACAGTCTATATTTATAATACACGCTTGAACTTTTAAATGAAAATGTACGATAAATTTAGAAGAAGGCACCGAACATAACACAACAAGAAGGATCACTCTAAGCTCTGAAAAATAATTAAGCCCTATAAATTAAATTGAGCGGTGTGTTTGAACTTCGTACATAAAATATGACGTGTAATATTAACGTTGCCGACTTCTTTAAAATGAATACCCGAGAATTGTGATCTAAAAAAAAAAAACTTCCAAGTATTATAATATGGCAATGCGTAAGTTACATTGCCTGGACAATTTCTCAAAGATTGCTTTTAAATATTGAATCCCATTTAGTTCATTCAATATAGCAGTTAAAAGGTTATGCGTAAGTTACATTGTCTGGACAATTTCTCAAAGATTGCTTTTAAATATTGAATCCCATTTAGTTCATTCAATATAGCAGTTAAAAGGTTAAGTCACTGAAAATTTAGCATCTGCTTCATATATACATGCCGTTCAACAATAGGCGTTAAAACTCTACTTTTTGCTGGCCTTTTGGACTGCTATAACCTCATGGAAGTATTACTGTAGTTTATAGACTTGGCTGATTGTTAGCGTTTATTAGATTTTATAAATCATACTAAAAACTGTCCAAATTCTGAAGGTGGCCTGTGAAAAACAAAATACTTCCTGCTTAATTTGAACTCGTGTAGTGGTCACAGACCTAACAAATGTACACATTATAGGCTAATCAAATTGGTGAGTGCATCTATCTAAGTAATTGGGAAGGCACGCAGTACTTCAACAAAGAAGTGGTGCTGATTATAGCGTTGAGCCAAAAGGGCATTCACATAGTAGCTGGAGGAATGACGGATATCAATTCTGCAACGGGTTTGAAAGTAAGTCTGGATAATTTATATTGATCACAACTGAGTTGTAAAAATTGTTAGAATATACTTTTCAAATATAACACCCAAAAAATGGAGTCAAATTGATTAACTCAGTACTTTCCACACATACGGTAATACCATTTTATTATTTTCCTATAGGATAAAGTTATAGCAAAAAAACATCAAAAACAAAAACTCTCGTAAATAGTGTCTTGCACCTCTCTCCGCAGGAACTAGAGCGATTCTGTAATCTTCAACTGATATCCTGAACACATGGCATACCGATTTTCGTATATTAAAAAACGTATTACCAGTATCAATTTTTAAAGTCCAATGTAAATTATTCCGCGGTTTCCAAACCATCCTATCCGAGACCCCATTCTGCCACGATTCGATTCGACTTATTTTAACCACTCCACAGAAAAAGCAGAATATGATCCTAGATCCCTAGAGTATCCAAAAATGAAGTTTGAACGGCTTTTACATTGTACTATTTCATTTTTAATTTAGTTTCACCGTCACTAACACAATTTTCAAAAAGCATAGACTTTATCGATCTCTACCACGTTTAGAAATTTAATTGCTACCAGTTTAGCGATAAGCTACATATACATACATTACAAGTTTATCTACAACAATATAATTTCATGAATTATTTTTTGCCAAAGGTAGGTCAGCATTCGGATAAAACAAGTTTGATAGTTTCACAACCCTCCATACCCAAACTATCCCAATTTTACCCTTTCTAAGAAAATGTGGAAAACGATCAGGATCCCCACATTACCTAAAAATGAAGTTTGAGCTGTTTTCATATTTTTAGTTTTTTGGCTATTGCTGGGCCGCCACTGAAACGATTTCTAAAAACCATACGCGTTTTCCATCTTCGCCACGCTAAAATACTGTGTAAAAATTTTATAAAAATCAATAATTACCTACCAGGTTACACAACTATGAAGTTTAATCGATAATGACAATATACAATGCATCTGTCCGGTCATCGGTGTCGGGGCCTTTAGGGGGATGAAATATGTTAATTTTTATCAACAAATCATCCCTTAAAAGTAGTTTTTCCATAATGAAATGGCAGCCATTTTGTTTTTTGTTTAATTGATGCACGAGTGTTGTATTAATTTTGCCTTAGCTATCTATGTAGACTCTGTGCAAACACAAAATAAGTCTCATTCGATAGCGAAACATGTGGACCATAAACTTATGGTAAACATTTTCCAAATTTCATTTCATATCAGGGCAAAAAACATTGTTAAAGGAACATAATCATGTAACTTTTTGCGTTTTTTTACAATTTTAGTTTTTTTTCAAAAAATCTAACCTACACTTTTTTTTATTTCTAACCGATAGTATATGATATTTCCTGAAAAAATAGCTGTACATCTTAGCCCTAAGTAAAGTAGTTTAGAAGCTATGATGGCTTGAATATGACCCTTTATTATCTAGTCTAATAGTTAAGAAGGCAATAAAATAAAATACTTAGTGGTCACAACATTTATGTTGGGAAAAAAACAAAACCATTGTTCGAAATTTCCACTTTGGTGTTGCAGACATGCTGTTGCTCTTACTGACACATGTTGCATAGAGAGACTGATCATCGCTTTATCATTCCGTAATTCATTTCCGACTTGAATAATGAATAAAACTTGGCACGTCGACATAAACTGTCTGTTTCATTGTATCCCACAAGAAGAAATGGAGTGGGGTCAAGTCCGGTGAATGCGCTGGCCAAGTGATTGTTCCACAGCGTGCAATCCACGGCGAATATCGTGGTGAACAATCGCTTGGCCACCACGTTCACCGAACTTGACCCCACGCCATTTTTTTCTTGTGGGGTACAATGAAACAGACAATTTATGTCGACGTGCCAAATACAAAATTATCAAGTCGGAAATGAATTACGAAATGACAAAGCGATGATCAGTCGCTCTATGCAACATGTGTCAGTAAGAGCAACAGTATGTCTGCAACACCAAGGAGGACATTTTGAACAATGGTTCTAACATTTGTTTTTTTTCCAAAGTAAGTGTTGTGACCACTAAGTATTTTGTTTTATTGCCATCTCAACTGCCGGATTAGACAATAAAGGGTCATATTCAAACCATCATAGCTTCTAAACTACTTTACTTATGGCTAAGATGTATAGCTATTTTTTTAGGAAACATCAAGTTCTATCGCTTAGAAATAAAAAAATTGTAGTAGGTTAACAGTTCAGATTTTTTTAAAATGCTAAAGTTGTAAAAAAACACATTACATAATTATTTTCTTTTAACATTCATTTTGCCCTTTTAGGAAATAAAATTCGGAAAATATTTACCAGTAAATTATGGCCTACATGTTTCTCTATCGAATGAGACTTATTTTGTGTTTTTAGGACCTCTACTTGGGTAACTATGGCTAAATTAATACAACACTCATGCTTCGAATGAAAAAACAAAATGGCTGCCATTTCATTATGGTGGAAGAAAAACTTTATGGGGGCGGTTTGTCGATAAAAAATACTGTATTTCATGCTCCTAAAGGTTCCGACACCGATGACCGCAAACATTGTATATTACTTAATTTTTAATACTTTCTTTTTCAGACTGTCAAAGCAATGGTGTCGTATACTGCATTTCTAAAGACTGTTACTGCAACAGGTTAAGATTCCTTCAAAAAATATTACCAATAAAGCTCTTGAACTTCTATGTGCATTATTACTTTTCTACGAGTACTAGATAAGATGTAGTAATGATTTTGACATTGGCAATGGTTGCATGCTTTTGTGAATAAAAAATATTCGTAACGTATTTGTGGTAAGCTTGATGAAACACTTAAGAAATGAGTTCCGCTATTTGGGAATTAAAAAAACGGTATTGTAAATAGACCAGTAAGTGGTCGATTATCTATTACATTTTAATTCGATTAAAACGTGTAACTTGTGTTAAATTCTAATATATGTAGGTTCAATAAGATATCGTGGTCTAAATTATGTTAACTTACCTTGATACGATATGCAAGTGTAGTAGTATTTAGATAGCTCTGATAATAAGACCTTATAAAAAAGGAAAGTACCTCATAGACCAGTCTATAACCGTTTTTCTTTAGTGAACTACAAATTAGTGCAAAATAATGTATATGACAAATTTTCTCTTGCCGTGGTTAGTTCTCCTATGTGAGCGATCTGGTAAGTATGATTGAAAAATTCTTAGTCATAGAGAATGAGCAAAAGTGATGGATATTAGGTGCAAAAGTTGTTTTTTAGTTCATACCATTTTAGGTTATAATTATAAAATTGGGGACAGGTAAAATTTGATAATCTGCGTAACATCACTTCAAACGTTTTTCTAGCTCAAGGCGCCTTTAGTAGTGCTTATTGCCTATACAATTTTAAGAAAACAATTTCCAAATACACATTTTTGGGCATAGCCAAATAGGGAGTAAAGTTACTTGGCCGTTTTATTTTAAATATTTGCTGTTCAACACTAGAGCAAAACCTTTCATAAGCATTCAAACTGATTCTATTTTGATATTAACATTACCAATATTTGCAAAAAAGAATTGCAATTTGATGAAAAAATGAGGTTTTTTTATTGCAAAATAAGTAAAAATGAGAATTTGCTCAACGAAATACAGAAATAGTTTTTTTAGATGAAGATTTGAAGATAGAGGTGAAATTTAAACGCCACCCACTAAAAACGAGATCAATCATCGTAAATTTATATTATATTTGTTCAATTACTTTTGTAGTCCATGTTTCCTTGGCAGAAGTTCTTACAAATAGGATAGTTGATGGTACGGATGCGGCTGAAGGCGAATTTCCATACGCTGTGAGTATAAATTAAAAAATCATTTGTTATATATCGTTTTAGCGGTTTACAAGCAGAAATAGCCGCATTGAGGTTTTGAATTAAGATTAAAATATGTTTTTTGTGATAAATGGAAAGATCATAATATATATAAGTTGTATAACAAAACTGTTTTTGTTTTCTTTTTTTTCGCAATAATTCGAAAGTTATATCAATATAAAAATGGGTTTTTAAATCGAGTACCGAAAACACGCCGACGGCTCCCAAACCCGTGTGACGTCACCATGCCGATGCCGGTCAGGATGCTCCTTTGACCAACGACGTCCTACTTCGATACTAGATTCTAGATTCCCAGTCAATCGCGAAAATACGTACTGGTAAACTGGTAACTAGTGTATATTTGTTGCAATACAGTCGATGAATGAAGTTTGCAGCTCGAGACGAAGTCTACGATCGAAATAAATATGTTTTCGAATGTTTGAAGTTGAAGTCAGATTACAGATTCCAGTAAGTACCTAATCAAATGTTTCGTTGAAAAGATCTCCTCAATCGAAGGATGGCCTAGTGGTTAGAGTGTCCAATAGTGAATCTCAGGGTTTTTGGATCGTAACCCAGGCCTTGCAACTTTTTTTCTCAATAAATGTATTGTTTTGCTTTTTGCACTTGTTACGCACATTTTTTCTACGATCAACATAAATACGTGTTTGAATCAAATTTTGTTAGACATATTACTTGCACTACACAGTGCAAAAACTAAATACAGGAGGCGGTGGACAATTCAAAAAATCAGTGGAAATGAGGTTTGTCCGTCAATATCAATCGCCATTAAATTTTTTTCAAATGTAATAGTTGGTTAATAAAACAAAATCCCTTCATCAATCCAGCAAAGTTTTTGCGGTGCAGAGAAGAGTTATTAGAATAATATCTGGTTTGGGATATCGTGAGGATTGTAAGCAAGCTTTCATAGCCCTCAATATTCTAACTGTTCCATCTATATATATTTTAGAATGCCTTACATACGTATATACTAACAAAGACACTTTCTTGACATATACTGGTCAGCACAACCATGATTCAAGGCACAAAGATAATATCATCACTCCTTACTATCGACTCAAAAAAACCCAAAATGGCCCAAACCATCTAGCAATAAAAATGTTCAATAAGTTGCCAGAAGACTTGAAGAATCTATCAAACATCACACTTTTTAGAAGACAAATAAAAGGATTTCTATCGCAGAAGGCATTCTATCACTACAATGAGTTCTTTGATTGCGTGTTTACATAAATGTCTTAATGTTTGTGAACGATTTTTCTGTTAATTATTGTCTGTTGTATTATACTATTATATGTTATACGTTTGTCGACCTAAATACTTTTTAAATTGTTATTTTTATATTTCTCTTTTTTGACTTGTGAAAGTACAATGTGCATATCACCAATAAATTATCTATCTATCTATCTATCTATCTATCTATTCAATCCCTTCATTTTTAAGTTTTCTAATGTACTCAACTCAAACTCGTAATTACATTCTTTTATCACTTGGTATTATTATTCATTTAACTTTGGGCAATGAAGCTTAACAATTAACTTTTAAAAAAAATGGAACAAGCAAAAATAAGTGCAATAGAAACAAACAAATAATATTCTTCTATGAATTTCAATGTTATTATAATATTATCTTCTTGACCAGAACTAAAAATAATAATCAACAAATACTTCTACAATAAATAAACTATGAATATAATTATTTTGCATAAGAGTTAACACCCCAAGTAAACAAAAATAAAATTATATTTTTTATTTTGATAAATATAATGGATATTCGCATTAGCGAATGTTGGTAGCAGATATTCGTATTCGCATCCGCGAATGTCAAAAATGTACATTGACATTCGTTACATTACTAGAGCACAGTTCCCACAAAACCCCATTTAGTACTTGTAAAATGTGAAATAGAATTTGATTCAAAAACATCAAAAACATATTTATGTCGATCGTAGAAACAAATATGCGTAAC
This sequence comes from Callosobruchus maculatus, assembly GCA_951848785.1. Taxonomy (NCBI): domain Eukaryota; kingdom Metazoa; phylum Arthropoda; class Insecta; order Coleoptera; family Chrysomelidae; genus Callosobruchus; species Callosobruchus maculatus. The sequence continues at coordinate 5,321,997 of CATOUR010000026.1, read as the reverse complement.
AAGTGCCAAAAGAACATCAATAATTGTTTTTGTTGAAAAAAAAAATAAAAAAGAAGTTGGACGGCCAGGGTTTCGATCCAAAGACCCTGAGATTCATTATCGGACACTCTAACCACTAGGCCATCCCTCGATTGAGGAGATATTTTCAACGAAACATATTTGATTAGGTACTTACTTACTGGAATCTGTAATCTGACTTCAAATTCAAACATTCAAAAACATATTTATTTCGATCGTAGGCTTCGTCTCGAGCTGCAAACTTCATTCATCGACTGTATTGCAACAAATATACACTAGTTATCAGTTTACCAGTACGTATTTTTGCGATTGGCTGGGAATCTAGAATCTAGTATCGGAGTAGGACGTCGTTGGTCAAAGGAGCATCCTGACCGCCATGGTGACGTCACATGGGTTCGGGAGCCGTCGGCGTGTTTTCGGTACTGGATTCAAAAACCCATTTTACTTCCCACACCGATAGGTGAGGGGAGTATTGTGATCGCGAAAATTTTCGATTTTGAGATAATACACTTTTTGGGCGTTTTATGATGCCTACATCACGAAAATCCACGTCACTCATTTCCGTCGGTCTGTCTGTCTGTCGGTCTGTCTGTCGGTCTGTCTGTCTGTTGGCGTTTTTCTAGCCTCCTAATCTCAGTAACCGCTACATAGATTTTGATGAAATTTCGGTGGTGATATGGTGTAGGGTTGTAGTAGGTAATGTTGCTACAATTTTGAAAATCGGTGCATGGGCGGCGGAGTAATTAGCAAAAAACGGAAAATTTCAAATATGCCTCAAACTTCGTTTTTAGGTGTTTTAGGGGTTCCTGATCATTTTCTACTTTTTTTTGGGTGGGGGTGAAATTGGGGTGGTTGGGTGGTTGGGGGGTAGGGGGTTGTAAAGCTGAACATTTTGTTGTACTCATAATAGGCTGTCTACTGACCTGAGAGAGAAAGACCTAGCGCTATAATACACTTTTTTAGGTCCTTCGGAACATTGCCTTTTGTATTACAGGAACCAAGGGACTTGAGAATTTTCCGATGTATACATACGAGTATTACTTTAGATCGTTCTGTATTTTATAATGTTGAAATTACTGAAGTGATGTTAATGAAATTTCGGCACAGTATTACTACTTTGGCGAGGAAGGAAAACGCGTCTGATGTTTAGGAATCGTCTCAGTGGCGGCGCAGCAATATTAAAAAAACAAAAAATATGAAAACAGCTCAAACTTCGTTTTTAGGTGTTTTAGGGGTTCCTGATCATTTTCTATTTTTTTTGGGTGGGGGTGAAATTCGGGTGGTTGGGGGGGTGGGGGGTTGTAAATCTGAAAAATTTGTTGTACTCATAATGGGCTGTCTACTGACCTGAGAGAGAAAGTCCTAGCAGTATAATACACTTTTTTAGGTCCATCCGAACAGTGCCTTGCCGATTACAGAAACCAAGGGATTTAGAATTTGTGGTGTATACATACGAGTGTTGTTTTAGATCGATATATTATTCTATTGCGTATCGCAAAAATTATTGAATTGATTTTAATGAAATTTTGACACAGTATTACTACCGCGGCGCGGATAGAAAACGCGTATGTTTTGGAAAAAATCATTTCAGTGGCGGCGCAGCAATAATAAAAAAACTAAAAATATAAAAACATCTCAAACTTTGTTTTTAGGCGTTTTAGGGGTTCCTGATCATTTTTTACTTTTTTTTGGGTGGGGGTGAAATTGGGGTGGTTGGGGGTGGGGGGTTGTAAAATTGAAAAATTTGTTGTATTCATAATAGTTTGTCCATTAACCTGTTGAAAAAAATACGTAGCGGCATATTACACTTTTTTAGGTCCATCATCTGAATATTGGCTTGCCTATTACAGAAACCAATTTTGTGATGTATACATACGAGTTTTGCTTTATTTCGTTCTATGTATTTTGCGTAAAGCGAAAATTATTGAATTGATTTTAATGAAATTTTGACACCAAATTTAGTGCCGCGGCGAGAATGGAAAACGCGTCAGTCTTTGAAAAATCGTCAGTGGCGGCGCAGCAATAATATAAAACTAAAAATATAAAAACACAGCTCAAACTTTGTTTCTAGATGGTTTGGAGGCTCCTGATCATTTCGCATCGTTTAGTTGAAGCATGCAGAAAAAAAAATGTGGCGTCTTAGCTTCTAAGGAGGGAGACGCAAGAAACTATTTACGAGAGGTTTTTGTGTTGGTTGTTTTTTGCGGGCGGCTGGGCGATGATTTGGTTGCAAGAGATTTCAAACTATAGCTTCATGCAACGGGAAAATAATAAAATGGTATCATCATTATGTGTGGGAAGTACTGAGTCAATCAACTTGACTCCATTTTTTATTTTGATATAAATTTTGAATTATTGAGAAAAACATGAAAACAAAAACAGTTTTGTTATAAAACTTATATATGATCTTTCCATTTATGACCAAAAAGATGTTATTCAAAACCTCAATTATGGAATGCGGCAGAATATGCATAAATTAAGGATACAGTCAAAAGGCTATCTATGTGAACACAGGCAGCCGGGCGGCTCTTATGGCCTTGACACTACACTTCAAAAATAGTGTGGGACTGACATAATACCATAAAGACACTAGCGAAGACCAACAAGATAACATTTCCTTGGGTGCCTAGTGAAATAGAAGTAGGTGAGAGTGAGAGGGCCGAAGGACTGCCATGGAAGGTGCAGAACTCCTTCTCAGCCTTTCATCGGCCCAGGCCCAGCATCATGTGGTGTATCATACAACATGCTACTGACAGCTATCACCAGTTGGGTGTCAAATGAGCACCAGAAGCGTTGGGACAGAGTGGTGGGGAATGTTCAGTCAAGGAGGATGCTGAGGGGACCTTCGCGTTCTAATACCGCAGACGCTCTCAGAATGAGCAGGAATGAACTACGAAAGGTGGTTGGACTTACAATTGGCATTAGGCGTCGAGTGTACAGGGTGTCCCATTTTGGGCACTTTTACGGGGTATCACGGTTATTTTTGAAGATAGAGAGTTGCGGTTTTCGCGACAGTGTGCTACTTTTTTGGGAAAATAAAGATGTCTTAACAAAATGATTATGGCCCTCTTGGTTTTTTAGATACAGGGTGAAATCGAAAGCTATCGATTTTGAGACCACTCTCGTATCTCGGTTGTCTTTCATCTTATTGAAAAGTTAAAAAAACGGTCTTATAGATTTTTTCTGTAGAATCGAGTGGTGTAGTTTGATTTTTCTTGGTCTAAACATTTTTCAGTTATGAAGCAAACATATATTTTTTTAAATGGAACACCCTGTATATTATTTTTGAAGTCAATCGGAAATAATTCAAACTTTTCAGAAATATATATTAGTATTAAGTTATTTTGAAAATTGCGCTCAAAATTTGATTTTTTCATTTTTTACTTTATTTGTAGCAGTAGCAGGCCATGGTTAATCAACTATAAATAATAAGTATCTAAGCAGTTATTACTCTATAAGAGACTTCCTACTCAAATTCGAAAAAACAGAATCAAAATAATTTTTTTAAAATAATAATGTATCATTAAAAAGAGCAAATCTGTAAAAAATTTGCGAGACTGTCAGTTTTTATTTATATTTTTATTAAGTATAGCTTTGTTCTTTCTGTGTTTTTATTTTAATTATTCTCAATTTTCTATAATAAGGGCAGCTGAGATACCCAGAGAGACAGCAACCATTTCCAGATATATTTGCTCGTCTAAAAATAAATATAGTTAGGTACGGATCCTCTATTCAACCACGTTCTAAAACTTATTTCAAAGAGAATAGGGAGCAAAGGGAAACAAACGTATTAGGTTACATAGAAGAAACGCCTTCATCATCTTCTAAGCACCTAGAAGAAGCTGTAGTATCAACTGCAGAAAGAATTCTAAGAAAATATAGTTACCATCCATACCAGTTTAAGATACTTCAATATTTGCACAGGATTCAAGTTTGGGAATTTTTAATCGCCATAACACGAAGGAGACCAATAATTCTTTTAAATGCCATTAAAAGAATAAGAGATTGTGCCAGATTTGCATTCGAGAAAATAGTCTCCAACTTGAACCAACAACTAAAAGCTCCTCGATGTTATTATAATAGTCTTTATTTTGATCTAAATTCAAATTTATTAATGTGTTCTTCTGATATAATGTTTGGTTTTAAGTAATGTAATACAATAAATAATATTTAGTGAACATTACCACAAATAGTAGTTAATAGCGTATAAAATACAATTAAATGATTGAGTTTAAAAGTATTGAGTATCTTCGATCTTAATAATTGTTTACTTGGAGATTGTTTTTAATAGATTCGTCATGACCTACTGCTACAGATAAAGTAAAAAATGAAAATTTGAGCTTAGTTTTCATAAGAAAAATCATACTAATATATATTTTTGAAACGCTTGAATTATTTTCGATTGACGTAAAAAATACAGGGTGTTCCATTTAAAAAAATACATGTTGGCTTCCTAACTGAAAAATGGTTAGAGTAAGAAAAAATCAAACTTCACCACTGGATTTTACAGAAAAAATTCTATAAGACCCTTTTCGTGGGGATCCATGTGGTGTAGTAAGTTCCGAGAGAGGCAGAGGAAACAACCAAGCCTGTTATCTTTGACTGCCCTGCCTTGGGTGGAAGCAGGATCTCTTATCTGAATGTAGGCCAAGAAAGACAGGATACAATGTATCTCAAAGTTAGGATGGGACTCTATCTAATGCCTGTGACCGGGGGTGCACAATAAGCCTAAAGGCTGACCGTAAAATAATAGAGATTTTTGCGGGTACGTCCCGAAATGGTTCGAGGCTAGTTCAGAGGAAAAGGCGCATGCACACTATGATTACGGGTGTACGCGGTATGTGAATCCTTATGTAAACTGATTCTGTGACGTAAACTGAATCAGTTTACATACAAGATTTACATACCGCGCATGCCCGTAATCATACTGTGCTTGCGCTTTTATACGAACTAGTCTCGAACCAGTTCGGGACGCATCCGCGACAATCTCTAAATTATTGATTTTTATATGCTTACGAATAAGTAAACATTTTTTTTTATAAAATACCATAATGAATAAAGCATTTTTATTGTTTAGGTTTCACTAAGACATAACTCTAAACACATTTGTGGAGGTACAATACTTAGCGAAAAATATATTTTGACAGCAGCACACTGTGTTTGTAGTAATAATGGGTACGTATCTATTCATATGAGTTTTTTTAGCTAATGATGTATCTTGAGAGTTAGTAAAATATTCTATACTCCTAGATAAAAATGAAATATGTCTACGTTAATAAAGTTCAAAAGCAAATCATAATAAAAATCTTGATAATTTTTGAAGCTCTACTTTAGGAGAGAAGTAAGATTCGACTATCAGTTTTAGCATTGTTAGAATTTAATTTTAAGCTGGTGACTGAATAGGTTTGAGAGGGTTTAGGCTTGTATTGTTATGTTTAAGTTATCTGAAGGGATTAATATTATTTTTAGACATATTACTTTGAACGCTGATGCATTATCCTTATGTTTAAAATCTCATTTATTTTTTAAGCCCAAGAGATCCACAAAATTATACAATACAGTATGATATGCTGAAAATTACTGAAGAAGATGTTAATACTGTTCAAGTGTCAGAAATTAATTGTCATGATTTTAACGTTGAAAAGTTAACATACGATTCAGCTGTTCTGGAGGTGAGTTATTTCTTACATCAGCTGGGGTGTACCCAAAACAAAATGACAAAAATTTTAATTCAGCAAATTCGTCTTTCAAATGCATCAGCTTTAAGGTGCCTCCATTCTCGATATCGCAGTACGCAGTTGATATATTCTAGATGCCGGTACACAATTTCTAGAAGATTATCGTAATACACAAATCATATCCATTTGTTCTTCCATAGGAAAATCAATTTTTTAAGCTAGGTTTTCACACAGTACAGAATAAATGAGAAGGCATGAAAACAGTCAATATTTCAAAGCCCACCTGATAAATCTCGTTCATAATTGTGCATCACATCTACGAGTATAAAATTATTTCCTCACTATATTATCTCAATAATTCGGGGTTTTGGCTTCACCAAATACTATTATGGACTTATATCGTAGTTGTTCATTAAATAAAAATAAAATTCCATAGTACTTTCTCAAAATAAATAAATTTCAGCACGCAAATAGAAAATATATTTAAAATTGCTGAAAAATCGAAATATCTTGAAAACCGATGAATGTAGGTAAAGATATAAAGATGAAAGAACGTAATAAAACCATTTTTTTTTTAAAGAGAAATCTAGAATTTGCATTCTAGCTCACCCTATGAATATGCATCGTCGACTTGTTTTATAGCCGACATTATAACTAGAGAATATTTTTTATCTAGCGATGTAAAAAGCATAATTTTGATTAGTTACTGTTTTACTGGACGTTCATTTGATATCGATTTGGGTATATAAATGCTAATACTAAATAACATGTATAATGTTACAATACTTCATTTTGGTTGAACGGGGATCATTAGTAGAATCTAAAGGAGGGTGTCTTATTTAAAAAAAATAATGTTTGCATCACAACGTAGTTACGAATCACCCTGTATAAATCAAAATATTTTCTAAACAAGTACATATCCTTGGCCTTCCGATTAAATTTTGGTGATCTTAAAATACACATTAAACGTTGGACAATGGACATTAAGTTTACTTACATATTAAAAAACAATTTTCACTAAGTATTGAGATCACGGTTGAGAAACTTTTCATAATAATAATAGTAATCTTTATTGGTTCAGTTGACCACCATTTGGTGGTATTGAACATTTCGAAAAATTGTAGTGCAAATATATAAACATAAAATAAAATATAATTCCATAGTAGGATCTCAAAATAAATACATTTCAGTACACAAATAGAAGGTATTTTTAAAATTTGCGGAAAAATCGAAATATCCAGGAAACTAATAAATGTCGGTATAGGAAATGCTATACAAAGATGAAAGAGTCTAATGAAGACAATTTTTTGGTTTAATAAAATATGGGGGCTGTAGTGCTCTTTCCCTGAAGATGCTAAAATAGTTAGCGAAATACGTGTCAGGTTTGAAAAAATCAGTTTGGCGAGTTGTTAGGCCGTGTAGTGTTTGTTAGTGCTACGCCAAAGTATCTAGTGTCACTTTACCTAACTTGGTTAAAACTGTCCTGTATATGTATCATTTAGACGGAATAATCTGCACATGGTGTGAAGAAAAGCCCCATCTCTAAAGTATTAGCAACAATTTTAAAGAGTGGTTGTTGGATGCGTATAATTTAATGGACAATAATTGAAAATCTTGATCTCGAAAGTAGCCTTGCTAATTGGATCTTCAATTTGCAGTTGGAATCACCACTTCCAGAAGGAAAGTGGAAACCTGTGAAGATTGCCAAAGATTTTACACCCTCCGAGGGACAAAAGGGAACAATCATTGGTTGGGGGCGAATATTTGTAAGTAAACCTTCTCTAAATCAAATTTTAAGACGAAAATCGACGTTCTTCTGGATTCATCAAAACAATATTCTTTCAATAAAATTGACGGCAAATTCTATCACATACTTGTTTTTCTACTTACAGCACATGGGTCCAATTTCTAAAACACTACAAAAGATCGAAGTAGAAGTATATGATGACGAGACTTGTGGGAAGAAATTTAATAAGGAACATCATATATGTCTAGGAGCTCCTCCATTAGGTGGCGCTTGTAACGTAAGTAGCTTTACTCAGTATGCTATGAATAAATGAATGAAATTTATTGAAATCCAAATAAAACGCTAACCGTCACAGAACAGCGCGAAGAGAAGTCCTAAAGGAATTAATAAATCATGCAGCTTGTACTGTTCTGTATACGGAGGAAGTTAGAAGGTTTTAGAGCCCTACAATCAATATTTCAAAGCCCACCTGATAAATCTGCTTCATAATTATGCATCACATCTATAAAATTATTTCCTCGGCATACTATATTATCGCAATCATTCGAGGTTTTGGCTTCATCAAATACTATTATGGACTTATATCGTAGTTGTTCATTAAATAAAAATAAAATTCCATAGTACTTTCTCAAAATAAATAAATTTCAGTATGCAAATAGAAGGTAAAATATATTTAAAATTGCCGAAAAATCGAAATATAAATATGTATGGAAGACCTTTAGCAATTTTGCTGGAGGTCAAATACTTAGGAGGTGATTCTTGACTCAAAGCTAATGTGGAGGTTGCATTATGACATACTCATGTCAAGATCGACAGTGACCTTCTGGCAGCGCTGCCAACAAACTTTTGAGTAAAATTCCTTGAGTGCTCTTTAAAATTTCCCTAGATTAGCACTTTTCCCCGAAATTTAAATTCGCGGAAATCTTAAAATCAGTTTTTAGTTATATTTATTGAAAAAAGTTAGGATAAAAACACAAATAAATGCGATTGTTGGAAAAAACCATTTTATTCTATAAAACATGTACCTAGGTACTTTAACAAATGAATAATTGACCTTAATCTGATTCATCATCAGATTCATTACATTTTAGCATTCATTTTACCCAAAAACGAGTTATGAATTTCAACATTGTAACAGTATTTTTCAAATTAAACATTCTTTTTGTGTGTAACAACCCAATTCACACATTCGTTTCGAGTTTATTTCGATTTTGGTTTTAATTAAGCTTACTAAGGAAAATTAGAGTGCGGTGTGAAGTAAATATGTGCCCAACTAGCTTTATTTTCAATAACTGAAATGCCAAATTTCCTTCACTGTTTTCTATGTTAAAAACATAATCCCAAAAACTTTCAGAGTCGTTTTCCACAAGGTCAAAATTATAATTTCTCAGGGTTCCGGACTGTCTAAATCATTATACATGTTTTCTTCAATTCCTGTTAGTTTTAACTCCACAGCTAGTGGTACTATATTGAAGCGTGAAGCGTGCCTCTTATTTTTGATGTTTTCTGGAATTATTATTTCCATGAGTCGGTAGTGTTTTCTCTGAAATTCCAGCTTAGTGAGTTGGAGTACAGCTGGCGTTAAACTTAAAATTGCGAAACAAATAATTTTAAATTGGGGAAAACGCTGCTTTTCAAAATTTCTGAAATTTCCCTAGAATTCAAGCCAGTTTCCTCATTTCCTTAACGCTGATCAAATATCCCTAGAGTAGGGAAACTTCCCTAGAGTTGTCAAGGCTGCCTTCTGGCAGCTGTGGCGGACGATGCCATCTGTCAGGATGTCAGCGATGGCAGCGAATCTGAGAATGGGGGCTCGGGTAATTGGCAGATAAGGGGAGATGCGGTTGGCCACGCAAAGATAGCCAAGCTGGCGGAGGAAGCATTGCCTATTTCTGTCTACAGGATAAACAATCCAGCTCTCTGATCAGTCCCAGTATCAAGGAGTGAAAACAGGGGAAATTCAGTTTCCCAGAGAGGCACTGGTATGCTACACAGACGGCTCTCGCCATACTCTCTGCTGCATGCAATGAGGTGAGAAAGAGCATGTAAACCGGAGCAGAGGGTTTACCTTTTTTCTGACATGCGGTACTAAAAGTCATCTGCGGGCCCAGAACCAGTGTACCCCTGGTTTAGGCGTGCGTGGAGAGACTGAAAGAGCTGGCGAGGCCAGATGCAGGTTACCTTGATTTGGATCCCGGGTGATACGGGGGTTCTTGTCAATTAGGAAGCTGATAGGCTGGCCAGACTTGGCACCGAAGGACAGTTTGTTGACCTCGAGCCCGTTACAGGATTAAGTAGGCACCAGGTAACGTTAGCCCTCAAAAATTGGGAACACATCTAGATCAGCACGGCTACAAAAACAAAGCCGATGGGCAATCAGAAACCTCGTGGGTGTTCTGACGGGACACTGCAGGCTCAGGCGGCATAACTATTAGAACTTGGAAAAGACTCCCTATGTATGAGCTTTGGAGGGGCCGATGGAACGGTCTACCACTTGCGGAATGTGAGTTGTTTCAGCCAGACGAATTACCCTCCTTAAGCTTTGTTAAAAGGTCGGGAATGTTTGGCAGGGAGGGGGAGACTATTACTAGGGCGCGAATGTGAAACATTTTGAGATATAATTTAACCGATACTTGATCGATGTCCTCCTGTTGATTGATTACCTGATCATCAAACTGATAAAAAGCGTCAGGGGGATAGCTACCCATCAGTTAAGCATTACATACAGTGACCAATCGCCATAAACATGGTTCATAAATTACTGTATTTCAACGCATGTAACTTGTAATAATTGCAAAAGACATTGTTTTTTTCTAGGGAGATTCTGGGACAGCTCTTATCGTTGATGGGGTCCAAGTTGGAATAGCATCGTTCATCACCAATATTTGTGGAACATCAAACAAAAGTTACCCGAATGTTTATTCCAGAGTTTCTAGCTATTATGACTGGATCCATAGTGTTGCTATTGATCTATAAACCCATCGAACCATTAAAACTTTTCAAGCAATCTTGTGTTCCTATTCCTTCAACCGCTTAGTGACTTCTAGTAGATTCATCTATCAATAACATGAAAGGCATGCGTCTTACTTCATATATCAAGAGGCAGTATCAGAATCAGAATTTGAGATTGTATTCGTTTGTGGTGGGCCTTCTTATAGCCTTAAAAATACTGATCTGTGTTCAGAGATACTTTTATGGTAAGGTGCTACCATGGCTACAACAAAAATGCATTGTGTAGACTTCAAAATAATAGTAGTATAAAAAATGACTCGATTTCGTCGTTTCGATTGGTGATCATTTTTAACAATTTTGAAGGAAAATATCGAGGTAGCATGCAGTTCTCCTAAAAGTTTCCATCCTACGGTGTCCCTGTTAAGCTTTGCGGTTAGCTCGCAGATTTCCTCTCAGGTCGAAAAACCTGGTAGACGGCTTTTACTCTTCCCTCCGTAACATCAATGCTGGGGTTCCACACAGGGATCGGCATTGGCTCCGATATTGTTTCTGCTTCACATCAATGATCTACTCTTTAGCACTACAACCCCAATCCACAGTTTTGCGGATGACAGTACTTTGCATGCAGGCATCATGAGCAATAGACCGATATCTGTGGTCGAGCTGGAACGCAGAAGACTGGCAGAGGCTGCTTCGCTTTCAAAGGATCTGGAGACCATTACCGCTTGGGGGCTCAATGATATGGTAAAATTTAATGCTTCCAAGACCCAGTATTGTACGCTATCAAATAAGAAGTGCCCAAGCTAGCACCCGATTCTAATGAACAATCAGGCTCTGTCAAGGAGTCACTCATTCGAGCTCTTAGGTGTCAACACTACAGAAAATCTGATGTGGCACGAACACGTTGCGTCAATTTCAACAGCTGCTGGTAAAAAGATGTGGTAATTATTCAGAGCCAGAAAGTACCTCTCGCCATCTAACCTCTTCACGGTATATAAAAAAACCCAGATAAGACGTGGCTTAGAGTATTGCCCTGCCTGGGAAGCTGCTGCCCCTATTACCCTGTCTATACTTGATGCCATCCAGAGAAGGGCAATTCGACTATTTGTGACGAAGCCTTAACGTACCACGTCGAACTACTTTGTCACCGGCGTGACCTCTTACTCTTCTACCGATATTCAAACGGAGTCTGCTCCTTTGAGCTATCCTCTACAGTTCCGCCGCTCACCGCTCCTATCAGATGCACCCGCGCGACTGCTGCATCTCATCCCAAGACGGTCGTTCTTCATACATCGAGAACCGAACCGAGCAGAATGTCCAAGGCTTGGAATCGACTGCCAGGAGATTTATTTATTGGGCCTGCGGGTGTTGATCTATTCAAACTTCTCCTAAGATAACCTTTTTACATCAACTCCGGTATTCTGGTTAGGCTCCGCCTACGCGGTCTGGTCAGTTATAAAAGATGGAGTATTATCAAAAATATCTGTATTTATATTTTTTTCTTTTCTAACCTCCCGCCCTCGTTTAACAGGTACAATCCTCGTAATATTCCATTGTATTATTTATTGGGTTTTACTAAATTCAGAGTTATAAATTATAAATATCAAACAACTTGCCTGACCGTACATATACCACTTTTATACACTGATTTATTTCTCATAATAATTAGAGACTACATTAAATCAAATTTCTAGCAGCGCGCGAGACTTCATCCGCAGGAGGACAGGAGGAAGGACGATCTCGTCCTAAATCCCCAATCCTGCGGCGAAGACTCTAGGCGGAGGTTTGTCCACGACCTACCTGTCGCGTCCCAATGGCTGATAGGGTACCCCAGGGCCTAAATTTAGAGAAAATGGAAGAAATGGCTCTTTGCGGCGAAAGCCTTGCGGAGCCTTCCTCTTTCCCCTGGGAAGGCAATATGCAAATATTGTCCGCGGATCATGTGGAACTCCAGGGGCATCTTTACCTTTTCACTTTCCACGGAAAGGGATAAAGTAAAATGTTGGGTGTAGCAATCCCTTGAGACCCCAGCTTATCTACCCAGAACGCCGCGGTACTATGATGGTGGTGTTAGAGTGAGGGCGCCCTTCGCCAACTCCTCTATGACCTCCTCTGTTCCGCGTCGGTCTGAGTGGTTCACCTCGCGTGACTTGAGGTGCGGTCCCTGTCTTGCGCGTCGACTCCCCCACTGTTGCCCCGGCTGGGATCTTCCCGGAGTGGTAGCGACGAAAGAAACCAGGGTTGGCACTCCTGGGCCGCCGGTTAGTACAGGAACCCGTCCGGCCTAGCCAGTTTGGAGGGCTGTTCCATCAGCCGGTGTATAATCTCGGGCGTGTAGTAGTGCCAGGTGGCGCCTGGACAAAGGCCCTGCTGCACGTTTCGGGGGGCTTCGTCTGCGGCCGCCGGGTTTTCCCGAGGGGAATGACGGCGGTGGGGGGTCGGCGAGCGGGTGCGGGGGCCGTGCCTTGAGCCTCGCAACAACACACACACACACACACACACACATCTACACCCGCACACACAACACACACACACACACAAACACATACACACATACACACATACACACACACACACACAATCACACACACACCTTAACACACACGCACACACACCCACACACCTACACACCAAACCAAACCTGAAAACATTAAAATGAACATGCAAGCTAGTGAAAAAAAGATTAATGTGCCACCCAAATCACCATCCCCACCCCCATCCCAAGTCCCAACCCCACAACCCCCAATGGAGGACCTTACCTCCACTGTTGAGATGGAGGGCACGGAGGAGCCTATAATTAGCGGGAGCTCCCCCTGTGTCCCTTCAGATAAAGAAGATGACCTCCTGCGGTCACCGGCTGGTGCTGCTGGTCCGACATCTCGGCCTCCACTCTCGAGTGACGAGGAGGGGTTCGTTCCGGCGCACCTACGGGGCAAAGCAAGGAGGAACTGGAAGAGCAGGCAAAGGAAAAAGAAGAGAGCAGCCGGCGCGGTAGCCGTGGGGGCGGAGATGACAAGTACATCTCCAGCCCCGGCAGCCCCCGGTCACTCTAGATGGAACTTCGGTCGACAAAGGGGTCCCGGAAGTACCATCTACATCTCAAGCCGAGGGGGCCATAAGCTGGCTTCCTCTTACAGTAGAGGGCCGGTGAAGAGGGCAGCGGACCGGGCGGCGAATAAGCAGCCCTTCGTGCTGCCAACTGAGCCGGCATTAAAGAGAGGAGATCCTGTGGCCGCGACTCCTCGCACCTCTTCGCGGTCCGGGCGGGCGCTTCGCGGGGGTGCAACAAACCCCAGAGTGGCGCCCGGCGGTGCGATAGGGGGGAGGGGAGGATCGAGCAGCGCCCAGGGCAAGACAGGCGGCACCGGTGGGCCTCAAGATCCGCAGCCGCAGGGCGCCCGCGCCCCTAAGGCAGCAGCGGTCGGACGGCCACCGGAAAGTGCCAAGCGATCGCGACAGGACCTGACGACACCGCCGGAGAGGGCGAATAAGAAGGTCAGGGGCGAGTACCCGCCAGCGCAGGGGGCATCGACTTCATCTGGCATATCCCCTCTTTTGAGGGAATCTGCCGGGGGGTCTTTGCGGCCGGCTGCTGGGTCCTCGCAACCGACCTCTTACAGCTCTGCAGTCCGTAGAGAGCTACAGGTCGTCGTAAGGTCTGACAGACCTGACGGACTGGTGCTCCCGGACGAGGCGGAGCAAGTTAGGTCCTACGTCGTAGGAAGAGCTCTACAGGCAATGGAGGAAGAGGGAGCCCCTATCCTCCGTTTCCTGAACTCGGGGCTGTATGACACGGGCTGGTTCGTAGTCACAGCCTACGATGAGACATCTCGGGACTGGCTCCTGAACCGACTGCCCCCCCTGGACATTGGAGACCATGTCTTCAGCCCTGTACGGTCTGTGGACGCTCCATGGCCGGTGACGGTGGGCGTCCGGGTCAAGAGTCAGGGACAGCCAAATTTAGAGCGGCTGATTAAGACTCTTAGTCTCCAGAACCCTGATCTCAATATAAGAGAGTGGAGGCATCTGGAGACAATGAGCGAGGGAAGGGAGGGTGATCACGTCATCACCTTCTCGATTAGCAAGGAGGAGGCCACGCTGCTAGAACGGGCTGGTTGGTCTCTCTTCTACGAGCTCTGCACTGTGGCTGTCCACAGGGTGGCTGCTCGTGGGAGGGGTGCCTGGCAAGGTCCATCTGGTGGCAAGGGCGCCTCCGGAAAGGCAAAATAGGCCGTGCCGATGCTTCCCCAGCATACCGCAGGAACCATGACACAGCTGCGGGTAAGTCAAATTAATCTCCACCGCAGCAACGATGCCGCAGCCGAACTGCTGGCCATTGTTGCTGGAAGGACTAAAGAGATTATATTAATTCAAGAGCCATATTGTTACAGGAAGCAAATACGCGGGTTGGAGGTCAGTACCTTCAGCCTTGTGTCAGCCAACTTAGACTCCCCCAGGGCGGCCATCCTCGCGTCTAGGGACCTGCAGGTGACGCCATTGCCTCAGCTAGGGACCAGAGATGCGGCGGTCGCCGTACTGGAATGCAAGGTTAGTGACACTAGGTTTAAGATAGTCGTAGGCAGCGTGTATCTACCTTACGATATCGCGAGTTTACCCCCGACTACAGACCTAGTTAATATAATAGATTTCGCGAATAGCAGTGGACTGCCACTCCTTATTGGAATGGACGCTAATGCGCATCATTTAGTATGGGGTAGCTCAGACATAAACAGTCGAGGCGAAGCCCTATTAGAGTTCATAGCATCCTGTAATTTAGAGATTCTAAACAAAGGCACAGAAGCCACATTCGCGAATCGGATTAGGAAAGAGGTTATCGACATTACGGTAGCCTCGCCGGATCTGGTTCGTTTAGTAACAGACTGGAGAGTAACAGATGATATATCTCTGTCTGATCACAGGATGATTAGATTTGAGATAGATTCAGTACACAGCGACGTAGCCCAATGCCGGAACCCTAGAGCGACCGACTGGGAGACTTACAAAGCCTCCCTGGCTGCGAACCTTAGGGAACCGGCTAGATGGTATAACACAATAGAAGAAGTGGAGCGCGGTGTCTCCAATTTGGAGGAGACTATCCGCACTGCACTTGAGGCATCTTGCCCACTGAGGGCTGTGGCTCCTGGGAGAGTACCCTGGTGGTCTGGGACGTTAAATAAACTCCGAGGGGCCACAAGGAGGGCTCTTAACAGGGCTACAAAGCGAGGCGATGAAGCCTCCTGGGATGCCTTTAGAGAGGCAAGAAGAAAGTATAAAAAAGAGCTACGCAGCAACAAAAGAGCAAGCTGGCGGAACTACTGTGGAGAATTGGAGTCCCTTTCAGACTCCGCCAGACTAATGAAATTGCTCAGCTGCGAGAAGAGACAAACCATTAGTTCATTCAAGAAAGAGGATGGTACATGGACTACATCGGTGGAGGAATCTCTCCAATACCTCCTCGACTCGCATTTCCCGGGAGAGTCCGGCGAACTGTCTCCAGAAGCTGAGTCGGCTCCCTTGATAGGGGACGCCGGCTTGGCCGAGAGGATGATAACCGACGGATCAGTCTCCTGGGCAATAAACGAGTTTAGTCCATTTAAATCAGCCGGACCTGATGGTATATTCCCCGCGCTACTACAAAGAGGTCTAGAAGAGTTGCTGCCACATATCGTGGCAGCTTTCCGGAGCTCGCTAGCGCTAGGATACGTACCGTCGTCCTGGAAAGCAGCAAGAGTAGTGTTCATCCCTAAACCAGGGAAGATCGACTACTCTTTATCAAAGTCTTACAGACCAATCAGTCTTACCTCCTTTCTTATGAAAGCATTGGAGAAGATCGTGGACAGATATTTGATAGAGGAAACGCTCGTCACCTATCCCCTCCATGATAATCAGCATGCCTATAGGCAGGGTCGCTCCACGGAAACGGCACTGCATGCTATAGTAGGAAAAGTAGAAAGAGCCCTCTCTCACAGAGAAGTGGCTCTGGGAGTATTCTTCGACGTACAGGGAGCTTTTGATAAAGCACGAACAGCTAATATATGCACCGCCCTTCAGACCAGGGGTGTTCCACCCACTCTGGTCTGCTGGGTAAGATCAGCACTTCAGAATCGCAAGGCTAGTGCAACATTAGGCGGGGTTCAGCTGGAGGTTGGGGTGAGTGGGGGTTGCCCGCAGGGCAGCTGCCTCTCCCCCCGCCTCTGGTGCCTTGTTATGGATGGCCTCCTTACGAGACTTAGCTCGGCCGGCTTCTACACGCAGGCCTACGCAGACGACGGCCTGGTGTTAGTCTCTGGTAGATTCCTGGGCGTCGTCTGCGATAGGATGCAGATGGCGTGCAGCATTTTGGACAGGTGGTGTGGCGAATCAGGACTCTCAATCAACCCAGTGAAGACTGAGCTGGTCCTATTCACTCACAGGAAGAAGATAGATGATTTTAAAGCCCCAACTCTCCACGGTGTACCGCTGACCCTAACACAGGAGGTCAAGTACCTGGGGGTGTTAATTGATAATAAACTCACATGGGCACAGCATATCGACTATGTGTATAAAAAGTCTATAGCTACCATGTGGCAGTTGCGTCGGGTAGTCGGCAGAACCTGGGGCCTCAAACCCAAGGTTCTAAACTGGCTATATACGGCAGTAGTCAGATCTAGGATCCAGTATGGCTGCTCGGTCTGGTGGCCGAGCGTAGAGAAGGTCTCTGTTAAGCTCAAGCTCGCAAAGATTCAGAGGCTTGCAGCAGTGAGCATAACAGGTGCCATGAGGACAACACCCACTGCTGCCCTGGAGGTACTCTTGGGCTTGCCGCCTCTGCACCTCTGGATAAAGAGGGAGGCGATGTCGGCCTGCCTGAGAATGCGTGACGGGGGAACGTGGGTAGCACGAGAACCATTAGTTGGCCACACCAGAATAGAGCGATTCGCGGAGAGTAATATCCCGATATCGTCATTCAGGGTGGAAAAAGCTAAGGACATCTTAAATTTAGATAATGGATTCTCACTAGTCATCCCGGAAAGAGACGACTGGATGAGAGAGAAAGTCAAGTTTCCGCCCAATAGTCTCGTATGCTTCACTGACGGATCGCTCTTAAAGGAGTCAGGATCCGGGGGAGCGGGCTTCTGTCTGGAGGGTAAAGAAGTGCGGCGGAGCTTCGCTCTGGGAACCTGCACGACTGTCTTCCAGGCGGAAGTGTATGCGATATTGATGGCGGCATACTCGACGGAAGTCGAAAAGTGTTCTGAACAGAGCATATATATATGCTCTGACAGCCAATCAGCTCTGAAAGCGGTGGCAGCTTCGAGGGCCAGATCAGCTCTGGCACAAGAATGCTCTGCCGCCCTTCAGAAGTTGGCAAGACATAAGAAGGTGACCCTACTGTGGGTCCCCGGACATATTGGTATACCGGGTAACGAGAGAGCGGACCGATTAGCTAGGATAGGGGCCAGCAGCCCCTGCATTGGCCCAGAACCTATGCTGGGAATTAGCAGACGCCAGGTCAATGTGGCCCTGGATAACTGGGCCTACAAGGAACTGGCGAAAGCCTGGTTAGAGAGAGACGACTGCAGGCAAGCCAAGAGATTCATAGCAGGCCCTGATAGGGGCCGAACGCAATGGCTTTTGAGTAAAGGCAGAGAGACGCTCAACCTTCTGGTGGGGGTTCTCACTGGCCATTGCCGGCTGAATAGACATCTGTCACTTATGAGAGTGGTAGGGGACCCCATTTGCTCCAGATGCTGGGAGGAGGACGAGACAGCGTTCCACTTCCTGGGCAGATGTGCAGTTTATCGCAACCTTAGGGTGCAGATATTCGGCACGACGGAGTTTGGGGAGGAGCCACTATATTCAGCGAAATGGTCGGACATACTGACTTTCGTCAGGAGGTCTGGTAGGTTCGACAAGGAGCTTTCTAGGGTGTAGAATTTTAGTGTTTTCAGTGATTGGTTCAGTGGGGTTGGCAAAAAGGGCCAAAGGTGGCCTACTTGCCTGGCTTCGCCTCCCCATCACTACTACTACTACTACTACAAATCAAATTTCTATATACCCCGAATCAATTATGCATACAAAATCAAGCAAATGCGTGATTGAAAGTAACAGCAAACGTATGGTTTCAGATAATTCGCTACGATCAAAGAAACTGAAGTATTACCTCATTATTTATTCATCCTCGATTATGTTTTCGATTTTACGATGCAAAGAAATATAAAACAATGTGCTCATATACTCATATATGATAATATGCTTCGAAAGATTGATTGTACGTAGAGTTGGAAAATGAAATATCCTTATAGTGCAGCGAATGTAGATAGTCCAAGGATCTTTGGTATTATGAACTTTTTTTCTAGAAGTTAAACCGGTGGTTTGAGTCACAGAAGTTTATTTTCTGGTTTTTCCAATTAGAAGTAAATTTCCAGAATGCTCACCAAAATTCCCCACCTGAACATTCACTGTTGGGTTCAAATTAACACTGCTGTTCCTAACATGGCTCCGCACAGCAGCCTAATGCGCAGTCAGTACTTGGGCGACCTTAGGGAGGACCAGATCGTCCGCGGAGGCCGCTGCAATCAACGATGTTGTTCTTGCAACCTAACCTATTCGAATTCGTTGGTCCTTGGATAGTCCTCCATCTCAGAGTTACAAAAAAGACTTCAAGGTGTAGTGGTAGTAGTGATGGAGTAAGGCAGGTTGGGCGGGCAGGCGGTGCTCTCTAGCGTCCATACCGTTTAAATTAGAAGAAAACGTTTCGAAAAAAAAAAATTTACTTTCAAATGGTCTACTTGTCGAAAATAATTTCAAGGATGGCCAACATCCGGATATACCGGAAGTATGTATCAACTTTCTTATATTAAATAGAACACCCTGTATATTATTAGGTTTTTGAATTCAGCATTAATTTTTAGGTCAAGTTTGTTAACCATAGTTTATGTCTACGAAGCCTATTTCCGAAGTTATTCAGCAATCTTTAGAAAATTTGACGTTTGTAGTAAAAAAAGTTAATATTTCGGAAACTAAGCACGACAGAACGAAGCAGTTTTCGGTTTTAAAACTAGCAAGAAACATACTTGTGTTTCAGTAAGATCATTGTTTCAAAAGTACATTAAATCAATAGACTAGCAATTTGCAAATTTAAAAAGTTTAAAACGTTAAACATTTTTTTTTCAAATGGGATGGTATGATAAGTTTCACATCAGTGGATGCGAAATTAAATTCTCTTTCCATTTCATCTAGAAATATGTGGTTCTATCTTTGATGGTTTTCAAGATATGTAATTATTCCGTATTGGCGCGTAAGGAATTCGAAAAATCGTAGATGGCTTGGCTCGCAGACGAAACAATTCACTGGAAACTTTTCATCCAAAGTGTATCGGCCTCTAATACTAAAATGTGCAGGCGCTTCATCTAAGTGTAATCACATTATTCTTAAAAACTCCAGTGGTAACTTTTTCAGAAGGTTTTCCAAAATTTCATTTAGAAAATGTTGGAAAACATTAATTTATTATGCGGTTCCCAATAATACCACCCCAAATGTTCAGACTCCATGCTGGTTGTCAGCAAACCTCTCAAAATTTGGATTTACGTCGGCGTAAAATGTGAGAGAAGGAAACATGTAGTTTTTCTGTAATTGGGGCCGTGCTCGAGTCCAAGAAGATACACTCCTTTTTAAAAGTGGGTTGTTTACGGATGAAGATACATTTCATAATAACTTCCATGTAATCTGGCATAATTTACTATTTTACGCCGACGTTAATTCAAATTCAAGTCTAAACATTGGGGGTATATTATTGGAAACAGCATAATAAAATAATGTTTTCCAAAAATGTCGAAATGAGAAGCCGGAGAACCTGCTGGAAAATTTACCACAGGCGTTTTTAAGAATAATGTAGCTACGGTTAGATGGAGCGCTTGCACATTTCTGTATTAGAAGCCGAAACACTTTGGATAAAAAGTTTCCAGCCAATGATTTCATCTACGAGTCACGCCACCTTTGATTTTTTCAATTCCTACGCGCCATTACGGAATAATTACAAAATCGTAAATATCAAAGACAGAACCACAGATAAAAGTGAAAGAGAATTTAATTTCGCATCCACTGATGTGAAACTTATCACACCATCCCAGTTGAAAAAAAGTTTTTAACGTGTTAAACCTTTCAAAGTTGAGTATTGCTAGTCTATTGATTTAATGTGCTTTTGAAACAATGATCTTGCTGAAACACAAGTATGTTTCCTGTTCGTTTCAAAACCGAAAACCGCATCTTTCTGTCGTGCTTAGTTTCCGAGATATTCACATTTTTTTGTAAAGTACTAGAAACGTCAAAATTTCTAAAGATTGCTGAATAACTTCGAAAATAGGCTTGGTAGACATAAACTATGCTTAACAAACTGACCTGATCAATGGTGAATTCAAAAACGTAATAATATACAGGGTTTTATATTAAAAATAAGAAAGTTGATCCCAACTTCCGGTATATCTGGATGTCCGCCATCTTTGGAATTATTTTCCGCAAGTAGACCATTTGAAAATTAAGTTTTTTATTGGGGACATTTTTTTCTAATTTGAACAGTAAGGCCACAAGAGAACACCGCGCGCTTATTGGACCACCCTGTATAAGGTTCAGGAAAATCGGCTTGATTACAAAGACAGAAGCACTCGCACACCCGGAAGTGTGAGAGATGGTCTATCTGCCCGAGGCAATTGCGTCTATCCGACCTGCACCACGCCCCGACCGGTTAAATCCTGTTTTCTCTTTTCTTTCCTCAAAGCCTTTCTACCACTCGCCATCGTCATAACATCATGAGTGGAGTGTTGGTCAGAGCTCATGAATCTTGTGGATGGTCTTACAATAAATTTTATGGGAGATCATCAGTCTCATCACGCTACCTCCATTCAGAACTTCCGGTAGGTTTGCATTAGTTTGCACAGGCTTCTTGTTTGTATGTGAGCCATCTCTCACACTCGAAGAGCTTATGTTGCGCCGTGTCAAGCTGCTCGCAATGGCGGCACTGGTTATCGGATCATCAGTAGCTCTTCCTACCCTTTTCCGATAAACGCGGAATGAGTCATTCGCCGTTAGAGCCTGCGAGTCCGTCAGGAAATAGCAGGCAGCTCTGTGCTCGCAGGTCACTCATTCTTCTATTGATGGTCTCAGTATTTTTGTCCACTGCGCAACCTCAATCGTTTAAGACCATATCTGCTGCCACTTCTCTATGGTTCGGCAAGGAGGGGGGGGGTATGGCACCGCATCGACTAGAGCTCTATAGGTTATTACGCAAACACCGCCTCTGCACCTTTTAGCGGAGGAAAGAGCAAGCATGCATAGATGGGAGCAGCTAATAAATACCGGAGGTGGCGCGATGGACAAAGAGGCTAATGCTGTCCATAAGGAAGTGGGTTGCAGTAGATGGTCCCATTTCAAGCAGGAAGCGAGAGCAAACCTTTCTGAGGATATCACCGCTGTAAATATGGCCCCAGTAATGTTATCAAGGGAAAGAAGTTAGAGGATCGTACATAAGGTTATAAACAGGCTCTTGAAAGCGAATGAGACAGTAGTGCGCAGACACATGGAATAGAAAATACCTCATCTTGTGCTGCGAAAAATATCGTTCACGATGATGCCCGGTCGACAGAGGACTCTCTCTCACACTTTCGGGTATTGGAGTGCTTCTGCCTGGCGATCATGCCGATTTCCTAAGCCCTCTATAAAAAATAAAAAAAGATGCATGTCATCACTTGGCTTTACTAGATCCTCTGCGGTGGGCACTGGTTACCCTAAGCAGTGGCTTCCTTTGCAGTCTGTCCAGCTCCTGCTCATGTTTACTTTTTTGGTTTGAGTGTTCTGTGTCGTGCTGGCGCTCTGTACAGTTACAGTACAATTGACCGGACAATTCCGTTTAAGAGTTCTATTTTTCTACTACTGAGTCCCCCAATATTCGGCAATAGTTTAAAGAGCATTGCTATTCTAGCTCCTGCCTTCTGGGTTGACTTCTTACCGTGGTCTGTGAAGCACCTCTTGTTATCTATATAAACTCGCAAGTTCCTCAAGTACTAACTCGGGACTATTTTTCTGCCTCTAAGCTAGAAGTTCACGTTCTTCCTCTTTACCCCATATCCTTTTCTGGAGCTAAATCTAGGTGATGATATCTGAACCAGTCCTCAATCTTCCATAAGGCCTGGTTTAACATGTATGAGAGGGACACCACGTCCTTGGCTGTCGCGACTAAGACTAGTTCATCTGCGAAGCCTATCGTTTTAATGCTACCGGGTAGCGGTAGCTTCAATACCCCATCGTATAAGTCGTTCCAGTGGGTGGATCCTAGTTCCACTAGTCCCCTCACTGACTTGAGAGCGTCGATGGTACACCTGCCGGTACGAAAACCGAACTGGTACTTCGACAGACCTTCTCCTTCGTCTATTTCTTTCTAAAGTCTCTGACGGATCATCTCGAATAGCTTCCCTATAGTGTCAACTAGATATGTATGTGTATCTGTGAAATGATGTGATCCCAGGAGGTTTACCGCCTTTATTGAGCAATATCACCTTGGCTCTCTAGGAAGGTTTGCCGTCTTAAGGGGCCTGGGTACACACATTTACACATATGTATTTGCCATGTAAAACATCAAAATATTCCGGTCAAAATCATCAGTGAAACAGGCTACGAAGAGAACATATTAGATATTATCGAATGCTGAGACGTGTTACGTACCCTTCTACAGATATCTTGACTATATAAAATGAAGCAGCTAAAACACCAGCGGCAGAGGATGAGGCGTAGAGTGGCAACATGTAGGTTAGGAACACAAATTACAGTTACAATAATAAACTGCCAATACTCTATACAAGGCATAGCCTTCAGAGTGGCATTATTTGTATCACTGAATACGAATAAAGTAAACACGGACTCGCAAAATACGCGCAACTCACTTGTTTTTCAAACTACGTATTTCAGAGTGTGATAGCTAAGACCTTAATGAATAGCATCTCAGAGCAATTTTTCAAAAAAGTTTTTTAGTGTGGGAAAAAAAGTCGAATGCAAAATCAAGCATTCTTCAAATGTCTGTAATTTAACAACCAAACACGATATCAAAACAAGGCCACCGAAGTGACATAGCGCAAGCTACCTTTTTCAATTTACTTTTTGAATCGTTCCTGTAAATTCAAAGGTAACGTCAGAAGCTTCTAAATGCGAAATTCATTCAATTCATTTTAGACACACATACTGGAGAAAGGGAACAGGCGGCCACGCCTCCTCGCTAACACGGGAATGCGTATTTTCTTTGATTCTCAAATTCGTGCGCACCTTGAGCAGTTCATTTAACAGATTTAGAAGGAAAACGGGAGAGGAGGCGACCGTTCCCTTTATGATCTCCAGCGGCATGTTATCCGGGAGGTAGGCAAGTAGACTACCTTTGATAATTTTTGCTCCTACCTGACCTCCTGATGAATTTCAGGATTAGTTTACCGAGTTGTTTCTATTTCGCGCAGATGCAAGGGTGCAAAATCTGATTATTTCAAATAAAAGGGCAGTAAATATTAAATATTCTTTTAGATATTTTTGAATATATGTTTATCCATAAATTGTGGTGTAGTTGCACCCAGCTTCGTTTGCGCAGACAGGAAGATACTGTAGTTAATTTAATCCTATGAACTATACCATACTGAACATACCTATCTCGATGATTTATCGACATCCTTACACGTTTGGCTGCAAAGATGTTATATGTATATACCTAATGACTTTGACAGGTTCGGCACTGCGTAGGCAATAGGCCGTATTCATAAAGAAGAGCATTTGCTTTTATTCATAATCAAAAGGAAAAGGTTTCACTTTTTCGGGTTTTATAAACAGGTGCATTTACTTCAAAATTGAAGGATTTGTTTCAGAAAAGTTATACTAGTCCGTATTTTAAAAATGAATTATTTCCTTCAAAGACAAAGGTAGTAGGAAAAGGTAGAGCTCACAAGGAAAAAGTAGAAGGAAAATGTTTTGCTTTATTTCGTATTCATAACATTTGCCTTTTCTTCGCAAGTAAATCCCAGCGGAAAAAAGAAAAGGTAGACAAGCGTTGTCAAGGGTGTGTTACCGCCGACATGTTTCAACTTGCAGGTACAGAGGCAAATGCGCATAGCATTACTAATTTTAGGTTAGGTATAGAGTGTCTGCTGGTACTTTGAAGGTCGTGTTTGATTTAGCTGTGATAAGAATGAGAAGTGACGAGGAACTGTTAGACCAAGTGGAAGTACAAGACACACCCGAGGAGCAATCGGAATCGGCTATTGAAAAAGTTGCGAAAAAGTATAGACAGCTTTATGGGAAGGGCATGAGCTCGAAAGCTTTAATGAAAAAGCAAATATGAAAGCAATACTAAAGAAAAAAAAAACGGATAAGATTAAAAGAGGTAACAAGCGGATTCCACTGTTACTGCCACACTTTAATGTTGCGTGCTGGCGAAAGCGTTCCTCCCTTGGTTTCCACGTTGTTCGCTAATGAAGGGGTCGCCTAGTCACTATGTTTATTTCCTGAAACCGAAAGACGGTTCGAAAATCGCACTCACGGATTTCGTCTCTCTTTGTACACTTTTCGTGCGCGTAGGTGCACTACATGTAGTGTAGTCTAATTTAAATTTAAAAAAAATCGCGCGCCCACTCTCCAACTAAAACACCTTAACCCTTCAAGTACATACAATTGAATGAAGTAAATGGTTGAAAGCTGCTCCGGACTAGATGTATATTTTCTGAAGCGAATCCTTTAATTTAGAAGCAATTCTCCTGTTTATAAATACCAAAAGAGTGATACCTTTTTCTTTAGAGTAAATGCTCCGATTTCTACAGGTAAAAGCAAATGCTCTTCTTTATTAATAGGTACAGTCTAATCTCAAAACTATGTAAAACTTAGCAGTACCAGTGTCTACCTTTTCCTTTTTTTCTGCGAGGACTTGCTTACAAAGAAAAGGAAAAGCAAACGCTTTTCCTTCTACCACAAGAAAAACCTTGTTAGCCCTACCTTTTTTTTTGAAGGAAATGCTTCATCTTTATAAATACGGCCTACTGACTCTGGTACTCCTGAAATACCCTTAGGGTACAAGCTCTTCTATCCTCCTCCTCAATTAGAGAACAACAGCTGAAATTCATTGTACCTTTGAACCTGTGCAGTGCAAAGTTTCAATCACAGAAAATACACTGAAGGAAATAAAATAAATAAGAGGAATTTTAAGTTTCAGAATCTATTAAGTCAAAATTATAATGGTTGGCTGCAAACCAATTTCAATACAACCGTTTTAAAAATTTAATAAAGGGCACGTATAGCGCAGCAGATATTATAAATTATGTAGGAAACAAGATGATGAATTTTCCTCCTTGATCAACTTTCATGGTTTAACCACATACCGGCGGCCTTAACAAATAAAAATACAAAAATAAACCGCTCTATGAGACAAATAAAATGAGAGACATAAAAAGACATTTCTACAAATTTTCCTCAATAACTGGCTCACCGAACCTGGCAATTTTAGCTTTGGTCCCCTCTAACTCCATCTGCACCTTCTTCCTGATGTAGAAGATCGGACAGTCACGACTGGTACACAAAATCTCTTCAAACAAGGAGCCCTGACATCGCTGGCATTCTGTGAACAGCGCCGCGAATCTGTCTTCTAGCATTCTGTGATGACATAGCTCTTGTTGATAGATGACTCCCTCTTTGGGCTTACAATACGAACAAACAGCCTCACTCTCATAGTCTTTCGTTAATACTGACTTGCAACCTATACATACTTCTTTCTTCTTGGTGAACGCAGCTAAAGCGCCCACTTTCGACGTTACGACGGTCCGTTTTCTCGTATGTTCACCGCCTGCAACGTTTCAATGTTAAAAATGACATTTACTACAAAATTCTTGTTTTTTTACTTCTGTCAACCAGAGCCGTTTGATTTAAAATCTTTTGCCTGCTTAGTGATTTATGATTTAAATATTTTTCGACAAAGAGATTTCAAAAAAAGATTTAAAATCATTTGCTATTCAGTATACATGATTTTAAATCATTTTTTGATTTAAAATCATTTTCAAATTATTATTTTAAATCATTTTGGATTCAAAATCAGTCGCTAATTATTTAAAATCCGTTTTGATTTAAATATCTGCAGATGATTTTAAATGATTTTTTGATGTAAAATCATTTGCTAATTATTTAAAATACTTTTTGATCTCTCTTCAGGATTTAAAATCATTTTACTGGATAAAAAGTAAGGTACTTACTTAGTACTAAGTTTGTTACCTGTTACCAATGTTACCTGACATATTTTTTACAAATGGCGTTACTTTTGTTTTCTATTTATATTTTATTTCTCCAAACTTGTTTGTAGAATAATGATTTAAATGTTTTCAGTTTTAATTTATTTTCAAGCTTGTGGAGTAGGACTAGTAAGGAAGTATTTGAGAAAGGATTTTTAATCATCAAAATGATTTACAATTCAAAAACGATTTAAATCATAAAAATTGATTACATCCCAAAAACCATTTTAAATGATAAAAAAGGATTTAAATCAAGTCAAGAATGGTTAAAATCATATTATGACTTTTGATTTAAATCAATTTCTTCCCTCAAAAGGATTTAAGATTTAAATATTTTTTTAAAATTATAATAATTTGTGATTTATGATTTAAATCTTTTTGAAAAGGATTTGTTTCAGCACTTCTGTCAACGGCATTGACAGCTCTGGCCTCGAGTTACGTGTAGACTTTGTTACTGTTTCACGGCGCCACTCTAGGAACAGCACTGTTAATTAGAAGGCTCAGGTGAGCTTTTTTATGGAAATTTATTTCTGATCGAAAAAACTAGAAATAAATTTCCGTCTCTGACGGGAATCGAACGTGGGACCTTCCGGTCACAAGCCGTCGCCACTACCCACTGAGCCAACCCACAAATTCTTGTTCATTATACGACAGTGGTTTGAGTCCGTGATGTTTTGAATTTTCCGCGCAGTAACTTTCATCACGATACTACTCCAGTTAAGGACGTTCGTTCACGAGAGTTGTTAGTAGATGAAACTTTTTTTTCATCTTTGATAAGTTTGATCACATAGCTATTTACCCTAAAAAAATCAAAACTTCTTATCGATCATATCAGAAAGTTATTTACGATTAAAAATGAGAATTTTAACATGGGCCCTTACGACAGATTAGCGTTTTTTTGTATTTAAAGGTAGAATAAACAAATTTTAAGGGTAGATACAAACACAAATATTTAAAAATATTCTTTTGAAATTATTGCATTGAAAAAATAGGGTCGACGACCGTTTGAATTTGTTATTATTTTAGTCACGGTAGTTAAAACTGTTTCGGAAAATAAGAGACCATATTGAAAACTGGCAATACTCCGCTGTTTTACAAACCCACAGCCCTCTCTCTTCAAAAAAAGCCATAATAACAGTTACTTGAGTGCGCAGTGTTAGTCGGTTAGGTTAAGTTGCTTTGTTGATTATCGTTTGTATGATAAATCATCTGAGAACCATTGACGCCTAAGACGTCAATGCTGAGAAACGCGCTGTTGACAAATTGATCAAGTAATTACGATGGAGTCAAAATAATAACTAATTTAGATTAACTGATACTTGAAAATAGAGACCATATAAATATCAAGTCTATATGAAAAGAATCTATAAATAATTGCAAGATTACTATTATCATACTTTGTAAACTTTATATTATAGCAAAAAATAGGGTTGACGACGACGTAGGTAAGATACCATATTGAAAACAGCACGCTGTTTTACAAACCCAGTGCTTTCCCTACAAACCAGTTCACTTTGGCAAAAAGCCATAGTGACAGTGATGCCGGTTATGTTTGGTTGTTTTGTCGATTTCTCGTCAACAAAACAATGTTGACAACTGAGAAACATTGGCGTCTAAGAGGTCAATGGCGAGAAAGGCGCTGTTGCCAAATGGAATAAGTAATTACAATGGAGTCAAAATAATAACTAACTTAGGTAAACCGCTTTTGTAAAATAGATATCTTATAAATATCTAGTAAGTATATTATATTAAAATAAGACAAATGAGCATATACTATTCGTATTAAGCCATGAAGACAAAACGAAATTAGCAATGAAACGGTTTTCTATTGTTTGTTTTACTATGGTGAACCCTTTTGATTGAACTACGATTTTTTATGCATTTCCATAAACAATACGATCAAAATTACAGGAAACACTCTTGCTCTCGTTCATTTTGTGCGTGGCTGTCCTTTATAATTATATCCAAAAATATGAATTTGATAATACTTACGAAGAAGTATCGAATCTGCATTATCACCCAATACTGGTTCGAATATTCGAATTAGGGGTTTTGACAGCTGATTTTCGAGATAATAGTTTGCGTCAATAGGAATATTGTTTTCTAATACGTAAATGGGATCCTGCAAAAAATCAATGAGTTAGAATGTAGCAGTAGTTACCTTCAAAATTTAGAAAAAATCTTACTGATTAACTTGATTTAACTTCCATAGGGATTGTCGCTATGAAAGTATTTACGTTCTGATTAAACTTGTGTCTGGTTTGGGTCAAACGCTTACTTGCCTCCAAGATTTCATGGAGCATTTTCAAGACACTTCAACAGATAAATAAAGATTATAGGGTGACGGTGTTTGATCTTTTCTCAATCATTAAGAAATTTTTAATTTGTGGTCACAGTGGATGAATAACAATGTCGCTAAAATTTGCCCACATACGTACTTTGTGAGTATAGATAAAATCAATAATTATTATTTTTAACAAAAAAGGTGAAGTTCGGGCTCCGACCCACCGAGCTGCTGTTTCATTACTCAGTGACTACTCCTCACACTACTCATAGGTAGACGAAGAGACCCAAGGATGACTGCCTTCTGCATTCTGGCGGCTAAGATGTCCGGCGCCGTACAAAATTACGGCATTGCACGCAGTGCAGGAACTAGCGTATCCCTCATTCCATCTAGGGATCCAATGACCATAACCAGCAGACTTACAGTGTAGTCTGGCCAGAGTCTGCGAAGTTGTCCGATCAACTCCTGATATTTGGTCCGCTTTTCCTCCTCTGAGTTGTTCCAAGCAAATCCGGCACCTCTCGTTCTCCACAACGGAGTCTGATGATGGTAGAGCACTCGTAGAGCCAGTTTGTGCCAATGGCCGTAAGTCGTCCCAGCGTGCGTCTTACACGCCCACAGGAGATGCATGATTATTATTATTATTCTCTTTCTTCTAGCATTTTTATGGTGGGGAAATGAGGGCTCTCGCAAAACATAGTCCTTGTTGACTGACTTCATTAATTTTCTCAGTATTTTGTACGTTTCTAAGATGAATGTTCTTTGTAGTTCTTTTAGTAGCTATAATGATAAGTCATGCTTCTTAAATTCTGTAGGGATCTCTGGTAGTATGAGCCCACTGACAGAAATAACGAGAGGCAATATGAACAATTTTCCATTTTCCACTTATCTTCTATTTCCTCTGACAGCTCGGTATATTTTCGGATCTTGTCTTCTACATGTTCTGATCCAGGGGGTGCGTAGCTATTATGACTAAACTAATTTAAATGATCTCATATAACCACTCAGAAAACTCAATAGCTTGGTTGTTATTCGGACAATGTTCACTATATGTACTGAGGAATCCAAAAATAAAGGGTTTCTCCCGTTTATAATATTTCAACATGAAATTAAAAGTTATGGTTTCATATTACTTACTTCTGCCTTTTCATATGCTTTAGCATTTTTGATGCCAGCAACAATTACATAGGGAATACGATCGCCTAATTTAGGAGCATTTCCAGGATCTCTCTTTGCAATCTTCTTAGCCAACTCAACGTGAGCTTGCTTAGCGGCATAATCCTCATCGTTTTTCGTGAGTTCTTTCGTTATGACCAGCTGAGATATGTCTATGTTGTTCTGCAAAAGGTCTGCAATGACTTGCTTGACGTAGTTTACAGCACCATCTGGATCTCTGAAAATAAAAGATGGTTGTTGGATGAATCAAAAAGGAAGGATTAAAATGATAACTTATTTCATTTTTCCCAGGTAGATTCGAAAAACTTTACGGCAATCAGTGGATATTTTCCTGGTGTGTGGAATCGGTAAATTCGCTGCCTATTTATCGCTTTACAGACTGTATTAAGCATGTATGTAAGTTCTTTATGACGTTCATTCCATTATTTTTTGTTTATTTAAATTACATGATAAAATGGTCCTCATTACAAAGAAGAGCCATCTTGTGGACAGCAGAGCGAGAACATGGAGTAAAAGAATCCTAAAAGTCACAAAAACCTGACGTCAACAAAGACAGCAAATTTTATGCCATGAAAACTTGTAATCAAGAAACCTTGCAAAAATGATTATCATAATACGCATGCCTACGATAATGACATAATACCTATATATTTTTAACGTACGCTCATATTTTGGAATGTATTCACATCATAAAGATTATAGTCAGATGGTGATATACCTAATGTACCCATTCCTTGGAATATTCCGCTTGATTGACAAAAAATTCTTATTTCAAGTACTCTGTAATCGAGCACCTATTTGAGGGTAACATAAATTTTATATGCTCCAAGGCATAAATGTCTTTAAAGAAAGGTTTTTAGTTATTATTAAAATTAACGTTAGTTTTTACATTGAATCTTCAGTGTGACTGTATCGGCTGAAGGCCCTGGCGCAATCCGCTATTACAATGGTCTGAAACGGTTTATATAGGTTCGGAATGCTATATCAGCATCCGGTTAATTTTACTCCTAGAGAATAGCTGCGATATGGTTTCCACAAGTAAGATAAGATACGTGCTTATTGTGCAATGATATATCAGATTACGCGGGCACATTATGTGTGGGCTTATAAACTCATATAACATAATTATGTTAAAGGTGTCAAGATAAGCAATACATTAGGAGTTGAAAAAAACCCAATTCTATAGACAGCGCTGTTACCTAGCTTCAGAAATTTTACGAAGAACGGAAAGATCATGTTTGGTTAACCGCACACCTCGCTCTAATTTCCGACATTCAGACTTACTATTAGAAGAATTAGATGCAATTTATTTTATTAATTGATGAATACCACCGACTATTAAATCAAATAGACATATCTATTTACATTTCAGCTCATTGCATACATATACAGATCCCCCCTCGTAGGTATTGCGAAGTTGATTTTGACAAGAAGGGGCCCCAAGAACTAGGGACATCTATGCAGATTCCAGAACATTCTCCAAATTTTAGGATCACGCTAAGACATTTGGCAATAGCGGCACGTGATAGTACTATAAGTTTATTCATACAAAAGTCAAGGCGCCAACAACGTCGCCTGTGATTGGTTTCGGATGAATGAATGAAATTGCTACTCTTTAATTGAGTTAAGTTGCTTTTTAGCATAAACCGAATGTCGGGAGTCTTAAATGAGTGTTCCACAAAAAAGAGTCTGTTTGTTGTCGTATCCGCAGGTTCCTATTCCTGATGCTTTTAAACGCGTCACATAAATAGTGCTCTATTGAAACTTTGAATTCTAGTAGATTATGCATTATTCTTTTAGAACTTAAATGAAATCTAATTATCGGAGTTTAACACGTTTACAACAAGATTACGGTACCAATGGATAACTAGAAAGATGGGCATGTTTCTACCGCAAAGTGCACGGCTAATTATTTGGTGACTTTTTAAGATACCATTTTTTTGTAACGTTTCTTGAACCCACTTTTCAACACATGTTGATAATTTTAGTCCATAATGACGTAAGAGCATATTTTCCGAGATATTTTCTAAGAACTAATAGCAAAAATTCCGAGATCCGACAATAAATTTTTTTTATTAGGGCTTTCGTTTGGGGGTCTGCATTTTAACGAAACTCTCTAAAATTCAATTTATCTCGGAAATTATTAGTACTATTAGCACCTCTACTATCGCCTCGCCAAATTAATGTATCAAATTACAACTCACCCTGTATATTCGAAGATCCTTCCGAGAGTCAGTTAAGAAAACATGCGTGTTTCCTAAAGCTCAATTAACCCGAGATACAATAAAAACTTGTGAACTTGATATTTACGCTTGAAATAACTGTCGTTTGTGTTCTTGTCTCTGTATTTAATTTTTCAATTATGCGCCCATTCATTTATTTAATTGTTTGGTGTTCTACTGTAATTTTATCTGTTCTCGTTTATGTTCTGTCTTACAGTTTTGTATTCCCCATGTATACCTTTGCTACCAACTGTAAATCATTACGAAGGATGGGGAAGACGAAATTGAAATATTTCGGTTCTGTGCTTCGCTTGACCCATATGAGATTACCTTGTGCCTTTCCGACCAGTTCAGGGTGTGTGTCGCCATCTATCGGTCTAGTAGCCCTCCATTGCGGTGAGCTCTTACCTTTCTTTAAGCTCCTCCCCCGTCCGACGTGCGTATTGCCGGCAAGTGCGAAGCATTCCTCAGTACGCTTTTGTTTTTCCGTAGGTAAAGGTGTGTGTGTTCGCAGTTAAATAAACAACGCGTGCTGTTCGATATACGAGTAGTGATAGATATTTCCGATGTAAGGTATGTAAAATACTGTGTACACAGCCGTAGATTCAAGTTATATCTAACTTCCATAAAATTCTGAAATTGATTATGATAGTCAATATTCTTATACCTATTATAATATGTAGGCAGAGGGTCACTCGCTACATTATTATTTGATCAATAATTTTCGCTGGAAACCACTTCTTTTTATTTCAGCATGTTTATTATACTTCAAAGTACTATACAATTTTTGAGCTATCCTGAGCCGCGACGGCTCGCTTTGGCAGCCGCAACGGCTCGTTTGGTGAGCAGTGACGGCTCGATTTTCGAGACGCGACGGCTTGATTGGTAAGCCACAGCGGCACGATTCCTGGGCCGCGGCCGCGCTATTGGCGAGTTGTGACGACTCGATTCGTGAGCTGTAGCGACCAATAAGCTCTCTAAGCAGATAGGTCGGAACTTCCAGCCACATTTTATATTCCCGGCGGCTCAAGCCACGGGACATGTCTAGCCACCAAAAGCTCAGCCTGAGACCATAACACTTAAATATTGGCTACATCAGAAAGATAGAATGACAAAACTCTGGCGGCTAGTGCCACAGAGTGCAGTATGCTAACGGATTGGAGGCTCCGTCGTGGACTCCATCATGTTAAAGTTAGTGAGCCGCGCTTTTTGTTTTTATTTGCGCTAGCAAAGTGCTGCAGCATTGCAACTTTGGTAATCACACTATGCCGTTTCGTTTTAGGAACTGTACACATACACAGTTCTCTAAAGGAGTCTTTTTCGTTATTTTCAGATGGCAATCCCGTCGTCTCTTACCACTCTGGGAGAATTGTTTGACGATAACTCCACTAAAAACGACGTTCTTTCACGCCCAAAAGCTACTGGCCCAACAATGGTTACCCAACGGGTGGAGAGATTGGCCAGTAGAACAAGATACTGGTGACGAGCAGGTACAGGTAGACCATCAAACTCTAAACAAACTTCGTTTTGCTTTACCAACTATCGGTATAGCAAAAGCTTTCAATCCCGAGGCGAGCACCCTCAAAGAGAAACCATACCGGGATATGAAGGCCCAGATGCTACAATGGGCTTTCTGTAGGGGCTTAGTGATTGGCCCCCCGGAGCTGTCAGCACGAATAAGGGGATCTATGCTGCAGCATGGATTCATAATTCAGTCTATAGCACCTATCCGACATCTATTTCTGTCGAGAAAGGAGGCATGCGACAACTTAGAGGGGCAAATAAATGATGAAGAGTCAGAGCAGTGTTCGAGAAAACGTCAGCTTTCTCCATGCCCCTCCGCATCCTCCAAGAAATCAAGGCTGGATGACTTGGAAAGTAGGCAGAGCAGAATGGAAGGAATGCTTCTAGATATCTTGGAGAAGTTGCAGCCGATAGACGAAGCTTCAACGGACGATGATGAGGACTACGGTGGGCGAGATAACGTTAATGACTCAGATATCTCTTTGCCCAACACTCAGACTTCTACCGGGTTAGAGTGGAGCGCACCTGCGTTACTGGAGGAAAAAGAAAATGTACCCTTCCAGTTCCACCCTCTAACAAAAGAGCAAGCTCCGAATATTCCAGAGCCCTGGCAGAAATTAATCAACAAGGCATCTACTGTCAGAGATTAGGGTCGACTGCGTAGAATAAAATCCGCTACTTGGATGCCCAAAAGAGCCAGTGGAGTATTTGCGCCACTGGCAGCTAACCCTCAACTGTGTGAGAGAACTACTTCTCCCTTACAGTCGGAAATGCTTCAAAAAATGGAGGCATCCTTGGGAATTATATCTCATGGCTTGCTTATGCAGAGAAAACACTTTGCAGAGGGGATCCAGCAAGCTATTTCTAGTCACCCGGGCGCATCAGAAGGTCTCACGAATGTCTTCTCAGCAGCAGACTCAAATTTCAAGAATATCTCCGATGATCTGCTGCAATATGTATGCGGAAAGCGAGCGGAGATAATAGATGCAAGACGAAGACTGTGTGAGGTTGGAAAAGGTTTTAAAGCACAAATGATGAGGGACATTCCCCCGTCAGAAAAATTTCTGTACGATGATATACGCCTGTCAGAGCTTCTCAAACAGGATGCGTGATCACATAAGAATACATACCATAGAACGGCAACAAGTTCTTCACCAAGATTTAAGGAGGGCAAAAGAGTTTCTAAAGTTGCCAGGACTTTTAAAGCACAACACAGGTCCTATGTCCCTCCTCAAAAGTCAGGCAAATTACAAACGACCCAAATCAGAAGAAAGAGTAATAGAGAAGGCAAGAAAACTGATTATATCGGTGAAAAAAGGTCGTATAAACAAAGGAAGCGGTTTTGACAACAAATCTCAGTCAAAACAGCCCGCCAAAGGTTTCCGCGCAGGGTGCCTAAAATGGTAGGTCCAGCGATGGATATCACTAGAAGCACCTCCCGCTCTATGAAGATAATTTCGGGGTACGCAATTCCATTCATAAAGCGCCTCTTATAAGTTCCACTACAGAACATCTGGAAGGAGGGGAATGCGACCAGGGCGTCGCTCCAGATGAAAAAGGAAATATCGACAATGCTGTGGCAAGGGATCTTAGAGGAGGCGACCATGAATTCTGGATTCGTATCAGCGATGTTCCTGGTTCCAAAGACGGATGGCTCGCAACGTCCGGTGTTCAATTTAAAAAACCTAAATCAGTTCCTAGAGGCCAAACAATTCCGACTCCTCAGCCACATCAGAATCTCAGACTTCGTACAGAAAGGAAATTTTTTTGGTCAAGCTGGACCTTCACCAAGCTTATTTTCAAGTCCCAGTCAAGTAAACTCACCGTCGTTTCCTATCCCTAGTTTACAAGGGAAGAATTTACTGCATGACTTGTCTACCTTTCGGCCTGTCATCAGCGCCTCAGGTTTTTGCAAGCCTAACCAACTGGGTAGCCAGCTACTTACGAAGTCAAGGCATAAGAATCGTTGTATACCTGGACGATTTCCTGATTGCACATCAAGATCAAGAGACAGCAAAAATCCATGCACGTCGAGCGGTTCAGGTCCTAGAATATTTAGGTTGGACAATAAACTTCGAAAAATCCAGACTAGATCCACAATCAGAAATAGAATTCTTAGGTATAGTCTGGAACCCTACTCTGAACGCGAAAAGAATTGCTTTACACAAAAAAGAGTCAATCCTCGTGAAACTGAGAAGTCTG
The DNA here is from genome assembly GCA_951848785.1 of Callosobruchus maculatus. NCBI lineage: Eukaryota > Metazoa > Arthropoda > Insecta > Coleoptera > Chrysomelidae > Callosobruchus > Callosobruchus maculatus. The sequence continues at coordinate 5,285,917 of CATOUR010000026.1, read as the reverse complement.
AGAAGGCGAAAAAGGTGGAGCTGGCAGCAGATAAAATCTTTGCTAGGGAGCCTAAATTTTGCAGCCTTTGTAGTCCCTTTCGGAAGAGTTCGTTGCAGGCAAATGCAACGCGAGAGCACTCGGTTACCAGCAAAGCTTCCGACTACAAGGTTCCCCATTTCTCAGCGAGCCCTAAGAGAAATAACTTGGTGGATAGAACAGGCGCATTGGCAATCCGAAATATTCATCTGCCACCCCCAAGTTTTCATTTCAACCGACGCTTCGAACAGCGGTTGGGGTGCGCATATAGGAAATCAAGTACTGCACGGTATGTGGACAGCGAAGCAAAAAAGTTGGCATATAAACAGAAAAGAATTATTTGCAGTGCAGGAAGCAATTACACAAAACATATCTATGCTAAAATACAAGACTGTGCTAGTCCAATCAGACAATATGACATTAGTAGCCTACATAAGCATAAGTAGTAGCCTAAGTACCAGGAATATAGAACGGGAAGGCAGACTGTCTCTCACGACAGGAAAGCCTTCCCGATTGGCACCTGTTAACATCAGTAACAGCCGAGATGTTTACGAAATGGGGACGACCGACCATAGACCTGTTTGCAACCAGTTTCTCAGCTGTAGTCCCACTATATGCTGCTCAATCAAGGGAAGACCAGGGCGCTGTTTGTAGATGCATTCAGCAGACAATGGGATTACCACCTAGGGTGGATTTTTCCACCCCCAACGTTGATGCCCAGAGTGCTACAACATCTCAACACGGCAAAGGGATCGTACATAGTAGTAGCTCCGCGCTGGGAGAAGGTCTTCTGGAGACCTGCAGGGAGCACTAGATCTGCAGTTGGATCTTTCCGTTTTAATTTAGATTCTCCTTTGGATACTGTTCTTAAACAAGGAAACTGGAAAGGCAGGACAAACTTCTTTAAGCATTACTATAAAGAGATATCTAGGCCAACTGCCGAAGTCTCGCCTGCAGGTATACAAGTGATTAATAGTTTTAAAGCATTGGATGGATAGGAATGTTAAGAGACTGATCTTGATCTCGTTACCTTAAGTATTCTTTTAGTTAGGAATCTCAAGTTATAGACTCCTGTTCTCTTCTCTTTAGCATAGTCTGTGTTTTTATGTTAACTTTTGGATCTCAGGGTTACTTGAGTAAGAGTAATATTTGTTTGTTAAAGTTCCCAGTTAGGAATCTCAAGTTTTAGGCCTGTATTTTTCCTCTTTAGCAGAGTCTGTGATTTTACTTTAACCCTTTGAATCTCATTGTGACCTGAGTAGAAGTAATAAATTTTCATTTTTTGTCTATGTTTCTAGATAAAGTATTTTACCTGGTACAGTTGTGATAAATAACATTTTTGAAAGCTACCTATTGTGTATACATAAATCTATTGTTGATGTTATATCACAGTACGCTTATTCCATACGCCGGCAGAATCCAAACACGTCTCATATGGGTCAAGCGAAGCACAGAACCGAAATAGAACAGTTTTCCCTCCGAAGGGTAGAAAACTATTATTTCGGGTCTTGCTGAAGCTTGACCCATGGATTGAAGACCTAGCCGGCTTCATCACGGTACTGAGGAATGCTTCGCACTTGCCGGCAATACGCACGTCGGACGGGGGAGGAGCTTAAAGAAAGGCAAGAGCTCACCGCAATGGAGGGCTACTAGACTGATAGATGGCGACACACACCCTGAACTGGTCGGAAAGGCACAAGGTAATCTCATATGGGTCAAGCTTCAGCAAGACCCGAAATAATAGTTTTCTACCCTTCGGGGGGAAAACTGTTCTATATTGTGAAAAGTTATGCCGTAGACATGATAGCACTGTGATAAATGTAGAATATAAAAACAACTCACTTTTTTATCAACAACTTCTGGAGGCACACGTTAATAACATCAACAACTAGAGTACAGTTATCTCGACGAACAGTTTCAATGCCTTTACAATCCATTTTATCGTAATTTTCTGTGTTAGTCCAGTACAACCCAGCATATCTTTTCTTGTTGATTAACAAATATGGAAAGTAGACCTGAAAAAGAAAGAATTTAAAACATCCATTTCAAAGCGGTGACAACATAGGCTAAACATTATGTAGGATGGCTGCAAAATAATCATCGGATTTTAAAAAAAAACATGTTTTTGAAATGACTACAAATATTTACAAAATTACTAGGTAAAATCAAGTAGCATGTTGCTATAAAGGAAAGTTATTCAACTTTATAATACTTTCATTTCATATAATACTTTCAATAGTGTTACAGTACATCTACATGAGATGTAGATCCATAAATATAAATTTTAACTGCATCAGCACATCATAATGTATACAGATATAGGAAGAACATGCAGTTTTGAATGCAAGAAAAGATGAAAAAAATGACTTCCACCTTCCCAAAGTGAGCTCAAGGACATCATAATCCTTGTGTGGAACATTTCCTGAATCGCATCAGGCACGAGTTCCCTAGTCCACGCTGTTTCGATTTTTCGGATCTCATCAGGTGAACCTGGACAAAGCCCGATGTCAGGCTGACATGAAAGCAGTGAGCCAACAGAAACAACTACAAAATGTGTTCTGCATAAGATAACCTTAATACACAGAATGCTTCCTGCGGCATAATCACCATCTGGATACCGTCAACTTTTGATATGCCAGTAATACTATTTTAATTATATATTATTCATTTATTTATTATTTTGGAGTAACTTCATCCACGTACCTTCTCAAATTCCAGCTTGATGGGTTTGATGAACTTAGAACTGATTAACTCGGCTGCCTCTTTTCCAAGCTCCATGCTCTTCTCCAAAGTTCCAGCTTTGAAATTCACCATCACGGAATCTGTGTCACCATAAATAACCTTAGCATCCGTTTCATATCCATTTTCTATGCGGTAATGCTGCTCTACTTCCTGTTTGGTCTGCTCTATCATGCTTCTACCGTACGCCGTTACGCTCTAAGAATAAAACACTAACATATATTCTGTGGAAAATAATAACTATTCCAAGGGTAAATACACTCACCGGCACGAAAAACGGAGCACTTGACATTTTATATATAATTTATTTGAAAAAACCTCTTTTGTTACAGTATAGGGTGACCATATACGGCATATACTGCTTTATACATGAATTCCGGACGCTTGGCTTAGCGGAGGGGGGGGGGGGGGGGGGAGTGGACTGTAAGACAATGAAGAGAGATGGGCCATTAAGTGATATTTTGCTGCATGTTGTGCCAACTATTTTCGATTGGGGCTAAAATTTCGGACATTTTACCGCAGATTTTTGTGATTTTTTGCCTGTCCATTAGTTGTATTTGTTCATTTTGCTGTATGTTGTATCAACTATTTTCGATTGGGGATCAAATTCCGGACATTTTACAGATTTTTGTAATTCCGCTCGCACACGAAATTTAGCTCCAAGTTTCCGGACATGTCCGGGATTTTCCGAACGGATGGTCACCATATTACAATACTACAAAAAAACATAAATTGGTAGTTTGCTAAAATGACTTTAAATTGACAAATGAAACGCATTGCTAGCAAAACCTGGACAGGGACATTTTTAATGACAAGTGTTGCCTCCGCGTGCCCGAATGATTGCTTGCATTCTTCTTGGCATACCAAAAATCAAATGACGAATCTCTTCTTGAGGAATAAGGTCCCATTCCTCTAAAAGAGCGTGCTGCAATTCATTTAAGGTTAAAGGCATAGGAACACAACTTCGTATTCTTCGCCCAAGCATGTCCCAGACATGTTCAATTGGATTCGCATCTGGACTTAACGCTGACCACTCCAAGACATCAATGTCTACATCGTTTGAGTTTTGTTGAGTAATTCTCGCAGTATGGGATCTGGCATTATCATGCATCAGAATAAAATTATTTCCAATAAAATCAACATAAGGAACAACAAAATCTTGCAGAATTTCATCAATGTACCTGACAGCAGTTGAAGACGCTCGTGTCGTCAGAAAAAAAATAGTGTCAAGACTGTCAAGTGGCTTGGTAATAACAAACATTTTGGACTAAATGTTTTAATAGTTAATAAAATATTATACAAGTCTGCATACGACGCCTTATAAGATTTCTTAATTCAAGGAACACCTCCGTAAAATTTTTTACGGAATTATAAATGCTTTCGTGAGCGGCATCAACCAGCAAAAAAGCGAAGATATAAATAACTGTTCGAGCATTCTGTAGATTTTATTCTGATTTCAAAAGATGTCACCCTTTTATTTATTGACAATTTATTTATCGACAACTCTCCTTACCCCTGATATTTCCAGACATGGTAATTTCCCTACTTGTGCACCAGTAAAACCGTATACGGAATTTGCGGATATTTTGTAAGCTAATTGTCTACCATTCAGCACCGTTCTCAAGACGGGATCCTTTTCATCTTTCAATAAAGCTTTAGTCTTCTTTCTGGCTGATAGTAGATGCTGAAGGATGTGTGGTAGAAGGCCTGGTCTCACGGTTGATTTCACAAACATGCAGTTTGCAGGGGTAGAAGTCACTTGATCATCAGTTAATCTGAAATATGGTCATCAACTCAACTAGTCAGTTTACTATTCCTATTCAGAACACAAAAGTGGAGTGGAGCAACTTTTCGAACCAATTAAAAACCATAAGATTCTTGATATTTCAAATTGAACAAAACATGTTCGTATTACCATTGATTAACGTATTGTATAGGGACATACCAAACCTTATGTCGGGAATGCGCGCCTACATTTTGTTCCAGCTGGACGGCCGCCTGCACGAATGTACCTCTACCAATACCAATACAACTTTGATAGTATAAGAACAAAGTATCCTACTTGCTATACAGACTGTATGAGGACAGCGGTGACAATAGTATGTCTCATTTTTGATTGGTTCGTCTAGCTCCGCCATATTGCAACTTTAACATTAGCAGCATAGGAGAAAAGCACAATTTTTACGTAATACAAGTTGAAACAAAGGAATAATTAGTAAATGATTATCAGTAGGAGCATATGATTATTTTTATTTTATATAAAAACAAAAAAAAAACGCTACCGGAACCAGTCATTTTCTATTTATGCTTCGTTAAAAATCCACCGTCCATGTTCGCGTCCTAATCGGCTCATATGCGAAGTTCGCCAAAACGTTGACACAGGAGGGTGGCCGAGTGGTAGAGTATCTGACTACGATGCAAGAGGTTGCAAGTTCGAATCTGGTAGGTCTTTCCTTTTTCATTGATTTTTTTTAGATTTAGCTAATATGTTGATACACCGACTAGTAATAGAATTTTATCGAAGAATGCTATCAAAAAGTTCCGTAATACGTTTTCTCCTAAGAGAATAACATTTCTCATATCTCTATTATCTGCAGCTGCCTAAATAACACATTCGGGCTTAAAAAAGTTCGACATTTAGGAACACAACGCTACCTACTACCGATATTAGCCAATCGTTTAGTCCCACAAAAGTCTTTTGAGCGCAAAAAGTCGGAAAGAAATGAAATTTGGTGTGATGGTAAACATTGAACCCCTGAATATACGGGGTTAGTTTTTAGTACCGGGTCGGTCGATAACTCCACTACTGTAGAAGATAGCGAAATAAGTTGTATATAAAAGTTGCAACATGCATTTTTTTAAATGAGACACCCTATACAGGGTGTCCCAGAAGTCAACGTCAAGCCGCTACGGGGTGACAGGATTGGTTGTAACTGTCATGAGAAAAATCAGAAAAAAAATCTATCCCATACAATTTGAAAATTATGGGCATTTAAAGAAAACCTAGAAATTTTCTCAAATTATAACAATTTTTCGGCTATTGTGGTTAACTTTTATTATTTTTGTTCATTTAAACTTTGGAACCGTAACCCTAAATAACATTTCTAGAAGCACAGTCAAAAATAATGACACAATTGCCCCAAGTTTTCTAGAATGAAGACTATTTATTAAACTATAAATTTAAAATTTTCAAAGTTTGCCGACTTTGAAAGACCCTCCTTTAAAAAAATGTACTAAAGCACCTTGGCAAGTGCCATTAAAAGTTGGCGCATTGAACCAGGATTGTAAAATGGTACAATACTTGTTAGTTTCATACTAAAAAAAAAAAAGAGTAAAAAAAGGAAAACCTCAAGTAACCCGATTTTTGCTAACCCATTTCACTCAGGTCAGATGTTCTTTATTCGCACAAGCTTCTGGTAGGTTCTTAATTTTACGGCAAAATGATGAGAGAGGTGGATAGTGGACATGTTTGCCATGAGTGAGCAAGACAGATAGTGACGCCACTTTCAGCAAAGTCAACAAAAATAAGTAAAATTAATAAAATAATGAAAAATATTGATCTAGCTTAGTTTAGGTTGAGGATTTTATTACAATAAAAGTTAAAATTGTGTACCATCAGCCTCAATACACGTCCTACATTTTCTTAAAAAAGATCTACTTATTAGCCAGCACATTCAATGCGAGAAGACGGATCCCAGTATCGCTTTAAGGTAAGCCTGTGGACCGGAATTTTAAACGGCAAAATTGTTGGGTCTTATTTTGAGCTGCCTGAGAATTTGAATGGCACGAATTACCTACATTTTTTACGATAAAATTTACCAATTTTGTTAGAAGACGTACCACTAAAGCGGCCTACAGACGTTGATGTAAGCTGCGATTCCTCAATCGACTCAATGTTTCATGAAACTTGCATCAATTGCACAAGTTCCTATTCAAATCGAAACCTGTTGCGATGCCCGAATCGGCTTGATATTTCATGCACGTTTTACGCAACACAAGAATAGTAGGGTGGGCTTATTTCTTTGCATCGACGCAATACTATACACGTTGGAACCTGCATCACTGCATCAGCGTCACCGGCTCGGCGACATGGCTCACCGTCCATAATAGGATTCCAGAATCTGCATCGCTGCAAGCCGCAACTGATACTAGATTCGAGATTCTGTACCACCATTGGTACCACACACGCTGCTATACTTGCGTTATGAAACGTAGAAGTCGATACCTGAATCGCAGCATGCATCAACGTCTGTAAACCCCATAACATATCGTCGCCACATGAGGTATCAACAAGATGGCTGCCCAGCGCATTACGCAGTGCAAATAAGAGGTTTCCTTGACAAAAAATATCCGGGAGGTGGATGTGGACGTTCAGGCACTATCTAGTGGCCAGTCTGTTCCCCAAATTTAAATCCCCTGGAATTTTGTTATCAGGGTGTTCTCAAAGAAAAAGTTTATTCAAAGCCCATTGAGAGCGTAGCCGAGCTGCGTAAACGAATTTTTCAAGCTGCTGAGGACATGAATCTCGAGGGTATGCCTGGCTAATAAGTAGATCTTTTTTAAGAAGATGTAGGGCGTGTATTAAGGCTGATGGTAAACAATTTGAACATTTATTGCCTGACTTTTATAAAAACCTAAACTAAACTAGGTCAAAATTTTTCATTATTTTATTAATTTTACTTATTTTTGTTGACTTTGCTAAAAGTGGCGTCACTATCTGTCTCGCTCGCTCATAACAAATATGTTCATTATCCCTATCTCTCATCATTTTGCCGTATAATTAAGAATCTACCAAAAGCTTGTCCGAATAAAGGACATCTGATCAGAGTGAAATGGGTTAGCAAAAATCGGGTTACTTGAGGTTTTTATTTTCTTACTCGTTTTTTTAGTATGAAACTAACAAGTATTGTACCATTTTACAATCCCGGTTAAATGCGCCAATTTTTAATGGTACTTGCCAAGGTAGTTTAGTACATTTTTTTTAAAGGAGGGTCTTTCAAAGTTGGTAAACTTTGAAAATCTTAAATTCATAGTTTAATAAATAGTCTTCATTCTAGAAAACTTGGGGCAATTGTGTCATTATTTTTGACTGTGCTTCTAGAAATGTTATTTAGGGTTACGGTTCCAAAGTTTAAATGAACAAAAATAATAAAAGTTAACCGTAATAACCGAAAAATTGTTATAATTTGAGAAAATTTCTAGTTTTTTTTAAATGCCCATAATTTTCAAACTGCATGGGATAGATTTTTTTCTGATTTTTCTCATGATAGTTACAACCAATCCTGTCACCCCGTAGCGGCTTGACGTTGACTTCTGGGACACCCTGTATATTATTCCATATTCAAATTCTACTAATGATTTCCATTCTTCCAATATAGGGTATTGTTACATTAAACAGGGTATTTCAAAGGTTATGACCATTCCTATATCCAAATCGCTGTCAAATGAACGTACTGTATATCAAAAAGTGATGAATCAAAAATCAATTTTTTCACACGGATGAATAAAAACTATCCTCTAGTTTTAAAATCGGCTATAAAAAAAGTCCGCGTCAAAGTTGATGTAATAGATTAAAATACCATAGAAAGAACGTAGTAACACATTACTGTTACTGAAAGATTAATGCCAAAGCAAATACACTTACCCAAGTTTATCTTTGACAGGACTTCTGATGAGCGTGGTATAACATAAGTTATGAGCAATCATAATACTAGGATACAGCGAACTGAAATCCAGTGTCGCGATAGGTTCAGTATAATAGCCTCGTATGGGTTCGATCACAGTAGCTCCTTCATATTGTTCATTTCCTGGAGCACCTTGATGTGTTGGCATGAAATAGCCAGCTGGTCGAGCCTAAAATAGTCAAACGTCACATAATGGTTGGAAAAATGTTATAAAAATAATCAGTTTCTCGGAACTAAGCGATGTCCGCGGTCACGCAGATTAAACAGATAATAAACACAACCTTTTTATCCCTGGATGTCTCTATGTATCGCACTTATACTATGAAGTGGCTTTTAGATTTTCTCTCAAAAACAAAGTACGATAGAGAGACAGAAAGATTGTGTTTTCATATGTTTCATCTGAAAAACAATATTTAATTTTTTAAGGTCAATGGCGTAATAAGGAATAAGATTAATAGTTTTTTGCATCGTAAATAATTTAGTGATTACTAATACATTTTTTAGACATAAAAATATACATAAGTATACCAGAGAGGTTCAAAGTAGGGGAGAACGGTCTATTATAGACTACAGACTACATTATAATTAATAATGAATTCAAGAGAGAGGTGAAAGACACGAGGGTGAGAAGAGGACCAGAAGCCTACACAGATCATTTTTTGGTAATGACTAAGATGGCTATAGATATTAAGGAACAAGAACAAAGAAAAACAATGAATAAACGAAGTTTAAAAGTCAAAGAAGTGACAAGAACGTACAAACTTAGAGCGAATGCAGTTGCAGAAAAGTATCGAGACCAGATAGAAGCAGAAATAGAGGAGATCAAACGCAGCATGAACAACATTGAAACAGTGGAAGAATTATGGAGAGTGATTAAAGAAAATATAGTTGAAACAGCTAGAAAACTCTGTGGGACTGTTAGGAAAATGACAATTAGAAGACAAACTAGATGGTGAAGCGAAGAAGTGAAGGCAGAAATAAAATGAATTTGTGGTTCTTGGGTTTTTAGGCCGGCGTCGTTTAGCGTTAAAGCTTGACGTTTCGCCACCACGAGTGGATGGCATCTTCAGAAGCTATTTCAGTAATACTCAGTATTTTGGAAGTCGCCGAAGTGAAATAGCTTCTGAAGATGCCATCCACTCGTGGTGGCGAAACGTCAAGCTTTAACGCTAAACGACGCCGGCCTAAAAACCCAAGAACCACAAATTCATTGGACGATGGCCGCGAAAGCCTTACACAGCAGAAATAAAACTCAGGAAATGTAAATGGAAGGCGTATTTAGCAAACCGAACCAACGAGAATTATGATACTTACAAAAGGCAACGAACAAAAGTAAAAGAATGGTAAAACTTGCAAAACAAAATTCATGGGAAGAGTTTGGAAGAAAAATGGTAGCTGACAGACATGGGAATCAGAAACTGTTCTACAAAGTATTAAAAGATCTCAGGAAGGGTAAAAGGACCACCAAGAGATACATTATGTCTAATCAAGGAGCATTATTAACCGAGGATCATTTATGAAGCAAAGACTGCAGCTCCTTTGACAGAAACACCACTGCCGACAGCAAACATAATCAACTTTGAGATAGCAATACAGTGCTGTGTCAAATTTAACCCCAAGAAATTTAGCAGTTAATTAATTTTAATATAGAATTATTATAAACTACTCGTAAGTGAAATCCACCTAGAAAAAAGGAGAGTCGCATTAAAAATGTGTACACAGTTTGGCAGTGTCCTCTTTATACCTTTTCCAGAAGTAGTTTCAAAGGATTACATTACAATTTACGCTTTAGGAATGTAATTTGATCCTATTGAGAAATTACTGCTGAAAAAGCTATAATACACATCTAACACTTGTTGTTCATTCAGATGCTATTTACGTACAGGGCACCACTAAGAGACTCTAGACTTGTAAAAACAAAGCATGGCTTTTTGTCGCTCCAAAAACTATGATATCTGTTGCAAATATGGCGAGAGACTAGTTGGTTGTGTAAAGAGGCCCCCTAGAAGGCGATAGCCCCAGTTTTCGTAGTTAACCTCCTTCGAACGGGGTGGGATTGTAGCCCAACGAGAACGTGGTGCTTCTTTCTGAGTACGTGCTGTAACAATGGGACGTAGCGCGCCTACATTTGTAGCAGCATGGCACGCATGGATCGACGAAGGGCGAATCCAGCGAGCTAGAAGTTCTGGAGCACGTAGGAGAGCTACAGACCGGTAAAATCGTCACCTACATCTACTGTGGCTGGCGCTTGGTATGCAGCTAAAAGAAAGCCCCTTGAAATCCTCACGGTGTACCACAGATTGGGTGAAATGGGATTAAGATCATATCGTCCGTATCTAAAGCTTCCGCTCACTGCAAATCATCATCGGCAACAGTTAGATTGGTAACAAGAATACAAAAAATGGCATGTTGAGTGGCATCAGACGGCCTTCTCCAAGTACTCTAGGATTTGTCTGGGGCACAAGACGGATGCCAAGGAGTGAACGATGTGATCTCTAGTTCGATGTTGACCGCCATGCACACCATCCTCTTGGTTTGATGGTTGGGAGTGCTGCTGTATTTAACAGCAAGTCACCTTTACTTGTGATTCGTGGTACAATGAAGGCCCAAGCTTATGAAAATGAGGTGTTTGAACCAATTGCAGTTCTGTATGTTCGAGGTCTTGAAGAGGGTTTCTTCCAGCTAGATAATCCGCGACCTCACATGGTAAGAGTGTCGATGAGGTTCCTACAGGAAGCTGAGGTCCCTTACCTCCACGATCACCCGATTTATCGCAGAGTGAAAAAGTATGGGATGGATGTATCGCTACAATCATAATTTACCCAATCCTCCGACCACGCTAGATGAACAGGAATATGCTGTGTGGGCAGCTTGGGAGGTTGTACATCTAGATAACAACCAAATTACGAGTGAGTCCATTTGTCAACATGGATCGCCCTCCCATTATTGACCTGCTATATTTTTTAATAAACTAATTATGTTAATACTAAAATTGTCTTTAGTTCTGCCGCATTTCATGAACCGCATCCCTTTTTCCTTGGTGTTCTGATTTCTATCCAATAGATTATTATGTATCAGGTCACGAAATACCAGGGTAAACATTACAAAGTTTTTTATTCCCTAGAAGAGGCAGTCGTGAGTATATTAAAAATCAGTAGTATCTTACGTGTCTCAGAAGCTGGGCCACGACCTTAACTTGCTCTCCTTTTGTCAAGAGACTTGTAATAGGCACACCTGTTACTCTGGCCATTTCTATGTCATTTGTGAAGCTCAAAACAGTGTTTAGCAATCTTAACGGTAGTTCGGCATCTTTCAAACAATACAATGCTAACCTAAAAATAAAACATAGCAATATCATTTGTACGTGCAACATACATTTTGATATGTACCTTATAAGAAAGGAAAGTAGTGTCCCTTTGTATGTGATCAAATACTTTTTTGTCGTACCTTCTCCTGCTCTGGTCATCTCCATTTTGTAAATCCGTAATAATGCTGTAATGTACGTCTTCCTTCTGTTCTCCTAGAATTTCCTGGGATACGCTGTTCAAAGAATACGACCTAAATTTGAAGTCTCTTTTCATTACCATCAACATATCATAAGCTACTCTACCATCCAGGTTGACTGATTTGAATGTCCTCCGGCCAATTTTGGTCTGCGTCACATTTTCTTTAACCACTGACCTTAAATAAAAAAGTAATCAGCATCATCAACATTGATATATGAAAAACCGTAGTGTTTTATTTCGTTCGTCAACCGGATTATTATAATAATAATAATTTATTCACCAACAATACAGAGGGTAAATAAATTGTTTGACCCACAGAAGGTGCTGACCTTGTGCGTGGGTTACATTGCAATACATACATATATTTTACAAATACATATATTAAAACTAATATTAACTTTTAAACTGAACCGCTACTCTTCATCTACTTCTTTATAATGTTGAAATGGTTTTGTTATGTTTTTAAGGTATTTATATTATAATGTAATTTCTGAAACTCATCCTTTGCTTGTCTCTCTGATCAATCGAGCTTTATTGGCTCATCAATAAAAGCTCATGTTCTCAAAAAACCTTTTACAGACATTTCGGTCGCCTCTATAGCCTTCACATACATAAGTGCAAAATATTTGAAAAAAATTAATTTGGAACAAGTGACGATATTTGACAGCCGTGTCAGATATCAGCAACTAAAAGAGTAGACCATACGGTTTGATTGATGGGTAGGTAAAACGCAATGAATATTTGCATTATATGGCTTCTAATATAATGCCTCGGAAACTTGGATTGTTATAAAGGCAGATCGATCTCGCATAGATGCTTTTGAAATGTGGACGTGGAGGAAAATGCTGAGAGTTCCTTATACCGCCCATCGAACTAATGTTTCCATACTGGATGAGCACGGTAATCCAAAGAGAGTATCGTCCATTGTGTCGACGAGCATGCTTACATTCTTCGGACATATACACAGAAGCGATAATATGGAGAAACTTGTAGTTCAGGGTCACGCCCAGAGTAGGCGGCGCCGTGGCCGTTCCCCTACACGCTGGGTGGATACGATGAAACAGTTGCTGGAAATGAGTATCAAAAACGCCACTGAACTGACAGTAAATCGCGAACGATGGCGAGCTACAGCTCTCAAAACTATTGATAATATTCGTGTCGGCATTACTCTAGCTCCGACTTAATACATTTTACGAGTTCACAACATGTCAGTTAAGACATTGTGACTATAATGATGCTGAATGTAATGTAATTAAACTGCTGATCAACATGCACTGCAGACTTCGAAGATTTAACTTCAAAAGTTTGACGCATTTTTTTTTACTTCCATGCACTGAGGAATGCACTGTTGTGAGGACTAGAAACATTTTGTCCAGTTATATTTCATCCATACTCGACTGAATTGTTGTCGCGGGTAGTGGGTATGAGTTGAGTTTTATACTTGTTGATGTGACAACTAATCATTTGTTGCATTACATTTAAAAGATATTTGTGTAGTATTGCATTCCAATGTGATATAACCAAACTAATGACATTTCGATGATTTTAGTATTCTAATAAACCGAATCTAAGGAAATTTTTCCAACGACAATGTTTTTGGTTATATCATTGATTAACACATTTATACGGGGCGTTTTATGTGTGTTACATGTCAGTGGCGGCTTGTCTGTAAGGGCTATAGGGCTACAGCCCCCCATACAAGAAATCAATTTTTGCAAATATGAAATCATAAAGTTGAAATTAACCTATTATGTTATTTACCTACTCATATGATTTTTTATAAAAAAATATTACATTCCACAAGAAACCTAATTATGAGATAAATATGACAAAACTATTTACTTGCAAAGAGGCTAATGGCATGAAAACAGCCCCCAAATACCAACTTTGTGTGTTGTTCTGTCACCTAAAATGCTTTGGTAAGTTTTAAAATTGCATATTTTTATTATTCTAAAAGTAGCCCCCTAGTAAACTAGAACACGAGCCGCCACTGTTACATGTTTAGTTTTCAGATCGATTTGAATCCGTTTCGTGGAGTGACGATCAAGCTGTAAAAACTATCCTAACCTACAAATGTTACATAACCTAGAGACTACAACATGGCCGAGTTTTTTTTTTGAGTGCCCGAACTTTGGAAGCTTTGTGTGTTCACGATTTTGTTTTCTTTGTGGTTTTCTTGTTTAGAAATGATACTACAGACTCTTATTATGCGCAGTGACCGACTCCATTTCAATACGGTTGCCCGTTTACATGGTTTTCAGTCCGATACGATCCACATTCGATCCCAGAAAAGAGTTGTATCGACCTTGAATTCCGCTTTCGATCCGAATTTTGTAGTACTTTTCATCATAGTCACAATGTCTTAACAGCCATATTGTGAACTCGTAAAATGCATTTATATAATAGCCAGTGTATAAAATGTGTAGACGCTAAAAGTGATTTCTTTGAAGAATATTAACAACTTTGTACACGTATGTTCAATGAATTTTAGTTTCACCCAGTTTCGTTTGTGCATTTTATGCGGGGGACGCAAAAGTACATTATTAATATCATAATAGGACCGTAATACATACTGTACATCTGTTAATCTGGCCAGATAACAAAATCGACCCAGTTTCATATGTTTTGCTCTGTCAACAAGATACGGCAGATCAAAATTATTTATATTATATCCTGTTATTATATCTGGATCTAACGCTCTTATGAAATTTGCCCATTCAGAGAGCATATCTTCTTCTTTCTCAAAGCAATACACCTAAAAAAATCAAGTATATAAAACTGTACTAGTTCCTAAAGCTGCTTCATGTATTGTCACATGCATACTGTATACAGTTTGTCCCAGCTAAAATTTGCCACCCACCTTATCTCTGAAATGATTAACGAAAATGAAAATCGCCGTCACACGTCGATCTGTATTTCGAGGGGAAACTCTTCCACCGAATACGTCATCATTGTGCCATCAACCCCCTCACCCCTCGCAACCCCTACTTGACATTGACAAATACAACAGTGTATTTGGACTGAAGATTGATTCCATATTTTACAAATTAATGACAAATATGATGATTATCAAAATGAAGTATTATTTTCATTACCTCAAATATTATCGTAATAGAGGTTTCAAATGGGAGTCATTTTGTTCCATAGAGACGTACAGGCGATATTCAAAATGTCTTCGAAACAACGAAAGTATCTTGATCATCTCGAAATAACCGCAAACCCCATAATCACTCACCTACTTGAAAACAACAATAATTTGCATGAAGGTCAGTGCTAAGAAAGGTGCGAATATATTTTGAATATCGTCTGTACGTCTACATGGAACATAATGGCTTCCATTTGGAACCTTTCTTACAATAATATTTCAGGTAATAAAGGTAATACTTCATTTTGATGATCACCATATTTTTCATTACCGTCCATAATAGTGAATCAATTTTCAATCCGATTACACTGTTGTATTTGTATGTAAGTATGATAGTCTCATTTAAGATTTTGAAGTAAGGGTTGCTAGGGTTGAGGGGTTGATGACACAATGATGACGTAGTTGGTGGAAGAATCCCTCTCGAAATACAAATCGACCTATCAGGGGTGGCAAATTTTAGCTGGGACACACTGTATACAAAAACCATATCACCGCGTGCTAATTGAGGGAAATGAATCAACACAAAATTACCGGCACCTGACGAAATATCAGTAACAGGAAGGTTATAAAATCAATGAAATTACTATTATATGAATTCGTAGCTATGCAAGTTTTGTATCATTCGCAAGAATTGTCATTTGACATGTCAAGGCCCGTAATCCAACTAATGTTTTGGAGACCATACTACAAGAAGATGGCTCGCACACGCAATATGCAGAAGATACTAGTATTGCTCAGTGTACACTTTCCGGGCTCTACAGAGATTCAAGATGCGAGAAAACCGTGTAGAACGGGAAACCCTCCGAGCACGAGCTTCTAGAGAGGATTGAGTTGGCGCCAAATCAGGAATCACATCTGGAGCTGTGATATGGGCTATCAAATCGTTTCAGTTGACAACGTCATATAGACACATCTAAGGCACCTGAAGCTGTGCGTTTACCATTGCCGCTTATCGTTTGATAAACCTTGCGTCATTCCTTCCCAAGACTATGGAGAAGGTGATAGACATACAGATTACAAAGAAGTAACATTGGCGGTGTTCCTGGACATCGAGGGAGCATTTGATAAAACGAGCACTGGCTAGATAGTGTCAAAGCTGGAGTCCAAAGGTACCGAGAGGACAATCACGAGATGGATTGGAAACATGCTAAGCAACAGAAAGGCAAAAGCATCCTTATGTGGTGTTACACGGGCGGTGAAGACGTAAAGAGATTGTCCGCAAGGTGGCGTGCTGTCCCGACACTGTGGAACCTGGTAGTCGATAGCTTCTTAGTAACACTAAACGAGAAAGGGATGTGTGCACAAGGACATGCTGAAGACATTGTAATTCTAATAAGAGGTAAACACATGAGAATCTGCCTGAAAACGGTTGCAGAGGGCATTATCCCTAGAGGAGAGATGGTGTGTTACAAAGAGGCTATGTGTAAATCCCTCGAAAACCGTCATGGTATTATTCACGAAGTAACGGAATGCAGATTACAAACCATTTCTCTTCCGCAAGCAAATAGAAGTTGCCAGAGAAGAGGAATAAATACATGGGGAGTTAAGTTAGACGATAAACTAACTTTGAGCCACATAGAGAACATCACGCACTGATCTCAGATTTCATTAATGATGATGATACGAGCGATCGGTTGTACCTGCGATTCAACCCACTCGATGGTAAACTAGCTGTACACTAATGTAATCAGACCCACGATGATGTACAGTGCTATTGTATGGTGGCCAAGGGCTGATCATAGCACAGCGTCTAAAGCGCTCACAAAACCGTAGCGGGCTATGAGTGTGAGCATAGCGTAACCATGAAGGGTACACTAACAGCAGTACTGGAGGTTATTGCTGAATATCCCCACCTCTTGACATTTAGAAGAGGGAGAGGCAAATATTGCTGCATATAGAATGCAGTGTCGTGGCAATTGGTTTTACCACCCTGTCATGGAACACACCACGATACTTGATAACCTGCGGTGCGACATACTTGAGATGTCACCCGACAGAAGACCAAGAGCCGTGGACATCGAGATCCCATACAAGGTCAACCTAAGTGACAGATCGGAATCGGCTCTAGAAGAACCTCGACATATGTCGAATGGTATCACCTGGTACACTGATGGCTCCAAAAATTTATCAGGTACAGGAGGGGCCACAGACGGTGGTAGGCCTAGGTGGTACGTAAGTATCCGCCTAGGTAAACTAGCTAGATATAAGAAATGCTTTCAACACCGCTACCCGACAAGGCATTGTAGATACGCTAGCGAGAAGGGAAGTCAGAACGGATATTCTCAGATTGATTGTTGACTACTTGAGAAACCGAAGAGTTGTACTGCGCGACAGAAGTGATAGCATCACCGAGACGGCGGTTCATAGTGGAGTACCACAAGGATCTATTCTGGGTCCCACTTTATGGCATCTGCTATATGATGGAGTACTCCAGCTAAACCTACCATATGGAGTCACCACTATAGCCTACGCAGATGACTTAGCCATTGTAGCTGTAGCTAGGTCAGAAGAGGAATTGATGGCCAAGGCAAACTGTGCCATCGAGGAGATAATTTATTGGCTGGAAGAAAATGCCCTGTACATTGCGCCTGAGAAAACCGAAGCAGTGATACTCTCTCCCAGGAGAAAGATGCTGCCAACCAATTTCAAAGTTAAAGGCACCACGGTAACACCAAGCCACTCAATTAAATACCTTGGAGTGTGGCTCGACACAAAGCTGACCTTTGCAGACCATATAAACAAAAAGGTCCAAAAGACATCAAAGGCGGTTATGGCTTTAGCAAGACTGATGCCAACCTGCAATGGGCCCAGGGCTAGTAAAAGGAAGGTTCTATGCTCTGCGGCACTCTCAAGCCTTTTATATCCAGCACCAATATGGCGCACGGCATTAACACGTGTGACACTGAGACAGAGACTCGAATCACTTGGCAGAAAGATGGCGCTACGGGTGTGCAGCGCATACCGTACAGTCTCCCATGCAGCCGTCGCAATAATCGCCGAATTGATGGATGGAGCTACAAATTCAAGAACGCTCGGAGAGAATGTGTGGAATGGCAAACACTGAGGCTAAGGAATTGCTGGTTCAACGGTGGCAAAATATGTGAAACACTGCCGAAAAGGGCCGTTGGACATGGCGTCTCATCAAAGATGTGACATTATGGATTAATAGGCCGTGGGGAGAGGTGGATTTCTACCTCACCCAATTTCTCTCTGGGCACGGATGTTTTGAGGCCTATTTTCACCGTTTAACCAGTAGTCCTGAGTGCTTATACTGTAGCGAGGTAGATGACGTGTACCACACATTTTTCCAATGTAAGAGGTGGAACGTTGATCGAAATGGATGCCAAGAGTATCTTGGGACTATGATAAGCCCGGAAAACATTTTAGAGCTGATGCTTATTTCAAACGACAATTGGAATGCCGTGGCGACATTTGCAAGAAGGATCCTTGAAAGTAAGAACAGAGAAAGATGTCGCATGAGGGACACGCAAACTGATAACGAAGAAGATGACTAGAAGCGGACTAGTGGAGACAGCACATCTTCTGACGTAATGCGAAAGCGGTTCCAGGATTTTGTGGATGGAGAGAGGGAGACGGGTTTAGTCTGTAGGCACCCCAATGGTGAATCGGGCACACGCTGTGGCATTTGAAGTCTTTAGAACCAGCCCAGAGTGTCTTTCGAAGATTCCTAATCCCCTCTATAATAATAATAAAAAAAAGGTAAACTGGCTACCGTTTCCCAGGCAGAGATATCCGCAATGTTGCAATGCGGCAGAATATGCATAGATAAAGGATACAGTTAAAAGACTGTCTATGTAAACAGAGACAGCCAGGCGGCTGTAATGTCCTTGGCGAGTAACCACTATATGTACTTCAAAAACAGTGTGGGACTGCCATAATACCCTAAAGACACTGGCAAAAACTAACAAGTTAACATTATCTTGGGTGCCCGGTCACATAGGTGTGGGTGGTAATGAGAGGGCCGACAGGCGTGCCAAGAAAGGTGCAGAACTCAGCGAGCTAGAACCACCATGTGCTATATTGTACAACGTGGTACAGACAGCTGTCACCAAATGGGTGTCAAGTGAGTATTAGCAATGCTGGGATGGAGTGGTTGGAATATTCATTTTAAGAGGATGCTGAGTAACCAAATGTTATATAGATCGGCTGCAATTTGCTCGTACACACGTACTTAAAATATGATCTCTAACACTAGTATGCTGAGCAGTGAGCAGTACAAACTTCTAGAATAAAAATGTCCGATTTTGATATAAGCTTTTTGGATGTTTCATGATGCCTAAATCACGAAAATATATGTCACACATGTTCCTCACTCTGTTTCCATTTTTCTGACAGTGTGAATTCACTTTACAAATTTGGGTTTATATGATAATTCTATGACATTTAGGCTTCGTGTTTTAGGGTTTCCCAATCATTTTTCATTTTTTCAGGGGAGATGAAATTGGGGTGGTAGGGAGGGTAGATGGGAACTCCTAAATTGTTTTATACCCATAAAGAAGTGTCCATTATCTTAGGTTCTTCCAAACATTTTTAGTATCGAGAATGTGTGGAAAGCCACTTGGCTAACGATGTCAAAATCTTCAGAGGAATATTTAGACGAAACATTAGTCACGGATCGGTTTGAGAAAATCGTTTGGTGAATGGAGGGGTGGACTTCTGGAAACATTACGCCACTTTGAAAATCCTAAAATTTTAGACCATATTAACAAAACAAAGTCGCAGATTCTGGAAATGAATATACAAAACGCAACATAGAACAGACTGAATGTTGATCTGATTGATTTTTATAAAACCTGATCCATCATATTAATTCTGAAATACAGCAAATTGGAATACATGCAATAGTTTTTCATATACGAGTATGTTTTACATCTTACTTCAGCATGTCCAATTGGAGCACATGACTTAAGGGTGAATATATTCCTAAACAACACATCTTTTTCTCCATGTAGTTGTACAACATTAGCTATTTGTATTATTGGATCCACTTGAGGTTCAGGAAAGATACCTAAAATGATGCATATTTAATATGTAGAACTAGAACTAGAATTTAAAATCATCTTCATTTAATTAGCTCTAAATAATCATAATATCATTACTTTATCCGAACACGGTGCACAGTATCGAGTTTTACCAAGAGTACCTTTTTGGTGTAGAATTGAATGATGTTTAAGTTCATCTAAAATTTCGATTTATAAATCTAACTTCAAAAAGTTATGTTCCATACTACCTAGTATGAACCGTGTTACTAGCGCCCCTATGAGAGTCAGGTGTAAAAACAGATTCATAGGATGTACTAGCTTCCTAAACATATTCGTGTGAAATTTCATTACAATTTTGCCAGTAGTTTCGGCAAAATCGTAAACAATTTGTATAATTTTTTTTCCTCCTCAAACTATAGCCACAGCATAATAAACAACCAGCACAATAACTCAAGTTGGCGGAAATTACACGCGCAACCCCACTTTTGGATGGGTTTTTTGTAGGAATAGTAACGGTACTTCGATACTTCTGCACTAATATCGAGTTTTTTTGTCATCGATACTTTTTGAGGCATTCCTAGCTGGTATCGATAATTTTGTATCGGTATCGAAAATAATTATATAATTATTGAGAGGTGTAATCAGTTGCACAAAATGCTCTCTACGGACCAAACGCGCCTATTTGGATAAAAAATATCGAGTTGGTACCGGTATCGATATTTTCATTTTGGCATCTCTACCCAAACTTGACAGCTGTAAAATCATACAAAAACCCTCCCAAGGTCAAATTTTGTGGGAACCATTTTTATATAGGAAATCCTCAGAGATATTATGCTGGTTGTTTATTATGCTGTGCTATAGTTTTATGCAATGGGAAATAATAAAACGGTATCACCGTTATGTATGTACTTAGTCAATCAACTTGACTACATTTTTTTCCTGGACGAATTGTATTTATTGGGAGAAAAATCTGTTTCGACGTCCAGTTTGTGAGCGACTTGGGCAGTTTCTGCTAACACCGTTTCAAAGTGTTCAGCCGTGCGATATTCTGTGAACTTATCGATCAACTTATTTAATAAATGAATGGAGATCTGAGTATTTATTGTGGGGCTCTGCATCGTTTTGCGCCGAGTATTAATTTCGTTTAAAATATGGAACCAGATTATTTTTCAAAGAATGACAGACAGCGTTTGGTATTGCATCTTAGTTTAATGTCAATACATAGCGGTGTTAACGTCATTCGGTCGGATTTTTTTTCCAAGCTATGATCGTATGTATTTTCTTAAGGTGGGGTGGGTATTATGACAATGACCTGAATTAGGTAGTATGTGATGAGTGCTCTAGGTGTGCCACCCTTGTGCGGTGCACGCTTTGCACGCCCGCTTACGGCGGCCCTGTGTTTACTTCTCCCTTTACCCCGCAAATATGTTCTCCTCAAGCAGTTTACGATAACCTCTATCAAATATAGATATACTGATACACTGCAAGATGTTATATATTATCCACTTTAAAGCTAAATTCAGATGCACACGACATCCGACGATACGACGGTACGAAACTGTTCCTATTGGTTGAAATATTCAAAATGGATTGGCGCCAAACTAAATAAATGTCCGATGATTTTAACTTTTATACGACGGTCGGTTAAGTTGAAAATATTTTAACTTTTTATCCGATGTCGTATGTAACTAGACAATTTCCATGAATTTGTATTTGAAAATGGTAATTCAGCGAGCGCAATACGTGCATTCAATAAATATTTTACTTTTGTCTCTCTTATGGATGAAAATGAAGAAAAGAGGGAGAAAGCGAAGATTTTGGGTTCGAGACATATTTAAAAATAGTAAGAAGTAAGGAGTGTACCATAATATGTTGCAGGAGATGAAGCTAACTGGCATAGAAAAATATTTTAATTATTTACAAATACCAAGTAATGCATTTAAATCGTTGCTTGAAATTATTGGTCCACAGCTGAGTAAAACTTAGTGTATTCGCGAATCTATTGCTTATGGGTAAAGACGTTCTTTAACCTTATACATACATACTTGGATCATCAAATCATATTAATCATCAAAGATATTGGTAAGGAATCGAGGTATGTGGTGGATTGGATTTGATTTCTAACAACCTTAAATCACATATTATCTAGAAATTTAAATGGTTTTGACAGAACCTCGGCAACTGACATATGTACCTACTGTTATGTTTGGGTTTTGCCTGTATTTTAAAAGGTACTTGTCGGGACGTAATTTGTCAGGCTATACCTCGTTACCACAATTGATGGCACCAACTCCATGCGGATATCTAAGTGGTTTGGGCACATGGAGGATTAGAGCGCAGATTAGAGACTTTCATTCACAGCTTAACCATACCCTGATCTTAGTACAATTTGCGAACCTGTAGTGGGTTTGTTGAGAGGGGCGCCTGACAATAATACTTTTGCTCAGTTTGTACTCATTTGGTGCCATCAATTTTGGTAACGGTTTGGTTCAACCAAGGTTCAACATTGATCTTTACTATTCATTTTTTCATAAAACTTGCTCTTAGACAGGCAACCCAACATACATACATATAGTTAATAGGTTGCATACCCCTAGAGGTAACAGTTGGTAACCAACCATGAAGATATAAATTCCCCAAATTTGTAACAAAATTTCGTATGAAAATTTCGGACTCATGTGAATGGATACATTTTAGATTATACGACAGAATCAGTTCGTCGTGTGTCGTATGTCGGATGTCGTGTGCATCTGAATTTAGCTTTATGATTTGAGTTTTGCTTGCATGGTATTTAATAGAAAGTGACGCCACAACTTTTCCGAAATATGTATTCTGGTCCATCGTTTTTCACTGGCCCTCTAATTTATTCTGCTGATATCAAGAATCATCAGGTAATATGTGTACCGTGTATAACCGTGTAACTAACGCCCTCTATGAGAGTCAGGTATAAAAACAAATTCGTAGGATGTACTAGCTTCCAAAACATATTCGTGTGAAATTTCATTACAATTTTGCCAGTAGTTTCGGCAGAATCGCCAAAACTTTGTATAATTTTTATTCTTCCTCAAACTATAGCTTTATAAATTATTAGCCAGAACTCAATTTTTCGATAACATTCAGCTGAATTATGTACCATACTTCCAATATGCATACACTGATAAAATTTATTACATTTAGGGCCGGTTTCACCAGTTCCTGATAAGTGTCAGATAGCCTATCTATCAGATAACGCCATATAAATAATATGGGCCTGTCTGTCAGATAGGCTATCTGACACTTATCAGAGACTGGTGAAACCGGCCCTTAGTGTAACAAATTTTTTGGAATAATTGACTTGGAAATATAACCAGTGTAATATGCCTAGAATATCTTAACCATTATTAGAGATTTGATTAAAAAAATATTTTCTGATTGTCAAACAGAAAGTAAAAGATCTCTGAAATCTTAATTCAAACTAATATACCTTTCCTTCCAGCACATTCAATATCAAAACTGAGTATCCTAAACTTTGCTACATGGGCCCAGTCTCCTTCTGGAGCATGGACTATAAAGTCTGTCCAAGAAACATCAACTTCTATTTGACATCTAGAAACTGTTCGATGATCCGACATTGCAGTTCTGCGTGACCATTTTTTAGCTGGTAGCTCTATCCAACAGCAGCCCAGTATGTTACAATCCACTATAAATCTGAAAATAGGACGAATGGTTGAAAGGCCTAAACAATAGTGCGACTGTGACAATACAGTTTTTTGATGAACTGGATTTACTCTATGATATACGTCCCAGGAATGTGAACCATATTTGGTATAATTGTTTTTTAGCTCTCACTGACTCACTGAAGTCACTTATGCAGAGCCTCTGTCTGTCCGTCCGTCTGTCCGTATACAAAAGAATGCCAAAACTACAGGTGCTAGAGAAAAACTAAATACAGATTCGGAATAAGCAAAAAAACTAGTCCGGGAAAAATCCGGTTTTGTCAATATCGTTTCTGGTTAAAAAAATTGAATTAAACTACGACAGGTAACTGACGACGTATTATGTACGGTGTATTGATATTCCTGAAGCACAGGCAGCGTGGCCGAGCGGTTAAGACGCTAGGCACCAGTCCGAAAGGGCGTGGGTTCGAATCTCACCGTGGTCAACAACTTTTTTTAAGATTAAATGTTAAATTTCTTGATTACCAGTTCGGGAAAAATCTGGTTTTGTCAATATAATAAAAAAAAATTGAATTGTTATACCAACAAATTCCACAGTGAGAGCGCCGTTTGAATTTACTCAAGTAAATTAAAGTAACCGTTCGTCCCGGATTTAGCGGGATTGTCTCGTTTTTAGACGCGCCATCCCGCATTTACACTGTCCCGGATTTTATGTATTTCTTCTTCTTTCTTTCAGTACCATCTCCTCAGCGGAGGTTGCCGACCATCATTTGGAACTCTTCTCTGTCTTGTGCTAAACGAATGATTCTGCACGCCTCTGTGATATTAAACCACTGGTGTAAGTTCCGCAGTCAGGAGAACTTTTTTCGCCCGATCCCTCGTCGTCCTTCGATGTCCGTTCATTCAATCATTCATTCTCTCTAGTACCCTAGTGTTTGTGATCCGCTCGGTCCATAATATCCTTAATATGCATCTGTAAAGCCACATCTCAAAAGAGTCCAAACGTGACATGGTCCGAGGTTTTAATGTCCATCCCTCAACTCCGTATAATAATGTGGACAGTACATAGCATTTTGTTGCTGGCCATCGAGTAGACAAACTTATATGTATTTTTTAATTTATAAAACAATTAATTTCATCCCCTCTTCACGGCTAACGTGACAGCGGGAGATGGAAACACCGCCGACGCGTCATTTTAACGTCACATAACCCAAAGTGACATATACATTTTGACATGTGACGTCACAATAACTTGTCGGCGGGGGTGTTTCTATCTTTAGCTGTAACGTCACACACGCAAGATCTCTCGTTAGCCTACGCGCCGAGCCGTCCCGCGTTGCCATCAGAAAAAAATGGTCACTTTAAAGTAAATTCTTTTCTACTTTTTTTTTGGTGGCGGTTCTGTATTGCAATTTATCGTCTATTTTTTTCATCCGTGTAAGACACAAAATAGATATTAGAGATCTACAATTCCAGAAAAACTTATTACTCCTATCTATAAAAATGGCGAAAAAAGAAACGAGGTTAAAAATTACCGCCCAATTTCGATCATTTCACAATTTCCTGAAGTCCTTGAGTCCCTGGTTACTGATTATTGAATTCTGACTTTTAAAATTCATATATTCCAAACAACGGATTTTAGAAACACAAATATATTGCACCTAATCTGTTCATGTATCATGAAACAGTGTTCAGTGGTTTGGAACATTGATATTATGTTGATTCTATTTACAATGCATTTGACAAGGTTGATACAAATCTCCTTACTCAAAAGCTGGAGGCTTACAGTGTCGGTGGTGTGATGTCGCAGTGGATTAGTTCTTACCTCACTTATAGAACTCAAATAATTAAAGTAAAATCGCATAAGTTACAAGTTTTTACAGTCTACTCAGTTGTAGCACAGGGTGGTGGCTCCTCTATTATCTATTTTTTTATGATTGTCATCACTCAGTGCTTTTATCATTGTGAATATCTTTCATAGGCTTAAACAGTTTGCAGCATTGGTGTAAAAATATAATTACATTTCTCAAAATAAAAAATATTAATATATTCAATTCTCAAAGAAAAATGACTCTGCATTGAACACATACAAACATCCATTTATTAAAAAATGGCACAACCATCAGAAATCTTGGAGTGTACATATCACATTGAATTTTGCTGCAATAAAGCATACAAAATGTAGGTATTCTTGAAATGACATACTGAGAATTACACCAACATCTTTGTTATTAGGGTAAAGCACTAAAGTTAGATCACAGCTTGAGAACTGCACAACTGTATGGTCTCCATATCACATATACAGTGTGTCCCACGACGATTAAGACAAGCAATATATCGGAACTGGGCAGTAGTGGCGAATTATAATTTTGGGGGTGTAAATTAGAGCAAATATAGTATCTTTTCTTATCATTGTGTCACCCAATGAGGTATTTATTTTTGATCACGTGACGTCCGATTAAAAATTTTTACTGGGAGGGTATATTTGTGACTTTTTGTGTTCCTCCCGATAAAACAATTCCAACAAACCAGCACACTTGGGGTCTAAAGTGATTGATTCAAGAGCTACAAGTACTTAAAGGACTGTACCACTACCCTTATGAAACACTACCAAAGTAATTTAACTGTAGGGGTACATGTTATAATCAATGGTAGTGGTACCATCCTTTAAGTATATGTAGCTCTTGAATTAACACTCTAAACCCCAAGTGTGCTAGTTTGTTGGAAATGAGTTATCGGGGGAACACAAAAAGTCACAAATATACAGAGTGTCCCATTAAAAATTTCGAATTGGACGACCAAAAACAAATACCTCATTGGGTAAGACAATAATGAGAAAAGATACTATATTTGCTCTAATTTACACCCCCAAAATTATAACTCGCTTGTCTTAATCGTCATGGGACACCCTGTATATACACACAATGGAATGTGTCCAAAAGAAATTCCTACATTACATAGCATTTAAGCTTTATTATATACCTAAGAACCATATAAATTAGAAGGACTTGTTAACTCATTTGCATTTAGATACTCTCCAGAAACGGAGATATAATTTTGATGTGACTTTTTCACATCTTGCAAATCGACTAATTGATTCACTCTATGTATGGTCAGCAATCTCCTGTTAGTAGAATAATGTTAAGTACCTATTAATTAGTTAAAGTATATCTTGAAGAGGCTGTTCAAAATCTTAGTTGTGTAATAGCCTGTTAATTGAATAAATAAATAAATCATTTTAGTGGTTGTAAACAAACAGAAATGTGTGTCATTAGTAGACACAACACCCTACCAAAATTTAAGGATTGTTTTTGGTAATATTATTATGACTTCTTCCAAATAATGAAACGAATATAAAAACACATTCATCGTGTGAATTGGAAGATTGGCAAATTAAAGTCTATAACAAAAATAACTGTATCCTGATGACTGGTGGCTACACTTATACTAAAACAAAATTACCTAGTTTCAATATCTACATTTCCTTCATACACAGAAAAACTATGATTCTTGAGAGGTTCATATATAATAGTAGTTGTGAGTAGTCTCTTTGCTGAAGGTAGAAATTTTGGAGCACTAACTGTGATTTTTGCAAAGTTAATTTCTTCATCCCCAGTATACTCTACTAGTGATTTTCCTTTCACAATCTCTACAGCTAATACTGCTTCAGGAAAATCTGTTTTCTTTGCCATTCTCACATCTGCCATCACTGCATTATCCAGCTTTGCCTAAAAAAGGTTTATCATGTAAACAAATTTTCAAATATGGAAATATAATTCAAGTTATTGAGAAACAATTGAAAAACAGGGGTCAAGCTTTAATTTTTTGTCTTTTACATTCACAATGTCCATATCACAACTTCATGGGTCATGCAGTTGTGACGCCTTGTCCTGATTATTTATGAAGTGATTTAGCATTTTTTGAACTCATAGGAGTATGACTGACTCAATTAAAAAAAATATAACACAATATCTTACAGTTAAAAATTCCCACATCCTAAAAGATTATTTTTTAAATGCCCATGTTTTGATTAATCTCAAATAATTTGAAAACATGCCCTATAAGTGCTTATTTATAAAGGCAGTTTAATGTACTGCTCTCACAATAAGTGGCAATAAAAATATGGCGTAATGATGATGATTGTATATTCAACCTAATCTGAATTATGTACATATTTTAAGAGAAACCTAATAATATAATGGCATGTTCCTAAAGTTAGTAGAACAAAAGCATGATAATCTATTAGGCATTTATATGCTCTACTTTATGACAATGGCATGTTCTTCTATCTCAACAAAAAGTCAGTAGGGCAGCCACAATGACAGTGAACAGAACAAAAAAATATACCAAGATCTAATTGAAGACTGATCAAAAATGGCCTATCTAGAATTTGCATGCTCAACTAAAAAAAAACATTATGGTGGTGATGTAATAAAAAAGGCCTGTAGCATTGTACGGTCCTTCCTGAATTCCAAATAAAAATAGGTGAGGTGTTGACTTGGCACAGCCCCTCAATACTTGTTACTACCGCAACTATGCAAGAAAAAATAGGAAAACAGGAAATAATAACGACTTTATTGCATAAATACAAATGAAGTCTGGCCTAAGGTCATTCATACTAAACCAGGTCATTTATATGAAAAAAAAACTAACCCAACTTAACAGTAACTTATAGCAGTAATAATTAAATAATACCTGTTATTAATTAAGATACAGCTTTTTTAATCATTTTTTTGTGAAATTGTCTCTCATATTGGGGCTTAACATAGTAATAAACTTCACAGCATTGTATATGAATGAGTGCTGGAACATAAATGTCCTATGCTGCAGCATGCGGAGGTGACAGTTATATCGAGTGCTTAAATCATGAATCACACACTATGTAATTAGCTTTTTCCTTGAGATACACTGGAGTAGATGTCTTCAGCACATTCATTACAAAACTTATCAAAGAATACTCATAGGACTGTGGGATTTTTAACTATCTCATTGACGATACTGCAGCTGTTACATGATCATACTTATGAAGACTGTTTATGTATCGACAGCATGAATTTTGTATCTTCTGCAGTCTATATTAATTTGGTAACTGCATCGAGGCATGAAAAATAAATTAATTGCAATGTGATGAGTAATGTATTATTAAAGATTCACATAATATTTTTCTGATATTTTGACTAAGTATTGAATGATTAGCATATAGGAGTCTCAGCCTAAAGTAACAAGCCTTACTAATATTTTCAACATCTTGAAATCTGAAGTTTTCATCAATATAAAAACCTAAACATTTTGCAGACTGTGAGAATTGTATGTATTGATCATTTACTTTGATTTTTATGGCAGATTTTAAGAACTTTCTATTTTTCCTGGAACAAAATAGCACCAATGTAGATCTGGCAGTATTCTAGCAAAGAATGTGGTTATTAGAAGTTGTTATATGGTATAAATCTGTATTTATTGTGGAAGTGGTTTTTTCATAATACTCTGGCTGAAAATTTGCTTATCATCTGCATACAACTGAACAGAACAGTGTTTTATTACATTTGGCAAATCAAAGATATACAGCAAGAACAGAAGGGCCCTAAAACTGAGCCCTGTTGTATATCCTCGTGTATGCCTGAGCATATAGGCTTTTTTTTCTTGAACCCCTGAGAGTCGTCAGCACTGCAGCTCTTATGGGCTTACTGTACTATAACTCTCATGGGGGGATGATAATGCATGGTCAGCATTGCCGGCGTGCTGTTCCGTCGGCTCCAAACCGACTGCCGATCCGCAGTGCTGTGAACACTGTCAAGTCCAAAGTGTGACCAAGAGCAACTGAACACGGCCGGTGCGACGAGCAAGCATGAGTAGGATTCACCCCCACTCGAATGCCTGCTGCCCATGAACTGAGCAATCTAACCACATGTGAGGGGAGTTCCGAGCTCTATGTCTCTCCCCCACCCACACCACCTGTTCATGTACTAACCACGCCCAACCCTGCTTAGTCTCAGACTTGACAGCAGGCCACCTTACCTGCACAGCTAGCCAGGTCCTCATAGGCTTGCTAATAGAAGTGCTATTTTTGATGACTACATACTGATAACATTCATTAAGATAACAGGGTAACCATTTGAGTGATAAATTATCGAAACCCAAGTACCAGCATTTCGACATCAAAAACTTGTGATTCATTGTGTTGAAAACCTTACTGAAATCTAAAAGTGAGGTGGCTTTATTATTATTAGCTGCACATATTACATCCTAAGTTATGTGTGCCAAAGCTTCTCTGCCCTTTCCTAAAGCCTGCCTGATGTCTTAAGATAAAGCTAGCAGAGCAAATAATATAAATATAATAGGTAGAAAAAAAACATTCATAGTGCTAGGCGTTTGATTATCAACCATTACTTCATATGATACATCATAGCCACCTTCAGTGAAAGTATTTGTTGGTTGTTGATCAATGAAGTGTCAATACCTATGGAAGGGGCATGCATGCACTCGTTTGCGGCTATAATGAGATAGCGCTAGTCAGGGAAAGCTGGTTAGGAGGTAGGTGGCTGTGCTTTTTTTTAGGCCTTTACGGAAACACTAATCTGGATTGGGATAGATCAGTTATATGCCAAACAGCTGTCAAGTGGCATTTATGATTCCATGAATTTAACGGACATCAAAAAACCAAAAAGTTGGTTTAACAATAAAAAACAGATGGTAAGGTAAAGCAGCTACTGATCTGAATCATCCGATCGCAAACACTTACTGTACAAGAGTGAACTACCCTATTTCTGACGGATCCCAGATCACTTTCCGAAGGTCAGGATCCGTGATCCAACTGATCGGGTTAACCCGATCATAGTTTCCGTAAAGGCCAATTGTTTAAATGGGAATGGGCCATTCCATAGGTATTGACACGTCATTGTTGTTGATACACTTACCTTAAAGGCTGGTAAATCTGCTGTTGTAAAATGGTCAGGTAAATTAACGTAAAAATAAGGTGAAAACCCATGAATATGACAGCATACACTGTTCCCTTCTTTAGTAACCCCATACATTCGTAAGATGGGAACCATTCCCTTCTGGGGACCTGGCATGCCTGGAAACACATTGCCTATGTAGCTATCTATCTCTATCTCTTGAAATATTAAATTGTCGGATTTTGGGTCTAAAAGATGAGGTGTGGGTCGATGAAAGTCTTCGCATCTACAAGAAACAGAAATTATAGTTTTAATGCAACAAACGGTAACATTCACTTACTTTAAGCTTTTGAGTGTCTGCTGCGTGGGTGAACTGAATTTCTTTTTATTCATCACTGTAACAAATTAAACTGGTAAAAAATTAATGATAACAATAACAAATAAGAAACTAAATGCCACAAAATAGGTACTGTTATTAAAAATTAAACACTACTACATAACCTCATTCATTTGTGGTTGTTTGGCGGTAAAATAATAATGTTAGGGGTGGGCGATAATTATCGATGTTTGGAAAACATCGATGTTTCACGTCCGATGATCGATGTTTTTACCATCGATGTTGTTAACTTGAACCATCGATGAAAACATCGATGTTTCTAAAAATTTGCATCGATGTTTTCTTAAAAGTTTCACAAAAAAGTAAACTTAGCGAGTCTGCAGTTTTCTGGTCTTCGGTTTTGTCCCATGATTTAAAATACCAATTGAAGGCGCTTTGGGTTTCTTTATAGAGGTGTGCATTCTACTTCCTTTCAGTGAACTAGTTACTACTATTTTGTACCAAAACAACACCGACGCGATGGTGACTGATTGACGTCATTACGAATTTATGGGAGGGGGTATAATCACATGCTACTAGATTTGACAAGTTGATAAAGACCTCGGCTCACATCCTCACAATGGAGTTTTCTATGTGAATTGTTTTTTGTTTGTCGTATTTCAAATTGATTTGAGATGACATTTGGCATTGGTTGATTTCTTCCTTTCTTCGGTACCCACAATGTTTTCTGGACCTCCCAAATATCACAGCAAAAGACAGTTAATAGAACTCATCTGGGCATGCATCTGGGCATACCTACGAAAAGATTTGATAGTGAAAGGGAATCAAGACCAGCAAGAATGGCTTCAAAGTGGCCTAATAGTGAATTTTTCTAGCTCAAGTGAAAATTTACAAAGTAAATTGAGTGTGCATTTAAGTGGAAGTGGAAGTGGCAGCAGGAAACAGGTTGCGTTTATTTTTATTTTGTAGTGTTTGACTACGATGAACCAGACATCAGATGTAAGTGGTATTAGTAGTAGTAGTTCTAAAAAGTATTTTTACACATTACATTATTTAGTATACATTTGTTCATGTAATCAACCCCAAACTGAAATTGCTTGAATTAATGTTGCCTGTTTTAGCAAATATTTTTATTAAAAATTACACAAGAACAGTTCAAGATAAAATACAGACTGACAAAAATAAAAAGAGCAAGTCTAAGGGAAATGAGAAATGTCCAACAGAAAGGAAAATCTCTAAATTAAGCTCCTAGTCTCGAAACATGTTACATTTTTGTACTGATACCACTGGCCTTTTTCACCATTCTTATTTTTTCAAAAAGTATTTTTCTTAATTTATCAACCGAAATGAACACATAATACATAAATAAAATGTAATAATTATTCTGAAACTATGAAACAATTTGAATTTTCCGCGGAATGCCCGCCGTTCGGCCCATGGTCACCGGCCCCCTATTTGACAGCTAAGCGACGTTGCCACATCGCGCCGGCCTAGTGAGTAGAGTCGGCCATGCATTACTTCACAAGACTGTTTTGTGTTTTGTGGTTTGTGGTGGAGTCTCTAACGTCTAACCTAACTTTTTTGACTTTTTCTATTTTTATAATACTGATACTGCCTCTTGTTCTCATTTTTTTCTCAGGACTAGATATATTTAAAAATGATTACTTATGAATTATTAATTTTATTGAGACTAATGCCCAAGGTAAGACAACTATACAATTTTGATAGATCAGGTATTCTAGAAGTTTTTGTTTATAGGCTGAACTAAAGAGTGCTTTAAAACGGACAGCCGATGCAATTTTCCAAAAAGGGGGCATAATTCGAAAATTAGAAAACTTGGGGACAAAGGAACTACCTTTTAGAACTAGTGTGCATGGTGTAGTTTACAACAAGGCAAACCATTTTTTATTTGAATTTAATGCACCACCATCATCTATTGCAAGTCTGTTTGATGAATATATCAGGGATGTTGATGTCGTACGAAGACGATTGTACAAGAAAAACGAACCTGTACAATTTGAATGTACTCTTGACAATGAGATGAAACCTCCACCATATAGAAAAGATGTACAGGACCTTATAGAACAAGCAGAGCAACAGAATAAGCCTAAGTTCAAATACAACACCAATTTGGACTATTATCCTTTCCAAAAATGAAATGTTTTCATTAGGTCAACAAAAACCAATCTCTTATTTCAAGTGTCATTCTGTTTCCCAATAACTTATTGTAGATTAATAATAATTCTTTGAACTATTGAAAGTGTACCTAATTTGGAATGTATTGACGGTGCTCTGAGGTCACATAATCTAAGATATACTAGAAATATGAGTTACTCCACAGTTTGTCACAATGTGAAGTTTAAATACCAAAGCGTTAAGTTATATGTGTCTTGTGTTTGATTCCTTTTGAATTTGTCAGTAAAAAAAACAGGTTGAGAAACAGAACTTTGTAGAAAGTAAACATAGAGGGTTTTAGAAGAAATATATGTAATATGTTTTTTACATGGGATTTGATTTTCCTTTCCATTCAATAATTATGTATTTCCAGCGAAGCCATGAAAACTGGTCTTTGGCAGTGGCATACTTTATTACACAGGTTTTGGCATAAAATTTGTACATGAAATAAGTAATCTATTGCTGAAAACTAAATGTTGGTATAAACATGTGTCTATATTAATCACAGCTATATTTTCAACAAACAGAATAACTTCACTATTCAGTTTATAATTGTATATGATGTATTCTGGAGGATCATTGAAGTATATTAAATAAATGATTGAATCCAGAATGCTTTTTTAAGGTATCTCATTCATTATATTGCTGTTTTACAATCAAAGTTTTACTATTCTATACTCATAGATAGAAGGAAGTTAGTGATCTGATGCATTACATATGTTGCTTACAATGGAGGATTTGGGGTTGTTGGGATAAGTCAACATTGATTACAACAATTACATTAATCATATTAATTTATCTATTCCTAAATTGTACAGCAATTAACAAGCTACTTTTGATGAATATACAGAATTGAGAGGTTTTGAATAACTTTTTTTTTGTCATAAATGAAAGATCATATATAAGTTTTATAACAAAACTGTTTTTTTTTTCGCAATAATTCAAAAGTTATAATATCAAAATAAAAATGGGTATTTGAATGCAGTACCGAAAACACGCTGACGGCTCCCGAACCCGTGTGACGTCACCAGGGCGGTCAGGATGCTCCTTTGACCAACGACGTCCTACTCCGATACTAGATTCCCACATTCCCAGCCAGTCGTGAAAATACTTACTGGTACCTAACTAGTGTATATTTGTTGCAACATAGACGACGAATTAAGTTTGCAGCTCGAGACGAAGTTACGATTGAAATAAATATGTTTTTGAATATTTCAAGTCAGATTACAGATTCCAGTAAGTACCCAATCAAATATGTTTCGTGAAAAGATCTCCTCAATCACTGGATGGCCTAGTAGTTAGAGTGACCGATAGTGAATCTGTGGGTCTTTGGATCCTTCCTTTCAACTTTTTTTTTTATTTTTTTTGTCAAAAACTTTATTGATGTGCTTTTTGCACTTGATACACACATTTTTTCTACGATCAACATAAATATGTGTTTGAATCAAATTTTATTAGATATATTACTTGCACTGCATAGTGCAAAAACCAAGTACAGGAGGCGGTGGACAATTCAAAAAATTAGTGGAAATGAGGTTTGTCCGCTAATATCAATCGCCATTAATTTTTGTTTTAAATGTAATAGTTGGTTAATAAAACAAAATCCATTCATCCATTCAATCCATTCATTTTTTTATGTTTTTTAATTTAAAAAAGTTATTGATCGTAGGAAAAATGTGCGTAGCAAGTGCAAAAAGCACATCAATAAATTTTTTGACAAAAAAAAATTAAAAAAAAAGTTGGAAGTCCTGGGTTTCGATCCAAAGACCCACAGATTCACTATCGAACACTCTAACCACCAGGCCATCTAGCGATTGAGGAGATCCTTTCGACGAAACATATTTGATTTGGTACTTACTGCTGTACTGTACTGGAATCTGTAATCTGACTTCAGACATTCAAAAACATATTTATTTCGATCGTAGACTTCGTCTCGAGCTGCAAACTTCATTCATCGTCTATGTTGCAACAAATATACACTATACTGTATTCACAGCCAAGCTAGACCAAATGAAAACAAGCCCGCGTGCGTGATCGGCTCGTGTCGGTGGGGTCTCTAATAGTCTAGTACATTATGTGTAAATTGTGTGTTATAATCTGGCAAGTCAAAATCTCCAAGGCTGACTGGAAATTAGATCCAACTATGCAATGTCAAGTGTTCATTGCCTAATGATCATTTCAAACTGGCATTTGGCTACTTTTGAGTTGCAATAGGCTCATAGGGCAGCTCTTTTAAATAGTCATATAAAATTACATAATTGCGCTGGACTATAGTTGGCGCGTTCGCAGACGTTAGCGGACAGTAACCACGCGAATGTAGCATGCGACTGCTTATTTGGGGTCTATCTTGGGAATTAATATACTGTAGTTACCAGTAAGTATTTTCACGATTGGCTGGGAATCTAGTATCGGAGTAGGACGTCGTTGGTCAAAGGAGCATCCTGACCGCCCTGGTGATGCCACACGGGTTCGGGAGCCGTCGGCGCGTTTTCAGTACTGGATTCCAAAACCCATTTTTATTTTGATATAAGTTTTGAATTATTGCGAAAAAAAAAGAAAGCAAAAACAGTTTTGTTATAAAACTATATATGATCTTTCCATTTATCACAAAAAAATTTTTTTTCTTAATTCAAAACCTCAATTACCTATAAAATAAGCAAACACTGAATTATTCTTCATAACTTACAATGTAGATTTGAACTATGAACAATGATTACTAGATACCAATATTGATCTCTTGGTGTACATAATACATATGATTAGATACAAGCTATAGCTGCAAATGCGGCTATGAAACATCAAATGTTAATTTGAACCCACAATATTTAATTTATTGGTAAAGCTGTAGATAAAGTATAGTATATAGTAATAACGCACTTATTGAATAAAATAGTATTATTTGATTTAATAATAATTGCACTTAGTTAATTATGTGTTCAATGAGATAGATCAGTAAATGATGAATTACTTTTTTGGGAAGAGTTCAAATAGGGGTGGAAGGAAGAGGGTTGGAGGAAAGTATCTTCTATCTAAAATATTTCTGTAGCTGAACCTTGCTAACATCTTTTCAAAGCTAGCGTACTTATTATACAATAGTTTGATACAGGTTAGTGGAAATGCTGTGTTCTTATGTTGACTCCTGTGTCTGTGCCCCTGTGCCTTTTTTTGTTGCATGTCTGGATACCATGACATTCTATCTAACCACACATTGTCACTATCGCCAAGCTGCGAGTGAGTGTCATGTTTACTGAGGGGACATATTCTGATGTGTATGTATTTTTATATGGCGACTGGAATTTCAAAATTGGCTAATACTTATGTATTAGAAGTACACGCTCTTCCCTTGTAGGAAATCAGTTAAATTTTCTTACTTCTTTCAAACACTGTAGTTCAATTTTGCTAACATATTAATGTTGGGTAAAAAACATTTTTTTCTATAACTATCTGAGATGATTACAACAATGAAACAGTTGTTTATAAGTTTTTTATGCACTGCAATTTTTTTAATCGATACTTCCCAAAATGCAATATTCAATAGCAACGCTGGATTGAGCTTTTATGGGGCCCGGGGTTATTATGGTTTTAAGGGGCTCTTTGTGAATAACATGCATATAATATAGCCCTTGCAGGGCCCCACTGAACTGCGGGACCCGGGGCTTCAGCCCCATGGTTGATCCGGCCGTGTTCAAAAGGTTAAAATAGCAAAAAAACTGATTTTTGTTAACTTTGGCGACCTCGGTAGCTTAAAATTAATTTTTCAATATCACAATATCAGTCACGCTTCTTTATGTAACTATAAAATTAAGAGATGAATCACGTCAACGATTTTCTAAACTGATAGTAAGTAAAAGTAGAGAGATTTGACCTTATCGTAGAGGCACAGAATTTCATCAGCTAGCTGTTGTTGAACCGGAACACGCCGAACAGGTAACAGCCTCTGATTATGCCCGCCACACGTGTTGGCGCAGTGGCGTGCCGAAAGGGCCCGTGGTGCGGGAGAGCTCCGGGCATCCGGGGGGCCCCCGCTCAACCTCGACTACCTCGAGCAAGCTTTTTACATAGTCATAGCTATAATACTTATTTTTTAGCGGCGGAATATGTCTATACTCCAAAATGACTGGAACAGGTGGCAACATTACACTGACTCGACGCGTATCTGTGCCATTAATCAATGTATAATCATATTTCACGTAAGGTCTATGAATTCTTATTCTTCAAAAACTCGAAGGGAGAAAACAATTCAAAATATAAAGTTCTCAGGTCACACCGAATTTTATCCATCTATAGACCGATTTGAAATATCACCGTAGACAGTAGTTTTGTTTTCACCCAGTATGGCAGTATATTTTTTGTATATAGAGGGGGCCCCGTAAAAAAAATTGCGGGGAGGCCCCCGAAGACCTTGGCACGCCACTGTGTTGGCGAAACGTCAGCAGCGAAGCGCGCTGACGCCTAGGCGGCGGAGCGTGTCGACTCTGGCTCAACAGCCCGAGAACCCAACAGTTCATCTTCATCTTTATGTTTAATGATTTGAGAATAAAGTTTTTGCTTAAGAGTCTAGAGTATGGCGCGCGAAAATGAGAATCAAAGAAAAGACGTATTCCCGTGTTAGCGAGGAGGCGTGGTCGCCTGTTTCCTTTATCCAGTGTGTGTGTCTAAGATGAGGGGAGATAAGTCCAAAAATCCAAAGGTAAGGTCAAAAGGTCCAAATGTAAGGTCAAAAGGTCTCCATAAAAATGAATTTTGCATTTCCAAGCACCTGACGTTACCTTTAAACTTACAGTAATTACTCAAAGAGCAAATTGAAGAAGAAAGCTTGCGCTTGTGCAACTATTTAGCCTTTTTTTGATATCGTGTTTTGTTGTTAAATTACAGGCGTTTATAGAATGTATGATTTTGCATTGCGAGTTTTTTTGCACATATTAAAACTTTTTGAGAGAATCGAAAATAGTTGTCATTCATTGAGGTATTAACTATCGCCTTCTGAAATATTATATATGTAGTTTGAAAATAGAGTGAGTTATGCGAGAAATTGTGAGTCCGAGTTTTACATGGCAAATACGTATGTATAAATGTGTGTATCCAGACTATAGCTTCATGCAATGGGAAATAATAAAATGGTATCATCATTATGTGTGGGAAGTACTGAGTCAATCAACTTGACTCCATTTTTTTATTACAAAAACATTACGCCTCAAAGAAATCCTTATTTGATTTATCTTATGACTTTACGAGAAAAATTGGTTTGTGTATTAAATCAAAACACTACAAAATTTTAAATAAAGTAATGGCCTCATTTATGTAGGAAAAGCTATTTAAAAAAAAGTTGGGGATGTGTTTTAGGGATTGAAGTACAAACATTTTTACTTCCCACACCGATAGGTGAGGGGAGTATTGTGATCGCGAAAATTTTCGATTTTGAGATAATACGTTTTTTGGGCGTTTTATGATGTCTACATAACGAAAATCCACGTCACTCATTTCCGTCGGTCTGTCTGTCTGTCTGTCGGTCTGTCGGTCTGTCTGTCGCTTTTTTCTAGCCTCGTAATCTCAGCAACCGCTGCATGGATTCTGATGAAATTTGGGCAGCGATATGCTGTGGGCTCGTAGTGGGTAATGTTCCTATAATTTTGAAAATCGGTGCAGGGGCGGCGGAGTAATTAGCAAAAAACAAAAAAAAATTAAATATTGCTTAAACTTCGTTTTTAGGCGTTTTAGGGGTTCCTGATCGTTTTTTACTTTTTTTTGGGTGGGGATGAAATTGGGGTGATTGGGGGTGGGGAGTTGTAAAATTGAAAAATTTGTTGCTTTCATAATAGACTGTCCACTGACCCATGAAGGAAGACCTAGCAACATAAATAACTTGTTGTCTATCCGAACATTGCCTTTCCTATTACAGAAACCAAAGGACTTAGAATTTTTTCTGGTGTAAACATACGAGAGTATTGCTTTAGATCCTTCTATATTGTGTTACAAGGAAACTGCTGAATTGATGTTAATGAAATTTTGACACAGTATTACTACTGTGGTGAGGATAGAAAACGCGTGTGGTTTTTATAAATCGTGCCAGTGGCGGCGCAGAAATAATAAAAAAAGTAAAAATATAAAAACAGCTCAAACTTCGTTTTTAAGCGTTTTAGAGGTTCCTGATCATTTTCTGCGTTTTTTTTGGGTGGGGTGAAATTGGGGTGGTTAGGGGGTGGGGGGTTGAAGAACTGAAAAATTTCTTGTATTCATAATAGGTTGTCCACTAGCCTGTGAAGGAAGACCTAGCGACATAAATCAACTTTTTAGGTCCATACCAACATTGTCCTAGTCTATTACGGAAGCTAAGGCACGTAGAATTTTCTGTATACATACGAGTATGTATTGCTTTAGATCATTTTGTATTTTGTAACGTGGACACTGCTAAATTGATTCTAATGAAATTTTGACACAGTATTACTGACGTGGCGAGGATGGAAAACGCGTATGGTTTTTATAAATCGTGCCAGTGGCGGCGCAGAAATAATAAAAAAACTAAAAATATAAAGACAGCTCAAACTTCATTTTTAAGCATTTTAGAGGTGCCTGATCATTTTCTGCGTTTTTTTGGGTGGGGGTAAAGTTGGGGTGGTTGGGGGGTGGAGGGTTAAAAACTGAGAAATTTCTTGAATTCATAATAGGCTGTACAATAACCTTTGAAGGAAGACCTAGCGACATAAATCAACTCTTTAGGTCCATTCGACGACATTGCCTAGCCTATTACGAAAACTGAGGGACTTAGAATTTTCTGTATACATACGAGTATTTATTGCTTTAGATCTTTTTGTATTTTGTAACGTGGACACTATTAAATTGATTCTAATTAAATTTTGTCACAGTATTATTACCGTGGTGAGGATGGAAAACGCGTATGTTTGTTAAAAATCGTGTCAGTGGCAGCAATAATAAAAAAACTAAAAGTATGAAAACAACTCAAACTTCATTTTTAGATGTTTTAGGCTGTCCATTGACCTCTGATGGAAAGACCTAGCGGCATAAGACAATTTTAGGGGGGGGGAGGCTGCCGATGATTTGCTTGTAAGGGGATCTCAGAGTAAAGCTTCATGCTATGGGAAAATAAAAAACTGATATCACAGTAATGTGTGGGAAGTACTGAGTCAATCAACTTGACTCCATTTTTTTTAGAAATCATGGTATGATAGGTCATTCAATACCCTTGAAAGACCGCCCATCATTTAGTTTTTTTATCCGTTTTTCTTACAAAGATATTAATTTAATTTCATTTATCTTATTACATATTTATGACTACAATTTGAATTCTGGCCGTTGTTATTTAATATATATATAAGTTTTTCGACGTATCGACGCTTAAAAGTGCGTCATCTTCAGGTTATGAAGGGCAACTAAATTAAAACTAAAAATCGTCGAAAAATGTCAACATGGAAAACAAATAATACCTATCTACAAATTTAAGAAAAACATTACAATTCAAATTGAAAAAATAACAAAATGCACAGAAAACTTATATTTTACCTACCAGAACAGTCACATATCTTTTTGCCGGATGGATTGGGAAATTGATTCTTATGGAGGCTAGTCGTACGACTAGTCGTAAATGTAATAAGTTCTCTGTGAATTTTATTATTTTTATTTTTTCACTTTAAATTGTAATGTGGCTCGTAATATTGTAGATTGGTATTGTTTGTTTTCCATGTTGACATTGTTGCATTGTTTCTTTGATGTGTATCTTGATCTCTACGATTTTCAGTTTTAATTTTCATAACCTGAAGACAAGGCACTTTTAAGCGTCGATACGTTGTAAAAATTATATGCCCCGTGCCACAGGATGAATCCCGAAAAAAGAAATCGCACTTAGGTTTCGGAATGTGAAGCCGATATCAAAAGGAATTATTCTTAAATTCGCATTTTATTACAGAGAAATCGACGTTTAAAGTATTGTTGTAAAGATGATTGAAACGTGTGTGGCCCACCTTATTTAACTTTCACTGAAAAAAAAAACATTTTCGCTCTTATAGCAAAAAAGTGCGAAAGTCGTTTAGTACAGTTCCAGTAACAGGTCTTTTTTACAGTTTTTTGTCTATAGTTTACCTCGGTCGTGACGTACGAAAATGATAAGGGCGGCCACACATTAACCATTTCGCGATCTAATTAAGGGGTTTTCAACTGTTTAGCCATTAATAATGAACATACAATTTAAACATAATACCTATAACATAAGTCGGTGTCAGAAATCATCAGTGGCGTAACTTCAAATTCTTTTTTCATAATATTTTATGTATATGTTGTACTCAATTCGGCCACTGCCCGAACTATATACCCAGAACGCGTTGTGGATTTCGCTAATTTCTCTCACCGCGTTCCGGGTAATCTTTGTATGCGCAGAACGCGTTGTGGGTAAATAACAAAGACCCACAATGCGAAGCTCCGAATACTGCCGGAAGCACACGATCATTTTCGCATTATGGACAATACAAATATAGCCACAAAGCGAAATTTTATAAGCAAAAAATCTAAAACAACGTGTTATATCAAATACCTACTCCCGATTTAGGAAAAAACAATTTCCTCTTCATACCTATACCTTTGAGCTAGCAATTATTTATTTTGTCAAATTTTCAATAATTCGTATCGATTCAGCTCTGAATATTGTTTAGATGACAGGCATAATTTCCACAGTTCTTGTCCTTCTTCAAGGTTACCTGTGATTTTTTCATAGTCACCTTCTAAAAGTGTAAACCTATGAGATGACGCTATATAGAGTTAATTCAAACCATTCTCGAATAATTTTCGTCGATTCACTGATTTTACTAAAAATTGTTCTGAATAAATAAAAAAACACTTGTTGCGGTATGTTAGGTTATTAGATTTCCGCTTTGTGGCTATTTGTATTCCCCACAACGCGAAATGGTCGTGCGTTTCCGACGTCATTCGGAGTTTCGCATTGTGGGTATTTGAAATTTACCCACAACGCGTTCTGCGCATACAAAAAATACCCGGAACGCGATGTGAGAGATTAGAGTAATCCACAACGCGTTCTGAGTTTAAATTTCGGTCAGTGGCCGAATTCGGTTATTGAGTACAACATATACATACAGAGTGAGTCCTAAGTTGATTCTTTTTTAAACTATGTATAGAAGTCGTTAAAATAAACAACCTTTTCGAATAACTTTATCCGAAAACTGTAAAATCGACGAGATACAGAATCAAAAAAAGTAGGTCTAAGCTCTGGTCTGGACTTGTGTATTAAGACGTACCTAGTCTCTCTAAGTGTAGTTTTAAAGTGGTAAATCCTGAAACTTGCGTTTATAATAATTAGTCGCTTTTAGGAATTACCAATTTAAAATTAACAAATTTAAACAAGAAGTGACTACTGCACACACAAAAATCTGAACAAGAAATTGAACATAAACAGACTAGATATAGGGTCGTCTTGATACACAAGCCTAGATCTACGTTTTTTATTTTGGGTCTCATATTTTTATTATTTTTCAGTTTTCTGAAAAAATTATATGAAAACCTAGTTTAATCCAACGACTTCTAAACACAGTTAAGAAAAAGTATCATCTTAGAATTTACCATGTATATATTATATTGAAGAGAAAATCTTGGGGTTGTGGCCAAAATTTTGAAAAGAAACACGGGTCACTGCATAAAGGAGACTGCCAAGCTTTCGGCAATGTTTTCTGCCATCTTCGGGGCTTTAACGTTGAGGTTTGCTCGCAAAAAACAGAATTAATATGCATTGAGTCACATATTTTCAAATGCAATTCTCAAACAAAAAAAAAATAAAAAAAAGCCATTTTTGGCTAATTTAACTCGGTGTCTTCCACAACACAGGTCACAGAAACAACCAACACATATATCAGTGTAAAATACAACTAAACAACGACCTTTACATCTTTCAGTCACCCAAAAAATTAAAAAAATCGTGTTTAAAAACCCACATTTTTCGATTTAATTTTTTTTTTAGAAGGTCGTTGTTTAGTTTGTATTTTACACCTATGTGTTGTTGGTTGTTTGTGTTACCTGTGTTGTGAAAGACATCGCATTAAATTAGGCAAAAACATTGACGTATGCTGTCTTACCGTATTCTTCTATTTACTGCAGAAGTGCAGATACTGCGCCAATTTTTATGGTTCAGTTTAAAATGCAATACTGTTCCACTTTTTCAATGATATGTAGGTATGTATCCTGGGGTTAATAGGCATTTTTTTTTAAAATATACTAGCAACAAGGAAAGCGACCTTTTAATTTAGTGGCTATTTTTGTGTTGCACAAAGGATGGGTTGAGGGACTGAGTACCCTGGGTATTGAAGACTACGAGTCCCGAGCCCCCCAAAACGACGGGGCCCCCTCGCATATGCGGGCTCTGCGGGCCCTTAGTTACGCCACTAGAAATCATCCCTTAAAGTTTTCGGGATTCATCCTGGGACACGGTTTATATTTTTTGAAATATAATATTTACTGTATCCCAGGATTTATTACTAAACTACAAAAAATAGGTCTATGTATAAAGTTAAGATTTTAAATAGAATAAGGATTTAATTTGTTTAGGAAAAACTATTGGGTGCTATTTGAAAAAAAAAGTTGGGGGACTTTTAAGGATTGAGGTACAAAAATAATGTTTTGAAAGCATAGTGTGATAGAACCCTATTGTTACGAGTATATCACGTATCAAGGAAATTCTGGGACACCCTGTATATCCAGCTCTACAGGTTAATCAGTATTTTGTTTTTTTCTGAAAAATGTGTATATCACTATGTGCCCTCTTTTGAGGACGATCTACTTATTTAAATTTTTTGCTGCATAGTTTTTATCTATAGCTTATCTTTGGTGTACGAGTACCTACCTATTATGATGTTGCCTTGGAATATTCGAAGGATATTACATTATGTAGATTTTTTAGAAGGCATTATCTTTTTAGTAAACTGTAGCTGTGCTATTAAAAAAACCACTAACCCATAATAGAACAGGTAGATGATGTTGGAAGAAATTTCGTGATAT
The DNA here is from genome assembly GCA_951848785.1 of Callosobruchus maculatus. Lineage (NCBI taxonomy): Eukaryota > Metazoa > Arthropoda > Insecta > Coleoptera > Chrysomelidae > Callosobruchus > Callosobruchus maculatus. The sequence continues at coordinate 5,241,751 of CATOUR010000026.1, read as the reverse complement.
ATGGATCTTTTAATACCCACAAGAATAATTGATAATTAATTCATTTTTAATATAAATTTAATCTTCTTTCTCTGTAGTAGAATGATAATCCGGATGTGGCAAAATAGTACATCTAATGAGATGGAGGTAGGTACTCGCAAAGCAGGTAGGTAATAGTAGGTATATTACAAAAATATTCTTAGAGTGAGGTTTCATTTTATTTTGAAAATTTCTACGACCCAGTACAGCGATGGATCACCTTTTAATATTCTTGTCAGTATTTTCAAACAACATTATTATTGTCGTTAGTTCAGCGGCTGGTGACATAGTGAGTGATTATGACCTTCAGCATTGTGTTTGTGTGCCATATTGGCAGTGTAAAGACGACTACAGCGGATTGATAGAAGACGGAATGGACATAATTGATATCAGGTATGGTATTCACATATCTAAGTAGAAAATCATTCTTAACCAGCTGATTGTTATATTAATTTGCCTGTAATTTACATTAGTTTCGAATACCTGCCGTACCAACATGCTATAGTGTCTAAACATTTTTTTATTTTCAATGCCTAGGCTAGGCTATCCATTTATTCATATGGGCCGATATGTGAAAATGAAAAAAATTATGTCCCCTATTTTATTTTTAACATCTTCTTTTAATCCCCTACTTAAAAAAATGGAGTCTCACCACTGTAATCATACTGTTTCAAAATTTCATTAGAATCAATTTAATAGTGTCCACGTGACAAAATGCGAAACAATTTAAAGCAATAAATACTTGTATGTATACAGAAAATACTACCTTTGCTTTCTGTAGTAGGCAATGTTTGGATGGACCTAAAAAATAATTTATGTCGCTAGGTCTTCCTTCACGGGTCAGTGGATAGTCTATTATGAAGGCAACAAGTTATTCAATTTTACAACCCCCCAACCACCCTAATCTCACCCCCACCTAAAAAAAGTAGAAAATGACCAGGAACCCCTAAAACGCCTAAAAACGAAGTTTGAGCAATATTTAATTTTCTTGTTTTTTACTAATTACTCCGCCGCCCATGCACCGATTTTCAAAATTATAGGAACATTACCTACTACGACCCCACAGCATATCGCTGCCCAGATTTCATCACAATTTATGCAGCGGTTGCTCAGATTACGAGGCTAGAAAAAAGTGACAGACCGACGGAAATGAGTGACGTGGATTTTCGTTATATAGACATCATATAAAACGCTCAAAAGGAGTATTATCTCAAAATCGAGATTTTTCGCGATCCCAATATTCCTCTCACCTATCGGTGTGGGAAGTGAAATACAAATACAATTTAACTTAAAAAAATGGAGTCAAGTTGATTGACTCAGTACTTCCCACACATTACTGTGATATCAGTTTATTATTTTCCCATAGCATGAAGCTTTAGTCTGAGATCCCCTTGCAACCAAATCATCGGCAGCCTCCCCCCCCCCCCTAGAATTGTCTTATGCCGCTAGGACTTTCCTTCAGAGGTCAATGGACAGCCTAAAACATCTAAAAACGAAGTTTGAGTTGTTTTCATACTTTTAGTTTTTTGATTATTGCTGTATATGCTGCCACTGACACGATTTTTAACAAACATACGCGTTTTCCATCCTCACCACGGTAATAATACTGTGTCAAAATTCAATTAGAAACAATTTAATAGTGTCCACGTTACAAAATACAAAAAGGTCTAAAGCAATAAATACTCGTATGTATACAGAAAATTCTAAGTCCCTTAGTTTCCGTAATAGGCTAGGCAATGTTCGGATGGACCTAAAAAGTTGATTTATGTCGCTAGGTCTTCCTACACAGGACAGCCTATTATGAATACAAGCAATTTCTCAGTTTTTCAACCCCCCACCCCCTAACCACCCCAATTTCACCCCCACCCAAAACAACGCAGAAAATGATCAGGGACCTCTAAAACGCTTAAAAACGAAGTTTGAGCTGTCTTTATATTTTTAGTTTTTTATTATTTCCGCGCCGCCACTGGCACGATTTATAAAAACCATACGCGTTTTCCACCCTCGCCACGGCAGTAATACTGTGTCAAAATTTCATTAGAATCAATTTAGCAGTGTCCACGTTACAAAATACAAAATGATCTAAAGCAATACTCGTATGTATACAGAAAATTCTACGTCCCTTAGTTTCCGTAATAGACTAGGACAATGTTGGGATGGACCTAAAAAGTTGATTTATGTCGCTAGGTCTTCCTTCACAGGCTAGTGGACAGCCTATTATGAATACAAGAAATTTTTCAGTTTTTCAACCCCTCACCCACTAACCACCCCAATTTCACCCCACCCAAAAAAAACGCAGAAAATGATCAGGAACCTCTAAAACGCTTAAAAATGAAGTTTGAGCTGTTTTTATTTTTTACTTTTTTTATTATTTCTGCGCCGCCACTGGCACGATTTATAAAAACCATACGCGTTTTCCATCCTCGCCACGGTAGTAATACTGTGTCAAAATTTCATTAAAATCAATTCAACAGTTTCCTTGTAACACAATATAGAAAGATCTAAAACAATACTCTCGTATGTTTACACCAGAAAAAATTCTAAGTCCTTTAGTTTCTGTAATAGGCAAGACAATGTTGGGATGGAACTAAAAAAGTTATTTATGTTGCTAGGTCTTCCTTCATGGGTCAGTGGACAGTCTATTCTGAAAGCAACAAATTTTTCAATTTTACATCCCCCAACCCCCCAACCACCCCAATTTCACCCCCACCCAAAAAAAAGTAGAAAATGATCAGGAACCCCTAAAACTCCTAAAAACGAAGTTTAAGCAATATTTAATTTTTTTTGTTTTTTGCTAATTACTCCGCCGCCCATGCACCGATTTTCAAAATTATAGGAACATTACCTACTACGACCCCACAGCATATCGCCGCCCAAATTTCATCCCAATCCATGCAGCGGTTGCTGAGATTACGAGGCTAGAAAAAAGCGACAGACAGACAGACAGACAGACCGACAGACAGACAGACAGACAGACAGACAGACAGACCGACGGAAATGAGTGACGTGGATTTTCGTTATGTAGACATCATAAAACGCCCAAAAAGCGTATTATCTCAAAATCGAAAATTTTCGCGATCACAATACTCCCCTCACCTATCGGTGTGGGAAGTAAAAATGGAGTCAAGTTGAATGACCAGTACTTCACACACATTACGGGGATACTATTTTATTATTTTTTTCTCTTTGCATGAACCTATAGTCTTAGATCCTCTTGCAATCAAATCATCGGTTTTATCGATATCCTACCCCGGTACGTTTAGGAATTTTATTGGTATCAGTTTAGTGATGAGGTAGACACATTACATAATTATCTACACCATATAATTTCACTTTCAAATTATGTTTTGTCCAATGACGAGGGCAGCAGTCGGATAAATCTGAAAGTTTTTTATGTCTTTTCTTTATAGGGCAATGAAAACCGCAGTACGAATACAATAAATTTTCCAGCTTTACAACCCCTCACCCCCAATGTATAGTGTATACGATGTCACTTGGAACAGCAAAAAATGCTTGGGCGGCTTCTCCTTTGTGAAACGCCCCCGGGACCCTGTATACCTGCCGCGCACCGACGATAAACCGAGTGTCGGTGCTACCGCGTTTCACAAAGGAGAAGCCGCCCAAGCATTTTTTGCTGTTCCAAGTGACATCGTATACACTTTACCCAAATTTTACCCCCTCTAAAAATGTGGGAAACAACCAGGACCCCCAAATCGCGTACTTACCTACTCCCAGCACATCGCTACCAAAATTTCATCACAAATACTGAGATTACGATGTCAGAAGAACGCCAACAGACAGACAGACATACAGAGTGGAAATATGTGACGTGGATTTTCGTTATGTAGATATCATAAAACGTCCAAAAAGTGGATTATCAGTTATCGGTGTGGGAAGTAATAGACTGATCAGTAGTTTCGTTATCCACTCAAAAAATGAAGTCAAGTTGAGTGACTCACTACTTCCCACACATAACGGTGATTTAATTTTATTATTTTCCCATAGCATGAAGCTATAGTCTGACATCGCCTTGTAACCAAATTATCGCCCGCCCGACCAAAAAAGTGTGTTATGCCACTAGGTCTTCCTTTCACAGGTCAATGGATAGCCTATTATGAATAGGTACAAAAAATTGAGTTTTATGACCCCCACCCCCCCAACTTCCCAATTTCACCTCCACCCAAAAAAGTAGAAAATGATGTTGTTTCTATATTTTTAGTTTTTTTATTACCTATTGTTGCGCCGCCACTGGCACGATTTCTAAAATTGATGCATGTCTTCCATCCTCGCTACGGTAATAATACGACAGTATCATTCCATTTCATTAAAATCAATTCAATAGTTTCCACGATACCCAATACAGAACGAGCTAAAGTAATATTCGAATGTATACGTCAGAAAATTTTAAGTTCCTTGGTTTCTGTACTTAATAAGTAAGACAATGTTCGGATGGACCTAAAAAAGTGTATTATGACGCTAGGCCTTTCTTTCACAGCCTATTATTAATACAAAACATTTTTTAGTTTTACGACCCCACCCCCCCAACTATCCCAATTTCACCCCCACCCAAGAAAAAGTAGAATATGATTAGGAACCCCTAAAATGCCTAAAATCGAAGTTTGAGCTGTTTTTGTATTTTTTGTTTTTTTATTAGGTATTGCTACGCCGGCACTAACACGATTTCTAAAAACTATAATCATTTTCCATCCTCTCAGCGGTAATAATACTGTGTAAAAATTCCATTAAAATCCAATAGTTTCCCAGTTACACAATACAGAACGATCAGAAGGAACAGTCGCGTGTATACATCAGAAAATTCTAAGTCACTTGGTTTCTGTAATAGATAAGGTAATGTTCGGATGGATCTAAAAAAATGACGTCAAGTTGATTGACTCAGTACTTCCCACACATTACTGTGATACCAGTTTATTATTTCCCATAGCATGAAGCTTTATTCTGAGATCCCCTTGCAACCAAATCATCGGCAGCCCTCCCCCTAATATTGTTTTATGCTTTACGAGTATGTCTTTCCTTCACAGGTCAATAGACATCCTATTATCAATACTACAGACTTTTCAGTTTTATAACCCCCCATCACCCCGATTTCATCCCCACCCAAAGAAAGGTAGAAAATGATCGGGAACCCCTAAAACATTTAAAAACGAAGTTTGGGCTGTTTTTATATTTTTAGTTTTTTGATTATTGCTACGCTGCCACTGACACGATTTCTAACAACGATACGCGTCTTCCATCCTCACCACGCTAGTAATACTGTGTCAAACTCTCATTAGAATCAATTCATTAGTTTCCAGGTTACAGAATAAAAACGATCTAAAGCAATAAATACTCGTATTTATACAGAAAATTCTAAGTCCTTTAGCTTCGGTAATCGGTAATAGGCTAGGCAATGTTCGGATGGACATAAAAAGGTGATTTATGTTGCTAGGTCTTCCTTCACAGGTTACTGGACAGCCTATTATGAACACAATATTTTTTTCAGTTTTTCAACCTCCCACCCCCCAACCGCCCCAATTTCACTCCCACCCAAAAAAACGAAGAAAATTATCAGGAACCTCTAAAACGCTTAAACACGAAGTTTGAGCTGTTTGTATATTTTTAGTTTTTTTATTATTTCTGCGCTGCCACTGGCACGATTTATAAAAACCATAAGCATTTTCCATCCTCGCCACGGTGGTAATACTGTGTCCAAATCCCATTAAAATCAATTCAACCGTTTCCTCGTTGCACAATATAGAACGATCTAAAGCAATACTCGTATGTTTACCAGAAAAAGTCAACAACCCCCACCCCCAACCACCTCAATTTCACCCCCACCCAAAAAAGTAGAAAATGATCAGGAACCCCTAAAACGCTTAATAGAAAGAGAGGAAGGGTGGAGAAGGGCAAAGAGGAGGAAGTGTGTCGGTTGGAGGGTATAGCTTGACATAGTCGATTTGAGTTCGGTAATATTTGGGTTTAACGAAAAGGGTTAATTTTGAAGTTCGATATCTAAAAGTGCGAGCCGCGGCCTTGTGTGCTTGCGAACTTGCTCGACTGTGTAGTCCACTGATTCGCGCAACAGAGGGTTGCTGTGCGAATCCGCTTGACTATAACATCGTTGGGCCTATTGTTTAATGTGATCCCTCGAGTAATCCCTCAAGTAAGGGATGTCAAGGTCCCTGTGAAGGGTTTGGTTAGAGACATACCGTGGGGCGTTAGTAATTTTACGCAATGTCCTGCTCTGCAGAACCTGCAGGTTTCGCAAGTGCGTTTTGGTGAGGAAACACCAAGCCGCACATGCGTAGAGCGTAGGTAATTGCTGGTCTAATGATCATCTTGTAAAGTCGAATTTTATTCACAAAGCTCAATTTTGAAGTTCTACGTAACATAGGGTAGAGTTGACCAAACGTAATTTTAATTTTGTTTTTAACACTTGAGTGTGTTTCTGCCAAGTCATGCCCTTACCGAGGATAATTCCTATGTACTTAACAGAATTTTCCCATGGAATCCTAGCATCGTTCACTGAAACCTCTAACGGGGCAAGGCGATGATGCAGCTCAGAGGGATTCTCGCATTGATAAGACCTCTGGACAATTGCATAGCAGGTGATCAACAGTCATCTTATCTTCCTGTTCGCATCTCCTGATGCACTTAACCTCATACTGTAGAGGTGTTTCCTTAGCGCACAGTGTCGAATAACAGCACATGTCCAGCATGGACAGGTATAATGTTTAACTACCTTCTCACACAAGAAGTTCCTTGACATGTGAACAGGCAAACGTGTCATCCCACATGGTCCTAAGGACGTTCGTCAATGAGAGTTCTTGTTAGATGAAATTAACATTTTTCAGTTTAATCACATACCTGGGTATCTTCAAAAATTCAAAGCTTCTTATCTGTCATTTAAAAAGTTGTTAACGATTAAAAATCAGAACTTTAACATGGGCCTTAATGACAGATTGGCGTTTTTTGTATTTAAAAGTAGATTAAACATATTTTTAACAGCAGATACAGAAACAAATAATGCTTAAAAATATTCTTTCGAATATGTAGTAGTAGTATTGAGTATTTTAGTCAATTATTCTAGTCATAGTAGTCAAAACTGTTTTGGAAATTGAGAGATCATATTGAAAACTAGCAGTAGCGCGCTGTTTTCTCTCTGCACAAAAAGGCCTAGTGACAGTAACGTAAGAAGTGGTGTAGTGCTCGTCGGTTAGATTAGGGTGCTTTGTTGATTATCGTTTGTGTTATCTTTTAATTTATCTAGGAACCATTATTGACGTCCAAGACGTCAATGCTGAGAAACGCACTGTTGAAAATTCATTAAGTGATGTAATGGAGTCTAAATAATAACTAGTTTAGGTTAATTGATATTTTAAAATAGAGACCTTATAAATGTCTAGTTTATATAAAAGGTATTTAAAAATAATTGCAAGATGATCATTATTATACTTTACTACTTTTCTAAATTAGTACCTACTCATTTAACTCTTGTTAGTGTAGCGAATGAACGTCCAAAAATATTGAATTTGAGGGTAATTTGATAAAGAAGGAACTATAGCAAATTTACACAAACATAGTATGAAATACGCCCTAGAAGATACAGCAGAAACACACGGTGTAACTGTGATAAGCGCATCGCCATATCATTGCGAAATAAATCCTATAGAACTTAAATGTGCGCAAGTGGAATTATTTGTGACAAGACTCAATACGATATTCAAAATCAAAGACATTAAACTACTGCCTGATGAAGCTATTAAGGAATTAACACCAGAGAACTGGCGAAAAGCAGTCCAGCATGCCATTGAACAAGAGGAGAAAATGTGGAATCTTAACCACCTGATCAATCAGACCATCGACCCGTTAATTATAACATCAAGAATATATTTTTTTAAATTATATTATTTAAGTATAATATTTTTTGTATGTTTAATAAGAAATAAGGTTACCTGATACTATGTAACTAAAATTCTACCCTTTTTACAAGTATCCTTCCTGCACGTCTTTGGTACTACCTGTAATATAGATAACAAGAAAATTTTGCAATTAAATCAATGGCAAACTATGAAAGTGTCTTAAGTATTAGCTGGCACACTCTGTAGCCTCCTTGGATAGAGCTTGTTTATTGCTTTCTAAATTTCTGAACATAGTAGACTTCAAGTTACAGGTTATGTGATTATGAAGCGTAATATGTATTAGAAAGTCTAGACTAATGTCTAATGACATGACATGTCCTTAAAGATGAATGGTCACTTAGATCTGAAAATTATAGAATATTCATTAGTTATTTTTTACGGCGATAAACTTCTAAAACGCCTGAATACGGAGCTTAGAGCGGTCACCACTGTGTGTGTGTGTGTGTGTGTAGTCAGCACAAAAATAAAAAAGTAGGAAAAGAATTTACTTGAGTAAATTCAAACGGCGCTCTCATTGTGGAACCGGAAGCGATATTGTCAAAACCGGAATTTTCCCGGACTAGTTTTTCTCTAGCACCTGTGGTTTTGGCTATTTTTTGTATACGGTCAGACGGACGGGCGGGCGGACAGACAGAGGCTCTGCATAAGCTCTCTTCAGTGAGAGCTAAAACTATATACAAATATGTTTAAAATTCGTTTTTTTTCAGGGCGACGGACCAATCCAGTGAACATCCCTCTAGATGTACAGGTGACTACGATGTTTGTTGTCAAGTAGAATGTGGAAAAAGAAAAACGGCGAGTGGTGAAACACTGCAATTCAGGATGTCTAGTTTTATGGATTTTTTTGGTACAAGGATTTTAGGAAATAACAATGAAGCCGAATTTTCGGAATTCCCCTGGATGTTAGCGGTATTGGAAGAGAATAAAACATACAGGTCAGTACAAATGCAGAGTTGACGTTTTTACCCAATAACGTTTCAATTTTCACCTACACTCCAGGCGATAGGGGCTTTTTGACAGCAAAAAAAAAATGGAGTCAAGTTGATTGACACAGTACTTCCCACACATTACGGTGATACCAGTTTATTATTTTCCCATAGCATAAAGATTTAGTCTGAGATCCTCTTGCAACAAAATCATCGCCAGTACCCCCCACCCAAATTGTCATATGCCGCTAGGTCTTTCCTGCACAGGTCAATGAACAGCCTATTATCAATAATACAAACTTTTCAGTTTTACAACCCCCCGCCCCCCCAACCACCCCAATTTCACCCTCACCCAAAAAAGGTACAAAACGGCCAGGAACCCCTAAAACATCTAAAAACGAAGCTTGAGCTGTTTTCATATTTTTAGTTTTTTGATTATTGCTACGCTGCGACTGACACGATTTCTAGCAAGAATACGCGTTTTCCATCCTCACCACAGTAATAATAATGTGTCAAAATTTCATTAGAATCAATTTAATAGTTTCCACGTTACAAAATACAAAACGATCTAAAGCAATAAATACTCGTATGTATACAGAAAATTCTAAGTCCCTTAGTTTCGGTAATAGGCAAGGCAATGTTCAGATGGACCTAAAAAGGTGATTTATGTCGCTAGGTCTTCCTTCACAGGTCAGCGGACAGCCTATTATTAATACAGCAAATTTTTCAGTTTTTCAACCCCCCACCCCCCAACCACCCGAATTTCACCCCCTCCCAAAAAAACTCAGTAAATGATCAGGAACCTCTAAAACACTTAAAAACGAAGTTTGAGCTGTTTTTATATTTTCAGTTTTTTTATTGTTTCTGCACCGCCACTGGCACGATTTATAAAATCCATACGCATTTTTCATCCTCGCCACGGTAGTAATACTGTGTCAAAATTTCATTAAAATCAATTCAACAGTTTCTTCGTTACATAATATAGAACGATCTAAAGCAATACTCGTATGTTTACACCAGAAAAAATTCTAAGTCCTTTGGTTTCTGTAATAGCCAAGGCAATGCTCAGATGGATCTAAAAAGGTGATTTATGTCGCTAGATCTGCCTTCACAGGTCAGTGGACAGCCTATTATGAATACAGCAAATTTTTCAGTTTTTCAACCCCCCACCCCCCAACCACCCGAATTTCACCCCCTCCCAAAAAAACTCAGTAAATGATCAGGAACCTCTAAAACACTTAAAAACGAAGTTTGAGCTGTTTTTATATTTTCAGTTTTTTTATTGTTTCTGCACCGCCACTGGCACGATTTATAAAATCCATACGCATTTTTCATCCTCGCCACGGTAGTAATACTGTGTCAAAATTTCATTAAAATCAATTCAACAGTTTCTTCGTTACATAATATAGAACGATCTAAAGCAATACTCGTATGTTTACACCAGAAAAAATTCTAAGTCCTTTGGTTTCTGTAATAGCCAAGGCAATGCTCAGATGGATCTAAAAAGGTGATTTATGTCGCTAGATCTGCCTTCACAGGTCAGTGGACAGCCTATTATGAATACAGCAAATTTTTCAGTTTTCCAACCCCCTACCCCCCAACCACCCCAATTTCACCCCCACCCAAAAAAACTCAGAAAATGATCAGGAACTTCTAAAACACTTAAAAACGAAGTTTGAGCTGTTTTTATATTTTTATTTTTTTTATTATTTCAGCGCCGCTACTGGCACGATTTATAAAAACCATACGCATTTTCCATCCTCGACACGGTAGTAATACTGTGTCAAAATTTCATTAAAATCAATTGAACAGTTTCTTCGTTACATATTATGTATACCTCGGAAAAAATTCTAAGTCCTTTAGTTTCTGTAATAGGCATAAGGCAATGTTCGGATAGACCTAAAAAAGTTATTTATGTCGCTAGGTCTTCCTTCACAAGTCCGTGGGTAGTCTATTATGAATACAACAAGTTTTTCAATTTTACAACCCCCCACCCCCCAACCACCCGAATTTCACCCCCTCCCAAAAAAACTCAGTAAATGATCAGGAACCTCTAAAACACTTAAAAACGAAGTTTGAGCTGTTTTTATATTTTTAGTTTTTTTATTGTTTCTGCACCGCCACTGGCACGATTTATAAAATCCATACGCATTTTCCATCCTCGCCACGGTAGTAATACTGTGTCAAAATTTCATTAAAATCAATTCAACAGTTTCTTCGTTACATAATATAAAACGATCTAAAGCAATACTCGTATGTTTACACCAGAAAAAATTCTAAGCCCTTTGGTTTCTGTAATAGCCAAGGCAATGTTCAGATGGATCTAAAAAGGTGATTTATGTCGCTAGATCTGCCTTCACAGGTCAGTGGACAGCCTATTATGAATACAGCAAATTTTTCAGTTTTCCAACCCCCTACCCCCCAACCACCCCAATTTCACCCCCACCCAAAAAAACTCAGAAAATGATCAGGAACTTCTAAAACACTTAAAAACGAAGTTTGAGCTGTTTTTATATTTTTATTTTTTTTATTATTTCAGCGCCGCTACTGGCACGATTTATAAAAACCATACGCATTTTCCATCCTCGACACGGTAGTAATACTGTGTCAAAATTTCATTAAAATCAATTGAACAGTTTCTTCGTTACATATTATGTATACATCGGAAAAAATTCTAAGTCCTTTAGTTTCTGTAATAGGCATAAGGCAATGTTCGGATAGACCTAAAAAAGTTATTTGTGTCGCTAGGTCTTCCTTCACAAGTCCGTGGGTAGTCTATTATGAATACAACAAGTTTTTCAATTTTACAACCCCCCAACCCCCAACCACCACAATTTCCACCCCCATCCAAAAAAAGTAGAAAATGATCCGGAACACCTAAAACGCCTAAAAACGAAGTTTGGGGAATATTTGAAATTTTTCGTTTTTTGCTAATTACTCCGCCGCCAATGCACCGATTTTCAAAATTATAGCAACATTACCTACTACGACCCCACAGCATCTCGCTGCCCATATTTCATCACAATCCATGCAGCGGTTACTGAGATCACGAGGACAGAAAAACGCGTACAGACAGACCGACAGACAGACAGACCGACAGACAGACAGACCGACGGAAATGAGTGACGTGGATTTTCGTTATGTAGACATCATGAAACGCCCAAAAAGTGTATTATCTCAAAATCGAAAATTTTCGCGATTACAATACTCCCCTCACCTATCGGTGTGGGAAGTAAAAGGTCGCAAAGAAATGAAATTTGGTATGATGATAGACATGGGTCTCCTGAACCTACACCCAAATTTGCGACCTTGGGGAGTGGCCGCTTGGAGGGGGGGGGGGGGGGCTGGGGGGGGGGGGGGGTTGTGAAAACTGCTCCGCGGCGATTTTTGAAAAATAGCGTCGTTGTGGTAAGTGATATCGAAAAAAAGCTTTGAATGACTTTTAGAGAGAACAAAATTTTGCACAATTTTTCGTGTGCGATCAATAGTTTACATCCTACTGTGCACCAAACTTAGGGGTTGGTTTGCGATTTCCACTAAAATCAGAATTTCATTTTTGTCTCCCTAAGAGAATGATATCTCTCATTTATTTATTATATGCAGCTGCCTAAGCTCACGCATTTGGTTTAAAAAAAAAATGACATTTAGGAACACCCCGCTACCTACTACCGATATGTGCTGTTCTGAAAAATATCTTATTTGTGCATACTTTTAGTGGAAACGATACTAACTAGGCGTTGTTTAATTAAGATAAAATCTAATTTCTGACCTCTGGGCGTTGCCGCTGGAGGGAGGGGAAGGGGAGTGAAAATTGTTGCGTGACGCTTTTTGACAAATATCGTCGTTGTGGTAAGTGCTATGGAAAAAAGTTCTAACAATATATGGAGACAATAAAACACTTTTTAGTTTATACATTTTTCGTGTGCGACCAACAGTTTCCATTCTACGGTGCCCCAAAGTTAGGGGGTGGTTTTGATTTTTACTAAAATTTGAATATTATTGCGTATTAAGTCGAAGAACGCTATCAAAAAGTTCTGTAACACTTTTTATCCTAAAAGAATAACATTTTTCATATCACTATTATCTGCAGCTGCCTAAGTAACACATTTGGGTTTGAAGAAGGTACGACATTTAGAAACACTTCACTACCTACTACCGAGTGCTATCGAAAAAAAGGTTCAAATGAGGGAGTTCAATTTGGGGGTTGCCCCTCCGGAGGGGGGGGGGGGTGTGATTTTTGTTTTCTCCATAAGTCAGTTTAAACTTTTTTCGATAGCACTTATCAAAACGACGCCATTTTTCGGCAGCTGAGATAATAATGAGATCAGAAATGTTATTCTCTTGGGAGAAAAAGTATTAGTTGACGGAGGTATAGAGCAACCCTCGTATATCGGCTTTCATACGCTGCTGCGTACAGAACCCGCGCTCCTCTGGCGGCTAAAAGCGGACGAGCCTTGTCGTCCCACCAAAGAGTTTACGGCTGTTAGCAGCGTTTCTCTTTGGTTGCCGTTACCTTCGGGTACCAGATGGCGCACCGGCAGAACTTTCTGTCATTTGCTAACACATGTTTCACATGTTTGGTTAAAATAAGCTGTCTGCGTACTGGTGGATTGAGGGAGGTATAGAGCAACCTTCGCAAAACGACGCTATTTTTCAGAGCAGAGTTTTCACCCCCCCATCCCTCGAGCGGCCACCCCACGAGGTAGCAGATTTAGGCGCAGGCAGGTTCAGTAGACCAATGTCCACGATCTCACCAAATTTAATTCCTTTTTTAACTTCTGATGTTCAAAGATTTTTTTACGACGTAACAGTAGTTGGACTATTAGCAATAAAAAGTAATTTTTTAGATACAGCAAAAAGATTGTTTTTCAAACACTGAACATACTTTTTAGATCGTTTTGAAGTATTTGAATATTCTTGGAACTCCTCTGCTAATATGCAGTCAATTCAAATTCCTACCAGAATATGTCAACGGCCGGCAGGATTCGAACTCCCAACCCCTAGATTGGTACACCAGATGTCGAGACGGCGGGTTCCAACTCCGACGGACGTCGACTTTTTCCGACGTTCTCTGGTAGAAATTTGGACGAGACAAATCTATATGCGGATGGGAACATGATAATCATAATCTTGTCCTTCTTCTTCTTCTTCACGTGCCATCTCCGCTTCGGACGTTGGCAATTATCAACTATCTTCCCAATATGGACCTTTGACACCGCAGGCCGGAACAATTGATTGGAGCTGCATCCAAACTACTCGGTCAAATTTCTCATTCAGGATCCAGGACATACTTATTCTTCTGATACTCCGTTTTCCTTGTATTTACCCTGCATGATCAATTGTAAAAGTTGGTATTTGTCACTCCGCTCAATATGTACCAGATACCATAATTTCATCTTTACAGGATCTATGATTTCTCTTTCTTCACCCATCCTTTTAAGATCTTCAAGGTTCTTTACATAATACATAATATCCGTTTCGTAATTTCTATATTTTGCAGACTTCTTTTGTGGAGTCATCATTTTCTTCATTGACGTTATAGTCCCCAAATAGTTATGGTTTTTGACTCTTTCTATTTGTTCATTCTTTACATAGATACACAGGGTGAGTTTTTAGTACCGGATCGGCCGATAACTCCACTAATGTAGAAGATAGCGAAAAAAATTGTATACAAAAGTTGTAGCCAAGGACATGCTCTTTGCTCAGAAAATATTTTGATTTATACAAGGTGATCCATAACTACGTGGTGATGAAAGCATACATTTTTTAAACGAGACACTCTATATACATATTATTCCATATTTAGATTCTACTAATAATTCCAGTTCTTACAATATAAGGATATCTAACGTTATTTAGAGTATTTCCAAAGTCATGACCATCTTTATATCCAAACCTCTGCCAAATGAACATACTGTATATTGAAAATTAATTATTTAAAATTATTTTTTTACATGGAAAGATAAATAATATTCTCCAGTTTTAACATAGGCTATAAAAAAAGTCGCAGATGCATATTCATATACAGCTTGAGGTAGAATGCAGAAACTAGATTTTCTCTCTTTTTTTTAGATGTAACCCCTCATATATTTGATTATACCAAAAAATTGCTTTCAATATGCTTTTTCATATTTGTATACTATTTTATATACCTACATTCATTAGTTTCCGATATATTTCAATTTTTCTGCAAATTTTGAATATACTTTCTATTTGTGTACTGAAAGTTATCTATTTTGAAAAAGTACCATCGAATTTAATTTTTATTTAACGAACAACTAAATTATGAGGCCATAACAGTATTTGACGAAGTCAAAATAATCGATTATATAAGTCAACTATGCCGAGGAAACAATTTTATAGGCGTGATCCATAATAATCAAGCAGGTGTATCAGGTAGGCTTTGAAAGTTTTCATAATCTGCTCAATAATTTCGTACTATGTGATAACCGACCTTAGAAATTTTTTCCATGGAAGGACAAACAGAGGGTAGGTATTGATAGAAGAATCTTCAAGAAATTGCCCACTGGCCTCCAGAATGTATCAACTATCAACAGCAATATCCAGAAAGGAGGCACTATAAAACTGATGCATTTGAAAGATTGAAGAGTCGTTTTATTTGGACTGGGTCAGTCAATATTTCATAGCCTATCAGATAGATCTGGTTTCCCATGATATTAATTCTTGACTTCATCAAATACCATTATAGCAAATAAAATTTGGCACTTTCGCAAAATAAATAAATTTCAGTACACAAAAAAGCATATATAAAATTTGCAGAACAATAGAAATCTCTGAAAGTGACGAATACAACTATATGAAATGTTACGCAAATATGAAAGAGCATATTGGAGGCATTTTTCTGGTTATGGGGGTTACATTTAAAAAAAGAGAAAATCTAGTTTTTACATTCTACCTCACCCTGTTTATGAATATGTGCCGTCTGCTTTCTTTATAGCGCGAGTTAAAACTACAGGATATTTGTTATCTTTCCATGTAAAAAAGAATAATTTTTGAATAATTCATTTTCAATATACAGTATTTCCATTTGGCAGCGATTTGAAATACCCTGTATAATGTTACAATACCTTATATTTTAATAACGGGAATTATTAGTAGAACCTAAATATGGAATAATATATAGGGTGTCTCATTTAAAAAATGTATGTTTGTATGACAACGTGGTTATGGATCACCCTGTATAAATCAAAATATTTTCTGAGCAAGAAGCATATCCTTGGCTACAACTTTTATATACAACTTTTTCTGTTATCTTCTGCAGTAGTGGCATTATCGACCGATCCGGTACTAAAAACTGATCCTGATCATTTTATTCCCCTCAATTTTAAGAGATCTATGAAGATAATGTGTGTTCCTAATTTGCAGATGTGGTGCCTCCTTGATTCATCCTCAAGTGGCTCTTACAGCGGCTCATTGTGTAACGGGTAACGGTCCGTTCATAGTCAGAGCAGGTGAATGGAACTGGGAGTCAGCCTCAGAACCACTGCCATATCAAGAACAACAGACCAAAAAGGTAAATTTTAGTGAGGTATTACCCACAAAATGAGATTACTGTGATTTAAAATAGACTTGGTTGTAGTACAGGAGACAGTATACGAAATACAGTAATGTCCGCCTATAACGAACCCGCTTTTTGCGAACTTTCGTTTATAACGAACCAAATCTAGAGGTACGAAACTTCGGTATTACTAAACCTGTGTTATTTTTTTCGCAAATAACGAACTCTTTTATAACGAACTTTCGGATAAAACGAACCTTAAACTTTTATATTGTCGTAAGATCTGTTCAGGCACCTGAAACGATAATTCACCGCTGGTGGTTCCCCGAAATCTAAAATAATCCATCTTAGGTGGAATAAACTTCCTTCATATGGCATGGCAGAGGGTATCAAAACAAACAATTTTTACTTGTTTTCAACACGGTGGTTTCCTGAAAGTAGAAAATGATTTGGATTCAGACGATGACTTGACATTAACCAAATGGCTGAAAAATGTTGGATAGGAAGATGATAACAATATTCTAGACAATCTTCCTTGTTCTGAAAATGAGTTCAATGAATTTGTCCGTAATGATGATAATCTTGTAAGTGTGAATACTTGGACGATGATGCCATTGTCGCTTCTGTGTCTTCTTCAGTTTATATTGATCACGATGAGGAGGCAGAACATGAAGGACCTGTGAGTACAGAATTGAGACCAGTTCCAAACACATCAGAGGCACTTGAACATATTGATAACATTCGTTATTTTCTTCAGTCACGAAATACTCCGCAAAGGTTTTTAAATCAATTAGCCGAAGTAGAATTACTAATTATTAATGATATTCATTTCAAAAAAATAAAACAAACTAAAATAAAAGATTTTTTGAATTAGACTCTTAAGAACAGTTGTTAATGTATCTACTATATTACAAAATATATTTTATGCATCCTCATATCTATGTATTAATAAATGTATTATTAAAAATACCACATCTTTTTTATTTACCGTTTATAGCGAACTTCGCTTATAACGGACCGTTTTCGCCGGTCCCATGAAGTTCGTTATAACCGCACATTACTGTAGTTTGTTCTGTTGAGGTTGGTTCCAATTACCACAAATTTGACGCGTATCATGACCCGGGGTCATGTGCTGGGACTTGTACGGATGGCAACGGACTAAAACATGTGTCACATATTGTAAAAACACAGTAGTGTGCCTTTTTTGCCTGTCCGTTAACTATATTTGTTTATTTTGCTCTATGCTCTGCCAACTATTTTCAATTGGAGCTCAAATTCCGGACATTTTACCGATTTTTGTGATTTTTTGTCTGCCTCTTAGCTGTATTTGCTCATTTTGGTGAATGTTGTGCCAACTATTTTCGATTGGGTCTCAAATTACCGACATTTTACCGATTTTTTAATTCCGCCCGGACACGAAATTAAGCCTCAAATTTCAGGTCATGTCCGGAATTTTCCGGACGGACATAGATCCACTGGTACACATCAGAGAGAATAGTCGAAACAGTAGACTGCACCCGGCGAACGTGCTCCAAAGAAGACGAAGACTGTCCCATCGATCTACAGCGACCACCTGAAGAGGGGCAAAACGATTACAAGGCCCTACTGTACAATTATTCAGCCGATTCGACGCGAATTACAGCAAATACGACCCCATTTGGCCAAGAAAAAGTGCTCTTTCACCATGATACTGCACCGGCTCATACCTCCACCGTCACCACGGTCAAACTGGTCTAATTAGACTACGAACTGCTGCCCCATCCACCCTATTCTCCAGATTTGGGCTCCTGGCGAATTCTTTTCATTTCCAAATCTGGACAAGTCACTCGTTGGGCTGAAATTTGGGTCGAATGGAGAGGTTATCAGTACCATGGAGGCCCACATTTCTTACCTCCGATAAGTGACAAATTGAATAGATTTGAAGTTAAAAATGCTCAATGGCTCTTTCAGGATCAAAAGATTCCGGAGATAAAATACCTGGCCGTTCGGATCTCCGGGTGCCAGGTGGTCCGGGTGGAACATTAAGCGAAATTCGTTTAAAAAATTTCGCTGCCACTCCTCATCAGGCTATCACCACAAGCCGTCCTTCGCAGCAACTTCGCACTGACGACAGGCCCGAAGGCCAGAGAAACGTGTTCAGAGACGATTTTACAAATATACGAGGTCTTGCCTCCAACATAAACTCTGTCCATCAACATCTTCAGACAGAGAAGCCACACATTCTGGCTCTTACGGAAACTCAGGTCGGGTCTTCAACAATGGATAATTGCTTCAGATATCCCGGCTATGACTTATACACCCGGTTTAGACGTAGGTTTGGCGTATGCGTGTACGTTAAATCTGGGCTTTCTTGTCAACAACCGCAAAGAGCTCTTCGAGAAGCTTTCAGCCACTGTGGACACGCTGCAGTCAGGTCATCCTAATTCAGAGACAGTCTTTCTGGGCGACTTCAACGTTCACAACTCATACTGGCTCAAACACTCAAACAAAACGGACGACGAGGGACGTGAAGCTGAAGCCTTTGCTATTAGCTGCGGCTTGGAGCAGATAGTTAAAGAACCAACAAGAATCCCCAGCCGCCACGGAAATTTTGCCAGTCTGCTGGACCTATACCTAACAACTACCCCAACAATTTACACAGTGAAAGTAACCGCTGCACTAGGATCGTCTGACCATAACACCGTCTCAACACTATGCAGGATGCATTCTCCAGATCCCCACCATACAATGCCTCGCCGTGTCTGGCATTACGGATCAGCAAAGTGGGACGACCTAAGGGAATACTACCAGTCCTTTCCCTGGCACGACGTCTGCTTCAAGTCACGAGACCCATCAGCTTGCGCCCAAGAAATAACAGAGGTAATAATGTCCGGCATGGAGGCCTATATTCCACATGTCGTCAAGCGTCCCTCCAAAAACAAGCCATGGTTTAATCAGCGTTGTAGAGATGCAGTTACCTCTAAAAACCAACATTACAAGGAATGGAGGAAAAATCCAAACGCCGAGAACCACCGCAGTTTTATCGATGCCAGAAGCCACTGTAAACGCGTGATTGACAACTGCAAGGAGGAACACAACCAAAAAATTAAGAACAAGCTCTTCTCATGTCCTAGTTCGTCCAGAACATTCTGGTCTGTAGTTAAGGCTGTTAGTCAGAACTTTTCCTATTCCTCAATACCACCCTTGACCAGAGAGGACAAGTCCATCGCTTCTGTTGCTAAAGAAAAAGCAGACATCTTAGGGAGGCTTTTCGCAGCCAATTCTACTGTAGACTTCCAAGGAAGCAATCCGACCACCAACATAAACGTAAACTCGAGAATGGCAGAGGTCAAATTTCAACATCGAGATGTAAAAAGCATCCTCCAGAAGCTAAACACGAAGAAAGCTACTGGTCCCGACCAAATTCCAGCCATTGTCCTTAAACGCTGTGCCGCTGAGCTTGCACCTATTCTTTGCAAGCTCTTCAAACTATCATATCAGCAAGGCGTGTTTCCCGCTTCATGGAAAATTGGCTGCGTACAACCCATCCCTAAGAAAGGCAAAAAAACCGATCCCACACTATAGACCTGTGGCTCTTCTCAGCATCATGTCCAAGGTTATGGAGACTGTCATTAACACACATATCCTGAAATACCTGGAGAATAATAACATGGCCTATGTCACACACTTGTGGAACAGAGCCATTGAAAACCATGGCGAATCCCGTGTTGTTGCGCTTGACATATCGAAAGCCTTCGACAGAGTGTGGCATGAGAGACTTCTAGTCAAGCTTGCTGCTCATGGACTACCACCTGGCCTGCGCCAGTCGCTGAACAGCTTTTTCAACGACCGATCTCTGTTCGTTGTAGTCGAAGGCTGTTCATCAGACGTATTTTCAAAAACCGCCGGTGTTCCTCAGGGATCTGTTTTATCCCCTACACTGTTTCATTTATTTGTATGTACTATACAAATATTACCACCTCGAAGGCTATGCCTTGTTTGAGGTATTGGCATTGAATATAATACACTAAAATTTTGCCTAACCTAATTTCACTGCTGTCTCTCTTTGGACTGTTATATTTGTACACTTCTCAAGGATTTGCTTCTTCTTCTTCTCCTTGACCTTCTATGTATCCATTCTCAGTAGCAGCAGGACATTCTCTTCTATAATTTTTTGATAATTTCTTAATTTGAACGAAAAATTTGGATGGGCTGTCCGAGTGACATTGACAATGTTCCTGCCGTACATCAACGAGCTGCTGGAAATAACATCCAATCCAATCTACAGCTTCGCAGACGACAGTACATTGATATCGTGCATGGAACCAGGCAAGCCACTATCATCCCAGGAGACGGTACGTCAACGACAGCAGCATGCCTCACAGATCAACGCAGATATCAAAAAAATTGTCGAGTGGGGATTAGTAAATAAAGTACAGTTCAACGTACAGAAAACCCAGGCAACAACACTTACAAAGAAGTCTCACACTGGCTTACCAACATTGGAAATGGAGGGTCACCCCATAGACGAGTGACCTTCCGTCAAGCTTTTGGGGGTCAACATCAACAACATGTCCTGGCACGACCACGTCGTCAGTATTGCTAAAACGGCATCCCAGAAGCTTGGAGTTTTGTTCCGATGTAGGAAGCTGTACACACCAGAGCAACTACTGCTGCTCTACAAGGCACAGATCCGACCACCGCTGGAGTATTGCTCCCATGTGTGGGGATGCGCTCCCAAGCACTCTCTAAAGCTTCTGGACACCATCCAGAAGAGAGCAATTAGACTAATCGATACGCCTAACCTCACAAAGGACCTCCATAGCCTGGAACATCGAAGAAGGGTGGCTGACCTGTCCCTGTTCGACAGATTCTATCACGGAAGATGTTCGACTGAGCTCTGCCAGGTAATAACAGCAAAGGCCGCCCGAACGAGGAACACTAGAGAGGCTCTGCGAGCTCATCCTTACCAGGTCGAGGTCCCTACTCCACGAACCAGTCTCCTCCAGCATTCCTTTTTTTGGAGAACTTCGGCGCTGTGGAACGAGCTCCCAGGGAATTTGTTTCCCGCCGGCTACAACCTGCAGCGCTTCAAATCTAACGTGCACCGACACTTATCCTCTCGCAGCGCTTCTACAGCGACATAGGCTTTTAGCCTTTGCGGGAGGCTGACCATAAAAAAAAAACCTCCCGAAAACGTTTTTTTCAGACGGGTTAGAAAAGTTGGAGAATCGCTGGGTCAAGTGTATCGTGTATGAAATAAATCGCTATTTTTCAGAAATCTTCGTTTTTCTTTTATAGGCAAGGTACTTATCGGACCACCCACGTATGTATATGCATAGACGAATAACGATGTAATGCAAACATATTAAATAATAAAGGAATAAAGCACTGAATATTTATTGTCATTTTTCTGGGCGGTTGGGTGGGCACGTGTCCTTGTGCCCTGGATTACCAACCGACGCGACGCTGGAATCTACCCAAGTTGAAACAGTAATTTAAACCTGAAACTTATAATTAAAGAGTCTTTGTTTTTTAAATTGAACTCTAAGCGTCTATCAATCATAATAGCATGAGTTTTGTATAAGGTAAAACCAACAGCGAGCAATAATCTTTTTTGATTTACAGATAATTATACACCCCCAGTACCATCCAAATTCGTTGCGGAACGATATCGCATTGATGATTCTAGAAGTACCTTTCAGATTGACAGAAAACGTTGGATTAGTGTGTTTGCCGTTTCAGGTAAGTAACCGATGTAACTCGAAACTCTTTTAACTACGACAAGGAATAGATAAAAATAAAATATTTGGGTGTAATATATAGATATTGACTACGATATTACCGTACTAGTACCAAGTCCGTATAGTTCGTCGTAGCGACATGTTCGGCTTTCATATAAATGTTTCTAAAGGCGGTGCCAGACTTGCACCATTTGGCAAATACTAGACTTATCACAGAATACAAGATTTACAACTTTCAACTAGGAGTAGATACGAACTTTCATCAAGATGACCCAACCACGTACATCAAGTTTAAACAGCAAATATAAGACAAATGGGATCAATGTGAACGCATATACCACAGCATAGTAAACAACCAGCACAATATCTCTCTATATAAAAATGGTTCCCACAGAATTTGACCTTGGGATGATTTTACGCCTGTGAAGTTTGGGTAGAGATGCGAAAATGAAAATATCGATACCGGTACCAACTCGATATTTTTTAGCCAAATAGGCGCGTTTGGTTCCTACAGAGAATTTTGTGCAATTGATTAGACCCCTCAATAACTATATAATTATTTTCGATACCGATACCCCTACAAAAGTATCGATACCCTCTTGGAATGCCTCAGAAAGTATCTAAGATAAAAATACTCGATATTAGTGCAGAAGTACAAGTATCGAAGTATCGTTAGCAGCCCTACAAAAAATCATCCAAAAGTGGGGATGCCGCCAACCTGAGATACTGTGCTGGTTGTTTATTATGCTGTGCATATACAAAGACGACAAACAGGGTGGGCTGCGCTTTCTACCACGAAAATAAAAACTATCAAGAATTATACAAACTCGCTCCAGAATGTTTAATATGTACAGCTGGGTTGACAGCTGTTCAAAAAATCCTAGAATAGGCCCTCAATAATACAGAGCTTAGAGATGTTATAATCTTCACCGACAGCAAGAGTGCAGCTATAGGAGATCAGGAGATTAAAGCATTTAAAAATATCACCGACTTTCAGCCATATCATCTCGGACATAAATGAATTGATCAACTAACAGGGGAATTTGGATAAAAATGCAAAAACCGTATGAATTAAAGGACATGGAGGTATACCTCGAAACGGCGCAGTCGACAGACTAGCAAAACCAGCGACAGTCACTCGGATATCACACCCAAATTTTAAGTTTCTAATGAGGAAATCGTCAATGAAATTGAAGAAGAAAGTATGCCACTGATCGGGATGGATAAATTGTAAATCGTGAAGAGAAAATCATTGAAATGCCTACGAACACAGCATTCCAAAGAGAAGGAGCAGCAAACTTAGGTTAGCTAAATTACGTGTACAATTTCAATAATAATTATGTCAATGCCAATATCTCACACAAGGCGTAACCTTCGAGGTGGCAATATTGTAAAGTACAAATAAATGAAGAAAATACTGCTGAGAAATTTCAAAATTCCCTACAGTGACTTGAGCAATATGTTAAACAAGAACCTGAGCGAAAAATGTAGCGAACATTACCACAGAAATCCATCCGGGGCGACATATTGTTCGATCAGGCAGAGAATGCGTGAGACGGATGAGGCGGAAAGGGTTGGAGAGGATGAGGGTCCTATAGTCGGGCAAGCGATTCAGCGGACGACAGCCTACGGCGTTGCCGGAAGTAGCAGATTAACTCAAATATCTTTCAAACCTTTTCTTGTTTCGAAATATTTATACTGTTATTTTTTAATAACTATACATATATTTTAATTGAAAATATTGCAGTACATGTACTATACAGCAGTAGATGTTATGGAAGTACGTTATATAGAGTATTTTTATCATCGTTCAGTAACATTATAGGAAAATACTGAAAAAGTAGATCGTGTACTATATTTCAAGCGGAACATATGACAACAGCCCTCATTCTTTTGCCTCGTAATCTTTTCCTTGCCAAACAGAACAGATCCAGCAGAACATAAGAAAAGAGCCCTGGTTTGAGAAAGAAACGAATAGACCACCCTTTGCAAATTGAGGTGTGGGCATTGCTTAAGCCCTCAACACAAAACTAGAATAGATTTAGACGATGACCCTCACTGCAGATGTGGGGAGATTGGTACCGCTGAACACTGTATATTAGAATGCCAGTTGATCGATAATGAGGTAACAGACCTGTATGAAAGATTGCTATGTTTCATTACCTGCTAGCATGATCACTATACTAAGTAGTGAAAACAACTGTGCATATAAACTATTATATAACTTTTGCACACAAAAACTAAAACGGACACTGTAACTTTCAACTATAACCAATGTAAAACATTCTGATTTTGTTTACAGTTATTAATAAAAAATAGACGTCCCACCCACGATGCAACTGGCGAGTTGCTCTCAGATCAGAGCCAATAACATAATTCAAAAAAAAAATGAGTTGTTATTACCTACGAAACTCATGTACGCCCAGGTTTTTCATATAAATATATCTCTATTCCAGGGTACCGAGTTCGATGATATTCGCAATCAAGGCAGTGACTGCATTGCAACAGGGTGGGGCAAAAACGCCTCTAGGCACGGCAAGTACCAATCCACGTTGAAGAAGGTGTCCATGCCGGTGGTACCGCGAGACAATTGCACCAGGAGGCTGCGCGAAGTTCGCCTAGGCCCCCTGTTTCGACTCCATCGCAGCTTCCTATGCGCTGGGGGTCAGGCGAATAAAGACACCTGTAAGGGAGATGGGGGGAGCCCCCTAGTGTGCCCCATACGAGGACGCCCTGACAGATACCAGCAGGCCGGCATAGTCTCTTGGGGGCTGACATGTGGACTGCACTCCACCCCGGGTGTTTACGTTAACATAGCACTTTTCAGGGACTGGATAGACTTCAACGTACAGGCGTATGGATTTGACAATACAGTATACAATGTAGCTTGATTAAAAATAAGCTACATTGTATACTATTTTTGGATGCCTTGAGAGATGACAAAGATAAGTTTCAAGTACTCTAATAGTACGGGGCAGTATCTTGATAATTCATGGACATCAGACTCAAGAACAGCATTTCCTACCATGTACTATGTGAATCACTAGAAACTAGAAATACAAGTAAAATAGTATCATTCTGAAATTTCCTATTGACTTATATCCTTTGAGCCAATTTTCAGAGTTGAAATGAAAAATGAAGTAAAATGTTGAAAATGAAGAAAATTGCTATCAGATTAATTAAAAAAAAAACAGTAATGGTAAGCTCTAAATCTTTATTTAAAGGTTGCAAATATTATTTCTACCAGAATTGTACATTATGTCAAAGTTTTATTTTTGCTAAAAATCGAATGGATATGACACAATAGACATGAATAATACCAATCCCGACTTGGTGAAAACTTGCTGGGTTCACAACATGTCTTAACTTTAACTTGAGAATCCTATATTGTTATGGTCAATGCATTTTTTAACACAATACCCTATAACATCTTTCAGTTAATCTGTTGAAAAAAGTCAATGACTTTTCCTGGCGATCTCACCCTACAATACTCATGATTTTTTTCCTCTTACAAGCAAAATTGGAACCTATTTAGTCTCTTTGTGTGTATATATATTTGTTTTTTGTATCTCACTAGTTTATACCTGTTATATTGAAAAGTTTATACCGTTATATTAGAAATGTATGTTGGTATAATACTGTATTATTTACTTATGCAATAATATCGCTTTAAGCGCCTGTTTTTTGATAATGCTAAACAATTTATATACTGTAATCAAGCAAATAAAGCATTTAGTATTATCGTTATTATTATTATGAACAAATGACACCAGCTACCTAAAACAAAGGACTCTAAATTGGACTTGGTTAGTGCAGCTTGGAGAGACGCTACATTTACATCGCCACCTAAAATTCATAGACTCCCTGTTTGACGAAAAATTGACATACTTGTGCAAATTTAATGACATATTAATGATTACAAATGAATGCGTTTTTTCGCAATGTTGCCAACATCTTTGTTTGCGTTTTCTCTGTTATTTCAGATTAAGGCATATCTATACAATATAACATATCACATATGATCTATATCCGTCTACATTGTATTGGTTTATGAACTAGCCCAATATTTACAGATCGTGCTTATAACTGTTATTATATAAACCTTTTGAACGATATCTTTTCATAATTAAGAACTGATAAGCTTTTTCTAAACAACATACTACAATAAAAGATGGGTTAAAATTACTCGTTATTACAATTTTTGGTTGATAATTAATGTTTTATGCTGGTTTTATAACAATTCTTGGAGAAAGGTACAGCATGCTCAAATAAGTAAATTGAACCATTTCACTAGCGTTTCCGACCATATGTTATGGCTGTTTTTCATGGGTTTCTGTCAAACATTGAAACTCTCATTTTTCTTCACTACGTTTCGGTTTATTTTATCTAAACCATCTTCAGGTGTCTATAATTGGATTGAAAATTGTCTGTATATAATAATAAAAATAAAAAATATAAAAAACAAACAAAAATTAAATAAAAGAATTATAAATTGTATGTGAAGCTAGAAATATAACTAACTAATAAATGTATATATAAAACTTTTAAATATAATATGATTTCATTTTCGTGCATTGAAAATGAATGTACATGAATTAAATTTACCAAGACAACGAAAATAACGTTAGCAAACCTACTTTAATATT